>JALMGJ010000001.1:97207500-100177500 GCA_023362775.1 Charina bottae | reverse complement strand
GGCAATTGAACCTTTAATCCTTCTTCCTTTAACAGTCCATAATTATTGATATACTATTTATCTTAAGAGCTGCGATGGTCGTAAGTGTGAAGACCGGTCATAAGTCAGCTTTTTCAGCACCGTTGTAAGTCCAAAACATCACTAAACAAATGGTCATTAAGCGAGGACTACCTGTTAAAACAAAAATCTGGAGGCACATACTTTCTATATCTTGTAGCCCTTGTACATTTTCAGGATATGTTGCATATTAATCTAATCAAGGTTTTTGGTTATTTGCATGCAAAGTTTCTCAGCATCTCCAGTTAAAACAAGGGTTCTCGAACTTTTTGTATCATGGACCCCTTCAAGAGTCTGGTGAAACCTACAATCATTTCTAAGAAAAATGTATTTAAATTTAAAATGCCTAAAAGAAAATACATATAGATTGTATTATAAAGGAAACCAATTATACTCAAATACGGTTATCAAAGTATTAAAAAATAACACATACATAATATATGTGCTTCTTTATTAATCCATTAAATCAATAAGGTAATACCCTTTTTAAAGTATGATAACAGAGAGAGAGATTTATTGAATTTAAGAACATTATTGGAGTCTAGAAGCCATACATTACTAATACATTATTGAACAGGAAGCTAAATTTCAGTTGGAAGTGAAAATAGAACTGTAATTTTTTTTCTCATCCAAGTTCATAGACACCCTGAAATCTATCCATGGGCCCCCAGGGGATCTGAGGGCCCCAGGTTAAGAACTTCTGACCTAAAGAGAGCCAGTTTGGTCTAGTGGTTAAGGTGCTGGGCTAGAAACCAGGAGACTGAGAGTTCTAGTCCCGCCTTAGGCATGAAAGCCGGCTGGGTGACCTTGGGCCAGTCACTCTCTCTCAGGCCAACCCACCTCACAGGGTTGTTGTTGTGGGGAAAAGAGGAGGAGGAAGGAGTATTAGGTATGTTCACTGCCTTATTTATAAAAATAATAAAGGCGGGATCCAAATTAAAGGAAAGAAGGGAGGGAGGGAGGGAGGGATAAAAGCTTCCACTCACCCTAGCCATAGAAACCCTGGAGAACCACACCAATCTGTACAAACATGGCTGAGCTAGAGGACCACTGATCTGGCTTGATATATGGCAATTTTCTGTGCTGCTATGACATTTCACCCCTAATGACAAGCTATCCAACTTCCTTTGAAAAGCGACCTAGAAAAATCAAGCTTTTTCTGTAAGATTAGCAACTCGTTTTCTGGATAGGACTGAACCAGGTCAGCATCAACATCTGTATTTTTGTTCCATGAGTTGAAAATTACTAGGAAATCATTTGAAAAGCTTCACTTGTTTATTTTTTTAAATTTCTAGCCCTTATGCATAGACACATGTGAAAGGTGAGCAATGCCTCACACAGCAGGAGGTCTACAGAATAAAAATACCGGGCTTCAAAGAGTTTCAGCTCTTTGACCCTCCCAGTTTGTTAACAGACTCAGATTTAAATCATAAAAATGCCTGAGTGAGGAAAATCCTCTTAAATATGCATACATTGTTCTAATTTCAGAATGCAGATTCTCTTACTGCAGAATTTATTTTGCTGTGGATCCTCTTTTTCCCCTTCATGGGGAAAATTATTAATCTGCAAAATTATTTATTGAATATCCCGACTGAGCTAAACATACTTACAAAGGAAACAAAAGCAGCCAAGAGAAGGATGCGTACTAGGAGATCTTCAAACTGTTCCAATATCAGCTCCAGAAGTGATTTCCCTACAAAGTTAATTTAAAACTCCTGTTAGAATAATAAAAATCATCCCCAGAAATACCCCTTACATATGTATTTAAAAGGCATGATGCATAAAAGACTATAGTTGTAATTTCCTCTGTCAGAGGAAAAAAAATTGCAAGCTTATGTACAGTTATTAGGGAATACATCTCACTGACTATAGGAGACTTACAGTATGCCTGATCTTCAAAAGCAAAGGATTGCTCTTGGATGGTATTTTTTAATATATAATGTATATAACCCAAGAAGAACACCAATAAAAATCCTGGCACACCCAATATTTAACATGTCAGGGAGAAAGCTAGAATGTAATCACTAACACTAGTTTTCTAGTTTTTTATATGCAGAGAGGTAACACCAGTGGAGAAATACCAAGATAGGGTATTCAGGCACACAGTGTCCAGACTACAGTAGCTCCTCTTGTCACAACTTGGGCACATGTGTGCAGGAACCATTGGAATTCTATCACTCATGGTAAACATGCCCACCATATAAAGGTATTAGTCATGGTAAACATGCCCACCATATAAAGATCCTCTCAGAGTGACTACATGAAGTTTTTCCCATCCAGATCAAATTGGTGGGTATCTTAAATATTATAATTTTATTCATCATATGGGTGGCAGAAAGCAGCATACCTACAACATATCTGCAAAGCAGATTGTTTAAAAGATAGCAATGATCCCAAGATCAGTCAAAAGAACTTCAGGGATGACCTGTGGTTTGAACTCAGTTTTCTCTCCTTTGCCCCCCCCCCCCCAGAGGCTAATAGGAATCCACCTTACCTTCTTCAGCTGGAAGTTCTACAGGTTTCCAGTGGGAGATCCACAGAGTGCAGCCAATGGGAAGAAAGGATAAAAAGAATAGAAGATTATTGATTTGCAGACATACACACTGCCCAGTCTTTCAGAAGCTCCATGTTTTATTGTATGTAATCTATGATTTTGCAACTGCCAAAATTGAGGGGGAGCAGCCAATATTTCCCCCATTCACCCAACTCAGCTCTGCTGTCACTAGATACTAACAAATGGAGATGACAATCTCAAAGGTGTACTGATATACCATCCAATGCCCATAAACCCATGCTGTACTGTCAATATTCCACACATAAATGGGAAATCATAGCATGAAATTGGCCTACACATAGGCTTTTCAAAGTGCCACATTCACTCTTTCATGTCCAAGAGCCCCGGATGTATGACAGGAAAGTTGGCTGGAGGCCAGAAAGAACTTTTCTGCTCCCCATCAAGTAAATATAAGCAGATTTGGATCAAGATATCATCCTACATACCTTTTGCTTCTATAATGCCTAAGCCCTTCATCTTCTTTTTGGTATCTACTAAAAATATTACAAAAGATTATCACAACTTTATAATTCTAATCTAACCCATCTAATCTAACTGCAGCCAGAGTTGAAATAACTATGACATGGACAACTTTTCAACGGGATTTTCTCAAGCATATTTTCCCCTCCTTGAAAGCCGTAAGAGAATTTATAAATAAACTAATGAAAGCCTTCATTCTATAGTTTTGTGTTTATTGGCAAGGGCAAAGATTACACCTGGCTGCCTTGAAATACAATGGGATTGTTTTGAAAGTGTTTCAAATGTCAACATCCTCCTACCCTTGTAGGAATTTTCCGTATCATTTTGGACAGGTACGGGTGAATATTAAACTTCAGGGATCTACTCACCCCAACCAGGCTGGCCTTTTGTAAGGCTTGAAGACCTGGTTTTGCCATCAAGCCCAGGACCCTGGATGTGTGGTTGAGCCCATATCATGCCTATGTTAATTGTTGCTGGGTGTTTTTTTCTCAGCTGCTATATATGCTATTTATAGTTTTGTTTGTCTCATTTTTAAGTATTATTAGCCACTGAGAGTCATGTATTGGAGATGGGCAGCCATATAAATTGAATAAATAAATAAATAACATTCACTAAATGGAGCAACGCTATGGCTCAAGGGTAAGCTGTGTGCAAGGTATTAGTTCAAAGGGCAGAACTACTGTAATGACCTGCTATAGTTCATAAACAATGGGGATGATTGGTTGATCCAAGCCCAGATCTATACCTGATGCAATGGAGACATCCCAACACCTCAACGTAGGTTATTGCAATCCTGGCCTTGAAGTAAGTTTGGAAAATTCAGCTGGTGAACAAAGAAGTGGCTCACTTTTAAATCAAATAACTGTGGTCTTGTTCCAAATGTATTCATTTCAGATTTCTTTCTGGATCCAGTTCAAAAGCTGGTACTGGATGGTGGCTTAAGGTAGATCATCACTACCTTCCTTATAAATTACCCATAAATTAGGATGATTTTTGGAGACCCTGTGTTCCACTACTAAAAAGGACCTGACTGGGGATGAACATGGATGTGAAACTAGTTTCATCTCAAATGTTGCTTAGATCAGCAGTGAAAATCTTATCTGGCAGGGTTTCTGATATAGACTAGGTCAACTTTGCCCAAACTTCAAGGGCTTTCTGAGACTGGTATGCTATGGTAGGGTCAGAGATCTATGACTGACCTCTGACCCTACCAACTTGCTTCTTGATTTCAGCCTCTTGGTTTTCTTCTTAACCTTCTGATTAACTTAACCTAACCAATCTTAACCTTGGTTGACCTCAGAGAGCTGCCCACCCCAGTGCTGATGCTACCGCCTAGTCACACAAGTGGACCAAACCCATTCTTTATCTCCAGCCCCCCCCCCCCACAGATGGTTTCTAGTCAAGCAAAAGAAGGCAGTCTAGTTTAGAGATTTTAAAAAATGTGATATTTGCAAACTCTTGTACAAAATGTTGTGCCTTCTCACCTCTTTGGAACAGAACTTGGATAAGTGTTAAAGCTGAATGACAGCCACATTTTATTTGTTTATTGCCTTTATACCCACTGAAAACACCAGACTCTTGGAAGTTTACATTAATAAGAACACAATAAAACAAGAATAAAAATTATAACTTCCCTGGTAGGTAAAAAAAAAACAAATCCAAAAATCATAACCATGGATTAATCATTCCTGGGCATTCTCATACACCATAGACCAGAGCTTTCCAAACTGTGTGTCGTGACACGTTAGTGTGTCGGCTGCAGTGTCTGGGTGTGTCGCGGTTGCTGCTGCCTCCGAGCCCTGCCAGGATTCCGCGCAGGTCCTAGTGCCTGCCTTGTGCCTGGCTGCCTCCAAACCTGCCCTGCCAGGATTCCGCGCAGGTCCTAGTGCCTGCCTTGTGCCTGGCTGCCTCCAAACCTGCCCTGCCAGGATTCCGCGCAGGACCTAGTGCCTGCCTTGTGCCTGGCTGCCTCCAAACCTGCCCTGCCAGGATTCCGCGCAGGTCCTAGTGCCTGCCTTGTGCCTGGCTGCCTCCAAACCTGCCCTGCCAGGATTCCGCGCAGGTCCTAGTGCCTGCCTTGTGCCTGGCTGCCTCCAAACCTGCCCTGCCAGGATTCCGCGCAGGACCTAGTGCCTGCCTTGTGCCTGGCTGCCTCCAAACCTGCCCTGCCAGGATTCCGCGCAGGTCCTAGTGCCTGCCTTGTGCCTGGCTGCCTCCAAACCTGCCCTGCCAGGATTCCGCGCAGGTCCTAGTGCCTGCCTTGTGCCTGGCTGCCTCCAAACCTGCTGTGATTCCACGCAGGTCCTAGTGCCTGCCTTGTGCCCTGCTGTAAGAGTGTGTCACAAAATGATGCCCTGCTGTAAGAGTGTGTCGCGAAATGATGCATGTCTAAAAAGTGTGTCACCAACATGAAAAGTTTGGAAAGCTCTGCCATAGACCAACTCAGCTTTTAACATTTTCTGGCAGGTCAAAAGTGTGTGTGTGTGTGTGTGTGCCTGATTTCCAACAGAACGCTGTTCCCCACTATTGGCATTGACATGGAAATGCAGTGCCTATGACTCTCCACCCTGCATAGCACATAGAAGTAGTTACCAGTGTTTCTCCTGGGATGCAAAAGTTGATTCCAACTGGAGAGGCAATATTCACAATGCCAATAGTGGGGAACAGCCTTATGGAAACCTCAGCTATATCAGGCTTTATAGACAATGACCGGCACTCTGAATTGCCCACGATCTTAAAGATGGCGTACAAAGCATTCCTTCCCCCATTTTTTAGTCCTTATAGCAACCTTATGAGCTAGTGACATAACAAATCATAATTTTAAAAAACTAGGGTAAGTCATAAGCCTGGGTTATAGAACCCTAAGCCATACACAATGGGTTGGATAGACACATTGTCCTTTAAGCCAAAATTAAACATACCACATCATGTCTTAGCACAATGGATGAATCCCAGTGATAGATCTAAAGATAGCCAGTAAGCTTGATGGCTGAGGTAGGATTTGAACCTAGAACCCCCCTTTCCGTCCTGATCTCCCACTGTAACTACAATACTGTGCCAACAACACAATTCTTTGCTGTTTAAATGCATCATAATTATGCATGAGTTTCATCTGAGATAAAACACAAACTCTTAAATGTGACATTTCGGGGGGTGGGGGGAAGAGGGGAACTGACATTTTAAATACACTGTTTTGAGCTTTTTTGAAGAACATCTTTTGATTGCCACAGAAACACAAGAGAATAGATAAGAATGCTCAAAAGCATTAGGGGATGATACTCAGCAGATTCACCCACTCTCCTCTGCCTCTTAAGTGACAGTAAATATTACATGCAGATCGTTGAATTACATTTTGAGAAGGGGAGAATTAAAACTTCTGGGTTCCACAAAGCTGCTCATTTGCACTCTTAAAACACAGTCACATACACATGGACACACACACACACACACACACACCTTGATTAACATTCAGTGAATGAATTCACTATTCATAGCAGGCTCCTAAGTGACTCACAACTGCAGACAAACTACAGAATAAAGCATCACATTGCGGTTAGGCAGCAATTTGATCTTCTGCAGAGGAAGTGAGAGCACCAAGGGTGATAGATAACCTATGGGACACCTGGCAGATACTTACACTGTAACTCTAAGTATATTTACTCAATAAGGATCCTTGTAGGCAAGCTCAGAACTACAGCTTCTTTGCCAAGTCACTGCTTTTCATATGCATTGGAATATACACCCATCCTCTCTACCCATATAGGTATGAGATGATGATGGGGAGGGTATCCAGCCCGTCCACAAAGCATTAGGACAGGCAAGCTTCAATCTCGCTGGAGAGGCCTGGCTTGTGGAAGGGAGAAACAAATGGATTCTCGTTTTTATTGAAATTTTAATTTCCTCTTGCCAGGGAAAACCAGAAGAGGTTAGAAAGAATCAAAGCTTTCAACCACAGGAGGAACATCTGCCTCATACAGAGCCAGAAAATTGAGCTCTCTCTACCTCACCTTTGCCTGCCCAGACAGATTCTGACAGCTGGAGTTTGAAATGGGAGGAATATAGATAACAGCTTGGGATGGAAAATCTAGGTACTATCCACAAGGGGAAACAAGAGAGAATGGAAATCTGTTTGGCTTGGAGTAGGAAAGCATCAGACAACAAGACTTGCAGAGTGGGGAAACATTGTAAGAAGAGAGCCGTGTTGATCTAGGGCAGTGTTTCTCAACCTTAGCAACTTTAAGATGTGTGGACTTCAACTCCCAGAAATCCCCAGCCAGCATGCTGGCTGGGGATTTCTGGGAGTTGAAGTCCACACATCTTAAAGTTGCTAAGGTTGAGAAACACTGGTCTAGGATGCAAAAAATCACAAGTATGGTAGAATCTTTTTCAACTATCATAGAGTGGCTAGACTGATATAGGATTTAAATTAGGGTGAAGGTGGGGGAACCAATCTCAGAAGATCTCAACAAACACAATGGTTTTTTAACACATTAGGACTGTTAATTGACAAGGTACTTGTAACCTGTCTCACATGTAACCTGCATCTGCATAACCAACCTCTCTTCCCCCACACCCCAATATAAACCCCACATCAGTCCAGTCGTTCTATGCAGCTGATGTGAACTTCAGCTTACAAGAGCCTTTGAATAAAATTGGTTAGTCAGGAAAGTCTATGAAGGTTCTCAGTCATCCAGGTGGAATTGTCTGTAGCTTGAATCATGTCAACTGGATTTCTATTTTCTCAGTGGAAACGTTTCGCTCCTTATCCAAGGAGCTTCTTCAGTCTGAGCAAAGTTAGTAAGGGAATCCTAAATATGTTTCTAGGTAGCTGTGTGACCTTACACCTGGGGCTAGGTCATGGTTATATTGAGATGTTATTTTAAGTTATTTTATTTTATTATTTATTTTATTTTATTTTAAGTTATGTTATTTTTATTTTATACTTAAAATAACATCTCAATATAACCATGACCTAGCCCCAGGTGTAAGGTCACACAGCTACCTAGAAACATATTTAGGATTCCCTTACCAACTTTGCTCAGACTGAAGAAGCTCCTTGGATAAGGAGCGAAACGTTTCCACTGAGAAAATAGAAATCCAGTTGACATGATTCAAGCTACAGATTAGTCAGGAAAGGTATTACCAGAGCTGAGAAGAGCAACTAAGGAACAGGAGGATAAGAGCCACAGGTAGAAACCAGAGAGAGAGAGAGATCTCAGCTGAACAGGAGGAGAAATGTCCTACTGGTAAGAACTGTTTGATAGTGGAACAGAGAACCTTGGAAGGTGGTGAGCTCCCCTGGTGTTTAAGCAGAGGCTGAGTGGCCAATCAGGGATCCTGGAGTTGCTTCTTGCACCATAAGTCTTGCACCAAGAGGGTTGGACTAAATGATCTACCCACCTGGCCTTCCCCAAAACTTGGGTGGCCCTATAAAACTACTTTTAAATAATTTTTAGAATGCCTGTATTTTTCTCTGCAAGAGCGCCCGCCCTTTGGAACATCTTGCCCCCGGAGCTAAGGCAGGTCTCCTCACTCCCGACCTTCCGGTAAAATTTAAAGACCTGGTTCTGCCACCTTGCATGGGAGGGGAATGCTAACAGTTCCTCCTGGGGCTGGTTGATCCCATGAAACCCTTTTTAGTATTAACATATTTGCTCTTGGTTTTTATATTTATTTATTGATGTTTTGATTATTATTGTATTTTATTACGGTTTTTATTGTGAACTGCCCAGAGTCCTCCGTTCGAGGAGATGGGCGGTAATATAAATCTAAATAAATAAATAAAGAAATAGTTAGTAACATTTTAATGGTTTAAGGTTATTTTAATCTTTAAATGGGAAAAACTGAAGGCAAAAGGAGAAGGGGACGGCAGAGGATGAGATGGTTAGATAGCATCACCGATGTAATGAACATGAATTTGAGTAAACTCCGGGAGGCAGTGGAGGACAGGAAGGCCTGGCGTGCTATGGTCCATGAGGTCACGAAGAGTCGGACACGACTAAACGACTGAACAACAACAACAACAAAATCATGGTATCCTTCTGAATCACCTGTGGGAATTGGAAGCAGTGGGCACAATATTAAGGTAGGTTCTAGTCAATGTTTACAGAGGGAAGGGGAAGAGATCTAACCTGCAGCCCCTCAGAGTTGGACATGACTAAACGACTGGACAACAACAACAATCTTTAAAATACTAATGTTATTTGAACTGTGATCAAAGCCGTATCTCACACAAGGCACAAATGATCAGGCTCAAATTATCCTCTTTCAGACACATTATGCGAAGACGCAGCTCTCTGGAAAGGCTCTAATGCTGGGAAAGGTGGAAAGAAAGAGAAGAAGAGGATGACCTGTAGCAAGGTGGATGGACTCAGTTACAGTGGCGATGGGTGCACTGTTGGAAGAGCTGAAGGACCAGGGTAAGGATAGATCATCATGGAGAAAATCTATCTCCATGACTTGATGGCACTTAATCGTAATCAACTGAATTGTGATGTTATTGTTGGCCGCTGTCCTAAGTGCTGTGAGGTGGTTGGGTGAGGGTGAGGTTGAAATGCAAACAAAATAAATAGAACATACTGTACAAGACTGTACATAAGTGGTAGGGTGCAGGGTGGGAAATCCCTAACAGAAAAAAACACACTGTTTATATCTGTGGAATCACATGTCTTTAACTGTATGTGTCATATCAGCGAAGGCCTTTTCCGGCCTTTCTCAAGCAAGAGGAAGATGGTCCCAACCACAATTTAAGTACTGTTATTAAAAAGTCAATGTCAACCAGTTTAGGTTGCAACGCTGTGGTCTCTTGGAGACTGATGGGTTGGAAAAAAATAAGCTTGACTTCATAGACTCTTTAGCTGCCAGAAAAAAATAACTATTGGATGCAGGATTCCTGCCAAGTGGGCATTCAAAGGCAAGGTGGGGAAAGTTTGGATCCAAGTTCCCAACCACCACAAGAAAAGTAAGGGAAAAGGAGAAGCATCGTGAAGGCCTTTAGATACAACCTTTTCCCACTTTTGGATCTCTCCCAACAGTCAACTAGTACAACCATTCTGCACAGACCTGTTAACCCAACTGGAGGCCATCTTTTTAGATACTTCACATTTTGGAACCAATTAGGCTAATCAACTGCACATTGTAAGACTGCTCACGCTGCAAGATAGTGGCCTGGTTCCCAGGCCTTTGGGGGGGGGGCACACAAGGGGAGGCGAAGGATAAAATATGCAGCACTGTGTTGCAATGCAAACTCTGCCTCTTTTGTGCTTGCATTGTGATGTTGCATGCAAGCGTGTAAGGAGCTTGTGCATTAAAACAGTTGGCCAGACTATGTGCCTAGCCATAAAGTAGAGGTGTTCAACATTTTCTGAAGTAAGAACCATACTTGGTTTATGAGTGCCATGCTCTGGGGGAGGCTCCACTCCAAAAATTAGTGAATGAGGCAATAACTTTCCAGTCATGTATTTAATAAGTTCCCTCTTTCATTATGTTGTCAATTACAATTTAGTAGGTAAAGGTAAAGGTTCCCCCCGCACATTTGTGCAGTCGTGTCCGACTCTAGGGGACGGTGCTCATCTCCGTTTGTTAGCCGAAGAGCCAGCGTTGTCCGAAGACGCTTCCGCGGTCATGTGGCCGGCATGACGCGCGTGGAACGCTGTTACCTACCCACCGAAGTGGTACCTATTCATCTACTTGCATTTGCATGCTTTCGAATTGCTAGGTTGGCAAGAGCTGGGGCGAGTGCGGGAGCTCACTCCGTCACGCGGGACTAGGGATCCGAACCTCCGAACTTGAGATCTTCCGATCGACAAGCCTGCTTACCCGCTTGTCTTACAAGCCTGCTTACCCGCTTGTCGACAAGCTTGTCTTACCCGCTGAGCCAGCACGCCCCCTACAATTTAGTAAAAATAAATATAATGACAGTGGTCTGCAGGCCGCATGCAGGTTTCGGAGGCCTTAACTTGAGCCCAACTACCTTAAACATGGTTTATAAACCACAATGAACTCACTGTGTCTGCTTAGCCTGATAAATGAACCCAGGAAAAGGTCAATGCTTTCTAAATTAAACTAACACTGCTTAATCAATTGGAAATATGCACATTTTCCATTAAAAATTGCTCTCATACCATCTTCTTTTTTGGATCAGCATCCAATAAATGTTATTTTAACTTTGGATGAATATGGCAAAATCTGCTAGAGCAATGCATAGGTTAAGTCTCTCCGAGATTAATCTGGAAAAAAAAATCACCTGGGAAACCTGAAGTCCAAGTACATCTGCTCTTTGACTAGCACTGACATTTCAACTGCTGCCAATTCAAACAAACATCCTTTAGCGAAGGGAAACCTCACACTGGCATCCCTTACAAACATATAGCAGGCAGGTGATGGAGAAATGGATAAATATGGGCAGGGATGTTTGTCCTTCAAAATTTGCTCTCGGTAAACCAAACAGCACAATTACCTACAGTATGAGTTGCAACTGTTAAAAATATTTGCCTATAGAACTAATCTGTAACATATATGTTCCTGTTTGTCACAACATAGAAGAACAGAGACCCCACCTTGACCACAGGACATTCTGTTGACTCACCAGCACCAGTAAACAGATTTCTCCAGACTGATCTTTGCAGTCATAGGGACTAGAATCTTTAACCATCAATGAAAGTTGCTTTCTGGAATGAAAGCTCTCATTCTCAACTCAGGTTGAGGAACCATTTGATGCAGCACTTCAAAGCCAAGCTGTACAGGGAAAACAACAATACCTGTGTTCACATAACACAGCTAACCAGGTGGGTCATAAATCTAGCAGCTACATTTCCGCAACTTCTAAATCTTGGTTAGTTTGTTGTGGTTTATTCTGTTGGACAAACTCAGCCCATTTTGCCAGTTTACAATAGTACTATATGAATCCAGAAAAATGTGTTAATTCAGTAGTCTGACAAAGTATACCATGTACATGTGAACATGGTGAGTGAGTAGGAATGGAATGCCTAACCCTTTCCTTTTTTTAATATGCAGCCCCATAATTGGTTTTACTCCATAGACTTTGCATTGAAGGACAAAGATCTCTGGTGCTGAAAATTAGCAGGAGGGACAAATCATTCTCCCTGCAGCTGCCAAGAAGCCACAGACATTTGCTTGCATTGGAGGAAAAGAGCCTCATAGACAACTCAGTATAGCTTCAGCGTGTAATGATGCCTTCAAGCTTGTGTTATCAATCAAGTAGAACATTGGGTTGGCTTCTTCTTCTAATGAGATATGACTAAAGAGACACAAAGAACAGAAATAAGAACTGTGGAGTTCTTGGTGCTCTCTGAGCTTGGTTGTTTGCTTGCAGACATTTCATTACCCAACTAAGTATAGTACATTCTATTCAAAGGAGACAATTAAAAAAAACCAGGAAGGAAAGAAGACTAGAACACATCTCTTCCAGCTGCTAATGCTCAGAGAAGCAGGGATCAACACCAGACAAACAGGCATAAAACAATACTCTAATCAAGGAACCACCAAGGAGGAACCACCCCACCAAAACTGGCAGGGCAAGCTACTGCATATAAACAGGCAGCAAACCCCACACTTCCTCGCACGGATGAGGTTACCTAGTTGGGTAATGAAACGTCTGCAAGCAAACAACCAAGCTCAGAGAGCACCAAGAACTCCACAGTTCCACCCTGAGCTGCAGACATTCTCTTCTACTAGAAATACAGAAAATGGTCTTGAGTCCAGAGGCACAGGTGAATCTACAAATATCTCAGTTGCTTGAGCGTGCACCAGGCAAGATTCCCTTGGTGTAGGAAGCTCAGTTACAAAGGGCAAATAGGACAATGAAGATTATATTCCCATGAAAATTCAAGAAACGGAAGAGGAAGTGAAAGAACAAGAAAACTAATAATGCTGCTTTTTTCAACTGGAACAAGTTGAAAAAAGACTAAGAGCACTCTTTGGAGACAAAAACTGGGGAGAGGCTCAAAACCAACTGAATCTTGCAAAGGACAGCTTAATTCATTCTGAGAACGTCTCACAGCACGCCCAGGTAGCCACAAAAGGAAGCCACAGCCCAGGAAAGCAGTTGGATGTTAGCACTCCTCTCTGCCGATTTGCAGAAACACTGTGGCAAGATCCTGGCTCCTTTAGAGTCAGAGAAAGGGGACTGCAGATGGCTGGTGGAGAAAGCTGCAGGAGGAGATGGCATTGCAGCAATGTCAGTTGCTGTGGCTGGCTGGAGATGAGGGGAGTGGGAGTCCAAGCCACCAGGTTGGGGGAAAGGAGCCCTAAAAAACAAATTTGCTGCTGTACAGGTTGTACCACCCGCTCAATTCTTACAATATTTCCCCAATGCTCATGTCGCCTGCCTACCTCCTTTAAGTTCGCAACATTTCTTTCTATGTGAAGATACTGTTTTCATGCAGTGTGGATCAGTCGACTCGTAGAGGTTTTGCACTAGTGACACTAGCCTTTTCAATATATGCTGGAAGTGAGGAAGAACTCTTTTTTTTTTTTTTTTACTATTGGCACTCTGGACCTGAGGTGACATTGTTGCGGGTGTTCTCACAAAATGGCTGCCCTGATGGGCCTGACTAGTCACCAAACACCTATTTATCACAGAGCATTCCAATGGGACTACTTTTCAGGACCTCCAACCCAAGCTAGGATGCTTCTACCACCCCAACTTACCTTTGCCTTTACCTTGGGAAAGTGGGCATCCTTCTTAATGAAGTCCTGGGCTTTATCCATCTACTATTTTGACTTTCTAAGAACAAGTGGGGCTCAGAGGAGATAAAAAATGATCCAGGGTTTCTATGACATAAGAATTAAATTATGTGCTATCGAGTCCGGCTCAACCCTAGGTAACTGTCGAGACCAATGCTTGCCATCTTGGCTTGTCTTTGGCAAGAACCCATTATCTCTTCCTCTATTTCCCAGGATGCAAGACATTCCCTGCATGCACCTGTTGAGTGCAGAATGTGCACTAGCCACATAACTGGCACATACCGACAATCCAAGGGGCTTGAGATTCCATCCGTAGCCTTCAAAACTGCCATTCAGGAAGTTCCAATTTAGGTAGTTCACTGAAGAAGTTGGTGCTCCATTAAAAGAGGTATGTGGCCCTATATGAGCATTGTACATGCTTCCAAAATGAGTAGAAAGCAAATTGCCATCCCAAATGAGGTGAGAAGGAAGGGAAACTGAGGCAGGGCAAAAGGGGATGTTAAAAAAAGATAGAGCAGGAGGGAGAGAGGTTACTTTCACACTTTACCACTCGGATGCCTCTTTCTGTGAACCGAAATTTATAAAGGAACAGGAAGAACAGCAATTGTCAGACGCAAGCAAGACAAAAAACAGTACTCCCTAACAATACCATTTTGGGGACACTGCTTCTCGCCCAGACATTTTCAAAAAATAAACTGTTATTTTAACCATCTACATTTCAGCCCACACATTGATGAGAGAAACCACATCTTACACATGCTAAAAAAAAATTAAAAATGTGTGTGTGTGTGTGTGTGTGTGTGTGCGTGCATGTATGTCTGTCTGTGTGTGTGTGAGAGAGAGAAGGGGGGTGCCTGTCATGTCTCAACCAACGTTGACAGCTTAATGCAAAATTTCATATTGCCAACTTTTCCTTCAATTCCTCATTCCCAATTTCCATCAGGTTGATCTTGATTGCTCTCTTCCTCTCTCCCTGTTTTGTTTGCATAGCTGTGCCTTTTTTTAAAAGGGGGGGGGGAAATAAGCTGTTCCAGGAACTTATGAGAAAGATGAACAATCCTTGGGGTTTTTAGATAAAGACAACAGGTGGAATACAATGCTGGAAAGTCCTGGAGAACAGGTGAAGTGTAGTCCCATCTTCAAAAAGGGGGAGAGAGGGGACTCAGGAAAATAGAGACCAATTAGGTTAACAACATATATATTGGGTAAGGGGCTAGACCATTTCAGACACAATCTCTCTGCAGGTACTTAGAAAATAATGCTATCATTACCAAGAGCTATGAAGGGTTTTGTCAAGACCAAGTCAAGTGAGACTAGCCTTATCTTTTTTTTTTATGATAGAGTGATCAGTTTGGCATAACAAGGGAATGCCTTGATCTCAATATGGCATATGACAAAATTTCTCAAGATATCCTTGTGGATAAGATGGATAAATGTAGACTAGATCAGGGTTCCTCAACCTCAGCCATTTAAGATGTGTGGATGTCAACTCCCAGAATACTCCAGCCAGCATTGCTGGCTGGAGTATTCTGGGAGTTGAAGTCCACACATCTTAAATGGCTGAGGTTGAGGAACCCTGGACTAGATGGTACAATGGTGTAGTGGATTTGCATCAATTGCACTGAAAAAAATGCTGTTAAATTATTCTGCGTTATCCAGAATGGAAGCATTGAGTGGGATCTCACAGATTCTGTCCTTGGCCCAGTGCTATTGGACATCTTTATAAATAATCTGCACATCTGAAGTGGGAGTTTTCTTCTCATGGCAGGACTTTTAAAAAGTGAGAGAGGCCAACTCTATGAAGCTTACAGTATTCCTTTTGTCTTTGTCCCATCAAAGCTCTTATTCAGGGCTGGCTGGAGGCCAGTTCAGAAAAGAAACCCCAACCTGTAGAAATCTGAGTTGGAGATCAGGGAACCAGACAGCAAACTAGAGACCAGTAGAACTAGACATAATAAAGTTTTTAATTTATTTTATGAACTGTGATTTGAGCTCTTGGACTCCGTTCTCTGTGTGGGGTGTTGCAGGAGATCTAGGCTGAGAGAACAGGTAGCTGAGATCAGTTATCTCTAGAAGCAATTGCACTTTTCTCCTTTTGTAATGTTCAACTTCCTTCTAGTTCTCCGACCTTGATAAACATAATTAAGACTTGTATTGTTAATGAAAGGGGCGTGGTGGCTCAGCGGGTAAGACGCCAAGGCTTGTCGATCGGAAGATTGCAAGTTCAGAGGTTCAAATCCCTAGCCCTGCGTGATGGAGTGAGCTCCCGCACTAGCTCCAGCTCTTGCCAACCTAGCAATTCGAAAGCATGCAAATGCAAGTAGATGGATAGGTACCACTTCGGTGGGTAGGTAACAGCGTTCCGCGCGCGTCATGCGGCCACATGACCGTGGAAGCGTCTTCGGACAATGCTGGCTCTTCGGCTAACAAACGGAGATGAGCACCGCCCCCTAGAGTCGGACACGACTGCACAAATGTGTGGGGGGAACCTTTACCTTTACCTTTTTATTCTTAATGAACATTCATTCTAGGGAAGAGAACCAGCCTTTATCACACATCCACCAAATTGACTTTTTACAGAAGTTGCTGGAAACAGGGTTGTGGATGGAGAATTTAGAGACCACCCTCATGGGAGTCTGTTGCCGTTCAGTCGTTTAGTCGTGTCCAACTCTTTGTGACCTCATGGACCATAGCACGCCAGGCCTTCCTGTCCTCCACTGTCTCCCAGGCCCAAAGCACCGCATCCTATATGGGCATGTGCACCCTTGTAACACCCACTCTCAACGGTGCTCTAGATTAAAGGATCATACACTGCACTTTTAGGGATATCTTTTTTGCAATATCTCATACTAAATAAGCATACAGATAATCCTCATAAATGACTGCATGTGGTATGAAATAGGATGAAGTGGGGAAGAATGTTTTTCAGTACCAAGATTCTCTGTCCTCCAACACTGGAATCCTTTTGTAATCTTAGATCCTTGCAAAGGTCCAACCTGTCCTTCTCAAATAAGGATCCATCCACATCTTCCCTGACAGATGGCCATCCAGCTTTTGCTCAATTTTCATCAGCAAAGAAGCACACACCTTCTTCCAAGGCAAATTCCAAGCAGATTTTCAGTCTGCTGAACTGAAAAATGCAGACACAGCCTGTGTTGATTTCTTTTGTGGTTATAGTCTATCCAGTACCTCATCAAGATATTTTTATTTACATCTCTTGGCCAAAAAAAGATGAAGTATATATACATATATGAGAGAAGCTGTTCTATACCAAGTCACATCATTATTGCATTGTGATGGCTTTTTTGGCTCAGCTGAAGGCACTGCTCACTGTGATGTAAAAAGCTTTAGGCCCAAAGTATAAGTAAATTAGTATTAATATAAGTATTTAGCCCCATTCAGGACACTTAGATATTCTAGAGCAGGGTTCCTCAACCTCAACCATTTTAAGATGTGTGGACTTCAACTCCCAGAATACTCCAGCCAGCATTGCTGGCTGGAGTATTCTGGGAATTGAAGTCCACACATCTTAAAATGGCTGAGGTTGAGGAACCCTGTTCTAGAGGGCATATTTTATAGTTCCTGCCATTTATGTGTCCAGCATCAACAGCTGGCTCTCCTTTAATTGTTACTCCTTTAACCTGTTGGAGTTGAGGGTGGTCTTTACCCAAGACAGCTTAGAAGGGGGCTTAAAGCCCCCTTCTTTGCCAGGGTTTTTTAGTTTAGAGTCTCAGCAGGAGACACACTCACACATTCACATAAATGGCGGCAGAACACATACCTTCCCTGAAAGATGAAGCTATTTGTTTAAATAGCCCCATCTCCCCAAGTAGACTGTTGCAAAGTCAACCAGGAAGTTTTGTTCTACTGTTTAGCTGAAATCTGCTTTCCCTGAAATTTCCACCCACTGATTCTATTGTGAGGGTGAGCAATTATTTTAAATCTTACCAAATGCATCTTAAAATCATAATGTTTTTCTCCCAACAAGGATGTGAACAAGTGAGCTGAAGTACAAACTAATTATTATCAGAAACACAGCTCTACTGTTGTTTACACTTCCTTATAATTTGGGGACAGGATTTCTGCAGAAACCTGTCCATTTAAAAACATCTTTGGAAGTCTTGCTCTGAATACTTATTTTTCAAGGAAGGGAGTGGTTTTAGCTGTTGTAGCCTCCAGCTTGCAAAACAGCAAAATCCATGGGATGTGACCATGTTCTCTCACTGACATTTCTCCAACACCAAATTTAAAAAAAAGTGTTTTATCTAGATTTTGACAGTAGGTTTGCAATTTGGCTCTGAGACACTGTTTTGGTTTTGCTCTTCTTTCCCCTTCTGCTTTTCTTTTTATAGGTTTTGCATTTTAAATAAACCATGCTTTTCCATCCATGCATCAGTGGCCCTTACTTAAACCCAAACATGCACTGTAAAGCAGTATCAGAAAAGTAGAAATTCCACACTACACCTACCTACCTCAGTCTCCCCCACTTCGAGAAACTTAGGACTGAACTCTCAGAATTCCCACCCAGCATGGTAAGAAGAGGAAGAAGATGACCACTATTTTTAGTCTCCCCAAAATCAGAATTCTCTAATCAGATTTCAAGGATGCTTAACATATGAAGAAAATAAGTGAAAATAAAAATATTTTTAAAAAACCCCTCTGCTGTGTACTGTCGAGTGGACAGTTAAAATCAAAATGGAACTTTAAAAAAAAAACCTGTAAACATTCCTGCAAGAAGGAGAGGAATGTCATTGCTTGATGCTGAAAAAAATTAATGTAGGTGCCAAGTGTCCCTCCTTGGACAGAGCATTCTATAAGCAGGGTCTCATAACTGAAAAGACCCTGTCCGTGGTAGCCACCATCTGGCTTTGGGGGGGCAGGGACACCAAGGAGAAATGTCTCCAGAGATGTGGAAACCACAGATGGACTATTGGAGAATTGTAAGAAGGGCAAAGTTTATATGAAGATTAGAAGGTTAGAATATAGAAATTAAAATGTATTAGACAAAGAAATGTTCTTGTGTATTGTATGAAAGACTAACATTTAAAGCAAAATATTGTACTTAATGACCAGAGATAGACTGGAAGTCATCTATTTTTCATACTTTCTTATGTTTATTACCTTACTTCACTTTTTCTTTTTCTTTCTTTACTTTGTATTTCTATTTCTTTTTCTATCTTGAACTTTTTAATATGTATTTTAAAATTTAATAAAATTTATGGGAAAAAAAAGAGAGAGATGTCTCCAGAGATGACCAAGTCCCTGGGCCTGTACATATGAAAGGCTAGGTTGGAGCAAACAAGATGTGGCTGAACCTCTTTGCTGATGCTGTCATTGTTGAAATATCAAAAGTTTTAGACTTGGATGCTTTTTTTAAAAAAAGATAGAAACCATCAAATGTTACTCCCTTTTTTCAGTCACGACAAGCCAACAAATTATACTGTTGCCATGGTTACGGTACAGGCCACCATCAACAACCAATTAACTCATCATGGCCAAGATCTCTGCATGCATTTAACACCAAGAAGACTAAAATGCATCTTTCCATGGGAATTGCTAAGGCTCTTTGGAAGAGCCCAACTCATTAAATAATTTTTTACTTTGAATTTTTGATTTTAAAGATGGGCATTTTCTGTTGCAGAATTTGGCAGAAGGTTTTTTTTAAAAAAAATCTGTATCAGTTTCTAAAGTGTTTATTGTTAAACCTATTTTGTTCCATTTCTGTATTAATGTGGATTTTGCTTCATATATTCTCACTGAAAATCTATACTCACTTATACATACTTGAAGAAGAATTATGTACATTCCATTATAACATAGTCATTTTCTAGGCATTTTGGAATGCTTTTAAAGTTAAAAAGGGGGTTTGCAAGCTTTGGGAAAGCACCTGTACTGAAGAAATGTATTTATTCATTTATTTAATTTTTATCCCGCCTTTATTATTTTTATAAATAACTCAAGGTGGCGAACATACCTAATACTCCTTCCTCCTCCTATTTTCCCCACAACAACAACCCTGTGAGGTGAGTTCCAATTTGGACATTAATTCTCACATATTAAATGGATGTTTGAACCTGGGGCTCAAGGTCTAACAGTCTAACCATAACACTGAACTAACAAGAAGCATTTCCATACTCCAGTAATTCTAGTTAAATGCCTTTATTTTAGACATTTTACATATGAACATTGTGATTTTTATCACTAATCAGTCCTCTCAAGCTTTGCATCTTTCCAAACCTCAATTAAATATTCTTTTTAGATATTAGCAGAACTGCTAAGTAACAATTCAAGAAACAAAGCCAAGTTACACAGAAAGAAAGGCCTTTCTTTCTTCTCTACCTTCTCAGCTGTTCAAACAACGCACCATCTCTTACTATCTCCATTTGCTTCTCACCCTAAAATTTCTCTATAAATTTAATGAAATAAACGTTGGTCTAATTGGAATGTACATATCTATATGTATATTTCTTTGTAAGGCACCACTCTGTAACTATCTTAGGATCTCTATGCTTTTCTTTACCTAAATGCTGCCTATGTTCGCATACCAGCCTAAACCTCATTACTGAATTAATCCATTTTCTGGGTTTGTACATTACAGCGAATCATAAACTAACCAAATGCACTAGATTTGTACAAATGCTAACCCACCAAAAATGTATCCAGTGTTAATACTAACCAAGTTTAGCATGTTTTGAAAATACAGCTGGTAGGTTTTGACCTATCCGGGCTAAATATCCACCGCGCTGCACAACGGCTTTTACGTGAACGATCCTAACGTGTGCTGTTTGTGTGTGTGCGTGTAACTAGAGAACAAAGCGCATGGCAAAAGGATTTACCACCTTTCTAAATGATGACGGGGGATGCAACAGTTGAAGGAAAGATCAGCAGAGTTGCCCAGATCTCTGTAAAAGACAGACAAGTAGGTGGACATGTGTGAAATTCAGAAGAGACAAAAATAACTCCCTTTGGTACAGATGGGTAAGCAACTAACTCAGCCATACTGCAATTTCACTGTTTTTTCCTCCCAACCTGAAACCAGGAAGAAATCTTGCTGGCATAAATTGCAGTGTCCTCACAGCATGCCCTTAATGAGCATCTGGAACACATGTGTGACACTGCTAAGGACAACAACCGGTGATTTTTTCTGGCTGAAATCTGAACATCGGCAACCACAAGAAAAGCTGCCACCAATCGTTATACAGAACATTCGCGCTGAGGTGGCTCTTGAAAAGTCTGGGCACTCCGTCCAACGATTTCTAACGTTTTCCAAAGGACTGTTGACCTCTCCACCTACCAACCACTAGATGGCATCAAAGAGTTTGTTTCTCTCTTAAGTACAATATAGATTTGTGCAGCCGATGCAGTCACTGTATAAATATTCTTGGAGCTGGAGTTCAAGAAAGGGTTTTCAGTGTGTGTAAAAGACATGTTCAGCATCAGGATGCTCTCAAGTCCAACTACATAATTTTCCCAAAATGATTATTAACCAACAGCTAATCAACCCATCAGCCAGTAGGTGGCAGCAAAGAGTGAGAGTGTTTGCTTCTCATGACTGCCAACTGGATTTCTGCACCCAAAATCCAGCCACTTGATAAGTGGTGTTAAAGAGCTGGAGTTTGAGAAATCGATTCACTGATTCTTGTGTGAAATCACAGCATAAATAAAGCTTCAATAAGCAAAAAGAACAGGAGAGGAAAAATGCAGCCATACGCTGAAGCAATATCTTTACCAGGTTGCATTCTATAATGGAGTGAACATTTTAAAAGAACATTTCTGGAGAGGAAAAAGTGAGGAGTTTCCTACAGAAGAAAGGGAAGGGAATTGGAAGGATCCCTTTGGAAGGGCTCAAGCCAACAGAAGCCTAAGACCAGATTCCTCTCAATTACAGTTTTAATTACATCTATTAAGCTGCAGATGAGCTAATCAATTTCAGGGATTCCCATTCTCTAGATCAGAGCTTTCCAAACTTTTCGTGTTGGTGACACTCTCTTACAGCAGGGCATCATTTCGCGACACACTCTTACAGCAGGGCAAAAGGCAGGCACTAGGACCTGCGCGGAATCACAGCAGGTTTGGAGGCAGCCAGGCACAAGGCAGGCACTAGGACCTGCGTGGAATCCTGGCAGGGCTCGGAGGCAGCAGCAGCTGTGACACACCCAGACACTGCAGCCGACACACTAACGCAGGGCTTTCCAAAGTTTTCCCGCGGCGACACACCAACCTCCGTTGGTGTGTTGCCGCGGGAAAACCCGGAAGTGCCGCCGTTGCGGCAGCGCGCAAAAACCCGGAAGCGCTGCTGCCGCTTTCAGGTTTTTGCGCGCCGCTGTTGGTGTGTCGCCGCGGGAAAACCCGGAAGCGCTGATGATGATCAGCGCTTCCGGGTTGTGTGGCGACACACCAGACTATGTGTGGTGACACACTTTTGTGTCGCGACACACAGTTTGGAAAGCTCTGCACTAACGTGTCGCGACACAGAGTTTGGAAAGCTCTGCTGTAGATCACTGTTTCTCAATCTCAGCAACTTTAAGATGTGTGGACTTCAACTCCACAATTCCTCAATTCTGGGAGTTGAAGTCCACACATCTTAAAGTTGCTGAGGTTGAGAAACACTGCTCTAGATTGAGGGGTGGACCAACCCATTTTAAAAAGAAGAGCGGGGAGTCGGGGAGGCTGTGGACTCCAGAGTCCCAGTCCCTCTTGCAGCCAAAACAGCACTGCAGAACAGTTGTTGAGCCCAGGGACTTAGATGATAGGAGGTGCTGGGCCAGTTGTAGCTCAGCAGATATCTGCCCTATGTCACTTCAAACTTCCTCCCCCATGCACTATGGATTGTCCCTACGTGAGGTCTTCTTCTGTTCTACTTTTATGCCAAAGGACCTTGTACCAGCTTCAGCCTACCTTAGTAGTCAGCTGCATACAAGATGGAAGCTCCATTCTGATGACATGCTTCATCTTGCCACCTATTTGCCCAGCCACTATTTCATTCAAACACCTGGCTGGGTAGAGCAATGGCTTCAAAATGATGCAAAACCATTTTCTGAATGAATGCTGCTTCAATAAATAGGCCTTGATGTCTCCAATCAGAAGTATTAAATGTCAGCTTTGTTTAAAACTTTAGTTCAAATTTGGACAGGCCACAATATTACCTGAGGGCACAAAAATTACTTTCATTATGTATTAGAACAAACTCCTTAAAAACCCTGTAAACTGAGTTAAGCCGCTAAATGAATGAATGAATGAATGAATGAATGAATGAATAAAGTAAGTCACATCAACAAAAGTGCACCACTAAAATCTACTATCCAACCGTGGAAACAAAGAAATGTCCGTCTTTGTTTTCTGTCTATTTGCACTTTATAGTTTTTTCTTCTTTTTTCTTTAGTTCTATTTTCATGCTTTTCTGTAGTTTCTATTTTGTATTTTATTTATACTCTGAAAATCAATAAAGTTTAAACTGCAAAAAAAAAAGGAAACAAAGAAATGGTTTCTTTTTTACTTTTGATCTCTGTTTCCCCCAAAACTTTTATTTTTATTATTTATTTTTGGGTCTTTTGCTTTGGGAAAAAAGTATGTATTTACATTTGTACATGTTAAACATGGCTAGTGAAAACCTTAGTCAAGATGTCTATAGCTTAGCATTTTGTGCAAATCGTGTCTTTTGGGTTAGGCTGTGGGTACAATGTGCTATGCAAAGCCAGAAAATGGGTTAATTCAATAATCAGGCTAAGCTTATTGCACGAATGCAGCCTCAAGAGTGATTACTAATATCAGAAGTGAAGGAATCCCTGCCCAAAGAATTACCACCCAGAAGTTGTGACACAGAAGGGGATGGGGAGGTGGGGAAGGTGTAAGAAGAAAGCAAAAACTCAGAAACCCATTCTTAAGGTTGCAATTCCCCTCCAGATCTCCTGGGCTGAAAACAGTGCAGGTGGCTTAACGTAGCAATTCTCAACTGGTGAATATGTGCACATGGTATGCAGAAACCATCTCCCCAGATCCATGCACAAGAGAGAAAGAGAGGAGAGAAAGAGAGGAGAACACAGGAACAAGTCACTCTTTGCTTGAGTGTTTGGATCGTTGTTGGGTTACGGCTGTATTGAGATGTTCTATTGACTGAGACAAACTCTGCAATTGCGTTGTGTTACTCTAGTTCAGTGTTTCTCAACCTCAGCCACTTTAAGATGTGTGGACGTCAACTCCCAGAATCCCCCAGCCAGCCATGCTGACTGGGGGATTCTGGGAGTTGACGTCCACACATCTTAAAGTGGCTGAGGTTGAGATACAGTGCTCTACTATAAGGAGAGATCTAGTTCCCTTTTGACTGAGGTGCTAGCTCAGTGATGGCGAACCTATAACGTGTGTGTCAAAGGTGACACAGCACAATGTTTTGGGTGACATGCCAGAGTTCACCAACACCCGACAACAACTATTCTCCATTTGAGTTACCAAAGAAACTGAACAAAAAGGCACTGAAACTCCCCACATCTCTGCTCTTCTGGCCGCTCAAAATTGGATTGCATTTTTTTAAAATAAATGATATGTAAAGAATTGTTTCTCTTTTTTCAGGGGGTGGGGGGTGACATACCAGCAGAGTTACGTTAGGCATTTCCCCAATTTTTGACACGCCGAGCCAAAAAGCTTTGCCATTACTGTGCTAGCTGGTAAAATACAACTTCAAATTATTATTTTTTATTTTCTATCCCTTTATTTATTTTTTGTTATAAATAACTCAAGGTGGCGAACATACCCAATGTTCCTTCCTCCTCCTCTTTTCCCCACAACAACAACCCTGTGAGGTGAGTTGGGCTGTGTGTGTGTGACTGGCCCAAGGTCACCCAGCCGGCTTCCATGCCTAAGGCGGGAGTAGAACTCTCAGTCTCCTGGTTTCTAGCCCATTGCCTTAACCACTAGACCAAACTGGCTCTCCCAGTTTTTCACATCTTTCCTAAGGAGGAAACTATTTCTTCTCTTAAGAGTTTCATAGTCACTGCAGTGAAACTTACTGTCATCCATATTACTGCAGTTTTTGAATGTACTTCAACCCTACTGTACCCTAAAAATATAACTGAAGGTGTGCGTGCATGCAAGTAATTCTCTTGGGAAAAGGGGGGGTTCTTTCTATCTTGGTGGGAGTCCTGCTCCTTGACCATGGGATTGCTGGGTCTTAAAATACAAATGTTGAGAACTGCTGGCCTAAGGAAATGGTTGTTGACCAGATGTTAGTTGAGAAGAGGCCAAAGGTTTTCCTTCAGCAGAGGCAATGGAATAACTACTTCGGTTCTCTCCCTGTGGTTTGTAGAGTGACAGAAGTAACAACTGGATCTTCTTATATATATATTTTCAAGAATGGGGCTATAAACTAGCTCTGTTCATTTATGTCTGTGCTGCCTCCTTTTCTCAACTTTGAATGGGCTCAGAAGCTAAGCAAGTTCAGGCCAGGCCAGGATAGTAATTGGATGGGAAAACCCAGGAAATCCCAGAATTTTAGTCTAGACTGAGAAGCTGAAAAACAACCCATAAGGCGGCAATGGCCAACCACATCCATAGTGCTGCCAAGAAAAATAAAAGGACCTACCTATGTAATTACCAAGAATCAAGATCAACTTGAAAGAAACTTTATTTTATTTTTAAGATCTTGGCCATGAAGACTTCAGCGTAAACCCTTCCCCCTCCTCTTAATCCCCGTTGTTTTTATCAATTTGCTGTCTGATAAAGAGATTTCAACAATTGGTCCACAATTTGTGCCTTTCCAATTGATCCTAATATAGAGAATGCATTGACTGTGGAATCTAGATTCGTGTTTCTTCTACAGCTGACTTTATGAGTAACTATTAGAAATGGTGCCACAATAAATAAAAAGGAAACAGGAGTGATGCAGGAAGTGCAAGATAAGGTACATGGCTCATAGCTCATGCGCAAATCTGTAAGAAAGACGAAAGCGGAGGTGGTATGTGTGTGTGGTGTGGGTGTGGGTGTGTGCACGCGCTCAGGCATATATGTATGCTTTGATGCTCATAATGAAGAGGTGGGGAGACTTGCAACTTTAAAACTTCTCTTGGAAACCATAGACACACACACACACACACACACACACACACACACACACACACATTGTACGTTTAAAAGCTTCTGAGCAGAAGAAAGTAGAAAAGAGCTCCTCCATACAGTAGGTTGTTCCCTGATTTTTTTTATTGGAGATGCCAAGGAGTGGACTTCCTCATTGCAAAGAACATAGTCTGCCATTTTGCTGTGGCTGATGTGTGACTGTCTTCCAGGATATTACAATTGTTCCTCTGGATTCTTAGTTCTCATCCAGCATCAAGCAAGCAATGTATTTATGAATACAGCAGCACGGACTTCAGTTTTATCTGTCCCCAGGTTTTGAACAAGATCTACAGGGTTAACAAACAAGGCTCTTCTCTCCCCTATTTGAGGCAGCCTACTTGGAGCCAGAACAAATTCATCACTTTAATTTTGTTAGCACCCGTAAGTCCATCAACTTCAGATCCATGGAGCATCCTAACCAAACAAGCCGCATTACACTGCAGCTTGGTACGTCTACAGTATTTCTTTGGCCAACTTAGAAGAACCTCAACTCTAAGCCCCAAGAGCACCAACCAGGCTGTAGTCCCAGCCTGCTGACTGAATGGTCGGCTGATCCCCCACAGCGCTGTTCCACGTTTGGCTCAAGTTAGCTCTGACGTGAAGACAGGGTAGAAGCTCTGAGCGTCCAAATTTATTCACTGGCCCATTAATGGAAGGGATCCTCATTAAAAACATTTCAAATTAACCCACAGACGCTAAAATGAAGCAATCAAACCACGCAGACTAAGGGCTAACAGCAGAGATTAAAAAAACATATGGAGACAGTAGCAAAAATATCTTATTCAAAGCAATATACCCCCAGCAATAAACCATAGCAATGAGTGAGACCCAGTAAGGGTGAGGTCCAGCTACTGTATACTATGTCTCCTGTGTTTGCTTTTTTTTCTAACTGCCTCCCTGCCCTGTTTTTTCCTGTTGTATTTGCAAGTTGGCATGCCAACCTGGGTGTGAACCTTCTCTGCTTCCCTGCAGAAAAGTGATACCGTCTAAAAAGGTCAGGATTTCCCTTCATGTCAGATACAGAAGAGGAACTCCTTAAATAGCCCTACGGCTCTGTCAGCTGAAGCTGCCCTACAAAGTTGCAGCAGGAGTGGAAGTGGATGGGACGTAGGGAGGAGGAAGTATTTCCCCAGCTCATTGCTTGACATAAGAGATAAGAAAACCAAAACGGAGCAGATCTCTTCAGACAGCAGGGCCAGAATGGAAAAGAGATTGCACAGTCATCAACATATGCCTTGCCTTGAACTCTGTGTTGTTCATGCAAATGCAGGATTTTGACTGCAGTTTTTCAGCTTCGGTCCATTCCCTCCTTTTAGAGCTGTAGGAAGTCAAAGATGCAAATTCCGAAATCATGATTAGAGTAACCCCAGCAACAGACTTATTGAGAAATCTTTAAAAGAGGGAGCTTTCGTCCGGCTCCATATCACAGCAGCAAAAGCACAACAAAAGGAACTCCCAGATAAATCCCTGGGGTGAAATAAAATGGTTTTGCAATTAAGGAGGGAAAGGGGGAGAGAGAGAGAATATGAGAATGTCACAGCAGGTTTTGGAAAAATCAAACACAAGAATAAATTGAAACTGAAGCTGAACATATTCTGATCCCCACCCCTGCCTACCACCAAATGGCGAGATGTTCTAGGGCTGCAATGTTTGCCTACTCATTCCACTTGCAAGGTCATGGGAGGATTTTTTGACATTTTATAATATTTTAATTTATTTACACATACGTAGCTTGGGTTGAGGGGAGGTGGAGGCACTGCATCAGAACTCGGACAGACAGCCAAGCCCATTGCTTCTAAAGCAGATCTGGGTCCCACTGGGGTGGGGTGGGGTGGGGTGTAGGACTCAATTGAACATTCTGCCTCCACCCTCTGGCCCAAGATATATAAGTAGATTAAATAAATAGATAACTGCTATCAATGCTTCTGAGAATCTACCATGTTCCAAAGTTAAAACCAACATTAACTTTGATTTTAAGGACAGAAAGCAGAAAGGCAGCCAGAATTCATATAGATGAGCACCGGCCCCTAGAGTCAGACATGACTGCACAAATGTGCAGGGGGAACCTTTACTTTTTTTTTACTATATTCCTTCAACTTGGGCAACCAAACCTACCACCCCCTTATTTTTCCCCCCTCCTTCCTAAACCCTTTCCCAGTTTAAATTGATTAAATGGGACTTAGACCAATTCATGGGGGACAGGTCTATCAGTGGTCACCAGCTGGAGTGGACAAAGCATTATAAATCTGAGTTGTCTCCAATAGGATGTTTGGATCACTTTGGAAGTGTTTCAAGCTTGAAAGAGAGCATTTCAAACTCGAAACAAAGCTATTTCAAGCAGAAGGCGCTTTCAAAATGGTAAAGACAACC
The DNA here is from genome assembly GCA_023362775.1 of Charina bottae. NCBI lineage: Eukaryota > Metazoa > Chordata > Lepidosauria > Squamata > Charinaidae > Charina > Charina bottae. The sequence goes on along the minus strand of JALMGJ010000001.1, from coordinate 100,149,227 downwards.
CATCTTGAGCTTGAAACGGTTGTTTCAACTACGGAACAACAACAGTCGTTACTAGACTTGATCACGGCCTGCCCAAGCACATCTCTGAAATTTCTGTCTGCTTTCAGGCTTTCAAACTCTTGTTCTGCTTCTGAACTTCTAATGTGTGACACAGAAGACAATTTTGTTACTCCATGATTTTGGCAAAGTTCATACACAACTCTAAGCCATAAAGCTGTTTTATACAGGTAGTCCTTGTTTAGTGACTGCCTCGTTTAGCGACCGTTTGCAGTTACGACAGTGATGAAAAAGTAACTTTGCGACCAATCCTTGCATTTACGACCTTTGCAGGTCTGTAAAGCAAAGGAAAGCCAAAGTAAGATTGTAAGCACAGTTGGTTTCACTTAGCAACCGCTTTGCTTAATGACCAAGTTGCTGGTTCCAACTGTGGTCACTAAATGAGGATTACCTGTAATCTAAATGGTAGGCTTCGCACATTGCACTAAGGACATAATGGCTTAGCTGGTGCAGAGAGGGCACTGCTAACAATGCAAGGTTAGGAGGACCAATGGTGTGGTTCCAAATAAGGTAGCTTCAGCCAGAAGCATTCTGTCCACTGAAGTCAAAGGGTCCAATCCCTGTCCATCAGGTCTTCTAAAGCCACAGTTGCTAACTCTCATGTCAACAAGAGATCTACTTGCTTGCTGTGCTACTTAATAAGATCAAGATAAATGTCAGCAAAAGCTGCAGCTGCAGCCTAAAACCAACAAGCAAACCTACAACTGGAACACAGCACCAAATGTTTCAACTTACTTACAGGAAACCACAGCACTTCTTCTGCTCTTGGCCTGGGGAACGTAAAGAGAGGTCTCCCTTAAGAGGTATTTTCCATCCCTGCCCTTGTTTATGCACCCTGGCCTTTTGTTTTGAACCTCTTTCGCCTTTGCTTGCCCCCACAGTGGAAGACGAGGAATTACGAGCTGCTTCCATCTCTAGCCTCTTACTCTGCAACTTGTCTTGAAGATCAGCCTCGTACAATCTTGGTGGCCCTCTCTTCTGCCAGCCAGCCAGCCCGCCCGCCCGCCCACCCGCCAGCCCTGTTTTGCAAATGGATCCCCAGAAAACAGAGCTGAGCCTACTGAAAAGGGAGCTTCTTCAGTAGAGATGGCCTCATCTGATCCGGCTTCAAGGCCGCCCGGAACTCTTTGAAAGCAATTCAAAGATTAAAAGTTTTTTAAAAATGTTTTCAAAAAAGGCAAAGCTTGAAAAACTCAGAAATAGAACAAAACTGTTGACAGGAGGTTCCTCCTCATATAAACCTCCATCATGGAAAAAAAAGAGAATAATTATACATATTTTTCCCTTACTCTTAGAAGAGACTTTGAAACATACTCTACCAGCTTCTTTCCCGATCATGCTGGGGAAGGGCATAAAGACAATACAGATGGAACAGATGCTAGACTAGAAACACTTTCCCCAGAGAAATAAAACTGATCATAGATACAGATCAAGGGCTTCAGCCTTTTTGTCCAGTCGGCATTATTGGAATTTGGGGACCAGGACATGACTCCTTTCACAAAATGGCTACCTGAATGGTGTGGCCAGTCACAACATACCCACCTACCCATTCCCAACCAGATGCCTTTTATCACTGCAATTTACCTTTGCCTTTTTATCATCAGAGGGACATATTTTCAAGGAAACAAGCAGCTATACTACCCATCAATCTTATTTTCTATAAATAATAATAATAATAATAATAATAATAATAATAATAATAATTTATTAAATTTATATGTCACCCGACTCCCAACAACTCTGGGCAGCTTACTATCATTAAAACATTTAAAAACAAAGAACAATAGAAAAAACAATCACACAGACAAAACCAGCACAAGACAAAGGAACAAGGATGGCAGGAAAATAAACCCAGAAGGAGGAGGGAGGGAGGGAGGGAGGGAGGGAGGGAGGGGCATCAGCCATCCTCTCCAAAGGCCTGGGCAAAGAGCCAGGTCTTTAAGGCCCTTCGAAACACCAGCAGGGTGGGCTGTTCAAATCTCAGGGGGAACTTCATTCCAGAGGGCAGGCCCCCCTCCTCACATTGGGGACCCAGGATGCATATCTACTGTATAATCAACGATTATAGTTGTAGATAGAACCTCACTGCTCAGAGGCACTATATCTTCCAAGCTTGAGGCAGCAAAAAGGGAAGGGGTCATCTTCATCATAACCTGATTACAAGTTTCCCTGTGGTATTGCTTAGACCAGCAGGATTTTTGTGATAATTCAACAATAGGGCCCTTTTTATGGTCTTCTCACTAGTGCAATGGACACGCTCAGCCTAGGCAGTTAGAGTGTTGTAAAGATCAAATGGGACACATGCTGCACATACTGTCCAGAGCAGGTTGGAAGATGAGATGAGATCCAAAGGGGATAGACAAACAATGACTATTTATTAAAATATCATTTATGTGGTTACTGAGCGATAGGTAGCAAATTATACCCATTTACAGGACAGAAAGACAAATGGGATTCAGTTCTAATTAGACATAGGTAGGAATGGGGAGAGAGCCAGTTTGGTGTAGTGTTTAAGGCACCAGGCTAGAAACCAGGAGACTGTGAGTTCTAGTCCTGCCTTAGGCACAAAGCCAGCTGGGTGACTATAGGCCAGTCACTCTCACTTAGCCCTAGGAAGCAGGCAATGGCAAACCACTTCTGAAATCTTGCCAAGAAAACTACAGGGACTTGCCCAGGCAGTCGCCAGGAGTCAAGATTGACTCAAAAGCAAAACAAAGAAAAATAAGGACCAGGTAACAACATTCAGTGCTCCAGGTGTAGCTGATCTTTTGCTCCTACCATCCCTTACTACCAGTGCTCACGATGTAGCTAATGCACTAAGATACTTAGGATTAGCTGATGATTTGCTTAAATTGAATGTGCAATGGAAAATAATTTATGGATCTTCAAAAGGAAGCTTCACATTTTCTCTGTTGAGTTCATTTTATTACACTCCCATCTGCGGCCAAAGAGAACATGAAACACATTACGCCGCCAAGGGAAACTTTTCTGAACCAGCCACTTTCAAATAAGGATGTTTAGGGAAGAAATTCTTGGCGCCAGCAGTTGCCAAGAATGGGAAGAAACAGGCCAATGGTGTGGTTTCAGAATCAATGTACTTAGCACTTTAGCCTAACTTATTTTTGGCCCTGGGTGCCTGTGCAGTTTATTTATTCATTGCTATTGTATTATTATCCTTAGGAGTTCAAGACAACTTTCACAGGGCCCAAAAGCTGTTTCCCATTCATGACCTTTTTCTCATCTGGGTCTATTTGGCACTAATTCTGTTCTGTGCCTGGATTACTCTGCAGCGTTTGGTGGTGATGGAGGTGATGGTTGCAGCAACAGGGTAATTCTCTCAAAAGACATGTTTTCCCACAGAATGTCTGGAGAAGAAAAAATGCATTTTAGTTCTGTCCAAATCAGGGATGCATAAGCTTCATCCGCCAAACCCTCTGGGGTAGTCCCTCCAAATTTTAATACTGAATTGAAACATTTAATGTGATAGCTGCAGATAAACCTATTAGATACATTAGAATGAGTAAGGACTGCATTTAATTAATTTTATTTAACTGCACTTAAATCATTGTGTCCCGGCCCCAGCCCCCTTTTGGAATGTTTGTTTGTTTGTTTGTTTGTTTATTTATTTATTTATACTGATATTTATACCCCGCCTATCCCCTCCCTAACGGAGGACTCTAGGCGGCTTCCATACATATACATATTCCAATTATACAATTCATCAATTTATACAGTGTATTAAACCGCGCGCGTAGGGGGAGATGTATGCATGCTTTCTTCAGATATAACGTAAGAGAAAAGAGTCCCATATTGTAAGAGAAAATATCTGTTTCAATAATGTGAAAATACATACTCTGAAGACCGATTTGGAAACAGAATGGAATGATGAAGAAAAATATGGAGAACTGACACCAAAATCTTTCCAGGACTCTTAGCTCACAGGGCAGTGGTGAGGATTAAAGTGTGGGTAAAAAAGATGACTGGAATGAAGATGCTATAAATAAATAGTTCTTGCTTCAAAATCTTAAAAGCAATTATCCTTTTTCAGTTAAAATGTATTTAACGGGAATCATTCCTGGCACGGAAAGCAGCGAGGGAGACTGGAGTTCTCTTGGAAAAATGGAAGCAAAAAAATCAGGAGGAGTCTTGTAGCATTTTTTCCAACTAAAAAAGTGGAAGTGTGTTTTGGACAACAAATCCAAAGCACTGCAGAGTCATATTCCAAGGTCAGCTCCAAGGGTTTGATGGCTGCAACTCATAAGAAAGTGATGTGGTTCACACGCCACACTGGGCCATGGTTCACACGCCACACTGGGTCATGGTTCGTCTGATTTAGCACAATGGATTCATATGACCCTTTCAGCCAAAGGCAACCAACCACATTAGAGCTGAACATGGTATGTGGAGCCTAGCAAACACATATAGGATCTTCCACTCTCCTGGGTGTCATATCTGCTCTTCCAGGCACCTTCTATGCATTCCTTCCCCAGGAGCTCCATTGGAGGAGTCTATTATTGGTATCTGAAAGATGCTCCATCCACAAACAGAGAGCTCTCTTGCTTCTTTGCATGCGCACACACAAATGACTACCATTCCAAGCCCTGTGACTGAGGTTTGATTGGCATTCCTGCTGCAGAATTTCTGCAAAACCCATTTAAGAACAACAAAAAACCTTGACTCACAGAAGTGGAAAGAAATCTTAGAAATCATCTACTTTACTCATTTTAGAACTTCTGCAGCAGGAATGTGCAATATCATCTGTTTAAATTCACTGTCAAATGTTCTTACTGTTAGAGGTTTTCCTGATTGTTTGCCTAAGTTTGTTTCCTTGCAGTTTCCATCAATTAATTCCAGACTTGTCCTTTGGAGAAGTAAGGAACATATCTGCTCCATCTTTTCGTGACACTCCTTCTGACTTGAACTAAATCAAGTAAAATTGATTTAGCAGTAAAAATCCCCAAGTTAAACATAACAAGCACTGGTTTTGCACTTGATCTTCTCCCGCACAGATCTCTCTGTGTTAGTTTTCAAGTGTCAACAGTTCCGCTGGATTCATGGACACACATTAAAAATTGGGCCTGTTGTAGATACACATAGGAAGACAGACTGTTTCTGGACTCTAGAGACATAGAAATACAGATATCCAGAATAAAAAAACTTACCAAAACTTCCATCCCAATGCATGCTAGTTTTCTATAGGCAGGGATCTTTTGGCATGATGGTGGGGAGTAGAAAACAATCCATCATACTATTCCCCCACACAACCAGAGTCAGTATTTTCATCTTCTCAAATGATGATGTTAAGTAGGCCTTGACAGAGATTGAATCAGAAAACGCAAGTGTGTGTGTGTGTGTGGGGGGGGGGGGATTAGTCAGCTGTGATTCAAACATACAGTATTTCAAAACAAAAAGGCAATAAGATTTCTATTTCAATGTTTCCACCTTTTATAAAGATGCTGCAAGACTGAGGCAGCACTTCTTTAGAATAGAGGATTATTAATGATGCGAAATGAAAATCCTGCCTTGTTTGCCCCAGCTAATAAAATCCCCCCCAAATCTGCTTTACGGAGAGGGAGGCCATTGGGCCTTACAGATTATGAGTTATCGGTTCCTACCAGAGAAAGCTGTAAAAGTTTTCAGACAAGGCTCTTTCCCAGCTGCACTTGGAATTATGAGATATTGATCCAGATAAGTTCTACATACCAAGCAAGTGCTCTTCCTCAAACAATGGACTTGTTTGCATGTGTGTAGAAAGATCACTGAACGTTGATGGAAAACAGCTCACTGCATTCAGCAATGTCGGCTTTAGTTAAAGGTAAAGGTTCCCCCTGCACATTTGTGCAGTCGTGTCCGACTCTAGGGGCCGGTGCTCATCTCTGTTTGTTTAGCTGAAGAGCCAGCGTTGTCCGAAGACGCTTCCACGGTCATGTGGCCGGCATGACGCACACGGAACGCTGTTACCTTCCCACCAAAGTGGTACCTATTCATCTACTTGCATTTGCATGCTTTCGAATTGCTAGGTTGGCAAGAGCTGGGGCGAGTGCGGGAGCTCACTCCGCACGCAGGGCTAGGGATTCGAACCTCCGAACTTGTGATCTTTCGATCCACAAGCCTGGCGTCTTACCCGCTGAGCCACCACACCCCTATCAAATTACAAATACAGCGTATTTGTAAAATACGTAAAATACAGCGTATCCAATTAGCCCAGGAAGGAGATATACAGCTGGGTATCATCTGCATATTGATGATACCTCACCCTTAACCAGTGGATGACCTTTCCCCGAGGCTTCATGTAGGTGTTAAAGACTGGAGATCCATAATGGAGTGACCAGAGACCAACCTCTCCTCTCCTGTCATCATGCACTGGACTCACCCACTCAGGAGAAAAAAATGGTACAGTATCTCCAACTTCCAACCCTCACAGATGGCCCAGTATGATCCCAGTATTAAAAGCTATTGTAAAACAAGGATAGTCCAAGTTCCCTGATCCAAGTCCCACCACAAATCATCTATGACAGTGACCAATGATGTTTCCATCCCACGGCCAGGCTGGAATCCAGACATGAAAGCAACAGCCCCATTTGTCACTTAGGAAATAGCATCCAGAGGTACACTGCCTTTGGATATGGAGGTTCAACTGAGCCATCATGTGTGCGGTACAAGAAGAGGGTTAAGTTTCCTCAAAAAAGGAAATGCACCCCCTCTGCACCCAAATGAATCAGCTCAGGAGAAAGCAGGGCAAGACTAGGCCGCTTCACCTTCTCCCAACATTTTATCTGGTTTGTAAAAATGCCCGCCTGCAGTCGAAGCAAAGGATGGTGGAAGATCCCATTTATGAGTTTAAGTTGGTGAAAAAGATATCTGGGAGAACTGAGAACATTTAATTCACATTTTTATTTAAAATATTTCAGGACCTTTTAAGGACAGAAGTTATCCCAAGACAAACTACAGCAATAAAAATATAAAGCTGAAAAACCACATGCAGTAATTTAAGCAAAGAAACGGCCAACTTCTGCAAAACCCTTGCCAAAATTTAAAATATTGGCCATTTAAAATATTCCACCCCATTAATTCCAAGGGAATTTCCACATGAGGATTTTGCCTGCCTCTGAAAGTGGCTCTCTGGGCCTCTGTTCTCATGACATCAAGCAAGTTTATTTCCAGGTCTGTTGTATCGTTGAAACTAGAGTGCTTTTTCTTGGGATGGGGGTGGGCGGGCTTGCTTTTCCCCATCTCCTGGTTCCTTAGTTTTAGGTCCTGAATGGGAAATTTCATCTTGAAAGCTTTGCAACTCTCCCTCAGACAAAAGAAGCCGGGGGGCGGTGGGGGGAGATATTAATTTATATTCTGTCAGTTTCTTCCTTTCCTGCATCATTTGACCAGCACAGTGCTGAAAAGCACCAAGCAAGTGGATTTCTTCTTTTCTTTTCCTTTCTTGTGCCATGGCAAGGAGGGGATGATGAATTTGTCTTATTGAATTTGTGATTTGTGATTCCTTGTTATTTACAATGTATGGGTTTAGTTTTAAAATGTGATTATTTATCTGTTTTTAATCCCAAATGATGGATTTGGGGAATTATACACTGCTTGGGGGGGGGGGGGGGGCGCAATGGCTCAGCGGGTAAGACGCCAGGCTTGTCGATCGGAAGATTGCAAGTTCGGAGGTTCGAATCCCTAGCCCCGCATGACGGAGTGAGCTCCCGCACAAGACCCAGCTCTTGCCAACCTAGCAATTCGAAAGCATGCAAATGCAAGTAGATGAATAGGTACCATTTCGGTGGGAAGGTAACAGCATTCCGCGTGCATCATGCCGGCCACATGACTGCGGAAGCGTCTTCGGACAATGCTGGCTCTTCGGCTAACAAACGGAGATGAGCACCAGCCCCTAGAGTCGGACACGACTGTGCAGGGGAACCTTTACCTTTACCTTTACACTGCTTAGACAAATCACCATGGAGGAAATCTATCTGTCTATATGGTCACTAAGAGTTGATGGTGACTTGATGGCACTTCAATCAATCAGTCAATCAATCAATCAATCACACCATTTAGAATCGGTTGATTGGAGCAGCCTATAAGCCCTGTAAAAAATAAATACAGGTAGTCCTTGCTTACCGACTGTCTCATTTAGCAACCGTTTGAAGTTATGTCAGTTGGGGAAAAAAACAGCTCTTTGACCAGTCCTTGCATTTACTACTGTCGCAGCATCCCACAGTCACATGATCGCCATTTGGGCGCTTTGCAACCAGCTTCCAACAAGCAGAATTAATGGAGAACGTGGAAGTGAAATCACATGTCACGGTCACATGATGTCTCGCTTAACGTCCAAAGTGGAAGTGAGGTCGTAAGTCCAGCACAGTCATGTAATGTTTCACCTAGTGACCATGGTGCTTAGTGACAGAGCTGCCAATCTGTGGTTGGTAAGCAAGGACTACCTGTATTTCACCACTGCAATAGCCCTGTGAGAATAGTTCAGGCTAAGAAATAATAATCGGTAATTCACTCTTAGGCACTGAGCTTCAGATGATTTGAATCTGAATTTTACCCCAATCTCCGTCTAACTTCAACAGCTCACTGTCTTAATGGAAGGAAAGGCCAGATAGAAGAGAAAGCATATTTCCTTCTAGTCTCCTATTTTACTACTATAAGAGAGTGAAACACACGGGGAGGCTGATTTGCATTAAAATATAACAGTTACTAACTGTGGAAAATAATTCAATTCAGTCAGCTACTCTGTTTTGGGTATTTTTGTCCCCAGGAAGACAAAACAAAAATATTAAAGGGAGGATCTTGATTTTAATTCTTGTAAGAGATTTTAGGGCAATTGAACAAAATATCTGTGTTCTCGCATTAAATCTTCCAAGCTGTTATGGTGAGATCACTGAAATCCCATAAAATGTGGTCTCATGAGATAGCAATTTAATTTGGGGGTGGGCTACTGGGCAAGATTTGACTGGGTCTGAAAATATTTTCACCTCCTGTCCTAGAAGACTAAAGAAAGGCAGAATCACTTTTTAAACCGGTTTGTTAGTCAAACTATTCAAGTTTATAATGATTCAATGTTTTCATTTCAAGAAAACGTTTGTGTTTTATAAATTAGCGTTTGTGCCTTCAAGTCAGTGTTGACTCCTGGCGACTACCTGGACTAGTCCCTGCAATTTTCTTGGCAACATTTTTGGAAGTGGTTTGCCATTGCCTGCTTCCTAGGGCTGAGAGAGAGTGACTGGCCCAAGGTCACCCAGCTGGCTTCATGCCTCAGGTAGGACTAGAATTCACGGTCTTCCGGTTTCTAGCCTGGTGCCTTTAACCACTACTAAACTGGCTCTTGTTCTATAAAATATCAAGTATTTAATGCATGTACTTGACACAGGTCAACTGGCAATTTCACTGTACCTTAGATACCGTCTCAGGACACATAATATCATAGGGCACCAATCTTTTCTCTCTTTCCAGAGTAGTTTTGGTACACTTGGCAAACCAGAAGCTGATCACTCATCTCCACGGGATCATTTCCCTGTTAGTCACTCCTGGTCCAAATATCAGGTGCGTATCAGTGAATTTAGGAAAATCTGCAACATTTTACGCTTGTACAACTCAATATTAGCCATTTGGTTACCCATTCGCCCAATCTGGACAGATTCTTTTATGCTTGCTTGGGCTTTAGAAACAAAAAAGATAGACAGACAGACAGGCTGAGCCATGGTATAGTTCTGAGCTGCGGGGAGGGTAGAAGCCATATCTTCATGTTTTCTGGAATGACCATGCAACCCACCGATTGCAGTGGATCAATAAATAACAGCAGCAGCAGAATTCTCAAAGATCAAGCAGCTACTCTCTTAACAATATGTGAAGATTGTTAAGATTCTCTTAACAATAGCTTTAAAAATTCATCTCAGAGGACCTGAAGGAAGCTTTATCTAGAATTAGGATGGAACCAATCACAGGACTGAACTCTAAGGGAACTGAATAATTCTCTCTTGGATGTCTTTCTGTATAATATAACCTCTCCTGTTCTAAGCCATTAATAGAATTTAAAATACAGGAACAATCTTGTTGGACTGGCTCCAAATCTCTGCCTACTCCAGCACCAGGTTTCCCAAAATGAGATGCTTCCAGGAAGCTCATGTTAGGGTATGAATGCAATCATCTCCCACAATTTATTACCCTGGTGCAGCAATAGATCTGGTTTTGTGAATGCCTAGATGGACATTACCTGGGAACCCTATTTATGTTACATTTTAATTGTTTGTTAATTAGTTATACTTATATCATGCCTTTTGTTAGCAAATGGCAGCAACCACCAACCTTGCCTTGGTTTGGTAGTTAAGCAGAGTTAGCACTTGGATGGGAAACCAACAGGAAATTTCAGCGCTGTAGACTAGACTGGGCAGTTGATACCAACAACCTGGAAGAAGCAGGGTAAAGACTTCCATACTGCTGCCAAGAAAATTACATCAATGTATCCATGAAGTGAAAAGATCAACTCAACATGAAAAATACTTTGCTCTTCACCAGGGATGGTCTACAGCAACACCTTTAGATGTTCCACTGCAACTCCCATAACCCCTAGTTCTGATCAGAATTGGAATTAACATCATCATGTTGGCCATCTGAGTTCTTGGAACTCAAGGTGGCATAGGTACGGGTCCCTCCTGCATAATACCCTATTTTACAATCACAAGAAATCTGAGCCTTTGTCTGCCCAGTCCTGGACCAATATCTTAACTACCAAATTCTATGAAATAACATGAATTATCTAAGACAAAAGAAAGGAATCTATTTTTAAAAACTGGACAATGGCTTTATGTTATTGAGAAACATGCATGCATGCATGCATGCATGCATGCATACACACACACACACACACACACACACCATACTAAGCCAAAGCAACTTGGTGGCAAATTGGCAAGTCATGCTGGTCAGCAGGATAAAGTAAGTGGTTATGAACTACAACATAAAAGTTTAACTCTAGGATAGGGTGACTGCCTTGCACATGTGCTCCATGTATGTAGATTTGCAGAAAAAATCAGGATCAGAACCACTATACAGTATGTGTTATTGCTCTATTACCAAGGAAGTATTTACCAGATATTTGACACCCTCTTTACAAAAGGGGAAATTAGTGGTCAGCTTCTGAGGAACTGTTTGTGTTAACTAAATCCAGAAACTATTTCAGCGATAAACAAGATATTATATATTAGCATCACAGTTTAAGACAATTGTGCTGTCAACTGTCAGCATAACCAGTAAGAATTGTTATTTATTTCTTATAAGCCACTTAATATGCCATTGGAGAATATCTGTATAAACATTACCAGTACGTTTAAACTGAAATGTGATTGGCTCAGCAACATGTATGAACCAGCAGACCCTAATGTTGAACACGCATTACTCATATCTATGAAGGTTCTCAGTCATCCAGGTGGAATTGTCTGTAGCTTGAATCATGTCAACTGGATTTCTATTTTCTCAGTGGAAACGTTTCGCTCCTTATCCAAGGAGCTTCTTCAGTCTGAGCAAAGTTGGTAAGGGAATCCTAAATATGTTTCTAGGTAGCTGTGTGACCTTACACCTGGGGCTAGGTCATGGTTATATTGAGATGTTATTTTTAAGTCCTTTTTACTCATATCTCTTTGATTCTGTGACTGGCTACAAATTCCATTGCCCAACCAGCATGACCATTGGATGAGGAATGATGGGAAATGTACTGTGTCCAATATATCTGTAGGACATCAAATTGGGGAAGACTGGCCTACAATATTTATTTATTTATTTATTTATCATAATTATATCCCGCCCATCTCCCTCACGAGGGGGGACCCTGGGCGGTTATGACTAATATGACTAAGTCTAGAACCAACCCCAAACCTATGCATCTATGCAACAACTTTCAGATGGGAAACTATTTGGGTGGAGTCCTTGGTGCTCTCTGAGCCTTGTTGTTTTCTTGCAGACGTTTCATTGCCAGACTAGGCAACATCTTCAGTGCAAGTCGCACTGAAGATGTTGCCTAGCCTGGCAATGAAACATCTGCAAGAAAACAACAAGGCTCAGAGAGCACCAAGGACTCCACAGTTCAACCCTGAGCTACAAATATGAGCTACAAATATTCTTCTCAATTGGTAACTATTTGGGTGTCTGAGGCCACATTCCATCTTCTCACAACACATGCACAGTGGATACAATAGTGCAACTAAAGGGGGGCTGTTATGAAAATGGCAGCAGAAAATGGTTATAGAGAGGCAGTTGTTCCTGAGGATGATGCAGTTCCAACACTACGGTCACAAGGCACCCTACCCAACAGCCCACTGTGGCCCCCGGGCTCGCCAATTATAATGTATCTTGACTCGGGTGCCACTTTATCACTGAATTCTCTCTGCAACCGAACTGCTTTAGAAACAGCAATGCATCATTGTTCTGTATTTCAGTGGGCTATCTGTTCCCACTGGAGGAGATACCTGCTTCACCCCGCCTTCCAGCTCCTGGGCTTCAGTGAGAGCAACTGGTTGGCATGGTTAGGAGAAAGTACACAACTGCAGAACTGCTGCTTTGCCAGCACTAAATGGGGCAAGGGCTTGGAAAGCAGTTGATCTTTGCCAGCAAGGCAAATGGGAAGCTTTTGAGGGCTTGAAATACATGTGGTTCCCATCCATCCATCCATCCATCCATCCACCACCACCATCACCCTGGATCTCATCTCCTCCAATTTCCTCTGAGATTTATTCCAAAACAATGGAAAAATGTTCACAAATTCATGAACAGAGAAACAAGGCGCATAGGGCAGGGAGAACGCTAGCAATTTTCTTTTTTCTCTAGGAAGATAAGGGATTTTTTTTTTTAAGGCAGGAACCGAGGGACATCTGAGTGGGTGGGAAAGGCACTTGGTCACTGACCAGCTTAAAAGGATAGCAAGCAAGCGGTTCTCGGTGCTCAGCTATTGGCCAGAAAGGACAAACACTGATTGGCTGATGATGTCAGACAGACTTTATACCAGGTGATTCTCCAGGTGCTGAACTCCGCATTCAGGACTTGCTTGCGGCAGAAGCTCACAGGCACGATACGGCTAAATTGGTTGGTTTATTGCAGACAAGAAAGAAGCTATCGACACACAGAAGAGGTGCCGTCTGCAGTACACAGAAATTAAAATATACATATCTACGTGTGTGTGTGTGCGCGCGCGCATTCCAAGGTTTAAATTCTAGGCTTTTTCTTCCTGCCCTTTCAAATCAATGGAAATTTGGCTGCTCTCTTCCCAGCCTTGAGATTGGGAGACACTTGATCAATGTTTATGGAATGGGCCTGCCTTGTGAACTTCATTCCTTACATCTCTATGAGATGTGCAGAGACCTTTTTGTATTAATGCAACTGCCCATTAAAAAAGAGAGAGAGAGATTTTAAAGGAAGATTTTGTTGGTTTTTCTTAAAGATTAGCCCCATCAATTCACCCTGTCACAAAATCCCATCAATAGATTTATTAGTCTTATTCTAATATATCTACACCTGCCCCCTTCTGTTTTAATTTTTAAAGTCCTTCCACAGGTGTCCTGGAACATGGCTGGACTAGAGGTTCTGCCACAACCAAAGATGCGGCGAGGAAAATCCTCATGCGCCAATAGCACTGAAACCAGGCCACAGCATGAGCCTCTAAAGCAAAGGGACTCTGGCATGCAGCTTGTCTCCATGCTGGCATACCACCAAGCTAACACCTGCAAAAATTCTCTCTCCTACACAACTTTTCACAGATGGCAGGAGCCCTGTCCTTCTCCGCATCATTCCTGTGCCTACCCCTCAGGCAATGTGGCATTTTGCTCCTTTGCAAAAAGCAGTTCTTAAAAAAAAACCAACAGATTGTTCAGTGGAGGCAATTATCTGATATAGGCAAGTGTCAAGCAGATTCACATTCTGGCCAGACACCCACATCCTATACTGACATCTTCCCAGTCGTAGCCTAGCAGAGAAATTTCTGCATCAGCCTTTTCTAAGGAATGAGCACACTGCATTTTATCTTTTTAAATTAGAGTTTTGAATCAGGAAATCCGCATAATTGCCCCTCCTTATAAAGCTGAAGACAGCCAGTTTGGTGTAGCGGTTAAGGCACCAGGCTACAAACTGGGAAACCATGAGTTCTAGTCCCGCCTTAGGCATGAAGCCAGCTGGGTGACCTTGGGCCAGTCACTTTCCCTCAGCCCTAGGAAGGGGGCAATAGCAAACCACTTCTGAAAAACCCTGCCAAGAAAACTGCAGGGACTTGTCCAGGCAGTCTCTGAGAATCGGACACGATTGAACGGATTAAGAAATTAAAAAATAGATAAAATAAAATAAAATCTGAAAGCATAGGAAGATACTTCATACTGAAGCAGACCACTTCCACATTGTTCAGAGATGAAGAACATGTGGCCTTCCAAATGTGGCTGAATTACAATGCCTAGCATCCCTCAGCATGGGCCCTGTGGAACAGAGCTGCTGGGACTTGTAGTTCAGCCATATCTGGAGGGCCATGTGTTTCCTGTCTCTTATTGTCTTATTGAATCATATAGTACAACCCTAGTCTAACCACGTGCTCAAGGCAAGACCCAACTGCAATAGGTTATTCAATCTGTGGCACTCCAGATCTTACTGATCTACAACTCCCAGCATCCCTAGAAAGTGCATTAAATGGCAATGCAGTCATAGTTTAACAATATTTGAAAAGCCATAGGTTGCCTACCCCCTGAACTACAGCTTTCATGACAGATGGCTATCCAATCTCTGCTTAGATACATCTAGCTCAACATTGACTCAACTGCCTAGGATTTCAGCTGAAGAGGGCAGAAACTGATATGGAAAACCCTTCGATATGGATTGTACTCCACCACAATTTACCCAACAAACCATAATTAGCTGAGTTCATATATTATGCTAAGCCATAAATGGCCATATAGAGTTAGGCCATATAGAGGCCATATGTTAGATGGGCAGCCATATATAGATTCTGAATAAATAAATAAAGCACGCCTTACGAAACAATGGTATGATCCCTGAGCCGCAAGCAAAGGAAACACACAATGTGTGGATTTGACCTTTCTTGAGGGATGCATCTTGCAGAGGTTGTGAGATTGTGATGTTTCAGCCAGATGCAAAAGGGGCCAGATCCAGCAATTTCTCTCTCTCTCTGGCATCCCTTTGAACTCTACCACATCACCTTCCTTCATGCCAAATCTGCTATCAGATTGTGCTTGCTTGAGGTCTGAACAGAAGACTCAAAGAGGGCTCTTAAAATTTAATCTGAATACCACATCAACTTAGGCCAGGGGTCGGCAAACTTTTTATGCCGGGAGCCATTTTGACATGCTCATGCACATTTTGAAATGCTCGAGAGCCAGGGGGCAGGGTTTGAGGGCGGGGGCCAATCGCGTGGAAGGGGGCGGGGTTTGCGGGCGGGGGCCAATCACGTGGAAGGGGGCGGGGTTTGTGGGCGGGGGCCAATCACGTGGAAGGGGGTGGGGTTTGTGGGCGGGAGCCAATCGCGCGGAAGGGAGTGGGGTTTGGGGGCGGGATCCAATCGCGTGGAAGGATAAGATACAGGGCTGCGCTGCGCTTGGCCGGCCGCCCCGGCCCTCGCTCACGTTCCATGGCCGGTCCTCGCGGGCCACCGGCGACACTCCCGTCCCGCTACACCCCAGGTCTCCAAGGCGCGCAGGCTGGCCAAGGCGGAGGCGCTGCTGGCGGCGCGCATCTCTGAGCCGGTCCGGGTGCGCTGGCGCTGGGCTGTGAAGCTGGACGAGCCGCCGGACCTGGAGCGCTTCCGCGCGCAGCTGAGCGAGGTCCCGCGCCGGTCTTTTTGGAGCGCTTCCGCGCGCAGCTGAGCGAGGCCCCGCGCCGGTCTTTTTGGAGCGCTTCCGCGCGCAGCTGAGCGCTGGGCTGTGGAAATGCGCTCCAAAAAGACTGGCGCGGGGCCTCGCTCAGCTGCGTGCGGAAGCACTCCAGGTCCGGTGGCTCGTCCAGCTTCACAGCCCAGCGCAGCTGAGCGAGGCCCCGCGCCGGTCTTTTTGGAGCGCTTCCGCACGCAGCTGAGCGAGGCCCCGCGCCGGTCTTTTTTTCGCGCCTCTGGGAAGCAGGGCCAATCGGGCTTCGCCTTGTTCAGCCCGCCTCTCTGCTCCCCCTTGGCGCGCGCTGATTGGTGGAGGAGTCCTTCCTTCTGAGCCTCCACCAATCAGCATCTGTTTCTTCCCCAAGGTTCGCGCTGCTTCCGGACACCGGCTTTCCGGATGTCGGGCGGCAGACAGAGAGAGAGAGCCAGAGCCGAGGGGCCAAAGAGCCAGATCTGGGTCAAAAGCCGCCATTTCCGACCCTTGACTTAGGCTGAAGACCATTGCTTCCCCACTGGCACCCAAGATGTCGGCCAACTTCCTTAGTGAGGCTGTGAATTCTGAGAGTTGCAATCCCATCAAGGGTTCCCAGTTGAGAAAAGCTGCCCTACTGCTTTCCCATGGAATCGCCGTAAATACAATGCTGGCTCGAAGGCTGCAAACTATTGACAATAAAACTGAGTGCAGTGTGGGACCACAGTCACCGACTGCCAAAACGGGGACTTTTGTCATTTTGCGCATTACTACAAACCGAAACACCACACATCAAACGTTCCTTCCTCCCACTCCAATAATGTCCTATTCCTTTATACTTATTTTCATCCCATCTTGCCCTCTTTAGATGATGTTAAAAATATACACATAAAAACTCTGAAAGGCCAGGAAACAGCAGGCTCAGAACTATAAGCCAGCCAGAATCAGCGACAGGAACCAGGGGAGTTAAACTGAAAAGTAAGAGGGCTCAGGAGGGCAAGAAAAACGGATTTCCTTTCTGAAAGTCGCTGACAGAACAATCAAAACACCCAAACTCACACCCAGGTAGTCTGGACCAGGACAATACAAGGAACAATTTTACGGAAGCAAGATTTTAACACTCATGCAGGTGAAAGAGGAATAATTTACTAATAATTTTCCATGCTCTTCGTTCAAAATCCATCTAGTATGGGCTGATACGTTGTGTTACCACAGAAACATTGCAAATTGCCACTTTGGTCCCTTAGAATAAGGAACCCCAAAGTAACAGCATAGTCTTTGTAAAAACAAAAAAATCATCAATGTGCAGGATGATTTAACAGCTTCTTTGGACAACCCACTAAGGCTGCACGGGGTTTCTTTTTGGTTTTCGCTTAAGAGCCAACTATGGTTTAGTCCATAAAACATAGCTAAACAAACTGTGGCTTAACCATCTGTGCAAATACAGCCATAAAGTAAGAGATTGTCTACACCAGTGTTTCTCAATCTGGCTGGGGAATTCTGGGAGTTGAAGTCCACATGTCTTTAAAGTGGCCAAGGTTGAAAAACACTGGTCTCTACCCGAGAGAGATTAAAATCTAGAAACTCAGGAAAAGAATGTTTCACCTGCATTCCTTTTTCAGTAGAGCATATGGAGCATCATCTTGTTCTGCTTGATGCGTAACAGAAACGTGATAATATTCACCTTCGAAAAGGATGTGCGAGAGGCAATTTGGGGTCAAAGAGGCTGGCCCCAGACAGGGGTGGTCAAAAAAGTCAAGATGGCAGCAGTGATTAAAGTAGTTCTGTCTGCTTTTTATGTGCATCACAGTTGTCATCTTCACTTGTTTATCATACTTGGTGGACACCCCTGGCCCCAGTGGTGCCTGGAACAAGCCACAATAACATCAAAATGACCACAAGAATCACCACATCACTACACACTACCCCCAATTCTGGGAGTTGAAGTCCACACATCTTAAAGTTGCCGAGTTTGAAAAACACTGGTACTGTATAAACCATCTGGTCCTTCTCACCCACCTAACAAAATTGCAAGGTAAAATCTGCGAAAAGACTCAGCTAATCTTGATACCAGCTTGCCATGATAATTAACTTTAAGAACGCATGCCAAATTTTTATGTTCCTTCTCCCATCTCCTTTGTCTTCCTCTCAGGCTATGTCTTTACAAGAACTGAGATCAAGGACTGTCTCACCTCTGACGGTTTCGGCTCTTCCCCAAGGTCACATTAAAGTGCTTTCTTCCTGCCCTTTAGGTGACAGGAAGCATGCTTTGCTCCGCCCTCATTGCTGATCCCTATTTTGTCCCAATAAGGCGGCCAGGGAATGATGCAGTCCTTGCAAATTTAATGTGGGACAAGTGAAGGGAAGTTATTGGAGGATTCCCTGGGCTTTGTCTGCCCTCCTATCAAGTGTCACCAGCCAGCAAGAAAAACATCCAGCAACTGCTCTCCTTAACACAGGCTGGGGAGGAGGCGAGTTTTGACAGATGGCAAGACGGGAGGGTTTAGCCAGTGTCAAATTTTGCTCTACTTTGCACAAATGTTTTGTGCCCACATGAAAACCCTTGTGGCGTATGGATTCAGGACTATTCTAGAATACAGGTAGTCCTCGCTTAACGACCATTTGTTTAGCGACAGTTCAGACTTATGACGGTGCTGGGAAAGATGACTTGTGACCGGTCCTCACACTTATGACCATTGCTGCATTCCCCATGGTCACATGATTGCAATTCGGGAGCTTGGCAACCGGTTCGCACTTTTGATCGTTGCAGTGTCCTGCAGTCACATGAGCACCATTTTCAACCTTCCCAGCTGGCTTCCGGCAAACAAAATCAATGGGGAACCATGTGATTCGCTTAACGACCACATGGTTTGCTTAACAACCATGTGATTCTCTTAACAGCTGCAAAAGAAAGGTTGTAAAATCAGGTCGGATTCACTTAATGACCACATCGCTTAGTAACTGAAATTCTGGTCACAATTGTGGTCATTAAACGAGGACTACCTGTAGTGGAACAGCGCTATTCTGGAACAACGCTAAACCTGTGTTTAAGATTAGCCTGAAAACTGGCCAACATGAGATGATGTGAGGAGGATTGTTATGTAGGGAGAGTGAACGATCACCTAGTGAATTTCAATGGTGAACTACAGGCTGCTTTGAAATAGAGGAGGGGGAAACGAGAGCAAGAGAGGAAAGCATTAACAAATTATATGAAGAGGGCTAGATGGGGGGGTGCGATCTTTCTCTGAAGGCACTGGCAAGGTTCATGCATACATTGCACGTAAGGTTGGTTTTAGCCTAGCGTGCTGCACAAACCTAGCCACTGTGGTTTGAAAATCACCGTTATGATTCAGCATCTTGTGGTTTGCTCAAAAGCCATGGTTAGACAAATCATGGCTTGACACAGGAAGCCAGGTGGATTCAGGAAAGTAGAGTAGATATTAGCTTTCCCTGCAGATTTGCATGCATATCTGAGTCTCTCAGGAGTGACTGCTTCAGGCCAGTGTGTTATTCACTTGTTTTCTCTACTTGTGGATTGTTAAGATTAAAAGGGGGTGGGGTGGGATAGAGAAAGAATTGCCTTTTGAAATGGGAACTCAGCAGACTTATGTTTTTACTTGCTCTATAAATATAACAATGGAAACCCTTCATCAAAAATCCTGTGCTGAAAGATTATTTCTGTAATTCGATGGCCGGGGGAGGAGGTGGGGAAGGGAGAGATGGTGGAAATCACAAAAACCACTGCTCTTTTCGGGTGCGCTTCAACATGAGTGCAAAAAAATAGGAAAAGGTTAAAGTTTTCATTAGCTGCTGTTGTTTCAATCATTAAGATACACTAAACTCAGTCTTCCCTTTTTTCCAAGCCACATTGATTATTCCAAAACAAAGGGAAATTAACATGGCTTGACAATCTCTTTTCCCCACCATCGCAACCCCGAGACATAAGAAACAATTGGCGAATTTCCAGTTTGGCTCCAACATTTTTTCACTTTTAATCCTACGGAAGAATGAATCTTAACACACATCAAGTACGTCATGGAAACCCTCAAGAAACCACAGTCTCTCAGCTGCTCTTAGCTCCATGTCAGTTCAGAACCACTTCAAGTCAAAAAAATCCAGTTTTTTGCTGCTCCTTTTTGTGAAGCTTTTGTGAAATTTGTGAAGTTACATACTTACTGTACTTTAAATACAATGCCTTAATTGGACAGGATTAAAAAACAAAGCACAGAACCACAGAGGTGCCGGCATTCGGGACCTCCATGTAAGAGACAGTTTGTTATACAGGCAGTCCTCACTTAATGACCACAATTGGGACTGGAATTTTGGTTGCTAAGCGAAACGGTTATTAAGCGAATCTGACCTGATTTTACGACCTTTTTGCGGTGGTCATTAAGCAAATCACTGCAGGCGTTAAGCAAACCATGTGGTTGTTAAGCAAATCGTGGTTCCTCATTGATTTTGCTTGCCAGAAGCCGGCCGGGAAGGTTGAAAATGGCAATCATATGACCACGGGATTCTGCGAAGGTCATAAATGTGAACCAGTTGCTAAGTGCCCAAATCATGATTGCATGACCGCGGTCATAAGTGTGAGGACCAGTTGTAAGTCGTTTTTTTCCAGCAAATCCGAACCATCACTAAATGAATGGTTGTTAAGTGAAGACTGCCTGTAGTGGTTAAGTCAGTGTTTTTCAACCTTGGCAACTTTAAGATGTGTGGACTTCAACTCTCAGAATTCCCCTGCCAGCATACTGTGCACACTGCCTTGAGCTCCTGAATGAAAAACAGGATAGAAATCTAATCAATAAAATCTGAATTACTGTACCTGTCTCTTTTAGAGCTTAAAATATCCCTAATAGGTGGCTCTCTAACCTCTGCTTGAAGACTTTTAGCATGAGGAAGCCCACAATCCCTTTAGCCCACTGACTTTGTCAAACTGCTCTGTTTTTAGATTCTCTAATGCAAGGGTCTCTATGTTTCGAATTCTGAGAATATGTCATAGGCACACTCACAAAATGGCTGCCTTGATAACACAGCCAGATGCAAAGTATCCATTTACAAGGAGGCAAACCTGTCAGCTATACCTTTTCTGTTCCTTGCTACTTCATCTCTGTCTTTTTTGGGGGGTGGGCAGGTACAAACATTTCCAAACATGGGTCTGCAGCTATCAACTTTTTATTTTCTAAGAATGCCTGGTGGGATTCCGTGGAATTATTCTTAGAATCAAGATGTGGAGGGAGGCTGGCATGTAGGTTTGCAGAATGCATGTTTTCCATTCACAGGAAGGCACCGTGGGCATAGCATTAGGGACCTCTCCTACCAATATATATATATATATATTAATCTGTTCAATCATGTCCAATTCTCAGAGACTGTCTGGACAAGTCCCTGCAGTTTTCTTGGTAAGGTTTTTCAGAAATTGTTTGCCATTGCCTCCTTCCAAGGGCTGAGAGAGAGTGACTGGCCCAAGGTCACCCAACTGGCTTCATGCCCAAGGCGGGACTAGAACTCTCAGGCTCCTGGTTTGCCATTGGCTCCTTCCTAGGGCTGAGAGAGTGGGACTGGCCCAAGGTCACCCAACTGGCTTCATGCCCAAGGCGGGACTAGAACTCCCGGTCTCCTGGTTTCTAGTCTGATGCTTTAACCACTACACCAACCTGGCTGTCTACCAATATTTAGGCAGGGTCAAAAAGAACATGATAAAACAGGACTATGCATATAGCAAGGGCGGGTTCACTGTGCCTATCTGCAATCTTTAGTATGTTCCATTTGCTATCAGCATCAGTTTGGCATTTTTAAAACGAGAAAGAATGGGCAAAAAAAAAAAAGCCTGTGCAAGTTCACATTCATCTTTATTTGCAAATTTTTGTAGAGTTGGGTTTGCAAAACCTGCTAAGCTAACAGCAAGCAAACTATAATAAGCACATTGTGTCAACATCAGTTAGCAGTCACTCATCAGGCTACTGTGATAGTATAGTTTAGTCCAGCCTTTCTCCACTTTTTGACCCTTGAAATATTTTTCAGGCCTGGGGGAACCCCTGCACACTCAGGCTCAAGTATAGGCCAGAAGTTACAAAATTATTATATTCGTTTCATGGGTAGGCCTGTATAGATGCATTAACCATGTTCTTAAAACTAAAAATAAAGAATGCAACTTGCCTCTTTAATGTGCAGTTGCCCGAATTTGAAATAATTTTTTAATAAATCGTGATCTCCCAGGGAACCCCTAGTGACCTCTCGCGGACCCCTGGGGTTCCGCGGACCCCTGGTTGAGAAACCCTGGTTTGGTCCTTGGCCAAAGCCAGGGAAGCACATGGACACAGGCTGACATTCAGCATCTGGATAAGTGCGAGGGTCGGGTGAACCCTACAAAGCCACAGTCCGAGGTGCAAGGATGAATCTTGAATAGGTCTAAGATCAAGAGCCAGGCAACTACAGTGCAACAGCCATGTTGTTTCAGCACTGGCCAGCTTTTAAGCGAAGACTTTTATACAGTAACTCTGCAAGCAGAGAGCCCCCCACTCACCACCAACTGCTGCTCTGCTCATCAACAACTAAGCTCCCCAAAGGGGACTGAGTAAACCATAACGCCCAAGCATCCTTTTCCTGAAATCAAGCATTTCTGTGTCTTTCAGCCTTCTGGCTTTATATCCTGAATCATTTCAGAAGAAGGCAGTAGTGGACCATTTCCAGACTGCTGCCAAGAAAGTTGCATGGGTGGATTCATGTAATCACCAGGAATCCAGCTCAATCCTAAGGAGAGACTGTTTTCTCTTGGAAGTGTTACTCGGCCCAGGTTTAGTTAAAAGATCCAGAACCACAAGAAAGGAGCAGAGGAGAGAAATTGTCCATCAACAGTGGTTACCTGGATAGAACACAGGCACACTGTTCATCTGATTAGGCTTCCCCACTGAGATGTATTTTTATTTATTTTACAGGTTCTTTAGAAATAATAGAAGCCAGCATGTGCAATTAGATGTAAATCTGTCCCCTTTGTTTTGGGGTGATGCATACTACCCCCCTAACCATGCTTTTTTGCGTAGTAGCTTACAATAAGACAAATCTGTATTAATAAAGGGAAACAATTGCAGGCCGATGTCAAATTTTGGCGGTTTCAGGAAAACAGAGTGTCTCTGGTTCTCTCCCACACACTGGCTCACTTAACGTGCTGCCACAGCCTATTATTGAATGGGTAGTCTGGAATTTCTTCTGCTCCACTTTATTTAGCTGCCTTGGTGTTATTGAATTATTACCACTTTATACCATTTATATAGTGAGACTGATATAAGGGGGCCTTTAGCAATAATGAAAGCTTAAAGTCCTGCCCCAAAGGACGTATATCCTATAACTCAACACAAGGAAGATAATTGTTCTAGATCAGTGTTTCTCAACCTTGGCAACTTTAAGCTGTATGGACTTCAACTCCCAGAATTCTGGCTGGGGAATTCTGGGAGTTGAAGACCATACAGCTTAAAGTTGCCAAGGTTGAGAGACACTGTTCTAGATACATAAATCTGGACTACTGTATTGCGCTCTACATGGAGCTGCGAGTATCCAGAAGCTTCAACTGGTGCAGAATGCGGCAGTGCAGGCAGTTATGTGTTCTCCTAGAAGAGCACATATTATACTTCTGCTTCGCGAGCTGCATTGGCTGCCAGTTTGCTTCCGGCTCCAATTCAAGGTGCTGGTTTTGACCATCCCATTAGATCTGGCAGGGAAGGCATGCTACGGGTTCCATCCGCCAGGGACTTGCATTTGGTGGGTCTCAGGAGGCGGGCCTTCTCTGCCATGGCTCCCTCCTTCTGGAACATTCTCCCCCCTGAAGTTAGGCTTGCTCCTTCCCTGCTATCTTTCAGGAAGTCCCTCAAGACCTGGTTATGTCATAAAGCCTGGGGGTCTTTGGGAACTGGAGACATTCTCAGATGGCTCCACTGTGATTGATATTCTTGCTCTCTCCGTGGGGATTGTTTAAAAATTTTATGATAATATTCTTATTTTAATAACATAATTTATGATTGTTTTTATTTAATTGTTGTATGCCTCTCAGAGGCGTTTTGTGTGAGATGGGCGGCCACATAAATATGACAGACAGACAGACAGACAGACAAATCTAGACTGCCCTAAGAGATACTTGAGGTTATGGAAAATGAATGGGTTCTAATGATTTGTTCGAAAGTAGGAGGTCAGATGACTTCAGAAAGATTCAGGCAAAATGGATTGCAAGACAGAAAGAATGGGGCTACTTAAAGGACAAGTACATTGGTAAAGACTGAAGTACTTTGGCCACATAATGAGAAGACAGGATACCCTGGAGAAGATGCTGATGCTAGGGAGAGTGGAAGGCAAAAGGAAGATGGGTCAACCAAGGGCAAGATGGATGGATGGTATTCTGGAGGTGACGGACTCAACCATTGGGGAGCTGGGGGTGGCGATGGCCGACAGGAAGCTCTGGCGTGGGCTGGTCCATGAAGTCACGAAGAGTCGGAAGCAACTGAACGAATAAACAACAAAACATTGGTAAAGATTTGGGAAGGAATTCCAGGCAAAAGAGAAAAAGGAAGGGTCTCTGGGCAAGTACGTTTGTCAAAGGAATGTAAGCTATTCCAGGAATTTTACTTTCAGAAGAACCAATTGCACCTGGATGAACCTACCTAACTCCTTTAATTTTGTGTTAGAGGTCCTGCTTATGACCCATGTGCAAGATCAATCAGATGGTCAAGCATTAGAGACAGGGCCATCTTCAGGACAGCCCAGATCTATGGAACTCACTCCAAATGATATGCATGTACTGCCATTGATTATGTGCTATCAAGTTGTTTTCAACTCCTAGTGACCACACAGATAGATTTTCTCCATGACAATCTATCCCTAATCTGGTCTTTCAGGTCTCCCAACGGTGCACCCATCACCACTGTAACTGAGTCCATCCACCTTGCTGCTGGTCATCCTCTTCTTCTCTTTCCTTCCACCTTTCCCAGCATCAGAGCCTTCTCCGGAGAGCTGGGTCCTTGCATAATGTGCCCAAAGCAGGATAATTTGTGCCTCTAGTGAGAACTCTAGATCGATTTGTTTGATGATCCATTTGTTTGCTTTCTTGGCTGTTTCCAACACCAAAGTTCAAAAGCATCAATACTCTTCCTATCCTGCTTCTTCAAAGTCCAACTTTTGCTTCCATAGAGTGTCACAGGGAATACCATAGCTTGCACGATTCTGATCGTTGTAGGTATAGTCACATCACAACGTTTGAGTATTTGAGTATTAGCTTTTAAAAGGGCTTAGATGAAAATCCATTTCCTGCTCCAACCTGCTTTTACATTAAGTGGCTGGACTGACCTTCTGACTCTCTTGCTGCCACTTTTAAACCATTTTGCAGAGAACCATCCTGAACAGTTCTTTTAATTGTTGATGTATGTATGTATGTGGGGTATTGTAGGCTTTTAATATGCTTTCTGCTTTATTGTTTTTATGGAATATATTTGTTATAGATAGTCCTCGGTTAATGACCATTCGTTCAGCAACCGTTTGAATTTACAGCAGCGCTGAATGAATGGTAGTTACGCCCAGTTCCTGAAGTTACAGCTGTTGCCACACCCCCGCAGTCACGTGATCAAAATTCCGGCACTTGGCAGCCTGCCCACACCTATTGCAGGGGCACTTCAACTCCCCCCACCCGCCTATCTCCCCATCTCTGCCCTTTTGGCCGCCGTGTACTCCGCCCCTGCTGACTCTGCCGCCCCCAGCTGACCGTCGCCATCTTCTTCCTCCCCCTGGTGATGAGGCGTGCCCGGCCTGGCCCTTCGTGAGGCAGCTGCTGGCCGTGCCAGGCCTCCCTCCTGAGGCCACATGCGGCCTTGTCCAAATTGCGTGCGGCCTTCTCACAAGGCTTTGAAGCCAGGGCCAGCGGAGCGCAGGGTGGCAGGACCAGTAGAGGAGGGAGTCCCTTACCTTACCGAGGCTCGGGGCTGGGAGGGACCAAGCCAGGAATGGCTTGGATCGGGGTGGGTCCTCACCTAACGACCAGGTGGGATTTGGTTAATGGCCACTGGGACTGCCAGGATTGCCGTCACTAAGCAATGCGGTCACGCGATGCCATGCTTTATGACCACATCGCTTAGCAACAGAAATTCCAGTCCCAATTACCGTCGTTAACTGAGGACTACCTGTATACATAACCTGTCCGGGGATTGCTTTGCTGTAAAACGAGCACAGAAATGTTTAAAATAATAAATACTGTTCATAGAGTATGGCAAGATGTTTTCTAAATTATTTTTAAAGTGAAATTCAACAGCCATCCCCCAGACATGAGCAACGATTACCCTTCATATGTTCCTAAATGATGTTTGGCAGCGCAACGTGGAGGGGGGAGCAAACTCCACCTAATCCAACTTCCTGTTTTTCACTGCAACACAGCCAATTTAAAAAGGTTTAAAAATACCTTTTTCTTACCCAATTCAGATAAAGGCATAAGCAGCAGAAAGGAGGAAAAATGGGTAATTTTCAGAATGGAGATGCGTAAAGTAGAATCCCTTTCAGGGGCCGTTCAAGGCCCAATGCTTTTAACTCGTTTATAAATGACCTAGAATTAGCAGAAGCAGTGAACTACCCCAATTTGCTGGCAAGGGCAGATTATTCAGAAAGGATTACAAAGAGCTCTAAAAGATTCTATCCAAGCTTAGTGAAACAGCTTTAAAATGACAAATGCGGTTTACTGTAAGAATGCATAAATGGATGTGTCTTAGCACAGAAATCCCCCAACCACCTATATTTTAATGGAGTATGAGCTGGCAAGGAATATGTCAGTCCAGGATGATTCTGCTCAAAAAAAAAAGTGAATTCCTTGTTACAAATCTTTAAAAGTCTGAAAGTAAAATTGCCATTACGGTAACATTTTTACATACATCTTTGGGGTCTCCCTAATTGGGGTAAGTAAAAGTGGAGAAGGGACAATCAAAATGATAGTATCCTAAATCAGCTCTCCTTGGGGGTAAAGATTATAATGGCTGGGTTCACACATTGTTCAAATCACATTTTATTTAACCATGGCCTACTGAATAGGTCAAATTTTAGTAGCTGTGCACATGTTTGATCCTAAACCATAGTTTTTTTGTTGTTGTTTATTCGTTCAGTCGTTTCCGACTCTTCGTGACTTCATGGACCAGTCCACGCCAGAGCTTTCTGTCAGCCGTCACCATCCCCAGCTCCCCAATGGTTGAGTCCGTCACCTCCAGAATACCATCCATCCATCAAACCATAGTTTATAAACCATAATTTCCAGTTCACCAAGATGCTAAACTGAAGCCCAACAAACCACAACCAATGTTTGGGATTTGGTACGTTAGAAAAGAGAGGTGGGGTTGGGGGGAACGGAAATGATAGAGGCATATACAAGAAGGCATGTTATGAAAAATACCAATAAAGAAGTTCTATCTTTATCTGATATTAGAATCTGGGGTTATCCATCGAAACTGAATTGGAGAAATTCAAGACCAATAAAAAGAAATCACACATAGTGAAACTGTGGAATTTTCTGCCATCGGAGGGTGAGGATCACTAATTTAGATGGCTGGGAAAAGGGGCCAAGGCAAATCCATGGAAGCAAAGCTGCTTCACTCAGAGTATCCAGAATCCCAGGCCACTTACCCCAACAGCAGAGAAGTGGCCAGTGTTTCTCAACCTTGGCAATTTGAAGATGTGTGGACTTCAACTCCAAGATGGCTGGGGAATTCTGGGAGTTGAAATCCACACATCTTCAAGTTGCCAAGGTTGAGAAATACTGGAAGGGTCCATCTCCCTCCTGCTCTGCTTGAAAGCTCCCAGTGTTTTGAGATCGGAATGCTTCCTGTGAGGTCAGAAGAATCCACTTAGACCTCAAAACTGCACATCCCAACTCTCAGGATGCATCTGGTTGCACAATCCATGGGACAGCATCGACCACTTACTCCTGGGTAACAGATTTAGCAGGGCTTCAGCCAGAGAAAGCCAGCAAAACTTACAGCAGCTGTAACAGGAAGCAAGCAGCTTGGAAGATGCTGCAGCCCCCTTCGGGCCTGGCAGCTCATCTTTTGCTTTGCTCTTTGTGACTGTATATACACATACACATACACATACACATACACATACACATACACATACACATACACACACACACACACATACACATACACATAGAGAGAGAGAGTTAAAAAGCTTTATATATATAAATTTAAAGCAGCTTTATAAATTTATAAAGCAGCTTTATATATATAAATTTGCAGTGGTTCTCTTGGCCACCTTTCTGCTCCTATTTCACCCATTCATACCTGCAGGGAGAAACAAACACACAGACACACACACATAGATGCGCACTTCAGGAATAGTGGCATTCTGTGGACTCACTCTTTCTCCTCCCTCCATGTATCTACGGACGGACGGGAGGGTGAACCTCAAATTAATCCTCCCTACTGTGGGCTCCAAGATCACCGCACACGGTGACTGCAGCCATGAAATTAAAAGACGCTTGCTCCTTGGGAGGAAAGCTATGGCAAACCTAGACAGCATATTAAAAAGCAGAGACATCACCTTCCCGACAAAGGTCCGTATAGTTAAAGCTATGGTTTTCCCAGTAGAAATGTATGGCTGTGAGAGTTGGACCATAAGGAAGGCTGAGCACCGAAGAATTGATGCTTTCGAACTGTGGTGTTGGAGAAGACTCTTGAGAGTCCCTTGGACTGCAAGGAGGTCAAACCAGTCAATCCTAAAGGAAATCAACCCTGACTGCTCATTGGAAGGACAGGTGCTGAAGCTGAAGCTCAAATACTTTGGCCACCTAATGCGAAGAGAGGACTCACTGGAAAAGACCCTGATGCTGGGAAAGACTGAAGGCAAAAGCAGAAGGGGACGGCAGAGGATGAGATGGTTAGATAGCATCACCGATGTAATGAACATGAATTTGAGTAAACTCCGAGAGACAGTGGAGGACAGGAAGGCCTGGCGTGCTATGGTCCATGAGGTCACGAAGAGTCGGACACGACTAAACGACTGAACAACAACAACAGGGTCTAGATGAAGGGGAAGGTAAAGTAACTTTCAG
This sequence comes from Charina bottae, assembly GCA_023362775.1. Classification (NCBI taxonomy): domain Eukaryota; kingdom Metazoa; phylum Chordata; class Lepidosauria; order Squamata; family Charinaidae; genus Charina; species Charina bottae. Next base: position 100,120,280 of record JALMGJ010000001.1, on the reverse strand, counting down.
TTATCCTTGGGTAATTGAGGCCAGTTGGGGTGTGATCCAAGGATGATCAGGCTACTGAATTTGCATGATGCGCCAACACCTTAAGTCAGTGTTTCTCAACCTTGGCAACTTTCAATGTGTGGACTTCAACTCCCAGAATTCCCCAGCCAGGGCTGGCTGGGGAATTCTGGGAGTTGAAGTCCACACACCTGAAAGTTGCCAAGGTTGAGAAATACTGACTTAAGTGATCTAAGAGAGGGGTCCTGAGAAGGTAGCCGCAGACAAAGGCTGATCCAGCTTGGCTCTTTATCTTCTGATTCACAGACCTCCAAAGCACTGAATCAACCAGAATTTTTCCAAAGAAAGAGACTGAAAGCAGGGGGAGGGAGCAGAGAAGTGAATGTTTATGAATCAGACAGTTTGTGTGTGTACATTGGGGGACTGGCAGGTGGGCGATGTGCAAAAGAACAGAAAGCTGAGTTGGATGAGTCATTAAGTTTCCTTCCTTCCTTCCTTCCTTCCTTCCTTCCTTCCTTCCTTCCTTCCTTCCTTCCTTCCTTCCCTCCCTCCCTCCCTCCCTCCCTCCCTCCCTCTCCTTCTTCCCCTCCTTCTTCCCCTCCTTCTTCCCCTCCTTCCTTCCTTCCTTCCTTCCTTCCTTCCTTCCTTCCTTCCTTCCTTCCTTCCTTCCTTCCTTCTTCCCCCTTCCCCTCCTTCTTCCCCTCCTTCTTCCCCTCCTTCTTCCCCTCCTTCTTCCCCTCCTTCTTCCCTTCCTTGCTTCCTTGCTTCCTTGCTTCCTTTCTTTCCACCACCCAAAGACTTAAATACTTCTGGAGAAATGAGGATTTCACAAATCACGGAAGGCAGTCTTTTGTCCTCTAAACATGTTGGCCTTTCAATCCCATGCTCCACATCCCTGCAAGGGTTGACAAGCTTAAGGGATGTGTTCATAAGCTAGTGGTCACTACCTGAAACAAATTAAAGTTCTTCTAGCTGTTAACCCCATATAAAGAGAAACAATTCCTACACAAATGGATAACTTGCTCAGGACATACAGCCGTGGATCATACATCATAGCAGGACAGTATTTCCTTAGATGCGGGATGAACAAGTCAACATTGGTTGGGATCATACAATACTCTAATAAACCACAATAGCTACATTTCTAATGGACACAGAACTGCACTCAAGTTAGCCCCTTTATTATAATAAATGTGTGAATCAGACCATGGGGTACAGCACCAGTTGCCTGCGTACCCAAAAAGGACAGTATAGAGCTGGGAAATGGTTCATTTTTCAAAGGCATGAAAAGCACCTTTCCTACAATGAAAGAACGCATTAAAGTCTTTCTAGTTTAAAAAAAGGGGGGAGGGGGAGAGAAAGACAGGAAGATGGTGGGAAGAGACACATTTCTATGGTATGTGGAGAAAGCAGTCTTTCTTTTTTCTACTGTATACAGTGGGGCAAAAAAGTATTTAGTCAGCCACCAACTGTGCAAGTTCTCCCACTTAAAAAGATGAGAGAGGCCTGTAATTGACATCATAGGTAGACCTCAACTATGAGAGACAAAATGAGAAAACAAATCCAGACAATCACATTGTCTGATTCGGAAAGAATTTATTTGCAAATTATGGTGGAAAATAAGTATTTGGTCACCTACAAACAAGCAAGATTTCTGGCTCTCACAGACCTGTAACTTCTTCTTTAAGAGGCTCCTCTGTCCTCCACTCATTACCTGTAGTAATGGCACCTGTTTGAACTTGTTATCAGTATAAAAGACACCTGTCCACAACCTCAAACAGTCACACTCCAAACTCCACTATGGTGAAGACCAAAGAGCTGTCGAAGGACACCAGAAACAAAATTGTAGACCTGCAACAGGCTGGGAAGACTGAATCTGCAATAGGCAAGCAGCTTGGTGTGAAGAAATCAACTGTGGGAGCAATAATTAGAAAATGAAAGACATACAAGACCACTGATAATCTCCCTCGATCTGGGGCTCCACGCAAGATCTCACCCCGTGGGGTCAAAATGATCACAAGAACGGTGAGCAAAAATCCCAGAACCACACGGGGGGACCTAGTGAATGACCTGCAGAGAGCTGGGACCAACGTAACAAAGGCTACCATCAGTAACACACTACGCCGCCAGGGACTCAGATCCTGCAGTGCCAGACGTGTCCCCCTGCTTAAGCCAGTACATGTCCGGGCCCGTCTGAAGTTTGCTAGAGAGCATTTGGATGATCCAGAAGAGGACTGGGAGAATGTCATATGGTCAGATGAAACCAAAGTAGAACTGTTTGGTAGAAACACAACTCGTCGTGTTTGGAGGAGAGAGAATGCTGAGTTGCATCCAAAGAACACCATACCTACTGTGAAGCATGGGGGTGGCAACATCATGCTTTGGGGCTGTTTCTCTGAAAAGGGACCAGGACGACTGTTCCGTGTACAGGAAAGAATGAATGGGGCCATGTATCGTGAGATTTTGAGTGCAAACCTCCTTCCATCAGCAAGGGCATTGAAGATGAAACGTGGCTGGGTCTTTCAGCATGACAATGATCCCAAACACACCGCCCGGGCAATGAAGGAGTGGCTTCGTAAGAAGCATTTCAAGGTCCTGGAGTGGCCTAGCCAGTCTCCAGATCTCAACCCCATAGAAAACCTTTGGAGGGAGTTGAAAGTCCGTGTTGCCCAGCGACAGCCCCAAAACATCACTGCTCTAGAGGAGATCTGCATGGAGGAATGGGCCAACATACCAGCAACAGTGTGTGCCAACCTTGTGAAGACTTACAGAAAACGTTTGACCTCTGTCATTGCCAACAAAGGATATATAACAAAGTATTGAGATGAACTTTTGATATTGACCAAATACTTAATTTTCCACCATAATTTGCAAATAAATTCTTTCCGAATCAGACAATGTGATTGTCTGGATTTGTTTTCTCATTTTCTCTCTCATAGTTGAGGTCTACCTATGATGTCAATTACAGGCCTCTCTCATCTTTTTAAGTGGGAGAACTTGCACAATTGGTGGCGACTAAACACTTTTTTGCCCCACTGTAACAACTTGGGTCACTCAGTGAAATCAATCAAAGTTACATGTTTTTAAAAGAAAAGTATTCATATTCATAGAATAAATAACTAAATGGAACATCTAGAGCAGTGTTTCTCAAAACCTTGGCAACTTGAAGATGTGTGGACTTCAACTCCCAGAATTCTCCAGCTGGGGAATTCTGGGAGTTGAAGTCCACACATCTTCAAGTTGCCAAGGTTGAGAAACACTGCTCTAGAGCCAAGAACAAGCTTTTTACCAAGGGCATTGGAGGGGGGGGCAGTTTTAAAACAAGTCAAGATGGCAGCCGCAACTGGGTGATTGAAGCCCTCATACATGTGAACAAGGTGCAGGGCTGGGCATTTTGCTCAGTCATGCCTGCCATTTTGACTTTTTTGACCCTTCGCAGGGATACTCTTGCTTTTTACCTTAACACACTACTGAGCTTCGTGGAATCCTGGAACCACAAGGTGCATCAAGAGCCCATCTGCTCAACTCTTTCTCAGTGCAGCCGAGTAGTAAGACAATAGCATCCCAGAAAAATAAAGAGTTCCCATAGTTGGGAATCATGGAGAAAATCTATCTAGGTGGTCGCTAGGAGTCAAAAACAACTTGATGGCACATAATCAATGAACCAATCAATCGTTGGGCAATTCCTCTCAACGCTCAGCCAAAAATTACGACCCTGCCATTTCCCCCAAGCACAATCTTCCGGCAAAATGTGTGAACCCGACCTGGGATTTGAACGAAGGAGAAGCTGGGCCAGAGTCAGATAGTCTTCTCCTACCCTCCAATGCTCTTCCACTTTTGACGGAGGGCTTCAGCGCCACTGATTAGTCTCTCGCGCTGCTACAAGGCACGATTCTTCAGAGGCAGCATGGCCCAGAAAGCAAGGAGAAATATTACCTGGGAACTTCACAAAATAATTTGGTACATCCGACTTTGTCCCACCCAGCATATCTTCCAGACTAAACTGCTCTGTAGCGTAGCTGCCAGTTAGAAAACACAAGATAAAGAGGGGGGGGGCACTGTGGAAAGGGAAATCAACATACAGTTATGTGAAAAGCCCACATAGTTATGCGAGAAGCCCACATTCTTCCTAGCAACCGTTTTATCACTTCTTTTAAGTAGTAAATCTATATCTTGAAAGTTCAACTGCCAAGTCACCAACTCCTTCAAAGCAATGAGATCAGCCTCTAAACTCCTTTTCTCCATGGCAGTGGGGAGGCAATTATTCTTGGGTGACCAGGAGAAACATTATTTAATTTAAATTTAACCAAAGTTAACCACAGTTAAATTGCGGGAGAGAAAACCTGAGATCCTGGAAATGTTCAAGAGGCGATGAAGTCCCAAACATCTGGAAAGAACCAGCTGCCCCTCTCTCCCAGAAGGGAGAGATGTAATTTCTGTGGGCAAATGAACTAAAGAAGAGGCTTAGCTTGCAATCCAATTCCCACTTTCCTGAGCAATGCTATTTAATATTAATTAGTAAATATTAGTAAATATAAATTAGTAAATATTTACTATTATTTAAATATTTAAATGCTTACTAATATATATTAGTATATAGTACATATATATATTAGTATATAATATAATATATATATTAATATATATAGGGGGCGCGATGGCTCAGTAGTTAAGATGCCAGGCTTGTTGATTGGAAGGTCGCAACTTCGGCGGTTCGAGACCCGAGACCCGCGTGACGGAGTGAGCTCCTGCACTCGCCCCAGCTCTTGCCAATCTAGCAATTCGAAAGCATGCAAATGCAAGTAGATAAATAGGTACCACTTCGGTGGGTAGGTAACAGCGTTCCGCGTGCGTCATGCCGGCCACATGACCGTGGAAGCATCTTCGGACAGCACTGGCTCTTTGGCTAGCAAACGGAGATGAGCACCGGCCCCTAGAGTCGGACACGACTGTGCAGGGGGAAACCTTTACCTTTACCTAATATATATTAGTAAATATAAATTAGTAAATTAGTGAATTTCCACTCTGGAAATTCAAGACACCTTACACGGAGATCTCCCTTCATTTTATTCCCGCAACAACAACCTTGTGAGGTAGTTTGGGCTGGGACTAGTTATGTAAAGTGAGTTTCCAAAGCTGTGGGTAGACTTGAACCCATCCTAGTCCAATACTTTAACCATTCTGCTACACTTGGCTCTCAGCTCCACCAATTACAATGAACCCTCTTCTATGCAGACATGCACAAGATAATAAAAAAGGGAGCAAAATTCAGAAGTAAACCAAAATGCCTCTATTTTCACATCTGCATTTTTTTTCCTTTGAGGAATTCTCACCCTGCCTTCAGCTCAAAAATAAAGAGCCTTTTATTGGCTTATATGGATCCTCCACTATACACCTGCTAACAAATTAGGATGGGTCCAAAGAATGTTTCAGCTCCATTTTACATAGAGAGCCTTTGACTAATTCCAGTTTTGGCAGCCTGACATTTTAGGGGAGGGAGTGGAAAACCTGAACCCCTCCTTGCTATTTGGGTGGGGAAACGCCAAAGTCACAAGCAGAAAATTGGGCAGCCTTGCAACTGAAAGTGTCTAACAGCCTTGCCTTCCAATCTTCTGCTTCTACATGCATTAGTGGGGGTGTTCAACAAAGTCAAGATGGCAGCCACAATAGAAGCCCCACCCATTTTTACATTCATCACCTGTTTGTTGGGACTACTGAAGTTTCCAAACTATTTGTAAGGTACCAGGTTGGAGAATACTGTATATAACAGTGTTTCTCAACCTTGGCAGCTTGAAGATGTGTGGACTTCAACTCCCAGAATTCCCCCGTCAGCCATGCTGGCTGGGGAATTCTGGGAGTTGAAGTCCACACATCTTCAAGTTGCCAAGGTTGAGAAACACTGGTATATAAGAAAACCCTCCCTTTTCAATTGTCTTCACAGTAAAGGTATTTGGCCACCTATCTGAAACAAAACACAGAGGGAACAGTACCTTGTTTCTGCTCACTTGGACTGAAAAACCCAAAGTTAGAGTAAAAAGCTGAGTTTCTGCTGAAACCAGTAACAAAACTACCAGCAGAGTAAACCAAAAGTGGCTTTAAAATGAACAATCAAATCTACTGCACAAATCTAACTGTTTTCCCCTCCAAATGTGAAATAAGGTGAAAGCCATTCATTACAACCTTGACTTCTGGATCTATTCAGTGTTATTTCCTTTGAACAAAATTAACAAATTTCCTCCCATGTTCTCTACCATTTGTGTGGGGGGTGGTAGCTGCTTCGTTTCCCCCCCCACACACACACACACCTGCAATGGTTAGGTCCAGGAGCTTGCAGAGAATGAAAGACCATGGCCAGGACTTCCACAGCTACTGTTCCTATTATTTGCAACAAGACCCCCACAGGAACTGGATCTATTCCCCCAACCTTCCGAAACGTGAAAAATCACCCCCAACTGAGCTTTCTGCAAAGATCTTGCCTCTACGAGAGCATTAGCCCAACAATGATTTATTTTAGGTTGTCTCCGTTTGCTCTTTGAAAGTTTTCCAAAGATGCAGCTGAATGCAGCCTTCAGTTACTCACTATAAATTAATGCCATGCTAAAGAAACCTTTTTTCAATTTTATTTCTCCAAGTGTGCCAGTAGTTTATAAATGGGCTCCACTTTAACAACCTTCATTCATCATAAACACGCCATCTTTCATTTGGGCTGCTGGGATTACATACTGACTGGATTTACACAGCAATATTAAGCTATGGTTTACTTACCTATGATTTATTGAATAGACATGACCTGTTAGGAGGCAGCACCGGGGCAACCTTGGCTAATAATGAAAGCTAAGCAGGGTTAGCGCTGGTTAGTATTTGGATGGGGAGCATCTCAAAAGGGCAGGTCTACAGACTAGATTGGCAAGTTGAAAAACATCCCAGAAGAAAGCAGAGCCAAACATTGCTGTATTATACCAAGAGAATTATGGGGATGTTCCCATGTATGCCACTATGAGTCCAGGTCAACTAGAAGGTGACTTTACTTGTTTTTTATTAAACAATTTCCAACTGGATTTCAACACCATACCATACCCTAAACCAGTGTTTCTCAACCTTAGCACCTTTAAGATGTATGGACTTCAACTCCCAGAATTCCATGGTAATGGGTGGCTGGGGAATTCTGGGAGTTGAAGTCCATACCTCTTAAAGGTGCTGAGGTTAAGAAACACTGCCCTAAACCATGTTTTATAAATCCTAATTTATAAGCCGCAGTGGGAATTCTGGGAGTTGAAATCCACACACCTTCAAGTTGCCAAGGTTGAGAAACACTATTCTAGGCCAATCCTGATTTGCTCAAAAGTAATTACAGACAGACACAATTCCCACGGTTACAAAAAGGGACTGTGCAAATGACTTTAAAAAACAAACCTAAACAGAAAGACAAAGAGACAGCTGTGCTTCTCTTCAACATTTTTTAAGTTAAAGGGGAAAAACGAGAAGCGGGGAGGCGTAAACACGGCCACACAGTTGCAGAGGGACGTTGCTGTGGGTGGCTGATTATCTGTGGTAGGTCAGTTTTCTGCCATGGTTCATGCTGGGCTAAGTTCAGCATATCACAAAAACCCAGCCAGAGCAAAGCCACTTCCTACTTCCTAAGCAGGAATCGTACCATTGTTTCTTAATGTCTTCCGACTTCGCAAACCCTCCGTTCCCAAGTTATGCAGAAAGCAGGAGGAGGCATCCTGTAAGCCACAGAAAGACCCGAAAGGCAGATGCCTTCCCGCTCTACCTGCAGGCAACACAGAGTCTGTTTCCTTTAAAAGGAAAACACACACACAAATTAGGCATGCTAAAAAAAGGATGCACAGATTATCACCCCCCCCAAGGCTTCTAAAGCTCCATTTTTAGGTTATACAGTATATCCTACCACATCCCTTCTTTCATCTTCTAACACACCCATCTTACTTTGGCTTCATCAAAGCTATTTGCATATGTTAAATATGACTTTGTGGAAAGGATCCTTCCCAAAAAACATCTTGAAAGGAGACAAATATTGACTCAGGTGGGAATTTGCACTTTAATCCCCAATGAGCGAGTTCCACCCCTGTCTGTGTTTCCTGAATTTTGTATGTGGGATACTATAGTAACTCCCATCAACTCTAGCTTATAAAATCATTGGTTATGCTGGCTCGGGAGGATGGGAGCTGCAATCCACACTTTTGGAGGGCACCAGATCAGGAAAGGTTGCATCTGGATATCCAAAAGTTCTCCCTTTCCTGAGATCCCTAGAAAAAAGTGAAATATATCAGTCATAAAAGTAAGCTGAGAGCAAGGTCTTGCATCTTACCCCTGTGTGTACTTGTCTGAATCAATTAAAGTTTAAATTACAATGCTATTTAATACCACTTACTTTAAAAAAAATTCCCAGAAAGCCAGGTAAGACTTTTTCATTTTAAAACAATACAAATAGCTGCATAACAATGGTAAAAATAGCAGCGGCCATAGAAATAAACGTGTTTTTCAAAAATCAGCAAGCCATTAAACACTGAACACCTGCTTAAATAATTACGGTTTTAGAATTAGTCTGAGCATGAAAACATCCCTTCTTTCCTCCCTGCCTTCTGTATGCTTCACGAATGGATTTATTAGAAGGATTGTTATCCTATCCTTTTGCCAAAATGATTCTCAGGGTGGCTTGCAAAGGTGAGCAGGGAGATATTTCCTGCCTATCAAGACATGACTCGTAAGGGAAAAGGACGGGGAGGGAGGAGAAAAACCACAGCCACCCATTCTCAACAGAGTAAGCTGTGAAGGAAAATCACCTGACAGAATAGCAGTTCGCCAGTGACAGTCAGAAATGGAAGATGAAGTTGAGCTTTGCTCATTCCAATTACTGGGTACCCTAGCCTAGAATTAGTTATTAAATAATCAAAAAGGCATCATTCCCAAAATATGCAGAATTGAAAAATCAAATTTTAAAATGCCCCGATAACTCAAAATGTTTTAGTATGATGGAAAAACATCAGCTTTCCTTCGTTTCAGATGGGACTCTTCCCCGGCCTACCTGGAGATGTCGGGCAAGCGGGGTGGGGTGGGGGCTTTATCTGCAGGTAAAGCAAGTGCTCTTCTGCTGAGCTGAAAGAAAAGATGTCCCACAGCAGGACTTGCATTTGGATCAATAGGCTTAGAATCTAGTCCAGTGTTTCTCAACCTTGGCAACTTTACGATGTGTGGACTTCAACTCCCAGAATTCTCCAGCCAGCCATGCTGGCTGGGGAATTCTGGGAGTTGAAGTCCACACATTGTAAAGTTGCCAAGGTTGAGAAACACTGATCTAGGAGGAAACAAAGAATGCCACTTCTTAAGCCATACGTTGTTTTCCCCGTGGGTGGGAAATTGGCACACCAAGGAGGAAGCCTGGAAGATCAAACTGGGTGCAAATGAGAATTACCCCAATAGTATCTGTATCTCAACAAACACGCTACCTTCAAACAGGACAAGCAGATAGTATATATATATTTATTTTAAACATGTCCTTTAAGTTGAGCTGAACTCCCCGTGACTTAATGGACACATCCTTGTACTATTTTGGCAGCAAACAGAAGTGGTTGGCCACTGCCTTCTGGGATGTTTTGCCGATTTCTCAGTCTAGGGTAAATCCTGGGCTCCCATCCAAGTACTAACTTGGCCCCTCTCGGTTTTGCGTCTGAACCAAGTCAAGATTGGCCAGGGGCTGTCACCAAAGAGAGCACTTGCCACATTCACCTAACATGCCAAGCACACACAGGCAAAAGCCCAATCAAGAAAAACCCAATCTCATTTATGCAATGGTTAACTTAAAATTAAATAAAACCATCTATTATATAAATCCATTGATTTGCAATTAGTTTATCACAGCACAATTAAACAAACCATAGCTTCACACATGGATCAGGGCTGGGCACATATTATGAAAGATCAAAAAGACACATAAAGACAGTTGGAAATTAGATGTTTTTTTTTCCTGTTCAGTCGTGTCCAATTCTTGGACACTGCCTGGACAAGTCCCTGCAGTTTTCTTGGCAAGGTTTTTCAGAAGTGGTTTGCCATTGCCTCCTTCCTAGGGCTGAGAGAGAACGACTGGCCCAGGGTCACTCAGCTGGCTTCGTGCCTAAGGTGGGACTAGAACTCACGGTCTCCCGGGTTACAGCCTGGTGCCTTCACCACTACACTAAACTGGCTCTAGATGCAGTTTAGCATCAAGCAAATTAAACTCAGAGAGAAGTTTCTAGTCCTCACGTATAGACCATAATATAACACCTGCTTTGAATGCACAAAGACCAGTGTTAATCCCTTGCATCCCTAGTCTGCTAGGAAAGACTGCTTGGAAAGACTCTAGAAAGCATCTGCCTGTCAGTGAAGACCAGCCTTCTCCAACTTTGTATCCAGATGTTGTGGAATAGAACTTTCCAGACACTGTTTCCACTGATTTCTGGGAATGATGGGAAACCAGCTAGGGAATTCTGGGAGTTGAAGTCCACACATCTTAAACTCAACTTAAAGTTGCCAAGGTTGAGAAACTGATATATAGACCATGTTGAGCTAGACAGTGGACCAATGGTCTGTCTCATTCTTTTTAAGGGTGCCAAGATAGTTTTGAACTGTGGAGGTACCACTGCTGTAGACCAGGGGTTTTCAAACTTTTTCAGGCCATGGAACCTGTCAGTTAAAAAAAAAAAATCTAAAACCTCTGATCAAGAGGCAAAGCTCTAGTGCTAGAAATGTGGCTGCTTTTGAGTGATTTTTTTTCTCCTTAATCTCTAATGCAGTGTTTTTCCACACATCTTAAAGTTGCCAGGATTGAGAAGCGCTGCTCTAATGGAACCATGAAGTTCTCATGGAAGCCTAGGATTCCACACAACAGTTCAAAAAGCCCTGCTGTAGACAACCCAAGAGGAATATCTAGGACAGAGCTTTCCAAACTGTGTGTCGGGACACCTTAGTGTGTCCGCTGCAGTGTCTGGGTGTGTCGCCGCGGCTGCTGCCTCCGAGCCCTGCCAGGATTCCGCGCAGGTCCTAGTGCCTGCCTTGTGCCTGGCTGCCTCCAAACCTGCTGTGATTCCACGCAGGTCCTAGTGCCTGCCTTGTGCCTTGCTGCTTCCAAACCTGCTGTGATTCTGCGCAGGTCCTAGTGCCTGCCTTGTGCCTTGCTGTAAGAGTGTGTCACGAAATGATGCATGTCTAAAAAGTGTGTCACCAACATGAAAAGTTTGGAAAGCTCTGATCTAGGAAATGAGGTTAGGTTTTCTATACTTTCGTAACCCTTTGAAATACATCAGAAAAATAAAAATACCCAGACATTTAAGGACACAGAAACAAGCATTCAGAAGATTCCTGATTTATATTCAAGAATGTTCTCAAAAAACAGCAGTTAAAACTAGGATGGGCCACTTGACCAATTCTGCCCCCCATAAAGCTTTTTTTAATTGACCAAAAATGAAGATTAACAAAGTTAAATGTGAACTTCATTAGAACATAGATATGGTTTTTATGTCAATTACATAGTTTATTAATACAAAAATCTAATTAGGAAAGTCTTTATCAATGTAAAGGCTACATTGTGGTTTAACTTTTATCCCCAAACACCAGTTGGGGGGGGGATTTCTTTGTAGTTAAACACCAGTATTACTAGAAGTTTTTTTCTGAAGATCAAAGCAAGGGGAAAAAATAAATTGCCTCTTTACGCTTATTGGATCCTCAACATTCTGAGTTGCATTCCGCCTCTGCCATTTGCATGTTGAAAAGTTATACTTTAAATTCAAAAAGGTATTTCCAACTTGGTCTAAAATTCAGACATGTACAGGAATTTTATAAATTCCTAGTTCATCCATGCATAATTTAAAAATCAGTTAATTTTTAAGGTGTTATAATAGCCTTTTCCCCCCTCCAGCTGCAGAAGACCACCACAGCTGATTTCTGGAAACTATTCCCGAAGGGTATGCAAGCTTCTGAATTCTCCAAAACTTCTCATAAAGTGTTTTAGGGAGTGCAGATATTACCCAACTATTATTATTTTTTTCTCCTATGGACCATCATGGCTTTATTGAAGCCTAATTTAGACACATTATAACTGTTCTAATTATATTATGATGGTTGCTGAGGAACCATCTTTCGTTAAGCTGAATGCTTGCTGATAGCTGGGGAGGGCAACTGAGGTTTTCTTGACCAGCCAAAATGTAGCAGAAATAAGATATTGCCCAAAAAAGGGAGGTTTGAGAGGAGTCTTGCCCAGAGAGAAATAAGATGGCTTAAATATGCCAATGAAACCCAGCAAGGGCGAAAGACGCATTGAAGCATTCTTAGATTAAAGGACCCATGGAACCAACAAGGAAGTTGAGGTTTCACAGGAAGGAAAAGGGAACTTTTATTGAAAACTTTGTGCAAGAAAGTTTTGTAAAATAGAAAAATGTCAATGCCACATCTATAAAAGAAATTCCTTTGAAACTTTTTGAAACTGCTGCCCCTAGGACCCTTCATGGCTCACAGAAGAGCAGAGAGGATAACAGTACAGAATTTCTAGCTGCAGAAGTCCATACGGTTCAATTCCAATCATCACCAGTTAAAAGGGTTTAATAGTCCATCAGCTGAGAAATATCTTTAAGTCTATGACTGCTGCCTCAAAGGTCAGGACTAGGTTAAATGGCCAGGTTAAATGGCCAACTGCCTTATTCAATATATTGCCTGCAAGCTGATTATCCCTTTTCTGCCTCTTAAATAATAGTATTTGGTATATCTAAACACCACACAAGACCTATTTTCCCCACAACCACCCTGTGGGGTAGGATGGTGACTACTGTGCAGGGAGCTTCCATGGATCTGCTCCCAGTCCAACTCTTTAACTCTCCTGGCATGCAGAGTTTCTTCTGGCTTTTGAGCCAGTGACCTTCTATTTACAAGGCAAGTTAACCATCTTGCTATCCAGATTTACTACCCACTAATTCTTGTCATTCAGATGTCCCAACTCAAACTGTCTCCACTACAGGATGTCTGTTCACCTCTTCCTTCTCCCCTTAATTCTTCTAGAGGCTCCCTACCCCAAATCTCTCATGAGCCCTAACCTCTCAGACTTCTCAATTCACTTACTGCACTAAGCCATACTTTGTTAAGGTTTCCCAAGTCATTCATCATTGGCGATCACTCGATCACTCGTAGCCGAGTAAGATTGTCTTCCAAAGGTAAAATTTTAACGGTGGATCCGTAAGTGGCTGTAAAGGCCAATTCTGGATCCGCACAACCTCCCACAATGAGGGCATAGGTTTCCGGGTGGGAGACGGTCATGATGAGGGTTTGCCTGACGTGCCTTCCTTTTAGCTCTTTTCTCCTTTTCGCCCTGTACTCGTGCTTCTTCAAAGTCCATTTGTTGTTCAGTCGTTCAGTCGTGTCCGACTCTTCGTGACCTCATGGACCATAGCACGCCAGGCCTTCCTGTCCTCCACTGTCTCTCGGAGTTTACTCAAATTCATGTTCATTACATCGGTGATGCTATCTAACCATCTCATCCTCTGCCGTCCCCTTCTCCTTTTGCCCTCAGTCTTTCCAAGCATCAGGGTCTTTTCCAGTGAGTCCTCTCTTCTCATTAGGTGGCCAAAGTATTTGAGCTTCAGCTTCAGCATCTGTCCTTCCAATGAGCAGTCAGGGTTGATTTCCTTTAGGATTGACTGGTTTGACCTCCTTGCAGTCCAAGGGACTCTCAAGAGTCTTCTCCAGCACCACAGCTCGAAAGCATCAATTCTTCGGCGCTCAGCCTTCCTTATGGTCCAACTCTCACAGCCATACATTGCTACTGGAAAAACCATAGCTTTAACTATACGGACCTTTGTCGGCAAGGTGATGTCTCTGCTTTTTAATATGCTGTCTAGGTTTGCCATAGCTTTCCTTCCAAGGAGCAAGCGTCTTTTAATTTCATGGCTGCAGTCACCGTCTGCGGTGATCTTGGAGCCCAAGAAAATAAAATCTGTCACTGCTTCCATTTCTTCCCCTTCTATTTGCCAGGAAGTGATGGGACCAGATGCCATGATCTGGGTTTTTTTAATGTTGAGTTTCAAGCCAGCTTTTGCACTCTCCTCTTTCACCCTCATCAAGAGGCTCTTTAGTTCCTCTTCACTTTCTGCCATTAGGGTGGTATCGTCTGCATATCTGAGGTTGTTGATATTTCTCCCGGCAATCTTAACTCCGGCTTGTGATTCATCCAGCCTGGCATTTCTCATGATGTACTCTGCATATAAGTTAAATAAGCAGGGTAATAATATACAGCCTTGTCGTACTCCTTTCCCAATTTTGAACCAGTCGGTTGTTCCATGTCCGGTTCTAACTGTTGCTTCTTGACCCACATACAGGTTTCTCAGGAGACAGGTAAGGTGGTCTGGTACTCCCATCTCTTTAAGAATTTGCCACAGTTTGTTGTGATCCACACAATCAAAGGCTTTAGCGTAGTCAATGAAGCAGAAGTAGATGTTTTTCTGGAACTCTCTTGCTTTTTCCCATAGCGCCATTAATAAAGGCTGACCTCCAATTGAAACGCTCACGAGTTAGGGCTTCCCAGTTCTCAATGCTGATATTACATTTTTTTAAATTAGCTTTGAGAGTATCTTTGAATCTCTTTTGCTGTCCACCAATATTCCGTTTTCCATTCTTAAGTTGGGAGTAAAGTAGCTGCTTTGGAAGACGATGGTCAGGCATTCGAACAACATGACCGGTCCAGCGAAGTTGATGTTGGATGATCATTGTTTCAATGCTGGTGGTTTTCGCTTCTTCTAATACGCTAACATTAGTCCGCCTATAAGCCACAACGGGTTGGGTGATGTCACAAACTGGGGTTTCCAAAGCACAATGATTGGATTCCCACAATGTATTAAGCCAAAGAATCTGCATGATGGCTTAACCCCAAAATTCCTCCTAGCCATTACTGAGCTCTCTAAAGGGAGCTTCCATGGACAGAGGCAGTGTATCTGTAAACATGAGGCACAGGGGTGTGTGGAAACCACCACCACCACCGCCTCTGGTCTGCTTCCCGAACGCATTCCGCTGGCTACCACGGACATGATCCGCTGAGACCTGACTAAGTGGCCCTTTGCCGTCTCGCGTTGTGACTTACGGGCTACGCTGCCCAAAGTCACGGAGGCCAGGCCTCCCAACGGCTGGCAGATGCGACTGCTAACAGAAATCGGCGGTAAGCACAATTTCCCTCTGGATGCCAAAGAGGAGCAGCTTCCTCCCCCCCCCCCCCCCGCGTGCCCGTGGGATTTCTGCTGCCGGCCGGCCGCCGTGGGAAAAGTGATGCTGCCTGACGCTGGACCGATTGGCTCGGTCGGGCACGCTCTTGTTCTTTTTGGTTTTGGGCGAATAATTTCCTCCTCCGCCTAAGCCGGTTGAGCTGCCTGCTGCTCGCGCGCCGACCCAGCCGGCAGCCGGAGCGGGCGACCGCGACCCCAATCCGCGCCAGGCTAGCCCCACATCGCCGGCACTCTCGGCGGCTCTGCTCGAAGCGACCCTCCCTCGCTCCGCCATCCCTCCTCGCCGCTCCGCGCAACGCGGACAGGCGACCTTCAGCGCCCGGGCAGGCTCGAGCCTTCTTACCGTTTGCCCCATACTTCTCCCGGTGTCGTCGGACCTGCTCGGCGCTGAGCCCGCAACTCTCCCGCACCCCGAAACGCCGCAGTACTTCTTCGGCGGTCAGGCTGTGCGCGCTGTCCATGCCTTCTCCGAGCGGCTGCCGCGCTCCCCGGCGCTCCCCTCCTGCTTGCTGTCGTCGGACCGACTCCGAGAGGCGGAAGCCTCTGCGCTCGCTGACGGAGCGAGTCAGAGCACAGCCAGGGTCCTCGCCGGCGAAGGTTGCAAAAAGGCGGGTGGGCGGGCGGCGACTGGCGGGGGCGAGGCTCCCCGACGGCGCAGCGCCTCCCGCGCCCGAGCGCCCGAGCCGCTCAAGCAGAGCACCTTCTCTTGCCCCTGCTCCGCCGACACTGGCCGGGCGCGAGAAGGCTGCGCTTTTCCGAGGGACAGCCGCGCGCTGCTGTGCCGCTGCTGGCCGGCGTCCTCCTTCCTTTGCACCGCCAGCCCTCTCCGGCTTGCAAGACGGGGGAGACTCAAAGCCGGCGCGCCTGGCCGCAGAGGCGGATCATCACCAGGTTTCCTCCTGCGGCCATGCCTCGCCTTGTAAAGTTACTTTCTGCTCGGCTGCAGCAGAGCTGCCTGACAACGCGCCCCTCCCACCACTTCCTTCGCTCTGCTCTGCTCGGCTTCCACCGCCAGGCTCGCCAAAGATCCCCTCCAGTCCCGCCGTGATCGATCGCCTTCGGTGGAACGTTGCGTATTTATTAATGATCACCCTGAAGGGGCTGAAGCGGGATCACCGCGCAAACTACTCCCTCTCCGGCCTTCCCCATTCACAAGCTACCTGCCTTCTTCTGATTGGTTCCGTTACGCCCTTGATACCTTCCTGCCCTGCTGCTATTGGCCAAAGCGGGAGTTCTTATTTGTTTACGGTCTTTTCGTTTTCGGACCGAACCGGGAAGGTGTTGGCTTTTGAATAGTCACTTCGTTGTTGTTGTTGTTGTTGTTGTTACACCCGCTCACCTGGACCTTTATTTCAGGAAGAAAATAAAAAGGGGATCTCCAGTCGCTGCCGCAACGGAGGGTAATGGTCAGACCTGGTGAATTTCGGGTAACACAACACATTTTGCTGCCTGGACCTGGACCGAACGGCATTTTCTTCCTGAACTGCCAATTCTTATTGGGACATGTGTGTGTGTGCGTGTCTGTATCCAAGTGTGTGTCTTTTACACTACATGTGCTTTCTAGTTGGTGGGATGCGGGCAATGGTATGTTCTCTTGTACCATGGTCTCATTTAAAGGATCTCCGTTGCATAGAACAGCATGGGCATACTTGGGGTAAAACTGGGCTTTGGTTTGGCTTGTAGCATTATGGCCAAATTGTGCCAAATCTGAATTATCCTGTGCTTACTGCTAGCATGGAATGCTGCGTGTGTCCCGGGTACAGCTAAGGCTGGGAAATTAGTCTACACCTCTCTTTTTGTTGTTTATTCGTTCAGTCGCTTCCGACTCTTCGTGACTTCATGGACCAGCCCACGCCAGAGCTTCCTGTTGGCCGTCACCATCCCCAGCTCCCCCATGGTTGAGTCTGTCACCTCCAGAATATCTTCCATCCATCTTGCCCTTGGTCGGCCCCTCTTCCTTCCTTTTGCCTTCCACCTTCCCCAGCATCAGCTTCTTCTCCAGGGTATCCTGTCTTCTCATTATGTGGCCAAAGTACTTCAGTTTTGCCTTTAATATCATTCCCTCAAATTCCCTACAGCTCTCTATCTTACTAAAAATGCATTCTGTGAAAGCCTCAATTAACCAATGCCATGACGGGCCTATCTGGGGACATCGGTGCCATATCAAAGACTCTGACTTGAAATATAAGAGGAGTTATGTGTATGTGTGATATGTTGTGTATCTAGGCAACTAAGAGAAAGGGGAAGGATGTAAAAGATATAAATGAAGTGACCTGATCTTGTAGAATGGAGTTGATGAATACATATAGAAGCAAAGATGTAGGTTTGCTAATTAATGAAAGGGCTACAATGTACTATATCCTACAAAATTGCAGTGCATCTAGTTTGTTATGGCTGTGTGTGAAAGTAGGAATCCATCAGTTTGTAATAGTTGCATTTTAATATCTAGACCCCTTCCAGTCAGGTTTCAGGCCAGGATATGGGACGGAGACTGCATTGGTCGCTCTTATGGATGATCTCTGGCAGGAGCAGGATGGAGGGGGTGCATCCATCCTGGCTCTCTTGGATCTCTCAGCAGCTTTCGATACCATCGACCATGGTATCCTTTTGGGGCGGCTCAGGGAGATGGGGGTGGGCGGCGTGGTTTTGCACTGGTTCACCTCCTTCCTCCAGGGCCGCTCCCAGTTGGTGATGATAGGGGAGGAGAGATCCGAGCCGCGACCCCTCTTATGTGGGGTGCCGCAGGGTTCGGTTCTCTCTCCTCTCCTATTTAACATCTACATCAAACCGCTGGGTGAGATCATCCATCACCATGGGATGAGGTATCATCAATCAGCTGATGATACTCAATTGTATATCTCCATCCCAGGTGAAGTAAGTGATGCGGTCGGTCGCTGCCCTGTCTCAGTGCCTGGGGGCTGTGGGGGCCTGGATGGGGAACAACAGGCTTTAGCTGAACCCTGGCAAGACTAAGTGGCTGTGGATTGATGGCCCCGCGGTATCTGGGAAATTGTCATCTTTGGTTCTGGATGGGGTGGCACTGCCCCGTTCGGAGCCGGTGTGGAACTTGGGGGTCCTCCTGGACTCACGACTCCTGCTCAAAGAGCAGGTGGCAGTCGTGGCTAGGGGGCCTTTGCGCAGCTTCGGCTTGTGTGCCAGTTACGCTCATTCCTGGACCGCGATGCCCTCCGAACAGTCACTCGTGCCCTTGTCATCTCCCACATAGACTATTGCAATGCGCTCTACATGGGGCTACCCTTGAGGAATATCCGGAAGCTACAGCTGGTACAGAATGCAGCTGCGCGGGCAATCTTAGGTGCCCCAAGGAGGGCACATATAACACCTTTGCTCCGCGAGCTGCATTGGGTGCCGGTTTGCTTCTGGGTCCAATTCAAGGTGTTCGTTATTACCTTTAAAGCCCTACATGGCATGGGGCCAGGATACCTGAGGGACCATCTTATCCCCATATCATCGACCTGCCCCACCCAATCATTCAGAGAGGGCTTGCTACAGACCCCATCAATAAGGGAATTTCATCTAGTGGGGTCCAGGAGGCGGGCCTTCTCTGTAGTGGCGCCTGCTCTTTGGAATATCTTGCCCCCAGAGTTAGGGCAGGTTTCCTCCCTCCCGGCCTTCCGGAAAGATCTGAAAACCTGGTTCTGCCGCCTAGCGTGGGAGGGGAAAGGTAATAGCTCCTCCTGGGGGTGGTTAGTACCATAATGCCCTCCCTATTGTTCGAGATCAATTCGCCAGATTGGATTTTATATTTATTTATATCATGTTAATAATCTGTAATTTTATACTTGTATTTTAACCTTAATTTTTATTGTAAGCCGCCCAGAGTCCCCTGTTGGGGGAGATGGGTGGTCATATAAATTTAAACAAACAAACAAACAAACAAACAAATAAATAAATTATACTAGAGGGGGAGGAGGAGGAAGAGGATGGGACTAGAGGTGAGTTTGGGGAAAATTGTGCAATATTGTGAATGAATACAAGGGGGTGTGGCATCGGGACAGAACTCTATTAAGTGACGAGAAGGGACAGATAAGAACAAGGAAGTGATTGGTCTATTCAGAGACCCAAGAATTAATGAGAATGGTGACTGATGAGTATCTGCTTAGGAAAAGGTCTGTTCTGAACACTGTCTTAAGCATAAGATTATTCATATGTGATATCCCACTGGCTGCTTAATGTTTCTATGGAAATGTATAAGGAATGCTTGTGGTAAAGTTAGAGGATTGTTGGTTAGAATTGACTGTATCTGTATTTTTTTATGTGGGTGATGCCATGCTGTAGATTGCGAATCCAAATGATTTGCAGTGAACGTTTGATAGATTATGTGATACAACAAGGAGCATGGATCTGAAAATTAATGCATTAAAGAGCAAGATGGTTATGTTTGGTAGAGGAGATGGAGTGAACAATGGCCGTTGCATTTGTTGAAACACTGATGAAACATTAGAGCAAGCAGATGAATGTGTGTACGTTTCTGGCATGTTTACTAAAGATGTGGAAATGGATGTAATGTAAAGATATGCAAATACTAGTAGAGAGGTAGTTGTGTGTGATCTGTTGCTAGGATTAAATGATGTTGAAAGAAGCTGAAATGGCTGGGTATAATCGTGAGCTCCTCCTTACTGAGCTAGTAAGTCTCTCAGACAAAACATAAAAGGTTGAATATAATGTGAATAAGGTACTCAGGAAGTGCAGGTGATACAAGATGAAGAGATAGGGTCAAGAATGAATGGATGCTGAATTAATGTGAAGTGAATACAAACAAGAGAGCCAGTTTGGTCTAGTGGTTAAGGCAACGGGCTACAAACCAGGAGACTGAGAGTTCTAGTCCCGCCTTAGGCATGAAAGCGGCTGGGTGACCTTGGGCCAATCCCTGTCTCTCAGCCCTAGGAAGGAGCCAATAGCAAACCAGGAGACTGAGAGTTCTAGTCCCGCCTTAGGCATGGAAGCCGGCTGGGTGACTTTGGGCCAGTCTCTCTCTCTCAGCCCAACTCACCTCACAGGGTTGTTGTTGTGGGGAAAATAGGAGGAGGAAGGAGTATTAGGTATGTTCCCCGCCCTGAGTTATTTATAAAAATAATGAAGGCGGGATAAAAGCACTTTTAAAAAAACCAGGAGTGTCCAGTATGAAAGAAGTAAGTTGAATAATGAGGATCAAGTTGCAAGATAAATATATGAAGGAAAGGTAAAAAGTTGAGAGGAAGAAGAGAACCAGGAAAATGGTGATTGGATGGAGTGGATGAGATCCTGAAAGGTGCATAGTCTGAAGAACAAAAGGCACTGTACAAAGCAGTGTATGGACACAATGAAAACAAGCATGGTTTACAAGGATAAAAAAATACAGAGAGGTATAGTGAATAGCGATGGTGTAAACTAACTTTGGTTATATTTTTGTTTAAAGCATCCTTCCCCCATCACTTACTCTCCATATGCATTGGACTACATCCCCCAGCCTGTACAGCCAAGGAAATCTCTGGGGAACCAGATTAGGGAAAGCGTTTGAAAGTGTTTGACTCCAGCAGAAGCAGCACAGGGAGCCACTGGAGCTTTATTCAAAATGAAAACCGGCAACCCCAATTCCTGCTTTCTCCTGATGCCAGCCAATCGAAGTTGTGGAATCTAAACGAGTGGTCGGTTCAGAGATGGTTGACCCCCGGATAGCAGATGTGAGAGACCTATTACAGCATCCTTCCGCAGCCTGTTAGTCCTAACCCTTTTGAAGAGCACCAAACTAGAGAAAGCGGTATTTCAGGGAAATTTGTTGCTTTGTATCTTAGTAGTAGCCATCTTGGGAACATCTGGCTACACAGATGAGCCTTAGATTTGATCCCCCAGGGACTGTTCTTCTTAGGAGCCATAATTGGTAAGAATGGAACTTCCATGCCCACAGGCAGTACAGGTAGTTCTTGCTTAACGACCACAATTGGGACTGGAATTTTGGTTGCTAAGCAAAGCGGTCATTAAGCAAATCCGATCCGATTTTACATCCTTTTTGTGGCAGTTGTGAAGCGAATCACCACGGGTGTTAAGCAAGCCAAGTGGTTGTTAAGCGAATCACATAGTTCCCCATTGATTTTGCTTGTCAGAAGTCGGCCGGGAAGGTTGAAAATGGCGATCACATGACCATGGGATGGTGCGACGGTCATAAATGCAAACCGGTTGCCAAGTGCCCAAATTGTGATCACATGACCATGGGGACGCTACGACGGTTGTAAGTGTGAGTACCAGTCGTAAGTCAGTTTTCTCAGCACCGTCATAAGTCCGAACCATCACTAAACAAATGGTTGTTAAGTGAGGACTACCTGTATACCTCTGAATTCCACTTGCTGATCAGAGAGTGAGCCAAGACATACCAATTTCTGGTACTGTTGGTAGAATTCCTCCCAAACATATGACTATCCACTGTGGAAGACAGGATGAGCTGATTTTAGCATTGTGCCAAGGTTCCACAAACAACTTTTTCCAGTACTGGGTTGAGGTAATATCCTCACTAAGACTAGCAATAGAAACATCTGGGCTGGCAAGGCAGGGAAGTTCTTGCGGGGTCACTTGTAACCGTGAGGTAGTTGAGATTTAGTTCCCTTTAAAAGTTTTCTTCCTTTCTAAACCGAAATAAATCAATGTGACGTTCTATTTCACTCCAGCTCATCCACTTAAAAATGTGCTGGGAAGCCTTTGGGGAATGACACTGAACAGGTTCATACAACTCATTCAAACAAAACTTGTAGTTTGCTTGTTTGCAGGTTAGTGTATGTGAACCAAGGCACTGCAGTTTATGAACCTTTTATGGTTTATCTTGTTAGGTGAGTCCAGCCACCCCATTCCCCAGTTACAGGTAGTCCTTGCTTAACTGTTTTGAGTTAATTATGTAAATTAATACAAATGATGTAAATGGCATCATTTGCATAAGTATGTATTTACACAAATGATGCAAATTAAGGCAAATGGTAATAACTTAAATGAATTGCCCAGTCAACTTTGGATGCAACAGATTTGTCTATTATTTTGAAGGGATATCCAGATACAAATTTTGTCTGTTGCATCTGAAGTCCACTAAAACGGAGTCCATTGAAGCAAGGTTTCAGTGTATTTACATTAGGACAGGGTTTCTCAACCTGGCTGGGGAATTCTGGGAGTTGAAGCCCATGCATCTTAAAGTTGCTGTGGTTGAGAAATACTGCATTAGAATGATAATGCAGCAGCTGGGGGGGGCACCTGCAGAGTTGCAGTTTCAAGCTGGCTCTCCCCTGGCAGCGTCCATGGGCAGGGAGATCAGAGGGTAAAGGTGGCAGTTGTGAGTGTGCAACTGAAGCCCTGGTCTTTTGTGTGTGTGTGCAAGTGACATCAGCCCATATAGAAAAGGGGCGGGGCTTCAATGGCATGTTTGCAACTGCTATCTTGGCCCCTCCCACACAGTCACCCCTGTTTTTCCTCCATGAAATACAGGCCAGCCTTTCTCACAGGACAATTGTAGAGGGAGATAACACTGGGGAAGCAAGCATTGTCATCTGTGGCCTTGAATGTCAGAAATGGGTTTTGTAGCAGCCATTTGGGGTGGGGGGAGACCCACAACATGCAGGTAGTCCTCGAGGATGTTTTGGGTCTCCCCCCCACAATAGAAACTGGAAAATTCATTGTTAAGTGGTGCAGTTAAGTGAGGAATCACATGAGCGCACCTGATTTCATGACATTTTTTGTGGTGGTCATTAAGCAAATCACTGTGGTCGTTAAGTGAATCACACAGTTCCCCATTGATTTTGCTTGTCAGAAGCCAGCTGGGAAGGTTGCAAACGGCGATCACGTGACCCAGGATGCTGCAACCATTATAAATACATACCAGTTGCCAAGCGCCCGAATTTTGATCACGTGACCGTGGGGAGGCTGCAACAGTCGTGTGAGGACCGGTTGCAAGTCACTTTTTCAGTGCCGTCGTAACTTCAAACTGTTGCTAAACGAATGGTCATAAGTCGAGGACTACCTGTAATTATAGAGAATGAGGAAGTTGACCTTGACAGAGATAGGCCAGATCAGTTACCAAAGCGATGAGAAAGAAAACATAGCTTAAGTCCAAAGCAGAAAGTATTATAAGTTGCTCAGGTAGACACCTCCCTAATTCACAGGGGTATAAGAAGGGGAGGAGGCACAGCACACTCAGACTTGCAAAATTCTGTTATTAGAGCCATTCTCAATAAAACTAGTCTTAGCATGGAGGCCAGAGTCTCTGAAAAATGGCTTTTTCCTGTGTGGGACCCCTTCTCTGAGCTCCCTTTTTTTGGAAGCAAGGTTTTATTTATTTATTTATTTATCATATTTATATTACCGCCCATCTCCCTCAAAAGGAGGGACCCTGGGCAGTTCACAATAAAACACTTTAAAATTCAATAAAAGTCATAAATATCAGTAATCAATAAAAATATATATGATGAAGGAAGGGCTTTCCTTGCTTCCCAGGAGCAGGAAAGGACCCACAATAAGTTACAACAGAGGACCAGGAAAAAGCCTTATATTCTTCCAAGCCAAGACATCTTCAGGAAAGGGGGTAAAAAAAGTCAAGATGGTGACCGCATGATCAAAGCCCCACCCTGATTTTATGTGCATTGCACATTAAAAAGGGGTGGGGTTTCAGTTGCTACCACCATCTTGACTTTTTTTGACACATCCCCACCAGTGGACGCCTGTTCCAGACCTTTTAATGTTGACCTCGCCTTAATCTGGAGCTTGTTCTTCACTTGTTAGTTTTGAAATGCATTTCTCCTTTTCTGTTCTAACTCTGGCTTGACAACCTACTGATAGCTAAAAGCCACTCAGAGCCTTTTAGAAAAGACCACGGTGGGAATAGGTGTGGGGGTATCTTTATTTTTTAAATTGTATTGTGCCTTTTTAGGGCTCTTTTACAGCTTAGGCTGCAAGTTCCATGTGTTTTTCATCTTAAAATGCTAGGAAACCGTGCTATTGGCTTTCAGCACTCCGAAGAGGCATCAGGAGCTGCAAAAAGAAAAGAGAGTTAATGTACTTATTTCGTTTTCTGCTGAAAATCAGTAGAAAATTGCAGGGCTTTTATTTTACTCTTCACACCAAGTTTCAATGGCGTGATCTAGGGGGGCTCCAACAGATGAAAGCAAAATAAAACAAAACAGGCCTGGGGGAACCAGGTCTGCCCTGCAAGTCACAGGTTGCAACTTTTGACCTGCATCCAGATCCTTAAGGTTTGTCTGTTTATGAAATCTCCTTATATAGGCAGAGTATATCTTCCTTTTGAACTGTGCGGAGGGCTTGTATGTTTTTATTACCTCTGATTTTAGAAAGCACACGCTATATTCACAGGCATTCTTCCTTAAATATTTCAGACACTTGGGGGCTGTTGCTTTCATGCCTTTTTATGGGCTTCCAGAAGGCACATGGTTGGTCGCTGCTGGAGACATAAAGCTGAAGGAACTGAGCTTCCGTTTGATCTAAGAAGGCAGTTCGCATGTACAATTACACTTAATTATTTCAGCATTTTTTCTCGGCGCGCTATTTATTTTTGGAGCGAGGAAGCAATCCCTGCCTAAGCAGGGCAAAACCATCAACAGTGTGGTGTTTTGTCGTTGAACAGAAGTAATGGCTCCTGTCCAGGAGGAATGAACACGTCTGATTGACGTGGTTCCGTAAATATTAGAGCATCTACATCCCCTTGCTTTAAGTTGAGCTGGAAGTGCAGATGATGTGCCAGTGCTTTCCTTCAAAGAACACAATTTGTGTTCCTGCGCTTGCTCCCTGCCCCACACCTTGCGTTTCTATTTTCATAGGAAAAGTGGGAGGAAGGCTCTGGAAAGCTGAAATGGAGGAGGATGGGGCAGCGAGCAGCATTATCCCCAGCGTGTTCGGGGTTTTGTTTGTCAGCGATCAGCATCTGTGACAATTCTGAATAGAGACGTTACATAATGCAACAATGTTTGTGTTGTTAGACTTGTTCTCTTTCCATCTTGGCCCCAGGTTTCCCACACATACAGAACAGGTGGGTTGATATGAAAGGAATTATGACACTTAGTGCTTATTCGGACTGCTGCAAGGAACTTACGTACTGTACATTATTATTTGAGAAATCCTTACCCCAAGGTGGGCCTGCTGGTGGTGGCATTGCAAGCCTAGAGAAACAATAGCTCGCTTAGGGTCACATTGATCTAATAGGTCAGGAGTGGGGCCTAGTTGGTTGGGATGTCTACAATGTTCCTTTATACCCCATGCTCTCTATGATGGTGGAAGGCCCAGGACAGCTGAACACTTCGGTCACTTTGAATGGCTCTTGGGGACCCAGATGATGTAAAGGGAGTGTAGCTTGGGTTTTGGCCCTTTCTTAATTCCAGTATGTTGCCTGGAAGAGTACACCATGCTGTGATTCACTCTACGTCTGGACGGTCTAAGAAAGAGACGTTCCCCAACTCTGTCTGCTGAGATCTTCTAGGTAGAAAGTGTCAAAACTGAACTGGGAAGTTCCACTATGCAAAATAGGTCCATAAGTTGCAGCCCCGCCTCTTCAGTTGCTATTCCTAATTGAGGTTAGGAAGGGAGGTCAAGCACCTGGTGGAAATTAACCAAATTAGGTAGACTATATGGGGTAGATCTGATGTGTGCAAAGGGTATCATACTCCAATTTGCATGCAATGCAAAATTCTATTGCTCAGATTTGGAAGCTCGTATCTGGCATCTGGCCCAGTGTCCCTGACCTATCCTCCTCCATCTTAATTCTGCAGTGGTTAAAGGAAGATGGGGAAACAATGGATGAAGATCCCCCAAAGAGAGACTAGAGGTACCTATCACTCAGTCATGCCCATGATAAGTGCATGATATGAAATGATGCCCTATGAGGCAAGGTGACACACGGACCCCTTTGAGTGTGGAAGCATTCAAGGACCAGAACAGTGATGGCGAAGCTTTTGGGCTCGGCATATCAGTAATTCAGAAAATGCCTAACTTGACTCTGCTGGCGCGTCACCCCCCTCCCACCCCCAAACAAAAGAGAAACAATTCTTTACATACTTATTTAAAAAAAAAAACAATCCAATTTTGGGTGACCAAAAGGGCAGAGATGGAAGAGATAAGTCGGTGGGGGGAGTTGGAGTGCTTTTTGTTTGTTCAGTTTCTTTGGTAACTCAAACAGGGAGAATAGTTGTTGTCAGGTGTTGGTGAACGCTGGTGTGTCACCCAAAACGTCGTGGCGTGTCACCTTTGACACGCGTGTCACAGGTTTGCCATCACTGGACTAGAACATATTTAGCCTAAGGGTGCGTTCACCTGATATTCTTAACCAGGTCAGGTAAAGATCTAGCAGATGCTAATCTAGGTTAATGTTAATCTTGGTTAAGTTTTTTGGTTTAGGATTGTATGAACCCAGCCTGTTTGGCTGTTTTATGGTTTAATGTGTAAACCCAAGAAAATGGGTTAATTAACCAGGTTAAGAGTGTTTTATGAATACAATCTAGAGGTGGCTGTCCCAGTAAGAGAGACAGATTTCAGGGGTGTCACTTTAAGCACTTGCATGATCCACACATGCACAGCAAAACCAGGAAATAGAAGTCTAATTTTACCTAATTTTTAATTCAGTATCAGGAAGGTGGATTTATAATCATCTTTGAACCTTCCTGTATAATGTCCTCACCAGTTAATCTGCATTCATACAAAATGCTTAACCTGGTTACTTAGGAAACCCACTGCTGGGGTTCACAAGATGCATTGAATCCTGTATTTGCATATAATGCTAAACAAAAGAAAACAAAACCCCACAACCTAACCAAGGTTACCCCAAGCCCAGCTTAGCCTTTTCTCCTAATGCCACTACTAGATCTCTCTCTCTCTCTCTCTCTCTCTCTCTCTCTCTCTCTCTCTCTCTCTCTCTCTCTCTCTCTCTCTCTCTCTCTCTTTGTGCAGTGTAATCAATTTTCATTTTTTTCCCAAGAAGAAAATGGCAGCAGAGCTGGTTAGATGGATATTAAAAGACACTGACTTCTCTAGCAGCTGGAGGCAATATGTTGACCTTTAAGGAAGGTACACATTTCAAATGGTGAATGAACAAACACAGGTGATCTTTCACCTAAGATAAATTTGAAGAAAATATTTCTATTTGTGCCTTTAGGTCATAAGGCTGGACTGTGAACTGGAGACGGTCCAGCTCTCAGTGGAAGTGTATTTATTTTACACACCAAGGGTCTCCTGTTTAGTTCCCAATATTGTCAGTAACACAGATCTTGTGAATGGTTTTAGTCCAGCCACATACCCATAAACACCCTTTCTGTTAGCAGAAGGACCAACATCTCCTTCAACCTCCCAGAGTGTATTTGAGGACCCAAGTCTTTCTCGTCTTTCCCAATGGAGAACCCAAGGGGGTTCCCACAGCAATAGAGAAGGCATGTTTCTGTGGACCCTATACAGGGGAAGTCCCTGAAAGAGGGGACATGGAGACAGCCTGTCCTGTTTGACCTTGTCAGACAGGCAGATGTTAAGTAAGAGCAAGTGGTCCTGCAGATAGCCAAGGCCTGCCTGAATAACCCACACTTTGGATTGCACCCAGAAGCCAACTGGTAACCGTTGCAGTTCCCAGAGTTGTGGTGTTATATAGGCACAAAGAGAAGCACCCATGACTATTTGGGCTGTCTCTTTTGGTGAACATATCTGCCTGGTCTCTTGAACACCTTTACTAATGCCAACTCCTCTATTTAATATAACAGAGAAATCCAAATTGAAAAAAGAGTTTAATAAAAGTCCAGATCCGTGTTCTGCTTCCACCTGATTATGATGAAAGTAACACAGTGCGTGTGTGCATGCGTGCATGTGCGTTCATGAATATGTGCATGTGCATACACCCCTATAGGTACACATTCACCAATTCACTCCCACTAAAAAAGATCTGCAGAAGCAAACCATTTGACTTGGCAGGTTAGTAAATTGCACAAACATAATTTTGCACATGCACATTGCCCCAGCTAGTTCAAGGGAAATGGGAGCTGCATAAAATTCCCTGCATGCAACCATTTCATTTCAAGGCCTTTCAGGTCCACTGCTGACAATATATTTGATGAACAGTTTCTATTTGAGTAGTTTGTTTTGCATCTATATATCCTGCTTGTTTGCTGCACCTTTAGCTAGCTCAGTCGGTGTGTGTGTGTGTGTGTGTGTGTGTGTGTGTGTGCGCTTGCCAAACATCTGCAGTTCACGAGCAGCCAACCGCTCCTCTTACAAGGTGTTCAAGTTCTCCCTCTCAGTCTGCAGCCACCAAAGTGATCAGGTTTCATTACATACAACGCATTTATCACACACAAAGTATTTGGTCAGACCTCAAAGGTCTATTTTACTTTCATTAATATGCTTTATCATGGAAACAGCAGAAAGCTGGCCTGACACCATGCAAATAAATGTGTAACATTGTAGGGTCAATTCTGAGCCCAGGTAAGGAAGCCTAAAGGCGTGTGGTGGTTCAGCGGGTAAGACGCCAGGCTTGTCGATCGGAAGATCGCAAGTTCGGAGGTTCAAATCCCTAGCCCCGCGTGATGGAGTGAGCTCCCGCACTAGCCCCAGCTCTTGCCAACCTAGCAATTTGAAAGCATGCAAATGCAAGTAGATGAACAGGTACCACTTCGGTGGGAAGGTAACAGCATTCCACGTGCGTCATGCTGGCCACATGACTGTGGAAGCATGTTCGGACAACGCTGGCTCTTCGGCTAACAAACGGAGATGAGCACCGGCCCCTAGAGTCGGACATGACTGCACAAATGTGCGGGGGAACCTTTATCTTTTAAGGAAACCTAGGAGAGCTTGCTGCTTCAGTTGATTCTGACTTCACGTTGAAGACTTTGCTTTGTGATGAGGTTTATTCCAATTTCCAAGAAAAGGGGAAGAGGAAAGCTTTGGCTTTAATGCAGTCTTTCCCAAGCCGGCTCCCTCCAGATATGTTAACACTGTAGCTCCCAGAATTCTCAGCAAGAATGTGTGAAGTTGCAGTCCCACCAGATTGGGAAAGGAAGTCTTAGGGTTCGGCTTTTGAACCTTGGTGTTCCAGAAGACTCCTGAACATACTATGGATAGCCAAGAAAACGAAGAAATGGATCACAGAAGAAATCAATCCAGAGTTCTTACTCAAGGGGCAAATGACCAGACTCAAATTATCAAATTTTGGACACATTATGGAAAGACCTAGCTCCCTTGAGAAATCTATACTATTGGGAAAGACAGAAGAAAAAGAAGAGGACAACCAGCAACAAGGTGCATGAACTTAATTACAGCAGTGATGAGTGCACTGTTGGAAGACCTGAAGGACCAGGTTGAGGACAGATCATCCTGGAGAAGGTCCGCCTACATGGTCACTTAAGAAATCACACGAACTTGATGGCACATCATCAAACGGATTCTGACAGATTTCAGATCATAGATCAGGCCACAGGCACAGGCTCCTGGGGAGCAGCGGAAGCTTGTTTAAGCAAGGCAGGAGTTAGCAAGTAGTCCAAAATAGGCAATATACATGGCTACGTTACCATTGTCTGTAGCTTGAATCATGTCAACTGGATTTCTATTTTCTTAATGGAAACGTTTCGCTCCTTATCCAAGGGGCTTCTTCAGTCTGAGCAAAGTTGGTAAGGGAATCCTAAATATGTTCCTAGGTAGCTGTGTGACCTTACACCTGGGGCTAGGTCATGGTTATATTGAGATGTAATTTTTAAGTCCTTTTATCATCTAATGGAGGGTCGTTAAAAACACCATGCTGCTGTTGAGCTTCTGAAATGGTCTTAATCTTCCTAGGCACAGAAGACAACACGGGGAGGAAGATGGGGGAGAGTTTGTGCCTGAGGCCCCCACCTCTATTCAAGGAAGGATTTTCCAAGTTGGCATAAATGGATTCCTTGACCCCTCTCTCAAACCACCTATCTTCTCTGTCTAAAATGTGAACATTAATGTCCTCAAATGAGTGTCCTTTTTCTTTTAGATGAAGATAAACTGCTGACTCTGGTCCTGTGGTGTTATTTCTCCTGTGTTGTGCCATCCTCCTGTACATAGGTTGTTTGGTTTCTCCAATGTAGAGTTCAGAGCACTCCTCACTGCACTGGATTGCATAAACTACATTGCTTTTCTTATGTTTTGGAGTTTGATCTTTGGGGTGTACAAGCCTCTGTCTCAGTGTGTTGGTGGGTTTGAAATATACAGGTATGTGGTGTTTGCCAAATATCCGTTTTATCTTTTCAGACACGCTGGCGTGTCTGAAAAGATAAAACGGATATTTGGCAAACACCACATACCTGTATATTTCAAACCCACCAACACACTGAGACAGAGGCTTGTACACCCCAAAGATCAAACTCCAAAACATAAGAAAAGCAATGTAGTTTATGCAATCCAGTGCAGTGAGGAGTGCTCTGAACTCTACATTGGAGAAACCAAACAACCTATGTACAGGAGGATGGCACAACACAGGAGAAATAACACCACAGGACCAGAGTCAGCAGTTTATCTTCATCTAAAAGAAAAAGGACACTCATTTGAGGACATTAATGTTCACATTTTAGACAGAGAAGATAGGTGGTTTGAGAGAGGGGTCAAGGAATCCATTTATGCCAACTTGGAAAATCCTTCCTTGAATAGAGGTGGGGGCCTCAGGCACAAACTCTCCCCCATCTTCCTCCCCGTGTTGTCTTCTGTGCCTAGGAAGATTAAGACCATTTCAGAAGCTCAACAGCAGCATGGTGTTTTTAACGACCCTCCATTAGATGATAAAAGGACTTAAAAATTACATCTCAATATAACCATGACCTAGCCCCAGGTGTAAGGTCACACAGCTACCTAGGAACATATTTAGGATTCCCTTACCAACTTTGCTCAGACTGAAGAAGCCCCTTGGATAAGGAGCGAAACGTTTCCATTAAGAAAATAGAAATCCAGTTGACATGATTCAAGCTACAGACAATTCCACCTGGATGACTGAGAACCTTCATAGACCTACGTTACCATTGTTTTATTTTAAAAAATATTTAATTTTTTAAAATTTTACCTGCATCAAAGCAAGTGACGGGGGCTGCTGTTTTTTAGACAGCATGGTGGACCTGGCTTGGTTCTTGAAGGTCCGGGGAAGTGCTATCTTCGAGGCAGAGGTTTGTCTGAGGGTGATGGCGGAGGATGCATTGGTTCAAAAGCTTTCCCCACATGGGCTCTCTAACCATTCCCCTCAACCTCAACACAGTTGCTAGTAGATGTGGGCTACTCTACTAGGAGCCAAAGTAGAATATTATGAGGACCAGGGGTGGTGGTGGTGGTGGTGGTGGTGGTGGTATGGGCCTGATGGCCAGGCTGAGTGGAGGTGCTGTAAGCTGTAACTCAGTGCAACTGAAGTTAGGCAAGGTGTGTGTGCGTGCGTGCATGCGTGCATGAAATTGGTAAGTTTGCCACCAGCATCCATCAAAAGGAGGACGGTTGGCCAGCTATCATTTTCCTGACCAAACATAATTACATCTCACGCTGGTTTTCCCCCCTGATATTTCTGCTGCAGCTGGGGGGGGGGGAGTTGAGGAGGGGGGATAAAAATATGAGCAGCAATGGGAATAGAAGAGAAAAAAGATGAAGAAAATTATTCCTGAGGCTTAGAGAGTGGAATAGCCAGAGGAAAGATATTTTTTTTATATCTGTTCTAAACGCCTGATAAGTACAAACACATTTCTAAAATATAGAGATAGATTCCCATGACGCTTGATGGACTTTTTATGGAGCTGCAGAACTTGTTGGGCGATGTGGTTACTCGCTCTGCAGGAGGCTGATAACATAAGGTTACCAAGCAGGCCGCATTTTCCAAACCAGACAAAGAAAAGTGTGTTAACTCACAAACGATCAATATCAAGCTTTGGGCAAGAATCCAAGCAAAAGGCTGGCTAGGTACGCCCTTGCATTCAAGCGAGTGTCACCCATGAACTGTTGGGTCCTGATGTGGTTCTGTCCGGTGGCAG
Organism: Charina bottae; assembly: GCA_023362775.1. NCBI lineage: Eukaryota > Metazoa > Chordata > Lepidosauria > Squamata > Charinaidae > Charina > Charina bottae. Next base: position 100,088,050 of record JALMGJ010000001.1, on the reverse strand, counting down.
GGCTTTGATTGTGCTGTTGCAGCTGCCAACTTGACTTTTTTTGACACACACACACACACACACGTACCCTGGTTCCGTCTTCAATCTGAACTCTTCGGATTCTATTTTGACACAGCTCTCTGTGGCCCCCCAATATCCAGAAACCCTACAAAGTTGGGCTGTGCAACGTTTCGGAGTGTGAGGCTGCACTTACCCTTTTGTATTGTGCCAGGGGCTGCCCCACAAAAGGTGGGGCCATTAAAAAAAAAGGAGTGAAAATATGGCTGGACCAAAAGCCAGTGGGATTTGATTAAATTAAATTAATTATTAAATTGATAGGATTGTCCTTGAGTGTAATCATTTCCCCTCGTTTGTTGTGATAAAAATTATAATGCGCTGTGAAGGAGAATTTGGGGGTGGGGGAAAGAGGTCAGGCTAAAGATCCTAATCCAAATGCATCTTCCAGGGAAAACAAAGCACACGGTGTCAAATTGTGCAACTGCCCATTGCATAAACACTTACACTGTCAGCTCTGACATAAAATATTTCAAAGGCCAAGGAATAATGACAAGCTGAGAAAAGATCCTGGGAGGTGAGCAGAGCTTTGAGAAAGCAAAGGACATCAACTCCCTAGAAAGAAATTATGTTCAAGGAATAACTGTCTCTTTGTTCTTTCCAAACCCCATTGTCTTTGTAGTCCTGCCCATTATCTCATAATTACAGCCTAATAGCTTCGCTGACCTCACTAGGCACATGAAGGGCTACATCCAATCAAATACTTGCTGTGGGTTCTATCCAGCCAAATTCCCTGCTGTTGTACCCAATCAGATGTATACTCTAATTTGCATAAGACTATAAAGAAGGACTGGGGCCCCACCCCTCTTTAGGCCTGCCTTTGCCTCCAGTGCTGTCAATAAGCCTACTGCGCTTCTGTGTAATGTGTCCTGGTCTGTGGTTCAAATGCACCCCTGGGAAAATTCTCCTACAACTAACACCTCAGAATCCTTAATGATGCAGGAACAGTGGAAGAGTGAGACAGAAATCTGGTTGTGCATAGATAAAGAACAACAAAGGAGGCTCTGGGGACCACAATGCTTTCAGGGCTGATACGCAGCTCTGAACCTTCAAGCTTTTGTAAGAAAGTGAACCTTGCAAGCAGAACAGTTTGTTGAAGAGTCCCGGAGTGTTTCCGGCTTGATCAGAAGAGCCTGCAGGCAGCCAGAAAAAGCTGGACCGGGCACCCAGTTTAAACGATGCATTTCAAATGACTTTGCAGGCATCTGCTCAACCTCTTAAAAGCAATTGTCTTCCTCCTGTCTCCTCTCCCCTCCCTGCTGCTGCTACTGCATACTTCACCAGAGAGAAAAAGAGGAAGGAAGTAAATGTTACCAAGCCAGATACAGAACCCAAAGTAGAAACATACTTTCAGAGGGAGATCCCACACTCAGTAAAGGTCAACCTCCTGAAGCCACCTTGCATAGAGCTAGCCGCTAAATTCTCCCTGCCTTCGTTCAGTGTTGCGGAAAGTATAAGTTACTCACAGCTAGAAAACAAAAGAAATGCTTGCAATTGAGATGGGGGAATACCAGTCAAGTTTTCTGAACACCCTGGAGACCAGGCTATCCTACTGATTTATGTATTAGATTTATTACATGTGGCAATCTAGAGTCAGCAGTTTACAGTAATGAAACATTAAAAAAAAACCCATCAACTGTAAAGAATTAATATGACATAATTAGAGAAACATAAACCCTAACAATCATAGTACAGTCATCATCTTAGGCATAAACACCAATGTAAGGGCTTCTGGTGCACCTCTGCTTTCAAGAGTTTCCAGAAGGCCAAAATTGTAGGGACCATCATCAGTTCAAGTGGAAGGCTATTCCCAAGTATTGGTGCTGCCACAGAAGAGCAGCACCTAACTGTTGGAGATTCTGGCAAATCCAGCAGGCCTCATCAGCATATGGATGGCTGCTCTAGGATGCAAGCTCTCCATGCTTTTGAGGAAGCTGCTTGTTGCCCCTCCCACTTCCTCTTCTCTCTCTCTGATTCTTCCATCGAGGAGGAAGCAGCACATGGCTGCTCCTCTCCATAGAGAGAGGCCATGTGCTAGGCCTCATTTCTCTCTCTCTCTTCTCCTTGGACTGGGAGCAAGCACATGGCTGTGTGCTGCTCCATTCTAGGCCATGGATGGGCCTAGGAGATTTCCCCCCCTTTCTACATGCAGCCTCTTGCAGCAAGCAGGGCAAGAGGTATAAAGTTTAGGGAACACAAAGAAGAAATGGAACATCATTTATCTACAGAAAATGCTGTACCTGGAATGAATAAACGTAAGGACTCTTTTGTACTTACTTTTCATACCTGCCATGTCTAAGTGTATGTTTTTTTATGCTTGGGTGGGCTAAAGGTGTAAGACTAACCTGGATCTCTCTAATATGCTCATGGGCTCTGGTTTTAAACAATATTCTTTTTCTGTACACGAACTTTGCAGCTCTGCTCCATTTCAGTAGTTCTAATAGACTGCTGAATGGGCTTCACTAACGAGTCTCTGTAGTAAGCCTCTTGAGGAAATCAGTGACTACTAGCATGTCAGGAAGGTCAATTCCAGCTGGAGAAAGTTTCTGAAGATAATTTGGTGCCAAACCATATGGGGCTTTGTAGATAATGACCAGCACCCTGAATTGCATTCAGAAGCTAGTTGAAAGCCAGTGCAAGGGCTCAGAGCACAGGTATAATATATCCAAGTTGGCAAGTACCAGCCAATAAATGGACCATTGCATTTTGGATTAATTGAAACTTCCAGGTGGTCTTCAAGGGCAGTCCCATGTAAACCATATTGCAATATTCCAGCTACATGGTAATGAAGGCATGAGTTGCTGTTGCGGTATGTTAGCCTTACATAATATCTCCAGTTACATTAGCTTGCTTTGACAGGAGTTGACCATCTTTTCAAATGCAACATACTTTCCCTTGATGCTGCGGTAACATCACCCATTATTTCTAATTCTCATGAGATTTCAGTGATCTCACCATTAATATCTTGCAGATTCTCACTTGAAAACCCAAGAGATATGTAAAAATATAAACATCTCACAAGATTTGGCAATTTGTGAGGTAACAGCCATTTTTTTAAAAAAGCCTGTTAAATTTCAAAAATGCATATTTGGGTTTCTGATCTTACCACTTAAGGGTATTCCATAAGCCCCACTCAGAGGTCACCATGTTATTACTCCTTCACCTGTGATCTTTGGAGTGAGTCCCACCAAGGGCATCTGTAGGAGGGTTAAAAGAATCAGGGCCTTGTAATTCTAAGCCCTGCCCCCTTTTATGTCTGTTGCAGTGTGTGTAGAAAAGGGGTAGGGTTTTGTAAAAAGATTGGTGCTTGGTGCTGACTTCCAGCTTGCCTGGCTTCAAAAAGGGGTTGGACCAATTAATGTAGTCCTCAGGATCAAAGGCCCTTAGTTTTGATGGCAGTATGATTGCCTCTGAGGGCCATTGCCAACCAATGACCTTTGCCAGCAGCTGAAAGAGATTGGCAACCTTTTTCTTCCCCTGCTGGTAACACACTTTCTCTTGGTGTCTTGTGTCATCCTCTGGCATCACTGAAGAGAGTGGAGTAACTGCATTGGATGGATTTTCCCATAAAAGGAAAAATTGACTCTGTTTTGGCTTTTTAAAGAAATGGCAAATGCACCTTGAATCTCTGCAAAATTTAAGGCATCCATTTGCTCCTTAACTCCCACCCTAAACTCACAAATAAAAAATGGAGCCTGTTCTGAAGGAAGCTTTGAGGGCTACAAATGGGCTCAAGAGGGCACGAGTTGTTCTCCCTAGGTTTATAGAGAAGGACAAAAACTTACAATTCCTTTATAAATAGAAAATAGCTAGGGTCCCTCTCTCTCAAATTCTGTCCACAAAATATAAGATCCACAAACAAATTATACCTTGATTTTCTTTGTTCCAGATTTTTTTTCAGGGAGGGGGGAGAAATGGATGGCTTATTTTTCTTGTACGGTGAGAAAAAAAAGACACCATCTTATTGGGGATTTTTATTGGCTGTTTTTTATTGTAAACCACCAGAGTCTATTGACTTGGGTGGCTCTATAAATTTGATTAAATAATTAAATGAATAAATAAATAATATCATTTCTGCTGGATGCCTTAGGACTTGTATAACCTTAACAAATTGCATTGTCTTTTTTTCTTTTAAACTAGCCATGTCTTTTTTTTTATGACGGGTCTCATTAAATTGAGAGTATGAATACTGTATAGGGTATGTTTCAATTTTTATTATCTGTAAGATGTTCTGGGAGCCTTCCTGGGTGACTGGGTGACAGGAGAGAAGTCCTTTAAATAATAAATAATAATCTCAGGGATGTATTGAAATCCCATAGTCTGAGACATTTCTGTTCAACTTTACAATATTCAAACCAGACCATCATTTCCTAAGCCTGGTGGTACAAATACAATAAATAAATAAAAATAAATACCACAGCTGCTCCATGGCCTGAAATAGCAGGTGTGCCCTGCACAACCATGTCCACACGCACGCATGGAAAAGCATCTGCATTCACCAAGAATTAATTGCTTAAGACTTTCTGAGAAAGGAGCTGAAGAAGGACCGGATGACCAACTGGGTTTAATGAGATAGCGGCAAAAATAATAAAGGCAAAAATAATAAGGTACGTTACAGAGATGGGTTTAACAAGTGTGTTATACTTTCTTCTTTCTGAATCCAAGAAAATCTCCTGAGCTCCTAACCTGGGCAAATATTTTTGCACAAATTCCATTTAAAAAGTTCTGCCCCACGGTCACACGCAGAAAGGAATGTTGCAGAGCTGAGGGCATTGGCCAGGGAGCCAATGAACCTGGGCTGCTGATATTTGGTGCTAAAATGGCTAAATTACACTGGCAGAAGTAGTGGGGGTGGGGGTAAGAGTGGGGATAGTAGTCCTTTGCCACCCAGAAGCCACACCACAACACATGAATGTTGAAAATAATTCAGCTGTGCCCCATCTGATGACATCATCAGAAAGTTCCCCAGAAGGCTGGAAGGCTGAACTGTAGTCTCCAATCTCAGTTTTCGAGGGTTAGCAGGGGCTTGACAGTGACACTGACCTCCAGAGAGCAAGCCCTCATCTTTCAGTCTTGCCTTTTAAAAAGACAAAATAGGCATGTTGCTAATGGAGAATTAAACCACTTGCTTTAGCTGTGTTAGCCTTTCAAGGCCCTTCGAAGTAGTGCACACAAGAAGGACCAACCATGAGTACTAACACTACAGCCATCAGCGCTTCCGGGTTGTCGCGCGACACACTCGGGGGCCCCAGGCGACACAGTACTGTGTCGCGACACACAGTTTGGAAAGCCCTGGTCTACTGAGACCTGAGAGCTCCAACTAGAGATCTAAAAAATTTCATGGGGGGGGGGGAGCAGGGAGAAATGGAGATTTTAGGAAAAATGGAAATATAGGCAATACTAATTTTATAATGAGCTCTTTACGGATATTGGATACTGTTGCCAATGTCTGTCCCACTCTCAGTGCTTCGAGGCCTAGTGGAGAATAGGAACCTTTCCATCAATCTCTAAAGTCATCAGAAAGGAGCAAAACTAACCATTCCTTTTCTTGTGAGAATAGACATTGGTGACCTTTGGAGGACAAAATACATTCTTGTCCTAGCCTTTGAGAATTATACTATATGGCTTGTCCTCTGTGTCCAGCCCTTTTACTGATGTGATATTGCAAAAGAGTTTTACCTAAGAGTTCTCCTATTAGCTCCATGATTTAATAGTTAATGGCCAGATAAAATATGCAAACACTTTTAACAACAATTTTCTCTATCGTTTAGATGGAAAACAATAGGAAACTTTTCATAACCTTTTTCGTTTTTTCCAATGATTTGGAATGCAGCAAAAAATCTGTAAAAATGAAGGGAAAAAACCCTAACCCACCGCATTTTCCTGTTATTTCCCTTTATGCCTTCATGTCTGTGAATCTGCCTCTTGATGAGATGAGGTCACAATGGGGCAGCAGTGGGCCATACACCCTACATCTGCTGTCCCCATTACGCACCTCAGTTCTGTCCAATCCAGATGCCTGGTCCGCATTTTTCTAGTGTTGCTTCCTTTACCTGTGGGCAGTCTGGTGGGAGGTGTGAAAGATTTGGCTGGTGAGCGTTGTTTGGCAGAAGCAAGCTGCCAACTTCAAGGGTTTTTAGTCATTGCTGTCAACAAACCCCTTAAGCAGGCTTTCTGAAAGTCATTTATAGCCATTGGGGCCTTCTAAGTCCCCTCAGATCTCTCTTGTTCCAATGTCTACAGGCCAACAGTGGCTCAAGAAAACAATTCTTGTCTCATCTCTTTCTCCACCACCTTCTCCCTCCTCTTCCCTTCCTACAGTTCATCTTTCAGGCAGAATTACAGCAGGGCTTAAGAATAGTAGGCTGGTTGCTGTATCCCAAAGTCTGACTCAACAGGAAGCCTACCTCATTAAAATGGTGGGGACATTTGGATCGGAAATTAGCGACCAGCTGGGGGATCTGCAAACAGATCACTGAAAGACTCAACCTCTTGCTGGGCTGACTCAGTGCAGAGGCTGCAAGGAGAACAAGGGTGACTTGGATGCTGCAAAATTGGGGAGGAAAAAGGCACTTGGCTGCTAGAGGATGGAAGCTATGCCTGGAGAGAGGCTAGACTCACTTTTGAACCTCAGACCTTTTCACAATGAAACAAAATTTTGTTTTTAAACACCACGAGCCATCCTACCCAGGGCACAGCCACCATGCAAAAATGATCAAGAAGTAAATGCAGTAGCACAAAACAGTTCTGTGCAACTTTCCACCTACCCATAGTGACAGCACAGGCTGTTTAATCTATTAATACAGGTAATTAACTCTCAAAGCGTTAAATCTCTCCTGGCAGATTTCACATGATTTCTGCCAGTACATGTTGAAGAATTGCTTGGAAGTCCACACCTCATATTTTGTCGCCCTCTGAATAGCAGTCAGATTTGCAGTCTTGTGAGGACGGTTTAGTTCTTTTTTGAAACATGCACTATGTTTTGGCAGTGCGAGTGGCCAGTTGAACAATCAGCTTTAACTAATATTGGAGTCCTTGGGCTGAGTTCAAATGCAGTATCCCATTGTGCTACAGTCTATTCAGTTGGGTTTTGATTAAGTGTAGGGGTGGGCAACGTCAGGCCCGCGGGCCGTATACGGCCCGCGGGGCTCCTGCCTAAGGCCTGCGGGGCTCCCGCCCGCAAACCCCGCCCCTTCCATGCGATTGGCTCCCGCCCGCAAACCCCGCCCCCCAGTGCTTGTGATTGGCTCCCGCCCGCAAACTCCAGCCCCCGGTCTGTGGAAATCCCAGAAACCCCCACCCCCCGGTCCCCAGTTATAAATATCCAAATGGCCCTTGGCAGAAAAAAGGTTCCCCACCCCTGATTTAGTGTGTTGTGTGGATGTCTTCCTTTGACACAACTTGAGAACCCAGGACTGCAGGTGGTCTGAGTACTGTGTGGGCAGCCCCAGAGCATTTTCAAAATTTGCTGCCAAATTGTAACCTCTGATCTGATAGAAACTATTCAATGCATGGGGGAGAAATTATATTATATTATATTATATTAACTATACAGTATAGGTTAATTAAGATGTGGGTTTTATCTTGATATGCCTTCTTTTTGGAATATGGCCCACATTTGCAACCCAAAAGTTGAGGGAGGCCCTTCGTTCTGCAAAAGCTGTACACCTCAGTTTTATAGTTGGGAGGAGCTTTTTCAACCTTGGCAACTTTAAGATGTGTGGTGGACATGCTTGCTGGGGAATTCTAGGAGTTGAAGTCCACACATCTTAAAGTTGTCAAGGCTGAGAAACACTGGTTTAGAGCAATGCATGAGCACAACCATTATGGATTGCTCAGTGAGTCATAGTTAAAACAAATCATAGCTTAATATGATGTGTAAACCAGGGATTGTCCACTTCACTTGTGTCCTTCTCTTTTTGGACTCTTGATACACACACCCAACTGTTTTTCTGTTGAATCTGTTTGCCAGACTCAGGATCCTACTAGCCTGAGAAGGTGGAAAGAAGTCTAAATGCTATGTCCCAGGATAAACCAGCCATGAAGGTTGTGAATCATCTGCATCCCTTCACCATGGAGTTCAATGGATGGGTTTTGACTTACGCAGCCTCTCAAGCCAACCAGGCATTTCATCAGTGAGATCAAGGCTTGCAGAATGATCCAACAGGTTCACTCTCAACTGGGAAACTGTCATTTCTGGGGAATCCTGGGAGATGCAGTCCACACATCTTAAAGTTGCTAAGGTTGAGAAACACTGACTTAAGGGGTGTGCAAAATTCCCATAGCAAACTTTGAAATGAATAGATATTTGTAGTCTGCTGCCTATTTTCTATGGGAATTTTTATTTATTTGTTTTTTAAATAATCCCCTTGGCCAATTTTTCTGCAGCTTGCAGGATGGGTGGCACTCAAGTTGGGCTACTGTCTCCAACCTTTATGATCTTAAAAGAAAAACAGAGGGCAAAGGCTTGTTTTGTGTTTCCATTGTTCCCAATGGTATATCTCTATCTTTTTTCATTTCAGGCACATTCCTCTGTTCCATGTCTCTTAATCCCAATTCATTAAAACAATTATAGCTCAACTATCTCCAAGAAGTTAAACTTAAAATGAATGAGATAATTTCATAGTTTCAAACACCAACCCAGTTATCCTTTACAAATTCATAGTTCTCCACTAACAATATTAAAATGCATTGGCTTAAGGAAAATGTATTCCAAAATAAATATAATAGTATAATATATAAATAGGCTATTGTACTTTATAATATATAAAATATACATGCAGTAAAGGAAATGCACACAAAAATGTATACTAGACAATGCAAACTTTTAAAAAACAAATCTGAAGCTGAAACAGAAATTGGACAAATACTGTAGTGTTTAAGACTCAATTAGAAATGTATGGATTCATCCGTGACAGACTGAGGTGAATTACTCTCCTAATCCTTCCAAAGGCTGATCAATCTCCCTTTAACCTGGAATAACCAACTGTCTAACTAGTTTAAGGGTACAGTCTCTGCAATGCAGATTAAATGCAAATAAATATAGGAATGGTGGGTAAAATGTCAATGAAGCTTAAGAAAAGGACAAGAAGACTCTAAGGAGAAATAGAGAACATAGAGGAGAAAAATCTAGCAAATGTACAGGGCTGGTAAGTATTAAACTTAGTTTTCTTGTGGCTTAGGATGTTATGCAAACCCACCCTGTTTAGCTAATTCATGCTTCAACAGATTACGCAAACCCTGAAAATGGGTTAATTCAGTAATTAGGTTGATAATTTTGTGTGAACATATTCATGCAGTTTTTCTAAAAAGCAGATGAGCATTTAAGAAACGCAAGTTTCAACTGACGCACAAAACCCCATAATTTATTAATAGAATATGCCGCCAGACTACGATCCATTTAAATTCTGATATAAAATATTCCAAGCCGTTTAAGAAAGCCAAACAGTCAAAAGATATCTAGCATTTTAAACACAATCACTCTGTCAATGCTACATTTATTTACTGCATAAATTCCCATACTGCTCTTCCCTTATTCATCCAAAGGCAGTTTGTACTAAGTTAAAGCACCTTACGTTGGAGTGCAATTGGAAAGATGGTAGATTGACAAGACAAAACAGAAAGAACAGCAATCTGTACTACTCGTATCCATCAGTAACAGCGTTTCATGTGCCTGGGAACACCATCAGCTCAGCCGTGGTGCAAGAGGGACTGTTCTGAAAGCTATGTTCAGTTGGAAAGGTCTGCAGAGCTTATGTGTAGGCCATCTTCTAGAGCAGCGTTTCTCAACCTTGGCAACTTTAAGACCGGTAGACTTCAACTCCCAGAATTCCCCAGCCATCAGAGCTGAGAAGGTTGAGAAACACTATTTTAGAGAAATTGGAGACCTCCCTCCCTCCCTCCCTCCCCCTCCCTCCCTCCCCCCCCTCCCTCCCTTCCTTCCTTCCTTCCTTCCTTCCGAATTTCAGTTGCTTTGCTGGGTTCTGTTCTGGGAATGCAGTCTTGATAGTTTTGGACCTTTCCCTCAGAGCCACAGGCCAAGGGGGGAGAGACGAGGTTCTATCGGTTTCCCCTTTTTCAATATTCCGTATCATGGTCATTGATCAATAAAAGAAGAACTAGAACAACGAGATCATTAGCTCACTAACCCTTGCTGAATGTGACAGACTGTAAAGCAAAAATGTGCTGTCTGGAGGGAAATGGATGTACTTCTGTCAGAGAATAAATAATTCAAGTAAAACAAAGCAAAGCGCATTGAGAACTTTGTTATTAAAGGGGTTATGAGGCGAGAGGGGATATCCCTGTAAAATTGAGAATAAGAAACGACAGGGGCTCTCGTTTCAACAGTTGCAGTACTGTAAGGGCAAAGTCCACTCCAGAGGGAATTGTCTTCAGTTTCCCCTCCATGACCGCTGTGGGGAGCACGTTAAAATGGACTAAGAATAAAGCTGTTGTTTGGAATTGGAATTGGATACAATTTGATGTACAGTAATTTCATATATAGGGGCGTGGTGGCTCAGCGGGTAAGACGCCAGGCTTGTTGATCGGAAGATCGCAAGTTCAGAGGTTCAAATCCCTAGCCCCGCGTGACGGAGTGAGCTCCCGCACTCGCCCCAGCTCTTGCCAACCTAGCAATTCGAAAGCATGCAAATGCAAGTAGATGAATAGGTACCACTTCGGTGGGTAGGTAACAGCGTTCCACGCGTGTCATGCCGGCCACATGACCGTGGAAGCGTCTTCAGACAACGCTGGCTCTTCGGATAACAAATGGAGATGAGCACCGGCCCCTAGAGTCTGACACGACTGCACAAATGTGCGGGGGGAACCTTTACCTTTACCTAATTTCATATATGGCTGATCTTAGGGCTATGGACTGATGAAACATAAAACCATCTCTAGGCAGGGAAATATGTTGCATTTGGCCTTCCTCAACTACCCCTTCCTTTTGCAGAAGCAGGAGCTATCCAAGAAGAAAAGCTCAGAAGTGTCTCAAGAGTACAGGTAGTTCTCATTTAGCGACCACATTTTGGACCAGCAACTCAGTCGTTAAGTGAAGTGATCACTAAGTGAAACCTCCACTGTGTTTATGATCTTACTTCAGCTTTTCTTTGCTTTACAGACCTGCGAAGGTCGTAAAAGCAAGGATGGGTCGCAAGATTATTTTTTATCACCATCGTAACTGCAAATGGTTGCTAAACGAGGACTAACTGTATGGTGGTGGCTGCAACAATACAGTCAAAACTCTGCCTGTGTGCATACAACATGCATGAAAAAACAACAGAGCTTTGAGTACACTGTTGTGGCCACCATCTTGTCTTTTTTGACCATACCCTGCAGACACCACTGGAAAAGCTATTTGATTTCCTCTCTCTCTGCTTCTCTTTTCCTTTTTTTTAAATAGTAATTTTATTAAAGATTATAATGTAACAGTAAAAACTAATCCAAACTAAAAAAAAGATAGAAGAATAAAAAGAAAGAGTAGAAGGTACAGAAAAGAAAGAAGGAAAAAGAAATAGAGAAATAGAAAAGTAAGAAAAGAATATAGTAAAGAAAAAGAAAAGAATTATATAAAGAAGTGACTTCCCACCTTCATCACAAGCCTAAACAATTTGAGTAACTTATGACCTCCTCTTAAAATACAACAAATGAGCTCTTCTTCCCATATCCCATCTCTTATCTATAAACAAATCCATAAAGCCTCGTCATTTCAGTCCCGGTGTCAGCAAAAGTCTATTAAGGGTTACCAGAAATAACAACGTATATATTTTAACCTTGATCAAATAAACCAACTTTATATGAAAATTTGTCACTCTCTCTCAGCCCAACTCACCTCACAGGGCTGTTGTTGTAAGGAAAAGAGGAGGAGGAAGGAGTATTAGGTATGTTCGCCGCCTTGAGTTATTTATAAAAATAATAAAGGCGGGATAGAAAATAAATAAATAAAAATAAATAAATAAATAAAAATATTCCTTCCTTTTACTTCTATCAATCTTAATCTTTAGTCTGTTTAAATAATGTTGTACAACTTGATTTCTTTTCATTTTATCTTTGTCCCTTCTCACAGGATTCTTCAAAATTTTAACAAGCCTCTCCTGGAGGAAAAAATGGCAGACTAAAGATGGCTCCGCGAAAAGCAGAGCTGCCGACTGTGGCGGAATGAAGAGCTGACAAGTACACCAGCCCTTCAAAACCTCTCTGGCAAGGAGAGGACTTGAGATTGCCCACAAGTGCTCCGGACAGCTGCTCCTCATGAGGAGACCGCAAGAGAGTGGTCTTCGCTGGGTTTAGAGCTCTGGGAGACGAGGGAATAGCCATCTTGCTCAAACTGCAGTCGGCACCTTCAAAAAGACACTAAATTTGCATACTTCCTTTTCTAATCACTTTCAGAAGTTGCTTGTTAACTGCTTTTCAGCTATTGGAAACCCAAAAGCTATTGTTAACGAGTGGCTGATGAGCGGTGATTAGCATGTCTAACAAGCGTGTCTGTGCTCCTGCCCTCTGAAGATGCCGGCCACAGATGCTGGCAAAACGTTAGGAACCACAACTTCCAGAACACGGCCACACAGCCCGGAAGACCCACAACAGCCATCGAACTCCGGCCTTGAAAGCCTTCGACAATACATGGAACAAGTTTTACGTGACAAGATTGAAACTGATTTGAAAGAGGATTTACAAATGACAGGCTACAAGAATGACACGGAAAAAGATGTTACACTGGACATACAAAAGAAACCGGCTGATGTTTTAATAATTAAGGGAATATGCAAACAATAAACTAAGAGAGTGACCTGGATAATTTTCCTATATTGGATTTACAAAAGAGGTTTGTTAAAGTTTTCAAGAACCTTTTGTTGGAGTTGGGATGAAGGGAGTTCTGTTGCTGCAGGACTGGCAACTATTTTCCTTTTTTCTTCTCAGAGTCAGCAGAAGCAGTGACTTCCATAGAAGTATATTTTGCAAACACAGGGATCCAGTAGGGGTCAAAATCTGCAAGATGGCAGCACCTTTGGGCTTCGATCATGATGCCACACCTGCCACATCGCAGATTTCCAAAGTATGCTCCTGCTTGCAAATGATTAATATCTAAGCCAGTGGTTCTCAAACATTTGGTCTCAGGACCCCTTTCCATTCTTAAAAATGATGGAGGACCCCTAAGAGCTTTGGTTTATGTGGGTTATATCTATCGATATGTACTGCATTAGAAATTAGAACTGAGAAATGTTAAAATATTTATTTCTTTGACTTTGCAGACCCCCTGAAAGGTCCCCAGAGCACACTTTGAGAACTGCTGATCTAAACTTATTATGCTGTTAACTATCAAAGTTAAACTTTATTGGCAATGTGCTATTACTAGTTATAATAATTTAGTAAAGGATGATGTATATGATGTATAAAGCCATGAAATTAAAAGACGTTTGCTCCTTGGGAGGAAAGCTATGGCAAACCTAGACAGCATATTAAAAAGCAGAGACATCACCTTGCCGACAAAGGTCCGTATAATTAAAGCTATGGTTTTCCCAGTAGTAATGTATGGCTGTGAGAGTTGGACCATAAGGAAGGCTGAGCGCCGAAGAATTGATGCTTTCGAGCTGTGGTGCTGGAGAAGACTCTTGAGAGTCCCTTGGACTGCAAGGAGGTCAAACCAGCCAATCCTAAAGGAAATCAACCCTGACTGCTCATTGGAAGGACAGATACTGAAGCTGAAGCTCAAATACTTTGGCCACCTAATGCGAAGAGAGGACTCACTGGAAAAGACCCTGATGCTGGGAAAGACTGAGGGCAAAAGGAGAAGGGGACGGCAGAGGATGAGATGGTTAGATAGCATCACCGATGTAATGAACACGAATTTGAGTAAACTCCGGGAGACCGTGGAGGACAGGAAGGCCTGGCGTGCTATGGTCCATGAGGTCACGAAGAGTCGGACACGACTAAACGACTGAACAACAACAACAACAACAACAACAAAAGGATGATGATGATGATGATGATGATGATGATGATGATGACGATGATGATATGCTCCAGAACTGAGAACCTACAGAGGACTATTTGAAGCATCCGGCTTTACTTACTCCCCACCCCACCTCCAAACTAATTGCTGTAGCAGCCACTCCTCTGCTGTTGGTTTCTTAGCCTTGTTTCAGCAAGATTTACAGAATCCTCCTAACTGATGCTCTGGCCTCTTTCCTGAGCAGGTTTTATAGTTTGCATACAAATATATAAGGAGTGGATTTTGCATACTGACACTGCAATACACAAAAAAAAAAATTGTTTGTTTGTAGGATGATAGATTCATGAAATCATAAAATAAATCATGAAATGTATTGTTCATGAAACCACTAATTGTGGAGGGAAGAAGAATTTTAAAGTGTTATTAAAGGTTAGTGAATTAACCACAGTTAATTCATTAAGGCATCTACGTTGATGAAGATTCTCAGCCATCCAGGTGGAATTGTCTGTAGGTTGAGTCATGGCAACTGGATTTCTTTCTTTTGGTTGAAACGTTTCGCTGCTTGTCCAAGGAGCTTCTTCAGTCTGGGCTGTAAGGAACAGAACTGGTCAGAATGTCTCTGCAAATGGCAGTAACCAACGAGCCCTCTCCAGATGGAAGCTAAATTGCTTCACACTCTGAGTTCTACCCTAACAACTCTATGGTCACTGGAAATTGTAGAAAAAAGAAAATCATTAGCTGCTTGGTAAAATCAATAGCATTCATAAAGTATGTATGCACATAGGGTTGGGAGAGAAAAGGCTTTCATCTGTGTTAAGATTGCTGGGAAATGGTAGGAGTCTTAAATGATTCCAATATCCAGATAGTCAGATCCAGTTGACCAACGTGGATCTCCTGGTCGTTATACTCACTATCTTAAAATATGCAATTTCTCATTAATGTTTCATATTTGTATATGCAAATGTGCATACGCCCTCTTTTGGACTGTTTTTGAATGACCGTTTAGTAAATATTTCTGTATTTGCATCTCTCCGTGCAAATTTGCACATGCACATTTTATACAAATCCTTCCCCCTACTCCCCGTGAAGTATATGCTCCCATTTTGGGATTCATGGAAATGTCCGTCCTTGGAAAAATTAGTACATGGCCTAATGGCAAGGGAGACAGAGGGGAGGGGCTGTACTGTTTTAAATACAAGAGGCTGGCAATCATAACTGCAAGTTAATTCTGAAGAAATACAGAGGAAGGAAGTAGTGGTTGCCTACAAGTCCTTGGCTCTTTTGGAAATATTTCAGAACCACCAAATCCTCTTTCTCTCTCCTTTTGTGTAGAACAGGGTAAGCTGAAGCTTTTCACTCCTTCTAATACTGTTCAGAGGTGCAGGAAACAAATGCCAGCATTGTAACTAGATCAGGTGTGTCTGCAGCAAAGTGGGACAAGCTATAGTAAGCCCCACCCCACAGTGACACCACCGTGCAAGCTCCTTCTTTACATGCCTGCGTCATATGATGCAGCATAGCGGGGCTCCCATGATGGCTTCACTGCGCAAGCTCAAACACTGCAAAAGCACATCTTGTTCCTTGCTTACTGGCAAAAAACAGACCTGGCAGTTGAGCTGGCTTGTTTTCTGTTGGCAATTGCAAATCATTGGCTGAAAGCAGCCTGGCTGCAGCCTGCTGCTGGTAGCTGTTTTTTTTGCCAGCAAGGAATAATTAAATCATCCTTTTAATACTTTTTGACACCTTCTGCTTCTTTTTCTGGGAATCAAGTTATGTCAGTTGACTTCTGTAGTGCAGACACTCCTGTTAGATGCTGGGTGAAATGGGGTGATTGCATCAGAGGGAAAAGGGGATTACTGCCAAGTCCCACAAGTACACATCGGATTTGTATTGTGCTCATTTCTGCAACAGCCTTTCCCAATGCCATACTCTAATTCCTTTTTTTAAAAAAAATCCATTCAATCGTGTCCGATTCTCAGAGATTATCTGGACAAGTCCCTGCAGTTTTCTTGCCAAGGTTTTTCAGAAGTGGTTTGCCATTGCTTCCTTCCTAGGGCTGAGAGAGTGTGACTGGCCCAAGGCCACCCAGCTGGCTTTGTGCCTAAGGTGGGACTAGAATTCACGGTCTCCTGGTTTCTAGCCTGATACCTTAACCACTACACCAAACTGGCTCTTCCTAATTCCTATTATCCTTAACTAAAGGTTAAGGAAAACTGGAGTCCAAGACATGAATACATGTTTGCATTTTAACTCCCATAAACCTCCAAGAGGAGTTTGTTGATGGCTGGCTGGGGAATTCTGGGAGTTGAAGTCCAGATATCTTAAAGTTGAGAGAGAGAGAGAGAGAGAGAGAGAGAGAGAGAGAGAGGGAGGGAGGGAGGGAGGGAGGGAGGGAGGGAGGGAGGGAGGGAGGGAGAAAGAAAGAAAGAAAGAAAGAAAGAAAGAAAGAAAGAAAGAAAGAAAGAAAGAAAGAAAGAAAGAAAGAAAGAAAGAAACCCTGCAAACAAACATGATACATTTGGCTGACCATTGTTGGAAACAGGATACCGGTGTTTTTTTTCACAATTCACATCAGAAATACCCAGTCCGGTTGATGCTCCGGCTGGCGCTCATGTTGGATAGAGGGAAGCGAAAGCCCTGTCCTTTGCTTCACCTTCATGCCAACCCACACAGCTTCCAGCGTGAATTAAGGGCTTCCGGTGCAAATGGCACCAGTCAGAGGCTGCGGTTGGAATGCGGGGAAGCCTCTGGCTGCTCAGAGCCATGAAGCACCATCGTTGCTGAAAGGATGATGGATTGCTTAGAGGAAAAGTAGGAAGATTTTTTTTTTTCGTTAGGAAAAGTGTTGACTCAGCTCAGCCTTGGCAAAAGCGTAGAGGTGGGTATTTCTTTTCTCAGTGTTCCTCCCTACCATTCAACACATAAAAACACCCTGCCTGGTGGACAACAACAACCGGTGGGGAATTGTGTGTGTGATTTGCAGGAACAGCACATGGACTTACCAGAATTGACGGTCTGCTGTCAGTTAAAGGAGACTTCCCTCAAAAGAACCCTGAGCCCATAAAAATAACTCTCTTTTTTCAGTTTTGGGAAAACATGGGAAGGAACTGGCTTTCTTCTACTTAAAAATATTGGACAATAATATAATCAACGGTGGAGGGAAATGGACTGCATATAAGCATTTGCTCCCAGGATAGGGAATATGCTAAACCATCTCAATGTGGGTTCCTAAACAAGACTGCACAGAGAAGGTTTTCTACTGCCCGCAAATGCTGGCTGGGGAATTTTGGGAGTTGAAGTCCACTTGTCTTAAAGTTGCCAAGGTTGAGAAACGCTGCTCGAAACATTTCTTCCCCAAGAGATGCTGTCCAGGATCTCAAATTACCTTGCTCCAGCATTCTGCTGATGCCTTCTCCACAGGACCTGGGCTGAACTGCCTGCTGCTTCCTAATTCCTGCGCTGCTTTCCTAACACCTGCTTCTGCTCCTATCCATTGTCACAAACCAGCTTCTGCATTTTCCTGCATGGGCAGCAATGCACTTTTGAATAACGATGAAGCCAAATGCTGAGGTGGCTCCTTTTCAGAAGCACCAGGGCCTGTTTGGAGGAACTTGTTGGATAAGTGCTTCTCAAACAGCTGGTGCTCAACCTGGTCCATGCTACCATCCGCTAAGAAGAAAACTTCAGCTGAGAACTTTTATTGGCTACATATGGCGTATTTTTATTTGTACTGGTCTATGACTGTAATAAATAAATTGAATTGAATGCTAAGGTGGGCTAAAGGTGTAAGACTAACCTGGATCTCTCTAATGTGCTCATGGGCTCTGTTTTCAAACAATATTCTTTTTCTGTACACAAGCTTAGCAGCTCTGCTCCATTTCAGTAGTTCTAACAGACTGCTAAATGGGCTTCAGCTATCAGGCAGGGATGAACAATCTGAGGCCCTGTGAGGGCACATTGTGCCCAGAAGCCTTGGGGGAGATCCCCAGAAGTCTTCCAAATGTGACTGTCAAATTGTAATTTGCATGTGACAGGAGTATATTACCATAAAAACATCAAGACTAATCATATGTTGTGGCTTAGTTCTGGCAGCCTACTTGTCGGTGCCACTGGCTGTAGGTAAGAGTTCTCCAACTAGCTTCCTCCAGATGAGCTGGATTACAACTCCCTTCATCCTGAGCAAGGATTTGGAGAAGCACACCTCTCCTCCAGCTTCTGTGCCATGGTTTCCGTTTGAAGATGGTGCCCTGACACTCATCTTGATGCCAAGTTGAGGAAGACTGTGGCATACCTTGTGAACTGAAACAGGTACAGTAGGTGTGAGTCCTGATTCCCTTGCGGAGGATCCTTTTGCCCATCCAAAAACTGTTGATTTCTGCCAGGAAGCAGGGTGCGTTTTCTGGCAAGCAATTGCCATGGCTCACACCTTCCCTGGCTGCTTTAGGGGCTGAAGCACTAGCAACATGACAGAGACACTCAAAAGTAAACAGTTAAAAAGGAAAGGGGAGGGGAGAAACAATTTTAACATGGTGAGTGGGAGGCTCAGATGGCCTCAGTACCGAATTTACACACTTGTCGGAAGAGTGTGTCATCCTTTCTCTCATCCTTTAAAAACGATGCAGATATAGAAAACAATGTTGCTAGGTTCCCCCATCCTTTACCAGGAGAAGTCATTTTGGTTGCGCTGCATGACCCTGCATGCCTTTGCAGCATGGAAGATGTGGGGGAGGGGGGGGAAAGGGCAATGTTTGGGGCTTGGCACTTCTCTGAAGAGCAAATGTGCAAAGCTTCACTTGAGTAGCCCCATTTGAAATGGGCCATGATTGATCAGGTATGAATCAGATCATAGGCCCATCTTCTATATTCTATTTGGAAAACTTGCAGGAACACTCGAAAAGTCCGGCTGCATTTTGCTCCTAGACTGTTTGCCAGCTGAATCCAGGAAGTCCATGAATGGCTGAAGGCAATAATCAATCCCTGTTCTATGTCCCAAGGATCTGGTACACTGTCTGTCATGACTAGTATGAATATATGAGTCTTGGTGGATTGGATAAATATAAATATAAACTAGCAACCTTTTCCCAGAGTAAAGCAAGTAAAGAAGACCTTAGTTCTTTCTCACAATTACTCCAGAGCAATAGGTATTCTGTTGGTGGGGCGTGGTGGCTCAGCGGGCAAGATGCCAGGCTTGTCGATCGGAAGATCGCAAGTTTGGAGGTTCGAATTCCTAGCCCCGCGTGACGGAGTGAGCTCCCGCACTCGCCCCAGCTCTTGCCAACCAAGCAATTCGAAAGCATGCAAATGCAAGTAGATGAATAGGTACCACTTTGGTGGGTAGGTAACAGCGTTCCGCGCGCGTCATGTGGCCACATGACCGTGGAAGCGTCTTCGGACAACGCTGGCTCTTCGGCTAACAAACGGAGATGAGCACCGGCCTCTAGAGTCGGACACGACTGCACAAATGTGCGGAGGGAACCTTTATTTTACCTTTATACAGTATTCTAGCATGGAGATAGTGTATCAATAGATGCATCAATCCTGCATGACTTTCTGGGTTCTCAGATACAAATTTTCCATAGCACCTGAGGTATCTGAAGTATCTGAGGTATCTGCTGTATCTCCAAGGACCAAAATTGGGGCCACTTTCTGCACAGCAATATCTCAACTCTACATTCCTGTGTGGCCCTTCCCAAAATGTTCTTCAAGTTCTGAGGAAATAATAAAGAACAGTTTTTCTCCAACCTGCTGTCCTCCAGATGTGATGGAAAAACAACTCCTAGAATTCCCTCCTGCCATGGAAGGCTGGGATTCAGGGTGCTGTAATCCTGATAGACCTAGAAAGGCTGTTTCAAAGATTCCACACAATTAATTCAACCGTGTAGAGCACAGGAAGTTCCTTCAAAACGAGTCAGCATTATCCTTTCTTTGTACCTTCTTCTTGCACCTATGCAACTCCTCACCCTCATACCAATATGACATTGGTTAATACTAGTATGCAGACAAGGAGGAAGAAAATGGATTGCTTTTGAATGAACTCCAGACACCACTTGCCCCCAAAAATTCCACAAGGAGTGTTTTTCTCTTTAATTTTTCCATTCTCTCATTTCTAGTATTTGTTTCTATTATTCTTGGGTGGAAGGATGGGATGGGGGGGTTGATGGTGGTAAAGATATGTATTTCAAAATCTTCTGAAAATACATACTTCATTGTTAACAGCCGTTCCTGACTTTGAGATTGAGACTACATCTCCCAGAAAGCCAAGCCAAGACAGGATGGCCAGTGCCCCTGGTGACTGGGAATTCTGGGTGCTGGAGTCTCCGCATACTTCAAAAACCCCAGGTTGCATGAAGTAGCTTCACAGCATGTGTTGCACATTATGCATTTAGAAACAAGAGGAAAAAGCACCATATGAAACATGTACACATGGCTGGAAATCC
Organism: Charina bottae; assembly: GCA_023362775.1. Taxonomy (NCBI): domain Eukaryota; kingdom Metazoa; phylum Chordata; class Lepidosauria; order Squamata; family Charinaidae; genus Charina; species Charina bottae. The sequence continues at coordinate 100,067,608 of JALMGJ010000001.1, read as the reverse complement.
AGCTACTCAACATGGGACACCGACCTCCAACTGTTCACATCCCTGAGTGCTGCAATTAGGTTGCTTGTTCCTCTACAATGATCAACTCTTCAGTTCCTGACTGAGGCTGATTTATGTCTTGCACATTTTTCTTTGTGATAAATTTGTCCAGTAGTGTTTATGTTGCTAGGATTTGCAGTGGGAGAGAAACAGGAATTGTTAGAGGCAAGGAGATCTGAAGGAACAATTTTAGGAAGAAAAAGATGCAAGGTTAGCACAAGAGGTCAGTTGAGGTTTCAGATTTCAAAGTGGAGATCTTTGGATTCAGTGGGAATTCAAATCTTCTAACAGTTCACAAACAAAAATAACATCTCATTTTCATTCCACAGATCAGAGCCTAAATTCTACCTCCCATATAGCCTTTACAAAAGTCTTTTCGAAACTGAGATTGCCAGATGTTCTTGGATTACAACTCCCCTATGATAGATTGCAGCTCTCAGTTTCCCCACCGAATCTGTGAGGCTTCAGTCACTGGTTTAGGAAGCATGGAGTGTTGGAATCAGATAGCAGCTGATTTATGTTATATTCATTCTTCAATCAGCCAGTCGCCACTTATTCAAATCAGAGAGTTGAAAAAGAAAGCTATTCTAAAAAATGGTCCATAGCTTGGTGTAAAGTTACCTTCAAGAGCATATTCCGCCATGTGTACCTCCTAGAATCCTAACATCTTCATCTCCAGGTGTCCCATCCAATGAAACAAGGCAGGTGGTTATCAGAGAAAAAGCCTTTTTCGTAAGAGCCCTCGTGTGCAGAATGTCCTCTCCAAAAAAAATGTTCAACTGGTGTTCTCATGATGATCTCAGCCCCAGATGCAGCCCATTTTATTTTCCTAGGCATTTCAAGAACCATTTCGGTATTTTAGAACTTGGGCGTTTTGTTGCTACTTTATTGTTATTTTATATAGCATTTATTGCTTTTATGATTGCTGTTTCTGCTTTTCATGTTTGTGCTTCTGTGGTAACCTGTGCAGATTTTTACTACTGTTTTTGTGCTTTTGATTAGTTGTTTTTATATTTATTTATTTATTTATGTTTCAATTTATATACCGCTCCATCTCCCCGCAAGGGAACTCTGGGCGGTTTACAAAACACAAAAATTAAAATCCGACAATTCAAACAACCCAATAAAACACTCTAATATATTAAAATTAAATATAAAAATCTTTATATTGTTTTACTTTTGTAGAGTTTGCTTTAACTGACTGTACACTGCCCAGAGAACTCTTGTGGTTGGGTGGTATAAATTTATTAACTAAAAGTAACTAATATGAAGAGAGAGAGAGAGAGAGAGAGAGAGAGGGAGGGAGGGAGGGAGGGAGGAAGAAGGAAATAGAATGTGCATTGGACTCAACTTTGGTCTTTGTGGGACTGTATTTACTGCAGAAGAAGACAAACTTTGATTGTTGGGAGTCACATCAAACATTTTGGGGGGTCCAAGGGCCCCAGTTGGCAGTCTGATTTGACTCATATAAGGTAATTGTCCATGTCCCTAATCCACAATAGCTGATTTTAACAGTGCTCAAGTTGTTTGTAGCTTGAATCATGTCAACTGGATTTCTATTTTCTCAGTGGAAACGTTTCGCTCCTTATCCAAGGAGCTGCTTCAGTCTGAGCAAAGTTGGTAAGGGAATCCTAAATATGTTTCTAGGTAGCTGTGTGACCTTACACCTGGGGCTAGGTCATGGTTATATTGAGATGTTATTTTAAGTCCTTTTATCATCTAAAGGAGGATCGTTAAGATCACCATGCTGCTGTTGAGCTTGTGAAATGGTCTTAATCTTCCTAGGCACAGAAGACAAAGCAGGGAGGAAGATGGGGGAGAGGTTGTGCCTGAGGCCCCCACCTCTATTCAAGGAAGGATTTTCCAAGTTGGCATAAATGGATTCCTTGACCCCTCTCTCAAACCACCTATCTTCTCTGTCTAAAATGTGAACATTAATGTCCTCAAATGAGTGTCCTTTTTCCTTTAGATGAAGATAAACTGCTGACTCTGGTCCTGTGGTGTTACTTCTCCTGTGTTGGGCCATCCTCCTGTACAAAAGTTGTTTATCTTCATCTAAAGGAAAAAGGACACTCATTTGAGGACATTAATGTTCACATTTTAGACAGAGAAGATAGGTGGTTTGAGAGAGGGGTCAAGGAATCCATTTATGCCAACTTGGAAAATCCTTCCTTGAATAGAGGTGGGGGCCTCAGGCACAACCTCTCCCCCATCTTCCTCCCTGCTTTGTCTTCTGTGCCTAGGAAGATTAAGACCATTTCACAAGCTCAACAGCAGCATGGTGATCTTAACGATCCTCCTTTAGATGATAAAAGGACTTAAAATAACATCTCAATATAACCATGACCTAGCCCCAGGGGTAAGGTCACACAGCTACCTAGAAACATATTTAGGATTCCCTTACCAACTTTGCTCAGACTGAAGCAGCTCCTTGGATAAGGAGCGAAACGTTTCCACTAAGAAAATAGAAATCCAGTTGACATGATTCAAGCTACAGACAATTCCACCTGGATGACTGAGAACCTTCATAGACATATTGCTCAAGTTGTTCTTGTTCAGTCGCTAAATCATGTCCGACTCTTCGTGACCTCATGGACCATAGCACGCCAGGCCTTCCTGTCCTCCACTGTCTCCTGGAGTTTACTCAAATTCATGTTCATTACATCGGTGATGCTATCTAACCATCTCATCCTCTGCCGTCCCCTTCTCCTTTTGCCTTCAGTCTTTCCCAGCATCAGACATCCCAGCAAAAATGGTGAGTTTTCTCTCCAACAGCTGGGCATAACAAAGAGGAATACACATCCTTTTTCAGCCTACCTCTGTCACCCAAAGCTGTTTTTCAGGGGAGAACGGTGGTAAGAACATGCTGCCTTGAATTCTTTGGGGGAAGGGTGGAATAAAAATATATCTACCAAATAACAATGAAGCCTATTTAAGAAAATTGCTGTGTCTTAGAATTTGTAAAGGCCACCTCTCTTGCCTTTGGCACTGGTATGCACTCTCTAATGGTTAGCATATAACACCCTACATTTGTACAGCAATATAGATGACAAACTCAATTGAATCCAAGCCCAGTTATGGATGTTAATTTTTATGCAGCCTTTAAAGTGCCACAGCCCATCAGGCTCTTCTATGTCCTGAATTTGTATCTGATCTTCTCCTTGATCTGAAATGCCCTAAATCTCTGAACAATCCACCTGCTAAAATTAAGGAATGCACTGATTGTTGACAACACTGGGCCCCCTTCAGAATAATTCAGAGTTTGACAAATTAAATTGAGTTTAGTTCAGAACAGGCCTGAGTTTTGGTTGAACCCTGGCCCTAATAGGAATCAGGCCACCGTTGATTTGTTGATTAAGTGCATGCCTTGCTGCTTTTGCGAACTACCATGATGCTATTTATGATGGTCACCTTGTCTCCTACCTTACGAAAGACAGATTTGGTTGAAAAGTTGTCAGAAGGAAGGTAGGTAACTTGGTATTCTCAGATATTGATGGGATACAGCTCCATCAGAGCGGGTGACACTGGCAACAGCCAGGGCTTATGGGCTATGAAATATCTGGGGAACACTAGATAATTCCCCTTCTATCTGATTTTAACTTTTTGTTAAAACTCTTTCAGTAGAAAGAATAGCTCATCAGCAATGGCCATCTCAGTAGGGTAAAATGGATCACATTTTTCTTTATGTTAAGGAGGGGGGGACCTTTTCGGAGGTGGAGCCACACTTAACAAATTTGAGGAAGTTTGGGGGAGCATAAAGGCCATAGTTAGCAGGATGATGATCAAAGCACAACTGTAGGCAGAGTCGAAGCTTTCCCTGAGTTTAGGGAAGGATATCTTTGTTTTTTAAGCTACATGAATGATAAGCCTATTTCAGGATTCTATGTCTGTTTGAGGCCTTTCCCACTTAGGGTATTTTTTACAATTGTGGTCAGCAGGGGTGTCCACAAGGTGGCCAGAAGAATCAAGATGGCTGTTACGACTACATGATTGAAGCCCCACCCCTTTTTCCATACATCGTGCATGTAATGTACGTAAAAGGGGGCAGGGCTTGGATTGTGTAGATGCAGCTACCATCTTGATTTTACTGATGCTCCTGGTAATCAGAGGGAGGGAAAAACAATCCCTGCTGATATCAGTAATTATTTCAGAATGTGCATCATAGGGGATAGGGGAAGATAATTGTTGGACTGGAGGCTGGAGGGGGGGACAGGATTATGTTTGTTGTGGTCTGCCTCTCACTTGAGGCACAACTGACCAGGCTCAAATGATCATATTTTGGATACATGTGAAGACCTAGCTTAAGAAGTCCATAATGCTGGGAAAGGTGGAAGGAAAGAGAAGAAAAGGACAACCAGCAGCAAGGTGGATGGGCTCAATTACAGTAGTGATGGGTGCACCATTGGAAGACCTGAACAGCCAGCTTGGGGATAGATCATTCTGGAGAACGCCTATCTATGTGGCCACTGGGAATCAACACTGACTTAATGGCACGTCTTCTTGGCGATCACTTGTAGCCGAGTAAGATTGTCTTCCAGGGGTAAAATCTTAACAGTGGATCCGTAAGTGGCTGTAAAGGCCAATTCTGGATCCGCACAACCTCCCACAATGAGGGCATAGATTTCCGGGTGGAAGACGGTCATAATGAGGGTTTGCTTGACGTGCCTTCCTCTTAGCTCGTTTCTCCCTTTCGCCCTGTACTCCTGCTTCTTCAAAGTCCGTAGCACCTTTAATAAAGGCTGGCCTCCAATTGAAATGCTCGTGAGTTAGGGCTTCCCAGTTCTTTAATGGCACGTAATCAATCACTGTAATGGGAAGAAGGAATCACCTTGAGGAACAGGAGGAAGAGCCACAACCAAGACAATGGTCAGATAAAAGAAATCTGAGTCCCGGGCAGAAATGTAATTTGAGAAAGCATCTCATGAAGAAGGGAGGGAGTGGGGAAGCGCATTCACATTTGCAAGATTCTGTTACTATAACCTTAAAATAAAAGTAGTATTAGCTTGCATGCCTTTGGTTTCCAAGTTTAGTCTACCTTGGAGAATGACAATAAATAATCAAATCTTTTAATCATCTTTTAATTGGATGGGTTTATGGGGTATGCTGGAGAAGACTCTTAAGAGTCCCTTGGACTGCAAGGAGGTCAAACCAGTCAATCCTAAAGGAAATCAACCCTGACTGCTCATTGGAAGGACAGATACTGAAGCTGAAGCTCAAATACTTTGGCCACCTAATGAGAAGAGAGGACTCACTGGAAAAGACCCTGATGCTGGGAAAGACTGAGGGCAAAAGGAGAAGGGGACGGCAGAGGATGAGATGGTTAGATAGCATCACCGATGTAATGAACATGAATTTGAGTAAACTCCGGGTGACAGTGGAGGACAGGAAGGCCTGGCGTGCTATGGTCCATGAGGTCACGAAGAGTCGGACATGACTAAACGACTGAACAACAACAAATGGGGTATGTTCAAGATCATTCCATTTATCTGCTAGACTTTTTCTTCTTTGGGGAATATTTCATTTATTGATGAAACCTAATAGATCTGATTGATTTAATGATTGATTAAATAATTTGTTAGCCACCTCAATTGCTGAAGCATTTCTAGGTGGTCTACAAAGATAAGAAACTATCTAAAACAGGGATAAGGATAGCCAATAATAAGAAAAAAGGAATATAGGTTCGAAAATTAAGCCAACTTGCTTTCAAATCTAAATTAAGACCATTTGAGTTTTATTTATATATCTAAGATGTCATCTGAATGGTTGATGAAATCCAGGGAATTAAGAACTTGGTTCAGATTTTTTTTTAAAAAAAGGCTGAGCAAATCTAAAGCAATGGGAACAATGTTTAACAGAGTTCCCTAGCAATACAGAAAGCTGATTAGGATAAGCTTTAGAAGCAACCTCAAATCTCTACATATGTAGAAGCCCAGCAAATTTTCTTAGCTCCATCTGGTTACTAGGCAGTATGCATTCAGAGCAGTTAATTAGAGCTATATGCTGAATGATCCTGCCCTGCCATTTCAGGTAGAAAGAAAAAATAATGCTTTGTTTCCGTTGTTTATTGTTTTCCTATTAAATAATATTTGGGAAGTCATAGGAATGGTAGAGGTCATAGGAAACCTAGAGAGTATTAATATAACACCTCATGTGCCTCTTACAGCCCTCTTCATGTTCTTCATAGTCTCAGGACCATCAGTTTTCATGAAAAAAGTGAGTAAGGTAAAGGTAAAGGTTCCCCCCGCACATCTGTGCAGTCGTGTCTGACTCTAGGGGGCCAGTGCTCATCTCCGTTTGTTAGCCAAAGAGCCAGCGTTGTCCGAAGACGCTTCCACGGTCATGTGGCCGCATGACGCGTGCGGAACGCTGTTACCTACCCACCAAAGTGGTACCTATTCATCTACTTGCATTTGCATGCTTTCAAATTGCTAGGTTGGCAAGAGCTGGAGCTAGTGCGGGAACTCACTCCGCATGCAGGGCTAGGGATTCGAACCTCCGAACTTGCAATTGACAAGCCTGGCGTCGTACCCGCTGAGCCACTACACCCCCATGGTGAAAAAAGTAAGATCAGACCCAAAAGTGGCAATTCTTTGACAAATCCTTTAGGAAGTGATCACCCAGAAACAGCTTCAAAAGGCTTACCCATTCGGCTAGAGATTGGGGAAATACGTCCATTCCAGCTTTCTCAATCTGCTGCTTCCCAAATGGGTTGGTCTACAATTTACAGAATTCCTAGCAGTGTGTCCTGGGGCAATGCTCACTTGGGGTAATGACAACTGTAGCCCCCAGACACCTGAATTGCACAAGGTTGTAGAAGGATGATATATTATATATACACACAACAACCCAATCAAGGTGCTACTAAGGAGAGTAGAACACCCCCACCAACACAGGCAGGACAAGCCAGGGTATATAAACAGAGAGCAAGTTCCACTCCCTTTTAGCACTGAAGATGTTGCCTAGCCTGGCAATGAAACGTCTGCAAGAAAACAGCAAGGCTCAGAGAGCAGCAAGGACTCCACAGATGATATATTTCTCAGAAAATGTAGACTCGTTTTTTTAAAAAAAAAGTTTACAAACTTAAAAAATAATGAATCCCACAGCACGTGAGGTGAGATATTGGTGCAGCAAATATTGTGGCCTATCTGCAGCAATCTTCCATAGCAGTAGATGAGCATTTGTACCCTTTGAATCAGAAGTCAATTAGTCTTTGAAATGCATGCTTTTACATTTTGTGATGCAATTTTTCCATGTACAAAGCGTGTACCCAAATGCATATAATTAGAGAAGCAGACCTTAAAGTCAGCTTTATTTACATGCTAGCTGAGCATTGTGGGAGTTGTAGTCTAACCCACCTGGAAGCTTTCACCTTATTGGTGAAAGCTGCTTTGGCTCAGGAAACCTGAAGCTTTACATTCCTGCAAACTCTGCTTTGTTTTTTTTCTGAGTGCTCATTTGGGCTCTAGCTGTTGTCAAGGCAGCATCCAGTTCAATTTAGGTCTCTCCCAGACCCTGAAGAATCTGTGCCATCTGGATTAGACCCCCTTTCAGCACTTCACAAGCATCCGAACATTTATACTGAAATCTCCAAAATAACGATGCACAACAGTTCCTTTGCCTTGTTTATAATATCTGGTTTCTCATAATGATTATAATGAGATGCAATTTCGTTCTCTCCTTGAATGTGTTTTTGGACTATATTGAGATCCATAATGAATCTGGAGTGGAGGAATTAAAGGAAGAGCACACAACTAAGAAAACACAACCTATATTACAAATAGTTCACATGTTCTACCAAGAACAGGTTGGATGGATGTCCAAATGCATGAACCTGGCCTATAGAGTTTTCCTATAGCAAGCTGGATCACTGCTATCAATTCAGAAGTGCTCTGAACAAGCCTGAGCAAGCATAGAGCAGAGAGGCTCTATGAAAACCAATCGAAGAGAATATTTGTAGCTCAGGGTTGAACTGTGGAGTCCTTGGTGCTCTCTGAGCTTTGTTGTTTTCTTGCAGACGTTTCATTGCCAGGCTAGGCAACATCTTCAGTGTGAAAAGGGAGTGGGGCTTACTCTCTGTTTATATACCCTGGCTTGTCCTGCCTGTGTTGGTGGGGGTGTTGTACCCTCCTTGGTAGTTCCTTGATTGGGTTGTTGTTTGCTGCTTGGTTGATTGACTGAGTTAATAGTTCCTTGATTAGGGTCTATTGTGTTGTTTGATTGCTTCTCTGGTGCTAATCTTGGTATTAATCTTTGCCTATCTGGTTGTTGATTGCTGGCAAGGAGGTGTTCTGGTCTTCTGGCTTTTCTATTGTCTCTTATGAATGGTATGTAAATGTTGTTTACCTCTATGTGTCTGTTGATGGCTGCTTTGTCTGAGTGCCAAGCTTGTAGGAATTCTCTAGCATTTTTGGATTTGGCTTAGTTTAAGATGCTCACAGTTTCCCAGTTGAAAGTATGGTTATGAAAACCCACCATCTCAGGCTGAAATGTAGGCAGACCTAGCAGTGCTAAGCTGGGAAGATAGGGATTGCAATTCCAATACTTCTTGGGGAGGGTAGCAGGTAAGGAAAGGTTGGTCCACATGTTATTGTACTCAGCTTTAATTGTATATCTTCCATGGAAAATACAGTATTTATTTATTTATCATATTTCTTTACCGCCCATCTCGTATTGCAACGACTCTGGGCGGTTTACAAACAATTAGAGATAAAAGATTAAAATATCATTAAAACCATACAATATAAATATAAATACACATGAATATAAAAATGCAAACTATAAAATATAAAGTCCAAGATGGCGAATAACGATCTCATCGTTGGCCCCATCAAGGCGCCAGCCACCCCCATGATTGGCTATCCAGTATAGCAGCTTCATCTTCCCTGCTGTTGTTTTCCAATTTTTCATTCAATTTTTTTTTCTAAGATGGCAAAATAAGTGAGACCCTGAGATGGTGGATCCTGAGATGGGTCTTCAAGTAACGCATGGCTAAATTTGAGTTTCAACCTGGGGCTCTGGCCAGACAATTGGAATTTCCCTTTCTTGACCTGTCTGTGATTTCATTCCCCAATCTACTGTAAGGTCCCTGGCTTACACTGTTTTACCCAAGTTCCTGAGGTTGCCAAAAGAGAGACTTGAGTCGAGGCTTGGGGATTAAAATAACAGCATTTATTTGGCCAAGCAAAGCTGGGTGAAATCTCTGCAGACATCATGGCAGTGAATGTCTGGGAAGAGATCCACACACACACCTTGCAACGTCAATGATTATATAGGGTTTGCAAAGCTAGTAAAGAAGCATGCATGAACTCTCTCCTGGTAAGAGGGCAAGGCTTTCTGTATCTGCATTTCTAGCCGGCTTTCTGTCGCCTGGTATGTTAAACAAACCTTGTTCCACATTATCAAGTTCCCTAGTCCCCTTTCACCTAATTCCCTTTCGCAAGCAGTTTCCAAAAGCAGAATGGCGCTGGTCAAGCTAATCCTTACACTACTGTTCAAGGAAGGACACTAACTCAGTGCCAGAACTCTTTGTAGGAAGGCCTAGATTTAATTTCCAGGATCTCCAGGTATGGCTGGGAAAATCTCCTGTCTGAGCTCCTTTGGCAGTGCAAACAGAACTGTGCTTGGTGGACCTATGGTCTGATTCTGTAGCTTTCTAGGTTGCCCTTGAACCCTCCATTGTATAAAACCATTTCCATTTCTCTGGCATTTGCCTTAGTCCTCTTAATTAACACATAGGCCCAGGTTTCACTGAGAAATGTCTGTTGCCAACTTCTGGATTGGAACCAGCTGGCCCTGCTCAGGGTAATTGTCCTTCCTGGGTCATTCTTTCATTCAATTGCCAGAGACCACTATAACTACTTTTGTCTGTGTTGGATCCAGTGTGTCTGGATATCTCCTCTAACTGACTCAGTCCCATTCCAAACCTTCTAAATGGATAAATGCCTTCTAAGGCCAAGGAAATGCTAGAACATCTTGGTCCAAGCATTCACTTAATCAAGTTGGTCTTTAAAGCAGAGAAAATCCTAAGCTAGTTAATTCCTCAAACCATATGCCAGAATTCTCTAGTTGGCTGCGAGAGAGAGATGCTGCCAAGAAGGAATTAAATTAGTCAATTAATTAAAGGCTCCTGAAAGCCCAAAGGATTAGCTCACAAAGGAGGTTGCCCAATGTATCCCTGCATGACTCTGGCATTTCTTTTTTCCATTAGCCTTCTCTGAAGCAGGGTCAGGTAGGGCAACAATTCTGCTTTGCAAGGTCAAATCAAGTCCATGATAGCTGTGGGGCCGTCAGGCCGGTGTGGGTCCCCTACGGAGTCACCAACATTCATAGGCTTCTACTTCAGTCATCTTCCGGAAAGCTGTTCAAACATGGCCAATTCCAACAAACCCTTGGTGATTAATTTTGGTACTTTGCCTGCCATCTGTTTCGCTGCATGTGACCCTTAATTTTAATCAGCGTCACGATATATGGTTTTATGGTTTTACCGTTTTATGGCTTAGCTTTGCAAGCCATCTAGAGCTCTGCCACTGTGGCAGCATCCAAGGAATGGAAAATTAAAGAAAGCAAGAATAACGTATTAATTATGCCATCAATACTGGTAGCTGACAGTTTGCTTCATGCATATACACATTCAGAGAAAACCACTACAATAAGGGGAAACATTACACTTTTGAGAGGAAAATATCTTCTATTCCTTCCCGGGAGCAGAAGAGAAGTGTTTTCTATGGACAGTAATTATTATTCTTGGAGGGTAGATTAAACCCAGAGTTGAGAATGAAACAGGAGGCTCCTTCTGCAGACAAGTGGACACTATGCACTGCTCAGAAATTGCCAGTCTTGACTGTGACAACCTAGTACCGGCATGCACTAGACAGGCTTATCTGTGGTTTGCCCCAGGGATAGGCACTCTGTTTGGGCCAGAGGCACATTTGGAGTGTTGAGCGCATGGGATGGGATGCTCACAAAATGGCTGTCCTATCTAGCGTAGTATCAAGTAAGAGAGAGAGAGAGAGAGAGAGAGAGAGAGAGAGAAAGGGCCAGCCACATACATGTTAAATCTCCAAAGAGTGCCTCCAATTGCCCTCCAAGTAACTAAAAAACAAAACTGCCAACACTTCATGAGATTTCTACATTCTCGTACAGATAGTCCTCGTTTAGTGACTGCCTCATTTGGCGACCATTCTCAGTTATGACAGTGATACAAAGTAACTTTGCAACCAATCCTTGCATTTACGACCTTCGCAGGTCTGTAAAGCAAAGGAAAGCTGAAGTAAGATCATAAGCACAGTCGCGGTTTCACTTAGCGACCACTTCACTTAATTACCAAGTTGCCGGTCCCAATTTAGCAATGAGGACTACCTGTATGAGAAGGCAGGAAGGCTGTGGGATATTGTGAGAGAACACACATTATAAAATACTGTTCCTATATAAAGATCATCATGAACATGGACATGAGCCCTGGCTGAAAAAGAAATAACAAATTATCCCAGATCTAGGTTATGTTACTCAGTACCGAGAGAATAAAAAGCATTCTGCACATGTTTAGGATACACATAGGGATTCCTTGGTGATCTCTTCAGTTATTCCTTGTCTGCTATATATGCCACCAGCCGTAAAACTGAGTGCATTTCAAATGACCTAGAAACGTGTTTGCAGGAACCAAACTGTTTATCACATTCATTCCTTGATAGGAAGGAAAGTGGGAGAGGGATGCAGCAAAGGCCGCATCCTTTGTCATTCTTCCTGTTAAAACACATACCTGCTTATGATTATTCTAAGCAAAAATATTTTGGTTCTACTCTTTCCGAAGACTTTTGTTTAATCTATCAAAGCTAACTAACTGTTTGTTTATCGGATAAAGGTCAGGTTTTTGTTGTTGTTGTTTATTCGTTCAGTCGCTTCTGACTCTTCGTGACTTCATGGACCAGCCCATGCCAGAGCTTCCTGTTGGCCATCACCATCCCCAGCTCCCCACAGTCGAGTCCGTCACCTCCAGAATATCATCCATCCATCTTGCTCTTGGTCGGCCCCTCTTCCTTTTGCCTTCCACTTTCCCTAGCATCAGCATCTTCTCCAGGGTATCCTGTCTTCTCATTATGTGGCCAAAGTACTTCAGTTTTGCCTTTAATATCATTCCCTCAAGTGAGCAGTCTGGCTTTATTTCCTGGAGTATGGACTGGTTTGATCTTCTTGCAGTCCAAGGCACTCTCAGAATTTTCCTCCAACACCACAGTTCAAAAGCATCTATCTTCCTTCGCTCAGCCTTCCTTATGGTCCAGCTCTCGCAGCCATAGGTTACTACGGGGAATACCATTGCTTTAACTATGCGGACCTTTGTTGTCAGTGTGATGTCTCTGCTCGTAACTATTTTATCAAGATTTGCCATTGCTCTCCTCCCAAGAAGTAGACGTCTTCTGATTTCCTGGCTGCAGTCAGCATCTGCAGTAATCTTTGCGCCTAGAAATACAAAGTCTGTCATTGCCTCCACTTTTTCTCCATCTATTTGCTAGTTATCAATCAAGCTGGTTGCCATAATCTTGTTTTTTTTTAGGTTTAATTGCAACCCAGCTTTTGCACTTTCTTCTTTCACCTTCGTCATAAGGCTTCTCAGCTCCTCCTCGCTTTCAGCCATCAAAGTGGTATAATCTGCATATCTGAGATTGTTAATGTTTCTTCCAGCGATTTTAACTCCAGCCTTGGATTCCTCAAGCCCAGCACGTCGCATGATGTGTTCTGCGTACAGGTTGAATAGGTAGGGTGAGAGTATACAGCCCTGCTGTACTCCTTTCCCAATCTTAAACCAGTCTGTTGTTCTGTGGTCTTTTCTGACCGTTGCTACTTGGTCGTTATACAGATTCCTCAGGAGGCAGACAAGATGATTTGGTATCCCCAACTTGCCACAATTTGTAATATATGTTTTTCTGAAACTCCCTGGCTTTTTCCATTATCCAGAGGATATTGGCAATTTGGTCTCTAGTTCCTCTGCCTTTTCTAAAACCAGTTTGTACATCTGGCAATTCTCGCTCCATGAATTGCTGGAGTCTACCTTGCAAGATCTTGAGCATTACCTTACTGGCATGTGAAATAAGTGCCACTGTTCGATAGTTTGAACATTCTTTAGTGCTTCCCTTTTTTGGTATGGGGATATAAGTTGATTTTTTCCAATCTGATGGCCATTCTTGTGTTTTCCAAATTTGCTGGTATATGGCATGCATCACCTTGACAGCATCATCTTGCAAGATTTTAAACAGTTCAGCTGGGATACCGTCGTCTCCTGCTGCCTTGAGAAGAAATGCTCCTGCTGCCTTAAGAAGCAATGCTTCTTAAGGCCCATTCAACCTCACTCTTCAGGATGTCTGGCTCTAACTCACTGACCACACCGTCAAAGCTATCCCCGATATTATTATCCTTCCTATACAGATCTTCCGTATATTCTTGCCACCTTTTCTTGATCTCTTCTGCTTCTGTTAGGTCCTTACCATCTTTGTTTTTGATCATACCCAAGGGTCAGTTAGTAGAGCTTTTAAATTAAAAGCTGCTATTTCCTTAGCTGAACTCGGCTATTTTCCTTCTCTCAGCTCTTATCTCACTGCTCCAGGGTGCCCCCGTGGAAATGTGCAACCCACTTACAAACAGCTGTATGGAGATAGATTTGCTGGGGGTTGAGCTGGGCCTCAATGGGACCATCCTGTGCATTTTAACCACGAGAAGGATCCTGGGCTCTGCAAGAGACAAGGAAAATCCAGATCTTCGTTGGGGTGGGGGCTACAATTATTATGGCTTACCACACAGCATTTAATTCAAATATCCAGGCAACAAAAACAGTATTTTTTGAACAGTATTAATAATTAATACCGTTAATAATTTATTAACGGTATGAATAAAACACTTCCGGGGAAGAAATGGAGGACTGAAGACGGCTCTGTGAAAAGCGGAGCTGATGACCATGGCGGAATGAAGAGCTGGCAGACAAGGAGAGGACTTGAGATCGCCCACAAGTGCTCCATACAGTTACTTCTCGTGAGGAGACACAAGACGGCGGTCTCTGGTGGGTTTAGAGCTCTGGGAGACGACAGAATAGCCATCTTGCTCAAATCGCGTTCAGTGCCTTTGAAAGGACACACGTTCGCATACTTCCTTTTCTAAACACTTTCAGAAATTGCTTGTTAACTGCTTTTCAGTGATTAGGAACCTTTGGATCGACAAGCTTTACAGCACCGGGTGAGTTTCCTTCAATCCTTAGGGAAAGAAGTTTAACTACAAGTTTAAGGACTTTAAAAATATATATATATATTTAATAAACAGCAACAGGGTGATTAAAACTTTGATTTTAGAAAGTTACAAATGGACTAAGGGTCCAGATAAATTTGAAATAAGATTTTGAAATTAATAATAAAGAGTCCTTCCCATGGGAAAATTCTTTTGTTTTGAATTAAAAAAAATAAGAAAAGACTTTAAAAATTGGATAATATAGGAAACAGAGGGAACCAAAGATTATAATTAAAGGAGAACATTCACTCAACTCACAATTACAGAATGAAGCAAAATATTTTAACATTGGACATATTGGAGGATATTTTTGAACAATGGACCCAGAAGTTAATTTTAAGAGTGTCTGCCTCTATAGATAGACTGTGTTTAAAAGATGTTATGGAAGAGGAACAAGTTTTACCTGGCAAGGTTGAGACTGATTTGAAAGTGGATTTAAAAATGACAGGCTACAAGAATGACATGGAAAAAGATGTTACACTGGACATACAAAAGAAACCAGCTGATGTCTTAATAATTAAAAGGGATATACTAATAACAAATCAAAAGAGTGACCTGTATAACTTCCCTATGTTGGATTTACAAAAGAGGCTTGTTAAAATGTATTGTCGAAGGCTTTCACGGCCGGAGTTCGATGGCTGTTGTGGGTCTTCCGGGCTGTGTGGCTGTGTTCTGGAAGTTGTGGTTCCTAACGTTTTGCCAGCATCTGTGGCCAACATCTTCAGAGGGCAGGAGCCCTCTGAAGATGCTGGCCACAGATGCTGGCGAAACGTTAGGAACCACAACTTCCAGAACACGGCCACACAGCCCGGAAGACCCACAACAGCCATCAGGCTTTTTAAAGTTTGAAGGATTTTTTGAAAAGAGACAAAGAAAAAATGAAAAGAAATCAAGTTCTCTGACATTATTTGAAGGGACTAAAGATCAAGATTGTTAGAAATAAAAGGAAGGAATATAAAGTTGGTTTATTTGATCAAGGTTAAAAAAGATACGTTTTTATCTCTGGTAACCCTTAATGGACTTTTGCTGTCATCAGGACTGAAATGACGAGGCTTTAAGGATTTTTGTATAGATAAGAGATAGGATATGGGACAAAGAGATCATTTGTTGTATTTTAAGAGGAGGTGATAAGTTACTAAAATTGTTTATACTTGTTGTGATGAAGGGGAAGTAACTTCTTTATATATTTCTTTTCTTTTTCTTTACTATATTCCTATTCTTTCTTTCTTTTTCTTTCTTTCTTTCTTTCTTTCTTTCTTTCTTTCTTTCTTTCTTTCTTTCTTTCTTTCTTCTTTCTTTCTTTCTTTCTTTTCTTTTCTGCATCTTAGATTTTTCTTTCTATTATTTTATTTTTTGTATTAGTTTTTATTGTTGTAATTGCAATCTTTAATAAAATTACCATATAAAAAGTATTAATAAAACAACAGCATAACAGTATAAAATGCTTGTGGAAAGAGGCGACTGCTGCATGATAGTTGCCCTGTTTGTTACAGCCATTTCTGTTCTCAGCAGCTGCAGTGGGTGGGGCTAGCTGAGTGGATCTTTATTAGCCAAATGATCAGCAGAGTTCAGGTTGCTGCTTCTCCAGAGCTGAAGACAATGTCCACTCTGCCAATGTGTCCAGAAAATCCCCAACCACCATGCACAATGGTTGGCACTAGGTGTGCAGGGTATTTTTATCATTTGTTCCCTAAATGCTGCCTATCAGATACACTGGACTCGGCCTCCCACTCTCCCTGGCCAGCATGGCCAACAATTGAACTGGGTAGGAAATTTTTAAAAAAGAATAGATTTGACATGTGTGGAAGGCTTCAAGTACAGGGGAAAACAGACCAATGAATCAGGTGGCATCACAGCCTGTTATTTATTTATAAATCATTTTCTTACCCTGTGTTTTCGTTCTCAGAAAGAACCCCAAAGCAGAATAGTTGAGCAGGTGGCAAGTGGCTTTGCTGATGGCCCTCAGGGCCACCGGTGGCCACACGTTGCAGCTGTCATCACAATTTTCACAGAAGTTCCATCTCAGTGGCAATCTGAGATGAACAGAAGGAAGGGAAGTTCTCTCTAGAAGTAGGATAACCATTTAATCGTGTCCCAGTGAAAGGGGGTGGGGAAGGAAAGATTGTTTTCCTGAATGTCCTCCATATCTCTGTTGTTTATTCGTTCAGTCGCTTCCGACTCTTCGTGACTTCATGGACCAGCCCACGCCAGAGCTTCCTGTCGGCCGTCACCATCCCCAGCTCCCCCACAGTCGAGTCCGTCACCTGCAGAATATCATCCATCCATCTTGCCCTTGGTCGGCCCCTCTTCCTTTTGCCCTCCACTTTCCCTAGCATCAGCTTCTTTTCCAGGGTATCATATCCATATCTCTACACTACTTATAACTACATATTATTGGGATGTGGGATATTGGCAACTGTATGCTAGCTTGCAAAGTAGTCCTGCAAAACATTCCTACACAGCATACTTAGGTCCCCTTATCTTCTGTGAGTAAACTGGAAATGAAGCCAGCTTGAAAGTTTAGAAGGAGTAAGAGAAGAATGTGTGATGCCCCTTGACTGTTTAATGCATTTATGAAGACACGTGTAAGGAGTGCTTGTGCTAACATTTGAGGTATATTAGTCAGAGATGTGAATGTACCTGTACTTTTGCATACGATGATGCTGTCATTGGTTGACAGCCCAAATGATTTGCAGTGAATGTTAGATAGACTGTATAATGCAATAACTCATTCATCTGAAGATTAATGTATCAAAGACCAAATAGCTGTGTTTGGCAGGGAAAACAGAGTTCATGATTGCAAATTATATACAGATGGTAAAAATGTAATTTTAAAAATGTAATGGTAAAAATGTAATTTAGTAGAATATTTATACAAATCCACCTTCTTAAATGACCAGGAAGAAATATGTAAAGGTGGTTAACTAATACAGAGAGAGTGAATGGAGATGTGTGTATGTGTGTGTGTGTGTGTAAAGGAAAGGGAAAGGGTCAGGAGGAAGGAGAAGATGGAGAAAGGTGTGGTTGGATGGAGCAGATGAAATCCTGAAAAAGATAATGGTGAAAAGTTTAAAGGAGAAAAGATAATGTATGAAGTGGTGGACAGACACAGTAGAAGGAAGGACGGTGTGCCAGGATAGAAAGGTGGGGGGTAGACTGAATGATGTTGGCAACAATTAGATTTAGCTGTATCTCCTCTTTTTCTTATCTCTTAATTTCTTCATCTTATTATTGCTTACTCCTTTTCCTGTGCTTGGCGTAACACCGCTTAATCTGAAGGGAAGTATGTATGTATCATTAAAGACATCATTAAAAAGGAGGAAAATGTGCATCCTGGGGAGGCATTATTTTGGGGCCAGAAAAAATGGGCTCCGGGGCCAAAAGGATGAGGGATCGTCCACCTGAGTATTACAGGTCACATTCGTGAGATGGGCAGCTATATAAATGTGAAAGATGATGATAGATAGATAGATAGATAGATAGATAGATAGATAGATAGATAGATAGATAGATAGATATAGATAGAAAAAAAATTACACATATTTTCCTTATAATCATAAAGCACAAGGTAGCAATAATGCTAATGCTAATGATGATGATAATAATGATGTCCTAAATCTTATTTAAAGTACATTAGAAGCAGGGGGGGAAGGCTTGCATAAAAACATTCCTTTGAGAAGACTTCGCATTGCAATTTTTCAAATTTCCCAAGTTATCAGAGAAAAAGGAAAAGAAAATAAGTCAATCTAGGTCCAGGCTCTAGCTGGAAGGCAATCACAGCTGGGGAAAACGTCGAAGGAGCAGGCCAAGGCTAAAACCCGGGAAGCCGCCACCTCAGAGCATCCTTTGTGCTTCACTTCGGAGAAATGAGACAGACTTCAAACCCTGCCATTTTCTTTAATGAAATTGTTGCCTTGGCAACCATCTTGTCACATTAGGGCAACTGCACCGATTCCAACGGAAGTCTGAATGTTTGCTAAGAGCTGGGCTAAGGGAGGAAGCAGCCAAATTAACAGGTGGGGGAACAAATAAAAACACCAAAAGTTAATAGCAAATCAGCCATATGGCTTAGTGGCATTGCTGGCAAGTTCCTGAGTCAGAGATCTCTAATCACTTCCATGAGAGGCCAGAAAAATCCAAGTGACAATTGGACCTTTTGACTCTACCCCACCACCTGCTTAGGCATTGCAAGAGGTGGCAGGAGAGATTAACCCAATGTTTCTCAACCTTGGCCACTTAAAGATGTGTGGACTTCAACTCCCAGAATTCTCTAGCCCCATGCTGGCTGGGGAATTCTGGGAGTTGAAGTCCACAGGTCTTAAAGTGGCCAAGGTTGAGAAACACTGGATTAACCGCTTCCCCCTGCACTGTATTCTTTGATCTCAATTGCACAGCTCTTCTGCAGCTATCCTGGATGATGCAACCAGCAAGGGAGAGGGAGGGAGGTATCCCAGGTGAGGGACCTCCACCCCAGTGTGGCCACTCCCTTGTCCCACCCCCAAAACTGCTTTTGTCTGGGCTCACACAACACACCAAGGATAGTTGGTTCAGTTTGGGGTGTATCGATTTATTTGACTTGTATGGCCGCCCATCTCACCTTTGTCCCCACCACTAAAGGTCTCCCTGTGGGCTCCGGCAGGGCCATTATGAAAGAACTTGGGTTACTTTTCCCTGGAACAATTGTTTGAAGGAGGCTTTGGAACACTTGGCGGGAAGAGATTTTTCCTTGCTTTTCCAAAAGCGTGTTAGCCCTGATAAGGTCCCTTCATCGCAGCTCTTTACTTCGACCAGGCCCTTCACAATAGAAAGGAATGCTGCCAACTTTCCTTTGGGAAGGTCAGCTGGATGGAGAATGCAGGCTGGGCATGCTCCTTCTGTCTAGAGGCCATTAACCCTTGGTAAGGAAAAAGTGTAATGCTACCTGAGCTATGAACAAGCCACTTCCATGGGCCAGGTTTTGTATGTTTATGTATGTGGAAGCAAAGGTTTTTAGCAGGCCGCAGGGTTGGATCCTCATTCTCTCTGCCTCTCTTTGGTATGTGCTCATGCCTATTCAGCATGGTTGTTTAGTTTTTGAATAAACCAGTGCCTATATCATAGCTTTCCAAACTGTGTGTCGCGACTCAATACTGTGTTGCCTGCGGGGCCCAGGTGTGTCGCGTCAAAACCCGGAAGCGCTGATGGTGCGCTGCCGCCGCCGCACACAACCACACACACAGCGGGCCATCAGCGCTTCCGGGTTTTTGTATTGCACACTAGGACACCGCTGCCGCCACCGCTGTGGTGCGCGAAAATCCGAAAGTACTAAAGCGGCGGCGCGCAAAAACCTGGAAATGCCGCCGCCACCGCCACGCGAGAAACCCGGAAGCGCCGCCACTGCAGCAGCGCGCAAAAACCCAGAAGCGCCACCGCTGCGGCGCTTTCAGGTTTTCGCGCGTGGCGGTGGCGCTTCCGGGTTTTTGCGCGCTGCTGCAGTGGCGGCGCTTCCGTGTTTTCTCGCGCGCCGCCATTGGTGTGTCACCAGGGGAAAAGTTTGGAAAGCCCTGGTCTATATAATCACTAAGGGGCGTGGTGGCTCAGCGGGTAAGACGCCAGGCTTGTCAATCGGAAGATCGCAAGTTCGGAGGTTCGAATCCCTAGCCCTGCGTGCGGAGTGAACTCCCGCACTTGCTCCAGCTCTTGCCAACCTAGCAATTCGAAAGCATGCAAATGCAAGTAGATGAATAGGTACCACTTCGGTGGGTAGGTAACAGCGTTCCGCGTGCGTCATGCTGGCCACATGACCGTGGAAGCGTCATCAGACAACGCTGGCTCTTTGGCTAACAAACGGAGATGAGCACCGGCCCCTAGAGTCGAACACGACTGCACAAATGTGCGGGGGCAACCTTTAACTTTTTAATGTAATCACTGACCACAATGGAATTGAATCCACAGCTGCAACAGAGCCCTATCCAGGTATTCAAAAAAGAAGAAGAAAAGCCTCATCTTCACCCATGCCGATCTCTGCAGGAGGAACATTTCTGTAGGTGTGACTGCTGCACTCTTGCTTGTGCAGAAACCAGCGCATTTTAAAGCGTCTGCCAAAACACTTCTCTCTTTCAGGCCTCTGCCCTCTGCCCTGGTGGATGTCTGGGGTGGGGTCTGACATTTGAAGGATCACGAGGGGAGGGGCTTAGCCATTGTGCTCAAGTGGCAGGTAATCCTCTTTTTTGAACACCCAGATAAGGGAAAAATAAGTCTCTTGCCCGTCTCCATGAGGACAGTGATGTAAGACCAAGCTAATGTTTTTTAATTCAAGCCTAGCTTTCTGGTCCATACAGAGCAGCCAACTAACATGTGGCTCATGGATTGCAGTTGAGAGCTGCCTCAATATTATACAGCAGCATTTCTCAACCTTGGCCACTTTAAGATGTGTGGACTTCAACTCCCAGAAATCCCCAGCCAGCCATGCTGGCTGGGGATTTCTGGGAGTTGAAGTCCACTCATTTTAAAGTGGCCAAGGTTGAGAAACTCTGCTATACAGTATTATGTTCCTAGTTCCTTTGGTGAATTTAAGCAAAAACAGAGAATAAATCCCATGAGTCTGACAATCACCTACCTCTTCTGCAACCCGCCCCCTAAGAAAACAGGAGGTATTAATATTATTTCCATCAACTTTAGTTGGGATTTCCCATAGGTCTTGTAGTTTTTTAGCTCAGCACACACATTTTCCCCTTGAATTAAAATAATCACGTTCACTCTTGCACCTGTTTCATGACCATGAAGCATTTGCAAGCTCTTTCTACATTGTTGTTGTTTATTCGTTCAGTCGCTTCCGACTCTTCGTGACTTCATGGACCAGCCCACACCAGAGCTTCCTGTTGGCCGTCACCATCCCCAGCTCCCCCATGGTTGAGTCTGTCACCTCCAGAATATCATCCATCCATCTTGCCCTTGGTTGGCCCCTCTTCCTTTTGCCTTCCACTTTCCCTAGCATCAGCTTCTTCTCCAGGGTATCCTGTCTTCTCATTATGTGGCCAAAGTACTTCAGTTTTGCCTTTAATATCATTCCCTCAAGTGAGCAGTCTGGCTTTATTTCCTGGAGTATGGACTGGTTTGATCTTCTTGCAGTCCAAGGCACTCTCAGAATTTTCCTCCAACACCACAGTTCAAAAGCATCTATCTTCCTTCGCTCAGCCTTCCTTATGGTCCAGCTCTCGCAGCCATAGGTTACTACGGGGAATACCATTGCTTTAACTATGCGGACCTTTGTTGTCAGTGTGATGTCTCTGCTCGTAACTATTTTATCAAGATTTGCCATTGCTCTCCTCCCAAGAAGTAGACGTCTTCTGATTTCCTGGCTGCAGTCAGCATCTGCAGTAATCTTTGCGCCTAGAAATACAAAGTCTGTCACTGCCTCCACTTTTTTTCCCTCTATTTGCCAGTTATCAATCAAGCTGGTTGCCATAATCTTGTTTTTTTTTAGGTTTAACTGCAACCCAGCTTTTGCACTTTCTTCTTTCACCTTCGTCATAAGGCTCCTCAACTCCTCCTCGCTTTCAGCCATCAAAGTGGTATCATCTGCATATCTAAGATTGTTAATGTTTCTTCCAGCGATTTTAACTCCAGCCTTGGATTCCTCAAGCCCAGCACGTCGCATGATGTGTTCTGCGTACAGGTTGAATAGGTAGGGTGAGAGTATACAGCCCTGCCGTACTCCTTTCCCAATCTTAAACCAGTCCGTTGTTCCGTGCTCTGTTCTTACCGTTGCTACTTGGTCGTTATACAGATTCCTCAGGAGGCAGACAAGATGACTTGGTATCCCCATACCACCAAGAACTTGCCACAATTTGTTATGATCCACACAGTCAAAGGTTTTAGAATAGTCAATGAAACAAAAATAGATGTTTTTCTGAAACTCCCTGGCTTTCTCCATTATCCAGCGGATATTGGCAATTTGGTCTCTAGTTCCTCTGCCTTTTCTAAACCCAGCTTGTACATCTGGCAATTCTCGCTCCATGAATTGCTGGAGTCTACCTTGCAAGATCTTGAGCATTACCTTACTGGCATGTGAAATAAGTGCCACTGTTCGATAGTTTGAACATTCTTTAGTGCTTCCCTTTTTTGGTATGGGGATATAAGTTGATTTTTTTCAATCTGATGGCCATTCTTGTGTTTTCCAAATTTGCTGGCATATGGCATGCATCACCTTGACAGCATCATCTTGCAAGATTTTAAACAGTTCATCTGGGATACCGTCGTCTCCTGCTGCCTTGTTATTAGCAATGCTTCTTAAGGCCATTCAACCTCACTCTTCAGGATGTCTGGCTCTAACTCACTGACCACACCATCAAAGCTATCTCCAATATTATTATCCTTCCTATACAGATCTTCCGTATATTCTTGCCACCTTTTCTTGATCTCTTCTGCTTCTGTTAGGTCCTTACCATCTTTGTTTTTGATCATACCCATTTTTGCCTGGAATTTACCTCCGATGTTTCTAATTCTCTGGAAGAGGTCTCTTGTCCTTCCTATTCTATTGTCTTCTTCCACTTCCGCACATTGCTTGTTTAAAAATAATTCCTTATCTCTTCTGGCTAACCTCTGGAATTTTGCATTTAATTGGGCATATCTCCCCCTATCACTGTTGCCTTTTGCTTTCCTTCTTTCTTGGGCTACTTCCAGTGTCTCAGCAGACAGCCATCTTGCCTTCTTGGTTTTCTTTTTCTTTGGGACGTTTTTTGTTGCCGCCTCCTGAACAATGTTGCGAACTTCTGTCCATAGTTCTTCCGGGACCCTATCTACTAAATCTAGTCCCTTAAATCTATTCTTCACCTCCACTGCATATTCCTTAGGAATATTAGTGAGCTCATATCTAACTGATCTGTGGGTCTTCCCTATTCTCTTTAGTCTGATTCTAAATTTTGCAATAAGAAGTTTGTGATCTGAACTACAGTCAGCTCCAGGTCTTGTTTTTACCGACTGTATAGATGTCCGCCACCTTTGGCTGCAAAGGATGTAGTCAATCTGATTTCGGTGTCGACCATCTGGTGAAGTCCATGTATAAAGTTGTCTTTTAGGTTGCTGGAAGAGAGTGTTTGTTATGCACAGTGAGTTGTCTTGGCAAAATTCTATCAGCCTATGTCCTGCTTCATTTTGTTCTCCCAGACCATGCTTGCCTGTAATTCCAGGTGTCGTCTGACTACCCACCTTAGCATTCCAGTCTCCTGTAATGAAAATAACATCTCTTTTTGGTGTATTATCCAGTAGGTGCTGCAGATCCTCATAGAACTGATCTACTTCTGCTTCTTCAGCATCTGTGGTTGGGGCGTATATTTGGATCACTGTGATGTTAAATGGCTTACCCTGAATTCGAATTGAGATCATTCTATCATTTTTTGGATTGTATCCAAGCACTGCTTTAGCCACTTTATTATTAATTATGAAGGCTACTCCATTTCTTCTGTGGTCCTCTTGTCCACAGTAGTAGATCTGGTGGTCATCTGATGTGAAGTGGCCCATTCCAGTCCATTTCAGTTCACTGACACCTAAAATGTCTATATTTAATGTCAGAGGGAGCGCGGGGAGATGGAGCGGCCTGCCTCTCTCCTAGGCACCAGTGATCCACGTACTATGCAGTAAATAGACTCCAAACAGAAGTTATATCAAATATCCTATTTACTTTATATACATACGTATTTACAGACCACTTCCACAAGTAACAAATGATACACCATCAACGATACAGCTTTCACGAGGTAAAATGGGAATAATGGGAAATGAGAATGTCTCTGCATATATAGTGAACCTGACCAATCACATTATAGGTCACTCTCCCAACCTAACTCTAAGCACCTGTTGAATGAGTCACACATGACACATCATTCCTACAACAATGGCTGCTAATTGGGTGACTGTGCAGAATATTTCACCTTTTACCTAAATATCAAGCCTCTCTGTATAATTTATATCTAGAAGTAAATTCCTGGGTTTATCAAACCCCAACACCCCTTCAATTTACAATAGATATTACATTCAATTGTACAGAATAGAAGACATACACATTTGAGATATACACATCCTATGTCTCTCTATGCTTAGAGGCTTTGTCATCACATCTGCTACATTACACTCAGATGGACAATATTGCAAATCAATACAATACAATACAATACAATAAACTTCCAATTATTGACTGATCACATATTCTTGGTCACATGAAGTTTGTTCATCGTCTCCAGTCTCTGTCATGACAAAACCTGTTGTCATCGGGGTTGGAACTTCCTTGCACTGTTCCATATTGTTCTCTCTTAGCAGTGCTTCAATTTTCTTCCGCTGCTCTAGAACATAACCCCCATCAACCTTCTGAATACCCATGCCTAGGCAATTCTTAATTTCTCCCAGATCTTTGACATCAAAGTGCTGTTTCAGATTTTCAGTAAATTCAATTACCCTGCTTTGATCTTTCGCTATAAGACACAAATCGTCTACAAAAATCAAAAGCAAAATCTGTTCATCGTTTTCACATTGCTTTACATACAGACATGGGTCAGCTATACTACACTTGAATCCCATTCTTTGTAATTCCTTATCTAGCCTAAGATTCCAGCAACGTGCCGACTGCTTGAGTCCATACAACGCTTTCTGCAACTTGTATACCCTTCCTGCAATCTTTGATTCATAACCTGGGGCTTCAATCATATAGATCTCTTCATTCAAATCAGCATGCAAATATGCTGTTGTGATATCATAATGCTGTACTACACAATTCCCAGCTGCTGCCATTGCTAAGGCAAACCTAAATGTCTCCCCTCTTAGCGTTGGTGCAAAAACTTCATCATAAGTCTGATTCTTTATCTGGGAAAATCCTTGTGCTACCAACCTAGCCTTATACTGAATATCACCATTCACTAAGGTTTTCTTCTTATACACCCATCTACAGCCTACTGCTCTATGCCCCTCAGGCAGCCTAGTAGATTTGAAAACCTTATGAGAATTAATGGCTTTCATTTCCACATCCATAGCAGCTTTCCATCTACTCTGCTCGTGTTGTGGCAACTCCAATACGTCCTTGTAACTACGAGGTTCATAATCAATGAAACACACTTTTACATCACCTGGTGTATAACGCTGTATCACCTGGTATGCCCTTGTTAACTCTCTCAGATCTGCGCAACACTGTAGCATCCTGCATCATTGGCACACTAGGAGTTAATTCCTCTTCCTTCTTAATCACATCAGTGGCCTCTATCCGCTCTGAAAACTCAAAATGTCCCTGACTAGGAAGATAAACTGCACTACTCCCGTGTAATCTCTGCCAATTGCTGTGCTCACTAAAACTTGCTGATCTAGAAATAACAACTTTCCTGCCATCAGTGAACCTATATCCCTTGGTCCCTGGCTCATACCCCACAAACGTCATCTTCTGTGCTTTTGCCTGTCCTTTCCTGCGTACTTCCTTATGCACGTGAACATAGGCAGTGCAACCAAACACCTTCAAATGAGCTAATGGTGGCTTCTTGCCATATAACATATAATATGGAGTTTGGTTTACAGATACACTCCATAACCTGTTAATTAAATAATTAGCAGTTAATATTGCCTCTCCCCAGTATCCTCTTGATAACCCTGAGTCAGCAATGAGTGAATCCTTTACTGTCTGCAATGCCAAATTCCTACGTTCAGCCACGCCATTCTCTGCTGAACTATGTGGGTTAGTTCTCCTATGCCCAATGCCCCTTCTATGGAGCCATTGCTGAAAACTCCCACTCAGAAACTCTGTACCCTGGTCAGTTTGTAAACTACACACCTTTGTGCTATACCTACATTCCACAAACTGCACCCAGTTTCTAAACTTTTCAAATGTTTGACTTTTAGCTTTCAATAGGTAACAGAACCCAAATCTTGTGTAATCATCTACGATGACTAAAACATATTTAGCACCCCCTATTGAAGCTGGTAATGGACCAATTAAGTCAGCGTGAACTAATTCAAAATGTTTATATGACTTCCTATCACTGGATTTGCTCACAGGAAATACTTCTGACTTTGCAACCTTACAAGCTGTGCAATCCAAATACACTTGGCACTTTTTCAATTCCATTCCAGAACTTGCTTCTGACATCTTTTCAATCACTTTGAAACTCGGATGCCCAAGCCTTCTGTGCCACAGGTGCGCACATGAATCATGTGTTGGCTTATTAATCGTAGCTACACCATGATGGCTGCTGCTTGTCCTGGCTTGTACAATTTCATATAAATTGTTCTGCAAAATACCTTTGCCACAAACATTGTTATCCTTCATGACAATACATTCATTATTACCAAACTGTACAGTATAACCCTGTTTATCCAATTGTGACACACTAATTATATTGTACTCCAGTTCAGGTACACACAACATCGATAATTCAATATTTAACCCTGGTACATATACAAATCCTTTACCAGTCACAGATGCAATGCTTCCATTAGCTAGAGTAACATGATCTTTATCAGCCTGCCTAAAACTCTTAAACATCTGTCTGTTACTCCCTATATGCTGACAAGCCCCACTGTCAATTAAAAATGGTCCCTTTAAATTTTGTTCTACACTTGAACTAATTAAAGACAGCTGTGCAGCGTCTCCCGGCTTGGAAATTTTCAGCTTGGCCTTCGGCTTCTGTTTCTTATCAGAACCTCTCAACAAATGCCTTTCTGATCCACAGCAAAAACATTTTCGCTTTACAAATAATACATTGTTTTGGTTATCAGAACATTCCTTAACAGAGAATTAACTTCTATATTAGTCACTAGATCAGGGGCCCTCAATCTCAGCAACTTTAAGATGTGTGGACTTCGACTCCCAGAATTCCCCAGCCTGCAAGGAACAGGGCCTTTCAGGAAATTAGCCTACCATAGAGCCCTCTTGGAAGAAAAGCCTGAGTATCTTGTATTTTCACCTTTGATTCCAGGGGACTCTATGATTGCTGGGCTGAGTATTTTCCACAGTATCAGCTGTGGTTCTAATGTTATGGATTTAGGAGGACCAGGTAAGGGGGGGATAGTTTTTGAGATGTATCAGGATCATGGGGGCAGGAAAGGATTAGTGTGCACGTGTATATGGGTATGCACACTTGTGTATGCGTTTGCATGCAGAATCCCATGTTGGGATTATCAGGAGTCAACTCAGCATTGTCTCATAAGCATAATAGGGGGTCTTTCTAGTAAACACATCTCTACTGTGTGGGATGTTACCTGAGTCACCTGATTTCCTATTCCTCCTTCTTCTTGGTTTGGGGGATTAACATTCTCCATTTTCTTATGCTTTGGGCACACCTGCAAGCAGGAGGGCTGCACCATGCAGCTCTTGTCCATTCCATCTCGCTTGCACGCAGATTGACTATGAATCTTCTTGTATCCAGATCTACTGAATAAATGTAAGCTATCTCTATTTTTCTTCATCTAACTAATGTGTGGAGACTGAATTTATTTTCTGAACGCAATTAAGCTTAAGGTGCAAGTTCCCTGCTGGTTCACGCTTCTACTCTGCAAGATTGTTGTTAGCTGCTTGGAGTTCTTTTATTAATCTTCAAGAATCCATCACCCCATACCTATTATCTAAGCTTAAATGCAGTCTCCTTGGTTTTGAAAAGATTTCCTCCCCTTTTCATGATCCTGTTCTATTATTCATAGTTATACAACAAAAGGGTTGGCAGGAGTCTGGGAGACCACTTAGCCCAGCCCCGTCCCAGTGCTGGAATCCTACTACAACTTCCCTGACAAATGGTTGTCCAGCCTCTATTTAAGCACCTCCAGCAAAGGAGAGCCCCCCCCGCTCCTGGGGCGGCGCCATTGCTGAACTATTCTTACTGTTGGGACCCCTTTTCTGATATCTGCTTCTGTGTAATCTGCTTCCTTGTAATTTAAACCCTTTGTTTCTTGTCTTGTCTTGGGAAACAATTCTGCCTCGTCTTCTACATGACGGCCCTTCTGATACTTGAAGAGGGCTATCATGATGTCTCCCTGCAGGCTAAACATATCCAATGCTGCCAACTATTCCTCATCTGTTTTACCTTCCAAAGCATTTACCATCTTGGTTGCTCTCCTCTGGCCACACTCCGGCTCTCAGTATCCTTTCTATAAGTGCTCAGAACTGGACACAACACCCTAGATCAGTGTTTGGCTGGCCGGGGAATTCTGGGGGTTGACGTCCACACATCTGAAAGCTGCCAAGGTTGAGAAACACTGCTCTAGATGCAGAAGAGAGAGGAGCAGTGTCTTCATGATTCTGGAATGTGTAGGCTGACCGTATGTCCCGTTTTGAACAGGACAGTCTCGTTTTTTAAGCATTTTTCAAGCGTCCCATTGTTTTTATAACAATCTCAAATTTGTCCCATTTTTTAAACCCGGCGGGAATGGTGCAGGAGGAGGATCCGAGCCGGAGCTGCCGATTGGAGACAGCCTGGAAGAGGAAGCCCTCCCACCTATCAGCGCGCGGCAAAGGAGGGGCGGGGTTTGCAGGCAGGAATCAATCGCGCAGACCGGGGGCGGGGTTTGCAGGAGGGAGCCAATTGCATGGACCGGGGGGTGGGGATCCCTGTCTTTTTCATGAATACGGAATATTACATAAGACCCTGTCCCGTTTTTGCCTGAAGGAAATATGGTCAGCCTAGGAATGTGAAACCCTGAGCAGATCCCCTCCCCAAGTGCAAGAGTCTTTGTGTACTGCAGGGGGGGTGGGGGTGGAACATGGTCCTTGAGTGGAAAAAGGTTCACCTAGAGCAGTGACACCAGGGTGTGTGTGTATCAACATTTGCAAGATGGCGGGCACGTCACGATAGAAGCCCCATCTCTTGTGTGTGTGTGGCACTGCTGTGTGAACAAAAGGGGTGGGGTTTCTCTCACAACCTGTCATCTTGCAGATTTTGACCCCCTCTGCAGTCACCTTGGAATACAGCAATGGAGTTTAAGTTTCAATACTGACAATAAACCTGTTTTTTGTGGCAGACGAAAATGTCTTGGCACACTGCTTGGAAATTATTGCCCTTATCTAAAGTACAATTTGACACCTACAGGATATTGCTGGATGCTTCAGCTTTCCACTTTGGTACATTTGCTCCCCCCACTAACAAAACAACTCAAGGATCACCTAAACAAACCATAAATCAATCTGAGCAAGCCATTTCCACAGGAACTGGGCAGAACCGTCCAGCAGTCTGCGCATTATTCTGCAGGACCTGTTCAACAATGCAATATTGTTTGAAGTCAGCTGGGCCAGAACAAGTGCAAGCTCGCCTTGTATAGCAGTGTTTTCTCAGATATTTTTCTTTTTTGAACAGGAAGACCACAGTCCTTGATAGCACTCTTTGGAAAAGTCAGCTTTGCCAATATAACCACAATAGTATCAGCAGCGGGGTGAATTTAGTCCAACTTTCTCCAATCTGGTGCCACTCAAATGTGCTGAATTCCAAGGCCCATAGCTCAGTCTGGGCATTGGACTGATGTCCTTGACAGGATCCATTGTCTCGCCTAGATGCAAGTGCCTGCTCCTTCTTCTGTGAGTTTAGCTATTCTCATGGCTGTCTCCTTTTGCTATTCACCACCAATGTATGAGACATTTTTCCTCCCCAATTAAACTGTTCAGCTAAAGAACAAACATCCTTGTTTGTTTCTGCAGATGGGCTGTAGCAATCAACACAGCCTACAGCACTTGGAAAAACTTGTCCAGCTGCATGTAAGAAGGGAAACATGTATGCAAAAGATAGCCCTGCATCAATGACCTTTGTAATGAGAATATCAGGATGTTATGCATGCACAAGGCTGGAAGGATGTGCATCTTTGTAGCAGCATGCTTTGCAATAAGAAACAGCTGAGTGAGGGAAGCCAAGGACATCCATGCTGGCTGGGGAATTCTGGGAATTGAAGTCCACACATCCTAAAGTTGCCAAGTTTGAAAAAAAGTATTCTAGTGCATCTGCATTCAACGTAGTTTTCCAGGTGATCTACAGGTGTTTTGGCCTTCAGAATTCCCAGCCCCAGTCTCCATAACTGGAGGAGAAACTGGTGAAGGCTGCCTAGTGCAGAAAGATGACAGTGGTACCAAAGCAAATCAGGACAAGAGAATAGTGGCTTTTCTCCACTTGCAAATATTTATTCATTTTCAAGTTACAGAGAACAGCATAGAGGTTATTTCAAAAACCCTATATTAAGCCATTCTGAATATCCTATGCACAATTATGCCATATTTATTTCGAGTTGCATTATATAGGCTTGTATAAAATCCAAGAGGGAATTTAGGAAAAAATACATAGGGTTGCTTTTCTCTCTTTGGTACTCAGCAAGTGGTCTGATTTTTTTTCCTTTCTAAATTCGGGGGATTTTGATTCAAAGCTAAATTAACTACAGAAACTTGCATCATCCCTCCGAGTTCTCTTTCCTCTTCAATTCTTCTGCGTAGGTGCCATTTTTAGGTTCTACTGGAACACAACTCTGCAGAGAATTCTAACTTTCTATCATAGAGACGGAATGAAAGAGAGGCGGTTTTTCAAGGCAAGCCAGCCAGAACCAAAGGTTTACAGCTACCCAGGCAGGACAATAGCTCCGCCTAGTGCCAAATTGTACTTATTGCAGTATTCTATCCCAGCATGTTTTAACTGAAAGGGAAGGAGCACGCACATCAGACAGCGTTCACTGAAATCAGTATCTTTGTGTTGAGTCAGATAACTCAAGATAAGATAAGGGCAGTCATGAATATTGAGCAGGTCTGCTCACCCCAAGATACACTAACAATAACTGCGGTGAGTAGTAAATTGCTGAACTATTATCAGCGTTTCTCAATCTCAGCAACTTTAAGATTTGTGCACTTCAACTCCCAGAATTCCCCAGCCAGTTTTGTATGCCACCCAGAGTCCATTGGAGTTGGGCGGCTAATACATTAAAACAAACGAACAAACGCTTTCTTGTATATTTATTTTATTTTTTTTAAAAAATGTATGCTATCCTTCAACAGCCAGTTTTCTCAGGTGGAAGCATATACATAATAGTGCCATGTATGCACAAGAAGGCAATATTAAAGGCAAAACTGAAGTACTTTGGCCACATAATGAGAAGACAGGATACCCTGGAGAAGATGCTGATGCTAGGGAAAGTGGAAGGCAAAAGGAAGAGGGGCCGACCAAGGGCAAGATGGATGGATGGTATTCTGGAGGTGACGGACTCAACCGTGGGGGAGCTGAGGATGGTGACGGCTGACAGGAAGCTCTGGCGTGGGCTGGTCCATGAAGTCACGAAGAGTCGGAAGCGACTGAACGAATAAACAACAACAACAACAAATGCACAAGAAGAGAACCTTCACTGTTAATCATTAAAAATAAAGATAAAAAGGGACTAACAACATTCCATATTTGAAAAGCAGTATCCAACTGAAAATGAAGGCAGAGCCATTAACTCAACTTTCCCCCTTTGGATTCTCCCTACATGTGTTTGGACAATGGCTCCAGTAACCAAGCCAACAATGACTATGCTGCCTGAGCATGAGGGGAGTTGAAGTCCAAACCCCTGGATGGCTGCAAATTTCAACAGCCTGATCCAGAGGTATTGGGAGATCTCTGGTTGACTTATAGTAGATTGACAAGAGTTTAATGCTCCTCATGGCCTAAAGTTAATATTAGCATCTACCAAGTGACAGCTGACTTGTCTTCCAGCCTCACTCCCCAGAGTTGTGATTTAAGATGGGCAGCCATACAAATCTTTTAAATAAATAAATAGAATAAAATAAAGTAAATTTATACTGGCTGAAGTGAGTAAAGGATGGGATAGAATAGACCAGCCTTTCTCAACCTTTTGATCCCGGAGGAACCCTTGAAATATTTTTCAGGCCTCGGGGAACCCCTGCACATTCAGGCTCAAATATAGGCCACAAGTTACAAAATTATTACATTCGTTTCATGTGTAGGCCTGTATATATGTATTAACAGTGTTATTAAACTAAAAATAAAGAATGAAACGTACCTCTAATGTGAAGTCGCCCGAATTTGAAATAATTTTTTAAATAAATTGTGATCTCCCAGGGAACCCCTAGTGACCTCTCACGGAACCCCAAGGTTGCATGGAACCCTGGTTGAGAAACCCTGGAATAGACTCTGGTGGAAGTATTGTGATCACCACTCATTCCTGGGCTAAGAATAGCCTTTCATCCTTACTGTTATTTGTACCACTCTGGGTCTGGATTTCCAAGTTCTAAGCCAGAGGTGCATAACTTTTCTGTACTTTTGGAGATTTTGGCCTCCAATGTGATGGTTTAAGTCATTAGAATAGGCAAGAGCAAAATATTTGTCCTATTTTATGGGGGAGGGCAATAAATAATGTTCCTGAGATTTGTGGTAACCATCTGCCCGTTAATTCCCCCCCTCCAAACGTAGCTTGAGAATTGATGTGAAATGAATGCCTGAAACCTCTGCAAATTCCCATAAACAGCTCCCCCTCCCCAAGTTGAAAATGTTGGCTTTGCCCACTCCAGGCATGTGTTGAGTGCTGTGATGCTCACATGGATTGATGGGTTCTTAGCAAAAACAAGCAGAGCGTGAACTGTAGGACCCTCCTCCAATAATGTGATCTCTGGATTTCAGCTCCCCAAATCTAGTATAGCCAAATTAAGGTGGTGAAAGTCCAGTGCATCCGGAGGCCACCAGAGAGCTAAGGAAGGCTGAAATGGGGTAAGTCAGTATGGGAACTTTCCAAAAGCAAGCTTAAAGGCCACACTCAAAAAGCTGTTTTAATTCCCCCCCCCCTCTATTTGCTGTCCCCTCTCCTGTAGATCTCAGCTGTGAAACAGAATCTAGGGGTCCCCGGCAAGTAAACTTGGGTTTGCATGGGGAGGGTTGACCATGTCTTGATGCCTCTTCCACCTATCCCCTGCAAGACCAAGTCCTGCCTGTTTGTGTTCCCTTGGCAAGGACACCGGGTTTGGGAGCAGGCCTCTGCCAAATGTTATTCTGCACTGGGGATCCCAAGGGTCCTGAGCCCTGCGAAGCAGAAGTGATGTCCCTTGCCAGCTCATTTTCTTAAAAGCATGGCAAGAAGCAGTGGGAGTTTCACACGTGAGTGAGTCACCGTTCCCCGTGCCAAGAAGATACATTTTTCCCAGCAACAAACAAAATGGGTTGTTGGGGGTGAAATCACAGCCAGAGGAGGTCTCAGATTTGGCATCTAGACCAAATCCTCGCCGGGTTAACTGTATGCCTCAAAAACAAGATACCAGAAGCATCACTGGAATCAAAAAGAGCATGAAAATACAAATATGAGCAGATTTTTAAGAAGAGGGGAGGGGAAATATATTGGTGCGATATCTAAAGGTAACTAAATATTCTCAAAGAATAAGCTGGTTCTTAAAATGAATGCACCATTTTTATATAATTTTGCTTTTAAGGCTTACTTATACACACACACAACACAGCAAATAGATTTAAAGTAGGATAACTCTTAGGAACATAGCGAGCTTCCTTAAGGCCCTTCTACATCACCACTATTTCCTTTCCTCAATCTCTTAAAAGCAGTCGAAAGACAATCTGCATCTTCATTTCCACCAACCTCAGATACTAAGAGCAAAAGGTTTAATCACCAGGCTGCCAGGCAGGTACTAAAACCATAAAAATGCCCTCCCATTCCTAGCAAAGCAGAAGTTAAAAATTGCTAGTGGGCTGAGGGCAGATCCTGCAAGTGGGGAAACAAACCAGCCGCAAGCTCTGTAGAGCTGTAGCTTTCCAGAGAAATGGCTAGTTTTATTGTGGTTTCAAATACACTGCCCATATGTGATCACAGAGATCCAGAGGTGATTTCAAACTGGCCTTGAGTCAATCCGGAGTTTTCAGTCGAGGCACAAATGAGCAGGCTCAAAATATCTTATTTCAGAAGACCCAGCTCCCTTGAGAGTCCATAATACTGGGAAAAGTTTTAGTTTTAAGAAAGAGAAGAAAAGGATGACCAGCAGCAAGGTGGATGGACTGGATTGCAGCAGCAATGAATATGTCACTGGGAGACCTGAAAGGCCAAGTTGAAGACATGGCATCCTACAAACAATCTATCTATGGCAGAGCTTTCCAAACTGTGTGTCGCGACACAAAAGTGTGTCGCCACACACAGTCTGGTGTGTCGCCACACAACCCAGAAGCGCTGATCATCATCAGTGCTTCCGGGTTTTCCCGCGGCGACACACCAACCGCGGCGCACAAAAACCGAAAGCAGCAGCAGCGCTTCCGGGTTTTTGCGCGCTGCCGCAATAGCGGCACTTCCGGGTTTTCCCGTGGCGACACACCAACAGCGGTTGGTGTGTCGCCGCGGGAAAACTTTGGAAAGCCCTGATCTATGGGGTCACTAAGGTTCAACACTGACTTGATGTCCATCAATCAATCAATCAATCAATCAATCAATCAATCAATCAGACTTTGTGTTAAAGTACCCATAGAAAGCTCTCTTATATAAGCTCAGACTGGATCTCCAACTTGCACCCTAAAGCAACTTTATTAGTTTGGGGCCATGTTTCCCTGTGGAATCCTTCTTGGGCTGTGCAAGTGAGTGGGCTGATTGGTGGGGTCAAAACATTTCTTTGCCCTCTCCCTCTGGCTCTATAATTTTCATACAGTCAGAGGGAATTTCCTAGTAAGCACCACATGTGTAGAGGAATGGAAAGCTGGGCAAA
Source organism: Charina bottae (assembly GCA_023362775.1). Taxonomy (NCBI): domain Eukaryota; kingdom Metazoa; phylum Chordata; class Lepidosauria; order Squamata; family Charinaidae; genus Charina; species Charina bottae. Next base: position 100,032,645 of record JALMGJ010000001.1, on the reverse strand, counting down.
ATGGAGGTGGGGTGGAGGAGGGCCATTATCTTCAGCAGCAAACTCGGTAAAGATGGGGTTGACCCAACTATAGACACAACTGGTTTTTATTCTCTCTTGTAGGATTGTATTTTGTTTTGCATGTTATATTTAACATTCATTACAGTGCAGTGGAAGTGCAAGGCTGGCTGGGGAATCCTGGGAGTTGAAGTCCACACATCTTAGAGTTGCTCAAGTTGAGAAACACTGATCCTAATCTGAAGGGAAGAGCAATCTCAAATCAGCTTCATCCCATCTCAAATCAGTCTAATCCTTTCCCAGGGACCCTGCTGCAGGTATGTTAGTCATTTCACTAAAATGACCCGGATCATCTTTGCACTTCCAATGCTGAATTTTACTGCACGGAAAGGCCTCTGACTCTATTGACTCCCCAATTCCCGGACCTTTGCAGGCTGGAAATTATACTCCAACGTATCTGGAAGGGCCCTAGGTTAAGAAAGTTTAAGGAAAGTTTAATGACTTTAAGGAGATGGCTGCAGCCTGAAGAATTCCAGCAACTGTGCAGATATATTTAGCAAAAATGTTAACAACTCAATCAAGGCAGCAATGTTTTAAACATGGTGGAAACAGAGGGTTTCCAGGAGAGAGAACGTGTATGTACATGCACAAGGGCTATAGGTACTTTGTTGAACTATACTAAGCCCTGAGCTGACACAACTTCCTTATTGAGTCCATCTGAATCTGTTTCTCAGCAATTTTCCCTTTTCAAGTACTTCCTTCTGGAGCCTGGCAGCCATCCAAGAAAAATAATGAATAGCATTCAGGTCAAATCAATATTTCAGGGCATTGGAGTCCTCTTGTTTGCAAAGGGTGAAGGCACGCTCGCTTTTGTCCTTTGGTTGCCTTTTACCAAAAGTACCCCCAGAAAGGATGGGGGTACATTGCCTGTCTCTCTCTAATTTGCTTCTGCATCCCAGAATCGAAAGCAAAGAAGGCTGAGATCTGACTGAAACGCATTTATTTGGGATTAGAACAAGTCCATTTCTTGCTGTGTTCCAAGATCAGGCAAATTGTCTTAAGGCAAATCAGGTAGAGAAAACTTGTTTAAAAATGGCATTGGGGAAAAAAACAGCATCGACGAACAGGAAAGGAAGCGACAGAAGGAAGTCAAGGAGAACAGCTGCTTGCACTCCGTGATAGGGGGCCCTCACCCAGACAGCCGATATGTAGGTGGGGAAAGAGTTGCATGCAGGCCATATGTCAGAGTGGCTGAAGATCCGGGAACAGGCCTGCCCACCCTTGGCAGCAGGACATGGCGTTCCTCGTGTCATTTGTGTGTCTTGGAGCCAGGCCAAGGGACTTGCGAGCAGCAACTAGGCGAATCAAGGATAAGCACTCTGGCTCTTGGCTGCTCCCAGGCACTGAATGTAAAGCAAGTGGGTGGAGTGGAACTCGGCATTAGGGGAGCCAATTTCCATGCAAGAGGTCTGTGGTTCAAATCCTCAGCATCTCTGGGAAGGAATGCTAAAGGTCAGGTCTCAAACCCTCCAGGGCTTCTTTCCCAGTATAGACAGTACAGAGCTGGATGGACATGCTGTCTGAATGATTTATGAGTCTTGCTTTCTAGAGTGGAAGGACCTGTTTGGCAGAAGAGGCAACCTTTATAGTCACATAATTGATTTCCAACACTCCATTGGGTTGGAAAGAATTTTTTTAAAAAAAAGGGGGGGGTTCCGGCTGGAGAGCAACCTTGTTCTGTTGTGCTTTGCGTTCCTAGGTGGCATCATTACCAAAGGTGGATGCAGGTGAAGTAAGTGCTGGGCAGGCCCTTGAGCCAATAGGGAGTATGGCCGTACATTTACACTCTGGGTATCTGCTTTGTTATCTGTGAAATGAGGGGGGGGGCATTTCCTGACCAGGCAGTTAAAAACATTCAAAAGGTTGCCTTTGAAGATTAGCTCTTGATTAGGGTTTCTTACCCAGTGGATCTGACTACTTTTTAAATTGCCTAAACAAGGCTTCTATCCCCCCCCCCCATCCAGTTATCTTTCTTTTTATCTTGATGCTTTTTGGTTCCCCCTTTCCCTTTCCACTGCAGGTCTCCCTTGCTTTAACCCCATCTCCATCCTTTTTTTTTGGGGGGGGGGGTTCCCCTCTTTTTTTTGTTTCTGCCAGAAGGTGGAACTGTTGGAGGGGAGAATAGCTGGTAAGCTGGTAAATGTTGATAGAAGATAATTTTATCAATGTAACTTACTGTATTAATTTTAATCAGGGGCCTTTGTGGGGTGGGGGGAGGGGATCCTGGCTCTGCCAATTTTGGACTGGCTTCTGGCAGGTCCGTATTTGTTGCAATCCGAGCTTGACTTTTGGGCAGGGGGCAGGGGAGCTGGGCATTGCACAAGGTTTTTTGTGATATATCCCTGTGTGTTCTTTTTTGGTTGACTGGGATTATCTTAAATTCAGATTAGTTTCCCTTTCAAGGAAATAGAATTATTTCTTTTCCTCACCCGGCAGGCTGCCAGGGAAGGGACAGATCATTCTTCCCACATTTCTTCCCAGAAGTCTAAAACTGATGGCTTAAAAAGTGCTTTCAAAATGAGGTCAAGGGCTGTGTGGCATTAAGCCAAGGGCTGCTATTGCCCATTTCTACCCTTAAATGGGCTAAAGACCTTGTTTTTTGAGGCCTTCTATCATTTAATTCAATTTGAAAGGAGTAAGAATCAAACTGGCTACTGCAAAAGTAAATATTTAGCAGCAAATGAATGTATGATTAATTGAATTAGCTTTCCTCCAAGGAGCCCAAAGCGGCATACATGGCTTTTCTTCACTGCACCCTCAGGAGGAGTGACCGACTGACCCAAGGTCAGCCAGAAACAATGAGTCTTAGTGGGTGGGTTGAGCAGAGTCCAATTATTGGCTCCAGTCTGAAACTGCCTTTAAGACATGTCCTGAAGCCAGGTTAGGATTATTTGTGTTTACATCTAGTATTATCTTCTCTAACTCAAAGAGAAAGAAGGATCCATGTCACCGACTCTCTTATACAGTGGAGGTGGCAAATATCAAACCTGGGGCTTTTTGCATTATATCTCACTCCATCATGTATTAAGAGCCGGTATCTATCTCGGCAGGCCCTGTAAACAAGCCCATCCTCCTCTAGGATGCCTTCCATAAAATGCTTCCTGGCCTTCACTGTTCCTGACACCTGTATACGGCCTCCTTTTGATCTTTGCACACGTGGTTTTTGTACCAATTGCAGCTTCAAATAGCGCCATCATGGATTTTTAATACTGGCACTAATTTCCAGATTTAGCCCCACCACCAATCCCAATGCTAGGCACTTAGCTCTTTCCGGCCACAGTGGTTGAGACTGACTGTAGGTTTTCTTGTAGCTAGGACACCAAGCCTGTTTGTTCAACGGCACTTTGGTGTCAGCATAGCAACAAGCTCTCAGAAATCTAACAGCAACCTACTGATGCTCATGTATTTACCCTGCTTCTCTGAAATCTGAAAAAAGCTGACTTTCCACACATTGGGCAGTCCAAGGTTCCAACTGATCTTTTGTACCATCCACAGCCATTCCATAATAAAGGTATGGAAGGCGGAACCAGAGGAACTGTGGAATGAAATCAAAGAAAGTGTTACGGATGAATGTGAAAAGAGTCTGCCAAAGATCAAGAAAAAGAAAGCAAGTTGGATGTCAGAACAAACAGTGGAAAGTGCAGAGAAGAGAAGCCAAAGCCAAGAAAGATAAAGATCTCAGGAAGGAACTTAACAAAGAATTTCAGAGACCTGTTAGATGAGACAAGAGGCAGCATTACAATAACATCTATAAAGATATCAAAGATGAAAACACACACAGAAAAACAAGGAAAGTTTTCCAAAACATCTCCAAACTCAGAAGGAGGTACCAACCTCCAATTGGTGTGCTAAAAGATGCCAATGGATAGATAAGAACTGATTCAGAGAAGACCAAACAAAGATGGAAGGAGTATATTACAGTAAGGATATCAACATCCAAGATACCTTAGAAGATACTCCCTATTTACAAGTACCTCTAGTACTAGAAGATGAAGCTAGATTAGCACTCTGATCAAGTTGGAAACTTGCAGAAATTGATGAAATGTCTACAGAAATACAGCAAGCAACAGAAAGAGAATCAGTAAAGGTTCTAACCAAAGTATTTATTTATTTAAATTTGTATTGCCGCCCATCTCCCCCATCAGGGGACAGTACGTCAGCAAATCTGAATATATGTAGACCAACCTCTTCCAGAGATTGGAAGAGTTAAGTCTACATGTCAATACCAAAGAAGAGAATTAAACAGACTGCACAAATTATTGTATGATATCCTTAATTTCACATGCTAGCAAAATAATGCTTAGGATCATCCAACACAATTCAATGTAAGTTTCATTAACTATGGAAAAGTCTTTCATTGTGTCAACCTTGTCAAGCTGTGGAATGTCCTTAGGAAAACGGAAATCCCAGAACCTCTCACTGTCCTCACATGAAACTGATACACAGGACAGAAAGCCACAATCTAAATAGAACATGGTGAAATGGACTAGCTCTAGGATGGCAAAGGAGTGTATATTTATTTTTTCAACCTATCTGCTAAATATAGGGAGGCTGAATTGGAAGATGAGCACGGTTTTAAAACTGGAGGAAGAAATATTAGTAACCTGCATTTTACTGATGACACTACTCGGATAACTGAAAATGCAAATGATCTGCAAGCCCTATTAATGAAAGTTAAGGAGCACAGTGAAAAAATGTGGCTAAGATTAAATATGAAGACCAAAGTAATAACAGGTATAGCCTTAGAATTAACAATAAAGATATCTATGCAGTAGATTGCTTCTCTCTTTTAGGATTAACCATCAACAGCAATTAAGAAATATGCCACAGGCCAGCACTTGGTAGGGTAGCAGTTGAAGGCTTTGGAAAAGATATTCAGACATTATGGAGTGTCTATACCCACAAAGATCAGAATCAAAACCAGTGCAGGCAACGGTTTTTCCCATGACACACTATGGAGGTGAAAATTAGACTTTGAAGATGCAGGATAGAAAGACTATTGATGCCTCTAAACTTTGGTCTTGAAGAAAACTCATGAGAATACCATGGAAAGCCAAGAAAACAAACAAATGGATCATCGAACAAATCAACCCAGAGTTCTCACTCGAGGCACAAATGACCAGACTTAAATTATGATATTTTGGAGATGTTATGTGAAGACCTAGCTGTTTTGAAAAGTCTGTAATGCTGAGAAAGGTGGGTGGAAAGAGGACGACGATCAGCAGCAAGGTGAGTGGCCCGAGTTACCGTGGAGGTGGGTGTGCCGTTGGAAGACCTGAAGGACCAGGTTGGGGGCAGATCATCCTGGAGAAAGTCTATGTAGTGGCTAAGAGTCAGCACCCACTTGAATGCCCATAATCAAATCAATCTGCCTGGTTTCCAGCCTAGTTCTGACAATCAGTTTTGGTGCTTCTTATTCACCGGCTTATTATTCAATACATTTGACACTCATGACATGATGTCTCCCCCAGGGGCTTGCAGTCTACTACTAGATGCAAGCCAGAAAGGTGAAGGGGAAAAAAGCATTAGACTGGTCTGTTTAGTTCAATTATAAGTGACACTCATGAAATAATTTGTTAGAGAGGATAATGGCCTCTGAGCCCTTATTAACCACCTTTATGGAGCTAGGAGTTGCCTTGAAAAACGAACAAAAGGGCCCCAAATGAAATTGAAGCAACTAATTATAGTTAAATTGATTACTCCCCATTTAATCATGTAACTTCTCAGCAACTTTTGGAGAGAGTCCGGAGGGGGTTGCCTTCAATGCTTTCGGGGTCCACGTGCAGCCCGGAGGCCTCAGTGTGTATCCCGGGCTTAGAGAAAAGTTCAGAAAGCCTGTTGCATTAGTACTCTGAAAGATCCTCAGTTCTTCCTCAGTAGCAATACTGCCATGTGACCTGAGAAACCTATCATCTGGCACTATATCGGCAATCACTTTATACTGTCTATCCATCTGCTTTTCTTGGTAAAGTACAGGAATAGTTTATCCTTGCTTTCTCCCGCACAGTAGGAAAAAATGTCTTTGCTGTTGCTACTGAAGTGATCACCTGCCTCCAGCATCTTCCTATGACACTGCTGCCAGATACAAGTGCCTGCTTGCTTTAACTGGACAGCTGGGATCACCTTCATGCTTTGGGTGATCCTGCTGGAAGTCTATACTGTACTCTCAGAATACCTTCACAGTGTTCTTTGTTCATCTCTCCCAGGAACCCCCCTCCACCCCGACCATGATGAGGCACCATAGCAGGACATGAGGAGGGGGAGCAGCCAAAAACCATTCACAAGCCTGGTCTGCCTACCAAGGTCGCAGAAGTGACCACCAGCCTGTTCCATACTACATAGAGAATATAAATGGAAATGAAAGAAAAAGTCTATTGGTTGATCATCTATAGGAATACATTAAGGAGCTAACAACCACCTAGAATTCTGGATGGGAATTCTGGGAATTATAGTCCTAACACACTGGAGGGCACTGAAATGGGGGAGGACAATCTACAGGACAAGTGAAAGGACAGAATCTGCCAATGCTGGAGGAGGAGGAGAGAACAAAGCAGATCCAGTGGGTTATCTATGGACCAACCTTTCCAATCCTGATGCCCTCCAAATATGTTGAGAGACAGCTCCCACCACACTGGACAGGGATGATGGGAGCTTTAATCCAACACAGCTGGAAGGCCTCAGTTTGGAGAAGGATGCTATACTCAGAGCTCCGATAGTCCAAAAACATTTATTTGAAATTCCTACAATTCAAACGCTTTTGCTGATTGTCAACAAATACATTTACATAATGATCAGTCACATATCTGGGTACTTCCATTTTTAATATAATTTTTTACAATATATCTCTTCATTTGTATATATTCATTGCATTTATAACTTCTTTCAAAATACATATTAAGCCAAACAGGAATAAATCTAAGAAGTTGATTTTAATAATGTTAAACCAAAACAGACTGTCCTCCCCCACCCCCAAAATAATTAATTTTTCTGAAACCCAACAGAAAATAAGCATGTAAGAAAATCAGTAACTACTAACATTTACGTTTTATGCTGGGAAAATAAAGTTGCATTAGGATGGTAATAGTCTCTCGATATGTTGGATGCAATTTAGCATACACAATAATCACTTGTAGGCACATTTCTTGTTTTCTTCCCCCCCCCCCTTCACCCTTCAAATCTCAGGTTTTGCAGTCATCTGAAACTACTACAGATATTAACAGCAATGTTTGTTAACTGTCTTAATTCAATTTATAATGTGCACCTTTCACACTAGCTAAAACAAAGGCCATAATTCTTCCCTGTGAGAAAAATAAGAAATGAAGAGAGCAATCAATGTAAGGCAATGATTTATGTTCATGCTCATCAGTGACCCAATAAATTCCTTGTACAGAGGTTGGAACAAAAGATGTTTTCCATCTTTTCTAGCTTCAAAACTCTTACTGGGCATAGGAAAAGCAATATGCAAGGTAACAGTTCTTTTCCTTTCAATATTCATAGGGTTATGTAGAAAGAGATACTTCATAAGCCAAACAGAAACAGGAGGGACTGAAACCCTGATACTGTTGATTACAGATCTTGGATCATGCTATGTCCCATGGATAACACCTGCAAGTTTGTTTTAGAGGGAGAAAGAAAAAATAAGCTGAGACTTCAGTTGTGGTGGGTTCCTCTTCCCTTTCAGCAAATTGTACATCAAAAGACCGTGCCTTTTTAAAATTGTGATGGACTTTTTTCCAGGAGCCCCATTGCTCTAAAAATGGATTTCTGGCCTCTTTGGATACAACTGTCATTGAAATGGTCTTCAGAAAATGCTTCCCATCTGGCAGCACTTGATCCATAGCTTGTCTCAACATGCAGCTCGGAAGACAACATATATCTTTGCTATCGTAGGGATTGATGCTTTGAAGAAACCCTGATTGTGTGAGAGAATGCATCCTGGCCAAAAGCTGATTGTGCTGGTTATGGCTTCTGCTCTTGAAGAGAGATAAGAGGGAAGATAGCTGGAATAGCTTCTACCCTGACGTTTGCCATTGTAAACAGTCAAGCACTCCCCACTTTTCCTATAGTGTATTGCTTAAGCCAGGAAAGCTCCGGCCCCTTTACACAATCCTGAAGACCAATATGCATGCACCCAGCTTTCCCAGATTCATCTTCAGCAGTTACATCCAGCCACTGCTAATCTCTTTCTTTCACCTTCAAAAGATCAACCGCTTTTAAAAAAGGTATTTTTAAAGAAAACACTGGCTTTTTTATGCTTCAACAGGAGCAATATATTTCATGTATTTCCCTACACTGATTTGCCATCATGATGCTCAGTTCATCCAGGTGCACTTTCTCCTGGATTCTGAAAATCCTGAAAGACATACTGAAGCACAACTGATGACTTGCAAGCTTGATAGTAGTATAAATATATAGCTGGCAATATATAGTTTCCACACAGAAGCACCTAGCTTTCCATGCAGTTTGTCCTTGGAGGACAAAAAACAAAACAAAATCTCTCCCACCCCGCACTGCTACTTTCCCTCCTGAGGCAAGAAATTAAAGTCAATATACTTCATGTCTAAGATGATCTTATGCCTTCCCCATTCAGAAGGAGCCCTGTGGTTACTGTTGTGAAAAGCAAGATGCTAGTCACTGGAGAATTCACTTTTTCTACACCACAGTATTCCTAGGATCTTGTCGGAGGGAGAGAACTCTTGTTGTGTTCCACCTCTCTCTTCTCAATGTGATCTTATTGAGAAAATTCTCCCCTTCTTTTGCCTCCTCATGAGCAAATACTGTAAATTCCAGGCCACATGTTGCATGACATATGCAGGAGTTCAGAGCTATCGGTGAAAGACTGGCTTTTAATGAATATGTAGAACTGCCAGCTTCTCTACCCCAACACTATTATTCCATAAATTCCCACAAAATCCACCTTGCTCCCCCCAGAAAATACACTCCTTCTTTTGCTCATTTATAGGAACTGATCTGGATCCTGGAAGTTGCTGGGGAAGGAGCCCACATCTCAAAAGGAAAAGAATGTAAAGGGCAGCAACTCAGTTTTCTGCCATGCCATAGCCAAAAACCCTCTTAAACATCTTGCTTCTCCCATCCTCATTCAGGCATTCATAATGCTACTGTTTGCTAATTCCAGTTCATTCTAGTCAGTCTTCTGGGGACAGGATGTGCACAGGATGATGGGAGGATGCGATGACTGCCAGAAGATGACCTGAGTTCTCCTTTGGGGGAACTTCATCCCCTCTTACCTGCCTTTTTTTATTCCTTCCAAGAGTCAGGGGGTAAATACTGTTCCAGAGATATGAAGTGCATACATAACTCTTGATGGCACTAAAAGTGCCCCGGGGTACTCTCCCCATTTCCTCAGATGTGCGCTTTTGCTCTTACAGAATCTAGGTTGGGGAGGAAGAAAGGTTGGCTGGCCGCAGAGTGCACATACCCTGAAGCAGGAGGGGCCTCTGCCTTTCTCCAATTCATGAACCGAGCGAAAACGCTTGCACCAAGGTTCCTCTGGACAAGAACTATGTTATTCTGAGCAGCAAGAGACATTCTTAAACGTTCCAGGGACTTGTTGATTTGTTGGGATAGTTAATGGCAAGACTAATAGCAGCAATGTTTTTCAGGGCCTGTTAAAACAAACAAACAATTAATTAAAAAAGAGAAAGATGGCTAAAAGCATATTGCATTTACTGTTAAGAAATGCCACTGGCTCTTACAGTAAGTTGCTGTCAGGTTCAATTCAGCACGTTAATTTGAATTTCAATGCCTTTAAACCTTTAAATCAGCTGATTTAGAATATGATAGAACAAACACTTGGCTTTGATTACTACAGTATTTGAGCTAATTTCTGCAGCAACGTTTCTGGTCTCATTTGCCTGATGCCAATCCAGTCACTCCCAAGGACTTCACACAGTTCCCATTTCAAACTTGTTTCACCCCTTCAAGGATCTCCACCCACGTGGAGAGCAGCTTTAGGACAGGAGGAACAGGCTCTCCTACCTGGGCTGTACAGCGGTAGAGATGGTCTTCCGTATTTAAGGCAAGCAAGTAATCCTGCAGAGACCCAAGTTCCTGCCAACAGAAAAGGTGACGCTCATAAGCAAAATACAGGAACAAGCGTCTGTAGTCTGCAAACCAAAGAAAAGCGAATGACTTACGCTAACTCTGCTCTCAGTAACAAAGAAAAGCTCAGTGAGTGCCCGGTGAAGTGGAAGGAGGACCCCTGGCTTGGTCACATCATACTTCATGTTGTTTTCCAAGCAGCTGAAAAGATGCCACAGTGGCTTCAGCAAAGTGAGATCACAGTCCCTGAAAGAAAGGTATGCTGGAATTAACATGAAAGAGAGCACACTGAAGAACGGCATCACTGCTAACCACTGTCTTACCTATGCACACCAATTTCCCAAGTGACTTTTTTGAATGGCATTTTATCCTAGAGCTCTTAGGAATCCAAGTATAAGCTAACCACACAAAAAAGGTACAATGTAAATGTTCATTTTCCACAATAGAGCTGGGGCAATTTACAGTAGGCATCTCCCTCCCACTTGTTCTGGAGGCAGAGCTCAAGATTTCTCCTTGAAGGAAATAGAGTACTTTCCCCAGCATCAGAAAGCCAAGCTAGAAAAAGAAGTGCAGAAGGAACGAGGCAGTGAGATGTGAAAACCACGCACAACTGGCCGCAAATAGGGATGGAGTCCTGAGGTGTCCCCCTATTTTTCTGATACTGATTGGCTAGAACCTTTAGGCCTTCTGAAGGGTCAAATGATTTTGAGTCTTTCAAACCTAGTGACTTCTAGATGTTCCTGAGTAGTTGTGGAAAACCTGCTTTCTGACTAAGACTAGTGGACTTGGGGACTGTTGGTCATCTTCCTCATCTAAGGGTAATTCCCCTTCCCTGCAATCTGGTTCTGCATCTGAATTGAATGACAGTTGAGATGGCGAATGTAGGTCTCTCCTTGGGATGGAGGCATGAGTCCCCCTACAGGAGTGGCAGGATGGTGCTTGCCCGCTGTGGTGGGGATCTCAGTCTGAGGGGGTGATCGGTGGTGTTTCCCTCTGCCCCCAAAGCCCTTGTGACCTGTGCCAGCTGGCAATCCCAAGGTAGTGTTTCCTGCATTTTTCTTTCCTCTTGGGGAAGGCATGGCTGACAGAGCAGGGTGGTTCTGATTCTGATGATGCTGTGGCCCAGCTGGGAATTCCAAACCCATCCCCGGGGCCTCTGCAATGTGGGATGGCATAAGTCCTTTGTGGGGATAGTACCTGGAGGAGCCACAGAAATAATGATAGCTCTGCTGTTCCCTAGGTGCTGCTGGTTTCAATTTCCACAGGTATCTGGGCCTACTGAATCCCCAGAGGAGCCATTGTAAGCCTGCCACCAGCTATGGCACTGGTCATCTTTCCCTGAAAGAAATGCCATGGTGAGATGAGGGGGAGTACTGCTGCACCACTGGGGCCCAGTCTCCACGCTTGCCCCAGCCACTGGAGAGATCCTCTGAGAGAGCAAGTTGGATGAGCTTGCTGCCCATGGCACCTGTGCTAAGTTAAAGGGAAAAAAGAACAAAAGAAAGAGGGAAAGGTTCTGTCTGTTCTGGTCACATAAACGGCCCATAATGCTCACAACTGTGCATTCTCTCTGGAGCAAGGCAGGGCCACAACTGGGAGAAGAGACCTTCCTTCCTACCTTCCTGGTAGGGCTACGGTCAGAAGAAATTTGAGCGCTGCCTCCAGAGTGATTGGGAGGGACTTACCACTGGATGCCTTGGAAAAACAAACAGGTCAATGTTTATGGAGAAAGATGTATTGAAAGGAAGCTAAGTAACCACTTGTGGGCCAAAACTATTTCTTCCTTTCACAATCTGGAACTGAGAGAATTCAACTTTTTAAAACTCTCAATTGCAACTGAGAACTTAAACAAAGGATTTAAAATGGAAATACATAGCAGTAGCCCTCAAGATCATAAGATGACATTTCAAAACAAGTCTTGAGATGATATATAGCAGTACTGTGGATGGTGCATTTTCTGCAAAAACACAAGAGCTAGGGACTCCCTCAAGAAAACAAAGGTGGAATCAGAAAGTGTACCTCTCGCTGCAGCACTGTATTATCTTCAGAAGCAAGTGGATGGCTTTCAATCGCTGGTGTCCAGTTTGTCTGCAGGCCACGCCCACCTGCCACTCCCAAACTTTAGCAAGTGGAATATGAGGAACTACCTTTTCCTCTGACAGCATTTGTTTCAAGATCTCAAAGCCTGAAATTCAACATAAGCACATTGCATTTTCTATGCACTCTTCTAAGTCTCTGTATTCTTCTCTTTCATTAGTCCTAAACTCTTATCCGTAGAAAAGTTTATAACTAAGCTGGCATATAGAACTAAAGAAAAATAAACATACAGTATAGCTGAGGAAATTAAAATAGCAGTTTCATAATAATGTTTAAAAAGTCAAGGTAGGTAATACAATTATTTTTATTTATTTAGGGCAGCACTCTTCCATCCCCTCTCCTGTAGATGTGTTGGACTGTCACTCTCAGTGGTGTTGGGAGGAGACTGAATTATATCTTCTTAAGTTCTTAAGTAAACTGAATTATATCTTCTTAAGTTCTTAAGTTAAGTTAAGTAAACGCCGGGAGAAGTGGAGGATAGGAAGACCTGGCATGCTATGGTCCATGAGGTCACGAAGAATCGGACATGACTAAACGACTGAACAACAACAAAGTTCTCAACATATATATTTACTAAGTGTCCCTACACAAAGATACCCACCAAAACAAAAGAAATAATACAATGTGCCACCTGAGCAATACTGACCTGTCTGAAATCGCCCCAGGTGACCAGCTGTTACTGTAAACTTGTAACCCCACTCGGTATTGCTCATGTCAGTGGTGAATCGGCAGTATAATGTATCTCCTGTCAAATAAGAAGGAAAGGTTCCCTCACACAGGCTGAAGTGACCCTTTTGACGAGGCTTCCCTTTTTCTTTCATTCATCTGCAAGAGGGAGTCTTGCCTCTTTAATTTTTTTACTACTTGTAGTTTTCATAAGAATTTGCATTAAAATCACTTGCTTTATATAGTTTATTATTTTTTAAAAAAAAGTTCCTTCATTTATTGGAATTAATCAAGATTAATTCAGTCCAGTAACAGCTAAAGCAGGGGTAGGAATCTTTAAAAAAAAATTAAAAACCACATTCCCTTTGTAGTCTTGAAGGCTTACTTTCCCCGCCCTTGGTTTACAGAGATGCAGTAATGTAGCATTTTTAAATAAAACTAAGAAAGCCAACAGCAATCCTTCTGCACTTACAAACACAGACTCTATCAGGATTCCCATCTCATCATGACAGAATTCAGACTACCATTAGTATGGATGTAATGTTATAGGGGAGAGGGAGAGGGAGAGGATTCATTCCAACAGCCTGTTTCCAATCTGCAAACAAGCAACTAAGTTTCCAATGGAATAGTGAGGTGTTCCAGAAGGTAGAATAGGGAATACATCAAACTAAGTGTATTGTTTGCAAGATTGCCGTTTCCCACGATAGAATTGATTGGGGATAGATCCAGGATAGACAGAAAAGGGAAAAGCTCAGATAACACTAACTCATGGAAGTCACTGCCACTGTATCTGGTGATTATGTAGGGTAAGAAAATACTCTCAGGGATAATTTATTGCTAGCTACTACAGGGAGAGCAAAGGAACTCTCTTTGTTCAGAGGCAATATTATCCCTAAGAGCCAGGTACTGGGGGACAATGGCAGGGGAGACCCTCATATCTTGCTTGTGGTTTTCTTGTAGGCATCTGGCTGGCTTTATTGGAAGCCAGGTTCCAAACCAGCAGCGGCCACATTATCAGCACAGGCCCTGGATCCCCACCTGACATCTTCAGGCATCATCATACCTAGCAACATTTCTCTCGTCACCTATTAAGTTTCCTGATACTCTTGATTTTTATGTTTTTTTTTTATTTTAATTTTAATTTAATTTTGTGAAAATGCTCATAGCATCCTCTCAGAATTCCAAAATGTGTCCACTGGGTCCAAAACACTGGGCACCTCTGACATGGGTCTTCAAAACAGAGGGATAGTTGGCTTCCTGAAGAAAACTTTTGTGGTTTACCTGGAAGTTCAAAGTCAGTCCATTTGTGTGGAGGCCCACTGAAGGTATGACGATCGTGGATGAAGTCACAGCTGCTGGCTATGACCAGCTCATCACATCCCTCTTCGGTATTACACTGAGAGTCGAATTTGACTGAGAGGTAGATAGCACCAGGGATATGAACTTTATCCTGTGGATAAAATAATGCATGAATATTAGTGGTGTTCCACAGTCCAGTATCAACAGGAACCAAATGGGTAAAAAGGTAAAGGTTCCCCCCGCACATTTGTGCAGTTGTGTCCAACTCTAGGGGCCGGTGCTCATCTCCGTTTGTTAGCCAAAGAGCCAGCACTGTCCGAAGACGCTTCCACGGTCATGTGGCCACATGACGCACGCGGAACACTGTTACCATCCCACCGAAGTGGTACCTATTCATCTACTTGCATTTGCATGCTTTCGAATTGCTAGGTTGGCAAGAGCTAGGGCTAGTGCGGGAGCTCACTCCGCACGCAGGGCTAGGGATTCGAACCTCCAAACTTGTGAACTTGCGATCTTCCTATCGACAAGCCTGGCGTCTTACCCACTGAGCCATAGAAGCCAATAAATCAACCAAAATGACTAAAGAAAGCCTGTTGGAATACCACAGCTCAAAAATGGGGAATTCACGGTGGAGGCTTGATATTTTTTTCTGATGCAAAGAGAATAAAAACTGTTTCCTATGTGTGGTAGGTTACAAAAGGCATCCTTGCCTAGTCCATGAAGAAGAACCTGCAGCCCAGCTCAACCATTTGGCCCTAGAGAAAGCTGCATGGGCCTATCTAACCATCTCATCAAAAGCCAAAGGCTAAGCATTTCAATTTCTGCAGTCACTTTTGAATGCAGAATCAAACACTTTTAAATAAACAAAAATGTTTTATTTTTATTTCCCAATTCCTTCAAGGAGCTTCTGTGTGTCTACTGTTTTTAACCTCGCTCCAAAGCTCAGATGCAATCCTGCTCCGCTTTCTGTCAGAGAGCCCTTCTTGCATGATTTGCTTCTGTGGAACTCCTCAGTCAAGGGGACAACACAATGATCTCTCCTCTGTACTCGTTCCAGTTCCTCAGCATCCTTCTTGTATTGTGGTGACCCAAACGACACCATATTTCAAGTGTGGTTAGACCATTCCAGCACAGAGTAGAACTATCACTTTTTGTGATTCTGAGACTATATCTCTGCTGAGGCAGCCCAAGTTAGCATTAGCTCTTTTGGCAGTTACAGCTATGTAAGTCTACCAGGACACCCAGGCACTTCTCACAAGTACTACTGCCTGTGCATCTGATTTTTCCTACCTAACTGAAAAACCTTACATTTATCTCCAGTGAACAGTCATTTGCTGGATAGGGCCCAATGTTCAAGTCTATCAAGATCCTTTTGAACCTTGAGCCTGTCTTCTGAGGGATTACAATTTCTCCCAGCTTTGTGTCATCTGCAGATTTGATGAACATCCCTTCTATCCCCTTGTTTATGTCACTTATAAAATGTTGAAGAGCACTGGGCCAGGACAGATCCCTGAGGTACTTCCCTCCATATAGACATAGATGCATTAAGGACCATAAATTGAGTACAGTTATTCAACCAATTGTGAATTCATCTGGTAGTGGGACCATCCACCCATATTGTTCCATTTTATCAAGGTGGCGGCTATGGTTATCTTTATCAAATGCCTCACTGAAGTGTAGGTGTACTGTACCTAGTCTTTTTTATAGTAATTTTATTAAAAAGTATAATTACAACAATAAAAACTAACACAAACTAAAAAAATAAAAGAATTAAAAGAAAAAATAGAAGGTGCAGAAAAGAAAAAGAAAGAAATACAGAAAGAAAAATAGAAAAGAAAAAGAAAGAAAAAATAGAAATTAAAATAGAAAAGAGAAAGAATATAGTAAAGAAAAAGAAATATATAAAGAAGTGACTTCCCCCTTCATCACAAGTATAAATAATTTTGGTAACTTGTCACCTCTTAAAATACAACAAATGATCTCTTCTTCCCATATCCCATCTCTTATCTACAAACAAATCCCTAAAGCCTCATTTCAGTCCTGATGTCAGCAAAAGTCCATTAAGGGTTAGCAGAAATAACAACTTGTCTATTTTGTTGTTGTTCAGTCGTTTAGTCGTGTCCGACTCTTCGTGACCTCATGGACCATAGCACGCCAGGCCTTCCTGTCCTCCACCGTCTCCCGGAGTTTACTCAAATTCATGTTCATTACATCGGTGATGCTATCTAACCATCTCACCCTCTGCCGTCCCCTTCTCCTTTTGCCTTCAGTCTTTCCCAGCATCAGGGTCTTTTCCAGTGAGTCCCCTCTTCGCATTAGGTGGCCAAAGTATTTGAGCTGCAGCTTCAGTATCTGTCCTTCCAATGAGCAGTCAGGGTTGATTTCCTTTAGGATTGACTGATTTGACCTCCTTGCAGTCCAAGGGACTCTCAAGAGTCTTCTCCAGCACCACAGTTCGAAAGCATCAATTCTTCGGCGCTCAGCCTTCCTTATGGTCCAACTCTCACAGCCATACATTACTACTGGGAAAACCATAGCTTTAACTATACGGACCTTTGTCGGCAAGGTGATGTCTCTGCTTTTTAATATGCTGTCTAGGTTTGCCATAGCTTTCCTCCCAAGGAGCAAGCGTCTTTTAATTTCATGGCTGCAGTCACTGTCTGTGGTGATCTTGGAGCCCAAGAAAATAAAATCTGTCACTGCTTCCATTTCTTCCCCTTCTATTTGCCAGGAAGTGATGGGACCAGATGCCAGGATCTGGGTTTTTTTAATGTTGAGTTTCAAGCCAGCTTTTGCACTCTCCTCTTTCACCCTCATCAAGAGGCTCTTTAGTTCCTCTTCACTTTCTGCCATTAGGGTGGTATCGTCTGCATATCTGAGGTTGTTGATATTTCTCCTGGCAATCTTAACTCCGGCTTGTGACTCATCCAGCCCGGCATTTCTCATGATGTACTCTGCATATAAGTTAAATAAGCAGGGTGATAATATACAGCCTTGTCATACTCCTTTCCCAATTTTGAACCAGTCGGTTGTTCCATGTCCGGTTCTAACTGTTGCTTCTTGACCCACATACAGGTTTCTCAGGAGGTGAGGTAAGGTGGTCTGGTACTCCCATCTCTTTAAGACTTTGCCACAGTTTGTTGTGATCCACACAGTCAAAGGCTTTAGCGTAGTCAATGAAGCAGAAGTAGATGTTTTTCTGGAACTCTCTTGCTTTTTCCATGATCCAGCGAATGTTGGCAATCTGATCTCTAGTTCCTCTGCCTCTTCGAAACCCAGCTTGCACTTCTGGTAGTTCTCGGTTCACATACTGCTGAAGCCTAGCTTGTAGGATTTTGAGCATAACCTTGCTAGCATGTGAAATGAGCACAATTGTACGGTAGTTTGAACATTCTTTGGCATTGCCTTTCTTTGGAATTGGAATGTAAACTTACCTTTTCCAATCCTGTGGCCACTGTTGAGTTTTCCAAATTTGTTGGCATATTGAGTGCAGCACTTTAACAGCATCATCTTTTAGGATTTTAAATAGCTCAGCTGGGATACTGTCTTCTCCGCTAGCTTTGTTGTTAGTAATGCTTCCTAAGGCCCACTTGACTTCACTCTCTAGGATGTCCGGGAGCTCAAGGTCA
The DNA here is from genome assembly GCA_023362775.1 of Charina bottae. Lineage (NCBI taxonomy): Eukaryota > Metazoa > Chordata > Lepidosauria > Squamata > Charinaidae > Charina > Charina bottae. The sequence goes on along the minus strand of JALMGJ010000001.1, from coordinate 100,014,835 downwards.
GTGACCACACCATCGTATTTATCAGGGATATTAAGATCTTTCTTGTATAGTTCTTCTGTGTATTCTTGCCACCTCTTCTTAATCTCTTCTGCTTCTGTTAGGTCCCTGCCTTTTTTGTCCTTTATCATGCCCATCTTTGCACAAAACGTTCCCTTGATATCTCCGATTTTCTTGAAGAGATCTCTAGTCTTCCCCATTCTATTGTTGTCCTCGATTTCTTTGCATTGTTCATTTAAGAAGGCCGCCTTATCTCTCCTTGCTATTCTCTGGAATTCTGCATTCAGTTGTTTATATCTTTCCCTTTCTCCCTTGCCTTTTGCTTCCCTTCTTTCCTCAGCTATTTGTAAAGCCTCATCAGTCAGCCACTTTGCTTTCTTGCATTTCTTTTTCTTGGATGGTTTTAGTTGCTGCCTCCTGTACAATGTTACGAACCTCCATCCACAGTTCTTCAGGCACTCTGTCTACCAGATCTAATCCTTTAAATCTATTCCTCACCTCCACTGTATATTCATAAGGGATATGATTTAGGTCATACCTGAGTGGTCTAGTGGTTTTCCCTACGTTCTTCAATTTAAGCCTAAATTTTGCGATAAGAAGCTCATGATCTGAGCCACAGTCAGCTCCAGGTCTTGTTTTTGCTGATTGTATAGAGCTTCTCCATCTTTGGCTGCAAAGTATATAATCAATCTGATTTCGGTATTGACCATCTGGTGATGTCCATGTGTAGAGTCGTCTCTTGTGTTGTTGGAAAAGAGTGTTTGCTATGACCAGCCTGTTCTCTTGACAAAACTCTATTAGCCGTTGCCCTGCTTCATTTTGTACTCCAAGGCCGAACTTGCCCGTTATTCCGGTTATTTTTTGACTTCCTACTTTAGCATTCCAGTCCCCTATGATGAAAAGGACATCTTTTTTTGGTGTTAGTTCTAGAAGGTGTTGTAGGTCTTCATAGAACCGGTCAACTTCGGCTTCTTCGGCATCAGTGGTTGGGGCATAGACTTGGATCACTGTGATGTTGAATGGTTTGCCTTGGATTCAAACTGAAAGCATTCTGTCGTTTTTGAGGTTGTACCCCAGTACTGCCTTTCCCACTCTTTTACTGACTATGAGAGCTACTCCATTTCTTCTAAGGGATTCTTGCCCACAGTAGTATATATAATGGTCTCCTGAATTAAATTCGCCCATTCCTGTCCATTTTAGTTCACTGATTCTCAAGATGTCGATGTTCAATCTTGTCATCTCATGTTTGACCACATCCAGCTTACCTTGATTCATAGATCTTACATTCCAGGTTCCTATGCAATATTGTTCTTTACAGCATCGGACTTTCCTTCCACTTCCAGACACATCCACAGCTGAGCGTCCTTTCGGCTTTGGCCCAGCCGCTTCACTCTTTCTGGAGCTACTCGGAATTGCCCTCTGCTCTTCCCCAGTAGCATTTTGGACACCTTCCGGCGTCATATCTTTTAGCCTTTTGATACTGTCCATGGGTTTTCTTGGCAAGAATACTGGAGTGGTTTGCCATTCCCTCCTCCAGTGGACCACATTGTCAGAACTCTCCATCATGACCTGTTCTTCTTGACCTGACTTCATTGAGTTACGCAAGCCCCTTCGCCACGACAAGGCAGTGATCCATGAAGGGGTTGTCTATTTTAACCTTGATCAAATAAGCCAACTTTATATTCCTTCCTTTTACTTCTAACAATCTTGATCTTTAGTCCCTTCAAATAATGTAATAGAACTTGATTTCTTTTCATTTTTTCTTTGTCCCTTCTCACAAAGCAAATCCAATATAAGACAATTATCCAGGTCGCTCTCTTGGTTTGTTATTTTATATCCCTTTTAATTATTAAGACATTAGCCTTTTTTCTTTTGTATGTCCAGTGTAACATCTTTTTCTATGTCATTCTTGTAGCCTGTCATTTTCAAATCCACCTTCAAATCAGTCTCAATCTTGCCAGGTAAAACGTGTTCCTCTTCCATAACATCTTTTAAACACAGTCTATCTATAGAGGCAGACACTCTTAAAATTAACTTCTGGGTCCATTGTTCAAAAATATCCTTCAATATGTCCAATGTTAAAATATTTTGCTTCACTCTGTATTTGTAAGTTGAGTTTGTGTGTTCTCCTTTAATTGTAATATTTAGTTCCCTCGAATTTTTAGTTCCCTCCAATTTTTAAAGTCTTATGTTTTTTTAAAAAAATAATTCAAAACAAAAACATTTTCCCACGGGAAGAATTCTTTATAATTAATTCCAAAATCTTATTTCAAATTTATCTAGACCCTTAGTCCATTTGTAACTTTCTAAAATCAAAGTTTTAATCACCCTGTTGCTGTTTATTAAAAAATTTTTTTTAAAGCCCTTAAAACCTGTATGTATGTATGTATGTATGTATGTATGTATGTATGTATTTATTTATTTATTTATTTAATTTATTCCCCGCCCATTTCCCATGCAAGGGACTCTGGGCGGGTTACAATAATTAAATTTAAAACTTCTTTTGCTAAGGATTGAAGGAAACTCATCCGGTGCAGTAAAGCTTGTGGATCCAAAGGTTCCTAATCACTGAAAAGCAGTTAACAAGCAATTTCCGAAAGTGATTAGAAAAGGAAGTATGTAAACCCAGGGTCCCTTCAAAGGTGCTAACCGCAGTTTGAGAAAGATAGCTATTCCTTTGTCTCCCGGAGCTCTAAACCCACCAGAGATCGCCGTCTTGTGTCTCCTCACGAGAAGCAACTGACTGGACCATTTGTGGGCAATCTCAAGTCCTCTCCTTGTCTGGAGAGGAATTATCGAAGAGCTGGTCTCTTTGCTGACTCTTCATTCCGCTTCAGTCATTGGCACCGCTTTTCGTGGAGCTGTCTCCAATCTGCCATTTCTTCCCCGGAAGTCCTATACCTAGTCTTCAGTAAGGCATTTAATTGGGCTGCCCATAGCCTCCTTTTTGATAAAATAGAACAATATGGGATGGATGGTCTTGTTAGTGATGGTTGCCTTGGCAATTCCAAATGAACATTTTGCTCACCTGGCATCAAGACTACTAAGCATAGTACCTCAAAGTTTGTGTTATTGTTGTAAGGGTGCTTGGACTCGCGTACTTGGACCGCCATCCCAGGCTCCTCCATGAACTGACAGGCTGTAAGTGCCATCCTTGCTAGCATGGTTCCACTGCATCCACGGAGCACTTTCAGTAAAATCTGTAGGAAGGACCAGGGTGGGGGAATGATACACACAAAAATATGATTCACAAAATAAATGTTGGTTAAAGAACATACTACTGATAAGTTTGGTATCAATAAAAATAAAAACAGGTGGGTGTGATGAGTAATGGAACAAGAAAGGTAAAATAAGAGGAGAAACAGAGAGACACTGGATGGCACTTGTGTTTTTGTCTAAGAGGGAGAAAGGGGCCTACTATTACAGGACTGGTAGAGATATGCTGGATTACACACTATTTCCCCTTGGGAATGGATTGCTATTCATAGATTTAAGTATGATCAAGGTTAAAAAGAGATCTTACTTAATGAGATTAGGAAGCAATTTCAAACCCTTTTTTTTCCAATTTAAGGTAGAAAGCTAGGAGGAGGGGGATGGTCTTTGAGAGGAAGCCAAGATTTAGAGCACCCTAGATCCCTAATTGGGTAAGAACACATTGTTACTACATTTCTACAGGCCAAAACTCTGAACACCTAAAATAATTTTCTATGTTAGTATTAATGGATTGCTCCAATAACATCAGTTACACTAAAAAAAAATGCCTTCTCCCTGAGAAGGTAAGGCTGCTATTGTCCCCCTAGCCCAATTCTGTTTACTGTGACTAGCAGCTATCCAAATACTCAGGCATTCTAGGATTGCTTCGCTTGAGACTGAACTATGATCTTCTACATGCCAAGTAAGTGCTTTACAACTGATTACAGACATTCTACATCAGATCTCTTCTGTCATGAACTTCAAATGAACATGGAAAACCGGAATATTCTATTCCTCTGTAGTTAGTTATTTTGCAAAACCTGAAACATTTTCCAGGATAGACAGCTTATAATTTACATTAAGCGTCACCTCTCAACTGGTTCTAACTTGGCATGAATAAGTTTGAGAAGGTTAAAGCACACAAAAGCATTATTTGACTTGATTTTTCTTCTCTCCTCTTGAAATCCAACTTGAATAGAAGACTAAAATATTGTCTTCTAGCACATTAGAAACAAAATTGGCCAAAACAAAACAAAACGAGTTGCATCTGTTGCATGGGACAGACTAATGCTCTGATTTGCCTGCTAGTTTCAAGCTACTTTTCCCTGTTTGCTCCCAAATCAGAGGGATATACTAAAAGAAGTTGTTACCTTTTCGCACAGCTGTTTTTCCTCTAGCTGCAAGAGCATGTCCAGGATATATGTCATGTGAGCAGGGCCACTGAGATCTAACATCTCCTCACTTATTGCTACGTCATCAGGCCACTCAGCCAACAACAAAGCAAGGACGTGCCTGGCATAGAGGACAGCAGTGGCTTCATTGATCCGGTAGAGATAACCCCGCACAGTTTTCTTGCTCCTGGAGTCCAACTCCTTATGCAGGAGGACAGAACTTTTGGTGCGGCGTTGCTTGGCATAACTGAGTTGGAGGTCACTTTCTGTGTTGGTGATGAGTTTCTGGGTCACTGGGTTGGATTCCTCGGTGGCTTTGCTGCAGGGAGCAGGCTTGGACTGTAAGATAAGAGGAGTCTCAGGAGATGTGAAACTGTCTCATTTCAAAATCTACCCTGCCTTTGGATGCTGCCCACATATTCTGGGTGACTGTTTTCCATAACAGTCAGTAATAGAAACTGTGATAGAGCTTTATGACTAAGTGGATTACTGTATTTTATTGTGGCTGATGCCCATTTTTGATATGGTCAATTGACTAATCAATAAAGTTATACTGACTGACTAAGTGGAGATTGGAACTCAAGTCTTGCTTGTCCACATCTGACATCCTGATTGGTACACCATGCTGAATCAGCTGATCACCTACAGCACCAATGGGCAAGATGTGATCCTTAAAATGTTTCTGAGCAACTTACATCTGCCCAGCATGACCAATGTGAAGGACAATGGCGGATACAGTCCAACAGCATTTGGAGGGCCAAACTTTGCCCATCATCAATAAAGCTCTCCAAAATGGACACTAGGTTCTAAAAACAAATTAATATTCTATTGTATGTTCTGGCTTTAAGGGTTCTATACTATGAACATGTCATATTTCTTATTGTGTGTTAATCTAGCCTTTTTTTAAAGATTTTTTTATCCCACCTATATTATTTTTATAAATAAGGCAGCGAACATACCTAGTACCCCTTCCTCCTCCTGTTTCCCCACAACAACAACCCTGTGAGGTGAGTTGGGCTGAGAGAGTATGACTGGCCCAAGGTCACCCAGCCGGCTTCCATGCCTAAGGCAGGACTAGAACTCTCTGTCTCCTGGTTTCTAGCCTGGTGCCTTAACCACTAGACCAAACTGACTCGCTTTTCCAGTTTAATATCCTCTGGGTATATTAAATTTCTACTTCCCAAAATATCTCACAGCCACACCAGTGAGTGATTGGAGCCTAACAACAGAGTAAAGAAGGCTGGTTGATTTGTATAATTTGGAATATTAGTTTTATGTACATTGCAGTCAACTAGCATTTCCCAATGCCTAAGTCCCTCCAGATGTTTAGACTACAACGCTAATCAGTTCCAACTAATATGGTTAATTATCACATTTGTTAGAAGCATTAGATATTCCTACATAAATGGAGCAAAGTAAAGAAACACTTTGCTTAAGACAGAACACTCACCAAACATGGCACAATGATCATATCTGTATCCAGGGCTTTGGAACTCTGCTCTTCGGAGCGTAAACGCTTACTGGGCTGCCATTTTTGAGCCAATGTTTGAATCCTTTCATCCATGGTAAGTACTTCTCCATCAAATCTTTAACAATATGCACACAAATATTTCACTGTCAGCATTTAAAGACAATACTTTTATGCAGAGCAATTTCTACATTTTCAAAACCATTTCCCTCCTACTTTATACTGGCAGTTATATTTGGTCATGTGGCTTTCTTTATATGTAGGTATCTTGTCCATGTTCCCTGCAATTTAGATTATCTTTTATATCTTATGCTTTTAATTTGCAAGATAAACTTGTTTTCAGAGCCAAGGTAACTGATTGCAAGTAATCTATCCTCTCCCTGTTTCTTAGGCCAAGAAAACTTGTTGGTACGTTGGGCTGTAACTGCCATTATTTATAGCGAGAATGGAAGGACAACAGCTTGGAGAGGCTCTTTTAGCAAAAGGTTGTAGCATAAAGACATCTTACAGAAGCGGTCTGCCTCTCTCCGGGGTTGTACCACTTCAGCCTGCAAATGGGCAAGACCATGATGGAGTGTTCCTTACACACTAAATGGTTCTCTTCACTGAAAAGTGGCCTAGAGAGCTGTCCTTTGAAATGGTACTCTTGTCTTCCTCAAAATTATCAACAGCTCATTTTGAAATTAAACATGCTCCCCTGCCCCATTGCCTGATATCTGCAATTGCTGAAAAAAAGCTCTTGGCCATCTGCTAGTTTTCTCTTTTGATATTCTTGATTAACAGATTAATTAAGTCTGTTAATTAAGGTAAGACAGGTAAGACAGCCCCCCCCCCTCTCCTGGCCTTCCGGAAGGGGGTTAAGACATGGTTATGCCACCTTGCTAGGGATGGGAGGGGGGATAGCCATTCGTGGGTGTGGTTGGCTCCGTGGTGGTGCCAAGAATAAGATCTTCACTTGCCATCTTGAATTTTATATTTTTATATTTGCATTTGCATTTATATTGTATTGTTTTTTAGCGATTTGTGATTTTAATCATCTGTAAGCTGCCCAGAGTCATCATATGCGAGATGGGTGGTAGAGAAATACAATAAATAAATAAACAAACAAACCACTATGGATACACAACTTTTCATTCCAAGTCGAGTTCGGAAATTCTCTTACCTCTTCTGAACCTCTAGGAAGAAAGAATCTGTTTTTTTCATGTGCAATTCATACATGGCCCGAAGAATATGGAGAGGTGCATCTAGCGCATCATGTGTCATCTGAAAATAGGTTCAACTGTGATTAGGTGAGAAGAAGGGAAAACAGTTTTCTAACAGTAGACAAAGTAGCTCAGGGCTGAATTGTTGGGTTCTTGGTGTTTTCTGGACTTGGTTGTTTTTTTTGCAAATGTTTCATTACCAGATGCTTCACTGCCAGTGAACACCAAGAACTCAACCCAATTTTTTTCTCTATGCCCCTAAGGACCATTTTGGAAGTACATGCATATGGTAGAGTCAACCTTTGGAACCGAAACTACTGTGTTAGGCTTCAACCACATGAAAATACCGCCCCCCCCCCCATTCATTCATTCATTCATTCATTCATTCATTCATTCATTCCTACATTCATTAAACTGGCTGCATAGATAAGATCTGCCTGCAAAGGCTGGGAGGGGGGGTTAGTGCAATTTCTGTCAATTCATTTACTTTCACAGGAAACAGCAAATGAGGCAAAAATACTAAAGCGCCAGCCCCGGGTTACCTGAAACATTAGATAGATCTGTTCAAGAAAAAGTTTTACATGGACTAGAGTCCACTTCAGAGGCTGTTGGCTATAGTTCATGAAACCTGATAGCACACCCAATTTATTGATCATCTAGGCATAATTGGATCTTGTATTTTTGCCACTGTAACATGCTAACAGGACTTTTTATCTGCAATTTGGGACACACGGGAGTTGAACATTGAAGTAGAGGTGGAATATAACTTCAGTGACACACACTGTGTGACTGCCCTCCTTGACTTCCATACCAGTAGCCTTCTCCCCTGAGTGAAACACTAATCTATAATTTCTGCTTCTATTCTTGGGCCTGTCTTTTGCCTTGATCAACAAACCCTTGTTCTCTCAAGAGAACCTCAAACAGCATGGACAGTGCAACACAAGCTTACATGCTGTGCTGCTGAGTACAAATGAAGCATTCCCAGTTTTTAAGCCCTGCCCCATCCACTGAACATCCCTGCCCCATCCACTGCACAACAGTACCAGGAAACATATTTTGGTGGTTTCATCCAGGCCCTCCAGTGGGTCAAGCCTATTCTGCTCAGCATCAGAAGTGACAACAGACTCATTTACTGCTTGCTCATGATCCCTCTCATTGAATTCTGAGTCCTTCTGTTCAGCCATAGAGCTTATCTCCGTTTTTGAGGAATAAAGCATGACTGACAAGATCTGCAAGGATAAAGACAGGGTACAACTTAAATTGCATTGGAAAGCCACTTAAGTGACAATTTATAGACTGCTATGCTTCTCTGATCACTAACATCATACACACTTGCAAGTAGCTCATGTAGACTCATGAGTTCATTTTATCTTTTACTCAACCAACCTATTTGTTGCTACCCCACTCCTATGGTACAGCATTCCCCCTAAGTTTGGGAATGTTTGGGAATTCAAGAAGTCCATTAAGAATTGGCTGTTCTAGGAAGCCTTTAGGGATTGAAGCGGAAATGGCTCCCATGCAGGTGGTGATTTTCTATACAGGAGATTGTTTTTGAGGCACATTCGAATGGTGATAATAAATATTGTATTATATTAACTTCTATTATGAAGGTGGGGTGTTTGCTGCTTGAAGTGCCCTACAAGCCTAAACAATAAATATATAATTGCCAATCCAGTTTCATAGGTCTGGCTCATCTCCAAACTCTGAAGAAAGTCGCTTATGCAAAGGTATGAATTGTTACTAGGAAGATGGCAAGATCCTCTCTAGATATAAAGCTTCGTGAAGGCAGTAAAGAAACACCTCGTCTTTCTGACTTGAAGGTGTTTTTGTGTTTTTAATGGTGAATGAAGAGCCAGTGTGGTGTGATGGTTAAGGTACTGAACTAAGAGAGGGGAGACCCAGGTCCTCCCTTAGGCATGGAAGCTGACTGGGTGACTCTGGGCCAGTCCCTCTCTCTTATCCCTAGACTTGGAAATAAAAAAATCAACTCTTCTTGGACCAGCATGGTAGATTACAGTCCATAACCTTCAATGGAGAGGCCATCATTCTGCAAATCGATTCACGTTGATAATAATTAAATACCATGTATACATTTAATAGGCCAAAGTTATACTCTGCCTATACCTTCTCTGCCCTCTCTCGCTAACGGCCTAAAATCTAAATAATGCCAAATCCTTCATATACTAGACTTTTGCTAGAAGTTGCTTACACACATCTGTTCCACCATAGAATTCAAAGTGGTAAATGTAATTTATATCTGTTACACAGCAGATTTGCTTCTCTTCTGCAAGGCTGCTGCCTCATCAGCCTTTAGACCATACTCTAGGATTTTAGTAGTTGAAGAGTCATGCATGAACATAACCAATAAATAATCTCCCTGTAACTGATAAAGTGAACACTAGGTTATTGAATTTTTTACTATGGAACTCTTATTCTCAAAAAGGCCATCTCAAAGCTTGGGTGTACATAATCCCGCAACAGATTCACAAAGACTCCAGCCCCCCTCCCTCCATCAATTTGCATTCTATTAAGGTTTGCTGGGAATATCATATCCAGTCTGGAGCAAAAAGGCTATGAACATTTTAAGTGACACATTCTTTTAGCATTCCTTCTTCTTAGCTGAAGCACCATTAGAATGACCGAAAGTATGAACAACACAAAACTGCAAGAATGAGATGGAACTGCAGATGGACACAATACATCAAATAACTGAGTGTGCAGGGAAGAACTTGCCCAGCTGCTTTGAATGCACTGTTACGTTACCTCCAAGTCTCGTAGAAGCCAAGTCTTACTGAAGCCTGTTCCTTTGCTACACTTCTTCACCAACAGCTTAAGTAAACCAGCTTGTAGAAAGGCTGTGCGGATTTCTTCAAAAGCATGTGTCTGTTGATCACAGGAAAAAATGGTAACCGTTAACCCTTTGACTAAGAATGATAGTTTATCAGGTTTTCTCAACCTCAGCAATGTTAAGATGTGTGAACTTCAACTCCTGGAATTCCCCAGGCAGCATGCTGGGGAATTCTGGGAGTTCATACATCTTAACATTGCTGAGGTTGAGAAACACTGGTCTATATGAACTGATTTATTTTCAGGGTTCTTGTTGAAGGACCTCTTATATTAGAAAGGCACTGAACATATGAAGATCACATTTTCATCTACGGTTTACAGAATTAAATGTGTTTAACCACTGTTCCTTCCCAAGGTAAAATTAGTCTGGTATACAATATTCCTGATCAAGAAAACATAATCTTGGATTGCAATGTTTATGTTTTAAAGTATAAAGTATGTAAGCCGCCCAGAGTTGTTTTCGAGATGGGCGGTGGAAAAATACAATAAATAAATAAATAATAAATAAAGATTTGAAAATAATTTATCAGAAGTGTGAAGGGGTTTTGGCTGCTGGCTTTTGTCTTAACTGTTTAACTTTTTGATAATGAAAAATGGATTCTTAATGGACCTTCTTGTTCCTTTGGGTTCTTTCTTCTGTTATTTTAAAGAACCCAAGATGGTGGGTTCAAAGCCAAAGCTAGACAGCCATTTGCCATGAATACCTTAATTGGGATTCCTACATAGAGCAGATAATTGAATATGATGGCCTAAATGGTCTCTTCCAAATCTGTGATTCTATGATACAGATTTTCATCAGCAACTTTCTGAAGTTTATCTTTTTTCTTTATCAAATCAAATCAAAGTTTATTGATTAGCCTTTAGGACATATCAAAATACAAAATTTAAAACACTAAATATTAATAAAACCCTATGTAAAATTAATATAAAAGGGCAAATTAAGTAGGGAAAAGATAAAAATACTGTAAGTAAATATACATGAGTGAAAATACGAATCATATTTCCGTGTCACCCCTATCAACCCCACATATACAGATCTCAACTGTATTGATTTACTTAAGTACAGAGCTGCATTATGTGTTATTTTTGGGTCCTGGCCACACATAAAATATGTTGTTTTAATATGTCGTTCCCAATGAGTCATTTGTTTGATGTATGGACCAAGATGCAGATCTCTCACCTTCTTGTACAAATTACAATCAAATAATATGTGCGCTATATCCTCTCTCTCAGGCGCTCCGCAGATACAAGTGCGTTCGTTATAAGGGATACAGTTAAATCTCCCGTATCTAACCATTGTATCAAGCTGATCAAATCTAGCTCGAGTGAATACCTCCCTAAGATGTTTTGGCATTTGTATCTTTAAATAGTTGGCAGTTTGAAAAGTGTGTTTATATCGGCTCAGCCATTTCAAATTGCCAGCCTTACTAAGGGTGGCTATATCTTTTTGCACTTCTATATCTGAGATTCTTTGTGCAGCAATCTTTTTGACTTGTTCTCCGGTTGCATAAGAGACAGGGAGACCACAGCTCCCTATATAATTTGTCAATTGTACAATCCAGGTGGTCAGTAATTGGGATTTTATCTGTTCTAATAGACATACATTTGGAAGTCTGTCAGTCTCCCATTTCATTTCATCCATTTCATTTCATTGATTTTACACCAGTAGTTATATACTCTGATTTTAGACAATGCGTAAATTGTATAAATTCCCAGTTCGGTTCTAACTGCAGCAGCTGAAGTCCTTTTATCTACACCCAGAATGCTTCTCAAATGCTGGGATTGTGTTTGTTCTAATAATGAAGTAGAATTTAAGCCCCAAACCTCTGCTTCGTATAAGAGCATAGGAGTAACCTTAGCTTTATATACTTTAATTTACTTTATATACTTTAATTATTGGGGCTAGGGGACCTGGAGGGGGCGTGGTGGCTCAGTGGGTAAGACGCCAGGTTTGTTGATCGGAAGATCGCAAGTTCGGAGGTTCGAATCCCTAGTCCCGCGTGATGGAGTGAGCTCCCGCACTCACCCCAGCTCTTGCCAACCTAGCAATTCGAAAGCATGCAAATGCAAGTAGGTTAATAGGTACCACTTCGGTGGGTAGGTAACAGCTTTCCGCGTCATGCCGGCCACATGACTGTGGAAGCGTCTTCGGACAGCGCTGGCTCTTTGGCTAACAAACGGAGATGAGCACCGGCCCTAGAGTCAGACACGACTGCACAAATGCGCGGGGGGAACCTTTACTTTACCTAACCTGGAGAGCTGTGATTTTTTAATTTAAGCAGTAGATTCAAACGTGCCCTTGCTCTGAGTGAGCTCCTTTGATGGTGAAAGACCCAAGATCCAGTCTCAGAAAAAATTACCCCTAGGTAAGGTTCACTTGTTCTATTAATTCACCATCCAATTGCCATCTATGTCTCTGATGTCGTTTTCCAAACACCATAACTTTTGACTTTGATTTATTAATGATTAGAGAGTTATAGAGGATAAATCACAAGCCGGAGTTAAGATTGCCGGGAGAAATATCAACAACCTCAGATATGCAGACGATACCACCCTAATGGCAGAAAGTGAAGAGGAACTAAAGAGCCTCTTGATGAGGGTGAAAGAGGAGAGTGCAAAAGCTGGCTTGAAACTCAACATTAAAAAAACCCAGATCATGGCATCTGGTCCCATCACTTCCTGGCAAATAGAAGGGGAAGAAATGGAAGCAGTGACAGATTTTATTTTCTTGGGCTCCAAGATCACTGCAGAAGGTGACTGCAGCCATGAAATTAAAAGACGCTTGCTCCTTGGGAGGAAAGCTATGGCAAACCTAGACAGCATATTAAAAAGCAGAGACATCACCTTGCCGACAAAGGTCCGTATAGTTAAAGCTATGGTTTTCCCAGTAGTAATGTATGGCTGTGAGAGTTGGACCATAAGGAAGGCTGAGCGCCGAAGAATTGATGCTTTTGAACTGTGGTGCTGGAGAAGACTCTTGAGAGTCCCTTGGACTGCAAGGAGGTCAAATCAGTCAATCCTAAAGGAAATCAACCCTGACTGCTCATTGGAAGGACAGATACTGAAGCTGAAGCTCAAATACTTTGGCCACCTAATGCGAAGAGAGGACTCACTGGAAAAGACCCTGATGCTGGGAAAGACTGAAGGCAAAAGGAGAAGGGGACGGCAGAGGATGAGATGGTTAGATAGCATCACCGATGTAATGAACATGAATTTGAGTAAACTCCGGGTGACAGTGGAGGACAGGAAGGCCTGGCGTGCTATGGTCCATGAGGTCACGAAGAGTCGGACACGACTAAACGACTGAACAACAACAACAAAGAGAGTTATCCTGACAATAGGAGCTAAGTCTTCTTAACAGCCTACGCAGTCCTACTTGCGAATATGATAATATAATATCATCGGCGTATAGCAAGGTGTTACAACAGTGCTTTCTAAAGTGCCGCTGTTGGCGACACACTAACGGCGGCAGCGCGCGCAGGGGCGTGCACAGTGGCGGGGCGCGCGGGGGCATGCATGGCGGCAGTGGCAGCGGCCTCCGCTAAAATGCGGAAGCGCTGATGGCACGCCCCCGCTGCTGCTTCCGGGTTGTGTGGCGACACACCAGACTGTGTGTTGCGACACACTAAAGTGTCGCGACACAGTTTGGAAAGCTGTGTGTTACAATATATATTTAGGACTTTAGGCATATGTGCCGTAGGATCCTTCATTACTCCTGGTAAGTCGTTGGTGTATAAGTTAAATAATAGTGGTGCTAATATGCACCCTTGTCTTACCCCTCTATATGTATTGGTCCTATTTGTCATAGCTCCATTTACCCCAAACTGCACCCTCAAACAGGTGCTTGTATATAAAGCTTTAATCAATGCCAGTAGTCCGGGTTCTATTTTGAGGGCAGTCAGTTTACTCCATAGTACTTCTCTATTTACCGTGTCGAATGCTGTAGTAAGATCTATAAAAGCAGCAAACAAGTGTCTACTCTTACAGATATATTTGGCAATCAGGTGGTTCAAAGCAAAGCAATTGTCGATAGTAGAACGGCTTTGTCTAAAACCTGCCTGTTCTTCCGCAAGGACTTTTTTCTTTATCAGAAATCAGCAGTGCTCTTTCTTCTATGGTCCATACACCCTATGATTTATATAATTCTGAGTCATAAAATGCATTGGGAGTCTTTGTCCATTTCTGTACCTTAAGTGTTCTGTAAAGTCCCTTCAGAGCAAGAGATAAAACCCATGTTGCTTCCACTGCCTCTGCAAAGCTACTGTCAATGCTGGTCTGGAGAAGATGGCTAGTTATAAAGACAAAATGTTGGAGATACTGGCGCAGCTGGCCCTGAGACTCAGCATCATCTTGCTCACATGGTTTAATCAGCTGGAGATCTTTCACTAGAAAGCAGAAATAGATGAATTTCAGTTGGTATCTGTGCTGGGTTCACCTTTGTTTACTTGAGTCTGCCTTGACCTAGCACGATGCAACATGAGATTAATACAAACTCTTTTTTCAGATCTACCTCAAAATAAACTTTTTCTATAATTATGTTTTTTACATCCACAGAAAGATGATGTAGACAGAATATAGGTTAAGGGTTAGGCTGGCAGTGAATAATTTTGTCATATGATGCTCATTCAGCCACTTCTAATATTCTACTCCAATACAGGTAGATCTTGCTTACCGACTGCCTTGTCCATGACCATTCGAAGTTACAATGGTGCTGAAACAATAACTTTACGACCAATGCCCGCATTTGCAACCTCTGCAGCGTCCCTCAGTCATATGATCACCATTACACTCAGTATGCATTGTCCTGTGCCTGACCTGTTGTTTTTCTCCCCCCACCTTGCAGAGCGGAGAGACTGGAGAGGAAGGGATTACAAGAGAGTAAGTGGGCACACAATGGGATGCGGTGGCACTGGCAGCCCCAAGTGCACTACGCAAACAGCTCGTGTATCCCCAACTGTGTGCCCGCTTCCTCTCCTGTAATCCCTTGCTCTCTAATGAATGTAAAGACAAACACGAATTACCTTCTTGCTAATTATCCCAGCACCGGGTGGGGGAGTGGTTAGGAGGCAAACAAAAGTGGAAGGTATGAAACTGATTAGCCTTGTCAGTTACAGGCAGCAGCTGCAAGCTGACTATCCCAGCACTGGGGTGAGCATTCCAAAGGGCAGGGGAATGGGGAAAAGGAAAGCACAGTCGCGGTAATGTGATTTCCCACTTAGTGACTGCTTTGCTTAACAACAGAGCTGCTAGTCCCAACTGTGGTCGCTAAACAAGGACTACCTGTAACAAAAAAACTGTCTTCTGCAGCAGCCTGGTCCAACTATTTTTGAAAATCACTGCAGAAAGAGAGACTAGAAGCTCAGCATCCCAACAAAGCCATTGGTCTACAACTGCCAAACTGTGTTAATCTCCTCCTTTGCCTGCCCACACTATTGCAAAGTTATCTTCACAGGTATAAAGGGCAGAACTCTTTAAAAATGGATAATTAAGACTAACTGCACAATGGAATTGCTGATGTGAAGAAAACATCTTTGCTTAAGCAATGATGGAAATGTTAAAAGAAGGGGAATATGACATGTTGTGGCTAAAATGGTGAATGGCATCCTCTGGGCCTATTCCTTTTGATTTAGTTCTTTACCATTAAGAAAATCAAAGAGACTTCGAAGAGGTGCAACTAACCCTGATCCCTGGACAAGGGCTCTTTTGAATTTCAGTAGTCTTTGGGGTGAGCCTGTTATTTGGCATGATTCAGAGTATGACAAACTATAGTTTTGGGCCATTTTCTCTGTTTCCAGAAGTATTTGCACCAAAGAAATAATCAGATGGGAAATAAAGCTTGGTGTAGCTACTGTGTGGGGCTTGGTTTATGTATGAAGCAGAAGGCAGTGATAGAACAAACTGTATTACTCAGATGGCAGGCGAGCATCAAATGTTCAAAGCTTTCTACAAACAGCTGGGATCCATGCTCTCTTCTCTGCTGGTTTAGCTTTTCTGTTTACTTGAGGCTTCTCCACTACCCTAAGAGCATTCAAAACTACGACCTACTACCCGCAGTCCATTTGGCTGCCTCATTCTCTTCCACATATAGGTCAGGCCCACACAAACTAAGCCTCTATGGACAAGATGTAGATAAATATCCAAACGTGAGTGAAACGAACCAGCTTTCCTCTTCCGGGTTTTAACATCCACAACCACAGCCCTGTTCTTCTCTGTGAAGTGCTTGAGAAGGATCACCTTGTGGGCCTCGTTTGCATTGTCCATATACACTGATCTGGTTCCCATGCACAGAACCTGTAGAGTCGGAAAGAAACATTCAGATGCCATTTGTCCAGTTAATGTAGGGTTGCTCTCTCTCCAAGCAAACTACAAGTGAAACCTTGATTTACTGGACCATTTGGGGGAGGGGTTATCCATTATAATCTAAATTTACATCATTTGTATCCATTTATGTCACATACACAATGTAAATTGTCACAAATTACAGTACGTCCATTTATGTGACTCATCTGGACTATTGATATTTGGGCTGTTATTTGAAAGAATGCCTGGGTATCACTTTGGTCTAGTGCAAGGGTCGGAAATGGCGGCTCGCGAGCCAGATGCGGCTCTTTGGCCCCTTGAGTGTGCCTCTTCCGCAGCTGAACTCACCCCCGCCCCTTCCACGTGATAGGCCCCCGCCCGCAAACCCTGCCCCCTGGCTCTCGCACTGAGTGAGGCCCGGCGCGGCAGGGAGGCAGCGCCATCTCCAGCCGCAGCAGCCCCTGCGTGGAGAGAGGCAAGCAGGCAGGTAAGCGGGCAGGCCTCGTTTCCCACCCCCATCATCATCTTCGTTCAACGCGGGCGGGCGGAAGCGGCCAAGGGGGGCGGGCCCGGCGGCGGAGGCCAGGGCTGCCCGCTTACCTGCTGCCTGCCTCTCTCCGCGAGGCCCCCGATCCGGCTTGGACCCCGGGAAGGCAGCGGGGGGCCTCGCGGAAGGAGGCAAGCAGGCAGGTAAGCGGGCAGGCATCGTTTCCCGCCCCCCATCATCTTCTTCGTTCAACGCGGGCGGGCGGAAGCGGCCGAGGGGGGCAGGCCCGGCGGCGGAGGCCAGGGCTGCCCGCTTACCTGCCTGCCTGCCTCTCTCCGCGAGGCCCCCGATCCGGCTTGGACCCCGGGAAGGCAGCGGGGGGCCTCGCGGAGGGAGGCAAGCAGGCAGGTAAGCGGGCAGGCCTCGTTTCCCACCCCCATCATCTTCGTTCAACGCGGGCAGGCGGAAGCGGCCGAGGGGGGCGGGCACGGCGGCGGAGGCCAGGGCTGCCCGCTTACCTGCCTGCCTGCCTCTCTCCACGAGGCCCCTGATCCGGCTTGGACCCCGGGAAGGCAGCGGGGGGCCTCGTGGAGGGAGGCAAGCAGGCAGGTAAGCGGGCAGGCCTCGTTTCCCACCCCCATCATCAGCTTCGTTCAACGCGGGCGGGCGGAAGCGGCCGAGGGGGGCGGGCCCGGCGGCGGAGGCCAGGGCTGCCCGCTTACCTGCCTGCCTGCCTCTCTCCGCGAGGCCCCCGATCCGGCTTGGACCCCGGGAAGGCAGCGGGGGGCCTCGCGGAGGGAGGCAAGCAGGCAGGTAAGCGGGCAGGCCTCGTTTCCCACCCCCATCATCATCTTCGTTCAACGCGGGCGGGCGAAGAGCGGCTGTGGGGGGGGCGGGCGGCGATGACAAGCGGCGCGCTTCAGGCTTTCAGCGCTGGAAGGCGGCCCGGGCCTCCTTCCAGCGCTGAAAGCCTGAAGCGCGCCGCTTGTCGTCGCCGCCCGCCCCCCCCCCCCCACGGCCGCTCTTCGCCACAGATCCCGCCGGAGCTGATCTCCCTGGACCCCGGGCAGCTGGGCCGGGTGGACGCCGTCTCCCGCCCGCAAACCCCGCACCCTTCCACGTGATTGGCCCCCGCCCGCACACCTCACCCCCTTCCACGCGAATGGCCCCCGCCCGCAAACCCCGCCCCCTTCCACGCGATTGGCCCCCGCCCGCAAACCCCGCCCCCTGGCTCTCTAGCATGTCAAAATGTGCACGAGCATGTCAAAATGGCTCCCGGCATAAAAAGTTTGCCGACCCCTGGTCTAGTGCATCTGAAGTCCATTAAATTGAACTCCACTAAATCAAGATTTCACTGTACGCCTTTGCTGTTTCAGAAAGCGCTTGCCTTAATATGCTCACCTCTGGAAAGCCAACAAGTACCAGTAACGTGAAAATGTTGGTATGTTTCAACTGAAAGGGAAGCTGCTTGATGCAGTGGTCTGTGAAGGCAGCAATCACGTCATGCCACTGAGAGGAGGAGTTCAGCGCGCGCAGAATGTCCGCCATGGTGCAAGCCCAGTCCAGTCCGACACGGCTAAAAACCAAGGGTTAGAATTAATGATATATCTTCACATGTGCTCCTGCATGTGCCTTTCTTCTGTCAGCATGGCTTCAAAAACTGAAAAGAGCCAACTACTGTTTTGCTTCACTTGTAATTCCCATTGAAGTGGGCTGCCTTCTTCTGGGGTAGACCCTGCCGGCTGGGAGGAGCATCCCTTGCAGAGCTTACTGCTGCCTCTATGGATTCTAGTGGGCTGCAGAAAATGACTTGGAGGGCAGCAGGTGGCCTTCAGGCAGTGAGTTTGAGATCTCTGCTCTAGGGGGGACAGTCTTCCAAAGTTTAAGATCTAGCTCCACTTTCAAATAAGCTACAATATAGGACTCACTTCAATTATTTTCAGCATTTCCCATTTCTCTCTTTCTAAAGGAAAAGGTTCCCCCGCACAGTCGTGTCCGACTTTAGGGGCCGGTGCTCATCTCCGTTTGTTACCCGAAGAGCCAGCGTTGTCCGAAGACGCTTCCACGGTCATGTGGCCGGCATGACGTGCGTGGAACGCTGTTACCATCCCACGGAAGTGGTACCTATTCATCTACTTGCATTTGCATGCTTTCGAATTGCTTCGAATCTCTCTTTCTACCCTTAGAAAAATATTTGCATTGGCACTACTGATTCCTTGTGAGCCTCTATTTTGTTTTTATTGTAGTATTAGCTGCCTTCTAGGGGGTTTTTTGAGCAGCAGCAGTGCTTGCAAACATTTTCAACACTCTGGCATTCCATGACAGGTTTATGCCAGAAAGGGTCGTCTGAACATGTTAAAGCCTTTGAGGTTAAGCCATCGTGAAAACTGACCTGTCCAGGCAGACTGCTCCTAGGCTGAAGAGGAGATGGGTTGTTTTCCAGCCTTCGGGCACTGTGGAGCCATCACCAGCAGCCACGAGGCTATGCTTGGTGGAGAGGACCTTGCTCACAGCAGCATCCACTTCTGCAGGAGTCAGTCTCCGAATCAACTGTCCTAGGAGCCCCAGGGTTAAGTGGTAAGTTTCATTTAAATGGCCAGCATTGGAGATCACAACATCAAACATGAGAGGAAGGATCTGGTCCAAGTTAATTAGAGATAATGTTAAGCCCTACAAAGAGAAAACAGGGAAGAATGTGGAAATCAGCAGAGGGGGTGAGGCAGCACACTTTGCTTTAACTAGCATACTTCAAAAGTTCCGTTTTGCAAAGATGGGAAATTTGCAGTTTTGTTTTGTTTTTGAACCGACAAGGCTGCGGGATACCAAATAGTGGATTCTAAATGCCACACCGAGAGGGAGCAAACTATGCTCATTCCTGCTTTGGAAATCCTTACCTTCATCAAACCCAAATGGGTACATAGATGAATTATTCGGCTGAGCATCTAGTAACTATTAGAAACCCAACTCATTTTACCAAATGGTAAGTAGTGTAAGAAAGTAACTGTCTACATCTACCCAGTATCAGTTCCCAATAAAAAGGTGACAATTTAGATGTCTTTAAGTGGAGAAAAGTTTGAAACACAGTCTCAAGGTTTTATCACTGCTTTTTCTACCACTTTTGTAGGGGAGAAAAAGGAATGACTGGGAAGTTCCTGCCAGAAGTAAGCAAGGCAAGAGAACTGGGGACATTCCTCTTCTGGAAGAGGACTCGGAATCACTGGACATGGGTATCTGCAGAAGCTTACTGCTTCTGTCAGAATGATGAAATGAGCACCTGAATTCCAAGAAGGCGGCTCATTAGAGAGGAAGCAGAACTTTCTACAGGAGAAACACTGTTCTAGTTTCCCATTTTCATAATCATGGTGATTCAGTATTCATAGACTAGTGTCAAGAGTCTGAGCCCAAAGAATAATTTATCCTTCAGGGGCAGCTTGGGGCTGAGAGAACAAATTCAAGGAATGTTCTGAGTGGAGACTACATAATTTCAGTTTGCAGTGTTTTATGTGTGAAATCCAAATGAAAAATTGGAATCAGTAAAACAGACTGGATTAACCAGCCATCCCCCCCCTTTTTTTCTTGACTTCAAATAAACATACAAATGACAGTGCCAGGTTCGTGGTGACTAAGCACAGTATATTTGCTTCATCTGAGCTTATTTTATTGTATTTTGAATTTACTCGAACTACGTATTACTTTGTATTTTGTAATCAGCTCTATTTTCCCAGCATTTTCCCAATATTTCCTGTATATGGCTATCATGCATTTTAGCTGGACCTAATTCTCTGAATGAATTATAATTGTTACCATAAGAGGGAGCTCCCGTATAAGAATAATTACTTGAGATTTTTACTGCAGTGACTTTAAATACTGTACTGCTTTTTAGAGAAATTACAGGATTTTTACTATGCTTGAACTATGCTGTAAGACTATTCAGTTCCATTTGACATTGACATGGTAGTCCCTCTTTTGAGGGAGATGGGCGGTGACAAAATTTGATAGATAGATAAATAAATTTATAATGAATAAGAAGCCAATATAATGGTAAATGGATTATCACAAAAATGTATTATAACAAAAGGAACAATATTGTCACCCCTCTTCTTTATTTTTATTATTTATTTCTTTTATTAAATCTAGTACTAGAACCATTGGCAAGGAAGAAACAGCAAGAGAATGAAATGGCATGAATTGACTTGGCAAATGATAAAATGATATGCTGATTATGTACTTACAGTTATCCATCCAAAGAACTCTTTAGAAACAACAATGCAATATATACAGAAATATGGTTTGGTACAGGATATCAGATTCATAAGAACAAGACACAAATGATTACATGGAATTATTTGAAGAGGAAAGACAACATTTGCAGCCAATAACAGGGTTTAATATCACTATTAAATACCTGGGAATTTACTTAACAAAATATAATAAAGACTTATTTAAGAATAACTATTCACAGATTTGGAAAAGCATAATGGAAGATATTTTTAAATGGAAAGAGTTAAACTTTTCCTAGTCAGGAAAAATATCAATAGTAAAAATTTCAAATTATTTCAATAAGAATTGAAGATAACATGTTAAATGGGTAGAAAGGACAAATAACTATTTTTATTTGGTCAAAGAAAAGATCAACATTTAAAATGTTGCAAAATGTGAAAGAATGAGATGAACTGGCAGTACTAAATCTCAAATTATATTATCAAGCCAGTAGTTGTTCTTGGATTATTGTAGTGAATAGAGAGAATGACCTTGAAGGACAGAAGGAAGATCCGCTATCAAGGCAAAGATCAGATAAATGAAGCTTGAGAGAACACCTCAGACAGCCCCCCCCCCCTTCTTATGAAGATAAAAGAGGGAGGAAAGAGCACATTCAGACTTGCAAGGTTCTGTTACTATAGCTTTTCTAAGAAACATAACTTTAGGTCTGCACCATATCTGTTTCTCAGTCGGGTCTACCCAATAGGGCTGACAATTATAGATGTCTATTGAAGGAGCAGGACTCAGAAGGCTTGGATAAATATTTTTGGTTGGATACAAACAGAAGTATCCAGTCTATAAGACAGTCTTTCTCAACCTTTGACCCTGGAGGAACCCTTGAAATATTTTTCAGGCCTCAGGGAACCCCTGCACATTCAGGCTCAAATATAGGCTAGAAGTTAACAAAATTATTATATAATTAATATATTATATATTATATTCGTTTCACGGGTAGGCCTGTACATCTGCATTAACAGTGTTCTTAAACTAAAAATAAAGAATGAAACTTACCTCTTTAATGTGAAGTTGCCCGAATTTGAAATAATTTTTAAAATAAATCGTGATCTCCCAGGGAACCCCCGTGACCTCTCATGGAACCCTCTGGTTCCATGGAACCCTGGTTGAGAAACCCTGCTATAAGAGATTACTTGATTATCAAGTGTAAAAGTAAGGGACAAATACCGAAAAAGAATCAGTCCAGGCTTATTGCCCCTTGGTTCAATACCAAATATGTTCATGAAAGTGGATGTACAAAAAAATGGATAGGTAGAGACTGTGTGTGTGTGTGTGTGTGTGTGTGTGTGTGTGTGTGTGTGTCCCTGTCCCACTAGGTAGACCAGACCAGGAAATCAACTCCACAGGAAGGCTAAAACTATTTTTATTGAGATTGACTTTAATAACAGAATCTTGCAATTCTGATTGTGCTGTACCTCCTCCTCCTTACACTTCAGTGAATTAGGGAGGTATCTGCCTGGGCCACTTCTAAATGTTATCTCGCTGTAGTAGACTTAAAAAATGTTTCAGCCCTTTTTGCCTAGCTAACAGTTCCTGCAGATTTCCGCGAAGGTCATATTCTGACTGATGATTCTTATCATATTGGCTACTTTTGCTAAGTACTAATTATTGAACTGATTTCAATAATAGTTAAAATCATCTTATATGAAATATTAATCTAATATTACTCTGAAAATTGCTGTCCAATTTTATTCAGCTTGTAAATCTTTTTATTTCTTTTTTGTTTTTCCATTTTCTCCTATTTTTGCCTTTAAATATCTTAAAAAACAACAACAAAAGCAAGCAGCGTCATGCTGCAAGCTCTGCCCTTTTATATGTTTGGGCAAAGATGATGTATTACAAGAGAGGTGTCAGGTGGAATGCACAAGGATCAGTCCTGGGTCCTTTACTTGTCAATATTTTCATTAATGACTTAGATAAAGAGGTGGATGGAATGAACATATTTGCAGATTATATAAAATTGGGTGTGATAGCTTAGAAGATTCCTTAGAAGACAGAAAGAAAACTCAAAATGATCTGTGGTTACAAAAAGGCAAAGACAATTTTAGGCTGCATCAACAGAAATATGATTTCCAAATCGCAGGAAGCAATTGTTGCACTCTATTCTGCATCCTGTCTTAAGTACTGTGTCTACTTTAAGAAAAATTCAAAGAAACTGGAACAGGTTCAGAGAAGAGCAATGACCAGGGGACCAGAAGCTAAGATTTATAAAGTGAGAATAAAGAAGCTAGGCATATGTAGTCTTAAGAACAGACAATTAAGGAGAATGTAGCACTCTTCAAATATTTACTTATTCATTCCATTTTTATACTGCCCTCCCCCAAGACTGAAAGGAAGCCACAAAAACCAAGATCAAGACCTGTTCTCTCTCATTCCAAAGCACAGGACATGAAATGATAGGTTAAAGTTACCGGAAGATGGATTTCAACTGAATGCTAGAATAACTTTCCAACAGTAATAGCAATTTCACAGTGGAACGTTACCCAAAGAGCTAGTGGATTCCCCTTCATTGGATGTGCTCAAGCAAATGCAGGACAGCCAACTCTCAGGAATGTTTTAATATAAATTCCCGAATTGAGGAAGGGATTGAACATGATGTCCTGGACGGCCCCTTCCTACTCTAGAATTCTTTGTTGGAACCACTAATGACTCGCATGATCTTTTGGGGGGATTGTCCTTTTCTTACTTCCTTAATTATCCTGCACATAAACTCCTTTACTGTCTTCCCTAGTTTGCATAGTTTCTTACGGATTTCAGGCGGGGCAACATTGCAGCTAGTAGCCCAAGAATCCTCTTCTGGGAACATTCAGCGAATACCACATCCTGACAAGGCATTGCTTTTTCTTCAGCTCGGTGTGGGGGCAAAATGTCAGAATCTTCAACATCTGTAAACAACAACAAAAATGGTTCCCCAAATTAGGATCACTGTTGAAAATATTAGTAATGCTACAATGACTGCTGATTTACAATGCACCAAGCAACTCGAAAGCATGCAAATGCAAGTAGATGAATAGGTACCACTTCGGTGGGTAGGTAACAGCGTTCCACGTGTGTCATGCGGCCACATGACCGTGGAAGCGTCTTCGGACAACGCTGGCTCTTCGGCTAACAAACGGAGATGAGCACCGGCTCCTAGAGTCGGACACGACTGCACAAGGGGAACCTTTACCTTTTTAATTCAATCTTCACAATAGTTCACATTTCCTCATCATACATAACCTAGTAAAACAGGTCACTATTACTTCCAAATGGATATTATTTCCAAGTTCTTACAGGTAGTCCTTGGTTAACAATGGTAATTGGGACCGGCAACTCCATCACTAAGTGATGTGGTTGTAAAGTGCAATGTCATGTGACCATGCCAACTTACAATGGCAATTCTGGCACGAATGCGCGATGTCATGTGATCACCATTTGTGACCTCCTGCCGGCTTCTCCACTGACTTTGCTGGTCAGAAGCCGGCAGTGAAAGTTGCAAATGGCGATCACGTGATTGTGGGATGTTGTGGCCATCATTTATTTATTTATTTATTTCTTTTTCTATCCCGCCTTTATTATTTTTATAAATAACTCAAGGCGGCGAACATACCTACTACTCCTTCCTCCTCATATTTTCCACAAAACAACCCTGTGAGGTTTGCTGTGCTGAGTGTGTGTGACTGGCCCAAGGTCACCCAGCTGGTTTTCGTGACTAAGGTGGGACTAGAACTCTCAGTCTCCGGGTTTCTAGCGCTGTTGCCTTAACCACTAGACCAGAGCTTTCCAAACTGTGTGTCGCAACACAAAGGTGTGTCGCCACACACAGTCTGGTGTGATGCCACACAACCCGGAAGCGCTAATCATTATCAGCGCTTCCGGGTTTTCCCGTGGCGACACACCAACGGGGCGTGCAAAACCTGAAAGCGGCAGCAGCGCTTCCGGGTTTTTGCACGCTGCCACAATGGCAGCACTTCCGGGTTTTCCCGCGGCGACACACCAACGGCAGTTGGTGTGTCGCCGCGGGAAAACTTTGGAAAGCCCTGCACTAGACCAAACTGGCTCATAATTGTGAACCAGTTGCCAAGCGCCTGAATTGCAATCACGTGACCGTAGGGATGCTGTGACAGCTGCAACTTCGAGAACCAGTCATAAGTCTCCTAGCTCAGCACCGCTGTAATGTCAAACAGTTGCTGAACGAGTGGTCATTAACCAAGGACTACCTGTACATGGACTGGGAGAGAGGGAGATGGAACATGCTAAGAATTCATGCATCTACCTCTACAATCCTGATTATCATTTTTGGCATTAACCATGATACAGCATTACATGAGTAATATATTAACCATACTGTTTATACATATGAGGTAGTTTGGGAAATCATAGCAATTTTCTGTATGTATGATTGGCAGCCACACTACTGTTAATTTTCAAAACATCCTTATATATACAGTTGGGCTCAATGTCACTGATTTTCTAAGCCACAAATGAAAAATGACTGAGCCAGCGTGGGGAAGTGATTAAGGTGTTGGAACAGGAGCAGGGAGAACGTGGGGTCTCATCCAGCCTCAGCCAAGGAATCTCACTGAGTAACTTTTGGCCAATCGCTCTCTCAGCCCAACATACCTCACAGGGTTGTTGTTGTGGGAAAAAATAAGACTTGTACTATGCTTAGATATAAGAACACACTAAATAAACATACAAAATACTAAAATACTAAACCAGTGACCCTTTCAATACTGCTAACTACAACTCCCAGCATCCTTCACCACAGACTATGCACTGGCTTGCTAGGAGTTATATATTCAGCAATATATGGAGGACCACAAGTTTTCCACCTCAGCATCAAGTCGTACTTCAAAGGACCAGAAATGAGTCAGAGATTTGGGCATTCCCTCCTCCCTCTCACGTGTGCCTTCACTTCCAACTTGCAGTGTTAAATATGGATTGCTGTAAAATTCCATTTAAAATTCCATTTATTGTGCTTGCTAGCAATTATTCACTCTTCCTTGTAAATTTGCTAGTTAGGGTCAGTATTTAGTAAACTTTAGGCAACTTAGAAATTAACAACAACATGTTGCTATTAGGAGCAGACCAGTAATACCACCATTGTTTGGAAAGAATGTACATAAACAAGCAAGAAAAAAGACAAATTGAACAGTAATTGCTTTTTTTTATAAAGGAGCTAAAAAGTAGTATTTACCTGAGGATATGTTCTCTTTTGCAAATAAGTCTGAATTAAAAGCAAGTGTCTGTCTCTCTTGTGATACCATCTCTTTCTTTGGTGGAAGACCATTGGAAAGTTTGTTCTCAATTTTCACTTTACTCTCTTGTTTAGCATTTATAGAAGTCTGCATTTCAGTAGCGTTTCCATTTCCCTAAGTAAAAATAACAGATTAACTTTGAACTGTATTTTAAGCAGTTGGTGACTTCAAGAAAGAAGCTATTTTAACTTTAGCCACTTTATGTGCAATTGAGTTTAACAGCACTGCTCCAATAGAATAATGTACCACAAACCAGTGCAGGATTCCTATGCGCTTGTTGAAGAAATGCTCCTACCATTAAGCAATAAAGAGGATCATTCTTAACATCTAAATTAGCCTCCCCAAGTTAGAGATCTCCAGATATGCTGGGTCTGTAACTCCCAGTTAGCAAAGTCATCAGTTTTGGGAGCTGCAGTCCCAGCACATCTTGAGGGCTCAATGTTATAGAAGGCTGTTCTGAACTGAACACCTACCTCCTGGGTCTCCAAAGGCCGAGTGTCAACTGCAGCCTATTCAGAAGTTGACTAAGAACACAAGAGATGAGAGACAGAGAGGCTCAAGGATTACTCCTAAGAATACTTAGGATCTCTTCAATTTGATGCATTTGAGGTTAAGGCGGGATCTCACCTAAAAGCAGGTGGACCTAATCCTGGAACACATCCACCTTCCTCTGTAGGATACAGCTTGATTTGCTTACCGCAGCTACCTGATATTTTCTTCTCTGCATACTCCATTCTGCTTTTCAACACACTGTGGTTGGTGTGTTTGTGTGTGTGTGTGTGTGTGTGTGTGTGTGTGTGTGAGAGAGAGAGAGAGAGATGGGGGACAGAGAGAGAGAGAGAGAGAGAGAGAGAGAGAGAGAGAGAGATGGGGGACTGATATAGAGATGGCCCACTCCAGTTGCATGGGACAAGGACTGATCAGCTGCAAGGAATCCAACAGCAAAAGCAACTTAAGCTGCCTACAGAGTCCTCAATCCATAGCCAAAGCGGAAGTTCCTCAAGCCACAGCAAGACAATTCTCAAACAGCAATTTCCTCCATTCTGGCATCCTCCAGATGTGTCAGTTAGAATCACATCTAGATGAAATCACACCTTTACCTTTACCTTTATACCAACATTACAGCTAGGGTAAGAACGGGTCCAAAAGGGTCCTTGTCAGACCCCATTTTATTGGAGAGAGGAGTTAAACAGGGCTGCCTACTTGCTCCCTTTTTATTTAATTTCTACATTAATGATATTGTAGAGGTCATGAAGTCACAAAGTTTTTTCTCCCCTTCGCTCAATGGACAGACAATCTCAATATTAATGTACGCTGATGACATGGCTCTTATTTCCTATACTGAGATCGGCCTCAGAAGATTATTGGTCAGACTAGCTGCTTATTGTGAAATAGAAAAATTGAAGATAAACTACAATAAAACTAAAGTAGTAGTTTTTGGCAAAAGTAATATTAAACATAGATGGACAATTAATGCCCAACTAATAGAGCAATGTCCCTCTTTTAAATACCTAGGCATCACCTTTCATAAGTCCCTTTCGTGGAAAGTACATTTATCTAATGCTTTGGCAACTGCTCAGCGAACAGTAGGTGCCATTTTGAAATTTTTCTATTCTAAAGGAGGGCAATTGGTAGCCCCTGTACTTAAAATATTCCAAGGCAAGGTGATAGCCCAGATGCTGTATGGGTCTGAGATTTGGGGGTGGGATGAGAAGGTCATTGCTCAATTGGAAATAGTCCAAAACAACTTTTTAAGGAAGATCTTAGGCCTCCCCCAGGGCACCCCTGCTGCCTATTTAAGGATGGAGGTAGGACTACCTTCCATCGCTGTTAGAATACACCTTGCATTGTTGGGCCACTATAAGAAATTAGAAAGCCTTCAAGAATCCCATCTCGCCAAACTTTGTTTTATCCATTATACAGCAGGAAATCAGTGGACTAAACTTTTGTCACCCATTTTACAAATGTATTCCCTACCATCTTTGGGAGAACTCAGAACTTGGAATAGAGAAAATATTAGAGATTGGCTTTTTGAAAGGGATGCCAATAAAGATGCAATTACAGTACAATCATCCAAATTTTCATCCTGGTACTATCATTATAAAAAACACAGAAGCCTCTCCCAGTACCTGGTTAACATAACCAGTGCGCCACTGAGAAGGGCTTTAACATCCCTTTGCCTGCAGACCATGCCCTCCGCATATCTCGAAGGGAGATTTCGTAAGCTCCCTGTCGAACAACGCCTCTGTCCTTGTGGTGTTGGTCAAGTGGAGGATGTTATCCATTATGTCCTCCACTGCCCCATTTATAACGAGATCAGGGCTAAATTATTAATGACTGATGAACTCAAGGGCTCTGATGTTGAAAAACTGATTTTTCTTCTTGCAGATGTGTTCCCAACTGTTAGCAACCAAGTTGCTACTTTTGCTCTACTCTCACTTAAACTTAGGAAGAAATATTTAAGCTCTTAGTTGTAGCTCTGGCTCTGTTTTGCTGTAACCTTTTTCTTATATGTTTAATGCTTCTTTTACTATTTTATTTTATAATTTCATTTTATTGTTTAATGTTATTATATTTTATTGTATTTTACTGCATTCTTATGTTATGACCTGTGGTTACAACAATAAACTTTACTTTACTTTACACTCCCATATTTGCACATATCTGTTTAAATATCAAGGATCTGCATTTATAAGCAACCAATAGCTCAATTTAGTGTGCATTTTAAAAAAGTATTTACATTGCGATGGATGACAGATGCAGGCGTCTTATTATTTTCCATGACTTCCTTACTGGTGCAGTTTTCTACATTGCTCTCTGTGGAAAAATCAACTGAGGGCATCCCATTTTCGGACAAAGGTTCTTCTTCTGGCAACATGCTAAGCAGAGTTTGACCTTTCAGACCTGGATGCAGGGGAAGAAAGTTTAGATGTTCAAGATCCAGAACTCATTCAAATATGTGAATTTCAGAAAAGTGGGATTCACCATGGAATGAGATCCACCACTTATGTACGGAATCCTTCCCCTTCAGCCTGTTCAAGCTGCCAGGGAAGGGATGACAAGCTGGATTCAGGAAATGGTAATGCCTTTTTGAGAGGGGGAGTGATGCATCCCCCCCAGAGGGGGGATTCCTTTCCCCAGCCATCCTGGACAACTCCTACCTCATCTGGGGTGATAACTTCAGAGGACCTGGGATGAAGTGGTTCCCTTTCCAGCATGAGCTCAAGCCTGGGCCTGGGCCAGAAACGGCATTGCTTGCTGTTGTGGATGACTTGCACAGAACTTGGATGGTGGGGGGGAGCATGGCCCTCCTCATCCTGCTTGATTTCTCAGTAGCATTAAATATAATTGATCATGATATTCTTTTGGACCACCAGCGAGGTTATTCTGAATTTTCTCAGAGAATTCTCGCTACAAGCTTGGAAAAAATGAACTGACTATAAAGAGAACTTGCACATCAGAAATGATGGTAACAGAGATGGAAGGTCAACCACCGCTAGCAGCAACTGAAGTTTTCTTGAGGCAAGAAAAACACTTGAGAGTTACAGATCCCACAATAATGGCAAGAGTGGTCAAGACATTTTGGGTCATACTAGGGAAAGGATGAGTTTCCCTTTGTTCCAAAGAGAAACCTGGGCATAGAATGTGTTCATTAATCTACCACTGTGGGGCATCATGATCTAAAACACTAATTTGACACTATCTTTTTGAAGAGCATAAATCCCTAATTCCTCCTAGTTTTTATATGACTAATGTTAAGAGAAGTAGCTCTATGCCTGTAAAACCTGTGCCAGGGCAGGAATGTTAAGTACCCTGGATTCAAATAGCCAGCATGTCTGTCCAGGTAGTCCAGACAGGAAACCAATACCATGAGTACTAACACTACAAGGCTGGCTGGGGAATTCTGGGAGTTGAAGTCCACACATCTTAACATTGCCAAGGTTGAGAAACCCTGGGTTACAGTAACTGAAAGCACATCTTTCCCCCTTTTCTTTTACTTTCCAGGAAACTAGGGAGGGTCCCTTCTGAGATGCTTTCCAGGCCCTCCCCCATTCCTTCTGTGGGCTGATGTCTCTTTATCTATCTATCTATCTATCTATCTATCTATCTATCTATCTATCTATCAAATTTTATCACTGCCCATCTCCCCCCAAGGAGGGACTCTGGGCGGTTTACAGCAAAAAACACAGTTAAAATGCAATACAATAAATATGAATATAAATAAACAATAAAAATATAAAATATAATAAAATCCAGATGGCTGAAAGTTCTCTATTAGTCCGTGAGTATAAAAGGCTATTTTAGGGCCATTCTAGGGGACTAGCCATCCCCAGGAATGACTATTCTTCCCGCTCCAGGCATGTTGGCAAAACCAGGTTTTTAGTTTTTTTGCGGAAGTCCAGGAATGTGGTGCCCTGTCTTACCTCCAGGGGAAGGATGTTCCAGAGGGCAGGAGCTACTGCAGAGAAGGCCCACTTCCGAGACCCCACCGGATGGAATTCTTTTACAGATGGGGTCCATAACATGCCCTCTCTGCATGACCGGGTGGGACGAGTCTATGTGATGGGGATGAGATGGTCCCTCAGGTATCCTGGACCCATGCCATGTAGGGCTTTAAAGGTCATAACCAACACCTTGAATTGGACCCGGAAGCAAACTGGGACCCAGTGCAGCTCGCGTAGCAAAGGTGTTATATGTGCCCTCCTTGGGGCACCTAAGATTGCCGTGCAGCTGCATTCTGGACCAGCTGTAGCTTCCGGATACTCTTCAAGGGTAGCCCCTTGCCCTGGCTGTGGCTCTTCCTCCTCCTGAGTCTCACACAGACCGTTACAACGTCTCAACCCACCTTTGCCATGCTGCACTTTCATCAGGCAATCTCCAATCAGCTGAATACAGTCTTGCTGCAGGATTCTAGCATGAGCGGTGACTTGTGGGCTTAGTTCTTCCCCGTCTGCCTGTTTGCCACAAGTCAAGTCAGCGCTGTAGAGAGCCAAGGCAGAAAAAAGCAGCCAGGAGTAGTTGTGGAGGTAAGGCTGGATGAGTCTATGGCAGTCACTGATCCTAAAGGTCATCATTGGATACACAGTGATGTTATGGGTAGGCAGGTGGCTAAAAAGGCAAGAGGTTCTTTGTTATAAATGCCGGTTGATATGGTCATTAATAAAAAACAAGGTTAGCATTTCCCCCCTGCACTCTGTTGTTCACAGATATCTGAAGCCCAGAGTCTGCCATAGTGAAGAATGAAATACAGCTGGTTCAGTAATGTGATCTGCTTCATGGCAAGGCGCCAGCTGCCACCTGGTCTGTACAACCTGGCTGAAAACCAATTATTTGATAGGCCAGATTCTACCTTTCTGCTCAGACAGAACTGGCTGTTCTTGGTGGGTAACACATGCTGTGAACAATGTCAAAGGTTATAGTAAAAATGGACAGAAATTATACAAATAAGGTATGGGATATGATGGGAGTAGAGATGAACCAATAGATTTTCAGTTCTATAAGGATGGGAAAGAACAGTACTGCAGTATAGAAAACATTTGCTTAATGGGGGAGGGTAGTTAGGCAAACTAGAAATGGAGGAACCAAAGCGGTTCTCTAAGAAATTAACTCTTTTCAATTATCCCCTTTTGTTCCTTTCACCCCCTGCAGTCATCTTTCCTCATGCAGCAAGGCAGTGTAAGTAGACAATTGACACCCAAATGTGACCATGTGACAGACTAGTATTTAGCAGCTGCTGAGGGGCCAGTACCTGTCAGAGTACTTCTTTGCAGAGTGGCATCCATAGCAAAGGTCAAAATCTTCACACTCGTTGCAGTTAATACGCTGGCCAACAATAATACCTTGGCAGTGATTGCAGGCATACTCCATGTTAACCATGTCATGATTGGCCTCATGACCTTCTGGTCTCACTCCACCTGGTGGTAGGCAAAATACATGCAAAGCACATCATTCCATCATT
Organism: Charina bottae; assembly: GCA_023362775.1. NCBI lineage: Eukaryota > Metazoa > Chordata > Lepidosauria > Squamata > Charinaidae > Charina > Charina bottae. Next base: position 99,982,696 of record JALMGJ010000001.1, on the reverse strand, counting down.
CAAATACCATATCGCTGTCCTGCAAGTCATTCTGCACTGGTGGCTGGGGAATTCTGGGAGTTGAAGTCCACACAAAGTTGCCAACTTTGAAAAACACTCAAGTTGTCATGTAACTGGGGGTTAGCAGACCTATTGTCCCTACTGCCTGTTTTTCTTCTACTGAAGCAGCTAAGAAACTCTGCACACAAAATAACCGCTCTGCTTGCTGGATGAATGTTATTCCAAAAGAAGCTGATAAAATATTTCTGAGAAACCTATCAGCAGATTCCTTTTAAATCTATTTCACAGAATCATAAATAATTGGCCATGAAACTAAGTCATTGTTGGCATTAGACTCCATTAAATCTACTGTATATTAACTACAATCTTTCTGGGTTGTTTTGTGGGGTGGGTAAACAAAGCGGTACTTATTACCATCTCTGGTGTCATGTCCAGACAGTAGTTTATTCAAAAGCTTTTGAAAAAATTGGGAAAATGACCAACAATGTTTCACAATAAATCCTATGGTCAATTTTCCTAATCCACAGTCACTAATGCAGCAAAAGGAACTGATTCAGTTCTTGTTAGCTGCTAACTTGGTCACCAAAAAATATGTGAAGACTACATAATATTTTATGTTGGATCTATGATATTTGTGTAAGAAACTGCTTTGGAAAAAATGTAACATAAAGAACAGTGAAAAACTCTACAATATAGGCCAAATTCAGTCAAACTTGGTCACCATTCATGAGCTAGCTCTGTTGGTTACTGAATAACTGTATTTAATTTTTTTGCATTTTTCTTCAAGGCTATGGTGGGATGTGAGTGTATAAATAGCTAGATATATACCTTATGTACATGATAAAAGAAGAAAGTTATTGGGTAACTGTGAGTTCTAGGCCTCCCTTAGGCATGAAAGCCAGCTGAGTAACTTTGGGCCAGTCACTCTCTCTCAGCCCAACCTACCTCACAGGATTGTTGTGGTGGGGAAAGTAGGAGTATTAAGTATGGGTTATATATAAAAAAGGTGGGATAAAAATCTAACAACAACAACCCCAGCACCAAACAACAGTACGGAAACAATTATTTCCTAGTTCCACAATCCCACATTTGCTAGTTGGGAAGGCTTGCAATACCCTGTTCCCACCTGCCATGATCATCTGTAAGGTTTATATCTGGAAGAGCAGCTGTCTATGACATCACATCTGCCAGTACTGCTACAGAGGTTCAAAAAAGCCCATTCAGATTTAATGGATATGGACATTTGGCTTTCACAGATACCCTTTCCCCCATTAGTTTATTAAATTGGGGGGTTACTTTGTGAATTTATGTGTGTCTGCATGTGTGTGTATGTATACACCCACACGCTCCCCAAACTGACCCTGAGTAACCCAAAAATATCACAGTGAAAGTTAATCTACAGTTCCATTATGGGAAATCAAGCATATGATACAGTTTCAATCAATCTACCTTACCCAGAAAGCATGTTTTACATAGATCCATATCACTGCATTGTAAGCAGCGGTAACGATGCCATGGAGCAATCTCATCACATCCATCACATGATATATCCACATGTAACAGGTCACAGTAGCGGGCGATGAACATATGCATCTAGAAAGGGATAGTGATAAAACTGGGGTGAACAATAAGTAACATGATGGCTAGGGATGGTGGGGGTGTTGTGCTATCTTCCCACCTAGAGAAAAGCATCGGCACAATCAGATGGAAATGGGAACCCAAGAGGGATGACATCCTCCAAAACTTGGAAGTAATTTCACTGACATAATTTCTTTGAATTTCAAAGGGAAGAAAGGCTTGTTACATTTTGGCTGTTTGGAAAAGTTGGTAATAGCATATCTAACCTCTCTGAAGCTCAATTGGGGGAGCAGGCTTGGATACAGGGGGTTCCCAAAGCTACTAAACAGATTCCTGAACAGAGTCTTCCAGACCTAATGCTATCCAAAAAATTCAACATATGCAAGCTACATCACTCTGTTTTAAAATCTCTATTTCAAAAAACCATGTAACATTTTTATCCTTATGACCTTTCTCTGCTTCTCAGGGTCTGCTTGGCTTATCTTGTCACACCAGCTTTCAAAGACTCCTTCCTGACATTCGTCCATCCACTCAGAGTTTTGCTTGTAGTCTGCAATTTCTTCTTCTTTGTTCCACTGGCTGAGAACAAAGCATTACATTAAGAACAATGACAAGGCCAGAAAGACCATCATCCAAAAAAATTGCATAAGCAAAACTGAAACAGAAGAAGCTGCAGTGAATGGTTCGCTAATCAGTGTTCTCCATATTGCTGCTTTCCAAAATGTAATGGTCTTAGCCTTTAGTATTTTTAGCTAGCATGATCTTTGGTTAGGAAATATGGTAGTTGAAGTACAACATAACAGGAGGAAATCCAGTTGCAAAGAGAGATAAAAAAAAAATTAAGCAGATCTACCTATGAAAGACACAGTTGTCATATTAGAAGATGCATTTCATCTTCTCTCTCACAAAAGATGAAATACCTCTAAGACAATAATAATAGAAAACCTAAATATCTAAAAAAATAGGCTTACCTGCTTCAGAATTATTGCTTCACCTTTAACAGAAATTTATTATAATTAAATAACACCCATATGATCAGTAGAACTGTAATTGCAGCATCCCATTTCTAATTAGAGAGAGAGAACAGACTAGAGGAATTGTAGAGTTTTGCCCAACCTAGCACCTCCAATCTATTGGACCTCAACATCCGCAATCCTCACTTAGTTCTGTACGAGCTGGTTTTATGGTTCTGACCCTTTTGTTTCTATCTATTAAGTAAGCAGCCACTATTTGATTCTGCACACCACTGGAAATGAATGATCAATTAGAGGTAAATAAGTACAAACAGTAAAATAAAAGTAAAGATGCCTCCAAGTCAACTTGAATCTAGATGACTGCATCATAACAGTTTTTTCTTGACAGTGTTATGAAAGTAATTTGCCATTGCCTTCTTATGGAACATTTGTTTTTACTTCCCAGTCTAGCCAAGAGCCTTGGAATTCCAAGGTAGTCTCCCTTTCAATAAAAACAAGGGCCAACTTTGCCTAATGCCCAAAACCAACTAAGGCAGTGACTAGATTATCCTAGGTCAAAAAAAAACTAAGGCTACAATTCTATTTCCTCTTTGCAGAAAGTGGCTAATAGTGAAGTTATATTTTTTACAATATTAGCACATTCTATATATAGTTGTTGGGGGCATGGTGGCTCAGCGGGTAAGTCACCAGGCTTGTCGATCGGAAGATCGCAAGTTCAAATCCCTAGCCCCGCGTGATGGAGTGAGCTCCCGCACTAGCCCCAGCTCTTGCCAACCTAGCAATTCGAAAGCATGCAAATGCAAGTAGATTAATAGGTACCACTTCAGTGGGTAGGTAACAGCGTTCCGTGTGCGTCATGCTGGCCACATGACCGTGGAAGTGTCTTCGGACAACGCTGGCTCTTCGGATAATGGAGATGAGCACCGGCCCCTAGAGTCGGACACGACTGCACAAATGTGCGGGGGGAACCTTTACCTTTTTTATATATAGTCATTTGAAGACTTTTACTCCATTTTTTAATCAAGAGCCTTCAACGTGGTTGTGGAAAATCTCTAACATGTGCAAAAGATATTTTTAAATTATTTTACTGACTTCTCTTTCTAATATTACACGTTTTCCTGACTTACCAAATTATCTTGTCATGAGTACTTATGTTCTCTTGTGACATGGTGATGAGGAGACGTGGAAGCTGAATATCAATGAAGAAGGAAAGATCATTTGCCTCCCAGCCCATATCCAAAAGGTGAAGGAGACATGTCTGCACACAGGACAAGGCAGGCAGTAATGATCTAAACAAATAATAATCCAATGAAATTGAGTGTCATTATGTTCAAGACATCCTGCATATACAATGTATAATTTAGCTACCAGAAGATTGTATAATAGCTGCCAACTTAGATGGCTTTACAAGGCAATTAGACATTCATCATGGAGAAGAACCTAAATGGGCAGTTGCACTTTGAAGCACACGAACAGCCAGATGCTGGCAGGTGAACAGCATGGTAAACTATTCTATTTTAGAGCTATCCAGATGTAGCAAAATGGACTCCAGATGATTGGACTCTTTCACTGATCCAATGGGCAGGCAGTGCTTATGATTTTGTTGATACAGCATCTTCCCATTTAGTGTCATCTAGCTGTATGCAGATGTATCACCATCTCCATAGTGGGAACAGTTGTGCTCAGTTATGTCAGTAAGGGAAATACTGCTTCCCCTACAAAAAATGAATATGCCACCTAATGGCATATTAAAATCCCTTTTCTGACTCTTTACTCCACAGAGTGATTACTTCTAAACTTATCACAATAAATTGAGATCCAACAAAGAAACAACTAAGAGACCATTACATGGAAGTCAGCAAATCTTTACATGTTTACAGTGACCACAGCCACTCATTCTGCCTAAGGTTTGATTGTCAAATTTAATGTGACATGAAAATGTGGCACTGCAGCCTTGTTTACCTGGAATGTACCAGAAATGAAGCCATGGTTTGGTTTTAGTTTAAAGCTTTATTTTCTCATTTCTTCAGAAAGACAAAACCAGAGTCCTGCATTTCTGTATCAGTCTATGTGTAGTTGTTAGCTATGCTTGTTTGCTAATATATCACTAAGCCAGCTTTATATAGTATACAAACTGATCTAAATATTACTGAATTGTGGGCAAACCAAACTCTACTTAATTAAGACCTGCTGATATGCTTGTAGTGCAGGTTTCTAAAAAGACACAGGATTTTCAGGATCTCTGTTTCTAGGAGAAAGTTTAATTTGATGGACCAAGACAGCCCAGCTGATTTTTTTTTACAACTCACTATTTGGAATAATATGTCTATGAATTTCCTTACCAACTTCAGCTACAGACATTTGGAATAATAGTTTCTGAGAATGATATGATCAAAACATACAGATGTCTGTTCCTGTGAATCAACAGTCTGGCAGTAACTCAAAAAAATTTTTTTTTCCAAGGGAAAACAGCATTCAACCTAGTACAATCTGAACACAGCAATGAAGTAGTCTCAGAGAAACTGACCCCTTCCTTATCACCCACTATGAGCAATACAAGGTGATTATTTATTTACAATATTTGTACACTATTCATTCCTGATGGCTCTGAGAAGCTAATAATCAGATACACCATTAAAAAATAAATAAAAATCTGAATAAAAATCCATACAAAAATAATAAAAATCTGAATAAAAATCCATACAAAAATAATAAAAATCTGAATAGTTTCATAAGGGATAAAAATAATAATATAAAGTCACACGTCCACCGATGCATCCGAATATTCAAAGTATGCCTTCCTAAGCCAGGCCTTAACTGCTTTCCTGAACCCCAGGAGGGAAGAGGTAGAACGGTTCTCCATTCATCTGACTGGACTGGCAGATGAATGTGGGAGAAGGCAGATCCTCAGTAACCCAATAATTATCCAGAACAAAGCTAAACATCTATAACTTATTAACCTAGGGAACTTATTAAGCAAAAGAAACCAACACCCAGACCTTCTACAAGAATAAGGTGAACTTGATAACCCAAGGAGCCAAATACGTAAGGATCCAAAGCAAGCAAACAGCAACAGTTTATAAATTGTCCTTCACAGAAGGACCAACAGCTATCAAGAAGATCAATTACCAAGATAAGCAATAAGACTATAGAGTAATTTTGCATGCTTTATGAATGATGCTCATACTTGTCACTGTAGTTGTTAAATCCTTTCAAAGCATTGACCAAGAAGTGAAGCAGCTGGTAGAAGGATTCCCGTATTTCTCGGTGTAATTCAGCCCCACACCCTTCTAAGTGTCCAAAATAGCTGGAAACAAACAAAAATAGAAAGGCTGGCTGGTGAACTACATCATAAACCCATCACTGGGTGATACATACATTACATAAATATATATGGGATGTGGGGATAGGCCACTCCAGGGAACAGCTGGACATTCCAGAACACACCAGTCCAGTTATTTGCGGGAAATTCTGTTTTCCAAAGTACAGGAAATGATTTGTGATGTTTTAGATGTGGCTCAGCTTGAAACAGTATCAGATAGATACAGTGGGGCTTAAAAGTGTGTGAACCATTTTTTGTTTAATGTTTTTGACTCATTTGTTTAACTGGGTTCTCTTTATCTAGTTTTAGGAACTGTGTGGAGAACAGGTCACATTTTAGGTCATATTTATGCAGAAATATTGAAAATGTAGACAGACAGACAGACATCCCTCCATCCTAGACCAATAATATTTTATGCTATTTTCATATTGTATTCATTTCATTATTTCATTGATTTAGTACAATTTGTATGCTGCTCTGAACCAAAATGAGGCTCAGAGGCAGTTACGAAATAATATGAGCATTAGAGTAAAAACAATAGTAAAACGAATGGCAAAACAGAACAGTACTGCCCCAAACAACAGCCATACCCAAAGAAGCAAAGTTCCCTCTTCAAAAATCTACCCCGAGGCTCTCTGGAATAGCCATATTTTAATGGCTTTCTGAAAAACGAACAGGGTGGGGCCAGTCTAATCTCAGGAAGAATACTGTTCAAGAAAAGGGAGGCTGTGACTGAGAAGATGGCATTCCTTATGAGAAAGGATGCAAAGAGAGCCCATCTTTCCCTATCTTACTGGGCAGGCAAAAGCCAGAGACAGCAGTCCAATACTTTGAGCTGCCATTTTAATAACTTAATTTTCTTCTCTGGTATCACATTAGGATTCAGGTGATGTGATCAAATGTCTTGATGTTTCTCAGTTAAATTCAAAAACAAGGGGGCTCCTGATTAGTTCCACGAGACAGGGACATGAAGAATTAATCCTCTTTCCTGCACTGCTTCCTCCATTCTAAATTCTCACCTTATCTACTCTCAACTACACTGGAGAAGAAAGCATTATTTAAGAATAAATTCCCAGGACCCTTTAATAAAAAATCAGAACAACTTTTACCTGTTCCACAATTAAAACAGTAAAATAAAGCAAAAAATTCAGGTGAAGCGTGAGATGAGATATTTGCAAGTGATCCTTATGCTAACTTGTGGCCCAGCTACTATTGCTACTGACTGGGAATTCAGGCAACTCTAGTTCTAAACTATTTGTAAAATGACAGATTGAACTACCCTCTGCAAAGAGATCTAAAATGATCGAGTGTCAGGAGAGATGGTTATCATCATGTCTTACTTTGTGAAGTCTTTCTGGCAAGCTAAAAGTTCCAGCAGGAAAATTATGCAAGGTGGAACAAAACAGTGAGGTTGGCTAAGGGATTTCAGGCACTGGAGGATCATCTTCAGCACTTCCAAAATGTTTTTGGCTTGAGCTTTCCTCAAAGCAAGGACTTTCAGGACACTGGGGATAAAACACACACAAATCCAAATGCGATGACAGAATATCACCATTATCATCAGATGCTGGAACATTCTCACATGGAACAGAATTCAGAATTAATAGAATCTTGGTGGGGAAAAAGCTGTATGTTGTGTACTTTTCTCTGCTAAGACAGTTAAAAATCTCACAAGAGTCTTGCTGAAGTTGTGGATGAAAATTAAAAAGATCATGTCTTTCCTCCAAATTAGCATAGCACAGCAAGTATAAATTGCTCACCCTGGGTCTTGGAGCATCTGGATGATTCCCTTCCACTATACCAGTGTTTCTCAACCTTGGCAACTTTAAAATATGTGGACTTCAAATCCCAGAATTCCCCAGCCAGCCAAGGTTGAGAAACACTGCACTATCCTGTCAAGTCTCATGTCCTGAGGACCCAGTTAGAACTACTATCAATTCCACAACAATGCTCACCATATTTTATACACTAGCATTGTTGGCAAAAAAGCTTTCAGTTTGTTTGCCATTCTTTAAAGATAAGCATTGCCTGAAGGAATCAGAGGAAAATGGTATTTCTGTTGCCTTACGCAATTTCAAAGAGAAATTTAAGCTCCATATTTGCTTTGTCCCGACATTAACTGGGGTTGCTCTCGAACTTTCAAAGTTACTTCCCTACATCTCTTTTCTGTCTGGTAATCCGCTCAATATCTGTTCTAGAATTCTCTCAACTGGAACAATTATTCTCCTTACTAAAACATGAACTATTTTGCTGTTTAAATATTGAAATAACTATGAAAGTAATCTTCCCTTGCATTTGCTCCCTCCCTGTTTAATATTTGGGGTTCGAAGTTTGCTATGAAATCTCTTGTGTTCTTTCTTCACTATAACTTATAGGGTTAAACAACATATCCACTCCTGAAAACTCTAAAGCAGAAAATACAGTCAGCCCTTTACATAGATTTGCACCCAGTGTATAATTTGGCTCACCTTTCATGGGAAAGAGATTGATCCTTGATGAAGTCCAAAATGTCTTTCAAGATGGGATATTTCTCCTTTATGCTGGGTGCAGGTTTAGATTCTTCCATTGAGCGGAAGGAGAGGAGCCGGAGCCGTCCACGGCTGAATGGAGGCTTGCGGGTCGGGGTAGAAGGAGGGGACAAGGATTCTTCTTGCTCTGAGTTTTTTTCCAGGGCGCTACCCTGGAGTGCTGAAGCTAGTTCTGTCTGTGGGGAACCGGGCACTTGCTTTTTCTTTAGTTCAGAGTCTGGGCCTCCCTCTGGGAAAGGAAAACCAGTTGCTTCACAAGCAGGTGATGGATGTGATGCTTGGAAATCTGCTTCTACTACAGAACTTGTCCTTTGGCGTTTACCATCAACGCCTCGCCCGTCGTCCTCCAGATTATCAGAGTCGTAACCTTCTGTCTTGGTCCGTACAGGCAAAAAATTCAGCAAAAGATGACTTTTCTGGATACACTGCTGTGCTACAGTGGAAGGCAATGTATGCTTTGTAAGAACAGCACAAGCAACACTCTGCACCCTAAAATCTCAGATCATTCTTACAGTATTTCTTTAGAAAACTGGAACCTTTGGAATATAGCAAATATCCCACCTTTGGAATATAGCAATTCCGAATGAATGAATGAATGAATGAATGAATGAATGAATGAATGAATGAGGCAGACTATAAAAAAGCAATACAAAATTCACACATATTAAAGTAGCTATTAGAATAACGGTTTGGGTGAGGTTCTTCTGCAAACTTCAGGGCTGCCTCAAGACTCTCCTCTTGCACATCAGTGCACTGTTTTGTCAACCTAGGCAATGGCAAACGGAGACTGGATGCTGGGAAGAGAATGAATGATGTGCAATTCAAACATAGTGTCAGTTGGTAATGAGACCTTGGGACTTACTGAGAGACAGAAAAGCCAGTCATCTTCAAATGAGCCAGGCATTTCAAGAAATGTAAGCAGAAGGCCACAGCAATCCACTGTGGCTGTAGCAGGTTTCAGCTTCCCTACTAGCCTAAGAGGAACGTAACTAAACTGAAGTTGTTTACTTGCTAATGATCCTAATTCAAGGGGTTAGTGCTTACTGTTAAATCCTTGAATGGCTTGGAGCCCAAATATCTGAAGGAGTGTCTCAGGCATAAAGATCAGAGAAGAGCCCCTTTTTTAGGTTGATCTATTATCTTCAAATAAGTCAGCCTTCTTCAGTGCTGCCTTGATTTTGGAATGCCCTTTAAAAAGGGATATACCTGATACTGATGTGCTGTGCTGTGCTATGCATACTGTATGTATGTATGTATGTATGTGTGTGTATATATATATACTGTATGTATGTATGTATGTATGTATGTGTGTGTGTGTGTGTGTATGTGTGTGTGTGTGTGTGTATATATATATATGTATATATATATATATGTATATATACATACATACACATACATACATACATACATATACATACACATACATACACGCCACATTAAAACTTAATTTGTTCAGGACTTTTAAAAATATAAATCCAAACATTTTAATATTTATGTATGTGTATTTTAAATAGTTGATTTAATTTTAAGATTCTGGATTATGTTTAGATTTTAGGTTGTATTATTGTAAGGAATATTTAATCTCTAACTACTGCTCTGAGATGCTTGTGGAAGTTAAGGAATAACATATGCATTTCTGAACTAAATAACCAGGGCTGTGTAATTTTAAATAGAGACTTAAGAGTTTAAACACAGAAAAAAGAATTAATTGGCAAAAAAAATTATTTAAGAAACTTATAAACGAACTAGGACACCAGAGGAATTTGGAACTTTTGTACTTTTGCTGCGAGACTTGAAAAACAAGTATATAATTAAATAATACACCTGTGGGAAACGACTGAAAAGGAACTAAATCCATATTAAGAACTGAGATTCTTTGAATATTGCAAATGGGCACTAGAGGGGATTAAAGGACCAGGCAGAAAGAAAAGAAAAAAGGAAAGGAAAGAAGGAAAGGAAAGGAAAGGAAAGGAAAGGAAAGGAAAGGAAAGGAAAGGAAAGGAAAGGAAAGGAAAGGAAAGGAAAGGAAAAGGAAAGGAAAGGAAAGGAAAGGAAAAGGAAAGGAAAGGAAAGGAAAGGAAAGGAAAGGAAAGGAAAGGAAAGGAAAGGAAAGGAAAGGAAAGGAAAGGAAAGGAAAGGAAAGGAAAGGAAAGAGGGGAGTGCATCTATCAACATTTAAACTAAGGTTTTAAAATGGCCAACCGTGGTATAACTTTTGAGTTACTCAGAGTTCTTTGAAAAATGGACTGAGATATTATTAATAATTAATATCTTAGAAAGCATATTATTTATTTATTTATTATTGTCTTTGTTTCTTTTTCCTTTTTCTTTTATTCTCTCTTCTTTTTTCTTTCTTTCTCTTGTACTTTTTAAACTTCTTTCTTACTTTTAACCTTTTAGTTCAGTTTGTATTTGTATTTGTCTATTAAAATCTTCAATAACATTATGTATTATTTACAGTTTGCATTGAATTTTAAATTTTATTCTTATTGTAAACCGCCCAGAGTCCCTCCTTAGGGGGGAGATGGACGGTGATAAAAATTTGATTGATTGATTGATAAATAAATAAATAAAAATTATTACCAAAAAAGGGGTGCTTTGGAGTAGCTGTAGGTGTGCATGTCATGCCTGTTTGCACTTCCTTAAAGCTGTGTCTTTTCCTGGGCTCACATGATAGCTGTGTTTGTGAAATGCAAGCATATGCAAATCTAAAGAGGCAGATTATTATTACATTTAAGCCACTTAAACTAAAGATTTAACATAAATATCAGCACTAGTGAACCTCAGTGAGACATTCTTGTGGAAACTTATCCTTTATTGCAATTTTTACAATTGGTATAATTTTAGCACCTCTCTTAAATCAATCCTTACTAATTCAGTTGTGAGGCATCTTGGAATAACAGGTCAAGCATGTGAAGAAACTGAAAATGATACATAACCCAAATGCATTTGTTCTCAAGGCTTCAGACAACTTCCTTCTGCTTTTCCCCTTTCATGAAGTTGGCAGATGGGGAAAAGCAAGGATGGCAAACAGAGGCAAGTGCAGAAAGAGACTTACCAAGACATTCTGGGTTTACCTCGCTCATCTCACCAGCCTGCTGCTCCTCTCCATCACTTCTCTGGCCCATGAGGAACTTCTGCTTCATTTCCAGCTGCAGAAAAGGGAGTTTAAAAAAGAATGAAAGGGTTTCGCATTTGCCTTTCCCAGATGACATCTCCACAAACACATTTCCTCACAATGAGTGGAGAGCAACAATTTAATGGAATTGTATTACAAGTCCAGATATTAAAAAAAACAAAAACAAAAACAAAACCCTAGACCAGTTTTTCTCAACGTTGGCCACTGGGGAATTCTGGGAGTTGAAGTCCACACGTCTTCAAGTGGCCAACGTTGAGAAACACTGCCCTAGAGAAATACAGGAATGGGCAGCTTATAGACCAGGTACTACTAACAGGCCTAATTTTGAAAATGATCAGTTCAGATTTCTGCAAAGGACATGGCCTTTGGAAGGCAGATTGCACCAGGAAGTGTATGGCCCTCAACAGGATTAATGGATTAACAATGTAATTTTCATGTCATTTCCTACACAGGCAAGCATACCGCTAACTCATCAAGAAAGCCAATGGATAAGTGAAAGGTACGCTTGTCTCAGGGCTGGACATTTAAGTTGATCTCTCCTTCCTATGGAAAGTTAGTATGCCTGGGGGGACAGCTCGAGCTAAACATTCTTCCTGACACGTACATTAGCAGGATTTTATGCTATTTTTTTTAGTGAAGGGGTATTTGGTAGCCCTCACCTCCTGTTTAGAGGTACAAAAGATGTTGACCAATTCCATAGAAATGGGTTTTGCAGGATTAATTGCCCCATAAAAGAAAAGATGATTAATGCTACTAAAAGAAAGAGATCCTCAAACATTTAAGCAATATCTGACCAATTTTGAACAGCTTTGTAACATGCCAACTCTGTGACCCACTTAGTAAATGAGGAACATATGGAAACACTTAGCAGACCTCTTACCATCCATATTCTGATCCCATCTGCCAGTAAATATACTTGTGCAAATTCTTCATTTAAAGGAGTTTTGCCTCCACTGTTCACTGTAAGGACAAAAAGATGGAGGTAAGAACAGAGATCCTTTTAGCCTCTTCTGATCATGCAGCTGACTTGGGATGACATTCAAACAATTCCAGAGACTATGACAGATCTTTGGCATCACTACTGTAGATCACCAAACTTTTGCTGCAGGGCCAATTTACACAAGTAATCATGCTAATGGTGAAGCTCTCTAGGGCAGGACAATCTCAGCCTGGAAGTTTGATTTTTGCCTTCATAAGAGAAACTTGGTTTCCTGCCCACAAAGACTTCAGCCTTTCTCACACCATACTATTTTGGAGTATCAATGTGCTTTTTGACCCTGTGCTGTCCCTGAATGCTCAGGGCAGAGTGGAGCCAAGAGTGCCTATTTCCATCTGGATATGATTTAGTTTACCAGCTATGTCCCTTCCTGGAGAGATCTGACTGTTACCCACAACTAGTTAGGGTTTTCCCCTGCACAGTCGTGTCCGACACTAGGGGGTGGTGCTCATCTCCGTTTCTTAGCCGAAGAGCCAGTGCTGTCTGAAGACGCTTCCGCAGTCATGTGGCCGGCATGACGCACGCAGAACGCTGTTACCATCCCACCAAAGTGGTACCAATTTATCTACTTGCATTTGCATGCTTTCGAATTGCTAGGTTGGCAAGAGCTGGGGCGAGTGCGGGAGTTCACTCCGTCACGCGGCACTCGGGTCTCGAACCGCCAACCTTCCGATCGACAAGCCTGGCGTCTTAACCACTGAGCCATCGCGCCCCCTCCACAACTAATTACATCCCAATTAAATTATTGCAGTGTACTCTATGTGAGGGTCCCCATACAGGAGGTCCAGAAATTGCAAAGGGTTCAAAATGTGTATGTCTATGAAGGTTCTCAGTCATCCAGGTGGAATTGTCTGTAGCTTGAATCATGTCAACTGGATTTCTATTTTCTCAGTGGAAACGTTTCGCTCCTTATCCAAGGAGCTTCTTCAGTCTGAACAACTTTCCACATCCTGGTGACCTCTTGATGTGCTAGGCTACAATTCCCATAATCCTCCAGCTGCCACAACACCTGAATGTTCACTGTCATCCAGCACATCTGGAGGGTACCAGGTCAGGGAAGGCTGCTATGTAATATGAGCAGCAGTCTATGAGTATATATTCACTAATGTAGAAGTTACCATATTTTTGCAGCTTCCCATACAAATCTGGAGAGAGATACACCAAAGCAGCAAATGTAGACTGGACAGCTTGATCGATAGTGGAACCAGCAACTATATCAGTCTTTGGGGCCTGTTTATTACATGCCTGTAAGAGTCCTTTGAAAAGTTCAGAATTTGGCCCACAGAACTCCTGGGCAGGGTCTGACTTTGAGAACTCAAGAAGAAATTTATGGCAGCAGTTGGCATCTGAGTTGATTTCCTAAAAAAGAACATCAGAAGAGATATAAGCATTAACCTCTACTTCAACCCAACTCAAAGTCCCTAATGATTATTTCTATAAACATTGTAAGATCCAACCTCAATGTGGACATTAAAAGAAATAATGTTAAAAGGCTGCAGACCGACAAATGTTATACTATTATACTATGAGAATGAGCCAAGCTATTCTCCTTCTTTACTTATATGTTGTCTCCTGCTGCTCCCTCAATGTGACCAAGAGATTAGACTTCCATCTTAATTATTACATAAATACATTTTGGATTAATCAGATTAATAAGAGGGTTGGCAACACTGTATACACAAGCAGCAGGGCCTCTGTGCTTCCCCAAACTAAGCTAAAATTTTGAAAAAACACTGAAATCTTGCAAGATCGCAAAACCATGTGAAATTTTGCACAAGGATGAGTGAGACCATAAAATCTTATGATAGTTAGCAATCTTGTGAAATTTCTGACAATTTTGTTATGGAGGAAAGGCAGAATGCTATGGTGTGAGAAGGTGGCCATCTTCTGACTTAATGTGTTGTCTAATTCAAACTGCTGGTTGGTTTAATTAAGTTTTGTTGAAAAGTGATCTTCATGAATTGGGAATGATGTTGGCTTGTTTCCTTTAATCACAGTTAAGGTAGCTAAGCGGCTACAACAAAATGACAAGTTATAGTTACTGAAAGTTCAGTATTAGGAGGCAGTACAAAAAGAAAGGAAAATGTATAAAACTAACAGAAGCCAAGATTAATTTTAAAAATCATGCTCATGATTACAACAGAATTGGTCCAAATATTTCTTCTTTGGATCATAAAAACTTTGAATCAGACTGTATAAAGACTTCTCATCTTAGATGCAGTTAAAAAAATAATAATTTTACATCAGAAATTCCAAAAAGAAGCTCTCCTACTTAATAAATTCTGGAATATTCTCACAGATAAAGAAGCATGTCTATTAATCCTAAATTTGGTCTAGTGGTTAAGGTGCTGGGCTAGAAACCAGGAGACTGAGAGTTCTAGTCCCGCCTTAGGCATGAAAGCCGGCTGGGTGACCTTGGGCCAGTCCCTCTCTCTCAGCCCTAGGAAGGAGCCAATAGCAAACCAGGAGACTGAGAGTTCTAGTCCCGCCTTAGGCATGAAAGCCGGCTGTGTGACCTTGGGCCAGTCCCTCTCTCTCAGCCCAACTCACCTCACAGGGTTGTTGTTGTGGGGAAAATAGGAGGAGGAAGGAGTATTAGGTATGTTCGCCACCTTGAGTTATTTATAAAAATAATAAAAGCGAGATAAAAATTAAATAAATAAATAATCGATCCTAAAAATCCAGGGATCCATTTTCTATGTTCTTAACTGAGGTGGAATTAGGGCAGTAAGAGAAAACTGTGGTCTTATGTCCTGCTTCTGGAGTCTACAGAGATGGTTAGCTTCACCATGAGAGGGAAAAATCAGCGAACTAGCAAAGGTTTCAACTAGGTTATTCAAGTATCAATAACGATGCAACAATTTATTAAAGGAAATAAAATCTTGAGAGATAGATCTGTATCACCTCAGCACTCTTTCTGTTGTGGCTTTGCAACTTCTTATAACGATCCCATAACTTCAAGTTCTTTTTAAAAAGTAGATATGAATAAATCTTTGGTTTTAGCTATAGTCCAGCACAGTGCTGTAGGCTAAGTGTTCTAGAGAAGGAAGTAAAAGAATGTCCATGATAACAAAGATTACATGGCAACTGAACGGGATTTCTGAAGAAATTCTAAAATTAGGGAGGAAAAAAGAGAGGAGATTCCTCCCACTGTCAGGAATGAAACCTAGCCTAATTACAGCTGCCTCATGAGTGAAGCTGAAAGCTCTTTTAATCCAAATTCTGTCCGGTCCTATATTTAGTCTTGATCGCTTGTTCTGATACAAATTGTGGTCACTTTTGGCACAGCATTTGAACCACAGAATTATTATAGAACAGCTATCAGAAGAGGAGGGGAAAAATGGCCAAAAGGCTCTCTGAATTGGTGTTACTAAGTGTGAGCAGCCAACCTTAATACCTTTTTATTTTCCTGCTGGGTTTGGCTTTGCTTTCTGCCTTCTGGTGTTTGCTCAGAACGCATCCGATGCCTGAAGACAGGTTTCCATAAAGGAGAGTTAAGAACCGCTGCCACTTCTGTAGGAGGCAATTCTACTTCACCTCCTACTCCTGGAGGGAGAGAATAAAGACTAAGTTAGAAAAGCAGAGGCTTTATCTCTGTTAAATTTAATGTATTTTAAGATTACAGGCTGAAAATGTAAAGTCAGTAGAAAATGAAAAAGAAATTCACTATCAAAGCCAGCCAATGTACATAAAGTTTTAGAGATGGGCACTCCTACACCCTCGTTCCCACTCCTTCTGAGTCTCTCAATATATGCTATAGGTTGTGGGGCTCTTTCTTTTCTTTTGTTCTATTAAACTTTTTGGTTTGTTTTTCTGAAAGCCATCTTTGGGGGTGATGGGTTGGATGTTGGATCTCATGTTAGACCAACACATCCTTGGGGAACTGCAGTGGCTAAAGTAAAGTAAAGCAAGTAAAAGCACCAGAGGCTAGATATCCCTATTCTAATCCACTTTCTAGCAAACTTATTATTTATTCCCCTTCTGTCAGGATGAAGTGTCCCCCATCAAGGCTTACAACTCTCTCTCTCACATACACACACACGCACGGACGCGCACGCACACGCACACACACACTTCAGGCAAGACAATCCTTTGAGGGTAGATGGGTGGGTGGGACATGGGAACACAGAAATTCTAAATGACAAATTCAGTTCCGATGTTGATTATTTGTTTTAAAATACATTGTTTAGCATTTCTTCCGCTGTTTCCTAAATTTAGAGGCATTTTTAAATATAAACCTTGAGAATAAAAAATGCAGGTCAGCAATGGGTTTCAGCTCTCTCAGAAGCATCAAGGGCTTGAAAGTGAACAAAACTAAACTAATAATTACTCACCCTGTGAAGATTTCAACACCATACTCTGTGAAGCCAGGCGCCCCATTAGCTTGGCCACGAGAAGTTGCAAATCCAGGCCCCAAGAAATGTCAACATCGGGCAATCCATAAGCTGTGACAGAAAACTTGTAGCCCCACTCATTATTACTGCTATCAGAGTGAAAGAGAAACTGCAGCCGAGGACCAGCTTTGAAGGTCACTTTCTACAGAGCAATAAAACAGCCACATTTTTGTAGGTGTAACAGGTTAGAAAAACAAGTTAAGACCAGACATCAGGGGTAGGAATGCCAACCCACCAACCACATATCTCTTGCTTAGAATCTGGAGATTGCTCACCTTGGGCCACTTATCTGTGCCAACTTTGGTATCGTAGCGAGTTTTTGCACCTTTGGCATCAGTAAATTCCAGGTAATCATACCTACAAATGTTTTTGAACAGATTAAAGAACAAGTTTTGGGTGAGCTAATTTTGGCACCCTTTGTTTGATTAATCTGGGAAACAAGACATGCAACTGAGCCCACAAGACAGTTTTTTCATTACAGATATTGAAAGGCCACCAACACTCCCGATGGAAAGAAGGCCCCTTATGGTGCTGAAGGAAAATAGAAAGTCGGTATGGAGAAGGGAGCTGCATAGCAAGCAGAAGCCCCTACCATGGGGGCAACAGAAAGCCCACTCTCCCCAAGAATGTTGCTGAAAAGTTGAAAACAAAGTACAAAGAAAAATTATTCTGATCCCCCCCCTCCCCGCAAATTAGAAAGTGATCTCGGAGGTACAGAGGAAAAGGACCAGTGCCCCCTAACCCCATGCTTGATATAACACCCTTCTTTATATTTGTACACACTGGAATAGAACACTGAGATGTATATGACCCATTAAATCAAGGACAGAAAATCTTCCAGTATAAACCTAACAACCATACCACAACAAACTGTGTTGGCTGAGGCAATGCTTTCTGGAGGGCTGCAGGTCCCTCACACTACCCAAGGTCTTCTGAAGATATCAGAAGTAAGTTATTTGTGGTGGGGGGTTACAAAGACACTTAACCCAACCGCTTGTTTCAGCAACTGATCCCCAAACCAGGTATGACAACATCACAGGCAGCTTTCTAAATTAGAATCATGCTATTTGCTCATAAAGTCCATTTTTCATTCAGGGTTTCATTTCCTGAGACCCTTTTACAGAATCATATAGCTGAATCTAACACCCTCCTTTAGTGCAGGAATCCAAATTAAAGCAGCCTAGGCAGGTGATTGTCTAGCCTCTATTTGAACAAATTGGATAAACAGGAGCCCACTACTTCTCTGAGCAATGGTTCCACAGTTGAACTACTCTCACTGTTTGAACTGTTAGGAAAAAACCTCCCAGAAAATCTGCCTTCTTGTAACTTCAATCCATTACACCAGGCCCTGCACTATGGATCAAGAAAGGATCTTGATGGCTGTTGTGGGTCTTCCGGGCTGTGTGGCCGTGTTCTGGAAGTTGTGGTTCCTAACGTTTCGCCAGCATCTGTGGCCAGCATCTTCAGAGGGCAGGAGCACAGATAGAAGCAAAATCTAAAAGGATCTTGACCTTCTTCTGTATGAAAATCTTTCAGGTATTTGGAGAGTGCTATTATATTCTCCCTAGCAATCTTTTCTCAAGACAAAACACTCTCAGCTCCCTCAATTTGTAGAGCTTCTAGTCCTTGATCACCCTCATTGCTCTTCTCCAAATTAGTTTGAATACTTCATAAAATGAGGTGCCCAGAATTGAACATATTATGAGGAGGAATCTGACCAAAGGGACACTATTACTTCCTGTGACTTGGAAACTATACTGCTGCTGATGCCGCCTAACATTGCATTTCTAGCCACATCGCAATACTGCTGACTTGTATTCAGTTTTCAAATAGTATTCCAGTATCTTTTCACAAGTATTATTATCAAGCCATGTACCTATATCAGATGCTTCTGCATTTGAGTTTGTTTGCTAAATGAACAATTTCACAATTATTTCTATGAAATGCCATTCTTTTACTTTTAGTTCATTACTCTCATCTACCCAGATCATTTCAAATGTCATATCCGTCCTCTAGGGCAGGGTCAGGAAACTTTTTTTGCTAAAGGGCCAGATCCGGGCCCTCCTCCAACACTGCAGGCACAGCTTGCAGGCCACGGAGCTTGGCAGCCATTGGATGGTGCTGGCCCACCAGCAAGGAGGCCTCTGATAGGCTGTTGCTGCTCCCTTTTATCTTCATGTGAACTAAGGCGGGGCTTGTCTGAGATGTTTACTCATATTACATTCTTGGCCTGGGCTCAGGCCCGTTTTATCTGACCTTTGCCTTGGTAGCAGCAATTCTTCCTGTCCTTTAAGGCCATTCCCTCTGCCCTCTACAAGCACCCCACTCAATACCTCACAGTTTTTAACTAGATTAAACTGAGGATGCCACTTGCTAAGTGACCTCCTGCATTGTCTGTAGCTTGAATCATGTCAACTGGATTTCTATTTTCTCAGTGGAAACGTTTCGCTCCTTATCCAAGGAGCTTCTTCAGTCTGAGCAAAGTTAGTAAGGGAATCCTTTACTAAGGATTAGTAAAGGATTAATTAATTAGTAAGGGATTCCCTTACTAACTTTGCTCAGACTGAAGAAGCTCCTTGGATAAGGAGCGAAATGTTTCCACTGAGAAAATAGAAATCCAGTTGACATGATTCAAGCTACAGACAATTCCACCTGGATGACTGAGAACCTTCATAGACATATGACCTCCTGCATGCAATAAACTGCAATCCCTACAAGAAATGGACTGCCATAATACATTTTCTTGTCCAGCAAACATTAGCAGTATAGGACCTGATGGGAGGAGGTATACGATGTGAGACAAATGTTATTGTGCAAAACCATCCACTTGTCTTCTTCCATTTTGGTTCTAGGTTTAAAATTCCTGACTCTTGAGGAAGCAGAGTCCTAGAACTGTTCTTACATAAACAATCTAAGCACCACCTCTTTTGAAGTAGCTTCAAAATGCAGCTAATAAGGCCAAAAGGAAATGTTAACAAAAAAGTTTTAATACAGGATTGACCAACTTGCCTCCGCTCCGTTTCACATCTTTCGTCAAACTCAACCTCGAAGTAAGTTGCTCCTGGGCAAAGGAAGACAGTAACATCATGGCAGTTGTTATCATAATTATGGGGAGATTCTGCTGTCCATGTCCGCAGTACCACTGGCTGCTCCTGCTGCCAGCTTTCTATGCCCACCTGACACAAATGAAACCATAAAGGAGGAGCAGATATTAGTCAACTCCCTGGATCTTGGTCTAGAAACAATTGTGATCAGTTGTCTGATAGCAGTGGGCCTGCCCACCCATATTTTAAAAGTTGTATGCTGACTTTCAAAATTAGGATTTTCCTAAGATGGTTTAGAACAGAACTTCATATGCCAGAGCCTAGAAACCTGAGATTCAACTAAGGCCTCTGTAATGCTTTACAGATTTTTTTTTTGCATACTTTAAGCAGGAAAGAGAAATATCAGCTACAAGCATTGATAATAGTAAGCAGTAAAAATAGAGGAGCACGGAGCTAAGATTCATCTAATGAATGTCTGAAAAAAGGAGACTTCTCAGTGCTACTCTGGCTACAACAGGTACTTATTTTTTAGATTTATATCCCGCTTTTTATCCAGAGCTCAGCACGGTATACAAAGCACTCCCTCTTCCTATTTTTCCCCAGTACAATAACACCCTGAGGTACATTTAACTGAAAAAAACTGACTGGCCCAGTGAGATTCTATGGCTCAGAATGGACTAGAAACTGGGTCTCCCATTCCTAATCTAACATCTGAGCCACTACCCCACACTGGCTCCCAGAATCTCAGGTATCTCTCTGAATATGCTCCACATTATTTTCCTGGTCCTAAAACCTTTAACAGGTTCCTATCAGCATTTTACAACAGACCCTGGAATGGAACAGATAAACAAAAATCTGGGATACAAAGAAGAAGAGTGTGTTCCAATCAAGGATAAGAGCATTCTAAGGCCCCCAGAAGCCTGTAATCTATTTCAGTGCTTAACTATGACTTACCGCATCCTCCACAGTGTTAATATCAATATTACAATCCCAGCACTTAATCAACAAAATGAAACATGGTTAAACATTTGTATTTTTTCTCAGGTTACCTTATTTGGACTGTTTTCAGACTCTGCAGATAGGTCGTTCAATAGTTTTGTCAATGTGCTGACATCCTGCAGGAGGCTCCTGTGGGGAATGTCTAAAATGCAGAAATCCTGCAGGAAGGTCATCTAGGGAACACACAATGCATCTAGTGTTACACTTTAAAAAAAACAACCTAACTGAAGAGATAATAGGCAACTGCTGTAAGAACTCATTCAGCTCACTCACCAGCTGACGAGCTACCATGGCAAAGACAGAGTTGCTTAATTTTTCCACAATGGTTTTCCCACTGCATTGGGACAGGAGGGACTCTAAAATTGTCCTAATATTTGATAGGAACTGTTGCACATCTAGACAAAAAAGAGCACAAAGCAAGAGTTAAAGGAGTATCAGCAACAGGATTCTGTCACTGGGTGCCCACTAAATATGTTGGATTACATCTCCCCTCATCTTCAAAAAGACTGATGCACATACCACTTTAGGGAAGGGTAGCCTAAAATGTTGGTGACTGCTTATGATTTTTAACTCAGATACTCACATTTTGTAAGGATTTCTATGGCTAGGCTCTTGGATGCCGCATCACTGCCTTTAAGCTGCAAGTAACACCAAGACAGGAGGCTACCCTGTACTGACCAGAATAAGGATGAGAGAACAGGGCCAGTATCTTGCAAGACAATGTCCTTCATCAACATTTCACACTGGGGGGAAAAATCAGTAAGTTCAAAGTTGTTAGAAATCAAAACTAGAAATCAAGCAACTATAATAAAGCAGACACCTTTTTGGGGGCCTGAGAGGGACATTTTCTACTTGTATCCTACCTGGGAGCCACAAGGGATATATAGCTGATGACCAGAGTACAGTAGATGCTGCCAGGCTTTTCAAATACTCTCCCCTGTTTACTGGGGTTTTAGGGAGTTTAAGAAACAAAACTGGTCCCTTAATGTTGCCCTTTAACCCTTGTCCCAAAACTAGCACATTTCAGCTAGATTTGGGGGAGGGTCCCAGGGGTGTAATTTCACCCCTTAAGGTCCCCCCACAAGAAACTTGTATCCAAAAAATTCAGCCCCACCTACTCAAAGGGTTTGCTAGGTGCAAATGAAGTCCTGCTATTACCGGTGGGCTGCCACTCCTGAATTAGAACAACTGACTGTTCCTGGAAGAATGGTATTCCTATCACACTTTTTTTTTCACTTTTCCACATTTATTATTTTTAAACACAAGTTAAAGAAACCACAGAAATTGCATTTCTTAAGTCTAAGTGTCACAATCAAGAACAACTATAAAGCAGGGTAGCTAATCCTTTGGCAGTCAATGGGCAAACTTGACTGAGGTGAAGGGACTGAGGGCTATAAAGTGGGTGGGATCACATCACGTAAGTAGACTGGGTATGGGTATTTGGATTTTTTTAAAAACTGTGAAACAGCATTGGGCCATCAAGTTTATGTCCTATGAGGAATCAAAACTAAAGCATTTCTGACACTTTGCTGGCTATCCACTACCTCCACGAGGTCTTAGTTCTTTCAAATATGTATAATTATATGTAGCTTGAATCATGTCAACTGGCAGACAATTCCACCTGGATGACTGAGAACCTTCATAGACATGTATAATTATAATTAAATATAATTTTAAATGAAATCAAATCAGTTTTTTGTTGGGTTCTTTCTCCTATTTTGGGAAGGGTAGTGCTTAGTGCTGATCTCAAATGTCAAATGTGTCCCTTCACCCACAAAAATTAGGTACCCATACTTCAGCATACAAGAAAAAAACAATAAACATTATACTGTATACAGGATAGATCATTTTAATCTAAAAATGGTATAAAATAGCAATATTACATAAAGCAGAGCTTCTCATTATACATGAAGTTTCTGTTCAGATTTAGTTACAACTAATGCAAACCCAGCAGTATTGGTATTTGAATTTGCCAGTAATTTTCTGCAAATCCAATCTATATTGCCACCCCAAGGGTATCTAATGAAAAAAAATTAATATGCTTATTCTGAAACTGGATATTGGAACATATTGTGAGAAACAGCTTCCACAGCTGACTTCCCAGAAATAAAGTGCATATAAATTATCATTTCTATATGGAAAAAAAGATTGTAAAAATCCAGCAAAAACTACCTCTTTTGACATCACCATCAGGAGGGTCCTCATCACTGTTAGCACTTGAGCAACATCAACATCTGCAGAAGTTCCTTTGTCTGGTAATAGCAGAAGCCCACCTGGATCTTGATCACTGACAAAGAAAGGACATTTCCGTAATAATGTATTGTTTATTTTATTTATTTATTTATGCATGTATTTATTTATTTAATTTTATTATCCCGTCTTTATAAATAACTCAAGGCGGTGAACATACCTAATACTCCTTCCTCCTCCTATTTTCCCCACAACAACAACCCTGTGAGGTGGGTTGGCCTGAGAGTGAGTGACTGGCCCAAGGTCACCCAGCCGGCTTTCATGCCTAAGGCAGGACTAGAACTCACAATCTCCTGGTTTCTAGCCCAGCACCTTAACCACTAGACCAAACTGTTAATCAGCAAATACTCCATAACATCAATTTTCAAACAAACCAGGAATGGGCAACTTGTTACTCTCTAAATCAGTGTTTCCTAACCATGGCCACTTCCAGGCATATGTACTTCAACTGCCAGAATTCTTATCAATGGCTGTGCTGGTTGCGGAATTCTGGGAGTTGAAGTCCACACACCTACCTGGAAATTGTCACGGTTGGCAAACACTGCTCCAGATGATGCTGAATTCAACTGTCAGCCACTCCAGCCAGTATGACCAATACAAATGGATGCTAGGATCTGTCATTCAGCAACATATGAATGGCCACAGTCTCCCCACCCCTGAAATAGAGCCATGTATTTCTCAGTACAGTCCTTATGGTTGCAGTTTATCTTTTTAAGTAACTCAGATAATGTCCCTATGTTAACCATTTCTAATCTTTTGTTTCCTAAAGCAGCAATCTCATTCTGATGATCTACAGGCTCATATCAGAAAAAGACAGATTTGAAAATGTAAAAAATGCAGATAAGATAATTCAATCAAGGGATGCATAGATTAACTTGCTTACCTAAAATACGCACAAAGGGATTTGAAAGTAAGTTGCACAGATGGCTTGTGTTTCTGCTCTGTAATGTTATTCTGCAGAACAGAAAAGGCTTTTTTAAAAATAAACCTCACAAACATACATTTTTGGCAACCGAACAAATAAGTTGAATGGAAAGTTTAAAGTACAATGACATACAGGGAGCAAGGGTCATATTGTACTTAAAATGCAGAACTTAAATTGGGAAGATAAGAATTTGACTGTGTGATGATTTATCAATCAGATCTGGCCTTCTGTATCTCACAGGATTGTTGGGTGAGACAAAATGGTGGAGATGTAATCTGCATAACTGAGGTACTGTATATCAGGGGTACCCAACCTGTGGGCCGCGGCCCACTAGGCTGCGGGGCTCCCTCCTGCAAACCCCGCCCCCTGGTGCGCGCGATTGGCTCCCTCTTGCAAACCCCGCCCCCCGGTGCACGTGATTGGCTCCCACCTGCAAACCCACCCCCCCAGTCCGTGGAAAAATTTTCTTCCACGACCGGTCCCTGGGGCCAGAAAGCTTGGGGTCCGCTGCTGTATATTGAACATGAACAAGACAAAAAAGTAGTTAATAAATATTAAAACTAGTAAAGAAATGTGTTGCTGGAAGGCAGGTTGAGACAGGCTGGACAGAAGATGCATGCATCTAAAGAGCCTAATCTAAAAAAGTACAATTTTCTTTAAAATAGCATATACAACAAAAATCACATTTCATCTATCTTGATAACATACCAGCATTGCAAAGAGCTGCTCCCGCCGGGTAAGTCTATGGGGGAAAAAGATGGCCGCTCCATTGAGTAACGTGTTAGTCACTTCTTGCTTCAGAGTCTTCAGTGGTGTGAACTCACTGTCGCTGTTAACAACTGTTCATTAAAAAAGATAAAATTATGTTGACCGAAGAAACCAGAAATATGTTGAATTCCAATTATTTTTCCTGTTTCTAAGCTCCAAGTGCCAGTTATCTTGGGATCTGAGATCACAAATAAGAGCCAGTTTGGTGTAGTGGTTAAGGTACTGGGCTAGAAACCAGGAGTCTGTGAGTTCTAGTCCCACCTTTGGCATGAAAGCCGGCCGGGTGACCATGGGCCAATCACTCTCTCTCAGCCCTAGGAAGGAGCCAATAGCAAACCAGGAGTCTGTGAGTTCTAGTCCCGCCTTTGGCATGAAAGCCGGCCGGGTGACCTTGGGCCAGTCCCTCTCTCTTGGCCCAACTCACCTCACAGGGTTGTTGTTGTAGGGAAAATAGGAGGAGGAAGGAGTATTAGGTACAGTGGGGCAAAAAAGTATTTAGTCAGCCACCAATTGTGCAAGTTCTCCCACTTAAAAAGATGAGAGAGGCCTGTAATTGACATCATAGGTAGACCTCAACTATGAGAGACAAAATGAGAAAACAAATCCAGACAATCACATTGTCTGATTCGGAAAGAATTTATTTGCAAATTATGGTGGAAAATAAGTACTTGGTCAATATCAAAAGTTCATCTCAATACTTTGTTATATATCCTTTGTTGGCAATGACAGAGGTCAAACGTTTTCTGTAAGTCTTCACAAGGTTGCCACACACTGTTGCTGGTATGTTGGCCCATTCCTCCATGCAGATCTCCTCTAGAGCAGTGATGTTTTGGGGCTGTCGCTGGGCAACACGGACTTTCAACTCCCTCCAAAGGTTTTCTATGGGGTTGAGATTTGGAGACTGGCTAGGCCACTCCAGGACCTTGACATGCTTCTTACGAAGCCACTCCTCCGTTGCCCGGGCGGTGTGTTTGGGATCATTGTCATGCTGAAAGACCCAGCCACGTTTCATCTTCAATGCCCTTGCTGATGGAAGGAGGTTTGCACTCAAAATCTCACGATACATGGCCCCATTCATTCTTTCCTGTACACGGAACAGTCGTCCTGGTCCCTTTGCAGAGAAACAGCCCCAAAGTATGATGTTGCCACCCCCATGCTTCACAGTAGGTATGGTGTTCTTTGGATGCAACTCAGCATTCTCTCTCCTCCAAACACGACGAGTTGTGTTTCTACCAAGCAGTTCTACTTTGGTTTCATCTGACCATATGACATTCTCCCAATCCTCTTCTGGATCATCCAAATGCTCTCTAGCAAACTTCAGACGGGCCCGGACATGTACTGGCTTAAGCAGGGGGACACGTCTGGCACTGCAGGATCTGAGTCCCTGGCGGCGTAGTGTGTTACTGATGGTAGCCTTTGTTACGTTGGTCCCAGCTCTCTGCAGGTCATTCACTAGGTCCCCCCGTGTGGTTCTGGGATTTTTGCTCACCGTTCTTGTGATCATTTTGACCCCACGGGGTGAGATCTTGCATGGAGCCCCAGATTGAGGGAGATTATCAGTGGTCTTATATGTCTCCCATTTTCTAATGATTGCTCCCACAGTTGATTTCTTCACACCAAGCTGCTTGCCTATTGCAGATTCAGTCTTCCCAGCCTGGTGCAGGTCTACAATTTTGTTTCTGGTGTCCTTCGACAGCTCTTTGGTCTTCACCATAGTGGAGTTTGGAGTGTGACTGTTTGAGGTTGTGGACAGGTGTCTTTTATACTGATAACAAGTTCAAACAGGTGCCATTACTACAGGTAATGAGTGGAGGACAGAGGAGCCTCTTAAAGAAAAAGTTACAGGTCTGTGAGAGCCAGAAAACTTGCTTGTTTGTAGGTGACCAAATACTTATTTTCCACCATAATTTGCAAATAAATTCTTTCCGAATCAGACAATGTGATTGTCTGGATTTGTTTTCTCATTTTGTCTCTCATAGTTGAGGTCTACCTATGATGTCAATTACAGGCCTCTCTCATCTTTTTAAGTGGGAGAACTTGCACAATTGGTGGCTGACTAAATACTTTTTTGCCCCACTGTATGTTCGCTGCCTTGAGTTATTTATAAAAATAATAAAGGCGGGATAAAAATTAATTAAATAAATAAGGCACATTGGATATCTGTCATGGAATCAAGGGTCAGTAGGGGATTTCGCTCCGTTTCCAGGAAGATCATGGCAATTGCTTTCCCTTTCCCCACAACTCCTCAAAGAATTGCCAGGTGCCCTGGGACTGAAAAAATAAAGTGAACCTCTCTCTCTCTCTCCATTGGCCAGAGCACTAAGGACTGGGTACAACAATGTTTGAATTTCTGAGGGTTGTATATCATCATCTCTTGGGTTTAAATTATCATCAGACTCTTTTGGTTAAAAGGTGGAATATAAAATTTCAAAATGAAATGAGTATGTTTAGCCCACCGTTTCCTACTGACAGAAAGAACTAAAAGCTAAAGTGGATATCGTTAATCAAGATACTTCCAGTCAGATATAACAGTAACTGAATGTGGGACTTGCTACATGCCTCATATATTTTATTAAAGGGAGAAGTCCACAACCACATGGAATTGGTGGGTTGTAGTGAAAGTTGAGAGGAATCACCTTCACACAGATGTTTATAAAGTTCCTCTGCTGCTTCTGTACTTTCAAGTGTTCTTTTCTGAGCAGCTTCCTCAGTCTTTGCAGCTTTGGGATCTGATGTGAGGACCGAGAAGCAACTCTGAAGAAGCTGTAACAGCATGGCCTGCGCATCAATGCATTCTTCTCTTGGGCTACAAGGAAAAGCCACAAAACTACTGTCATGAAACTATTGTTAAGATAGTAGTTCAGCGTTTAAAAAGATTTCCCTAAACACAACTAAGCATAGAACCTTAAAATGTATAACTTCCTATATACCAATCAGCTGTCTTCATAACACTTTGTTGTGGGACTTAAGAATTAATAAATGCACCCAGAAGGCCCTGTGTATCACAGAGTTCTGGAAAATTCAATACCTTGCTTCTCAACTATATAAATATATTGGTTTCTTTCCAACAATAGCACTGTGCCGGCTGATAATTATAAATGTGGTTTATCACAGCTGTAACTTACCAGTTTCATGTCTTCCAATCTGCTGATTTGTTACACCCAACAGGACATTTTGGTTGTACTCATGTACCTGGCAGCAGCCCAAAGCTGAAGGTTTTGTTCACTATTAATAACCACAATGATAACCCAACATTCAACTAACTGTGGCTACTTTGTTTAGTATAATGGAAGGGGACCTACTTTTGGTGAAGTTTACTATAAAAATTCCAGAAAAGCTTTAAATCCAGGCCTGTGAAGTCCAGATATGATTTATACCGTAGACCACTTTCTTTCTTCTGAACCTATAAAAGGAATTACTAAATAATGAGTTGGAAAAGAATTTGATATGAAGTAGATTTTGCTGGGACAGGGGGAGGAACTTTTAAACAGCACTGAGTGGGAACAGGTTTTGAGAACAAAGAATCCTGTGACATTCTGAAGACAGGAAATTTATGATGGAATAAGAGTTTGTGGATTTGCATCATGCACCTGATGATCTGCTATCTGATGAAACGGAATCCAATCCATGAAAGCTAATGGCATAATACATCTGTAAGCCTGAAATGGGTCATATAATTATGCACTCATTATTACATGATCTATGCCATTGTAATTATTGGGTACTTCTGAAGCATATTCAAAGTGTTATGGTAATCTAGTTTGGATGTTACTAGGACATGCATTTCCATTCTAGATCATCTCTTTCGAACAATGGACACAGCTGGCACACCCAACTGTTACTGGTGAAACAAACTCAGGGATATAAATGCAACTAGCTAGATAAAAATGCCTCAAACTGCAAATCTGCATTTTGAAGAGAGAGTGCATCTCATTCAGATTAATAATCTACTAATAATTCCTGTACATATCTGAATTGCATACAGAATGGGTTTTCTTGAAATTTTACAGCATTTCACATTGTCATTCTTGACAAGATCCTTTGTCGTTCTTGACAAGATCCTTTGTTTTTATTAACAGCTTATTAAAACTTGTCAATGTGTCTTTGCAAAACACTCTAGAGAAGAGCAGCTGCAGTGAACAGAATGCCACATACCAAGTCTTGTGCAAGCTGTTGGATGAAGGACAGAGTTTTTAAAAGAAGAGTCATCCCACAAACAGTATCGCCATTTAGTCTGTCACATTCCCTACAGCTCTTGCTTCTGCTAGGTTCTTCAGATGCCGACCGAATATACCCAAAGACACTTAAGCCTTGCACTCCGAGACGTTCAGCTTTCTCTTGCCTGGTGCACAAGAACTTTACCATCAAGTACTAGAAAAGAACAGAAAAGAAACATGAGTCCCAAACAACATTTTTTTTAAAAAAAATAAAGACTAAACCCTTTCACACTAGGATTTACAAATACATTCCTATGTACAGAGCTGTGAGATATGGTTAGCTGAGCTATTCGTTCAATTTTCAATTCTTTTAATATTGACATCAGTGTTCTCAATCCATAAGACTAAAATGTTTGAATCAGGTCGTTACAGAATAGCTTCTTTCCTGTTGGGGGTAATGCCTTTAACACAATGCCGGTTGCAGCCCTTAGCACACATCATCTAAAATAGCATATGGCTTTATTCATTAGACCGGGAGTGTGCAATTACCATCAGGTCAAGGCACATACTACAAAATAGGGCAGGATCAGGACCCATTTTGGGGAGGGGAGTCATTGGGGATTTAAATATCTTAAAACCTTGCAATAATTAAGGTATTATTTTCGCTCCTTAAATCCCTATCCAAAACTCTGACAACAACAAAAAAGGGTAAACTATTGAACCACCCACCTGGGGAGGGGAGGGCACACAAGGGAGGCCAGCAGGACATCTGTGGCCCCAGACTACACCTCTACTTTAAAGCTATACTTGGTTACAATCAAATATATACAGATTTACTCTATTAACAGCAACAATATAACAGTCCCTAATACAAACGGTTTGAATTGCACAGAATGACACTCACCAAATTGGGGTGACAGTAAAAACATTAAAACAATAGAATGATAGATGCTGTCTGTAATGCTTCCTTTAGCTGGATGTGACTGGGATATCCAACAGCAAATTAACAAACATACCTCCATTAAGTCTGATATACAGTTTATGTATTTATTAGATTAATATCCCACCTTTATTTCTGAACAACTCTAGAAGGTGTAGAAAATGCTTCTACCTCTTACTTTCTCCATAATGACAACTTTGTGAGGTGGGTTAGGTGGAGAGAGAGTAAGTGGCCCAAAGTTATTCAGCCAACTTTCATGCCTAAGAGAGGACTAGAACCCAGTCTTTCCAGTTTCTAGTTCAACACCTTAGCTACATTAAAGTTCAATTTTGTTACGGTCCTTCTTAGCAATGCCTAATAAGCGAAGTTGAGATACAGACCACATTCATTTAACACGTTTAGACAAAGTTGGTCAGGATTTTGGCTTAGCCAGGAACAAGGAATGAGCTGCAGCATATAGCTCTCATTGACCCAAGTGGCTCCTTGTGACAAGGGATGTAACTAACTACAGACATCATTCCCTGCAGTTTGTTTATTAAATCATCTGAACCAGGAAGCCAAGATCACACCTGCTGAGGTGGCCAAGGATTTCCCTGGAAGGTGCATGGTAATCCCTATGCTCTCCCCACCATGTAGGACCAAACCAGCACATCAATACTCCCTGCCTACAGCACAGCACAGCACAGCACACCCCAGGCAGGATTGAGCTTTGTGCTGCAAGGCAGGGAAGACTGGAGACATTTAGTAATACCCAAACCAGTGTGGGGTTTTTTTTGCTTGCTTGTCCTCCAGGAAATGGTGGGTTGGGGAACTATCGCTTTTGGTTTGGCTAGTAAGTCCAACCAAGAAGTTGTAGGCACATCACTGTACCATAAAGTAACAGTTTACTCTTTTAAGTCTGGATAAGTGGTATGATGAGAGCCAGTCGCTGGCTTTGGGCCAGTCACTCTCTCTCAGCCCAACTTACCCCACAGAGTTCCTGTTGTGGGGATAAAGTGAAGGAATATCCCCACTTAAGTTGTCTGGAGCTTTCAGAGGAAAGATGGAATAGACATCCATGGACAGAGAGACAGTCTGTTTTACCTTAGAAATTCTACACTGCTGCATTTTGACTTCTGCTTCATCCCATTCCTCTTCCATTTCAAACCAGCCAACAGGATCTTCCTCTCCAAGGTCGTCACATACTATCCCACTTCTGGAAAAAATGGAGCCACGGTGAAGGAATTTGATACTTGTACTTTATAACAAGCACAAACTACCACAGGGTGGCTAGAGTAAAGGGTTCCCAGAGCTAAACATCTTTTTCTGGGGAAGATTTAAAGGAATGGAAAGACTAGCTGAATAATCAAAAAGCATTACTGCACTGAGGAAAATGACAGCAAGGAGAGATTCCAATTCTGGAAAGGAGCGCTCAGAAAGATGTTTAAGTATCCCTTCTAAGACCACTCAGTTGGATGGAAATCAGACTGTGGCTGAAACTGAGCATTCAAAATTCCTTTTCTCAGAATCGTGAAGCTGGAAGGGGTCATTCAGGCCAACCTCCTGCTCAGGGCAGAAATCCAAACTAAAGCATCTACAACAAACTTCTGACTTGCCACTACTTGAACACGTTTGGTGAAGGGAAGCCCATCAGCTCTCTGGGTAATAGGTTCCACGGTCACATTGCTTTTATTGTTAGCAAGTATTTTCTAATATTCAGTGGGAGTCTGCCTTCCTATAACTAAAATCCCTTCTTCCATATCCAGCACTTTGGGGTGATTCAAACAGGTCATGACCCTTTCACATTTTTTTAAGGCAAAGATATTCATGCTTACCATCCATTTTAGCATGATTTGTGCAGCATGACAAAAAGCATTGGCTAGAATGTCCCAATTCTGGATCAATTAGTCAAATGTGACACTTTAACGTGGAATTGACTGTTGGGATTATATGTGTTCTGCCTCAACAGACTGCCATGCTAAGGAAAGCTAATATATACTTAGTTTTCAGGGAAATGTCACAGGTCAATACCAGAGCAGGCACAGAAAGTCCCAGAGTCAGTTCTTGGCATCTTCAGTTAAAAAGAGCAGGTAAGTGGTGATAGGCAAGACTTCTGTCTACTGAGATCCTGGGGAGTCACTGCCAATTAGAGAAGCCTATAGGCCAGTGTTTCTCAACCTTAGCAACTTTAAGGTGTGTGGACTTCTTGCTGGCTGGGGAATTCTGGGAGTTGAACTCCACACGTCTTAAAGTTGCCAAGGTTGAGAAACACTGCTATAGGCTAACCTAGTAAAAGGCAGCTTCACATACTCAATGTATTAACGAGGCACATTTGTTTTGTACCTACCTTGCTTTTAAGAAGTGTTGGAAATCCTCTAGTTTCCATTTGTCATAGCTCTCAAATCTTTTGAAATGCTCCTCTGCGTGAAATTTATCTGAAGAGGAGTTGTAAGCAAACACCAGCCCACATCGGGCTCCAATTGCTCCTCTCCGCACCTATGGGAAAAAAAGGATGTTCTAGCATTGCACAAACCAAGAAGAGAAAAACTAAGTGACTCTTCTGAGACGAGCTCATATAAACCTCCATGTAACCTTATTCTACATAAATAATACTTTTCTCAAGTTTCAAATTGATTGGATGCATTATCTCAGTCATTCATAAAAGAAGAGGACACAGGTGTGCACTGCTTATTAATTTATTAAACAAAACCTTGTTATTATATGCTTCCCCCCCCTAAAAAAACCTTTTCCTATTGTTAATGTTTTACTGTTTGAATTATATGCTCTGCAAACTTTTTTTTTCTTCATTTTTTAATGTGAGGCTAAACCTTGGAGCCCACAAGAGGCTAAATAAGTGAAATTTTATCTTAACTTATATAGGCCAAGTATGCAATTAAAAGTGAAAGAAAGAGATTCACAAAGAATATTTAAGAAGAGCATTCAGACCTTTATTCTGATTTGTGTGACCTGAAAGGCTGATTCTGTTCCAGTTGAGAGAATGATGCTGGCCTGTCTTTTTCCAGTCTCTGTCAGGAAGCCTTTGGAAAAAATACAATATGCATCAACTCATCTGGAATGTTTAGAACAAACATTTCCTTCTTGATACATGTTTGGCTCGAGACTATGCAACTGACGTGCACATTAATTAAAATTCAATTGTGCCTAAGAAGTTCATAATTTGAGTGTGCTCTTGGAGCTTTCTTTACTCCTGATGGCTGGCTAGTGTATAAAATGCACTTACAGGTGGTCCTCACTTAACGACCACTCATTCAGCAACTGTTCGAACTTACAACAGCACTGAACGAGTGGTACTTACAACCAGCCCTCCAAGTTCCAGCTGTCGCACTGTCCCTGCGGTCACGTGATCATTCAGTGACTGGCTCGCAATTACGACATCACAGCATCTTGCGGTCATGTGACCACTATTTGCGACCTTCACTGCCGGCTTCCAACAAGCAAAGTCATGGGGAAGCTGGCAGGAGGTTGCAAATGGCAACCATGTGAGGTCGCGCTTAACAGCAGCAACCGGAAGCGCCGGAACTGCCATCACTAAGCAGTACGGTCACGTGCCATCATGCTTTATGACTGTGTCACACAGCGGTGGAAATTCCAGTCCCAATTGCTGTCATTAACCAAGGACTACCTGTATTTCAAGCCAGTTACACATGCTCAGTTCTACTGCAATATGCTGAATAGGGAGCTGGCTCTGAAGAGCATCTAAAAACTTTAGGCTGTTCAGAACATGTCTGAGAAAATGCTAACCAGAGCCTGTTATTTGGCACATAGAATAATGCTTTTATAACAATTGCATTCGTTTCCAGCCTCAATTCAAATTGCTGGATCTTACCACCAAAATACTAAATAGTTTAAAGTTACGATATGTGAAAAACACTTCCTACCATATGATCCTGGCTGTCTTGTGAAGTCTTATGTGTGTCACACTTCCATTTGAAATTTAGCTGGGAAAAAAATTCCCTAACGTTGTGCCTAGGTTACAAATTGTCTAGTGCTTTGACAGCTGTCCTCCTTTAGTGTGCTGAATATATTATTTGTATTTGTTTTATACTGTTGTTTGAGATTATTGTTCTTTTCTGTTTACTGTGTTTTTAATATTCTAAATTACTGTTTTACTGTAAGCCTCTTTGGTATCTCTGTCTGAGGCAGAAAAGCAAGATGGAAATGTTTTTACTGAGACAAAAATGAGAATCAAAGTGAGCCCTTACCATCTCCTGTCCAGGGCTCCACAAGGAGATTTTCAGGTCCTGATTTGTCTTCCTTTCCTTTGACATCACAAGCTTGCAGAGTTAGCTGCAGGGCTGTTCCTGGAAAAGCAGAAAAGCTTTATGGACACAGGATACCCAATAGAGTCCAACTGAACAGAGCGGGATGGGGATGACTCTGAATAGCCTCTACGCTTTCAGCTTAAGTTTACAAGGATGATTCCAGGTCCAGCATTTACGAGCAGAAATATGTGGTTGAAAGGGGAACTTAAATTGATTCTTCCCAATATATGTCCAACAATACAGGTGCTGCATTACATTGGCTGTTCAAGATACACTTACATTTTAACCTGGTAGATATACCATGGAGACTGTCAGTTAAACTGAGTAAAACAAAGGTAGGCAAATAACTGATCTTTTTCCACAACAGATGCTGTGGAAATTAGTTAACCTCAGAAGAAAGTGGGGAGGAGAATCAGATGTGGATTTGTGTGCAAAAGACTGAACTAAGCTCTACTACTACAAAAAATTATTTGGTTGAGTCAGTGCTCAGAAGCATCCTGGTCTTTTGACTCCCATGAAAGTCAGCGTAGTGCAGAGCTTAAGGTGTTTAACTGGGACCAGAGAGGCTTAGGTTTAAGTCCATCCCATCCCACCCTGCCCCACCCAGGAAGATCACAGGGTAACTTTGGGCTAATCACTCTGTATCAGCTCTACTTAATTCACAGGGTTATTATTGGGGGGGGGGGGAAACGGAATGAGGGAATGTTACACAGATGAATGAAAGGCAGAATAGAAAACTAATACATAAAATAAATATTTGCCTATGACAAAAAAGGGAAAAGAGAATGGCGGAGAAACAGCAAAATCTCCTGCAAACTAGTAATTGGAAAAACAATGCAATTTCTGCATGAAGAGGAATCGAATAGTCTCTGGTTACCTTTGTTTACAGGATTATACAAGGTGAAATTAGAATTACAGTCTTCCTTTAAATTATACCTGCCTTTGTTTCAGGAGCTCAGGGTGGTATATGTAGTGTTCCCTCCTCTAATTTTCTCTCATTGACAACAACCCTGTGAGGTAAGTTGGGCTGAGGGTGTGCGGCTGGCCCAAAGTTACCCAATCAGTTTCCACGGCTGAGGCTGGACATGAATCTAGGACTGATGCTGATCCAACACCTCTACCTCTCCACCACACTGGCTCTCAGTTCTGCACTGGATCTTCCCAATGCAAGGATCCTGGGTTCAGGAGGCGACTTGCCACATACCCTGTACCAACTATGGTCTGTAAGTATACTCATGCATCATTCTGCAGTGGCTCTAGTTTCAAAGGTAGGCAGCATTTGAAGGGTGAAGCAACAAGCCAACTTCCCAACCTTCCAGAGGCCCACAAGAGGCTACAATGATGCATGGGAAGGTATGGAGTTGAATGTTTTTGAATCATTGGGGGGGCTTGAGAAAAGAGTGGAAACAGGAGCCTCTGAGAGGCAAACCTCTTTCATTCTCATCCTTAATGTCAGGATGGCAATGGCATCCTGCCATGGATAGATGGGGGTAGATGAGGTTTGTAGGTGTTAGATGGGGTTTGTAGTTAGTAGGTAGATGGGCAGTAATTAGTTAGCATGCTGGCAAGGCGTTAGAGATAGGCAAGGAATGCAGGCCGTTGGAATGTGGGGGGAGAGACACAAGAACCAGACTCCAAGGCCGTTCAGCTGGGAGCATCAAAGGAGTAACAGTTTAGAGTTATGGGAACTGAGTCGGTAGGGGAGGGGTTGGTGAGGAGTAAGTGGGAACTGGCATGTTTAAAGTTGTGACTGCACGCGCTTTTGCTCAATCTGTTCTTTGCATCGATTCTATTCACTTGTATTAAAAGAACTCTTTCATATCCTACCATGGCTTGTGCTGAGTGTTTCTAAATCAATTATCAAAGGAGTGGGCCGTCACACTTAACCCCCCCCCCCCAACATGGGGGGAAAAACCCCACCCAAAATCATGCCCCTGATTTTCAGCACAAAAACATTTTTCATGGTTGTGGGAAGTGGGAGTGTTAAGGATGGGAATGGAAATGACTTGCCTCCCAGAGGCCTCCCCCATTCATTGCCACCTTTAATTTTGCTCCCAAATGTTGCACCACATAAAGTGGGCCATCTTGCCACCGAATCCCATCAGTGTGATTTCAAGCATGTGTGTGTGCGCGTGCACATGCACACAAAAGGGATGTTGGAAAACTTCATGTGGCCTATGGGCAGCCTCCCTGAGCTGTAGTTTGTGGGCTGTGGAAGTCCAGCAGAAAAACAAAATAAGCCTCCCAATGGCAACAGTATGAAGTCTGCCAAAGTCTGGTACAGAGAAGAATGAACACCTCCCAAGCCCACATGTTCCCAGCGATGGTTACCATATTTGTAGAGCAGGTTTTGCCTGACCGTAGCCATGGAAGTAATTAGAGAAGCAGCCTTGTAAGCAGCTTCCAAGTGGCCAGCAATTGTGCAAAGTGAATTCAGCACTTTGGTGAGGCTCCCTCTGGCCAGAGAAAATGCTAGCAGCGTAAGTTCTACTTCTGGAGAGGCGCAGTAACTGGAATAGAAAAAGAACGTTTAAATTTAAAACGTTGCAATTTATCCTACCTTTCCAGCATCCTCCTCCTCTTTATATTCTGGCTCAACCCTAGCCTTACCTGGTAATTCCCAGGAGAAAACTGTCCACTTCTTCCAAAACATTGGAAGATAAGAAACTTGAAAAGTCTGTGGAGCCTGGAGACAGAGAAAGAGGTGGCATGTGTTGCAGCGCCTTCCTAGAGGACAAGACAAGAGAAAGAAAAGGCAGCCCATCAGAAATTGTGTCAAGCCAATCACAAGACGACAGTTATGATGGGTAATATTTGCCCAAGAATCTGGCAACAAAGGAGTGAGTGATTTAATCACACTTGCCTTTACTTTTGTGTTTTAGCAAACTTTTTAGCCATTCATATTCCTGAATAAAGGAGATCGTTAATGAATAGTCTTATACTTGCCCTACAACAGGCTCAATCATGAGAGCTTAATCTACAGAGAATTCAGGGAAATTAATTTATCTGAGAAACAAAGACATCCCGGCTTGCAATCAAATTGGTTTAACCCACGTCAGCCAGTCCTGCCGTATCCTTCTTAGCTCTTCCCTGAAGGTACATTTAAAAGCTGGCTGATCATCAACATGGCTATCCATAAAGTAACATTTACAGTATATTGACCTTGAATCCTTTGGCCCCTAGCTGTTAAAATATTTAGGTTGCCCGCAGTTTCTCCTTCACTCCATGGAGGCAGGGAGTGAGAGGTGGAAAGTAGTTAGCGCTTAAGTTCATCACATAATTTTATACAACTTTATTTCTGAAATTAATAATTTACAGTTTTTAAACTGTTTTGGAGCTTTAACTTTTATTATGATGCATAGAATGAGTAAAATATTTTAAAATCACTTACTTTAAAAAAATATATCAGCATAAATGGAGATTTTACTTAATGAGTTCCAGTGCTTCTAAGACAGACAAAGAGTAATTCATCTGATTTTCCTATCTTCCTTTTTGTACAAGGGCCATTTGATACTACCTGCTTCATTTTGAGGGTGGGGAAATATACCACATTAATAAAAGTGCAGCATGTATTTATTAAATTTATAGGCTGTCCGACTCTGGGCAGCAGGAATAAAGGAACTTGTTCCAAACCAAGGTGGTTTAGGATTTTAAATCAGTTTTTTGCATTCCTGGATTACTAATACATTCACATGTTGTCATTCAAAGTTCCAAACACAAGCTGCAGAGCGACCTTTCTCACCTGAATGCCCTCCAGACGGGTGGACCAATTCCCATAATTCCTCAGCCAGCATGATTATTGCTGAGAACTCTGGGAGTTAAAGCCTGAAAGGTGCCAAAGTTGGGGAAGGCTGACCTAGTTGAATACCTAGGTTAAACGTGAATATGGATGAATGTTCTTTAATGCTATAAAGGAATACACAAGAAAGTATGTTCACACTACAAAACAGAGAAGTTATTTAAGGAGAGTTAACATGATAGAAGAGGAGAGAACTTACTGGGTATTTTGCAGGATAGCATGAACAATTGCAGGGTTGGTTTCCATGGATGCTGTGACCAGAGAGGTCAAAAGTGACCAGTACCAGATTGCTGAAGCATCACATACAGAGACACCGGCTTTTTTCACTCTTTGGTACCCAACAGCCCTGAGACCATGAATTCTTGTGTCACATCCATCACTAAGGCAACGCTTGATGTTAATCTGTACATCTGTCAAGAATATCAAACAAGGGTAATTTCTTCCAGCCAAGGGCCAAACTGGAAATTTTAGAACTCAGTCAGTTCTTGATAATACCACTTAAGAACAGCTCCCAGGGCACACAGCAACATAGTTGAATTAATCTTTAAGAGACAAATTGCATCTAGGCATACATTTGGGGAAATATAGATACATCTCATTTATTTCAGGAAATATGAATATGTCTGCCTAGTCAGCAAATCCAACCAAGGATAGGCTCACTTGCTTCTAAGATCCAGAAGCATTTGATCCATGGTGTCTTTTGAGGCAGGACCATTTTCTGAAGATCCTATGTAAGGTAGCCTATATGGGAGAATGGTGAAAGGTGAGTGAGCCTTCTTGAAGCAGTGGGAAAATCTGACAATTTAGAGAAAGTAAATGTCTAGCCCAGTGCTTTCCAAACTGCCGCCGTTGGCGACACACCAACAGCGGCAGCGGCAGCGCGGGCATGCATGGTGGCAGCGGGGTGGGGCGCTGCGGTGGCGGCAGCCTTGTGCTTTCTGCTAAAACGCGGAAGCGCTGGCACGCCGCTGCCACCGCACACACACACTGCTGCCGTGCCTCCCCCCACACCGCCGCCGTGCACGTCCACTTCCGGGTTGTGTCGCGACACACTAAAACTGTGTCTCACGACACACTAAAGTGTTGCGACACACAGTTTGGAAAGCTATGGTCTAGCCACTTTCATAATCAGGGTACACTGGGATAACTGCACACCTCTATTGTAGTAGTAGTAATTTTTTTTCTCAGAAGTCCTTCTAAATGTTGATTTCTGATAATTTCTCATGCCAAGAGGAAGGCATTCCTTTCATAGGAAGCATCAGACAAATAAATAACCTATTGCCAGCCCAAAAAAATATCATCTGGAAACTATACTAGACTCTTTCAGAAACCATAAACTTGAAATGACTAAACTTCCCTCTTTTAACACTGGGAAGGCAAGCAAGTTAGATGCAAGCAAACACTGCAACATCATCTCCAGCAGGGTACATCTGTATCTGTGCATGTGCTGAACACATACACTCAACATCCCCCTATGAATTTACATGGAAAAAGATATGGATGATATGAGAGCATAAAAGCAAAGGAAACCTACATAATTCCCATGTCTGTCAAACACAACAGTTTAAAATGGCCAGCGATACTCCTGTGACAGTGTAAGTTCTGGACCAAACTGTTTTGGGGGCTTGGAATAGAATTGCAAAGTGGCATTCCATAACGTAACTGGATTAATATAGATTCAATCATCTGGTATGTCCTTCTGTATGAGTCTACTGAAATAAAGAGTACAACACCCAACAATTTCAACAAGACTTGTACAAATGAATGTCCCAGTTGCCTGCACCATGAGATCAACTCCTACTACACCGTTCTGGGTAGAAACTAGGTTCTGCCACTTGAGGCTGATTTATCTCATGTTTGCAAGCTTAATTCTTGGAGCTCTACTAAAAAAGAGAGAGAAAAAAATCCAGAACAAATACTTTACCATCTTTGACTTATTAGAGCATTATTTCTTCTCAAAGCATATATGGTTAGAGTTCAGAACACAATAGCAAAAATTAAGAATAAATTCCTACATCTAAGTAATCAGTCAAATTTACACACAATTAAGACAGTATAGTATACCAACAGCAAAATGGCAGGTGGCTATAGGCCAAGCACTTTGCTTGGCAGGTAGCCAGGCCATCTGCTAAAGTATTCACTTAGGGGGGAAATAAAACCAGAAATCACAAAGGGAAGAGGGATTCCATTTGGACCAGAGCAGAAGTACTGGGATACGAGTCAACCTGCACTGTCTTTCTGATCCACATTACCTTTTACCTTCCCTCAAACTATTAACCACAGAGGGAAGTATACATCCAGCAATAATGCATATACATGAATATGCTTGTGGGGGGGGGAGGTAATAGTAGTTATAATTTTTAAAAATGGCAGAAGGGAACAGAATGGATGTACCCCCATTATTCCCGCAGTATCACTGTTTTATTAATCTGAGTCAGAGCCCCACTACCACCACAGCTGTTTTAAAGTGAAAACATTTCTTGGGCAAACCCAAGAAATACCCCACATTATATAACCTTTTCAGCCCTATCATATCCACTCCAGTGGGGCTCCTCCTGTCTCTGTTCCCATAGGCTGATTCTCAGCACTGCTGATCCACCCAGCCTAGGCCACAGTTTCTTGATTTAATTTTTAAAAAATTATTTTGATTGTCACTGCCAGCGTACATATTTAAGGGTTAGTTATAATTATGATACATGACTATTGTCCAAAAAGAAATTCCAGTGATTCCTAGAAATGCTGTAAGCATATTCACATATTCAAGAATTGAGACAAAACAACTGGGATCTATGTCTAAAAAGTGATCCTGTTCAGAGCCCTGGTTGCCCTTGAAAACTTGAAGGTTCAGAGTTCAAGGAAGGGAGATTTCTGAAAAGAACAGCAGAAGGCGCTCTGACCCTTGACCTTCCTATACTGTGAAACCCAAGAGTAGAACCCCAACCTATTGAAGTGGAGGGAATCTTACTCCTTGCAATGATCAAACTGGCACATCAACCTTCTGCACGTACTGGAAAGTTCCAAATAATTTTTGAGCTTTTTCTTATTTATTTATAGACATGGGCACATATATATGCCCATGGAGTCCTGAGTATAACCTTATTTGGGTATTATAAAAGCCAGAGTAGCTCTCAAGGAAGTGCTCCCAATAATCCATGCCCTGCCTCCGCTGACATCATTCGTACTATTAAAGTGCCTGCTTATGTAAAAGTCACTATCTTATTTTTAGGTGGCCCTATTCCATTTCTAAACAAACAGGCCGCCAAAGGTTCGAGTCTGCTGTTTACATACATAGTGATGCTTCCAATGGACCAAACCACAATCTCAGGACAGTATTCTGAGAAATAATTTTACTTGTGTGGGTGTTTTTGTAAGTTTATAGATGCTATGAATGGGTGAAAAAGCAGAATTTAAAAAGCGGAAGGCTCTACTTGGAGGGAACACATCTGTAGTTAAACTATAGGATGGAAGAGGTGGGCAACACACTAAGTCACCTCTCAAGTAAGAGATGAGCCCCTTCTGCATCTGGTGAACCACCACCCTGATATAGATACAAAAAAAAAAATCCTATTTGTGAGAAGCTCTCTCCCCCTTCCTCTCAGGTTCTTCAGGAAATAAATTATTTTCTCTCTTGCGGACTGGTTTTTTTTTTTAAACGAAAAGCAATAGTGGAACCTCACAGCTATTTCCTGAAGAAAACCAACATGACCACAGGAAAAAGACTTTGAGGATAGTCTCTTTTTCTTTCTGTTTTATTTCGCAAAAGCCAGCAGGAGATGGTGGTTGCAATTTCTTTAGAAGCCCAATGTGCAGAAACACCCACCACCACCAACTTCCTTCCCAG
Organism: Charina bottae; assembly: GCA_023362775.1. NCBI lineage: Eukaryota > Metazoa > Chordata > Lepidosauria > Squamata > Charinaidae > Charina > Charina bottae. Next base: position 99,940,779 of record JALMGJ010000001.1, on the reverse strand, counting down.
CAAAGAGGGAGAAATATGGCTGTGCTCTATCAACACCTTTACCCAAAGTATCTATCAGACCTCACTGCTGTTGCCTGCAAAACTCTAATGGGAAGAGAGAAAAGCCACTCGTTGCTCCCTACCTTCTACGAAGTGCCAGTTTGGCACAGCTGATGCTTTTTAATGGCTAAACTTACAGGGATGGAACCATCTCTTTTCTCCGTGCAGAAGCCTCCACCCCTCAGGTTCCACATTTGCAGAGAGCAGCAGCAGTGCCTGGCTGCTTCTACCTCCTGCAAATTCTTAACAGAAGAGAAAGAACCAAAATCTTTCTTACAGAGAGAGCCAGGGTGAAGAGAAGAGTGTTCTCTCCCCCTTCTCGTTCAGCTTGAGTACATAACAGCAATGGGATGCTTGCACCTTCTTGAAAAGCCCAGCATGGGGCAAACACAGCTCCCTTCCCTGAGTTCCCTACACATTCCTCCGGATTCAGGAACGGGAAGAGCAAGCAGCAACACAAATAACGTGTTTGCAATTATGTCCGTATAATTTGGTGGTAAACGCAACATTTTAAAAACTTGTTTTCAAAGTTTTCCCTTTACCTTCCAAGTCATTCAGTAATTTTTTTTAATTTAAAAAACAACAGCAAAAAAGCCAACTGTATTGTTATTGACTCACACATCTGACTAATGTTAGCGTTTTCCAACAATGTCACGTATCCAGTAACATTGCTGGGAATGTGAACATCTCGGACCTCCTGGAGGTTGCTGGCAGTCCTTCCAACTGCTACTGTAACTTGCTGGGGCATGTAACTCTGGTCGCTTGCCGCGACGGCAATGGAGAGGTGCCTCAGAATGACATCTGGTTTCATCTTTAAACTGCAAGGCAGAAAGAAAGAGTTTATTTATCAAGTTTGCATCCCACTGCAATCACAGGACTCTCAGTGGCTCACAAAGTAAGAATATGTACAATGAAATATGAAAACACAAACGTAGGACAATTAAGATGTGATGATACATTAGTGTTATGTGCTTCATGGAAGCTTTTAATACAAACATTATTCATGAAAACATGAAGAGAGCTGGAGCAAACCAAGATAAGAGTGCCTTCATACTTATATTTCTCAGCAACCAGTACAAAGATACATTCAACTGTAGTCTACTTGACAGGAAATAATGGTGCAATATAGCAAGCATGACTATATCTATTGATAGGCTTATATTTCTTGAGAAAGATAAAATAATGTTTCTATTTCACAGAATCTTGAGAAAAGAAAAAGCTGCAACATTTAGGCTGCAATCCTATTTATACCGATAGATACAGATAGATTGTGCTGGCTGGTTTTACCTTGGCTGCTATGTTTTTGTTTTTCGTTATGATGTTTTTACCTGTTTTTATTCCTTGTTAGCTGCCCAGAATCATATGTTTGAGATGGGCGGCCATTTAAATTGAATGAATAAATACATACTTAATGAGAAATAAAATTCCATTTACCTAAAACAGGTTATCAGAGATGTACTGTGGATGCACTGTGGATTCATAAAAGTTTCCATGTTTAAGGCATCTTTTAAAAACTCTAAATTTGTGTTAGCCTTATCCAAGCATTAACCCTGACCACATGTCTTTTAATGCATTGCTTTTATCCTGGCATTTTTTCCTTGCTTTTATTTTAAAATATTTTTAAGATTTGTAAACCGCTATCAGATTCTTTGTAATAAATAGCATGGAAATATTTATATGTGTGTATATTATATACAGTACACATAAAAATCTAGCTAAACATGCTGTTCTCTCTGAGAAAAGAAGGTATGACTTTGAGGATAAGCCCATTGTGAAAAGAGAAAAGAAAGTAGTTTTTTCCCATTAGAAAAAGGTTTATCTTATGCAGATTTAATATATATCAACCAATCAATCAATGGCCCTAAAAAGATAAATCATGATATGCTATCTCAGATCAACCAATCAGTATGAGGGAATGGCCTTTTGCTTTTTTGGGCCAGATAAAGCTAATGCCCTTCCAGGTCAGAGTTCATATGTTTCAAGTATATTCCAGTGTGAGGCCCAGGCCCAATCCATGCATATCATGCATACTCAGCCGGTTAAATTAACACAATCTTGTTGTACCACCCCAAACACCTTGGAGCCTCATGTTAACAGAATTACAGATCAATTTCCATCAAAGTCAGATTTTATTCTAGCCACCTTAGGCAGCTTATTAATAATATTTAAAAGAAGCTCTCACCGTATCCAATGTGATCGAGCACTCCCATCGGATTGCCAGAAGGAAGAAGTCTCTCCGTTTGTCATTTTGTCTATATCGGCTGAATTAGAGGAGGTTTCTATATGGGTGTAGCACTTAGAAACTGATTTGAGTTTGTCTGATTCCTGGTTTCCCTTTAAGTCACTAGGGCTCTCTGTAAAATGATCAGATATAATTAAAAGCACTCATATCAACAGGTGTCATTATAGTTTTGCTTAATGTTTTTAATTGTTAACTGCCCAGAGACATGCATTTGAGATGGGCGATCATATAAATTTAATAAATAAACAGACTAATCTGTTCATTGTTCTTTGTGAACTTCTGCCTTCTGCTTTCACGGTGGCCACCCCAAACTGCCTCAAAATGAGGCACCAAGTAACTCAGAATACAGTTTGCAAGCTGATGTGCTTTACTAAATTTAGCCTACGCTTCCAAAATCCACATTCTCACAAATCATAAAAATGCGTGTCACCCCACAGCGAATAGGACTGAAATTGGGAGAGAAGCATTTCACCCACCCCTCTGCGCGGTGATTACTGAGCCTGCTGCGTCTACATTATCAGTTTTCAATATTTCTGTTGTTTGTGTTTTTTAACATTTGTAGCTGTCTTCATTTAGTTTGAAAAAATAAAGAGGGAAGCAGCTTGTTCCCCGGTTTTGCTGACTAATGTGCGCCTGATTAAACAAAGGAACAAAAAAAATTCCAAGCCAAACTGTTGACTGATTTGCGCAAATCAAATTTACCACACTATTTGCAGGCAGAGAAATGTATGGGATAATTTCACTTCATTTTCCAGAGGCTGAGAAACGTTCCTCAATCGTTTCTCAGGAATGGGTCTTTTTGCTGCGGTGGAACAGCAATTACCTTTTTTCCTAAAGAGAAGGGGGATTCAAGGGACAGCACCAGCTGTGCTCCCAGAATAGTTGCTGTTCGCATGCTCCAGCCCTAGCATTGTTCCAGGTCATTTTAAGTAGAGAAGGGAGATGGCCACCTCCAAAATGCTGCAGAACACTTAAGAGAAAATTCTGCAAAATGGCCTTTCGCTTAGGAGGGGAATGAGAAAGAAAAATACTCCTAGAACAGTAAGTGGTTTTGGCTCTGTTCCACTGAAAAGCATACAAGTCGGCTTGCCTAAATTAACAATTACATAATGTGCAGCTTGCTTCTTTAGCCACACAACCCTTCCAGGAGAAGAGAGCACCAAGGAAAAGCAATTCAATAAGCATGCCTTTAAATCAGGGGTCCCCAAACTCTTCAGCTCATCAACTTCTTCATGATTGTTCATTGACCCCCAAACATTTATTATATGAAACAATTTAATAAATGCTACTTTAATAGTACTACAAATAATAACAACAACATTGAGCCTTGGATAGTCCCATTGACCCTTGGGGGTGATATTGACCACTTTGGGGAACCCTGCTCTAAATCATCACGTCTTCATAAGCACTAGGGGAACTGAAGAAAAGCACATCAGCCAGCACACTACTAACCGATTTTATCAAATCCAAACACAAAAGCCACATTATTATAAATCCCAACTGTCAGCCTGATAAATATTTGACTACCAGGAAAATTTCTAAACAAATTCTTTCTCCCATATAAGCCTGACTTTTTTGTAATATCAGCATCAGAATCCCTACTCAGGATGCCACCATGAGATGAAGGACATGTGAGTGAGAACAGGCCTTTTTTTTTGTGGTGGCATTCCAAATGTGGAAGAATCAATTGCAACTGAAATGGATGGTGTGTTTTTGATTGTTAGTTCTATATTGACTTCACTGCTATCAAATTTTGAAAACTATCTTGAAGGCTTAGTGACAGAAGGGCAGGATATAAATATTTTAAATACAAGTAGTCCTTGCTTAACGACCACAATTGGGACCGGAATTTCAGTTGCTAAGCGAAGCTGTCATTAAGTGAATCTGACCCAATTTTATGACCTTTTTTGCGGCAGTCATTAAGTGAATCACCGCAGGCATTAAGTAAACCATGTGGCCATTAAGCAAATCACACAGTTCCACATTGATTTTGCATGCCAGAAGCCGGCCAGGAAAGTAGAAAAAGGTGATCACATGACCACGGGATGCTGCAACAGTCATAAATGTGAACCGGTTGCCAAGCGCCCAAATCGTGATCATGTGACTGCAGGGACGCTGTGAGGGTCATAAGTGTGAGGATCGGTCAGAAGTTGGTTTTTTCAGCACTGTTGTAAGTCTGAACCGTCACTAAACAAATGGTCATTGTCAGTGAGGACTACTGTCAGTGATGGTCATGGTCAGTGAGGACTACCTGTAAGCAAGCAAAAAGTAAATTTACTAGAGATTGATTTTTAATACCCTTTTCTTTTAGAAGGAGCCGATCTAAAGAATCCTTTAGTACAGAAGATCGCATAGTGCAAATATTGTTAAAGTATTCCAAGACTGGATATGGGATAACGGTGCTGGTGATACGATGTCGATGCAGGAATCTGAGAATCATAGTAGCATGAAGACTAAGGCGCTCATTTGATTCTGAAAATATATCTATAAAACCTGTAAGAAAGAGAGGAGATGCTTAGGGAAGAGCATATAAAAGTTGGTGGGAAAACTCATTTTATTCTACCATATCCTTTCCCATATATACTCACTCTGGGAATTTAATAAAACCTCACCACGAATGGAAATTATAGGTGCTTTCAAATTGCTTTCAAATTGAGTGTTGAAGAATACTCCTGAGAATACAAATCATCCCAGAGTTCTCACTCAAGGCACAAATGACCAGGCTCAAATTATCCTACTTCGGATGCATTATCCAAAGACCCAGCTCCCTGGAAAAGGCTTTAATGCTGGGAAAGGTGGAAGGAAAGAGGACGACCAGCAGCAACATGGATGGGCTCAGTTGCAGTGGCTACGAGTGCATCATTGGAAGACCTGAAAGACCAGGTTAGGGACAGACTATCACAGAGAAAATCTATCTATGTGGTCTCTAAGAGTTGTCAACAACTTGCTGGCACGTATTCAATCAATCAATCAATTAATCAATCCATCAAATTGAGCTGGGAAAAGAGAGAGAAGCTATTTTTGGTAAAACTCATGAAAAGGTTATTAGTTTCAAAAGCATATTATTATGTTATAAATGCATGGGTTAATTTTTGCTGCCTGGGATCTAGATACTATTGCTTAGCATAAACTCATGTCATGATTTAAAAGCTACTAGTGAGTTGATTAAGTATCCACATAAAAAGTAATCAATGGTTCCACTGTATTAACACACTAAACTGACAATTAATGCCTGGTTTGTTTAATCTACCTTAGAACGACATACGAGCACATTATCATATAAGCTTGATTATAGGCATTTTTTTAGAAGTTTCCAGCTCTAAGGTGTAATGTTCAGTTAGTTTAAAAAAAAAAAAGCTGAAGGAGATAAAATAAGGGCATTGAAAATATAATTTTGTTCCACTATTCCCTATATTTAGAAATTTGGAAGTGCTCCAGGAACCTGAACAATATTTGATTTCAGGCAGTAGACAAAATACACATGCACGTACACAACTTGAAACATCACGTTTCTTAAAAGCTATATCCATCTAAACCAGGACTCTCCAAGGTCTCAGTGAAAGGATTTCTCCAGTGCATCTATCAAAGATCATTTAAGTGAAGATGCCAGGGACGTCTCCCTTCCTTCTTTCTTACCTGGAATAAGTGAACAACTCTGCATCTGCCGGATTACGTGACTAAGCTCTCCTTGCAAATTTGCACCACTGGAGGTCTTGAGAACCTCCAGCATGTTTTCCACATCCACTGTGCCATCACCCTCAGGATCAAACTGAGCAAAGGCCTAGAGGAAAAAAAAGTTAGATAAGCCTGGGGTCATCTCTCAGTACTTATCATACCCGTCGGCTGTTAAAGACAGAAGACCCACAAACTCTTGATTAGAATTTGGACAGCATTAACACCATCTTGTTCAAAGACCTTATTGAGGTTCTAAAGAAGTAACTCAGCTATTATTGTCTCACAATACAGCTATGAACATTTAAATACCATAAAATGCCTTACAGGAGAAATCAAAAACTGTACTCATCACAAATAAATGACACCTGCTTTTCCTGGGGTAATTTGCAAACCAAAACACAACATATACAAACCTGAGTGACAGGCTTTCAGTGGGCCTGGATTGAATAAACAAATGCTCTTATTTCCCCTGGCAACTCCTCCCTATTTTTCATATACCACAGAAAGGATAGATATTAATGGAGGTAAAGGCCTTCAGCTTTTCTGATCTCTGCAGTTAAGGTATCGGCAAACCACAATTTTAGATTACAGTATCCCCACTGACTGCAAATATTTGATGACAAGAAACAAAGCATTCAAAGAACTTTCTATGAAACTGGTTAAGTTGCCTTCCAAACAGTGTAAGTACAACTCTGGTTGCCAACATAGGGTCAACACTGCAAACGGATACATAAAGAATGCTGCTGCATCTGAAGTTTACAAAGATAATCTACATGAAATGATGTATTAACTGACATCATAATGGTCTCCTAAGATAACAAAAAAAATTGCCACTTTTAATATGGCAGTTTCAGCTCAATCAACGAGCCCTAAACCTTTGAGAGACTGACATATTTATTTAAGGCTCTATCATCAATGAATACAGAAATACTGCTGAGTAGATTTGCTTTATCTGATGAAAGCAAACAACCCTGCAGAACATTTATAGCCTATCCACTCCTGTGTTAGATGATATCCACTTAACATAAAATGGTGATCTCCAGATAAATGTGTTAAGACTATGTCTAAGAATTCCTAGTTAGACATGTAACCATACTGGATGGCAATTATGGGAGTTGCAGTCCATCTGGAGGGCACCAGACTTGAAAAGATAGGATTACTTCTGGTGAATCTGTCACAATCCATAAAAATGTTCAGGAAGGGCCACTGTGAGGAAACAAAGGAGAAATATACAGTAACAATTACCTGGCTCTGGGCACATTTAGTGATAGTGTAATATAAATATTTATAATGAATACATTTTTGTTTCTCTTGTATTAGCAGCTTCCACACCCTTTATACTCCATTGATCTCAGAAAATTGCTGGAAACAGAGGAGACATAAAACTTACTCTTCAGAGCTCTCTCTATTCAGGTACTGCTAGATTTTATCTGACTACACTTAAGATTACTTTGATTTTGTCTGCCATAGTGCTGCTTTGATTATTTCTATTTGCAAGCATTATTTATGTTAATAGTTCTTAATATTTTATGTACCATATATTATGAATTGCATTTGAATTTTTTAATGTTTAATTAGCTAGGTTTCAGGTAATGTGTTAGTTTATACCATAGCATAATTGGACTATGACTGGATTTAAAAAATTGACTACAGAAATATAACTAGGCAAGAGAACTTTGCCATTGGCTGCTGCTTGAAGGCAGTGTTAATCAACCAGCTTGCCTACCTGAATAACAGAAGGCTTGTTTTTTAACAGGGTGTTGCCCACTGAACCTTTGCCCAGAAGCAATAGTGTACTTCTCTTGACATTATCTTCATTAGATTATGTACCTTCCACACCCTCCCAGCAACAGCAACAAAATAGTTTGCAGATTCCATTTTACTTATTTTCAACCTCGCCTTCAGATGCTTTTGGCATTTTCCTTGATTACAATATTAATTTAAAATCAAAATGTGCTGCACCAGAATGTGTGCTATTCCAACGGAAAGGAGCCCCCACAAGGAAGGCCCTTTGTCAGACTGCTCCTATCATACCTTGCAATAGGCAGGGATATTCAGCAGCTGCCCCAGTCATAAGAATTGGCCCTAATTGGGAAAGATCTCTTAGATATCCGGGCTCCAAACCAAAAGGAACTTTCATGACCAACACCTTGAAATGCACTCAGAAAACACACCAGTAACCAATGCAGCTCTCAGAGCAGTAGTGTATCATTGCAGTGCCTAGACCGCTGTTACACAAGCTGCTCCCAGATCCGGCTTATGGTCCCTCACTCACACTCTCAGACTGTTGAGGCACGTGGATCTTGTCAGCCCCCCCCCCCCCCACTTTCTTGGTCAACATACGGGAAATAATTAGGGACACAAACAACTTCCAACCGAACACTGAGGCGCAAAGGTATGCTCTTTCTCACACGCACACACTCATCCACACTTACCCACATCCTTCCAACTAGGCTGCCAGGCACTAGAGGATGGAGGCCAAGTACGACTCAAGGAGTGGGCGGGCTTTGGGACCCCTTTTATCCCCAAAAGTCCTTGCTTTGTTGATTCACAAGACTGGCAGCTACTCTTGCCTCATTAATTTACAAGACTGGTAGCTGTTGATGGGATTGGGGTGGGGGTTTCCATGTGCTCAGGCCCAACTTCTTTTGTCTGGTTCAGGTGACATTTTTCCTTTGTTTCCTTAAAGCCTTGCTTCCTTCTTATCTACCTCTCCGAAGGGATCTTATAGACAAGATTCCTGGCTTTTTGTCCTCTGCTTACCTGCCTGCTTCATCTTTAGTTATGGCAGCTTCAGCCTAGTGTCACACTGCCCAGTAAGCACATAGGCTGATGCATTCTGGACCAGCTGAAGTCTCTGGGTGGTCTCCAAGGGCAGCTCCATTAAGAACAAATTACAGTAATCCAATCTACAACTCGTGCATCAACTGGAGCTGAACAAAAGGCCATCCAGGCTACAGCTTCCACCTGCTTTTGCAGCAGGTACTGTGAATCCAAAAGAATTCTGAAGTTGTAGACCTGCTCTATCTGAGTAAGCATAACCCCACTAAGAGTCAAATTTGATATTATCCTGGATTCAGCAGGCTTCTGAACTAACATCCACTCCATCTTGCTTGGGTTAAATCTGAGCCTTTTTTCCTATCCAGGCCCTGACAGACTCCAAGCATCAGGCCAGGACCTTTTGGCCCAGGGTGGAGATCTATTGCTAGGAATCATTTGCATATTGATGACCGCTCACCCAAATTCCCACCAGCTTCACAGAGACAGTAAAAAGGACTGAGTCTCTGGGCACCCCATAATGGAGTGCTTGGGGGCCCACTTTTCTTCCTGCCACCATTGATTAGATCCACCCACTCAAACAGGAGTGGAACCACTGCAAAACAGTGCCTCCAATTCCCAACCCTCACAGATGGCCCAGTGAAACCTTGTGGTTGACAGTATGAAGGCCACTGAGAGGTTCAGCAGGATAAGGGCAGTCATGGTAGTCAACTATGAGGACAATCAGTGAAGTTTCTCTCCTATGCTAGGGCATGGATCTAAGCTGCCAGATATCCCATATATTCTATTTTTTTAAAAAAAACTTTATTAATTTTCAGAGTATAGTTAAAATACAAAATATAGAATATAGGAAAGCTAGAATACAGGACTAAAGAAAAAGAAAAACCATAGAAGTGCAAAATAGAGGGAAAACAGAAACAGAAAGTGACTTCCAACCTTCTCCAATACAGATATAGATGCATTTGCAAATACAGTCTCTTACCATTAGTTAAACCTTAGTAACGTTTTTTCTATCAAATCAAACCATTTAATCATTAAAACCCAAAATCAAAACTTCATTTTTTTGTGACACAAGCAGTCTAAAAGTGGTTGCCAAATAGAGACAAGTCCAGACACGGTATTTTCTCTTATCAACGCTGTTAACTTGGCCATTTGGGCCAGTTCCATCAGTTTAATCATCCATTCCTCCACTGTAGGAATTTGTGGTTCTTTCCATCTTTGTGCATATAAAAGTCTTGCTGCTATAATCATGTATAAAAGAGAAGTCCCATGTTGTTTCTCCATCAGTCCAAAGAGAATCAGATATCCCATATATTCTAGAACTCTATCTAAATGTTGCTCCAACATTTTCTGAACAACTTTCTCACTTCAAGTTCCACAGGCTCAAAACCCATTCAGGTAAATACAAGATGTCATTTCTGCAATTTTTTAAGATTCTGTCCACCCAGCTTCAAAGAGAAAAAATATGAGTAATGTTATCCCTAAAATGCTTAGTCAGGTAGTTGCAGTTTCCCAGCAGGCACTGGTACTTCCCTAGGACACTCAGGGAAGTACCAGTTCCTGCTGGGAAGCTGCAATTTTACTGCCCACTGCAGTATTCAGAGTGTCCTGAGAACAAAGCTACAAAGACTCTGCAAATACAAGGGTGAGAAGCAATTTATTTATTTTATCATATTTATATGCCGCCCATCTCACAGAAAAGTAATCTTGCTTCACTGCCCTTATCACCATGGGGTAGGCTCAAAGTTTTGCTCATGCCTGTGTCCAGCTGTATTCACACCTCATAATCCCCACCATCAATCCATGTACCTCCTTACTTGCTTAATCTCCTAAAACTCATCAGAAAACTCAGTCACTCAGGGGCAGCCCTATCTAGAATACTTGTCACCTCCATATTCAAGAGGCTAACAATTCATTCAACAGAGCTGCCTTAATTGTTGGGGAATTCCCCAAATGCCATCCATCCCTTGAGGCAGGTCATCTTAAATCAGTGCTCTTCCTGTGGAGGTTAGCAGCCCCAGTTAAACTCTTTGTCATGAGGAATGAACTGTCTGTGACAAGCAACTGATGAAAAAATCTCCTGGTATCAGACCACTTCTCTGTGGTAAAGACCAGATATCAAGTGTGGCCAGCAGCTGTTTGGCGTGGGTCACTGATTATATGAACGTGTTTTACTTTTATATGCAGACGATATAAAGTTGTTGGCTGAGAAACCAAAGAAGTTGCCACAAATGTCACACTGTATGACGCCACAAGGAATATGGATCTACAATTAAGAATGTGGAGCCCTTGGTGCTCTCTGAGCCTTGTTGTTTTCTTGCAGACATTTCATTGCCAGGCTAGGCAACATCTTCAGTGCGGAAAGGGAGTGGGACTTGCTCTCTGTTTATATACCCTGGCTTGTCCTGCTTGTGTTGGTGGAGGTGTTGTTCTCCCCTTAGGAGTTCCTTGATTGGGCTGTTGTTTGCTGCTTGGTTGACTGACTGAGTTAATAGTTCCTTGATTATATAAACAGAGAGCAAGTCCCACTCCCTTTTCGCACTGAAGATGTTGCCTAGCCTGGTAATGAAACGTCTGCAAGAAAACAACAAGGCTCAGAGAGCACCAAGGACTCCACAGTTCAACCCTGAGCTACAAATATTCTCTTTGATTAATTAATGATGTATCAAAGACCAAGGTGTTTGACAGGGAAAATGGAGTAAACAATTGCAAGCGCTAGACCAGTGCTTTCCAAACTCCCGCTGTTGGCGACACACCAACGGCGGCGGCGTGTGCGTTGGTGTACATGGCGGCAGCGGCGGCCTCGTGTTTTGCGGTAAAACCCGGAAGCGCTGATGGCGTGCCATTGCCGCCATGCATGCCGGCGATGCGCCATCGCCACTTCCGGATTGTGTCGCGACACACTAAAGTGTTGTGACACACAGTTTGGAAAGCACTGCGCTAGACAAATCACAAAAAAATAGAGCAAGTGAAATTTGCATACTTTGGTAGAAAGTTTATCAAACATGAAAAAATGGATGGAGAAATTTTAAGGAAAAATTAATAGAAAGGCATGGGAAGTATATGGTCTGTTGCAAGGAATGAATGCTTGTCAGAAGAAAAATAATTCCATATAAGAACATGCTTCTGACCATTTTGTTATACAGAAGTGAGAATTGGTTATGTCAGAAAAAACAGAAAGTTGAATACAGTGGGACTGAAGAGCAAAATGTAATGTACAAGGAAGTGTATGGACATAGCGGAAGCAAGGTTGATAGCTAAGGAGAAAAGGGTATAGAGAGGTGTAGTGAATGCTATTTGTGTAAAAAACTTTCATTAGATTTTACTTACCTTTTCTCACTTATTTCTTGCCATTATTATTATTATTAATTTAAATTTATTGGCTGCCCAACTCCAGTGGACTCTAATTTATTTTGGTTACTACTACTTATTTTTTCTGTACTTTGCATAACACTGTTGCCCCCAAAAGGAAACATTATGATTAATACTCTGTATTTTTGCAGAAATAAGTATACTGACAGGGTTCCATTAAAATCTAGCTGGCAATTTGTCCCCCTCATTTCTCTAAGGCTAAACAATACATGGTTTAAAATATGTTTCTAGCCATTCCATATCTCTATTTCAACTGTATTCCCTAATGTATTCACCCTTGATGAAAATTGCATGTGCTTGCAGCCTATTTGGTTCAGGAGAAAGCCTTTCACTGCAGTCAGAGGTGAAATTCCAATAACTTATGAGTCACTTCATGACTTCATGCATAAGTAGTGAAGTTACCACTGTCCCACAAAAGCTTTTAAAACAGATTGCTTCCTTTGAAGTGAGTTCATTTTGCTCTTCTGAACGTTGATCCTTAGGTCTGAGCATGGTGGAACCTGGCAGGAAGTGAGCTCTGGACAGGACTGCAGTTCAATGATTCTCCTATCATACACGCTTGTGAGAAAGATGCCCCGAACGGAACACAGCAGAACTAACATGCCCTGAAAGCCTCTCTGAGCGCAACGAGACTTTCTCCAGCCCCGGAACAGAAGCGTATTAGCCTTTCGCCCTGCAGGTGCAGTTGAACCCCGTCCCCCGGCCAGCCGCCCTGAGCTTTCCGACCGACCGGCGCCCCCAGCGCTCACCTCTTCGCTCCTGGCTCGCTCCTCGGCCGCGGTGGCGGCGGCGTCCCCTCCTGCTCCGGGGGTGGCGGCGGTCCCCTGGGCGGGCCCAGCGCGAGTCTCCAAGACTTCGCAGAGCTGCTCGAGGCTGATGGCGTGCTCCCCGCGGCCCAGGCGCTCCTCCAGCCAGCGCACCAGGGCGGCGTGGTGGCGCGAGAGCAGCGGCTCGGCCGAGGGCACTTCGCGCAACCGGGCGGCGGCTTCCTCGCGCAGGCGGGCCTGTCCGAGCAACACGGCCGGTGGCGGGAGGGCCGAGGCGGCGGCGGAAGACGACGACGAAGCCGGCGGCGGGAAAGCTAGGCCGGGGAAGGCGGCCTCCATAGCTCCCGGCGGAGGTAGCTCGCAGGTGGCGGCGGCCCCGTTGCCGTTACTATTGCTCCAGGTGACGACGCCCGCTGTTCCTCCTCCTCCTCCTCCCGCTGCCGCCTCCTCCTCTTCTTCCTCGCCCTCGCTGTGGCTGCCCACGTTCCCCATGAAGCCCTCGGCCCGGCTCTTGTCCTCCGGCTTCCTCCCTCTAGGCGAGCTCCTGACACAGCTGAGGGAGGGCCCACTCTCGCGCGTCTTCTTCCCTCAGGCCACACTTCCGCCCAGAAGTCGCAAAGCCCCCTCGCCCATTGGCGGTTTACGACCCTGCCGTAAAGCAGAGCTGTAGGGGACCAGGGTACAGCAGCGCGAGAAAAGGTGCATGGCCCCCTGTCGTCTAATTAAGAGAGAGATGATTGGTATCGCTTTTCGGCCACGCCGCAAAACTGACCATGGGGGTGTGGTCTCCACAGCAACAGAGAGCTGTTCTCATTTTGTGGCAGACTCGCAAAACCACAGCCCCGTAATGTTTCTCAACCTTGGCAACTTGAAGAGGTGTGGACTTCAACTCCCAGAATTCCCTAGCCAGTTAGTTGGGTAATTCTGGGAGTTGAAGTCCACACCTCTTCAAGTTGCCAAGGTTGAGAAACACTTCCCTAAAGCTAAGAGAATAGACTAACGGACGTGAGAGTCTCAGAGTGCCGCAAAAGGGCACCTTTGCGGCTCTCGACTTGATACAGCGGAACTCGTCTTTTGACGGCAGAGGTGAAAAAGATGACGTTTGATAGCGTGTAATTTTGGCAGAGGGAAATTTGCGGCATAGAGATAAGAAAGGGAAGAGTCACCTAGTTATTTCTAAGGGTGCTTTTTTTTGCAGATCCAAATTTGCGGCATAGAAATAAAAAAAAGAAGAGCCACATTCGGGCAGAAACAAGACAGAAGTGTTTATTTGCTTAATCTGTCAAAAAGACGCGCTGGCGGTCCATCTCATCAAGCAGGAGTTTATTTTCCATGGGGACTGAGCAGATGGAGCTACGTAGGGCGGAAAGTCAGTAGCATCGGGGAGTAGTAACCGGTAGAATGCCTTTGAAAATGGAGGTTCTGATTATCTAACGCAATGATCCACCAGAGACCACCTGGCTAACATCTTTTATATTATAAGTGGCCACCTGCATGCTTCCAGCTGGATTTGAAAACAATGGCAGTAAGATATTTATTTATTTGCTTCTTTGTTTACCAAAATTTATGCTGCATCCTTTTTGGATTCTCAGCAGATATACTGCTTCTGGCACCCATTTGTTTCTTTGGGAGGAACAGCTATGAGAAAAGATGGGGAATTTGGACACACACACACACACACACACACCTATATATGTTTGTGTGTGTGTGTATGTGCATATATAATAATATACATACTGGACACGAGGAAGCAGGCCAGCATCTCTTAAACTGAAAAACTGCATCGGTTCCCTTAGGTCAGTAGTTCTCAAAATGTGGTCTGGGGACCCCTGGAGGCTCCCAAGACCCTTTCAGGGGGTTGCAAAGTAAAATAAATAAATACATATTTTAACATTTCTCAGTTTTAACTTCCAATACAGTACATATTTATAGATATAACCCGCATAAACCAAAGCTCTTTGGGGTCCAGAGTCACCCACAGTCACTGGGAGTTAGGCAGCATGTATATTTAATAAATTATTGTTGTTGTTGTTGTTGTTGTTCTCAATAATTTTCAAGAATGGAAAGGAGTCCTGAGACCCAAAATGTTTGAGAACCACTGCCCTAGGTAAACAGCATGCGGTTGAAGACCCTGCACCCCCCTATTTCAAGATTTCTCAGGCAACAAAATAAAAATGCAGCTCTATAAATTACCCCCTTCATTTCAAAACTGCTTTTTTAGAACAGCCTGTATTTGGCAGATAAAAACAGGAACTTACTTACTTACTTACTTACTTACTTATTTACTTACTTACTTACTATTTAAATTTGTATCACCGCCCATCTCCTCTATACCAGGTGAAATTCTGATATCAAAGACTGATGCTCAAGCTTCTCTCCTTTTTCCTTATTTGGTGTGCCAAGCCAGTGGCACACCAAGCCAAGCGTGTCCCTTGCATTTAAAAACATCATACCCCTCTCCTAAATTATGCATCACCACCTTAATATGTTGTGCAAGTCTAGCCCATTTAGTTAGTTTGTGATTCATGGGTATAGCCCAGGTAATAGGTTAATTCAGCAAACTGTTTAAATGTGTTGCTTGAATACAGCCATTCATTGACCCAGCTTTGTCACTAGAGGCCTCTGACATGGCAAATCTTTCATCATCATCATCCCCGCCTTTTTTATATATAACTCAAGGCAGCGAATGTACCTAATACTCCTGCCTCTGTTTTCCCCACAACAACCCTATGAGGTGAGTTGGCCTGAGAGTGACTGGCCCAAAGTCATCCAGCCGGCTTTCATGTCTAAGGGAGGCCTTGAACTCTCAGTCTCCTGGTTTCTAGCCCAGCTCCTTAACCACTACATCAAAATGGCTCTCTGTATAATTGGCTGTATGCTGCCTGTTATACCTGCTCTTGCATACAGGCAATCTAGCAAGAATTATTTGTGCTGTGTGGATGAACCATCAATAAAGATTATATGGCTTTTAATGTAGTTCAACCATTGGGCAAAGGGAGAGTGTACAGTCAGGACCAGAAATATTGGAACAAGGATAACTGTTTTGGCAGTTGGCCTCTGTACACCACCACACTGAAGTTGAAAGGAAACACACCCAGATGGGAGCGAAGTCAGGACTTTCAGCTGTAATTCAAGGGGTGTGACAAAAGTGGGGCACTAACCATTCAGGAAGTACAGCCAGTGGCATACACACACACCCATCTTTGGTGGCTTATAAGTAATGGAACAAACCAACATCATTACAAACATAAGGATCGCCTTTAATACCTGGATGAAAATCCTTTGCAGTCAATGACTGCCTGAAGTCTGGAACCCATGGACATGACCAAATGCTGAGTTCCCTCCCTCGAGATGCTTTGCCAGGCCTTTACTGCAGCTGCCTTCAGCTACTGCTTGTTTGTGGGTCTTTCTGCCTTCAGTCTTGTCTTCAGTAAGTGAAAAGCATTCTGTTGGGTTGAGATCAGGTGACTGACTTGGCCATTGAAGAACATCCCACTTCTTTGCCTTGAGAAACTCTTGGGTAGCTTTTGCTGTATGTTTTGGGTCATTATCCATCTGCAATATGAAGCAGCGTCCTATCAGTTTGGCAGCATTTGGCTGAATCTGAGCAGAAAGTATAGCCCTATACCAGAGCTTTCCAAACTGTGTGTCGCGACACAAAAGTGTGTCGCCACACACAGTCTGGTGTGTCGCCACACAACCTGGAAGCGCTGATCATCATCAGCGCTTCCGGGTTTTCCCGCGGCGACACACCAATGGCGGCATGCAAAAACCGAAAGCGGCAGCAGTGCTTCCGGGTTTTTGCGCGCTGCCGCAACGGCAGCACTTCCGGATTTTCCCGTGGCGACGCACCAACGGCGGTTGGTGTGTCGCCGCGGGAAAACTTTGGAAAGCCCTGCCCTATACACTTCAGAATTCATCCTGCTGCTTTTATCAGCAGTCAGGTCATCAATCAACACCAGTGACCCGGTTCCATTGGCAGCCATACATGCCCATGCCATAACACTGCCTCCACCATGTTTGACAGATGATGTGGTATGCTTTGAATCATGAGCTGTTCCTTTCCTTCTCCATACTTTTCTCTTCCCATCATTCTGGTGCAGGTTACTTTTGGTTGCATCAGTCCAAAGAAACTTATTCCAGAACTGGACAGGCTTTTTTAGGTGTTTGCTGACAAAGTCTAATCTGGCCTTTCTGTTCTTGAGCATTACCAGTGGTTTGCACCTTGTTGTGAAGCCTCTGTATTTACATTCATAAAGCCGTCTCTTGACTGTAGATGTTGACAATGACATGCCTACCTCCTCAAGAGTGTTCTTGACCTGGCTAGATGTTGTGAAAGGGTTCCTCTTCACCATGAGCAGAATTCTGCGGTCATCCACTTTAGTTGTCTTCCGTGGTCTTCCAGGCCTTTTGCTGTTGCTGAGCTTGCCAGTTAATTCCTTCTTTTTCAGGATGTTCCAAACTGTTGTATTGGCCACTCCCAATATTTTTGCTATCTCTCTGATGGGTTTATTTTGCTTCTTCAGCCTAATGATGGCCACCTTCACTCGCATGGACACCTCTTTGGACCTCATGTTGGGAGTTCCATTGAACAGCTGCCAAATGCAAATGTAATACTCAGAGCCACCTCCAGCCCTTTTACCTGCTTGATTGGTCATGGGGTACCCAGGAAACAGGCCACACCTGGCCATGCAGCTGCTTGTCAGCCATTTGTTCCATTACTTATGAGCCACCAACGATGGGTGTGTGTGTATGCCACTGGCTGTACTTCCTGAATGGTTAGTGCCCCACTTTTGTCAAACCCCTTGAATTACAGCTGAAAGTCCTGACTTCGCTCCCATCTGGGTGTGTTTCTTTTCAACTTCAGTGTGGTGGTGTACAGAGGCCAACTGCCAAAACAGTTATCCTTGTTCCAATATTTCTGGTCCTGACTGTATATTTTTGGTAACGGTTGATTTAACCACCATATATGTTTCTGCAATATATTGAGTCTGTTCTTGAAGACCACTTATAAACTGGAGTTAATTCAAAATCCAGCTGCTAGGCTCACCCGTGTCTGGACTGAGCAACTGCAGTTCCAGCTTTGGCCACCATAGAGGTGGCACTGCAGCACAGCAGAAGGATATTGTCTTGATAACACCCATTAGGACAGCTTTCCTGGGGTTGCAGGGCATCATCATCATCATCATCATCATCATCATCATTTCTGTTGCTTTATATACTCTACTTACAAAGTTTATTCCACAAGGTTCATGTTTCTAAATCACAGAGTTGGTACTGGGGGGACATATTTTGGTTCTTGCAGAAAATCTAGTGTGAGAATATCACCAAACATTTCCAATATTTATTTATTTTTATTTATTTATTAAATTTTGCCACCGCCCTTCTCCCCCCAAAGGGGGACTCTGGGCGGTTTACAACAAAGATAAAAAACATTAAAATATCATAAACATAATAAATATCAAAGACAAATACAGTATAAATATAAATATAGTGTAAAATCCAGATGACGATAAAAGTTGTAGTGCTGCTTATATACATTTTAGGGCCATTTTAGGGAACCAGCCATCTCCAGGAGTGATTGTTTACCTCCCCGCCCCAGGCAAGGTGGCAAAACCAAGTTTTCAGTTGTTTTCAGAAGGCCACCAGAGATGGGATCTGTCTTATCTCTGGGGGAAGAGCATTCCACAGTGCAGGAGCCACTGCAGAGAAGGCCCGCCTCGTGGACCCCGGCAGATGGAATTCTCTTGCAGACGGGGTCTGTAGCATGCCCTCTCTGCATGATCGGGTGGGGCGGGTTGATGCAATGGGGACGAGGCGGTCCCTCAGATACCCTGGACCCATGCCATGAAGGGCTTTAAAGGTGATGACTAACACCTTGAATTGCACCCGGAAGCAAACTGGTACCCAATGCAGCTCGCGGAGCAACGTTGTAACGTGCTGATCTAGGGGCATCCAGAATTGCCCGCGCAGCCGCATTGTGGACCAGCTGTAGCTTCCGGATACTCTTCAAGGGTAGCCCCATGTAGAGCGCATTGCAGTAGTATATATGGGAGATGACCAGGGCATGAGTGACTGTGCGAAGGGCCTTCCGGTCTAGGAAAGGGCGTAACTGGCGCACAACACGAAGTTGTGCAAAGGCCCTTCTGGCCACGACTGCCACCTGCTCTTCAAGCAGAAGTTATGAGTCCAAGAGGACCCCCAAGTTACACACCGGGTCTGTCTGGGGCAGTGCAACCCCATCCAGCACTAAGGATGCTAAATTCCCAGGTGCCAAGGAGCCCTTTATCCACAGCCACTCCGTCTTACCAGGGTTCAGCCGAAGCCTGTTGTTCCCCATCCAGGCCCCCACAGCCCCCAGGCACCAAGAGAGGACAGTCACAGCATCACTTACTTCACCCGGGACGGAGATGTATAATTGAGTATCATCAGCATATTGATGATGGGGGGGGATATCAGCATATTGATGATACCTCATCCCGTGACGACAGATGATCTCGCCCAGTGGTTTCATGTAGATGTTAAAAAGGAGCGGAGAGAGAACCGAACCTTGCGGCACCCCACAAACAAGGGGGCGAGGGTCGGATCTCTCGCTCCCTATCACCACCGATTGGGACCGGCCCTGGAGGAAGGAGGTGAACCAGCGCAAAACCACGCCGCCCACCCCCAACTCCCTAAGCCGACCCAAAAGGATACCATGGTTGATGGTATCGAAAGCCACTGAGAGGTCAAGAAGAGCCAGGATGGATGCACTGCCCCCATCCTGCTCCCGCCAGAGATCATCCATAAGAGCGACCAATGCCGTTTCCATCCCATATCCAGGCCTGAAACCTGACTGAAAGGGGTCCAGATAATCCGTTTCATCCAGAATCCTCTGGAGCTGCAGTGCCACCACTTTCTCAACCACCTTCCCCAAAAATGGGAGGTGGGAGACTGGGTGAAAACTGTCCAGTACAGAAGGGTCCAGCGATGGTTTCTTGAGGAGGTGGCGCACCAGCGCCTCTTTAAAGGCCGCCGGGAACACCCTCTCTCTCAAGGATGCATTTACCATTGCTTGGACCCAACCACATGTCACCTCCCGAGCTGCTTTCACTAGCCAGGAGGGGCAAGGGTCTAGTTGACAGGTGGTGGTGTTTACAGTCCGGAGGATCCTGTTCACTTCCTCGGGTCCAACAGGATCAAACTGCTCCCAGATAACCGGGTAAGTCCATTCCCTCGGCATCTCCTCAGACCCTGCCTCATGCTCGGAGTCCAACTTAGAACGAATCCGAGTGATTTTGTCCTGCAGATGCTCAGAAAACTCCTCCACATGGCCCTGTAGGTGGGTCACTGGGCCCACCTTCCCCAGGAGGGATCGGGTAATTTTAAACAGGGCCGTCAGGCGGCATTCTGCAGACGCAATAAGAGTGGAGAAATATTGACGTTTCACCGCTCTTACCACCACAAGGTAGGCCTTAACAGCGGCTCTAGCTTGTGTTCGGTCGGATTCGGTCTTTGTCTTCCTCCAGCGGTGCTCTAGACATCTCTTAACACTCTTCAAAAGCCTCAGCTCCTCCGTGAACCACGGGGAGTGTCGGGCTGAATGGGGCAAGAGAGGTCGCACAGGCGCGATCCTGTCCAAGGCCCCGGCCGCCTCCCTATTCCAGGCAGCAGCCAGGGCCTCCGCTGGACCATGCAGCAGATCCTCAGGTATAACCCCCAGCTTCCTCTGAAACTCCATCAGTCACCAAGGGCAGACCAATCAAATGGGTCCTGCCTCCCTGCGGAGGGGGGCGGCATAGGAGAATTTCAAGGCCACCAGGGCGTGATCTGACCATGACAATGGAGACAGATGTAACTCTCCCCTCAGGTCACATTGCCTCTGCTCCGACAAGAAAACCAAGTCTGGGGTGAGTCCACTGTCCCAAGTCGGGTCCTGAATAATCTGCAACAAGCCCATGGTAGCCATGAACTCCCAAGCCGCCTCCGAGGCACGCCCCAGGGACGACAGGTTGAAGTCCCCCAGGACCATCAGCCTGGGGAACTCCACCGCCAGCCCCGAGACGGCCTCCAGCAGCTCAGGCAGGGAGGTTGCTACGCAGCAGGGAGGCTGGTACAATAGCAGCACCCCCAACTGTTCTTGGGAACCCAACTTGAAAAACAGGGTCTCACATCCAACTACTTGTGGAGCAAGGCCCCTGAAGTGAGAACACATATCTTTCCTCTGTATATCAGGTCCATTGTTTTTACCTAATGCCCAAATAATATTGGTGCTCCTCTAATTTAAACTCATGAGATCTGGATAGCAGAGGCCATGTCTTTACCTTTTCTTACGTACAATTCAGAAAGTACAAAAGGTGCATTCAGTCACCGTACAGTTCACCCATTGAAATATTTACAAGACTTCTTATGGGAAATAAATGATAGAAAGCATCAGAAGATACAGTAGGGCAAACGGCATTTCCAGGTGAACAACCTACTGTATGTCTCAGAGTTTTGAAACAGAAATATTATTTATTTGATTTATATCCTGCCTTTTCCCTCCAAGGGCACCGGATTATGTATTTTCTCATTAGGACAAGAGGTCCATAAATGAGGGACAAGCTAATTGTTGGAGAGTGCTTGCCTCCCTCTGTGATTATGCCTGAAACGTTGGGAGAAAAGGAGTTCAGTGAGAAATTTGTGTTGTTTACGTATGAGGATCATTTCAGTGTTAGAACAAAGCACTTACTATTTATTTATTATGTTATTCCATTTGATGCCGCCTGACTCCAAACAACCCTGGGCAGCTCACAATACACAAAAACAGTATAAAAACCGCATAACAAAGATAAAGAACAACAACGATTGTTGTTTGGTTTAGTAGTTTGGTCTAGTGGCAAAGGCAACGGGCTAGAAACCAGGAGACTGAGAGGTCTAGTCCCACCTTAGGCATGAAAGCCGGCTGGGTGACCTTGGGCCAGTCACTCTCTCTCAGCCCTAGGAAGGAGCCAATGGCAAACCAGGAGACTGAGAGTTCTAGTCCCGCCTTAGGCATGAAATAAACCACATTATTAAATATTTCTGGAGCTTCAATATTGTGATTATGTTGTTTTATGCACTTTTTGTTTTGTTTTGTCCTTTTTTAAAAAAAGGAACGGGAAAGTAACATTGACTAGCCATGTCTCTGGACTTTTAAAAGCTTCAGTCAAGGCATCATCATCATCATCATCATCATCATCAGTAATAACAATATCATCCTTTACCAGATCTAAACAAAATATCCTTATCTTAAGGGCCTTTATTCTAACTTGGGCCTTCTGCGCCTTTTTTTAAAAAAGCCATTCCCATAAATTTTAATTATGTGACTGGTGTCTTCTCTCTTCCGCTGCATTTAATCCAAGCATGCCTTGGGGAAATAAAATCATGTACAAGATAGCTGTCCTTCTAGCATTCTGATTGGCTGGTTCTTTAGAAGCCAGCTGTGACTGGTTCTTATTGGTGGGCATCACCTTCCTCTCCAAATCCTCACAAGTTTTTATGCTTTTAAAAATATTTGCTGTGGTATTAAATGGATTAAGCAAATAACTGTACTGAAAAATATGTATGTTTTCAGTCAGTTGAACCTTGAAACAATAATTGTGGAATCTGTGCCTCTCTCTAGATCTTAGCAAGGGCTGCTCCTGCTGCCAGTAGTGTTTAGGAGAGATTAGGAGAAAGCATTGGGATCTTGAGGTACTCAGTAAATGCATGATCTGCCCTCTTCTGATCCCGGCTTCAGATAATCATCTCGCCAAACCAGCAGTCCGAGTAGGTTGTAGCATCTGCAAAAGCAGGCAATCCTTCTCTTTGGGCATCGATCACTCTGGACTCTAGAAAATAGGATAGGAGGTTCATCAGGCGATAGACAGCAGAGTCTCCAAGCAACGGCAGCGAGAACAGTAGCTCTGGAAAGAGAATGGGGAATGGCAGATGAAAGAGGCAGCATTCAGCAGAAGCCAGTAAATCACCACCTCCTTTTTCTTTCACCGTCAGAATCTGTAAGCTACACAATTGCATCCCGTTGCTCAGATCCACCACCTTTCGTTTGGCTCCCTCCTTGAAACAGCCACCCCACACCATTGTTACACAGCAGATTGAAGAAGGCATTCTGGTTAATTGCACGGAGAAGCTTGGAAATGCTGGGATGGGAGGGCACCTCTAGTTTCCCAAACAGAGGATCTGAAGGATTGGATGTAAGTGGCCAAAGTTCGGGAGCAAGCAAAGGTAAGGGAAGGGCTCGAACGTGGTGGGTTTCTGAATTAAAAACTGGAGACATCTCGTTGGGCTTTCGCTTTGGAGGCTCTACAAATTATTTTTGCCTGTCTGATTCATGCAGGTCAAAGGGCCTTTTGCGATATCGAGACTTCCGAATTCATCTTTACTATTTGACACAGTTACATGGGCAGAACCAAACTTAACAGAGAAATTAAGGGAGACATCTGTGATCCAGATGGATCCTTCATGCCCAGAAGCTGTGTATTTTTAAATACTATTTGCTAGGAAACAACCGTGAGAAAGGGACTCCACCATAATTTCCTGGTTGTGGGCTTGGTGGACTGTACGGACCATTGTCAGAAGCAGCATGGCTGTTCTCATGCCATTAATGCTGTAGCCTGGCCCCATATAATGAAAAGGAGGGTATGTTGGCAGTACAGTATATGTAAACATTTGCTATTTCTTTGTGTTTATTCTTATTTAACTTTTTAAAGAGGCAGTGCAATGCCAGGCTAGAGAGGAAAGACCCATGGTCTGCAAATGGATGAACGCACAAGATTCACCAAATGGCATGGTTGAGGTACCATCAGGAGAGCCACTGTCCTGAAGAACCAGAGAGATTGCCACAACATGCCTAATTTTTGCACCTGCTAATTGTATATTGTTGTTATTACTTAGAATTTGCTAGATTTTATATGCTATTTAATACCAGTGTCTCTCAGATATTTACAATAGAATAAAAACAAAGATGCACATTAGAAATGCTGACTGTAATGGAGATAAAAATACAAGCTATGTAATCTAGGAATGGGCCTTTCAGTGGTAGCCCCTTGGCTCTGGAATGACCCCCTGGAATCCTCGAGGTGGAAGGAGCCATCTAGAGCAGTGTTTCTCAACCTTGGCCACTTTAAGTTGTGTGGACTTCAACTCCCAGAATTCCCCAGCCAGCATGGCTGGCTGGGGAATTCTGGGAGTTGAAGTCCACACATCTTAAAATGGCCAAGGTTGAGAAACACTGATCTAGAGCATCAAGTCCAACCACCTGCTCCGTGCAGGAATCCACATTAAAGCATCCCAGATAGATGGCCATCTGGCCTCCAGTAGAACGCCTCTAATGAAAGGGACCCCGCCACCTCTCTGGATTGTTGGTTCCACTGTCAAACTGCTCTGATATTTTGGATTTCCCCTCCCCCCTAGTATTGCATCAGAATCTCCCTTCTTGTATCTTAAATCCATTACTTTGTACTGGAATGATGGAGAACAGGTCTTCACCTTCTATGTGACATCCTTCCAGATATTTGAAGATTGCTAGCATATTCCCACCCAGCTGTCTTTTTTCACTGCCAGGCATACCCAGCAGTTTGCCAATTTCTCTTGATAAAACATCTTTTCCTGATTGTTCTCATAGCCCTATCCCAAACCTGTTCCGATTTCTCTGCTTTTTTAAAAAAAGCATGCTGTCCAGAACCACAGAACTCAAGGCAGGGTCTGTGCAAAGCAGAATTAAGTGGAATGACCACTTCTGGTGATTTCTGTTGATTCAGCCTCCCATTGAATTTACCTTCCTTTTTTTGCAGCCGCATCATATCACTGGCTCACATTCAGTTTGCAATCGATTCTGTTTTTGACAAGTATCATTATCAAGCCAAGCCTTGTATACCTGTGCATCTGATTTTTGTTCCCTAAATGAAAAAAAAACTTTGCACTTGCCTCTTGATAAATTTCATTCTCAGACGCTAATGTATCAAATTCATTTTGAATGTATTTCTGGGTTGGCATTAGCTGTCCCACCCAATTTTGTGCCATCAGCAAATTCGATAAGCATTCCCTTGACCTCAGCATGCAAATCAGTCATAAAAATACTGACGAGAAGAAGACTCAGTGTTGATCTTGGTGACATCTTAATTGATACCTCTCTGCAATTTGATGAGGGATCATTAACGAACCTTCTGAGTACAATTTTCAAGCCAGCTATAAATCTACCTATTTCCCATACCATCCAATCCACATTTAACTAACTTAGGCATCAAAGAGATTTTTATTCTCTTAAACCTTTTAATATATTGAGATCATATCTTAAATTTGTATCCTGCAGTAAAACATTTTAATCAATGCCTGGTGTTTATGCTTTCTCAGTTTATGTTTCATTTTTAGCGATTGATTTTATCTTTTTTTTTTCATGGAAACTTACTGTGTTGTAAGCAATCCTGGGAAAGATCTGTTTTAAAGGACAGCATGCAGGTTTTAAAAGTAAATATATGAGTAAGTGTATAAGGGGGTAATCCAGAGCCTCAGGTTTTTCTTCTCCACGTGCTTTGTGTTTCTGACAATTTCCATCTTTACCTTTGATTTCTTTAAACTGGACATGGACTGGACAGTCCTCTTATGGAAAAGGACTTTCAAGGGGGCATTTGGCCACTAGGTGCTGTTTAAAAAAGAGCAGCATCAGGCTTGCTTGCTTGTATGTCCCGGGTCAGCAACATCTTTAATTGTCTACAGTATTGCTTTTACACACTATCCATGTAAAGAAGGAAGTGGGCTTGGGTACTAGATATGCAAGCCTAAATAAAAGCATTTTAATAAATAAAGCATAAAAATAAAAGATAGTCACAATAGCTTTAAGGAAAAGAAAACTCCAAAGCCCTATTAGGGCAGTCATTTTATTAGGCCAACTCCAAGACCAACAGAGTGCTTTATCAGGCAAAATGGTGAGAAGCTTCCAGATAGACAAAACTCTGTGCGCTATCACTGTAAAATTACCGTGCAGCTAACCCATCTTTCCCTTCTTAATGAATTTACTTTTATTATTTTTAAAGATATAAATGAAAGAAATGGTGGAAAACACAGGAGGATTACATGGAATACAGTGTTATCCAACCATCTTGCAACAGTTTGTATCTGAGGCCTCAATAAGGAAAGTGGACATTGGCTAAAAAGGTAAAGGTTCCCCCCGCACATTTGTGCAGTTGTGTCCGACTCTAGGGGCCGGTGCTCATCTCCGTTTGTTAGCCGAAGAGCCAGTGTTGTCCGAAGACGCTTCCACGGTCATGTGGCCGGCATGACGCACGCAGAATGCTGTTACCATCCCACCAAAGTGGTACCTATTCATCTACTTGCATTTGCATGCTTTCGAATTGCTAGGTTGGCAAGAGCTGGGGCGAGTGAGGGAGCTCACTCCGCACGCAGGGCTAGGGATTCGAACCTCTGAACCTGCAGATCAACAAGCCTGGCGTCTTACCCGCTGAGCCACCACACCCCTTAGACATTGGCTATATGCATTCAAATTAGGCTATACTTTAAAGTCCAAAAATTATTTCAAGGGGCACCTAAAACTCTCCCAAGATTTCAGAAATAAATAAAGAACTAAACCATAATTGATCCCCACCCCCACCCCCTTTCAAATATAAAATCAACTTGTTACTCAAAACTGTCTTCATAATTAACCATATTCCAGCGGAGGTGGAAAAGTTGGAACTTGGAAGAAAATAGGAGAGAGACAAACCAAACAACTTTTATATTAACGAAGATGGAGATAATTGTACATCTGTGCAACTTTTTTTGAACCTGGGACTAGATTTGGGGTTTGAGCCCCAGGGGCTGAGCTCCAAAAGTAGGTAGGGCCAGGCCCAAAATACTAATAATACACGGAGATAATTTAAATCAAATGCTGAAAATTTGTGAATAAGCATTTTAGTGCTGCTAAAATATGAAACTACCTTTTCTTCAAAGGAATCATTCAGTAGAATTAACCCATCTAGTACATTCTTCTTGGGTAGTTCTCAATTTTAGGAGTGCTGGGATGTTTCTGAAATGGCCCCTATATTATGGAATAGTCTCCACCCCCCAGAGACCAGGTTGGCACCTATCATGACAACTCCCTGGAAATTGGTTAAAACTGAACTTTTCTGGATAACCTTTGGAGGATCGTGGGATTGGCATGGTCTACGGTTACTGCTGGTTCATTGTTTTGCAGTTTATTATATGAATTGTATATTTATGTTAATTTTTATGCTTCTAGTACATCAAACTTATTGACTATGGTGATATATAAACCTAGCAATAAACAGATAAGGTTGATGTCAGCAGCCCCTCACAAGTGTGGAAGTGAGAGGGGATCCCTGGAGGCCAAATTATGCATTTTGGGACAGCAGAGCTATCTTTGCTGGGGAAATAGACAGTGGTACATTGGGGGGAGGGGGTTTAGTTTGGAACCAGGGTTTAAATAAGAGATCCAGTTTTTCCCAGTCTTTGCAATGCAGTTAATCTTAGATTCTGAGCTTAATGTTCTTACAGGAGAGAGGAGCTTTTGAACAGCTTTTGATGGATTACTTCGCTTATTTCAGATTGTGGAAAGCCTATAAATGGACTGATAGCAAGGAATTTCCTGATAGCAGGAATTTCTCTATCAGACACCCATTAAAAAAAAAACTCAACTTCTTTATATCATGAAAAATATTGAGACACTTGGGAAGTTTTTATTTTTTTTTTAAATGAAGGTGTAACTTTCTGGAGAACTCAGGATTTCGGTTTCAAAAGGGCCAAAATAAAACATCTCCCTTTCCCTCTATCTTTGCAGGAAGGATCCTGTGTCAAGATGGAAACTGAGTTAAGGCAAAGTGTGCCCTCTGGCTTCCTGTGATCTCAGAATTCATTCCCCCGGACGCCTGAAGGCCGCAAGCTCCCCAGCCCTTTGGAGGTATCTGCAGCAAGAGACATGTCTGGAAAGAAGAAGGTCACAAGGCTGGTAGCTGAAATTCTTCAGGAACTCCAAAGAGCTTTGGCTTATTTCTTAATTGTCTACACTTTACTGTTAGGAGGCTTCATTTGTGCCGGACTGATATTCCAGATGTTAGCTGCAGAGTAAGGACCGCGCCCAAAGTATGTTGTGCTTGATGGGGACAACGATGAATTAATGGAGGCAATGTGCAGCCCTCTTTTCCATTCATAACGAAAACAGCAAGCACATCTGTAACTTGGGGCTCTTCCAGATGGAAGTCCAGATCCGCAGTGATCGCATGACACAACAACCGGACAGTTCCCGTTCCAATGTTTCCCAGCATATCCCAGTGACTGTTGTCATCTCTCCTCCAATGAGGGAAGCCTGCTTAGGAGTGGTAGTGTTTTGCTGCCGTGAGTTCCAATGGACCTTCTGTGCTGTAAAGGGGGCGGGGCGGGGAGAGAGTTTCGTGCACCCTGCCTCTCGCACTTAACCCCACAATGAAGTTTGAAGGCAGCAGCACTTTGCCACCAGGCCAGGCAGAAATGTTAGGGATTCACTGTGCTTTATTTGGTTTAAGGGGGGGAAACAAACGGTGAGGGATGGGGGGGCATCAATTCCTGGGTATAGATAGTCCTCACTTAATGTCCACAATTTTGGTTGCTAAGCAAAGCAGTCATTAAGTGAATCAACCCAATTTTACAACCTTTTGCAGTGGTCATTAAGTGAATCACTGTGGGCATTAAGCGAAGCACGGGGTTCCCCATTGATTTTGCTTGCCAGAAGCCGGCCAGGAAGGTCAAAAATGGCGATCACGTGACCATGGGACGTTGCAACGGTCATAAATGTGAACTGGTTGCCAAGCGCCCAAATCATGACTGCGGGGATGCTGCGATGGTTGTAAGTGTGATAACCGGTCATAGGTCAGTTTTTTCAGCACTGTTGTAAGTCCGAACCATCACTAAACGAATGGTTGTTAAGCGAGGACTACCTGTAGTAGGTGAGCCATGCCATTCTATGGCTGGGCAACCCCATATTAGCAGAAGCCACATAAAGCCTGTAATGCACTCAGTAGTAACAGAGCTAATAACACGCAGTTGGCCGAACCTGGCTCTGTTTCCCATTCTGCAGGTCAGGATTGGCTCCATTTCCTGACTGGGTCAGCAACCAAATAGCCAGTGAAGCATATCAGAGCATTTCCACAGCAAAAATTGTGCTGGGATCAGAGAGTAAACATGACTTTGAAATTGAACAGTGAAGGACGACCAAGGATGACTTAAAGCTGCCTCAGTTATAGGCTGTGCATGAAACTGATTTCTGCACTAGTGGCTAGGAGCATCACCCAGCCATCACTGAAGTGATGTGATTACTGTTACTTTGGTACAAAGATGGTTGGATGACTCTAGTAGGTGCTATAAATTGCTAGGGCAGCAATGTCACGTAGATGGGGGGGAACATTGCTGAGGGACGTTTGTGCCATAATTAGGGGCGATGGGCCCAAAGCCGCCCTTATCAAGCTCAGTAAATACATGGATGCGTCCCATCAAAATGCTCAAGTGTGATGCCCTTTATCTTTTTTGAGATCAGAAAAAGTTTGCTAGAAGCTGGTACCCATTGTGACTTTATGTCCTTTCTAGGGATCAGTAAAAATCTACATTCACAGTCTGATTTTCCATGTTACATTTTTTTCTCTGCAACAGACTAACTTGCACTCACTTCTGATGCAGGATTTACTTACTTACTTACTTACTTATAATTCAAATTTATCACCGCCCATCTCCCCCAACGGGCGGGGGGGGGACGGACTCTGGGCTGTTTACAACAGAGTCAACAATTAAAAACCTGTAAACGTAAGTTACAATCTAAACCAGTATAATAAATAATAGATAACAATCCAAGGGATGGTAAAATCTCATATAAAAAGGAGGACACTATGGGGCCAGCCACCCCCAGGAGGAACTATTACCTCCCCCGTCCCAGGCAAGGCGGCAGAGCCAGGTCTTAAGAGTCTTCCGGAGGGCCGGGAGCGAGGGAGCCAGCCTCACCTCCGGGGGCAAGATATTCCACAAGGCGGGAGCTATCGCAGAGAAGGCACGCCTCCTGGACCCCACTAGATGAAATTCTTTTGTTGA
Organism: Charina bottae; assembly: GCA_023362775.1. Lineage (NCBI taxonomy): Eukaryota > Metazoa > Chordata > Lepidosauria > Squamata > Charinaidae > Charina > Charina bottae. Next base: position 99,910,842 of record JALMGJ010000001.1, on the reverse strand, counting down.
TGGGGTCCGAAGCATGCCCTCTCTGCATGACCGAGTGGGGCGGGTGGATGTTATCGGGATGAGATGGTCCCTGAGATACCCTAAGATGTCTAACTGAGCTGACCATTATAGATTAAGCAAAAAGCAATGTCCAATTATTTCACAGACCTGATTGTACTTACCAAATATCTCCAGTTCAAAATACATTCAAGTCGCTCAGTTGCAGGAAAGAGAGAAATACAGTACAGTGGCATTTAGCATCCCTAATATGCGATCAATGTGCTCCAGATACTTAACTTCTTAATATAATGAGACTTCATGTCTGATTGATATTCCTTTCAGTATTGAATCACAGAGGCACTGAAACCTGTTTATAATTTTCAGCAAACTCTCCAATTGTATCTGTTACCCACCATATTTTCCAGTCACTGTCTTCACTGTGTACATTTATCAGCATTAGCACAAATTCCCAGAAGTCATTTTATGCTGTCAATTCATCATTTTAGGGTCTTGCCTTCAGGTCATGGTTATAAAAAAATACCCCATGGATAGTGCCTTATCCATAATGACTATAAAACTCTTTTTGGGATTCTCCCTGTTTAATTTGGGATGGGAACCAGCCTAACTCTTTTGTATCTTATAAGCTGGACCTAGTTAGAACTTGGATAGGAGACCACTAGGAAATCTGGGCTAGACCAGAATGAAAAAAGAAAGAAGCAATGGCAAGTCACGTCTATATTGTTGCGAAGAAAACAACATGGACTTACCGTACTTGTCCATGTAGCCATCAGCTCAATGCTAAAGAGACTTTATCCATAATACGTTTATTATTAATGCTCTGCAAAAGCATTAATGCTGTACAAAAAATAAATTATGGAACGGCGAAGTAAATGGATATTTAATACACAAGCTTCACCTCCTGATTCCCCTAACTTTATCCAAATAATGGATAATTGTGGTCACAAAAGGTGGGCACAAAAGGTAAGGGGCTAAGCTTCCCTCTTAATATCTGTCTGCTGTCTTCTGTTCCACACACACACACACACACACACACACACACACATCACAATAATTTGAGCAAACCGGAGAGAAGGGTTCCTCTCTATGTATTTATCTATCCACACTGGTAGCTAGAAGAGGTTTTCCTGAATGAATTTTAAAGATCTATTAGAGCTGGTGGATACTAGATGGTAACATACCAATTATTTGGATCAGACTTGGAGAAAAAGACCTCATCCTGTACAAAATCACCAACCAAAAGTTAGAAATGTAAGTATGGGGTGGGGGTGGGGAATCCTTGAGTATCTCTAAGAATACACTGTGTCCCTTTCAGGGAACTGATGCTCTTTTAAAGACCAGAACTGTCTACCTATGTGCCGTGTTATGTATATTTATAAATAAAGAGCTAACGCAAACAGTTACTCGGGCCTTCAGTTCTTTCCTCTCACAAAGCCTCCCCATATTCTGTAACAAAAATACCATCCTCCAGCAGAAGGACCAGCCGTCCGATGGCTCATTACCTGCCGCTGGGGAGTTTCAGAGCAGATGCTAGCACTATTTTAGTATTACTGCTGGGAGACGTGACCTGTGTCTGCAGGTACCTTCCCAAACAGTTCAGCGCATTCTTGAACCAGCCAAAAGCAAAGAAAAATAGGTTGGCTCTGGATACCAGTTCCTGCAAAACAGAAGAACCCTAATGTCTTGTATGTCCTGCCTGTGGCTTTCCAGAGACACCTGTTGGCTAACCTTGAGGGGGAAAGAAAGCTTATTCTCATTCATGTGCCCAGGTACATTTCCATTGCCCTGCACCAGAGTTTGGTGGGGGGTGGAGTTGTGGGGGCTGATATAAGCAAGGACCATATTCATTGCAAGGCCTGGCTTCTCCCTCTGAATAGTCCATGATTGGAGAAATAATGGATCTTGGCTTCAGGGCTTATTTCCAGGGACAAGAGAGATCTGGCAGGAGAGGAAGAGGAAGGGGACAGAAGTTCTTTGGAAAGTTGAATTCTCAGGATCCCTGGTGAGAGAAGACGTATGCTCCTGAACACAAGCAGGGTGCTGAAAGATACTGAGTAATTAAGTAATAGAAAGTCCCATTAAAAATATCTTCGTACCACAGTTGCTTTTGATGCTTAAGACTGTTACGTCCATGGGCTGGCTGGCTTATTTATTTATTTGATTATTTAAAAGGTTAATATGGCCACCCGACTTGTGGCCCCCAACCCTGGGTGGCTAACAACAATGATGAAATCACAAACAATAAAAACAATAAAACCAAACAAGATTGTGCTGGACACCACTGCAATCTGCCTCTTTCTGCTCTCCATTTCCTTCCCCTTTTTCCATTTCCGGTACCAATAACTGAGTTCACAACGTCTGTTTCTAGAATTCCAAAAAGGGTTCCCAGAGACAGTGGAGAACTTTGAATTTTGAGCAGAGCCTTCCCCTTCCTCCTCCCTGTCTTCCTCCCCTCCCCTTCTGGGTAGCCCATCTGCTGTTCCTATTTCCATAGGCTGGCCATCTTAGAATCCTAATTTTAAGATGATCCATCTCAAAAAGTAAAAGCCCGCTGCCACTTGCTGCCAAGTCAATTCACAGATAGAAAGGGGCCGACAAGGACTACATCATGGTCATCTTTAAAACTACAGGAGAGTGGAAAAAGTATTTTGCCCCACTTTTCAGCCAAAGGAGGCCCATAGGGCAGCTTACAAAAATCAATATTTGAACCAGAGCTTTCCAAACTGTGTGTCGGGACACAAAAGTGTGTCGCCACACACAGTCTGGTGTGTCGCCACACAACCCGGAAGCGCTGATCATCATCAGCGCTTCCGGGTTTTCCCACGGCAACACACCAACGGCGACACGCAAAAACTCGAAAGCGGCAGCAGCACTTCTGGGTTTTTGCGCGCTGCCGCAACGGCAGCACTTCCGGGTTTTCCCGCTGCGACACACCAACAGCGGTTGGTGTGTCACCGCGGGAAAACTTTGGAAAGCCCTGATTTGGACAGTCCTTGCCATCAGCCTTACAATCTCAGATACGCAGAATCCTGCAATTCTGAAAGTACAAATCTCCCGCTGTCTCCTTTACAGCCTGAGAAGTTAGGGAGGGTCCCTTCTGAGCCTCTTTCTCCGCCCATTATGCAGCTGCGGGCTATGCCCTCTCTTATCTGACCGTTCCCTAGGCAGCATCTGTTCTCCCGTCTCTCAAGGTCTTTCTCACATACCATTACACCTATTCCATATCTTCAATGTAAGCAACATCATAGGTGGGCTCAAGGGGCTTGGTCAAAAAAGTCAAGATGGCAGCTGCAACCACATGATTGAAGCCATGTGCTTTTTAATGTGCAATACACATTCAAAAAGGGCGGAGCTTCTCTCTCACCATATGGGCCACCATCTTGTCCTTTTTTGACCACACCTTGCAGACACCCCTGTGTGTTTGATAGCACCGATAGTTGAATGAGTTCATTCTTTTTGAAAGTATATTTGGGGCAGGCACAGGGGCTGTTCCTGTCTCAATGGCTGAGCAGCTTTGCAAAAGAGAGCTAGTCAATCCTACTGATACTCTGCTTTTGCTTTTCCTCTTGCCAATTGTGTGCAAGGCTGCAAGAATGAAGTGATGGGACCAAGAACCTCTGCATCACCGCAAGTGGCTTGGTTCTTTTGTGATTCCTTATGGCTTTTCAAAGGCTTGATTAAATTTATGTTAAGGCAGAATGGGGAGTGGGAGAAGAAGCCCACAAAATTTCACATCAGTGTAATTTTCTGCCATCTTGTAGATGGGTGGAGAGGGCTTTCACTAAGTTGTGCAGAAAAGCCCAAGGGAACATCAGTACCTGTAAAAAAAACAAGAAAGGAACCTGGAGACAAGTAGCAAAAAAGAAGCTGGAAGAGTTAAACAAAGGCTGGACTTGCGAAGGCAGGGCCTATTGAGAAAAGCCTGAAAGGAGCAAGTTCAATTCCTGGAATCTCCCATTAAAAGATTTTCAGAGAAGGGACAGCATATAGGAAGGACAGATCTTCTTTAGAAGCTTTTAAAAGTGAAGCAATGGAAATCAGACATGCATTTTCACCTGCACACTACTGCAGTGTGCTGCAGAAAAACAGTATAATGTAGATTTTATTTTGAAATTGGTTCTCTGTCTTTCTAGACCAGTGTTTCTCAACCTTGGTGACTTTAAGACGTGTGGACTTCAACTCCCAGAATTCCCCAGCTTGCAAGGCTGGCTGGGGAATTCTGGGAGTCGACGTCCACACATCTTAAAGTTGCTAAGGTTGAGAAACACTATTCTAGACCAACTTAACACTAACCATCTTCCAGGACTGCATCTTGACTGGTGGGTGCAGGAGTGGACCGAAACATGGGTGAAGGATTTCCAAGATAACATGGCATCCAGAAACGGGAGTCATTCTTCAAAGCTTTCTAAAATAATATATAATGGCACTAAACAGTACAATGTGGATGGTACAGTACAGTACAGTAAGCATAGCTTTACGGATGATTCAATTATTTTCATAATAAAATGACCACTGCAGCCATTAAAAACACATTAAAAACACATCAACAACAGAAAGATGTTATGAAATCCGTAAGAGACATATTGGTGGATCCAATATCCTCAATCTTGAAAGCATATTATAATATAATGATGGCCCAGCTAGATAATTTTAGGTACTGGATTTAATAATCATATTGTGGGGTCCTTTAAGAATCCATATGCATAACTCAGAAGAGAAACGGACAATTCACATTTCTTTCCTTTCTCCCTCCACATTTGAAATGCTGTTTCTCAATTTTTAATGCTACAGAAGGGAGACATTATGAACAATACTTAATTATTTATAACTATAAGTAATGCAAACATAGAGGAAATAAATGCACACATAGTTGTGGTCCTATCCTAACTCTTTCAGGAGAATGTGATTCCACAGCATGCTGCAGCATTTGACTCAGGAAAAGCACCCCTATTATAACCTTTCCTACATTCCTGTAAGAAAGAAACAAACACTAGATATTCTGATTATCTCAGGATAATCCCTACTCTGATCATGAACAAATTCACATTTTTAATGCAGCACATAAATTGTAGCACCTGCAGGAATTAGTTCAGAGGAACTAAGGAAAGCAATCAGATGTGAGATCTGGCCATGGCGAAAACAAGAAACAGATGGAAACTAGGTTTTCTGTCCCAAAGAGAGGGACCTCCAGCCTGTTGCATAGTTTGGGCAGGAGGAAGAGTCAAAAGAACTTGAACTTTTATTTCACTATACTGGTGTTTCTCAACCTTGGCAACTTTAAGATGTCTGGACTTCAACTCCCAGAATTCCCCAGCCAGCATGGAGAAGGCTGTAATGCTGGGAAAGATGGAAGAAAAGAGAAGAAGACAACCAGCAGCAAGGTGGATGGTAAAAACAAAAAAGGTAAAGGTTTTCCCCTGCACAGTCGTGTCCGACTCTAGGGGGCGGTGCTCATCTCCGTTTCTTAGCTGAAGAGCCAGTGCTGTCCGAAGACGCTTCCACAGTCATGTGGCCGGCATGACGCGCACAGAATGCTGTTACCATCCCACGGAAGTGGTACCTATTTATCTACTTGCATTTGCATGCTTTTGAACTGCTAGGTTGGCAAGAGCTGGGGCGAGTGCGGGAGCTCACTCTGTCACACAGCGCTCGGGTCTCGAACCTCCAAACTTGCAACCTTCCGATCGACAAGCCTGGCGTCTTAACCACTGAGCCATCGTGCCCCGCAATGTGGATGGTGGAAGGTGGATGGACTTGATTACAAAGGCAATGGGTACTCCATTGGAAGACCTGAAGAACTGGGTTGGGGACAGACTCTCTTGGAGAAATTTTTTCTATGTGGTTGCTAAGAATCAATGCTGACTTGGCACATAATCAATCATTAGCTGGGCTATGCTTTTCCTTAAATAGCAATTCACATCCCTTGATATTCTGGCATATGGATGGTGCCACAGGTCCTCAAAGAACCTTCATGTTCTTAAAATATTATTTTTGCTTTCAATGTAGATTACTAGACCAAGGGAAAATAGGAGGAGGAAGGAGTATTAGGTATGTTCGCTGCCTTGAGTTATTTATAAAAATAATAAAGGTGGGATAGTAAATAAATAAATAAATAAATAAATAAATAAATAAATAAATAAATAAATAAAAAGGCAAACTCCAAAATAGGCTGAAAATAGATTGAAGAACAAAGAAAACTCCCAAAACTTCACCTCAAACCCTGGAAAAAACAGAAAATCCTGCCCCCATGTGCATACCTTGCCCCCGGAGGTGAGACTGGCCCCCTCCCTCCTGGCCTTTTGGAAGGCCCTTAAGACCTGGCTCTGCCACCTGGCCTGGGACGACGCAGGTGGTAGTGCCTCCTGGGGTTGGCTGGCCCCGTAGCCCCATGATCCATTCTGCGGGTCCTAATCCATCTTGGATTTTATTTTATTTATTTAGGCTTGTGAGATATTTTGTATAGTTTTTAAATTTTATTTATTGTAACCCGCCCAGAGTCCCTTGCATGGGAGATGGGCGGGGAATAAATTTGAAAAATAAATAAATAAATAAATAAATACCTAGTCCTAGTCACCAGAAAAGTACCCACTTTTGCTTTAAGTCCTCACATAGGATTTGTTGTATCCATAAAGCCTGCTAAGGACTGTTGATAGCTTATATTGTTGTTACAAGAAGCTGATCCTCTGCTGTAGAATTAGGAATCTTTTTATGCATCACCAGAGCAAAGTTAGTGAACACCACACAACAATATTAGCAGACTATCAATAGATTTTAAAAACTTTATTTTAGCAATATAAGCATCTCGCATTCAGTCTCTCTATCACTCAAATCATACATACCAAAAGACCCTTCTTGTCTTTGGCAAAGTGACAAAAGGAGGTGGGAAGTCCCTGGAGATGAATCTTGATGGAGTGGTAGATGGGACTTCAAATTTCTCTTCCCTCCAGTTCTCTTTTATAAGCAATTTTGATTTACCTCAGCTTGATTGTGTTGGAGGTTCCAGCAAATCAGCATGCTTCATTAGCATATGGGTGATTGCTCTAGGAGGCAAACTCTCTACGTGCTTCTTCCTGAGGAAGCTGTTTGTTGCTCCTCCCACTTCCTCTTTCTCTCTCTTTTTTCCTTTTGCCACCATAGGAGAATGCGGCTGCTGAGCTCCTCTCCATCTTGAGGCCATGCGGCCTAGGTTTTTCCCCCTTTCTACATGCAGCCCCTGGCAGGAAAGAGGGCCAGGGGTCTACCAACAGTTTAGGGAAACACAGAATATCAAGGATCATTCCTAACAGAATGGATGTAACTGTAACCGGACCAAATAAACATAAGAACTCTCTTGTACTTACTTTTGTAACCTACTTTGTCTAAGCGTGTGATTCTTTATGCTTGGGAGGGCTAAGTGTGTAAGATCAATAACCTAAACCTCTCTAGCGTGCTCATTAATGCTATTGTTGATAATCTTCCTTTCTGTGCGCTTATTGCCTCGCTGCATTAAGCTCTGCTCCATTCAGTGGTCCTAACAGTCCACTAATGGCCATCAGACTGCATCACAGATCACATCATCAGGGTTGGTAGTTCTCAATAAATCTTGCTAAAGAAACGTTGTGGGAATTGTGCTAGGAAAAGAGATCCTTTCAGTTCAAGCAGATGCAAAAGAGCTGGACATCATCACAGCAATGGGATTGAGGGGGCTGCCCCCATATTGCTCTCAGGACAACTGCTGATCCTTCAAGAGTAGAGAGCACAAACCACCTTGGGCTGGGTGTCTCACTTTTATCTTTTCTGTTTATTTTTAAAATGTACAGTATATGCCAGCCACTCTCATTTGGTGGCTCAAGTTGGTCTTTCATCAGAGCACAAGGGCTATCTAGGGCATTTCAATACAGCAGTAAAATGGTCCACCAGACCAGTGGGACTTTGGGGAAGTTGTGGTTTTACCCATTGGAATGGTGCATGTTGCCCTTCAGAACTGTGCCTCTTTTGTTGAAGTGCCATCTCCCTACACCTGGTAACACCTAGCAAGGTGGAATAAATAGGTTCTCCTAACCAAATGATGGCTGTGATCAGACTAAACCAACCTCTTGACACTACCCACAGCCATAATCTAAAAATCTGTTATCAGGATAACATTGTTCATCTAGATCAGTGTTTTTCAAACTTGGCAACTTTAAGATGTGTGGACTTCAACTCTCAGAATTCCCCAGCTAGCATGCTAGCTGGGGAATTTTGGGAGTTGAAGTCCACACATCTTAAAGTTGCCAAGTTTGAAAAACACTGATCTAGAGTACCTCACTCCTATCAAGCTGATGTTTCTCTGAATATTTTTCTGAACACAAGACTGTGGGATATCCACTCTGACAGTCATTGGGATATTTTCATCCTTATTATTAGGATTTCCAAGCTGAGCTTTTGCTCTAAAAGCAAGTCTAAGTATGCAGAGGGATATTTTGAGATTCTCCGAATTGAAGACTTCCCTGTTGGATTAGTTCAATTCGGCCCAGCATTTTTCCCATACCAACCACCCAAATGCCCTCAGTAATCTCACAGAAGTGGTTTGAAGGGAACACTGAGGGGCTGTATTCACACAACATGGTCATGTAGCTCCTCCCACCACCACTATTAAACCAGGGTCTTTTCTGAGTGTGGAAGTTGGTTTCCTTAAGTACCCCACTGAATTCTGCCCAGCTCTTATATCCCTGTTCTTTCAGGAAAGTTGAGTGCTGAGTCTCCAGCCAAGAAAATTGTTTTCCAGATCCTCCTTGGTAAATCCAATTAAAAAAAATCAAATTAAAAAAATTCTCCTTGGGAAATCCAATAAAAATAACCCAATCACTTCTTGGCTGTGAACAGAATATAAATTTATTATTAATATTATTCACATTGCTCTCCAAAAACAAATGATTAAAAACAGGAAAACCCTATTACAAATCCCTTCAAGTTCTTTTACACTGGAGTAAATATAAGTCCTAGTGGGAATTAGAGGTGGATCCCTTCTTGTTTTGTCTGTATAGGCAGGATTTGCATTGTGACATCATGACCCATGTTTCGTCGTTTCTTTGTCTTCATGGTTTGTACCAGACACTGGTGTTTCCTTCCTAAGGTTCTTCAGCTGTGTCCATGTGTTAGTGATCATGCTGTCCCAACCGTTGTTGATGTCCTGTCTGGCTAACAAAATGGAATGTCCTCATTACTGACTAATGAGAATATTTTGAGGATGCTGATCACAATTATATTAATTGTCCACCCCTCGTCCTGAAATACACACACCCTCCCAGGTACCCTACCAATGACTGATCAAAGATGGACTGGTCATATGAACACACCGCCTTAAAAGCATGGGGTGGGGAGCACAATAAAGTTTGCACACCATGGCTTCTTGACAGCTTAAGCGGGAAAAACTGTTTAGTGATACATGATAGATAGGCACAAAACTATTTAAATTATGCATTGGGGATATTCTGGAGGTGACGGACTTGACTGTGGGGGAGCTGGGGATGGCGACGGCCGACAGGAAGTTCTGGCGTGGGCTGGTCCATGAAGTCACGAAGAGTCGGAAGCGACTGAACGAATAAACAACAATTGGGGACAAGCTAAGATGGTTGTATGATTCAAGGCGGAGCTTAGTTTAACCTGCAAGTGATGAGAGGACCTTGGGGTGGCTGTTTGGTCATTTTAGTAATTTCAGAGTTCGATTTTAGATTACCATTTTGTTTTTGTTCATCTGCGAATCACAGAACCGACTCACCTCTTTTTCCACTCCCATTACACCATGGTTTAAAGTTGGCAAACAAACTCATATAATAATCACCCTATTTTACATCTTTTGAAAATGGGCACACATGATAACGTTTCTCACAGTTTTTATATCTCTATTGAAAAATGAAACATTTCCAATATATTTATCACCATGACCAATCAACTTCTCAGTCCAAGAAGGCAAACAATTTTGAAGGAACGCTGATCACCTACTCAGCTTCCACTGGTTGGAGGGATGAATTAATTCATTAATTAATTAATATTTCATATTTCGTCACCCCCCATCTCACTAAGAGCGACTCTGGGTGGTTCTTGAATCAGTTCTAACCATGTGACAGTACCTGAATTACAGAACTAAGCTGTCTTAATTGTCGTTTTCTGTTACAAAAAATTATGAAAGATGTAATTTGTGATGGCAGAGATGTAGTAATTCCAGGATTCTTTTGTAGAGAGAAGAATACAGCTAAAAGGAGACATGATAAAAATCTTCAAATATCTGAAAGGCTGTCGTAGAGAAAAAGGTATGGAACTGCCTCCATAGCTCCTGGGGGTTGGACAAGGGTGGAAGGGAGATCCAAACTCAAAATAGAGAGGAATTTCCTGACCGTGAGAGCTGTTAAGCAATGGAACAGCCTACCGCCAGGAGTTCTAGGTGCTCCATCACTGGAGGTTTTCAAACAAAGGTTGGACAGCCATTTGTCTGGGATGGTCTGAAGATTCCTGCCCTCAGCAGGGGGTTGGACTAGAAGACCTCCACGGTCCCTTCCAACTATTTGATTCTATGAAGACCTGGCATAAACTGATATAAACTTTTGGTATGTGAATGTGGCTATCTCAGAATGTATAATCATAGTTTAATCTAAGATCCCCCCTTTTCTTAACTCTGCTGAGCAGGCAAGGAATGAGAGCTGGCAGTCTTTTTTCAAACATAAAACATGACTGGAAGTTTGTAATTAATAAATGAAACAGGAAGCAGGAAGGAAAATGGAAGGAAGACACTGACTGATACTCAGCAATGTAGCAGCTCATGACTTGTAGGACGACTGATCGGGTATATGATGAGCGGTGTAGCGTACTATTGTTGGATCCCGCACTCTTGCAATATCGGCAGTGTCACAAATGTTGGAACTGTGGAAAAGAAAAGGCAAAGAGAGAAGGAAGATGGGATAGGATATAGGGTTTGAGAATTATGCGGGAAAGTTGGATTAGTCTACCTAGTTGACAACTGTTCCTAGTTGAAGAACATTGACATTTCCCCATCTGTTTTATGGCAGCCTTCCCACAATGCCTGTAGGCTGGGGATTATGCCCCTAGGTTGCAAGAAGCTATTTGAAGGACAGCCTATAACCCAATAGAAAAATGTTGTTTTTGTGAACAGAAGGTTCTCAGTTTGTAGAATCTCAGGTTGCAAATGTGGGGAAGACCTGCCAAAGGCTATGGAAAGCTTCCACCACAGTAGGAAATCTTGGGCTCATCCTTTCCTAGAATAGTCGGTCCCTTTCATTCAGTCAAAGTGCAAGATTCAGCAAGAAGGTTTTTCCCCCTGTCCTGGTTTCATGATTTGGAGGACTTTCCAGATTGATCTACTGGCTGAGTTTGCCTATTGTGCTGAGCCAAATTTTTGTTAAACATGGTTTTGAGTAAGCCACAATTGGCTGGCCTCACACATTGTACTAAGCTCGAAATAAGGGTCTACAAATCACAACGGCTAAATTCTTATCCCTAAAACCAAGCAAATGAGATTATGTTCTAGGGCAATGTGTGAACTTTCTCACAACGTCAAGAAAAAACTCCAGGCGGTGAACCATACCACAGAGCGTAGGAAAAGGCCCTTCCTCCATGGTTCAAGGTAACCTGACTGGGCCAGGATAAGACTCGATCTCTCCCTTGTATATAAATGAGAAAGCCAGTTTGGTCTAGTGGTTAAGGCACCAGGCTAGAAACCAGGAAACCATGAGTTCTAGTCCCGCCTTAGGCATGAAAGCCAGCTGGGTGACTTTGGGCCAGTCCCTCTCTCAGCCCAACTCACTTCACAGGGTGGTTGTTGTGGGGAAAATAGGAGGAGGAAGGTATGGTCCCCACCTTGAGTTATTTATAAAAATAATAAAGGCAGGATAAAAAAATCTAAAGAAAATGAAACATACTATTTATAGATCAAGGCGGCAATGAGGGCAGCCAGGAGAATGGTAAAGAGGATGGAGAGGATGGTGGCAATGATGATAGTCCCAGTTCTCCGCCGTCTGGGCCCAACAACAATGCTGTTAGGATTTCTCCCTGGGGAAGAACAAATAATTTATATTTTTATCATGTAATCCTTTCAGAACACCATCTTAGAAATAGTGTCCCTTCCTCCAGGACAGAGAATAGTTTGTAATGACTACACTGAAGTCCTTCTTTTAAATCAAGACATGCAGGAAAATGGGCCTGAATTATTCTGAGTGTGCAGAACTGAAGAGAAGTACCTCTGGCCAGTTGTCAGCCTCCCCAGGTAGACCAGACAGGAAACACAACCAGATGAGCTAATTCTACTTTATTGTAAGGCTACATTAACAGAATCTTGCAAGTCTGAAAGTACAATTCTCCCGCCGTCTCCTTTACCTCTGGGAAATTAGGGAGGGTCTCTTCTGAGCCTCTTGCCCCACCCACTATCCAGCTGCAGGCTATGCTATTTCTTATGTGATCATTCCCTAGGCAGCATCTCTTCCCCCATCTCCCGAGGTCATTCCCACACACCATTACACCAGTGTAAAGGTAAAGGTTCCCCCCTCACATCTGTGCAGTCGTGTCCGACTCTAGGGGCCGGTGCTCATCTCCGTTTGTTAGCCGAAGAGCCAGCGTTGTCCGAAGACGCTTCCACGGTCATGTGGCCGCATGACGCGCGTGGAATGCTGTTACCTTCCCACCAAAGTGGTACCTATCCATCTACTTGCATTTGCATGCGCTCGAATTGCTAGGTTGGCAAGAGCTGGGGCTAGTGCGGGAGCTCACTCCGTCACACGGGGCTAGGGATTCGAACCTCCGAACTTGCGATCTTCCAATCGACAAGCCTGGCGTATTACCCGCTGAGCCACCATGCCCCCTACACCAGTGTAGATTGATATAATTCCAATCTTTCTGGATTTGTACTTCCTGCTTTGAAAAGTGCATTTCCACTCTGGCAGATTTATGATCAGGCAAAATATACTGACATATTTGAGTGGAGGGTGGGTGTTAGTGATGTTTGGAAATATTATTTTCAATACATATGGAATATTTTGGCTTTTTCTTCTATTTCTCAGCAACAAACATCTCATGCACTCAGAACGGTATGGACTCTTCCTCAGAGGCTTCCTCAGCAATATTGAGAATGGAGGGTGTTTTTGTTGTGGAAAGAAAGAAAAATCCAAGATCTCGCATCTCAACGTTTTCAAATGTGTGGTGGACATTTTTCCTCCCAGAGAACAATGAAGGCTGGATGTTCCTGCTCATGTTCATGTTCAATTTTCATTTTCAGGTTTTCAAGAAAAGATTGGACAGCAATTTGTCTGTGATGGTATGAGGATTCCTGCCTTGGGCAGGGAGTTGGACTAGAAGACCTCCAAAGTCCCTTCCAACCCTAGGATTTTATGATTCTATGATGGCAAAATTCTCTACCTCTACAATAACCTTGAGGAACAGGAGGAAGAGCCACAACCAAGGCAATGGTCAGATAAAAGAAATCTGAGTCCAGGGCAGAAATGTAATTTGAGTAAGCGTCTCAGACATGACCCTCCCTAATTCTCATGAAGATAAAGGGACGGGGGAGGCACATTAAGACTTGCAAGATTTTGTTACTGAACCTTATAATAAAGTAGTATATTCATAACTCTGGCATCCTAGTCTGGTATACCTTGAAGGGCTGACATCAATCTTGTAAGCTGGCTGGGGAATTCGAGGAGTTGAAGTCGGTACACCTTAAACTTGCCAAGGTTGAGGAACACTGCACTAAATCATGGTTAAACACATCATGCTTTGCACAGTGAACTAGCCCCCAATTTCTAAGGCTGCCCACTCACCCAGCGACTCTCGGGAGCTTACAGGGGGTTGAAAATAACACATAGTGACAAAAATCACAACAATAAAAACAACCTTCCCAGGTGGGGAAGGCAAACTCAATATACAATGGCTTCACTCCTTTTCAAAAAGAAGCCCAGCTGAATTTAATGAGGCTTACTTTCAGATTAAAAGGTAAAGGTTCCCCCCGCACATTTGTGCAGTCATGTCCGACTCTAGGGGCCGGTGCTCATCTCCGTTTGCTAGCCAAAGAGCCAGCGTTGTCCGAAGACGCTTCCATGGTCATGTGGCTGCATGATGCGCGCGGAACGCTGTTACCTACCCACCGAAGTGGTACCTATTGATCTACTTGCATTTGCATGCTTTCGAATTGCTAGGTTGGCAAGAGCTGGGGCGAGTGCGGGAGCTCACTCCTTCATGCGGGGCTAGGGATTCAAACCTCCGAACTTGCTATCGACAAGCCTGGTGTCTTACCCGCTGAGCCACCACGCCCCTTTCACCACTACTTTCAGATAAGGGTATATGAAATACTGTAGAGCTAAGTCCATGTGTGACTGTCTGACCAAAATGAATGGGATTTCAACAGGCTGAACATGTGACTGGTGTCCATTTCTAGTTACCTTGAATCAGTGTGATGGGATTGGACCATTTCGATTCCATTATGGCACCTGTTGAATTCATCGCCAGGAACTTGACCCTGGAAAGAGAAGGTTGTATGTGTTAGTGACAGTGGGGGTGTTCCAAAATTTGTCAGCCATTGCTTTTTTTATATAAGAATTTTATTAAGTTTGAAACAAAGATAAAGGAAGGAAATAATTGAATGAATTTTGTTTCTTTTGGGGGGGGGAGTTGATTTGGAGGTTTATATATTTTTCTTTTTTTTTAATACAGGGCTTTCCAAAGTGCCGCCGCTGGCGACACACCCGGCGGCGGCGACACACGCGCGCACGGCGGCAGCGCGGGGGGGCGTGCGGTAGCACGCGCGCGCACGGCGGCGGCGCAGGAGGGGCGTGCGGCGGCGCGGGGGGCATGCGGCGGCGCGGGGGGCACGCGCGCGCCGCCGCTTCCGGGTGGTGTGGCGACACACCACGCTGTGTGTGGCGACACACTTTTGTGTCGCGACACACAGTTTGGAAAGCTCTGTTTTAATATAAGGGGAAGGAGCAATTGTATTTAGTGATTTTTATAATGTGTTAATGGAATGATTTATAGAAATAATGTGATCTTGGTTTGATATAGAGTAAGGGATTGATTATGGAAATTGCTGTATATTCTTGTTGAAAGTCGGAAGTCACTTCTTTATGTAATCTTCAAAATTCTTTCTTCTTGTGTTTCAAACTTTTTAAGGTTCTTTTTTTATTTTTTAGGTTTTTCTTCTTTTTTGCATTTTTATCTTTGTTTCAAACTTAATAAAATTCTTATAAAAAAAAGCAATTGCTTTTTAAAAATAAATGGCAACCTTTTTTTCCACATGCCCTTGACTTCAACACCCAGTGAGCATGGGGAGGATGGGGTTTGTAATCTGATGCCTGTGGAAAGCATTGTTTGGGTAAGGCCATTCTAAGTTTTACCATTAGGATGGATGGGATTCTGTCTTGAAAAAAACCAAATAGCTATGTCACATATGGACCACCCGCATCTCTCCCCACATCAGCTGCCTTTTAAATGCCGAGGTTCAGAATTCTTGGGCGGGGGGGTTGCCCAAGAACCCCACTGCCTTGTTTGTTAATTTAATTAACAAATTTCTACCCTGCAGCTAGCGTTAATTTAATAGTTAAAAAGAGAAAAGAAATACAGATGTGGCAAAATTATTATGGAGGGGGGAACCATCCAGTGCTATAAGGCAAAAATGAGAGATTTATAAAATGACCTCATTAAAAACAATTGCAACTCAGAGCGGGTGTCATTAACAAGAACATCAGCTGTAAAAAGAAAGCAAGCACAGGTGGGGAATAGGCAGGTGACCAGAGATTAGAGCAGGGGTGCCTGCAAGGTGTCAAAAAAAGCCAAGATGGTGGTCAGGTCAAAGTTCCGCCTATTTTTTATGTGCATGGCATATAGAGCAGAGCTTCATGGCCCTCACACTCCTAGGCTACAAAAGAACTAAAAAAGAAAGAATTAAATAATCAGTAGGAAGCCTCCATCCACGAGTAGTGGAAATTCCGCAGGTAAACCTTCTCCCTGAACAGCAGGGCAGATGGGGGGGGGGGGGGAAAGGATGTGTTTTGGGGGTGAAACTGGTTCATAAGAATTCGGTGTGGCAGCCTTGGTGCAGGGGTAGAGAACCAGTGGCTCCTGGGCCAGATGGGACTTCCAAGTTCCTTTTATTCTGACTTTTGGAGCCTCCTCTGAACATGAGCACCAAAACTGACCAGTGTCCCTTCATTCTGAGATGGGGAACACCTAATTGATTGATTGATAGATTGATTGATTGTCCCAGATCAATAAAGGAAGTATCTGACAATTGCAATGTAAATTCTAAAATGGACAAATCTTAGTTTAAAAATAAATCTTCCTCTAGATTCCCTCCTCCCAACCTCCCACCACCCATGTTAGCTTAGCCCCTGGCTACCAAACCCTTCCTCATTTCTTTCCTAATAGATTAATTATAGCAATAAATGGACAGGAAATGTAAGGCAATTAGTCCAGGTTGCCACCTTAAGTGACAATGCCCAGTTAGCCATTCTTTTGGTCCAAGGTTCTTGGAGAAATAACCCAATAACCTTTGACAATGAATCCTGCTGTTGATTTACTGCCCATATTGCCTAAGGCAGATAAGCCATTGCAACATAAATAATTGATTGAGCTCCCATTCTTAGAGGAACAAATCTTAGATCTCTTATTGCAAAACACTAGAAAATTAAAGAAATGGGAGTGTAGGTAGTGACATATAGAATTCTGGGAAGCATAGATGATTTGCAAGGGTAAAAAGCTATGGAAAGGTTAATAAATGGCGTTGATGTAAGTTAGATTTACCTATATTTTCTTTTTCTCATCTCACACCTTTAATTTCTTTGGCTTACTGTTTCTCACTTTTTTTCAATGCTCTGCCTAACATTGCTTATCCTGAAAGTTAATTGTGTGATGGGTATGGATATTTTCATGTGGAAAACTAAAGTACATCTTCCTTTGGGTCAATGGCATTTAAAGGTGCTTAAAGGGAAGAAAAGTGCTTTAGCTGAAAAACAGAAAAACAAAGAGCTGTGAAAGATGTCCCAGTTAAGGACATGTGTATTCAGCTCGAGTCACCATTTATTAGTTATATTAATAGCTTTATTCTTAACAGATTGCTTTCAACTGTACAGGTGTTGTTCTGAGTAGCAATACTGAGAATGAATGTTTAAAATGTATGTATGCATATACGTATACACACACACACACACACACACACACACACACGAGAGCCAGTTTGGTCCAGTGACTAAGGCAATGGGCTAGAAACTGGGAGACTGTGAGTTCTAGTCCCGCCTTAGGCACGAAGCCAGCTGGGTCACCTTGGGCCAGTCACTCTCTCTCAGCCCTAGGAAGGAGGCAATGGCAAACCACTTCCGAAAATCCTTGCCAAGAAAACTGCAGGGACTTGTCCAGGCAGTCTCTGAGAATTGGACACAACTGAACGGACACACACACACACACACACACACACACACACACAAAACCTCTCACCCTTTTATTTTTCATTTGCTTTTTTCCCTTGTTTATTTTCCTTCTTCCTTCTGCATTTTAGTTTTTAAGGTGAGGCTTTGTTTGTTTAATTAAAAAGAAAATGGAGGGAGGGACAGAGTCTCTGGTGTTTCTGTCTTCATGATATTCAGGGCCATTATGGTAACCATTTATGCATTTCCAAAGCAGAAGAAATAAATCGTGGAAAAATAGTTTGCATACCTGATCTGTGATGTATAGATGCAGCTTTGGACAAAATTAACATAATTGATAGTATGACTCTAGAATTATATACTTTAAATGCATCCCCCTTTTCTCATAGTGTATGCATGTGGAACATGTATTATTCAGACAATAAAGAAATAAGCTATAAAGAACTTCAGGGAATCTTCTAGTGTTCTTTTCTCACCTGTACGGCCCTGGGCCTGGGAGAGGACCATTACAATCTGGCCGCGAACGATCCAGAACACACACCGTTTCACTCCCCACACGTAGGACAGTGATTTTATTGCTTGTTTCTGGGCAGGGATAGTTCGATGCTGTGGTGTTCAAAGTCATGTAATAAGAATTCTTCGCAAAAGATTGGTAAGGCAGATCCTCAGGCACTTTAGGACTGACGAAACTATCCACATCTGCAGGGTCAATGGGTAAAGCGATTATTTCCCCAACCCAACAAAGCTGAAGTCCTTAGTGGTGAATCCATCATTCCCTGTCCAACAAACCGTTCCTTTAATGGAGCAGAATAGAAGGGGGAATCACCTGGTGGCCTACTTTCCATCTTATTCTGCTACTGTTAGGTACATTAAAGGGTAACAGTTGGAATAACCAAAGGCCACTCCCTTTGGGACAGCCCATGCTTATTACATACAGTCTTGTTTCCAGTGGATCTGGAAAGTTCTGTCTTTTTGATAGTTAGATGTGTAGACAATGTACATTGCTGCCTGTTGTTCCTCTTTCTCACATGCTCTGCTTTTGCCTGACTTTGTCCAGCTCTGCCAGTTAACTGTTTTGTTGCTTGCTGATGTTTATTTATTAACACCAAGCTACGTTATTTTTTTGCTGGCTGAACTGAGCGGCCTGTGGGCCTGCTCTGATCTGGCTATAGGGATGGAATGGGAGTGTGCTGGATGCAAACTAAACTGGAGATCCAACCCAAATTTTCCAGAACTCAGGATGGAACTGTGGTTCTCCCTTGATGCCTTTTGAGTCACATGGCTCTTCCTTGATGTCTTCTGGGCTCCATTCTCACTTGGTTTTTCTGTTGTGTGATTGTCATGACAGAATCGCTCCAGGGACTCAACCTTCCAAATTTGACATCTAGCCAAAAAGGATGGGGACACCTGCACCAGGTGCTAGACCTTTCTTCTATAATTGTCCTGCCTTATTCACCAAACAAGATCACTGTTTCTCAACCTTAGCAACTTTAAGACGTGTGGACTTCAACTCCCAGAATTCCCCAGCCAGCCATGCTGGCTGGGGAATTCTGAGAGTTGAAGTCCACACGTCTTAAAGTTCTACGGTTGAGAAACACTGGTCCAGATGATAACTTTTTGTATGTACTGTATGTATCGACCTCCCGCTTTTCCCATAGCTTTGGCCATTTTTTTCTCTTTCTGAACAACAACAACAACAAAAAGTCAAAGAGGGAAAGGCAAGATGCAATGCTTTTGGATTACGCAATGCTTTTTGACTGTGCTAACGTTTGTTTCCAGAGTTGGCTTTTATTGTGCCAAAATTAAATTATTGTTGTTATTATTTAAAAATAAAAAGTCAAACATATCTCCTGTGACTGTGGACATGTCTGTGTAGTTTTCTTGGCAATAACATGGAAGTGGGTTTCCAGTGCCATCTTCCAGGATGATTTTTCAACTTTTTATTTGTTTGTTTGTTTATTATTCAAATTTATATAGCCACCCATCTCATATATATGACTCTTTCCTATTTCCCTTGAATTTCCTGGTGATCTCCCATCCAGGTCTGATCCCACTTGGCTCTTTTCAAGTTGTCATCTGTTGAGGCTTTAAGAATTACAAAGAGCCAAAGCTGCAAAAGATTTTTGTGTTCTTGGATGAGATCCATGTAATACATCTTTAATTTTTAAAACTACACAATTATTTTTTACTTTATTTAAAAAAAAATTTTTTTAATTTTAATTTTAATTTAATTTAAATTTAAATTTTAAAAAACTTTGGACAACGCTGGCTCTTCGGCTAACAAACGGAGATGAGCACAGGCCCCTAGAGTCGGACACAACTGCACAAATGTGCGGGGGGGGGGGAACCTTTACCTTTAATTCTTGCCCTAATTTCTCCAGCTTAAAACAAAACTAAATACAACCTTCTCAGCAAAGGATCTTGTTGAGTGATCTTGCAGGAGTTTGTAGTGTTCAGAATTACCCTAAGGATATGATAGAGTAGCATTTGGGGGCGGGGGAGGGAAAAAGGGACAAATCCCAAGTGCTAGTGAAAAGTATTTATCTGGCCTGATTCATTTTGGAAAATAGTCCTTTTGCCAAGGGCAGTTCTGGAATGACTGTAAACTAATCAACTGTATGCTAAGCAAAATGGACTGTTTTGCATTGAGCCAAACAAATACTTTCCACTGGCAATTGAGATTCTTCCCTCATTCCCTTGCTTATTTCAGGGCCTACCCTCCTGGAGTGGGGGAAGCGGGGCAAAAGCTGCAGTAGGTGGGTTGATGCTACAAAGTGAATAGGCGGGACCCCGATTTGGGAAGAAGAGATTTCAGGGGTCCTTTAAAAAAATGGTTTTATCTATTTTAGAGTCTATACTATCTGGAAAAAAGCCAGGACATTATTATCACTATCATAATAATCAAATATCAGAATATCAGCCTTCTGCTTTGCAATCCATTGTGAATGCAAGGACCCTGGACCATTACAAGCTGCAGAGGGCATTTTTGCACATATGGAGTGCCATCATTCCTTGTGATAAAGTAAATTCCCTTAACATCCAATCAGGGTCCAGCCCAGCTGTTTCCCTTACATTGCAGATGCTCAGTTCATTTGGAAACAAGTATATGCATATCGCCATAGTGAAAAAGACAGTGCTGGAGTGCTGGGTTCTGTTGCTGCAATGTGCAAGTCTTGTTTGGAGGGTTGGTTTGGGATAAAAGCTAAAATAAATCTGTTGAGCTTAGCAAAGGCTTAATACCTATTTTAATTCCTGCCCTCCCCCAATCCCACTGCCAAAAATCATTCTTTCTGCTGCTGAATTTCAATTCACACTGTTGGTGGGACTGCAGAAAAGTTCTGGGGACTGCAATTACCCCATCCAATCCTATGTGAAGTGATAATGGCACTTCCAAAGCTTTGTCTGATGGAATGTTCTATCTTGAAACTAAACTGGACCATTGAGACTGTAACCATAGTTTGTCTTTGAACCAAGGACAACCTTCAAAGAGAGGGCTGTCCCATGCAAAGAACACTGCAGGGGCATTTAGTTTGCACAGTAAAGTTACTGACCACATCTCCTGGCTTTTATGGAGTTTAAGACAGAGGGCTCTGGCGTGGACTGGTCCATGAAGTCACGAAGAGTCGGAAACGACTGAACGAATAAACAACAACAACAACAAAGCATTTTTTTCAGGAACGCCCAAGGGCTGATATCTCAATAAGCATGAATCACTGCAACTGTGATGTAGATCTGTTTCTCTTGAAAGGGCCACCTGGTGGTTGGTTATTCCCTCTCTTTTTAGAAATTATTACTTGTGCATTGCTAAGAATCATAACACACCTTTGCTGAGGGCCACAACCAGCCAGATCCTATCAGTGGGAGCGACAGACTTGTTGAAAACACAGCGCGGCTGCTCTAGAACAAAAGTGGAGGCTGTGATCTTCCCTCCCATTTCCTCAGAAGTGAGAAGAGGGATATAGTTAACCAACCCTGGAAAAAGAAAACAGAGTGAGTTTTCCTCTGCATTTGGGCCCTAAAATGCAAAAGCTTCTCCATATAATACTTTTTGCAGTGGGTTAATCATCAGAGATAATTGTAGAATTAAAGCATTCCCATAATAACTCTTGATCCAGTTAACCTTGAGGTGTGATTAGGGCCAGCCTGTTGGTCAGACCAGAGACTTGGATCAACTAGGGTTAAGGTGAAATGCTGTTATTACTTTTACCCCAAGTATGTAGTAAAATTACACATTTTAGCCTGGCCTCTTTATATCATCTGTCCCCAAGTAGGAACTTAATCTGTGGTTAGCTCAGATTTCTAGATTTGGACATAGGAATGGGAAACTAGAGCAGTAACAAAATGGTGGTTTCCTAATCTGCACAGGAGGTCAAAAAGGGCAAGAAGGTCATGGTCATGGCCCTGTGATCGAAATCCTGCCTTTTGCATGCATGCCTGTACAAAGGGACAGGGCTTTGATCATTTGCTGTGGCTGTCAGTTTGCCTTTTTTAACCACCCCCCTGTGGACATTGGTGGTTGATAATAATGGCGTATCTCTCCCCCACTTTTTTATATCACCCCCATGAGCATGCTGGAGGAAGGAATTAAATAAAGAGACAAAACGGGAGAGATTTAGCCTTCTCCAATCCCATCTGCCATAAAGCTGACTAAACCGCAGCATTTCTTTGCATGTTTTAAGAAGAGGGCTCTTCCTTATGGTCTAGTTAAAATATTATCCGCCAGTTCCTGAGTTAGCAGAAAGCTTTATTGGGTGTAAAATCTGTTACTTCACGGCTGATCCCTATCCAACCTCAGGCACTATGTTGGCAAATAGTGCTATGTTGATTTATGGGGTAGAGGCATGTTAAAACAGGGAACAGTGGAGTCTCCTCGCCTTGTTTCCCTCCCGTCCCACCAAACACTGCAGGTCTGCAGAGAGATCCACCAAACACTCTCTTTAAGGTGGGATGTGGCTGGGGAGGAGGTGAACTTAAAACCATCAGTTTTAACCCAGCCTTTCTCAACCTTTTGACCCTGGAGGGACCCTTGAAATAATTTTCAGGCCTCGGGGAACCCCTGCACATTCAGGCTCAAATATAGGCCACAAGTTACAAAATTATTATATTGGTTTCATGGGTAGGCCTGTATATATGCATTAACAGTGTTCTTAAACTAAAAGTAAAGAATGAAACTTACCTCTTTAATGTGAAGTTGCCCAAATTTGGAATAATTTTTTAAATAAATCATGATCTCCCAGGGAACCCCTAGTGACCTCTTGCGGAACCCTAGGGTGCCACGGAACCCTGGTTGAGAAACCCTGGTTTTAACCCATGGGCATCCATAGGGAAGAAGGAGGGCAATGATGAAACATGCGCTACGACACTAGCTCTGCCCCTTTTACACTTGGGTCACGACATCTCACACAAGTACATAAGGGCAGAGCTGACATCATGATGCACATTTCGTTATTCTGATGAAATCTCGGCTTGCTCCAGAAAGTCCTGGTTTAGACATCTGTCAAATCTCACTGTGCACTTGCCCAAATGTTTTTTTGTATGTGTGCATTTAAAGGAGGCTGACTAAGCCAAGTATGTTGCAAGTATGTTTCTGCTGTGTTAGATGCACATGAGGAAATCTCAGCAATGTCAAGAACTGTCAGCCAACCATCCACCAGAAAGGTGGCAGGGATACCAGCCAAGATTATTACTACTCGGAGGTGGTCTTAGTGTGTTGAGTCATAGTCTCAAGAAAACTGCAGGGACTTGTCCAGGCAGTCGCCAGGAGTCAACGCTGACTCAAAGGCACAAAAAAGAGGAGAGGAGAGGAGAGGAGAGGAGAGGAGAGGAGAGGAGAGGAGAGGAGAGGAGAGGAGAGGAGAGGAGAGGAGGACCTTAATGGCAAAGGTCTGGGCCTGTAGTTAGAGCAGTGTTTCTCAACCTCGGCAACTTTAAGATGTGTGGACTTCAACTCCCAGAATTCCCCAGTCAGCATGGCTGGCTGGGGAATTCTGGGAGTTGAAGTCCATACATCTTAAAGTTGCTGAAGTTGAGAAACACTGAGTTAGAGGATAAAGATTAAATGAGAGATAAAATGCTTGTTGCTTCACAGCTTAGAGTTGTAACGAAATTCGAATCAGGGATCTCCAGCAATGAGTAGAAGCCAAAAACAAAAATCAAGAGTTAATACAAATGTTAGGGAGCTGGGTGCAAGAGAAAGACGATGGGGAGAAAGAAGTGCAGCAAAAGTTTACCTCAGAGCAATAGCTAGGAGAAAGGAAGAAGGAAAACAGCCTAGAAAGAAGCAGCCTAAGGGATAAGCATTGAAGAAAAAAGGCTGGGTAGCCTTTTTCTCTCTCTCTCAGGGCCGCAACTAGGGGGGGGCAAGCGGGGCATGTGCCCCAAGCACCGCGCTGGGGGGAGGGCGCCAAAATGACAAAATAACACATGGGGGGGGGGTGCGGAATCCATGTTTGCCCTGGGTGACACAGACCCTAGTTCCATCCCTGCTCTCTCTGACAGAAAGAAGAAAGGCTACTCATGAGTAAGCAGTAAATAACAGGGAGAAAGCACAGGCTCCCCCACCCCCGCGGTGTTCGGCCCAGCCAGGTTGCCCTTCCTTCAGCTGAGAGAGAAAGGGGCAGTTGAGGAAGCATAAAGGAATGAGGAAACTTGAGTTGACTCTGCTCAGCTAATGGGGCAAAGAGAAGCTGGTGTTTTATGGGGGGGGGTTGCCCAGTGAATCATAAGCCCCTGCGTTTAGTCATTCCCCAGTTCTTATCCCATGTTGGCCCGATCCTGTTTATACAACATGAGGGGCCTCATTCCTCTTCCTGTGGGCCTATTGCTGTTTGTGTGAATTTTGGGACGTGGCCCCCTAATTATGGAACACGTTCCCTACTCTGGCTCCTCACATCTTTGAGTGCAGCTAAGAAAGATTTGGAAACTTATTTAATAAAGCACTGTAGAGGAGTATGGAAGTGGCCTTGAAGAAGGAATTCAACAGCTATTATGTAAAGGACAGCTTAGCTCTGGAAGGGAGGAGGGAGTGAGAAAGAAACTCAAGATTGGCCCACCTTGATTCTCTTTGGTATAAGAAGTGGGGTAGTGGGGGGGGGAGAGAGAACATCTCTGCCAGGCTTTCAAGATTCTGTTATTATTCCCTACAACAATAAAGCAGGGTTCCAGTAATCCTTGTGGAGTCTGTTTCCTGACCTGAACTATTAGCCCAGAGCTTTCCAAACCATGTGTCGGGAGACGTTAGTGTGTCGGCTGCAGTGTCTGGGTATGTCGGGGCCGCTGCTGCCTCCGAGCCCTGCCAGGATTCCACGCAGGTCCTAGTGCCTGCCTTGTGCCTGGCTGCCTCCAAACCTGCCCTGCCAGGATTCCGCGCAGGACCTAGTGCCTGCCTTGTGCCTGGCTGCCTCCAAACCTGCCCTGCCAGGATTCCGTGCATGTCCTAGTGCCTGCCTTGTGCCTTGCTGCCTCCAAACCTGCCCTGCCAGGATTCCACGCAGGTCCTAGTGCCTGCCTTGTGCCTTGCTGCCTCCAAATCTGCTGTGATTCCGTGTAGGTCCTAGTGCCTGCCTTGTGCCCTGCTGTAAGTGTGTGTCGCGAAACGATGTCCTGCTGTAAGAGTATGTCACGAAATGATGCATGTCTAAAAAGTGTGTCACCAACATGAAAAGTTTGGAAAGCTCTGTATTAGCCTGAGAAGCAGATTGATTGGTGGAAGAAATTGTGTGTGGATGTGGAGAATGGGGGTTAGTTAAGTTAGATGGCAAGGCTGTTCTGTTGTAAATATTATTAGCAAAGTTAGACAGCAGGGGCATCTGTGAGGGGAGTCAACAGTGCTAAAATGGTGGGTACAATTGGTACAACCAAAGCCCCATCCCTTTTTATGCACATGCAATGTGTGCAAAATATGTCAAAAAATGACAGGGTTTCAATCACCTGGCTGCACCTGCCATTTTGACATTTTTGATACCTCCCACCCTTGTAGTTGCCCCTATTGGGGGCACCCACAGTGGGCTCAAGATGGCTGATGCAACTGCACAAAGTCCTGCCTGTTTTTTTATGTGCAATGCACACCCAAAAGGGTTGGATCTTCAGTCACAAAGTTGTGTCTGCCATCTTGAGTTTTTGAATCCTCCTATGGATGCCTCTGAAGCTTAGAAACTACCTTGCTGTTTGGAAACATGGTGCCAGGCTTATTTTAAAGGGAATTGTAGAGTATCTGGAGAGATCCCTGCTTAGATATTTCAGGGGATCCAGCTCTTGAATCCAGGAGAGTCTCTGTATTAGATGGAGGCTACACAGACTTGCCTGCTATATCACAAACTATAGCTTTAGTTCTCCTTCAAAAAATAGAATAGAAATAAAGGTTTATCTGGAAACAAATCTTACTTTTGAAATAGAAACTCTTCATCCTTTTAGTTGAATGGGCATATTACCAGAAAATTGAACAGGACATCAACCAGAAAATTGTCCATATAAATCTAGGGATACTAGGACATCAGCTAGATTATGATTACTAAATGTATTACAAAGATTCTTCATAGCTGTAACTATTTAAGAAGTTAGAACAATTTCCATTGATTAGCTTTCAAGCAGCTTTTCCACTTCAGTTTCATGTCATGATCTGTTGAACTAGGTTGTTCCCTATGACAGTTTATGCTATTTGATAATTTAAAATCTTCTCAAAAGTTAAGTCTAAAAAATGTCATTGAACATAATTCTTATTCTTTAAGAACAGAAACTGGAGAATTGAGGGTTGAACAGTCTGAATGGACCTTTTCATAATTATGGTCCTAATTTTCACCTTATTTTAGGAGAGGTCTCTATACAGATCACCACTCATTCTCTTTCCACCAAATCACTTGTACATTGATTGATATTTTCCCCACGAACACTGAAAAATTAGGACTTCATTAATAAGAACAAGTCATAATTAGCAAGAGGTAGAAATTGCAATCTAAAGGCTGTGTTCGCACAACATGCCTAATCTGATTACTGGATTAATTAGTTTTCTAGATTTGCATAATACATTGAACCATATATCCACCAAACTGGCTGGTTTACCGAGAGATTTTTACTAGCAAAAAATGAATAAAGCTTAGCATGTTGTGGGAATGTTTCTCCCCTCCCTGCATCTTCCACCACGTTTCATTCAGTCTACTCACACACAGTCTACATCCTTTTCCCTCCTACCCTAAAGAATTTGCATTTTGCTGAGGAATGCCCGTTTAACCTGAGGGTGTTGGGTTAGAGACATAGCAAACTATCTTTAATACCTTCAATTCCAAATGAGGATTTCATTAATTCACTGAAAATTCCCCATGGAATTCACTGAAACAACAGCAAAGCAGCAACTCTCCTACCTTCTGCATGTACAGCATTGACTGTCATCCCAATCAAAAGCACCATGGAGAGAGCCATCACTTCCATCACCTCCGCCTCCTTCTCTGTCCTACAAGAGCGCCTCTGGGAGAGTTGAGTAGAGAGGTTTCTTTCCACCCTCACCACCCCACTTGTGGTCCTGCCTCATCAGGCCTCGCCCACACGTCTCATCCCGTTTTTGGAACACCTGTACATTTTTCTTCTTCTTCTTCTTCCTCAATAGAAAGGGGCGAGGGAGGGCTGGCAGCAAACAGGTAAGGCTAGTTTTCAAGAGGGAGAGGTAAATTGAATGTGAGCAAGCAAGCGGATCAACGGGAACAAAGAGGACTATAGGGAGTTGAAAAGTGTCTCACCTGGACTGGCATTCTCTGGATGCCAGGTAGAGGTGATTAATTTCAGAAAAAAACTGAAGATGTAGACTCTTTGTCTTGGAGATCTTGAACTGAAAGGGTAGGGATTTACTGCGGAAGTAGATGTGTTTCTCAAGATCTTGCATGTTCCACTGGTTGACCCGACATTAAGTAGGTAAAAGAAAACCAATATGGTGTGATGGTTAAAGTACTGGACTAGCAGTAGGGAGATCCAGCTTCAAGTCACCCTCACTGGCAAATCTGTGCAAATCACTCTTTCTCAGCCAAACCTATCTCGTGACTTTGTTTTGAGGAGAAAATGAAGGAAGAGCCTGCATATGCCTCCTTGAGACTCAGGGGGGAAAGAAACGTAAGTAATAAAATGCATAAATTAAGGAATACAATATGTCCCTGAGCTGAAGCGCTTTCTGTCTGTCTTTGACCTGGCAAAAAATTGTACCAGCATGAAATTTGTTGTCTCTGCTGCTGAGTCTTCTTCTGCCTCTGTTACCTCCATTTCAAGTCCCTCAGTCACCTGACTTCCCTCCAAGGCGATGGGTGTCAAAACCTAACAGATTAGGTTAGGTAGGCTGGGAGTTGAAGTCCACACACCTTAAGGTTGCCAAGGTTGAGAAACACTGCTCTAAAGGATTGAAGGTCGAACCAGAGAACCATTTTTCAGGAAGGAAAGGAAATGGGGAGAGAGAATTAGCAGCTTTCCTCCCCCTCCTCCTCCTCCTCCTCCTCCTCCTCCTCCTCCTCCTCCTCCTCCTCCTCCTCCTCCTCCTCCTCCTCCTTCGCAATCACTAGTAGCCAAGTAAGATTGTCTTCCAGGGGTAAAATCTTAACAGTGGATCCGTAAGTGGCTGTAAAGGCCAATTCTGGATCCGCACAACCTCCCACAATGAAGGCATAGGTTTCCCGGTGGAAGACGGTCACGATGAGGGTTTGCTTGACATGCCTTCCTCTTAGCTCGTTTCTCCCTTTCGCCCTGTACTCGTGCTTCTTCAAAGTCCGTAGTGCCTTTAATAAAGGCTGGCCTCCAATTGACCTCCAATTAGCAGCACAATTGGGAGGTTGTGCGGATCCAGAATTGGCCTTTTTAGCTACTTACGGATCCACTGTTAAAATTTTACCTTTGGAAGACAATCTTACTCGGCTATGAGTGATCGCCAATGAATGAATGAATGAAAGCAGCACAATGCATTGGAGATGATACTGTCCCTATTATTTTGAAGGACCTTTAGAGAAAATATCCTCAGTGGGTTCCAAGCCACAAATGAGTCTGCTTTCTTTCCACTCTCCCCAGGCCCCCTTTGCTTACTCACATCTCTGGGGTTTAATTCACACCACTGTCCAGAAAGAGGAGGGTCAGGTAAGGTTAAAAACACAAGCGTTCTGTATCACACAGTAGCCAGTCAGATATGCTCAGCTTTCTTTCAGTGTTGTTTCATAATGCTAGTTTATAAAGCACGTTCTTTCTGATTTTTGAGGTAAGAACTATCTAAGGGCTTTTCCACATGGCAGCTTTCACCTGCTTCTCTCCCACATGTAAATTACCTGGAAACGAATCTGGCTGAAGAAGTCCCTTTCTGTATTCCAACCCCTTCCTTTGCTTTGGCCACAGTGATGGCTTGATGTTCTGACCAGACCACGTTTGCCCTGGCCCCAAGGGATGGGTTCCCCAGCTCCTAAAGGAGCCCTCCAGGACTGGTTAAAGAAAGAAGGAAGAAAACACCATGGTTTTGTCATTTTTCTATCACATGGGCCAGAAAGAGAAAGCATCTGGACTCTTGTCCGTTTTACCTGAATTCTTGTCCATTGCATTTGTCAAAAAGAGAGGCTCATCCTTGCACTGTTCCACTGAATCTTGTTAAAATTGGCAGTGGGGGCAGTGACAGGAGACAAGGGGGGAGGGGGCATTCCCACCACAGGTCCAGCAGTCATTTGGGATGCAGGGTTTTACTTACAGGCAATTGAAACACAGCACACAAACTGAACACTAGAGGGGTTTGATCTGGCATAAGAACACTATGTTTGATGCAGAGTCAGAAAACACTGGCAGGGATTGCATTTCCTGATGGCCGGGGAATTCTGGGAGTTGAAGTCCACATATCTTAAAGCTGCTAAGTTTGAGAAACTCTGCTCTAACCTAAACTAGTAGGTTCTAAAGTTTACTAACCCAAACTTTGATGCTGTTATTATTAAGAAGCAGATATCACACTTAACAGAAAAACAGTAAGGTGATTGCTAAAAAACTGAATAAAATATATGACAATTGTAACATCATAGATAGCAATCAGCATTTAAAACCTGAGGAACCACCTCACCCCCATTACATCCACCCGTCCCACCCAGTCAGGCAGAGAGGGCATGCTACGGACCCTGTCCATGAGGGATTGCCGATTGGCAGGGTCCAGGAGGAGGGCCTTCTCTGCCGTGGCACCTGCCCTTTCGAACAAGCTACCCCCGGGGATAAGACAGGCCCCGGCCTTTCAGAAGGGAGTAAAGACATGGTTATGCCACCTGGCCTGGGATGGGAGGGGGGACAGCTATTCATGGGCGTGGTTGGCCCCGTGAGGGTGCCAAGGATAAGACCTTATTTTCCATCTTGAATTGTATATTTTATATTTTATATTCTGTATTTGTATTTATATTTATATGTAGTTATATTTATATTTATAGTTATATTGAATTGTTTTTAGCGATTTGCCATTATTATTATTGTAAGCCGCCCAGAGTTGTTGTATGCAAGATGGGCGGTAGAGAAATTTAATAAATAAATAAAATAAATAAAACACCAACAGGGTGTACCAAGAACCTAGTAATGTGGTGTGCCCTGAGCAGCTGGCAAAACTGCAGTGTTTGAAGGCAGCTGGCCCAGCTTTAAAAGAAGGGAGTTTTGTAGCAAGGGTGCCACATCCTTCTTGGCTAATTATCCCCTGGCAATTGCCCATTTGTGATACTGCAAAAACTTCTTCCAGGGATCTGAAAGGACAGACAGATACGTAGTGGGACACTCCTATCCTGTATACATTTGTCTTGTCTCCATTTAAATTGATGGTTTCCACCATATCTAGTTGCAGCACCCTCCATAGTTTAAATATGCATTTGCTTATATGTTAAGTAACTAAGTACTTCCTATTACCAGTGTTTAATTTATCTATATATTGTCCTTCAGATATGAATTGTCATAGTAAGAAGGAAAACAAAACAGAGTATTATCTATCCACACCTAGCTGCACATTATTTTCACCTGGTCAAAACCATTCCTTTGAAAAGAATACATGTAAACACCAAGAAAATGTTCACAAGTGTCTGCTAATACTCATGCATGGACAAGCACCAAATGTAAGCAGAAGTTTCTGAAAAGATGGGACCAACTGATTAGAACACACCTAGCACCACCTGTGATTGTTAACATACTGCAGAATCATAGGACCATGAAATTCAATGCTTCCTAAATGAAGAACAGCTTGTCTCAACTTGACAACCTCCACATATGTTGGACTAATGCTCCTACCTTCCCCAACCAACATCTCAAAGACAACTGATTGGAGGGGACTGATTTATATAAATCCACATGTTTACCCTGCCTTTTTAATAACCAGAATAATAAATGCAGTTGACAGTATTACATTAACGAAGAATCATAAAAATCAAAACAAGGTTAAAACCATTTAAAAATAAGATTTAACTATGATTTAAATAGGACGATAATAGGACCAACCTCAGTATTCCAGAAATGGGATTCAATGGAAGGAAGCTATTCCAGGAAACACCAATGAAAAATTAGAATAAGTATGGTGGCTGCCATTTTGAAAAATTCCTTACTTCTACGCTTTACTGTGGTATGAGTAACAGAAAATACATTTCAGATGCTTCTCTCCTCTTTGGGAAGGCTTATCCAGATTGAAAGTGGCATACAGAAGTTTTTCATGAGTGGTTGCCCATTCTAAATGCAATCCCCACCTCACACAAATATGCACACAAAATTCCCCAAGGAGGCAAGAAGAGAGAGGCACTCTTTTAGGTGGGCCACTAAATTCAGCTGAACCTTAGCAAATGTTCAACTTTGCTGCCTGCTAACACCAAGGACCAAACTAACATGACATTAAATATGAGATGGGCAGGAGTTTTTACTAAATAAAGACCCAGGGATATCTCATATAGTATCTCAGAGGAGCAAATTAGCATCCTGCATTCAGTTCAGCAGGGTCTACAGCAAACTTTGGGCCAGTCACTCTCTCAGCCCAACTCACCTCACCGGGTTGTTGTTGTGGGGAAAATAGGAGGAGAAGGAGTATTAGGTATGTTATTTATAAAAATAATAAAAGGTGGGATAAAAAATCTAAAAAAAATTACATTGATCTGGAAATGATGACAGCACTCAAATACCACCCTTGCATACTTGTGTCCTGATGACTGATGGAAATACATAAGTTGCAACATTTGTGCACGTCTCATCATTGGTGTCCTCCCCATGGATTCCTCTGTCTTATCTGGATCTATGTGCTGTGGATGTAGGGTGTGTCCAGGGTGTGTGTGTGCATCAAAAAAGTCAAAATGACTACACCATAAACACCCTTCCCCTTTGCATGTGTGTGCAATGTTCTGTCCAAAGGGACAGAACTTTGATGGTGCAGTAGCGATTGCCCTCCTGACTTTTTTGACCTGATTCACCTTGCCTTCAACAGATTAACTCATGCCTTTGGGGGATCCTTCTCTCAGCTGCTGACGGCATCAGACTAACTCCATTGTTTGAGAGACATTCCAAGCTGACACCACCTGTGTGAATTAATGAGCTAGAGGTCAAGGGAATGGCAGAGGTCAAAGTACTTATACAGGACTGTATATGTTTGCCTCCGCATCCAAAGCAGACCTCATTTTTCAGCTCTAAATGCTCTCATTTCAATGAAGGGGACTTCTTTCTTTTCCCCCCTTAAAGATGTATTAAAGCATCATTTATAAACAAAGATAAAAATACATACAAATTTGAAGCAAGCAAATGACAAATGTAGTTTTTGTGCATCCTTTTTGAGCATTCACCCCATATGGCAAAAACTTCAAAACTATTAATTCCAACTTCAGGTTGTAGGGATGCCTTGATGTTGGCTAAGCCTACTAGAATTTCCACATCCAGATAATGACGGGTTTGTTATTTTAAAAACTTGTTTAGGAAAGAAATTCATTCTTTCTTTCTTTGACAATTCTTGTCGTGACAGTGGAATTTATTTATTTATTATTTATTTATTATTTCTAACTTATATCACCGCCCATCTCCCCCCACAAGGGAACTCTGGGCGGTTATGCAATGACATGTGGGGCTTAGGAAGCATTTTCTAGCAAGGACCACGTTCTTGGAATAATCTAGTGGGGCCATCAGAGCAAGATTCTAGAAGGGAGGGTCTCTATAAGAGGGGTCAAAAAAGGCAAGATGGTGGCTGCAACTACATGATCAAAGCCCTGCCCCTTTTTAAAATGTGTCATGCGACACGTAGAAAACGGCTGGGGTTTATTTATTTATTTTCTATCCCGCCTTTATTATTTTTATAAATAACTCAAGGCAGTGAACATACCTAATACTCCTTCCTCCACCTCTTTTCCCCACAACAACCCTGTGAGGTGGGTTGGGCTGAGAGAGAGTGACTGGCCCAAGGTCACCCAGCCGGTTTTCATGCCTAAGGCGGTACTAGAACTCTCAGTCTCCTGGTTTGCCATTGGCTCCTTCCTAGGGCTGAGAGAGAAGGACTGGCCCAAGGTCACCCAGCCGGCTTTCATTCCTAAGGCGGGACTAGAACTCTCAGTCTCCTAGTTTCTAGCCCGTTGCCTTAACCACTAGATGGGTGGTGATAGCGGCCATCTTGACTCTTGACATCTTGACGCACAAACACTCTGTATAATGTGGCATAATTTTGTGTGGCAGCATGTAAGATCAGGAAGATGTTGGTTCCTCCAAGATGTTACCAATACAGTTTTTTTCCCCCTCAGATTTTTTTTCTCTTAAATTCCTTTGTAATATATTTGTTTTGAGTAGTTAATTGCTTTTTACACGTATCTTTTCTGGTTTTGGCCAGGTGTTTTAACTCATGTCTTTTATGCACGGCTATTGAATAGAATAGAATAGAATAGAATAGAATAGAATAGAATAGAATAGAATAGAATAGAATAATAACTTTATTGTCATCCCACTATACACTATACAAGTGCACAATAGAATGAAATTTCATTGCAGTTGGCTCACAATTTCACTCAAGCAATAAAATACTAATGATAATAATAAAAAACCATAATTACTATAAAATACCCATTCTTATAAAATATACATTCTTATAAAATATACATTCTTTAATTCACAATTTCAGTCAAACATTAAAATACTAATAAAAATCCATAATTACTATAAAATATACATTATTTACATATCCAACATATTTCACCTAAAAGAACCTATTTGGCATTCAAGAATCCAATAGCCTGGGGGACAAAGCTGTTTCCCAATCTGGCTGTTCTACATCGGATACAGTGGAACCTCTTCCCAGAGGGTAACAAAGAAAACAAACCATGATGAGGATGGGAGGCATCACTGATGATCTTTCGAGCTCTGGACAAACAGCGTGCATGTGCTAAATCTTGGATGAGGGGCAGAGATATCCCAATTATCTTTTCTGCTGCCCTTACCACTCTCTGCACAGACTTTCTATCTGAGGCCCTACAGCCTCCAAACCATATGGTTTCCTGCTTCATGCACTGTCTAATATATTATATAGGGTAATTTTAGAATGGTTATAGTTTTATCTTAATTTTACCCATTTTATCTGTATTCAGTTTGCTTATTATATATTCTTATAGCTTTGAATTTTTATTATTTTGGCTTTTAGTACCTACCATGGCAGTTTTGACTATACCCTGACTAGTTTTGTACATTTCCCTCTCTTCATTATATGATTTTTAAAAAACATCTTTATACTCGGTTCTGTGCTGGTCTTTGGCCATAATAAAGTGTACATTTCAAGTTTTTCAACCCTCCACGGACACCCTTGAGGCACAGGGGCAGAATATTAATTGAAGCATCCTCCTGTACGAATCTTTATATGTACTGCAGCTTATACTGAGGTCATTTTTCTCCACTGAAACCCAAATTACTTAAATAATTCTTGCGGTTCTACTTGAACTGATGAGTAATGATTGCCCTCAATGAAAACCATTGACTCATCTGATCATTTCAATTGTGAACCACAGTTGGCATGCATACTTTCAAAGCATTTGCCACTCCCCACATGTCTTCTGCTATATGATAGACATAAGTGGGCAAGCCTGAAACCATTGGAACCAAGGGCGAAAAATGGGCAGGTCTGTTCCTTTTCCATTCCTTTTCTATGGCAAGAACTGTCTAGCTCCCGCTTGAATACATATACTGTATCCAACAAAGGAGAAACCTCCATCTCTTTGGGTCACTGGTTTCACCATCAAAGTGCTTTTCCTATTGAAGTTTTTCCTTCTTCTTAACCTTCTATCAGAATCTTTCTTCCTATAACTTAACTTCTTTAACATCCTGAACTTTTCAGCAAGACAGAATATGGTCTGGCTTTCTAGGTGACATCCTATCAGGGATTTGAAAGAGGGCTATGAAAATCCTTCTCATTTCATCACCCAGCCTCGCCTTCTCTCTCCCTCTTTGCCCAGAAAAGGGAGAGCTTGCACTTGGCGTTAGTCTGTCACTTTCAGGGGACCAATCAAAGAGAATATTTGTAACTCAGGGTTGAACTGTGGAGTCCTTGGTGCTCTCTGAGCCTTGTTTTCTTTCAGGGGACTTTTGCAATTATCCAGTATGTGAGTTGCCTCTGTTTATCCAAGGCAGATTCAAGTTGCCTCCTGTTTATCCAAGGCAGTGAAAAATGGGCAGGTCTGTTCCTTTCCATTCCTTTTCTATAGCTGTTCTCTCTCTCTCTCTCTCTCTCTCTCTCTCTCTCTCTCTCTCTCTCTCTCTCTCTCTCTCTCTCTCTCTCTGACTCATAAAGTTGGAAGGGACCTTCCACCTGTTAAGTCCAATCCCTGCTCACTGTAGCAATCCAAATCAAAACATTCCAGCAAGAACTGTTTAGCCCCTGCTTGAATACACATATCCAACAAAGGAGAGACCTCTGTCTCTTTGGGTCACTGGTTTCGCCATCAAAGTGCTTTTCCTGTTGAAGTTTTTCCTTCTTCTTAACCTTCTATCAGAATCTTTCTTCCTATAACTTAACTTCTTTAACATCCTGAACTTTTCAGCAAGACAGAATATGGTCTGGCTTTCTAGGTGACATCCTATCAGGGATTTGAAAGAGGGCTATGAAAATCCTTCTCATTTCATCACCCAGCCTTGCCTTCTCTCTCTTTCTTTGCCCAGAATAGGGAGAGCTTGCACTTGGCAATAATCTGGGCCTTTCAGGAGACTTTTGAAATTATTATTGGGATTTAAGTAGCTAGATCCAGATTGAAGCCATGAATGGCTTTTCCCGTGCAAAGCAGTCAGTAAAAGCATCTATTCCCCCCCCCCCCCGTGCCAGCCCCCTTACTTTTCCCGGGCAAAGCATTTGAAAAAGAAACAATAAAACAATTCCCATTCCCTTCTCATTTCATCCAGTACTTTTCCCTATCTCTCTCCCGTGCCATTCTCCAAGTTTCCCAGATGGTTTCAATGTGTCTGACCTTGGCTGTAAATTACCCAAACAATTTCTAACGCTCTCTCTGGAATGCGGGTGCTCTCCTTCCTCCCTCCTCCCGGCATCCTGTCATCTCTTCATGTCCTACACTCATCTTATCCAGAACCAATTCCCATGGCAGGATTTTACCTTTCACCACACTTAACTATTGTGGCTAAAGGCTAAATCCTGACAGTTGCCTCTGTTCCATATTAAATCTACCTGATAATGTCACAGTCCAACTTTAGTCCTAATTTATTGTCTTTGTTGTTAAAATGAAGACAGGTCTGTGTAAAGTGCTGTTGTTTCTAAGAGTCCAGCTCCCTCCTTAATTTGATGTCTACCAAATATGATGGAGTTCAATTCCCAGAATCCCAACCCACAAAATGGCATGCTGGGTGGGAATTCTGGGAGTTGGTCAAATATTATGTGCTATCAAGTTGTTGTTGACTCCTAGCGACCACATAGATAGGTTTTCTCCATGACAATCTGTCCCTAACCTGGTCTTTCGGGTCTTCCAGTGGTGCACTCATAGGCACTGTAACTGAGTTGGCTGTTGGTCGTCCTCTTCTTCTTTTTCCTTCCACCTTTCCCAGCATTAGAGCCTTCTCCAGAGAGTTGGGTCTTTGCATAATGTTTCCGAAGTAGGATAATTTGAGCCTGGTTTTTTGTGCCTTGAGGTAGAACTCTGGGTTGATTTGTTTGATGATCCATTAGTTTGTTTTCTTGGCTGTCCACGGTATTGTCAGGAGCCTTCTCCAACACCAAAGTTCAAAAGCATCAACATCTTTCCTATCCTGCTTCTTCAAAGTCCAACTTTCTCTTCCATAGAGTGTCACAAGGAATACCTTGGCTTGCATGATCCTGAACTTTGTAGGAATAGTCACATTGTAGTACTTGGTGGGGGAAACTTACACTAATAGATGCCAGGATCCAATCTGGTTCCCTTTCCCCATTTTATGTTATATTATTTTATTTTGTTAAAACTAATCAATGTGCAAGGCCAGATTGCACAACAAATATCACATCTGTTTGGCCTGTAGGCAAATAGCCCAGACAGTTGTTTGCTGTGTTCATATAATGTAACATACTTAATTGGCCTACTGAATTTGTTGAATCATAATTAATCAAAGGCATTTGGCTTCACACAACATGCTAAGCCAGTCACAAGCCCCCACCCCAAGATTAACATTAACCAAGCTAACTACTAAATTCAGCATGTTTGGAGCACAGCTGGTGTGTATTGTTTTTCTAACCAAAAAACCATTAATCACCTTCTCTTTTAAATCAACAGAGGAGATCATTATTGCAAAATACATCAAATTTCATTCATTCAGGCAGAATGTGCCTAATAAGAGTCACTGAAATGCATCATACCCCCTATCTTAACCCAGGGGGGAAAAATAAGAAGTAAACCCAAACTAGAAATTGTATAAACTAGACGTGTGGGTTGTGGGTGGAAAGCTGAAGAGGTCTACAGGTTCACATCACAAATTAAACTGGAGGAGTCTTGAAAGTAGCAAAAACATTATTTTCGTTATTGAGAGAGCATGGAAGCATCTATGGGTCCCTGTGTTTGTCATGCTCCTGAGAAGGGGCCTTTCCCCAGTTGCACAGATCCATGACTTGCACATCCTGCGAACATCTCTCATTCTGCCCAGTCCCCATGAACTTGCCTTTCTCTGGTCCCAGCCCCTGGAAGAGGCAGTTTTAGATCATCCTCAGCTGTACTGCTCTTAAAGTTCTACTCTACATTCCCCTTTACGCTGACTGGCCACAGGCAGCCTCAAGGGGTGTATAATCTGTTAGGCTCTTAGATGTCAGGACAGAGGCCAGAGGACTAGCAGCAACTGGCAAGAAAGGCAGGATAGGGATCAGCAACAGGAACAGCACATTTCGTGCTGGTATAGTTATTAGCTGACTGAAAGATGGGCAAACACTTTAACTCAATTGTGGGGAAAGGCTCCGGAAAGAAAAATCTCTGATATGCTGTGTTGATTGCAGAAAATGGTTTCCAGGGATTTTTTTTTTTTTGCTTTTAAGCTTGGCTTGTAAAGGTGTGCCATTAAAACGGGAACATTCATTGATTTGAAAATGTGCTGGACGAGATACACAGCCATGCACAGTCACACTGGAAACTATGTACAGAATTCACTGCCCCCATGATTCATATATATAGGAATACCAACCAAACATAATATATTATGTTAGGATAATAAGTATCTGATTTGTTTATCTGTTAATGTATATCTCACCTTTATTTCTGTAGAGGCAGCATACATAATGCTCCTGCCTCCTATTAAGGGAAGCCTAGAACTCATTAGTCTAGTCCAGCATGCTGGCTGGGGAATTCTGGGAATTGAAGTCCACACTTCTTAAAGTTGCCAAGGTTGAGAAACACTGGACTAGACTAAAATTGGGACTAGAAGGGCGAGATACATATTTAGCCTGGAGTGTAAATTGTATATAGAGATGCTAAACGCCATAGAACTGCATTCTCTTTGTCTTTTCAGCTACTGTTTTCAACATATTTTGAATACTGGTTATTTGGTGAATACAATCAGCTCTCTTGTGAAAGCAGCCATGATTTAAAAAAAAAAAAAAAGGTCAATTCAGTAATGCAGCCTGCACCAAAAATTAGAACAGGACCATCTGTTGCAGAGGAAACAAAATTAACATGAAGAGGTCATGGTGGGAAATGCACTTGCAAATGTAGATTTTATAGATACCTAAGGATATAAGGTTACTGTAGATACTGCTATCTAACTGGTTTGGATCATCTGAAAAAGGTTAAGCAGGGACAGAGCTGGTTCCTTTTGGGATGAGAGACCATCAGGAATCCCAGGAATAAAGACTGAACAGGGGAATTCAGAAAACAACATGTCTTTCTCCATATCATCACCAGGAGTCTAGCTCAAGTCGAGGGACAAATTTACCTTTTAAGGAGTTAAAAGACAAGAAAGGTTAAGGCAGAGCTTTCCAAACTGTGTGTCGTGACACAAAAGTGTGTCACCACACACAGTCTGCTGTGTCGCCACACAACCCAGAAACGCTGATCATCATCAGCGCTTCCGGGTTTTCCCGCGGCAACACACCAATGCCGGCGCTCAAAAACCCGAAAGCGGCAGCAGTTGGTGTGTCGCCGTGGAAAAACTTTGGAAAGCCCTGGGTTAAGCATTCTAATTCCTATTTCCTTCTTGATATCCTATTTTCTATTTCCTTTGCTTTATCTA
Source organism: Charina bottae (assembly GCA_023362775.1). Taxonomy (NCBI): domain Eukaryota; kingdom Metazoa; phylum Chordata; class Lepidosauria; order Squamata; family Charinaidae; genus Charina; species Charina bottae. Next base: position 99,871,825 of record JALMGJ010000001.1, on the reverse strand, counting down.
AGCCAGTGTTTCTCAACCTTGGCAACTTTAAGATGTGTAGACTTCAACTCCCAGAATTCCCTAGCCAGCATGCTGGCTAGAGAATTCTGCGAGTTGAAGTCCACGCATCTTAAAGTTGCTGAGGTTGAGAAACACTGCCCTTGAAGAAGAACCTGTAACTTTCTGTTTGTGTCTAGGAGTTAAAGTCCACACCCCTTAAAGTTGCCAAGGTTGAGAAACAGTAATCTAAGCCAAAGGTGGGGGGTCAGAGGCAGTTATGGTGCCAGCACTCGCAGAAAGTCTCAGCAGGCCTGTGAGAGTCGGTAGGCAGACCCAGGCAGGCACTCTGGGAAATGGAGAGAAACCCACTGGAGGAGGGCAGATAGTGGGGAAATATGGATGAGCCACCAATGCAAAGCCAGAATCCCGTGGTTGCCCAAGCAAAGGCCTGGGCCTGACCTAGATGCTCTTAGAGCCAGCCTCATATTAAGGGCAGTAAATGGATTTCCTGGCTGGGCAAATCCAGCTTTGATTGGCTTGCACACTCCTGGCCCAGAATTTGCACAAATTTGCAACAATGCACAAATTGCAATGCATGAATTGAATCTAGCAGCAAGGTTGTAGGTGTGTATGGGTGTGGGTGGGGTATCCCTGCCATGGAAAGACATAGAGACCCAGTTAGGGGGCTGTTTGTGCAGTTGTGGTCTTTATGAAGATGAACGGGTGAGCTGAGGGCCAGGCATATCTGCAGCAGGTGGAGGAGGAGGCACCGGTGGGGCAGGGGGAATGTGGTGGGTGTCATAGTGACTGGGTTGGAAAGGCCCCGGGCGTTGCTCCTCCTGGTTCTCAGATGGACCGTGGCGCCAAAGCTTGAAGCTGTCAAAAAAGAAACTAGCGTGAGTAGGGAAACAGCTGCATGTTAATTGATTCCTTTGATGGCACTACCGTGTTTTTTCCAGGAGATGAAAGTCAAATTTTTATCCCCGTCCTTTCATTTCCCCCCCATAACAATGACCCAGTGAGGTAAGATATCCTGAGACTTGCCTAAAGTCATCATGTGACCTATCATGAACTTGACCTTGGGTCTCTCCAGTCCTGTGACCACTACACCATACTATCTTCCCAATCATCGACAGCGGCAGAAGGAATATGATTTAATTCTCACTTGGATTCAGTGATGTCTGCAGGGGGGTCAAAAAAGTCAAGATGGCAGTACAACTGATTGATCAACCCCCTAACCCAAGGGTCGGAAATGGCGGCTCGCGAGCCAGATGCGGCTCTTTGGCCCCTTGAGTGTGGCTCTTCCGCAGCTGAACTCACCCCCGCCCCTTCCACGTGATTGGATCCCGCCCCCAAACTCTTACGGCCACCCGCAGCCGCCCACACCTCACGCACAGCCCGCGGGGCTCTCTGCCGCTCCCTTCGACGGAGGAGGGACCGGCGTGCCTTGGGAGCTGCTGCTGCTGCTGCTGGCGGCATGTCTGGGCGAGGCGCGTGGGCAGAGCTGCCTGCCTGGCACTCGGGCGCTCCGGCTGGGATGATGCGAGCGGCGGCGGTGGCCGGCGAGGACCGGCCAGGGAAGGCGCGCGGGTGGAGCTCCCATCCCGCTGCACCCCAGCCGGAGCGCCCTCCCGCCCCATCAATCCCCCCACCCCGCCGTTCGGCGTCCTCTCCCCCAGCTAACCCGAGCCCTGCGGCAGCCGGGGGAGCCGAGCCAGGCTCCGTTCCGGCGGGGCGACTGTAGCGACCGGAGGCGGCCAAGGGGAGAGCAGGCGGCCGGGTGAGGCAGCAGGAGCCGCTCTTCCTGCCGCCGGGGCCCCCTCGTCGCCCGCTGCGGAGCCGCTCGCCGCGCCCCCCTCCAGCCTTAGTGACGGCGGCGGCCACCCATCCCGGCGGCCAGTCCGCTGCGCCCTCTCCACCGGGCGGGACCCGTGCCTTCTTCCCCGCCGGCGCCCGAGCGCAGACACCAGCCTGGACCCCGCGTGGAAGATGCCGCGCGCCGCCAGCGCCTGACGTCAAGGCAGTTGCGCTTCCGCGCCCGGTGGGCGGGCGAGGCAGGGAGAGAAGGGGAGACAGAGGGGCTCCCTCTCCGGCCTCTGCGCCCCTTCAGGCCTGTCTCTCCGAGGGGGGCGGCGGGAGGGAACTCCCCGTCCAAGGGGAAGCGCTGGGAATGAGCGGCGGAGGTTGGCCGGAGCTGGACGCGCCGCTCGTTGGAAGGCGTCCGGCCGGCATCTCGGCAGCCGCGGGTGGCTGCGCAGAGGCCGCCTGCTTAGAGCCGGGTGCGGTCCAGCTGGGGAGCCTCCGCCTCAGGGCAGGGGCTCGAGAAGCGCCCCCTCGCGGAAGCCGGCGAGGGCGCCTAGAATCAGCCCGAAGCCGCCGAGGGCAGCGGCCGCTTCCTTCCTCGGGCAGTGATAATACAAACGGGAAAGAAGAGGATCCATTTGAGAGGGAGGGAAGGAGGGTGGGGAGGGGGCTACTGAGGGGGCGTCGTATTCCAGCCAGCTGCTCCCAAGCCACCTTCCCTCGTAGCTCTGGCTCTCGCGCATTATAGACAGACACACACAGAGAGCGCAGGCTCTCTCTCCCGGCCCCGTGGCTAAGCAGCACAGCACCCCCGTCTGCTCTGCCGCTGCCCCCCCCCCAGGCTCGCGGTTTGCACACCTCCTGCCTGCAGGTGCGGGCACAATCCTCCTTTCCCTTTTCCGCAACATTGGATTTGCCCTGAATGATTTGCCTGCGCGCTGAGTTCAGACGCCTTCTTTACCAGGAAACTGGTAGAGCCGGTTTAATAGAAAAGCAGCTTCTTCCACGCGCTTTCTTGTAGTTTTCCGTTTCTTTCCTGTGCTGGTTTTGAGAACTTCCTCCAGATGGAGAAGGACGTGTGTGCTCCTCCAGTGACGGAGGTTGGAGGGTTAGGAGGTTTGGAGATCAGTTGCAGGAAATTTTTGACGTTTGCGGGTTGCTGCTTTTTTGGGCTACTTTTCGGCTACTTTTAAGGGCTTGTTGGGCTATAAAAATTTTGGGCATGCTGGGCGTGGCAGCCAGTGTGGCGGCAGGCATGGTGGGCATGGCGGGGGCAGGTGCGGAGGCGGGCATGGGGCAGCAGGCCCTAAGTGTGCGTGATTGCCTCCCGCCCGCAAACCCCGCTCCCACGCTGGATTCCCCACCAGCTTTACTTTGCCTGGACTGGAGGATTGAGCGGCTCCGGAAGAGAAGCGTCGAGCCTCTCTTTCCCTTCTCCTTCTTCCAAACCTCCCCCGCCCCCTTCCACGCAATTGGCTCCCACCCGCAAACCCCGCCCCCTTCCACACAATTGGCCCCCGCCCACAAACCCCGCCCCCTGGCTCTCGAGCATGTCAAAATGTCCTCGAGCATGTCAAAATGGCTCCTGGCATAAAAAAGTTTGCCGACCCCTGCCCTAACCCTTTTATGTGTTCAGTTGCACGGCCATGGCCCCCATCTTTTGACCCCCCACTGCTCAGGAGTGACCAAATAATCAAAGCCCCAGATTTTGCAATCCCAGCCACCACTTGACTCTTTTGACTCCCCCTGCAGAGGGACACCTGGTCCCATCGGTGTTTCTTCCTGCTGTCAGCAGTGCAGAAGTGGGCTTGAACCTTGCAAGGGTCTCCTTTAGTTTGACTGTTAGACTCAAGAAGGAATCTCAAACCCCCACCCCCAACCCCCATTCAGAAAATCTCTTCACTTGGTGTAATAGGTGTGAGAATAACCTTGAGGAAGCTAATGGTATGTGGGAAAGACCTTGGGAGACGAGGCAAAGAGATGCTGCCAAGGGAACGGTCAGATAAGAGACAGCATAGCCTGCAGCTGGATAGTGGGAGGGGCAAGAGGCTCAGAAGGGACCCTCCCTAAGTTCTTGGGCTGTAAAGGAGACGGCGGGAGAATTGTACTTTCAGACTTGCAAGATTCTGTTAATGTACCTTTACGATAAAGTAGAATTAGTATATTTGGTCGTGTTTCCTGTCTAGTCTACCCGGTAAGGCTGACAGGAAGAGGAGGAAGAGCCGCACCCAAGGCAAGGGTCAGATAAGAGAAATCTCAGCCCGCAGAAGAAATGGGAGTGGAGAAAACATCTCAGGCTTGACTCTCCCTAGTTCTCTTTAGGATAAAGGCAGGGAGGGGGGAGGCGCTTTCAGACTTGTAAGATTCTGTTACTGTAACCCTATAATAAAAGTAGTTTTAGTATTCATGACTTTGGTGTTCTAGGCTGGTCTACCTCGCAGGGCTGACACTTGGGCTTCCAGGAAAATTCAAAGTTTTCTGTATACAGTACAGATAAGTCTTTGCCACCATTTGGTGGTCAGCTGGATCTCCACAGCCCAGATATGTTACCCTGCCCCACATGACAGATGTGGAGCAAGGAATGGGCAGGAAGGTAGAGCCCTCTGGGCTTCCCAGTGCTGGTGGGCCCCAAGATGGCGGCCTCCCCTGCCTTCGCTATATTTATGCCCCTGTCTTCAGCATTGATCTCACTCTTCAATCTTCTCTACCATTTTAGGACTCCAACACCCCATTTTTCTCTGGGTGCAGACAGGCCCAACTAACATCACCTATCCTTTGCAGCACCAAGGTTCTAGGTGTGGGCATTTACCATTCGTAGCAGACGGTGCTCAGGAAGCCAATAGTGATGACCCCGCAGAGAACAGAGAGAATGACAGTGATGACAATCATGTCTCCACTACGTCGTCCAGGCCAAGTGTCTATTGTTTTCCAAATCTGAGCTGAAAAAACAAGACGAAAGAAGGATCATGTATTCATCAGGTATCCCTGGGGGGAAGTGATATCACGTGTCCCGACATAATCATGCAAATGACCCAGATTATGCAATTTGCATCATTTGTGCCTGGCACAAATTACATGATTTGTGTCATCTGTAAGATGTACTTGACATCATCATGGCTTCTATCTAACCGGTGTACTTCTATTCCAGACTATCACTTTTATCTTCTTTCCAGTTGGCAGTATTTGTTAGATTTTGATCTTCCTTTTGTTCCAGGAATCAAGGGGCTTATGTACCTGGAGCAGAATTGTCCATAGCTGGCCACAATGACCAAAAACGGGACAGCACGCATGTGGTGACATCACAATGCAAATCCTGCCCTTTCATACTTGTGTCCTGAGATTGGACACAAATACGTAGATCGTAGGGTTGCATCATGATATTAGGACACACATTTTATCACTTCTTCCCTTGCTCTCACATAGATGCAGATGCATGGGGATCTCCTGTCATTTTATCCTCATAAAAACAACTCTGCAAGGCATGTTGGGCCAAGAAAGTCTCTGACCCAAAGTCTTCCAGTGAGCTCCCAAGGGTAGAATTGAGCCTGGATCTCCCCAGTCCTTGTGCAACACATTAACCGCTACATCAGACTAGGTCTCTTATTATATATATATATATATATATATATATATATATATATATATATATATTAATTGCAGTTTTGAGAGTGGGTGGGTTAAAGATTACTGAATGAAAATACACATGGCACAAAGAACATGGCACTGTAGTTGGAAGAGAGACTCTGTGGGGAGTCCTAGCTAGCCAATAAGTCATTTTCCAGTAATTCTACTTTCCCCATCTAACGTTGAATTCCCTCCTTCCCAAATAATTCAGAACTGCATAACATGTTCTCCAGATGTATTAGACTACAACTATCCTAACTATCTAGGATGGGAATGATCAGAGTAGTAATTCAACCCATCTAGAAGGCACCAGCTTGGGAAAAGCTGCTCTAAACATCATTTTTGGAAACCCTCCTGCCTATTAAAAGCTATTTTTCCCCATTAAGTTTTTTTGTGCTTCTGAAAACTGCCAGATCCCCAGTCCTGCAAGTATCCCTCCTTTTCCCTTCCACATGCATGACAGCGCTGTTTAAGATGTATACACCTGGAAAACCAAGTTTGGTCTTAGTTTGAAAGAAGTGATTTTTGCCTACAGTAATAGAAATCCTACTGCAATTGTCGATGAAGGTTCTCAGTCATCCAGGTGGAATTGTCTGTAGCTTGAATCATGTCAACTGGATTTCTATTTTCTCAGTGGAAACGTTTCGCTCCTTATCCAAGAAGCTTCTTCAGTCTGAGCAAAGTTTGTAAGGGAATCCTTAAATATGTTTCTAGGGTGGCTGTGTGCAATTGCTGCACACAGCCACCCTAGAAACATACTAAACGTGCTGCAATTGCTTTTTGTGTGGTGTTTGCATGATGTGTGCCTAAGAGGATGGGGAAAGAGGGAAATAAATGAAGAACTGGGATACAGGCATGGTACTGCTCTTGGCATTATTTGGAAATAAAGGAGCAATGGGAGATTCCACCTTTTTGGGGCAGGGGGGAATTAGTCCTGAATTCTAGAACAACCTTTCCCAATCTGATGCAACTCCCATTATTTCCCAGGTCCACAAAACTTTGCGGTATCATACATTTTTAATGGGCAGCAAGTTCCTCTCCTTACATACCTTTATTCAGCATGATTGGAGCAGACCATCTTGTTTCTGCTTTCGAACCCGTGGAGTCCATGGCAAGGAATTTCACTCTGAAATTAAAATACAGAAGGAAGGAATGGAAGGAAATATCAATGACATTCCAAGTGCATTTCAGCTCAGTTAATGACCAGGGGTGTCCTCAGAGTTTGGGCAAAAATGTCAAGATGGTGGCCGCAATGGTAAATGCAAGAAAGAAAAAAGAAAAAAAAGGAGGGGGTTCCAGAAAGAGAATAGAGACCGCATCTGTTTTGGGTTTACTCCCACTCATCATTTCCTTCACCCCATTTACTGACGTCATGCAACCCCTTGAGATTCTTGGAAGGGAATTCAGTGTTTAGCCTGAACAAAAATAACCCCAAGGTTGCCCTCTGGTGCTCCGTAGGTACAAACCCATCATCTGATCAGAGCTGTAACTTCTTTTGTATTATTCAAGCTTGCGTGATTCCTGAGGATCAAAGATCTCACTTTCTTGCTCCAACCTCATTCCACTCCCTTACAGGGTGGAAGGTCTGGTTGAATGGTCTGCATTCCAATGGCTGTTTTCTCAAGGGATGGGCCCCCAAGTGTCAAAAACTGGTTATACCTCAGGCTTCAGAATCAATATGCTGCTTCTCCTCCCCCTCCCCCTCCTCCTCCTTCCAGAATTGTTACAATTGACTTCATTTTTCCTTAATTTCTAAGCAAGACGCAGGCCTGGGTGTCATGGGGAGTCAAAAAAGTCAAGATGGCAGCCTTAACCATGCAATCAAAGATGCATGCACTGCCACTCTGACCCTTGTAGCCCTCAGACTGAAGGAAAGGTGGGAGGGGGGAAAGAAGAGCCCTTGCTAAAATTATGTGTATTTTTTTTTATTTAGATCAGGTTTTCTCAAGCTTGGCAACTTGAAGATGTGTGGACTTCAACTCCCAGAATTCCCCAGCCACCACGGCTGGCTGGGGAATTCTGGGAGTTGAAGTCCATACATCTTAAGGTTGTCAAGGTTGAGAAACACTGATTTAGATCTTGTCTTTCAGTCCAGTAGTCAAGGAAGCTTCCCTACTTTGCATTTAATATATAGCAAACAAAAGCCCCAAAAACTAATCATCCCCACTCTCCTAATAACATCCTTGGCCTCCCTTTCCTTCCCCAAGTAAATTGTTCTGGAGTTGTTGCTGCAGTGAGGTTCCCAACATTCCCAAGATCCAGATGTTTTTTGTTTTTCTCCCCCCCCCCACAAATGTTTCATGGTCAGTCAGGTCCAATAGCTTCCAAGAGAATTTGAGAGGGTGAGGCTGTATCTGCACAGCACACTTATCCTCGCTCCTCAGTTAAGCCAGCTTTCCCAATGTGCTAAGCGATGTGCACCCATAAAAACAAACCTAATCAGGGTTAAAACTATGCTTAGCATGCCGTGCAATTGACTGATGGTGATTTTATCAATGCTGATGGTGTTCAAGTGGTGCTCCAGATGTGTTGGAATTGCATCCAAGGCGCCTAGTACTATTGGTACTATCTTTGCTTCCTTTTGCCACAGTCGTTCTACTTCTATTTGCAGGTTTTTGTATTTTGTGATTTTCTCCAGTTCTTTCTCTTCTCTTCTGCTGTCTCCAGGTATTGCAGTGTCCGCTATCCAGACCTTTTTGTCTTAATATTTGTCTTTTTGTCCCACCCCCTTTTCCCATGCATCATGACGGCCATCTTGACTTTGATGGCACCCCTTCCCTCGTGGATGCCCTGCCTGCCTGCCAGGGTTCCCTCCAAGGGGTTCTGAGGGCCAAACGGAGGCCGAAGGCCATGTCCCCCTTACCTGTAAGGTCCAGGAGAGGGCAGGGGGCCATTGCAGGGAGCCCTGCTGTCATCATTTTTGCAGGATGATTCATTGCCGACCCGGAGCACGGTCCCCGCTTTGCCTTTATGGCATGGGTATTGGGAGAGGGTGGACTTCATGGTCATGTAGGCGTAAGTGGTATATAAGTCTTCATACGGTGGGATTTGCTGTGCGGATGTTGGGTTCTTGAAGTTAGCCGTGGCTGTGGGTAGAGCGGGTGAAGAAGCAAGGCAGGGAGAGTCACCCAGAGCTGAGCTCACATTACCAGAAATTAATGGTTTAATAGCTCATCCGTCTCATAGGAACCCTGTTAGACTACACCCGTGGTTCGGGGAACCCACCATTAACCCAGCATATGGTTTCCAACAATGGACAGCCCGGTGCCTCCCAGATACTAATTCCAGTACTTGAAAAGCAGTCAACCTTTTCCAATTGTGTTCCACTTATCAAGCACAATGGTGTTAAAATTGCTCCCCCAGTGATTAATCCACTGAATGTTTTAATCAATTAATCTACTTATGGAAACAGTTAAAATGTGCACCTCGCCTTTTGACTCTGTCAGGTGATCTATTAACATGCCTTAATTACTGATTAGCATCCATCTGGATAAAGCAGTGTTTCTCAACCTTGGCAACTTCTTACAGTGTGGACTTCAATTCCCAGAATTCCCCAGCCAGCATTCTGGGATGGGGAATTCTGGGAATTGAAGTCCACACTTCTTAAAGTTGTCAAGGTTGAGAAACACTGGAGTAAAGTAAGGCAGCATCCACGTTTGGGAAATATGTCAACTACTAACATTCAGAAGCAAGGTTTTTAACTGCAAGTAAAATTTGAATTAATTAAAATCTCTAATACACTCTGCCGGCTTTGCCCAAATTCCCTTTCGATCCTCAATTGGGCAGGAAAGCAATTTAACGCAGTGATTAAGGTGTTGGACCAGGACTGAGAAGACCCAGGTTGCGTCTGCCGTCAGCCAGGGAAGCGCAGTGGGCAGCTTCCGGCTAGTCTCTCTTTCTGAGCTCAACCAGTCTCACAGGCAACAGCAACTGCAGGCGAGGCTGAATGACAAAAATGCATCATGAACCCCATCCCTCTTAGGTACACATTGGGACATCGCGTTCAGCCGCAAAGGGGCAGAGCTTGTAGAAAAATGCTGCTTTCATCGTTTTGCTCAAAGCAGGAAGCTTGTGTGGATATCCATGCTCCAGGGGTGGTATTCTGAGGATAAGATAGGGGGAACCTCCTCTCCACACCTGGAGTTCCTGATGAAAAGGTGGAAATGTTGTAGAAAGCCATGGAGATGTCCTTGAAGGGAATATTCAGAAGCTGTCACAGAAACAACAAGGGCAGAAGCATTCTTTAAGGCAGCGTTTCTCAATCTCAGCGGCTTTAAGATGTGTAGACTTCAGCTCCCAGAATTCCTCAGCCAGCTTGTTGGCTTGCTTGCTGGGGAATTCTGGGAGTTGAAGTCCACACACCTTAAAGCTACGGAGGTTGAGAAACACTGCTTTAAGGCCTGGGAAAGGAGATAGTATTAGGAAGAGACTCAGGCTGGCTCGTCCCTGACTCAGTGGGGTATATGGGGGAGGGGAGGGGAGGAAAAACATAACCAGACTTGTCTATGAAGGTTCTCAGCCATCCAGGTGGAATTGTCTGTAGCTTGAATCATGTCAACTGGATTTCTATTTTCTCAGTGGAAACGTTTGGCTCCTTATCCAAGGAGCTAATGGTAATCTTAACGATAATAATTAATGGTAATCTTAATGATCCTCCTTTAGATGATAAAGGGACTTAGAAATAAACATCTCAAAATAACCATGACCTAGCCCCAGGTGCAAGGTCACACAGCCACCCTAGAAACATATTTAGGATTCCCTTACCAACTTTGCTCAGACTGAAGAAGCTCCTTGGATAAGGAGCGAAACGTTTCCACTGAGAAAATAGAAATCCAGTTGACATGATTCAAGCTACAGACATAACCAGACTTGCAAGATTCTGTTACTATAGCCTATCTCAATAACGTTTAGTTCTAATCTTCCTGGGGAGTCGGTTTCTTGATTGGGTCTACCTTATAGGGCTGACAGATAGAAATCTAATGAATAAAATAAATTTATAATATAAAATGCACTAAGATTTTAGCTATTCACTCACCATTAACGAAGGTGATTACCAACCAGATGTTGTCAGAGACATTGACAAAGGGGTCAAAGACACACTTTGGGGGCTCCAAGGCAAAAGTGCTAACAGTGACTTTTCCTTCCATGTTCAGCTCTGAGACCTGAGGAGTGTAGGGGACCACCTCTGAAAATACATCGAGAAGCTCAAGTAGTTGTCATCATCAGGTGGTGATGCCGGAGTGCAAGAACTGGTGATGCATTTAATGAAAGGTAAGCAAGGGTCAGAACATTTCTCACAGTTTTATTTTTCTCAGCTCTCTAGACCAAGAGTGGACACTGCAGCCTGTACCCCATGACCTGCAACCCCCAGAGCCTCTGCAGCTGGAAAAAAAAAGGCAAAAAGGCAGAACATTTTCAGGATCCCTCTTGATGACGTGAGCATGTTTTCTCAATGTTCCTTGGAGACTTTAATAAGCAAGCAAACAAATAACATATGCCCTACGCAGCCCATAAAAGCTGCCCATCCCTGTTCTGTCAAAAAGTCATTTTGCACGGTTTTCTCCAAATATTGCTCACGCTTTCAGAGAGGGAGGGGTGTGCCATTTCCTTCCCCTCACCTACACAATGACAGAAGATGTCTGCCTTTTGTTTGGGGCCTGTCACTAGAGAGAGTGTGGTAATAACTCCCCATAGAGCAGAGACGGGAGGGCAAGTGGAGATGGGGAGGGATTGGATGATATATCCCACGGCCTGCTTTGTGCTTCCTGAGCTAGCCTGGTGACCTGAAGTTCAGTGGAGGGTGTGTCCCATGGCGCCGGACTAAGACTTGACCGTCTGCCTGCTTGGCTTCTGCATATGAGCTTCAAAGGGTGAGAAAGACAGGTTCTCTCTTGTTTTCATATTCTTCTGCTGTTACAAGGATGGATCAAGGGGCTATGGGTGTGTAGATGTGCCCCCTAATACAAACTGTGGTCCACGTTCTTGGCCCAGAGAGCCACCGTGGGCCAGCCCCATCACCTCTTTGTGCCCATTCAGTAGAAAAGCAATTTCTCAGGAACAGCCTGGGATGGGAAAGAGAAGACACTTTGCCCCCTTCCTTTCAGTGGTAGTGTTCCCCATGGCCTGTCAATCAGAAAGGCTGTGGGGGAGCACCCTGTAGAGGAGAAGATTGCCCATCTATTACAGATATATTGCAAACATGGTTTTTTCTAGATTTGAGGAAGGTGTGCTTCCCGCTTTAAGCTCTTCTCCCCCCCAAAATGTATTTCCTTAGGAGCAAAGTTTCAAAAGCAAAGGAGCCAAGCTGCACAACCAAATTAAAAATTAAAGCAATTTTTTTTCCTCCTAGAAGCTAAAAACCTAACCTGGAGGGAAGTTCTTCCTTATCTGGAATCACATTCGGCCCACATGACCATTATCCATCTATTGCAGTGTTCCTCAACCTTGGCAACGTTAAGTTGAAGTCCACACATCTTAACATTGCCATGGTTGAGAAACATTGATCTATTGGCTCAATTCTGAACATTACTAAGGGCTGTTTAACCCTAGAGCAGGGCTTTCCAAACATTTCATCTTGGTGACACACTTTTTAGACATGCATCATTTCGTGACACACTCTTACAGCAGGGCATCATTTCGCGACACACTCTTACAGCAGGGCACAAGGCAGGCACTAGGACCTGTGCGGAATCACAGCAGGTTTGGAGGCAGCCAGGCACAAGGCAGGCACTAGGACCTGCGCGGAATCCTGGCAGGGCTCGGAGGCAGCAGCAGCCGTGACACACCCAGACACTGCAGCCGACACACTAACGTGTCCTGACACACAGTTTGGAAAGCTCTGCCCTAGAGCATCTCCTCGGCTGACTGAATTTCTTGAATCTCCACTTGAATACCCATCCAACCATCCCTTCTTGGTTAGAACAATCTCCAGCATCTCAGAGGGATAAGCCAACTGTCCCACTTGAAGCTGTATGCTGACAGGGAAGTGGAATGCCACTGGAAATGAAAGCAGAGCTTATCTTCCACACAATTCCCCAAATTCGTTTTATATTATTGACATTTGTACCTGTTGGCTGTACACAACCCACTTAACCAGGACAACTAAAAACCTAACTGATGCATGGGTCCACCATGCTAAGCTAGGTTAGTATGGTCCAAGCCCCGCCTGTTTGTTTCATTTATGACTTGATGTATTTACAAACCCAGAAAATAGGGTTGTTAATTCAGGAAGCAGCACACAGTTTTGCTTTTACTTAGCTACTTAGCTACTTAGCCCAGGAAGATTATTCCAATGTTTTAATATCTCATCACATAAAGAAGACTTATGCCAAACATTCACATCTAAATATCTGCTAATGCCCAAAGCAAAAAAGACAGGATCGTTATCCTGGAAAGTTTAATTCAAAATGGTAGATGATACTCTTAATTAAAGAAAGGACACCAATGATTGGGAGAGAAGGAAGGAAAAAGTGTGAGGGATGGGGCAGAGATAAAGGGTATGATCTTAGGCAATCTTCCCCAAGTTGTCCTACAGATATGTGAGATGACAACTCATCATTTCCAATAAGAAAACTTATATCATTGTTGTACTCAAACACACTTGGAAAATGCCCGGTTGGGAAAGGTTGTATCATCAGTCCACTGAGATGAGGCAGGATCTTTCCTCTCATCAAGGACTACCAAACAGCATTGAGTTGAGGGTTGGACTCAGTGGTCTAAATAACCCCTTCCAACTGTATGATTTTATCATTCTATAAAATAATAATCACCTAAAGCCATGGTCTTGCTAGCAATCAGGAACAGAAGCAGAAGGGAAGCAGCCATCCTTACGGAAGTTGGTTGTTCTTCTCAAGAACTTTCTTCTTGCCACAATGGAAGATGTTCCAAGCTGACGAAAGAATGCTGCTCAGTGTCCAAGGTGCAAATGAAGACAGGGTCAGTAAGGAAAAACGTCCTTTTCTACTCTACTGGCCAAGTCCTTATCACTTTGTCTTCAGCAGCTGCCCCTGTTCCGCCCTATGCCAACTTTCCACATTCCTCCCTTCCTGTGTAAGGATCTTGACCCCTGATAGCAAACAAGTTTGTCTTGTTCGTTCCCAAGAAATAGAAAACAGCAACTAATTGTACAATTTAAGTGGGCATTATAGGGGTGGGAAGTGAGGAGACATGAGACTGAAAAGCAGAAAGGCAGAAAGAAAAATTAGTAAGGCAGAAAAGATCAGTATGACATCCCTGGAAAAGTGTTCAGCAAAGAAGCAAGGAAAACGGATTGTAGATGCTGAGATTTTTACTGAGGATGATGGGAAAGATGGATGTTGGCCTCATGCAACCAGATATTCCTTATAATTCTTCAGTGCGTTTTGACCTTTAAAGTCCAACGTACTTTGGCTGTGAGGGATCTCCAGGACCATCTTCTTCCACCAGTCTTGGCCCACCCAACAACCTGGGAGAACTTTTTAGTGGTTCTCCAATCTCATGACGTAACAGGGATAGAGACTCGCTGGCTCTGCTTTTCTGTTGCTGCACACACTTTATGGAATAGTCTTCCCCAGACATATGATCAGACTCTACTTTTTAAACATTTTGTGAACCACTGAAACAAAGTTATTTAGAAAAGCATTATTGATTTGTCATCTACTTATTTATTGGTTTTAATGTTTTGGATTATTCCTGTAGTTTTTTTTTTCATGTATTCTGTTATATGCATTTTTTCCAAGGTTTACTTTTATTTTATTACTATTATACCATGGATGTTTTCATGTTTTGGATAAGATTGTAACTGTTGAGAGTCATTTGACTGTGACAGGTAACAATAAATAAAGAAGGCAAGAGAAACAATAGAAGAAGAGGGAAATAGGAGCAAAAGTGGGAGAAAGCTGCTCTTTTAGCTGTGTATTCAGACAGCGTGCTGTGACAATTATGCCATTGGACTAGGACCAGAGAGACTCAGGTTGAAGTCCATCCTCAACCATGGAAATTCCCTGGCTGACTTTGGGCCAGTCTCTATTGCATAACACAACCTACCTCAGAGGGTTGTTGTGGGGAAAATACCACATATGCTGCTAGAGCTCACAGAAGAATGGTAGATATAATTTAACTACAGGTAGTCCTTGACTTACCACAAAAGGGACCGGAAAATTTGTCATTAAGTGGTGCGGTCATTAAGTGAGTGCAACTTGCGACCTCTTGCTGGCTTCCCCATTGATTTTGCTTGCCTGAAGCTGGCTGGGAAGGTCACAAATGGCAATCATGTGACCGCAGGACGCTGCAACTGTCGTAACTGCGAGCATCTGGATTGTGATCATGTAACCGCAGGGACGGTGCGACGGTCGTAACTGTGAGGACCGGTTGTAAGTCACTTTTTCCAGTGTCATTGTAACTTCGAACAGTTGCTAAACGAATGGTCATTAAGCGAGGACTACCTGTAAGAAGAATGACATCAACTAGACCTTAGTTTAGCTTTATTTGAGGTTTCCTACGCCATGGTCCATCAAACATGTTGTGGAACCTTCAATAAATTCTATGGAACCATCAGGTACCCCAGTTGGCCCGCAGAACCTGGAGAGCACCAGAAAAAGCAAAGGGAGATGTGAGAACAAAAACTTGAAAAATGCCATTAAACAGGTATGGGGAAAACGTTGTAGCCACACCAACTACCACACCAGTTGCAGTCAAGTAAAGCCGGTAACGCTGCTGAACAGGTTCTACAACACTGGACATTTATGCTGTGGCTGGACAGGTCTGGGGGCACACCTATTCCCACACCTCTGCATTCCCAAAGAGAGATGCCATTAAATATGGAAACCACATCACACATGGAAACTAAACAGCCCCCACCTCACCCCACCCCAGAACCAGAACCAAACCCCCAGAACCAGATGAGGGGGCTTGTGGCATCTTTGGGTGATTTACTCTCATGGCCTTTCCTCCTTTTAGCCAACTTTTTCCAGAATGGTCAGCCAGGTTTCCCCCTTGGATTCACTATGTAACTCCCAGAATTCCCAGCATAGAATCCTAGAATAATGGAGTTACAAAGGACCATGGAGGCCATCCAGTCCAACTGCTTCCTCAGTGCATGAATCCAATCAAGGCATTCCGGATGGATGGCAGTTCAGCTTGAGCACATCTAGAAAAGCCTACCACCTTCTCCAAGTAATTTGTGTCACAGTTGAACTGCTCTTGCTGTTAAGAAGTTTCCCCCCAATCTTCACTTGCAATATGCCTTCCCATAACTTAAAACCATTATTCCATATACTACATTTTGGAATGACCGAGAACAGGTCTTGACTCTCTACGCAACATTCTTTCATACTCATACCTGTCAACTTCAATTTCTCTTCATAGCTTTTAATTTCTAGTTTCCTGATCATTCTTACTGCCTTTCCCTAACTTGTTCCAATTTTGCTGAATCCTTTTTAATGGGTGGTACCTAGAACTGGACATGGTACTTGAGGTGGGGTCTGATAACTGCAAAATAATGCAGAACTACTGCATACTGTAATTTGAAAGCTATACATCTGTTGATGTAGCCTAGAATCACATTTGCTTTTTTTGCAATTATATCACACCGCATTTGGCTTGTAATCTTTTCCTCAAGTACTGTCACCGAGCTGGGTATCCTCCATCTCATACTTGTGCATTTGTTTTGGTTACTGTCAGCCTGTCTTTCTAACCTACCAGATCATTTAGAATTTTATTTCTTTTTTTAGGGTATTAGCCATCCCACCCAATTTCACATCCTCTACATATTTCATAAGCATTCTCTCCACCTCTTCATTCAAGGCATTAATAAGAATATTGCGGTGTAGAGAACTCGGGACTGAACTTCTTTTCAACACTCTGATTTATGTATTTCCAGTTTGATAGGGAATCCCTGGCGAGAACTCTTTGAGTACAATCTTAAAATCATTTAAGTATTTACTTGATTATCATGCCGTTCAGTCAATGCTTATTTGTCTTGCTAATCAGCTGCAATGGAATAGGTTGTCAAATGCCTTGCTGAAATCAAAGTGTGTTATGTCTGTAGCATTCACACAATCTACTAAAGAAGTTCATCTATTTCAAAAAAATAATAAAATTAATCTGGTAAAACCTAGATTATTTTAAAGGTGCTTACACTTTGACTAGAATGAGTGGGCCGTAGTTCCCCAGATCTTCCTTTTTCTTCTTATTGAAGATAGGGACAACAGTTGCTCATCAGTTGTCCAGAATTTTTCCAGTATAATAAAGCTACAGTCAGATTATTAGCTAGTGCCCTAAATTATCATCCATTTGGCCCTGGATATTTGACATTCAAAGTAAATAAGCATTTCCTGACCAAGCTGTTCTCAGTCTTAAGCTCTAGTCCTGCCTTTTCAGCCTGCTCTTTGCATTTCCTCGTGAAACGTGTAATTTCTTGCTGGAGAACACTGCCCAAATAGGAGTGGGACAGCTCTCTTTGGCTTTGTTTTGTGCTACTGGCTTTTTCCTGTTCACCAGAGTATAGGATACATCAGTTCTTTTCCCCCCCTTCTATTTTGAGCATGCCTAAACAAAAGCCATGTTGGGTTTATTTTGGCCTCCTTGATCAGCCTCTGCTCTTTCTGACTGTTAACTTTCCTGACACCTGCTTTATAGTTCTGGATTAGCTTCTTTTGGTGACTTGACTCTTTTTCCATCTCTGATAGGTGTCCCTTTTTACCCATCCTTCACATCCTTGCTAAAAATATGCATTTACTCTTTAAAATTAATTTCAAAGTCTTAATATTCAAAATCAAATATTCCAACTTTCTCTGAGCCCTTAATCCATTTAAAACTTTCTATAGCCAAAACCTTGTCTTGCTTTTTGCTGTTTATTTTGAATTCTAAAAGCTTATAAAGATACAGTTTCATTTCCTTATATTAAGGATTGAAGGCATTCACCGGGTGTTCCCAGCCTTGTCATTTTGAAAGTGTCTAACTTTTTAAAAGCAATGAATAGGCAATTTCCAAAGGTGGCTAGCAAAGGAAGTGCCAATCGAAGAGAAGGAAGTGCGTGCTGTAGTGTCCTTTGAAGGCTCTGGCTGCAGCCGGAGCAAGAATGGCAAATTCCCTCATCTCCTGGTTCTCCCATCCTCTGGAGACTCCTTGTGAGGAGCAACCCTACGGAGCAATTGATCTCGCATCCTCTCTTTCTCCAGAGAGGGTCGAAGGAGCCGATCTACTGCTCGGCTCCTTGTTCTTAGCTGCAACCATCAGCTCTGCAAAATGCAGAGCTGTCTTCAGTCCACCATTTCTTCCCCGGAAGCCCCCTCCAGTTTTTTCCTTGATGGAATTGTTGGCAACTGTTTTGCAGAACTCCTACCCGTCTAATTCCTTTGCCCATGTATTAAAATCTGATGGTTAAACTCCACATCAGCCCCATCCACCAAATTGTTCCGTTTGTGGTGCAGAATAAAGGCAGGATCGCCTGGAGTCCTGCTTTCCATCTCTGTTCTGCTGCTGCTATGTGCATAAAAGGTTTAAAGTTCCAATCACCAAAGGCCATTTCCTTCGGGACTATCCATGCTTATTACTCACAATCTTCTTTCAAGTAGCTCTGGGAAGTTCTCTGCCCTCTGAGATAGATACATTGATAATGTAAATTGTTGCCTCTTGTTCGAGTCTTCCTCCCTCCCTGCTTTTGCCTGCCTTTACCCCCCATTTTTAGCCAGCTTACAATTTTAGATGTTTCCTGATGTTTAATAAATATCAAGCTATATTTTTTCCTAGATGAACTGAAGGGTGTGTTTGCTCACTCTGATCTGGACATAAGGATTGACTAGGACAGGGCTTTCCAAAGTTTTCCCACGGCGACACACCAACCGCCGTTGGTGTGTCACCGCGGGAAAACCCGGAAGTGCCGCCATTGCGGCAGCGCTCAAAAACCCGGAAGTGCTGCTGCCGCTTTCGGGTTTTTGTGCGCCGCCGTTGGTGTGTTGCCGCGGGAAAACCCGGAAGCGCTGATGATGATCAGCGCTTCCGGGTTGTGTGGTGACACACCAGACTGTGTGTGGCGACACACTTTTGTGTCGCGACACAGAGTTTGGAAAGCTCTGGACTAGGAACATGCTGGGTGCAAACTAAATTGGAAATTATCCAGAGCAATTTTCCAACACAAGCTAGGTATTTCTTACTATAGAATCAAGCATTATATGATCACTCCCCCCCCCCCCAATGTTCATATTATTTCCATTTTCTCTTCTATATTTATCATTATCTGTTTCTGGCTACAGGGCATTTATAGGGTGCCAGGCTAGTCAAGGGAGGTTACATATAATACTAAGCTAGATAGTCTGACTTCTATTTTCTCATTCTCTCCTAACAGACAAATTATATGTAGTATTATTTGACTGATAAAGGTTCCCCCTGCAAATTTGTGCAGTCATGTCCCACTCTAGGGGCTGTTGCTCATCTCCGTTAGCCAAAGAGCCAGCGCTGTCCGAAGATGCTTCCGCGGTCATGTGGCCAGCATGACGCACATGGAACACTGTTACCTACTCACCAAAGTGGTGCCTATTAATCTACTTGCATTTGTTGTTGTTGTTCAGTCTTTCAAATTGCTATGTTGGCAAGAGCTGGGGCTAGTGCAGGAGCTCACTCCGTCACGCGGGACTAGGGATTCAAACCTCCGAACTTGCAATCTTCCAATTGACAACCCTGGCGTCTTACCCGCTGAGCCACCAAGCCTGATTGACCGATAGGACTCTTTAAATGGCCAATGTTCTTTTGAATAACCTGCTGTTCTGCTGGCTGCATTCACACAATATTCTTAAACCAAGTCAATTAAAGAGTAATGACTGCATTCAGACATTGCTAAGCTTTGTTCATTTTAACCTTGTTTGTAGTTTATAGGTGTGCAACCTTAGTATGCTGCACAAATCTAGTTTGTTTGGTTTACTAACTTTAATTTAGTAACCAAGATAAGCAAGTTGTGTGAACACAGCTGTAACGTGTGTGTGTGTGTGTGTGATTTTCGGAATTTGCTAGATTCAAACATGGGACAATTTGGGCAGGTCTGACTGTACAGATCTAACTCCATCGAACAGCGTCCTCCATCTCATAATGGTTGTTCCAAAAAGTCATACGAGGAGGGAAGATTGAAGCACTGAAACCAGCCTTATGAACTAGCTGGGGTGGAGAGGAAATAAAGAGCCAACTGCTAACACATACCTGAGACCAAGAGCTGTGGAACTTGAAACATGCAATGTGTCAGGGTCAAGCTCTGTACCTCCGGGACGACCAGTGAAGCAAGAATAAAATATAGAGTTGAATAAGGAATGTTATTGCAAGAATTAGGGGTAGATTACAGAAACCACAGTAGGAACCCCCAGCCTCTTTTACAAGGGAGTTCGTTAAGGTGGAATCTCTTTGAACGGTTGCTTCTTCCAGGCCTTTTTGCAGCCATTTCTGAGGTAAACTCTGCCCTCCGTTGGTTGCTTTAAACTCTAGCCGCCCTCCTCCTGTTCCTTTCTCATCCTCCTCACTCAGAATGTAGCAGCAGAGGATATGGCTCAGTTCTCTGACCAGCCTAGAGGAAGATCCGATTTCCTGCCCATTGACCCTCCATTTCCAACACTGTATGCATGTTAGAGATCATGGTCACTAGCCCATGCTTTTCCAATTCCTTTTTACAAGTTTTCATGTTTAGGGGGAACAACCGTTCTTATGGCCAACATTTTCAGACCGGCATCTGCTTTGTCTGCCTATTATACGCGGGACATGTTAGTGTGTCTGCTGCAGTGCCTGGGTGTGTTTCAGCTGCTGCTGCTGCCGAGCCCTGCCAGGATTCCGCGCAGGTCCTAGTGCCTGCCTTGTGCCTGGCTGCCTCCAAACCTGCTGTGATTCCGCGCAGGTCCTAGTGCCTGCCTTGTGCCCTGCTGTAAGAGTGTGTCACACAGTTCAACTTTGAGCTACAGATATTCTCTCCCATTGGAACTATATCTCTTGTTGCCTTTAGAACAGAGCTTTCCAAACTGTGTGTCGGGACATGTTAGTGTATCGGTTGCAGTGTCTGGGTGTGTCGCGGCTGCTGCTGCCTCCGAGCCCTGCCAGGATTCCGCGCAGATCCTAGTGCCTGCCTTGTGCCTGGCTGCCTCCAAACCTGCCCTGCCAGGATTCCGCGCAGGTCCTAGTGCCTGCCTTGTGCCTTGCTGCCTCCAAACCTGCTGTGATTCTGCGCAGGTCCTAGTGCCTGCCTTGTGCCTGGCTGCCTCCAAACCTGCCCTGCCAGGATTCCGCGCAGGTCCTAGTGCCTGCCTTGTGCCTGGCTGCCTCCAAACCTGCTGTGATTCCACGCAGGTCCTAGTGCCTGCCTTGTGCCCTGCTGTAAGAGTGTCGCAAAATGATGCATGTCTAAAAAGTGTGTCACCAACATGAAAAGTTTGGAAAGCTCTGTTCTAGAGGCAAGGAACCATATGGACCTTAATCCAGGAGAGAATTGATAAGGAATGATGGGACTGAATGATGGTCCAGTTTGAAGATTGTGAAGAGGATGGAAGCTAAGCCAATGAAACACCTGTTTAGTCTAATGTTCTCTCCCCATGTTTATCAACAGGAAGCCTCCTACATTTTAGCAGCTTTAGCTATGACCTCATCTGGACAGAGATACAGTATGTGGTCACAATGAACCATGCCCTGAACCTTAAGACAAGGTTTTGAAGTCCTGTATATGGAACTTCTTCATGGATATGGATACCCCTTCATGGATCACTGCCATGTCGTGGCGAAGGGGCTTGCGTAACTCAATGAAGTCAGGTCAAGACGGACAGCTCATGATGGAGAGTTCTGACAAAACGTGGTCCACTGGAGGAGGAAATGGCAAACTACTCCAGTATCCTTGCCAAGAAAACCCATGGACAGTATCAAAAGGCTAAAAGATATGACGCCGGAAGATGAGCCCCTCAGGTCGGAAGGTGTCCAAAATGCTACTGGGGAAGAGCAGAGGGCAATTCCGAGTAGCTCCAGAAAGAGTGAAGCGGCTGGGCCAAAGCCGAAAGGACGCTCAGCTGTGGATGTGTCTGGAAGTGGAAGGAAAGTCCGATGCTGTAAAGAACAATATTGCATAGGAACCTGGAATGTAAGATCTATGAATCAAGGTAAGCTGGATGTGGTCAAACATGAGATGACTAGATTGAACATCGACATCTTGGGAATCAGCGAACTAAAATGGACAGGAATGGGCAAATTTAATTCAGGAGACCATTATATATACTACTGTGGGCAAGAATCCCTTAGAAGAAATGGAGTAGCTCTCATAGTCAATAAAAGAGTGGGAAAGGCAGTACTGGGGTACAACCTCAAAAACGACAGAATGCTTTCAGTTCGAATCCAAGGCAAACCATTCAACATCACAGTGATCCAAGTCTATGCCCCAACCACTGATGCCGAAGAAGCTGAAGTTGACCGGTTCTATGAAGACCTACAACACCTTCTAGAACTAACACCAAAAAAAGATGTCCTTTTCATCATAGGGGACTGGAATGCTAAAGTAGGAAGTCAAAAAATAACCGGAATAACTGGAATAACAGGCAAGTTCGGCCTCGGAGTATAAAATGAAGCAGGGCAAAGGCTAATAGAGTTTTGTCAAGAGAACACGCTGGTCATAGCAAACACTCTTTGTCAAGAGAACACGCTGGTCATAGCAAACACACTTTTCCAACAACACAAGAGACGACTCTGTCTATGAAGGTTCTCAGTCATCCAGGTGGAATTGTCTGTAGTTTGAATCATGTCAACTGGATTTCTATTTTCTCAGTGGAAACGTTTCGCTCCTTATCCAAGGAGCTTCTTCAGTCTGAGCAAAGTTGGTAAGGGAATCCTAAATATGTTTCTAATATATAAAATATATATAATAATATATTTTATATTAAATATTATATTAAATATTTTATATTATATATTAAATATATTTAATAATATATAAAATATATATAAAATATAATATATAATATATAAAATAGAAACATATTTAGGATTCCCTTACCAACTTTGCTCAGACTGAAGAAGCTCCTTGGATAAGGAGCGAAACGTTTCCACTGAGAAAATAGAAATCCAGTTGACATGATTCAAGCTACAGACAAGAGACGACTCTACACATGGACATCACCAGATGGTCAATACCGAAATCAGATTGATTATATACTTTGCAGCCAAAGATGGAGAAGCTCTATACAATCAGCAAAAACAAGACCTGGAGCTGACTGTGGCTCAGATCATGAGCTTCTTAGTGCAAAATTTAGGCTTAAATTGAAGAACGTAGAGAAAACCACTAGACCACTCAGGTATGACCTAAATCATATCCCTTATGAATATACAGTGGAGGTGAGGAATAGATTTAAAGGATTAGATCTGGTAGACAGAGTGCCTGAAGAACTATGGATGGAGGTTCGTAACATTGTACAGGAGGCAGCAAGTAAAACCATCCCAAAGAAAAATAAATGCAAGAAAGCAAAGTGGCTGACTGATGAGGCTTTACAAATAGCTGAGGAAAGAAGGGAAGCAAAAGGCAAGGGAGAAAGGGAAAGATATAGAATAGAATAGAATAGAATAGAATAACAACTTTGTCATCCCACTATACACTATACAAGTGCACAATAGAATGAAATTTCGTTGCAGTTGGCTCACAAATTCACTCAAGCAATAAAATACTAATGATAATAATAAAAAACCATAATTACTATAAAATACCCATTCTTATAAAATATACATTCTTAAAAAATATACATTCTTTAACTCACAAAAGAACCTATTTGGCATTCAAGAATCCAATAGCCTGGGGGACAAAGCTGTTTCCCAATCTGGCTGTTCTACATCGGATACAGCGGAACCTCTTCCCAGAGGGTAACAAAGAAAACAAACCATGATGAGGATGGGAGGCATCACTGATGATCTTTCGAGCTCTGGACAAACAGCGTGCATGTGCTAAATCTTGGATGAGGGGCAGAGATATAACCAACTGAATGCAGATTTCCACAGAATAGCAAGGAGAGATAAGAAAGCCTTCTTAAATGAACAATGCAAAGAAATCGAGGAAAACAATAGAATGGGAAAGACTAGAGATCTCTTCAAGAAAATCGGAGATATCAAGGGAACCTTTTGTGCAAAGATGGGCATGATAAAGGACAAAAAAGGCAGGGACCTAACAGAAGCAGAAGAGATTAAGAAGAGGTGGCAAGAATACACAGAAGAACTATACAAGAAAGATCTTAATATCCCGGATAAATACGATGGTGTGGTCACTGACCTTGAGCCAGACATCCTAGAGCAGAGCTTTCCAAACTGTGTGTCGCGACACAAAAGTGTGTCGCCACACACAGTCTGGTGTGTCGCCACACAACCCGGAAGCGCTGATCATCATCAGCGCTTCTGGGTTTTCCTGCGGTGACACACCAATGGCGGCGCGCAAAAACCCAAAAGCGGCACTTCCGGGTTTTCCCGCGGCGACACACCAACGGTGGTTGGTGTGTCGCCACGGGAAAACTTTGGAAAGCCCTGTCCTAGAGAGTGAAGTCAAGTGGGCCTTAGGAAGCATTACTAACAACAAAGCTAGCGGAGAAGACAGTATCCCAGCTGAGCTATTTAAAATCCTAAAAGATGATGCTGTTAAAGTGCTGCACTCAATATGGCAACAAATTTGGAAAACTCAACAGTGGCCACAGGATTGGAAAAGGTCAGTTTACGTTCCAATTCCAAAGAAAGGTAATGCCAAAGAATGTTCAAACTACTGTACAATTGCGCTCATTTCACATGCTAGCAAGGTTATGCTCAAAATCCTACAAGCTAGGCTTCAGCAGTATGTGAACCGAGAACTAACAGAAGTGCAAGCTGGGTTTCGAAGAGGCAGAGGAACTAGAGATCAGATTGCCAACATTTGCTGGATCATGGAAAAAGCAAGAGAGTTCCAGAAAAACATCTACTTCTGCTTCATTGACTACGCTAAAGCCTTTGATTGTGTGGATCACAACAAACTGTGGCAAATTCTTAAAGAGATGGGAGTACCAGACCACCTTACCTGTCTCCTGAGAAACCTGTATGCGGGTCAAGAAGCAAGAGTTAGAACCGGACATGGAAAAACCGACTGGTTCAAAATTGGGAAAGGAGTACGACAAGGCTGTATACAGTATTATCACCCTGCTTATTTAACTTATATACAGAGTACATCATGAGAAATATCAACCACCTCAGATATGCAG
This sequence comes from Charina bottae, assembly GCA_023362775.1. Classification (NCBI taxonomy): domain Eukaryota; kingdom Metazoa; phylum Chordata; class Lepidosauria; order Squamata; family Charinaidae; genus Charina; species Charina bottae. The sequence goes on along the minus strand of JALMGJ010000001.1, from coordinate 99,847,229 downwards.
ACGATACCACCCTAATGGCAGAAAGTGAAGAGGAACTAAAGAGCCTCTTGATGAGGGTGAAAGAGGAGAGTGCAAAAGCTGGCTTGAAACTCAACATTAAAAAAACCCAGATCATGGCATCTGGTCCCATCACTTCCTGGCAAATAGAAGGGGAAGAAATGGAAGCAGTGACAGATTTTATTTTCTTGGGCTCCAAGATCGCCACAGACGGTGACTGCAGCCATGAAATTAAAAGATGCTCGCTTCTTGGGAGAAAAGCTATGGCAAACCTAGACAGCATATTAAAAAGCAGAGACATCACCTTGCCGACAAAGGTCCGTATAGTTAGCTATGGTTTTTCCAGTAGTAATGTATGGTTGTGAGAGTTGGAGCATAAGGAAGGCTGAGCGCCGAAGAATGGATGCTTTCCAGCTGTGGTGCTGGAGAAGACTCTTGAGAGTCCCTTGGACTGCAAGGAGGTCAAATCAGTCAATCCTAAAGGAAATCAACCCTGACTGCTCATTGGAAGGACAGATACTGAAGCTGAAGCTCAAATACTTTGGCCACCTAATGCAAAGAGAGGACTCACTGGAAAAGACCCTGATGCTGGGAAAGACTGAGGGCAAAAGGAGAAGGGGACGGCAGAGGATGAGATGGTTAGATAGCATCACCGATGTAATGAACATGAATTTGAGTAAACTCCGGGAGACAGTGGAGGACAGGAAGGCATGGCGTGCTATGGTCCATGAGGTCACCAAGAGTCGGAGACGACTAAACGACTGAACAACAACAACATGGAACTACCCTTGAAAGTTGTTGGGAAACAGCAACTACAGCAGAGTGTGGTTACTAGAATGCGGAGTGTGATACATGTGTATGATAAAGAAAGCTCTACACTTGCTATTTTGCTACAGATTCTAGTTGTTACTGAGACCTCTGACCAATATGGCATAAAAAGCAGCCCATGTAGTCAAATGATAAGTTGTTAACACTTACAATTTTTAAAATCTTAGAACGTATGAAAAAATAGCTGGAATTCTTTCATCATTGTAGAATTTGAATCCTCTGATAAATATTGCACAAACCGAGCCTGACAAAGGAATCTCTTAATTATGGGATGGTTTCACTCAAACAAATTGTTGTGGTGTCTACCAACTTAGATGCCTGTAATAAATAACGGCAGATTCAGAGAAAATTGTCAGGAGCTGCTAATTATGATTATAGTGTTTCTAGGGTTAGAGGCAGCATGTCTCTGGTTCACATAACATGTTTAACCTGGTTACTAATTTAACATACATTATGTTGCCGGTCTATGTAATACTGTAGTTAATATCCTTGTCATATGTCTTCCCCCCCCCGACTATAAATATTATTTTGCTTCCATCTTTATTGACAATTCTAATTCACCCAGGGTGTGTTAGATATATTTTCACATCCTAAGCATTTGTTTTATATACAGGGCATTTTTGTTTACATTGTGCTTTTTATGTGAGCAAGCTTGTCTGTTTTGCTCTTTAAAATGCATTTTCCTGCCATTTTGTTATTTTTATTTTTGTAGAAACAACAGAAAAATGTAGAAATGACTCAATCCTCCCCCCTTAGCAAAATGTATCCCAGATACACAGAACCAGGAAGGAAGAATGGAAATCAAACTCTATCCAAACAGACCTTGCCAAAAACTTGCTCATCTCTAGAACTGTTCTGAAATGCAACTTGGCACCTGGATGCGTGCTGCAAGAGGAAGATTTGGAAGATAACTTCCAGAAATTAGAATTGGAAAAACTAGAAAATCCGCCCAGGGTCCTCCCCTATGTGGTAGGTGGGATCCTTTATATTCGAGCAATATAAATCCCATCCAGGCCTGATCCGATTTCCAATCGGTGTGACTCTTTACTTCCCTCTAATGGCCAGCTCTGGTAAAACAGCCTTATTGTTTCAATGCAGAGTTGTGTGCATCAGCCCCACTTTAGAAGTTCCACCGACCCCTTGTTGCAATACTAGCATTGGGTCAAGTCACCCCTTCCTTTGTTTTTGACATCAGCTTTAAATGTATTTACTTGCACTTTTAAAATATAGGAAGATACTCATTCTTACAGGATGGGTAGAAAGAAAATGGCTACATAAAACAGTGGGATGGACAAATATATTGTTATTAAAAACACTGTGATAAACTATCAACGTCAAGGGCCTAATTTGATTTTTGTCCTCAAACTGAAAATCACCGAGTGTATCTTAAGTGTGCAATTTCTCCTCAGTGACACATCTTGGGACCAGAAATCTCCTCACTCATTTTTATTTTATTTTCTTTCTTTGGCTTGGTGGTGGTGGTTTTTTTTTTTTTTAATTAAACATTGGAAAAGGGCAGGGCCCAGGTTTCCAGTCAGAGTTGTACCTACTTCACATCTATTTCACTGAGCAAAATGCTCCAAGCAAGAGACAGAGGGTTCTCATTTTTATGCTGCTTTTCAAAATCAAGAGTCTCGTTAAAGCACAGAATTACTATGTAAAATTCAGGAAATGCTTTTGATTTGAGTCTGGATATTGTGAAGTTGGCAGTTTGGACTAAGGGAGGTGGTTGGGGGGAGGTGCTTGAAGAGCTGCTAGTGAGAAAGAGGAATTTGGAGCTTCATTCAGCTATGAAATGTTTGGAATTCAACATGTAGATGGGAATCTGAGATATTGGACTCTTCAAATATCACCCTATTAACTATAGCTGTAGTTCTGCAACCAAAGTAGTATAGAAATATGGCACTGATTACTAAGTTCAGATTTCTGAGAACCTCAACTTTCTAGATATTTTTCTTCCAGGAACAAGTTTCTCCTGCTTATGGCTGAGACAAAATACTTCCAAACAAACAAGCAAAGACAGCTGAAATCCCAAATGAAACTGTATAAAATGTATTGCAGGACTCTGCCTAAGTCTTTACTTCTGTCCATGACTAACAAAATAGGCAGCAGGGGATTATGCAAAATATAGAAAGCTATCCAGTTTGAAGAATTTATGCAATTTACAGAATCCAGTTTTTGCTGGTACAGTTTTTTTTTTAAAAAAAATATTAACTCTCCAATTACATAAAGCAGAATTATTTAAAGATTTTAGTCTTAAAGCTGTAGCAAGCAGCCCCTAAATTTAAACATACACCCAATTGTGATCTTGCTGGATGACTCTGCACACTCCAAGATCTGTAAAATGGGAATACTGAAAGTCTATTTTAGAGGACCTGATATAACAAGAAGATAGCTGATACTGAGAAATTCTGGAATTCTGGACAATGCCAGATGTTAATATATTAAAATAAAATAAAATGTTAGCAGTATTTTCAAGTGCAGGTCACTGCTGTGCAGTTTTGCACGATACCGCAGGTGCCGAAGGACAGCAAAAAGGAAAATTACCACAACCTTGAGTTTACCAAACAAACCACACGAGATCCACAAAATTTCAGGCGAGAACACCCAACAGTTTGCATGAGAGAGCTTAATGCTCATGTGGCTCCATTTACATTTTTTGAATTAATTTTAGAATGTTATTTGGGGAACTACAGGTGCCATCTAGGGACACTGCAAACACCTGGTCCCCGTGGGGCAGTTCTTGCATAAAACTGTCAATTCTCCGTTATCGGTCTTCCCAAACTGATGCCTTCTGGCGGGTAGATTACAACTTCTATCCCTTCTGTTGCCAGTGTGGCCATTGACTAGAAAGAAACCTAAGTCAAACTCAATTCCTGATGAACTCATGGCCACATCCAAGTAGTTTCCTTGGTATCAGAACAGAAATTGCCTTCTCAGATTTTTTTCCAACTTCCCAGACTAGCTTACAGACCTGGGACTTCATCCTGGCCTCCCATCCAAGCACACATCAGGTCCAATCCTACTTAGCTTTCTTTTAAAATCAAAGATGCTATGTGTTACCATCTGCTGTGATACTATCTGGAATAGTCATAGCCATACTCTACCAGACCTTGATAGCAAATTGTGGGAAGCTACTATTTGTCTTTTGTCTCTGACATGATTCTGTTCAAGCACTAAAGTAGGGAAAACTCATCCCTTCCAAGAGACCTGCCTCAAAGCATCTGATTCTTGGTGGAAAGTGAGAAGGAACGAACAGTAGAGAACGTTCCCTCACCTCCTGCCACTTGGCATATTTTCAACCCCCATGCAAGTGCAACCACATATGGAAGGAGACAATGAGGATTAAGCCACTGTCCTTTTATGCATTTTGGCTAGAGGAGGGAGGTTTAATTGTATACAATCAACCTGCATCAGGGCCGTAAATGCCCTTAAAAGGTCATCAATATATATATACAGTATACATAAACCTCCTCCCCACAGTCATGCTGGGCAATCCCAGAGACCGTGTCACTGCTCAGCAAAAGGGCAAGCAAACATAAGGCAACAGAGGTGGGGATCTGTAGCTGCCACTGCTGCCACCCTCCACAGAGGGGCACCCATAGTCAAGGAGAAGACGAACTCCACTGTTTACTGCAGCTCCAATCCAGGATGGAGGCTGAACTCATGGACTCAGGCAATCTTCTGTGACCCCCTGAGCTGCCAGCTCAGCCAGCACATTGTCAAGGTAGTTAGGGTCTGGGAAGCCATGGCCTGAGACATTGGAGGTCATCTCTGTCTTGTGGTGGATCTCATTCCACACCACAGTGTTGCTCTCGCCTGTTGTGCTGGATGTTCCCACTGTGAAGATCAGGCGCCTTCTCCAAGCCACCTTTAAGAGTTCCAGCACCTGGTGAGAAAGGAAGGAAGCCAATATGAAGCTTCTCAAGTTCCACAGGCAGAAGAGTCCAATCTCTTGTATGCCCAGTTCACTTTCCGAGATCTAAATCCTACTTCCATTCCATGTGTAGAGTTGGAAGGTGCCCCTGAGGTCACCATATTGTGCACTCTGCTCAAATCTTAAATACAGGTAGTCCTTGACTTACGACCATTTGTTTAACAACGGTTCAAAGTTATGACGGCCCAGGAAAAAATGCTTTATGACCTGTACTTGCACTTATGACCATCCCCACGGCCACGTGATTGCAATTCGGGTGCTTGGCAACCAGCTCGCATTTATGACCGGTTGCAGTGTCCTGTGGTCGTGTGATCGTGACTTGCAACCTTTTTTGCCGGTTTCCGGCAAAAAAGTCCATTGGGGAAGCTGGATTTGCTTAACAACCTGTGATTTGCTTAACGACCATTGTAAAAATGGTCGTAAAATCGGGTCCAGTCACATGGTAAGTTGACTTACGACCGCAACGACTTACAATGGAAATTCCGGTCCCATTTGTGGTCATAAGTAGAGGACTACTTGTACAGCATCCCCAACTTCTGCTTGAGCATATCTTGCAAAGGGAGACTCTCCACCTCAATGACTAGCACCATTGTTGAATTGTTCTTACTAAGCGGGTCAATCAGAAGAATTGTATTTAAGCTGGATTTTCAACAGTGAAAAATTCAAAATCTTTAAAAAAAATTATAGTAAATAATAATTAATTGCCTTCATTTAGTTAAGCCACTTATTGGGCAGAAAAAGGAGGGTTGATTCCATATTCTCTATTCTACTGCAATAGGTCAACCACACAGATCTTAGCATCACTGTACCTTCCGTCCCTTCTCGTTATCAGGCAGGTAACAATACCGTGGGAACCCTCTCGCAGTGTACGGCAGCCCTGGGTTGGGATGCTCTGGACCCTGCAAAGGTAAAGGCAAAGAACCTCTATACGTGCAGATCCACACATTTACACACACCGGCTTGGAGCACGCAATACACTTAACTCGGTTGTTGAATTAATCAATTTTCTGGATTCAATTTGCTGAACCATAAACTAATAAAAAAGCAGGACCTGCACAACACATGAAGCCACCAAAAGCAAACCGAGGTTAAAGCAAAACTAGCTCAGCACATTGTACAAAAAATGCTAATCAATGATTACTGGTTAAATATTGGAAAAATGTTTCATACTGGCTTAAGTAAAATGCTCAAAGTGTAGTAAAATTCTTTAAAATGTACAGGCATGCATTTGTTTTTGTGAGAAATGAAAGAGCAACTCTAGGTTTATTTGGAAAAGTTTTTTGGAGAAACAAAAAAGTGTCCGAGAAGCCCACTAGACATCCCAAGTTGTATGTAGCTTCATGGGGGAGCACGTGGAAGAACGTTTTTCACTAGTGCTGATTTAGAGTCTCTCTCTGCCCTTTAATGGGGATGCTGTGGATCATACCAGGGATCTCATACATAAGATGTGTACCCTATGTGATTTCTAGGATTATTCCTTTAGGAAGAAAGGATCACTGCACCTTGGAAGGAAGGTCTGCTTGGGAAGGAATCCATCTGTTCACTCTGCCCCACTCCCACCTAGCCAAGCATCTTTCCCTTTGAATAGCAGTGGCTCCCCAAGGCCTATAGCACCACCTGGGCCTTCTGACTTCAACACTCTACCGTCAGGTCCCTCCCCTCAGGATAGGTTTTGGCCCATATTCCATCCTCACCTGAATGCCTTTGTTGATCGAGTATGCAATCTGTATTGATCCACAGTTCTCGTGTCCCGGAACAGACTCTGAGAGTTGGTAAACTTCCATCTTGCCACTGGGTTGTGTGCCAGTTTTCTCACCATAGATGGCTTTACAAGATGGACACTGTAAACTGCCATCCTGAGAGAATATAAAAAAATAAATTTTGTAATGAATATAAAACAAGGCCTGTGCAAGATGCAGATTTCTGGAAATCCCCCCCCCTTTTTTCCTTTAAAGATCAGGCTTGCATAAAGCCTTGATTCCTAGGAGACTTAGTTTTAAATTTCTCTTGCACCTATAATGGTGACAAAGATACATCCAGGATAATGATACATGTTTATGCAGTAGTTTCTAGAGCAGTGTTTCTCAACCATGGCAACTTGAAGATATGTGGACTTCAACTCCCAGAAACTCTTGCTGGCTGGGGAATTCTGGGAGTTCGACTTACAGTTGCTAAGGTTGAGAAACATTGTTCTAGACCAACCTAACAATAACAAGCTTCCAGGACTGCATCTTGACTGGTGGGTGCAGGAGTGGACCGAAAGATGGGTGAAGGACTTCCAGGATAACATAGCTGGCTGGGGAATTCTGGGAGTTGAAGTCCACACATCTTCAAGCTTCCATGGTTGAGAAACACTGTTCTAGAGGATGGAGTTTCTGCACAGCTATACTGCCTGTCCCTCACTTTCTTCAACCCCATGTGCAGGATTAGATATATTCCAGGCTTCTAAGCACAGCGCGCAAATGTGGGATTTGGTAACAAGCACAATACTCAGCCTTGTAAGAAATAAAAATTTCCTTAAAAAACAAGCCTTTTAGAACTGCCTTATGGATCGGACTGAGATACCTTTCCCAACTCATTTTTGGAGGAACAAATGAGGAATGTTTTAGCCAAGCATTCGTTTGGTTTTGAGTAAGGTACAGAAAGATGCCTTCAACAGACCCAGAAGGACATGAAGGTGGCAGCTCTCCTTGAATGCAGAGGGATCCTGCATCTCAGAATGAAAACGTAGCTTACCTCAAGTGAACAATTTAACAATTATCTAATGGAAATTGACTGGTTGGTAGTATTCTGAGAGTTGTCATACCGACACATCCAGGAAGCCCCAGGCTAGGGAAACTTGATTTATAATTTTGCTAAAGAGTTCACCCCTTCCATTAATTGGATGCCCACAACATGTTGGCTGTCCTTGGCAACCTATGGCTGCTTCTAATAAGCCAGCTTTCCTACTTCCTATTCTATAAAAGCAAAGCCAGCACATCTTGGTGAGGATGTTTCACAGACAAGAAGCGGTAGGACAGACTTACCTGAGCACCCTTGCATCCATAAAATATCCTTTCCCTCCAAACCTGAAGGAGCACCTATCCCCACACCAGCCTGCCCATTGATTCAGACCCCCTACTATAGCTCCTCTTACTTTAATACGAGTGGCTACAGGATCCCCCCACCCCCCAAAGAGCACTTTTCTGGCTGATGCACGCTGCTTATACAATGCCTTCCCAAAAGTGGTGTGCCTGATGCTGACCTTAAATCTTTTGCTTTTTATTTTGCCCGCTCTGAGCATCAGTTGGTACTCCATATTATTCTTTTAATGCAGCGGCTTTATTACACATTTTCTTTTATGATAAGGCTATTTTTTAAATTTATTTTTCACTGCCATGTGGCTATAGGAACAACATACTAATGCTTGTGATTCTGGTGAAATGCTCCAGCCCCAAAGCGACAGCATGAAGCATTATACAAAGGAGAATTTTCTGCCTCCCTCTGATGCCTGCAGGAACTCTGGCAGAATGTGTTAAGCCTTTGCTGCTTGCTTTAATGGTCACCCAAATTAAGCTTCTGATCACCCCAGGTTTGCTTCTGGATTCCACTGCTCAATAATCCCATAAGGAGGAAGCCACCCAAGGCAGACCGCCAGGTTTATTATGAGGTGAGGCTGGCTATTGTTGCATCCACACACTTGCTGAGAAGCAAACAAGCAACAGCCAATCCCTCCCCACTTGCTGTACCTTGTTGCCACTGGTGTACATGGCCAGCACACAAAGGAGGTGAAAGGCATGGGTGCATTTGGCCAGCCTCCCCACACTCCCAGGTTGGATTGTCTTGCTCTCACTGGTATCACTGTACCCTGAAGGGGCACCCAATTTTTCCATGCAGATGATGCAGTCCTGGAAAACAAACAGCTCGGTCACGTTTTCACTTCAGGTAATCGAAAGCAACACAGCAGCCACCACTGGTCATCCTCTTCCAGATAAGGATCTTGTTGTCTACTTTACCACATAGCACTAAATAGAGGACTAGATGTCATTTTGCTTTAGCAGAGAAGCAGCATTTTAATCTCCTCCCCACGGACCATTTTCCCCCTTCAAATTTTCTCCGGCTGCTTTGTCTCTCTGTAGGCTTTTAGCTGTACATCTTCGTACGCAAGCAAAAATGTCTCAAAATCTAAGGGCAGGATGCTTCTCTGCTCCTTATATATAGACAGATAACATAGCTGGAAAAGTTTTGCTGAAAGGACTGTAAAGTCTGCTTGTGAAAGCAAGAATTGGCAGGCACAATTGCCACTTGAGGAGTGACATGTTTTTTAAAAAAAATCAAACATTCCCCATGGCCAGTGTTTCTCAATCTTGATTTTACAGGAATATCCAGGTAGTTCACCAGTACCTTCTTTCTGGAATTTTTTTTTTCAACTTCCAGTCACGCCTAATATCCTGGGATTTCCGGGTGGTCTTTCATCCAAATACCAATGAGGTCCAACTATAATGACCTCTTTGAGATCAGCCAAGGATATTTTGGTATGGCCATCTCCTGTGACAGGTGAAGCTTTCCATGTGTCTCATGCCAGATCAAATTTACAGATGAACCCTTTCCAGCAACACCATCTTCTCAGATACAAATTTGTGTTAACTGGGTAGGTGGTAGGAATTAACCCGTGTGTGTGTTGCGTTCAAACACAGCATCACACATTGATTAAAGACAGGTCCCAATGTAGCATGGAGAAAGTCCAACAGGAATCACCATATACTATCTGGGTCATACAACGTACTAAATATGATTTGTTGTAATTATTTGTTGCTAGACTCACCCCAAATGAAACAAAGAGCATTATAGCTTAGCATAATGTATGAAGCCCGCTGGGATTGGGGACGACCCTTTGCCTCAAACTGGAAAGAATCTCCACCAGTTGAAAGACAAGATGCTGGGCTAAGCGGACTCATGGAATAACTAGAACAAAGTAGGCTCGTGTGTTCATCAACTGAGAGTCAGATAGCCCCCCGAATTTTAGGAGTTTATATACACATGTTATATACATGTTGACTGTCCCATATGCAAATGAAGGGGAACACAAGCTGAACAATATACAGTGGGGCAAAAAAGTATTTAGTCAGCCACCAATTGTGCAAGTTCTCCCACTTAAAAAGATGAGAGAGGCCTGTAATTGACATCATAGGTAGACCTCAACTATGAGAGACAAAATGAGAAAACAAATCCAGACAATCACATTGTCTGATTCGGAAAGAATTTATTTGCAAATTATGGTGGAAAATAAGTATTTGGTCACCTACAAACAAGCAGGATTTCTGGCTCTCACAGACCTGTAACTTCTTCTTCAAGAGGCTCCTCTGTCCTCCACTCATTACCTGTAGTAATGGCACCTGTTTGAACTTGTTATCAGTATAAAAGACACCTGTCCACAACCTCAAACAGTCACACTCCAAACTCCACTATGGTGAAGACCAAAGAGCTGTCGAAGGACACCAGAAACAAAATTGTAGACCTGCACCAGGCTGGGAAGACTGAATCTGCAATAGGCAAGCAGCTTGGTGTGAAAAAATCAACTGTGGGAGCAATAATTAGAAAATGGAAGACATACAAGACCACTGATAATCTCCCTCGATCTGGGGCTCCACGCAAGATCTCACCCGTGGGGTCAAAATGATCACAAGAACGGTGAGCAAAAATCCCAGAACCACACGGGGGGACCTAGTGAATGACCTGCAGAGAGCTGGGACCAACGTAACAAAGGCTACCATCAGTAACACACTACGCCGCCAGGGACTCAGATCCTGCAGTGCCAGACGTGTCCCCCTGCTTAAGCCAGTACATGTCCGGGCCTGTCTGAAGTTTGCTAGAGAGCATTTGGATGATCCAGAAGAGGATTGGGAGAATGTCATATGGTCAGATGAAACCAAAGTAGAACTGTTTGGTAGAAACACAACTCGTCGTGTTTGGAGGAGAGAGAATGCTGAGTTGCATCCAAAGAACACCATACCTACTGTGAAGCATGGGGGTGGCAACATCATACTTTGGGGCTGTTTCTCTGCAAAGGGACCAGGACGACTGTTCCGTGTACAGGAAAGAATGAATGGGGCCATGTATCGTGAGATTTTGAGTGCATACCTCCTTCCATCAGCAAGGGCATTGAAGATGAAACGTGGCTGGGTCTTTCAGCATGACAATGATCCCAAACACACCGCCCGGGCAACGAAGGAGTGGCTTCGTAAGAAGCATTTCAAGGTCCTGGAGTGGCCTAGCCAGTCTCCAGATCTCAACCCCATAGAAAACCTTTGGAGGGAGTTGAAAGTCCGTGTTGCCCAGCGACAGCCCCAAAACATCACTGCTCTAGAGGAGATCTGCATGGAGGAATGGGCCAACATACCAGCAACAGTGTGTGCCAACCTTGTGAAGACTTACAGAAAACGTTTGACCTCTGTCATTGCCAACAAAGGATATATAACAAAGTACTGAGATGAACTTTTGATATTGACCAAATACTTATTTTCCACCATAATTTGCAAATAAATTCTTTCCGAATCAGACAATGTGATTGTCTGGATTTGTTTTCTCATTTTGTCTCTCATAGTCGAGGTCTACCTATGATGTCAATTACAGGCCTCTCTCATCTTTTTAAGTGGGAGAACTTGCACAATTGGTGGCTGACTAAATACTTTTTTGCCCCACTATAACATCCCCATTGTTGCCAGCAGGGTCAATGTATTTATTTATTTATTTGTCAAATTTATATGGCCGCCCATCTCATGGTAAGTGACTCTGGGTGGCGTACAACAAAGCTATAAAACAGTTAATATATAAAAAACAATTATTATTTAAAAAAATTAAAAATCACAAGGGCTGAGAGAGAACAGCAGATGTATTGGTTGAGGATGATGAGAACTGTAATCAACACATATGAAGGTGCCAAATTAGCCGAGGAAGGTTTCCATGGCCCGTTTGGCAATGCTCGTGCACATCCCTTCCACATACCTCGTCAACTGGGGGTGTCTTCAGCTCCTCCAAATACTTCTTCACAACCTCTTCTGGACTGCTCCTGCCATCTGAAGAGAGAGATCGAGAGATCCCAGAGGGAGATATCATTCTGCGCTAAGGCACTGTGAGGCAAAGAAGATGAAGGGGAGTAGCAGGAGGCACAGGCAAGTTAGGATGGCAGCCAAAGAAAAAGGGAGAGATGCTTCCAGAACATTAATCCAGCACAGTCATTCCCGAGTGGCTGATTTGAAAGCAGCCACTGATTTAATGGTAGACAAGTAAGGAATAGGGCTATTCCTATTGCTGCAGAGGCAAAGGCATCTATGGGCAGGAAAAGAAGAACAGGAAGACAAGAGAGACTATGGCTGGAGATGATTGGCGGGGGTGCCGCTCCTTCCGGTTCCCACCATCAGCACTTCCGGGTTTGCAGGCGACACAGTAGTGTGTCGCGACACACACTTTGGAAAGCTATGCCATATACAAAGAGGAAAAAGTTGAGTAAAAGATATGACCATGTTCCCTAAGAAAAACAGTGTTAATGGATATGATACTAGCATCTAGTTTGATGCTAACAAGTTGAAATATAAATGTTTTAGATGTCTTAAAAAAAACTGGAAGCTTTCCAGCGGTTATTAGAACAATAGAACTCAATGAAGTAATATTACAATGCAGTTCTGAGGATTGTGAGAATGAGTGGCTTTTTCTTTCCATAGCTTGCCTGATATTAATTAGTAAAAACCCACACTTATCTCTGGCCTTAGAACCGAGTTATGTGATAGCAGCAGACCCATAGAAGTGCAACCTCAAGTAGGCTAGAGGGATTCTTTCAAGTGCAAAATGGATCCCAACCTGTGATTCAGGTAGGATTAGTAGGTCCACAAGTGGACCCCCATGTGGTCATCTGCTGTGAAAAAAATATTAAAGGGCTGAAAACTCAAGAGATTGCAGAAGCCTTGCATTCCTACTTGAAATCTTGTGAAAGCTTGGACATTTACCTATAAATAATAATTCTGTTCAATTCTGGGGTCCTCTGGATGCCATCTGGGGGTGACTGCATGTCTATGTTCCAAGCTGCCCAGAGGCACTGTGCCGCTGTCCCCTGGCTTATGTGAGAGTTTTCAAAATCCTTTAATTACAACACAGTGGTTTGCACCCATCTGCTAAGAGTGTAAACACAGCCTAAGAGGTGGAAATGAGGATGGAAAGAACACAATGGCTCTTCCACCAACACACTCCCCCCCACCTTATTCTCAAAGAAAACAAAATGCCAGTACAACTGTGATGAAATAGTAGACTACTTGCTTTCTACCAATGTGGAAACACGTTTTAACTGGACACTTTTGCGTAAGGAAAGAAGAGTAGAAAGCTGAGGGAAGAGGGAAGAGGAAGCTGACATTTGAGAAAGGAAGGGCTGGGGTGTTGATGGCCCTTGTAACCAAGTAAATGATCAACACAGAGTTCTGTATCTCTAAATTCAACACCTCATATTATCTATTCAAATAAAGTTATTAAATAAAGTTTTTAACTCTTTAGGAACCACCGGTGACCTGAGGAAATGATAGAATATCAGACACCCCAACCCATCCCCCACTTGCCACGCCAAGCTGCCAGGAAGAGCGCTGGTAAGAGGGAAGATTAACACCAGTGTGTGGCAGCATGACTCTAAACCCTATCTCCAAAATGAAATTACACTTCTGACCAATAAATCCAGTCTTGCCACTGTGCCAGCCATAATTTCAGAAGTGGTGCTTTCCAAAACTCAGAGGGCCTGTTAGTATCTTCCTTCCAGTACAGAAACTATTTTCTTACAGCTGCTTGCGTAAACCATTAATATACAGCCATCTAGTTTTAATCTCTCGAAGCAACTCTTCTGACTCTTTTGGTGCTCCTTCCTTCCTCATGGTAGCCAACCAAAAGCATCTGACACGCTCACAAGCAGCCACCTTGTTAGCTTCTTCCATCGTTGTTTCCTTGCAACTGGTATTTTGAGGCATTACTATCCCCAACTTGGAGGTAACATCAAGTATTCAGAATTGATAGCCCTTGACAGACCTGATCTCCATGAATTTATTCAATCCCTAAAGCCACCCAAGTTAGCAGCTATCTCCATGGGTTATATAAGGAATCCACAGGTTAATTAATGCACTATGTAAGGAAGCATATAAATCGTATAAAGATGATTCTGGAAGACTGGTGCAAAATTATTTTTAATGTAAGATTTTAATTAAGAAAAATTAAAATTGTAAATTAAAAAAATATTTTGGATGATACAAAGCAAGTTTTGTTGATTTGTTGTTTATTAGATCATTTTAGCCTGGGCTGTCTGTTTGATTTTTTTCTAGTTTTATACGCTGCCCAGAGCTGAGTGGCCAATAATTTTAAAAAATAAATAAGTAATAAATTGCAGTCTTTCCAGAATCATCTTTATATCCAAAAATGGCTCTGAGCCCCACATTGGCCCCATAAGCTTTCTTAGAAAATCAAATATATAGGTGTATACAAGTGCTTTGTTTTGATTTAAAGTAGACCTAACTTGGGGAAAAAAATAAAAATAAGTAGTAGTAGTATTGGGCATCATCTAGGTGAGGTAGCTTGATGAGGTGGCAGTTAGCATTAGACCAAATTTGAGCATTTGTACAGATTTACTCAGAGATTTACTTTCAATGGGTTTACTCTCAAGATAGAAGACACAGAATTGCTGCTGAAACCTGTATGTTTTTTTTATTGCAAGTTCATTTCCTACACTGATACAACGCTACAGTTACACCTCAAAGTAGCTTGCAGCTACTTGATGGAGAGGTAGTAATTTTTTGGTTGGACACAAAATTAAACAAAAATTGAGCACAGTTCTTAAGTAGAAGAATGAATTTGATTATGCTGCCTTCAAACAGGAAGTACAAATGAAACTCCCCTTTTTTTTTACAAATTTTAAAGCTATATCTACTTAAAAACTTAAAAGGAGGTAAACCTGAGAGTTTCATTTTTTCATCCCCAGAGTAGCAAGTCACTTTAAAGAACATTTGCCAAGACTGACAGCTTCAGTGATTTGTCACTTAACAGTCCACCCAAATTAACTCATCATATATAATCATATAAGCCAGTTTGGTCTAGTGGTTAAGGCAACGGGCTAGAAACCAGGAGGCTGGGAGTTCTAGTCCCGCCTGAGGCATGAAAGCCGGCTGGGTGACCCTGGGCCAGTCACTCTCTCTCAGCCCAACTCACCTCACAGGGTTGTTGTTGTGGGGAAAATAGGAGGAGGAAGGAGTATTAGGTATGTTTGCCGCCTTGAGTTATTTATAAAAAAAAATAATGAAGGCGGGATAAAAAAGTTAAATAAAATAAACCTTATGACCTTTAAAATTTGGTTCATGTGTATGCATGCCTGATAATATTTGTTAACCATCAGTTGCAAAACCTAAAAACACTTTAATATCGGATATAACCAGCACTTATTATTACATCTTTTAGTTGTCAACTGAAGATCCCTTTCTTAACCAATGCATTCCATGTACAAATGTTGGATGAATAATTTACTCTTCCTTTTCCCCACTTTTTAAATATTTTCCCATTGCTTTTTACAATTCTACTTTAATCATTTTACTGCAAGCTACTTCGAGGTGCAACTGTATGGAAGAGATATAAAAATAAGTAAGTGACATAAATAATTTGATAAGATGAAATGTGAATGTCCATTGGTCTAAGTACAGGTAGTCCTCGGTTAATGATGGCAACTGGAACCGGAATTGCCATTGCTCAATTCTGGCACTCCCAGCTGCCGTTTGGCGAGGATGTCATGTGATTGCCATTTGCGACTTCCTGCCGGCTTCCCCACTGATTTGGCTTGTTGGAAGCTGGCAAAGGTGGTCGCAAAAGACGACCACATGACTGTGGGATGCTGCAATGTCATAATCACGAGCCGGGTGCCTGGATCACAATCACATGACCGCGGGGAAGCTGTGACAGCCAGAACTCTAAGGCAGAGTTGTGTCAAGATCCTCAGGCAAAAGGAAAGCTAGTCCTTAGGAAGAGTAACCAAAGCCATTTCATCAAACTGTTTCTGGGAGAAGTCAGAAAATAAGAAAAAGGAAACACAAGGCAGGAAAGAGGAAGAGGCAGCAAAGGTGGCGGCGGCAGCAGCAGCAGCAGCAGCAACTGAAGAAGACGACCCCCGGGGAGTCCAAGCAAGTGAGAGCTACCTTTGGTGACCACTCTCCTCCTTCCCTTAAGTGAGCAGAGTTTTTTAGAGGCTCTATGGGTTCGGGCAGGCTGAGGCGCCGGGGCGAGGTGCACAGGAAATCCAGGGACTGACATCAGAAAGGCCATCATGCCTACAAGGGACATGAGACAGTCATGCACAGGGGCAGGTAAGGGAGAAGGGGTGGAAAGAAAATTTGCATCACACCATTTGTAAGATTAAAAAGAAACCCACCATTCTTGATTCAAGAACCTGAGCCAATGCTCATTTCAAAAACAAGTGACAAAGCAAACCCCAAAGGAAAGCAAGCAATACGTTACGGGGATGGTGGTGGGTAGTTTTGGGGTAGGGAAATGCAGATGCCATGAAGAACTTCCTTTCTTGAATTTGGAAGAGGCAAGGACGGGGGCCAAGCAACATAGACAGCTGCCTGCTTCAGGAGGGCATTTCAACTCTCTTATTTCTGCTGGAGGAAGACAGAAAAGGCTTCCATGTTCTAAATTGAATTAAAGCTCCCCATAAATACAAAGTTCAGGAACTGTAACCAAAATTTGCTCGACTTCCATGGTGCTGCATTGACAGCAGCACATGAGACAAAGACTCCTTGCCCTTCGGTGATAACATGAAGCAGGCCAGTATGCGATGTGGAAAAACAAAAACTGTGCACCCACAAATGCATACAACAGGTTTCCATTTCCCCCCTCCCTATGCCGCATGTTACTCTCAAACATTTTTGTGACTCCTAAAGCCTGCTCAAAATTGCTAGTGCATTTTCCTGTCATTTTGAGCCCATGTGAGAAATTGTTGTGTAAGCCCTCAAAGTGACCTAACAGTTTTAACAAAAATAGCTCTAAAGTCCTCCAGGAAAGCAGCAACTGACCCCCAAATCCTGTTCCTGCTCCACTCGTTGCAGCCTTTCCCCTGCCAAAAATGCTCAGTAGGTCTCCCCATCACCAAAAGGTTGCCTACCCCCGCGATAAACTATGTTTTTATAATTATTGTTTGTTGACTGAATTACAACAAACCACAGACTTTTGTCATATTACATGCTACGAGCAACCAATTCATCAGAGCATGTCCTTTAACCATGAACAAGCCAGCGATGCAGTATCTGTAGCTTGAATCATGTCAACTGGATTTCTATTTTCTCAGTGGAAACGTTTCGCTCCTTATCCAAGGAGCTTCTTCAGTCTGAGCAAAGTTAGTAAGGGAATCCTAAATATGTTTCTAGGTAGCTGTGTGACCTTACACCTGGGGCTAGGTCATGGTTATATTGAGATGTAGCCCCAGGTGTAAGGTCACACAGCTACCTAGGAACATATTTAGGATTCCCTTACCAACTTTGCTCAGAAGCTCCTTGGATAAGGAGCGAAACGTTTCCACTGAGAAAATAGAAATCCAGTTGACATGATTCAAGCTACAGACAATTCCACCTGGATGACTGAGAACCTTCATAGACATACAGCGATGCAGTAGCGCAGAAATACATAGGGGAGGCTGCAAAACCAAACAAAGATCAACCTTCTTTTAGACTTCCGAGATGCAGCCGCACGTGCACTTCTGGTGCCTAGTCTCTGCCTCTTTGCAATTTATTTTATTCATTTATTCAATCTGCAACCTGCACACACACTAGTGGATGCCCTATAGTACAGTGAGCAATACTATACAGATATTTAAGACAGTTCTTCTAAATTGCAGACCTAAGGCTATACATGAGCCTTTTTTTTTAACGTGGAAGTGCAGAAAAAGCATGGAATTCAGCTCCTGCACAGAACCCAGCTTCCCAGGAATCTCACTTTTCTTTCAAAATGTTTGTTATCTTTGTGGGTGTGAAGATACTATGAAAGCACCTGGGCACTGTCTACAACCACTGCAGAAACCCTGAATGGGAGCTGAGGAAGATTCCCAAGGACCTAAACCAGGGCTACAATGACCTCAACTACTCTTTGGCCTTCTCTGTTTCTTGTGCTCAGAGGTCAACCTCTGTGTCTATAATTGCAATATTCCTTCATGCGAAAGTAATATAGCATGCAGAAAGAAATTGAGCGAACTAGGCTAAAATAATGTGTGGTCGTATTATTAAAAAGATTCTATTGCTTCTGTGGACCTTGTTCAAAAAACCTATGAATGTGAGAAGCACTTTAATACACAGTTAAAAAGAGAGCACCCCCTGTACTTCCAAGAGGCATCAGTCCCCTTTAAATAAAGTGGTTTTTGCCCAAAATCTCATGAGATTTTGGGGTGGGTGGAGGAGGAGGGGCACCAGAGCTTTTATATGGTAGAGCCTGACATCAGAAGTTTGTCAATCCTTGCCATATGATTTGGTCAGATGAAGGATCCTGCAGACAGAATACTAGGCACACAGTGATCCCATGATCCTGTTTCTATTCTCCTTGACATATGGCTGACTGAAGCCCCATGCTTGTGAGAAAGAGAGATGAATGGCCTTCTCTGTAGCCTCTTAATTGCAAAAAGCTCATTCATATGTATAAAGCTGCCCTGGTTGCTGAGAGAACCAGAGCAGGACACAATCTGTTGTATATGCTGCAACAAAGAAAATCAGCCTGGAGACGGTACTGCTGGGTTAAGTGCAAGCTTCCTTAGATGCTGCACTCTGCATAAAAAAAAGTCAGACTGGGCCAAGAACAGCCACATTTTGTAACCACCATGTGCTATTAGTTGTAATTTGAATACAGTAATTCATTATATCAGTACTATTTTGCCTAGTGAGAAGGCAAACTTGCGTGCTTCCCTGCAGACGCTGAATATTTTATTCAGGCACCGTTCCAGTTTCTCTCACTAAGGATTGCCCTCAGCCCTAAAAACCATAAACATGCTCTTTAAAATATGAATTCCAAGATTCCTAGGATGCTGGTTTATTACCACATACTAAATTTCCAAAAAGCCCTGATCACAGAGACTTGTATCATGATATATTTTTATATATTTTTACACAATAAAAAATATTGTATATTTTTAGTAGAATTTTAATTTTTATATCTGTAAACCGCCCAGAGTCCCCTGTGGGGGAGATGGCGCGGTGATAAAAGTCTAATAAATAAATAAATATGGCAATTTAAAACAATTGGTAGAATGGCTTTATCAGCTTCCAAATCAGCCCACATAGGAGCACTTGAGTTGCATAAGACTGAGATCCAGAGGTGCAATCAGACAGATTGGCATTTGGCATATTCATATGCTAAGTGGGGAGAGCTGTAAGAACAGGCAGCAACCTTGATTTTATCTGTTTTCACAGGGAATTTCCCAGTTGTAAAAGACCTAGGGGTGGCATTCTTAGGCTTATCATCTCCCATTTCTGAAATCCAAAACATTAAACCTAAAAACAGAACCCATTCCCTATAATTATATTCCCTATAATATTACTTTATTAATTGTCAAATGATTGGACAGCCATTTGTCTGGGATCATCTGAAGATTCTTGACCTGGTCAGAGGGTTGGATTAGACAACCTCCAAGGTACCTTCCAATCCTATAATTCTATGAAATAGGGATCCACTCCCCAAACATTTATAGGTGGTTATGCCACTCACCTGGAACAGCAAGGGTGGGGGTGGAATTAACTCAGTGACAAAAAACAAGGCTTCTCTGCACCAGGAAGCCATTTCATCAAAACAAGAGAAAAAGTGGACCATCAACAATTAAAGCAGAAAAAGACAAAAACAATATAGCTGTACAACCCCCATTTTTAATGTTAATAGTTACTCCAAGTTATGGGATTTCTCATCGTAATAAAGATTGTGGCCATTTGAGGCAGACTCTAGCTACAGTGAAAAGCGCATTAAAAAAACATCATCACTATGAGAAGATTGACAGAAATTATGGCACATAGCTTCTCTCTTGAGCATCTGAGGACATAAAAAAATGAAATATATGCAGGAGCTCAAAGCAGTTTGAAAAACAAGGCAAATAGGAATGCGAGACCAAGGGCCAGAAGCATCCTTTCATCACAATCATCACCAGCACTTTGTCCATGTGATTCTTGCTATGTAAAGACAAAAGGATCCCACGGACTGAAAGAAGTCTCTCCATGAGGATTTGTTCATACCTGACTCTGGATTTTCCATTATTAGAAAATGCTTTGGCTGCAGAAGGTCCCAGATTAGGCAACTCTAATTAAAAAGCCTGGAGCAGGGAATGCAAATCCCGAGCAGACAAATCAAAAGCAAATGGTGTGCTTTTGCTTCACACTCCTGTACTGCATCAAATGTCCGCTTGCAGTAGAGTGTTGTGTGCAAATGCTATTTTCAGTCCCCAGAGATTCCACTTAAAGGACTGGGAAAGATCCTTCCCAAAACAAAACTCTGGTGGGAAAAGCTAATGTGCTGCTTTAGTATAAGCAACTGGATGCGTGGTTTATATACCCAGGAAGAAGTTGCTGACTAGGTACCACCGTTCAGTTGTAGAGCAGATGCCCTGCAATATCAGTTCCTAGATAACTCCCAGAAGAGCTAAAGAAAAAGTCCTCTAACCAGATGAGGACCAGTAAGAGCAGGTAAAAGATTATGGTCGGACTCCTGTCTATTGCAGACTGGCAAATCCAAAGGTCAGAGAATGGGGATGTCTAGTAAAGGCAGAACTGTTGGAAATGCAGAAACTCTTAGGAAATGGGATTCACCTAAGCTGAAGTCACTTTGAAGACTTCGCCTCATTGCTTGTAAATGATAGTCAGCATCTCTATCCCAGGAGGGTTAGGTGGTGTGCCGGACCAACTGGTAAATTACGGACAGGTCAGATTTTGAACCAGGGCTACTAGTTCCCTGAGTAAAACACTGAAGGGGGTGTGCGGAGTGGAAAAAAGATGGAGGCTGTTACCTGCCAGAGCTTCATTCACTTTGCTGGGTCTGGGCATGGCCACTGGTAACCTTGGTACACTGAGGAGACAAAAGAAAATAAAAGTTTTGGAAAGGATAATCAGGGCAAGCACAGAGAATCAGGACAGAATTGGATGCCGAGAATTATATGCACAGGGCTAAAAAAAAAAGTTCTTTATTGAGGCAATACAAATTTTGTCCCAAGGCTGGCTGAATTCTGTAATAGGCAGAAATAAGGAAGAGTTCACCTATTTATTGCACAGGTTTTACTACCGTACCTAATTTAGCCTGAATGAGAAACTTGAGGTTTTATAGGGGTGGGAATGGAGATGCCCACAAACAGGATATGGAGCAGGGTTTCTCAACCTTAGCAACTTTAAGATGTCTGGACTTCAACTTCCAGAATTCCCCAGCCAGCATGCTGGCTGGGGAATTCTGGGAGTTGAAGTCCAGACATCTTAAAGGTTGAGAAACACTGATATGGAGGTTTAGGCCCCACTGATTGCCATGAGTGGTCTCCAAATCCTCCTCCCCCAATCCTGCTGAGCCCTCCCAGCAACTCCCAGAGAAAACTGACCAAATATCCTGCACCAGCCACTTTACTCCAGAGAAAACCTCTCTGCCACTGATTTCCCAGGAAAGGGATGAAATGGAACTTCTCTCTGCTCCTTCCATAGTCTGACTACTCTGAAAAGGCTAGATCCCTTTCCCAAAATGAGAACCCCTGATAAGAATTTTAAAGCTTTGTTATGAAAAGCAAGGTCAGAGACCTGGAAAAGGAAAGGAACGGACCAATGCTTTCTGAGAAAGTTCTCAGCCAGCCACTTCCCAGCATCTCTCACCCCCCCACACACACCAGAACGGCAGTTTCCAGTCCATAAAACGTCATCTATGGGACTCCTTCACTGACTCTGGCTTGCTATCCAAATTCATTCATTCCTATTGCTGCTTTTAATTCTTACCTAGCTTCAGCCATCCTCTCAGAAACTTGGGGGGGGGGGGGGAAGTACCAAGAGAGAAAGAGAAAGAGAAAGAGAAAGGCACAGGCAAAAAATGGCGACAACCCTCCTTCCTTTAAAAGCCCACTTGAGAGGGGAAATCCACCCACCTCATTGGCTAATCAGTGTTCGACTTTCCCGTTTTGGGTTGTCTCCACCCACTACCTGGATGGGCAAGGCCACTGGCTTTCTTTTAACTATTTCAGGGTCTTGCTGAAGCTCCTGAAAGGAAATTTCCCTATATTTACTACAGGAGGGCATCAACGCATTGAGAAACCTATCCAGCTACTTTTCAACTTGGAGATTTTCAGCCAATACTGGATAACCTACTTGGGGAATAGCAATCTGCTTTTAAAAAGCATAAAACAGCAAGAAGTTCAGCTCTGAACCCATTCCATTTCTACATATATTTCATTTCCCAACACATGCCAGTCACATCCTAACTTAAAGCAGTATCCCACCCTACTGGTGAGTGTTGGAGGGAAATCTTACCAAGGGTTCGCCCCGAGCTGGGAATGAAGAAACGCAGGCAATTGCTGGAACAGGGGTTAAAGGTTTATTCTCCGAGAACACAAAATACAGAGTAAGTGTGTTGTGGAGGGTGGCCACACGTGTCTTTCCCCACCAGCCCCTTAGCTTCAATTCAAGAATTCAAGAGAGCTTGGCTGTTGCTATGCAAAGGTGTTCCCACCCCCTAGGACAGAGCTTTCCAAACTGTGTGTCGCGACACAAAAGTGTGTCGCCACAGTCTGGCGGGCGACACACCAACTGCAGCACGCAAAACCCGAAAGCAGCAGCAGCTGAGAGAAAAACTTTGGAAAGCCCTGCCCTAGGAACTTGAGAAAAGTGTAGTTTACCGGATTTCAGAGAGGAGGCGCTCTGTGGTCAGCCCCCCTGCTGTTTGTGTTTCCTGTCTTGGTCGTCTGGGTTCCCTGCGGGGCTGCGGCTTTGTCTACTAGCTTGGAATGTTCACCTTGGAAGGGATCTTTTGTGATTGGATTATGGAGATCTGTTTGGCTGTTCACCTGAATGGGCTCTGCTAAATTCTGTGAACCAGCGACCTTTTGTGTTCCAAGGTTTCTGATTAAATCGGAAGGGAATCCTTTGTTTAAACAGTTGGGCTTCCTTTTACATTTTAATCTCTGGCATCCCTTTTTGCATGAACTCATTCTATTTTGTAACCTTTTGCCTTGCTCAAGGAGAAGGCAATATTGCAGGGAGACCGTGTTCTGGGGGAAGACAACATGGAGGGCAGGTAGAGATCTTAATTTCTTCCAACAACAGAGTGACAGCTCATTAAATTTTCTATTTATTTTAGTTCTTTTATCTAGTTTTAATCAAGTACTTTTAGTACTTTTCCAGGTTTTAACTCAATTCCTCATCTCCCCCCCTTTTTTAGTAATTTTAATATCTAATTTTTTTTAGTCATTAGAATTAAGACTTGCTGGTATCCTAGAGTTTTCTACACAATTTCAAATGCTAATTGAGAATGCAAAATTATAAAGCAGGAACAAAAAAACCCCCCTGTAAAGTAAGAACAAAGGGGAGAACCAGCCTGAGATTCAGCAGAAGTAACCAAAGATAAAGGACTTATTCTAGCTTAAGGACACTGCATGTAAGTGTCCCTCTCCCCTTGTAACCTCCGTTAATAATTCTTATCCCTCATTAGACTGGGAAGTGGACAACTGCCCTTCCTCTGAAGATGAGGATCTTATAGAGATTGGGGGGGGGGGGAAGAGTGCTGTTTATACTAGGAGTAATTTAAATGGAGACCTGGATTTGGTTGCTAAGAATTGCCTTTTAACAGCTCAAATAGCCATTGCTATTTCATCAGCTCCTGAATGCCAATAAAAAGTAGATGAATTAAAGACTTTAATGGAAAACTCTATTTCCAACTCAGTTATGGAACCAAATAGCAACTCATATGTTTCCAAACTTACCTCAAACCCACGGACTGTATGGACTGTACAAAAATTCCCAGTTAAAGAAGCCACTGAGGAAAAACTAATTTTACAGAGACACAGGATCCTGCTTCAAGTTGCTGATACTCCTTTAAATGAGGACAGGTGGCAAAATAGATAAGGAATATTACACTCCCTTTTACAACTTCTTTGTTGTTAAGTATACTCTAATGAGCTTACAAGAGTTTGGTGTAGTGGGTAAGGCACCAGGCTAGAAACCAAGAGACCATGACTTCTAGTCCCACCTTAGGCACAAAGCCAGCTGGGTGACCTTGAGCCAGTCCCTCTCTCTCAGCCTTAGGAAGGGGGCAATGGCAAACCACTTCCAAAATCTTGGCAAGAAAACTGCAGGGACTTGTCCAGGCAGTTGCCAGGAGTCACCACTGCCTTGAAGGCACTCGTGCAAACACACACACACACACACACACACACACACACACACACACACACACACACACACACACACGTTACAGAAATCTCCTGGCTTCCTAGAAGGCATGGATCTAAAAGGATAATGCTAACTTTCAGGCAGTTTATTGTTCCCTCAATACTTTTCAAACTTAAGAACTTTTTAAGGAGTTTTTACATTCCAGCAATATCTGTTTTTTTTAAAACATCTGTATCCAACATTTGCTAAATTCTGGGAGGACAGCCAAGCCAATGAGGGAGGATGGCACAAGATCTAGAGCTCCTAATCACAACCATCCACTATCTGTAACAGGGAGAACTCCTTCAACATCAAGGTCAGAACAGGATAAACACAGGAAAGAAATACCTTAGATTTAATTAAAGGAAAGATCCAGGTTTCAGGTGACTTTTTGGAAGATGAGGAAGATTTAACTCAGTTGTTTGCCACTCTCCCCCCAGAGGAACAACGACTGATGTTGAGCAAGCTTGAAACAGTTAAATCTATGCTGCAGTCAGCCACTGCTGCAACTGAGCCTCTTAACACCTTGCTTCCCTCTTGTTGCTCCTCCCTGAAAATGCTAAGCCCAGCCTCTGAGAGCACAAAATCCCCAATAAATAAAAAAAGAAGGCATTCCAGTCCAAAGCAAAACTATACAAAAGAAAAGAACATCCAGCTGGTCAATGTAGTGCAAACCTCACATAACTATTTGGGGGATAAGTCTGTAGCTGAGGATTTGGGCTCCCCAGGATCAGTCTGAACAATCTATAGATCAGTGTTTCTCAACCTTGGCCACTTTAAGATGTGTGGACTTCAACTCCCAGAATTCCCCAGCCAACACGCTGGCTGGGGAATTCTGGGAATTGAAGTCCACACATCTTAAAGTGGCCAAGGTTGAGAAACACTGATCTATAGAAACATGTCCATGAGCTCTCTCCGGCATGGACCCTGACCCCACTCCCCACGTGGATGCTCCACCCACACCTTGCCATTCATTATTGCAAGTCAACTCCACCCACAGGAGCCATGAATTGGGGCAGCTTTCTGTTACCTACCCACGATCTGATCCTATTTGTCCTCAAGCCCAGCAATTAGAAAATGAGAGGGATGGTCTGAGTGTATTGCCACAATCAGTAACTGCTGAGCCTACAGATACAGAGTCTCCAGTACCAGATCGAAGTTTGTTGAACACTGATTCTTATGATAAGGAAGAACAACCATCACAATTTAGGGAGGGGAAAGTTGAATTTTATAATAACTGCGTATATACGGGAAACAATGACAATATTGTTCCAACCCCAGAAAGAAACTGACTGTCCGAATCTTCATCTTCTACTCAACCATCCCATCCAGAACATTTTGTCTCTGAGAGACCTATACAAATTGTAGCTTGGAATGCAGCTGGCTGGAAGGAGTCTGCTGACTGTGATTTGGTGAGATTTTGCTCAATATAGTAGACTCCCAAATGATTTTTTTGATAATCATCCACACTGGTTTTCAAGAGATAACAAAAGTAATACTGCTGGTCTATACTTGGTATCACTGATTTTTAAATGTAATCCTCAAATTCTGGGAGGCAAGGATAATAACTATGTACCAAACCTAGCAATTTGAAAGCATGCAAATGCAAGTAGATTAATAGGTACCACTTCGGTGGGTAGGTAACAGCGTTCCGCGCGTGTCATGCAGCCACATGACCGTGGAAGCGTCTTCGGACAACGCTGGCTCTTCGGCTAACAAACGGAGATGAGCACCGGCCCCTAGAGTTGGACACGACTGCACAAATGTGCGGGGGGAACCTTTACCTTTACTATACCCATATACCTTCCACTCAGCCCACTCAAGCAGAGTGTTAGATCTCCTTTGGGTATCGAAGAGTAGAGCCAACCTCTTCTCAGAGGTCATTATCTATCGAAGGGGAGAAAGCGATCATCAGCCAGTGAATGTGAAATTCCTAGGCCATTTGGGCAAGATCATATACCATACAGTAGCTGATAGGTGGGTTACAGCTAACTCAGAGGTGAGTCAGAATAAAAGGTTAGCATGGTCCAAAGTCTCCAGCAAAGGAGATCGTTACCTTGTCGTGGTGCTGGAGCTTGAGCACCTCAATGAAACCATGAGCTAAACCGTGAAGGGACACCCAAGACGGGAAGGTCGTGGCAGAGAGGTCAGACTAAATACGATCCCTGGGGAAGGTAATGGCAACCCACCCCAGTATTCTTGCCATGAAAACTAAATGGATCAGTACAACCAAAGATATGTCGGTATACCATCGGAAGATGGGACTCCCAGGTCGGAAGATGGTCAAAATGCTACTGGGGAGGAACAGAGGATACGTTCAACTAGCCCCAGATGTGATGACGCAGCTAGCTCAAAGCCGAAAGGACGGCTAGCGGCCGACGGTGCTGGTGGTGAACGACGAATCCGATGTTCTAAAGATCAACACACCATAGGAACCTGGAATGTAAGATCTATGAGCCAGGGCAAATTGGATGTGGTTATTGGTGAGATGTCAAGATTAAATATAGACATTTTAGGTGTCAGTGAACTGAAATGGACTGGAATGGGCCACTTCACATCAGATGACCACCAGATCTACTACTGTGGACAAGAGGACCACAGAAGAAATGGAGTAGCCTTCATAATTAATAATAAAGTGGCTAAAGCAGTGCTTGGATACAATCCAAAAAACGATAGAATGATCTCAATTCGAATTCAGGGTAAGCCATTTAACATCACAGTGATCCAAATATACGCCCCAACCACAGATGCTGAAGAAGCAGAAGTAGATCAGTTCTATGAGGATCTGCAGCACCTACTAGATAATACACCAAAAAGAGATGTTATTTTCATTACAGGAGACTGGAATGCTAAGGTGGGTAGTCAGACGACACCTGGAATTACAGGCAAGCATGGTCTGGGAGAACAAAATGAAGCAGGACATAGGCTGATAGAATTTTGCCAAGACAACTCACTGTGCATAACAAACACTCTCTTCCAACAACCTAAAAGACGACTTTATACATGGACTTCACCAGATGATCGACACCGAAATCAGATTGACTACATCCTTTGCAGCCAAAGGTGGCGGACATCTATACAGTCGGTAAAAACAAGACCTGGAGCTGACTGTAGTTCAGATCACGAACTTCTTATTGCAAAATTTAGAATCAGACTAAAGAGAATAGGGAAGACCCACAGATCAGTTAGATATGAGCTCACTAATATTCCTAAGGAATATGCAGTGGAGGTGAAGAATAGATTTAAGGGACTAGATTTAGTAGATAGGGTCCCAGAAGAACTATGGACAGAAGTTCGCAACATTGTTCAGGAGGCGGCAACAAAAACCGTCCCAAAGAAAAAGAAAACCAAGAAGGCAAGATGGCTGTCTGCTGAAACACTGGAAGTAGCCCAAGAAAGAAGGAAAGCAAAAGGCAACAGTGATAGGGGGAGATATGCCCAATTAAATGCAAAATTCCAGAGGTTAGCCAGAAGAGATAAGGAATTATTTTTAAACAAGCAATGTGCGGAAGTGGAAGAAGACAATAGAATAGGAAGGACAAGAGACCTCTTCCAGAAAATTAGAAACATCGGAGGTAAATTCCAGGCAAAAATGGGTATGATCAAAAACAAAGATGGTAAGGACCTAACAGAAGCAGAAGAGATCAAGAAAAGGTGGCAAGAATACACGGAAGATCTGTATAGGAAGGATAATAATATTGGAGATAGCTTTGACGGTGTGGTCAGTGAGTTAGAGCCAGACATCCTGAAGAGTGAGGTTGAATGGGCCTTAAGAAGCATTGCTAATAACAAGGCAGCGGGAGACGACGGTATCCCAGCTGAACTGTTTAAAATCTTGCAAGATGATGCTGTCAAGGTGATGCATGCCATATGCCAGCAAATTTGGAAAACACAAGAATGGCCATCAGATTGGAAAAAATCAACTTATATCCCCATACCAAAAAAGGGAAGCACTAAAGAATGTTCAAACTATCGAACAGTGGCACTTATTTCACATGCCAGTAAGGTAATGCTCAAGATCTTGCAAGGTAGACTCCAGCAATTCATGGAGCGAGAATTGCCAGATGTACAAGCTGGGTTTAGAAAAGGCAGAGGAACTAGAGACCAAATTGCCAATATCCGCTGGATAATGGAGAAAACCAGGGAATTTCAGAAAAACATCTATTTCTGTTTTATTGACTATTCTAAAGCCTTTGACTGTGTGGATCATAACAAATTGTGGCAAGTTCTTGGTGGTATGGGGATACCAAGTCATCTTGTCTGCCTCCTGAGGAATCTGTATAACGACCAAGTAGCAATGGTAAGAACAGAGCACGGAACAACGGACTGGTTTAAGATTGGGAAAGGAGTACGGCAGGGTTGTATACTCTCACCCTACCTATTCAACCTGTACGCAGAACACATCATGCGACATGCTGGGCTTGAGGAATCCAAGGCTGGAGTTAAAATCGCTGGAAGAAACATTAACAATCTCAGATATGCAGATGATACCACTTTGATGGCTGAAAGCGAGGAGGAGTTGAGGAGCCTTATGACGAAGGTGAAAGAAGAAAGTGCAAAAGCTGGGTTGCAGTTAAACCTCAAAAAAACCAAGATTATGGCAACCAGCTTGATTGATGACTGGCAAATAGAGGGAGAAAAAGTGGAGGCAGTGACAGACTTTGTATTTCTAGGTGCAAAGATTACTGCAGACGCTGACTGCAGCCAGGAAATCAGAAGACGTCTACTTCTTGGGAGGAGAGCAATGGCAAATCTTGATAAAATAGTTAAGAGCAGAGACATCACACTGACAACAAAGGTCCGCATAGTTAAAGCAATGGTATTCCCTGTAGTAACCTATGGCTGTGAGAGCTGGACCATAAGGAAGGCTGAGCGAAGGAAGATAGATGCTTTTGAACTGTGGTGTTGGAGGAAAATTCTGAGAGTGCCTTGGACTGCAAGAAGATCAAACCAGTCCATACTCCAGGAAATCAAGCCAGACTGCTCACTTGAGGGAATGATATTAAAGGCAAAACTGAAGTACTTTGGCCACATAATGAGAAGACAGGATACCCTGGAGAAGAAGCTGATGCTAGGGAAAGTGGAAGGCAAAAGGAAGAGGGGCCGACCAAGGGCAAGATGGATGGATGGTATTCTGGAGGTGACGGACTCAACCATTGGGGAGCTGGGGATGGTGACGGCCGACAGAAAGCTCTGGCGTGGACTGGTCCATGAAGTCACGAAGAGTCGGAAACGACTGAACGAATAAACAACAACAACAAATGGTCCAAAGTAGATACTGAAGCAAAACTGAAGAACCTCAAATCAGGGAATGCTATCAGTTGGACCTTAACAGTCTAGTCACCCACAGCTGACTGGCAGTCAGTCTCCAATGCATTCACAAATTTATGCCACATGTTGAAGGAACACCTAATAACTAAATCCTGCTCCAAAAGTTTCCATCTAGATAGATCTCCCTGGTTTGACAATGAATGTTGTTTGATGAAAAAGAAATTGAAGGCAGCTGTGAGATTTGCTCAGAGGCATTCCTCTGTACATATTTGAGCTAAGATGCTGTCCCTAAGAAGAGAATATAAGAAACTCATTAAATCAGAGGAAAAAAGTTATGCTGCTTCAATTTGGCCAGGACTTGAGCTGTCAGCAAGAAGTCATAATTCGGCTATATTTTGGCACTCTGTAACTGGAATCCTGAAAGACCGGAGATTTTCAGTTGATATACCAATCTCTGCTGAGGATTGGGAAAACTATTATCATCACTTGTTTGCCCTCTTCGAACCTGTTGAGAAACAGTTACTAAGTAGTGATTTACCACCTACTGAAGCTACACCCCTCTGGCCAACAGTATTAGAAAACAAGATCAAATCTATTATAAAAGGCCTGAACAGCAATAAAGTCCCTGGCAAGGACTTTCTACCAGCCAAGATATTTAAAAAACACCCAGACTGGGGAGACTTCCGGTGGAGGAAAATGGCGGAGTGACCAGTCCTACCGAATTCCGGGGTTAGGACTGACAATGTAGTGTTCGTCTGGCGGCTCAGGAAGGACCTTAGAGCCCCAAAATATTCTCCAGGAAAGGAGAATTCAAGGAATTATTCCCTGTGCCCTCTGGACAGCTGCTCCTTGCCGGAGGATCGCGAAACAGTGTTCCAGCGACCAAACAGTGAGTGATCAGTTGAGAGGTGGGATTGCCATCTCTTCCAAGCCGCGTTGAAGCCGAAAAACGGACATTAACTCTGACCACCCCACTTCTAAAATCACCTTTTTGCTTTTGAAGTATTGAATTTAAAGAGGCTTTCTCCAGTACAGAAATATTTATTCCCTTGGTTGATCTTTCATTATTTTTGGGACTTCTTTTTTGTATGTTTTAACTGCTTTAAAGGATTACAGTTTGAGCAAGGAAGCTGAAAGTTGAACTGCTTTATTAAAATTCTTTTTTAAGGGAATAAATGTTGTATTTTCTATTTTCTATTTTTAATTTTTTTTTAAGTAAAAGACTTTGTTGGATTTAGGACTGGTCTTTTTTTAGTCGCCCTGCAGTCGCTTTTTTTAAGCTGGGATTGGTTACTTTTTTTAAACACTGATAAAGACTTTCGATTTCAACTTGTGGCTTTGTAACTGGATACTTTGTAATTGGGAACTTTCTCTCCCCTTCAACTACTTTCTATTACTGGATTCATCTTTCATTATAAATACTATTGTTGGTCACTAGAGGGAGCCAAAGTATTAAATTTTAAAGCATTGAAGCTTTAAATCAATATATATATATATGGGGGGAATAGAAATCATGGCCACTAGAAGAGTACAAAGATGAGCCTCTGGCAAATTTGAGGGACTAAAGAGCATGTTTGAGGAGTTCATGGCTAAATGTACATAGTCTATTGCCCAATCTTTTGAGGTTCTTGAGAAAAAGGTGGATACAAGATTTCCTGACTTTGAAAAAAGATTGGAGCAGAAATTAGAGAACATGGAAGGAGATGTGAAACAAGTAACTAGCAGAGTTGATGTATTAGAAAGTGAAAGGGAGAAAGAGCTTGACAGAATTGCACTGCTTGAATTAAGGGATAAAGAATTTTGCTTAAGGCTCAGGGGAATTCCTGAAGCCAAGGAGGAGAGTCTTAAAGATAAGTTTTCACAAGCTCTGGCAGCTTTAATTGAATGGGAGGATGACAAAATGATGGAAGAAATAGAAAAAATCTTTCACATTAACTCAAAGTATGCAACTATAGATAACAAGCCGAGAGACGTTCTGGTCCAGTTTGCTAGGAAGAAAACAAGAGTATTGGTCCAACATTTTCTCTAAACTTAATATTGACAAAGTGGATATAATTGTACTGAAAGGAATTCCTGTGAGAATTTTAAGAAAGAGAAAAGAATATACTTCCTTAACTGATGTTCTGGAAAAGAATGGGATTCCTTTTCATTGGGAAAAATTGGAAGGGGTAAGTTTTACTTACCGACAACAAAGGTTTAGACTAACTTCAATCCCTAAAGCCAAAGATTTCCTTGTCAAGCATGGAACTAAGTTGGAGCAGGATGCAACTGAAAAGGCTCCATCTGGAACTAGACAAATGGATTCCACAATACAAGATGAAGTGGGTGATGGGTGCTACATCCAAAGACTTTGGTGGGTTGTTTCCGTAAAAATGGCCTTGAACTGTCTTACATGGAATATAAACGGGGCAAATGCCCCTCAAAAAAGAAGAAGTTTTTTTATTATTTGAAAAAATTGAAACATGATGTGATATGCCTACAAGAAACTCATATAAGGAAAAAAGATACAAAATATTTGGTAAATAAAAATTTGGGACAAGAATTTATTTCAGCAGGTTTGAAGAAAATCAATGGCCTTGTATTATATGTTAAAACCACATTTGAAACCATGTTTATTATTAGCTGATGAGCATGGTAGATATGTAGCAGCTGAAGTGGAACTTTATGGACTTAAATCTATTATTGTGGGAGTATATGTACCAACTGAAGATAAAAGCAATTCTTTTACACAACTTTTGAATGAACTGTCATCTTTTTCATATCAAAATTGGTGTCTAATGGGGGACTGGGATGGAGTTATTTCCCCACTGATTGACAGAACATCTGAGAAACAAATTAAAATTAAACAAGGGAAATTACCAAAATCCTTTTTTGATCTGATGGATAATTTGGCATTGGTGGACTCTTGGAGATACAAAAATGGACTGGCAAAGGATTATACTTTTTATTCTGAGAGACATAAATCTTTTTCAAGAATTGATATGATATGGATTTCAAGGGACTTGGCGAATAAAGTTTCTAAAGTGGATATTTTACCAAAGACTTTCTCTGATCATAATCCTGTAAGTATGACAATAAAGAAAACATTAAGGGCATATAGATGGAGACTGAACAAATTAATTTTACAAAAAGAAAAGGTTGCTGAGGATTGTAAGAGGAAATTAAATGATTTTTTGACATTAATTTGGATAGTCTGTAGCTTGAATCATGTCAACTGGATTTCTATTTTCTTAGTAGAAACGTTTCGCTCCTTATCCAAGGAGCTTCTTCAGTCTGAGCAAAGTTGGTAAGGGAATCCTAAATATGTTCCTAGGTAGCTGTGTGACCTTACACCTGGGGCTAGGTTATGGTTATATTGAGATGTGATTTTTAAGTCCTTTTATCATCTAAAGGAGGGTCGTTAAAATCACCATGCTGCTGTTGAGCTTCTGAAATGGTCTTAATCTTCCTAGGCACAGAAGACAAAACGGGGAGGAAGATGGGGGACAGTTTGTGCCTGAGGCCCCCACCTCTATTCAAGGAAGGATTTTCCAAGTTGGCATAAATGGATTCCTTGACCCCTCTCTCAAACCACCTATCTTCTCTGCCTAAAATGTGAACATTAATGTCCTCAAATGAGTGTCCTTTTTCTTTTAGATGAAGATAAACTGCTGACTCTGGTCCTGTGGTGTTATTTCTCCTGTGTTGGGCCATCCTCCTGTACATAGGTTGTTTGGT
The DNA here is from genome assembly GCA_023362775.1 of Charina bottae. Taxonomy (NCBI): domain Eukaryota; kingdom Metazoa; phylum Chordata; class Lepidosauria; order Squamata; family Charinaidae; genus Charina; species Charina bottae. Next base: position 99,814,079 of record JALMGJ010000001.1, on the reverse strand, counting down.
TTCTCCAATGTAGAGTTCAGAGCACTCCTCACTGCACTGGATTGCATAAACTACATTGCTTTTCTTGTGTTTTGGAGTTTGATCTTTGGGGTGTACAAGCCTCTGTCTCAGTGTGTTGGTGGGTTTGAAATATACAGGTATGTGGTGTTTGCCAAATATCCGTTTTATCTTTTCAGACACGCCAGCCATGTAGGGAATGACCAGGTTCTTTCGTTTACTCTGAGTCCCAGCCCTATCTGTCGCTGTTTTAGGTCTGGTAGATTTAGATTTGGTGAAGGCCCAATTTGGATATCCACAGGCCTTCAGGGCTGTTCTCAGGTGCTGATTTTCATTCTTTTTGGAATCCATGGAGGTGGGGATGGTTTCTGCTCTGTGTGACAATGTCCTGATGACTCCTAGTTTGTGCTGCAGTGGATGGTGGGAGTCAAACATCAGATATTGATCTGTGTGTGTGGGTTTCCTGTAGATCCCTATTTCTAGCTTGCCACCGGTCCCAATGAGGACTTCACAGTCTAGGAATGCCAGTCTGTTGTCCTTGGTGTCTTCTCTGGTGAAGCTAATGTTGGCATCTATAGTGTTTATATGGTCCGTGAAGGCCTGTACTTCCTGGGCCTTGATTTTGACCCAGGTGTCATCCACATACCTAAACCAGTGGGTGGGCACCGTTCCCTGGAATGTGTTGAGTGCTTTCTTCTCCACTTCTTCCATGTATAAATTGGCAGATTCTGTGGCTGTAATGAGCTCCACAACCGGAACTTGCTTGGTACAGCTGGCCCAGCATCACAAGACAAAGGAGAGGCAAACTAAGAAATTTGACATTCTTCTTTCTCGCAGCAAGCAGAAACAAGGAACTGGAGAAACCGCTGGGAGGAACAACAACAACAGGACCACAGAGGACAAAAAGAACATGTGGGTGAAAAATCTCTCAGACAGAGAACTTACCCAACCAGAGAGAGATGTCCTAGCCAAAGGTCTTAATTTTGCCATCACTCCCAAGCAAGTTCCGGTGGTGGAGCTCATTACAGCCACAGAATCTGCCATCCACAACAACCACCTACCTTTTGAAGAAGCAGAACAACTCCGGCTTAAAATATCTGCAGCTCTGTCCAGTGCTCAACCTCCTCCCCCCAACCTTACCGCCCAAGAGAGGAGAGCCCTGACAGCCCTCAGCAAAGATGAAACCATCACCATTTTACCTGCTGACAAAGGAAGATGTACAGTGGTTCTAAACACTGCAGACTACCACAATAAAATTACCTCACTTTTGGAGGATCACCATACATATGAAAAACTGAAAAGAGACCCCACCAACAATTACAAGAAAAAGGCAATAGACAGTTTGAAACAATTGGAACATGATGGCTCCATCGATAGGATTACCTACCACCGTCTGTATCCTGGAGAAGCCATCCCCTGCATCTACGGACTTCCTAAGATCCACAAGGAAGGAACACCCCTCCGACCCATAGTCAGCAGCATCAATTCGGTAACATACAACATTGCCAAACACCTCTCTACCATACTAGCACCTCTAGTTGGACACTCTGAACACCACATCCATAATTCGGAAGAATTTGTTTCCAAAGCAAAGATCCTGAAACTGGATACAGATGAAACTATGGTCTCCTTTGATGTGTCCTCTCTTTTCACCAGCATCCCCACCACTCATGCTCTAGCCGCTGTCAGGAAGAGACTAGAAGAGGACAGCACCCTGGAAAGGAGAAGCCATCTCAACCCAAACCAGATCTGCCATCTTCTGGACCTGTGTCTTAACACCACTTATTTCACATACAGAGGTGACTTTTACAGACAAAAACACGGCTGTGCCATGGGTTCTCCTGTGTCACCCATTGTGGCCAATTTATACATGGAAGAAGTGGAGAAGAAAGCACTCAACACATTCCAGGGAACGGTGCCCACCCACTGGTTTAGGTATGTGGATGACACCTGGGTCAAAATCAAGGCCCAGGAAGTACAGGCCTTCACGGACCATATAAACACTATAGATGCCAACATTAGCTTCACCAGAGAAGACACCAAGGACAACAGACTGGCATTCCTAGACTGTGAAGTCCTCATTGGGACCGGTGGCAAGCTAGAAATAGGGATCTACAGGAAACCCACACACACAGATCAATATCTGATGTTTGACTCCCACCATCCACTGCAGCACAAACTAGGAGTCATCAGGACATTGTCACACAGAGCAGAAACCATCCCCACCTCCATGGATTCCAAAAAGAATGAAAATCAGCACCTGAGAACAGCCCTGAAGGCCTGTGGATATCCAAATTGGGCCTTCACCAAATCTAAATCTACCAGACCTAAAACAGCGACAGATAGGGCTGAGACTCAGAGTAAACGAAAGAACCTGGTCATTCCCTACATGGCTGGCGTGTCTGAAAAGATAAAACGGATATTTGGCAAACACCACATACCTGTATATTTCAAACCCACCAACACACTGAGACAGAGGCTTGTACACCCCAAAGATCAAACTCCAAAACACAAGAAAAGCAATGTAGTTTATGCAATCCAGTGCAGTGAGGAGTGCTCTGAACTCTACATTGGAGAAACCAAACAACCTATGTACAGGAGGATGGCCCAACACAGGAGAAATAACACCACAGGACCAGAGTCAGCAGTTTATCTTCATCTAAAAGAAAAAGGACACTCATTTGAGGACATTAATGTTCACATTTTAGGCAGAGAAGATAGGTGGTTTGAGAGAGGGGTCAAGGAATCCATTTATGCCAACTTGGAAAATCCTTCCTTGAATAGAGGTGGGGGCCTCAGGCACAAACTCTCCCCCATCTTCCTCCCCGTTTTGTCTTCTGTGCCTAGGAAGATTAAGACCATTTCAGAAGCTCAACAGCAGCATGGTGATTTTAACGACCCTCCTTTAGATGATAAAAGGACTTAAAAATTACATCTCAATATAACCATGACCTAGCCCCAGGTGTAAGGTCACACAGCTACCTAGGAACATATTTAGGATTCCCTTACCAACTTTGCTCAGACTGAAGAAGCTCCTTGGATAAGGAGCGAAACGTTTCCACTGAGAAAATAGAAATCCAGTTGACATGATTCAAGCTACAGACAATTCCACCTGGATGACTGAGAACCTTCATAGACATATTAATTTGGATAATGAAATAGATTTAAAAACTGTTTGGGATAGCAGTAAAGCGGTTATGAGGGGGCATTTTATCTATCATAATTGTAGTCTTAAGAAGAAATCTCAACAAAAGTTACAAATGGTTTTGGATCAGATTAAGCTGAAAGAAATTAAGTTAAAGGAAAAACCGACAGATAACAATATTGTGTACCAACTTAAGTTACTACATCAGCAATTGTCAGTGTTGACTGTGAAAGAAATAGAAACAAAGTTGAAGTATGCTAAACAGAGACATTTTGAATTCGCTAATAAACCAGGAACATGGCTAGCATATAAATTGAGGAAAGAAAGAGAGAAGAAAATGATATTAAAAATTCAAGAAGGAAATGTGGAATTATTGGACAATGAGAAGATTAAGAAAGCATTTTATAGTTTTTTCTGTAACTTGTATAAAAAACAAGAATTCTCCTTGGAAAAGACAGACAAATATTTGAATAAACAAGATTTACCAAAACTTTCAGTCACAGAAACCAATATTGAATAATCCCTATAACTACTTTTGAAATAGTCAAAGCCATAAAAAGAACTAAATTGGGGAAAGCACCAGGTCCCGATGGTTTGCCTGCATTATATTGTAGATGTTTTGAAGATCAGATTCTTCAACCTTTCAAAAGACCGATGAACTCTCTTTTGTTAGGTTCTGCAATGCCAGATTCATGGAAAGAAGCTAACATTGCACTTTTACCAAAGGAAGGACAAGACCCTTCTTTAATTAAGAATGACAGACTAATTTCATTGCTGAACAATGGCTATAAAATATTTGCTTCAATACTGGCTGAAAGAATGAAGAAAATTCTACAGGAATTTATTCACCACGATCAATGTGGGTTCTTACCCAAAAGAAAGCTAAAAGATAATGTAAGAATTGTTTTGGACATTATAGAATACTTACAATATCATAATGAATGTCAAGCAGCTATCTTCCTAGACGCAGAGAAAGCTTTCAACAATTTGAACTGGAGTTTTATGTTTAAAGTCTTGGAAAATATGGACTTTGGAGAGTATTTTATTCAGGGAATTAAGTCAATCTATACACCTCAAAAGAAGCATATTGTGAATGAGTTAACTGAATTGTGTCATATACAAAAAGGGACAAGACAAGGATGTCCTTTGTCACCTTTGCTCTTTATTTTGGTGTTGGAAGTTTTTAATAGAGATATTAGAAGAGACGAACAAATAAAGGGATTAAATATTTAAAAAGAGGTCTTTAAACTGAGGGCTTTTGCTGATGATTTAGTTTTGATACTACAAGACTCTCTGGATACTGTGGAGCATCTGATGAAGAAATTGAGAGAATTTGGGTCATTGGCAGGACTTAAAGTAAATAAACAAAAAACAAAGATGCTGACCAAAAATATGATTTCGTCCAATCAAGATTTGTTGATGGGTAAGACTGGTTTTAAGATTGAAAAAAAGGTATTTGGGGGTGATTTTATCAACCAAGAATAGTATGTTGTTTCAGAATAATTATGTTAAAATTTGGAATGATGTGAAAAAAGATCTGTTAAGATGGGAAAAATTACAATTGTCTCTTATGGGGAGAATATCTGTGATTAAGATGAATGTTTTGCCTAGGATGTTGTTCCTTTTTCAGACTACACCAATTTTGTCAACAGATTTACCATTTAAACAATGGCAGAAGGATATCTCTAAGTTCATTTGGCAAGGCAAGAAACTTAGAATTAAATATAAATTGTTACAAGATGCCAAAGAACGAGGTGGTCTGGGTTTACCTGATTTAAAATTGTATTCTGATGCCTGTTGTGTGCTTTGGATGAAGGAATGGATAACTTAGAAGAACAGGAAATTACTGCAACTTGAAGGACATGAATTGAGATTTGGGTGGCATGCCTATTTGTGGTATGATAAAATTAAAGTTAATAGAGATTTTAAAAAACATTTTTTTGGAGTGCCATAATGGGGGTTTGGAACAAATATAAAGCAAGACTGTCTCCTAATGTACCATTGTGGTTGTCACCTCATGAAGCATTTGTTAGAAGAGAAAATGCAGGGGGAACAAGCTGGTTAAATTATAAAGATTTGTTAAATTTTGAAGAGGGTGAACCGAAGCTTAAAACAAGGGAACTGTTAGGGTTGGAAGTTTTACATGTCATTTGTTTACATATCTACAATTGTTAGAACATTTTAAAGTGGATAAAAAGAATTTCAGATTTGTTAATGAAACAACTCAATTTGAAATGGAACTCTGTATAAATGATGAACATGTTATTACAAAGATGTATAAAATGTTGTTACAGATGAATTTAGAAGATGAACAAGTTAAAGAATGTATGATTAAATGGGGTAAAAATTGTGGATACAATATTATGTTGGAGCAATGGGGGAACATGTGGAACAAAGGTTTGAAATTTACTTTGAATTATAACTTAAAAGAGAATTTTTATAAAATGATGTATCGTTGGTATTTAACTCCAGATAAGTTATCAAACCCCTTCATGGATCACTGCCTTGTCATGGCGAAGGGGCTTGCGTAACTCAATGAAGTCAGGTCAAGAAGAACAGGTCATGATGGAGAGTTCTGACAAAACGTGGTCCAAAACTGGAGGAGGGAATGGCAAACCACTCCAGTATCCTTGCCAAGAAAACCCATGGACAGTATCAAAAGGCTAAAAGATATGACGCCGGAAGATGAGCCCCTCAGGTCGGAAGGTGTCCAAAATGCTAATTTATTCAGTTCGAATCCAAGGCAAACCATTCAACATCACAGTGATCCAAGTCTATGCCCCAACCACTGATGCCGAAGAAGCTGAAGTTGACCGGTTCTATGAAGACCTACAACACCTTCTAGAACTAACACCAAAAAAAAGATGTCCTTTTCATCATAGGGGACTGGAATGCTAAAGTAGGAAGTCAAAAAACAACCGGAATAACAGGCAAGTTCGGCCTCGGAGTACAAAATGAAGCAGGGCAAAAGCTAATAGAGTTTTGTCAAGAGAACACGCTGGTCATAGCAAACACTCTTTTCCAACAACACAAGAGACGACTCTACACATGGACATCACCAGATGGTCAATACCGAAATCAGATTGATTATATACTTTGCAGCCAAAGATGGAGAAGCTCTATACAATCAGCAAAAACAAGACCTGGAGCTGACTGTGGCTCAGATCATGAGCTTCTTATCGCAAAATTTAGGCTTAAATTGAAGAATGTAGAGAAAACCACTAGACCACTCAGGTATGACCTAAATCATATCCCTTATGAATATACAGTGGAGGTGAGGAATAGATTTAAAGGATTAGACCTGGTAGACAGAGTGCCTGAAGAACTATGGATGGAGGTTCGTATTATTGTACAGGAGGCAGCAACTAAAACCATCCCAAAGAAAAAGAAATGCAAGAAAGCAAAGTGGCTGACTGATGAGGCTTTACAAATAGCTGAGGAAAGAAGGGAAGCAAAAGGCAAGGGAGAAAGGGAAAGATATAAACAACTGAATGCAGAATTCCAGAGAATAGCAAGGAGAGATAAGAAGGCCTTCTTAAATGAACAATGCAAAGAAATCGAGGAAAACAATAGAATGGGGAAGACTAGAGATCTCTTCAAGAAAATCGGAGATATCAAGGGAACGTTTTGTGCAAAGATGGGCATGATAAAGGACAAAAAAGGCAGGGACCTAACAGAAGCAGAAGAGATTAAGAAGAGGTGGCAAGAATACACAGAAGAACTATACAAGAAAGATCTTAATATCCCTGATAAATACGATGGTGTGGTCACTGACCTTGAGCCGGACATCCTAGAGAGTGAAGTCAAGTGGGCCTTAGGAAGCATTACTAACAACAAAGCTAGCGGAGAAGACAGTATCCCAGCTGAGCTATTTAAAATCCTAAAAGATGATGCTGTTAAAGTGCTGCACTCAATATGCCAACAAATTTGGAAAACTCAACAGTGGCCACAGGATTGGAAAAGGTCAGTTTACGTTCCAATTCCAAAGAAAGGCAATGCCAAAGAATGTTCAAACTACCGTACAATTGCGCTCATTTCACATGCTAGCAAGGTTATGCTCAAAATCCTACAAGCTAGGCTTCAGCAGTATGTGAACCGAGAACTAACAGAAGTGCAAGCTGGGTTTCGAAGAGGCAGAGGAACTAGAGATCAGATTGCCAACATTTGCTGGATCATGGAAAAAGCAAGAGAGTTCCAGAAAAACATCTACTTCTGCTTCATTGACTACGCTAAAGCCTTTGATTGTGTGGATCACAACAAACTGTGGCAAAGTCTTAAAGAGATGGGAGTACCAGACCACCTTACCTGTCTCCTGAGAAACCTGTATGTGGGTCAAGAAGCAACAGTTAGAACCGGACATGGAACAACCGACTGGTTCAAAATTGGGAAAGGAGTACGACAAGGCTGTATATTATCACCCTGCTTATTTAACTTATATGCAGAGTACATCATGAGAAATGCCGGGCTGGATGAATCACAAGCCGGAGTTAAGATTGCCGGGAGAAATATCAACAACCTCAGATATGCAGACGATACCACCCTAATGGCAGAAAGTGAAGAGGAACTAAAGAGCCTCTTGATGAGGGTGAAAGGAGAGAGTGCAAAAGCTGGCTTGAAACTCAACATTAAAAAAACCCAGATCATGGCATCTGGTCCCATCACTTCCTGGCAAATAGGAGGGGAAGAAATGGAAGCAGTGACAGATTTTATTTTCTTGGGCTCCAAGATCACCGCAGACGGTGACTGCAGCCATGAAATTAAAAGACGCTTGCTCCTTGGGAGGAAAGCTATGGCATACCTAGACAGCATATTAAAAAGCAGAGACATCACCTTGCCAACAAAGGTCCGTATAGTTAAAGCTATGGTTTTTCCAGTAGTAATGTATGGCTGTGAGAGTTGGACCATAAGGAAGGCTGAGCGCCGAAGAATTGATGCTTTCGAGCTGTGGTGCTGGAGAAGACTCTTGAGAGTCCCTTGGACTGCAAGGATGTCAAACCAGTCAATCCTAAAGGAAATCAACCCTGACTGCTCATTGGAAGGACAGATGCTGAAACTGAAGCTCAAATACTTTGGCCACCTAATGTGAAGAGAGGACTCACTGGAAAAGACCCTGATGCTGGGAAAGACTGAAGGCAAAAGGAGAAGGGGACGGCAGAGGATGAGATGGTTAGATAGCATCACCGATGTAATGAACATGAATTTGAGTAAACTCCGAGAGACAGTGGAGGACAGGAAGGCCTGGCGTGCTATGGTCCATGAGGTCACGAAGAGTCGGACACGACTAAACGACTGAACAACAACAAAAGTTATCAAAAATGTATAATGGAGTAACGAATGTTTGTTGGAAATGTTCTCTTGGTGAAGGAACTTTTTATTACCTTTGGTGGACTTGTGAGAAGGCCAAAAAATTCTGGCATCAAATATGTGTTAATATTCAAAAGATCCTCAAAGTGGACTTACAAAAAACACCAGAACTGTTTCTCTTGGGTCTGATGGAGAAGCAGCTAGAGAAACAACATGGGACTTTGCTTTTATATATGATTACAGCAGCAAGACGTTTATATGCACAATGATGGAAAGATCCACAAGTACCTACAGTGGAAGACTGGATTATCAAACTGATGGAGCTGGCCCAAATGGCCAAGTTAACAGCATTGATAAGAGAAAATACTGTTTCTGGATTTGTTTCTACTTGGCAACCACTTTTAGACTACTTTCTTGTGTCAGAAAAAAATGAAGTTTTGATTTTGGGTTTTAATGATTAAATGGTTTGATTTCATAGAAATAATGTTACTAAGTCTATGAAGGTTCTCAGTCATCCAGGTGGAATTGTCTGTAGCTTGAATCATGTCAACTGGATTTCTATTTTCTTAGTGGAAACGTTTCACTCCTTATCCAAGGAGCTTCTTCAGTCTGAGCAAAGTTGGTAAGGGAATCCTAAATATGTTTAGGATTAAACATATTTAGGATTCCCTTACCAACTTTGCTCAGACTGAAGAAGCTCCTTGGATAAGGAGTGAAACGTTTCCACTAAGAAAATAGAAATCCAGTTGACATGATTCAAGCTACAGATAATGTTACTAAGGTTTAACTAATGGTAAGAGATTATATTTGTAAATGTATTCATATCTGTATTAGAGAAGGTCTGAAGTAACTTTGTTTCTGTTCTCTCTCTGTTCTGCACTTTTATAGTTTTTCTTTTTTTTTTTAGTTCTGTAGCCTATCTGTTCTATATTCTATATTTTGTATTTTAATTATATTCTGAAAACTAATAAAGTTCTTTAAAAAATAAATACCCTGACTGGTGGGCCCCTCTCTTGGTGGGTTTATTTACACATATAATACCTGCCATATCCCAGCAGGGTGGAAGATGGCAATTGTAGTTCCTATATACAAAAAAGGGAATGAAAAGGACCCTAGCAATTACAGGCCCATCAGTCTAATATATATTGTAGCTAAATATGTGCTAGGTTCCTCTTGAGTAGAGTTGAGAGCTGTGTAGCTGAAAAGTGCATTCCCGCAGAAGAACAAGCTGGCTTTAGACAGAGTTGATCCACTATCGACAATTGCTTTGTCTTGAACCATCTAATTACAAAATATGTAAGGGAAGACAACTGTTGGCTGCCTTTATAGACCTTAGTGCAGCATCTGACACAGTAAACAGAGAAATATTATGGAGGAAATTGACTGTCCTCCATATGGAACCCAGACTGCTTGCACTGATTAAAGCCCTTTACACAACTACATGCTTGAGAGTGCTGGCTTGGGGTTAATGGAGCCATGACAAGTAGGATCAATACTCACAAAGGTGTAAAAGAAGGGTGCATATTTGCACCACTGCTATTCAGTCTATATTTTAATGACTTACCAGGACTGATGAAGGATCCTGAAGTACACATACCTAAGGTACTCAACACACATCGCAACACCTTGCTATACACTGACGATATGATTTTACTATCATATTCGCATGTTGGGTTGTCTAGGTTGCTAAGAAGATTTGTCTCCTACTGTCATAATAATTCTCTGATTATTAACAAATCAAAGTAAAAAATCATGGTTTTTAGAAAACGACATCACAGCCATAGAGGGTTATTAGATGGTGAGCCAACTGAGCAAGTCAACACCTTTCCTTATTTAGGAGTAGTCTTCTCTGAGATTGGATCTTGGCTCCCTCATCATGAAAGGAGCTCACTCAGAGCGAGGGCACATGTGAATTCACTGTTAAAATTGATAAATCACTGCTATCCAAGTTCCTTAGCCCCAATTATTAAGGTAATTATTAAGGTATACAAAGCCAAGGTTACCCCATGTTCTTATATGGAGCTGAGGTTTGGGGCTTAAAACACGTCCCATTATAAGAACAAACACAATCACAGCATCTAAGAAGTATCTTGGGTGTGGATAAAAGGATCTCAGCTGCTGCAGTTAGAGCCAAATTGGGACTTTATACAATTTGTTCTTTGTCTAAAACCAGGGCTTACAATTATTGGTGCAAAATCAATGCTATGGAAACTGACAGGCTCCCAAAATTGAGTCTGATAGAACAGACTAAATCTCAATTAGAGACCTCTTGGATTGTACAACTGATGAATTATATCAGGAGCTTTAATGTCCCTGATTCTTATCCAATTGTCTCTGGAAAACAAGTTAAAAAGATTTCTGCATGAAAATTTTTGGATATAGCAGCTCAGAGAGGTATAGCTACCCTCAGTAAGGCCAGCACACTGAAATGGACGAGCCACTATAAACACACCTTCCAAATTGCCACATATTTAAACACAAAAATGCCCAAGCATCTGGGGGGGGGTATTTACTAGAGCAATATTTGAGCAGCTGGACACAATGGTTAAATATGGAAGGTTTAACCAAGTCCCTTATGATGAATGTACTTGTATTTGCGGAGCCCCAGAGATAGAGGACATAGCACATACGTTATTTGAATGTCAACTGTATAAGAAAGAAAGAGATCAATATATTGGAGCGCACATTAGACTAACGGCCTCTTGGGATCCATACACTAAAACAACATATTTCATGTGCAGTCAAACCCCAAATTACAGATAATAAGGCCCTTTATCTGAACAAAACAGTACAATTGAGAACTACATATGTGCATCTGTTTGGGGTAAATTGTAGGGGTGACACAGAAATATGATTTGCATTTTCTTTTACTTATGACCTTTACTCTATTTTGTAACATATGGTCTTATTACTGTTTTGTAGTTTATACTTGGTATTCTGATGTGGCCTAATGGATAATCAATAAAATATTATTCTTATTACTATTAAAGCAGTATTTCCTGGTTTCATACATCATTAGTACATAAAACAGTACATTCTGTAATTATAGTCCAGCAAACATACTTTTCACAGCTCTGCAACGGTTTTGTGGGGCCTATTCACACATGTGCAACTAGGAGCAAATTTTCAAACTCTTGTAAGTACTATTATCACAGGGACAGACATGAAGAGAATATTTATAACACCTCCAATGGTACATACTATTCTTAGTATAGGAACAAATGCAGGCTTACAATCTTGATCACTTTTTGAACCATACCTATACGTACCTACTGAATTCAGAGTCCAACCAACTGACTAAGTTTGAATTCTAGAAGAAGTGAGGCAGAAAATCCACTATGCAAACACCTATTTATAAGTGATGGCTCTGAAGTATTACAGCTGCCATCCGTTTTTATCATTTTGGAAAGGCTTGGCCAATTTGGTACTTTTTACATGTCCCTTAGTATTTTTCCACTTGAATGTCAGCAATTCATCTAGTTCACATGGGAACTGTCTCTTGTTTTGAGAACTACTTTGTGTTTGGAGAACCATCTTTGTTTTGTCTTCTTGAAAGTCTTCTTTTTGGTATCTTGCCATAAGCTACATAAAGTGAAATCTTCCAGAATAAGCACTATGGCTTACTCTGAATAAATCTCATGTATTTCATCTTCCACACATGTCCATTAATATCTTCATGCAAGTACACAGCAGAAGGTATATAGACAGGAACTAAACAGTTACAAAATCAATGTATGTACGTAACTACAAAGTAATACTGGTAAAAAAATGGATATATTATGAACACAAAAGGTAGCTGTTTTGGCCAGCTGAAAATACAAGAGAAATATTCTAATTTGGAACACAAAATAGAGGAGAAAGTAGGCAAAGAAACGAACATAGCTCAAGAATTGGAACCACTGCTTACCTTCTCGGATTTCTACTAATTGTGTATGTTAGATTTGCCCAGACAGAAGTAATTACATGCTTCCGATGGGATGCTGTTATGTGGAGATAAAAACAAAAGCTGTCTAACGCTGTCTCCTGGTGTTGAAATAGCCCTTTCCTCAGCTTAAGCTTATACCTTGTTCTGAAATATCAGCATTGCTTTAAAAACAGGTCTCTGTTTAGAACTTGCAAGTGAAGGTCACATATTAAAAAAACCCTGAAATTAGTTAGTAAATTGTGAATTCCAATGCACAGTGGATGCCCAACTCTCAGATCCAGTTCATAACTACAAGGTAAATCCCATGAGTACAAAGTATTTGTATCTGAATGTGTAAACTGAGACAGAAAACTACAGATGAAGGCAAAAAAGGTATTACAGTTGACATGGGTCACTCTAATTCCTCTTGCAATATAATGTAGAAAATAAGGAAGATGACCTTGATGGAGATATGCAGGGATTGTAACCAAGGCAAATATTGTAACCAATATTTAAGTCCAGAATTACAACATCCAGAAGCAGCTCGGTAAAGGTAAAGGTTTTCCCCTGCACAGTCGTGTCCGACTCTAGGGGCCGGTGCTCATCTCCGTTTGTTAGCCGAAGAGCCAGCGCTGTCCGAAGACGCTTCCGCAGTCATGTGGCCGGCATGACAAGCACGGAACGCTGTTACCTTCCCACCGAAGTGGTACCTATTCATCTACTTGCATTTGCATGCTTTTGAATTGCTAGGTTGGCAAGAGCTGGAGCTACTGCAGGAGCTCACTCTGCACGCAGGGCTAGGGATTCGAACCGCCGACCTTCAGCAGCTCAGGCAGACCTAATTCACTGAAGTACAGTATAAGAAGGGGGAGAAGGTACAACATAATTAGACCTGCAAGATTCTGTTATTATAGCCAAACTCAGTAAGAATAGTTTTAGCTTTCCCATGGAGTTGATTTCTTGGTCTGGTCTACCTAGGGGGGCTGACATCAATCTTGCAAGTCTGATTCTGCTGTACCTCCTCCCTCTCCTTATAATTCAGTGAATTAGGGCTGCTTATGAACACTGTTTGTTGAGGACTTAAAATGTGTTTTACCCCTCGTCAGGCTAGTAACGGACCTTGCACGTCTCCTTCAAGGTCATCTTCTTTACTCTCTCCAATAGCTTCTCTCCAGAGTTATGGATCATCAAAACACAGGAAACAACCCAATATTAGCTCAGATTCTTTATCCACCCCATACTGCCTATTCTGGCAATAGCTTTCCAAGGCTTCAGGGATTTTTTTCCCCCTGTCACCTACAATCTGGCTGATTTTCTATACTGGAAATGCTGCAGCCTGAAACTGATACAAGGATCCTCGACATGCATGGTTATATTGGCCAGTCAGCCATTTCTCTCTGTACATATAATCACATTCAGCTATTATGCCAAATCTGGCTAGTACTCCATCTAACACACTAAAGTCTCAGAAAGATATAAAAGTTTTCCCAGTCTTCTGAGAGACTGCTACCTAAAGATACTGAACCTGAGACTTACGCAGCTCAACCTAAACCTGAGCAAATAGAGAACTGATGCACTAGATCATAGCTTTCCAAAGTGTTTATCGCGACACACTACTGTGTCGCCTGTGGTGTCCCGGTGTGTTGCGCGAAAACCCGGAAGTGCTGATGGGGGGACCCGTAAGAAGCGGCACCCCTGCCAATCAGCGCTGCCACTGCAGCGCTAATTGCCAGGGTTTCGATTCTTCCGGTTCCCATCAGCGCTTCCAGGGTTTTGCGTGACACACCAGGACACCGCAGGCTGCACCGCTGCCGCCGCCATTGGTATATGTTGCCAACATGAAAAGTTTGGAAAGCTCTGCACTAGAGACCCATGGTTCCTAGGATTCAAATTCCCTAATGCCAGCAAAGCACTCTGAACTTAAAACAGTCAAATCCCATTTCAGACATAAGCTCTCTAGAATACTAGCATTAGGCAGATGACTTACTCTTTTAACTTCAATTTCCAGAAAAAAATTGCAGAAGGAAAGGGATATTATTGAGCTTTTTGAATGTCACCTGTTTCAACACTAGCTCTAAATCTGGATGGCCGGATGTCACTGAGAAGTTCAAAATGAAGTAAGCAGCCCATTTGTCCTCAGAATATATAAATCCAAGCTATAGTACACCCTCACATAGTAATTAAATTTTAGCTGGCATGAATTTACCCTATCCCATTTCAAAAAGTCACCTGAGTTGATCATTAATACCACAGACTCTGGCAACGAATTCCATAAATTAATTACACCTTCTGCCAAGCGGATTTTTTTTTTGGCCAGGTCCAATATTAATTTACACTCAGCATCAACAATGACCGTGACTTTTCGCCTGTACTGAAGGGAGAACTTTCTTTAATCTCCACATCATTCTTATAACCCCTCTCTCTCTATAATGCACTTGTAAACATTTTAGAACTAATGATATGATGTATCTGAAACACTGGGGCATGCACTCACTTCAGTGGCAGTTTCCCCCGGCCTGGAAAGCAGAAGAAACTTACAACTTTGCTTCTCCCATCAGGATGTAGGGCCACTGGGAAACTGCAGTCCTTGCCTCCCAGGAACGATATTGAGAAAAAGAGGAAAAACAGCTATTCCAATCCATCAGCGAAAGGAATGTTGGCTTTTTCTACTGGCCAAAGAATCAAGAGCTACCAAGTGCTATTTAAAGCAAGGACATTGTCAAGCGATGATAAAACAGCCACAGCTGAGCATAAGGGATATGGTTCCTCTATTTTATTATCGACATGAGCCATTCTGGGAGTCAATAACTGTCTGAGAAGCAAGATAAAAAATGCTGCAAGTAGATCAGTAAGTAATGCTACTCATAGATGGGACAATGACATCCAGCAAAGCTGGAAAGTGCTTAAGAAAGCATACCTGACTCCTCTGGATGCTGCGTTTGCCAAGCTGGACCCACCAATGGCTGCAGATTGTGATGCTGGCCCTGCACTCTGCATGCTCAGTCTCGGCATCGATCTTGCTCCAGAGAGGGTTGGTTTATTATAAGGCACAAAGCCCACCAGAGAAGCACCGAGTCCTGAGGTTCTATTGGGCCCCTGTATTCCAGCAAGGAACCTGGGAGTCATTCCTGCTGAGAGTCCAGGAAGATTCACCATTGAGTGCCGATACCGTGAGGTTATGGGGCCAGTTCCACTATTGGACAAGCACTGTTGGCAGGAACATGTGGGCCCAGTGTGAGGAGGTGCTGTGGCTGTGGCTACTGGGTACGGAGAGTCCACACACCGGCGGATTCTTCGCTGGTACCCAGTGGTTTTGTTAGTCTGGGTCAGTGATACAAAATCAATCCCATAATTGTAACCAAAGGGCCCAAGATCCACCTGAGGGCTACTGAGCGAGAAAGCTTGCTCCAAATAGACACAAACATTCATCTCGTATGGAAACCAGCTTCCTTCATCATTCTGCCACTCCCAAACTACTCCCTGTCCAGCGGCCGAATCAAGCTGGAAGACATGTCTGCGCACAGCCCGCATGGACCCTAGAGGGAAAAACACGACAAATCAGAAAATAAAACTATGCATGAAAACTAAAGGCAGTAAAGGAAGGATTTTGTGTAGCTCAGGAAACTCAGTATTAATTGTTGTGATTTTTTTCATTCACATTAGACTAGGAGGGGAAAAAATGATAATGCCAGGATACATTATTTGATCACTTATTTTTGCAGCAGTTCTCCAGGACATCAGACATAGAAAAATGTTTTGAATCACCTGCTATCTGATTATTTTTTCAGAAGAAATGCCAGAAATTCTACCTAGGACCGTTTGCATTCATAGCAACGTCTCTATCAGTAAGTAGGATCCCTTTTTTGAGATTCAGATGTAAAGGTTAAAGACCAGTTGGAAATTTATCAACTTCTACTGTATTTGAATTGATAAGGCGGTATGAAAATCAAGGTGTTTTTCATTGTTTTGTATAAAAAGCTAACTGCTTATCTATGTGTTATTTAAAAACACACAAAATAATGTAACAATGCTCGTTTTACTTTTCTCTCATTCCTTTTTCCCTTTGTATCATGTTATTTATAGTAAGAGGCTGAGGACAGAAACTGTCTTAACTATGCAGCATATATTCATTTTTTTTAGCGTTAAATACTGTCATAAGTTGAGCCAGTTTGGTGTAGTGCAGGGCTTTCCAAAGTTTTCCTGCGGCGACAGACCAACCGCCGCTGGTGTGTCGCCGCGGGAAAACCCGGAAGTGCCGCCGTTGCGGCAGCGCGCAAAAACCCGGAAGCGCTGCTGCCGCTTTCGGGTTTTTGCGCGCCACCGTTGGTATGTCGCCGCGGGAAAACTCCCTCTGTGGGGGGAGATGGGCGGTGATATAAGTTGGATAAATAAATAAATAAATAAAACCCGGAAGCGCTGCTGCCGCTTTCAGGTTTTTGCGCACCGCCGTTGGTGTGTCGCCGCAGGAAAACCCGGAAGTGCTGATGATGATCAGCGCTTCCGGGTTGTGTGGCGACACACCAGACTGTGTGTGGCGACACACTTTTGTGTCGCCACACACAGTTTGGAAAGCTCTGGTGTAGTGGTTAAGGCATCAGACTAGAAACCGGGAGACCGTGAGTTCTAGTCCCACCTTAGGCACAGAGCCAGCTGGGTGACTCTCTCAGCCCTAGGAAGCAGGCAATGGCAAACCACTTCTGAAATCTTATCAAGAAAACTGCAGGAACTTGTCCAGGCAGTCACCAGGAGTCAAGACTGACTGAAAGGCACCAACCCCCCACCCAAAAAACCAGTCATAAATAATTACATTCTTCAGCATAAAGGGTATAGGCCACTTTCCTTATATAAGCTGCTTTCGTTGGGGATGGGAATGACATCATCTGGAGCAGTGTTTCTCAACCGTGGCAACTTGAACACGTGTGGATTTCAACTCCCAGAATTCCCCAGCCAGCCATGGAATTCTGGGAGTTGAAGTCTACATGTCTTCAAGTTGCCACGGTTGAGAAACACTAATCTGGAGCAATGAACAGACAGGGGGACACAGGCAGACGTCCCCCACTTCCCTCATTTAGCAATTCTCTTCATTGCTCTCAACTGAGACTCTAAATGCTCAGAGCCATTTCTAGATAAGCTGCTCCCTTCTGTCTCAGGAAGGGAGGCTTCCTGTCATTTTCTCTCACTTCCTATGGAGAGACCAGACTGTCTGGAAGCAGAATCCAGAGTTGTCTTTTTCGCACGGTGTATTTCGGATGATTTGCAGATGGTTGCTTTATTTTATAAAGCCCATCTGACATGCTGCAGAGGGTAACGGGCTGCATAAAAATAACACAGAAATCATTTCTGTTTTGTCTGGAGGAGGGGGGAAGTAGTCTGTGAAAATAGAATGCCCACATTTTAAAAGAAATGCAGAATCTTTTATGATTAGTTAACATTGATGAGTGTTTGTTGGTAGTCAACTGTTTTAGTTTATTTAGAATATTAGCATTGATATAGGTCAGAAGACAGTTACCTGAGGAAAAGAATGGGTTCACACAGTTTACACAGCTAAGGTTTGTTTAACAAATCATAATTTCCTCAGGGCATACAATACCCTAAGCCAAAAGCAAACAAGCCACATTATGGCTTAGTCTGCTGTGTAAACAAACAAACAAACAAACAAACAAACAGAGTTTGCTTTTCTTAATCCACTGCTCCAACCAAAAAGCCAGAAACATTGTTTTTTGGGAGATACTCTTCTCCCATATTCCATAAGAAAAACTGAGGCCAAGAGAATGTTGGCAACCTAGTAAGTGAGATTTAGTCCAGGTTTACAGCTCTCTCTCAGCACTTCAGACTGTGCCTAGAAGAGAATGCTCTACACCATGTTGGATGTAGCCACTATTAAGCCATATTCACTCCAGATAATACAGCTGCTTCCTACCTGTATCTTGCCGGAACTGGGTGAGACTTGGTATGTCAATTATGTAGGGGGCCAGAGTTGAGTCAGCCTGTCCCAAGGGTATGCTGCCATTGACAGGCCAAGTTCCCACTGATCGCCGGCCTTTCACCATGAGAACCTGGAAAGACTGCTCAATGTAGCTGCACACACTACTTCGGTATGGCCTCCACCTGCCGAACTCATCCTGCCACTCCCACACAGCCACTCCTGGATCTGAGAGTGATGGTGGAGGTCCAGCAGATGTACTAGGCAAAGTTGCCATTTTTCAATGGGTTTCCCCCACTTAAAACAAAATGGACAGGAACTTGGAAGTGGTGTTAAATCAGAATCCAATCTGTCATCTTCAGCAACAATACCTTGATAGACCTGTGGTGGAAAAGGAAAAGACATTAATCATACGATATCAACCACTATTTCTCAGACATTAGCAGCTGAGCTACAGTGCAAAAGTCGATGTAATATCATCTCTTCCAAGACAAGACAGAATCCTATCTATCCCTTTAGTTTCTAATCTACAGTATGATCATAATACAAATTATCTATCTAGGTCAGCCTTTCTCAATCTTTTGACCCTGGAGGAACCCTTGAATTTTTTTTCAGGCCTGGGGGAACCCCTGCACATTCAGGCTCAAATATAGGCCAGAAGTTAAAAAATTATTATATTCGTTCCATGTGTAGGCCTGTATATATGCATTAACAGTGTTCTTAAACTGAAAATAAAGAATGAAACTTATCTCTTTAATGTGAAGTTGCCCGAATTTGAAATAGTTTTTTAAATAAATCATGATCTCCCAGGGAACCCCTAGTGACCCCTCGCGGAACCCTAGGGCGCCACGGAACCCTGGTTGAGAAACCCTGGTCTAGGTCTTAGAACTGTCTACACAACTTCTGTTTGAACATACTTTCCACTTCTATAGAAAACTGGTTCCATTTCCACTGCTGAACTGCACTTACTGTTAGGAAGTTTTCCCAATGCTCCACCGTAATCTGCATTCCTGTAATTTAAGCCCGTTATTCTATTCCTGGAACACTAAACAGACAAATCACTGTTGGGGAGAAAGGTGACTGAGCAGCAGTGAGAGAGAACTGGAATGAAGCTTCTTAGCTGGCACACCTGTTGAAATAACTACAGTCAGGACCAGAAATATTGGAACAAGGATAACTGTTTTGGCAGTTGGCCTCTGTACACCACCACATTGAAGTTGAAAGGAAACACACCCAGATGGGAGCAAGTCAGGACTTTCAGCTGTAATTCAAGGGGTGTGACAAAAGTGGGGCACTAACCATTCAGGAAGTACAGCCAGTGGCATACACACACACCCATCGTTGGTGGCGCATAAGTAATGGAACAAACCAACATCATTACAAACATAAGGATCGCCTTTAATACCTGGATGAAAATCCTTTGCAGTCAATGACTGCCTGAAGTCTGGAACCCATGGACATGACCAAATGCTGAGTTTCCTCCCTCGAGATGCTTTGCCAGGCCTTTACTGCAGCTGCCTTCAGCTGCTGCTTGTTTGTGGGTCTTTCTGCCTTCAGTCTTGTCTTCAGTAAGTGAAAAGCATTCTGTTGGGTTGAGATCAGGTGACTGACTTGGCCATTGAAGAACATCCCACTTCTTTGCCTTGAGAAACTCTTGGGTAGCTTTTGCTGTATGTTTTGGGTCATTATCCATCTGCAATATGAAGCAGCGTCCTATCAGTTTGGCAGCATTTGGCTGAATCTGAGCAGAAAGTATAGCCCTATACCAGAGCTTTCCAAACTGTGTGTCGCGACACAAAAGTGTGTCACCACACACAGTCTGGTGTGTCGCCACACAACCCGGAAGCGCTGATCATCATCAGCGCTTCTGGGTTTTCCCGCGGCGACACACCAACGGCGGCGCGCAAAAACCGAAAGCGGCAGCAGTACTTCCGGGTTTTTGCGCACTGCCGCAATGGCGGCACTTCCGGATTTTCCCGCGGCGATGCACCAACAGCGGTTGGTGCGTCGCCGCGGGAAAACTTTGGAAAGCCCTGCCCTATACACTTCAGAATTCATCCTGCTGCTTTTATCAGCAGTCAGGTCATCAATCAACACCAGTGACCCGGTTCCATTGGCAGCCATACATGCCCATGCCATAACACTGCCTCCACCATGTTTGACAGATGATGTGGTATGCTTTGAATCATGAGCTGTTCCTTTCCTTCTCCATACTTTTCTCTTCCCATCATTCTGGTGCAGGTTACTTTTGGTTGCATCAGTCCAAAGAAACTTATTCCAGAACTGGGCAGGCTTTTTTAGGTGTTTGCTGGCAAAGTCTAATCTGGCCTTTCTGTTCTTGAGCATTACCAGTGGTTTGCACCTTGTTGTGAAGCCTCTGTATTTACATTCATAAAGCCGTCTCTTGACTGTAGATGTTGACAATGACATGCCTACCTCCTCAAGAGTGTTCTTGACCTGGCTAGATGTTGTGAAAGGGTTCCTCTTCACCATGAGCAGAATTCTGCGGTCATCCACTTTAGTTGTCTTCCGTGGTCTTTCAGGCCTTTTGCTGTTGCTGAGCTTGCAAGTTAATTCCTTCTTTTTCAGGATGCTCCAAACTGTTGTATTGGCCACTCCCAATGTTTTTGCTCTCTGATGGATTTATTTTGTTTCCTCAGCCTAATGATGGCTTCCTTCACTCACATAGACACCTCTTTGGACCTCATGTTGGGAGTTCCAGTGAACAGCTACCAAATGCAAATGTAACACTCAGAACCACCTCCAGGCCTTTTACCTGCTTGATTGGTCATGGGGTACCCAGGAAACAGGCCACACCTGGCCATGCAGCTGCTTGTCAGCCATTCGTTCCATTACTTATGAGCCACCAACGATGGGTGTGTGTGTATGCCACTGGCTGTACTTCCTGAATGGTTAGTGCCCCACTTTTGTCACACCCCTTGAATTACAGCTGAAAGTCCTGACTTCGCTCCCATCTGGGTGTGTTTCCTTTCAACTTCAATGTGGTGGTGTACAGAGGCCAACTGCCAAAACAGTTATCCTTGTTCCAATATTTCTGGTCCTGACTGTAGCTACCCCAAGCACTAAGAGAGGGTTCTTCCTACATCCAATGGCTGGATTTGCACAACACGCTAGACCAGGGATGGGGAACCTTTTTTCTGCCAAGGGCCATTTTGATATTTATAATATCATACGCGCACTGGGGGGCGGGTTTGCAGGCAGGAGCCAATTGCACGCACTGGGGGACGGGTTTTGCGGGCAGGAGCCAATCACAAGCACCAGGGGGCGGGGTTTGTGGGTGGGAGCCAATCACGCGCACTGGGGGGTGGGTTTGTGGGCGCCTGTGGTTGCCTTGGCAGGGCCAGACCAAATGATTTCGCAGGCCTTATATGGCCCGTGGGCTGGGCGTTCCCCACCCCTGCACTAGACCAAGCAGAAATAGGGTTGAGTAGGCTTTGGTTTATCCTGCTATAGGGACCAGCCATTGTCTTAGAATGTTGTATGAACCAGGCTCTGTACCTAACGAGGTGTCCAAATAACACACCTGATTTAAAAAAAAGCATTGGACTAATTGGCAGCAAATCAGCAGAGTTAAATATGCCACATGCTGATTTGGGGGGAGGGGAGAGATGTCATTGCATTGTTCTCAACTGTACAATACTTTGAAGATCTCAGCAGGCAGCAAAGTAATTTATAAATAGTTGTAATAAATACTTATGAAACTTTATTTAGCAATATCTGTGACATCTTAGAGCAGGGTTTCTCAACCAGGGTTCCGTGGAATAGGGTTCCATGAGAGGTCACTGGGGGTCCCTGGTAGATCACGATTTATTTCAAAAATTATTTCAAATTCGGGCAACTTCACATTAAAGAGGTAAGTTATTATTTCTAGTTTAAGAACTGTTAGTGCATATATACAGACCTACACATGAAACGAATATAATTTGTAACTTCTGGCCTATATTTGAGCCTGGATGTGCAGGGGTTCCCCCAGGCATGAAAAATATTTCAAGGGTTCTTCCAGGATCAAAAAGTTGAGAAAGGCTGTCTTAGAGCAAGACAAGCCCTGCCTCAAACAGCTTATAATAGGGTATAAAGAAAGGTGGAAAATCTTTGACCTTTTAGATGTTGTTGAAGTACAACTTCTAGCAACCTTTACCATTAGCCATTCTGGTTGAGGATGATGAAAGTTGCAATTCAGCAATATATGGAGAGGTACAGATTCCCCACTCCCCATTCCTACTGCACGGATGTACAAATGTAATTCTTATTAATTTTGGTTTTTAGTGCTGCAACAGCAATGAAATATAGGGCAGCTTCTAAAAGACTCAAATGCAACCAGCACTAATTGCTTTTAAATTAATCCTAGAAAATCCAGGAACACTTTTTAATATTCTAAAGAATTGGCAATAAAACTGCCACATCATATTTATGATGTGTACCACAACATACCATACCTAGTTATTTGCGCAGTTCTCCCCTAAGGGCTGAAAGAGTTTACTTTGCATTTTCTTAATAATCCTTGAACTCCCAGATTTTACAGCATCCAGAAACTTGAAAGAACTATAGCTCTATTACTTATACAAAAAGCCTCCCTTATCCTATTACACCCAGAATGGGCACTGCACTCAATGACGTCTAAGTAACAAACTGAACAAACAATCCATATTGCTTAAGATATGTTCTTTATATCTCTTATTTTCCTATTTGCTCTTATGTATTAGGGTGCAGTTCAAATACTTCAACCATTTATTTTGCTTTCTTCGACAGCAGCATTGAAAAAGCAACTCTAAAAATATCTGCTCACAATACATGAACATGCATCACTGCACTCACATAATACACTAAGTCAATACAAAATAAAACATATTATGATTTAGTGTGTTGTATGATCTTAGCCTACTGTGGACTATCTCACAATGAGCATGATTAAACAAATCATGACTAAACTACAAACTAGTCAATACAAAAGCAGAAAGAAAGTACTGCTGAATTTTATAAAGTTTCCTCATTTGGTTGCCTAGAGGCAATCCCTGGTCATGGCAAACCAACTGAGGAGACAGTAGCTATTGCCATACTTGCTCCAAGGTAACCCAGTATTACTATGCCTATGGATTAATGCTGTAGCAACCTTGTAAATTATGCAAGTCTGGATATATATATATACTGTATATTAATGGCTAAGGGAAGACTGTATGCCATGTTGAAATCTATGAAAAGAAATCAAGATTTATTTAAGATTCACATATTGTCCTAAGCCATAATATGGTCTGAGTAGTTTTGGTTAAGCACTACCACTGTAGTATATGAAGATTGCTTATGGCTTAAGAACCATTATTACACAAACTATGTCTTAGCACACTGTGTGACTCAATGTATTGGCTTACTATGAGTTCTTCAAGTGATTCAAACTAAGCACCCAAATCAGTTCGTTAAAATGACAATCACTGATTGCATACAGTCTTCCCTTAGCCATTAATATACAGTATATATTTATTATTATTTTTTCCACAAGGATGCATAGCATTATAAAAAGTCAGGGAGTATCTGATTATTCATTATTCTTTATGGATAACCTGGGCAACAGGTTCTACACAATTATGACCATTTTTATTATTATTTTTTTATCCCTTTATTATTTTTATAAATAACTCAAGGCGGCGAACATACCTAATACTCCTTCCTCCTCCTATTTTCCCCTATTTTCCCCACAACAACTACCCTGTGAGGTGGGTTGGCCTGAGAGAGAGTGACTGCCCCAAGGTCACCCAGCCGGCTTTCATGCCTGAGGCAGGACTAGAACTCACAGACTCCTGGTTTCTAGCCCAGCACCTTAACCACTAGACCAAACTGGCTTTATGATGTATCTTTCTCTGGAAATAAGTCCTGAAACTTTCAAGAGAAATATGCATGTTGTCCTGTATCCCACCTTTCACATGACTGGAAATTACAACACGAAGGACTTATATTTTGGAGAATAAAGAACTGGGAAAATGTTGGCATGGTATCCATCTCTCCCTTTTTCCCACCTCTTACACATCATTATAAATGTCCACATTTTTATATAAGCATAAAAAGGGGAATGGAGAGAACTCCCTATCTTAGTATTTTTAGCATAGGAAATCACTGTCAATTACCATCAGATTTTAACTGCCATAATAGTTCAGAGGAAAGACTGTCCAGTGGCTAGTAACTATCAGGAAAGGCCACTGTTGGGCAAAGTCATAGCCTTCTTCAGCAGCAAATACTCAGAAGAATAGTACCTCTAAGCATGGATGTTCTCTCATATATATACACTTTACTCTAGGAGAGGAAATCTGACACACGGACTTCTATTAAGTACCAGAAAGAGCACATGTGTATGTTTAAATAAAATCAGACAGTCTTGTAGTAATTTATAAAAAACTATTGAAGAATATAACATAGGTTTGTTAGCTGACAAGGTACCACAGGCTTGTTACCACCACCAAAAACTTTAATCTACTCTTTCTTTCATTAAACAGAAAAAAATACCCCTTCTTACACCCATCCAGTTTCCTTCCCAGGAGGGAGAATCTTTACCCTATAACACAGGGCTTTCCAAAGTTTTTCCTGCGGCGACACACCAACTGGCGTTGGTGTGTCGCCGCAGGAAAACCCGGAAGTGTGGCAGCGCGCAAAAACCCGGAAGCGCTGCTGCCGCTTCCAAGTTTTTCGCGCTGTAATTGGTGTGTCGCCCCGGGAAAACCCGGAAGCACTGATGATGATCAGCGCTTCCGGGTTGTGTGGCGACACACCAGACTGTGTGGCGACACACTTTTGTGCCGCGACACACAGTTTGGAAAGCTCTGCTATAACAGATCTGACTTAGAAAGAGGTCAAAATACCAAATATACAGCAGTCCCTTTTGGCTTTAGGGACAGAAAAACAGCCCGCCCAACCCACCTCACAGGGTTGTTGTTATGGGGAAAATAGGAGGCAAGAATATTAGCTATGTCCATCGCCTTGAGTTGACACACACACACACACACACACACACATTTTCTTGGAAAAAATAAAGGACAAACATGAAAAGGGGGCAAATCCGAAAGAGGTTCATAAAGATAAACAAAATTATTTTTTTTATTTTTTTTATTATTTTATTTTATTTTATTTTATTATTTTATTTTATTTTATTTTATTTTATTATTTTATTTTATTTTATTTATTTTATTATTTATTATTTTATTTTATTATTTTATTTTATTTTATTTTATTTTATTTTATTTTATTTTATTATTTTATATTTTATTTTATTTTATTTTATTTTATTTTATTTTATTTTATTTTATTTTATTATTTTATTTATTCCCGCTCATCTCCCCGAATAGGGGACTCTTATTAAAATTATGTTTATAACTTTATTTATTTATTAAATTTCTCTGCCGCCCATCTCGTGTATGACGACTCTGGGCGGCTTACAAATAATAAAATGACAAGTCACTAAAACAATTCAATATAAATACATAAAAATGCAAATACAAATACAAGATATAAAACATAAAATATAGAATATAGAATATAAAATACCAATCGAAGAGAATCAATAGACCCTAATCAAGGGACTATTAACTCAGTCAATCAAGCAAGCAGCAAACAAAGTACCCAATCAAGGTACTACCAAGGAGAGTACAACACCCCCACCAACACAGGCAGGACAAGCCAGGGTATATAAACAGAGAGCAAGTCCCACTCCCTTTTCGCACTGAAGATGTTGCCTAGCCTGGCAATGAAACGTCTGCAAGAAAACAACAAGGCTCAGAGAGCACCAAGGACTCCACAGAATATAAAATATAAAATTCAAGATGGGAAGATCTTAACCTTGGCACCCTCACAGGGCCAACCACCCCCATGAATAGCTGTCCCCCCTCCCATCCCAGGCCAGGTGGCATAACCATGTTTTTACTCCTTTCCGAAAGGACGGGAGAGTGGGGGCCTGTCTTACCCCCGAGGGTAGCTTGTTCCAAAGGGCAGGTACTACGGCAGAGAAGGCCCTCTTCCTGGACACTGCCAATTGGCAATCCCTCATGGACAGGGTCTGTAACATGCCCTCTCTGCCTGACCGGGTGGGACGGGTCGATGTAACGGGGGTGAGGCGGTCCCTCAGGTAACCTGGACCCATGCCATGTAGGGCTTTAAAGGTGATAACCAACACCTTGAATTGGACCCAGAAGCTCGCGCAGCAGCGGTGTTACATGTGCCCTTCTAGGGGCTCCCAAAACTGCCCGCACAGCCAAATTTTGCACCAGCTGTAGCTTCTGGATACTCTTCAAGGGTAGCCCCATGTAGAGCGCATTGCAGTAGTCTATGCGGGAGATGACCAGGGCATGAATGACCATTCGGAGGGACTCCCGATCCAGGAAAGGGCATAGCTGGCACACAACACGAAGTTGTGCAAAGGCCCCCCTGGCCACGACTGCCACCTGCTCCTTGAGCAGGAGTCGTGAGTCCAGGAGAACCCCCAGGAGAACTTTGCTTTACAAAGGACAATTCAAGAGCAAAACCAAGGAAATAAATAATTAAATTAAATAAATCTAAAGGACAGCTTTTTGAAATAAAGGACTGTTCTTTATAATAAAGGATGTATGGTCACTGCAAATAGATAGGATAAAAATATTATAATAACCATCTCACCCCTCTCTTGGCCAGACACAGCAAGGTGAAATAGTGATTGCCATTCTAGACAGCAACCAGGAAGCCTGGCCTAGCTGTACATTTCCACTGAGGGGCAATGCTTCCTGGTCACTCCTATCACGCTCATCCTGGAACTTCCCAGGGAACATCTGGTGAGAGGAGAAACCAGAAGGAAGAAAGAAGATGACCTACTATCATATGCTTCTTCAAGACAGGCAATGGCGTACAAAAGTATACACATTTAATCACATCCTGAAGATGGTGTGGGCTTGACTTAAATGTATGTTACATGCAAACTCTCCCTCAACCATGAAAAACACCTCAAGCTGGCATTCATTTTCTTTCAGTCCAACCAGTGTTTCTCAACGTTGGCAGCTTGAAGACGTCTGGACTTCAACTCCCAGAATTCCCCAGCCAGCCAAGCTGGCTGGGGTATTCTGGGAGTTGAAGTCCACACCTCTTCAAGTTGCCAACGTTGAGAAACACCGAGTCGAAGCAACCACAGGGTGGTTGTCAAAATATGAGAGAGAAAAGGGGGGAAAGAATCAGGGACGACACCCCCCCCCCGAGTTTCTTGCAAGTAAGGAAACATAGGAGGCCAAACTGCCACCCTCCTTGCACCTCCACTGAAAAGAAGATTGAAAAGCCTTCCCAAAATCTTTCTTGCTCCCCAGCCACCTTCCCCCGTGGGCAGAGAACGCCGGGAACTTATTCTACCCTCTCCTCCTTGGAGGGAAATCCGCCATCAACACGTCGGCCAAGCCCTCACCTGAAGCGGCTACCGGAAAACACTCCAGAAGGTAAAAGCTGCAGCTCCCAAGCGCGTCCACCACCGTCTCCTCCGGGCGACGGAAGTGCGCACGCGTCAGCCTTGTCCTCGGCTTCCTGCTCGACGCCCATGCTTGGGACGTGGCGCGGAGCTTCACGGGAAGTGTAGTCTTTCAAGCCAACGGGCAGTATTTCTCTTCGCCTTGAGCTGATTGGGTCCTTCTATTCCCCCCATGAAGCCGGGCAGGCTTCTCGCCGCGGTGCATGCTGGGGAGTGGTATAGTGGACTGGTAGTGCGCGTGGCGACTTCGCGTTTTTCCTCCTAACCAATCTATAGTCTCCAATAGAAGAGAATTTATAGTCTTTGTTGTTGTTCAGTCGTTTAGTCGTGTCCGACTCTTCGTGACCTCATACCAAGCTGATAAGCCTCTTTCAAGCCAAGCTCACCTCTGATTTCATGGACACATCGTTACAGTTTTCTTGGCAGTGTTCTGGAAGTTGTTTGCCTTCGGGGTGATTTTTTTTCTTCCCAGACTAGCCTGTAGTGTTGGGATCACCTAGTGGTCTCCCATCCAGGTGCTAACCATGACTGACCGTACTTAGCTTTTCAAGTTAACCAAGGCTGGTTGGGTTACTCATATTGGAGGTCCTTTCCAAGCACAAAAGCACTCAGTAAGTGCTCTGTCCAAAAAGCTTGTAGTCTAAGCTTTAATGGGGTGTGTAAAGATGGCTTCTTCTTTCTTTTTTATCTTATATTCAACTTTGGAAAGTTGAATAATATTCTACTTGTAACACTGACATTCCAAATGGCAATTGATACTGATAGAATTTTTACTTTCCTCTTTTTCTTTTCTTTTTTTTTGTATATATTTTATTGAATTTTGATTATACACAGTTAAAAGTTAGAAACAGAAAAAGAAATAGAAATACAAATCAAAGAGAGAAGAAAAACGTGTAGTAAAGCAAAGAAAAAAAAATGAAACAGAAAATAGTCAACTTCCGACTTATCTCTGGTCATGGTTATATAAAGAATTTATCTTACTTGCTAGGTCTATATATAATATTAAAAAACATTTCTTGTCTAATATATCCATTTATATATATTTTGATCTTCAAATCCTCATACAAGCTTTGCCCCTCCTGCATTTTGCAAATAGTCCGTTAATAGTTTCCACTCTTTAAGAAAATAATAGTATATATTTTAATCTTCATAACCCCATATAGGCTTTATCCCCCCTATAAGTTGCAGATAGTCCATCAATAGTTTACATGCAATCTTATATCCTTGATAAAATCTAATTTTCCCAATTTTTAAGAAGTCCTTATAGGTCATTTACCTCTATTTCTTATCTATGAAATGCTTCTTACGTTCTCCTGGTGCATCCCTCATATCTGTCTTGTATCCTTTAAACACTTTTTTTTCTCTAGCATACCATGGATTAACTCTAAAAGTTTTATCTATTTCCAAATCCACATCTTGTTCTCTTATTTCTAAAAATTTAACTAATTCAGAGATAGTCCTTTCTCTTGCTTTTTCATTTAGTTGTTCTAGGGATGCACTCAATCTCCAAATATGTACCTTTTCTATCATTTCTGCAAGGACAATTATATCTGAGTTGTATTCAACTTCTTTAATAAAACTTTCTGAGTTGACCTCTAATTTTTGCATCTGACCTTGCATCTCTTTAAATTCCCCTGATAAGGTATTAACCACTTCCTTAACTATCTGCGCATCTTTTTCAAATTCTTGTTCTATTTCCTGGGTTGGATCTTCTTTCGTCTCTTCCTTCTTCTTAACTATTTGTTGTCCCAATAAATCCATCCTTTTGTCCATCTTTTTTTCTGAAGTAAATAAATTTTCTATCCGCTTGTTGATTTG
Organism: Charina bottae; assembly: GCA_023362775.1. Taxonomy (NCBI): domain Eukaryota; kingdom Metazoa; phylum Chordata; class Lepidosauria; order Squamata; family Charinaidae; genus Charina; species Charina bottae. The sequence goes on along the minus strand of JALMGJ010000001.1, from coordinate 99,784,507 downwards.
TTGGCCCCAATCTTCCACTTTTTTTATTTAATACAGTAATTGCATCCAGAATTGCATCCAGAATTTTTTCTTCTTCTGCTGGTGGAGCTTCCATAGATGCACTTCCAGTTCCTTTTTTTTCCTCTTTGTCTCTCTTCATCCTCAATGCCATATTCGTCATAATGTAGATAATATTCCTGTAAAAAGAAAAAAAAGGGGGGGAGAAGATAGAGGGGAAAACAAAAAAAGGAGAAACGAGATAATAGTTGTTGCAATAGTTATTTACAAAAAGGAGGGAGTAAGAAAAATACCAAAAATAAAAACAACCCTTTAAAAAATAGTTGTCATAACACCAGAGTTGTAATCCATACAAAAGGCAAAAACAGTCTTTTAAAAATAATTGACATCATAATTCATTTGTAATCCATTAGATATGTAAATAATCCATTAGATATGTAAGTCCATGTAAATTCAGGAACAAAAAGTAAAAAGGCAAATGGAGACTTTTTTTTCCTACTGTAGTCAAAATAATAATAAAAACGATAAGCAGTACCAAGGTTTCTCACGCCCATTTATAGCTCTTCAATCCAGCCAAAAGTAACTGAAGAGAAAAAAGAAGAAAAAAAGAAAAAAAATTATATAAAATATGTAAAGAAAAGCTGCAGTAATCTAAATAACTTCTTCACCCAAAGTACGTATTGAACAATCAAATTTCTATATAAAAAGAGTCCAAACAAAGCATAGAAATTTAAAAGAAGCTTATAAAAGAGAGGAGAAGTAAATTCTTTCCCAGTAGTAATCACCAAAAAAAAAAAAAACCTTAAAAGGCAAAATGTTAATTATTCCGTATAAAGTCAAAATCCAAGTAAAGTAAATCCAAAGTAAAATGCATTCAGTTGCCAATAGGTGGAAAGCTTAAATCAAAGCAAAAGTAAAAAGAAAATCACTTTCATTTGTGGCAAAGTCAATTAGCTTTCCGTTCCCACCGTTTAACCATCCTTTGACAAGAAAGAGATATACCACCAGCAATTATATATCAAGTCCAGAGATAAATCTTAGAGCTTAATAAAGCAAGTAATATTTTTTTTAAAAAAGGTGCATCTAAAAGGTTGGATCGTTTATTATTTAGGTGCATCTAAAAGGAGATCGTTACCTTGTTGTGGTGCTGGAGCTTGAGCACCTCAATGAAACCATGAGCTAAACCGTGAAGGGACACCCAAGACGGGAAGGTCGTGGCAGAGAGGTCAGACTAAATACGATCCCTGGGGAAGGTAATGGCAACCCACCCCAGTATTCTTGCCATGAAAACTAAATGGATCAGTACAACCAAAGATATGTCGGTATACCATCGGAAGATGGGACTCCCAGGTCGGAAGATGGTCAAAATGCTACTGGGGAGGAACAGAGGATACGTTCAACTAGCCCCAGATGTGATGACGCAGCTAGCTCAAAGCCGAAAGGACGGCTAGCGGCCGACGGTGCTGGTGGTGAACGACGAATCCGATGTTCTAAAGATCAACACACCATAGGAACCTGGAATGTAAGATCTATGAGCCAGGGCAAATTGGATGTGGTTATTGGTGAGATGTCAATATTAAATATAGACATTTTAGGTGTCAGTGAACTGAAATGGACTGGGATGGGCCACTTCACATCAGATGACCACCAGATCTACTACTGTGGACAAGAGGACCACAGAAGAAATGGAGTAGCCTTCATAATTAATAATAAAGTGGCTAAAGCAGTGCTTGGATACAATCCAAAAAACGATAGAATGATCTCAATTCGAATTCAGGGGAAGCCATTTAACATCACAGTGATCCAAATATACGCCCCAACCACAGATGATGAAGAAGCAGAAGTAGATCAGTTCTATGAGGATCTGCAGCACCTACTAGATAATACACCAAAAAGAGATGTTATTTTCATTACAGGAGACTGGAATGCTAAGGTGGGTAGTCAGACGACACCTGGAATTACAGGCAAGCATGGTCTGGGAGAACAAAATGAAGCAGGACATAGGCTGATAGAATTTTGCCAAGACAACTCACTGTGCATAACAAACACTCTCTTCCAACAACCTAAAAGACGACTTTATACATGGACTTCACCAGATGGTCGACACCGAAATCAGATTGACTACATCCTTTGCAGCCAAAGGTGGCGGACATCTATACAGTCGGTAAAAACAAGACCTGGAGCTGACTGTAGTTCAGATCACGAACTTCTTATTGCAAAATTTAGAATCAGACTAAAGAGAATAGGGAAGACCCACAGATCAGTTAGATATGAGCTCACTAATATTCCTAAAGAATATGCAGTGGAGGTGAAGAATAGATTTAAGGGACTAGATTTAGTAGATAGGGTCCCAGAAGAACTATGGACAGAAGTTCGCAACATTGTTCAGGAGGCGGCAACAAAAAACGTCCCAAAGAAAAAGAAAACCAAGAAGGCAAGATGGCTGTCTGCTGAAACACTGGAAGTAGCCCAAGAAAGAAGGAAAGCAAAAGGCAACAGTGATAGGGGGAGATATGCCCAATTAAATGCAAAATTCCAGAGGTTAGCCAGAAGAGATAAGGAATTATTTTTAAACAAGCAATGTGCGGAAGTGGAAGAAGACAATAGAATAGGAAGGACAAGAGACCTCTTCCAGAAAATTAGAAACATCGGAGGTAAATTCCAGGCAAAAATGGGTATGATCAAAAACAAAGATGGTAAGGACCTAACAGAAGCAGAAGAGATCAAGAAAAGGTGGCAAGAATATACGGAAGATCTGTATAGGAAGGATAATAATATTGGAGATAGCTTTGACGGTGTGGTCAGTGAGTTAGAGCCAGACATCCTGAAGAGTGAGGTTGAATGGGCCTTAAGAAGCATTGCTAATAACAAGGCAGCAGGAGACGATGGTATCCCAGCTGAACTGTTTAAAATCTTGCAAGATGATGCTGTCAAGGTGATGCATGCCATATGCCAGCAAATTTGGAAAACACAAGAATGGCCATCAGATTGGAAAAAATCAACTTATATCCCCATACCAAAAAAGGGAAGCACTAAAGAATGTTCAAACTATCGAACAGTGGCACTTATTTCACATGCCAGTAAGGTAATGCTCAAGATCTTGCAAGGTAGACTCCAGCAATTCATGGAGCGAGAATTGCCAGATGTACAAGCTGGGTTTAGAAAAGGCAGAGGAACTAGAGACCAAATTGCCAATATCCGCTGGATAATGGAGAAAGCCAGGGAATTTCAGAAAAACATCTATTTCTGTTTTATTGACTATTCTAAAGCCTTTGACTGTGTGGATCATAACAAATTGTGGCAAGTTCTTGGTGGTATGGGGATACCAAGTCATCTTGTCTGCCTCCTGAGGAATCTGTATAACGACCAAGTAGCAACGGTAAGAACAGAGCACGGAACAACGGACTGGTTTAAGATTGGGAAAGGAGTACGGCAGGGCTGTATACTCTCACCCTACCTATTCAACCTGTACGCAGAACACATCATGCGACATGCTGGGCTTGAGGAATCCAAGGCTGGAGTTAAAATCGCTGGAAGAAACATTAACAATCTCAGATATGCAGATGATACCACTTTGATGGCTGAAAGCGAGGAGGAGTTGAGGAGCCTTATGACGAAGGTGAAAGAAGAAAGTGCAAAAGCTGGGTTGCAGTTAAACCTCAAAAAAACCAAGATTATGGCAACGAGCTTGATTGATGACTGGCAAATAGAGGGAGAAAAAGTGGAGGCAGTGACAGACTTTGTATTTCTAGGCGCAAAGATTACTGCAGACGCTGACTGCAGCCAGGAAATCAGAAGACGTCTACTTCTTGGGAGGAGAGCAATGGCAAATCTTAATAAAATAGTTAAGAGCAGAGACATCACACTGACAACAAAGGTCCGCATAGTTAAAGCAATGGTATTTCCTGTAGTAACCTATGGCTGCGAGAGCTGGACCATAAGGAAGGCTGAGCGAAGGAAGATAGATGCTTTTGAACTGTGGTGTTGGAGGAAAATTCTGAGAGTGCCTTGGACTGCAAGAAGATCAAACCAGTCCATACTCCAGGAAATCAAGCCAGACTGCTCACTTGAGGGAATGATATTAAAGGCAAAACTGAAGTACTTTGGCCACATAATGAGAAGACAGGATACCCTGGAGAAGAAGCTGATGCTAGGGAAAGTGGAAGGCAAAAGGAAGAGGGGCCGACCAAGGGCAAGATGGATGGATGGTATTCTGGAGGTGACGGACTCAACCATTGGGGAGCTGGGGATGGTGACGGCCGACAGAAAGCTCTGGCGTGGGCTGGTCCATGAAGTCACGAAGAGTCGGAAACGACTGAACGAATAAACAACAAAAGGTTGGATGGGGAGCTACTTAACTTATTCAGTTTCACGGTTTCCGCAGAGCTTCATGTTAGTTCCAGCCGTCTTTCAGCGCTCAAATCTCCCTTCCCCCGTGGTGGAAATACAGGGGTCGGGAGAGAGCAGCAAGTTCGACGACGCTTGTGATAAATCTTCTGCTCACCCTCTCTTCAAGGGTGATTTTTCAGCGATTTTCCTTTCTTTCAATCGCCGCAAACAGAAGAACCGCGGAGCCACAGCTCTTCGCTCCACTCGCTCCAACACCCGGAAGTGAAAGTGATTTTCCTCTTTTTATTTTCAATACTTTAAGCTTTTTAAATAACAGAATGTTAATAACTTTTAATCATATTATATAAAAATTACTGCATGGAAATCTGTACTGAAATAATACAATGTATCCTGATTTACAACATTACAATAAAAGGAAAAAAACATGGCTTCTTCAACAGATGATGGGTAAAAAGAACAATGAAACATAAGAGATAAGTCTTACCTAAAACAATCCTTTTAAAGCCTGGAAGGGTCACATTTTGCAAAATCCTCCCCTAGAAGAAAGTATATCTTACTTTTTCATATGAATTGTTTTTACTGTAGTCTGCAGAATGCTGCAGTAGACAATATAAGCAACCAATTTTTCAATATATGCTTATCAAGAGATTACTTCTGTACTAAACTCCTTTAAACAATTACTATCTTAAGCAGCTTAGTCTGAAACTATACAATACTTTCATTCTATTGTGCAATTAAAGGCATTTACCTAGACCACCTATCAGTGTGCAAGAAGCTAATAAATGTGCTTAGAAATGATTAAAGTTAAACCTTTCACTGTCTCTTGAACTGCCAGCTGTCAGAAGCATGTGCTAAAAACTTCTGCAGTTGAAAGAGTTGCATTTTCATCAGTAAGCACTGGGATTTAAAGAAAATTATCCTTTGTTCTCATTATTTTGTCAAGAACTTCCGCTAAGTGTATTATAGGCACTGAACATAATTTATTTAATCAATTATGTATTTATTCATTTTTTAGATTTACACCCCACGTTTCTAATTGTTGGTTCCAATCAAAAGGCACGTCCTGTCTGCGCTCAGGGTCCGTCTTGTCGCCCCGGCTTGGGTTCGGCCACAAGTGGGGCAAGTGGTTACCAACCTGGTCACCCCGCGACGTCCCTCCGTTTCGGATTCGTCACTTTCTCCTTCCGAGGACATCCAATATTTTGTCGCCACCGCACTGGTCGTTGCCCCCCAGCTCAGTTTCCGAAGGAGCTGCCCGACCACTTCTTGCAGGTCAGATACGCGCTCTCCTACGGAACCAATCTCTCGTTCCATTTTCTCCATCTGCTGCTCCGTGGTCGACCACCTGGAGCAGGAGCCTTTTTCTCGCGTAGACACCCACTGGTCTGGATTCCTCTCTGTGCCTCCTCCCACCTCCAGGGACCAAGCAGGCTTGGTTCTTTTTGTTGTCTTGGATTGAGTTGTGCTCTCGAGGTCAGTCGGGACCTTTGGCTTGACTCCCTGCTCCTCCAGTCGTCCCCTGGTCTCTCACCTGGTTGGGTTTGTTGGGGTTCTGAGTTTCACCTCTCCCCCCTCTCTCCCACTCAGCGAGCTGCCTTCTCGCACCGAGCACTCCTGTGCACTCCGGCCAGAGCCCTCTTCTCCTCCATCTTCCCTGTTTCCCCCTCCTGACATCGGAGGGGTTCCCGCGGGTTCTGGATATTCCATTTGTGGACCTTCCTCGGTAAACTTGGAGTCTTCGGGTAAGGTCGCCATATGGACCCGAGTCTTTCTGTGATGCCCTCGATCTGTTGGCTATTAAATCAGAGTTCCTGACACAAGCCTCTCAGGGATATGAAGGAATCTTTATTAAAGCCAGTGATCCATTGCACGTTAAAGACTCAAGTGAATCAAGCTCCTGCAACCAATATGGGGTCCCCTCACCAACTTTTGCCCAGACTGAAGAAGCTACTTGGACAAGAAGCAAAACGTTTCAACCAAAAGAAAGAAATCCAGTTGCCATGACTCAACCTACAGACAATTCCACCTGGATGACTGAGAATCTTCATCGACATACTCCCGCAACCAACAGTTTAAAAATCTCCAAGGTTTTCCACCCACCCACCCCAAATCGGGATTCGCAGCTCGATCGCCCTTCCCTTCCTCTCTCAGTTTTCAGGTCTTTCTGTGTCCAAATCAACTAACGGGGCAATATCGCCCTTTGATCTATCCTGGGTGCTGAATCGCTCAGCGTGATACTTTGATTAACATAGTTTGCAGTTCTGTGAATACACCAAAACCCCATCGCCAGCATTCTCCCCTACTTTATACGTCTGGTAGTTTTACTGTAAAGCACCCCCAAAATGACCCTGTGAGTTTAACGGACTGACGGGATGTTCCTTCCTGGTGCCCTGGCAGGATGGCATGGGTGACATCCTGACAGAAGTTCAGTAATAAAAATACTAACATGTCAGGTGATGGGGAATATGTTTTGTGTGCAGAACCCTGCAAGACCCAGGTTCAGTTTTCAGATTAGGACAGGAAAAAAAGTTAATCACCTGAAATCTGGATAGCAGTAATCAGAGACATCAGCAGGATCCACCACTCTGATCAAAAAGATAAAAGTAATATTGTGCCATCACAACACAAGCTCCTCCCCTTTTATCCATGCAGGCAGCGTCATGATGCAGATACCAGAGGAAAGCAGCTTTCATTTGCCTCTGCTTTCCTTCCTCTGTGGACTCCACTGGCAGGAGTCAGCCAGACAGTGCCCGCTTGATGGAGCAACGATTTCCTTTGAAGGAAGGCAATTTCCCTTCTTTCTGAAGCTCCTTCACATATTCTTTTTCATTTATTAATATGGCATACAGGAACATCACAAACTGCACGTAGACTACACTTAGTGGGGAAAATGCCCCGAGGAGCAGAGAAAAAGAAGAAAGGCTGAGCTGTACTAACACACTAGTAGATGATTTTGGCTTTCTGTAATGTCACATAACTGGCAGCTATTCCAGGACCAGAGGAAATATTCAGGACTGCAGGAGCAGGAAGAAATAAAGTAAAATTTAAGCAAGAATTTATCATCTCCTCCTGGCGTCAGTCCTAGGTAAAGAAAAACCACTTGGCATACTCAGGAGCATTTCAACAGAATGCTTTTGGGTCACCTTTTCTCCAGCTTGATGGTGCAGCTTGTGCCCACTTTCAAGCCAATTATCCCAGATGTACAAAGTTACTCTTGGAAGGGCAGTTGAAAAATCCTTCCTTTGGATAAGAATGGTCTTGTGGATATGCAGAGGTCTGGGAATCCAAAGATAAAAACTTCCAAGACAAAAACTACAGCAGAATCTGCAACAGAATAGAATGCTTCTGTTCAAGGTTCTAGTACAGTGTTTCTCAACCTTGGCAACTTTAAAATATGTGGACTTGGGGAAAATATGTGGAATGGGGCTGGCTGGGGAATTCTGGGAGTTGAAGTCCACACATCTTAAAGTTGCTAAGGTTGAAAAACACTGTTCTAGTAAGATGATGATGATGATGATGATGATGATGATGATGATGATTTTGTGCCATCAAGTCATTGTTGACTCTTAGTGACCACATACATAGATTTTCTCCATGATTATTTGTCCCTAACCTGGTCTTTCAGGTCTCCCAGCAGTGCCCCCATCGCCACTGTAATTGAGTCCATCCACCTTGCTGCTGGTCTTCCTTTTTTCTTCTCTTTCCTTCCACCTTTCCCAGCATCAGAGCCTTCTCCAGAGAGCTGGGTCTTCGCATAATGTGTCCAAAGTAGGTCTGTAGCTTGAATCATGTCAACTGGATTTCTATTTTCTCAGTGGAAACGTTTCGCTCCTTATCCAAGGAGCTTCTTCAGTCTGAGCAAAGTTGGTAAGGGAATCCTAAATATGTTTCTAGGTAGCTGTGTGACCTTACACCTGGGGCTAGGTCATGGTTATATTGAGATGTTATTTTAAGTCCTTTTATCATCTAAAGGAGGATGGTTAAGATCACCATGCTGCTGTTGAGCTTGTGAATGTCCAAAGTAGGATAATTCGAGCCTGGTCGTTTGTGCTTCCAGTGAGATCTTTGCATTGATCTAGTAAATTAACCAGCTACCCCCTTTTTTTGCTTTATTAAACAAATCTACAAAAAATAATAGGGCCTTTTCCCACCTCTATGTTAAAATGCTATCCAACAGTCCTTCAGGTGGTAGTATATGGCCCTGGGGGGCAATTTAGGCCCCCCCATAGTTTTAATATATATTTAGCATGAATAGTTTCTATCTATGTGGTTTTAGCATTTGTAATATATAATAAACTTCTCCTTATAGTTTTAGCATTTCTTCCAATCCCTAACACTCTAATTAAGTTATAAACTCATGGAAAGGGGCCCCACTAGCTCACCAGAGCCATAATGTAGAAAGATAACAGGAATGGAATGTGTTAAGAACAGGATAGCCATCTGGGAAGATCTCTCTCTGTTTCTGATAAAGGCCTGTTCACTATCTTTTGCTTGGGAACTGCCAGGGGAGGAAACATACAAAGTTACCAATTATTTTCTCTCTGTAATACATCTGGAGAATGCCAGGATGCCAGAAAGGGGAGGTATAATGTCTGTGGAAACTACCTGATTGGTCCCTATGCTAAAAATGTAAATTTCTTTGTTCTCTGTAACTATATAATCTATTAACTCCATGTTGAAGTGTGTGTGTCACACCCAGCTTTTTGGCCAAATAATAAAAGCTGTTCACTTTTGAAAACCTCCATTTGAAGTCTCTGTTTGGTAGTATGGGATTTCAGATTTTTTTTACAGGGAAGCTGGCCATACATTTTCTGGCGCCCAACTAACGTGGGGCTCAAGGGCCTCATTCCTTCGGGATTGACCCACCCAGGGTCCCCCACAGTCGAATCCCATTGTGATTCGAGGACCTTCGGCCAGGCGGACAGACGAAACCAGCCCTCACCAAGAGGACAGTCAAGAGGCCTCCCGAACCTTTTTGTTCAGTGACTTCACCTGAGGAGGGCCGGCAGGCTCCGCTTTCTGCTGAACCCGAACGCCCCCGAGGAGGTTTCAACACTGCCACTCTTCAATTGACTTCAATTGGTACTGGGACCATAGGAACAGTGTGAGTATTGGTTTTGGTTTTAGGTTTTAAGTTTTTTTAGGTTTTGGATTGTGAGGAGTGTTGTGTGAGTGCGTATGAATGAAACGTGGTAGAGGACCACTAGGGGCCTCGGGCACACGGCGCGAGTGAGGAGGTCTATCCGCGTTTCCGTTTCTCCGCGAGGAGCACAGCCGGAGAACACCAAGGCGATTGTGAAGAATGATTGTTGAGACACGAGGGGGGGGGAGGCATGCGCCCTGAGTCCGAAGGAACGGACCCGAGAAACCCCTCAGGAAGCCCTACATGAGAGGGGGAGAATTGGTTCCCCGAACCTTTTAGGTCCGAGAAACCTCTCAGGGCATTTGGGATTCCCTACACGAGGGGGGGGGGGAAAGCTGCACCCCGAGTCCAAAGGAAAGGACCCGAGAAATCTCTCAGGGAATCATAGGTAACCGTCCAAGTTTGCCAAGGGCAAATGAGGCGGAAAGGTATAGGTCTCAGCCAGGCACCCCTTGGGTTACATGCTAACCCACTGAGATGCCTTAAAAATCTTAAGTGACAGTGAAAATGTTTTTTTTTTAAGAAAAGTAAACTCTGGAATTTTTGTTCTTTTGTCTGGCCCACATACTTTTTGGGCTTTCACCAAAAGCCTTGGCCATGTGATGGGTCCACAGACCCTGAGATTATCAACCTATTAACAAGTTTCCTCAAAAGCCAAGGAAAGACCGAGGAAAAGCTTTATGCTAGCTTCAACCCGCTCAGCCCACCAGCAGCTGATGCCTTATTGCCAACGGCTCCACCCTAAACCCCAGGAGAAAAACTCAATGAGCCCTGCACACACACACCAGAGCAGGGACAACGTATGCCTCCGTTGTGGTCAGTTCATATCTTGCTATATTGGACCCTAAAGCCCCTGCTAATGAAGTGATATTAAAACTGGCCTTCATTAGCCAAAGTGCCCCAGAAGTCCGGAGAAGACTGCAAAAACTCCCAAGCCTTCACCACCCAGAATTTGACTGCATTCACTGCTCCTTCCCAACGGGAGGAGGAAGAAAGGAAAATGGGTAAACAGGCTAACATTCTTGCGGCTGTCCTCCAGCCCCCTAAACCATCTGCCATAAGGAAAATGGGGGCCACCCAACTGCTGTCAGTCAAGCCTCCAAAAGAACCAATGTACCAGGTGCAAACGGCTTGGCCACTGGAAAAATAAATGTCCCTGGGGCTGACCACAATTTCCTAGTTGCTCAGAAGGAGAACGCTCTCGCCCCATGCCTCATCACCAGCTATCTACGCAGGGGCAATCTTCAGTGTTCTCAATGACCCCCCCTCCCCTGTTTGTCCTAAGAAGAAGAGAAAAGAAAGGGAAAAAGGATGTTTCTGTGTTTGTCAGTGTCAAAAGCACCGGTGCATGTTTTCTGTTTGTGAGTACCTGTCAGTCTAAATGTGCGAGCGTGCGTGCATGTAAGGTTGAGTTAAGTTGTAAAGAAAAGGTGTGAAATTGTGTAAATCTGTCCCTTTATAGTGGTAAAGGAATGGTTGGAAATTGAGTGCAAAAACATTCTCAGCCCCCGAGTCTTTTCCCCTCTCATTGTTTAAATTTCCCAATTCCTGTCGTGTTCAACTTAATGACAAGTCTTTGCCAGAGTTCTAAGCATTTCTTACTCATCTTAAGTGTGTTTTGTATATTGTATTTTAAATGGTTTGAATGCATATTACAAGAAAGTTAAAAGGTGTTTTTCCTATCCAGGCTCTGCCCCCCCCTCCTTTCCTCTGGTTTGTTTATTGTCTGTTAGTTAAAAGCTTGCCGGGGGGGGGGGGGGAGAAGGGAGGAAAAGAAGGAAAGGGAGAGAGAGTGAGAAGAAGGGGGAGGGAGAGGAAAAGCCCACAAAAGCAATAGAGGCTGCTCTTCTCTGTGTTGGCTGTTTGCCTCCCCGATAAAGACAGAAACTAGAATATTGAAATGGCTTAAGTAAGTAACAGAAGAAGGAATTAAGTAAGTAAAAAGGCTAGATAGAAATGGAAATTTTCCGGAAGATGGGCGAGGAGACAGGCAAGGATTTTTATGATGCATAAGGGGTTTATAATAAACCAGCTAAACTTTAGACCCCTTCATTAAAATCTTATCTGAGTCTTGACTTTTTATAAAAAAAATTTTTGGCTGTTGGGTTATGGTTTTTTTTTTTCCCCTTTTGTGTCTTTTTGTAAAGACAATACAGGTGTGTGTTTGTGTGTGTGTTTTCAGTTTGTTGAACTGTGTGGTGTGTAAACAGCAAGAAGAAAGAAGTTTTTTTTTCCTTTTTGAAAATTCTGGCTGTAATAGAGCCTCCATGGATTGGCATAGTCTATCTGATGGTTTTGGGTTTTTTTCTTTTTGGAAATTTTTTTTAATGCAAACGCAGTCTACTCATTAAAATACATTATGCCAATGCTCAGTTTTATTTTTTTGCCTTTTAGGCTTGTTTTTGAAAATTAATTGGAAACTTTACAATGCTATGTGTTAATGTTTTTACTCAACATAGCTGTGCTATTTGGTCACAGAGATGACTCTCATTGCTTTATTGCCCTTCAATTTTTATTTTTATTTTTCTTTGAAACATTTAGCATGGTTTTTTAAAATTTTTTGCTGCTAAGTCCCAATAGTTTTTAAATATTATCTCACACATCAGAAGTTGCTGGTGTGGTGAGCACATGCGTGGGGAAAACAATAACCCCTGCAACTGCAGGGCACATACACCCCCTCAGGTTGCTTAGAAATAAGCATAAACCCTGGAAGTTTTGTTTTTATTGTTTTGCTTTTTGTTTTTGTTTTTATTGAAGGTGGCTTTTTCAAAGCTCCTAATTTTTATGCGCCCAGGCATACATCCCTGAGCCAATCTAGCAGTTGTCTGCGCAAGTTTTGTTCTTATCATCCTTTCTGCAGGAACGCCAACCTTGGCAGGTGGACCAACCGGTGCCCCATTCCAGGCTGAAGAGCTGGGGCTGGTGACACTTGATGCCAGGACAAAGGAGAGTTACAGCCTAAGTGCACGAGGCTGCCATAAACTCCCAGTGCCTGAGAAATCACCCCACCCCATGCCTGGACTCTGCAATAACCTGATGCTTGCACTGTGAAACAGCCTGCCTAAAAGAAAAAGAACTCCTGCCTAATAAAGAGAGGAACAGAATGCTCAAACTCAGTGTGCAGTTCTATGAGACTTTGTTTTTGTTCTTTTGTTTTTTTCCTCAGACAAGCAATGCAGGACTAAACATCGTTTTCACTGACCTGCATTTTCTGACTGTAACTAATATTTTGCTTTTCTTCTAGGACTTGTTGATTTTCAGATGTAAGCTTATGCTTTGTGTCCTGAAAAAGGTGGATGGGCTCTGGAACATATTGGCCCTGGACTGCAAAAGAGAGCCACCATCCACTGTATTCTAAGTGGTCTAAACTTTTCCTTATCATCAGGGTTATCTATTAACTTTTCTTTTATATTGACAGTAGAGCCTTTTCAATCACCTCAACTTACAGACTCTGAAGTTGGTCCTCTACTGATGTTAAAGCCTGCTAAAGCCTACCACAGAGACCCAAGAACTTCAATCTTTGGTTTCACAAAATAAGATCACAAGGCTTTACCAACCGAGCTAGTTTTGTTTGTTCTTCAATTGCCACTGTCTTCTATCAAGTGCCAGAGAGGGGCCTGTAGCCCACTGTTCTGTATAGCTGGATTCTTTTGCTCATGGTACAGTAGGATGCCTGTTTAACTTGTTTATGGGTTTTCTATTAACTGTGTTTTGTTCCTCTACACATCAGCATTTAGCCGCTTATGAAGTAAACCTTTTAGCTACTCCAAGTGTGACTTCAAAGTGGTGTACAACTTTGAACCCAGCAACTTTGTTTCCTGAGATTACAGATGGAAAGAAGTCAACAATATGACTGTTTGCAAACCATACCCCGATGAAGAACGCTTGCTCAGGTCTTACCGATGTGCCCCTACAGTATCTTGTCTCTAAACTCTTTTTGGATGGGTCTTCTCTTCTCGGTTGACGGACTCCAATTACTAGGGGCTGCAATTTCACCTATTGGGTACAACCCTTGTCACCTTCTTTGGGGGGCCCAAACAGCTAAACTTCTGCCTTGACTCAAGCTTGTTCTATTTGCAGAGATACCTTCACTGACTTTTGGTGTTTGCTATGCTACAGGTGCCTATGGAAGCTAAGAAGCCACCATATTGCTTTCAATGGCCTGGATTGTTTTACCTTTCGATGCACTTCCCTTTTCTGAGGAGGTTGCTAAAAAAGGCTGCTCGATAACCTTGTGTCTTTCAGTCTTTGCACCTGTATTTCTAGTTCCTATGCTGTTGTCTATAAGAAATTTCTTTCAGATGCTGGAACTGCTGCCTGCAATGTCTCTATGCTGCTCCTTGGAACAGTTCCTTCTGGATGGTTCCCAACGTTCTGTCTCAATAATGACATCTAAAAGGACTTTGTAACACTCAAGCTATTGTACACTAGAGCTTCTTCTAGGTCAAGGACTCACAAAGAGTGGTAGGGGCTTCCTACCTACCATCTCAGTGCTTCTATGGTTAACAGAGAAAATAAACTAATTGCCAAACAGTTTTATCCTTCCAAAAACAGCACAAACACTCTAGAAGACAATGAGGGCCACTGCCCCTCTAAGTGACTGGATCCCTCCATTCCAGCTGAAAGAATTTGTGTTGCTTAAAAATTCCACCACAAGACTAAGCAACCATGACTTCTGTTGAACTTTTGTATAATCTTTTTCTGCTACAGATGGGGGAGGGACTAATGGGAAAGACACAAACTCTTGCTACATTTGACTTTGTTTTGCATAAACACTCCAATGTCTTAATCTGTTTTTAAAGGGCATTAACAACTCTGTTATACTTCCAAAACAAACTCCCTAGTGGGTCTGCGAGCTGCCACCCAAACACATCATCAAATGGGTGGGGCCTGTCACCTGGAAACATACATTTTGTCACCAGACCATCCTCATAAGAAAACGGGGGGGGGGGAAGTTGTGTTTGTTTCTGGAAAAAGAGTGTTGTTCCTAAGAAATGCAATCAATCCCCCTGGTAAGGTAATGGTCCTCACTACCATGCCCAAAGAGCGCCATCTGGTACACGATAAGCATATCGTGCGTAAGAAAAACGGGGGAATATATGGCCCTGGGGGGGCAATTTAGGCCCCCCCCATAGTTTTAATATATATTTAGCATGAATAGTTTCTATCTATGTGGTTTTAGCATTTGTAATATATAATAAACTTCTCCTTATAGTTTTAGCATTTCTTCCAATCCCTAACACTCTAATTAAGTTATAAACTCATGGAAAGGGGCCCCACTAGCTCACCAGAGCCATAAAGTAGAAAGATAACAGGAATGGAATGTGTTAAGAACAGGATAGCCATCTGGGAAGATCTCTCTCTGTTTCTGATAAAGGCCTGTTCACTATCTTTTGCTTGGGAACTGCCAGGGGAGGAAACATACAAAGTTACCAATTATTTTCTCTCTGTAATACATCTGGAGAATGCCAGGATGCCAGAAAGGGGAGGTATAACGTCTGTGGAAACTACCTGATTGGTCCCTATGCTAAAAATGTAAATTTCTTTGTTCTCTGTAACTATATAATCTATTAACTCCATGTTGAAGTGTGTGTGTCACACCCAGCTTTTTTGGCCAAATAATAAAAGCTGTTCACTTTTGAAAACCTCCATTTGAAGTCTCTGTTTGGTCGTATGGGATTTCAGATTTTTTTTTACAGGGAGGCTGGCCATACAGTAGAAGACAATACTGACATTACATTTCTGGTTCCCAGTCCCAGTCCCTATCCTACTTCTATTTGGTCTATCCAAAGCATGGCCAAATGGGTTTGTCCTGCCTTTTGTGTGCACAACTCATGATCAGCAAGGCAATTTATTGGTTTGGTCTTACTGCAGTCCCTTTTCAGTATGTCATCAGCCTGCACGATTGGCGTCCACCAATCAGAGCACTGCATCAGGAATGGGGTGGGTCCAAATTCAAATCTCTATCCTTTCTAGGCTGCTTTGTGTGCCTTTCACTCTGTCATAACCAAAGTCTAATGAAGTATATTTTAAAAAAATAAAACACAAAGGGAGTTGAGTCCCTGGTAGCATTTCTTGAGAAATAACACTTTTATTTAAAAAGGTAAAGGTTCCCCCGGCACATTTGTGCAGTCGTGTCTGACTCTAGGGGCCGGTGCTCATCTCCGTTTCTTAGCCGAAGAGCCAGCGTTGTCCGAAGACGCTTCCGCGGTCATGTGGCTGCATGACGCACACGGAACGCTGTTACCTTCCCACCAAAGTGGTACCTATTAATCTACTTGCATTTGCATGCTTTCGAATTGCTAGGTTGGCAAGAGCTGGAGCTAGTGCGGGAGCTCACTCCGTCACACGGGGCTAGGGATTCGAACCTCCGAATTTGCAATCTTCCAATCGACAAGCCTGGTGTCTTACCCGCTGAGCCACCACGCCCCTGATTTCTCGAGAAATAACACTTTTATTTAGGATTTCTCTATTCTTGACATTTTATTTATTTATTTAATTTTTATCCCTCCTTTATTATTTTTATAAATAACTCAATGCAGTGAACATACCTAATACGCCTTCCTCCTCCTATTTTCCCCACAACAACAACCCTGTGAGGTGAGTTGGGCTGAGAGAGAGTGACTGGCTCATGGTCACCTTTTTATTTTTTTTTACCCTGGTGCGAAACTGGGAAAGGCCATAAAGTTGAATGGCTAGAAGGGTCTAATTCTACGCTAATCCAGTTCACTGATAACATATTGGCAGCTCCTGCTACAGTTTGTTGTTTTACAATAACAAGAAAAGCGTGGAGAACATGGCTTCCAGAAATCCTTCTGACCCCTTAATAATAGCTCTGCTGTGTGAGGAAAGAGTATTTAGAAGGGAGATATTGGCCACTGTTCAGCTGACTCTTTTATAGGGAGGTATTGGGGGATATTTTTCCCTAGATTTTTTTTTCTCCACTACCTTCAGCTGGACCCAATCCATTTTTGAACCTGAACTTTCTTTTACCAGTTTCTCCCCTGCAGCAAATTTGGACCCATTCTGTTCAGTTTTCAGCAATTTATCCTGCTTATGAAGAGATATGGAGACAGAGTGTCCAGTTCCTTCTGTCTGCTTGGAAAGAATAACAAGTAATGTAAAGTCTCCTTCATTCAGCTTGAATCCTGCTGTCTGCATGGACACGTCTATATAGTTTTCTTGGAAAATATATGGATTTAATTATTGGGCATTTAGATTATTGCAATTATAGCAGAGACTGAGTGGTGTACACATGCAAAATAATTTATGTTCACTGATCCTTCTTGGTAGTTTTCTTGGCAGTTCACATGCCAAGCTGGAAACACTTAAGAAAGCAGCGAACACTCTTTTGCTCTTGTACAACTAAGCTAAAAGACCTGTGACACAGTTGTGTCCCCATTCCAACAAAGAAATGTGAAGTTTGTTCAGCTTGAACACTGATGACCACATGGACATCTCCTGACAGTTTTCATGGTAAAACACGTTGAACACTTTCCTCCACACTGCACACACTGCTGCGTCCATACCTAGTTTAAGGCAATGTTTCTCAACCTTGGCAACTTTAAGATGTGTGGACTTCAACTCCCAGAATTCCCCAGCCAGCCATTTGACTATAAGGTTGGAATATGCATTACGCCATTTAATCAACAGTTACATGATTTTTAAAAAATCAATACAAAAAATCCTTGTCAGCTCCAGATTTCATAGTCTCTCTCTCTCTCTTTCACTCACCATAGAGGCAAGCAAGCTAAATGAAACAAATTAAACCCCAAAATGAAAATGAGGCATCCCCTGCTTTTTTTTATTAGCACCTTGAACCCTGGGATTGGTATGCAAAGACTTCCAGCCAAGATGGTTGTAGCCAGTTATCATTAACAACTTCCTCCCAATTTAGATTTTTTTCCTGTTTAAAAAGGAATAAAATGTCTCCACCCAAAACAGCAGCAACAACATACTTTTCTCCAAAGAATTTTTGAGGTAGTGTCCACTTTCTATCAATAGCTTTGAGCAAACACATCTTGCATTTCTTTTGCACTCTCTGGAAATTTGACCCCTTCATCAGAGAATTATGTAGTTTTAGAGATGTCGCTGCCGAAATATTTCCCCATCACTGCCTCTCTGCTTATGGTTACAGTAGTTTTTTAAACCAAATGAAGATGTCCTCCTGCATAAAGAGAACAACTGCCCTACAATTTAATTTTAAGCCTTAACTGCCTGCTTCACCAGCTCCAAAAATACATATACACATAACACAATGTTACTGCAGTGACAGGCTGGAACCACGCGATTAATAGATGAGAGACTTTTCCCTCCATGCTCCTTCAGAATCTGCAAGGAAAGAAAAAGGACAAAGAAAGGGGGGTTGGTCTCCTTGGCATAAAGATTGCCACTCAGTTTTTAAAGAATATATTTTTTATAAAAAGTTTTTTTCCTTTCCCTTCATCTCCATAAATTTTGGAATGTAACCCTGATTTTCTTTCGACAGTGGAAAGCAGAATAAAAAAAACAGGTAGGTGATCTTTACAACTCCTTTTTTCTGTTGATATTTACAACATCTGTGGAAATACCAGCTTATGGAAGATAACAAGAAAAACTAGCCACTCTGCATGTCCTAAGTACAGGATATATCTATACCTATATATCAGGATTTGGAAATTAAAAAGAATAGAACTGACATGCAATATTTAACATTGGTGTTGCTTTTCCATATTCTTGAACTATATTTTACTTTTCTAAAACTATTTTAAAAATAATAATTGTGAATAAACAATTAAGCATTGAAAATATACCAGTGGCATTTCATCATAAGAAAAAAACACTGTTTACTTGTGAAATAATTTGTCACTGGGGGAGACACTTAGCAGGTCAATCTTAACAAGGTATGCCATGATGGAAAATTTGTCCTGTACTTGCACTTTATCCCAACGAGGCAATTCCCACTTTCCAACTGTTAGTTGAGTACGGCTTCCCCAGTACACAATTTGGCAGATGTTTACTAGAAATCCTTGGAACCAGGTTCTCGATTCAATTTCCAAGAATTTTAAAGGGGCATGTGCTGGATTTTCATACATTTAAAATAATTTAAGGCTTAACAAGTTGAATAACTAGAGTAAAGTAACAAAAATGGTGAGGTCTCTGGAGTTAAACATTATGAGGCAAGACTAAAAGGGCTGGATCTATGAAACTTGAAAGGAGATCATATATAGGTGTGTATGTACATTTGTATTGATTAGTTGTAAATGAGTAAGGTAGACTAAATCTATTTTTTTAAACTGCTAGGATTCCTCCTTCTCTTGATAGGAATAATTCAGCATTTAACCCTCTGCCTGCATTTTGAAATGGAACAATCCAGATTGAATGCTTAATTAAGTGTGAATTATACTTAAATGTTTAATTACATTACCATTCTCACCACCCCCATTATCTGCAACCAGGATAAAGGATTGGGGTTGAGATTCTTCCAGATGGGTTTTGAAATCCTTTTGTGTGCGTGTGCAAATATACACAAACACATACACTCATTCCATATTACCTACTCACGATTGGATTAGTAATTCATCTAAATCCCAAACAACCTAAAGCTATTTAGAAGAGTCCCATGATTTAGAGCAGTGCTTCCCAAACCTGGGTAAATTACCCAAAATTGGGTAAAAATGGTTTTTCTTTGGGTAATGACACACGAACCCATTACCCAATCACAACAGGGACATTTAAATTGATGTTTTACCTACATTGGTTAAAAAGGACTTTCTGATAAGCGGTTTTGGGTAATGAAGGAAAAAGTTTGGGAAGCACTGATTTAGAGAATTCTGAAAATTGCAGAGGGGTAAAAAAATCAGCAAATAGCCCATTCCCCAGAGAATCACATTCTGGTTTGTTTAACCTAGATTAACTTAATAAAACACAGTTGGTGGGTTTTCACACAACAAACTAAATTATCCATTAGCAGATTACAAAGCACCCTAGCAAATTTCACACAACACACAAAACAAAACAACTCATATGATGTGTAATCACAGCTTTAGTATATGCTGTGGACTAAGGGACATAGCGCATTAAAATCTAGTCTGAAACCAGGGAAATAAAAATCAAAGCAGTCATGTTCATCCAGAAATGTTAGAGCTGTGCTATTTACCTGTTAATCGTGTAGCCCCCTTGAATGAAAACGGATAGAGCACAGGATCCAAAGGTGACCTCTATCAGGTGGCATAACTTGAAGCAAAGAGGCCAGTTTGGCTAGGCTGCCTTTCAGTAACCAAAAATAGAGTAATTGTGTGGTTCACCAAAACTTGGGTCTACAGATTAGATAACAAAGTCATTGCAACAGATTCAATCCAACAAAGAAAGATTAAGAACAGTCCCTTCAGAGAAGCATGTTCTGAGATATTCGAGTCCCCATTGATGTATGTATCAATAGCATTTTTATCACCCTGTCTTTCAGCTGAAAAAGACTTCTAGAGTGGCCTATTAAAGATCAGATATTAGGCTTACGGGCTAAAGGACGTGGCACAAGCCAGAAAAGAATTGGAGGGTGGATAAAGAAAATCTATTAAATCTCAGTCACAAGAGGACACAGCCTTCAGGCCTTCTGAAGGTTTCATTCATATCTTCCCTGAGATAGCTATAAGCCTTGCTCAAAGTTGCAGACTTTTTGTCCTTCCTGCTGTAGCACAAAACAAAAAGGCAGGAAGGGGGAAAGGGAAGGAATCAGCAAACGTTCTTGACTGAAATATAGTTCAGGTCTGTGCATTTTTGGCAGATGCCTCTTCTACTTAATTTGCCTGGGAATTCTGCTAATCTTTAGGCTGTCTTTCCATGGCACACTGAGTCACAAATTAACCAACCACCCTTTAGCCTAGTGTTTTGGGTGAATCCAGCTTGTGAGATTAGCCTATGGTTCAGGGTCATGTACAGACCCAGAAAATGAAGTTAATTGAAAAAGCTATGGTTCAATTAACCAGCTGGAAGCCTTTCATGCCAACAGAGCCTTAACCTTGTTAATTTGGTAATAATAATAATAATAATAATAATAATAATAATAATGATGATGATTTGTAAGGTCGCCCAACTCAAAAAGTGAGTCTCGGGGAATGGGGAGGTGCAGCATAAAAAGCAAACAATAAACCAACCCCCCAAACCATATAAGATTAAAACATATATATAAAACACACACACACACACACACACACACACACACACACACACACACATATATATATATATATATATATATATATATATATATAAAGTGGTGACCAAGCAGCATAACAAAACAACCAAGGGACTCTCACTCAACTGCCCCCTAATGCCCTAACTGCTAATTAGACCAATGCTCTTATACGTGCCTCCCTCGATCCGGTATGCCACTGGCAGTACTACTTTCAGAATTCCCATCCAACAAAGGCCATGCTGGCTGGGAATTCTGGGAGTTGTAGTTGCAACCTATTTGCAGAGCACCTGAGAGGGGCAGAAGGCTGTTCTATGACCTGACAGGCTTAGCAAAAATATGTTAATTGGTTAGGCTTATAGTTGCTGCTGGTTGATTGATTACCCCTTTCAGGTGGAAGGATGGAAATCCATAGGGAAGATGGTCAGGGACTCTTTTCCATGAACACAGAAACTGGGACCAGAAGTAATGGGTGTAAAATGCAGCAATCTAGATTCCATTTAGATATAAGGAAAAACTTTCTTAGGGTAAGACTTCTACAGCAGTACAACAGTTTACTTACAGAAATTGTGGCTTCTCATTCTCTGGTTCTTTTTTTTTTAGAGTGGCTGGACAGCTACCTCTCAAGAAGGGTTTAATTGATTTTCAGGGGTCAGATTGAGGAAAGTAGCGTTGTGTCATTGTGATGCAAAGTCCGCCCCTTTTGTATGTGCGTTGTGATGTCACAAGCACATACCCCAAAGAGGTGGAGCTTGCGGCATCACGCCACTCTGCTGCTGTTGTCATTCTGATGAAAGCAGCCAAGTACTATGGACACTGCTGTGGTTTTCCTGCACATTGCAGAGGGTTGGACTCCATGTTCCAGGGGTCCCTTCCCACTCTATAATTCTGTGATTCTATGAAATCCAAATTATTGCAACTACTATTTTTATGATAATTATTATTTAGTCAGGAACAAACTAGTGTCTGCCAAAGCTTGCAGAAAGCCCAGGTTTTTTTGGTGTGTGTGTGTGTTATATTCTTGAAATATGGTAATCATCAGTGCAATGTTGCAAAATGAAAATGAAAGTGAAATGCAAATTGCATATACTTTAAAAGATATGCCTATACAGTATGTAAAGATGCATACTTTGAAAGATTCCGAAAAAGGAGGAAGATCAGTCTGTTTGAAAACTGGGAAAGTATGCAAATCATGCAGTCCATCCTTTTGCAAGGAGAGCAATTGACAGGGTGGAGAGACTTTGCCTCTTGTTGAAAAGCCACACACTTCCCTTTAGCCAGGACAGGTTCATGCTGCTTGCCTGAAGCCAGCTCATCTGCCATCGCTCAGTCTTTCTCAGTGACCAGCAGAAGAGGGAAAGGCAGGTAAGGGCCCCGCAGGACAAAAGTCGACATTATTCGCACAGGAGCCTTGCGGTGTGATGGATGAATAGAGCATTCAAACACACACACACCGATGAAGTAGATTGTTTTTCATTCTCAGATGCCGTTTGTCTGCCAGTGTGCAGAATTCAACAATGGAGAAGTGTGTGTGTGTGAATGTGTAGGTGGGGGGAGATTTAATTTTCCCACACTTTCTCAAACAGTCCTTGTGAGGCTGGATTATGGAGGTTAAGAGGGTAACATGAGGTGGGCAGCCTTTGGGTTAGAGCAGTGTTTCTCAACCTTAGCAATTTTAAGATGTATGGACTTCAATGCCCAGAATTCCCCAGCCAGCATGGCTGGCTGGGGAATTCTGGGTGTTGAAGTCCACACATCTTAAAGTAGCCAAGGTTGAGAAACACTGGGTTAGAGCAACCTCCTCAGCAGTTTCTCATGGTCCAAAAGCCTCTCCAAGATTGCCCCACAACTCTGCCAAATTGCAGAGATAGATTATTTTTTTAACAATAACAAGTAAAATAGGTGGATTAAGTCCCACCCCCAGTGATGTCACCACATCATTGCCATACCACCTGTGACACCCCCCCCCGAAACTAACAAAAACCAGGGGGATCCAGGTTGAGGAAGGCTGCTGTAGAAGGAAATTAAATTGGGTTAATTTGCATTAAAACACAACCTTCATAAATTTCTCTACCATGCCAAGTTGCATGTCTTTTACATGATGAGAGAAGGATGCCCCTGCACTGTTTTTCCCTCTTCCTGGTGTGGCTTGGCAGACATTCCTTGGGAGAACACCGAAAATCTTCCACTTAATCCTGCAAGAAGCAGAAATGAACTTTGGACCTTGGCCAGGTTACAGGAAGAAAGATCAGAAGCCAGCACTCTGGGTACCACCTGCCTTACTGATCCTGCCAACACTGGCTCCATTCTTCTTCCTTTTACTAACAGGTGAGTTGCCCCTCCCCCTCCTTTTCCTCCTCCTCTGCTTCTTATTATGCAAATAACAAGCCACCTAGAGTTATGAGAATAGATGGCACACAAATGGTGGTAAATAGATAAATACTGTATGTGAAAAGATATACCTTTTTCCTGCAGTGGCTGTTTCATCTGGGAATGCTCCAAGCAGAGCAATGCTTCCCTGCCTCCATGTCCTTTAATCCATGTTCTTTTTGTCCACTGTCCCTGATGAAAATCTTCCTTTCAAAATCTATGATCATCCTCTTTCCTTTAAGCCCTCCTTCTACATTTGTAAACAACAACAGTGCCTTTGTTCTGTAATGCTGTATCATCCAAAAGAAATCAAATTCAAATTGTTGACCGACCTCAACCCCTTGCTTCCCTTACTGCTTTCAAGGGGAGAAAACAGATTTCAATGTTCCCTTTTATATGAAATTCCCAAATGCAATGTCTAAATTTAGATTTGGACCAAAGTTAGCTGCACTGCAAATGAATATGCAAATCTCAAACATCTAATTTGTGTGGCGTGATCTTGAATAGGTACAGAATCATAAAACTAATTCTCTCCCCTAAGTAATGTAGCACTCAAGCCTTTGCTGCTTAATGGTGGAACCGGGCACTTGATGTACCTGTAGGGAGATTATGAGGACTTAGAACCAGGATGGGGCCAGGTGATGTGCAAGAGCCGTTCCCTCCTATTGCTCTGTGGATACTATAGACTTTGGTTCCCCAAATTCCAGCCAAATGTGAATCAAATGCAACTATAAGCCAGTATCTGGTTCTTCTCCAGGTAGATGTTATTGCTTCCCACCCACCAAACAGCTGTTTGGAAGACTGGGGGAGAGCAATCTTTCCTGCCTGGAATAGAGGGGAAATTTTATTTATTTATTTATTTATTTATTTATTTATTTATTTATTTATTATTTAAATTTATATGACCACCCATCTCCCCCAACCGGGGGACTCTGGGAGGCTTACAATAAAAAATCCCCCTTCTCATCCTAACAGGGAGAAGCTTTAGAAATTGAGAAAGCAAGCGTGTATGTGCCCTTGAATTAGACCAAGCCTGCTGTTGACTCCAGCCATATTTGGTGGCATGCAGCTTTTCTTGACCTTAGTGCAACCAGTGCTTATGAACTGGAGAAAAATAGGTTGCTCGGCCTTGGCACTAGACCAGGGGTGATCAACATTTGCCCCAGGTCCCCTTTTTGCAGCCCACAGAGCCTACTCTGACCATCATTGCTGTAAACCGACAGCATAATTTCCTATCACGTAGAGATCAGAAATCAGGGGCATGGTGGCTCAGCGGGTAAGACGCCAGGCTTGTCGATCGGAAGATCGCAAGTTCAGAGGTTCGAATCCCTAGCCCCGGGTGATGGAGTGAGCTCCTGCACTCGCCCCAGCATTTGCCAACCTAGCAATTCAAAAGCATGCAAATGCAAGTAGATGAATAGGTACCACTTCGGTGGGAAGGTAACAGCGTTCCGCGCGCGTCATGCCGGCCACATGACCCTGGAAGCATCTTCAGACAACGCTGGCTCTTCGGCTAACAAACGGAGATGAGCACCAGCCCCTAGAGTCGGACACGACTGCACAAATGTGTGGGGGAAACCTTTACCTTTACTTTACTAGAGATCAGAAATAACATGAAAACAATAGTATAAGCCCTAAAATAAGAATATCATAGAAAGCAACAAAACAAAAACAAAAAAACCCCTAATATATCCCTGCAAAACCTAGCTTCACTCACTTTCTGGCTCTTATGTCTCCCCAATGATAAACCTGGTCCTTGACCACCAAAAGATTGCCTATTCTGGCACTAAATAACATCCAAACTCCAGCATTGTGTAGATCAGTGTTTTTCAAACTAGACAACTTTAAGAAGCATGGACTTCAACTCCCAGAAATCCCCAGCCCAGTCTTGCTACTTTCCACTGTGTTGGATTAATGGCTCCCTGAATTCCCTGTCATCATGCAGGATGGGAATTCTGGGATTTGAGTCCTAGAATCATAAAGTTGAAAGGGACCTCTGAGCTCATATACTGCAACCCCCTGCTTGGTGGAGGATCTGCTAAAGCATTTTACACAAATGGTTATCCAGCCTGTTTCAAAGTCTCAACATATCTGAAAGTCACCAGATGAAGAAGGCAGGATATCCCGGTTCATTCCCCTGAAATGGGAATATAATTCAATTGGTTTGAATTTTTTTTTTTTTCTGTTTCAGCTGGCAGCACTGGGGCTGCACCTATGGCCATTCCAGGTGAGTTATATGTGTTATATGGACATATAACACATATGTGTTATATGGAGATGCATATAGAGTTTAGGGGCTCTTTCATACCTGGCATTTGTGCTGATCTAGCATCACTACTATCCCCTTCCTGTTCTGTTCCTCACAACATCATCCTTCGGGCAGCTTATTTTCTTCCTGCTTGGTTGAAGCGCAACTAAAATAACAAACTTTCCATTTTAACATTTGCAATGTGGAACTCCCTGGTCCCTGGGGGTGAATGTGCCATTTGCTATTTTTGGGAACTCTTCCCTCCCTGTTTCCCCCTCCACCTGGTTTAAAGCACTTTATTAGACTTCACAGGCAACTTTTATCAATAAATTCCACATTAAGAGCTTCTGCCAATCCTGAAGAAAATCTACCTATGTAATGACTAAGAGTCAACACAACTTGATGTAGCATAATCAATCAATCAATCAATCAATCAATCAATCACCTTTTGTCAATTTCTAATCTGAAGAAAGTACTGTATGGATCGTCACT
Organism: Charina bottae; assembly: GCA_023362775.1. Taxonomy (NCBI): domain Eukaryota; kingdom Metazoa; phylum Chordata; class Lepidosauria; order Squamata; family Charinaidae; genus Charina; species Charina bottae. The sequence continues at coordinate 99,758,737 of JALMGJ010000001.1, read as the reverse complement.
GGAAGCACAGGAATTTGGATCAAATGAATAAATGCTAGTTTAACTACTGTATATAGATGCCAATTAGGAAATAGTTACAGTAATTCAAACTGAAATACATCTCATCATAGTGGGGAGGACTGTAAACAGTTGACTTGTAAAGCTCAGCCTGGTAACCATGTGTTTAAAATTGCCTTCTTATGGTTCTTTATCTTGAAACTGGGCTCAGAATGGAAAACCCTTCAATCTTCTGTAATATAACCGCCCAGGGTCCCTCCTTGTGGGGGAGATGGGCGGGATATAAATATGATAGATAGATAGATAGATAGATAGATAGATAGATAGATAGATAGATAGATAGATGCATGCAATGAATCATCACCTTCTTGCTAAGGGTCAATTCTCAGTAAGGTAATCCTAGGCCCTATATATATAGGGCCTAGGATTACCTTACTGAGAATTAACCCTTAGCAAGAAGGTGATAATTCATTGCATCTGAGCCCAACTAATTCATAATGGGCATGATGTACACCTAAAGTTAGCAGGTTTCTGCCAGGCACCATGGCAGTGTCAGCAATAACAGCTGGACATAAAAACAGGAGCCAATGATCCTCCTTAGTTGCATATCCCAAAAGTTCCCTTTGAGGATTTTTGTACTTGGTTGGGCTGTGGTTGGGCACAAGAACAAGCTGGGTGTATTTTCCTCCCAGTTGACAATTGCCATCACTTGAGGTTGGGCAATTGTAGAGGCCCAGACCTAAGGCCAGCTGAGAAAATGCTTGGAGTGACAAGTTGAACGTAGGAAACCATCAGGTTGAAACTGGAAACCAAGAACTAGAAACCATATGTGAATCTAAGAAATCAGATGTACAAGATGAGAACCAGACAACATGACTGAGAATTATAACACAGCAGGTTATATTTGAGAACAGATGGTGCCCAGTCTGGATGGATGGACCAGACCAGAGAAACCATCACTTAGAGAAATACTCGGCCTGTAGCTCTAATCGTTCACCAGAAGAAATAGTGATCCACAAAGCTTGGGGTTGATGGTTCTAATCCTAGCAGCCACCATAATTCTTTCCCTTGGTGGGCTGCGTCTGAGTCTGCACATTTAACGGACCATAGCTATACTCCAGAGAACTTTTCATGTTAGCCTTCCTGCTTTCCCTTAATCCAAGGGTGCACAGCATGATGCCTCAAGATGGAATATAACCCTTAACATTCTTGAATGACAGCCCTGAAAGACTTGAATGGATGCCTCAAAAGCCAAGAGCTGCTCCCAGTGTAATTAGGTAAATGGACCACACAGGGGAAAATCTTTAGTACGCAGAGAATAATTATATTAACTGTATTTAATTAATAGGGCTGCACAAAACATTCTGTCACAGAACATTCCAGCTCTGAAATGAGCTTGTTTTGAGGTCCAGCTACTTTCCGAATACTCAGAATGGCCCATCTTGAGATTGGGAAGTTCCATGGTGGAAATTTTTTCCCATGCTTTAATTATTTTTATTTAAATGAAATCAAATATAACTTTTGTCCTGGCCCCACTCATCACTTCTTTCTGCTGAGCCAGGGCACCTTTTTGACTTTGAACTCCGGTATGTAAAATTAGCCCCAGATGATTTGCCTGACCCTATCTTGGTTGCCCATCAGCCACAATGCGGCTGTTCCTCCCCCACTGAAGTCATTCTTCTTGAGTTGCTCAAGACAGCGGAGCTGCCCTCTTTCTTCCAGAGGTACGGCTAGTCAATGGACGCACCCGGTGCCAGGGACGCGTGGAGATCTTCTACAACAATACCTGGGGCACAGTGTGTGACGACGACTGGGACATTGTGGATGCCAATGTGGTGTGCCGCCAACTCGGTTGCAGCCATACCACCGCCATGCCACCAACCCTGTCCTTTGGCAGAGGGCATGGGCCCATTTTTCTAGACAACGTGGACTGCAAAGGCAGAGAGGCAGCCCTCAGTGAGTGCAGCAGCCATGGATGGGGCATCCACAACTGCTACCACTATGAAGATGTGGCCGTCACGTGTAACGGTACAAAGGTTTGGGCCTGATGGATTGTGGTGGTGGTGGTGGTGGTGGGGAAGGGGTTGGTATCAAAGTGGACCCTCCCACCTGATTTGTTTGTTTATTGCTTGAACATTTGTGGCATGGCTAAACTATATTTCCTTCAGGAGATCATGGTGCTGCATATGGTGTTCTCCCCTATTTTGAAACCTCACAGACAATCTGAAAGGACCAAAATCTTAGGCTGAGAAATAAGCATTAGCCCAAACTAGTTACCCAGGCAAACTTCATAGCTGAGTGAGATTTGAATCTTCCCTTCTGTCTTCACCTGGTTCTGCAAAAAGAGTGGTGTGGTCCAGAGGCCACATACAGCCCACCAACTTCCCTTTTGGGATTCTTAAAGCCCCCCTGAGTGGGTGTAATGCAGTACAAATGCAATCACTACCTCAGAGCTTTCCAAACTTTTCATGTTGGTGACACACTTTTTAGACATGCATCATTTCACAACACACTCTTACAGCAGGGCACAAGGCAGGCACTAGGACCTGCATGGAATCACAGCAGGTTTGGAGGCAGCCAGGCACAAGGCAGGCACTAGGACCTGCGTGGAATCCTGGCAGGGCAGGTTTGGAGGCAGCCAGGCACAAGGCAGGCACTAGGATCTGCGCGGAATCCTGGCAGGGCAGGTTTGGAGGCAGCAAGGCTCAAGGCAGGCACTAGGATCTGCGCGGAATCCTGGCAGGGCAGGTTTGGAGGCAGCCAGGCACAAGGCAGGCACTAGGACCTGCGCGGAATCCTGGCAGGGCAGGTTTGGAGGCAGCAAGGCACAAGGCAGGCACTAGGATCTGCGCGGAATCCTGGCAGGGCAGGTTTGGAGGCAGCCAGGCACAAGGCAGGCACTAGGATCTGCGCGGAATCCTGGCAGGGCAGGTTTGGAGGCAGCCAGGCACAAGGCAGGCACTAGGACCTGCGCGGAATCCTGGCAGGGCAGGTTTGGAGGCAGCAAGGCACAAGGCAGGCACTAGGACCTGCGTGGAATCCTGGCAGGGCAGGTTTGGAGGCAGCAAGGCACAAGGCAGGCACTAGGATCTGTGCGGAATCCTGGCAGGGCAGGTTTGGAGGCAGCCAGGCACAAGGCAGGCACTAGGACCTGCGTGGAATCCTGGCAGGGCTTGGAGGCAGCAGCAGCCACGACACACCCAGACACTGCAGCCGACACACTAACGTGTCCCGACACACAGTTTGGAAAGCTCTGCACTACCTAATTAAAAAATAAGCCCAGAAATTACTACAAGCAGATTACTCAAGTCATGTTTGGAAGCCAGAATTGGTGGAGCAGTTACTGTATATATGCCTTGAAAGGAAATGCCACTGTCACCACCAGAAACATCGTAAGTTGCACTAAGCCATAATGTGGATTTGATTTTGGCTTAGTGTGTTATATGAATCTAGTCTGTCTCTTTAAACTAGATCTGCAACAGATAATCCTCTGTTCATTTTAAGGCTGGAAGTGGCAGGGAGCGCATATGCTGTCAGCTTTGTGCTCTTTGGCAGGTCAAAAGCTTGGGGATTTCACCATTTCTGCAGTTTCAGAGAATCAGTAAACAAGAAATCTGTTGGCCCACCGCTGGCTGGAATGCTGTATTTTCCTTACCACTTCATGAAAGGGAATGCTTAAAACTAGGACTTGCACCCTCATTAAAGAATCAGGAGGAGTCTGGTAGCATATTATCTGAGTATCAAATGTTATTAAAAGGCATATGCTGCACTTCAGTCAGAAAAGGTGCTACCAGCCTCCTGATTTTTGCTACTGTCGATTAATACGGCCCTCCTCCTACAATGTCCTCATTAAAGAAAGTACAGCTGGCTCTGTCTGGGCTTTCATCAATTAATGGATTAAAAAAAGAGACAAAGCCTTGATTAAAAGGGTGGCTGAGTAATAGTGGCTTCAGAAGCAAAAGAGAATCCGATGTTCAGAGCATTTTAAACAGCTGCTTTGAGCAGATCAGGAACAGTTGTGGTGCAAAAGGAGATTGGAACACACTAAACCGATCAGGACAGCTGACACAGTACAGGGCGGGCAACTTTTGAGGGAACGGAGCACAATTTGTTGGAATGATTGCATGGAAAGAGAAACCTTTATAAGAAAATATTCTCGAGCCTGGTGCTTTTGTGAAAGAAACATAACTGTAAGCTTTTTTTTAGGAAATAGCATGGCGATAGGGATTTGAAGGCGCGTGTGCGGCACACACACACACACAAAAACACACACACAAAGCTGATAGGACAGCCTGAGTTACTGTCTACAGCTAAGAGTCTGTAGCAGTGTTTCTCAACCTTGGCAACTGTAAGATGTGTGGACTTCAGCTCCCAGAATTCCCCAGCCAGCATGCTGGCTGGGGAATTCTGGGAGCTGAAGTCCACACATCTTACAGTTGCTAAGGCTGAGAAACACTGGTCTGTAGGGTGCTATCCTCCCTTTTAGAAGTACAGTATCTGATCTGCACAGGTCAGAAAGAGAAGAGAAAGGATTGAACTGGGAGAAGAGGGAAGTGATGAAAGTCCTAAGGATAGGAGGTAGGTTACATAGAGAAATGCAAAGTAAATCTTTCAGACAAGGAAAGGAATTCAAAATGCAGAGTCCTTCTATATCTATTGCCCCTAATGGTCACTAGCTGCACGTCAAGTTCTAGTTCCAACACAATTCTGCCTCCCATCCTTCTGAATGAATGCAAGAGGCCAACAGTTGACTCAATTACATCTGGCTGTATCCTTTTGCCCTCCCTTTGCTTTTTTATGGTGTTTATGGTTGGGGATGGAACAGGATATTTCACAATCAATCTGCGCCCATTCCCCACCACTCCTGAAAAAGAGATCAGTATGGCATTGTATTTTAATGGTGCAATCTGGGTGGTGGGGGTGGTGGAGGGAGGTGGAAATGAGAGGCTGGAGCATGTGGGCAAGGGGTTGCTCACCCCAGTTTAGAAGAAGGACAGGGAGAAGCCCAATGCAAGCTGCCTTAGCTGCATGGTTGCTAGGCAACATGAAAACAGAACTGCCATTTAGTTCTGGGACCCCAGTGACTCTGGCTATTGTAGCCTTAAAGGGCAAGTGCCTCTTTGGTTTATTCTTTGATGGGGCACTTTTTTATTGCTAATTTAATCCCCTTTTTCCTGAAGTAAGGTGCAAAGGGACATTTTGGCTTCTCTTAGGCACGTCTCTTCCATTTCGCTGAAAACTCTTTTTGATTATTGTATGCAGGGGTGTTACTCCATGCCATCCCCTCTAGTCCTCCAGGATGCTCTCTGTCATCTACCCTTACCTTTGACATACCTTTAGATCAAGGAAGAGACATTGATGGAAACGAGGAAGATACGCAGCATGTGGCTTTGAACTATCCCTTCTAATGTTATGCTTTAATTAAAGGGATGATGATGACGACAACTGCAGAAAGGCTGAGGCTGCAATACAACTCAGGGGCAAGAGCTGCATTCGGCCTCTGAGTCTCCTGCCTGGGGCCACACTCCAGCTAGTAACTGGAACCAAGGCATAGAAGTAGCTAGGCCTTGGGCAAAAACTTTGATTGAATTTAAATATTAAATTAGGTTAATTTAATCTAAATTTTGTTGTTGTTCAGTCGTTTAGTCATGTCCGACTCTTTGTGACCTCATGGACCATAGCACGCCAGGCCTTCCTGTCCTCCACTGTCTCCCGGAGTTTACTCAAATTCATGTTCGTCACATCGGTGATGCTCTCTAACCATCTCATCCTCTGCCGTCCCCTTCTCCTTTTGCCCTCAGTCTTTCCCAGCATCAGGGTCTTTTCCAGTGAGTCCTCTCTTCGCATTAGGTGGCCAAAGTATTTGAGCTTCAGCTTCAGTATCTGTCCTTCCAATGAGCAGTCAGGGTCGATTTCCTTTAGGATTGACTGGTTTGACCTCCTTGCAGTCCAAGGGACGCTCTAATCTAAATTACATGGCCTTAATTTGGTCCTTTGGTAATATTAATCATTATAATTTGGAAGCAATTTTTAGAGGGCACTACGGGGTCCCCCAACATTTGGTTGATGGGGCATATATAGCCCTGCGGACTCAGTTTTGGGGGGCCCGGGGCTACCGGGAGTGTTTTGGGGAATGGACCACAGCAGGATTGATTTTTTCAGGGGGGACAGATGGAGATCCTGGTGGCACCATGAGATGTATCTCCGGGCAATGTGTGACATGGGCACCACATTGTCTACCCCTGAGATACCAGATATGACAGTTGAAAGTCTGGATGTCACCAGAATAAACAGTAATAGTAACATTGCCTATGGATTAAATACTATTTCTAACTGGAGCATAAGAGGAGGAAGGAGTATTAGGTATGTTCGCCGCCTTGAGTTATTTATAAAAATAATAAAGGCGGGATAGAAATTAAATAAATAAATAAATAAATAAATAACTGAGCTTCTTTTTTCCAGTTTTTTTTTAATATCAATCTTCCCCAGCAGGTGTCTTTCAGATGTACTAAGACTACAGGATCTTGGAATCCTAACACATCTGGAGGGCTCAAGTTTGGGAAGGCAGGTTAAATCCCTGAAGTTGACCAACTATAATTTAAAATAGAAGTTATAGGGCCTTGCATGTACAGAGCAGATGGGGGAATGCCACATGGCCATGGTGGTGGTAGTGATTCTACAGTTTTATTATTTTTATTTTTTATTTATTTTCTATCCCGCCTTTATTATTTTTATAAATAACTCAAGGCGGCAAACATACCTAATACTCCTTCCTCCTCCTATTTTCCCCACAACAACAACCCTGTGAGGTGAGTTGGGCTGAGAGAGAGGGACTGGCCCAAGGTCACCCAGCCAGATTTCATGCCTAAGGCGGGACTAGAACTCTCAGTCTCCTGGTTTGCCATTGGCTCCTTCCTAGGGCTGAGAGAGAGGGACTGGCCCAAGTCACCCAGCCGGCTTTCATGCCCAAGGCGGGACTAGAACTCTCAGTCTCCTGGTTTCTAGCCCATTGCCTTAACCACTGGACCAAACTGGCTCTCTGGTTTTCTTGATCCTCATGTGTCAATTTTGTTTGTCTTTGCAGAACTGCTACCCACACTATCAGCAAAAGGCCCTGCCAGCAAAACAACCACAATCTCATTACAAGATAGGAAAAGTAAGTGCTTTCTAGATTTACTTAAGAAATCATCTTTAGCTTGCTTGCTTATTTATTTTTGCAAGTGTATACGTGGAAAAGGAAGGGAAGGATATTTGTCTCAAGGGCCTTATAATCTAACAAGCAGCATATGGTAGACAGCATTAGAAAGGAAGGAAAGTAGAAGCTAGGGAGAAATATTCATTTATTTCAGATATATCTACTTAGGCTCAGATAGAGTGGTGTCTGGTAGCTATAATAACTTTTTACTACCGGTACTAAATAGCGATTGCAGTTCTTTGCCTTGTTCATGGTATTTTACATCACGGGATGAGAGAGTTCAGATGATCATGTCTTCCATTCACTGCTACTGCCATTTTTTTTTCTTATCAGAAAAATATAACCACGGCAGAGGAGAAAGTTGAAAGGTTGCATAATGGTGGCCTCATGGAGTGGGGGTTCTTTCAGGCAAGGCTTCTTCTGTGTGTTTTTTTTTAGTAGGCATCCTGACTCTTTTATAAGAAGAACTCATTGTCACTCTCAAAAGTAATAAACATAGCAAGGCAGATTGTTGTTGTGATCCTCTGCTTCCAGGGTTTCTCAACCAGGGTTCCGTGGCACCCTAGGGCACCCTAGGGTTCCGTGACACCCTAGGGTTCCGCAAGAGGTCACTAGGGGTTCCCTGGGAGATCACGATTTATTTAAAAAAATATTTCAAATGTGGGCAACTTCACATTAAAGAGGTAAGTTTCATTCTTTATTTTTAGTTTAAGAATGCCGTTAGTGTCCTGACTTAGAGTGAAGGAACACGCTGAGACTTGGTGTACAGGCTCTAGTGTTTTATTGTTCTACTCTGCTAGACAGAATCCAGCTAAACTAAAATGAACTAGTAATGCTCAGAGAAAGGTCCCAAGAAACTAGGCCGGTGCCATCTTCAGCCTCTTACGATGAAAGCAAAGCGATTCAGTACTGCGCATGCGTTTATCCCCCTGGAGGGAGCCCCCTCCTTCTTCACCAGTTATCTCCCTGACATTTTTTCTTGAAGCTGTCGTGCAGTGAAGATCATATCCACTGTTCCCCTGGAGGGGCGGAAGCCATTTTGCATGGACTTTTGCTAAGCTGATGGGTTTCAATCATTCAAAGCTTGCTCCAAAGGGTAAATTTTACCTTTGGAAGACAATCTTACTCGGCTACGAGTGATCGCCAATGATGATGATGATGATCTCCCTGACAGTTAGTGCATATATACAGGCCTACCCATGAAATGAATATACAGTAATCATTTTGTAACTTCTGGCCCATATTATGCAGGGGTTCCCCAAGGCCTGAAAAATATTTCACGGGTTCCTCCAGGGTCAAAGAGTTGAGAAAGGCTGCTCTGGTCTCTTTCAGGTGATGGGACAGTCCGGCTGGTGAATGGGGCTAACTCCTGCCAAGGCCGAGTGGAGATATTCTACAAAGGAAACTGGGGCACTGTGTGTGATGATGAATGGGAGCTGCAGGATGCCAACGTGGTATGCAAGCAGATGGACTGTGGCCATGCTGTGACCTACAGGACCAACGCCTACTTTGGCTACGGCACAGGGCGCATCCTCCTAGATAACGTGAATTGCGATGGAAACGAACCACATCTCTCAGCCTGTTTCAGCCTTGGCTGGGGCATCCATAACTGTGGTCACCATGAGGATGCTGGGGTCATCTGCTCTGGTGAGCAAGTTGGAAAAGACATCTCAGCCATCTAGGCAAGGCAGGCAGCTCCCAGGTCTCTCTGTACGTGCGCAGACATTTTGAACTTTAGCAATATAAAGAAGGGGTGAGCAAACTGTCAACAGGACCCAAGCTTGGAAGATCCTGTTCTCTTCTTCGAATGGCTGTTGTAAACGTACTACAAGTGGCCTGACCTTGAAGCAGGATATTCCAACCATGGGACTGCTATTTTGAATTAAAACAGGGTGTTTCAAGGTCAGGAGGTCTTAGCCTTGACACTGATTGAAATGGTTTGGTGGGAGTGATTGGAGAGAATAGGCCATAGCCAAAGGAAGCTGAAATAGGGAAGTAAGTAGATTTCAGTTCTGTGTTTTATACCTCCCAAAATGTCCAATGACATGCTGAGGTTTTAACTTTAGTTAGTGAACCACAAGAATAGATTAAGATGGCAGCATGTGTGTCCTTTAGAACTTGTCTTTGTTCTTTAAGATATCATGTGAATGCAGCCTTGGCATAAGGGGAAAGCTGAAAGAAGCCAGGCTCAAATGTCCTTTGCTTCACCCAACATGGAGCAGCATGGAAACAGAACTCCTACTTAGATCTATTCTAATGTAGCTTTGAAGCTCTAAAGCAGCCTTCCTCAACCTTGGCAACTTTAAGACGGGAGGACTTCAACTCCCAGAATTCCCCAGCCAGCATGCTAGCTGGGGAATTATGGGAGTTGAAGTCCATCCGTCTTAAAGTTGCCAAGGTTGAGAAACACTGCTCTAAAGGCTATAGCTTCCTCCTGGGTGGAGCCTTTGCCATTGTTATTTCAACTCGCCTCCCTGGGGGAAAGTCCTGTTAAATACCCACTAGGTTGGCCTTTGCCAGTTTGGGAATTCTGGGAATGACAATCCCAACTAATTTGGAGGGTTGGGGAATTGGTTATTCTCTACCTGGTTGGAGAATACTGCTCTGGAGAAATTGAAAGGATTTAACGTAGGCTGAAAATGGAAACAAGGAGCTAGTCCTGGGCGTCTCTGAAGAAAAGAGATTCTAGAGATGGAGTGCTACAGTAGAAAAGAACTCATTTTTGGTTACTGCCTTCTAAGATGAGGAAGTTCTTCTACTACTTCTAAGAAAGTTAGCTAGATCCAGAGTAAGGCTTCCATGGCAGATTTTACTCATGGGCAAATTGGTAAAAGGCAGCCCTTGAACTGGCCAGATCTCAAGTCGTGTCAAATCAGGGCTTTGTGAGTCAAAAAACCCTGCATCTTGAACTGGGCCTAGAAATGGCACTGGATCTGTTCTCACCAAGTTTCCCATAATTAGCAATGGCGTATTCAGTCGACCCAATTTTCTGGATTCACATGACATATTGAGCCGGGCATTGATCACACAGCTGGATTCACCCAACATGCTAGACTAAGATGTGGTTAGTTAATTTGTGTAATCTTGTTAGGCATGCATAGGATTATACTATAAGCTTTCCAGAGGCTAGGTTGAAGGACACAAAGCTTCAGGATCCTCCCTTGCCTTCTTTACTTATTGTTAGAATTATTAGAAATAATTGAGGTACCCATCAATTGCTTTTAATTTAATATTTTTAATGGGCAAAATACACACAGTTCACCGGAAAGGATTGATAGAATCAACTCCTCAGCAGACAACTGCCTGGAAATCTGTTACTGGCATGCTGACTTGGCATGACCAACCTTTCTTGCTGTTGTGTCTCTCCAGGGCTAGGGATAACAACAACCGTTTTGCCAATCACCACGTTAGTGGTACAGCACTACAAAGAATCATTCACCGACACAGTCACGGGTAAGAGGGGGCATGTTGTCTAGAATTTCACTCTCCATAAATCACAGAATTTGAGGGGAGGAAATGTGAGCTAAATGAGAGTCTTCAAGTGTGGGCCTTGTGTCTTCCCATGCTGGGGGAGGAAGAAGTTCTAGAGCAGGGCTTTCCAAAGTTTTCCCGCGGCGACACACCAACCGCCGTTGGTGTGTCGCCGCGGGAAAACCCGGAAGTGCCGCCATTGTGGCAGCGCGCAAAAACCCGGAAGCGCTGCTGCCGTTTTCAGTTTTTGCGCGCCGCCGTTGGTGTGTTGCCACGGGAAAACCCGGAAGTGCCGCTCTTGCGGCAGCGTGCAAAAACCCGGAAGCACTGCTGCCACTTTCAGTATTTGCACACCGCCGTGCGCACCATCAGCGCTTCCGGGTTTTGACGCCACACATCTGGGCCCTGCAGGCGACACACTTTTGTGTTGCGACACACAGTTTGGAAAGCTCTGTTCTAGAGCAACATACTTGGAGGGCACCATATTGAGGAAGGCTACCATGGGTAGGCCAGATGCTACCAGGGATTTACTGAAAAAGAGAACAGGTTGATTGCAGGAAGGCTAACTCTTGGGGCCTGGGCCATATTTGGCCTCTGATCAGACTGCCAAGGGCCACATTCCAAGAAGTAATAGGATCCAGGGGTGTCCGCAAGGATGGGTTTAAAACGTTGGTGGCTTTGAAAATGCGGTCATGGCTGCCATCTTGACTTTTTTACCTACCCACCCTCCAATATCCCCACAGATGCCCCTGATAGGTAAAGAAATAGGTAGGACTTAGACAAAACCTAAAATTTATCTTCATAGCTTAATTTAAATTATTCTTAATTTTACCCTTTGAGAACATTAACAATTAGAATTTGGTGACAATTTAGAAGGCACTGTGGGCCTCCCCCAGGTTTTGGGTGACAGTGCATGCAGCTCTGTGGCTTCAGTGTTTGGGCCTCTGGGCTAGAGGGTCAGTTTTGTTTTTTTGTTTTTTTGCATTGGAGAAGTGTCCACATCAGGATTATTATTTTTTCAGGGAGGGCTTTTGAAGAGTTTGATCAGGTAGTGGCAAAACTCAGATGCTCTTCCCTGAAGATGGAGAGAGAACTCCTGGAGCCCATTGAGAACCTAGTGGTTTAATCTTTGCTAAGGCGAGGCCTGGAAGATTGTCGTCAGTTCTGGGCATCATAATTTCAGAAGAATACTGACAACTGGGAAGGGCCTAGACTGAGTGATTTGAACTGGTGGGAGACCTGAAACTCAAGTCCTAGGAGGCAAGATTGAAGGAGTTGGGGAATTGAAGGAGTTGGGGAGAGCCAGTTTGGTCTAGAGGTTAAGGCAACGGGCTAGAAACCAGGAGACTGAGAGTTCTAGTCCCGCCTTAGGCATGAAAGCCGGCTGGGTGACCTTGGGCCAATCCCTGTCTCTCAGCCCTAGGAAGGAGCCAATGACAAACCAGGAGACTGAGAGTTCTAGTCCCGCCTTAGGCATGAAAGCCGGCTGGGTGACCTTGGGCCAGTCCCTGTCTCTCAGCCCTAGGAAGGAGCCAATGGCAAATCAGGAGACTGAGAGTTCTAGTCCCACCTTAGGCATGAAAGCCGGCTGGGTGACCTTGGGCCAGTCCCTGTCTCTCAGCCCTAGGAAGGAGCCAATGGCAAACTAGGAGGCTGGGAGTTCTAGTCCTGCCTTAGGCATGAAAGCCAGCTGGGTGACCTTGGGCCAGACCCTCTCTCTCAGCCCAACTCACCTCACAGGGGTGTTGTTGTGGGGAAAATAGGAGGAAGGAGTATTAGGTACGTTCGCCGCCTTGAGTTATTTATAAAAATAATAAAGGCGGGATAGAAAATGAATGAATGAATGAATGAATGAATGAATGAATGAATGAATGAATGAATAAATAAATAAATAAATAAAATGTTGAGCCTGGAGAAACAATAATTAAGAGGAGATATGCATTTCATTGTATTAATTTAGCCTGTTCAGATAATAATCAATAAATGCAATAAACCCCTTTGTCAGAAGGTAGGAGCCCGTCAGATTTAAACTCAGAGAAAGGGGTTTAAACTCAAGAAAAGGGGGGGCTTTAATAATTTCCTGGCAATCCAAACTCTTTGATAGTGGACCAGGCTGCCTTGACCACAGGCTGCACTCCTTCGGTGTAAGTTTTTAAGCAGAGGCTAGAGCAGAGCTTTCCAAACTGTGTGTCGCGACACAAAAGTGTGTCGCCACACACAGTCTGGTGTGTCGCCACACAACCCGGAAGTGCTGATCATCATCAGTGCTTCCGGGTTTTCCCGCGGCAACACACCAACGGCAGCACGCAAAATCCGAAAGCGGCAGCAGCGCTTCCGGGTTTTTGCGCGCTGCCGCAAGGACGGCACTTCCGGGTTTTCCCGTGGTGACACACCAACGCCGGTTGGTGTGTCGCCGCGGGAAAAACTTTGGAAAGCCCTGGGCTAGAGGGCTGCTGTGGTGGTGGATTTTCTTCATGAGGTTGGAGAGAGGTGAGATTAGAGCATCTTTGAGTTCTCCTCCAACTCTGTGATTCTGTAAACTGGTTCAGACAACAGAGAATAGCTCACCTTCCTAACACTCACTTCACGTAGACAACTGGGTGGAAATGCTCTCACAATTGCATGCCTTTGCAGTCACCGAGGATAAAAACCAGCCCACCTCTGAAACTGAGATGGGGATGACTTCAGCCCTTCTTCTGTTGGAAAAAACAAGTAAGTTTTTATACCCTTTGTAGCTAGAAACAAGGCCTGGAGTGCTATGCAAATGATATGGTCTTGATCAGAGCTAGACGCAAGCAGCCTTTTGTAATTTTCCATCACGTATCTGGGCCAAAAAATTAGGTGTGTGATTCTTCATGGAAAAGGAGAAGTTCTCCAATACTTTTTTCAACCCAATGGGAAGAATTCACCCATGATGTCTTCCCTTGGGACGGAATTAAAGCAAGGGAACCCAGCTGAGGCATCCACAGGGGGGTTTAAAAAAGACAAGATGGCGATTGAAGCCCTACCCCTTTTTTATGGGCCCCAGCAGATGTAAAAAGGGGTGGTACTTCAATCACATGGTCACAGCTGTCATCTTGACTTTTTATTTTATTTATTTATTTATTATTTATTATTTAAATTTATATGATCGCCCATCTCCCCCAACGGGGGACTCTGGGCGGCTTACAATAAAAATCAAGATTAAAATACAATATAAATTACAATTATCAATATGACATACATAATTATAAATATAAAATCCAATCTGGCGAATCGATCTCAAACAATGGGGAGGGCATTATGATACTAACCACCCCCAGGAGGAGCTATTACCTTTCCCCTCCCACACTAGGCGGCAGAACCAGGTTTTCAGATTTTTCTGGAAGGCCAGGAGGGAGGAAACCCACCTCAACTCTGGGGGCAAGATATTCCACAGGGCAGGCGCCATTGCAGAGAAGGCCTGCCTCCTGGACCCTGTTAGATGGAGTTCTTTTATTGATGGGGTCCGTAGCAAGCCCTCTCTGCATGATCAGGTGGGGCGGGTCGATGCTATGGGGATAAGACGGTCCCTCAGGTATCCTGGCCCCATGCCATGTAGGGCTTTAAAGGTAATAACCAACACCTTGAATTGGACCCGGAAGCAAACCAGCACCCAGTGCAGCTCGTGGAGCAAAGGTGTTATGTGTGCTGATCTTGGACCATGTAGAGCGCACTGCAATAGTCTATATGAGAGATGACAAGGGCATGAGTGACCGTTCAGAGGGCATCGCGGTCCAGGAACTTTTTGTTCCTCCTAGCAGACTCCTGAGAGATGGTTATACAGTGAAAACTAGGATTCTGCCACCTAGTAACCGAATAGGTTGAAAGCATGAGATTTCAGTGAAATCCCCTTCTTTGAAAGAAATCTCAGAAGCAAATTCGCTTTCATTAGATGGAATGACTGCTGGTAGAAAACTGTGCAGGAAAAGTTCTGGGATTAGCTTTGATGATATGAATAAGCCCGGGAAAGGGTGCAGAGCAGGGCTTCTGGAATTCTTTCCAACCCCTTTCCTAGCGGTGGCCAAAAGGGGCGTTCCTATTTTTTCCTGTGTAACGAAGTAACATGCTGTGCCACTGTGTGTGCTTCTGTGTGTATGTATGCATTGGGAAGCACGGGGCGAGCTGCATGTGTTTTGCTCTGGGTCATGGGACCAGGAGGGGGGGTGGGAAGGGGGCTTTGAGAAGACTAGTGAGCGACACTCCAATACTCTCTCTCCCATAGGATCCTAAGCTGGATCCACCTCATTTTTTAACTCAGTTTTTCTTTTGCCAGCTTCTCCACCCACACCAAATTTGATCCCATTCTGTTCAGTTTTGGGGGGGCTATCCTGTTGATGGACAGTCGGATGTCCTGACTCCCTTTACATCTTTTCCCCCCCCCCAACATTCCACTGGCTTAGAAAGAATAGATGTCAGCTCTTCGAGACAAGAAGCACCAACCATGAGTGCTAACACTACCTTTATTGAAAGGTTACAGTAACAGAACCTTGCAAGTCTGAAAGCACCTCTCCCCTCCCTTACTTTTACTCTCCTGAAAACTAGGGAGGGTCCCTTCTGAGGTGCTTTCTCCAACCCTCCTCCTTCAGACTCTCAGGTTTCATTTATCAGACCATTGTCTAGGCTGTGGCTCTTTCTCCTGTCTCCCAAGGTCATTCCCACATACCGTTACAATAAAAAAGCATCAGAGGCAAGAATTGGTAGAGACTTCGGCTTCCTGTTCCAGCCATATCCCCTAAAGTACAACCTGTTTAAAAACATAATGGGTTTGTATTAGCTTTTCAATGCTTTGGATTCAGACGGGAAGAGGTGCTTTGGAATATGTGGAAATTCAATACAACACATTAAAGCAGCTATGTCTTTTTCTAGGATTATACAGCTGATGTAGATGTTGCAGAGAAGCTTCTGCTACAGCCACACAGTCCTGGAAAGAGATGCAACTGCTTTAATGTGTCACAGACAGGCGCTCTGTTCATGGGCCCATAGGTCTCGATTTGAATGCAAATCATTAGTGGTCTCTAGTTAGTGCGTTCAGAAGTATTTGTGTTCACTTTCATCTTTTCCCAGCCATTGTGGCTTTGGGAAGCTGGGTGTTGAAGTCCAACACAATTGGAGAGCCCCAAGTTGGAGAAGCCTAGCACAAGGCTCACTCAGATAGCTGAACTGAAAGCAAATGACCACAGGGATAAGTTAACCAAAGTTATGCATGCTAATACGACTTTTATTATAAGGTTATAGTAACAGAATCTTGCAAGTCTGAATGCGCTTCCCCCCTCCCTCCCTTTATCTTTGTGAGAACTAGGGAGGGCCTTATCTGAGACGCTTACTCGGGTTACAGATCTCTCTGGACTCAGAGCTCTTTTATCTGACCATTGCCTTGGTTGCGGCTGTTCCTCCTGTTCCTCAAGGTTATGCCTTCTTCCCATTACAACCACTTTCATACCCTTGTGGCAATATGTTGCCATTCTTGCCTTTAGGTCATGGATGAGCGTTGTGTAGCCTTCTAGCAATTGTATCACCACTGATGCACCATTGGCCGAGTTGACTGTGGCAGGTGGGCAGGGCCACAACTAGGAGGGGCAAGCAGGGCGCCGAGCTGGGGGGACACCAAAATGATGCCCGGGGGGCGCCAAAATAACAAAATAACCCATGAGGGGGCACGGAATCCATGTTTGCCCCGGGTGACAGACCCTAGTTCTATCCCTGCAGGTGGGAGTTGAAATTCAGCTACATCTGAATGCTGCATGTTACCCTCTTTACTTTAATAGTAAGATACAACTACATGGATACATCCATGGAGCCACCAGAAGTTGAGCTCAATTCAGAGGACATGCCACTTTTTAATGCGATTAGGTGACCATAGCAGGTAGCACCTAACAGATCTTGTCAGATCCTAACAAAGCTAAGCAGGGTTACACCCAGTTAATATTTGGATGGAAACCACTTGAGAGAAGGCAATGGCAAATTACATCGACCCATCCCACCCGGTCAGGCAGAGAGGGCATGTCCATGAGGGATTGCCGATTGGCAGGGTCCAGGAGGAGGGCCTTCTCTGCTGTGGCACCCGCCCTCTGGAATAAGTTACACCCGTAGGTAAGACAGGCCCCCACTCTCCCGGCTTTTCGGAAGGGAGTAAAGACATGGTTATGCCACCTCGCTTGGGATGGGAGGAGGGATAGCCATTCATGGGGGTGGTTGGCCCCGTGATGGTGCCAAGGATAAGATCCTATTGCCATCTTGAATTTTATATTTTATATTTTTGTATTTTTATACTTGTGCCTGTATTTATGTGTATTTATACTGTTTTTACTGATTGTCATTTTATTACCTGTAAGCCGCCCAGAGTCGTTGTATACGAGATGGGCGGCAGAGAAATTTGACAAATAAATAAATAAATAAATAACTTGTTGTTGCCAAGGAAATTACATGAACCTGTCCATGAAATCATCAGGAATCACTTGTGATTTGATGGGTTACTTACCTTTTCATGCAGCTAAGTCAGAGCCAGTTTGATGTAGTGGTTAAGGTACCAGGCTAGGAACCGGGAGACCGTGAGTTCTAGTCCCCCTTAGGCACAAAACCAGTTGGGTGACCTTGGGCCAGTCCTCCTCTCTCAGCCCTAGGAAAAAGATAAGGGCAAACTACTTCCGAAATCTTGCCAAGAAAACTGCAGGGACTTGTGCAGGCAGTCACCAGGAGTCAATACTGACTTGAAGGAACAAAAAAAAAAGTCAGTTTAGACTGGATTCAATAGCTTTATCAGTGTGTGTGGGTAGGTGGGAGTCTTCAGATGCTAGTAAATGTATATTATCTTTCTTACTTTAATATGGATTAAACTTGCCTAGCTGCATTTAGAGATCCCTTCTCATTCTGCTGAGTGGGATCCCAGATTTGCATCCTGATGGGACCACGGCCTATCTTGTCTTCTTCCTGCCCCACAACTAGGGTTTCAGGGTAGCCCTAGATCTGTGTTCCTACCGGAACTGCTGAGACTTTGACCAATTTAAAAACAAATTAGCACTTGACACGAGGTGAAATCGTGTATTCATTTTATTATTTCATTTTATATGCCTTCCATCTCAAGTTCACAACTCTGAACTTTTATACTTTTTAACAGTGCTAGAAAGTATAAAAGCATAAAAAAACCGAAAAAAGTAAAACGGTACACATAAAACAGCAGCTGGGGTAAAAACAAACCCACCAGTCATAAGTTAACGTAACTCGTGCACAGGCCCAGCCCCACCGCCTGACCCCCAGGCCCGGTGACAAAACCAAGTTTTT
This sequence comes from Charina bottae, assembly GCA_023362775.1. Taxonomy (NCBI): domain Eukaryota; kingdom Metazoa; phylum Chordata; class Lepidosauria; order Squamata; family Charinaidae; genus Charina; species Charina bottae. Next base: position 99,740,775 of record JALMGJ010000001.1, on the reverse strand, counting down.
AAGGCCTTACCAAAGGCCAGCAGGGTCAAGGCCGGTTTGATCTCCTGGGGGATGGTATTCCACAAAAGCAGCCACCGTCATGCAGTGATAGAGCACGCTGGGAAGGTTGCTGACCCCTGCTCTAGGTATGTCACGGGTTTCTTTTAGATGCCCAATTAGATTGACCCAGACTCAAGAGAGACACAAAAGCACTGGACCCTGGACATTTCTTTATATCCTCCTATAAGGGTTGGGGAGATGTTTTGTAAAACATCTTTTTTGTTTTTTGTTGGGGAGATTATTTTGTAAAAACATATAAAAGTGATATGTGAGTGCTTCCTATATTCTGTTCTATTGCTATTAAGTCTATACTACCAATCGAAGAGAATATTTGTAGCTCAGGGTTGAACTGTGGAGTCCTTGGTGCTCTCTGAGCCTTGTTGTTTTCTTGCAGACGTTTCATTGCCAGGCTAGGCAACATCTTCAGTGCGAAAAGGGAGTGGTGTTTGCTCTCTGTTTATATACCCTGGCTTGTCCTGCTTGTGTTGGTGGGGGTGTTGTTCTCCCCTTAGGAGTTCCTTGATTGGGCTGTTGTTTGCTGCTTGGTTGATTGACTATACAGGTAGTCCTCGACGTACGACCATTCATTTAATGACCGTTCTAAGTTACGACAGTACTGGGAAAAGTGACTTGCAACCAATCCTCGCACTTACGACCATTGCAGTGTCCCTGTGGTCATGTGATAGAAATTCAGGTGCTTGGCAGCTGGCATGTATTTATGAGGGTTGCAGCGTCCTGGGGTCACGTGATCGCCGTTTGCGACCTTCCCAGAGGCCTTCCGACAAGCAAAGTCAATGGGGGAAGCCAGATTCGCTTAACAACCATGTGATTCACTTAACAATCACTGTGATTTGCTTAACGACTGCAACAAAAAGGTCGTAAAATCAGGCACAACCCACTTAATGACCGCATTGCTTAGTAACGGAAGTTCCGGTCCCAATTATGGTCATAAGTCAAGGACTACCTGTATACTATGCTCTATACCAGTGCTTTCCAAACTGCCGCCATTGGCGACACAACAACGGTGGCAGTGGCGGTGCGGGGGCGCGCGGGGCGGCGGGGGCGTGCATGGCGGCAGCGCGGGGGTCGCGTGGCGGCGTGCACGGCGGTGGCGGCCTCGTGTTTTCCGCTAAAACTTGGAAGCGCTGATGGCGCGCCGCTGCCGTCGTCGCTGCTGCTGCCATGCACACCGCCACCGCCGCGCGTGCCCCCGTGCCGCCGCCGTGCACGTCCACTTCCGGGTTGTGTCGCGACACACTAAACTGTGTTACGACACACTAAAGTGTCGCAACACACAGTTTGGAAAACTATGCTCTATACTATTACTAGTATGCATCAACGTTTCTTTCTTCAACCTGTTCTGTCTTAAGTCCCCTTTCTCTGAGATTTCTTCTTCTTTTTCTATTAATGGCCAGCATGTAGAGCTCTTGCACCTTTTTTCACATTGTGCTCTGCCTTGCTGGGCTGCTACACTTCTTTTCCTCTCTTTTGGACCCTCCACTCCTTCTGAAGGAAAAGCACTTTTTCCCATTGGCGGCTGCTGTACTCTGCTGGTGCTGGTGGCTGCAGAGCCCCAAAACACGCATCTCCTCCCACACCTGTGACAAGGCTGCAGCTTTATTGGCAACTCTGCCATGCTGAGACCGGGGGAAAGGCTCAAAGGGGAGCCAGAGGAAGGAGGCAGCATAGATGCTGCGCCGTTCTGTTTAAGCAGCCTGCACATCCACAAGGGGATCTACACAAAACTGAAATTTGTGACCACCAACGTGTTTCTGGAGCCTCAAATGAGTGAGATTGGCACCTCTCTAAAAAGAAGCTCAGAACCAGCCAGGGTGGGTCCTGGCTGTGGAATCTTCCACAAAGTTCCAAATTAAATGCAACTCTGGAGATGCTCATGCATGATGTCAGCTCATCATCTTCTTCCTCCCACTCTGACCAGCAGGTGGCGGCATACGACTGGCGAATGGGAACAGCAGCTGCCAAGGCCGGGTGGAAGTTCTTTCTGGGGACCTCTGGGGGACTGTTTGTGATGACGATTGGGATTACCCCAACGCGCAGGTGGTATGTCGCCAAGTGGGCTGTGGCTCAGCCGTTGGGGCTACCGTGCTGGGCTACTTTGGCTACGGCATTGGGCCCATTCTTCTGGACAACGTGGATTGCATTGGCACAGAGACTGATTTGGCCGACTGCTTTAACCTGGGATGGGGACAACATAATTGTGGGCATCACGAAGATGCTGGTGTCATCTGCAGAGGTGAGAGATGCAAGTATCAAGATACATCATGACTGACGCCTCCTATTAGCTGCTCCAGAAGTGAAATTTCAGAGTGTGTACAGGCACATTTTATTCTTTGCTCACCTCCCTGCAAAATTTGTTTGTGTGTGTGTGAAGTGGATTGCAAACCCTGTTTCAGCTTCTGTCCCTGGAAAAATGTGCTCATATTCTGCCTTTAATTTGCTGTTTGGGAAAATTTAAATACTCAGTTCAAAGGTAGACACCAGCTTCTGGACCAGAGAACATATGTGAAATCTTGAGACCATATTATGGGTGCTCCTATTTGCTGATTCCCCAAATGGTTTCTTGATTGCCATGGCCGATTACAAAACACTCATTTGCCGAAAGCAAACGGGAAAGGATGCGCCAGGCAACCCCTCTAGCACCTCAGAGTGTTTCCCGCTGCCTCAGTTTACCTTTGATCATTTTTTCTGGACCAGCGGGCTTCAGAAGAAAGCAGCTGCAGCCATTCACTGTTTTCACTTTTGGGAAAAGGCTAGGGGGCTAGTGTAGAGACCAGAGGCAAATGTGCAGATCAGAGTGGTGCTGGAATTTAGAGCTTTGCTTGGCCTTCTTCTGATTTATTGTTACTGTTGAATTAAAAAGTTAAAAGAAATAGCCAGGCAAGGTGGGGAGTGTGGTAGATCTGCAAATGTCTTGGACACCAGCCCTAATTAGGACTGGGCTAAAAGATGCCCTTAAAAAAAGAGAAAAACGTAACTTGAGATTAACTAATTGAACGTGCATTGTGGTGTTCCTCTTTGCTAGTCAGTGCCCCTAAGCTTTTTCCTGGATCCCAGGTGCAGAAGAATCCGGAGCTTCCTTGCAAGAAGATACGTTTGCTACCACAACTTCAACCACTACTCGTGTCAAAGATGGTACGTAGACCCCAGCCGCCCTTAGCGCATGATGTTCTTTTTAGCTTAGGGGGAAAAATGATAGAGTATAAAATTATACATGTTATCTAGAGAAAGTACCCAGGGGAGGAAAATGTTCTAGACTGGGTGAGGAATAGGCTGACCATATTTCCTTGAGATGAAAACGGGACCCTAATGCGCGTGTACGCGCCGGCATGCTGGCACACAGGCGTGCACGCGCCGGCACACTGGCACGCAGGTGAAACTTGGACATTAAAAAAGGAAGATAGAAGAAGAACTGATGCATTTGAATTGTGGTGCTGGCGAAGATTACTGAAAGTACCATGGACTGCCAGAAGAACAAACAAATCAGTTTTAGAAGAAATATAACCAAAATGTTCACTAGAGGTGAGGATAACTAGGCTTAGACTCTCATACTTTGGGCACATTGTCAGGAATCACTTGAAAAGGATATCATGTTTGGTAAAGTCGAGGGCCAGCGGAAAAGAGGAAGACCTTCAACGCGATGGATTGACACAAATACCGCAACAATGGATGCAAACATTGGAACAGTCTCCCAATATACTGAACCACAAACTGACCCAGTGGGTTGTGTTTGTACAACGTGCTAAGCCATACACACATGCACCCACAAAAGTTATAACGTGCCGCATGACGCACGCGGAACGCTGTTACCTACCCACCGAAGTGGTACCTATTAATCTACTTGCATTTGCATGCTTTCGAATTGCTAGGTTGGCAAGAGCTGGGGCTAGTGCGGGAGCTCACTCCATCATGCAGGGCTAGGGATTCGAACCTCCGAACTTGTGATCTTCCAATCAACAAGCCTGGTGTCTTACCCACTGAGCCACCACGCCCCTAAAACTGGGTACTTAAATTGAAAACAATTTATTTCTAGATACTGAAAATGCAAGAATAAATATTAGCTACCAATAAGGCCAGTGTATCTCTGCCTAAGGAGTGTTTGAATGATACAAATATGGAAGAGGATCGCCCACTTTAGTGGAAAGAGGCACCTTCAAAGCAATGACTTATTTAGAGCTGCCCTGAATTACCTCCTTTTTGGAGTAACTCCGAGCATGTGTAGAATTAAGATAAAGATTTGGGAGGTGAATTAAGGTAAAGATTTCAGCGTGGTGGCTCAGTGGGTAAGATGCCAGGCTTGTCGATCGGAAGATCGCAAGTTCGGAGGTTCGAATCCCTAGTCCCACGTGACGGAGTGAGCTCCCGCACTCGCCCCAGCTCTTGCCAACCTAGCAATTCGAAAGCATGCAAATGCGAGTAGATAAATAGGTACCACCTCGGTGGGTAGGTAACAGTGTTCCGCGTGTGTCATGCGGCCACATGACCGTGGAAGCGTCTTCGGACAATGCTAGCTCCTCAGCTAACAAACGGAGATGAGCACCAGCCCCTAGAGTCGGACACGACTGCACAAATGTGCGGGGGTAACCTTTACCTTTACCTTTACCTTTGGGAGGAAACCCCCAGTTTTGTCCATTGTTATGACACCATGTTTTTCATTCCTTCCTCCCCCGATGTTTAGGTTTTCTGAGACTGGTCAACGGCAGCCATCGCTGTGAAGGCCGGGTGGAGATGTTCTACCTGTCCCAGTGGGGGACAGTGTGTGACGATGCTTGGGATCTCAAGGACGTGAAAGTGGTGTGTCGGCAGCTTGGCTGTGGAGGTGCCTTGGCAGCCTTTGGAGAAGCGCAATATGGCCAGGGCAAAGGGTACATTTTCCTGGACAACCTCAAGTGCAAAGGAGATGAAATGTCTCTCCTGCGTTGCTCCCACATCCGGTGGAATGTGCACAACTGCGATCACTCGGAAGATGCTGGCGCCCTCTGCCATCTGCTGTGACGCCGAGCCGGAAGGTACGGCTGGGAAGCCTGTTTATGAACAGCAAAGAGAGGGGTTGTTTTCCTTTTTAATTGTTAAACTTTGTTTCAAGTCATTCCTATCTTGCAGTCATTACAAAATAAATTATACACCGATGAGAAATGCCTGGTGAAGTGAAAGAACTGGTGAAGAAAATAATTCTAAAGTTGATTAGAGCTGTCCATGGGGGAGAAGCATTTTATCTATATCTTAGTCTAAGATCTCTTACTCGTGATCTCTAAATGGCTATTTTTGTTCAGAGGTGTCTGCCTCCAAACACCAATTTCTAGGGGCCACTCTAGGCAAGGGCTATTATTGTTGTGTTTCACTTTGGGCTTCTCAAAAGGATACTGTACAGCCAACCACTCAATGGGGCCTTTAAGTCTATACTTAACAAAAGGGCTCTTTTTCATACCGGTTACTTGCATTTGCGTTGAACAATCTTCCCAAACCTGCCATTCTCAAGATTTGCTAGACTACCACTCCTATAACCCCAAATTAGGATTGACGGGGATTATGGAAGTAGTCATCAAACAATTTCGGAGGGCATCAAGTCTGAGAAGGCACTGTTCTTGGCATTTGCTAATTGGAACCATGATAATTAGCAATCGTGTTTCCTTGTACAGAGTAAATGATTATAATGCTTGGATGACTCATGACTGAGTTAAGAAGGTTGCTGCAGATGCAAAAGTGATCTGGAGAACTTCTGATGCTTTCGTTATATTATTAGCCGTGGGAGACAATAGGTGGGTTCCCATAACATACCAAGCCATGCTTTGTTGCCTGAGCTGCAACTGATTGGATTCACATATCATACAAAACCTTAAACAACAGTTTTACCAACCAGGATGGCTGGATTCAGACATTATTCCCAAGCCAAGCCAAACTTTTGAACCACAATTTGTTGAATAAACCATTGTGACGGGTAAGGTCCTATTGGTAAGCTATAATGGGTAGGTTTAAATTTCACTAGGAGGGTCTACAAGGGGATCAAAATCTGGAGGCTGAAGTGTGCCCATCATCTTGCAAATTTTGACACTCCCCCTCCCCTGTGGATACTGCTGCATCACACACTAATGTAAGCAAAGAACATTATGGCGTAGTGTAATATGTGAAGCAGGCCAAAAGCTTTTTCAGTCTCCTCCTTGTTTTAAAACTGAACTAGGGGAGTTAGTTGAGGGGCGTGGTGGCTCAGCAGGTAAGACGCCAGGCTTGCAAGTTCAGAGGTTCGAATCCCTAGCCCCGTGTGATGCACTTGCCCCAGCTCTTGCCAACCTAGCAATTCGAAAGCATGCAAATGCAAGTAGATGAATAGGTGGGTAGGTAACAGTGTTCCGCGCGCGTCATGCGGCCACATGACCGCGGAAGCGTCTTCGGACAGCGCTGGCTCTTCGGCTAACAAACGGAGATGAGCACCGGCCCCTAGAGTCGGACACGACTGCACAAACGTGTGGGGGGAACCTCTACCTTTTTAGGGGAGTTAGAGCTTCGTGGGGAACTTTGCATGGACGAATCTTAAAGCCCCCATCACCCTGAAGCAGCTCTGTGAAGTGCTGAGCTGCCCCCCTTCTAGCTGGGGCTGCTGCTGCGGTGGTGGTAAAGTTCATCCCACAAAGCTTCTGTGCTTCACGAACTCATCTTCTTTATGGCAGGAGGACCATCACCGTGGCAGGTTGGGCTTACCTTGACTCTTCACAGAGCGCGTTGCCTTCACTGTGAAAAGCCCAGAGATGAGGTGGAGTGATCCACAGATTCAACCCATTAAGCCAGAACTGTTTATGGCTTAATGGGAAGAATAAATGCAGCCATATTTTAAAAAAAGTTTCTTAAGTTGCTTCTTAAGTTGTTTCAGGATTAGATACTGTCACAACCAAAGCTGGTTAAAGCTGTGTTTTGCTTTCCTTTCAGATGAAATTCGTAGACTTCTGTGCCTGTATCAACTGTAAGAAACGGAACTTCCTCAGTGCATGTCCAAAGTCTTCATACTGGAATGGTGTCTTCTCAGTGACTTGCGGCCATGTGATCTCCTGCAAATACGTCTATGTATTTAAGATGGGCAGCAGTTTGGATTTCATTCCAAAAAGGTGCTTCAGAGGGTACAGGAGTGCAGATATAACATTTGCCTGCAGTGTTTTGAAGCACCCATGTCTTTTCCTGGAATCTCACGGCTGCCCCTTGTGCCTACCATGTGACCTTGGAAAAAGATGTAGCTACTTTAAAGAGTCACAGGCAGGTGCTATTTTCTCACTCCTGCATACCCCAAAGCACCATTCTGGAGTTAAATCTGAAGCACTGCTCATTCTCAGTGTGAAGTTAGTTTATGAACCAGATACAATATATTTTTCAGAGCAGGTCTCCACACAAGACACTTTGGACAGATCCAGGGCAGATCTCCACAAATCTTTTATCCCAGCTTGGTGACATCTGTTATACGATGCATTTTCTAGTCCAGTGTTTCTCAACCTTGGCAACTTTAAGACGTGTGGACTTCAACTCCCAGAATTGGCTGGCTGGGGAATTCTGGGAGTTGAAGTCCACACATCTTAAAGTTGCCAAGGTTGAGAAACATTGCTCTAGTCTGTCATTTTGACACTGTTTTTTTTTTCTGAATGTAGGGTTTCTTCTTTTGTGTGTGCTGGTTTTTATGGTGGTTCCTCAGGACAAATGTGTCATCTGCCTGCTCTGGACAAAATATGTTTCAGGTGTGCAATATTTAACTTTTCAGTAGGGATGATTTGTGCTCCCTGGATAGGCAGAGGGTCAGAGTCAGCTGGCACCGTAGGCTGGGAAAACAGCATATTCTTTGAATACCCTGGAACAGAATGCTGAGCGAAGCTGGAAGAGATGAGACAGCAAAGACACTTAGAGCAGCAAAAGGCTAATTGCTTATCTTTCCAGGTGGAGGAGGGAAAAGTAGCCAAAAGTGGTAGATCTTTTCTTAAACACTTTGGATGTGCAGGAATGAAGGATCAAATGTGTATAAGAATGTTACCTAGTTTTTAAACTTTGTTACAGTGCACAGTTGCAGCCAAATACACCCAGAAACCAAAATCAGAGTTGCAATGAGTGTGTGCCTTATACTCACATTTTAAGCAGAGCAAATACTGTGGTTTTAGCCTTTCTCATGTTGCTACTGAGCAGTGTTTCTGCTCCAGAAAAAAGAAGAAGTACTGTTGTGATGCCTTACAAACAAAAGGGTCTCCAGAGCACATCTCCCCTTTGTCGCCAGCTGCCTAATGAAATTGGTATGCCATTATGCAAAGACCCAGCTCCCTTGAGACGTCCATAATGGTGGGAAAAGTGGGAGGAAAGAGAAGAAGAGGACGACCAGCGGAAGGCGGATGGACTCGATTACAGCCACGATGGATGCACCACTGGGAGACCTGAAGGGCTGGGCTGGGGACAGACTATCCTGGAGAAGGTCTGTCTGATTTAATGCTGCATAATCAATCAATAATCAACATAGACATTACTCCAAAATCCAACTCAGATTGTCAGGAAGTATAAAAGTGCACAGACTTTCCAGCCAAGTTATACAATCAGCAGAAATAAGGCAGGTTAGGTTGCTGAGCAAAAGGTGTTCTCTGTATTATTAAAGAAATCCCAACAACTTGTACAAAGATGGGAAGAATGTAGTTTTCGGACGAAAGTGGTTATGCATTCTCCTCTGTTTGAAATCCTTGCAAGGGTAGGGAATTTCTGGCTCTCCAAATGTTGCTAAACCAAGCTGTCAGGGGCGGATGCTGGGATTAGAATTCAACTTTTAGTATCTTGCATTTTAAGGGTTGTCCAGTCCAGCCTGGGTTTCAGGAGGAGGAATTAAGAAGGGAGAGCAGAGAAACCCGAGTTGCTCTGGATAACACACTGAGCTAACAGACACACAGGTTGCTTGGCTACTTGTTAGTTAGGTATTTTTTCTATTTATATTAAAGCAATAATTCCAATAGAAGAGAATGTCTGCAGCTCAGGGTGGAACTGTGGAGTCCCTGGTGCTCTCTGAGCTTGGTTGTTTGCTTGCAGACGTTTCATTACCCAACTAGGTAACATCATCAGGGCAAGGGAGGGTGCGGTTTGCTCCCTGTTTATATACAGTAGCTTGCCCTGCCAGTTTTGGTAGGGTGTGATTTTCTCCTTGGTAGTTCCTTGATTAGAGTATTGAAGAAGAACCTACACTTTACCTTCTGGGACAAACTGGCCATTGATTCCTGATCTTATCTTTAACTCTTTTCCCATCCAAATTTGCCCTTAAGAGAGCAACAAAGAACTAATTGACTTTGCAATGGATGGTGAGAACGTAACAACTCCCTCACACTGATGATGTTACCTAGTTGGGTAATGAAACGTCTGCAAGCAAACAACCAAGCTCAAACCACCAAGGACTCCACAGTTCAACCCTGAGCTATAGATATTTGCTTCTATTGGAAGAATCCTCATTGTTTTTCTTCAAAAGGAAGCTCCTTTGGGGCTACTGAGGCTTGCTCACAGTTAAGTGTGGATATAGAACTGAGTCATTCAATTCCCCTGACATTTTAGTGCCAGGTACCAGTTTGTGTAAAAAAGGTGTTCCCATTGTGTGTAGAACTTAAATTACTTTTCAATGACCTAAACGAAGTCAGTGATTAATAGAATTTGACTGCTTTTAAGGAAGGCAGATCTGCAATCTGATCTGTAAGGTGGGTGGTAGAAATGGGGAAAAGAAGGGAACAGAATACATAGAGTGGTTCAGTGCAGGTTTCTAGGCAAAAAAATGATTCAACATCCAACTGTAATATATGTCATTTGGCAGGGGGGATGCTTGAAAGGTGCTTTCATATAATACAGTGTTCATATTCCACATTGTCATTTTTTTCTTACCAGTTTCTGTTTTGAATAAATAAAGGCCCTTGAAAAGGTGGTGTGATTCAGCAGTACGTATTTGCCACCACACAGGCGGGACTATAATGACTAGGGCATAGTTCACTTTTATACTTGTTCAGGTTAGTTCCAGAGCAGAGAGGAGGCTGAAATCTGATCCGCGTTACATCCAAATTACTGTCCTTTTCTGGCAGAGTGGAGTAGAGCATACGCTGCTAGAATTGCTAGGACCTTTAGAGCTTTCCACATTTTTTGGCATCACCATGTTGCATTGGTAATGAAGGGCAAGAAAAGGGGCGCATTTCGCAGATTTGGGGAGTGAGAATGTATTGGCCTGACTCATTCTCAGAATATTATGGGGGAGCAGTGGCTGGTGGGCTTCTGACATCAAGACCTTTGTCCATGTCTCTTTTTAACCCTCCTATCTATTCCAGCTGCTTTTCCTTGCGTTAATACCTAAACAACAGAAGGTAAAGGCCAACAATTGTGCCAGGCCTTTGGAATGGCAATGCCAGGAGCCATTCCTTCTGGATGTAAGTGTCCAGATAAAAAGAGTTTTCAGTTTCCAGCGGCAGCCAGAATGTCTGTCTGCAAAATGACCCCTATATTCAAATACATCTGATTTTATTTGAAGATGGTCACCTTTCTTCTTCCTTGGCATTTTACAAGTGTTTGGTTTTATATTTTTTAAAAACAGAGGACCATCATCTCATTGTTTTCTTGGGGAAGAGGGACTGGATACAATCATCACCTCTGCAATGATGACACTCCATTTGCACCTCTGCACTTCTGAAGAATACTCCCATAAGACTATAACCAAATGCAGACACAGGTTTAAACAGCAGCCAGGGTTTTTTTTCCCTTTCCTTTTCCTTTTAAAAATGTTAAAATGTATTTGTTGCTCTCTTGTCTCCAAGAGATCTTGGAAAATGCCCAGCTATCTTGTAAATCGGTTTCCTCCATCTAGGGCCACACCAGAATGCCCCACCAAAACATCTGGAAAGTGCCATACTGAGGCAGCTCTTGTAAAACTAGAGATTATGAATTTTGTTTTTTCCATTAGCCCCATGGCTACTTTCGCTTTTCTTCTTAGGTTCATCCCGAGGGGTATCCCATATCCTTGGGTAAACAGGTATGCTTGAGCAGGGTGATCAGCTGTCACAGGGTGACCTATTCGCCATTAGGACTCTTGAAACTGCCAAATGAGAAGATGATGGAGGTGGGCATGTCTAGAGGTGAAGTATCAAAAAAGTCAAGATAGCCGAAGCAACCTTGCAATGGAAGCCCCATTCTTTTTTTATGTGCATCTGTCAGCCTTACCAGGTAGACCAGAGAGGAAACATGCCCAGATGAGCCAATTCTACTTTATTGTAAGGCTACATTAACAGAATCTTGCAAGTCTGAAAGTACAATTCTCCCGCCATCTCCTTTACATCCCCAGAAACTAGAGAGGGTCCCTTCTGAGCCTCTTGCCCCTCCCACTATCCAGTTGCAGGCTATGCTGTCTCTTATCTGACCATTCCCTTGGCAGCATCTCTTCACCCCGTCTCCCAAGGTCTTTCCCACATACCATTACAGTGTCCTGGACAGCCTGTATGAACAGCTTTGAAGGGAGGCATAAATATTTTTAAACATTTATCTAGCCAATTTGCTGTATTTCCATGACCTGGATGAGCCTTCCCCATTAGGTGTCGTCCTCCAACTTAGTAGGGACGTTCATCTCCATCATTCCTGGCTAATATCTGGAAAACACCCTAATCTTGAGAGAAAGTGAGGTGTTAGTCCATAAATGTTGACCACACAAAAAGCTGTTTTACCATATTAAGCGAAAAAAATTAGTGAATGAATTACTGATATTTGTAACCAATGTTTGTCATGGTTTAAATTCTGATTTCTGCAAGATTGAGATGACACAGTAAATCTAAGAGATGCACATAATGTTGGGTAAGATGGCAGCATCTGTACTCAATAATAATTTTGGCTTAACACAGCATGTGAACCTGTCTTAATTTTGTTTCTTTTTCAGGGCTCTGAAACTGCTGTTTTATTGATGATTGATTTAATTCATATCCCACCTTTCATTCTGGAGCTCAATGTGGCATACATTGCACTCCCTCCTCCCATTTTTCCCCACAACAACAATCCTGTGAGGTAGGTTGAGCTGAGAGAGACTCAGTGGCCCACTTCTAGTCCAACACCTTCACAACTGCACTACACATCTCTTTAGCTCAGTGTTTCCCAACCTTGGCAACATTTAGATGTGTGGGCTTCAACTCCCAGAATTCCCCAGCCAGCTGGGTGGGAATTCTGGGAGCTGAAGTCCACACATCTTAAAGTTGCCAAGGTTGAGAAACACTGCTTTAGCTTCTAACACTCCTGGATAGGGCTCCCAGATCTGGGCTGCAAAAATCTAGATGACCACCAGATGGCAGCAAAGAATCTTTCTGCTGCCATTTCATGGCCATCAGAATGCTGTAGCCCTGATCTTATAATTCTATTTTTGGATAAAACAGGTGCATTGTTATCACCCTGGGGGGAGAGGAATGGCCCCAAACATTATCTATCTGAGGCAAAAGCCAATATGGCACATCCCAGTTCTATATTCAGCTAGACTGGCTTGTTCCTTGAATACCAGCAAAGGAAAAAGCATCCTCTATTTCACTTAGGAGAGGTAATTTGATGGAGAGAGTAGCTGCTGGCACTCCATGCCACCCACCAGCTGCTTCCTAAAATGGCTGCCTCACTGCTTAATGGTAGGGCCAGCCCCAGCTGTGAAGACTTCAAAATAATAGCTGTTGAATCTTAGTTCTTCAACAGAAAAACCAATAATTCAGTGTGTTGCATACTGTGTTTGCTGTGAAGGTTAATTTTTGTGGTTGTAAACCGCCCAGAGTCTACCACGGTAGAGAGGCTGCTTAAAAGAAGAGCGTGTAGTGTCTCGGTTAGGGTGATCGCATTTCCAGCTTTACAGAGCTTTGACATGGGACCGTCAACTTAGGATTTGCTGAGAACGTGGTAAAGGGGGCAGACAAGTTTATAAACTTTCATCTTTGGAAGGAGGGTGTTGCCTTCATTTTAGGTAAATCACCTATATTTCTATTTAAATGATTACAGGTAGTCCTCGCTTATGGATGGTAATTGGGACGGGAACTCCGTCGCTAAGCAATGCAGTAGTAAAGCGCGACATCATGTGGCAGTGCCAACTTATGACAGCAGTTCCAGCACTCCCAGTTGCTGTTGTTAGGCGAATCCCGCGCGGTTGCAGCGTCTCCACAGTCATGTGATCACCATTTGCAACCTCCTGCTGGCTTCCCCATTGACTTTGTCGGAAGCCGGCATTGAAGGTCGCAAATGGCAATCATGTGACCACGGGGATGCAGAGACGGCTGTCATAACTACCCCTCGTTCAGCGTCATCATACCTTCGAACAGTTGCTGGACAAGAAATGAATAATTATTTCCCTATTTGAACTTACCCATATGCTTATGCACACTTTCTGCAGATCTGTAACCCTATCTATTGGATGATGAATGTTAGTTTTGGGCTTGCCTCCTCCAGAATTATGAAAGACACAAAAAGTCAATAGGGACGGTGTAGGAAAGGCAGTCCAGTCAAGGTACACCTTTATTTAATGCATCTTTATTATTGGTCTTTTACTGTGGGGGAGGGGTAGAGTAACTTATGACACTTTTGGTCCTATCAAAATGCCTTGCTTTGCACATGATGCATCATGATTTCATTGTGTTTGGACTGCACATGCAACAATTATTAGTTTACTTCTGGCAGCAAAACATTTCAGACTGACCCTTGGTAGGTAGGAAATGTTGCATTGTACGCTTCTGGAAAATTGGAAGCCTTCCAACTTCTCAAACGTGCTTCATCTATAACAGTGTCTTTCAAGCTTGGCAACTTTAAGAAGTGTGGACTTCAACTCCCAGAATTCTGGAAGTCCACACATCTTAAAGTTGCCAAGAGGGAAAAACACTGATCTATAAGAAAGGTGGAATGGATTCCATCCTTTAGGATATCTTCCTGGAGAGTCTTCCAACTCATGCAATCATGAACATACCTAATACTCCTTCCTCCTCCTAATTTCCCCACAACAACAACCCTGTGAGGTGAGTTGGGCTGAGAGAGAGTGACTGGCCCAAGGTCACCCAGCCGGCTTTCACGCCTAAGGCAGGACTAGAACTCACAGACTCCTGGTTTCTAGTCCGGTGCCTTAACCACTAGACCAAACATATGGTCTATGATGGAAGGAGGGAGGCTCCATTACCTTGCTAGCTCACGCCTGACTGTAATAGCTGGTTCCCAGGCTGATAGATTTTCAGGAGACGGTTGTGTAAAGAGCCAGATGCAAGCATCTCCATTATCAGCAAAAAAACCCTGCCTGCTTACCGGATCACACGAAGGCTATTAGAAGGAAAACCAGAAAGTCTCTGTCTTAATGTACACAGGTTTATATTGGTTCTACATGGAAAGTAGTTGGTTTGGTGGCCAAGCCCATCCAATCAAAGCCCTGACTTTTAACAGGTGTCACATGCAAAAGGGGACAGGGTTTTGCACAGGTGTGGCTGATACCTTGACTTTTTTGTCCTCCCCTCCCCGCACACTTCCCTGGTCAGTGCCCAATGCCTTGCAAGGAAAAGGCGGCAACTGATCCAGTTAATCAGCTAACAAGGCTGTGGGAGAAGCATCTTCCAGAAACTGCAAAGTGCTGAATGAGCCAGTGATCTGCTTTATGATGAAGCCAAAAGGTCCTGGCTGGGATTTAGCGCCAGAAAAGAGTATATTAAGTGTACAGCAGCCGAACTGCAAGAGAGCATGACATGGTGGGGGAAGCCATCAGTGCCTGAATGGGAACAAAGCCCACCCTCCTGGGATCCAGCCAAATCCCCCTACCTCAGCTTTGATGCCGGCTGCTCTATCTGCCTGGTTCAATAGCATCGATTAGTTCCTGCTTCATCATCTCTTAGCAGGAAATGGTGGTTGGGGCAGGAGCGGAGGGAGAGAGGAATAAATATTTCACAAGGTCTGAAGCAGAGCTGGTGGTTATTTTCAGGCTGGATTTACAGCCTGTCCAAAATAAGGACGAGCCAGCAGGAGGGGGGCCCATTAAAGGAGACAAGGGTGATTCATCCCCAGCGAGAACCTCAGAATGTTCCAGAGTGTCTCTTGCTACCTCTTTCCAGGTGTTCCAGTTTCTCTGTCCAAGGAGGAACAGATCCACATCCCACTGCTCACCAAGCGCCGGCCCTGGAGGGTTTTAACCTAACCTTGGAAGAAAACGGAGGCACTCCTGTATTCATGTAATGTCTCGCCCCAGCATCCACCCCCACCCACCATCTCTTCTACGGAAGGTTCTCTTCTATCTGTTGGAGATGCATTGTACCTCTGCAAGAGCTCCTATCCTGCTTTTGAAGCAGCGGCTGTTCATGAACTGATAAGTGCTTCTTTAATTAAAAAAAACAGTGCATACAACCTTCAGAAGATTTAATTTTACAATGGATCTTGTAATTATTGAAAAAAGGTTGTAGCCCAGACACAATAAAAATCTAGACAGGCGGTAGCAAATGCATGCTGCAACACGCCCTTCCCCGCAAACCTGCTGTGTGCAATGCTTGTGCCCAGGATGTCCACTAGCTAACCATGTCCTTTTCGAGCATACTTCATTCCAACTCTGCTTTCTTCTCATTTTCTACTTTCATTCGCAGGAGTTCCTTAACAATCCTTAGCCTCTGAGCATGTTCAATCCTCACGTTCTGGAATTCTCAAGGCCTCCCCCAATTACTCTCAGAGAATATATTTATACATACATATGAAATTAATCAGTCCACTAATAATCCACATTACAGTAGATATGTAGAAATGTTTTAGAGTGCCCACTTACACTTGGCCAAAACCCAAAGAAGTGTGCAGAGAGGACATACGTTTGCATACATTTTACATCTATTAAATAGTATCTAGCAATAATTACTACAAAGTAAATAGAAGCATTTTGATCTCACTTGATTGGAGAAGCCTGTGGCCCTATGAACTCTGTGCCTGATTTATGGTCTTTTTCAACATTTTGGTCTAGTGCTTAAGTCAACGGGCTAGAATCCAGGAGACTGAGAGTTCTAGTCCTGCCTGAGGCATGAAAGCCGGCTAGGTGACTTGGGCCAGTCCTTGTCTCTCAGCCCTAGGAAGGAGCCAATGGCAAAGCAGGAGACTGAGAGTTCTAGTCCCGCCTTAGGCATGAAAGCCGGGTGGGTGACTTGGGCCAGTCCTTGTCTCTCAGCCCTAGGAAGGAGCCAATGGCAAAGCAGGAGACTGAGAGTTCTAGTCCTGCCTGAGGCATGAAAGCCGGGTGGGTGACTTGGGCCAGTCCTTGTCTCTCAGCCCTAGGAAGGAGCCAATGGCAAAGCAGGAGACTGAGAGTTCTAGTCCCGCCTTAGGCATGAAAGCCGGCTGGGTGACCTTGGGCCAGTCACTCTCTCTCAGCCCAACTCACCTCACAGGGTTGTTGTTGTGGGGAAAATAGGAGGAGGAAGGAGTATTAGGTATGTTCCCTGCCTTGAGTTATTTATAACAATAATAAAGGCGGGATAGAAAATAAACATATATATATATATATATATATATATATATAATATATTTATATTTATATTTATATTTATATTTATATTTATATTTATATTTATATTTATATTTATATTTATATTTATATTTATATTTATATTTATTTATTTTCTGGGAATTTGCACCACAAGTGGTGAGGCATTCTTCTTTTAATGGCTGCTGCCAGTAACTGTGTGGATCCAAACGGGCAGATAGGAGCAAAAACTGCTGAGCGGTTTCAAGGTAAAATTCTACCAGGGGCCTTTTTGGTTCCCGAGCAGAAGGCAGGGAGTCCATGGCAAGGGAAAAATCTTAGGATGCTTCTCAGAAAATTGTCTTCTGGAGAAATTCCAATTCCACAGTGGCTCTGTTTCACCGCTGATGCTCCCTCAAAATATCTGATTAGAGGAGATTAAAAACGAGTAATTCCTAGCATTAGGGACCGTCTTTTCCCAGTTATTTCTACCTGTCCAATCTGGTCCAGCAGGATGGGTGTGCTCCGGGTCCCGTCAGCCAAGGAATGTCGGCTGGCGGGGGCCAGGAGTCGTGCCTTTTCTGCTGTGGCGCCTGCCCTCTGGAACATCCTTCCTCCGGAGATTAGGAGGGCCCCGACCCTTTTGGCTTTTCGGAAGGCCTTGAAGACCTGGCTATGTGCTCGGGCCTGGGGCCTTGAGTGTGCGAAGGGCCCCGTTTCATGGTTGTGTTAACACCTATGGCTTTTAAGATCTCTCGGCTTTATTTATATTTAATTTCTTTGTATTGTTTTTATTGTTGATTGTTTTTTATTATTGTTAGCCACCCAGAGTCACTGGTTTGAGATGGGCGGCTATATAAATTGAATAAATAAATAAATAAAATAAAAATTTAATGAAAAGCTCACAAAATGCTTATGGCAGAATAAATGAGGGAGGAGATTGAAGCTTTGGGTCCTTCTGAGGGGAAACACAGGAAACAGGCCTTGATACGGAAATAACGTTGCCGCAAATGGGACCCTTTTTTCATGAATGAAATATTGGGATACGTGGCACAGACCACAGTGTACCTCTGAATATTTGAATCTCTCTGTCCCTCTCGCGCTCATTCCCACAGTCTACTTATCTTGTCAGAGCTGAGACTTTCCCCCGTTTTCTCCCATGCGCCTCTCCTTTCTTTCTTCAGCTCTGCACTCTCTCTGTCTCCTGCTTCTTTCCCACCTTCTAGTTCTGCCCTTCCTTCTTGCAGGCTGGGAGAAAAATGGGAAGAAAAATGCACTTGGTGGTTGCTAGGTAACTAGAGGACATCCTCCTGGACCGCCTTCCCATCGGTTGTGGGGATAGCAAAAGGTTTCCACCATCAGCCCACAAGCATGAACATTTCTATGCTGGGGATGCACAGCTTCATGCTTCCAGTTTGCAATGCACCCCTATACACACACACACACACGGCTTATATGCAAGCCCCAGAGCCCTCCCAAAATTGCTGTTGAATTCTAATTGTTAACGTAACTTGATTCTAAGATCAAGCACATGGACACAAAATGGTTACCGGTCATAAGCTGTATCACAGCTTATTCAATGAACTCAATTTTCTGGATTCACACAACATGCGAGGTTAAAACACAACAGACCAGCTTGTGATTCAGTGGCAGGACTTGCATTACAGGCTTAATAATTCATTTTCTGAGAGCCAGTTTGGTCTAGTGGTTAAGGCAGGGCTTTCCAAAGTTTTCCCGCGGCGACACACCAACCGCCGTTGGTGTGTCACCGCAGGAAAACCCGGAAGTGCCACCATTGCGGCAGTGCGCAAAAACCCGGAAGCGCTGCTGCCGCTTTCAGGTTTTTGCGCGCCACCGTTGGTGTGTCGCCGCGGGAAAACCCGGAAGCGCTGATGATGATCAGCGCTTCCGGGTTGTGTGGCGACACACCAGACTGTGTGTGGCGACACACTTTTGTGTCGCGACACACAGTTTGGAAAGCTCTGGGTTAAGGCAACGGGCTAGAAACTGGGAGACTGTGAGTTCTAGTCCTGCCTTAGGCACAAAACCAGCTGGGTGACCTTGGGCCAGTCACTCTCTCTCAACCCTATGAAGAAGGCAATGACAAACCACTTCTGAAATCTTGCCAAGAATACTGCAGAGACTAGTCCAGGCAGTCACCGAGGATCAGACACGATTGAACGACAAATAATTAAATAAAATTCATTTTCTGGGTTTGCACAATACACTGGATCCTAAATGACCCAAACAGGCTTGATTCACACAACACTTGAGTCACACACACACACACAATCCCTCAGCTGAAGTTAAAACTAACTACACTGCTCATGTTATGACACTCCAACTACTAGGTTAAACATGTTTTCCACATACAGCATTGGGAACACTGCCAGAAAATATTAATATTAGGTGCACTTAATTTTATTATTTTTAGTGTTTGTCCTAACCTTACCCAGAATTTGAAGGGCATCCCAATATGCCAGTCGAAGGCCTTGTCCAAATAAATTTTATTTATTTATTTATTTAATTTATATGACCGCCCATCTCCCCCCATGGGGAACTCTGGGCGGTTCACAATAAATAAGTTAAAATAGAATCTAAAATATATAAAGCCACAATTGTACAATACAATAATTGTGAAATCCAGATGGACGAAGGCATTCATTAAAAGAAGGACATTAAAATTAGGGGATTAGCCACCCCCATGAGGAACTATCCCTTCCTCCTTCCCATGCCAGGCGGCAGAACCAGGTCTTCAGCTCTTTCCTAAAGGTCGGGAGGGAGGAAATCTGTCTCAACTCTGGGGGCAAGATGTTCCATAGAGTGGGCGCTGTCACAGAGAAGGCCCGCCTCCTAGACCCCATCAGATGACATTCTCTAATTGATGGGGTTCGTAGCAGGCCCCCTCTGAATGACCGGGTGGGGCGGGTCGATAACATGGGGATAAGACAGTCCCTCAGGTATTCTGGTCCCATGCCATGCAGGGCTTTAAAGGTGATAACCAACACCTTGAATTGTACCCGGAAGCAAACCGGCACCCAATGCAGCTCGCGGAGCAACGGTGTTACATGTGCAGATCTTGGCGCACCCAAAACTGCCCGCGCGGCCGCATTCTGCACCAGCTGAAGCTTCCGGATAGTCTTCAAGGGTAGCCCCATGTAGAGCGCATTGCAATAATCTATATGGGAGATGACGAGAGCATGAGTGACTGTACGGAGGGCGTCGCGATCCAGGAATGGGCGTAACTGGCGCACTAACTGAAGTTGTGCAAAAGCCCTCCTAGCCACAACTACCACCTGCTCTTTGAGCAAGAGTCGTGAGTCTAGAAGATCCCCCAGATTACACACCAGTTCCGAACGGGGTAGTGCTACCCCATCGAGAACCAAAGATGATAATTTCCCAGAAGACGCTAAGCCATCAACCCACAACCACTCGGTCTTACCAGGGTTCAACTGAAGCCTGTTGTTCCCCATCCAGGCCCTCACAGCCCCCAGGCACTGGGACAGGGTGGACACTGCATCACTTACTTCACCAGGGATGGAGATATACAATTGAGTATCACCCGCATACTGATGATACCTCATCTCATGGTGTCGGATGACCTCACCCAGCGGTTTCATGTAGATGTTAAATAGGATAGGAGAGAGAACCGAACCCTGCGGCACCCCACACAGGAGCGGACGCGGGCTGGATCTCTCCTCCCCTATCACCACCGACTGGGAGCGGCCCCGGAGGAAGGAGGTGAACCAGCGTAAAACTACGCCGCCCACCCCCAACTCCCTAAGCCGCCCCAAAAGGATACCATGGTCGATGGTATCGAAAGCCGCTGAGAGATCCAAGAGAGCCAGGATGGATGCACTACCTCCATCCCGCTCCCGCCACAGATCATTCGTAAGCGCGACCAATGCAGTCTCCGTCCCATATCCCGGCCTGAAACCTGACTGGAAAGGGTCTAGATAATCTGCTTCATCCAGGGTCCTTTGAAGTTGCAACGCCACCACTTTCTCAACCACTTTTCCCAAAAAGGGAAGGTGGGAGACTGGACGAAAGTTGTCCAGGATGGTAGGGTCCAGGGAAGGCTTCTTGAGGAGGGGGTGCACCAACGCCTCCTTGAAGGCAGTTGGAACCACCCCCTCCAACAAGGATGTATTAATCATAGCCTAGACCCATCCACCTGTCACCTCCCTGGCCGATTTCACCAGCCAGGAAGGGCAGGGATCTAAATAACATGTGGTGGAATTAACAATTCGAAGGATCCTGTCCACTTCCTTATGTCCAACAGGATCAAATCGTTCCCAGATAATAGGGCAAGACCACTCTCCCAGCATCTCCCCAGACTGCATTCCACGCATGGAGTCCAACTTAGACCGAATCCGAGCGATTTTATCCTGCAGATGCTCAGAAAATTCTTCCGCACGGCCCTGCAAGTGGGTGGTCAATACCACCCTACCCAAGAGAGATCGAGTAATCTTGAACAGGGCTGTCGGATGGCATTCTGCGGATGCAATAAGAGCGGAGAAATATTCACGTTTCGCCGCTCTTACCGCCACAAGGTAGGCCTTAATAGTGGCTCTAGATTGTGTTCGGTCAAATTCCATCTTCGTCTTTCTCCAGGGGCGCTCTAGACGTCTCTTCACCCTCTTCAAGACCCTCAACTCCTCCGTAAACCACGGGGAGTGACGGGTCGAATGGGGCTGGAGAGGTCGCATCGGCGCGATCCTATCTAAGGCACTGGCTGCCTCCTTATTCCAGGTTGCGGCCAGTGCCTCCGCTGTGATTGCGACCGTGCAGCAGATCCTCGGGTATTAACCCCAGCTCCCTCTGAAACCTCAATGGGTCCATAAGTCGCCGGGGGCGGACCAGTCGAATAGGTCCTGTCTCCCTGCGGAGTGGGGCGGCATAAGAGAATCCTAGAGATATCAGGACGTGATCTGACCATGACAACGGGGATAGTTCTAACTTTCCCCTCAGGTCACTTTGCCATTGCTCTGACAAGAAAACCAAATCCGGAGTGAGTCCACTGTCTCGAGTCAGGTCCCAAATAATCTGGGACAGGCCCATGGCTGCCATGGTAGCCATGAACTCCCGAGCCACTTCCGAGGCACGTCCCAGGGACGGCAAGTTAAAATCCCCCAGGACCATAAGCCTGGGGAACTCCACTGCCAACCCCGAGACGGCCTCCAGCAGCTGAGGCAGGGAGGTTGCTATGCAGCAGGGAGGCTGGTACCATAGCAACACTCCCAACTGTTCTCAGGCACCCAACTTGAAAAACAGGGTCTCACATCCGGATACTTGTGGAGCAAGGCCCCTGAAAGCTACCAAAGACTCTCTGATGATAACTGCCACCCCTCCTCCCCTACCCCGGTCTCTCAGCTGGTGCCACACCTGAAATCTGGCTGGGCACATCTCCGAGAGGGCTACCCCTCCCTCTGGGCCCAGCCAGGTTTCGGTAATACACACCAGGTCAGCCCCTCTCTCCGTGATTAATTCACTTATGAGAGGGGCTTTGTTGTTTACTGACCTGGCGTTGAGTAGCAGCAGTCGAAAGCCGGGGCCCTCAAGGATCCGCTGTCCAGAACCTGGGGTTGAACTCGGAGGACCAGAACGCGCCACCGGTACTAAACACGGGGGGCACCTTCCCCGAGGATGGCCTGTCCTCTGGTTCCCGTCACAGTACCTCCTGCCCATCACCACCTTGATCAGATTGCCCACATTATAGTCCCCAGAGTTTCCTGATCCGGTCGCCTCCACTCCTGAATCCCTCAAAAACCTGGATCTAAGCAGGGGTCTCTTCCATACATCCATCCTTTCGCTCTCAAACCTCCTGGGCAGTCGTAGGCCACCAGCGCAACCAGCCGAAGCTCTCGGCGCTGGTAAGCCCCAACCGCCCCTTCCATTCACCATCCAGTCACTCACTATGCCCCTTGTGGCCTCTCTCACTAGCCACAAAGGGGCAACCAGTCACTCCTACCTACCCTGTCTCTCACTCAGGATCAGGTACTCTTCCAAACACATACAGTCCTGGGCCCCCACCCGCGACTCTCACTCACGGGGGGGGGGAACCACACTCATACAAGAGACCCCCGCACTTTTCTGCCGCCCTGGCAGCGGGGGTGGTTGTCCTTCAAGTAACCGGGAAGCTGCACCACTACTGAACGATCTTAATAATTTCAATAGTGGGGTCCAGATAAAAATAAACGAGTCCATCCTATCCCAGGGAGCACCCCAGTTCCAGGGCCAATTTCCGAGCCCACCACCGGTTCCAGTTCCAGCCGGCCTCCACTGGTCTCTACAGGCCTCCACCGGCCTCCACAGGCCCCAGCTCTACAGCTCTAGAGGCCCCCCAGTTCCTTGGTCTTTGTGGGGTTACTACACCGGTTCTTTGTGCCGGTTCTAATTGATCTCCACCAGCCACCGTAGGCATCCCTTCTCTGGCTGCTGAGGCCAAAGCAGCAGCCATCCACTCCGTACAGGGGCCTCCCAGGTCTGACGGACACGCCAGACTCTGCAACGCCGCTCCGTCCGGGAAGTCCACTGGTTCCACAAGGCCACCGGTTTCACAAGCCGTCAAGCCTCGCCGGTCCGCGACTCCAACAACTCCGCTGGCCGCCACTCCGCAGTTCCACCGGGCTCCATCGGGCTCCGCAGCCTCCTCCAGGCTCCGCCGCCTCCCACAGGCTCCGCCGAGCCCCACTAGGCCGCAAGCTCCAGCAACTTCGCTGGGCCCAAAAAGAAGCCCCGGTTCGTCGCGCCAGCTCCGTCCGGCCCCACCAACTCCACCAGGCCAGTGGCTTCGATAACTCGTCGGAAGACCGTTGGGCTGCAACTCCATCGCGGCCCCAACCACCGAACTCCGCTCACCGTTCTGTCTGGAAAAGTCTGCTCACCCCCAACTCTGATGTAGCTTCTCCAGCCTCCACGGTAAAATTTGTGGGGTCTAAGGAGGGTTTTTGGGGTTTAGAGCTCACTTCTCCCGGAGTGGCTGCTGGCGTTTGCATGCGGTCGCCATCTTGGATCTATATTAGCACAAATATAGATAACAAAATTAGCACAAAAAATCTAATCTGTGCCATAGTTTGGCAGCTGGGTGCTTAGAGAATGGCTCAAATATTACTCCCCGAAGGCCAGCACATAAGATATTTTCCTAGGTTAATAATAGGTTAATAAAAGGAAGATAGATGCTTTTGAACTGTGGTGTTGGAAGAAAATTCTGAGAGTGCCTTGGACTGCAAGAAGATCAAACCACTCCATACTCCAGGAAGTCAAGCCAGACTGCTCACTTGAGGGAATGATATTAAAGGCAAAACTGAAGTACTTTGGCCACATAATGAGAAGACAGGATACCCTGGAGAAGATGCTGATGCTGGGGAAAGTGGAAGGCAAAAGGAAAAGGGGCCAACCAAGGGCAAGATGGATGGATGATATTCTGGAGGTGACGGACTCGACCGTGGGGGAGCTGGGGATGGCGACGGCCGACAGGAAGCTCTGGTGTGGGCTGGTCCATGAAGTCACGAAGAGTCGGAAGCGACTGAACGAATAAACAACAAAACCAACATGAATCCAAGGGGTAGGTGGGTATAGTATCCAAGGATGGTTAACACAACAGGCAGACAATTCTAGAAAAGTGGATTAACTGACTAAACCATGGTTCCTAAGCATATAAGTATCCATTGCATTGTGTGAACAGGATTGTTCTGAGGCTAAAATGGGGTGCTGCAGAGTTCCAGTTATGTCATTTTCTTCCTACTGGAAGAAAAAAAAATGGAAAGTCTCCTTTGAGTCCTGCTTGGCTCCTGATAACTTCATGGACATATCCATATAGTAAAAGAAGGATACAATATAAATATAAATATAATAATAAATAATTAGAGATACTGTAGTTTGCTATTAGACAATTGGGTTGAAAATCTAGTTATTTCCTACCATAGAATTTACAAAAGCAGTATTTCCAGGAATACCTTGTTTATAGTATTTCCCCAAACAGTGATTTGTAGTTTTTAAAAATGTTATTTATTTTAAATTTAAGCACATAGTACAATTAGCTAAAAATCAATAATACAGACTTGCCTGTTGTGTATCTTCTTGATTTTAAGACATCAAGCAAAGTTCAAACAAACAATAATCCACAGCCCCTACCCCCCCGGCCGGCTATTAAACTCCCAATGGCTAAGTTTAAATTTGGACATTCTGTGGGGGCAGAGGTTACTTAGTGTTAGGGTGACCATACGTCCCGTTTTGAACGGGACAGTCCCGTTATTTTAGCATTTTTGAACCGTACCGTCTTTTTGACAAAAATCTCAATATTGTCCCGTTTTGGGAGACAGCCTGGAAAATGAAGCCCTCCCGCCTATCAGCGCGCAGCAAAGGAGGGTGGAGAGGCGGGCCGAGCAGTGCGAGGCCCGATTGGCCAAGACGCACAAACGGCGCGAAATGTGAATAATAAAAGGGGCAGCACAGCCAACATGCGCTGCCGGAGACACCCGTCTACACCGGTCTTCTACGCTGCCCTGGAAGCCCGGTTGTTTCGCCATGTGCGAGCCCATCGCCAGAACTAGCACCACAGTCCACCCCATTCCTGCCTCCTTACCTGATCCTGTCGGTGCCGCATACTCCGAAGCCCTGCAGTGGTGAGTCCTGACCCTGAGCCTTGCCTCCTGACCAAAGATCCGGTCCCTGAATCCCATCCCTGCCTCTCTGCTGGGAGTTCCGCTGCCAAGCCTTGCCTCGCTGCCAAGAAGCCGGCGTCCAAACGCCCACTCAGCCTTCCCCCCTGGAATCTGCTGGGCTCTCTGCCGCTTTTGCCCGATTCGTGCGCTCCAGTCTTGCCGCCTCGCCTCGCCACCACTCTTGCAGCCGAGCCGAGCCTCACGGCCCCCAGTCCCTCCGCCCCGGCAGCCAGCCTAGCTTACGTGCGCTCACACACCCTTTCCAAACTTCCGGCCAGGCGGAGAAGTTCCTCTTTCAGCAGCACTGCTGAGCCGAGCTGTCCCGGGTCCCTGGGAGGACTGAGCGAGGCATGGCAGGAAGCCTCCCGGCGTGGCGCTCTGAGCTCCTCCACCCCGGTAGCAGCAGCGGGCCCCGGGATGGGAGGAGAGCACTCTCACCACCTGTCCACGCCGGGCAGGAGGAGCCGTCCCAGCCAGAGCAAGCCAGGGAACCAGTTGGGCGGGGCACCGCCGAGCTACGCGGTGGGATGCAGCCCCTCCGGGTACGAAGCTGCCTCCGCCTCCTGGAGCTGCTGCTGCTGCTGGTGATGCCAGCCCTCGCTGGAGGTACGCAGGATGGCGATGAGGCCGGCTACATCCTGTTCTGTCCCTTCGGAACAGGTGCGGGGGAGGCAATGTTCGCGTCTGCGGTGCTGGAGCTGGAGCTGGCGGGAGAATCCCTCTGGACAGGCACAGTCTACCATTGGGGCCACGGTGGGCTGGGCGCCCCTTCCCGCCTGAATAGACACAGCTGATGAGATCTGCAGTCCATAACATCTTAGGATATCAAACTCCAGTGTGCCTTAGTTAGACCTTGTCCTATATTTCTAGTCTTGCCGTATTGTCAAACTTTGACAATATGGCAAGACTAGAAATATAGGACCAATTGGCAGCAGGGCAAGGTCTGGGTCAAGGTTCCCTTTGACAGTCAATATATATATTTCCAGTCTCACCCTATTGCAAAAGGGAACCTTGACTCAGACCTTGTGGGCGATCGCAAGTCTTTTTATATAAACAGTAATCTGTTTAAGCAGGGGTACCCAAACTTTTTGGCACGAGGGACCAGTTTCGTGGAAGACAATTTTTCCATGGACTGGGGGGGCGGGGTTTGAAGGCTGGAGCCAATCATGCATAACGGGGGGCAGGTTTTGCAGGCAGGAGCCAATCGCGCATAACGGGGGGCAGGGTTTGCAGGCGGGAGCCAATCACGTGGACTGGGGGGCGGGGTTTACAAGCGGGAGCCAATTGGGTGGACCGGGGGCAGGGTTTGCTGGCGGGAGCCAATCGCACGAAGGGGGCGGGGTTTGCAGGCAGGAGCCAATCGCGTGGACCAGGAGGCGGGGTTTGCAGGTGGGAGCCAATCGCACGGACCAGGGGGCGGAGTTTGCAGGCGGGAGCCAATCGCACAGACTAGGGGGCGGAGTTTGCAGGCGGGAGCCAATCGCGGGGACCCGGGGGGCGGGGACCCCTGTCCCATTTTTTCCATCCCAATGTCCCGTTTTTGTCTCAAGGAAATATGGTCAGCCTACTTAGTGTATAGTATGAAATTAGGCCATAAATTCTTTTACAGTTAAATATATTGTGCTACCCAGAAAATGGGTCAGTTCAATAAATACGTTAAATATATTGTGTGTCCTTAGCAGTGGGGGGTTGTCCAAAACATCAAGATGGCAGCCGCAACTGTGTGATTGGGACACATGTTAAAAAGGGGCAAGTTTTGATTTTGTAGTTGCAGCTGCTATTGTGACTTTTTAAAAAAAAAAACCCTCGGCAGATGCCCTTGGATTATGAACTGAGTTATTCTAGGACAGTGTTTCTCAACCTTGGCAACTTGAAGATGTGTGGACTTCAACTCCCAGAATTCCCCAGCCAGCCATGGGTACTAAAGTGACTGAGATTTAGGACAGACCAAAAAAAGGGGGGGCATTTTTTCATCCAATGCATATTTAACCTGCAGAATTCATTAGCACAAAATGTGGTGATTGCCATTAATTTGGGTAAATTTGTGGAGGGACTCTCAGTCCAGAAGAGTCATGCCCTCTGGTATTGACCAGTTGCAAAGGAACAACAATGGAGGCAGAGAGGGGCTGCAAAGACAGTGAGCGCCTTGGAGGCTAAATCCTACAAAGAATGGTTTATATGCATGCCTTTGAAAAGAGAAGAGAGCTTTGAACATGCAGTCACAGTTGCCATCTTGACTTTTTTGACACGCACACGCACACACACACACCTCGACACCCATGCACCTTGCTTAGCTTTTTGAGATCAGGCAAGATCAGCCAGGTGCAATCACCTAGCTGGGCAACCTAGTTTTGTTTTATTACTTTATTTGAATATGCTCTGGACGTATTATTATGTTGGAGAGTAGCATATAAATCTTTAAAATAAAATAAAAAATCAGAGAAAAATAGGCCTTCTGAAATTAGGAGTAGACGAAGGCTCTGTTTTCAAGTAGAAAGCAGAGGTGGGCAATGTGAGTTGCTCCAGATTTTGATAAACATACTTAGCAGCTCTAGACAGAATAACCCGTGGTGAGCACTGTAGTTTAGCAACATTTGGAAGTCACCGGTTTCTTATCCTGGTGTAGAGAAAACTGGTGCCGTTAAAGGTGGAGGAGCAGAGAGGCTTGTAAACAAGTTGGAAGCCTCAGTCCTTACAGCTGCTAATCTTACCGCATGGTTCTCAGCTGGGGGTTAGCTGTGAGACACAACCAAGTCTTTGTTTCAAATCCTGCCTGATGCCCCTTAAGGCAGGGGTCCCCAACCTTTTTGGCGCCAGGGACCGGTTTCAAAAGACAATTTTTCCGCGGACTGGGGGGGCGGGGTTTCCTGGATTTCCACGGACTGGGGGGGGCAGGGTTTGCGGGCGGGAGCCAATCACAAGCACCGGGGGTGGGGTTTGCGGGCAGGAGCCAATCGCATGGAAGGGGGCGGGGTTTGTGGGCGGGAGCCCCACAGCCCAGTTCCTAACAGGCCACGGCCCACTAGTGGGCCGTGGCCCACAGGTTGGGGACTCCTGCCTTAAGGTACGGTGTGTCGAGTTCTGGTAAGCTGGCTGGAAGTTGTCTTTTGGACCTCCCTTTGCGGTTCCCCATGCAGTCCTGCTGCACAGCACCACTATTTTAAGGAACTGCAAAGTCACTCATGCCATCAGCTCATCGAGTTTCAGAAGCTCCTTTGCCTGCTGAGGTTGTCTCAGTTTCCCAGAAGCCAAAAGCTTTTTTGGCACAAGGCGATATTTTAGCCAGGGACATGGGTTCAGACAGCCACAAAGAACTTTTGCAGCCACAAAGAACTTTAGAGGAGACAGCCTAATGCCCCAAAGTCCATCATGCCTACACAGTTCTCGGTTGTATAGAAGAAAGCCAATCTAATTGCCACATATTTAGAGGGAGGATGACTGTATTTCAGAAAGAGCCATGCATCTGAAAATTCAGCAACTCTTGCATTAGAACTCAAACTCATCATCAATCTTCCTTTTTTACTTTGGTTGATCCACAATCCCCTTTCTTTTTCCATCAAGGCTACTCAAAGATGGTCATTGGAAATGTTCCCAAGTTAAAGGAGCGGGGGGGAATTGGTCTTCTTAGTATAAAGCTACATGTTCAACCATGTTGGCATTTTAATTTTGAATCTGTGTGGCATCCTTGCAGCAAGGTTCCCAGTGATCCATAGTTTCTTTAATGGCACCCTAACTGCTTGAAGCAGGTTCAAATTATCCTACTTCGGACACATTACTGTATGTGAGGACCTAACTCTCTGGAAAAGGCTCTAATGCTGGGAAAGGTAGAAGGAAAGAGAAGAAGAGGACAACCAGCAGCAAGTGAATGGACTCAGTTATGGTGGCGATGGGGGCACCATTGAAAGACCACACTAGGGACAGATCATCATGGAGAAAATCTATGTGGTTGCGAGGAGTCAGAAACAACTTGACAACACATAATCAATCAATCAATCAATCAATCAATCAATCAATTGCTTGAAGGACTGCTAGAAGGTAGTCTACCTTTTTTCAACTTGAGCTTCTCAGCAGTGCTAGTGTTATATTAAGACATGGGACCTGCAACAAAATGGAGGATACGCACTTTTAGAAAATTCCATTTCATTTCCTCTATCAGGTTTTCACCCCCCTCCTCCATAATAAAGTCAGCTTTTTTGTGACTATTGAGCATGTTCAGTATTAATGGGCATTTTATGGATTTCCTTTGGGTTTTTTTTCTTACAAGTGTTTTGAACTTCTCTAAGCCTTAGACTTTCTCTGAGGTTTCTGATGTACCCAAACTATCCTGAACCCCCTGCTCCCTCCCCCAAAAACATTGTATGCAATCAGTGGAGAGCAACAGGACCTTGAAAATGCTCATCTATAGAAAGCAGAAAATTTCACAGCATACTGAACATACAGTAGGTTACTAGCCAATCTTCCCCAGTGAAAAATACATAATTTAAAAAATTATAGCCTCTCTCTCTCTCATTTCCTAGAAACTAGCATTTATGCAAGTTATGCAAACCTGTGTGCTTCTTTGCTCTCCTTGGTGGTGAGGGGGTAGTAAGTGTGGTGTGTTTTCTCCTTTCTGATGATTGCCACCTTATTGCTAACTGGAAATGAAATTGTTCAAAAAGAAGCTCATGCAGGATCCAGGAGGAGGCTTCTTGATGCCTTCAGACTCCAGCCAGATCCTTTGGGCAAAATGCTCCAATCCCAGTGGGATGGAAACTCCACCCTCTGCTTTCCTGGAAGACCACAGCAGGCCAATAGAACCACCTGGCCCCGCCCTTCCCTCAGAGAAATGCTCTGCTCCAATCAAAGGTTGTCCTGGGTCTGCAGTTTCAAAGGGAGCACATTCTGGTCTCATCCATTGGCAAGGTGAGTGGATGGGTGGGGCCACAGGCAGTGGGAAACTGCATCCTCTCCCTCCAAGGAAGACTATATTGACAACTTTGCTAATGTTGACCTCACACCTCAGCCAGAGAAGAACAGCGAGGGAGCTTGTTGCTTTGTCCTTCCTGCTAGAAAGAATACCAGTGAGAATTTTTAGTACTATTTTTCTTCCTCTCAATCCTTATGCCATGAGACGTTTGATTATATGTTTTTCAAGCACGACATATTCCACAGACAGGTTCTTTCAATGCAGAACTGCTGCTCTCCTCCTCCTCCTTGATGGTAAGGCAGGGACTCTCTTAGTACTGACTGGGTAAAAATGCTTTAAATGAGCAATAATTGGCATGCAATAACATTATAGACAGCCAAGCCCCATCT
This sequence comes from Charina bottae, assembly GCA_023362775.1. Classification (NCBI taxonomy): domain Eukaryota; kingdom Metazoa; phylum Chordata; class Lepidosauria; order Squamata; family Charinaidae; genus Charina; species Charina bottae. Next base: position 99,710,316 of record JALMGJ010000001.1, on the reverse strand, counting down.
AGCATCCAGTTAATTTCTAGTCATGGGAGTTGTTTACAGAATCACCCTGTTTGGTTAGATCAAAACTTTCATCTAATCTAATATATTGTCTCCAAGAACAGCTAGCCAGAAATCTTTGGACACTCATAAAAAGGTGACATCATTCCTCAGTGGAAGAGGAGGAAAGCCATGGCTCTCCAGATGTTTTTGGAGAGACGAACTACAGTTCTCAGCATCTACTGTATGGTCAAACTAGTTGGAGAAGTTGGTTGTGATGCTTCAACAATGTGTGGAGGGCCACAAATTCTCCAACTTTGCCTTATTTTTGGTATTCAGATGTATCTCACTACCTCTCTACTATATGTTAAAGCAATGTTCTTGAGGTTTCCTTCTATTTATTCAGTTATATTGCCTTGTATATACTGTATGTGTGATAAAAGGTAAAGGTTCCCCCCGCACATTTGTGCAGTCGTGTCCGACTCTAGGGGCCGGTGCTCATCTCCGTTTGTTAGCCAAAGAGCCAGCGTTGTCCGAAGACGCTTCCACGGTCATGTGGCTGGCATGACGCGCACGGAACGCTGTTACCTTCCCACCGAAGTGGTACTTATTAATCTACTTGCATTTGCATGCTTTCAAATTGCTAGGTTGGCAAGAGCTGGGGCTAGTGCGGGAGCTCACTCCGTCATGTGGGGCTAGGCATTCGAACCTCCGATCAACAAGCCTGGCATCTTAAACACTGAGCCACCACGCCCCCTATGTGTGATATGTATGTATAAAAAGGTAGCCTCTCCTTTGAGTTGTTCTTGGCTCCTGGTGACTACACAGTCACATCCATTTATTTTCTTGGAAGCAGTATGGAAATGTTTTGCTGTTGTCTTCATCTGGGATATTTCTTTGACTTCCAACTCTAGTCGTCAGCCCTGGGATTTTCTAATGGTCTCCCATTCAATTATTAACTAGAACAAAAAAACGTTTAGTTTTTTTGAGATCAACCAAAATTGGCCTGGGGATGTAACTGCATGCATAGGTATGTAAATCTTGGGATCACAGCCTGGATTATGTTTTTTCTCTCTTACATAGAAGGCCTTAATACAGGGCTTTCCAAAGTTTCCCCGCGGCGACACACCAACTGCTGTTGGTGTGTCGCCGCGGGAAAACCTGGAAGTGCCGCCGTTGCGGCAGCGTGCAAAACCCCGGAAGCGCTGCTGCCGCTTTCGGGTTTTTGCACGCCACCGTTGGTGTGTCGCCGCAGGAAAACCCGGAAGCGCTGATGATGATCAGCGCTTCCGGGTTGTGTGGCAACACACCAGACTGTGTGTGGCGACACACTGTGTCGTGACACACAGTTCGGAAAGCTCTGCCTTAATACTATAAAACAAGGCAGTGTTTGTTTATAAAACAAAAATCAGTGTTAAAACTGACTCGAAGGCGCACGCACACACACAGACACGTTTCATTACTGGTTGTGTGATTGAGACGTTGGTTAACTGGAATCAGTCCAATAAAAACATAGATAATATTGGACTTTCCCTACTGAACATGCTTCAGATCTGCTGGAAGAGCACTCCTAGAATTCCCAGCTAAGGTAGCCCAGTTGAGCATTCAGGGAATTGCCCTTCAAACACATCTGGAAGGCTCTGGTTGAAAACAGCAGCATAACTATGTCATTTTCTTGATTGGAACAGAAGCAGGTTGGTTAAGTTGCCATGAGTGGGAAACTACATGCTCCTATACATTGTTGAGCCCTGAAAAAAAATCACAGGCAAAAGTCCACAGGACCCCTATCAAATGCAGAAGCTATCAGTGAAATCTTTGAGGATCCAAATCGGATAAAAGCATTCGGGAGGATATCCTTAGAGAAGAGCTTTGGTTTGGGGGGCGTGCTGGCAGGCTGGGATCTCTCCTGTCCCTCCAGGCGCCGACTCAGGGCTTCTGGCTTCTCTGCTGAGTCACCCTGCAGAGCCCTTCAGACTGCAGCACTCGGATGCCTGGGATGGGCCGAGCTGCCGCTGCCTGCTCCTGTCTAAAATTAATGTGTCAGTTAATTGTGCTTTATGGCCCCAGCACTTTATGCTTACTCGCTTCTTTCCTGCCAGGATCCATCTGCAGAACTGGCAGATTGAAAAGGAGGGCAGGAAGGAAGGGAAGATGCCAAGGAAGAAAGGGGGATGAAGAGGGAGGGGGAAGCCAAGGCAGGCGGCTGTAGCTCTTCCCCACCCCACCCTAAACAGCCAGGCTCAGAAGCAGCCGGCGGACTGGAGAAAGAAGGCGAGGGTCTTCTGGCCCAGCCCCGGGTGGATGGAGGCAGCGCTAAATGTAGTCAATTGTCAGGGAGCTCCTAGGAGCATCACCTTTAATCAATAGGGCAGTGCTTCTCAACCTTGGCAACTTGAAGATGTGTGGACTTCAACTCCCAGAATTCCCCAGCCAGCATTCCCCACACCCTATGTGTGGGTGTGGCCTGTTTGCTCCAACCTCAAGTAGGATTAGATGGCCCTGGGAACAGACCTGGGTAGGAAATGGCATTCTCAGAGAAGACGAACATCAGTATTTAAAGATGGATTAAACAATGGTTACTTCTGGAGGAGCAAAGCATCTTCTTTATTCTCTTGTTAGCATTTGGGAACTCCCCCCCCCGCCCCCATAGAGGAGAACGTTCAGTTTTTGGGTATTCAGTCGCTGCTTCCATGCTCCGACACTCCCTATTTATCCAAGAGATTTCTCTACGGTATTTACCTGTTCTCCCTCTGCCTAGATGCTGTACCAGAACTCCCGTCATGCTGAGGCTGCGGTTGATGGGAGCTGGAATCCAGCGCGTCCCCCATGCCCAGGGAGGGTAATACTGTCCAATCCTCTACAGTATTTTTTTTCTCCACTGCCTGCCTACAGCTGGATTGTATAAATGAGTTCTAATGACATTTCCTTCCGGATGAGGAGGAGAAATGTATTTAGCAAAAGGAGCAGCAGCTTCTCAAAGGGGGTCTGATTCTGCATCCCTTTTGCACGGGGTGATCAAGCTTTTGAAGATGGGGGGTGCGCAGCTTCTTTGGCTGGCCAGGAGGGGGCTGTAGTGGATGCAGTTATCATGACGCAAGGTGAGCCGGGCCAGGCTTCCTCATGCTTTTTTGGGGGTTGGGGAAGGGGTCTCTCTCTGTGTGTTCAACCCTCTTAAGCTTAGGGGGGGGTCCCCTATCTCTCTCTCTCTCTCTCTCATCTATCTATCATCATCTACAGGTAGTCCTCGCTTAACAACCATTTGTTTAGTGATGGTTCGGACTTACAGCAGTGCTGGAAAAAACAACTTATGACCGGTCTTCACACTTACGATCGTCGCAGCATCCCCTGCAGTCATGTGATCACGGTTTGGGCACTTGGCAACTGGTTCGCATTTATGACCGTTGCAGCATCCCATGGTCACATAATCACCATTTTTGACCTTCCTGGCCAGCTTCTGGCAAGCAAAATCAATGGGGAACCACGTGATTCGCTTAATGACCACGTGGTTCACTTAATGCCCACGGTGATTCACTTAACAACCGCCGCAAAAAAGGTCTAAAATCGGGTCGGATTTGCTTAATGACTGCTTTGCTTAGCAACCAAAGTTCCGGTCCCAATTGTGGTCGTTAAGCGAGGAGTACCTGTATCTAAAAATAGCAGGAAATTCTGCCAGGCTTGTTTAGCAGCAGCGATCAAAGCAAAAGAGGTTCTGTGGAAGGATGTGGCACTGGGGCCTTCAGTAAGCCACCCCTGCTGGATCAGCAGTGACAGATGAGTATGGAGCAGAAGAACCAGTTAGCCCCAAATACAAGTTTGAACTAGCTACTGAAACCTCACTGCAGCACGCAGACTGTTCTCTGGTTGGATATCTTGGGGTTCAAAGTTCCGTGGATTCATGTTTACCACCCCTGTGAGTGAGTCCCAGTTTGTGTGTTTTGCTCCTGAGCGATCATGCGACCTTTCTCTGCTGAATCAGGAAGAGAGTGGGCCCAAATCCCATCTGTATCTGTGTACAGGTGGTTCGGTTGCTTGCCTCCCACTGAATACCCACTCCAAAGGCACACACAGCTGTGTAGCTTAGCGACCCAGTACCGGTTCCCATTGCAAGCGAAGGCAGCCTGCGCTCGGCTGCACATTTGGGTGGGAAAAAAGATTGAGAGATTTTACCTTGTGGGCCCTTGAAAACCTGGGGAGGTGTTTGGATTCCATTGCAAGGAAAGAGCATTGCATTTGAAAGAGCAGGTGAAGTGTGGAGCTTTCCCAAGGTATCTTGAGGCCGGAGGCAAAGGACAAGATCGTGCCTCCCCCCAGCCCTGCCCCCAGCCCCGATCCTGAGCCTCTTCTGCCACTGGTGATAGGAACCCAGCAAAGCCCATTTACGAGTAGAGGGCCGGCCACATGTCACCCACGGCAATCCCTTCCAGCACTTGGCCTCCACTTAGCTTCTGCCTGTTCAAGAAATGCTGCAATGCAGCTGTGATGGTGCCAGCATGTACTGCCTCTGCCAAAACGGTGCATGCGTACCCACGACGCCCACTTCTCCCTGCCTGCTCCCTTGGTCAGGGGCCTTTCCCCACAGTCTGGCCTGGGACCTACCCAACATAGGCACACCAGGCAGTCCAAGGTACCCCCTGAAGTTAAGAATCTTGCCATGCTGGGGAAGGGCAACTCATGAAGGGCAGCGGGATGGGGAAGGGCTACTGCTGTCCCTTAGTAACTGCTGCCTCACCCCTGCTGTCCCCATGCAGTAACTTTTGATGGCAAGAGCAAACCAGTGCTGCATTGATGCCGAGAAAACAGATGGGTACGGCCACGTAGTTCCCAGCAACAGAGCTCAGCCCAAAGGAGTCACTACCTTTTAGTGGCAGCAACACCAGGATTTTAGCTTCAAGCAAGCAAAAACTTGGAAGAGTGAAAATGTGATGATGGGCAAAAAGAGGGGAAGGCTTCTTCCCTGCCGGCTCCTACCTGCTCCCACTGGAGGAGGAACTCAGCTTCTCAGGCTGGAAAAGGCCAGCGGATTTGTTTGGCACTTTAAGTTCAGAGAAGCTAAACCGTAAACCTGGTGTAACCCGATGCCATGCCCAGAAAAATCCATCACAGCCTGGCTTAATGTGATGAGTTGGTTCCTGCAACATCCTAATGCACAATCTCAACCCCGTTTTAGTGACTATATTATGCAGCGTGAGCCCAGCCCCTCTGGAGGTTTTTGCAAGAACCGGTGATCCCCACCTCCTTCCGCTGTAAGAGTTTCTCTTGGATTTGCATGCAATCCATGCAGCCTTTCCTCTCCCTTTCCTTGGGTGAGTGCATCTTTTTTTAAAAAAACACACACACCCCTGGTGTGAGCTCTTCCAGAACCACCGTCTCATGCTCTCACGCTGCAGTGAATAGAGGGTTGCTTGCTGCTGGCAGCCTCCATCGCAGTCCTGGAATTACTATGACTTGCAAAGGCACCCAGCAATTCCACTGCAGTCTCAAGGGTTGCAACAGAGACTTAAAAACAGGGATTTCTCAGCCCCCCAGCTGCAGCAAGCTTGGTGCGCTGCTGGGAAAGGGTGTTTTGAATGTAAGAATGAGACAGCAATCCTGCATGGACCTCCTGAAATAAACCCCACTGAATACTTTGAGACTTACTCCTGGATAGCTATGCATTAAGATTACATCACCAAAGGACTTTTTGGTCTCCTATAGCTTCTGACCTCTCACAGCTGGAAATATTCTATCCTTAACCTCAGCCCCTGATCTTTTCCCATTTCATACCTGCATTTGCAAATCACCCTAAGCTTGGTTAAGTTTTAACCTTGATTAGGTTTTTGTTGTTGTCCTCATCGTCATTGCTTAATGTGTTATATGAACCCAATCCAAGTGACTAATTTGCAGCTGCGAATGTTGTGCAAATCCAGAAAAGTGGGTTAATGGAGTGAACCAAGGTTAACCTAACCATGGATAAACAAGCCAGGCAAACGCAGTCATTGCTGAAAACTTTTCTCTGCTGTTTGTTAGAACCATATGTGGCTCAGCAGTTGCTGTGGTGTGTGCGTGTGTGTGTGTAATATATGGAAAGGAAGCAGAGCATTGATATGTTACAATAGTTCTGCACTGTGCTAAGGAGGAGGTTCCACTTGGGGAGAAATGGTCAGCTTAGTGGTTGCTCCAGTGTGGGGTACTACAGGGTTCAGCTCTTTCTCCCATGTTAGTCAACAGTTACATAAAACCACTGGGGGAAGGCGTCTGCTGGTTGGGGGTGAGGTATCCCCAATATACCCTTGATGCTTAAATGTACATTATCACCCTAGGCCAGGTTGAAGATGCAGTGGAGATCCTTCCTTGGCATCTGGAGGCATGAAGGATTGGATGGGACAAAACAAGCTTAAATTGAATCCCTGCAAGATGGAGGTACTATCCATAGATCATTTGGCTCAGCTCAAGCTCTGAGGTTAGCTCTAGATGAGGTTACACTCCCCTGAAACAGCTGGCTGTGGCCAAGGAAGTCTTTGTCCAACTTCTGATGTATCAGTTGTGGGCCTTTCTAGACTGGGAAACCCATGCAACAATGACTCATGCCCTCGTCTACACACACACACACACACACACACACACACACACACACACACACACACACACCAGGAACTACTGAGCCACATACAGTTAGTTCTAACAAGGTACACTCGTGAGGCTGCCTTGGACGATGACCTAGAACCGGCAGTTGGTCCAAAATGCAGGAGCCCAACTGCTGGCAGGGATGGATAGGCTTACCTGCATAACACTGATGATTCAGGTGCTGCCTTGCTTACCAATAGTTTCTGAGCCCAGTTCAAAATGCTGGTGTTAATTATTCAGACCTCTGGGCTTGGCTCCCATGTACCTTCAGGACCATCTCTTCTAACCAGATTCTGCCCATCCTATGCATTCTGAGCAGGGATGGCGAGACTCCCCAAAGAGATGGAGGTCCAAACATGGTCCTTCTCAGGAGCAGTTCCTGCATTATGAAACAGCTTTCCCCCTAAGGTTCATGGGCCCCCTTCCCCTTCTAGCCTTTCATAAAGCTGTTAGGACCATCTTTTTTCTGCTGACCTTTTGGCACTAATGGTGGTTTTGGGCTGGCTTTCAATATAGTTTATTTTTATTACATTACAATTCACTTACTGTATTAGGTTTTTACTGTATTTTTGGGGATTTTTCAATTTGCGGGTGTTTGGAGATTGTTTGATTGCCTGATGGGTGCGTTATTTTTACTGTAAACTGCCTAGAGTCTCTACCATTTTTTGCATAAATAAATAAATGAGCATCCATTCATATGCATTTACAGGATTGCACACTAAAGTCAAGACACCAAGTTTCATGAGAAGGTGTCCCTCAAATGTTTGCAAATAACTACATTACATCTCCCTCATTTTCAGGCTCCAAACCAAACCTTCATGAACATCAATGGACATGCTAGCCCATGCTAGCATCCTTCTTTGTGAAGAGCATCCTGCATGTAAGTATGGGGTGGGATAGGTATACCTAGTTCAAACACCATGTGGTTTCCTTAAGAAAAAGCTATGATTGGCTAGAGTGGCATCCTACACTGTTATGGACTGCACAATAAAAACAGGTAAAGGTTTTCCCCTGCACAGTTGTGTCAGACTCTAGGGGGTGGTGCTCATCTCCATTTCTTAGCTGAAGAGCCAGTGCTGTCCAAAGATGCTTCTGCGGTCATGTGGCCGGCATGACGCACACAGAATGCTGTTACCTTCCCACCGTAGTGGTACCTATTTATCTACTTGCATTTGCATGCTTTCGAATTGCTAGGTTGGCAAGAGCTGGGGCGAGTGTAGGAGCGCACTCCGTCATGCGGGTCTCAGGTCTTGAACCGCCAACCTTCCGATTGACAAGCCTGGCATCTTAACCACTGAGCCATCGCGCCCCTTATTTTTTTTTTTTTTTTTTTTTATTTTATTTTATTTTATTTTATTTTATTATTTTATTTTATTTTATTTTATTTTATTTTATTTTATTTTATTTTATTTTATTATTTTATTATTTTATTTTATTTTTTTTATTTTATTTTATTTTATTTTATTATTTTATTTTATTTTATTTTATTTTATTTATTATTTTATTTTATTTATTATTTTATTTTATTTTATTATTTTATTTTATTTTATTTTATTTATTTTATATTTTATTTTATTATTTATTATTTTATTTATTTTATTTTTTATTTATTTTATTGTAATGGACTGCACATTACAATAACGCAAACCAAACAAACCCCTTTATATAATTATAAAAGAGTCGTTGTGTACGAGATGGGCGGCCGAGAAATTCGATAAATAAATAAATAATTTACCCCCAACACACCAATAAATGGAGAGAATCCAAGTGATTGTTTATTAGTCTAAGCTTAGCAGGTTACACTGAGTCACTGGTCTGTTGCATCCAGAGGAGCAAAGAGCAAGGGCTACAAGAATGTTGATCCAGTTCGATTATGTGTAGACGTTAGCAAAAGACCTCAAATATAGAAAGGATTGCTTTACAACTGATAGGGAAACAAGATAACCACAAGGGACACTCAGGTACCCTTCAAGATATGAAATCACTAAAGGTCCATTCCTAGCAAAGAAACATTAATATATGAATTGAGCCAAGGCTGATTGTTATTCTAATAGGCTGACCCTGCATTAACCACCAGAAGAGATAAGAACGTATGGCCATGTAGATCCTTAAGTCCTCCCTCCTATCAAGATGTGTCCTCTGTAGCAATTAGTCATTACCAGGGACAGATTGGCACAAGGAAAAAGCTCGATTTTTAAAGAATGTTAAATGAGTTAAAGAAACATAGACAGTACTATACTTATACAAGCAAACCTAAACATGGTCACACATTGATTCAAACTGAGTTCCTACTTATTTATTTATTTATTTATTATTGTATTTATACCCCGTCTATCCCCTCCCTAACGGAGGACTCTAGGCGGCTTACATACATCGTTATACATATACATCGTTATACAATTTCTTTAAACCGCGTGTCAAGGAAGGGGGTAAGGGAACCGACTCTTCTCTGGCTTCTGGACTACATGTCCCACGATGCCTTGCGTCGGAGCCGGCTGCTGACATCCTGTAGATGTTATTACTTCGGGATCCGTCATGACCGCCGCCATTCAAAGGATCTTCAGTTTCAGTGGAAGCCGACTCCCTGACAGGACGTCAGCAAATTTTCCCACTTAAGGTGGTACCCAATTTATCTACTTGCAAGCTTTCGAACTGTTGGGTCGACAGGAGCTGGGACTAGCAACGAGAGCTCACCTCGTTGCGCGGGGATTCGAACTGCCGACCTTCCCACCGGCAGTCTACAGCTTCAGCGGTTTAACCCGCTGAGCCACCGCGTCCCTTTTACTTGAACTCACTACTCTGAATTCACATAGCACCCTAAGTCAAGGTTGTTTAACCATGATTGATTGAATCAGACATAATTGGCTGGGTTCACATACCATGCAGAGCCAAAATCAAACAAAGCCACATCATGGCTCAGTGCACTGTGGCCTGAAGGTCTTGTATCCCACTTTTCCCCACCTGGATGCCCTTCAGATATGATGGGGAGGCCCACCTCCCATTAATGGCCCTGTTGACTGGAGGATGCCTAGATGTCATTCAGTGAGTCTTGAGGGCACAAGATAGGGAAATTCTGGGCTGTGTCTTCACCGGAAGGGGGATTTCTCCTCGATTCAAGGACCTTGTAGTATCCCATTCCTTTCCTAGACCTTCATTACCATTTACTCCATGTTCTTTTTTACTGGCTGGGTGCCAAATTTGTTGGTTGTGTGGGCGCTTTCCCAGCTTGTGCTGCAGAGTAGCTTGTTTGCAAAGTACCTGTAACACATAAATCAAGGATGGACCAGCATTTTTTTTTGAGGGCTGAATTTCCATGTGCACAATCTGCTTCGGGCCACATGCAGTGGGTGAGGCCATAGCCATAAGTGGGCCAAAACGAACAGTGAGTGCGGCCGTCACCCAAAGAAGGTGGGGCCATGCATTCTCCCTATTTTTAATGTTCCTTTTTATCTTTTTGGGACAGTTCCCTCTCTCTCTCACATGCACAGACACATATTCTTTCTCTATCTCCCCTGGCAAATGTAGGAGACAGACAGATGGATCTGAATGATTATAAAAAAGGCTATGGGCTGCTTGAAATTAGGCTACGGGCTATATGTGGCCCTAGAACTGCTGGTTCTCCCCTGTCCCCCAACTGAAAAAAACACCATCCCCCCAAATTAATAAAAGGAACCCCAATGGCCTCACAAGATGGAAGTATATTTGATGACTAAAAAGGGTTCCATACATTTATGGATGCTCTCTTGGATAGCATTTCTTGTCCAAGGCAGTTTAGGGTAAAAAGCAACAAGCAAGAGTTCCTACCTACATGCTTGTGAGCATCTTGAAAGCAACTGCCTGACCATAGTAGGAAACTGGACTGGATAGATCTTTGGTCTGATTCAGCTCTTGATGACAGTGTTTCTCAGCCTTGGCAACTTAAAGATGTGTGGACTTTAACTCCCAGAATTCCCCATGCTGGCTGGGGAATTCTGGGAGTTGAAGTCCACACATCTTCAAGTTGCCAAGGCTGAGAAACACTGCTTTATGATCTCATGAGCTGTGGTACTTAGGGTGGAATGGACCTCCATGATTAAAGGCAGGCTACCCCTGATTCCAAGATGCTAGTTTTTATTGAACTTAGAATTGCAGTTAGGTCCTTATTAGATATAGGAAGATAAAACCAGAGGCACTCTGATATCTCTCCTTCAAATTCAAATTTAGTTCTCCCCTTAAAGGCTAAATAGGACAAGGATTTGCCAAGGACGCGTTCCTGAATATTTTTCCATTTATTTATAACAGTGTTTAGCTTGCTTTTCATTAGACTGAATCCCAAAGCAGGATGCTGGATAATAAACATAGAACACAGGGACCATCTCCAGCAGATAGCGACAACTGGAGCATGTGACCTGGGAACACTATTAAGGTAAGGCTAAAGATATCTGTAGCTTGAATCATGTCAACTGGATTTCTATTTTCTCAGTGGAAACGTTTCGCTCCTTATCCAAGGAGCTTCTTCAGTCTGAGCAAAGTTAGTAAGGGAATCCTTAAATATGTTTCTAGGGTGGCTGTGTGACCTTACCCCTGGGGCTAGGTCATGGTTATATTGAGATGTTATTTTAAGTCCTTTTATCGTCTAAAGGAGGATCGTTAAGATCACCATGCTGCTGTTGATCTTAACGATCCTCCTTTAGATGATAAAAGGACTTAAAATAACATCTCAATATAACCATGACCTAGCCCCAGGGGTAAGGTCACACAGCTACCTAGAAACATATTTAGGATTCCCTTACCAACTTTGCTCAGACTGAAGAAGCTCCTTGGATAAGGAGCGAAACGTTTCCACTGAGAAAATAGAAATCCAGTTGACATGATTCAAGCTACAGACAATTCCACCTGGATGACTGAGAACCTTCATAGACATAAGGCTAAAGATAGTTGATCACTAGGAGCTGGGAGCCATGTGCCCTCTCTTTGAAGATGTGTCCTGTCTCAAACCCGATTTAAAGGTGAAGCACATTTAGCCAGGAAAGCGGTGGGGGCTGGAAAGGTATATCCATACTTAGCGTCTAAACTTGGAGCATACCAACCAGACTTTTTTTTGGGGGGGGGGTTCAGTGTCAGTCCCCCAAGATCATGCTATTGTTTGATAGTCCTCTAGCAGGTTTAGCACATCTATTAATATAAAAAAAAACAACTTCCTCCATCCCATCTAAAAAAAAAATAGGTCAACTATTCCATCCCTGTGAATAGCATCATCAAGTCAGTATCATACCTTCTGTGACTTTGGGACACTGTATTTGTATATGTGCAGACGTGTGCATAAGTGTGGCTTTTAATTGCAAACAGTTCACCTATCCATACCTAGGAAGAATTGTGCTTTAATACATGAGAGTAATTCTAAATTACATTTCAATTAATATAGAGAGATTTCATAGATATTGGCAGGCTATAATTCTCAAAAATAACTGAAAGTAGAAGAAATTTCCATTCCTCAGCTGCCAAAATCCAGGGTGCCACTAGATGGCAGAAAAGAACTCAGGGATGTCCGTGGGAGGGGTGTGTGTGTGTCAAAAAAGTCAAGATGACAGCCAAAACCATGTGACAGAAGCCCCACCTCTTTTTATATGCATCAAAACTTTTCATTTTTTCACTCTCCTTCCCTTGCAGACACTCTTGAAAAAACAAGCATTTTAAGAATAACTTTGCTGCCATCTAATGGTAATCTGGACTTTTGCTAACTCAGCACAGGATATAGTGATTACAGCATCTTGGAAAGGCCTTTTGCCCCACACAAATACAGAAGCCCAAAAGGAAATTATAGTATTCAAAGTATGGTTTTGCATAAAGAGTTCCATGAAGAAATTGCTGGTGCAGCCATATTTAGAATAGAGCACCCCTTTTGACTGGATTCACATGACACACAAAACTTTAACAACAACAACAGCAACGCCCCAATTCCTTTGTACACATAACCCATGATGCCCAAACAAATAAACCAGACAATGCCTTAACATGATGGGACATTAGCTGAGTTCTCACAACACACTGAACCACTAACTAGCTAGCCCACTGTAGCTTAGCCTAGGGTGTTATGTGAACCCGTCTTTCTAGTTACTCCATGTATAATATGATGGGATGTACGCTGGCTTAAAGGGGAAAAACTCGAGGCTTGAGAATAAACAGACATGGAGTGCAGCTTTTAGGGCTAAAAGTATTTACTTGTAGCATAAGGCAATAATGTATATACAGTACATTATCGCAAAAGGAAAGTTGAATATACATGGTACAGCATTGCAAAAGGAAAAACAAAAACAAACTTATAAGCAGAGTCCCGTGTATTGATCCCAGGGCCAGAGTTCCTGCCACGGCCTATACCCAAAGCCAGGCATAGTTCACACTGCCCAGTCCTCAGAAGTAGAATACACGTGAAGAACTACATGGCTAAAGACACAAAAAGTCAAGAAGCATAGAACACCATTTTGCATGGTTTGATATTCGGTTCTTCCAGCTTTCTGATTGGCTGGAAGTTAGGTGTGACACACACAAGGCCTAAAGCACTAGGCCTAAAGCAATAGCTGTTAGGTGATGGTTAACTATGCGGGATTCCAGGCAATGAAGTAATCCAAACAACGTGTTGTAAGGCTAACAATATCTTTATTGATAGCATAAGGCAATAATGGATGTATAGTGCATTATTGCAAAAAGGTAAAATCAAAGCATAAGCAGAGTTCCATCACCAGAAGTGAGGAAAGAAAAAAAACATCATGGTCTGTGCAAAGACCAGGCAAAGACCAGGCATGGTTACAGTTCAGATACAAGTACATGCAGATAGCAGCCTACATAAAGAACAGAAGACATATATGTGTAGAACATAAGTATAAAGGACTACCCATGGTTCATAGCTCACATCTGATTGGTTTAAACATGAGCATCTCTTTTAGTATAGCATTTCTGGTAGTAATTGTACTTACTATAAAGCGTCACACGATGGCAGTGTTGTGTATTGGCCTTTTTTTTGTTTTGAGAACGATTCTGATTACGGGTTTATTTTGTCTAGCTAGAGATATCTCAGCACCTGCCATCTACATCTCAGATGTTTTGAGAACCAAACTTACAATGCGGAAAACAATGTAGATTGTTTTCACTTGTATTTTTCCACTCTCTGGCCAGACACAGTGGAAGAAAATGCCATGCGTTTAATTCTGCATAGAATGCTTTAACCAAATAACCTTAACACCCCTTCCGCATGGATTTTTTGAAACACTGTGGGGGAAAAACTGTTATTTCAAAAGCACACAGAGACACAAATGATTTTATTTCAGACACATTTGCTCCAATCCCAATCTGGTTACCATGGTTGTATGTTTTGTTGGAGAAAGTGCTTTCGTGAGAACGTCTGCGATATTTAGTTCAGATGGACAATACTCTAATTGTATAAATTTTTTCTGAATTGCATGCCTCACATTTTGGTATTTTACATGGATGTATTTCGTGCGATTATTGACATTTTCCGAAGCAGCTAGAGATAGACAGGATTGGGAATCTTCATACATTGTTATTGGTGTATTTATATTTACAGATAAATCTGTAAACAATTGTTTTAACCAATACGTTTCATTGATTGCCTCACTGAGGGCCGAGAATTCGGCTTCGCAGGTAGAAACGGCAATTAATGTTTGTTTTCTTGCTCTCCAGGCAATGGGTGTATTTGCAAACAAACAAACAAAACCACTCACAGACTTCCTGTCTCTCTCTTCTGCAAAAGAGCTGTCAGCATAAATCACAGGCATTTCAGCCTTGGTGGCTGATATTTTGAGACAAAGATCAGCTGTGCCTTTAAGATAGCGTAGGACCCTCTTTAAACCTGTCCAATCCCGCATGGATGGTTTGGCAACCTTACGACTAAGCACTCCAACTGAGTAAGCTAAGTCAGGGCGTGTCCATTGTGTTAAGTGTAGCAAATTTCCTACAGCTGAGTGATACAATGCAGGTTGAGGACAAGGTTCCTCACATGCATCACCCTTTAGGAAATCAAGAGTCATTGGTGTTTTGGTTGGTTTTGCATTTGACATTTCAAGTTGACTCAACAATTGGTCAATTTTTCTTTTCTGACTCAGATAGAACTCACCACTCTGAGCTCTAGTGACTTCAACACCTAGATAGTATTTCAGCTCACCTAGGTCTTTCAATTGAAAGTACTGTCTCAATTGTGTTGCAAACTCTTGTACAAGGTGCAAAGAACCAGTTGCTAGGCAAAAATCATCAACATACGTTAGCAACACTGTGTAATCACTTCCAGAACCTCTTACATACACACAAGGATCAGCAACAGACTTCTTAAACTTTAGCTCTAACAAAGCCTTATCTAAACATTGATGCCAACAACGTCCGGCCTGCTTCAAACCGTACAGCGCCTTGCGCAGTCTGTACACCTTCTGAGAATTGTCACAAGCATAGCCAGGAGCCTGCTTCATGTACACAGTTTCAGGGAGCTCTGCATTCAAATATGCTGTGTCAACATCAAAATGATGGACAACAAGTCCACGCTGTGCAGCCAGAGAAAGTACCATACGTAAAGACTCTGGTCTAGCTGTGGGTGCATATGTGAGATCATAGTTCAAAAACCTCTCCTGTGCAAATCCCTGAGCAACAAGCCTGGCTTTGTACTGCACTGTATTATCAGGAAGAAGCTTCTTTCTGAAAACCCATCTGGAACCAACAGCTTTCTGGGATGGGGGCAAATCAGTGACCTCAAACACCTTTTGACTCACTAATGCCTCAAACTCCTTATCCATCGCTGTGTTCCACTTCTCTTGCTCTTCAACAGGCAGATGCAACATCTCCTGGAAAGACTGAGGTTCACAGGTAATCTGACACACTCTCACCTGCTGAATCACAAATCTGTCAGGCTTCACACCCTTTGTGGAGCGTGCAGACCTACGAGGAATTACCACTGCCTCTTCCTCATCACTGTCCTCTGCCTTTTCACTACCTGAATCCCCCTTCAGATCCTGAACCTGCTCAGGTGAAATTTCCTCTTCCTTCACCTGAGGGGATCCTCTCACCACACTAGGAGACTGGGAACCAGAAGGCAGCTGAACTGGTTGTTGTCCAGCCACAGGAGCATGGACAGTTGGCTGTACACTAGATTGCAACAATACTTCTGAACTAGCATTCAACCTATCCCAATCAGTAGGGTGCTCAAAATTAGCACTTCTAGAGATTACCACACGACCATAGCCTGCAGAAAAACGGTAACCCTTAGATCTAGATGAATAACCAACAAACCTTAAGCGTTGTGCTTTTGGCTGGTTCTTCCTTCGCTGAGACTTAGGAATATGCACATATGCAAATGTTCCAAAAACACGCAGATGCTTCAGCGAAGGGCGCTTGCCAAACAAAAGGAAATAAGGAACTTCATTTACAGCTGAATTCCACACCCTGTTAGTCAGATACACTGCAGTCATGGTAGCCTCACCCCAAAAACGGGCTGGCACCTGGGCATCTAACATCAGGCTATTTCTAATGGTATTAACAACACCAATCTTCCTTTCAGCTATTCCATTCTCAGCAGGAACACCAACATTGGCAAGTCTATGGGAGATTCCTTTTCTACGAAGCCAATTCTGAAACTCATGGCCTAGAAACTCTCCTCCACAATCCGATTGAAATTGACCTACTTGATAGCCATAATTTCTTTCCACCATTGCAACAAACTCCTTAAAGCGAGCAAAAGCCTCCGCTTTAGATTTGAGCAAATAACAAAACGTATAGCGAGTATGGTCATCCACCAAAAGGAACATGAAACGCGCCCCCCCCTCACTAGGAGCATTGGGGCCGGCTAAGTCTCCATGAACCAACTGAAAAGGCCTAGTTGACACTCTGTCACTTTTTCTAGCAATAGGAGCAGCCTTAATTTTCGATTGTTTGCACACAGTACAATCAAGAAAGTCATCACACTTTTTGGATCCTAACTCAGGATACACCTTGGCCAGTTGGGACAAACTTCCCCACCCGGGATGTCCCAAAACTCTGTGATAATAGTGAATGCATTTGTTATGTGGGGGAACATTGGAAATACAATTTCCTGACACAATCCCCTGCTTAGGAAGCATTTCATACAATTGATTCACTAACTTCCCCCTAGCACATTCTATCCCATCTTTTTCAATAGAACATCCAGTACCCTTGAACACAACAGTATAACCAGACTTTACCAGGGCTGGAACGCTAAGGAGGGAAAAGTCAAGTGTAGGTACACACAACACATTTTGCATATTTATCCCCAAACAAGGAATGTATACATCACCCTGAAAGGACACATCAGCCATAGATCCATCAGCCAGAGCAACCTGTTGGACGTTAGGCTTGCTTTTTGATAACAACAACTGTTCATTGTTGACAATGATTTGACTACAGGCTGAGTCCAAAAGCCAAGTCTCTGGGGAACGTCTACTCACAGCCGTGAGCAAAGCAGACACCTGGGTACGTTGTCTAGGCGCTTGTTTCCCCTTCTTTCGTACGAACCTCTTTCCACTGGCTCCACCAGCTGGGCGAGGTGGCTGGGGACAGTCTCTCATGAAGTGTTGGGTCGAGTTGCACCGGAAACATCTCCTCACAGCACACGCAGCCTCTGTTCCAACTGGAAAATGCTGAGCTGAAGCCTCAGGAACAGCAACAGATGACTTACTCTGCATCCTCTCCAAATCACGAGCTTGCTGGATTTCTTGCAGGCGATTTGTAAGACAATCCACAGTTAGGTCTTGGGGCCTCAACGTCTGAGTTGCCTCGATGAGCATGTCAAAGCTCTTGTCCAAGCTTGACAGGATGATACAAGCTCTCTGGGTATCAGGGATCACAACATCCCGGTCCTCAAGTTCAAGAAACAAAGTCTTGACTTTATGGAGGTGGGTCATCACGTTTCCACCGGGCTGCAGCTTCAAGTTGTAAAGCTGACGTGATATACCAACAATGGCAGCAGAGGTTTGCTTGGAATAAAGGGCTTTAAGAGCTTCCCAACAGGCATGTGCGGTCTCCAAATTACTGATATGCAGTAGCTGTGATGATTCTAGTCCCAGAATCAAGTTGCCATAAGCACGATCCAAACACAACTGCACTTCTTCAGTAATAGCACCGGTTGGAGGTGGGTCTTTCACATACTTCCACAAACCTTCTTTTAGGAAGAAAGACTTGATCTTCACACACCAGGTCCGATAGTTTGTGCCATTCAAACGCTCAAAGGGCAGACTGGTTAGCCCTGCAGCAGCAGCAGCCATGCTGACCACTCAAAGAAGAACAAGGTTACTTCAACATGCAGCCTTAAAAACAAACCCCGTTGTTACAGCTAGATCCAGCGCAGCAAAGAAAAACACAAAATTCTCTCTGGGCCACCATAACCTGTTAGGTGATGGTTAACTATGCGGGGTTCCAGGCAATGAAGTAATCCAAACAACGTGTTGTAAGGCTAACAATATCTTTATTGATAGCATAAGGCAATAATGGATGTATAGTGCATTATTGCAAAAAGGTAAAATCAAAGCATAAGCAGAGTTCCATCACCAGAAGTGAGGAAAGAAAAAAAACATCATGGTCTGTGCAAAGACCAGGCAAAGACCAGGCATGGTTACAGTTCAGATACAAGTACATGCAGATAGCAGCCTACATAAAGAACAGAAGACATATATGTGTAGAACATAAGTATAAAGGACTACCCATGGTTCATAGCTCACATCTGATTGGTTTAAACATGAGCATCTCTTTTAGTATAGCATTTCTGGTAGTAATTGTACTTACTATAAAGCGTCACACGATGGCAGTGTTGTGTATTGGCCTTTTTTTTGTTTTGAGAACGATTCTGATTACGGGTTTATTTTGTCTAGCTAGAGATATCTCAGCACCTGCCATCTACATCTCAGATGTTTTGAGAACCAAACTTACAATGCGGAAAACAATGTAGATTGTTTTCACTTGTATTTTTCCACTCTCTGGCCAGACACAGTGGAAGAAAATGCCATGCGTTTAATTCTGCATAGAATGCTTTAACCAAATAACCTTAACAATAGCATAACCTGCTATTGGGTGGCAGTGCTGCATCTCAGCAAGCATGTGATCTCCTCCCTCCCTCTGCTCCCCCTGGAGCAGGCTTCCCACAGAAGGAATCAGGAGACATTGTTCCCATGCAATCTAGCCAAAACAATACACACGTAGTACCTTCTAGCTTCGTATCTAACGAAGATGATAAGCAAAGCCATTCAATGTTATGGGAAGGCTTTTTGTTATCTTGCACCTGCACTTCACGTCACCATGAGAAGCCTTTGCTTCGTAAAAGATGCAATTGGGCAAAACGCTTTTGCTTTGTACAGAAAATATTTGCCAATTTCATACGGGAAATCTGACATAATATTCACAGATATGGAAAAGATAAAGGGATCAGCAACTCAAAGCTTGATGAATTGGTGTAGATTCTATAAAAAGGTAAAGGTTCCCCCCCACATTTGTGCAGTCGTGTCCGACTCTAGGGGCCGGTGCTCATCTCTGTTTGTTAGCCGAAGAGCCAGCGTTGTCCGAAGACGCTTCCACGGTCATGTGGCCGCATGATGCACACGGAACACTGTTACCATTCCACTGAAGTGGTACCTATTCATCTACTTGCATTTGCATGCTTTCGAATTGCTAGGTTGGCAAGAGCTAGGGCTAGTGCAGGAGCTCACTCCGCACGCAGGGCTAGGGATTCGAACCTCCAAACTTGTGAACTTGCGATCTTCCGATTGACAAGCCTGGCGTCTTACCCACTGAGCCACCGAAAGATAAATATTTTTATGATAAAGTATGCTTTATGATAAAACATTATATTGTAAAAAAAACTCTTCGTTGATGAAACATTGGAAAAATGGACCTTTTACTTTGATCCAGCAAAAATCTTTTAATGGGCGCGGTAGCTCAGCGGGTTAAACCGCTGAGCTGTTAGTCTGCTGACCATAAGGTCGGCAGTTCGAATCCGCATGGCGAGGTGAGCTCTCGTCACTAGCCCTAGCTCTCTGCCAACCCAGCGATTCGAAAGCTAAATAGCAAGTAGATAAATGGGTACCACTCACGTGGGGCAATATGCTGGCATCCTGTCGGGGAGTCGCCTCGGAACCAAAGATAAAGATCTGGAGAAGCCCGTGGATGGCGGCTGAGGACGGCGGCAGAGGACGACGGATCCCAATTTAACAACTTCCGGGATGTCAGCAGCCGGCTCTGAAAGTGAGGCATTCTGGGGCTTGTAGTTCCGATGCCTAGAAAGAAGAGCCGGTTCCCTCACCCCCTCCCTAATCGCGCGGGTATTGTAATATATATGGATGTATAATTAAAATATATGTAATGATGTTGTAAGCCGCCTAGAGTCCTCCATTAGGGAGGGGATAGGCAGGGTATAAATAAGATAAATAAGATAATAAATAAATAAATAATAAATAAATAAATAAATAAATAAATAAATAAATTTCTTTAATCTTGTAAATCAGAACATACATACATACATACATACATACATACATACATATTCTGCATGTTACAGATGGAAGACACTGAATCTGGAAAATATATTTCCTTTCTTAAGGTCATACTTAGGAAAAGATTCCAATGACATCTTTTGGATTTGTAGGTCAGTCTCTTACAGTGTGATGGTATAAATGCTTACCGAAAAGTCAGAACCATTCAATGCATGGGACCTAAATTTAGTTGGATCAGATTTGATCGGTAGCTGCTAATGCAGTAGCTATACACTCAGCATTTTAGCTAACTCTCTAATGGAAAATGGCTCCCTGAATAGCTTACAGAATGAGTAATAGAAAAAATCCCTACCTTATGCCCTCAGTCTTAAAGTCACGCAGGTACCACAACACAAAAGAAACAGGCATTGGAATGGAAGAGGAAAAAATGAGCCAAAGTTCCAGTTTTTTTATATGTTCTTCTTGTATTTCTTGTTCTAATTGTTCTTTCACAGACCATTGGATACAGCCAGACTGGGGCATCTTTAAGAAGAGTCAGCAAACAGAGATTTCTGTGGTATTTACTTTCTTTCCTCTGTCTCTTGAAAGTGTTGGGGTTCACCTGATTTTGCAATGTCAAGCAAATAATTTGTCATAAATGCCCATCATCAGCTTCACTGCTATTTCACAGTGTTCAAAGATGCTGTCTTATTCCAGTCTGTTTTCCATCTTTCTAAGCTTCCTCCTCCTCCTCCCTTAACAGCTGATGGGAGGAGTGACTTGGTATTTGAACTTGGAGGATAAAATGGTACATTGAGTGTGAACACCCTCTCTTTCATTGTGGCATCAGACTTCAAAGGAGATATTGTGTCAGGAGGAAACAGAGGATGCCAAACAGGTCAGTTCAATCAAGATGCTGATTTACTTGGTGACATGACCCATCAACTCCTATCAGGAGAAGACCTTGATAGAAAGATCCTGGCATCATCCTTAGCCCATCCAGAAAGCATAGAGGATACTGTGGTCTTATAAATATTGCTAAGCTACAACTGCCAGTGATCTGAAGTTGAGAGAGACTGCTAACATTCCTCTGTCATGGTCTGATCTCTCTCTGTTGTCCCTGGAGTTCTCTGGTGCTCCCTCTGGCTGTAGGCAAGCTAGACTTATTCAGTTAGTCTGCCCCAGGCAACCAACGGACCCAGTAGGGTCTAGAGCAGGGCTTTCCAAAGTTTTCCCGTGGTGACACACCAACCGCCGATGGTGTGTCGCCGCGGGAAAACCTGGAAGTGCCGCCGTTGCGGCAGCGCGCAAAAACCCAGAAGCGCTGCTGCCGCTTTCGGGTTTTTGCGCGCCGCCGTTGGTGTGTCGCCGCGGGAAAACCCGGAAGCGCTGATGATGATCAGCGCTTCCGGGTTGTGTGGCGACACACCAGACTGTGTGTGGCGACACACTTTTGTGTCGCGACACACAGTTTGGAAAGCTCTGGTCTAGAGCAGTGTTTCTCAACCTTGGCGACTTCAAGATGTATGGACTTCTGGGAGTTGAAGTCCACACATCTTGAAGTTGCCAAGGTTGAGAAACACTGCTCTAGAGGGAGCATGGGATTGTCCCTGAAGGCCTGGTGCACGGTCTGACTGAGGCCTTGGTCGCTGCCTGGAACAAGAGGGCAGTGGGGGCTTTTGTTTGGATTGTGCTCCTGAGGCTTCTCTTTTCCTGCAGATCCTGAAACTCCCCTTGGTTTACCAAGGAGTTGAGGGAGATGAAACAATTGAAGAGATGCCTAGAGTGCCACTGGAGGACAATGAGGAGTGAACCTGTCTGAGCACAAGCTACAGCCTCTATTAAAGACTAACTTATCATGGTAAGGATGGTGAAATGCCAGTATTTCTCCATTTTTATTGCATCTGTGGGTAGTCACCCAGCTGCCCTGTTTAAAGTAATCTGGGCCCTCCTAGGGAGGACTGATTCATAGGTTTACTTGCAGGGCTGCCATGAGGAATATGCTTGGCATCTGTTGGATAAAGTGCTGGGATTCACTCCAGGTTGGACTCTGGCCTTGAGGCAGGTCCCCTGCAGGGGACCAAAGCTCAGTCTAACTTAGTTATCTGGGAAGAATTTGACCCTGTTATTCCCGATGAAGTAGACAGGGTTTTTGGGACTGCTAGCTTGGCCACTTGCATATTAGACACATGTCCCTCCTGGCTGGCTAAAAGCTTCCTGGCAGGTGACATGTGGTTGGGTTCTGGCAGTGGTCAATTCTTCCTTGAGAGAAGGGGTAGTCCCTCCTAAAGAAGCCATTGCTGGACCCTCAATCTCAATGAAGTGGATTATCTGGGCCCCTTCCAGTTGGGTTTCAGACCTGGGCATGATACCGAAACAACATTGATTGCACTAGTAGATGATCTCTGGAAGGAGCAGGATGGGGTAGTGCATCCATCCTCGCTCTCCTTGATCTCAGTGACTTTTGATACTATCAGTCATGGTATTCCATTCCATTCCATTCCATTCCATTCCATTCCATTCCATTCCATTCCATTCCATTCCATTCCATTGAAAAGGTATCAATCATGGTATGCTTCTAGACCTGCTTCAAGTTTGATAGTGGGTGGTACTGTGTTATGCTGGTTCTTTTCCTTCCTCTGGGGACAGTTCCAATCAGCCTTGATAGGAGGGAGAGGTCTTGCCCATGGCCCTTGCTTTGCAGGGTGCCACAGGGCTCGGGACTCTCTCCACTCCTGTTTGACATCTATACGAAGCCACTGGGTGAGATCATCGAACAGAACAGGGTGAGGTATTATCAATATGCTGATGATACCCAGCTTTGTATCTCTGTCCTGGGCCATCCAAGTGCTGCTATGGAGGTTGTGCCTTGGTATCTAGAGGCCGTGAAGGGTTGGATGGGGTAGAACAGGCTTGCACACAAATGTGCAGGGGGAGCCTTTACCTTACCTTTACCTACTACCTTAGGAAGGTGCGAGGGAGCAGATAAAATCGATCTGTCTAGCTTTAGCCCTTCCTGGAACAACCGTATATCATGCTTTGGATCCTGCACCTCTGCCGGATAGTTTGCGCCCTTGTGACCACAGCTTCCTGGAATTAGAAGGTGAGCACGATTCGAGCCACAAAGCAGAGGTGGCAGGAAAAGCCCTTAGCCAAGGGATCAGGAACCTGTCTGTCTTGTGCATGCTCAGCCTTCTCCCGTTCTCTGCAAACACCCTCCATCCTTTTATTTCAGCTTTGCTGCTGGCATGGCCCATCTGGCATCTGTTCTCTTCCCTTGGAGACTGGTGCCGTGTATTTTTAAGCCTACTGAAGGTGATGGGTGACTTGATGTCCTGAGGACAGGTGGCTGTCGCTTTCTCAGCATGGTCCCCACCTGCAATATTACCACTCCAGCAGCTGCCAGATAGCCCAATTATCCCTATTTTCTACTCCTCACTTGGACCCGGCTTTGTCATTGCTCAGTCGTCTGCAGAATAAACCCACACGGTTTAACCTGGGGCATGCATGTGCATTTAAACCTGTAACCGAGCATCTGTGGATCAAGCTCCCAAGGGTGGCAAAGTCCACACCAGTTGCTAATTTGGGAGAAGGTATGTAAGAAACTCGCTGTTGAGGACGTTATAAGAGGAGGAGAGTCGTGTTAGTCTACGGTGGAAAAATATCAGGATGCATATGACGAAGAGAGCTGCAGCTCATGGAAGCTTATGCCTTTTAATAAAATGTGTTGGTTGCAAAACGTGCCACCAGATTCCCAATTTTTTTTGCCATGCTGTTGGATCCAACTCCTTAATCCTCTATCACTGCTCTTAGGTGTTCACTTGCCTCTTTCTTTGTCTCAGCCCCTGCCAAGGCAAGGAAGAAAGTGGTCCTTCTCCTGCTTGGAGGAGGCAAGTGAACAGTCACTGACAGCCAAGAGCTTTGAGAGGTTTAAGCCAGCCTGACACTAACATTAAAAGATAACGAGACCCTTGAGGCTGGATCGGGGTTCAGGAAACTGGATCGGGGTTCAGGAAACTCATAAACCTGGGCAGTAGAAAGATGGTCTCCTCTCTGCTTATGGTGTGCTGCTTGTGATTCAGGAGGTAGCCCAGAACCACCACGTAGCCAGATTCTCCATGAATTTCTCTGCTCCTTTTTCAAAACTAAATTGGCTGAGCTGTATACTGGCTAATGAAAGGCTTGCTTTTAATAGGCTTGAATTTCCAGTCATTCACTTTAACTGGATGACCCGAATCCCAACATTATTTATTTATGCAATTTATCCTCCACCTCAGTCCAGATGGACTGTAGACAGTTTATGGATATAATAATACATAGAACATCAATAAAACATTATGAGAGAGTGAGGAAAAAGCCCTATCCAAATTTTCCATATCACGCATGATTTTATATACCAGCTATCATGTCTTCACTTACCCACCTTTCATGCTAAACAACTCTAGATGATATATTTCCTTGTATAGAGCTGCTCTAAGTTGTCTAATAATTTTATTTACCCAGTTTTCCAGCTATAATATATTTTTGAGGTACAATGATAGAATTGCATGTTTCTAATGTGGGTTCACCATAGATATGTATACAGGTAGTCCTCGCTTAACAACCATTCGTTTAGTGATGTTTAGACTTACAACGGTGCTGAAAAAAACAACTTATGACCGGTCCTCACACTTACGACCATCACCATGTCCCCATGGTCATGTGATCACAATTTGGGTGCTTGGCAACCAGTTCACATTTATGACCATTGCAGCATCCTGTGGTCATGTGATTGCCATTTTTTACCTTCCTGGCCGGCTTTTGGCAAGCAAAATCAATGGGGAACCGTGTGATTCCCTTAACAGCCACAGGGTTTTCTTAACACCTGCTGTGATTCGCTTAATGACTGCCACAAAAAAGGTAAAAAAATTGGGTCAGATTTGCTTAATGACCACTTTGCTTAGCAACCAAAATTCCGGTCCCAATTGTGGTCATTAAGCAAGGACAACCTGTAAGGGCTTTTCTATATTGGCAGTTGTATTTTTAGCTTCTTTTCTAATGACTACAAGCATAGAATTTGCTTTGTTTTTTTACAACAGCCTCATATTACTTGCATTCACACAACACATTTAACTTGGTTATTGCGTTAACCCATTTCCAAGGCTTATACAATGCACTGATCCATAAACTAACCAAACAGACTTGGTTTGCACAGCATGTTAGCACAACTCCCCTCCACCCATTGAACTTTGAACATTATACAAAAGTAGCCATTTGGTCTTTAACTGACCAGGCTAAGCACGTTGTGTGAACAGAACCATTGGGTTGATAGTCTGTAGCTTGAATCATGTCAACTGGATTTCTATTTTTTCAGTGGAATCCAGTTGACATGATTCAAGCTACAGACAATTCCACCTGGATGACTGAGAACCTTCATAGACACATTGGGTTGATATTTTCATTGGTATTTTCACCATTACTCAAGGTCTCTCAATCATTCATTGCTAGTTCAGATCCATTAATGTATATAACCGCCCAGAGTCCCCTTGTGGGGGGAGATGGGCGGTGATATAAGTTGGAAATAAATAAATAAATAAATAAAATATGATAGTCCTGCCAATTCTCAGTAGAGATCATCATGGGCACCCAAGGGGGCAAATGATGGCAGGTGTGTCATGATGCCATGATGCAAATACCACAATGTGTGCATGCAGATCAGATGTCATTACATTCTTCTGTCATTTCCATGTTACATGTGCTATCATTTTGACTTTATGAGCTGGAACAGGCTGCTACATGCAGTGATGATTTAGTGGAGGAGATAGTTAAACAGAGGGACGATCATCTGTGAGAGATGCTCCAGTTCAGTGTTTCTCAACCAGCATGGCTGGCTGGGGAATTCTGGGAGTTGAAGACCACACGTCTGAAAGTTGCTAAGGTTGAGAAACACTGATCTAGTGGATCCTGCACTCAGCAGGGGGTTCGACTAGATGACTTCTAAGGTTCTTTCCAACTCTATGATTCTGTTATACCACTGTGGCTTTTTACAGACACTTCTGGAGACCATGAGGAAAAATGAATTTCCTTGATTCTCTCCAGGGTAGTAATTAAACTGTGTAACTTTCTCCCCAAGTGTATTTGTCAGGTTCCATCTCTGTTGTCTTTCGAACATTTGGTAAAACCAGGGAGAGGTCAAAGTAGTGCTTGGTATCTTTTTTATAGCAGTTTAGTTTGCCAATTCTTTATTAATAAAATGGGGGGGGGCAGGAAACATGACTTTTTTTTTTTTAAAAAAAAATGAAATTGGTAGAAATAACTTGTGTGGCTCTCCTGAGCAGGACTTAGTAGGAAATCACAGACTTCCTGACCCTACACAACTTTCCTTGGCTCCTAGACTAGGACTTGGTGGAAGATTGACCCCAACCCTGCTGGCCTTCCAAAAGGCCTTGAGAACTTGGTTTTGTCTCCAAGCCTGGAGCCCTGGGTGTGTGTTGGAGCCCATCCCTTGGCTGTATTAACTATTGTTTTATGATTCCAGCTACTGTGTGTCTTATTTTTTTTTTACATTGTATGTATTTTATTCGAGCCAGCTTGGTGTAGTGGTTAAGGCACCAGGCTAAAACCCTGGAGACCAAGAGTTCTAGTCCCACCTTAGGAACGAAGCCAGCTGGTGACCTGGGGCCAGTCACTCCCTCTCATCCCTAGGAAGCAGGCAATGGCAAACCATTTTTGAAAAAACCTTGCCAAGAAAACTGCAGGGACTTGTCCAGGAAGTCGCCAGGAGTCAAAGCTGACTCAAAGGCATAGGTAGGTAGGTAGGTAGGTATTTTACTGTATTTTGTCGATTTCATTCAGCTAGATAAGAGGATTTCTTTTTCAAACAGGAATAAAGTTACAGTAAATGAAATAGTTGATTGCCCACTGCTGTAACATGGAGGTCCACAGGCAGGAGCAAGGGATAGCAAATCAGTGCTATTGTGGGCATCAGGACATCACCCCACAAATGGCGTGAACTGTGTATTATGTGTTGTTTGCTCAGTGACGCCATCATGTGCATGATGTTGCTGTGGCTTCTACGGGTTGCCTATGCCAGGGGTCCCCAACCTGTGGACCGCGGCCTGTTAGGAGGTGGGCCGCACAGCAGGTGAGCAGTGGTGGTCCGCACGATTGGCTCCCGTCTACAAACCCCACCCCCTGTCCGTGCGATTGGCTCCCACCTGTAAACCCCACCCCCAGTCTGCACAATTGGCTCCCGCCTGCAAACCCCGCCCCCCCGGTCCGTGGAAAAATTGTCTTCCATGACCGGTCCCTGGTGCCAAAAAGGTTCGGTACCCCTGGCCTATGCAGCACGAGGGTGCAGTTTTATACCCACAGTGACTTAATCCTGCTGCATTTTCTTCTCACCTTTTCCACAAATCAGTGGATTCTTTGCTCTGGCCTTTAATCTTGATGATTTTCTGACTTAATTACCAAGAAACAGGAGGGCCAATACAGCTGGGGCAGAGAGTGTAAACTACATCCTACCTTTAATAATGCTTATATATTCCAATCATTATAAGATCAAAATCATCCACCCTGACTTCATAAAATTTGGCACAGATGATAGTGCAAATGATCACAGAAAGCTGCCCAAATTTTAAACAAATGAATCTAATGTTAATAATTGCCTGGATTAATTAAAGGAAAAAAAACCTGTTAAACCAAGACAGAGAACTTTCTCAGAGTTGGACCCTGTAAATTATTCCCCATACCAGCTGGAGGGCTGCAGATGATGCAACTGGAAGAGGGGTGAAATCAGAGGAAGGAGTATGAGCAATTGTTTTTAAGGGTGGCTTTTGGGGGGAGATTTGAGTGAGCAGTCTAATTTCCTGTGGTTCTTCCCCTAATTTTAAAAGCCATGAGAGCCAGTTTGGTGTAATGGTGAAGGTGCTGGCCTAGAAACCGGGAGTCTGTGAGTTCTAGTCCCGCCTTAGGCATGGAAGCCAGCTGGGTGACCTTGGGCCAGTCCCTGTCTCTCAGCCCTAGGAAGGAGCCAATGGCAAACCAGGAGACTGAGAGTTCTAGTCCCGCCTTAGGCACGAAAGCCGGCTGGGTGACCTTGGGCCAGTCACTCCCTCTCAGCCCAACTCACCTCACAGGGTTGTTGTTCTGGGGAAAATAGGAGGGGGAAGGAGTATTAGGTATGTTCGCCGCCTTGAGTTATTTATAAAAATAATAAAGACAGGATAGAAAATAAATAAATTAAATTAAATTAAATCATCTGTTGAGACTTCTAGGAACAAACTGTTCCTCTCAGGGCCATATTGGGCAGTAAGAAGGAATGGGTGGGGGATGGAGAAAGAGGAGATGCTTGCGTTCTTCTTGACCACTCCTGTCTTTGAGCCCCAACAGGTTAAAAATAAAGCCTCTCATGAATCAAGTTCAACTACTAGTGACTTTGTGCACTCAGCCATGTAGTTCTTCTGGCAACAGTACAGAAGGGGTTTGCCATTGGCTGCCTTCAAGGATCTTGTTTCAACTTCCCTTCAGCCCTGGGATTTCCTGATAATCTCCCATTCAAGTATTAGGCAGATCTGATCCTCCTTAGCTTTTTCAAAATGCTACAATTTTTGGTAACCCCACCAAAAAAGTGTCCCCTTCCTGTTTTAAATAGTACTGTAGGCAACAGTGGAGATCTCTCTCTTTATGTATGCAATAAAACCATCTATTAAAGAAACAAAAAACATTGCAAGGCACATGTCATGCTGGTAATTATATTGGCTAATATACTAATGGGCACCCACAGCTTCAGGAACTGGATTTTACCAAAAAAAAATCAACAACAACCCATTGCCCAATTAACAAGCCAATCAGATGTAAGGTCAATACAGCCACCCTGGAAGACTTATATGGGGTCCCCTCACCAACTTTTCCCCAGACTGAAGAAGCTACTTGGACAAGCAGCGAAACGTTTCAACCAAAAGAAAGAAATCCGGTTGCCATGACTCAACCTACAGACAATTCCACCTGGATGACTGAGAATCTTCATCAACATGCAACCCATGAACATGGAATCAGGAAAAAAAAGCACCAAAAAGATTGAATTGTAAGTGTAGACTTAAGCATCACTCTTTAAAAAAGGGCAAAAAGATAATCAGATGTGCATGGCATTTCCAGTTGTTCATTGATATGCAAGGTCCCCATTTAGCAATAATGACTACAGTTGAAACACAAGTAAACTAAACTTACTTTAAAAGGGTAATTTGTGTCCAGGTGACCTATTTATATCATTGCTTGGTCTGCTGAGTAGTTGGTAGTCATTGGTGGGCATAATCAAAGTTGTTGTTCTTTCTTAGGGCAGAGCCAGACAGTGATGTTAAAGTGCTATCCACCAAGCTTTGAGATGCAGAAAAGTATGCCAGCAGAACATTTACTGCCCTGATTGCTAAGCCCTATTCTGCCAAAGTAATAAAGCCAGAAACCTTTCCTGAAGTTACTGTTTTAAAGTGGAACAAGTTGAGGAAAGAGATTGATTTCCCCAGCTTTGTTTTCCCTCCCATTGTTAACCTTACAGTGGGAGAACAACACTTTGCTTAATACAGCTAGTCCTCATTTAGTGACTGTCTCATTTAATGACCATTCGCAGTTACGACAGTGATGAAAAAGTCACTTTATGACCAAGCCTCACATTTATAACCTTCTCAGGTCTGTAAAGCAAAGGAAAGCTGAAATAAAATTGCAAGCACAATTGTGGTTTCACTTAGTGACCAGTTCACTTAATGATCAAGTTGCCGGTCCCAATTGTGGTCACTAAATGAGGACTAACTGTATGGGGTGCATTGGAGTTAAGCAACTGTGTGCTTGGAACAGCATGTTTCAGCACCTGTCAAATTGCCAAACAGGTCATAGATATGAAGGCAGGTCTATGACCTGTCATTTGGATTATTTCTGAACATGGGTTTAGCACACTTCAGAAGCGTCTGTCCGTCTGTCTGACAGGTTGCAGAGGAGGTGGGGTGAAGCAGGAGGGAACGACAATAACATATGGGCTCCATCCTAGGCCAATGCTACAAGGGAATTGTAATGCTGACAGCTAGTCCTGTTCTGTCTTTGTAGCTGGCAGCATCCAGTAGCCTGTTGATAGCCATAGAGACAGAATGAAGTAGACAAAATGCCCCCCCAACAGTAAAAACAGTAAAAAGTACAGCCACACAAAGCACCTTGTAGGTAGCAGAAAACATAATGCATCCAACGATGACAGAACCGCAACCCCCAGTTGGCAAAACCCCTCTCTCTTTCCCACTTTAAATCAGCCATCTGTGCAGCACAGGACTAGCACACTCTCAAGACTGCTAAACCCATGTAAGACTTGACAAGTGCTCCAGAAGGTACCAGGCAGACATTGTGGGCAGATGACTGCAGAGGTCAAGTGTCCAGACCCCTTTTCAGCCCAAATCAAGATGGTTATGGAAGGGCAGTGTCCAGCCACAGGATTGGAGGATATATGCCAACAGTAGTCTAAAGTAGCCGGTAGGAGCTAGGTAGATCCCAACCGTGACTGGGATCAGCCACGTTGTCAATGAAGCATCCTGGATTGTGTCTGCAGCAGAAACTGTGTTGGGAGAAGAGGGAAAACACTACTTTAAAACTGGAACTTTAAGCTCCTTC
Organism: Charina bottae; assembly: GCA_023362775.1. Taxonomy (NCBI): domain Eukaryota; kingdom Metazoa; phylum Chordata; class Lepidosauria; order Squamata; family Charinaidae; genus Charina; species Charina bottae. The sequence continues at coordinate 99,679,657 of JALMGJ010000001.1, read as the reverse complement.
AGTTTTGGGCTGAGGATAAAACAAGGGCAACATCAGGAAGATTTATCATATCAAAATGGTTACTAGGGCATGGTTGTGCTGCAGTTAGGGGTCATGAGGATGAACCTATAGAGTTCTTTTTCTTCCCAAGGAACATCTATCTTCAAGCAGACCCTGCCCCCAAAACAAAGGTGGTGGTCTAACAGCACTTCTAAGTCTAGGTTCACATTTCGTGTTAAGCTATGCTGTGGCTTGCTTATTTTGGCTTAGCTTCTTGTGTGAAACCTCAAACCGTGGCTTGTCTTATGGCAATGTGTGCTCTTAGCCAATTGTTCCCAGTTTAGAAACCATAATTAAGCAAACCATGGTTTAGAGCACAGATAGGCAATTTTTCTTGGAATACTTTACTTTGATCTCACGGGTTGCAGAGGGCGTGGTCAACAGTGGCATAACATCACCAGAGTGGGCAGGATCAACATTTTAGCTTTGGTTTTTGTTTTGGGTCTGCAAATGAGAGAAAACATGTGCTATTTTGTTTTGGGGGGGTCATTTTAAGGAGTGAAATGGGAGCCTTAAGCAGGGGCATCCATGAAGGGGGATGGTAAAAAAAAAGTCAAGATAGTAGCCATGACTTTGTGATCAAAGCTGCCATCTTGATCTTTCTGACCCCCCCCACTTGCAGACACCCCTGACATTAAGCCTGGGTAAGGCTCAAAGCCAGTTGTGCCCTTTAAAACATTTAAAACACCACAAAACACAAAAAGGACCCCCAAAATATGGGCCTCTCCTACTTCAGGAGAGATCTGGGAAGTGCAAAATGGGTGGTGAAGGTCTATGGTTGTCTGCCCCGGGAAACGGGGTGGCCAGTGATGCAGTGCAATTACATCACTGCATGCATGTTGCCATTTTGGCATCAATGGGGTTTGTGGAAGACACGGCCGATTGAGAGGAAGCTACGAAACTGAGACTCTGAATCACTGTTCTCTCTAATTGTGTTCTTTTAACAGGCAGTGGCTTTTAAGAAGAATGCTTTCTTGGCCCTTTTCACTAAGAAGCTTTTAACTGATGATGCTGGGGATTGAACCAGTGACTTGCAGACCAGGCATGTGCTCTTCTAAGAGTTTGAAAGCATTAAAAATAGATCCAGTTTGAAGTTTCATAGAATGTATGTAATTTGTGTGTGTTTTAATGTATCTTTGCCAGCATTTGAGCTCCAAGATGATTGACTACAGTATTTTAATGCATCTTTGTTAGAGGCAGGAGAAAGTGGGATAAGAAGTAAATTTGCTAAGTCTGAAGCATCAAGTGCCCACCCCTACTCTGAGGTACTATAGAAAATTTAAGTGGTAGCTCCAAGCCACCATGGAGCTTGTGAGATTACAGCTGTCTGCCGCCATCAAGAGCTGTCAGGCCTGTCAAATTCTAGCCATGCCCAGCAACTCTGAAAAGCAAAGCATTGTTGTAGATCCTTCACCACTTTTAGCTGCAATACTGGAGGACACCACACTCTAACATGGACTTTTAATGAAATCCTGGATCTCCTCCACATCATTACTGAAAGCCATTAACAAGTAAAGAGCGGGCTACATGAAGCCACTAGTGTTATGAGGATAACAAAGAACAGGAGAAGCATCAGGTCTTAATCTGGACCAAGCAGAGAGACAGGAGCAGGTGGAGCTTCTGACTCCTATTAAAATGAGCCATTGCCAGGAAGCCCCAGGTTAGCAAGTAGATTAATTTCCTGCCATCTTTCCCATGGACAGGCTTGTAAGCCTGCCTTCTGGCTTGGAGCTACCCCTGGTACCAAGTGTGTTTATAGTATGTTTGCTTTCTATGACTTGTCTCACATCTCTGAGGGCTGTTGGTATATTCAGAGGTGATGGATTGCCTGATGTTTCCTTGGGATTAATCTCGGCCTTCCTGCTTTCCATTTGTACATGTTATCTATGCAGGGGTACCCAACCTTTTTGGCACCAGGGACTGGTCGTGGAAGACAATTTTTCCACGGACCGGGGGGCGGGGTTTGCAGGTGGGAGCCAATCACACGGACCGGGGGGCGGAGTTTGCAGGCGGGAGCCAATCGCACAGACCAGGGGGTGGGGTTTGCAGGCGGGAGCCAATCACGCAGACCGGGGGGCGGGGTTCAGAGACCCGCATGGTGGCCCGGTTCGTAACAGGCCGCGGACCAGTAGCAGTCCGCGGCCCAGGGGTTGGGGACCCCTGATCTATAGTCTCTGAATATTGTTATCACGTTCTTAGAAATGTACTACCATAATAACAGGGTAGAACAGAATGTGAAAATCAGAGAAAATGGGACAAAAATGGGCAATTAAAATGGCTTAAGAGGTATTTCCACATATGGCTGAGTGGCAGCTGAGATAAGTTGAGAGAGGTGATGAAAATATAGACCATTTTTCTAGAGACATATCTTTCAGTGTTTGTTCTCCAGCCCTGTTCATGTGTTGGGTTATTTGTGAATACTAAAAGTGTCAAGAGATTATCTAGACCAGAGCTTTCCAAACTGTGTGTCAGGACAGGTTAGTGTGTCGGCTGCAGTGTCTGGATGTGTCACGGCTGCTGCTGCCTCCTGGCTTCCACGCAGGTCCTAGTGCCTGCCTTGTGCCCTGCTGTAAGAGTGTGTCGCGAAATGATGCCCTGCTGTAAGAGTGTGTCACGAAATGATGTATGTCTAAAAAGTGTGTCACCAACATGAAAAGTCTGGAAAGCTCTGATCTAGATCATACTCTGCATACCATTTCCAAATGATATTGTGCACGCCAGCCATAGGTGACACATTAGGACTCCTGTAGGATATTGTAAGGAGTAAAGAAGATGAGCTTGACAGAGATATGCAGGGGTTGTTGCCTAGGTAAAAGGGGCCGAAGCACTTTTTTCAGAACATCCAGATAACATTCAGAAGCAGCTCAGACAGATGCCTCCCTACTTCGCTGGACTATAAGGAGGAGGAGGAGGAGGAACACAATCAGATTTGCAATACTCTGTCATAATAGCCAATTCCAATAAAAGTAGTTTTAGCCTTCCCGTGGAGTTGATTTTCTGGTCTGGTCCATCTAGTGGGGCTGACAGATTTGCATCCCTGGGGAAGGATCCTGATTGCCTACAGGTATTTTAATTTCCTACTTATATATTGCCTTCCACAGAAATATTAAAGGATGGCTAGCAATGGTGTTAAAGCAACTAGCAATGTATCAATAAAAGAATAACAATCAGCAAAAACAATATTAACAGAGCAAGCATTGCTACAAGCCACAACACTGGGCCCTAGGAAATTATAAATCCATAACAAAACACGTAAATCTTAACTCAGTGCTAACCTGTCAAAGAGATGGCTATCAGGTATCCTTCTTGAATTAGGGTATCCCTCATCCAAGGAGCGAAACCTCAATTTTGTATCCTCATTCAATGAACTTCTACTGAAGGAACAATGAAAAAGTTCTCTTTCATACATGTAGGCTTCTAATTCCACATCCTACGCATGTAGAACTTCCTTCAGATTGACACCAAGTGAGTTTTAGCTAATGGGACAGAACTGACTTGCACATCTGTGTCTCAGATAGTGCTAACCTATCATGAATGTCATAAGAAGTCTTCATTGCGTTATTTCAGATGTCTTCTTTGTCATGCTTGCAGAAAGCTGATCTTCTCCATCAAGATCTCAGTATAATATATCTCCTACTGTTGGGGCACAATGGCATCTCAGAATTTCTTGCTGTTTCTAGCTTTATTATATCCATGGGTATTGACCTTAGAGCTTGGGACTAGCAAGCTTTTCACAATTGGAGGTCTCAGATCCTTATGACTTTATTTTATCTTAGTTTGCTATAATAGTGGTGACAGGAACCCACATATGATGTGAAGCAGGAATAACTTTTATAACTTCCACTCTTGTCTCATAGCATTATTATTCTTTCATAACTTGGGCTAATCTAGTTCAAATGAAATCTGAATTAAATATCTAAAATCCATCATACTAGCAGGATTATGAACCCTTGTTCAGCAATACAGTTTCAATTTAGTTCTCTTTGTTTGTTTGCTTTGTCATTTTGTTACCTTCATTTTTTGAAATCTACTTTTAGTTGCTCCCTCCAGTGCTGAAGCACTGGATATATAAAAGTGAGTACAGAAATAATTTTTTTGTATGTAGTGAGGCAAGAACAAACCATTAGAAAAATTGTTTGTAAAGACAGATTATAATTAAAGTTGAGTATGAGTTTCATACAGATCTGTCTGTGTGTGTGTGTGTGTGAATTTGCAGCTTACATTTTTGCCCTGTAAAGAAGAAAAATAAATGTAACAAAAAGAATGATGAAGTAACATTAGAAGATTTGAAATTAATCCCTGCCTTCCAGGTCTATTGCCTACAAGTTAACGTGCATTTCTTAGCATGTATTTCTCATTTCTCTTTTATATCACTATGATGAAAAACATCATGTCGAAAAACAACTGTTTAACTTAAATTATGTAATTATACAATAATGCTATATATTTGAATTATTAATATACATCTGAATAACAGCCAGTTTGGTATACCAGCTAGTGTTGGGCAGGAGGCCTTTCCCTGTGCTGAATTGAAATGTTTTCCACCCATCCTTCAGTTGGCAGAAAACTGTGTACTATATACAGTATTCAAGGGGCGTGGTGGCTCAGTGGGTAAGATGCCAGGCTTGTCGATCGGAAGATCGCAAGTTCGGAGGTTTGAATCCCTAGTCCCGCGTGACGGAGTGAGCTCCCGCACTTGCCCCAGCTCTTGCCAACCTAGCAATTCGAAAGCATGCAAATGCAAGTAGATTAATAGGTACCACTTCGGTGGGAAGGTAACAGCATTCCGCGCGCATCATGCCGGCCACATGACCGTGGAAGTGTCTTCGGACAACGCTGGCTCTTTGGCTAACAAACGGAGATGAGCACCGGCCCCTAGAGTCGGACACGACTGCACAAATGTGCGGGGGGAACCTTTACCTTTATATACAGTATTCACCTGACATTTTGCTACCCTCATTGCTGATTCCCATCCTGTTTCTTTTGCTTCTGTTTCTAGAAACTGACAGTCACCTGAGTTCCCTCCAGTGCAGGGTTTCTCAACCTCAGCAACTTTAAGATGTGTGGACTTCAGCTCCCAGCATGCTGGCTGGCTGGGGAATTTTGGGAGTTGAATGTGAGGTGCTCCTCTTCGATGCCCTAAACCCCCTTTCTCTTGAGTAAACCACAGACGCGAGATTTCTAAGAAGCAAAAGGGTTTATTCCGGTGCATGAAGGCTTAACACGAACAAAGACTTGAATGAGCAGGCATGGCATGGTATAGTACATTTAAGCATTCCCCTCCCCATTGTCCATCTTTGCCGACACGGGTAGTGTCAATCACCAGGGTACTCAGACGGTCGTTCCCGAAGGTGTGGAGTTCAGGTTCATGCGTCGTTGCGAGCCGTTCTCCTTTCCGCGCTGTTGTCTGTTTCGCGTCGGTTTCTAGCTGCCCTTAATCCACAAAGCTGTCTAGCTCAAGGGCAGAGGTCTGCCGAACTCTGACATTGAAGTCCACACATCTTAAAGTTGCTGAGGTTGAGAAACACTGCTCCAATGTAATGGATGTCAAAATTTAGCAGATTTTGCACACCTTGGGACTGCCTTTGGATGGAAGCAGAATAAGGATGAAAATGATGCTACTTTAATGACTCTTCCTCACAGTCAAGTTAAAATGCTATCAACCACTTGCTGGCAGAAAAGTATAGTGGCATAAAATGTGCTATCCCCCTGCCAATCCCTATCCTGCCACAGGCATGATGTTGGTAAAAGGTCCTGTTCTTGTTTACTGAGTGCAGGCCAAGCAAAAAATATCACTAGCCAATGAGAAAATATCCACCAATCATTCTCCTTAAACCCAAGCTAGGACTGGGGCCAGAGCTCAAGCTGGGGATGAGGGAATATTGGCTGGTGGCTAAACCAGCAAGTTTGGCCACCTGTTAAAATTGGCTCTGGTTTTGCATATGTATTTTATTTGGGTGCATTCAAAATTTAGTCTCCTCTTAGACAGAGTTTTAGTGCTATTTCAGAAGAGCACTAAACCTCTGTTCGAAAGCAGAACAAATGCTAGGTGCAGGGAAAGTTGTAATGATGGCTCTCTCCCTTCTGCTTCACTGTGAAGTTTCCATCCTGCTGCCACTGCTTGTTAGCTGCTGTTCAAGCTGATCCAGGTCTCTGAGCCAGGGGTCCACTTAGAGAACTGGTGGTTATACAAGAATAGCTCAGGTTGAAAGAAGCAAACTCTCCTACTGTGCAAAGCGGAATGACCCTGGAAACCAGGAACTGGTTTGCCCACAACTATAGAGAGCAAGGAAGATGACCTTGATGAAAATATGCAAGAACCATTACCTAGGCAAAAGGTGCTGAAACGTTTTTTAAGCCCTGAGAAACAAGATAATATTCAGAAGAGGCTCAGGCAAACACCTCCCAAATTTACTGACGTATAAGAAGGGGGCGTGGTGGCTCAGCAGGTAAGACGCCAGGCTTGTCGATCGGAAGATCGCAAGTTCAGAGGTTCGAATCCCTAGTCCCGCGTGACGGAGTGAGCTCCCGCACTCGCCCCAGCTCTTGCCAACCTAGCAATTCGAAAGCATGCAAATGCAAGTAGATTAATAGGTACCACTTCGGTGGGAAGGTAACAGCGTTCCGCGCGCGTCATGCCGGCCACATGACTGTGGAAGCGTCTTTGGACAACTCTGGCTCTTTGGCTAACAAACGGAGATGAGCACCGGCCCCTAGAGTTGGACACGACTGCACAAATGTGCGGGGGGAACCTTTACCTTTACCTTTAAGAAGGGGGAGTAGGTATAGCATATTCAGATTTGCAAGATATAGCCAATCTCAATAAAAGTATTTTTATTCTTCCTGTGGAGTTGACTTCCTGTTCTGGTCTACCTAGTGGGGCTGACAATACTGTACTGTACAGTACTGTAATGCCTTAAAGCAACCAATGGAAGCAGGGCCAATTCCACCCCGAAGGGTCACCTGATTACACCACTGACAGAATGGTGAAGCACATGAGATTGTATTCATGGCAAAACCTGTGACAGGATAAGAGGGAAACACTACTTTAACATCAATACCTTTAAGGGCAACTTAAGGCTGCCTCGGTTACAGGTTCGGGATCAGATAATAGTAATGTCATGAGGGCACAGCATAAAGAAGAGGTTGCCAGGACATGTTTTGCCATAATGAGATACAAGTGAGGAAAAGCTCTAATACCAATACAGCAAAGGATGCTTTAAGCCTATATCACTCATGGGCTGGGAATAAGTTGGACGAATACAGCTGCCATAGCTGGGCCACAAAGATCCAAAGAAATATTAGATGGCAGTAGGGAATTTTTCTGAATCTTTTTTCTTCCACTCAGTGGTGGTCCAGATTTGTCACTCCAGGTCCAGTGGCTCTACATGGAAGTATCCATGGGGTGGAAATATACATGGGGTGGGAGTGGGGTCAAAAAATTCAAGAGGGCTTTCTTGACAACACGATTGAAGTGGTGCCACTTTTTACATATGTGCAATGTGTGTAATGTACATAAAGAGGAGCAGGGTTTCAATCATGCGGTTGCAACTGTCATTTCGATTTTTTGACACACCACCTCCCCCTAGCAGATGCCCCCGGCTCTATGATATGATTGATTATAGCATAGTATGAGCACAGCAGTTGTGTTTTGTTAACCCTGGGCTAGGTATTAGGGGAAGACAGTAATTCTCTGCCAGCTCAAACTATCTTGCAGGATTGTTGTGATCACAGAATAGGTGGTGGGGCAGGTTAGTATCACCTTGACCACTTTGAAGATAGAACAAGGAGAATATAACTAGGACTCCTATATCTAGAGGGGCGTGGTGGCTCAGCGGGTAAGACGCCAGGCTTGTCGATCGGAAGATCGCAAGTTCGGAGGTTCGAATCCCTAGCCCTGCATGCGGAGTGAGCTCCCGCACTAGCTCCAGCTCTTGCCAACCTAGCAATTCGAAAGCATACAAATGCAAGTAGATGAATAGGTACCACGTCGGTGGGTAGGTAACAGTGTTCCACGCGTGTCATGCGGCCACATGACCGTGGAAGCGTCTTCGGACAATGCTAGCTCTTCGGCTAACAAACAGAGCTGAGCACCGGCCCCTAGAGTCGGACACGACTGCACAAAATGTGCGGGGGAACCTTTACCTTACCTATATCTAGATTGCAAAAAAAATCTAGATGGGTTTGCTTTATCTCTTTGCTATCATCTACTGATGCAGATTTTTGCAAACATCTACAGAAGCCCTGCTTTAATAATGTTTTAAACCCTAATTACTGCAGTTGCAGCATTGCAAGAAGATATAAGTTCATGCTAATCAGGTCAATGTGACTTAAAACATTCTAACAATATTGTTGTAAAATATTGTCCTGTATTGACTGATTGTGGGGCGTGGTGGCTCAGCAGGTAAGATGCCAGGCATGTCAACTGGAAGATTGCAAGTTCGGAGGTTCGAATCCCTAGCCCCGTGTGACGGAGTGAGCTCCCGCACTAGCCCCAGCTCTTGCCAACCTAGCAATTTGAAAGCATGCAAATGCAAGTAGATTAATAGGTACCACTTGGGTAGGTAACAGCGTTCCGCGCCCGTCATGCCAGCCACATGACCATGGAAGCGTCTTCGGACAACACTGGCTCTTCGGCTAACAAACGGAGATGAGCACCGGCCCCTGGAGTCGGACACGATTGCACAAATGTGCGGGGGGAACCGTTATCTTTTAATTGACTGATTACGTGCCATCAAGTCAGTGACAACCTCCTAGCAACCTCATAGATTTTCTACATGACTATCTGTCCCTAACCTGGCCTTTCAGGTCTTCCAATGGTGCCCCCATTGCCATTGTAACTGCATCCATCTACCTTGCTGCTGATTGTCCTCTTCTTTTCTTTCCTTCCACCTTTCCCAGCATCACAGCCTTCTCCAGAGAGTTATGTCTTTGCATAATGTGTCCCAAGTAGGTTAATTTGACCCTGGCCATTTGTGCCTTGAGTGAGAACTCTAGGTTGATTTGTTTGGTGATCCATTGGTTTGATTTCTTGGCTGTCCACAGTATTCTCAGGAGCCTTCTCCAACACCAAAGTTCAAAAGCATCAACACTCTTCCTATCCTGCTTCTTCAAAGTCCAACTTTCGCTTCTATAGAGCGTCACAGGGAAAACCACTGCCTACATGATTCTGATCTTTGCAGGTACAGACACATCACAGCATCTGAGTATTTCTTCCAAGACGTTTAAGTTGGTCTTGGTCTTGGCTCTTAGTGACTACATATATTTTCTCCATGACATCTATCCTAACCTGGTCCTTCAGGTGAAAAGGCAGATGCTACCTATCATTTCAGCATCTTCATTATCAATTCTAATGTCCTGCATTACCACGAATTATTTTTTTGCCTTCATCCAAGAGACTGCAAAGCACCAAGCACCAGCACTGCTCTTTGGAAAATGGGTGTTTCCCATCTGAAGCAGCCTTCTCCCTGATCATACCTAGTTCCTCCCTCAAACTACAACTCCCATGGTACTTTTCATGGCTGCGTCACCCAGGAGTAGCCCGGCCGTCGTGTGTAGTTTTGGCGCCCGTGCGCATTTCTCTCTTTCCTAAGAGGCTAAGGAGGCGTGGCTCCAAAAGGGGCGCGGGTAGGAGGAAAGAGGAGGGGCCTTGGCGGGGAGAGAGGATCCCCGAAAGGCAAAGAGGCGCATGCGCATACTTCTTGGGTGCAGCCACCACTACTACAGTTGCCGCCTTCTCCGTCGCCGCTGCCGTAAGAGCAGTAGCGGCGCGAGCGTGAAGGGGAAAAGAGGCGAGTTGTGTCGCGCTCTGGGAGCAACACCGTTGAGCCCCCCGCCTCGCGCGCGTCCCAGCTTCGGCCGGCCGGCCGACCAGCCAATCGCCTGCCCTCTGGCTTCTTTTTGGTTTTGTTTCTGTGTTTCTCTCTCTCTCCTCTTCAGTCTCTCTCTCTCTCTAGCCTCGGTCGGGAGCAGAACAAAAATATTTAAGGGAGCAAAACCTTCCAGCCTCTGAAAAGTCCCGTAAAGATGGTCGACCGCGAGCAGCTGGTGCAGAAAGCCCGGCTGGCAGAGCAAGCCGAGAGATACGACGACATGGCGGCTGCCATGAAGAACGTAAGTCGCCCTTTTCTGCCCTCCCTTCCCCGCCGTAGCGGCAATAAAAGGGCCCTCCCGCCTTCCCCTTTTGAAGGAAAATTATCCTTTGGGGGCTTATGTCTGGTGACTCTTTGAAGTAGGAGGGAAAATAATCTCCACCTTTTTCTCCCAACCTATATGAGGAGGAGAAATAATTTTAAAAAGTGGCAGTAGGCTTTCCCTCCCCTCCTCCCATTTGTGTGAGGAAATACGCTGACGCTTTGGTGAAATAAACGTTAAAAGAGAGGAAATAATTACAATATGCAGAAAGCAAGCAATAAACTGTTATTTTTCTCTCCCTTGGCCGATGAATAATGACTTGGGTAGGATTTTTTTTTTGCGGGGAACAGTTTTTTTTAATGAGGATGGGGAGAAAATACACTTTATTCAAACGAAAGGGAGGAATTGCCGAGAAAAGCTTTTTTTCCTGTATCTTCTCACCTATCTTCTTCCCAAAAGGGATAGGAAAAAGTGGCCTCTCAAAATGGTGTTAATACTCTCTTCCTTCGTGCTAATTTATGAATGTGTTTCGCTTTGAAGCCCATTCGATATAGGGGCTGTAGAAAATGTCCTTCTCATGATGAATCATCGTTTTTGGAGGGGGGTGGAATTGGCAGTTATTAGATTAGGAGAAATTTATGATAGGGGTACAAGATTTAGGGTTTTCTACACTCAACTTTCATTGCACTCTTTATGTGTGTGTGTGTTTATATATATATATATGTGTGTGTGTATACATATATATACACACACACCCTTGTCCCATACAGAAATACTTTGGGGCTGAGGTACTGTAGTTTCTTATGTCACTTTTAAATCATGGAAATGGCTTCAAGGAGCAAAGACTGCTTTCTTCTCTTCCTGGCTCTGCCACGCCTAGAGAAAAAGAGCTCCTTTCTTCCTGCACTGGTGGAAAGGAAATTACCCTTCCTTGGGGCAGATCTCATTCTTAACACCCCCATCCCATCTAAATCTTTTCTGTCCTGGCATGCCACCTTATTTTCTGTTGTATCTGTGTTTCTGTATATCTTTATAAAGTACTTGCAATAACACATTACTAATACTGGGTAAGTGACAACAAGAATCTTATTTCTTAAAAACTTCCAGAGCAAATGCCCCACCCTGCTTAAGAGAGGGAAGGAGAGAAGCACGAATGTGTGCTGGAAAGGGAGCATACTTTTCCTGTCTTTCAGACTGAAATTTTCCCCTTTCTCCATTCATATCCACAGAAGATATTTTTTTCTTTTTCTCTTCTAGAGGGAATACCTCTCCCAGAGTATAAATGTCTCTTCCATGCTGAAGAAATCTCTCTTCCCTTTAAGAAAAAAAATGGAGTACTCTGCCTTTACTGTCGGTCATATTATGCAATGTAATCTTTGGAAGTTCAAAGGCTAATTACTCCATTTTAGAGAAAAGTGACCTCCTTTGAAATAATTGAATAATATTTGGTTCCTCTTAATGGGCATTTTCAAATGCAGTTCTGATCTTAAGCTAGTATTTTCTCTCCTTGTTCCATAAAGTTGTTAGGGTGTCACAGGCAGCATTTGCACTGAACCTTTATGTTTTAACTGGGTTACTTTAATAATATTAGTTGTAATCACCTTCCTCTACGATTTTTGCTTGCTCCTGGGTAGAGCGATGAAACTGTTCTGTGTTTTGCCTCATCATTGGGCCTAGTTAAAATAGCCTTTCCTGCATTGAAGAAAGGGGGAGATTTTTGTGCTACTTATGTTTCAGTACTTTGAGGGTAAGCTGTACTACTGCCCCTCCCTTTGTGTCACCATATTGCAGAAATATGAGTAATCCTATGTTCTCCTGAGAGGATATAACTAGTGGTATGGATGTTCTGTATTTTTTTCCTTTTGCTCCCCCTCTCTAGTGCTTGGGCGGTGCCACTCCCTAGTAGTCTTCCCCAGTAATTCAGCTAGTATACCCACCCCCTCACTCCCACAGGCAGCCCCACCCACAATCAGCAACCACCACATCCCTTAATCTGCTTCATGACAGCTAAGATTGTGATTTTGATCAGAAAAAGCATACTCTTCCTGAACTGCAAATCTTTAAACACCTCAGTTTTCCATCCAACATTCTTTGGGGGAGGGGGATGTTGGGTAAGATATTATAGGGAGAAATCTCAATTGAAAATTATCTTTGTACACTAATTAGTGCATAATTTCTTTCTTGGGCTGTTTTTTTCCCCTATCAGCTATAGTGCATCCTTTTCTTGACCTTCTGATGAGAGAGTTCTTTCCTTTTGTGGTATAATCTTCATCTTTATATAGGCTGTCTTTTCAAAAGTGTTTATTTGAAGGTTTGTTCAGAATTAAGTTAAGACGGATTAATTTTGGTATAGCTAATAGGTCACTGTGGAACAGAGTTCTTAAATGCTGCAAATTGGAGAAGTTTATTTCATATCTTTTTACAATCCAATAAGTAAAAAAATAAATTTTTGATCTGATCTTGCAAACAAAGCAATCGTGGGAGGCAGTATCAAGTCATTCCAGAAGATTCTGCATTTGTCATATTGCAGAGAGGCTAGACTGGGTGGAGAGAGGGAGGGAGGGGTTGCTTTAAAGGGGAGAACAGTTCTTTATATTTGCCTTGTTAGTCAGGTCTGAGCCTTTAAGAGAAGCCAGCATGGCCTCTCTCTGATGAATAGCGAATACTGATCTGAATTGTCGCAGTCTGCCTAAGATGCTGCTCTTTATCTTATTGCACCATTTTGTCCTAACCTTGTGTTTGTCAAGGAAATGGAACTGCCAGAGCTTTTTTGAGAACAGAGGAAGATTCAGCTAGCAATATAAATGGGATGGAGATCAGTATATGGCATAGTGGTACTCTGTTAATATTGGGCAGACCATTTCTGCAATGTGGCTTGATGCCAATCAGTGCATATAGAGTAATCTCACTTAGAGCAGCTGAATGCAAGTGTTCAATCCTGTGTTTTACTATATATATACACATACATACATACATTCTGACTCCTTGGTGCCTGATTTCTCCAGTAGCTTTCCAAATTTCTTTTGTGTGTTTCCTGTGTTTTCCTTAAGTATCTCTTAACAATAATTTTGTGTTAAAAGTCTAGTCTGTATGTAAAATAGTAATGGAAATGTAATCTCTTCCAAACAGAAGCCCACTCTATTACAGCATCTCTTCAACAGTTAGCATCTAAATCTTTGAAAGCCTCTGCTTGTTGCCCTCTATTAAAGCTAAGGCAAAAAAATTGAGCTATTCTACTCAGAAATGACTTACAAACCTAATAGCCATACCTCATATCACCCTACCCCATTCCAGCTGTGTGCAAGACTTATGACCTCTCACTGATTTCCCATTGTATGAGAATGATGTCATACAACAATAGAGGCTGCAGTGCACCCAGGTGGTGACTGACTCTGTACTTACAGAATTTTGTCTCAGGTAATGCAGAAATAGAATTACAATTAAAATGGTACCCACAACCAAATGTAATGTTCTAGGATTCTTAGACTGCATCCTAAATGTGGTTTGTGGTTCATCTCTTAATTAACCTAGTGAGCTTAGATACCTGTAGTAGGGTACATTGAAGACTGACAAAAGAGAAACTGGTAGTGGAGGCATGCCAGCATCATTAAATTGTTTCTTAAGTGTAAGAAGAAGTCTTCTGCATCAGATCAATGGCTAGCATTCTGCTTCTCATGATGGCCAGCCAGACTCAGCAGGACATGAAGACAGTAGTGCATTCTTTTTTAAGGCATGTGGCATTCAAAGGTATACTGCCTCTAGTTTTAGAGATAAAATATAGCTGCTGTGATGTGTAAACCTTAAAGCCCTTATGTGTTGTGGATCAGTATCCATTTCCTGATTGTTCTATATGTAGCATGCACATAAGACAGCGCACTGTCCTACAGAGCCTTGCTGCAACTGCACTTGGGTGAGCTTGAAGGCCATCTGTTAAAATAACCTGCTGAAATGAGAAGACTCTATGCAGGTAAAGTCCAACAGGATGTGCTGAGAGCATCTCTGAAATGGATGCTTCAACATGGAACTCATGGATCAACTTCATAGCTGTTAGGCTTACTGTAGGATACCAAGATCAATAACCATTACTTATATTGAAGATGGAGCCCTCTTACAATCTGAAGATAAAATGTTTGCCAATTCTCAGTTCATAGGACCTGCATGGTGCCTGGATATTTTTATGCAACAGCTTTGGACCCCTAATTTATCTACAACATCATTATTTTGAGTTAATTCAGATTTCATGTAAAAAGACATGGTAAGTTAAATAGTATGTGATTCTATTTTTTAGCATTTATCTGTAATTACTGGGCCTTCTGGAACTTGAAAACTATCTTAATTCAGCCTTGAATGTTCTTAGTTAACAAAACTTAAATCACCAGATATATATTAACAAGGCATTACACAGTTGTCTTGAAGACTTATGGGAAAGCTACTAACAAGTAATTTTCTGTTTCCCTTCTTTAGAATGGGAAGTGCCTTGTAACCCTTTTTGAATGTTTCTCTGTATCCAAGGGTCCAAAACTTAATAATAGCATTAGGGCAAAGTGTGATGTTACAGGTGACCTTTAATGTACCATTTACTGAAAAGGCTATCGCTGTACAAAGATAGACTAGAAATCTGCCCTTTGCAACTGCACTGTTTCTGTTAGCTTAGGAACTAGCACATAGTAAATGGTGAGCTCTAGCTGTTTGATTAGTATTTAGATATTGTCATAATGAAAATTCTGTATCATGGTGAGATAGTTTCTGACTTGAAAACTGTTAAATTTAATTGAAGGACGTGGAGGAAGTCAGCTGTTACAGAACTCAAGGGTAGCAGGTAGGAGCAAGAGGTAATGCCCTTTTTCTGTCATTTCTCACCTGTCCCCAAATACATCTGATAGTGTGTATGTGGGTGGCTCATTGGCTGTCTACCTGGCCAGATAATGTTTCCTTCATATGAAAAAACCAAATAGTGATGGACTTTGAGATTTAACTCCCAGATTGTCTATCATTGAGTTAATGCATAATAGATGATGTTAGAAGAAAGATGTAAACTGATGAAAATCCAAGTTGCAAAATCAAATTGACTTTTATATGGCTTTCAAAAGGGCATCAGATTAATTATTGAGCTCTCTTTTTAGGAGCTAAGCAAGGGCACATAGCTGAGAGGTTTTGGCTCTAAGGAATTAAACAAGGTGTGTAGTTCTGCTTTTTAGTGTTGCATGATACTTAATAACACTGCATTTGGGTATTTTCTTAGAATAATTATATTGTATGCTGTATGCCATTAAACCATTATTTAGTATTAGTTGCTTTAAATATAAACATTTGCTAATCAAGGTATAGTGCAGTCCTATGCATTTTGCTCAGAAGTAAGCTTTATTGAGTTCCATAGTATTTACTTCCAGTTTCAGGTAAGTATATAGGATTACTTCCTTAATTTTCTAATTGCTTCCTTGTTTATAAAGATTAATAACCCATTAACTCTGTTTTTTTTTCTTATAGTAGGGACAAGTGTTCCATTTGGTGGGAGAAATAGCTTTAAATTATGCTGTACAAGATCAGTTGAAATTGGCATTTTCAGCCTGTGTTCAGCCTGTGGCTATATAATTGTGTCTAATTTATTGCTGGCACGGTGTAGAGAATCCCGTTTATGGTAGTCAATGCTTCTTTCACACTATGAAACATTGCTTGTCTAACTTGTACACTTCAGGTGACTGGACCTTTGTTGTAGATGTGTAATATTGTGGTACTCCAGTTTTAAGATAATAGGGTCATCCACCCTTCAGACAAGGTTTGCAGCTAGGGAAATTCACCTTTTGCCTATGTTTATATCTTGTGACATTTAATTTTCTGCTATTTTGCCATCCTCTAAAAATCTCAAGAGGAAGAAGAAGAGGGCCTTCTGCTAATGTGTTAATTCAGGATTTCCAAGATGAATAAGCTGGCTTGTACATAGTTGCCATATGCCTGCCTAAAAGTGAGAGATGTCAAAATTGAGAAGTTAAATGTTATCACTTGCTCCCTAGAAACCTGTATGGTTTAGGGTTTTTTAATGGAAGATGATCTTTTTCACTTCTAGAACCTTCTTCAATTTGCATCTCTTTCTGCTTTTTTCCTGAGTGGCATACTGCAGCATGTAAGACTTTAGTCTTTCAGCTTATGTTGAATAGTGTGCTTTAGAGAACAAAATGGAAACCGTATTGTGTTTTAAACCCCAAACAAACCATTGCTTTCTGGAAGTTGTGCTCAACCATTTAAGATCAGCAAAGACAAAAACTAGAACATTTTGCTTGTTTCAGGCTTCAACTGAAACAACATCCCCTAATTATGGGGCAAGTAGGGCAAGGGTGGTATCAGTTGCCCCATCTAACCTCCCTTTCCTGTGTGGCCTTTCAACTGGCTACCTACCCCCCAATCATCCCAGCGCTTGACTTCCCTGCCCATCAGTTGCCACCAATGTCCCAGTGTGGTATATTTCTCTGGTCTTCCCACCCTGACTTTCCTAATGCCCTTCTGCATACATCATCACCTGGAAAACCTCTCATCTTGGCTTTTTCCCACTTTGAGTTCCCCCTTCACTTCTACTTGTAAAAACTGCATTTTGTACAGTATCTGGAATAAAATGTTCTATTTCATTCCATATGTGGACCAAAACATCAAAAACATGCATGTTTCACTTTGGGCATGGACCACCCAAATCCCACTGTTACATGAATGGAACATTTTGCATGTCCCATGTGTATTGCAACAAGGCAGATTCCTCAGTTCCTAAATGAGAATTGCTAAGACTTCTTGATATTGTCAGATAATATTAATCCAACAGAAATCTATGCCCAGTCACACATTGATGTCCAATGACTGGTAGATCAGATACTTATATAACACAGTTTCATATTATGTCATTTCAATTTTTTTAAATTCAGAAGAGCTTAGATTGTAGGTTCATTAATTGTTTACTGATGCATGCATAACCATGTAAATAGTTGATAGAAGCTGCTATCAAAACAAGAATAAGCGGGTTTCAGAATTGGCTTGTATTCTGGGAGTGATATCATCTCTTAAAATGTAGCCATATCTACTAGGTAATGACAGACTTTTTGAACAGCTGACTCTGAAGCAGCTGCAGTGGTACTGAATTAGGTGCAGATACCTGAAATTTGCCTAGTTATGGAGATACAGCTTAGCTTTCAATTAAAGTTCAGATTTGCTCAGAGCTAGTCAATTACTAGGTGAATATTCATCAGTTGCAAATATTTTAGGTCACTAAATGTGAGGACTTTGGTGGGAACATTCCCCTTCTGTCTCCATAGCAACAGTACTGCGTAGGTTACAGCTTGAACAGAATATGTTGCTGCATTTCCTCTTTACCTCTCTTCTATCACAGCACATCTTTTTCTTCAGTGCTTGCTAAAGATGTGGATTTTCCAGCAAATGTTCCTATGCAAATGATTCAGATTAGAATGTTCATCTCAGTATTCATAGTCTGCACTAGTATTTGAAAAAAATCAACTTAGTCTATTTTAGGAGGTTTGAACATTGTTTTTAAGGAAACTAAGAGCTTTTGACATGTGAGGGGAAAATGTATATTTTGTGGAATATTGGAAATGGTGTTATCCATTTGGAAATAAAATATTCAACTGCAGTATACTTTTAACGTCTTAATTTTTACACAGTCACCTGAAAAGCGAATGTTACACAATTCTGAAATGAGCAACCTTGCCTAGAAGTGGAAAATTTTTCCATAGAAAATTTTGACCTTGCAGAAATTTCTGGCCCATCTTTCTAGGTGCTTATGTGTTTTGTATCTTTTTATTTATTTATTCCAGAAGCATTTTGCCTTTTTGTCTATTGGGTAGACTAGAGTGGGAAAAGTGGTGAGTTTTTGACCCATGGCTACTTGTTTATATTTTACTAAAGTTGGTAAGAATTTATAAATAGAACCTAGGGAGAAATGTTTTCTGTAGCATGGGGCCCAGTTATCCTTTGCTAACAACTGTTCCACTTCAATAATAATTAATTATTTGGAGCTTTTACAAAAGCTTCTGACTTGGAGAAATTTTTTCTACTTCCTGTGATTTCAGTACAGCTAAAATACTTTACATGAAGCAGAGCTATTTCAACAGAGCCAAAAATTTTTAAAAATGCATCTGCTTTGGGCATTGTAGAGATGATTCTGCCTGTCTCCATGGAGAATTTATAATTTATTTATTTATTTATTTATTTATAAACATATTTATATCCCGCCCATCTCCCCCGCAAGGAGGGACCCTGGGCGGGTTCACAACATAAGTTTAAAATCAATAAAAACATAAATATTACAAAATTTCAATAAAATATCTAATACAATTTAATCCTAAAAATGGCAGTTCTTACTATCCCATGGTCGGAAGGTTGGTCAAAGTAGATCTAAGTGATCAGCCAACCCCAAGACTGGCTATTTCCCTCCCCTCCCCAAGGATGATGGCAAAACCAGGTCTTTAGATTTTTTCTAAGGTCCAGGAGAGAGGGGGCCGATTTTATTTCAGGGGGAAGAATATTCCAAAGGGCAGGGGCTACTGCAGAGAAGGCACGTCTCCTGGACCCTGTCAGATGGAACTCTCTTACAGATGGGGCTCGTAGCATGCCCTCTCTGCAGGACCGGGTGGGACGGGTTGATGTGATAGGGATGAGACGGTCCCTCAGGTAACCTGGACCCATGCCATGTAGGGCTTTAAAGGTGATAACCAACACCTTGAATTGAATCCAGAAGGAGACTGGAACCCAATGCAGCTCGCAGAGCAGAGGTGTTATATGTGCTGATCTTGAAGCACCTAAAATCGCTCGCGCGGCCGCATTCTGAACCAGTTGAAGCTTCCGGACATTCTTCAAGGGTAGCCCCATGTAGAGCACGTTACAATAGTCTATGTGGGAGATGACCAGGGCTTGGGTGACTGTTCGAAGGTCCCCTCGCTCCAGGAAAGGGCGTAACTGGCGCACAACACGAAGCTGTGCAAAGGCCCTTCTGGCCACGACTGCCACCTGCTCTTCGAGCAGGAGTCGTGAGTCCAAGAGGACCCCCAAGTTACGCACCGGGTCTGTCTGGGGCAGGGCTTTCCAAAGTGCTGGTGATGGCGCGGGGGCGCACGGCAGCGCACAGCGGCGGCTGCTGCCGCCACCGTGCACGCGCGCGCCGCCGCTTCCAGGTGGTGTGGTGACACACTTTTGTGTGTTGCCACACAGTTTGGAAAGCTCTGGTCGGGGGTAATGCCACCCCATCCAGAACTAAGGATGATTTCTAGGTTCTCTGCCTTTGAGAAAAATTAAGCACTTATTGTGGGTATTTTATAAGTACATTTTTTTCCAAGTGTATCCATTAATTTGGTACCTTTATGAAACTGCATAAGAAATGAAAGGCTTTCTGCAGAAAAAGGATGATAAAAAGGATGATAGTAGAAAATGTTCCTCTACATTATTAGGTCTAGGAAAGGAATATGCAGAATCTTAAATAGGCACCTGGCTAACAGAAGCAGATGAAGTTAGGAAAAAGGTAGGAACAGTGGTTATGGAATAGATCAGGGGGAACAGGAGAAAGGTGTAGGAAAATGTTGGGAGATAACACCCAGAAAAGAGGAACTGCACACAATTTGAAACACTAGAAACCTGAATATTGTATGACGATCAGCCGTACATTTGACTGTAGCTCTTTAGTGGACATAAATAAAGGTGCAGCAGTATATCCCACTTGATTAAATTGGCCTGCATAATAAGAGCAAGTAAGGATGAGGAAAAGGTATGGATGAGCAAGTGTGAAAGTTCCTTGGTGAAAAATTGAGGGAATAAGCTCAATTTATCACTATATTTTTTAAAAAAACATTTCTTAACTCTGTTAAGGACATTCGTTCAGGGCGTGACACATGAAGAGCTCATACTGAGGAGCATGATCTCAAATGCTTGCTATTCAGTAGCATATTGTAATTGTACTCCAAAACAGACAAAACCCTGGCTTCCAAATAAGTATTTCTATGTTTAGGGCACTGAGCTTCTGTATCTTACACCAGCTTCAAAACACCTTTCAAGGGAAGATGAATTTCATGTATATTATGCTTTCAAGGCTGGTAAACAGGAAAAAAACAGCATATTGTGATACTGGTAGACTGGGTACCCATTTCTTAATTTATAAAGTATTGAGAAAAGGCTGGAGTGGTTCAGTAGGCCCAATGAATTTTTCAGCTAATAGAGTGCTTGCCAAGCTGTTATCACTTATTTTCTGTTTTTTAAATATTTTGTGTTTCACATTATTCAATCTTCCATAAATCTCCGAAATATTCTTGCTATCGTTTTTCTGGAAAATGATATTTCACTATACAGCAATACTCAAAAGCTTTCCATGAAGTCATGTAACAATCTGAGGAAGGTTGGTAGATATTATTAAATGCCAGGTATGGTTTCCTGGGGCAGTGAAGCAATACCTAAGTTTAGATAACTAACTGACTTCATTATGAAGTCTTGCTGGATGGGGACTTGGTACAGGCTTTAGAATTAGTATGTACTGTCATAATGGAATACAAGAACCAAGGCATCTCACAAATGACTCAACCTCCAAAACATGCATATCAGGCTCCACTAATAGCCTGGCCTGAATGCCTGCGGGAAAAGCCAGGTTTTCATGGCCTTCTGGAAGGCTAGCTTAGTTGGGGCCATCCAGATCTTAGGGAGGGAGCTGTTCCATAGGGCAGAGGCAGAGAAGACATATCTCCTGGGTTCTGCAAGATGGTTCTGCTCCACAAAAGGGATCTAGAGCATGCCCTCCTGTCAGATCTTGTGGGACGGGCAGAAACTGTTGGAGACAGGTAATCCTGCAAGTCATCTTTCTCCTTCGTAAATGGCTTAGATTTTTAAAAACGTCAATGTTCCCAGGCAACGTACTATTTAATTATTTTGTTACATTTTTTTTTCTTGGCTTCCAAATATTTTGTGCAATTAATGTATTATGTAATGCATTGTATTGGAATTGAACCATTTTCTCCCAAGGGCCAGTAACCCAGATAAAAAAATAATTGGGGGCTGCATTCTGTGGGAAGCAGAACCACCTGAATTTGGTGGTGGTGGTGAAGTTAGAAGCTACAATTCAATAGATATTTTTTCCCATGGAGAAGAAGTTTAATTCAGCATTTTTTTTTACTAAAATCTCAAAAGGGGGAAGAGAGGTTTCAATCCTGGGTCTCCTGTCA
Source organism: Charina bottae (assembly GCA_023362775.1). Taxonomy (NCBI): domain Eukaryota; kingdom Metazoa; phylum Chordata; class Lepidosauria; order Squamata; family Charinaidae; genus Charina; species Charina bottae. The sequence goes on along the minus strand of JALMGJ010000001.1, from coordinate 99,658,289 downwards.
TTGTCAGAGTAGACACTGCAAGGTTGGATGGGGTAGTGGTCTGTTATAATATGAGAATTTTTGGGAGGAAGCTGCTCTAGCATTGCAGTATCCCAAATTGAATCAGCTGATCTTCAGTCTAATTGTAACATAATTTGTTCATTAATATTTATATTGGTCTTGTGTAAAGATGGGGTGGTGGTGGAGTACAAGTTCCAGTGAGCCAGAATTATGGTAACTGATCCAACACATCCAGGGATCAACAGGTTTGGGAAGGTTGATTTTGCTATGATAAGGTAGCATGAAAGTAATTAATTTAGGGATTGTTGCTTGATAAGCAAGGTCACAGTTTTTCCAGTTATCTGACCTTTGCCATTCAGGGAAGAAAGCTTAGTGACCTAATCTATAGTGGAATTACTGATCCTTAAAATTTCCCTTAAAAGTGATGTCTGATACTTAAAGGTTCCCTTTTTTTGCCAAGAGTAAATATGCTCTTATCAGTAAAGATAATAGAGAAACACACAGTATTTCTAGGAAAGCTGAATCCTTCAATCAAGTAAAGCTCCTAAAAGTGAAGGTGTGCTTTGGGCAAGAATAAGACCTGTTCTGATCAAAGAGGAATTTTCTGTTGTGGGAACATTAATTAGATGATGAAAGAAAAATGGTAGCTGTAAACGCTAATTATTGTAAAATCCTTTTCAAGGTATATTGCAATACACAAAGCTCTGCCTCTCCTCTGATATGTCCAAGTGCATCATTCTGTTGCCAAGGAATTTTATGCTTGCCTGCTTGATGATGGCTAACTAGTTGTGGAAATGTTTTCCTTTCGATTCTGTTGCAGCTTAGCAGACTGGAAGGGCACACTGCTGCCTACAGTTCTGAAATTTAGATGAAGTTATGCAATAACCAATTAAACTGAGGCTGTAACTATCTTGCATCCAGTTTATGTAGGTATTATATGCTCTGATATTGAACATTTGGGGTTAAATGTTAAAGTCCCGAAGGCTTTACTGTTTCATTTCCAGCTGAAAACAATATGGAATATAAATTGAACATAGGTAATCAATATACTTTATTGGTATTGATCTGCAACTAAATCATTATACTCTAGAAAATCATATTGTGAAACTTTTCTATAAGATGAGGGCATTATGAAAGAGTAAACTAATAAAGAACATGTCATTATAATGCTAATTTGCATTAATGTCAGGGTGAAATGGCCACTCAGAGACTTGCAGTATCTTATGAAAATTATGATAAAGCATGCCAAAAATATAAATTATGTTAAGAAATAGTCTAGAAATAGAAAAATGGAAAATCTGTTAGAGGGACAGTGCCCACTGGAATAATGATTTCCAATAACCACCTAAAACCAATGAAGCCATTGTTTCAAACATTTGTCAGAAGTATTACTGAAACCAAGTGAAGTTTTTGGACTGCTTATAATTGAAAAACAGTTTCCTACCTCAGATATATTACCCTCTCTTCAATTAGTGTCTACAGGTTGGTGCAATATGATACAATTCCACTCCATTCCCCCCCAGTGTTTTCAGAATGTGCTCAAAAGGTGCAGCAAAGCAATGGTTCCTGTGCTTGTTCTGGAAATGCCTCTGAAACGCCAGGACTCCTTTCTTGCATAATCTTGATTTGTGTTTACTGAGAATCTTATAGAACTACTAGACAAGGTCTGATACATTAGAGTAGCAGTGCTGTTTGAAGTGAAACCATGTACATATTGGCTTGTTCCCAGCAGAACTATAAAATACAACTTCCTGAATCATGAAAAGAATGTAGATGTGGAATCATTAACTGAGGTGATATGTAAGGAACATTGGTACTGTAGTCTGTTAAGGAGAGAAACTTGATTCTGAAAAGTGGGAAATTGTTTTAAATGCATCGCCCAGATTATATATGTTAGCCTGTAAAGACAAATTTTAGTTTAAAGGAAGAACTGGAATTGAGAGATATGAAATAGCCATACAATACCAGAATTACAACTTTAAATCTATTAACAGTTCTAAGCCATTTTTCTGGTATCTTTAAAAAAAAAATAGGGCAGGGAATGGAATTCAAATAATTTTTCTCGGTGATAGTGTTACATTTTGGAATGAAGTAATTTCCTATTTTTGAGCCATTTCTTTGCTCCAGTCATGCTTACTGTGGGGTGGTGAATGATCCACAACAACCCTGCAGATTGAAAACTTGTGTTGCAAAAGAAGCCAGCCTATATAAAGTTTCCCACTGTATTAATACTTGAAATTGCAACTTGAGTTCCTCCCAAGATAATTAAGATGGTGAGACTTTGTCTCTATTTTATCTTTTCAAGCTAAACTACTGTATGAGGTAATTTAGACTATTGAGCAGGACTTTCCAAAGTTTTCCCGCGGCGACACACCAACTGCTGTTGGTGTGTCGCCGCGGGAAAACCCGGAAGTGCCACCGTTGTGGCAGCGCGCAAAAACCCGGAAGCGCTGCTGCCGCTTTCAGGTTTTTGCGCGCCGCCGTTGGTGTGTCGCCGCGGGAAAACCCAGAAGCGCTGCTGATGATCAGCGCTTCCGGGTTGTGTGGCGACACACCAGACTGTGTGGCAACACACTTTTGTGTCGCGATACACAGTTTGGAAAGCTCTGCTATTGAGAGATGATCATCTGCTCCTTAATTCTGGAAAGTTTCAGCAGGATGCACTATGGTCCCAGACACAATTCTGTTAACAGCTTAGTATCATATAGGACACAACTAAATACAGTAGGGGTTTTGCTAGACATGGGAAATCAGACTGAGCGCGAGTCCAAGATTCGTGTGTTTTGGCTAGTGGACAAGCTAACCATATAAAAGGTGATGCTGTCTTTTGTCTCTGACATGACAGTTCCTTTCCTAATTATTATAGCTAATGTATCCATGTTGTGCTTATGTGGACATCTGGATTCTATTTTATATTTATAGTTTATATTTTGTCTATTGTGGTTTTATTGTATTTTAATCTTTTAGTTTTATTGTAAACCGCCCAGAGTCCCTCCTTCGGGGGGAGATGGGCGGTGGCAAAATTTGATAAATAAATAAATAAAGGCTCTAATTATCGGTATTTTTTGAGAGGGATCTTCTTAAAGAATTATGAGAGATACTTAGAGGATTTGGGCAAGACAGAAGGAAGTCACCAATAATTGTGGAGAATCAAGACAGTGGCACAGACAGATGGATGGTGTTCTCCTAAAGGAAGGCAAGGATTGCTTTTACTTTTCAACATCAATCTGTGTGATGGGGACCTATATGCCTCCCAAATCCTGCTTCTGCTGTTCTTTGGCAGTTTTTTTGTTGCTGGGTTCAGTTTAAGGTGGGTACATTCCTTTTTTTCTACATAGCCAATCAGAATTCTTGCAGAAGAACAAGTGTATGATTTGAAAGAGGGGCTTTGGCAAGGTAGGGTTGGTAAGGTAGGTTTTCCTTCACCCTGAACTGCTTTTGGTGGGGGCTGAAGCAGGGAGGGGATTGAAGCCTGTGAACCAGCAAATGGGGGGAGGGGGAAGGGTAGTCAGGAAAGCATTTAGGTTGCAGCTACTTCTCAGATCTACTGGTCTGGTGTTGCAGTCTTGGGGAAGTTACTAATGTACCCAACGTGCAGAAGCTGCCTGTTGCTTGGCATGGCAATTTGTGTTACATATGTGACCCCCTGTGTGTATGGGAAGGAGGTATAGTCTTCAGTTAGGCAGCAGTGTGTTGTGTACAAGTTTCAAAGTGAATGCAAGAAGAGGGTAGCAAGGTGGTGCATATATACACTATGTTCAGCTCTTCTATTTTACTTTCAGAGAGATATAAGCCATCTATGTTTTAAGGCAGGGGTGGGCAAAGTCAGGCCCGCGGGCCGTATAAGGCCCGCAGGGCTCCCGCCTGCAAACCCTGCCCCTTCCACGTGATTGGCTCCCGCCCGCAAACCCCACCCCCCAGTGCTTGTGATTGGCTCCCGCCCGCAAACTCCGGCCCCTGGTCCGTGGAAATCCCAGAAACCCCACCCCCCCGGTCCCCGGTTATAAATATCCAAATGGCCCTTGGCAGAAAAAAGGTTCCCCACCCCTGTTTTAAGGGTTTAGACCAGGGGTCGGCAAACTTTTTTATGCCGGGAGCCATTTTGACATGCTCGAAGACATTTTGAAATGCTCGAGAGCCAGGGGGCGGGGTTTGCGGGCGGGGGCCAATCACGTGGAAGGGGGCGGGGGCTCACGGAGGGAGGGGGCGCAGCCAGCGGCTCCGCAAACCCGCCCCGGCCGCCCCACCGGGAGTGGTGGAGAAAGAGCTGCCACCCTCCGGCCGGCAGGACGGGCGCGGGAGAGCGGAAGGCTGTGCCCTCTCCACCGGGCAGGACCCGCGCCTCCTTCCCTGCCGGCGCCCGAGCACAGACACCAGCCAGGACCCCGCGCGGAAGATGCCGCGCGCCACCAGCGCCTGACGTCAAGACGGCTGTGCTTCCGCGCCCGGTGGGCGGGCGAGGCAGGGAGAGAAGGGGAGATGGAGGGGCTCCCTCTCCGGCCTCTGTGCCCCTTCAGGCCCGTCTGCGAGGCCCAGCGCGGCAGGGAGGCGCTGCTGGCCCGGGGCATGGCGCTGTCGGAGGCGGCGCAGGAGCGGCTGCAGGGGCTGCTGCGGCTGGAGATGGCGCTGCTCCATGGCATCCAGGTGCTGGGCGAGGGCGCGGGCCCGGGACGCGAGCGGCAGGGAGCCTGGCCGTGGCGGTGGTGGCGGGGGGACGGAGCCGGCGGAGGTTTGCCGGGTGGCAGGACGGGGCGGGCGGCGCTGCTGGGGCTGGTGGCGGAGCTGGAGGGAGCGGAGGGACTAGGCGTTCCCGTGGGCGCAGCGCGCGCTCTGCAACCCGCCTTGGAGAAGTGGCCGCTGGAGGCCCTCCGGGTGCACCCTCCCGCCCCATCAATCCCCCCACCCTGCCGTTCGGCGTCCTCTCCCCCCGCTAACCCAAGCCCTGCGGCGGCCGGGGGAGCCGAGCCAGGCTCGGACCGGAGGCGGCCAAGGGGAGAGCAGGCGGCTCTTCGCCCTGCGCCGCCCTGCCGCTCGCGTCCCGTGCCCTCGCCCAGCACCTGGATGCCGCGGAGCAGCGCCATCTCCAGCCGCAGCAGCCCCTGCAGCCGCTCCTGCGCCGCCTCCGACAGTGCCGCATCCCGGGCCAGCAGCGCCTCCCTGCCATGCCGGGCCTCGCTCAGTGCGAGAGCCAGGGGGCGGGATTTGTGGGCAGGGGCCAATCGCGTGGAAGGGGCGGGGTGAGTTCAGCTGCGGAAGAGCCACACTCAAGGGGCCAAAGAGCCGCATCTGGCTCGCGAGCCGCCATTTCCGACCCTTGGTTTAGACCATTGAATTAATCATTGGAATTCGTAGGTAGAATGTGCATTCTTAAATTATTTTTAGATTATCTCAAGCTTTATTCAAAGCAGTTATAGGACACATGCAGAAATATTCAGAAGTTTGAGACTTTTTTCTTAAGAGTTCTTTAAAGATTTTGGCCAAAGAATATGAACATACAGTATACTGTAGTGAGGATGCTGAATCTGTAGAAAGGTTCTCTGAACCCGGTTGAGGAAAGTTAGTAGGTAGAATGCCTCAGCAGGTGGCAGCAACTAGCCAGCTTTGATTTCAGAAGCGAAGCAGGATTGGCCCATCTGGGAATTGTAGGGCTATTAGAGCTGGCCTGGGAAGTCAGTCAAGGTAGGGAAAGCATGCAGAGATAGTTTCTGGAATTATTTCCAACCACTTAATGGTAGCTCTGCTGTAAGTCACAAGACCAGAAGAGAGGAAGGCTTAGAGTGGAGGAATCAGCAATATTTCAAACCATTGCCCAACTACATCTTTTTTAGGAATGTATCAGGATTTTTCCGGAGGAATTGTTTACTCTGCAGCCCCTAGATTTTTCACTGAATATTTCTTTTGCTAACTTCTCACAGAATTTGGTCCCATTCTCTTCAGTTTTTCTAATTATCCTGTTGACAGAGTCCTAATCCCTTAACATAACTTCTTAACATTCTACTGAGTTGGAAAGAATAAAAACACAGTGGAAGAAGGCAGCATAAATCGCTTGCATAAATCACCAAGAATCAAGCTCAACTTGAGAGTGTCTTTGCTTTAGGGTGTAGTATGCAAGTAATTTAATACTTCCTGAAATTAGAAACCCCTTTTGAAGGGGACTAATAACAGTATCTCTGCACTAGTGATGACCTAGTAAGAGCTATTAAACTGAAATGCCAGATACAGTCATTTCCTGTCTGCTTCCACAGCTTAGCATGTTGAATGCTGAGATTTGGAGCATAACTCCTCATTGAAAAATCAGCAATTCAGTTTATTATTATGCTGCTGTGAAAGAAAAGTAGAAGCACTCTCCTTTCTGACTTTTTTTGCCATGTGAACATTTAAATAATGGAAAAATCCCAGTTGTGCTTCTGCAGAATAGCATTAATTTCCTAGAAACTTTGGTTTATAGAGTTGCACAGTAATTTCTGGAAGTGTGTGTCCATATTTAGCCTCAAATACACCTTGTATCAGCTGTAGTTCAGTGATGTTACAGCAGCAGTATGTTGACTTAATATAATAATTTTAACATAATCATGCATGAGCCTTGGATTCATCTCCCACCCTTCTTTCTGGCACAGACAGAAGACAGGAGATGTTGTTTTGGCTACCAGTTATTTGTGGAATTGCAGGACAAGGAATAATATAAACAATTTCTGCATTTTGTCTAGTAGCTGATACAGATGGAGCTACTAACAGAAGATCAGGGATGGGCACACTTCAGGCTTGGCTTTTTTTTTTCTTGTGAGAATCACAAGATACAGCATTTGGAGCCCAATGGAAAAGATTCACAGTTGAAAACAAAGCACAACTCTACTTACTAGTATGCTAGAATTAAATGCAGTGTACAGTTTTTCCAAGAAAGATCCATTCTTAATTATTCCAAGCTTTCTTGTTTCAGCAATATAGTTTGAGGTAAATACAAGTCAGCTGTTCCTCTTGCTGTTGAATGGTTAAAAGTTGTGTATCTACTACATGTCACACATCAACCTGCTCATTCTGGCCTAGGAGAATCTTGATAAATGAGACTTTCCAAATTAGAGTTTAATACTATTCATAAAATTATCTACTTACTGAATATTACGCTTTGAAATCGAGTAGTCTTTGATGGTTGTTTTGAATAGCACTTACTGAAATAGCCAATGAATTAAATTTCTTCTTGTTGCTATTTAAAAATTAAATGTCATGAGTGTCCTTGGTCCTCTGTTACTACGCAAGATTGTAAGCAGAATAGTAGGTCCACAGAAGCCTTTGCTTATAATGAGGATTTTGTTCCCTAGCAACTGCAATGTATCTAAATTGTGGGGAAAACTGGCCACTGCAGAGAGCAGTAGCAGTCAGAAAATACAAAATAGTGTAGGTTGAATGTCTTCCCATCCACAAATGCTTACCTTCAACTAAGGATATATACCCTATTTGAGCACCAGCCTTCCTGAATATCTAATATGAAATGAATTATAAGTACAATAGCAGTGATGTAAAAGCATGCAACAGGATCAGCAGAAAACAATGCATATCTAGAAAGAACTCCCATCTCTGTATTAAAGTTGTATTCATGTCAATTTAGTTCCATTGACATGCATACCTTACCTAAATGAAGCTAGTAAGATATGTCTGTTCCAGCCTGTTTCCAATGGTGAAGTTCCACGTGGGTTAGACTCTTACGATTTTCAAAAGAAAAATACTGGGTTGTAAAACAGTCCATTTTACTCCCTTGACTCCAGCTTGTGAAACTGATCGGTAACATTTGGCTATTGAAACACTGAGAAAATTGATGCAGCTTCAACGTTGAGTTGTTTTGTTACGAAGACTGAAAACTTTGGTGGCAAGAAAAGCAATATCATCAGTTATATCATTAAAAATGTTGGAACAGCTGCCATAGAAAAATCTGATGTTTATCTTTCATTTCTGCAGTCTGAAGCCTTATAGCATTAACATTTTGCTGCTGATGGAGGAGACCAGATGTTCTGGAAATCAGATTTGCCTGCCAATAAATGTGCAAGTTGTATGTTAAATTACATGTCAGGCTTAGTAATTTGTAGCACTTCATTGCAGTAGTTGGGAGGAAGGATAAATGATGTATTCACCTTCAGTGTGGAGCTGCTTGCAAAATTTGGCAGGATTGTTGTATTCTTACAAGTAGAATACTAATACCTCCAATAATTGATTTACAACTGTAAATAAATGGTATTTGTCTACCCATTGATCATGCTGGCCAAGGTTGATATAGTTCAAAACATTTGGAGAGTTGTCTATGAAGGTTATTTGGAGAGTTCTTGGGAAAGGCTGGTCTACCCATCTTTTTCAAGCTAAGAATAAAGTTAAGATTTTATAGGGAACTGAACCTTTTTTCAGCACAGAACTTTGCACTAGCTTACCACTAGGATTTTGATGGTGCTTGACTCCTGTTTTACGTATATTTCTAATCTGGAAATAAGAAATACTGGTGGTTTCTGTTTTAAGCAAAGGAACAGATCATGTCTACAGTTATCACTTGTAGCATATGCAGCATTATAGGTGTCTAGCTGGGGCAGCTGCGCTAGGACATGCTTCAGGTCTGCTTTGGTATTTTGTATTGTTCCAGAAGATCAGGAGTCTGTGGATCTGTCATAAATTAGAAGGATTACTTGATATACTGTACAGCACTGTCCACCTAAAATGTATATCCCTTTCCAAGCTTGCAAACTACTTAGATGTCAGGTTTATTTCTCAGCAGATACCAAATCTCAGGAAAATTGCCAAGAGGCAGTGTCTTACAAAGCATGGTTAAGGCCTTATAACTAAAATAAGCTTAACAAGCTTTAAATAGCTTTCTGGCATATTTTATAAAACAATTTTTTTTTAAAATTAAATACTCTGTGGCCTAAAATGGAGAAATGCTGTCTAGGGGGCAGAATGGCATTCTTAAATACAATACCCATTTGCCTTGCTGTCACTGAGATCCTATCTTGATGCTCTTGCTGGAGGCTGCCACATGCCTGCCTCTGCCGAGTCTGCCTCTGATTAAGGATATTAGGGAAAGTATATACAACCTTGAAGTTCTGGTGCCAAGATATTGATGTTGCTGATTAAATACTTCTACTATGAGCAGTCTAAAATTGTTTAATGCATTAGAACAGGGCTTTCCAAAGTGCCGCCGCTGGCGACGCGCCAGCAGCACGGGGCGACGCGGGAGGGTGTGCGGCGGGCGGGGGGGCGGCGCGGGGGGACGTGCGGCGGCGCATGCGTGCGTGCATGGCGGCGGCGGCAGCAGCTGCCACCGTGCACGCGCGCGCCGCCGCTTCCGGGTGGTGTGGCGACACACCACGCTGTGTGTGGCGACACACTTTTGTGTCGCGACACACAGTTTGGAAAGCTCTGCATTAGAAAATGATAGCTCCACTTGTGCAGATAGATTGTTCTTTTAATTTGGTGAGGTGTAACCAAGGTTTATCTTTGTATTATTGCCAGTGTGCCAGAACCAGATACTTCTCCTTGGTTGACTCTGGTAGCTGCTGAGTTCCTGTATTGGCGAGATATAGGCATTTTTGTAGTAATTGTGACACCATTGCTTAGGACTGCAAAAGACTCACTTTGGGTACCTGCTTGCCAAATTTTAAGCATAGTGGTCATGCTAAATTTAGCATTAAAATGTCATTAGAGCATATGAGAAGATTGTGACTTCTAGGATCAGATTCTTTTTTTAGGAACACTTTTCAAGTCTTGTAGACCATGAAAAGTAATGTGAAAATCAGTGGACTAGGACCCTGGTAGCATTCTGAGTTTCAAATTTCTCCATTTGTCTTATCTGTATAGCACATTTGTGTCTCTTATTAGCATATTTTTTCAACCTTGCCCCCTGGCTTCCTTCCTATATACTTTTTCCATGATCACTCTGTCACTTTGATTTCAAACTACTGCCTTTCAGGCTTGAGTTCTTCTACAGTTCTGTGATTTGGTTCATTTCTAAAGAACCCCATTTAAAATCGTATTCTTCATATCCCGAGAAGCAAAATATATCCCCTTTTTTGTGCCCAGTGATCTTTATAACCTAACATAATTTTGAAATTACTTCTCTGTCTCTCTGTGTTGCTGGTTGAATTTTTTAAAACACAATTTTCTTCCAATGATGATGGTCCTAGTATTAATTTTAATAATAACTGCTAGTAACTGTTTCTTTGGTCTGGACTATACTATTTTTAACCTTCACGCCTTTCATATTGCCCAACTTTTGCATGACATATTATTTCAGCTAGCAAGTCTATTAATGGTGTGAATATCTTATGATGTATTAAAAAAAACTATGGTTTTTACTGGAGGGGGTTGGTGAGAAAGATTTCACCGAGATGTGTTCAGTTTAGAAGTGGCATGGTTTCCAGTGAAAAAGCAAAGATTAATTAAGTATATTATGTCATCCGTTGTCTCATGCAGGTGACAGAGCTGAATGAGCCACTGTCCAATGAAGAAAGAAATCTCTTGTCGGTAGCTTACAAGAATGTAGTTGGGGCCCGACGCTCCTCTTGGCGAGTAATTAGCAGCATTGAGCAGAAGACCTCTGCTGATGGCAATGAGAAGAAAATTGAGATGGTGCGGGCTTATCGTGAGAAGATTGAGAAGGAATTGGAGGCTGTGTGCCAGGATGTACTCAGTCTCCTAGACAACTACCTGATCAAGAACTGCAGTGAGACCCAATATGAGAGCAAAGTCTTCTACTTGAAGATGAAAGGGGACTATTACCGCTACCTTGCTGAGGTGGCCACAGGGGAGAAGAGAGCGACTGTGGTGGAATCCTCTGAGAAGGCATACAATGAAGCTCATGAGATTAGCAAGGAACACATGCAGCCAACTCACCCCATCCGACTTGGCCTGGCCCTTAACTACTCTGTTTTCTACTATGAGATCCAGAATGCCCCTGAGCAGGCATGCCACCTGGCCAAGACGGCGTTTGATGATGCCATTGCTGAGCTGGACACCCTCAACGAGGACTCCTACAAGGACTCAACACTCATCATGCAGCTGCTCCGTGATAACCTAACGCTCTGGACAAGCGACCAGCAAGATGATGACGGTGGCGAAGGCAACAACTAGACCTTTTGGATGGACTGGCAGCCGCACGCCGATGCTACTACTGCAGTCTTTATTTTTTTTCCCACAAGTGGGGGGGAGGGGGTGTGGGGTGGGGGAAAAGGAGGTGTGATCTTCCAGGGAGGCTCCCCGCAACCTGTCTTTGATTGCCTCTGTGACACTTTTGCCAAAACACCACTAGTGGAAAGTCAGGCTGGCTGTGGTGGTATGGAGTAGAATAGCAGCCTCACAATGGCATATGGACTGTTCAGTTGATTATTAATTCAAGGGGAGCTGTATTTAAGTTATCTTAATTGCTAGGCATACATGAAGTTAATGATGACTAACTTGAATGGAATGGCCCTCTCTCTTTTTTTTCCCTTGGTTTGGTTTCTTTTTTGTTTGAGAAGCTGTTCTGTGGTTCCAGTAAGGTTTCCCAGTCATCTCTTCTCAAGGAAATGTCACACTATTGTTTAGATGAAGTTTTTGTCTTGTCTCTCTACTGTCCATCTACAATTTTGGAAGATTTGACTTCCCATTTATTATGGCATAATTTTAAAAAGATCCCAAGATTCTAAAATCATAAGCATTGGAGTTTAGATGCTGAAGGTAGCCTGCAGTATTAACATTAAATTACAGTTTACAGTATTTCTACACAACAGCCATATTTTACATCAAGCCTTTTGAGTTGGCTTTGCTTGTTCTTTCTGGCTTAATGTTCTTCTCTAGCTTGCATCTGTAAATCGGCTTTCCAGATGTCTGAATGCTGCGTGAAAACCATCCATCTTGTTCCGATTTCTTCGCCATACTTTAATAGATGCTTGGCAAGCAGCTGTATGAAGTACAAGAATCCACAGCAAAAAGGATTCAGAGTTTAAATTAGACAAATGAGAAGTTCTTAAAACAATGCCATTTGACTATTGCTAATTCAGACCTGTATTTTTCTCATTCAGTGTCTGGAATTTTCCAAGGCCATTTCTTCTTTCCTAAAGGAAGGGGAAAGGCATCACAATCCATCCTCAGGGATCATGCCAGTTTGCTCATAATCTTAAGTGTCTCCTAGTGTAGTAAAGATTCTCAGCAGACCTCCTCTGTGTCTTTTCCTCATGCCTCAGACCTTTCCTTCATTGCCTGTATTGAAGGCAGGGCCTTCCTGTATTGCAAATCTGTGGTCTAAGTGAAACTATCAGGATAGAAACATCCACAAAGAAAAGAATCTGTTGCTAGTGTCCTATTTGAAAAAGCCTTGGCCTATTTAAAACGTGTACAGAAAATTCTTTTCATCTGCAACTCTTAATATGTCAGGAGTGGGGGGAATACTACAGCTGATCAGGAATTTTTGTCATCCCCCTTTTAAAATAAATGAATCATGGTGGTTGGAAATTCATTGCTCCTCTTCCTTTGTAAATTACAGTTTTTTAAATACTGCTTTTGTTAGTCAAAAGCACCTTAGAAGGAAACTTGGCTCTAATGACTCCCATTAAAACAAATAGATTTGTTTTCCTCTGTGGAAAAGGAATATCTTGTTTCTCATGGTGGTATAGGCTTTTTTTCTGTTTAGTTTGCTACAATGCACCTGGACAGTGAGGTGAGCTTCCTTGATGGTCTGCAATTCCAAAGAAAGTAAAAGTTTAAAATGGGTTAATATTGCAAAAACCTGGCAAATCAGCATCAGTGCATCCAGTGCAGATACATTTTTAAAAAACCAAACATAATTGTACTTGGTTGCAGTGCAGTAATTTACATTCAGTGGCTTTCCATTCAGGGCCCCTTCAGTAACGTGCCACACCAGTAGCCTGTTTTGTGCATCCCATTGGCTCTACTGAGGAGGAGAGGCTTGCAACTTGAGTGACTGGCTGGAACCTCTAAGAGATACTGCGGACTGGAAGGACATTTTAAGGCTTCTCTTTAATTTGCAGTCATGTTGTGTGAGCCATGCGTATCCCTGGCTTTGATTTGGAAGTGATTTACTGGAATTACAAAACCTTTCTTGATTTTTTTCCAGCTTCTAGCTCTGGCTGCTTTAGGAAAACTTTATGCAGGGGAAAAAGATCGCACAAGAGGGCTAAATATGGAGTGGGGGGCAGGGGGTTGGGGATGCGAGCAGCTTGAATGGTTTCTTTCGATTTTTTGTTAAAGAAATGCACTTGCCTATGATAACTGTTTCTCCAGTGAAATGAATAACTGCTCCATTATTCTATTGATACAATATTGTGCATGCTGGTGTTGTATTTCTATAAAGTAGCTTGAAATTTATTAACTTATACTGTAGATGTTATGTATTCCTATGACAATAGTCTTCAACAATTTTTTAAAATTTTTTAATTTATTTTATTTTTCCTTTTTGGGGGTAAAGTTTGCTCTACCAAATAGTGATCGTAACAAAACTGATCTGTTATGGATGTTGCTATAGTGACATGCAATTATATATGATTTTTTTTAAAAAAAAAAAGGAAAGCAAAGAAAACACCAGTGTTAGCTTAATCTTAATGTCTGGTGTTCGTCATGGTGAAATTATAACTATTACAGTGTAGGAGAAAAATGACTATGTTCTTTGAATGAGCCTTTGTTTGTGCTTTTCTGTCATGTTATGCAGTGAACTCTTTTTAAGGTCTAATCAGTGATTATTTTTCCAACTCCGTGTTTCTGTAAGGAATTATTTCACACACGGACCATTCTTAGCAGTTTTCCTCAGTGATGGAATATCATGAATGTGAGTCATTATGTAGCCGTCGTACATTGAGCAAATAAACTTACAGATCTGATGTCCATGCTACTCCACTATGGTCTTGTGTTGGAGTCTGCTTTATTCTTGGTAGCTATGAGCAGGGGGTCTGGGAATGTTCCTGGCTGCTGTTGTGTCCTCTGGTGCAACTCTGCTGACTGTGGGCAGTCCTGGAATTCTGCCTGAAGTACTTTGGGAGAGGGGCAAAGGGGTGTTATATGAAGGTGATGACTAATGGTTCTTTAGCTAATGCCATTCCCCAAGGTTTTTTTTTTTTGTCACTGAACCCTACTTGGGGGATAATTTGTACCCAAGTCAGTAGTTTCCTGACAAGTGGTTGTACAGCCTTTTCCCACTGACATTGTCTCAAGGAAAGCTTTGGACAGCTTGGGCAAACTTAACACAACTGTTTTATTAAGCTTTAAAAACATTGCAATCAGCATTTCTTGAAAAACTTTAGACACCTTGGGCAGATTCAAGAGATTTATATTTATCATCTGATGATTCTGGGAAGAGCCATCAGAGATCACATAAAGTATGGTCACTTCCAGAGTCTCTCAAATATGCTTGTTTTTTGAAGGCAGGGAGTTTGTTCATCCAGAGGAGAGTTGGAAATGTCACATGATGGTATGTATAAGGCATGTCATACTGCAGCATTGTATGCCTTTTTTCCCCTTCCTGAAGCTTTGTGAAATTCCGGTTCTTGCTGGAAAGCTAGATGAAAAATGCAGTTTGACAAGTAGGTGCCTTATTCTAATGCACTGTTAACTCTGCCTTTTAAATTTATAAGACAGAGACCCTAGAACAGGGTTTCTCAACCAGGGTTTTGTGGAACCCTAGGGTTCTGCAAGAAGTCACTAGGGGTTCCCTGGGAGATCATGATTTATTTAAAAAATTATTTCAAATTCAGGCAACTTCACATTATAGAGGTAAGTTTCATTCTTTATTTTTAGTTTAAGAACACTGTTCATGCATATATACAGGCCTACACATGAAACAGATACAATAATTTTGTAACTTCTGCCTGTATTTGAGTCTGAATGTGCAGGGGTTCCCTGAGGCCTGAAAAATATTTCAAGAGTTCCTCCAGGGTCAAAAGTTTGAGAAAGGCTGCCCTAGGAACTCTATTAACAGATCACCTTAATCTGGTGTTACTTAGATATATTGGTCTCTAACTTCAAGAATTCTCAACACACAAGGCTGTGATGGGGAATTGTAGTCTAGCATCCTGGGGACATCAGTTTAAAGAAGCTGGTACAGTTATTCTTGTCACATGTTCTGAATCTTGAAACGTTTCTCCATGGCGATCACCAGGACACTAGCCCAGTTCATAGAAAACTCACGGGGGCTGAAGATTTCATATTCTTGAACCCCACCTGAATGCATTGATCAGCAACCCCGTGCCTTCCAGACCCTGGCAGTTTGACTACCATCAGCTGTAACATAGCCTGTCAAGTATGTGCAAGCTTGTTGAGAGCTTAGGCCTGTTCGATGTAAAGTTGTAAGAGGTTAAAATTAGTTTCTGGTGTTCACTGAATTCTGTGCTTTTAAAGTATTTTCTGAATTGAGTTGTGGGGAGTAGCATCTTAAAACTCTTTTTCTTCCAGAATTTCCCACCTACCTTAGTTTACAGATTTTCCGGCTCAGTTTGCAGTGAGTAACCGAAGTGCTCTTTTCTTGTACTGTTTTCTCCCAGGTTGGCTTAGGATTTGACCAAGAGAAAGGGAATTATTTATTTATTTATTTATTTATTAAATTTCTCTACCACCCAACTCGTGTATAACGATTCTGGGTGGCTTACAGATAATAAAAATAACAATTGCTGAAAACAATTAAATATAACTATAACTATAGTAAAGGTAAAGGTTTCCCCCGCACATTTGTGCAGTCGTGTCCGACTCTAGGGGCTGGTGCTCATCTCTGTTAGCCGAAGAGCCAGCGTTGTCCGAAGACGCTTCCAGGGTCATGTGGCCGCATGACGCACATGGAACGCTACTTGCATTTGCATGCTTTCGAATTGCTAGGTTGGCAAGAGCTGGGGCGAGTGCGGGAGCTCACTCCGCACGGAGGGCTAGGGATTCGAACCTCCGAACTTGCAATCTTCCGATCGAGAAGCCTGGCGTCTTACCCACTGAGCCACCACGCCCCTTAACTATAACTATAAATACATATAAATATAAATATAAATTATGTAATATTTCCTGCGTAATCTGTAGAGCAGGGCTTTCCAAAGTTTTCCTGTGGCGACACACCAACCGCCGTTGGTGTGTCGCCGTGGGAAAACCTGGAAGTGCCGCCGTTGCGGCAGCGCGCAAAAACCCAGCAGTGCTGCTGCCGTTTTCGTTTTTTGCGCGCTGCCGTGGCTTTCAAATTTTTATGTGTCGCTGCGGGAAAACCCGGAAGCGCCGCTGTGACTGCCACGCTTTCGGATTTTTGTGCGCCGCCGTTGGTGTGTCGCCGCGGGAAAACCCAGAAGCGCTGATGGCCCAGTGGCGCGCCATCAGCGCTTCCGGGTTTTGATGCAACACATCTGAGCCCTGCAGGTGACACACTTTTGTGTCGCGACACACAGTTTGGAAAGCTCTGCTGTAGAGCTCCATCCGAGTGGAAATGGATAGCAGATCTGAAGTTCCTGTTAAGGACAGCTAAATTTTCGCACAACTTCATGGCCTCCATCCACTCTTCTGATATGCTGTAATACCCATGGAGTCATAGAACGCGGTAGCACCTAGGTCACCTTAATTAATCTGTAAACGGCTAAACAGAGTCAGATGTGGGAGACTACAAGGAAATCCCCAGACTTTAGAGTAAATTAGCAGTTTGTAGTGCTTAAAGGTGCCGGACTAGAAACCAGGAGATGGTGAGTTCTAATTGTGCCTTGGCACAGGAGCCAGCTGGATGACTTTGGGCAAGTCCCTCTCTCTCAGCCCTAGGAAAACGAGAAGGGCAAACTGTTAGAGTTCTTGTGTTGACTTGGCGAATTGTGTTGACTTCGGCGAACCGAAGCCTCGTTTTTTCCCCTTTAAGCCAGCGTATATCCCATCACAAACCACTTCCCAAAACATGGCCAAGAAAACTAAGGACTTTCCCATGTAGTCACCAGGATTCAAGACTGCCTTGAAGGCACAGGATAAAAAAGTAAACTAGGAAGTAATCAAACTAGAGAAGATAATGAAAAACCACTTGTTGCCAAGCAAACACAGAGCAGGAGTCAAGTTCAAGCCAAGGAATTTCCTTCAGCTGAAGATTAGCTTGTGTTGGATGATTCCTAAGTGAAGCAAAGTTCTTTTGGTATGGCCTCTGTCCATTGGGATTGGTACAAAGCTGTGTGCCTGACACACAAAAGCTTTCTCTTCCAAATGCTAATGAGGCATCATCCACAGGATGGTGTCTGTCTATCTAAACATGCAGTCTCCTTCATACTGTCACACTTGCACTTTGTCACTTCTACCGTCATTGCTGCTTCTGATCCTTGTATCAAGCTCAAAGAATAAAAATCTGGTTGCTCTATATTACCCCCCCCCCGCCCCAAAACTGGCATCACAAGAAAACTTTGCTCCTTGCTCTTCATTCTTTTCAAGATTATAATACTCTTCTAAAACATGGATCATAGGAGAGATGGAAATCTTAGCGTAACTAAAGGATTGCAGAATAATGTGAGAGCTTTCATACTTACAGGAACATGACACCCAGTTGGTTAAAGTTCCAAGGGAAAATTGAGAGAAGAATGGATGTAGGTTACAATCTTAAATAATGCTAAGAGTAGTTTCCAAACATGTAAATTGGGTCCTATCAGGCACAGAACTGGATTAAATTGTCCCAGGGACTTGCTAGGAAGAAGAAACCAGCAAGCAAATGTTGGACTCTGGTTTTTAGGAGTAAAAAATATATTGCTAAAATCAAAACTAGGCATATATTTAACTAGTCAGTCTATACATTTTTTTAAAATCTGATGATAGTTTAACCTATTGTAGCTTAAAAAGTCAAGAGCCAAAATCAGAATTATCTAGTCATAGGTGGGCATGAAATCTCAGAGGGCTAAGGACATGAATGTCTTTCTAGTGCAGGGCTTTCCAAAGTGCCGCCGCTGGCGACACACTAGTGGCGGTGGTGGCGGTGTGCGCACGGCGGTGGCGCGGGGGGTGCACATGCACGGCGGTGGCGCGGGGGGGCGTGCGGCGGTGCACGCGTGCATGGTGGCGGCAGCGGCGGCAGCCTCCGCTAAAACGCGGAAGCACTGATGCCGCGCCGCTGCCGCTGCTGCCATGCACACGCGCGCTGCCGCTTCCGGGTGGTGTGGCGACACACCACGCTGTGTTTGGCGACACACTTTTGTGTCGCGACACACAGTTTGGAAAGCTCTGTTCTAGTGTAAAGTCTCATTGCTTAAAGCTTTATTCGTCAATTAAATGTCCCTCTTTCCTAATGGTTTAAATGCAGAGAACATGCCTTTTAAAAGTATCCTCTAAATCGGGGTGACCCACTTTTTGTGTCCTCCTTTTGGGAGGGGAGATCAGCAGAATTTGTGACGGTATTTCTGCCTCTGGTTTGGAGGAGAGGGTTTGGGAGTTTTAAGAGTGTAAGAGGCAAGACTTTAAAGCATCCATTTTAACTTTTAACTTTGATGTTTGGAGGGAGGCTTTAAAGATGTGTTGGGTGTTGGAACCATCTGAAAAACTTAAGATGCCCATCTTAAAATCCCCCAGAGCCAAGGACAAAAAAATGGAGCTAAAATGTTTGATCCCTATTAATGCCTTATCTCAGTGCCTGGAGGCTGTGGGGGTCTGGATGGGGAACAACAGGCTTCAACTGAACCCTGGTAAGACGGAGTGGCTGTGGATTGACGGCCCCCCTGGATCCGGGAAGTTGTCATCTTTGGTTCTGGGTGGAGTTGCACTACCCCACTCGGATCCAGTGCGGAATCTGGGGGTCCTCCTGGACTCGCGACTCCTGCTCAAAGAGCAGGTGGCAGTCGTGGCCAGGAGGGCCTTTGCACAGCTCCGAGTTGTGCGCCAGTTACGCCCTTTCCTGGATCAGGAGGCCCTCCGAACAGTCACTCACGCCCTTGTCATCTCCCGTATAGACTATTGTAATGCGCTCTACATGGGGCTACCCTTGAAGAGTATCCGGAAGCTTCAGCTGGTGCAGAATGCGGCGGCGCGAGCAGTTATGGGGGCCAGGAGATCGGCCCATGTAACACCTCTGCTTCGCGAGCTGCATTGGGTGCCAGTTTGCTTCCGGGTCCAATTGAAGGTGTTGGTGATCACCTTTAAAGCCCTACATGGCATAGGACCAGGGTACCTAAGGGACCGTCTCGTCCCTCGTGCATGCAGAGAGGGCATGCTTCGGACCCCCTCAACAAGAGAATTCCATCTAGCGGTGTCCAGGAGGCGTGCCTTCTCTGCGATAGCGCCCGCCCTATGGAATATCTTGCCCCCAGAGGTGAGACTGGCCCCCTCCCTCCTGACCTTTCGGAAGGCCCTCAAGACCTGGCTCTGCCACCTGGCCTGGGACAACAGAGGCGGTAGTGCCTCCTGGGGTTGGCTAGCCCCGTAGCAACACTATCTATGCTACGTTCCCTACGTCCCCCATCTTGTATTTTATCTATTTATATTGCATTTTTTAGACTTTTATTGTATCGTTTTAACCTTGATTATTGTAACCCGCCCAGAGTCCCTTGTATGGGAGATGGGCGGGGAATAAATTGAATAAATAAATAAATAAATAAATAAATAAATAAATAAAAATAAATCCCACTCACTCCAAGTAGACTCTGGACCATCCCAATGAGGTCTTATGGCTCATGACATCAACCTTGCTGTAAGTGTACAACAGAGACAGGACAATGGGTAATAGAGGAGTATTCTGATGTTATGTGCTTGTCACCATGTGATTTAGAAGGCTTGATCTCCATATTTGCAGGAATATAGTAATCCCAGAAGAGTTAGAACAGGGAGGGTGGCTGGCATTGGTGGCGTTAAATCAAGCTTTGAATGGATTGTGATTAATATACGTAGGCAGTCTCAACCTGGCATTGATTTCAAGTTCTGTGTTGTAATGGTGACTCATCCTTAAAAAAATGGTGAACTAGCAATCCTAAATGTGCACTGACTTACTGGAGCTACAACAGAGCTGAACAATGGACTGGAGAAAGGTCTCCCAAAGAAAACTAGCTGAAGTTTTGCTCTGCTGTTTGAGAGCCCTTACAGCTGAGTTTATTTATTTATTGTATTTATACCTCACCTTTATTTTTTCAACTCAATGCAGTGTACATAATCATCCCTCCTCCCTTTTTCCTCATAACAGCAACCCTGTGAGGTAGGTTGTGCTGAGATAGTGATTAGCCCAAAGTTACTCAGCCAGCTTCCATGTCTAACAGATGACTACAATGCATGGTCCTCTGGTTTCTACTGCAGCACCGTAACCAACTCATCAGACAGGCATGAGTAGGAAAACAAAGCACAAATGGGAAAACTGTTGGTCCTACTTTCCATGACCATCGTTTGTGCTTACTGAAGAAGATGGAAATCCAGCTATATCCAAAGGGCCACAGATTTCCAGAATCCTCAGATTAGCTTCCTTCCTGTTTCTGTCCAGGAAACTGTCCAGTTAAATCTGCTGTCTGGAAGAAGAAACTTCCACAGCAGGGACTTATTTAGAGATGCTATGAACAGCCTCTTTGGAAGGCAGGTAAAGATGCTACTGCCTTAGGAGGGGCTGGAGGATGTAGTCACATTGGATGGCGCACAATGACTAGCAACTCAAGTAGGCTTGAGAACTGCAGAAGATACTGTAGGCCTGAGATTATTGGAAAGGGCAGGATTAAATCCTTTTCCTGGGATGTCAATTGTAAATTAATAATCCCTCTTCTTCCCCCCCCCCCCACAAATTGTTGAGAAATTCTAGCATGATTTGCAACTATGATGAAATGTCTATGAAGGTTCTCAGTCATCCAGGTGGAACAGTCTGTGGCTTGAATCATGTCAACTGGATTTCTATTTTCTTAGTGGAAACGTTTCACTCCTTATCCAAGGAGCTTCCTAGACTGTGAAGTCCTCATTGGGACCGGTGGCAAGCTAGAAATAGGGATCTACAGGAAACCCACACACACAGATCAATACCTGATGTTTGACTCCCACCATCCACTGCAGCACAAACTAGGAGTCATCAGGACATTGTCACACAGAGCAGAAACCATCCCCACCTCCATGGATTCCAAAAAGAATGAAAAGCAGCATCTGAGAACAGCTCTGCAGGCCTGTGGATATCCAAATTGGGCCTTCACCAAATCTAAGTCTACCAGACCTAAAACAGCGACAGATAGGGCTGAGACTCAGAGTAAACGGAAGAACCTGGTCATTCCTTACATGGCTGGCGTGTCTGAAAAGATCAAACGGATATTTGGCAAACACCACATACCTGTATATTTCAAACCCACCAACACACTGAGACAGAGGCTTGTACACCCCAAAGATCAAACTCCAAAACACAAGGAAAGCAATGTAGTGTATGCAATCCAGTGCAGTGAGGAGTGCTCTGAACTCTACATTGGAGAAACCAAACAACCTTTGTACAGGAGGATGGCCCAACACAGGAGAAGTAACACCACAGGACCAGAGTCAGCAGTTTATCTTCATCTAAAGGAAAAAGGACACTCATTTGAGGACATTAATGTTCACATTTTAGACAGAGAAGATAGGTGGTTTGAGAGAGGGGTCAAGGAATCCATTCATGCCAACTTGGAAAATCCTTCCTTGAATAGAGGTGGGGGCCTCAGGCATAACCTTTCCCCTATCTTCCTTCCTGCTTTGTCTTCTGTGCCTAGGAAGATTAAGACCATTTCACAAGCTCAACAGCAGCAGGGTAATCTTAACGATCCTCCTTTAGATGATAAAGGGACTTAGAAACAAACATCTCAAAAATAACCATGACCTAGCCCCAGGTGCAAGGTCACACAGCCAGCCTAGAAACATATTTAAGGATTCCCTTACTAACTTTACTCAGACTGAAGAAGCTCCTTGGATAAGGAGTGAAACGTTTCCACTAAGAAAATAGAAATCCAGTTGACATGATTCAAGCCACAAACTATGATGAAAGTTTTATCTCTTTTCTACAAGACTGTTCTGCTTAGGATACATAGATAACAAATACAAATAACATTTTTTTTCTGCATAAACTGCCTTGCTGACCTAGACAAAAACTCCCATATTACACAGAATATGTGTAACACAGAATAAGAGAGAGTGACTGGCCCAAGGTCACCCAGCCGGCTTCCATGCCTAAGGCGGGACCAGAACTCTCAGTCTCCTGGTTTGCCATTGGCTCCTTCCTAGGGCTGAGAGACAGGGATTGGCCCAAGGTCACCCAGCCGGCTTTCATGCCTAAGGTGGGACTAGAACTCTTAGTCTCCTGGTTTCTAGCCTGGTGCCTTAACCACTACACCAAACTGGCTCTCAGTTTGCAATAGAGTTGCAAACAGTTGCAAAGAGGGAAAATGTCCTCTCCTCCTACCATGAGCCATGAAGTAGGGGTATTAATGGAAATATGTTTATATATGACTTACAACATATTCATCTATTTTCATATTCATGTTGACCTCTTAGGTCCCTTCCAACACTATGATTCTATGAGAAAGCAAAAATCTTAACCTTCTCCTGCGTAGCAGGAGTGCTACTGGGTCTGCCTTCAGGCTAAACATTCCCAGGTTCCTCCCTCTCTCTTCGTGGAACTTAGTGTCTCATTCTGAAACCATCTCTGTTGCCCCTCTCTGAACGTTCACACGCGATACTCATATGTTCCGTCCGTCCTATGTCTGCATTAATCTGATATCTCTAAAAAAAATTACACTATTTGAATCTAAATATCTAGTTCTGGTGTTTTCTCCTAAGACACTGCCTTTCTTTCCAAATGACATTTATGCTATAAGTGTCCTAAAACGTTAGGGGTATCCTAGACTTGGAACAGGGTCTGCTTCCTTGCTCTGGAAGAATTCAGATTACAGCATCCCAGACAGAGGACTGTCTAGTATACCCAAAGGAAAGGAAAGGTTCCCCTGTGCAAGTCGTGAGTCATGTGACCCCTTCCGCAACGTTTTCCTGGCAGACTATAGAGCGGGGTGGTTTGCCATTGTCTTCCCCAGCCGTAATTACCTTTCTCCCAACAAGCTGGGTACTCATTTTACCGACCTCGGAAGGATGGAAGGCTGAGTCAACCTGAGCCGGCTACCTGAGAACCAGCTTCCGCTGGGATCGAACTCAGGTCGTGGGGAGAGTTTTGATTGCAATACTGCCACCTACCACTCTGCGCCACACGAGGCTCTACCCCAAACACACCCGCAAAAGGAACTTGACTGATTGGCTCCTCTGCTATACTGCGCTTATCATTAAGAAAAGTTTTTCCCCCACATCCCATTGGAATCTCCCTTAAAAGGTAAAGGTAAAGGTTCCCCCCGCACATTTGTGCAGTCGTGTCCGACTCTAGGGGCCGGTGCTCATCTCCGTTTCTTAGCCAAAGAGCCAGCATTGTCTGAAGACGCTTCCACGGTCATGTGGCCAGCATGACACGTGCGGAACACTGTTACCATCCCACTGAAGTGGTACCTATTTATCTACCTGCATTTGCATGCTTTCGAATTGTTAGGTTGGCAAGAGCTGGAGCTAGTGCGGGAGCTCACTCCGCACGCGGGGCTAGGGATTCGAACCTCTGAACTTGCGACCTTCCGACTGACAAGCCTGGCGTCTTACCTGCTGAGCCACCACGCCCCTTGAATCTCCCTTACTGTTGCTTAAATTCATTCTTCCATGTCTGGCACTCAGACTATAGAAAACAGGGCTTGCTGTTCTGTGTGACATCCTTTCAGGTGTTCGTAGGACATCTAGTAGTTCAGCTTGATGTGAGAAACCCAGCCCTTAGCACAGTGTTTTTCAAACTTGGCAACTTTAAGATGTGTGGACTTCAACTCCCAGAACTCCCCAGCCAACACATCTTAAAGTTGCCAAGTTTGAAAAACATTGTCTTAGCACATTGCATTCTATATCTCTGGGTGTTATCTATGATGGGGACAATATATGATGCCCAAACCAACTAAGGTTCAGTGGACTATGTTGTCTGAAACCAGGCTGTTGTGCTAATTCAGAAAATCACAGCGCTCTGAACCATAAAGCTTGACCATCATCTTGCTGGGCTGGTTTGCAAAAAGGACTGTGCTGCAATGCCAAAAGGCCTTCTGGAGCTCCGCAGGCATTCATCACACCACTACCCTCACCCCCTTTGGTCAGGCGAAATGAAGTTTCCAGTCCTGGTCCAGCATGGACTCATCACAGCTGCCACCTTCAGGATGCTGCTGGGATTGCACCCTAAAAGGCACCTCCTCTGTTTGATCCATGCTCCCTGATCTTCTCTCATCTCTCTTTCCCCCTCCTTTTAAAACTTCATTACTGGCCATTAAAGCACAAGGCACTTGTGCTTTTCCTGCTCTGTGCAATGAGTTCCCACAATCCTAGAAGTAAAAGTGGAGCTTGCAGGGAGTTTGGGAGTTTATTCTGAAATGTTTTATATTTGACAATTTAGCAGGATGCCTTCATCTCACTATGTGGGGTCTTCATTTTGATGCGTGGATGTAGCTGTAAAGGGGCTTTGCATATCAAGAAGCCCAGTAGCCTTTAAAGGAGGCTTCCTTATAAGCACCTTCCCCAAGGGAAGTGACCCAAAAGGTGTAATATGTGTACAGAAAAACCCACTTCTTTCTCTTCAGCAGAAATTTGATAATCTATGCATATATAAAGGGGCGTGGTGGCTCAGCGGGTAAGATGCCAGGCTTGTCGATCGGAAGATCACATGTTCGGAGGTTTGAATCCCTAGTCCCATGTGATGGAGTGAGCTCCCGCACTCGCCCCAGCTCTTGCCAACCTAGCAATTCGAAAGCATGCAAATGCAAGTAGATGAATAGGTACCACTTCGGTGGGTAGGTAACAGCGTTCTGCGTCATGCGGCCACATAACCGTGGAAGCGTCTTCGGACAACGCTGGCTCTTTGGCTAACAAACGGAGATGAGCACCGGCCCCTAGAGTCGGACACGACTGCACAAATGTGCGGGGGGAACCTTTACCTTTACCTTATGCATATATAAGGAGATACTTTTTAATGGTATGCTTACACTATAAGCAATGAAAATGGAAGGGTTTTGTGTGATGAATACCTGCTGGACCTGAAGGCATAAAGGACAATTAATTAACTTGGCATACCATCAACTACCAAAGTCTCTTGGAGGTTTACGGTAAAAACCCCCCTTTTTAAAACCAAGACATTAAGAATAGATATATATATTTAAAAATGGTTGAAATAGCAATTAAAACAAATGAAAACAATTAAAATTCATAATTCAATTAAAACCAGGGTCTTTTAAAAAGCTAGCATTTTTAGAATTGCATTTCAAAGAGAAATGGGACAGTGAGAGGGAAACTTCAGTCCCAAACGGCTGCCAGCAGAGCTGCTAGGTGAGCCTTCTCAGATCATCTCAGTAAGCTTGGAGGTTGGTATGGAAAGAGGTGTTTTCTCAGCTGAGCCTGGACCTAAGCTGGGTAGGACTTTAAAGAGAATGATCAGCATTTTGAATTTTGTCTGGAAATGAACTGACAACCATTTGCTGCCTTAGTCATAGACTATGACATGGGAAATGTACCATTCAGCCGTAAAAGCTATATAGAACCAGCCAGATTGAAACCCTACCACAAGATCTTAACTACAGTGCTGAGTTTTACACGAATTGATGTTTCTAGACTAGGCACTCAAAGTTACCAATGCATGCACTGCAGTTTTGAAGTCATAATCTTGCAGTTGGCATCTCAACCGAAGCTGATAATATGCGCTCCTGGTTATTGCCTTAATCTGGAAATCAGAAGAGAAACACCCCATAACTGCATATCTGTTTCTTCTGGAAGACTCAAATCTTATTCTGACAGGTAGATCTACCGCCTGTGTGGAATTATGTCCCCTCACAATAAGCACCTCCGTCTTGTCTGGATTCAATTTCAGTTTGTTATTCCTCATTCAGCCCATTACTGACTGCAGGCAGACATTCAGGGCAGCCCCAGCATCTCCTGAAGATGCCACAGAGAAATAGATCTGGGTGTCACCAGCATACTGATAGCATCTAGCTCCAAACCCCCTGATAGTCTCCCCCAGTGGTTTCAAGTAGATACTGAAAAACAAAACCACTGCAAAGAAATCATTACTTATTCCTAAATCTCTCTGGCAATCCAGAAAATACCATGGTTGATGGTATCAAAAGCTGATGAGAAGTCAAGAGCAAACAATCTTCTGTCGGTCCCCAAAGGTTGTCATGCTGCTCAAGGCAGTCTGAACCTGTAGTTTGCTCTGAGATCAGTCTGGAGTGAGCCAAGATACTCTGCTTCCTCCAGGACTGCTTACAGTTGTGAAGCCACCACTTTCACAATCACCTTACCCAACCTTGGGAGATTAGAGAGTGGTTTATAATTGCCCATTTCAGGGCAGTCTTCTTAAAGGAAAAGTTTGATAATTACCTTCTTTAAAGAAGAAGTAATCTGCCTTGCTATATCTCTGCAAAACATTTATGATGTTAATTAAAGGGTCTCAACCTCCCAGAAAGATGATACAAATCAACTTGGGTAAGGATTCTGAGAAGTAGTGGTGGAATGTACTGCTCCAAGGAACCAATCACACCCTCAAGTATCACAAACGGAAAATGATCCAGTCTATCTATACAAAAGGAGTTATTTATTTTATTTATTTATAATTCAAATTTTGCCACCGCCCATCTCCCCCAGAAAGGGGGACTCTGAGTTATAACTGATGGAGTATTGAAGGTTAATAAAAGAACTCCAAGCAGCTAACAACAATCTTGCAGAGTAGATGTGTGAACCAGCAGGGAACTTGCACCTTAAGCTTAACTGCGTTCAGAAATAAATTCAGTCTTCACACATTAGTTAGATGAAGAAAAATAGAGATGGCTTACATATATTCAGTAGATCTGGATACGAGTAGATTTATTTATTTTATTTTATTATTCAAATTTATATGACCGCCCATTTCCCCCAACGGGGGACTCTGGGCGGCTTACAATAAAATAGATTCATAGTAGATCTGCGTGCGAGATGGAATGGACGAGAGCTGCATGGTGCAGCCCTCCTGCTTGCAGGTGTGCCCCAAAGAGTAATGGAGAATGAGAATCCCCAAACCAAGGAGGGGGAGGAAGAGGAAATCAGGTGACCCAGGTAACATCCCACAAGCACAGTAGAGATGCGTTTACTAGAAAGACCCCCTATTATGCTTATGAGACAATGCTGAGTTGACTCCTGATAATCCCAACACCCCTTCTCAAGTTAGCATGTCTCAGAGTCCATAAGGTTCAATTTCTTCCACAGTTCTTGGTAACTGCTCCTCGGCAACGGCTTTGTGAGAATGTCCGCAGTCATGTTCTTTGTGGGACAATAGTCTAGTCTGACTATTCCTTGCTCTTGCAAGTCTCTTACTGCATGATACTTAACATCAATGTGTTTAGTTTTCCCATTAATCCTTTCTGACTGTGAGAGCCTAATACAACTTTGGTTATCTTCGTAGACCTGAATAGGGGTAGATTCCTCTATCCCCATGTCTTCAAGCAGTAGCTTGAGCCATGAAACCTCTTTGCATGTTTCTGCTGCTGACACATACTCCGCCTCTGTGGAGGAATGTGTGATTGTATCTTGCTTACGGCTTCACCAGCTTACTGCCCCACCCCCATAGAAAAATACATGCCCACTAGTGGATTTACGGTCAGTAATGTCTTCTGCCCAATCTGCATCTGTAAACCCCACTAGTTTAGGATTGTCAGTGGCTGGTATCTTTAGTTTTAGGTGTATAGTCCCCTTCAGGTACCTTCCCACCCGCTTAATACCGGTCCAGTCTCTCTGTGTGGGTGTGCTAGTTTTTCTGCATAGAATGTTTACTGCAGCTGCTATGTCTGGCCAGTGGTAGTGGCTAGATACAATAGCTTACCTATGGCACTTTTATAGCCATTGTTCTCTGGTGAGAGTTCACTAGGTTCCTGTTGCTTGTGGAAACCTGTTTCCATTGGTGTTGGCATAGGATTGGCATTTTGCAGTCCTAAGCTTTCCAACAGTTCTAGGATCTTTTGCTTCTGGCTTAGAAGACAGCTTCCATCTTCTTCCTTTTCAATCTGTATCCCCAAGTAGTAGCTGGCGTTGCCCAGATGCTTGACTTCTTTGTTCAGGTTGGACATGATTTCATCAAAGTCTCCTTTGTTATTATGGCAGATCACCAAATCATCCACATAACAAAGAATGTACACCTCTCTGCCATTTCTGTGTCTTGTGTAGAGACAGGGATCAGCTTGGCCTTGGACAAAACCTTGGTTAAGATGTACTTGGTTCAACTTCTTATTCCATGCTCTTGCTGCTTGCTTCAGGCCATAAATCCCCTTCTGAAGTTTGCAAACAAGTTGCTGTGTCTTGGGATCGGCGAAGCCTGGAGGTTGTAGCATGTACAGTTCTTCCTCTATCTCTCCATGTAGAAATGCAGTTTTTACATCTAGGTGTTCAACACTCATGTTCCTGGAAGCAGATAGACTCAGGAGCATTGTGATTGTGGTATGTTTTGTTATATATTTTATGATTTTGAAAGAATCTGGAAAGTTCTGTTTTAAAAAGTCAGGCTGAGAAGTTTTTTTCTGTTGGAGTCAGGAAGGCTCATGTTTAACTCCCTCCTTAGGAATGTTAATTATTGGTGCCTGAAGGTCTTTAGCTTGAACTGACCAATCAGAATGTTACCTGTTGTTTCTTTTCCAAATAAGTAATAGGTGAGCTGAGTCAGGGTGGTCACATGCTAAACGTTGTCCACTCAGATAATGCCAAGTTGTTATTGTAAAGGCTTTATATTGTAAATCTTCCTTTTGTGTTTAAGACAACTGGCTGCAGCTATGTAGTAATTCATATGTAAATAGCCATGTGTTCTTCTCGGCTGAGATGAGCAGTAAGTTAACTTTCAGTTTTGTTTCTTTGTTTTAAAATAAAAGCAGCATTTTTTCTACTGCAAATGTTCAGTTTATTGATCTCAATATTTCTATAACTCTGATCTCAGAATTATTAAACAATAAAAGGTTATGGGCCCAGCAAAGCTCAGAGAGAAAAAAAATCAGAGACAAAAATTATAGAAATATGAAAAGAGGAGAGCTGAACAATTTTGTTTGCATTTGAAAAGGCAAGTGAGGAAAGCAGCGAAGGAGGCTTTTGTTTTTGAAACTTGCTGGAAGCTACAAGCGGTTTCTGTTTGAGGAGGAGTCAAGCCTCATGTTTTTCAAGCCTCGTGGTTTATCCCAACAGGGGAGGAAGAAGCAATGGTGGCTGCTGTTTCAAGTTATCAAGGTATGCCCTTGGAAAGGCTTTCTAATACTAATTATTTGAACTGGTCTTTGAAAATGGAGAGTTTTTTGAGGAGAGAAGATTTGTGGTCTCCAATAGTTGATGCAATTCCTGCAAATCCTAATCAAGCTTGGCTGAGACGGGATGAGAAATGTAAAGCTTCCATTATTTTAGCTGTGCAATATGACCATCTTGTACATGTGCATGGTGTAGAAACATCCAAGGAATTATGGGACTCTACGTGATTTATATGTGAAAACTTCTTGTGGAAGCAAGGTTATTTTAACCAAAAAGCTGTACAAAGCTTATTTGCCGGAGCATGGAAATTTGCCAGAGCATCTTCATAAACTTCAGCAATACTTTGTGGAGCTTCAGGAATGTGGTTTAGAGTTTACTCCTCTTATGAAAGCTTACATTATGCTGTCTTTGCTGAATGATTCCTGGGACACTTTAATTTGCACTATGGAGGGAATCCCTGAAGCTGATATAACTCCATCATTCGTGTCTGCTCGTCTTCTTGCTGAAAAGGCAGGAAAAAGCTGTGTCTAATTCTTCAATAAAGTCTTCACGTGAAAAGCCAAAAGAACGGAAAAGCTTTGAATTTCAAGCTGCTGCATTTTCAAGCAGGCGTTGCTTTCAATGTGGATCACCTGGGCATCTTCGCAAGGACTGTGACCAGTTGCTTAAAGGTAAGAAGATTTTTCAGAAGAAAGAAGCAACAACCAGAAAGAAGGCTCTACAATCTTCTCATATTGCACAGGTTGTTGAAAGCTGTGATAATAAAGAATTATGGATCCTCGATAGCAGAACAAATAATCATATCACTAATAATAAAGATTCTTTTGTGTCTTTGTCTAAAACTAACGAACAAAGTGTTTCCTTAGCTGATGGATCTATGTCTAAGATCATGGGTCAAGGTGATATGTATCTTCCATGTTTGGGGGAAACTGTTAAAAATGTTTTATTTGTGCCTAATTTTCAAAGTAATCTTTTGTCTGTGGGTCATTTAGTAGCATCTGGGTATGTTATAACTTTTAAGAAAGAGGGTTGTGAAATTAGGAAGGATGGTAATATGGTTGCCAAATGTCTGCAGAAAGATTATCTTTACATTGTGCAGAAAGCTGAGAAGCAAACAGCAAAGGCTGTGTTTGAGAATACTCCCATACATGACCAGTGTATCCATTTAATGCATAGGAGGTTTGCTCATGCTAATTTTAAGTACATATCACAAATGCCTAGTTTTTCTGCTGATTTAAAATTAAAATCTTGTGATAGGTATTTGGATTGTTCAGTTTGCAAGCAAAATAAGACAACCAGAGCTCCTGTAAAAAAAGGTTGCTGATAGAACCACTTCTAGACCTCTAGAAATAATTCATTCTGATGTAATAGGTCCCTTCCCTCCTAGTCTTGGAGGAGCAAGGTACATTTTGACCTTCATAGATGATTTTTCCAGGTACACATTCATTTATTTGTTAAAACACAAAGATGAGGTCTTTGACAAATTTAAAAGTTTTGTAACTTGGGCAATGGAAAATTCCCAAAGCCTGTGTCTGCCTTGCAATCAGACAGAGCTGGAGAGTATCTATCCACAAAGTTTAAAAGCTTTTTGTCAGAAAAAGGGATAGAGCACATTTTATCGAATCCTTATTCGCCAGAACAGAATTCTGTGGCAGAGAGGAAAGGGCGAACATTGCAGGAAGCCATGATGTGTTTGCTTAAGGATGCCAGTTTACCTTTTAGGTTTTGGGGAGAAGCTGTTTCTACAGCTTGTTATGTTCAAAACAGGCTGTTTAACAGTGCAATACAGGATGTGCCATTTCATTTGTTCTATGGTGTTAAACCTAAGGTAAATCATCTCAGAATTTTTGGGAGCGCAGCTTGGGTGCACATTCCTAAACAGCTGAGGTGCAAGGGGGCTTCCAGAACAAATAAAGCAATCTTTGTTGGGTATGAACAGAGTCAGAGGAGCTACAGGTTCATACTGGATAATCAACTGATAATTAGTAAAAGTGCTTCTTTTGCTGAGCAGAATTAGGATAAAATAAACTCTAGTTCTTCAGTTGATTTATCCATGAGGGAACAGCAAAGTTTTGCTGATGGTGATTTGCAGGAATCACCTAGTGAAGTCAATGAGCAGGAAGTTGACTTGTTTGGGAAGTCAGAGGTTTCTGAGGAAAATGGTGGAAATCAGAATGTAAGTCCTGTCCTACCTCGCAGGTCTGAAAGGATTAATAAGGGGGTTCCATCTGATCGTTATCAGGTAGATGTAGTGAAAGCATTTCACATTCACACAGAACCTGAATCTCTAGAGCAAATCAATGAGATGCCACCTGAAATAGCTGCTGGCATGAAGCCATGCAGCAGGAATTAGATTCCTTAAAGGAAAATAAAACCTGGAAATTGGTGAGTCTGACTCCCAATCAGAGGTGTATGGATTGTAGGTGGGTGTTTAAATTGAAAAAAGATTCAGATGGTAAAATTCAAAAGTATAAAGCAAGGTTGGTAGCAAAAGGTTTTACTCAAAGAAAAAATGTGGATTATGACAAAACTTTTGCTCCAGTGACAAAAGCTGAATCTATCAGGTTGCTGCCATTAAAGAAAATATCACTATGATATTCAAACTGCTTTTCTGTATGGTGATTTGGAGGAAAAATTATTTATGCAACAACCTCCTGGATATGAAAAAGAAAAACATCTTCTGTGTGAATTGCAAAAATCCATTTATGGATTGAGATAGTCGGCTCGTTGCTGGAATATTAAATTGGACCAAACTTTACAAAATTTTGGGTTTCCGAAGGGAATTGCTGATCCATGTGTGTATGTAAAGAATGATAAGCAAGGTGTAATGTACTTATGCTTGTATGTGGATTATTTGTTGCTGCTCACATCATCAGATAAACAAAAAGCATGATTTTGAGGTTTGTATGAAAAACAATTTCACATTGAAATGTCTTGGAGCAGTTAATAATTACTTAGGATTAGAAATTCATAGAGAAAAAGATGGCAGTTTTCTCATAAGTCAGAGTAGTAAAGTTAAGAGACTGCTGGAAGATTTTAAGATGCAAGACTGTAAGTCTGTTTCCTCCCCCATGCTTCCTGAATTTCTAAAAGAGGAGGGAGAAAAGGGGGATGATGAGTTGTCTGAAGCAGATAGCTTCAGATCAGCGATTGGTAGTTTGCTTTATATTGCAAACAATAACAGGCCCGATATTTCAAACAGTGTGTCTATTTTGACCAGATATGTGGAACATCCCACATTTGTTGCAAAGTCTGGATTAAAAAGGCTTTTTCATTATTTACAGGGCATCGAAGATTATTGTTTAAGATTGTCTGCTACAGACACAGAGGAAAAATTAGAGTGCTGGTGTGATTCAGATTGGGCTGGGGATCTCAGTGATAGGAAGTCTACTTCTGGAACTGTAATTAAATTTGCTAAGTCAACTATTGCATGGTATTCCAGAAAACAAACAGTAGTAGCTATCAGCACGGCTGAAGCTGAATTTTATGCATTGGCACAACTCTGCAATGAGGTAGTCTGGTTTACACAATTGTTGCAAGACATTGGAGTCATTTTAAACCAGCCTGTAACAATTTATGAAGACAACCAGGCGTGTATACACTTAGCTTTATCGGAAGGTTCCAGAAACTGAACAAAGCACATTGATGTTCGTTTTCATCTTGTTAAAGATTTTATAGTCAAGAAAAGGGTTATTTTAAAATACTGTGATACTAAATTAATGTTGGCTGATATTTTTATCAAGCCTTTGGCTGGTATTAGGCACAATTAAATGGTAGCAAAATTGGGCTTATTTCCAAATTCTTTCTAGTCATAAAAAGGGGAGTGTTATATATTTTATGATTTTGAAAGAATCTGGAAAGTTCTGTTTTAAAAAGTCAGGCTGAGAAGTTTTTTTCTGTTGGAGTCTGGAGGGCTCATGTTTAACTCCCTCCTTAGGAATGTTAATTATTGGTGCCTGAAGGTCTTTAGCTTGAACTGACCAATCAGAATGTTACCTGTTGTTTCTTTTCCAAATAAGTAATAGGTGAGCTGAGTCAGGGTGGTCACATGCTAAATGTTGTCCACTCAGATAATACCAAGTTGTTATTGTAAAGGCTTTATATTGTAAATCTTCCATTTGTGTTTAAGACAACTGGCTGCAGCTATGTAGTAATTCATATGTAAATAGCCATGTGTTCTTCTCGGCTGAGATGAGCAGTAAGTTAACTTTCAGTTTTGTTTCTTTGTTTTAAAATAAAAGCAGCATTTTTTCTACTGCAAATGTTCAGTTTATTGATCTCAATATTTCTATAACTCTGATCTCAGAATTATTAAACAATAAAAGGTTATGGGCCCAGCAAAGCTCAGAGAGAAAAAAAATCAGAGACAAAAATTATAGAAATATGAAAAGAGGAGAGCTGAACAATTTTGTTTGCATTTGAAAAGGCAAGTGAGGAAAGCAGCGAAGGAGGCTTTTTTGTTTTTGTATCTTTGTACTTCTCCATTTTCATCTTGTTTGGCTTTGAAAACCCATTTGCATCCTATGGCTTTCTTGCCTTTTGGTAGTTTTGTCAAAGTCCGTATTTTGTTCTTGTGTAGAGCTTCTAGCTCTTCTTGTACTGCTTTCTTCCACTTGCTTGCTTCATCTGGTGGCATTTACTGCACTTCGTTCCATGATGCAGGTTCTTTTGGTAACGATGACCTTGCGAGGTAGGTGAGTCTCTTGGCTGGAACTCCTTTGTTGGGTCATGATGAGCATCTTGGAGCAGGTTCAGGAGTGGTACTTGGTGGTACAACCCCTTCTGCATCCTTGGCCTCGTCATCTGACTGGTGAAGTTTCTGCCTGGGCTTCTATCTCCCTCTGGGCCGGTGTGGTGGTTGTCTCTTCGGATGTTGGGCTAAACATCTCAAGCTGGTAACTGCTGCTGTTGGTTTCTGTGCAGTCATCATCAGCATGTCTATGGTAGCCTTTCTCTCGTTCATCGAAATACACCATTCTGCATGTGCTTATTTTTCCTGTCTTCGGGTTCAGGATTCTGTATCCCTTGCTTCCTGGAGCATACCCAATCGTGATGCCTTCTTCATCTCTGGGGTCTAGTTTGGATCTCTTTTCTTTTGATATGTGTGCATAAGCTTTGGATCCAAACAATGGACATCTTACCATGTCCATTAGTGAGCAATTTTTCCTTTCAGCAACTCCATTTTGTTCAGGTGTGTATGGAGTGGTTAGTCTGTGTTCTATGCCTAACTCTAAGGTATATTTGCATGGTTTGTGAAATGAACTCACCTCCTTGATCGTTTTGAAGGGCTTGAGGGGTTATGTTGAACTTGTTGGTCACCATGGCTACATACGCTTTCAGCATGTCCGCTGTTTGGGATTTCTCCTTCAATAGGTAGGTCACACAATATCTGGAAAAATCATCTGTAAAACATAAAATGTATTTATTTCCGCCCGCTGATGCTTGAAGAGGTCCACACAAATCAGTGTGGATTAGTTCGAGTGGCTTAGTTGCCCACCTTTCCCTTTGTTTGGGTATGGCTCATCTTGTTGCTTTTCCTTTGATGCATATCACACATTTTGATTGGCATTTATCATGGTTGCTTATTTCAAAATCTCTTACCATGCCTTGTTTTCATCTTAAAATTGTGTTAAAATCACAGTGCGCAAAACGCCTGTGCCAGGTGGTGGCACCATTGTCCTCCTTTTGCTGCCGATAGGCAAGGCTGACATCTGGTGGCAGTTGTTTGCAGTGCACCTGGTAAATGCCATCCTTTTGAAAACCTGTAACATAAATCTTTTCTCCACTGGTGACTTTGCATTGTCTATTGGCATCAAAAATCACATTAAAACCTTTGTTGTTCAATGTTGAGACACTCAGTAAATTGGCTTCTAGGTCTGGTACAAAGATTGTTGCCATAAGATCTTTGTGTTCATTTCCATTGAAGCATTGCAATGGCACACTTCCTTTTCCTTGAATCAAAATTGAATTGCCATCTGCTAATGTTATGCTTCCTTCTGGTTTTTCACTTAGCTCACAAGTCACTTTTATTCCCACATAGATGCCTGCTGCCCCCCGAATTGATTACCCATCGTCTGGGGCATTTATTGATATCAGCTTTAAGAACAGTATCAGCTTTATAAACTGTGTGTAAAGATTTTTCACTTTTAAAAGATTTTCCCTTGGAAAAAAAATATTTCTTGTCCCTGCTTCTGCAAAACTTGGCAAAATGTCCTGGTTTCTTGCAAGCATTACAGACAATAGTCTTTTTGGTATTCTGATTTCTCATTAATTGCCCTGGCTCATGTTTACCATTTGTTGTTAGGTAACCACGGGTTATAGCCCAGGGTCCCCATTGGGGGAGATGGGCGGTAATATAAATCTAATAAAATAAATAAAAATAAAATAAATAAACCAATGTCTCTGCTAGGCAATCTATTGTTATGCAAAACCTCTTGCCTCTGATATTTTGATCTAATTGCTCCCAGAAGCTGAGAAAAATTCTTGCCTTCTAAATTCATACCAGCAACGAATGGGAAAAATCTATTTGGTAACGTGCCTAGCAAAAAAGACATCTTTAAGTTTTTCATTCATGAGATTTTCAACTGTGCTCATCTTATCAAAGATTCCCTGTATTCTGATCAGGTGGTCATTTACATTTCCACTGTCTTCCAAATTACATGCATGCAGTTCTTGCAACAAAGATATCACTTTCTGATCATCAGCTTCTGAATATAGGGTGCATAAATTCTCAATCATTTCCTTAGCAGTAGAAATATTTTTAATCTCTGCTAATCTGTGATATGGAAGAGATCTAGCAATGAGAATTTTAGCTCTCTTATCCTTTTTCTTCCATTGTTTATTGGCTTCCTCCCCATCCTCTGGTTTTGGTTCTGGTGAATCCAGAGCATCCAAACAATCTTCAAAATCTATCTGAATCCTTAATCTGAACAGCCATGCTGAGTAATTATCCTCAGCCAATCTTGGTATAGGGGGAGCCCCCTCCTGTTTCTCCATTGTTTAGACAGAGGGGGAAAAATTCAGAACTTAGCTTTTTAATTGTGCAAGTGGCTTCCCTTTTTGTGGCTGTGATGCCAACAAAAAATAAACTTTTCAAGAGATCAGTACTGCACTGGTTTGTACTGGTCTTGTGCTGGGCCCATAAACCTTGATGGACTCTTGAAGGTTAATAAAAGAACTCCAAGCAGCTAACAACAATCTTGCAGAGTAGAAGCATGAACCAGCAGGGAACTTGCACCTTAAGCTTAATTGCATTCAGAAATAAATTCAGTCTTCACACATTAGTTAGATGAAGAAAAATAGAGATAGCTTACATTTATTCAGTAGATCTGGATACGAGTAGATTCATAGTAGATCTGCGTGCAAGCGAGATGGAATGGACGAGAGCTGTGTGGTGCAGCCCTCCTGCTTGCAGGTGTGCCCCAAAGAGTAATGGAGAATGAGAATCCCCAAACCAAGGAGGAGGAGGAAGAGGAAATCAGGTGACCCAGGTAACATCCCACAAGCACAGTAGAGATGCATTTACTAGAAATACCCCTTATTATGCTTATGAGACAATGCTAAGGACTCCTGATAATCCCAACAATAACACCCCCACTTCAATAGCTGACTCTATCAAAGGCGGCAGCCAGACTTTATCCACAAAAACCTCCTAATTGAAAGGGCTGTGCAACAAGACTCTGGAAGAATGAGGCAGGGATACAAGTCAGACCAACTCACAATTCCCAAAACAGCAGGCTGTTAGCATGCTAATGCAAAATGAGGAGGAAAACATGGCTTCTTCACTGCACTTATCACAATTAACCCTGACATATTTGCCATCTGGTATTTATACATCATATTTGTACTTTTATGTATATCTTATATATATGTATGTATGTATGTATATGTATTTTGTATTTTAATATGTTGTTTTTATTGTTGTGAACCGCCCAGAGTCGTCCTGTATGAGTTGGGAGGTCGAGAAGTCTAATAAATAAATAAACAAACAAACAAGCCTTCAAACTGACTTTATGCTAAGCCCAATCAGGTTTGAATCGGGTCTCTTTCCACTTTGCTGCTTCAACTCCTGCAGTTCATCCTTGAACCACAGGTCCATCTTGGAAGCAGATGGGACACAGCGGCTTTGGAGCAACTTTGTTGACAAAGTCACAGGATCCTTTATCACTCTCTACTGGTTTTGTTTGTTGTTTATTCGTTCAGTCGCTTCCAACTCTTTGTGACCAGAGCTTCCTGTCGGCCGTCGCCATCCCCAGCTCCCCCAAGGTTGAGTCCGTCACCTCCAGAATATCATCCATCCATCTTGCCCTTGGTTGGCCCCTCTTCCTTTGGCCTTCCACTTTCCCTAGCATTAGCATCTTCTCCAGGGTATCCTGTCTTCTCATTATGTGGCCAAAGTACTTCAGTTTTGCCTTTAATATCATTCCCTCAAGTGAGCAGTCTGGCTTAATTTCCTGAAGTATGGAGTGGTTTGATCTTCTTGCAGTCCAAGGCACTCTCAGAATTTTCCTCCAACATCACAGTTCAAAATCATCTATCTTCCTTTGCTCGGCCTTCCTTATGGTCCAGCTCTCGCAGCCATAGGTTACTATGGGGAATACCATTGCTTTAACTATGTGGACCTTTGTTGTCAGTGTGATGTCTCTGCTCTTAACTATTTTATCTAGATTTGCCATTGCTCTCCTCCCAAGAAGTAGATGTCTTCTGATTTCCTGGCTGCAGTCAGCATCTGCAGTAATCTTTGCACCTAGAAATACAAAGTCTGTCACTGCCTCCACTTTTTCTCCCTCTATTTGCCAGTTATCAATCAAGCTGGTTGCCATAATCTTGGTTTTTTTGAGGTTTAACTGCAACCCAGCTTTTGCACTTTCTTCTTTTACCTTCATCATGAGGCTCCTCAGCTCCTCCTCGCTTTCAGCCATCAAAGTGGTATCATCTGCATATCTGAGATTGTTAATGTTTCTTCCAGCGATTTTAACTCCAGCCTTGGATTCATCAAGCCCAGCACGTCATATGATGTGTTCTGCATACAGGTTGGATAGGTAGGGTGAGAGTATACAACCCTGCCATACTACTTTCCCAATCTTAAACCAGTCCGTTGTTCTGTGGTCTGTTCTTACCGTTGCTACTTGGTCATTATACAGATTCCTTAGGAGGCAGACAAGATGACTTGGTATCCCCATACCACCAAGAACTTGCCACAATTTGTTATGATCCATGTTGCATATATTTTTTATGTCTTGAAAAATGGAAGGCTAGTTTTAAAAGCCAAGCCTCAAACTTTTTTCCTAGAGCACATGTTCACCCCCCTTTCTCAGGAATGTTAATTTACTTGGAGCCTGGTAGTCTGGCTTGCTTGAACCAATGAGAATTACCTGTTTAAGCTTTGCCCATATTGGGAATCTGTTGCCTAGGTGTTTGGTCACATGCTAAACCTTGTCCACTCAGATATGGCCAAGTTGCAATTGTAAAGTTTTAAAAGTGTTATCTCTGCTTTTGTTTTGGTCTCTCTGATCTCTGCTATCTCTTTGTCTTCATTGTGTTTCTAAAATGTAAGTACTTAAGCCATGTGCTTCTTTTCTGCTGAAGAAAAGCAAGATTCAATTTTGTTCTTTTGTTTTAAATAAAGCAACGTTTTTTTTACTGCAAGCTTGTCTCTCAATATTTTCCATAACTCTGATCACAAATTTTATGAAACAACAAAAGGTTCTGTGCCCAGCAAATGCTTTCTGGATCAGAGATAATACTTATGGAAAGAGGAGAGCTGAACTGTTTCATCTGCATTTGAAGAGGTTTTGTTTGTTTTTGAAACTTGCTGGCAGTTACAAAGCAGTTTCACTTGGAGGTGGAGTTTCAAGCCTTGTGTTTTCTAGCCTCGTGGATTACTCCATCAGGGGAGAAAGAAGCTACAATGGCGGCTGCTGGATCTTCAAGTTTTCAAGGTATGCCCCTGGAAAAGCTTTCTAATACTAATTATTTGAACTGGTCTTTGAAAATGGAGAGTTTCTTGAGGAGAGAAAATTTGTGGTCTGCTATTTCTGACCAAATCCCTCAGAATCCAGATCAAGCCTGGATGAGGAAAGATGAGAAATGCAAAGCCTCCATTATTTTGGCTGTTGAGGATTCTCAGCTTATACATGTAAGAGGCAAAGAAACTTCCAAAGACTTATGGGACTATTTGCGTGATTTATATGTAAAAACTACTCCTGGCAGCAAGGTTATTTTAACCAAAAAGCTGTACAAGGCTTACTTGCCTGAGAATGGAAATTTGCCAGACCATCTTCATAAACTGCAGAACTATTTTGTAGAGCTTCAAGAGCGTGGGATGGAATTTACCCCTCTCATGAAAGCCTATATAATGCTGTCTTCGTTAAATGAGTCCTAGGACACTTTAATTTGCTCCATGGAGGGAATCCCAGAAGCTGATTTAACTCCATCGTTAGTGACTACGCGCCTTCTTGCTGAGTGGGAGAAGCGACAGGAAAAAGCTGCCTCCATTCCTTCAATAAAGTCTTCTCATGGCCAGCAGAGGGAGCGGAAGAGCTTTGAATTCCAGGCTTCTGCATTTACCAGCCAGCGATGCTTCAAGTGTGGATCTTCTGAACATCTTCAGGACTGTGTCCAATTTAAAAATAAGATTTCTCAGAAGAAAGAAGCATCATCTAGAAAGAAGATTCTTCATGCAAAAGTTGTTGAGAGCTGTGATGATAAAGACTTGTGGATTCTTGACAGCGGGGCTAATTCTCATATCTGTAACAATAAAGATTCTTTTCTGTCTCTGTCTAAAACTAACAAACAAAGAGTTTCCTTAGCAGATGGATCTGTATCCAAGATCATGGGTGAAGGTGAGATTAATCTTCCATGTTTGGGGGAAACTGTTCAAAATGTTTTGTTTGTGCCTAATTTTCAAAGTAATCTCTTGTCTGTGGGACAGCTAGTTGCCTCAGGTTATGTTGTAACTTTTAAGAAAGAGGGCTGTGAAATTAGGAAGGATGGTAAAGTGGTTGCAAAATATTTGCAGAAAGATTCTCTTTACATTGTACAGAAAGCTCAGCAGCAAACTGCAAAAACTGTGTTTGGGAATAATCCCATACACGATCAATGCATCCATTTAATGCATAGGAGATTTGCTCATGCTAATTTTAAGTACATATCTCAAATGCCTAGTTTTTCTGCTGATTTAAAATTGAAACCTTGTGATAAGTATCTGGATTGTTCAGTTTGCAAGGAGAATAAAACCACAAGGGCTCCTGTGAAGAAGTTTTCTGATAGGTCCACCTCTAGGCCTCTAGAGATTATTCATTCTGATGTAATAGGCCCCTTTTCTCCTAGTCTTGGGGGAGCAAGGTACTTTTTGACCTTCATAGATGATTTTTCCAGGTACACATTCATTTATTTGTTGAAACACAAAGATGAGGTCTTTGACAAATTTAAGGGTTTTGTGGCTTGGGCAAATGGAAAATTCCCAAGGCCAGTGTCTGCCTTGCAATCAGACAGAGGTGGAGAGTATCTATCCTCAAAGTTTAAAAGCTTTTTGTTAGAAAAATGGATAGAACACATTTTAGCTAACCCTTACACGCCTGAACAGAATTCTGTGGCAGAACGAAAAGGGCGAACACTGCAGGAAGCAATGATGTGTTTGCTAAAGGATGCCAGTTTACCTTTTAGGTTTTGGGGAGAAGCTGTTTCTACAGTGTGTTATGTTCAGAACAGGCTGTTTAGCAGTGCAATTCAGGATGTGCCATTTCATTTGTTCTATGGTGTGAAGCCTAAAGTAAATCACCTCAGAGTTTTTGGTAGTACAGCTTGGGTGCACATTCCAAAGCAGCTGAGGCGCAAGGGGGCTTCCAGAACAAATAAAGCAATCTTTGTAGGGTATGAACAGAGTCAGAGGAGTACAGGTTCATACTGGATAATCAACTGATAATTAGTAAAAGTGCTTCTTTTGCTGAGCAGAATTGGGATAAAATAAACTCTAGTTCTTCAGTTGATTTATCCATGAGGGAACAGCAAAGTCTTGCTGATGGTGATTTGCAGGAATCACCTAGTGAAGTCAATGAGCAGGAAGTTGACCTGTTTGGGAAATCAGAGGTTTCTGAGGACAATGGTGGAATTCAGAGTGTAAGTCCTGTCCTTCCTCGCAGGTCTGAAAGGATTAATAAGGGGGTTCCACCTGATCGTTATCAAGTAGATGTTGTGAAGGCGTTTCACATTCACACAGAGCCTCAATCTCTTGAGGAAGTTAGTGAGATGCCACCTGAAATAGCTAAGTGCTGGCATGAAGCCATGCAGCAGGAATTGGATTCCTTAAAGGAAAATAAAACTTGGAAATTAGTGAGTTTGCTTCCCAATCAGAAGTGTTTGGGTTGTAGGTGGGTGTTTAAACTGAAAAAAGATTCAGATGCTAAAATTCAAAAGTATAAAG
Organism: Charina bottae; assembly: GCA_023362775.1. Taxonomy (NCBI): domain Eukaryota; kingdom Metazoa; phylum Chordata; class Lepidosauria; order Squamata; family Charinaidae; genus Charina; species Charina bottae. The sequence continues at coordinate 99,616,645 of JALMGJ010000001.1, read as the reverse complement.
CAAGGTTGGTAGCAAAAGGTTTTACTCAAAGAAAAAATGTGGATTATGACAAAACTTTTGCTCCAGTGACAAAAGCTGAATCTATCAGGTTGCTTTTAAAGGTTGCTGCCATGAAGAAATTGTCTGTTTATCACTATAATATTCAAACTGCTTTTCTGTATGGTGATTTGGAGGAAAAGTTGTTTATGCAACAACATCCTGGTTATGAAAAAGAAAAACATCTTGTGTGTGAATTGCAGAAATCCATCTATGGATTGAAGCAGGCAGCGCGTTGTTGGAATATTAAGTTGGATAATATTTTGCAAAAATTTGGGTTTCAGAAGGGAATTGCTGATCCATGTGTGTATGTAAAAAATGATAAGCAAGGTGTAATGTACACTGCTCAAAAAAATAAAGGGAACACTGAAACAACACAATGTAAGTCCAAGTCAATCACACTTCTGTGAAATCAAACTGTCCACTTAGGTAGCAACACTGATTGACAATCAATTTCACATGCTGTTGTGCACATGGAATAGACAACAGGCGGAAAGCATAGGCAGTTAGCAAGACATCCCCAATAAAGGAGTGGATCTGCAGGTGGTGACCACAGACCACTTCTCAGTTCCTATGCTTTCTGGCTGATGGTTTGGTCACTTTTGAATGCTGGCGGTGCTTCCACTCTAGTGGTAGCACGAGACGGAGTCTACAACCCACACAAGTGGCTCAGGTAGTGCAGCTCATCCAGGATGGCACATCAATGCGAGCTGTGGCAAGAAGGTTTGCTGTGTCTGTCAGCGTAGTGTCCAGAGCATGGAGGCACTACCAGGAGACAGGTCAGTACATCAGGAGACGTGGAGGAGGCTGTAGAAGGGCAACAACCCAGCAGCAGGACCGCTACCTCCGCCTTTGTGCAAGGAGGGACAGGAGGAGCACTGCCAGAGCCCTGCAAAATGACCTCCAGTGGGCCACAAATGTGCGTGTGGCTGCTCAAACGGTCAGAAACAGACTCCATGAGGGTGGTATGAGGGCCCGACGTCCACAGGTGGGGGTTGTGCTTACAGCCCAACACCGTGCAGGACGTTTGGCATTTGCCAGAGAACACCAAGATTGGCAACTTCGCCACTGGCGCCCTGTGCTCTTCACAGATGAAAGCAGGTTCACACTGAGCACATGTGACAGACGTGACAGGGTCTGGAGACGCCGTGGAGAACGTTCTGCTGCCTGCAACATCCTCCAGCATGACCGGTTTGGCAGTGGGTCAGTAATGGTGTGGGGTGGCATTTCTTTAGGGGCCGCACAGCCCTCCATGTGCTCGCCAGAGGTAGCCTGACTGCCATTAGGTACCGAGATGAGATCCTCAGACCCCTTGTGAGACCATATGCTGGTGCGGTTGGCCCTGGGTTCCTCCTAATGCAAGACAATGCTAGACCTCATGTGGCTGGAGTGTGCCAGCAGTTCCTGCAAGACGAAGGCATTGATGCTATGGACTGGCCCGCCCGTTCCCCAGACCTGAATCCAATTGAGCACATCTGGGACATCATGTCTCGCTCCATCCACCAACGCCATGTTGCACCACAGACTGTCCAGGAGTTGGGGGATGCTTTAGTCCAGGTGTGGGAGGAGATCCCTCAGGAGACCATCCGCCACCTCATCAGGAGCATTCCCAGGCGTTGTAGGGAGGTCATACAGGCACGTGGAGGCCACACACACTACTGAGCCTCATTTTGACTTGTTTTAAGGACATTACATCAACGTTGGATCAGCCTGTAGTGTTCTTTTCCACTTTAATTTTTGAGTGTAACTCCACATCCAGACCTCCAGGGGTTGCTTACATTTGATTTCCATTGCTTTTTGTGTGATTTTGTTGTCAGCACATTCAACTATGTAATGAACAAAGTAATTAATACGAATATTTCATTCATTCAGATCTAGGATGTCTTATTTCAGTGTTCCCTTTATTTTTTTGAGCAGCTTACTTATGCTTGTATGTTGATGATTTGTTGCTGCTCACTTCATCTGATGAACAAAAGCGTGCTTTTGCGGTTTGTATGAAAAACAATTTCACATTGAAATGTCTTGGAGCAGTTAACAATTACTTAGGATTAGAAATTCAGAGGGAAAAAATGGCAGTTTTCTCATAAGTCAGAGTAGTAAAATTAAGAAACTGCTGGAGGATTTTAAAATGCAAGACTGTAAGTCTGTCTCCTCCCCCATGCTTCCCGAGTTTCTAAAAGAGGAGGGGGAGAAGGGGGATGGTGAGTTATCTGAAGGAGATAGTTTCAGATCAGCCATTGATAGTCTTCTTTACATTGCAAACAATAGCCATCCGGAGATTTCTAACAGTGTGTCCATTTTGAGCAGGTTTGTGGAAAATCCCACATCTGTTGCAAAGTCTGGATTAAAAAGGCTTTTTCGTTATTTACAGGGCACCAAAGATTATTGCTTAAGATTGTCTGCTACAGACACAGAGGAAAAGTTAGAATGCTGGTGTGATTCAGATTGGGCTGGAGATCTCAGTGATAGGAAGTCTACTTCTGGGAGTGTAATTCAATTTGCAAAGTCCACTATTGCATGGTTCTCCAGAAAACAAACAGTAGTAGCCATTAGCACAGCTGAAGCCGAATTTTATGCTTTAGCACAACTCTGCAACGAGGTAATCTGGTTTACACAATTGTTGCAAGACATTGGAGTTATTTTAAGCCAGCCTGTAACAATTCTTGAAGCCTGTCTTCATTTGGCTTTACCTGAAGGTACCAGAAACCGCACAAAGCACATTGATGTGTGTTTTCATCTTGTTAAAGATTTTCTAGCCAAGAAAAAGGTTATTTTGAAGTACTGTGATACTAAATTAATGTTGGCTGACATATTCACCAAGCCTCTAGTTACCAGTAGGCACTGTGAGTTGGTTACTAGATTGGGTCTGCTTCCATATTCTTTCTAGTCATAAAAAAAGGGGAGTGTTGCATATATTTTTTATGTCTTGAAAAATGGAAGGCTAGTTTTAAAAGCCAAGCCTCAAACTTTTTTCCTAGAGCTCATGTTCACCCCCCTTTCTCAGGAATGTTAATTTACTTGGAGCCTGGTAGTCTGGCTTGCTTGAACCAATGAGAATTACCTGTTTAAGCTTTGCCCATATTGGGAATCTGTTGCCTAGGTGTTTGGTCACATGCTAAACCTTGTCCACTCAGATATGGCCAAGTTGCAATTGTAAAGTTTTAAAAGTGTTATCTCTGCTTTTGTTTTGGTCTCTCTGCTATCTCTTTGTCTTCATTGTGTTTCTAAAATGTAAGTACTTAAGCCATGTGCTTCTCTTCTGCTGAAGAAAAGCAAGATTCAATTTTGTTCTTTTGTTTTAAATAAAGCAACGTTTTTTTACTGCAAGCTTGTCTCTCAATATTTTCCATAACTCTGATCACAAATTTTATGAAACAACAAAAATCCACACAGTCAAAGGCTTTAGAATAGTCAATAAAACAAAAATAGATGTTTTTCTGAAACTCCCTGGCTTTCTCCATTATCCAGCGGATATTGGCAATTTGGTCTCTAGTTCCTCTGCGTTTTCTAAACCCAGCTTGTACATCTGGCAATTCTCGCTCCATGAATTTCTGCAGTCTACCTTGCAAGATCTTGAGCATTACCTTACTGGCATGTGAAATAAGTGTCACTGTTTGATAGTTTTAACATTCTTTACTGTTTCCCTTTTTTGGTATGGGGATATAAGTTGATTTTTTCCAATCTGATGGCCATTCTTGTGTTTTCCAAATTTGCTGGTATATGGCATGCATCACCTTGACAGCATCATCTTGCAAGATTTTAAACAGTTCAGCTGGGATACTGTCATCTCCTGCTGCCTTGTTATTAGCAATGCTTCTTAAGGCCCATTCAACCTCACTCTTCAGGATGTCTGGCTCTAACTCACTGACCACACCGTCAAATCTATCCCTGATATTATTATCCTTCCTATACAGATCTTCCGTATATTCTTGCCACCTTTTCTTGATCTCTTCTGCTTCTGTTAGGTCCTTGCCATCTTTGTTTTTGATCATACCCATTTTTGCCTGGAATCTACCTCTGATGTTTCTAATTTTCTGGAAGAGGTCTCTTGTCCTTCCTATTCTATTGTCTTCTTCCACTTCTGCACATTGGTTGTTTAAAAATAATTTCTTATCTCTTCTGGCTAACCTCTGGAATTTTGCATTTAATTGGGCATATCTCCCCCTATCACTGTTGCCTTTTGCTTTCCTTCTTTCTTGGGCTACTTCCAGTGTCTCAGCAGACAGCCATCTTCCCTCCTTGGTTTTCTTTTTCTTTGGGATGTTTTTTGTTGCCGCCTCCTGAACAATGTTGCGAACTTCTGTCCATAGTTCTTCCGGGACCCTATCTACTAAATCTAACCCCTTACATCTATTCTTCACCTCCACTGCATATTCATTAGGAATATTAGTGAGCTCATATCTAACTGATCTGTGGGTCTTCCCTATTCTTTTTAGTCTGATTCTAAATTGTGCAATAAGAAGTTTGTGATCTGAACTACAGTCAGCTCCAGGTCTTCTTTTTACCTAATGTATAGATGTCCGCCACCTTTGGCTGCAAAGGATGTAGTCAATTTGATTTCGGTGTCGACCATCTGGTGAAGTCCATGTATAAAGTCGTCTTTTAGGTTGCTGGAAGAGAGTGTTTGTTATGCACAGTGAATTGTCTTGGCAAAATTCTATCAGCCTATGTCCCACTTTATTTTGTTCTCCCAGACCATACTTACCTGTAATTCCAGGTGTTGTTTGACTACCCACCTTAGCATTCCAGTCTCCTGTAATAAAAATAACATCTCTTTTTGGCGTATTATCCAGTAGGTGCTGCAGATCCTCATAGAACTGATCTACTTCTGCTTCTTCAGCATCTGTGGTTGGGGCATATATTTGGATCACTGTGATGTTAAATGGCTTACCCTGAATTCGAATTGAGATCATTCTATCGTTTTTTGGATTGTATCCAAGCACTGCTTTAGCCACTTTATTATTAATTATGAAGGCTACTCCATTTCTTCTGTGGTCCTCTTGTCCACAGTAGTAGGTCTGGTGGTCATCTGATGTGAAGTGGCCCATTCCAGTCCATTTCAGTTCACTGACACCCAAAATGTCTGTATTTAATCTTGCCATCTCACCAATAACCAATTTGCCCTGGCTCATAGATCTTACATTCCAGGTTCCTATGGTGTGTTGATCTTTAGAACATCGGATTCGTCGTTCACCACCAGCACCGTCGGCCGCTAGCTGTCCTTTCGGCTTTGAGCTAGCTGCGTCATCATATCTGGGGCTAGTTGAACATATCCTCTGTTCCTCCCCAGTAGCATTTTGACCATCTTCTGACCTGGGAGCCCCATCTTCCGATGGTATACCGACATATCTCTGGTTGTACTGATCCATTTAGTTTTCACAACAAGAATACTGGAGTGGGTTGCCGTTACCTTCCCCAGGGATCGTATTTAGTCTGACCTCTCTGCCATGACCTTCCCATCTTAGGTGTCCCTTCACGGTTTAGCTCATGGCGTCATTGAGGTGCTTAAGCTCCAGCACCACGACAAGGTAGTGATCTCCTTTGCTGGAGTCTCTACTGGTAGCCTATACAAAAACATTGAAGTCCTGCTGGATAAAGCTGAAGACCAATCTCATTTAGCATGCTGAGACTGGGTTCACACATCACACTAAGCCATAACATTCTTTGGGCTTAGCATGCTGTCTGTATGACAGGACCAAGTCCTGTCACCTTCTTCTAGCTCTGGCAGAGCCGTTCCTTCCTTCCGGAATGTGGGGAGGGAGATAAACTCACCCAAGTAGTCTGTAAGGCTTTTTTCAGTATGACTGTTTAAGTTCGACAGTAGGGTGCAACTGGCGGTTTTCCAATATGGTCTAGGAACATTGGGCACACAGTGTGAATTTCTCAAGGCTTATTTGAAATTCTTTAGTTACATCTAAAATAGGAATAAGCAAGGATATGCAATGGAGAAACAGGATAGCAAGATAGATTTAATCCTTGAAAATGAGAGCCAGTTTGGTGTCGTGGTTAAGGCACCAGGCTAGAAACCGGGAGACCGTGAATTCTAATCCCTCCTTGGGCATGAAGCCAGCTGGGTGACCTTGAGCCAGTCACACTATCTCAGCCCTAGGAAGGAGGCAATGACAAACCACTTCTGAAATCTTGCCAAGAAAACTTCAGGGACATGTCCAGGCAGTCGCCAGGAGTCAACACTGACTTGAAGGCACTCCCCCCACCAAAAAAATCCTTGAAAGCCTAATTAAAAATCTGGCCTGAAACATCAAGAAAAATTGCAGCATTAAAATTACTCTCAACCCTTCACAAACGTTATCAGGCTTCTCTCAGGACAAAGGCTGCATCCTGTGTAAACTCACACGGTATGGGCAAGTGGAAGCAAACCAAATGTCACTTTGGAATGCTAGAGAATGGCTTATAAGTGTCACAGGCATCTAACAAAGCCTTTACCAAAAGGAAAAAAATGCAATATCACAACTAACTTTTGTCCCAGGAATTAGGATTATTTGACAATATTCTTCACTTGCCCTCCTCCTCCTCCTCCTCCTCCTCCCCCTGCCAAAAGTAGAAGCATTCTCTAAATTTGGAACATTCTCCCCCTGGAGGTGAGGCAGGCCCCCACACTCCTGACCTTCCGAAAGCAATTGAAGACCTGGCTCTGCCACCTCGCCTGGGATGGGGGGGGGGTAATAGCTCCTCTTGGAGGTGGCTGGCACCATAGAGTTCCTTTAAACAATAATATAACCTCTTGGATTTTATATATTTATATATTTATATTTAATTAAATTGGAATGATGTATTGTATTTTATATGCTTTTAATTAATCAATTTTGTTGTAAACCGTCCAGAGTCCGCTTGTGGGGGGAGATGGGCGGTGATATAAATTGAACAATAAATAAAAATAAATAAAAATAAATAAATTTGCAGTTAATAAAGATAAATTTATGCTGATCCCTTGCTTCTTAAGAAGGGCAAGTAATAACATTCAGCAATAATAGAGTCCGCAAGAGCAAAATCATCTCTTCCAAATACATTTGGCAAGGACACATTTGTATTTCAATAATTAAGTCACCATCCTCTTGCTCTGAACATTGTCCGATTTATATTTGAAAGGAAAAAATGTGAGTTTGGCTCACATGCAGTGGTTATCCTCTGTATGTCTTTTTAGGACTGATAACATGCTGCTAAACACTGATTATAAAAATCATTCAGAACTTTCCTGAAAAATCAGTATAGAGTGCAAGTGAAGCCAAGGATATATTATTGAATGAATAATCAGAAGAGCAATATAGAATAAAGTAATTATCAGCACATTTAGAAACACAGTCTTACTTCTTCCTCTAACAACAACAACAACAATAATATTTCCTCACTACTGGAAACTGAGAGGGAAGAAATACAAACTGGTGGGGAGATTCACAGAGCATACACAGGGGGTGGAGACCAAATTACAGTGGTAATTGTGAAATTTATAATCATACAGTGGTTGTGAAATTTGTGAAAAGTTATTTCTTTGTATATCAGTCGCCCAAATTTTGGGTAATTTGCTAGAACAAATCAGAGCAGCAATGTTAGGATAGCCTAGGGCAAAGCTTTCCAAACTGTGTGTCGCGACACAAAAGTGTGTCGCCACACACAGCGTGGTGTGTCGCCACACCACCCGGAAGTGGCGGCGCGTGCGTGCACGGCGGCTGCCATGCACGCGCGCGCCGCCGCACGCCCCCCGCGTCGCCACCGTGCGCACGCGCGTCGCCACCGTGCGCACACGCGCCACCGCACGCCCCCCCCCCGCGCCGCCACTGTGCGCGCGTGCTGCCGCACGCCCCCCCCGCGCCATCGCCGCTGGCGACACGCCAGCGGCAGCACTTTGGAAAGCCCTGGCCTAGGGCCTTCTTTCGAACAGAAAAGGTGTGTTTTGTAATTAAACTATAACCTGTAAATGAAAATGGGAAATATGTGATTTCTACATACAGTACTCCCTGAAACTACCAGTCCAGAATTCTTTTCACATCAACAGAAAAGAGTGATGAACCATCTATTACGTACAAAAAAATGGAACTCTCTCTGTGTTATGCCAATTTCCAGGTGGGATTATATTAATTTCTGCAATCACAAGTGTTCTTGGATCATTACCATCACATCGGATTTCACTGATTACTTACATTATTTCTAGCACATCATAACTGTAATGTAAACCTTTTAGAGCATGAATGAAGAATGACAGGGAGCTTGCAAGCTGAAAATCACTTTAGATTGGCAGGATAAAGGTAACAGGAACACAGAGATCTCCAGGAGAAAGATTTGTTATTTGCAAGCTAAATAATTTGTTAAAAGTTACCAAAGATTTATGATATAAGCAGCTGCTATATGAACCCCAAGAAGGAGAAGAAAACTCTCTAAAACCAACAGAGCCTTTCAAAGCCTTGTGTGCCTTATCATAGCTCCAACCTCTAAAGCAGTGTTTTTCAAACTTGGCAACTTTAAGATGTGTGGACTTGAACTCCCAGAATTCCACAGCCAGCATCCACACATCTGGTGGCTCAGCGGGTAAGACGCCAAGCTTGTCGATCGGAAGATTGCAAGTTCGGAGGTTCGAATCCCTAGCCCCACGTGACGGAGTGAGCTCCCGCACTAGCCCCAGGTCTTGCCAATCTAGCAATTCGAAAGCATGCAAATGGAAGTAGATGAATAGGTACCACTTTGGTGGGAAGGTAACAGCGTTCCGCACGTGTCATGCCGGCTACATGACCGTGGAAGCGTCTTCGGACAACGCTGGCTCTTCGGCTAACAAACAGAGATGAGCACCGGCCCCTTTTCCACCATGGAAAAGGCCCTGTCTCTCACACATTTTGTTGTTGTTCAGTCGTTTAGTCGTGTCCGACTCTTCGTGACCTCATGGACCATAGCACGCCAGGCCTTCCTGTCCTCCACTGTCTCCCGGAGTTTACTCAAATTCATGTTCATTACATCGGTGATGCTATCTAACCATCTCATCCTCTGCCGTCCCCTTCTCCTTTTGCCTTCAGTCTTTCCCAGCATCAGGGTCTTTTCCAGTGAGTCCTCTCTTCGCATTAGGTGGCCAAAGTATCTTCATCTTCATCTTCAGTATCTGTCCTTCCAATGAGCAGTCAGGGTTGATTTCCTTTAGGATTGACTGATTTGACCTCCTTGCAGTCCAAGGGACTCTCAAGAGTCTTCTCCAGCACCACAGTTCAAAAGCATCAATTCTTCGGCGCTCAGCCTTCCTTATGGTCCAACTCTCACAGCCATACATTACTACTGGGAAAACCATAGCTTTAACTATACGGACCTTTGTCGGCAAGGTGATGTCTCTGCTTTTTGATATGCTGTCTAGGTTTGCCATAGCTTTCCTCCCAAGGAGCAAGTGTCTTTTAATTTCATGGCTGCAGTCACCGTCTGCGGTGGTCTTGGAACCCAAGAAAATAAAACCTGTCACTGCTTCCATTTCTTCCCCTTCTATTTGCCAGGAAGTGATGGGAACAGGATGTGGAGCAGACAGTAAAGAACCAAGTATTTCAATGAACAGGAATGATCCTTTTTCTCACTTGTGGAATGTTGGAGGACATGTGTGTGTGTGTGATAGATGATAGATAAGATAGATAGATGATAGACAGACAGACAGACAGACAGATAGATATAGACAGATAGATACTGTATGTAAGCTAAGTAAATGGGCTGTTGGAGGATATCTGTAATATATATACAATGTGTGTGTGTGTGTGTTATATACACTGCTCAAAAAAATAAAGGGAACACTGAAACAACACAATGTAAGTCCAAGTCAATCACACTTCTGTGAAATCAAACTGTCCACTTAGGTAGCAACACTGATTGACAATCAATTTCACATGCTGTTGTGCACATGGAAGCAATAGGCGGAAAACATAGGCAGTTAGCAAGACATCCCCAATAAAGGAGTGGATCTGCAGGTGGTGACCACAGACCACTTCTCAGTTCCTATGCTTTCTGGCTGATGGTTTGGTCACTTTTGAATGCTGGCGGTGCTTCCACTCTAGTGGTAGCATGAGACGGAGTCTACAACCCACACAAGTGGCTCAGGTAGTGCAGCTCATCCAGGATGGCACATCAATGCGAGCTGTGGCAAGAAAGTTTGCTGTGTCTGTCAGCGTAGTGTCCAGAGCATGGAGGCGCTACCAGGAGACAAGTCAGTACATCAGGAGACGTGGAGGAGGCCGTAGGAGGGCAACAACCCAGCAGCAGGACCGCTACCTCCGCCTTTGTGCAAGGAGGGACAGGAGGAGCACTGCCAGAGCCCTGCAAAATGACCTCCAGTGGACCACAAATGTGCGTGTGGCTGCTCAAACGGTCAGAAACAGACTCCATGAGGGTGGTATGAGGGCCCGACGTCCACAGGTGGGGGTTGTGCTTACAGCCCAACACCGTGCAGGACGTTTGGCATTTGCCAGAGAACACAAGATTGGCAACTTCGCCACTGGTGCCCTGTGCTCTTCACAGATGAAAGCAGGTTCCCACTGAGCACATGTGACAGACGTGACAGGGTCTGGAGACGCCGTGGAGAACGTTCTGCTGCCTGCAACATCCTCCAGCATGACTGGTTTGGCAGTGGGTCAGTAATGGTGTGGGGTGGCATTTCTTTAGGGGGCCGCACAGCCCTCCATGTGCTCGCCAGAGGTAGCCTGACTGCCATTAGGTACCGAGATGAGATCCTCAGACCCCTTGTGAGACCATATGCTGGTGCGGTTGGCCCTGGGTTCCTCCTAATGCAAGACAATGCTAGATCTCATGTGGCTGGAGTGTGCCAGCAGTTCCTGCAAGACGAAGGCATTGATGCTATGGACTGGCCCGCCCGTTCCCCAGACCTGAATCCAATTGAGCACATCTGGGACATCATGTCTCGCTCCATCCACCAACGCCATGTTGCACCACAGACTGTCCAGGAGTTGGGGGATGCTTTAGTCCAGGTGTGGGAGGAGATCCCTCAGGAGACCATCCGCCACCTCATCAGGAGCATTCCCAGGCGTTGTAGGGAGGTCATACAGGCACGTGGAGGCCACACACACTACTGAGCCTCATTTTGACTTGTTTTAAGGACATTACATCAACGTTGGATCAGCCTGTAGTGTTCTTTTCCACTTTAATTTTTGAGTGTAACTCCACATCCAGACCTCCAGGGGTTGCTTACATTTGATTTCCATTGCTTTTTGTGTGATTTTGTTGTCAGCACATTCAACTATGTAATGAACAAAGTAATTAATACGAATATTTCATTCATTCAGATCTAGGATGTCTTATTTCAGTGTTCCCTTTATTTTTTTGAGCAGCTTATATACACACACACCCTCTCTCTCTATATATATATATATGGTGTGTGTGTATGTATGTAAGCTAAGTAAATGGGCTGTTGGAGGGCATATCTGTGTGTGTGTGAGAGAGAGAGAGAGAGAGAGAGAGAGAGAGAGATTAACCCAAGTTAAAATCGAGGATGCTGTGCAACTGCAGATGCTAGCTCTGACCTGATTGCATGTGTTGTGTGAACAAGCAACTGGACTCGCACCAGGCCTTTCCTAATCTATCTTTCCTGGGGCTGTTTTTATTTTTGTCTGTATGCTCCATCCTGCTTACTTCACCTCACTGTGCAATGAACAAAGACCGGGCCCTCCTTCCGTAGGCTGCTGTACTACCGTAATGCAACACGCCACCTCCTTCCCACACACCCTTTGTACCCGACCTGCTGCAACTCTCTGGCGTGTGCGCCCGCGCGAGAAGGCGAGCGCGCGCCCACACACATACACACACTCCGTTTGGCCAATCTCTGCCAAGCCTTCGCAGCCAATAAGGCAGAGAGAGATGCAGCGGGCTGCCAAATCCCTGGTCTGTTGCTAAGGCCAAAGCAGAGTGTGGGGGCGGCTCTTCCCCGACTGGGCGGGGGAGGGAAGCAGGGAATTCACCCCCATTTCCTGCAGGCGCCGCGCTGCTTTTGGGCGCTCTTTGCAAGCCCGGCGGGGCCGGTGTGAGCCCTGGCTCGCGTCTTGTATTGAAGCGTGATGCGGAATCAGCTCCATTTCAGCTTGTAGCCTCTGAAAGAAGGACCCGGATACTCGTATCTGGAAAATGCCCTTTTGGACATGGGCATCGGGAGGTTGCGGGTTTCACCTGACCTGCGTTTATTCCTGAGCTTTTGGAGTGCTGCAGAGTCGTTGCTTGAGCAGGGCCTCTGAGCATGTGCCAAGGGCCGTCTGCAGAACAAATGAGAAGACGGTTTTAAAATGCGTGCAGTGCGACAGGGGTTTGGCTAAGGTTGCAATGCTATGCCTAGGGCAGTGTTTCTCAACCTTGGCAACTTGAAGATGTGTGGACTTCAACTCCCAGAACTCCCCAGCCAGCATGGTTGGCTGGGGAGTTCTGGGAATTGATGTCCACACATCTTCAAGATGCCAAGGTTGAGAAACACTGGTCTAGGGTTATAGCAGCCATCCTGTGTTCAGCATAATAATAAATAAAGGAGCTCAGCGGGTAAGACGCCAGGCTTGTCGATCGGAAGATCGCAAGTTCGGAGGTTCGAATCTCTAGTCCCGCGTGACGGAGTGAGCTCCTGCACTAGCTCCAGCTCTTGCCAACCTAGCAATTCGAAAGCATGCAAATGCAAGTAGATGAATAGGTACCACTTCGGTGGGATGGTAACAGCGTTCCGCGTGCGTCATTCTGGCCACATGACCGCAGAAGCGTCTTCAGACAGCGCTGGCTCTTCGGCTAACAAACGGAGATGAGCACCGGCCCCTAGAGTCGGACACGACTGCACAAATGTGCGGGGGGAACCTTTACCTTTAAGAGAAAAAAACGAGTTCTCAGTGTCTTTCACATACATGTAAGAAACTCCCTAGCCAACATGCCTGCACCACTAGGGGACCCACTGGAGGTTGGAAGACTATGCCAGCACCAGCTTAGAAGAGCCAACTCCCCAACGGGTCACCTAACAGCACTTCCATCTGCAAAGTGTGTCAGCCTTGGGCATATGTCAGAACTGCTGAAGGATGCTGCTGGCTGGGGGGGCGGGGGGAGCACAACTTAAGCCTGTATCACGGATGGGCTGAGGAGGAGATGAAAACACTATTATGTGGACTCATCAAAAGAAAGAGGTGGGCAGCAAGAGAAAGAAAGTGCTGCCCAAGGAAAGAGAGGGTAGGAAACAAAAAAGGAAGAGGTGGGGGAGGCTTGGCAGAAGAAGACCATCACTCTTTCATCCTGGATCTGCTCTTTATTGGCAAGGGGCCATCAGAACAAGATACCATTCCTGCTCTAGAAGAAAACTTGGAAGGGGCCCAAGGTTATAGCCCTGCCACTACTTGTTCTTGTATTTTAAAAAAAAATCACTCTTGCCTTAATGGAGGCCTCTCTCTTAGGGCTGCTTTCTGGCATGTCCTTAGTAGCAACCATCCATCAGAACTCTTAGATAGTTGTAAGAAACATCCTGGTGACTCAGGCACATCGATTCTCACCCAGCTTTGGTTTGAGTGGGGATTTACAAGCAGTCACAAAACCAAGGGAGTCCGCAGGGTGCGGTCAAAAAGTTAAAAAAGTCAAGATGGTGGCTGCTCCGTTGCAACCACCATCTTGACTTTTTTGAGCACATCCTGTGGTATTCCCTGCACCATACCCTGACGCATGAGAAATCTGAGCCACGGGTGAAGTTTACGGGTGGGGAGAGAAGTGATCTATAGGATAAGTATTTGTGCAATTGTTTCTGCCGAATGTAAAAAGGAGGTATCCTCATTTGAGTGATGAACTCCATACGCTTTTTTATTTTTATTTTTTCCCCAAAGTATGGCATTAAGGAGAGCCCCAAAGTGGGATAATGAAGGCTCAGATTTTGTGCACGTTGGGGCTGCATTTGGCCAGTGACAGAAGAAAAATTAGGACCAGGCTAACATATCTGGGCTGACCATTAGATGGCAGAAATAATTGAAGATTTTTTGTAGCTCTTTGCTGCCATCAAGTGGTCACTGAGTTTTTTGCAGACCAGGCTGGTACAGCTACAGTAAGGATGACTTAAGCCTGTCTCCTGGGCTGGTGACAGGATGAAGACAAAGTCATGGTGACTTGGGGGTGGGGGTGGGGATGGAATATTGCTAGGGTAGGTTTGTGCCATGGTTAGGTGCAGTTTGTTGTTGTTCAGTCGTTCAGTCGTGTCCGACTCTTCGTGACCTCATGGACCATAGCACGCCAGGCCTTCCTGTCCTCCACTGTCTCTCGGAGTTTACTCAAATTCATGTTCATTACATCGGTGATGCTATCTAACCATCTCATCCTCTGCCGTCCCCTTCTCCTTTTGCCCTCAGTCTTTCCCAGCATCAGGGTCTTTTCCAATGAGTCCTCTCTTCTCATTAGGTGGCCAAAGTATTTGAGCTTCAGCTTCAGCATCTGTCCTTCCAATGAGCAGTCAGGGTTGATTTCCTTTAGGATTGACTGGTTTGACCTCCTTGCAGTCCAAGGGACTCTCAAGAGTCTTCTCCAGCACCACAGCTCGAAAGCATCAATTCTTCGGCGCTCAGCCTTCCTTATGGTCCAACTCTCACAGCCATACATTGCTACTGGAAAAACCATAGCTTTAACTATACGGACCTTTGTCGGCAAGGTGATGTCTCTGCTTTTTAATATGCTGTCTAGGTTTGCCATAGCTTTCCTTCCAAGGAGCAAGCGTCTTTTAATTTCATGGCTGCAGTCACCGTCTGCGGTGATCTTGGAGCCCAAGAAAATAAAATCTGTCACTGCTTCCATTTCTTCCCCTTCTATTTGCCAGGAAGTGATGGGACCAGATGCCATGATCTGGGTTTTTTTAATGTTGAGTTTCAAGCCAGCTTTTGCACTCTCCTCTTTCACCCTCATCAAGAGGCTCTTTAGTTCCTCTTCACTTTCTGCCATTAGGGTGGTATCGTCTGCATATCTGAGGTTGTTGATATTTTTCCCGGCAATCTTAACTCCGGCTTGTGATTCATCCAGCCCGGCATTTCTCATGATGTACTCTGCATATAAGTTAAATAAGCAGGGTGATAGTATACAGCCTTGTCGTACTCCTTTCCCAATTTTGAACCAGTCGGTTGTTCCATGTCCGGTTCTAACTGTTGCTTCTTGACCCACATACAGGTTTCTCAGGAGACAGGTAAGGTGGTCTGGTACTCCCATCTCTTTAAGAATTTGCCACAGTTTGTTGTGATCCACACAATCAAAGGCTTTAGCGTAGTCAATGAAGCAGAAGTAGATGTTTTTCTGGAACTCTCTTGCTTTTTCCATGATCCAGCGAATGTTGGCAATCTGATCTCTAGTTCCTCTGCCTCTTCGAAACCCAGCTTGCACTTCTGGTAGTTCTCGGTTCACATGCTGCTGAAGCCTAGCTTGTAGGATTTTGAGCATAACCTTGCTGGCATGTGAAATGAGCGCAATTGTACGGTAGTTTGAACATTCTTTGGCATTGCCTTTCTTTGGAATTGGAACGTAAACTGACCTTTTCCAATCCTGTGGCCACTGTTGAGTTTTCCAAATTTGTTGGCATATTGAGTGCAGCACTTTAACAGCATCATCTTTTAGGATTTTAAATAGCTCAGCTGGGATACTGTCTTCTCCGCTAGCTTTGTTGTTAGTAATGCTTCCTAAGGCCCACTTGACTTCACTCTCTAGGATGTCCGGCTCAAGGTCAGTGACCACACCATCATATTTATCAGGGATATTAAGATCTTTCTTGTATAGTTCTTCTGTGTATTCTTGCCACCTCTTCTTAATCTCTTCTGCTTCTGTTAGGTCCCTGCCTTTTTTGTCCTTTATCATGCCCATCTTTGCACAAAACGTTCCCTTGATATCTCCGATTTTCTTGAAGAGATCTCTAGTCTTCCCCATTCTATTGTTTTCCTCAATTTCTTTGCATTGTTCATTTAAGAAGGCCTTCTTATCTCTCCTTGCTATTCTCTGGAATTCTGCATTCAGTTGTTTATATCTTTCCCTTTCTCCCTTGCCTTTTGCTTCCCTTCTTTCCTCAGCTATTTGTAAAGCCTCATCAGTCAGCCACTTTGCTTTCTTGCATTTCTTTTTCTTTGGGATGGTTTTAGCTGCTGCCTCCTGTACAATGTTACGAACCTCCATCCATAGTTCTTCAGGCACTCTGTCTACCAGATCTAATCCTTTAAATCTATTCCTCACCTCCACTGTATATTCATAAGGGATATGATTTAGGTCATACCTGATTGGTCTAGTGGTTTTCTCTACGTTCTTCAATTTAAGCCTAAATTTTGCAATAAGAAGCTCATGATCTGAGCCACAGTCAGCTCCAGGTCTTGTTTTTGCTGATTGTATAGAGCTTCTCCATCTTTGGCTGCAAAGTATATAATCAATCTGATTTCGGTATTGACCATCTGGTGATGTCCATGTGTAGAGTCGTCTCTTGTGTTGTTGGAAAAGAGTGTTTGCTATGACCAGCGTGTTCTCTTGACAAAACTCTATTAGCCTTTGCCCTGCTTCATTTTGTACTCCGAGGCCGAACTTGCCTGTTATTCCGGTTATTTTTTGACTTCCTACCTTAGCATTCCAGTCCCCTATGATGAAAAGGACATCTTTTTTTGGTGTTAGTTCTAGAAGGTGTTGTAGGTCTTCATAGAACCGGTCAACTTCAGCTTCTTTGGCATCAGTGGTTGGGGCATAGACTTGGATCACTGTGATGTTGAATGGTTTGCCTTGGATTCGAACTGAAAGCATTCTGTCGTTTTTGAGGTTGTACCCCAGTACTGCCTTTCCTACTCTTTTATTGACTATGAGAGCTACTCCATTTCTTCTAAGGGATTCTTTCCCACAGTAGTATATATAATGGTCTCCTGAATTAAATTCGCCCATTCCTGTCCATTTTAGTTCGCTGATTCCCAATATGTCGATGTTCAATCTTGTCATCTCATGTTTGACCACATCCAGCTTACCTTGATTCATAGTTCTTACATTCCATGTTCCTATGCAATATTGTTCTTTACAGCATCGGACTTTCCTTCCACTTCCAGACACATCCACAACTGAGCGTCCTTTCGGCTTTGGCCCAGCCGTTTCACACTTTCTGGAGCTACTCGGAATTGCCCTCCGCTCTTCCCCAGTAGCATTTTGGACACCTTCCGACCTGAGGGGCTCATCTTCCGGCGTCATATCTTTTAGCCTTTTGATACTGTCCATGGGTTTTCTTGGCAAGGATACTGGAGTGGTTTGCCATTTCCTCCTCCAGTGGACCACGTTTTGTCAGACGTTTTTTTTTTTTTTTTTGACTTTGCCTCCTACATTTGAAGTCATTTTTCAACTCAAATTTGCATAAATGCAGATCACTCTTGCTAACCTAAACTGAGTAAATAAATTATAACAAAGGCCTATAGACTTCCTATGCAATAGCTGAAGCCTGAACCAATGTCAAGTTTTGGAAATTGTGTTCCAAATCCTCCATCTTAATTCCTAAATATAGAGCAAGTCCAAGCAATAATCAATGTGAAACACTCAACAGCACCACAAAGCAGTTCAAATGCCTAACTATCTTGTGCATATTATGGGACTATACGTGGTGCCCCAAATCTTGCACTTTGGTTTTGCAGCATAGCAGCTTTTTTTTATCAAAAATAGAAACAGCTGGGGCCTGATGAGTGACAAAGAGGGTGACACAGAAACTACATTGTACCTCTCTGCCCTAGTTTCATGGTTTCCACAAACTATGATACATTCCATCATTTTGGCTGAGCTATCATAGCTGGTCAGCAATACTTCAGGGGACAACTTGACAACAGCGAAGAGGGTGTTCTGTATCTCTTTGCAGTTCGGATCAGGTAGTTTTAATTTTAGCCTTTCCCTAGGTGCAGTTAGGGAAAGGCTAAAATTAAAACTACCTGATCCGAACTGCAAAGAGATACAGAACACCCTCTTCGCTGTTGTCAAGTTGTCCCCTGAAGTATTGCTGACCAGCTATGATAGCTCAGCCAAAATGATGGAATGTATCATAGTTTGTGGAAACCATGAAACTAGGGCAGAGAGGTACAATGTAGTTTCTGTGTCACCCTCTTTGTCACTCATCAGGCCCCAGCTGTTTCTATTTTTGATAAAAAGCTGCTATGCTGCAAAACCAAAGTGCAAGATTTGGGGCACCACGTATAGTCCCATAATATGCACAAGATAGTTAGGCATTTGAACTGCTTTGTGGTGCTGTTGAGTGTTTCACATTGATTATTGCTTGGACTTGCTCTATATTTAGGAATTAAGATGGAGGATTTGGAACACAATTTCCAAAACTTGACATTGGTTCAGGCTTCAGCTATTGCATAGGAAGTCTATAGGCCTTTGTTATAATTTATTTACTCAGTTTAGGTTAGCAAGAGTGATCTGCATTTATGCAAATTTGAGTTGAAAAATGACTTCAAATGTAGGAGGCAAAGTCAAAAATAACAGCTTACCAGAACCTGATAGAGGGACCAGAAGTGAAGGATTGGACTAATTGTGACCAAGAAGATGGATCTAGAAATTTATCAGGATAAACATGAAAACTACAGATGGACTGAAAGGGATGACCAATCACAATGGACCATGTACCCTATAGACCTTGACCAGTCAGAAGTGGAAGTATACTTTAATCTCTTGACCAATCAGTGGTGGGTAGGCAGGACCCACAAGATCTCCAAACAAGATACAAAGCTCCAACTCAAGGGCACCTCAATCTTGGGAGGAACATCTAATGCTGAACCTGGGTTTTGATCCTCTTGCTGCTTCATCTGCCTTGGGGTTCTTCAACTCTTTGACTGGCCAGGCCATCTGGTTTAGAACCTATAATTTCTGGATGAAGATTCTTGTTAAAACAGAGAACATTTGCTCTGAATACTTTAGCATAAGTGCTTGGCTTGGCTTCTCTCTCTTTCCCAGTTGCTTGCCCTTATTTGATTTATGAATAAAAGTACAGATAATTTGAAGGTTGTGGTTTCTCTTGTGGTTGCTAAAACCATGCAGAGGAGTACATGCTGCAGCATAGGAAGACTTCTAAATCTCAAGCAGTTGCTAAAATGGGGAAAAAATGAGAAATAGTGTTTTCTTAAATATTAGACTGTCATAACAGCACATTTCTGTAAGCCCATTTAAAGATTCAAAATCCCGGCATCTCTGGAAGCAAGTTCTGTGAATGCTCTCCAGCCTGACTCCAAATAGTAGGCATAGGTCACAATAATGTATTGTGCTGAGAAAATCTCCTATGTATTGTAGAAGGCTTTCACGGCCGGAGTTCAATGGCTGTTGTGGGTCTTCCGGGCTGTGTGGCCGTGTTCTGGAAGTTGTGGTTCCTAACGTTTCGCCAGCATCTGTGGCCAGCATCTTCAGAGGGCAGGAGCACAGATAGAAGCGAAATCTCTGTGCCCAGGTAGAGTGGCAATGTTTTGTTTGTTTTCTATTTATAGAGCTAAATTATAGGAGATTAGGTGGGTTTTTTTGTTGTGTTGAAATGTTAACGAGTGGCTGATGAGCGTGATTAGCATGTTCATTGTGAGAAGTATTCCCATGTCCTGGTGGTTGGACTGAGTTTGTTGACAGCCTGCAAAAGGTCAACAAACTCAGTCCAACCACCAGGACATGGGAATACTTCTCACAATGAACATGCTAATCACGCTCATCAGCCACTCGTTAACATTTCAACACAACAAAAAACCCCACCTAATCTCCTATAATTTAGCTCTATAAATAGAACATTGCCACTCTACCTGGGCACAGAGATTTTGCTTCTATCTGTGCTCCTGCCCTCTGAAGATGCTGGCCACAGATGCTGGCGAAACGTTAGGAACCACAACTTCCAGAACACGGCCACACAGCCCGGAAGACCCACAACAGCCATAAAATCTCCTATGCTTCTGGGGAAACGTAATTCCTGGAGACTCCCCCACTGCTCTTGATATAGTTCATCTTTGGCCACATGTCTGCAGTGTGGCATGATCAACCTGGGATTGCAGGGTAAAAGGATAGAAAGAGGAGGTCAGTCAAAAAGCAACAGGTCCTAGAAATTGTGGTTAAAACCAAAACACATGAACAGTCTGTGCGAGTCTGTCAGACCTCCCTAGTAGGTTGCTCTGCCCGTGCTACAGATAGAAGAGGACTTCGCTTCAACATATAACACACAGGGGCATTCTTAAGAAAATTAAATTAACTAATCCAGAAACTAGAGAGCCAATTTGGCCTAGTGGTTAAGGCACCAGGCTAGAAACTGGGAGACCGTGAGTTCTAGTCCTGCCTTAGCTACACAGCCAGCTGGGTGACCTTGGGCCAGTCACTCCCTCTCAGCCCTAGGAAGGAGCCAATGGCAAACCAGGAGACTGAGAGTTCTAGTCCCGCCTTAGGCATGGAAGCCAGCTGGGTGACCTTGGGCCAATCCCTGTCTGTCAGCCCTAGGAAGGAGCCAATGGCAAACCACTTCTGAAATCTTGCCAAGAAAACTGCAGGGACTAGTCCAGGCAGTCTCTGAGAATTGGACACGATTGAATGGATTAAAAAAAAATCAGAAATTAAATAGTAGACATGCCATTCAGTGCTTTGTCTGGAAGTGGGTCCACCTGGCCAGAAAAAAGGAGAAAGGTAAGATGGAGATGATGGGGACCAGTTGGGGACCAGGAGAAGGGAGTTGCAGAAGCAGAAAAAGCGAAAGAGCCAACTCACCAGTTTGCCTTCTGGGAAATGCGTTCTTCATGTTTGGCTTTGCTCACTCTGGCAGCCATTTTGTGGGCCCACCCAAAACACTTATTGTAAACACCAAATGGGTCCATCAACCCAAAAGAGAGAAGGATTCCCCCTTGTGAAAAGAGGAATGCCTTTTCTCACCAATCCTTCATTGTCAGTGTACAAAACATGTTAGTACTGCAGAGAAGTCTGTTTTTGCAAGAACAGATTGATGGAGGGCGGGAAGAGAGGCGAGCAGGCTGAAAGCTGGATCTGGTGAGATTGCTATAGTTATTCTGGCCCTTCAGAGCATTAATTTCTTCATAGAGAAGACAGCTTCTACAACTCCTGGTCGGGACCATCTGGAAACATTTGGTCTGCATTAATTAATCCATTAAATAACTAAGAACTTCTTCTAAGATTATAGTACAACAAATAGCTTATTAGTAATTCTCCAAGCATCCATCATTACATAGCTAAAAAAATCATTCACAGTTACCTTTTTTCACATATTATATGAACTCTTGTATCTTGTCTCCAGATGTTAAGATCTCAGTCCCTGTTCTGTGGCATCTTGGTTATAAAGTGTTAGGCTTTGGACAGATTTCAGGGCATATATTTACACGACAGGCTAAACTGTGGCTAGTTGAACCATGATTTACAGAATTAACAAATTGGCTAGGTTTCACAACGCACTGGACCAAAATCTAACTACACCAGCTGTATTCACATGACATCTTGACGTGTTGACAGTTTTATTGTGTTGTCCCTACTTCCCCAATACTACAAAAAGAGACCCAAAAAGGACACAGATTTAGATTTAAAATGTTTGAAATACAGATCCTTTTTGTGCAGGGTGACATGCATGGACTTTTGCTAAGCTGATGGGTTTCAATCATTCAAAGCTTGCTCCAAAGGGTAGACATAGGCCACAACAATATATTGTTGCTGAGAAAATGCATTCCTCTGCAGCTACTATAAAGAATGCACCAGAAAACTCAGAGACAAAAGAAAAACCAACAAGCGGCAAATGAGGTCATTGTCCTAGTTATAAAGAGTCACTGGTGTGAGATGGGCAGCTATATAAATTGAATAAATAAATAAAGTATTTTCCTCCAGTTGCTTCATGTTACAGTATTTTGTTCCAAAATACAGCAGATAGAAGATTTGAATCGGAAATCAAACACACTGCAATAGGATAGGGGAAATCAGATCTCACAAAATATTTGTGAAAAAGATTGTGGAATGGTAGTTGGTTGCAAATAATATGAGCCAGTAATATGACGTGGCTGCAAACAGTAGTATCCAAATCACTTTATTCTATGTTGTTCAGACATCACCTTGACAATTGTTCCAGACACTAGATTTTAAGAAGGATTCAGGCAAATGGGTCCATCAACCCAAAAGAGAGAAGGAATTGGGAATGTTTTGCCTTCAGAAGAGAAGATTGAGGGCTGGTATGATAGCCCTTTTCAAAGGTCATAGGGAAGGTGGTTAAGACCACTTTTCATTCATTCGAGAGTGCAGGACATAGAATAATAAGCTTAAGTTACAGGAAGGGGGTCTGACTGAATGTTAGGAAAAACTTCTTAACAGTAACTGCAGTTTGGCAGTATAGCCGGTTACCCAGAGAGATGGTGGGCTCTTCCCCTTCACTCAATGTCTTCAAGCAGAGGCTAGCCCCGTGTTTCTCAACCTTGGCAACTTTAAGACGTGTGGACATGGCTGGCTGGGGAATTCTGGGAGTTGAAGTCCACATGTCTTAAAGTTGCCAAGGTTGAGAAAGACTGGGCTAGACTGTTATGCTCAGTCTGAACAAAGGTGGATCTGTTCACTGTCTTTTTCACTCATGACCACTCCCTAACAATCTTCTGCCCTGATTGGGGACCATCCATTTCATGCCCTCTGACTTTATCACTGCCACCAAATGCACGCAGTCCATTTTACCTGGCATAGCCATGTCACAGCCATCCACGTTACAGCCCATTGGGATTTTCTTTGCACAAGGCTTAAGAATATTCTCCCCCTGGAGTTAAGACAGTCCCCCTCGCTCCTGGACTTCCGGAAAAAACTCAAGACATGGTTCTGCCAACAGGCCTGGGGCGGGAAGAAGAGAATACACTCTTGGGGATGGCTAATACCTTAGGATGGCCCTAGAATGCTCTTTCCATTGTTTTAAAGAAGATACTACCATCTTGATTTTATTATATTTATTGTATTTTTGAATTGCTTATTTTAATGTTTATTTAATTTTATTCATATTTGTATTAGAATTAATTTGTGTTGGATTGTAAACTGCCCAGAGTCCCTTTGAGGGAGTTGGGCGGTGATAAATCAAATAAATAAGTAAGTAAGTAAGTAAGTAAGTTTGTTTTTTACTGCTTCTTTGCTTAAAGCTCAGTGGAGGAATTTGAAAAATACTGATTCCTCTACTTAAGCTTATAAGTCTTTACAAAACAAAGCATCTAAAGCAGTGTTTTTCAACCTCAGCAACTTTAAGACGTGTGGACTTCAACTCCCTGAATTCCCCAGCCAGCATGGCTGGCTGGGGAATTCTGGGAGTTGAAGTCCACACATCTTAAAGTTGCTGAGGTTGAGAAACACTGATCTAAAGTCTGATAAGTAATTATAAAATTCAGCATCTGAGGTAAGGGGAAAGAGAAAGTGGGGAGAGGACATAGTGTCAGCCCTTTGAGGTAGTCCAGACAGGAAACCAAAACCATGAGTACTATTACTACCTTTATTGTAAGGTTACAGTAATGGAATCTTGCAAGTCTGAAAGCACTTCCCCCCTCCCCTGCCTTTACATTCCAGAAAACTAGGGAGGGTCCCTTCTGAGACGCTTTCTCCACCCCCATCCCTCCTTTGGACTCAGATTTCATTTATCAGACCTTGTCTAGGCTGTGGCTCTTCCTCCTGTCTCCCAAGGTTATTCTCACAGACCATTACACAGAAGCAGAGCAGGGGAAAAGTCTCTTAAGATTGCTCAGGTGTATTCACAGAGTCTCGCCATCTGTTGCAGAGCCTCTTAATCTTTTCCCACCAGGGTCAGGTGGAGGATGGGAAAAATAGGAACCAATAGAACAATCTGACTTAGGGGGTGGTGTTGAATCTTCTTCCTCCCTTTTTCTGTAGATATCTCCTCTTTTCAAAAAACTTATCTCCACCCACCCCTTATTGGTTCTTTACCCCACTTCTCCATATATTAAACAATCTTGTCCTCTTTTCCCAACTTCTCCATCTGCATCGATGTCTTTTATCAATTTATTGTTTGTAATTAGCTACTGGCTGTCTTATACGATATCAACTTAATGGCAAAATCTGAAAGAAGGTTTGAAGGGGAAGGGTAGCATGGATCAAAGAAGAGGACCCTATATTTTAACAAAATACACTTCCGCAGAACGAAATTATATCAAAGCAAAATAAGAATCAATGCATCTGAAATGGCTTCTTTCTAATATACAGTAAATCTGTCAGGGATATTTTAAACTGGTTCCTGCACTGAAAAGGGGGCTGGATTTGATGGCCTCAAGGGGCCTTCCAACTATTTAATTTTGTGAGTCTGAAAAAGAAAATTCAAGCCAGGGACTGAGCAAAGCTCAGTTAGGATACCAGAAACCAATATGTTGCAATTATTATTTGATGTTGCAATTATTATTTGATGTTGCAATTATTATTTGATGTTGCAATTATTATTTGATGTTGCAATTATTATTTGATGTTGCAATTATTATTTGATAAACGCCGACACAATCTGGTTGTCTTTTCTGAGGGAAGTGCCACCCCAAATACATCAGGGATTCTGTTCACAACACAATTGCTCCTTATTGGCTTTGCCTTAGAAAGGTTTCTTGTTCTTACTTACACAAGGCTTCTTACATAACTTGAACTTGTTTGTCAGAAAAAAAATGTACAAAGCCATGCTGGGTTTTCTCACAGACAGCAAAAGCTGATACCATCCAGACCTCTTTCCTACTTGTTTGCATCTTTCTTCTGAATCAGCCTGAAAGACAGAATGAGAAGCCAGCTGTGGGAATAATAAGCATGCTGCAGTGAAAGAAATGCACGTGCAGCCATGCGTAAGAGCACTTGCCCTCTCTTCCTTCCTGCACAAAACAATTCTTCATTCTGAACTGCTGCAGCAAGATGAAAAGAGGAAAAAAGAAAGGGGAATTAATTTGTCTCTCTGGCTGTGTTCACACAACATGATTAACCCAGTTAACCATTTTCTGGGCTTACACAATACATTGAAAAGTAAACTAATCAAATAGGCTGGGTTTCCAACCATGGTACACCCCAAGAGAAGAATCAAAACGTTAACTAACAGGTTTTACCAAAGCAGTTGTTTGGTCTTTCACTACTGCTGACTTGGTTAAGGGCATTATATGAACACAGTCAATAATTTCCATGCTTTACTCTCTTGTTCTCACTCCTCTTGGGCAGCTTTTGTTTCAAAAAGAAACACATGGCTAAAATTAACCCATTTCTGAGACGGATCCGGTTGTCAGGTCCCTCTGTCAAGTTTCCGTCCACAGGACCAGTGCTGAGGGTGGGCAACCTGTGGTCTTTGGACCACATGCAACCCTTGGCTTAATTTAATGTGCCTCATAGTATAATTTCAAACATCCTTCCCAGATCTCTGGTAAGAATGATTAATTCTTCGGCCAGCAGCCTACTGTTTAAGGAAAAAGAGAGGAAGGAGGGTCTAGGGAAGAAAGAAAGAAGATGGCGTCCAGAGGAATCAAAGTGGGAAGGGGGGTGTCAGATACTTTGGCACTGTTCTCTACTCCTTGCTTCATCCCAGCTTCCCATTGGCAAGGGAGGTGGCTCATCCACAGATTATTCTTGTGAGAATGGAGCCCTTGATGGAAAAAAAAAGGTGGTCCATTAGTGAAAACTGATCGTCAGGTAGCAGGCAAGGCTGAGTTACTGGGGTAGATTTGGGGGCAAGAACTAGAAACAGGGATGGCGGTGTTAGTCCAAATCTCTTTGGACAGAGAAACCAAATAATCAGGAGGGAGCCTAATTAGCTTACGGGCAAAAAGCGTAGTCCCATCACTCAGGCTCAAATCAGATGGAAGTAGGAAGAGTGTAACACTTGTTTTCAGCCACCCATGCCTCTGTCTTCAGATTTGCAGACTCAGTGGCTGCTATACTGGGTCAAAAGGGCTACTTAGGAGCAAGGGCTGTCTCCTGAGGAGACCTGGTTCTGTTGTGGCCAGTTAGAAGGAATGGCGCTTCTTGCCTTGTAAGTGGTCACTTCTTCACAATTGTACCTTCTGACTTGATTGACTGAATTGGACTCATCTCATGGCTCCTTGGTCACTCCAAGGAGAGGATCCTGGCAGAATTTCTCCAGCTGATGCCTGATATCAGCTCTCCCTTAGAAGGCTAGAAGAGGTGAAGACCTTGTACTCTCAAGTGGGCATGGGAGAGGAACTATGATGAATCATCTTTGCCTACGCCCTGGAAGTGGAATGAAATCACAATGGCCTCTTAAACACCCGCGCCAATATTAAGCTAGATGCTTGAGTTTTAATTGTTTTAAAAACAATAGTTTCAATAAGGTGTACACCTGGTTCATACTAAGACATACTGACTAAGTTCACATATTGCATGAAAACAGACAAGCCACATTATCGCTTGGGGCAATGTATGAGTGCAGCAACAGTGTTTGGATCTGTCTGTAGTACATGAACAGATCATTATTTTCTGATCCCTGCACCTGGGAAATTAATGGATTCATTTGTATCTTAGTGGAGGACCATTATTGTATTGGAAGAAGCGAAAACCACCAGCATTGAAACAATGATCATCCAACATCAACTTCGCTGGACCGGTCATGTTGTTCGAATGCCTGACCATCGTCTTCCAAAGCAGCTACTTTACTCCCAACTTAAGAATGGAAAACGGAATATTGGTGGACAGCAAAAGAGATTCAAAGATACTCTCAAAGCTAATTTTAAAAAATGTAATATCAGCATTGAGAACTGGGAAGCCCTAACTCATGAGCGTTTCAATTGGAGGTCAGCCTTTATTAATGGTGCTATGGACTTTGAAGAAGCACGAGTACAGGGCGAAAGGGAGAAAAGAGCTAAAAGGAAGGCACGTCAGGCAAACCCTCATCATGACCGTCTCCCACCCGGAAACCTATGCCCCCACTGTGGGAGGTTGTGCGGATCCAGAATTGGCCTTTACAGCCACTTACGGATCCACCGTTAAAATTTTACCTTTGGAAGACAATCTTACTCGGCTACGAGTGATCGCCAATGATGAGTGGAGGACCATCCTTTGCATCTTTAGCTTTCGGGTATAATATTAGAGCCATATAAATATAAATATAAATATAAATATAAATATAAATATAAATATAAATATAAATATAAATATAAATATAAATATAAATATAAATATAAATATAAATAATATAAATATAAATATAAATATAAATATAAATATAAATATAAATATAAATATAAATATAAATATAAATAAAGATGGTAAGGACCTAACAGAAGCAGAAGAGATCAAGAAAAGGTGGCAAGAATATACGGAAGATCTGTATAGGAAGAATAATAATATTGGAGATAGCTTTGACGGTGTGGTCAGTGAGCTAGAGACAGAAATCCTGAAGAGTGAGGTTGAATGGGCCTTAAGAAGCATTGCTAATAACAAGGCAGCAGGAGACAACGGTATCCCAGCTGAACTGTTTAAAATCTTGCAAGATGATGCTGTCAAGGTGATGCATGCCATATGCCAGCAAATTTGGAAAACACAAGAATGGCCATCAGATTGGAAAAAATCAACTTATATCCCCATACCAAAAAAGGGAAACAGTAAAGAATGTTCAAATTATCGAACAGTGGCACTTATTTCACATGCCAGTAAGGTAATGCTCAAGATCTTGCAAGGCAGACTCCAGCAATTCATGGAGCGAGAATTGCCAGATGTACAAGCTGGGTTTAGAAAAGGCAGAGGAACTAGAGACTAAATTGGCAATATCCGCTGGATAATGGAGAAAGCCAGGGAGTTTCAGAAAAACATCTATTTCTGTTTTATTGACTATTCTAAAGCCTTTGACTGTGTGGATCATAACAAATTGTGGCAAGTTCTTGGTGGTATGGGGATACCAAGTCATCTTGTCTGCCTCCTGAGGAATCTGTATAACGACCAAGTAGCAACGGTAAGAACAGAGCACGGAACAATGGACTGGTTTAAGATTGGGAAAGGAGTACGGCAGGGCTGTATACTCTCACCCTACCTATTCAACCTGTACGCAGAACACATCATGTGACGTGCTGGACTTGAGGAATCCAAGGCTGGAGTTAAAATCGCTGGAAGAAACATTAACAATCTTAGATATGCAGATGATACCACTTTGATGGCTGAAAGTGAGGAGGAGTTGAGGAGCCTTATGACAAAGGTGAAAGAAGAAAGTGCAAAAGCTGGGTTGCAGTTAAACCTCAAGAAAACCAAGATTATGGCAACCAGCTTGATTGATAACTGGCAAATAGAGGGAGAAAAAGTGGAGGCAGTGACAGACTTTGTATTTCTAGGCGCAAAGATTACTGCAGATGCTGACTGCAGCCAGGAAATCAGAAGACGTCTACTTCTTGGGAGGAGAGCAATGGCAAATCTTGATAAAATAGTTAAGAGCAGAGACATCACACTGACAACAAAGGTCCGCATAGTTAAAGCAATGGTATTCCCTGTAGTAACCTATGGCTGTGAGAGCTGGACCATAAGGAAGGCTGAGCGAAGGAAGATAGATGCTTTTGAACTGTGGTGTTGGAGGAAAATTCTGAGAGTGCCTTGGACTGCAAGAAGATCAAACCAGTCCATACTCCAGGAAATAAAGCCAGACTGCTCACTTGAGGGAATGATATTAAAGGCAAAACTGAAGTACTTTGGCCACATAACGAGAAGACAGGATACCCTGGAGAAGAAGCTGATGCTAGGGAAAGTGGAAGGCAAAAGGAAGAGGGGCCGACCAAGGGCAAGATGGATGGATGATATTCTGGAGGTGACAGACTCAACCATAGGGAAGCTGGGGATGGTGACGGCCGACAGGAAGCTCTGGCGTGGGCTGGTCCATGAAGTCACGAAGAGTCGGAAGCGACTAAACGAATAAACAACAACATTAGAGCTCTAGCATTTTTCTAGGGTGGTGAAAACTGAGAAAGACTCTTGCACAAAATCCCCTTGATAGAAAACAATGATACCCCCCACCCTGAAAAAAAGCTGCAAAAAATCCAGATAACAACTAGATGGCTTCCAGATGCAATTCAACATGCTGGTTATCAACTATAAAGCCTTCATGGCTTGGGGCCAATTTATTTAAAGGACTACCATTCTCCAATTGTTTCTGCCCATCCCACCAGATCTAAGCAGGGTGGGAACGCACTGGGTCCCACCTATTCAACAGTGCCATCTGGTGGGATCCAGGAACCAGGCCTTCTCTATCACAGTGTCTGCCCTTTGGAACCTCATATCCCTCGAGATTAATTCGGTCCGGACCCTGCAGACATTTTATATGTCCCTGGAGGCCTAGATGTTCCCTTGGCCACAGGGTCTGGGGGTTAGGTGAGCCCATCAATGTGATTCTTTGTTGATAGGGCTGTGGTTCTACAAACTGGGTTGGATTCTCCTTGGGTGCTATCATGTTATTATTATGTTATCACTGTTATTATTGGTTGTCTTTGTTTTTTTATTGCTTTGGTTGGTTTTAAACCTATGTTCACTGACCAGAGTCGCAGGTGTGAGATGGGCAGCTATGGAAGTCAATACAATCAGACAAGTAAATAGATAAAATGAGAGGAAAGAGTTTTCTGTCTCTCTTTGCTGCCATCTAACCATCATCTGGATTTTTGCAGCTGAGATCCAATAGCCTTAAACCAGGGGTCTTCTAGATGTATTGACTACAACTCCCATACCCCATAGCCAACATGGCCAATGACCACCCTGGCTGGGAATTATAGGAGTCCTGTCCAACACATCTGGGAGATGAGGGAAAGCTGGCATAAATTGATCACTGATTCGTCACTGATTCGACACTAGGGAAAAAAATTAGCAAGAAATAAAAACATAGAAGGCTATCCTTTTTAATTATCATTGGTTCATCACCCTCTGTAATTGCTGAAGTAGATGAATCAATTATGATTCAAAAGAATAGCCTTCTATATTTTTATTCCTTACTAATTTTTTCCCTAGTGTCCTCCTATTTCTAAGTAGCCTAACCGAACCTTTCATTCCTCTTCTCCCTGCTTCCAAATTAATCATTATATGAACTGGTATCATTATATGAAAGTTTTTAATAAATTAAAACCAGAAAAAAAGAGAATGGAAAAAAATAAAAATATTAATTGATAGAGTCATATGGAACGTATGAGTTGGGAGGGACCTTATAGGTCATCCAGTCTAACCCCGTACTTAGTACTGGAATCTACATCTCCTTCCTTAAGAAGTGGTTATCAAGCTGCCAGTTGAAAAGTCTTAGGCCAGAGCTTTCCAAACTGTGTGTCGCGACATGTTAGTGTGTCGGCTGCAGTGTCTGGGTGTGTCACGGCTGCTGCTGCCTCCGAGCCCTGCCAGGATTCCACGCAGGTCCTGGTGCCTGCCTTGTGCCTTGCTGCCTCCAAACCTGCTGTGTTTCCATGCAGGTCCTAGTACCTGCCTTGTGCCCTGTTGTAAGAGTGTGTCGCGAAATGATGCATGTCTAAAAAGTTTGTCACCAACATTAAAAGTTTGGAAAGCTCTGTCTTAGGCTGTGGGATAGCATTAAGCAAGGTCTAGAAGTGGTCACTGCTTCCTTTTCTGACAGCTTTTGATCAACACCAGGCAAATTAATAGAAATGACCATAAAATGCATATGTGAGCTGGCATAATAATGTAAGACATGGTAACATGGCTGTATGTAACAAATGGCTTTTGCAAATGCAAGAAAGGAGGATAGAGATGTAGAATGTCTTGACACAGATTTACTTAAAGCTGAGCTGCAAGGATTTAACTATTTCTCATCGGGCTAAATTTATTTCCCTGTTTCCCAGAAGATGAGCTGTTGCCTAGCAACCAGCAAGGTAGAGGTTCCTTTCTCTGGGCCTAGCTAAGAAGGATGGCCCTGCTTTGTGGTCAAACTGAGAAAGTGGCTTTATTGCAGAGGAAAAAACAATGTGATGGAGGAAGGGGAATAGAAACTTCATCTGTGACTTTTTTTTTTAAAATGGAAAGTGGAGGAGGAATGCCTTCTGGTCTGGGCCGCCTTTCTGACATGAATAAAATACAAAAATGAGCACCTGCTTCTTATATTCTTTACATATTGAAATGATAACAAATGAAGCACAGTATTGTGAAATCACCTAGATACTGACCTAATTTTTTGTTTATCTTTCCGAAAAGTTAGCTGAGAAAGGGTCAGACAGACTTCCATGGGGAGTGTCTTCAAAAACTACTGGGCCACTGTTGCTAATATTCATCGGCCTAAGAGCTCTCCCCAGGAATCCATAGAGCAGAGCTAAGGTTCAGATACATACGCATGACTGCAATTTGTCCTTCAGATAGATAAATAAAACTTTATTACAGCCAGAAGCTGGCAAAACACACAAACAAACATACAGAGAAATACAAAAGCAAGCAAGATTTATGAGTGGAACTAGAACTTTAGGAAGCGTCTTCGGTCACATTCTTGAAGCTAAGTCGCAAAACTTTGTGACATTTTACGTGACCTTGAAGTTATTGTCAGCTAGTAGGAAGGCTATATAAAGATCAGAATAAAACAGGCAATGGTATTCCCTGTGACATGCTATGGAAGTGAAAGTTAGAGCAGCATAGAAAGAGTATTGACACTTTTGACCTTTGGTGTTGGATAAGACTCCTGAGAATACCGTGGACAACCAAGAAAACAAACCAATGGATCATCGAACAAATCAAGCCAGAGTTCTGATTTGAGGCACAAATGACGAAGCTCAAATTATCCTATTTTGGACACATTATGTGAAGACCTAGCTCCCCGGAGAAGGCTCTGGAAAAGGCTCCAATGCTGGGAAAGGTGGAAGGAAAGAGGACAACCAGCAGCAAGATAGATGGGCTCAATTACAGAGTGATGGATACACCATTGGAAGACCTGAAGGACTAGGTTACGGACAGATCATGATGGAGAAAATCTAACTAGGAGGTTGCTTAGAGTCAACACCAACTTGATGGCACATAATCAATCAATCAATCAATCAATCAATCAATCAAAGGAAGGCTACATAGTAATCACCTGACTGCCCTGGAATTGTTGCTAGAAAAGGAAGAATTAAATTTTGGCATAAACCTAAATAAAAATTGCAGTGTAGTAGCACATGGATGATAGATTGAGTGTACTCCATGCCCAACAGGAGGAGGTGGCAAGTTTGAGGAATATTATAGTATTTCCCGTGCAATAGTGCAATAGTACAATAGTCCTTCAGGTAACCTGGTCCCCAACGATTTATAACATTAAAAGTTCAGTATGTTAAAATAGATCTGAAAATGAATTGGCATGGGATATATGTAATGTGATCAAAGTGCATCTACAAGGATTTTTTTTGCTGGTAGGCTTATTATCGTATCATCAAGCAATTAAACTGAGACAAAAGCTATGATTGGTGGGCTTGTGCAAGCAAAGTTGGGGAGGGCAGGTTTTAGTGCCCCCATTACCTGCATAGGGAAGATGTTCTGTCAGATAGATGATTGCAAGCTCCCCCAGAAAAAAGTATTGCAAAGTATGGTGGTGCTTACCCACCAAGATGGAGCTAACTGTTACAGATGACTAAACCCACATTTCCCCTTTGCAAGTTTCTTCAGCTCTACTTTCCAGGATCTTTTGTAAACTGGAAAGAGGAGGCCTGGACTGGTGTGCAAAACTGAGATAATCCAAGTCAAAGCAACACATATAATGAATGTGCTGATGGTGGAGTACATGCTAGATGGACAGGATCTGACTTGATAATATACATAGTGTCCTACGTTCCCATTTTACAAGCATATGTGTTCTTGCTCACATATCTGAACAGAGCTGGTGACTGGCAACTACCACCATCCACCATATTGTGGATCACTGTACTATAAATCAGGGGTCCCCAACCTTTTTGGCACCAGGGACTAGTTTCAAAAGACGATTTTTCCGCAGACCGGGGGGGCGGGGTTTCCGGGATTTCCGTGGGCCGGGGAGCGGGGTTTCTGGGATTTCTGCAGACTGGGGGGTGGGGTTTGTGGGCAGGAGCCAATCACAAGCACCAGGGGGCGGGGTTTGTGGGTGGGAGCCAATCACACAAAAGGGGGCGGGGTTTGCGGGCGGGAGCCCCACGGCCCAGTTCCTAACAGGCCGCGGCCCACTAGTGGGCCATGGCCCACAGGTTGGGGACCCCTGCTATAAACCACAAATTTGGTGGGTATGTCATCCTGAAGGCTATACAGCACTTCTTATTTACTGTATACTCTCAGGGTGCATCCAAATAATCTTAGTTGCTTAGGCTGCCCTTTCTGTATGTCTGATTATCTCCCCTGCCTCAAATTCCCTACATTGCCCAGCTTCTGATGTGCCTTGCAGCCTTGACCATATAAGGAGCCATTGCTCTGGGCTGAATTCTCTCTCTCCCTCCTCCCTATGCCCTGGTCAAGCCTGAAGCTTTGGAGAATTGCCTGCAATCTGATCCCATCAGTGATGTTGGTTTGGTATGCTTAATGTTAAGGCTTCTAACATTTGCAAGAGAAAATGCTTTCAAGGCTTTCTATTCTGCTGCTGGTATAACAATGCAGTTAAAAATTTGCTCATATCAGGTTTCAAAAATTGATTGATGGCTATAGTGGGAATGAAGATCTTACTTACTTACAAAAACAGTGGTTGAGCTGAAATGCATTTGGCTGCCCTGATGAAGTAGGCTTCATTAGGGCAGCCAAATGCATTTCAGTTCAATCACTGTCTTTCGTATAGAACTGAGGATGGGTTCGTGCTCATTTCAACAATTCCTCCTTGTATGGAAACATAATGGGAAAACCTTGTTTCACTGTCATCTCTTTTTCTCATCTCTTTGGAAAGCAGTATGGAGAGAAGGGGAAGGGAAAAAACAGGAGAGTGGGCTAGAACAAAGCTTAGCTGGGCCACCTTATTTTTATAGACAAGCCTACAGTATATTCTTTTTTTAATCCCTAATTGGAGCCACTGCTGGTGTGGGGACAAATGTTGGCCCTTTTTGTTTGGAGGAAGAGTTGGAGAAAGATATAAACACCCCTTCTTCCCCCTTTAAAGCAAAGAACCACTCCACTGAACATCAATTATTTGTTTCAAAATTCTGGGGATTTGATCTCATTTCCACCAAATGAGGCTGGGGTTTGCATGTGCCCCCTGGACTGTCCATGCCTCCAGAAGTTTAAGATAAAGCCATCCCGTTCATTTATTTAGCAAAGCATACTGTGAGAATAAAACCAAGCCCCTTAGGAGTACCTAGAGACAGATGTTTAAAGGACAAAAGTTGCAGATCCAAGAGGACAAGTGAGTGAAGTTTATTAAGGAACTATGTTTTGATAAAAATACATGCTTGAATTAAGGAGGTGCTTGTTGGAATCCGGCAAATCAAGCATGCCTCATTAGCATATGGGTGATTGCTCTAGGAGGCAAACTCTGTGCTACTAGAGCATAGCTTTCCAAACTGTGTGTCGTGACACATTAGTGTTTCGCGACAAAACCTGGAAGTGCTTATGGCGCGTCGCCGCGGCGGTGCGTGCGGCGGTAGCGGCGGTGACGGCAGTGGCGCGTCATCAGCGCTTCTGGGTTTTAGCGCAAAACACGAGGCCGCCGCCGCTGCTGCCATGCACGCCGCCACTGCCGCCGCTGGTGTGTCGCCAACGGCGGGACTTTGGAAAGCACTGTACTAGAGGAAGCTGCTTGTTGCCCCTCCCACTTCCTCTTCTCTCTCTCTGATTCTTCCACCGATGGGGTAGGACGCACATGCCTTAGCTCCTTCCATGGAGAGGCCATGTGCTAGGCCTCAACTCCAGAGGTTTTTCCCCCTTTCTCCACACATCCTCTGGCAGCAAAGAGGGCCAGAGGTATACAGTATACAACCAAGGATGATTTAAGACTGTTTTACTCATGGGCTGGAGGTAAGATGAAGGCAATATCATGGACACATACTTGTGCTTGTGCTTTGGTTAGGTGCAAGTCAGGAAAAGCACTAACATTATCAGCCCTCCAACCAGGGGAGACAAGAGCAGACACAAGGAGAGGAACAAAGAGGGAGTCCTTGGCTTGCTATTTCAACTCCTAATGACCCTAGTAGGCAATAGGATAAAATAGTCACAAGAGTTGATCTTTCTGGAGCTGTATCGCTAATGCCTACTGTTGGATCATGAAGCTCAGAACTGTTTACACCAGTGTTTTTCAAACTTGGCAATTTTAACATGTGTGGACTTGAAGATTCTGGGAGTTGAAGTCCACACATCTTAAAGTTGCCAAGTTTGAAAAACACAGGTTTATACTGATGGACAATGGCTCCTCATCTTTTGGGTTTACCAGGAGATGCTGGGATTGTACAAGGGCCTTTGGAACAAAAAAGCAGATGCTTGGATAATGCCTTTAGGTCTAATTGAAGGGTAGTATATGTCAGGGTCTCAGACAGTTGAGGGGGGTTTCTTCTAAACTAGCTGGAGATTTCGTGGGAAAAGACCAAAAGTCTGGAGGGCATCAGGTTAGGGAAGGATGCCCAGCTATCTCTTCCTGTTTTCATGCATTCTGAGATGGAAGATAAGCACTGAGCTCGAGTGAAATTAAACAAATAATAGTAAAATTGTATAGGGGTTTTAGAGTTTTAGAGTTTTATTTGGAAGCCTGACTACAATGATGTCTTTACAAAATGGAATATATGGGAGATTTTAAATGCCCATTTTCTATACCAAACTTGTGAATCTCAAAAGCTCTTTATTTCTTGGTGGCCTCCTCAGGCTTCTTGACATCCGATGTGGGGATCTGGGCATGGGCTTCGAAAGAGACTGGGATTGTGATCTCTGCAGACTGAATGGCTGGTTTGGGCAAGGGTGCTTCCACTGTCAGCATGCCATCTGGGGAGAGTGATGACCGGACCACAGCTGCATCAATGCCAGAAGGCAGCCTGTGAAGGAAAGAGAATGTCAGAATGGTCTGGTGGGCTTATGAGATTAATCAAAATGAAATAGTTTGAAAGTGACTTGTAATAATCTTCACTTCTGATGACTCCAAGGTTGCCAAGGTGTGTTGCCAAGGTTGAGAAACACAGATATAAAGCATAATCTTCCCTGGATTTTTCCACACACAGAGATCCTCCAGTCCAAACTGCAAGTAGATATTGTTGGAGGTCCCAGAAAATCAGCATGCCTCATTAGTATGTAGATGAGTGCTCTAGGATGACTCTCTATATCAGAGCTTTCCAAACTTTTCATGTTGGTGACACACTTTTTAGACATGCATCATTTCGCGACACACTCTTACAGCAGGGCACAAGGCAGGCACTAGGACCTGCACGGAAACACAGCAGGTTTGGAGGCAGCAAGGCACAAGGCAGGCACTAGGACCTGCGTGGAATCCTGGCAGGGCTCGGAGGCAGCAGCAGCCGCGACACACCCAGACACTGCAGCCGACACACTAACGTGTCCCGACACACAGTTTGGAAAGCTCTGCTCTATATGCTTCCAGAGGAAGCTGTTTGTTGCTCCTCCCACTTCCTCTCTCTCTCCCTCTCTCTGACTCCATCTTCCCTCGAAGCAGGAGCACGCGGCTGCGGCTCCCTATCGAGAGGACATGCCTGGGCCTCAACCGAGGAGTCTTTCCCTTTTCTGCACACAGCCCCTGGCAGCAAAGAGGGCCAGGGGTCTAAACACAGTTTAGGGAATCAAAGAAGAATCATTCCTAACAGGATGGATGTAACTGAACTGGACCAAATAAAGAGTAAGAACTGCTTTGTACTTACTTTTGAACCTACGTTGTCTAAGCGTGTGATTCTTTATGCTTGGGTGGGCTGAATGTGCTTAAGATCAATAACCTATATTTCTCTAACATGCTGATTAATGCTATTTTGATAAAACTCCTTTCTGTGTGTGCTTATTGCTCCGCTGCACTAAGCTCTGCTCCATTCAGTGGTCCCAGTCCACTAATGGCATCAGATATTTATTCAGAGAATACATGGAGAGGTCAACAGGGAAAGCAGAGTGCTACAGCTGACAACTTCCTCACATGTAGGGGTCACCTGGAGAGTCATAACATCTACTTACGTGTATTTCCTTGTGAAACATCTGGAAATGAACCCATGCTCATCTTGTCTTTCTTCATGTTTGCCTGGAAAAGAAAATACCTCTGTGATGGAACGATCAGTGCTT
The DNA here is from genome assembly GCA_023362775.1 of Charina bottae. Lineage (NCBI taxonomy): Eukaryota > Metazoa > Chordata > Lepidosauria > Squamata > Charinaidae > Charina > Charina bottae. The sequence continues at coordinate 99,579,556 of JALMGJ010000001.1, read as the reverse complement.
TTCTATTTAAAAACATGAATAAATTCCATGTAGTCCATTTTCTTCACAGCTTTGCTCTCTCTCTTTCACACAAACACACACACACATCTGCATGCTAAATGCTAAGTGCATTAGTAGAATTTCTGGATTTTGGAAATGGGGATAAATGGGTTGTTATTTGGTACTTCTGAATTATGTAATTTGTTGGTATCTTTTTTTCTCCATTATGTTACTGAAGAAGTGTGAAGCAGTACCTCGCAAAGGAGAGGAATCTTGCTGTTATTGTAGAGATTCTTAGTGTGATTTACAGTAATGGTGGAATGTAGGTATGCTCTCCCTCATTGACTATCACATCCCAAAGTACACACATGCATGCACGCATGCATACACGCACATGCGCACACGCATGCACGCATACAGTTTTTATTATTTATATTCCAAGGAAGTAACTCTCAGGTTAAAAGCTTCATCATGCAATGCAGACTTACAGTGCAAAAAAAGCCATTAACAAAATTTCACAATTAAGGGCAGGACTAGCAGCATTAACATCTAATCTAATCTAATCTAATCTAATCTAATCTAATCTAATCTAATCTAATCTAATCTAATCTAATCTAATCTAATCTAATCTAATCCAATCCAATCCAATCCAATCCAATCCAATCCAATCCATTGTTAATTGTTAATCTAGCAGCATTATTATTTGAAGATCAGTTCCATTCAACTCATAAAACATACTAATCATTAACAAAAAGCTTCAGCTTGCAGAAATGCACTTTATATCTTATTAAAGGAGAAATACAACCTTGTGTATTACCTTTTAAACCATTTGAATACATTAGAAACTCCAGGAAGAAAGGGAAAGATGTATCTGTTCTTTCCCTAATTATTGTTCTCATTCTCTGACTGTAGCTTGAATCATGTCAACTGGATTTCTATTTTCTCAGTGGAAACGTTTCGCTCCTTATCCAAGAAGCTTCTTCAGTCTGAGCAAAGTTTGTAAGGGAATCCTTAAATATGTTTCTAGGGTGGCTGTGTGACATTGCACCTGGGGCTAGGTCATGGTTATTTGAGATGTTAACATATGTTAACATATGAGAATTGATATACGTACTGTGGCTTAAAAAAATGCTTGCAGTAACTCTAGTGCAAGAATTGTAACTTTAACACAGAGGACATCTGGTTGGACAGGGATGTCAATGGGGGAGATTTAAAAAATTAAGGTGGCAGCCATGATCATATGATCAAAGCCTTACCCCTTTTTTACATGTGTTATATCTGATGGATTTTAAAAAATGGACAGGGCATCCACTGCACAGTTGTAGCCACCATCTTGCTTTTTTTGACACCCCCCCGGGTGGATTCCCTCCCTTCCATAGTAGGGATCAAAAGTCAAGATGGCAGCTGTGATCACATGATTGAAGCCCTGCCTCTTTTGAGCGCATTGCATTGGTTGCTTCGATCACATGATAATAGCCTCTGTCTTGACTTTTTTGACCCCCCCAGGCAGCCTTGCTTGTAAGCAGTTATTTTTATAAGCTTTGATGCAGAAATGTATCAGTGATGTGATTAGGTGAATGCACTGCTTGGCTAACTTGCTGCTGTAATCTTTTCAAATTCTTTTAGTCGTTGCGCTTTAGCAAAAAGCGAGAAATATGCTCTTTGATCAGAGGATGATTTAAATATGCACATTGAGTCCAGGAGACCTGTGTTATAGGGGAGTTTGATAGTACACTTCAAAAAATCTATTTGGCACCTAATCAGACTCCTTGATTTTAATCAGGCATGGAATAGGCCAGCTGCAATCCAGCTGGCAGTGGAGACAGGGGACTGAAGTTTCTCCCGCTATGCAGTTTCTTTGTTTGCTTCCTTGGATATCACCCACTTTTGTTCTTTTTATCTCTGCTCGTAGGCAGAAGAGCGGCATTGCAGGATTGCCTCTGATAGAAGGAAAGGTTCCCCTGTGCAAGCACCGAGTCATGTGACCCCTGGGGAGACGCCGCTTCCGCGACGTTTTCCTGGCGGACTATAGAGCGGGGTGGTTTGCCATTGCCTTCCCCAGTCGTGATTACCTTTCCCCCAGCAAGCTGTGTACTCATTTTACCGACCTCGGAAGGATGGAAGACTGAGTCGACCTGAGCCGGCTACCTGAGAACCAGCTTCCGCTGGGATCGAACTCAGGTCGTGGGGAGAGTTTCGGTTGCAGTACTGCCACCTACCACTCTGCGCCACACGAGGCTCTAAAATAAATAAATACATTATTATTTATTAATATAAATTATTTATTAATTTATTAGAATTAATAAATATTAATTCTAAAAGAGAACGGCCTCTAAAAAAACACCTCCTGCTATATCAGTGTTTTTCAGCCTTGGCAACTTTAAGATGGATGGACTTCAACTCCCAGAATTCCCCAGCCAGCAAGGTTGAGAAACACTGTGCTATATGAAACATGTCTGTCTTTTAAGACGCAGGCCTCTTTGTTGATTCTGCTGCGGTAGACTAACCCAAAATCAGAAGTCCCCAGTTTTTAAACAGGACCCATATTTATTTATTTTATTTTATTTATTTATATTATTTATTTTTATTTATTTATTGCTCACATTTATATGGATAGATAAAGTATTTATATATACTTTAAACATGCTAAGCTTGGTCCAGTTTGTTGTTTGTTTTGTTCCCTAGCTCAGTGTGTTGTGTGTACCAATCTCTTTGGCTGGTTTATGGTTGGCTGTATTGTGTGGACAGAAAAATGAGATAATTCAGTGCTAAATTCATTGTGTTGTACAAACCACTCTGGAAGTTGGCATTAGATAGCCCAATGCGCGGGATAGATTAAAAATTATGGTGTCTGCTTATGCATTACCAAGAGACAGAGAGTAAACACTTCCAAAAGGAGAACAGAGATTTGAATAAAATTAGTGTATATTAACTTTTCTAGGAGATATAGTTTTATTTATTTATTTGTATTTATTTTTCAAATTTTGCCACCACCCATCTTCCCCAGCAAAGGGGGACTCTGGGCGGTTTACAATAGCAGACACGTTAAAACAGTAGGGATAAAAACATCTAAAATATAAATACACTATTCCAAATATAAATATAAAAGTAAGAAGAAATATAAAATCCAAGTGGCTAAAAAAGATCTTAATCAGTGAGAAGAGCTCTAAGGCGCCAGCTTGGTGTAGGGATTAAGGCACCAGGCTAGAAACCGGGAGACCGTGAGTTCTAGTCGTGCCTTAGCCACAAAGCCAGCTGGGTGACCTTGAGCCAGTCCCTGTCTCTCAGCCCTAGGAAGGAGCCAATGGCAAACCAGGAGTCTGTGAGTTCTAGTCCCGCCTTAGGCATGAAAGCCGGCTGGGTGACCTTGAGCCAGTCCCTCTCTCTCAGCCCTAGGAAGAAGAAGGCAAGGGCAAGCCACTTCTGAAAACGTTGCCAAGAAAACTGCAGGGACTAGTCCCGGCAATTGCCAGGAATCAATGCTGACTCAAAGACACACACACACACACACACACTTTTCTAGAGTTATAGACTTGGAAGCCATTACTCTCATTTAAATGGATTTGCACTGTATATCTCGCTCAAGTAAGGTGATCTGTGTTCCTGCTTATGATAGGCAAAAATAAAGTCCTGTTTTCCTTAACTTCAGCAATGTTGTTATGGTCAGCCCAAGGCTGCAATGGCCACAAAGGTCCCAAACAAACACCACACATGCCTTAAAATCAGCAGTCCTATTCTGTCCTTTTCCTCTTCTGATTTCTAGAGGCCTCTTGGAGAATCTAAACTCTTAGGGCAGATCCGCACTTTCTGCTGGCCTACCACCAGTATGGGCCACTCGCCACTTCCTGAGTGCAGAAAAAGACGACATCGTCCTCCCCCACCTCCCAGCCCATGGCCAGGGTGTTTCCCATCTGCCATCCAAACCTGCTCTTTCCTGACCCAAGGGGTCTTAGCCCTTCAGAGCAGAAGTTCTCCAGTGCATGCTTCCATTCTAGTAGCAGCCCCAGCTCTGATTGGCTGCAGTGCCCGGCATTGCCCCTCCCCTTGGTCACTGCGCTGCGTAGCCGTTTCAACCTGGGCTGGTGGGCTGCTCAGTTCTCTGCTGGTTGGCAGCGGCAGATTTTTAAGTAATCTTGCAGTTGACCCAGTGAGGACCTGTTAAGTCAATGAACATAGGTCAATCAACCCTAGAAGCTCGTGCACCATTCAGCCCTTATGTCTCCCAGTGGGCATCCGTTCAGTTTCTGCCCAGGCTGGGTAAAGCATGTTCCCTTTGCTTTCCCACCCCCTGCCTAAAGTGCACCAAAGTTTCCTTTCCTCCCTTTTCTTTTTTTAAAAACACCTTTAAGAGAGCCAGTTTGGTCTAGTGGTTAAGGCAACAGGGCTAGAAACCCGGAGACTGAGAGTTCTAGTCCTGCCTGAGGCACGAAAGCCGGCTGGGTGGCCTTGGGCCAGTCCCTCTCTCTCAGCCCAGCTCATCTCACAGGGTTGTTGTTGTGGGTAAAATAGGAGGAGGAAGGAGTACTAGGTATGTTCGCCGCCTTGAGTTACTTATAAAAATAATAAAGGTGAGATAGAAAACAAACAAGTTGCAAGCTAGAAATGTTGCTACTTTGCTTCTATGAAGCTGAACTCTCAGTTCTTCATTGCTACCAAGTTTCTACGAAGCCAACGAGGAACACCTTGTTTGGCTTTGATTACCTTAGCCTGGGAGCTATGATGCTACAAATAAGGGGATTAGAGAGAGAGAGAGAGAGAGGACCCATGATAGTGTCAAAGGAGATGGTGTAGGATGTGGGCGTGAAGGTATCCGTGTGTGCGAACCTCTGAGAAAGCAAAGGAAAAGCACGGGGACTAGGGAGAAGAGAACAATCCCTAAAAGGAAAAGATGGGCACTGGTAGACCGGCTTGCCTGGATGGGAAGGGCCAGAAGCAGAGGAAAGACCCAGCAGGTCTTCTAGTGGCCACAGTCTGGACTGAGCCCCAGCTGAGCCCCATTGTCAACCCTCTGCAATGTTGGAGGCGTGTTTTCCTTCCCACGCAGAGTGGCAGAAGCGTCAGCAGTAGAGACCGATAAAGACGCCAGTCATTGTAATAACTTAGTTGCAGTTATATTAGCGTCTCATTCAAACAGATAATATTTACAGTCCTCTTCCAGATCCCTGAAAGTATTACAATTCCATATACCAGATAGTAGTAACAAGTAAGGAGGAAGGCAGGGTGGGGCAAGCAGGCAGGCTCTTTTATACTCTTCAGCCTGGATCACCTGCTGCCTGACCTTTCAAATTTTACAGGTGATTACAAAGATCCTTCTGTACAATCCATAATTTTTCTCTTGTAACAAAGGGGTCAAAAAAGTCAAGGCAGAGGCTATTATCATGTGATCGAAGCAACCAATGCAATGCGCTCAAAAGAGGCAGGGTTTCAATCATGTGATCACAGCTGCCATCTTGACTTTCAATCCCTACTGTGGAAGGGAGGGAATCCACCCTGGGGGGGGGGGGGTCAAAAAAAGCAAGATGATGGCTATATAATAAGCCTCTTGTGACCAGTCTAGCAAAAGCTGTTGACTAGGCTTTCTAAGGAAAAGGACTGCCTGCTTCAATTGACTTAAACATTAGACCAATCCTCAGAAAGGTGCATTGATTGATTGGTTCATTTATAGCTCATTTCCCCCCCCATTTGAAACGCATTGGCTGAATGCAAATGTTTGTTTGGCTGAACTTGGAGACCAATATTTCAAGTATCAAGTATGGAGAAAAACAAGGTCCGAACCCGACCGAACACAAGCTAGAGCTGCTGTTAAGGCCTACCTTGTGGCGGTAAGAGTGGCGAAGTGGGCAACGTGGTTTTACGCTGGTTCACCTCCTTCCTCCAGGGCCGGTCCCAATTGGTGGTGATAGGGAATGAGAAATCCGACCCTCAACCCCTCCTTTGTGGGGTGCCGCAGGGTTCAGTTCTTTCCCCACTCCTGTTTAACATCTACATGAAACCGCTGGGTGAGATCACCCGCCACCATGGGATAAGATATCATCAATATGCTGATGATACTCAGTTATACATCTCTGTCCCGGGTGAGATAAGTGATGCTGTGACTGCCCTTTCTCGGTGCCTGGGGGCTGTAGGGGCCTGGATGGGGTCCAACAGGCTTCAGCTGAACCCTGGTAAGACGGAGTGGCTGTGGATTAATGGCTCTTCCCTGTCTGGGACATTATCAACTTTGGTTCTGAATGGGGTTGCACTGCCCCAGACAGATCCGGTGTGGAATCTGGGGGTCCTCCTGGACTCACGACTCCTGCTTGATGAGCAGGTGGCAGTCGTGGCCAGAAGGGCCTTCGCACAACTTCGTGTTGTGCGCCAGTTATGCCCGTTCCTGGATTGGGAGGCCCTTCGAACAGTCACTCATGCCCTTGTTATCTCCCATATAGATTACTGTAATGCGTTCTACATGGGGCTACCCTTGAAGAGTATCCGGAAGCTTCAGCTGGTCCAGAATGCAGCTGCACGGGCCATTGTTGGTGCTCCTAGATTGGCACACATAACACCTTTATTACGTGAGCTGCATTGGGTACCAGTTTGCTTCCGGGTCCAATTCAAGGTGTTGGTTATCACCTTTAAAGCCCTACATGGCATGGGGCCAGGTTACCTGAAGGACCGCCTCGTCCCCAATACATCTACCCGTCCCACCCCATCATGCAAGAGGGCATGCTGCGGACCCCATCTACAAGAGAGTTCCATCTGGCGGGGTCCAGGAGGCATGCCTTCTCTGCAGTAGCTCCTGCCCTGTGGAACAACTTGCCCCCGGAGGTGAGATTAGCCCCTTCGCTCCTGACCTTCCGGAGGAACCTGAAAACTTGGTTCTGCCGCCTTGCTTGGGGCCAAGGAAGAAGTAGTCACTCTTGGGGATGGCTAATACCTTAGAGAGCCCCTCTCCTACATTGGATTGAGTTAGATCTTTTTATTATTCTTGGATTTTAATCTTGTTTTATATCTTAGTATTTTCATATTGTATGCATATTGTATGTCTTTTGTTTTATTATCTTGTTGTAAACTGCCCAGAGTCCCTCCAGTGGAGAGAGATGGGCGGTGATAGAAGTTTGATTAAATAAATAAATAAATAAATAAATAAATAATAATAATTAAAGATTTTTATATTTCAGGCAGTTTTAGTATCTGTATTATTTATAAAATAACAAATCCTATTTATAAAGGATGGGCCAATACAATACAAGGCCCTCCAATAAAGTTTATAAAGAAAGGAAAAAAAGCTAACAAAACAAGATGTGGAAACCTTAACATTAAAAGAATAGAATTAAAAAGGTAAATAGGACAAATGAGTAAAGCCTAAATGGTATAAGGCAGTTGTATTCTTTCAGATTTCTTTCAATATATATTGATGTTTATATTTATTTATTTATTTTATTTATTTTATTTATTTAATTTATATGACCACCCACCTCCCCACATGGGGAACTCTGGGCGGTTCACAATAAATAAGTTAAAATAAAATCTAAAATATATAAAACCACAATATACAGTACAGTAAATAATTATGAAATCCAGATGGCGATGGAATGATTAAAAGAAGGTGATATAAAAGATCTATATTGAGATTTTAATAACTGCAAGATCAAAGGGGAATATTTTTTTAAATGAATGGATTAAGTGGTTAAAGACAGATAATCAGCTCAACATCTTTTCATTGGCTGGTAGCCCTACAAACAATGGAAACTCCACATTTGGAGGCTGTATATCTCAACCTATCATTTATGGGGTTAAAACCTCTGAGCAGTCCTCCTTATGCCCCCTAGCGATTCACCAAAGCATTGCAGAAACATTGACCTTGGCGTTTGGCTCAAAGTCACCGGACTGTGCCATGGAAGCAAAGGCTGTTGGAGACCTGATTTGGAAAGGGGAGATGTTTGAGGGATAAAGAGAAGCTACTCACCAGTGATTTCTACCACACCATCTTTCGTCTTCACCACCAACTCTTCCGGTGCAAAGTGGTTGACATCCAAAACCACTTTCCAGCTGTCTGAAGTCTGCCGGATCTCAGAGATGCCGCTGCTCAGCTGGCGGTTCAAACCCCGGTTGTAGGCAGGGCTGGCCCCTGGCGAGCTGACGACAGGGCTAACGGCCACTGGCTCCGGACTTGGGCTGACCAGGGGTCGTACGTAGCCTGGCCAGCTGGTGGTCCCTGCAGGCCAGTTGTACCAGTCCTCGGGAATAAGCGGCATCCCAAAAGACTGGTCCAAGAGCCTGCTGCCCCTGTACCAGTCCCAGCTGGGGCTGCGTAGGAAAGTGAATGGCACTTGGCGTTCCGACATGTCCTGTTCCCGAGCTGTCCCAGAGCTCTCTGCCCAGACCTGGACTGTGTGAAGGTCTCCTCCCTCCTGCTGGCCCTTATCAACATACAGCTATCTATTTTGGGACAAGCATTCCAGTTCTCTATTAATGGAAATTGCGCCTGGCTGGAGGAAGTTGATGAATATTACACAGGTCTCAATGACATTCCCCTTGTGCATTTGTCATCCTCTGCCTTCTTGGTCAGAGGAGGGGGAGCACGGAGGGAGGGAAGGGGAAAGGAGAACAATTCCCATTGGAGAACAGCAGGAGCTTGAATTCCAGCCTTGCCTTTTTGACCTCAGCAGTCTGAAAATAAGCTAAGACTAACTGGAGGAAATAATTTTTGGAGTGCGGCAGAAATTGCCCCAGCTTCCTTGTAGTACCAGAACTTTCAGGAGAGAGTGGCATGAGTTGTTTATTTCTGCGCAGCATTTCTTGGCTCCTTTTCCCAATCTAGCATATAAAACAACTCTTGCTAAGGGACATGCATGTTAAAATGCCCATAAAAACAATCAAATGAAACGTTTTTTAGTTTCAAAAGCAGAAAATCAGTAGGGATACTCCAGAAACAGCAGAAAAAAGGAAGGAAGGAAGGAAGGAAGGAAGGAAGGAAGGAAGGAAGGAAGGAAGGAAGGAAGGAAGGAAGGAAGGAAGGAATATTGTTGTAAACCGCCCAGAGTCTACTGCTGTAGAGATGGGCGGTGATAAATCTGAAAATAAGGAAGAAAGGAAGGAAGGAAGGAAGGAAGGAAGGAAGGAAGGAAGGAAGGAAGGAAGGAAGGAAGGAAGGAAGTAAGTTTTCACTTTGCAGGCTGGTCAACCACCAGAAAGGCACTGCTTTACTTTTTGTGACCAAACAGGCCTCCAACTGATACAGAAATCTGTGCTATGTAGGAAGATCTTTAGCTCTGGGAAAATTGGCACGAGAAATAAATTTTCCAAATATCCCGTTCCCAGGTCGTATAACCGTATAACCTAACAAGCAGCACCTTGAATTAAGCTTTAAAACACAGCAAGTTTTGTAATTGTGTTAGTAAAGATTCATATACCAGTGCATGCCCATTACCTCCTAAATTTTGTTACTGAGTGCCTGGATTTGCCTTTTTCTCCTCTTTTATTTCTGATCTTTGTCCATCAAGCTTGTAGTCTTCTAGTTAAAGAGAGGGGTTCAAAAATAACAACACATACTTTTCCCCCATATTACTTAACGTTCATTCTCTCAAACAATGCTGGTTCTGGGAATATCCCAACATCATTTGGGGCAGAATCCAATTCTGAATTATTAACTACTAGTTGATGGTCAGTGGTCCTCGTGAATTATGGTCTGGCCAAACACATTTTGGCACCTGGATTAGAAAAATCTGAATGTCACCCTCTTTTGGTCTAATTAAAATTTGGGACACAATCCAGCAATCTCTTCTATAAGCATCAAGGAAATGAATGGGAATCAGGGCCAGCCCTAACATTTGGCTGAAGAAAGCAGCCTCACTGGCCAGAGAGTCTTATGTGACACGAAAGAGCAGCCCATTGTGAGTCACTTGATTTATCATTGCGTCTTTTTTTGATGCCAGAGTGGCCAGGAGATCTTCTGTTTCATGTATCCAAATTACTTGCCTGGTTCCAGGCCCTGAATTGTGAGTACAGTAGTTGTAAATGGGGAGGTGCCATTTGTTGCTCTGCCATTGGGAGCCAGTCTCTTACTGCTGATCTCATTTGAGCCATGGCCGAAAAAACACCCCAGCTGATAACCCCATAGCTCATTTCTGTCAGGCTGGGCCTTCTCTGCTGTTTTAATAATGTTCCAAGTATGTCATTTCAGCTATGATACATTAATGCAGGAGTGATAGGTGATAGATAGAGTCAGATCTAAATGAAGAACAAATGACTGTTGGAGATGGGGCTGGTCCTACCATTAAGCAGGATGAGGCAGATGCCTCAGGTAGCAGATACTGTGGGGGAGGGAAGGAATGTTTGACAATTGAGCTGGGGTGCCAAGACGATGGCCCTGGGCCTGCAATCATTCCACGTCTGGGCATGTCTAGTCAACTTCTCTCCTGGTGAGCTGTTGGAATGGGGGGGGGGGGCAGAGGTGCCATCTTGTCCTTCCTTGAGCAGCAAAAGGTCTTGGATGCTCTGGAGGGAGATGGAGATCTTTCACACTTTCCTACTGGCCATGAGTCATCAAGTGGAAAGCAGCCACTTCAGAATGAAGAGGCCCTTTGAAGTCATCCTCCTCATCTAGCCACGATGATCCCTAGAGGATCCAATGGCCTCTCTGGCACATTCTATATTTTTGACTGTACAGAATATCTTAGCCTGGTGCTTAATAATATAGTTCATTTCCTCCTAATGCCTAAAGGGAAGAACTTCCAGCAGAAACAGACTGGTTTGAGATGCTGAGGGGCAGTGCTTTGTAATTCAAGTAATTAGTATTTTACTGCCAGGGAGGGAAGGAGATGCCTGGGGGTTAACTGCCTTCAGGTCCAAAATAACTTAGCTGGCTGCCCTTGGTGAGGCAGGGAAGGCAGATAAAAAATGTTGGGGCAACCCATTTCTATCAACTACTTCCGTGCTGGAACAAGGTTGTGCCACACATTTTTTAAAATTTGTATTTTATTTGTTAGATTTGTATCCCCTCAAGGTGACATACATAGCACTTCTTTCCTCCATTGTCTCCCCACAACAACAACCCTATAAGATGGGTTATAAGAGAGCCCAGGGGTGTAGTGGTGAAGGTGTTGGACCAGGCATAGGAGACTCCACCCTCAACCATGGAAGCTCTCTGGGCCACCCACTCTCTCAGACCACCCTATCTCACAAGGTTGATGTTGTGGGGGAAAATAGGAGGAGGGAGACTTCTCTAAGCCACCTTTTGCTCCTGTATGGATGGTGGGATATAAGGCTAAGAAACAAAACAACAACAACAACAAACACATAAGTCGGAGCTGAGGGTTAGTGACTGGCCCAAAGCTACTCAGTGGCTGGTAACCAAGTCAATTAAGGACTTAATGATTGCATTTCTACAAAGCTAACTTTAACTTAAAGGGTTGTAAGAATGAACCTTTTGGTTAGTTCAATATGTTTTGTGGACCCAGGAAATTAGGCTAATTCAGTATCAGGCTAAGTGCATTATGAGTAACTTTCCATGACTTGGAACTTGGGTCTCTTCGCCCATTAATATAGTTCCAGTTTTTGTGCCTAACATCATGCTGACATCTGGCCCAAAGACAGAACCTGCAATTTTCTAAATATTACTGAACTACATCTCCCAGAAGTCTCAGCCAACCCACAAAGGAAGACATATGGCCATCCGCTAGTGTTAAAAAAATAAATAGGCCAGTTTTCTGTTTGGAAGATTAAGACCATGTTAGTATGTCTATGAAGGTTCTCAGTCATCCAGGTGGAATTGTCTGTAGCTTGAATCATGTCAACTGGATTTCTATTTTCTCAGTGGAAACGTTTCGCTCCTTATCCAAGGAGCTTCTTCAGTCTGAGCAAAGTTGGTAAGGGAATCCTAAATATGTTTCTAGGTAGCTGTGTGACCTTACACCTGGGGTCATGGTTATATTGAGATGTTATTTTAAGTCCTTTTATTATCTAAAGGAGGATCGTTAAGATCACCATGCTGCTGTTGAGCTTGTGAAATGGTCTTAATCTTCCTACGCACAGAAGACAGAGCCGGGAGAAAGATGGGAGAAAGATTGTGCCTGAGGCCCCCACCTCTATTCAAGGAAGGATTTTCCAAGTTGGCATAAATGGATTCCTTGACCCCTCTCTCAAACCACCTATCTTCTCTGTCTAAAATGTGAACATTAATGTCCTCAAATGAGTGTCCTTTTTCCTTTAAATGAAGATAAACTGCTGACTCTGGTCCTGTGGTGTTACTTCTCCTGTGTTGGGCCATCCTCCTGTACAAAAATTGTTTGGTTTCTCCAATGTAGAATTCAGAGCACTCCTCACTGCACTGGATTGCATAAACTACATTGCTTTTCTTGTGTTTTGGAGTTTGATCTTTGGGGTGTACAAGCCTCTGTCTCAGTGTGTTGGTGGGTTTGAAATATACAGGTATGTGGTGTTTGCCAAATATCCGTTTTATCTTTTCAGACACACCAGCCATGTAGGGAATGACCAGGTTCTTTCGTTTACTCTGAGTCTCAGCCCTATCTGTCGCTGTTTTAGGTCTGGTAGATTTAGATTTGGTGAAGGCCCAATTTGGATATCCACAGGCCTTCAGAGCTGTTCTCAGGTGCTGATTTTCATTCTTTTTGGAATCCATGGAGGTGGGGATGGTTTCTGCTCTGTGTGACAATGTCCTGATGACTCCTAGTTTGTGCTGCAGTGGATGGTGGGAGTCAAACATCAGATATTGATCTGTGTGTGTGGGTTTCCTGTAGATCCCTATTTCTAGCTTGCCACCGGTCCCAATGAGGACTTCACAGTCTAGGAATGCCAGTCTGTTGTCCTCGGTGTCTTCTCTGGTGAAGCTAATGTTGGCATCTATAGTGTTTATATGGTCCGTGAAGGCCTGTACTTCCTGGGTCTTGATTTTGACCCAGGTGTCATCCACATACCTAAACCAGTGGGTGGGCACCGTTCCCTGGAATGTGTTGAGTGCTTTCTTCTCCACTTCTTCCATGTATAAATTGGCCACAATGGGTGACACAGGAGAACCCATGGCACAGCCGTGTTTTTTGTCTGTAAAAGTCACCTCTGTATGTGAAATAAGTGGTGTTAAGACACAGGTCCAGAAGATGGCCATATAAACACTATGTGTATAAACACCAAACCCACCTTCTTTCTCTTATTACTGGTCTAAATCAGCATTTTTCAAACATGGCAACTTTAAGTTTAACTTTAAGTTGCCACGTTTGAAAAACACTGGTCTAACTCATGAGTGAGCAACTGGCAGCCAGATAGCTGTTGGAATTATCAGGGGTCAACTCAGCATTGTCTCATAAGCATAACGGGGGTCCTTTCTAGTAAACACATCTCTATTGTGCTTGTAGGATGTCACATGGGTCACCTGATTTCCACTTCCTTTTCTCCTTCTTGAGTTTGGGGGATTAACAATCCCCATTACTGTCTATGAAGGTTCTCAGTCATCCAGGTGGAATTGTCTGTAGCTTGAATCATGTCAACTGGATTTCTATTTTCTCAGTGGAAACGTTTTGCTCCTTGGATAAGGAGCGAAACGTTTCCACTGAGAAAATAGAAATCCAGTTGACATGATTCAAGCTACAGACAATCCCCATTACTCTTTGGTAACACCTGCAAGCAGGAGGTGCTGCAAGATGCAGCTTTCATCCTTTTCATCTCACTTGCATGCAGATCTACTATGAATCTACTTGTATCTAGTTCTACTGAATAAATGTAAGCTATCTCTATTTTTTTCTTCATCTAACTACTATGTGACGACTGAATTTATTTCTGAATGTAATTAAGCATAATGTGCAAGTCCCTTCTGGTTCATGCTTCTACTTTGCAAGATTGTTGTTAGCTGCTTGGAGTTCTTTTATTAACCTTCAAAACTCCATCAATAGCCACATGCAGGCCTTGGGTACAAAAGGTGTTGTGGTAAGCCTCACCTATTTTTCCCACTGGCCAACTGATCAGCATGAGGAAAAAGTGGCACAGGAAACAGATTTCTGTTTTCCTCCTATGACGTAGGACAGGAGACCAAGTATTCTGGTTTCTGCCCTTCAGTTGATCTTTTCAATGTCACAAAGGCTATCTTTTCAGAATTCATCATGTTGCTATCGTTCATGGCTAATACCTACTTTCAGCTTCTCTAATAAATAACAGTGTGAATAATCTCTAGAAAAGAGGGTTTAATGTTAATAAGTTCATTGAGCAGAATCCCAAAGCCCGCGGAGATTCTTCTTCCCAGCAATTCTGTACATGATAATGAAACAAGTCCTCCCACTCCTGTTTACTTTCAAAAGGGCTTTGATATGAAAATCAAGGTCTGCAAGGACTTTTTAAGACTTTGCAGGGCCAAAGGAAAAAAGTTAATTTGACTCCCCCCTCCCCAGCACACTTTATTCCCACTACATCCATCCCTGCCTCATTGTTTTTCATCCACTGAAGCCAACGGGTCAGAGATCAGGAAGTGGGGGGAAGCGTTATGTGGAATTTGTGGGGGCCTGAAATACTGAAATAACTCTTTGCCATTCTATTTTAAGTTATTAGATTTGCTGCCCTGAATTAAAAATATTAATTCAAGGTTGAGGGCCTGGAAGCCCAGTGCCCCCCTTACAAAGGCCATAATTGTTTGGTTCCCGTTGACAGCAGTTGTCTTTTTGTATCCTGTTACCCCCTCCCTGCCCCGAATTACATTGCCTTGTGTAATTGCATAATTGCATCTTAAACCCATCTAAATCCCTCATCCTACTTTTCTTTTATGCTCTTTTGGCAGGGCACTGTAAAATAGCTTTTAAAGAGCTCATGTTTAATTAAGGATTGGTTTCATAGAATTGAAATCAATTAAATGGAATCATGCATTCAGCAACTTTATCTTTTTATCTACCCATCTTCATACATACATACATACATACATACATACCTCTATCTATCTATCTATCTATCTATCTATCTATCTATCTATCTATCTATCTATCATCTATCATCTATCTATCATCTATCTTTCCTGGAGCATCTGCCCTGCACACGAACACTTGTGAGATGAGTCCTTTGTGCATTAGAGATCACCCTGCAGCTGGATTGGCGTATGAGTCACTAGTGGACAGGCAGCCAATTTTCCGTGCTTGGTTGCTGATGGTGTTAATATATTCTGGGGAGCAGCTGTTGATGGGCATGCAAATGACATACTGATTTATAAACTCATTTTTCCCTAAGCCGTTTTTTTTTTTTGTCGAAAAAGAGTGAGCATGCCTGATCTCTCCCAGATCTAATAAAAACATGAAATGGCTAGAGGTAGTTCCCAAGCAAATTTTTACAGATTATGGTGGGACTAACTGCCGCAAATTGTAGTAGAGCAAACTGGGTTTTTCTGTGACCAGTTGGGAATCCCAATTAGTTAACTATGTCCATTCCCATGGTCCTCTACTCTTTCAGTTTCTCTCTCCTGCAACAGTCAGCATGTTCCCACCCCATGAAGAATTCTTACTTTTCACTTGGAAGCCCCTCCCTTCAAACCCTGAACACTATACATGCATGCAGTATACATGCATGTACTATATATGCATGCACACATACACACATACAGAACCCACAGGAAGGGAAATGATATGGAAGACCAACATTTTGTTGCTCTACAAATGAAGAAGTATTTATAGCCAGCACAATTCAACAGAAACCAATATGGTAGCCAAAGGAGGAAGCCATAGTGGGATAGAATCATAGAGTTGCAAGGAGCCATTTTGGACAGTGACTCCAATCCCCCTTAAAGCATCTACTTCATCTCCCCAATGAAAGAGAATGGACATGTCTTTGGGTAACTAGGGTGTTGAACTGCTCTTTCCGTTAGCTTTCCCCCCCTAATATTCAACTGGGATCTGCTTTCCTTTCTTTTAAATCCATTACAGGTAGTCCTCATTTATTGACTGCCTCATGTAGTGACTGTTCACAGTTACAACGATGATGAAAAAGTAGCTTTACGATCGATCATCTCATGGAGATGGCTGGTCCCCTAAAATGGCCCTTTAGATATACTTGAGTGGTACCACAACTATCACTGTCATCTGGATTTTATACTATATTTATATTTATATTGTATTTGTATTTGATATTTAATTATGGTTATGGTATTTTAATGTTTTTATCTTTATTGTAAACCGCCCAGAGTCCCCCCTTTGGGGGTAGATGGGCGGTGGCAAAATTTAATAATAATAATAATAATAATAATAATAATAATAATAATTTAATAATAATTTACAACCTTAGCAGGTCTGTAAAGCAAAGGAAAGCTGAAGTGAGATCGTAGCACAGTTGCGGTTTCACTTAGTGACTGCTTTGCTTAATGACTGAGTTGCCGGTCCCAATTGTGGTCGCTAAACAAGGACTACCTGTATTCTGTTTCCTGCACTCTAGAACATTAGAAAACAGGTTCTTGACTTTCTTCTGTGTGGTTTCAAGTATTTAAAGTGTTTGAATAATATTAATATATCCCATCTTAGTCTTTTCAACATTAAACATTCCCATTTCCTCAGTTTCTCTTTATTACACTTAGTTTCCAGCCCCACTAATTATTACTGCCCTTCTCTGAATATGTCTTAAAGTGTGATGCTCAGAACTGGGCACAATTCTCAAGGTGAGTCCAACCAACACAGAGTAAAGTGGCACCATTACTTGCCATGATTTGGAAATTATGCTACTTTTGATGCAGTGTAAAATTGCAGTCAATTTTTTCCAGCCACATCACACCATTGGCTCATCTTCAGTTTGCCACCAACTAATATCCCAAGTTTTTTCTACAAAAATATTAATATCACCAAGCCCAGTATTACTGATTCTATATCTGTGCCTTTCATTTTTCTTTCCTAAAAGTGATGAACTTCGCATTTAACTCTGTTAAATTTCATTTTGTTATGTTCAGTCCATTTCTCTAGCATACTGTATTGATTGATTTGAATTTTATTTCTGTCTTCTAGAGTATTAGCTTTCCTGCCCCATTTTGTGTTATCTGCAGAGTTGATTAGTATTCCCTCTGTTTCTTCATCCAAGTCAATTAATAACAACATTGAAGACTACAGAAATTAAGACCTAACCTTCTGGCACTCCAATCACTCTAGTTTGATGAGAAACCATTAATTAGCACTCACCGAGTAGGATTCTCAAATCAGCTATGTTTCCACTTAATTGTCATGCCATCCAGCCTATACATAACTAGCTTACTAAACAGAATATCGCAGGGCATTTTATGAATATTTTGCTGAAATTTAGTACCTTTCCCTAGTTATACCTAATCACAGTGAAGCATTTTTTTTTATTCGTTCAGTCGTTTCCGACTCTTCGTGACTTCATGGACCAGTCCACGCCAGAGCCCTCTGTCGGCCGTCATCATCCCCAGCTCCCCAATGGTTGAGTCTGTCGCCTCCAGAATACCATCCATCCATCTTGCCCTTGGTCGGCCCCTCTTCCTTTTGCCTTCCACTTTCCCTAGCATCAGCTTCTTCTCCAGGGTATCCTGTCTTCTCATGATGTGGCCAAAGTACTTCAGTTTTGCCTTTAATATCATTCCCTCAAGTGAGCAGTCTGGCTTGATTTCCTGGAGTATGGACTGGTTTGATCTTCTTGCAGTCCAAGGCACCCTCAGAATTTTCCTCCAACACCACAGTTCAAAAGCATCTATCTTCCTTCGCTCAGCCTTCCTTATGGTCCAGCTCTCGCAGCCATAGGTTACTACAGGGAATACCATTGCTTTAACTATGCGGACCTTTGTTGTCAGTGTGATGTCTCTGCTCTTAACTATTTTATCAAGATTTGCCATTGCTCTCCTCCCAAGAAGTAGACGTCTTCTGATTTCCTGGCTGCAGTCAGCGTCTGCAGTAATCTTTGCGCCTAGAAATACAAAGTCTGTCACTGCCTCCACTTTTTCTCCCTCTATTTGCCAGTCATCAATCAAGCTCGTTGCCATAATCTTGGTTTTTTTGAGGTTTAACTGCAACCCAGCTTTTGCACTTTCTTCTTTCACCTTCGTCATAAGGCTCCTCAACTCCTCCTCGCTTTCAGCCATCAAAGTGGTATCATCTGCATATCTGAGATTGTTAATGTTTCTTCCAGCAATTTTAACTCCAGCCTTGGATTCCTCAAGCCCAGCATGTCGCATGATGTGTTCTGCGTACAGGTTGAATAGGTAGGGTGAGAGTATACAACCCTGCCGTACTCCTTTTCCAATCTTAAACCAGTCCGTTGTTCCGTGCTCTGTTCTTACCGTTGCTACTTGGTCGTTATACAGATTCCTCAGGAGGCAGACAAGATGACTTGGTATCCCCATACCACCAAGAACTTGCCACAATTTGTTATGATCCACACAGTCAAAGGCTTTAGAATAGTCAATAAAACAGAAATAGATGTTTTTCTGAAATTCCCTGGCTTTCTCCATTATCCAGCGGATATTGGCAATTTGGTCTCTAGTTCCTCTGCCTTTTCTAAACCCAGCTTGTACATCTGGCAATTCTCGCTCCATGAATTGCTGGAGTCTACCTTGCAAGATCTTGAGCATTACCTTACTGGCATGTGAAATAAGTGCCACTGTTCGATAGTTTGAACATTCTTTAGTGCTTCCCTTTTTTGGTATGGGGATATAAGTTGATTTTTTCCAATCTGATGGCCAT
Organism: Charina bottae; assembly: GCA_023362775.1. NCBI lineage: Eukaryota > Metazoa > Chordata > Lepidosauria > Squamata > Charinaidae > Charina > Charina bottae. Next base: position 99,560,936 of record JALMGJ010000001.1, on the reverse strand, counting down.
TCTTGTGTTTTCCAAATTTGCTGGCATATGGCATGCATCACCTTGACAGCATCATCTTGCAAGATTTTAAACAGTTCAGCTGGGACACCGTCGTCTCCTGCTGCCTTGTTATTAGCAATGCTTCTTAAGGCCCATTCAACCTCACTCTTCAGGATGTCTGGCTCTAACTCACTGACCACACCGTCAAAGCTATCTCCAATATTATTATCCTTCCTATACAGATCTTCCGTATATTCTTGCCACCTTTTCTTGATCTCTTCTGCTTCTGTTAGGTCCTTACCATCTTTGTTTTTGATCATACCCATTTTTGCCTGGAATTTACCTCCGATGTTTCTAATTTTCTGGAAGAGGTCTCTTGTCCTTCCTATTCTATTGTCTTCTTCCACTTCCGCACATTGCTTGTTTAAAAATAATTCCTTATCTCTTCTGGCTAACCTCTGGAATTTTGCATTTAATTGGGCATATCTCCCCCTATCACTGTTGCCTTTTGCTTTCCTTCTTTCTTGGGCTACTTCCAGTGTTTCAGCAGACAGCCATCTTGCCTTCTTGGTTTTTTTTTTCTTTGGGACGTTTTTTGTTGCCGCCTCCTGAACAATGTTGCGAACTTCTGTCCATAGTTCTTCTGGGACCCTATCTACTAAATCTAGTCCCTTAAATCTATTCTTCACCTCCACTGCATATTCCTTAGGAATATTAGTGAGCTCATATCTAACTGATCTGTGGGTCTTCCCTATTCTCTTTAGTCTGATTCTAAATTTTGCAATAACAGTGAAGCATGCCCTGATAATATAATGTTTCCTGCTGTGTGCCCATCGTGTCTCCATCCCATGAATGAGATGTAGCCTTAAGTCACCCTGTACTGTGTAAAGGCAGAATAAGGTCCAATAAAAAAAGGTAGCAAATTTTATCTCAGTATAGTTTTCTGCTGACTCAGGGTCAGATGAATAGCACTTCAGCTCAGCTGTAGGGAAAGGCCACAGTTAGCGGCTGCATCGAAGTGCCGTTCACCCATCCTTGAGTTGGCAGAAAGGAATGCTGTCTCCATAGATGAGTCCTATCCTGCATCACCCTGTCCTCACAAGGGATGACGAAGGAAAGTGATTGGTGGATTCCCCCTGCAGCCTTTTCCCTCTCACTGAGGGTCATCTGCCAGCATGAACCACCACCAATTGCTCTCCTTAATGCATGGCTGGGTGAGTGTGTGCAAGTGCTTGGAATGGTCGGCTTAGCCACCCATCCACATTCCTACTGGGTCAAAAGGGCAGAAGTGCAGCGCTGTTGGGTGGTTTTTTAATACAGGCCTAGCATTTAGAGCAATAGACCCGTGTTCAGAAATAATATGACTGAAAGATCACAGGAGTGAGGAGGCTTTATTAGGAACATCAGGGATGCTCCCTCCCACTTGCCTCGTAGCCCTCCTTTGTGTTAGAGCAGAGCTTTCCAAACTGTGTGTCGGGACACATTAGTGTGTCGGCTGCAGTGCCTGGGTGTGTCGCGGCTGCTGCTGCCTCCGAGCCCTGCCAGGATTCCACGCAGGTCCTAGTGCCTGCCTTGTGCCTTGCTGCCTCCAAACCTGCTGTGATTCCGCGCAGGTCCCAGTGCCTGCCTTGTGCCCTGCTGTACGAGTCTGTCGTGAAATGATGCACAGAGAATTTGCCCTCCCTTAGTTATCTGGCACTTTACCAGTTCTGCAAGATTTTTGATTGTAAGTTTTCTTTGTCAGATTTATATCCTGCAGGAGCTCAAGGGCGGTATATCTAGGGCTTCCCCCTCCCATTTTTTCTCACAACAACCCTTTGAGGTAGGTTGGGCTGACTGATAGTGACTGATAGTGAGGGAGATGGGTGGGATATACATATACTGTAGATAGATAGATAGATAGATAGATAGATAGATAGATAGATAGATAGATAGATAGATAGATAGATAGATAGATAGATAGATAGATAGATAGAGACTGGTCCAAATTCACCCAGTAAGCGTACTACATGAAGCTTGAGCCCAACCATCAGCAAATGTCCTTAATATCCTATGGAGCAATTCAACTAGCCCTGAAGATTTAAACTCATTCAAAATAAAAGCTATTCACCAATCTTGTTTCTTTCACTCTGAAGCATCAATCCTCCTTCCCTTCATCCTACTGGTCACAGATACATGATCTCCTCTTCATGGAGAAGCAGAGATCCAGAAGGACATCTCCTGCAAAGCTTCCAGTCTGAATCCTGTGACAGAATTAGCAGTGATTGTTTGGGTTATTAGCAGGGCAAAATTTGGGATATTTACTTTAGTGTCCTTGAGCATTACATTACCTGCTCAGAGAGAGTTGATGATTCTGGCATTTTATTTTTGAAGATGTATCTCTCCCAAAAAAGGGGGCGTGGTGGCTCAGCGGGTAAGGTGCCAGGCTTGTCAATCGGAAGATCACAAGTTCGGAGGTTCGAATCCCTAGTCCCGCGTGACGGGGTGAGCTCCTGCACTAGCCCCAGCTCTTGCCAACCTAGCAATTCGAAAGCATGCAAATGCAAGTAGATGAATAGGTACCACTTTGGTGGGTAGGTAACAGCGTTCCACGTGCGTCATGCCGACCACATGACCGCGGAAGCGTCTTCGGACAACGCTGGCTCTTCGGCTAACAAACAGAGATGAGCACCGGCCCCTAGAGTTGGACACAACTGCACAAATGTGTGGGGGGAACCTTTACCTTTACTTATCTCTCCCAAAACATTCTAAAATAACCAAAGTGGAAATAACAATTCCAATGACCATCCAACCAAAGGTTTTGCAATGGAAACGGGAATACATTTTTTTGGAATGCTTTTCTCTACAACTCCAAGTTGTCTCTGGGCCATTTTTGAACCTGAGCTTTCTTTTGCTGGCTTTCCCCAAACTTGGGCCAGTTCTCTTCAGTTTTTGGAGAATTATCCTGCTGATGAAAGGACAGACTTCTGAGGCCTTCTTCATAATTTCTCTCCAACATTCCATTCAGTTGGGGTGGAGATAGGCAAAATACGTGGAAGTAGGACAGGGACCCCCAAACACCAAACAATGAGAACTGAATCAAAGGTGATTAAACCAGGCTGTGACTGTAGGCCATAGCTTTCCAAACTGTGTGTCGGGACGCGTTAGTGTGTCCGCTGCAGTGTCTGGGTGTGTCGCGGCTGCTGCTGCCTCCAAACCTGCCCTGCCAGGATTCCACACAGGTCCTAGTGCCTGCCTTGTGCCTTGCTGCCTCCAAACCTGCTGTGATTCTGTGCAGGTCCTAGTGCCTGCTTTGTGCCCTGCTGTAAGAGTGTGTCGCGAAATGATGTCCTGCTGTAAGAGTGTGTCGCGAAGTGATGCATGTCTAAAAAGTGTGTCACCAACATGAAAAGTTTGGAAAGCTCTGCTGTAGGCAGTTGATGCCCGATAGCCTTCAGAAAATGAACTTCCACTTGTTGAGCAATGCCAAGTTCAAAGCACATTTGAAGATGGCAAATAACATCTCTCTGGTTTCACTGGGCAGAGCCCATCTTCCATGCAGCACCATCTGATTTCCACTAGGCGCTAAAGCAGATTAGAAAGTTGATTGTGTCATGGACAAGCTAGGAAAAACCAGCATGGTTTTGGGGAGAGGGAAATCAGACACAGCAGCAGCAGCTGCTGCTTACATGCAGAACAACTTCCAGCACATAGGTGGAAACCGTAGACTTCATCTCCTCCTGCTGGCCAGATGTGCACACAGCAACTGAGTGCCAGTTATGTGTTCTGTTTTATAAAAGCCCATTCTCTGTTCTAAGATGTTCTCTACTGCTGGAATAGGTTGGGCTTGCTCCATCTACCTTACACAATCCAGGAATACTTCTTTGGGACTGGAGCTGAGCTAGCAGTCCTTTCACACACAAGTCCATCCCTGGTGTCTCAATAAAGTTTTCCATTTCAGCATCCCAATTTACACGGGGCAAAGCTCTCTTGTGAAATTTGACTGAGTAATTTATTGCTAATATGTTGAAGAGCATGCTGAGATCTAACCTGCTGATCTATTTTATTTTTATTTACACACATATTTTCCTTCACTGCAATACTTAGGCTCAGTTTTCTGCCCACCACTATTTGATTTGAAAAGCTTTCCAATTAAAGAACATTAATACAGCCTCCCCCAAGCTAATAGTCTTCTGATATATTAGAACGACATGCCTAAGTTAATTTATGTTAACATTCACCAAGTTTATTGTGTTGTACAAATGTATCGGCTAAGTCTTTACCTCCCCTAGTTTATCTGGCTGCATGTCAGGGTAATTGGCGGAGAAACAACGCTGAGTTGGAGTTTCAACTCTAGTTCTCTATTGTTTCTACCATACACAGAATCTTGCCAGACTAAAGGTTCCTAAACTGAGCTAAGGGGAAAAATACCCTTGGGAATCTAGGGCGGTGCTAGTCTAACTTTCTTCCTCGGCCTCACCACACTCTCAAAGCTGTGCAAGCTGTGAGAACGCTTATCAGCCTGGAATGCGCTCTCTCCTCCCTCAGCTCCCAGCTCCATCACACTGTGTGAATTCTGCCATCATGTCTTGGATTTTTCTAGGCACACCCTCCAATGTGAGAACGGTGGTGCAATTGGGCATGATTAGAGTAGATAAACAAGAGGTCTCTTGTCACGAGATCCTAGCAGATCTGTGTTTTTGCATGCAGAAATCTCCCACCCACTGGCAAAGAATTTGTATCCTCCCTTTATAGAGCCAACATGGTGCAATGCAGGGGTGAACACATTCTTGTGTCCAGGAACCACACTTTTCAAAACTAAGAGCCCTAAGGCTGGATCAGACCAACAGCCCATTGAGTCCAACATTTTGTGTCACACAAGAATCAACTGAATACATCCAGGAAACGTGTAAGTAGGGCAGGAGGCCAGTGCTTTCCATTTTTAAACTTGAATCATATAAATTTAAACAACAAATAAATAAACAATAAATAAAATGTTGCCCAAGTAGAAAAGGTGACAGGTAGCAATGACATCACCACAGGGGCATGTGGGATATTTAGCCAATGTCCCTTTTTTGTACTTCTAAAGGTGAGTATGACCTATTGTGAAGTTATTTGACTTCCTTCTTGGCTTCCAAATACAATGTAGAAGTCCTTTTAAGTTTTCAATCAACTTTGATTAAATCATCTCTCATTTATTTTATTACGCTTCCAACACTGTTGCGCCAAAAGACCTCATTTCTATATAAATGAAAAACTATAGCAAATGTTGTCATTTCAAGCCAGAACTGAATAACAAATTTAGGACAGTTGAAAGAAAGGAATTTTCCATCCAACCCACAATATATCTAACTCATGGCTATAAGATGTGGTATCAAGTATTGGGTTAGTTAACTTTAAAACAGTAGTAGAAAAAAATCATAAAAAAGGTTTGAGTGTTAGTGGCTATTCCCCATGTTGGCTGAACCCTTTACTATGCTCAGAGGCAGTACATTTGGGCATCAAATGCTGCTGGCTCATTAGGCATCTCCAAAAACATCTGAATTGCCCCTTTTGGCAACCAGATGCTGGATAAGTGGACTTTTGCTCTGATTCTGTAGGATCTTCTGTTTTCATTAGCATGAGAGTTGTGGAACTTCTGTCTCCCAGAATGCATTGCCCTGGTGGTCTCCCTGAAGGCAGCTGAGAGATCTCGAAGGGTGAAAAAAGTTGATGGATATTTAAGGGGTTTCAGAAAAGTTTTTCTCATGTTCTAGACCAGAGCTTTCCAAACTGTGTGTTGGGACACATTAGTGTGTTGGCTGCAGTGCCTGGGTGTGTTGCGGCTGCTGCTGCCTCCGAGCCCTGCCAGGATTCCACGCAGGTCCTAGTGCCTGCCTTGTGCCTTGCTGCCTCCAAACCTGCCCTGCCAGGATTCTGCGCAGGTCCTAGTGCCTGCCTTGTGCCTTGCTGCCTCCAAACCTGTGATTCCACACAGGTCCTAGTGCCTGCCTTGTGCCCTGCTGTAAGAGTGTGTCGCGAAATGATGCATGTCTAAAAAGTGTGTCACCAACATGAAAAGTTTGGAAAGCTCTGTTCTAGACACAAAAGATGTAGGCAAATTCCTCTTCTGTGGAAAGATGTGAAGGAGGATGATGCATTCCTATGTGATTAGGTCTCATTCTCCAGAGTCTTCTCACTATCTTTCCATCGCCAATCTTTTTAAATTTTTTTTTAAATGTTTTACCTTTTATTTTCAAGATATAATTAAAATACAAAAAAGAAAAAAAACTATAGAATAGATAGAAAACAGAACTAAGAACTTAGTTCTTTCCATCGCCAATCTGCATGAGTGCATAAATATGGAAGTCTGACAGTCAAACAACATATCTAACAAACAGCTTGTGGTTTGCTCAGTGATAGAGTGGTTGCCTCTATTTCCAGATAAACCTGGTATCTTTAATTTTGACCTTTGAGAATAAAGCATAGTCTGCTTATAAACTATTCTTAAAATAGAAAAACAAAAAAGAATAAGGCTATTTTGTAGTGCTTTTTCTTTGTTCAGCGTCACTTTGGATTTTAGCTTTCTCTACTGTGGACAGTATGAATGTGATGAATCTTTCATATAATTTCCTCCGGATCATTCTCAATCACTCTGATGAAAAGCAATTGTTTTCAATTATTTTTTACAAAGGAGAAAATCTTAGAGAAATTTTCATGGGCAGGGTGTTAGTTCCTGTACTTACTTTAGTTACTAAGAGTATGCGAATGGTTTTGTCTGTAATTGCAAAATTATCTTTATCTCTGTGGTGTGTCCCCTTCCTGCTTTATAAAAAGTTCACTTGAGGCTTTTTTTATCAGATCAGGAAGAAGGGCCACTCCGGGAGACCTCGAAACAATACAGACAAGATCACTGAAAACATAAACTCTGTTTTTACCAACTCCAACACAATACCAGAATAAATTCAAGAGCCCCATAGAACAAGATTTCTTTTTTTTTTTAAAGAAAACTCTTTGGGGAAGAAAAATTTGGGAACTAAAGAATAGATTCCAGTAGTGTTGCCATCAATACGTTTAATAATTCTACCATTCTATAACCAAAGGAGGGCCAAAGATATGTATTCAGAGCTGTATGAATTTAATGTGAACTGAGCTGATGGCTAGACAGGATGTCATACTATCAGGGGTTCAGCAACACAAGAGTACATATCAATGTGTTCCTTTGTCCAAAGAAGCAAGATTTATCTGACAAAGTTTTATTTTAAAGGTGCAGGGGTAGCCCACAGTCTGAATTCTTGCCAGGCTTTGAAAAAATGACCTGGTTTCAAGAGAACCATGAATGAGACCATAGATGGCTGGTGGTCTGAATAATTTGGGGTGGGCAACCTGCAAGTATAGTATGGCCTCGTGTGGTCCTTGCTCTAAGCTATTAAGATCTGACAAGACTGATCTTGTCATTCCCAGTAATTTGCTGGGTGAAGAGGAAGACAGAGGCAGAGAGAACAGAGTGGCAGAAATACTTACCAAGCAGTTTATTTAACCATGCTGGGTGGAAATGATGAGACCTGAAGTCCTGGCTATCTGGAGCAAACCAGGTTAGGGAACACTGCCTTAGGCGAGATGAGACCTCTGGCTGGAATAGCAATAAACTCATTTTATGCGCTTGGTTCTCTCCCAGGTTAAGGAAAACTCTTCTTAAATTTTGATTATTTTATTGCTTAATTGATACATGAAAAACTCCTTTTGACTTTTAAATTTCTGCTTCGTGGTGCTAAATTACCAGTCACATTTTAGACAGAGAAGATAGGTGGTTTGAGAGAGGGGTCAAGGAGTCCATTTATGCCAACTTGGAAAATCCTTCCTTGAATAGAGGTGGGGGCCTCAGGCACAATCTTTCCCCTATTTTCCTTCCTGCTTTGTCTTCTGGGCCTAGGAAGATTAAGACCATTTCGCAAGCTCAACAGCAGCAAGGTAATCTTAACGATCCTCCTTTGGATGATAAAGGGACTTAGAAATAAACATCTCAAATAACCATGACCTAGCCCCAGGTGTAAGGTCACACAGCCACCCTAGAAACATATTTAAGGATTCCCTTACTAACTTTGCTCAGACTGAAGAAGCTTCTTGGATAAGGAGCGAAACGTTTCCACTGAGAAAATAGAAATCCAGTTGACATGATTCAAGCTTCAGCTGAACTTATTTTTCACTCACCCAAGAAGGAGAAAGTAACAGAACAGTAAAGTTACATGGAGTGTTTTTAGCTTTCGTGTGATTCACGGTCTTTCAGAAAGACTGGATAAAAGCCTTAGTGTATTATGTTAATCAGAACTTTTTGGAGCTGAAGCAGAGATTTGGGAGATCAGAAAATGGCAGAGTTAAAACTTCAGTAATTGATTCACATGAAATTACACAAACATTCTGATAAATAATGTGCCACAGATGTTGAAACAATGTTGAAAGATGTTCAAATGGAGTGGATTATTTATAGGTCCTATTGTACTGTAGAAATAATTTATATCTTTAAACATTCCTTATAATCCTGGCCAATAGCAGTCTTTAAAGAGAAATATATATGCAAAAAGATTTTTTTAAAACTGTAGTTGGAATATAAGTTTGAAATGAAAATTGCTCATTATGTAGGTTTCCTTTTCCATTCAGGATAAATCCTCAGTCCTATTGTAAAATGTTTAAAGTCTAAAGTATGAGATATATGCTGCATTTAGGAAGCTGGATCCTTGGAATGGAAAGATATTTTTCCCTAGATAGGCTTCTACAAACAGTTCAGAAGTGGAAGCTATTCAGTAAAGCTTGTTTGGCAACAACAACAAAAAAGAGATTAAACTTTTTAAAAAAAAATTCAATGATTTTTTTTGTCTATCCCAGGATTCTGGTGTAAAGAATTTTTTTGTTTTTGTTTTTTTAATGTAAAGGCTGCAGAGCACTTTATTATTTGGGGGTTATTTGAAACAAAAAGAACATTTTTTCTCAATATTTAATTTCCCCCCCCTTTTTTAGAAATTCAAAATCTGCTTGAGGTATATTAATTTTGATTACCAATTCTTCAAAATGTATAGTTGAACAAAAATAAGTGATCCAGGAGGATATTTTTTAATATTGGTAAATAAATGATTTAACAATTATATTGCTTTTATTAATTATCAAGGCCTTATTAAAGACAGTCCAGATGTTCTACATAGATATTTTGTGTATCTTTTTAGTTTAGCTGTGGATCAGAGATTTTAGAAGCTTTGTTAGATTGTAATTCTGTTCAAGCTAAATTTAATTCCCATACATGGAGAGTGCTACATGATGTTAGAATTTAAGTGGTGGCCCTTCTTCACAGCAAGAATATACTTTTTTTTTCAATACTACATCAGACTCATTCCCAACTTGATAATTTTTTAGCATCTTGATCCTTAGTTGATCAAATAGATAAATACAGGTCCTGTTACAATACCCAGTCATGGTCCAGTAACATTCTCAATTATTGCAAGAAAAGACTCATCCTATTTTTGGGGAAGATGGATTAAAAACTTTTTACAAAAGAGATGAAATACATTTTTGAAAACATTTCTTAAGTGTGAGTTTGTAGATTTTAATGGGAGATGGGAAGTTTTTTTAGGCACATGTTTATATTCACTGATGTATTATTGCATTACTTCATGGAAAAGGAATATAAAAACTAAACAGGAACTTTTGGAAAATAAATTAAGGAACTTTTAATTTATACTATGCTTATATAAAGCTTTTATGTCTTAATTGGAACAATTCCCTTAATGTACTTTATACAGAATATTAATTGAATTGCATAATGCAAAGATATTGAGAGTGAAGGGAAAGACCTGGTCCAGTAAATTATTGGTCTCTTGACTGAAACAGCAACAACAAAAATTTCTACTATTAAGGATGCTCAGGGCAAAATAGGTAATAACTCTAATCATCAAATTTTGCATTTTTATCATCTATTCTATAATACTGAGCCACAGTTACAAGGAAGAAAGTTAATTAGAATAGCTCTTACCTATGATTACTTATGGGCACATTGTTTATCTAACTGTTCCTTAATTCCTTCATGAAATAATAGATGTCATTAAATACATGAAAACAGAAAAAGTTCCTGGTCCTGATCATTATCACACTGGATTTCCAGAAAGTTATTAAAATCCGGCTCCTCTGGAGAGCCCTTGGAATAGACTGGTGATGAGTGAAACCCTCCTACTATGGATATGGATATAAAGACTATTCCTCAGGTTATTTTGGTGTTGCTTTGTTTCTAGTTTTATGATTGTTTTTATTTTAATGGTGTGATTTTTCCTGTTGTAAACTGCTTTGAGCTTTGTTGGATTGGGCATAAATAAATAAATAAATAAATCCATTTTTTTGCTGTCTTATTATTGGAAGCTCATAATGATACTTTTTGAATATTTTTTTCCCAACTTTTTTTAATGAGGTCTACGTGTGTAACTGGGACTCGCTTGCTGATTCTGCACGTAATTATCCAATTTCTTTCTTAAATGTATTTTGTTAAATGCCAAAATTTTGATCCTGGCACTCAGACTACAGACAAAATTACCTTTGATCGTCTGTCCTGTACAATATGATTTCATAAAAGGGCAACATGGCTCAAATAGAATACTAGATTTTTTTAGATATACTTCTAAAAAATGGAATCAACCGTTGGCTGTCTTGCTGGACATAGAAAGGTTATTTGATACTGTGCAGTGGAAATTTTTGCAGCTGATTTTGTCCCGATATGGATTTTTGTGAGCTATTTTTTCACACTAATAAAAAGGGTCAGTTATCGAAATAGCAAACAGATGGAAACTTTCCTTCCTTCACAAAAGAGGAGGGTCCAGCTCTCTGCCTAGGAAGAATGAGAGGAAACCAACAAGCATTTTGTGTCCTAAAAATTGCCTATATATTAGTCTCTCATTTGAAAGTAGAGTACTTGCTGGAGTTCCTGTGTTGCAACTTTTACTTTCCTTTTAATAAATATTTGTTATCAGGCTTCACCTTTTCAAAACCAGCCAGCTTCCAGCCCCCTTTGCAGCTCCCTTCATTGTAAAACATACTGTACATGAGAAAACGTAAAAGGGTTTTGCCGCCACACTTGGATATACAGAGAAGTCTCATTTGAAAGTAAAGAACTCATAGGAATTCTTGTGTTGTAAACTTAACTTTCCACCCAATAAATATTACTAATCAAAGGTCAGGAGACTTCCTCTTTGGATTAACTGGTTCTTGTCCTAGGAGGAATTTTTGACAATAATATTAATTAAAGCTCTTGGATTTTTCTTTTCTTTATATTATGTCTATTCCAGACTGCAATGAAGAAGAGTACCACATTTTATAAAATGTGCTATTCTAATCCTTTATCCAGGATGATCACAAATAGAATTTTCCTCATTTTTTAATGTTTTGCATTGATCTCATCAAGGATCAGAGGCATCCATGAAGTGGGAAGACATGATGAAACGAGCACTGTGCTGTTGTGATTCAAGCTTCAGCTCTTTTGTAAATGCACGGTGACATCACACACATACAAAATGGGCAGATCTTGCATTAAGATGGTGCAACACTCGTTTCATCAATCTGATGAAAGAATTGGAACCTGCAATGAAAGATATACCTTTATTGAGGATATGCGTTATCTCTATCCCCTTATATTTAATTTGATATTGGAACCATTGATCTGTTTGATCAGGCAATAGAAAGAAAGCCTGGGCATAAAACCAGGTGGAATTGAACACCAATTATTACGACATGCTGATATCTTATTATTATGAAAGTTGTATACCAAAATTCATTAATGTGGTAAAAAGTTTGGTAAATTATCAGGTTACTCATTTAACTGGATTAAGTCTCATATACTTCCTATAAACTCTAGTGTATTTATGGAAATTTTACTTGGTGTTTGGATTTGTTTAAATGTCTTGGAATAACTATTCTAAGAATTTTTCCTTGTTTGCAGATGTAAATGTTTCAAAGTGCTTAAATATTCCAACAGATTAATATTGATATAGAAGGATGGCCAAAAAAAACCCAAACCCAACCCAGTGAGATTACCAGATGATAAAAATTGGATGACTGACTCATTTGTCCGGCAGTAGTTGGGACACATATGCACAAACACCCCCCCCCCCATTGGCTCTCGTCAAATGAATGCTGGATATTACTGCCTGCCACTTCTAGACACCATCTACTAAAAAAGACTTGCGCTGACTGCAAAGGACTTCATTCACGTTGCGAAGCCTTGGGTTCCACTCCCCATTCTATATCAATGCTGAATCTTTATGGGTGCCCTCCAGGATTTTGGGAAGGAATCCTTTGCACAGATATCTGGATATACATTTGAGTAAAGGGTTTCTTGAAATAGGAACCCAGAAATGTCCTTGCCAGCGAGTCAGGCTATTGAGTGCAGTTTTGTCCACATTGACTAGCAGCAGCTCCCCAGAATTTCAGACCAGGGTCTTTTCCAACTCTACCTCCAACCATTGGCATTGATCCTTGGACATTTCCATGCAAAGCATGGTTTCTACCACTGAATTATGGCTTTTCATTGACACTGTCACCATCACCGAGCAAAGACTATATTCCATTACAATATAGATATTGTACATTTTATTATAATTGAATCAGCTTATTGAATCTACAGCTTAATTCACAATCCAGAGAGAGAAAGAGAGAGAGAGAGAGATTTTCTACAACGTATTTTGTTCCTGTTTGCTATCTCTTGCAGAGACTGCAAAAGAAGGCTAGGAAGACTGAACATTTTCCCTGATAAACCATCTTTCTCTGTTCATTACTGCTGGCTGGCTTTTGCTCTTACAGAACCAGAAAAGTAGGCGGATGCACTGATGGGGAGGAACACTGTTGTTGCAGTCCTTGTTAACTTTGTTTGGAAACTGCTGCCCCATTAATCAATGTTTAATATTGTCAAATTGGCTATAGAATGCCAACCCACACAAAGGTGGATAACTCTGTGTGTGATTTAATGGAGAGGTTTTGACCAATCTCATTGCCTGCCTCCCATCCCAAGCACTTACAGAAACATTAAGAATATAAATAGCTGGACACTAGACAGGGAATTGTTCTGCAAACAGAGAAGCCTCAAGTCATATTTTTTAAAAATGGAGCCTGTTATTCCATTTCACCTAGTCAACAGAGCCAGACCCTTCTTTTATGTTATAATTGTGTTTGGCAGTGCTTGATCTTGACAATCCCAGAGGTACTTGGTGTGCCACTTAAAAACAGAGGTAAACAGAGGTCATGTTGCTTCAAAATATTTCCAAACCCGAACTGTCTAAATAGGTTCAAAATGATAGATGTCCATAGTTTTCACTGCCATGGGAAGAACTATTTGGCCAAAATATATTGTCCATTGTCAATCTATCAGCTATGCCTCATCCCCCAATATTTCAGCACTGAGTTTCAAAACACTATTTTAGAGTCTAAAATTTGGCTTGTAAAGTCCAGAACTCAAATTTGGAGGCTCTGAGCCTAAGAAACTGGAGAATGATAAGAGCATTTGAATTTATGAGACAAAAAATATTTCAAAATTTCAAGATTTCTACCTTATTTTGGCTTTGGTAAGGCTATATGCAGGAATTAATCATTCCAGTTTCTACAGGTGCAACGTTTGGAGAGAAACCTTAAAACGAAATGGGATGGTTTCTGCATTTCATTTCTATGGAACAGAGATAACCTAACCAATAGAGAAATGCTTCCATGGATGTTATAGACCCATAATTTTATTTTTACCATGCTAACTAAGTATCTACCAGTAGGTATAACTCATATTTCTTATCCTATATCCTGCATATCTTCTGCTATTCTAGTATTCAGCTTGTCAGATGACTAGTCTTCATTATGTCTCTCTGTGTGCATTTTTTTAAGAAATATCCTTTGACTTGATAGAAAATGTTTTTAATAGACTTCATAGGCTTGTCAAGGAAGTCCTATAGATACATGTTTCTTGTCTCCCCTCCCGCCCCATGTTAACTAATGCCCCACAGCTGTAGCATGGTCAAGACCAGGATGATCACTTGGGAAGGTTGCCCTTTATGCCCACTTGGGCATTTTGTATTAAAGCTATTATTTATATACTGTAAACTTAACTGAGCTTTGACATTGATTTCAAGGAAGGTACCTGGTTGTGCCTTCATGGTTAAAGTAAGCTAAGTTACATTAGAGCCAATTCCAGAACAGCCCACCTTTTTGACTGGCAGTTCTCAATCTCTCCCTTTCTCTCATATCTTTAGCTGATTGAAGAACTTGTCACCCAAAGCTTCAACAGCTCAAGGTGTGTAGATTAATATTCATACAAAGTGCTTGTCTTATACTACATCAGGCTGACAGTCCATCATTTCCAACAACCCTTGGCTTTTCAGCCATCCTGCTGGCATGGGGCAGAGGATAGTACCATGGGCCAGTTCAGACTGTTGGTCCAGCTAACTCATTATTGTCTGCTCTGACAGCAGCAGTTCTCCAAAGTATTAGGCAGAGAAAAATCGTTTGCATTATCACTTGGACTTTTTCAACAGATGCACCTGAAATCGAATTGGATAATTTCTGCAGGTGGCAGCATCCACCAGGAAGTGCTTGGCATCCGTTATTGGTGACCGTATTCAACAGTCTCATGCTGTACCAATTAAGCTGTGGCTTGTTCCAGGCCCACAGAGGTGGATCCTCTTCTAAAGCTGAAAATCCAGTATTCATCTCTGCATCCGTTTTGAGATCTTCCTTCCTTCCTTCCTTCCTTCCTTCCTTCCTTCCTTCCTTCCTTCCTTCCTTCCTTCCTTCCTTCCGCTCCATACATCCACCTCAATTGTTCTTCCCCTATGAACTTTTCTTCCCCTATGAACATGACAGAGTTATGCCCACTCCCACCCATCTCCTTTTTGTCCAAATAAATTAAACCCCAAACTTCTCTGGCTGGTACCAAAATTGAAATAAATACCTGCAAGAAATAAATTAAAATGTCAACCTCAAAGAAGTATCTTCTGTGAGCTGTTGGTTAGGAAAACAAGAACAAGAAATTAAAAAGCTCCCCCGCCCCCCACTGCTTTTCTTCCTTTTCTGGCATCCAAAGTTCTTTGCTGGAATTGAAATTTGTTCATTTGTTCTACATATCATATGGAATCATAGGTGCATTATTCCTCCGGAGAATTCTTCCTACCTTTTACTGGTAGAAATTAGATTAAAAGAATGAAATGAGACCACTGTGCCTCTCCTCCGGGTAAGCAGCCGTATCTCTTGGTCCTTGCTGGGAAAGACTTGAGCCACGCTGAAATGTCACATCCTCCTTGAGCTTTCATCTTCCCCACTGAGCTGCATTTCAAAAGGTGGCTTCGCGGTTTTCCCTAGGGCACATGGGTCCTGCCTCGCTTTCTGACTCCCCCCTTAAGGCTTGGGCCAAAAATCATTGGGCCCTTACCAATGGGACACATCCAGCATCTCCAGGGATGCCAGGATGAGTCTCCGAACAGGACCAGAGAAATGACAGAGACAATCCCTGGTGGATGAATTAAGTTGGGCCACGCCTGGGAGAAGGGGAGGGAGACAGGGCTGGAGAGAAAGCTGGACCAGCTCATTCCTCTAAGTGGCTGGCAGGGAGCGCTCAAAATCCAGTGCTCTCAGAACTGCTTCGGCTGTTGTAGCTCGGGCTGCGGCTCTGGGTGCGAGTCCGGCTCCTGCTGCTGCTATAGCTGTCATAGCTGCGGCTGCGGCTGCGGCTGTAGGAGTAGCTGGTAAGCGAGCTGGAAGAAGATGGGCTGGGTCGATAGTACGGTATTGGACGCTTCCGAGCACTGGGGGAGTAAAAAGAAAGAGAGCCTCACGCCTGGGCAATAATGGTATATGCAGTGGATGGATCTGATTGTGGGGGTAGGGGCGTTGGCTTTAGCACAGAGTTCCAAGTTCTTAAATGGGATTTTTTTAAATGGAGAAGAGGACCAAAACCAAATCTGCAAAAAGCTGTGGAAAAGATGATCCTGGGATCTTATTCTAACCCTAAATGTTCTTGTTCGATAAGGTTAAAAGACTCTAAGGCAGTGTTTCTCAACCTTGGCGACTTTAAGATGTGTGGACTTCAACTCCCAGAATTCCCCAGCATCTTAAAGTCGCCAAGGTTGAGAAACACTGCTCTAAGGACTGCTCTGCTGAAGGCTGTGTGTTTGTGATGCTTAAAAAATAAAATTTAAAAGCTGTGCTTGTTACTGTTTTCATTTATAACTTAAATTCCTAAAAAGAGAGAGAGAGACTAAAAACATGCTCTCCAATAGACAAAAGTTATTAACACACAGCGCTGATTGGCAGAAGGTCATGGTGTCACCATATTAGCCTTGAATCCTTAGAAGGGATTTGTCAAGCATGCCAATTTTCCATTCCTTTATTTTTTAAATTGAAACATCTTTTCTAAAAGGAAGTCAGATGGGATATAAATATATATGATAATATGTAGAACTCTTCTAATAGGAGTTTCAAATTTTCAGTGCACAATTTACTTATTTTTTTATGCAAACAATGAGGATAGAATCTGCAATTGTTTAAGATTAAAATACAGAGTTTCCAGATGTGTTCCTTTTTGTTCGGTGTGATCAGACTAAGTGGACTTGTAACTCCTCCCAAATTCCTCCTCCTATTAAACTGGACCCTTCAGTGCTAAAGCTGCTGCCCCACCAGTGGTTAGTCCTGGATTAGCCAGCTAAAACAACCAAATGTGAAAGAATTAACAATGCTTGTGTTTTGCTTGGAGACACTGGAGAGTTAAAGCTGTAGGAAAACAGAGGTTAGATGTTAGTTAGAAGCAGACTTTCTCCTGGAAGCAGCACTGCTCCACTCTAAACAAGCGCTACTTCCTGGCCAAAAGCCCACCCATAGTTCTCCCCAGAATTAAAGTCCCAGGAGATTCAATAGACCAACTACAAACATTGACTCCAGTCCCAAGCCAGAATGAATATATATATATATATATATAATTTAAGTATTATCATTTTAAGCCAGTTCGTAACTCTTAGTAATGATATGGAAGCTATTTTCCTCTAGTTTCTTCCCGGAGCATTGTGAGAAGCATAAATAAAATATACGAAATGTTCAGCTGGGAAGGAGGCTGATGTTTGCATCTGTCATTTGGTCGATGCAAAGAGAATGCTAATTTGTGCTGAAGGAGTCACTGATCTGAACCACAGGGGCTTGAATAAGGGCTGAGTAGAAACAGTTGGGAGTGTCCTGGATCAGGCATGCCTTGATTGCATTGAATTACTAGCAATTAAATGAGTGAATGGACTCATTCCAGTTTTGTGCTCGGGGTGGCATGAAATCAGTTAGATTGGTGGTGCATATTCACACCTGCAACCCATCTCTAGACATTGGTATGTGTGAAACTGCATTTAGTCACTCCAACAGATCTTCAGAATGACTCTGAGGTGCATGTGTTAGGTTATCTGAAGTTGGAGGAATTTTCTACAGTGTAACAGCATTGTGAGCCTAGCTTTAGTGGAAATCCTCGGCACATTTGGATGATAAATGAAGATATTCTTTGTATGCCATCCGTGGAGATATCTATACTGGACTGCCATGCAGAAAAGTAATGGAAACTCAAGTGGATCCTAAAAAGTTCAGAATGATTCTGAGGTTATCTGAAGTTGGAGGAATCTGAGCTTTTTAGGATCCACTTGAGTTTCCATTACTTTTCTACATGGCAGTCCTGTTTAGATATCTCCACGGATGGCATACAAAGAATGTCTTCATTCATCATCCAAATGTGCTGAGGATTTCCGCTAAAGCTAGGCTCACAATGCGGTCATGCTGTACAATGTTGAGAAATAACACCTCTCTCACATTGGTACAGGTTGGAAATTAATGAGGGACAATGGACACAACTTAATGGCTAATCAAGGCTGCAAGAAGAGACCAAATTGCTTAGATAATCTGGATGTATGTTAAATTGCCCCCAGTTGCAGCTGAGTTATTTTGCCTAACATAGAATTAGGCCTAAGGAACTTATTTGATGCCTTGGGAATGTTTGGTGTAGTGGTTAAAGCATCAGGCTAGAAACTGGGAGACTGTGAGTTCTAATCCTGCCTTAGGCACGAAGCCAGCTGGGTGACCTTGAGCCAGTCATAGCCTCTCAGCCCTAGTTCTGGAATCTTGCCAGGAAAACTGCAGGAACTTGTCCAGGCAGTCGCCAGGTGTCAACACTGACTCAAAGGCATAGATAGGTAGATGATAGATAGATATGCTTTTGAGTCAGTGTTGACACCTGGCAACTGCCTGGACTAGTATGTGTGTAGGGGTGTGTGCGTGCGTGCATGTGCGTATGTATGTGTATTTCCCTTCTCACCCCTATGGGTGGTATGTCTTCCTCAAGAGTGCAGTGCTAGGAACAGCTAAGATACTGTGCGAAACCTTCAAACTCCCAGGCCACTGGTAGAGGACCCGTGGTTGAGGAAGACACACACCACCGAGAGAGAGAGAGAGAGAGAGAGAGAGAGAGAGAGAGAGAGAGAGAGATGCCATTATTACTGCCTCCTCCCCCCCCCCCCATTTTACTGCTTCTGTGCCAGTGGAGATCTCTGAAGCAACTGCAGGGGAAGAGTGGTTGGAGAGGCCAATCTCCTGCTCTTGCTCGTGAGCCCTCAAGGGGCTTCTGTCTGGCCACTATGAGAATCAAAATGCTGGACTAAGATGGGCCTTGGCCTACTCCAGCAGAGATGCTCTTATATTCTTGACCACCCAGAAGGGCAACTAGGGTCTGTGTCACCCGGGGCAAACATGGATTCTGTGCCCCCCCAGGAAACATTCAGTATACAAATACTATTTTGTCATTTTGGCGCCCCACCCAGCATGGCACCCGGGGCACATGCCCCGCTTGCCCCCCCATCCCAGTTGCGGCCCTGTGACCACCTACTTATGCTTCCTCTGGTGTGAGCTCAGAGTTATGTGGGTGTGTCAGAGAGCACTGCTGAGAGGTATAAACCATGATCCCAACTTTCCTTAGTGGGGGAAAGAGCCCACAGAGATAAAAGAAATAAGACCATCTTCAGCATCATAGAGAATCCCCCCAAACCATAGACATTTTGTTAGGGAATATTTTTCATATGAAAAGGGGAGTGGAAGAGAAAATAATTCCTGATACCACTTCAAAACTTACCTCTTTTTGCAATGTTTTGCCCTTACTGACTATGAAAATAAACCAACCAGAGATCATGGATTCAGCGCTATGTCATGGTGGCAGATTTTATTATCAGTTTTATTTGGCCATGTGATGAAATCACACAGCCAGATCAGAAGGAGGGCCATATTTCCTACTCTTTGCAATTCAAAACATTTCACCCTTCTAACAAGTTGTCACTATAGCATGGAGATAGAGAAGTTTCCCAGGGGACAATTTTTAGAGTATGTGAAACATATAGCCCTTTTTTCATCCCAGTCCTCTAATCTTAGAAGACATGAAAAAGTCCCATTCTTCCCATCTGCAGCCAGATAAACGTCTCCTGATGTCGAAACGTGAAGGTGAAGCAATGCCCTGTGGAGAACAGGAGATGTGTGAGGAAGATACGAGGGACTAGAAGGAAAGCAGCTTGTTTCATCAACACCAAGCCCATCCATAATTTTCTCATGCCATTAGATACCAATCAAAGCAACTCTTGAACCATCAGATATACCCATTATCCTAGCTTCATTATTAATGAGACAAGAGAGAGAGAGAAACAGCAGAGATAGCTCTACAAAGCTTCACAAAGTGAAGGATTCAAGGACACACAGCAGGTTTCTGATGGAAGGGATGGTTACCATGGTAACCCAGCCCTGCAGCTATGGGCTTCACTTGAAGTTTCTCCAGGAAGAACCTTGAGAGAGGATGGAAAAGAAGATTTGCATCTTTAACAGTGGGGGGAGCAAAGCAGAAGGCAGTAAGAACGTGCTGAACAGTAGGTGAAGGGAGTACACATTTGCACAAGTGAAATGGACACTGTAGAGCTCTGCTGCTTTCTAGGATTTTACTAAAGGTTTTCATCAACCTATGAAGCTGAACTCCTTCCAGTATAGGGTTTGAGTGACTAGTGATTATTCGTGAAACCAAGCCACCCAAAAATAAGGTAGTGGCTTTTACGTATTTTGCACTGTAGGGTGTCTTGTGTATGCAGAAGAATGTAAACTTGTGAATTAAAATAAATTATTTGGTTAGAGAAACTCCCAAACTCCTTGATAGTAACCTATGAGCTTACAAAGTGCTGGTGGCAACTGAAGAGAGACAGAAGGATGGAGGAGGAACAGAGGGAAGGGAAGTTAGTTCTAAGGCACACTTCCCCAGTCTGGTGTCCTCCAATGCTGGGCTAAAAATCCCATTATCCCAGTCATTCTGACTGAGGGTAATAGGACTTTCAGTTTGATAGATCTGGAGTAGTCCTGGTTTGGAAAGGCAACTACAGGAATTACATCAGACCAATGTTGTGAGTGAATGACTTAGCTCTACATTTAACTATAGTTTGAGCCATAGTTTGCTCCTGTGTAACTTGAAAAAAAAAAGGACATGGAAGGCAGAAGGAAAAAGCAGACCGAGTGACTCAAGCCCCAGATGGCTTTTATAATAATCATCTTGGGAGTGTGGGGTGCAGAATATGTTTCCTGCATCCAAAACAATGGGCCTTAAATATTTATTTATTTAAAAAAAATTAATATCGAAGAGAATATTTGTAGCTCAGGGTTGAACTGTGGAGTCCATGGTGCTCTCTGAGCTTTGTTGTTTTCTTTGCAAGAAAACAACAAAGCTCAGAGAGCACCATGGACTCCACAAATATTAATATGTTTTGGCATCTTCACCAGTAAAAACTCCATACACTTAAAACAAATGCCTTAAAAGTTTTAGAGAATAAATCAGGCTGAAATGAAGCAGTTAAAATACACCAAAGGAGGGAGCTCAATCTTCTGGTGATGGTAGAGGTTCCAGAATTAGGGCATTATCAATGAAAAGGTCCTATCTTGCATCCCTGTCAACCATACCTTCTACAGAGGAATGCAACTGACAGGTTAGTGCAGGAACAGGTGGTCCATCAAACATCCCAGACCAAAGCTTTTAAGTATTTATATGTAGAAAAAGTTGATCTTACAATCATTTGTCGGTTCAATTTAAAGAAATCTAACTGAATGTGGTTAGAAAAGCCCAGACACTGCACTGGTTGTAATTTGCAAACACTCTTCAAAGACAGTCAGTGCAAAACAGTAATCTGATCTGGCTGCAACCAAGGCAGGAACATCCATTTTAGTGGCCTCCAGATGCTTTAGACCAGAATTTTATATTTTCTTACCCTTGGACAAGTTGGGTGGGGAAGTTTAAGTCTAAATTTTTTGTTGATGCAGGTAGGTCGCAATTAGTGCAAGTTTGAATAATGCAATATTTGATTTAGCGTGAATTGTAAATTGATACCAGGTCGCATTTAATGTGACCCAAAATTCAGTTAATGCGAAGGTAGCACATGCGCAGTTGCGGTTGGGGTTTTAGACACTGCTCATCTTTGTGTGTGCAAAATAGAGAAAAGGAAGATTCCATCAGAGGAAAACTGTACAAGTTTTTTAAAAAAGAGGCTCGTTATTACATTAGAGCAACGATTTGATGTAATGGAACAACATGAACGTGGTCAGAGCAACGCTAAATTAGGACGAGATGTTGGATTGCCTGAATCTATGGTAGAATATTTTTTGGTCTTTATTTTATTTATTTATTTATTTATTACATTTATATCCCGCCCATCTCCCCCACAAGGAGGGACCCTTGCTTTCTATAACTACTCTGTGACTTTGTTACCCATACATTTGAATTAAAAATGTATTCTTTTTATCCTTTACTGAAATATTTCATTAATATACATATAAAAATTTATGTTTAAAACTTTTCATCGCCTATTTCTGTCGAGCTGGAACCAATTACCCTACTTTCCATAGAAATATCACTTTGAATACTGCAAATTCGAATAAGGCGACCATGTCGTGGGATTCATCAACCGCACTAATCGAGACCTTCCTGTACTACTTAAACTAGATGTGCAACTGTGGCCAGTTGTGTGTTCTTTTTACAAGGAAGAGAGAAGTTAGTATGCCAGGCAAAGCAAAAGCTTTTCTAGACAAAGAAGTGAGTTGACATACAGGAACGACACTTGGACTCAAACACTTGTGCAAACTGTGAACGTGGTCACGCTTGGGGCTGACAGCTCTTTAGAGTTAGACATTATACCAGAGGCCCGTTCCAGATGAGAGTGAAAAATGGTGTTTAATCACCTCTTTTGCTGGAAACTCTAACCTCCTTTACCCCAATAGAGGTCTGACTGCATCTCAAGACTGTCTGCCTCCTCCCCTTCCCCAGTAGATTTCCAAACTGTCTTACAGGGATGAAAAGATTTTAAAACCCATGCTACACAATTGTAAACAACAGCCCAATACCACTTAAAACTCATAAGGACACAACAGAAGACCCCTAAGATAACATAGCAACTAAAATAAACTTAAAACTGAAATCAATGGGACAACAACGTATTTTGGATCCTTAATTTCTAAGATAATACCAACAACAGAAATGTTGCCCTTAATCCCAATAGTATCACTATAAGTGCAAGACATTATCAAAACGTTATACAAATTCCTGAAACGATAAGATGGTAACACTCAGCTGAATTTCAGTCATCTTGGCTTGTTTGGTCTCAATGTGAGTTGAACTTTAATTCTGAAATCACTCCTAAGGTTTACTTTTGGAACTCTGCCCATTTTACTAAACGTGGGATAATATTCTGGCCTATCTTCTTTTATGATGATTTTAATCTGTAGAATCTTACCCAATCACAGAGAGATGTAAATTTGCCTTAGGCGAATTTCTGTGATGTTATTTATTGTATTAATTGTACTAGTTCCTGTTATTAATCACAACTTTCTTCAACATAGGCTGGGTTTTTATACAATTGCTATTGTTTGTACAATGCTTTCAGAAATGTGTACTGTTTTTTAGCTGCAGACATTAGATTGAAGAATATCCATGTTATCAGATTTTTTTAGGATACTTTTGAAGCAGATCATGTAAATCTGTTTCCAGCGGAATCTGCCTGTGCTAGATATCTTTTGCATCCCTGCCTCTGGAAATGTAGAAGTTCTGATCATACAGATCAAGGAAATTTTAGATCGCTAGATAGGACCAAATTTCTGAACAGTTCAGAGAAAGTCTTAACCCATTTGAAACCAGTTTGTGTTTCTACACTTTTAAACCATGTTTCTCAACCTTGGGAACTTGAAGATGTGTGGACTTCAAGTTCCCAAGGTTGAGAAACACTGCTTTAAAAGTTCTCAGATCACCTGTTATCAGCCATGAGCTCTACAAGCAATTTACTTTATTTTTAAAAGTTTTATTCTCCATTCTCTTTGAAGAACAATTCTACATAACTCAAAAGCTTGTTTCCAAGATCTACCCTAAGTAACAAATTTTGTCCCACAGGTCCAGGGGCTACCCTAGGAATGGAGAATCTCATATTTACCTAGTGATTCTTCTAGGCTCCATGAAGCTGGGAGAATCCCGCCTTCTCTTTCGGATGGGGGAGTAGCTGCGGGAGCGGCGTCGGGCACGGGTTGGTTCTGTGTCGCTATGACGTGTTCGTGGCTCATTGTCCTTCTCCCTAGTTGTAAAAAAACCCAACATTGAAATGCTATTTCCATACATATTTAAGAGATTCTGGGCTTGGGGAGTTCAGGTTATGAGATTGCAGTCAGCCTAGGCTATGTGTGGTAGGTAAAATACAGGTAGTCCTCACTTAACGACCACGATTGGGCCTAGAATTTCAGTTGCTAAGTGAAGCAGTCATTAAGCGAATCTGACCCGATTTGACGAACTTTTTTGCAGTGGTTGTTAAGCGAACCACATGGTCATTAAGCAAATTACGTGGTTCCCCATTGATTTTGCTTGCCAGAAGCTGGCCAGGAAGGTAGAAAATGGGAATCACATGACCACGGGACACTGTGATGGTCATAAATGTGAAACGGTTGCCAAGTCCCAAATCGTGATCATGTGACCGCGGGGATGCTGCAATGGTCATAAGTCTGAGGACCGGTTGTAAGTTGTCTTTTTCAGCACTGTCGTAAGTCTGAGCCATCACTAAACAAATGGTTGTTAAGTGAGGACTGCCTGTAATCATCAAGCTCCCATCAGGCCTAGAAACAAACAAACCCAAGTTGTAACACTGATAGAACATTTATTTTACATGTTTATGTACTGTCTTCTTCCAAATGGCTTTGTGTGGGTTATAAAATACTAATGTTAAAACTGCACTGCAGAAGGCAGATATTCTACTATTGCCTGAATTGAAAAGCAAGCTATCATTGCGAACACGTGGCCTTCAAAGTTTCTTGCTCATTTTGGGGGCAGAGAAAGGGGAGTTTCTCAGTTTTCTTTCCAGAGGGAAGAAGTTCTTCAAAAGTGGGGCTCAATATTACCTTCTTTTTCTATTGTTACAGGTGTCAATAGCAACTGTGACAGTCGGGCCACAATTTTGCAACCAAAACTAGTGGAGAATCATCAGAAAATCTGGCAGAAAGGTCTTTCTTTAATTTTTTTTTTGGGGGGGGATATTTCTGAAGAATTTTATCGGAGCTCTAGATAGAAATAATTCTTGATCTTGATTTGGGTACCACTACTGTTGCCCCAATTTGGCCACAGTATGTCTTTCTGACAGGTATTTCTGTGTTACCACCAATTAAAAATTTTAGTTGACATTCCAACTATTTTTTAATTGATTATGTGCCATTAAATTGGTGTCGATTCTTAGCAATCATATAGATTGATTTTCTCTGGGATGATTCTTGGAGATCCTCCTTCCGGGATTCAGCTCAGGGTTGCTATGAACTTTTTCTGGTTTCTTTTCTTCCAACACTTCCTCTTCTTGGTTTTGCACAATTCATACTGCTTTGGGTTCCCTTCTTCTAACTAGTTGGCATTTAGGACGAGACTGACAATATTGGCTGGTTTCCTTTGCTATTCCTGGTGTCAGCCTCGCCTGTTCGTCTGCCCTGCTTCTGACTGTTCTACACGTGGTCCGCACTATTTTGCTTCCAGAGGTTTCCCTTCTTCGCATTTTTGCATTGCTTGGCGAGAACTGATAAGCGCCTGCTCTTCCAGCGGACATTCTGTTGGGAGGGGGGATTTTTAGAGTGGGAACTGGATTGTCATGGCTGGCCTCTAGTTGATGTCAGAGAGACGTTGCTTTTAATAATACTGTTTAGGCGCGAAATGCATTATTCAAGGCTTCTCTTGGCCTGAAGTGTACTAATCCTGAATAAATGAATCCTGAATCCTTTAGAGTAATTGTCTGAGGGATTTCTTGATTGGGAATTTTGACACTGAGGTTTATCACACCTGGCCAGTAAAAGCTATCTAGGATTCAATATAGAGTTCTATCTCTATTTAAACGCCCACCTAATGGGCTTTCATGAGCTAATTGCAGAATTTGTTCTCTATTTCTATGGGGAACCATGAGTTGTTTCAAATGCTCCTTAAAATTCTCTTCGATTGAAATGCTCTTTAGTTAAGGGCTGTGTCCTGACTCTGTATAAAATATTGTCTATGATTTCAAGACAGGGTTTCTTTTCCCAATCTTTACAGCACTTCCTTCTTTTGCATTTTCCTTTTATAATTGGAAATCAGGTGTGGTCCAGGGCTCTTCAGGCTGCCTTCAGAGTAGAAAACAAAGGGAAGGAAGAGCAAATCCCAGCCCCTGCAAGGCTCTCTTCCCACATGTCCTCAATCTTCAGGTTTTCCAACAATGTACCCATTGCTGCTGGAATTGAGTCCATCCACCTTGCTGCTGGTCCTCTTCTCTTTCTTTCCACCTTTTTCACCATTATGGACTTCTCAAGGGAGCTAGGTGTTCACATAATGTGTCCAAAATATGATAATTTGAGCCTAGTTATTTGAGCCTCAAGTAAAAATTGTGGATTGATTTGTTCAATGATGCATTTGTTCATCTTCTTGGCTATTCATGGTATTTTCAGGAGTCTTCTCCAACACCAAAATTCAAAAGTGTTAATACTTTTTCTATCCTGCTTTTTCAAAGTCCAATAAGTATCACATATAAGAGTGTCACAGGGAAAACATGATCTGCACAGTTCTGATCTCTATATGTATAGACACATCACAGCACTTTAATATCTTTTCCAAAGCCTTCATTGCCATCCTATAAAGTGCTAATCTATGGCGCATTTCTTGATTGCGGATTTATTTATCGTTAATAGTCAATCAATCCAAAAAGGCAGATGCTACCCACTACCTCAATATCCATTGTTAATTCTAAGGATGGTTCCACACTTATTTCCACACTCCACGTTTATTTCAGCATCTCACAAAAAAAAAACCCAAACAAAAAAACAACCTTCCAACATCTTTAAGAGAGCAATATCTTTATTAGACCCAATGAAAATGGTACAAATGAGTGTGCAAGCCTCTCCAGAACTCTTCATCATTTCTGGACTGGCAGACTGCAGAAGTAAAGGAACTGAGCAGATGCTTTGGTACTGCAGAGTTTAATAAAGTTTAATACAATTTAATTTAATTCACTGAGTTTTGTTACATCACAATCCTTAATTACTTTCCTTTAAATTTCTTAATTTCCAAACACCATCAGCACAGCAGCGTGGTCTCTCTTTAATGGACCTTAACTCATGCTGGATGAGCATGGAACTCACCAGGAAGGGCTCTGTTCAGCTGCAATTACCACTGCTTTCCCCATTCTGCAAACTGAGAGGAACAGGGCACAGTAGGCAAAACCCTTATATTTTGAACCAAGTAATGTGTGTACAGTGGGGCGTGGTGGCTCAGCGGGTAAAACGCCAGGCTTGTCGATCGGAAGATCGCAAGTTCGGAGGTTTGAATCCCTAGCCCTGCGTGCGGAGTGAGCTCCCGCACTCGCCCCAGCTCTTGCCAACCTAGCAATTTGAAAGCATGCAAATGCAAGTAGATGAATAGGTACCACTTCGGTGGGTAGGTAACAGCGTTCCGTGTGCGTCATGCAGCCACATGACCGTGGAAGCGTCTTCGGACAACGCTGGCTCTTTGGCTAACAAATGGAGATGAGCACCGGCCCCTAGAGTCAGACACGACTGCACAAATGTGCGGGGGGAACCTTTACCTTTTAATGTGTGTACGGGTATTAACCACGGCTTGGAAGCAGCATCATGAAAAGTCCTGCACTTGTTCTTCAGTTTGGTGTGTATGCAACATACATAATTGTTAAAAGCAAGGTTGACTTTCTCACCATTTTATATACTTCAAATCACAGTGTGACCAAAGAAATGTTACATAAATGAAAAGGAATGCATAAAAAAATGCCCCTAAAGTTCTCAGACAAGAGCTACCACCTTTTCCCCATTGTTAGAAGTAGGAATTTCAGCCTCCATACCTGCTGCTTGTTTTTTTCTGTGATCCCGATCGAGTCCTGCTGCGTCCCGCTCTCTTTTCCCGGGATCGGGATCGGGATTTTGATGGAGACCGGCTAGAGCTCCAGGAGCTGCTGCGGGATAGACTCCTCCTTCGTTCAGAGTTGTGCCTGGAGTGTTTGGCTGAAGTTGGAGAACAACTGTGTGGTCTTCCCCGGTGGTGCCTCTCTTTTGCCCTAAAAGACGCAGCGTGTTAAGATTGAAATCACCTGAGGATCAGATCCATGCAAGGGTATGGATACAAAGTAGGTGACCTTGTAAGGACCTAGGTAAGGACCTAGGAAAAGCCTGCTGGAAAGTAAAGGCCCACTTAATTCAGTTCCTTTAATGGTATGTGAGAAAGAGCTTGAGAAACAGGCAAAGAGATGCTGTGGTCAGATAAGAGAGGGCATAGCCCGCAGCTGCATAACGGGTGGAGAAAAAGGATCAGAAGGGACCCTCCCTAACTTCTCAGGCTGTAAAGGAGAATGGCGGGAGATTTTTTATTTTCAGACTTGCAAGATTGATGCCAGCCTTCCCAAGTAGACCAGATGGAAACACGACCAGATGAGCTAATTCTACTTTATTGTAAGGCTAAATTAACAGAATTTTGCAAGCCTGAAAGTACAAAAATCTCCTGCCGTCTCATTTACAGCCTGAGAGGTTACGGAGGGTCAGGGCAGCTGAAAACATAGGGCAACCAAAAATGTCAGGAAGTAGGGTAGCCATATTCATATCACCAAACAAGGGGACAAAAGAGCATACTTATATATATAAAAGTGCATATGCTAATTAATATGAATAGACTCAAATGTGGAAAGAATGAATTCTGCCACACCATCATCCATTCCATTGTGCCATCCAAGGCACTGTAAAGCCAAGTCACATCTCCTCTCCATTGATCTCACTAATGGCTCTTTATAAAGGCATTTTATCATGGTGCCAGAATTAGGGAGAGATGGAATGGAGAGTTGAGAGAGCTCTAAAATGGATAAGATCTAAGAACAACTGAAAAAAAAGGATACCTAATGAAAAAACAGGGTGGGGGAAAAGCAGCCATACAATCTAACTCGGTTTTAATAATTAAGCAGCTGACAGTTACATTTTCTAGACCTGTGTTCAGCTTTCCATTTGGAATTAAACTCTCACAAAACGGGAATGTTCCTTCATTTATAAAGCTATTCCAATTCAATTTTTTGTTGGACAGAGAACAGAATTTTACCCAAACTGAGATCTGGTGTACGAAGGACAGGAAGAAAACAGAATATTTCAGGATTTACAGCATACTTATGTTTTGGGGGCAACTTTTATCTTAGGATGGCTGAGATATGCCCTGCTGCAGATGCAGGGTATTATTTGCAAGTGGTAGTACTCAATTATTATAATTTAAATTTAAATCCATCTTGCTGTGGTGATGGACTGATCAGGCGGCCCATACACCTTGGCAATCTGCTGTCCAAAAACTCACTGTGGGGCATTTCAAAGTTGTTCTTCATTTTAATTATTCTTTACCTTTAACCCAGGATTGTTCTAGCCATTGCTTCAAATAATGGACTGTCTTCTGAGAAACAGGATATACTTTACATTAAAAGGAATTTAAAGAGTTTAAGGACTTTAATCAATCCTCGAGTTTTTTTCAAAACAGATGGTCTTTTGTTTTAGGGGCCTGGAACACACAAAACCCATCACTGCAAATTTGTACTGAATCCAGAAATGTGACTTAGGCAACAAACATCTGCTAAGTTAGACCACATGGATGACTCAAAACATTGGCCATCAAAAGCTACCCATTAACTACTGAGATGCTGCTGAACTCATCCCCAGCTAGAATCTTGTCCAAGGAGGTACTCCTGACCGCAGGGTTGAATGACTGAACTGAACAATTCATACATGCACTGAACGATTCATACACGCACCGCAATCTTTGGCTCTTACGTTTTCAGATGTACCCTGTGGTTCTTTTCTGCCCCGGCTGCTGTGTGGTATTGGTGTGAATAGGCAGACCCTTCTGAGTCACTGCTATATCCTGTATGGCTGATGGACCAGGAAGATTCCTTGCTTGCAGAGGTTTTGGCCCTGCGACGCCCTTTGTGCTTGTGCTTGGATGTGGATCTGGTGTGGCGCCTGTGGGAGGGCTTGTCTCCTCCAGAGCATCTCCCTGGGGACGTGGACCTCCGGGGGGTCTTGGGCCCATGTTTGCTCCCCCTGCTTTCTTTGGCGTGGAGCGATAGGGTTTCGGCCTTTATGTGCCCTCTGGCTGAAGGCGATAGGGAACCCAACCTCTGGCAGAATGAAAAAAAGGGAGCGAGCAGGAGGGGGGAAAAAGAAAGAAAAAAGGAAAGGAGAGGTTTTTAAAAGAAACCCCCCACCAACAAGGAAAGCTGCAGTTCACAACGGCAATGCACAATGATTGAATAAGGCAGGCTACACAGAAACTACTCTGCACCTCGATCCCCTGTTCAATCTCTCGTCCTTAAACAACGCAGCTCATGCAAATCTCTGGCATGCAAAACAGAAAATGAACCAAAACCAAATGTAAATAGGAGGGAAAGTTCAATCGGGAGGAGGGAATCACCTTGGAAAAATGAAATTACATGATACAGAATTTGTTTTAATGATTTAAAATGATATTTACAAAGAGAGAAAGGGGGATATGGATGGAGGAATATTGTGGGATGAAGAAAGGATTAGAAACAGGGGTCCAAGTGTGGGGTTGGATTAAAAATAAATAAATTTATTTGTCGGTAGCCAATCAAGGAGTAGAAGAGAAGACAGAAGTATGGGGAGGGGCACGGTGGTATAAATGATGGAGGGGGTAAGGGATGGTGGGGAAAAAACAAATCTTAAACAAAAAGGAAACTCCACAAATGTCATCAGTACTGAAAATAAACAAAGAAAAGTTTCTGAACTCTTCCTGGGTTTTGAACTTTGTGCAGAGTCTCCACCAGCGTTCTATTCTCTTTTATTTCTCTTTTTTAAATTTCATGTTATAATATTTTTGTTAAATTACCACTTTTTTTAAGTCCCTCTTGGTTAACGTCCACTTACCAAGAAAGTGGCATTTCCTCCTTTAGTAGGTAAGGTATGAAGAGAAGGGAAAAGTTGGGCAATATAAGTGAATCATTAGATTGACAAAAATGCAAGAGAGAAAGAGAGAGAAAGAAAGAGAAAGAGAGAGAGAAAGAGAAATAAAAAAACAAAACCATCCTTGTCTCCTAGGGCCTTGCAACAAGCAATTAGGGAAAGGCGAGAAACGGTGTGTTTGTTCCTCTCTCTGGGTAAATTGACAGAACTGGACTTCTCTTTGGATCTTTCTTTAAAAAAAAACCCCAACAACAACTGGTCTCTGTGCCTGGACTTTCTTCCCATGGAGAAGCAATGGCAACATAGGGGTAATGAGGATTTATCATAAATATTTGGAGAGTTGCATATGGTTGGTGTTTTACTGGCACAACCCAACCAACAATGTTGTTTCCATCCAGATTTGGAATCTGAGGAACTTGTAACCTCCAGATGTGCACCAGGAAGCCCACCTTCAACTTTTTATGCTGAAGATGCTAAGAGGCTTCTCTCCTTATCCTGAAGTTTCATTCTTTCTCTGATCCTAAGCAACCAGGTTCCCCTACTTCAGAATTCCTCCATTCTCAACAGCCATGCTGGCTGGGAATACTGGGAATTGTGCATGTAAAGGATACCATACTGATGACATCCATTCAATTCTGCCATTACATTTTGGTAACACCAGGCGTGTTTTGAGAAACCTTTTAGAACAGCAATGTTCCTTCACTTCATTTCCCCCTTACATCCAACCTAGTTCTGACTAGTCTGATGGATTCTCTAGTGTCTTAGCAGAGGAAAATATTCCACTTCACCTGCTGCATTGCTCCTTTTAACTGCAGTCATTGGAAAATTAGCCATGGGATCATTAGTATGGAAACATGTACTTTAGGAGATACGCTTTTTCCCCACAAGCAAAAAGGTATATAGCCATAGCAGGGATTTCTCGGATGTTATTCTGTTCCAACAAAGAATTATTGTGAAACAGAACAGCTTCATATGGTTTCTGTGCTATTTCAGAATTCCATCACTGTAAATAATACATCAAGATAAAAGTTGCTAGGTTAACAGAGATCATTATCAAATCAAATCTTTATTACCGTCATAGACCAGCATAAACAGAGATCATTAGGATCTCTGTACTACAAGCATTTATCAGCTTTGAACCAATGTTACCATACAGTAATATTTTTTCCTTAGAAATCCTGGTCATAATTTCCCATGGACCCCCAGTCTCCCTCTTCACAGAACAGTTTCAAAGGTCCCTTCACCAGAATAAGTGGCTGTCCCAATGGAAGTGTTCCTTGGACAGCTGAATGGCAGAACGCAACTGTCTGTGTGGTGGCCAGCTGTGAGCCTGGAGGTGCATGTGGCTTGGAGGTGAGCTTTGAAAAGGTAACAGTAGAGGCTGCGTTCACTGTGTCTTTTACCACTTTTTCTCCTATTATGGGCAGAATAGAAGTCCTGCTTTGCTAGAGAGGTTGGAACAGGGAATGAGAGGAACAGCCCTAGAACTTTTTTCCTTAAAAAGCAGAAATTAGAGTGGCCTGCACATTCAACCTGTAAGAAAAGCACAGGCTACTCTGATTTCTAGAGGCAAAGCAAATTATCCCCTTCCAAGATACCTCCACAAATTAGCAATCCTGCAGCATAATAGTAGCAAGTTTACTGTTATGCAGTAGCAATTTTATTTAGTGTGTGCCTATAATTATGCTCACTAGAGGCAATGGGACTTATGGCAGGCTGTTGATTATGTGGCCCCACATATCAAGACTAAGAGGATCAGATAGCAAATCTCTTTTCCTAAAATGTGTAACGGTTTGTTCAAATTGTTTGAACAAACACGGTAAGATATCCTCCACATTTCTGGACCACAGTTATACTTTGCTCCAGTCATGTTAAGTTGGGTGGGCCTACAAACACCCATTTGCTTGATATAATTAAATACGCTGTGCAATGCCTTATTCCCATTAAAAGAAAGTCATATTTTCCATGTTTCTGGTTACTTTTGCTAGCCAGGGAAATGAAAACAGTAATAAGTTTTCATATGGTGCCTTCCCCAATATGGTGCTTTCCAATGGCCATGCTGGATGAGGAAAACGAAAGTTGCAGTCCAACACATCTGGAGGGCACCAGGTTGGGGAAGGCTGATCTATAGCAATCATGCTGCTGATAGGAACCCCTTGTGGCTTCTCTTGCCCAGAAAAGGCCTTCACATTACTGAGGTTTTTACAGCCTAAAATAAGTTAGCTGCTGAGGAGCTTAACAATCTCAAGGTTATTTCAAAATGGAATTAAGAACAAGTGTGTGGCTTAGTACCACAATCAATACATCAGAGATTATCTGAAAATGTCTCAACTAACTTGTCACCCTATGCATGAAGTTCCATCTCTGAATTATTCTTAAAGAACATCAAAATAATAGGCACCTCTGGGCACCTTGGCTCTGAAAAGAACTGGGTTCCTGGTTTGGTGGTGTGATTAAGATGCTAGACCAGAAATGGGGAGATTGTGCGTTCTAGTCCTTCCCTAGGCATGGAAGCTGACTAGTTGACTTGGGCCAGTCATTCTCTTTCAGCCCAACTCACCTCACAGGGTTGTTGTGGGGAAAATAGGAGGAGGGATTAGTATATATGCCATCTTGAGTTGTACAAAGAAAGGTGGGATATATGTACATCAAATAAATAAATAAATAAATAAATAAATAAATAAATAAATAAATAAATAAATTTCCCACTTCTGAAGCCTGCCAGATGCCCTTGGGCAAGTATACTGTTCAGACTGAATTGGATTGGTAGGGATGTTTACAATTAACATCTTGTTCGGAAGTGGCTTTAGGGTGACTCTCTGGTGGACAATCAGACGGGAAGTTGTTCTTATGGAAAACTATGAGGTGGACAGTGAAGGTATGAGGCATCTTGCAAAGGTGCAGTTGTTGACTATCTACAGTAGTAACCAATATAGACACAGGCAACCAGCATTTTCCCTTGATGATTGCAGGTAAAAGAGAAATTCCCAAGGGAAGTGTGGTTTCCAGGATGTTTCGCATTTATACTAAAGATGGATGTCCTGGGAAAATTATATTTCCCAGGATCCAAAGCACTTGGGATTTTGTGTTATGGGGTTAAAGCCCCAGGAAGGCAATGAGGCACAGCTGCTCAGGTTTGTAGCACTGTCAAAGCATTATGATTTTTACATAACCATATTATACCATAAAGCAGAAAATTGTGAACTTAATGCTTTTTCTTTTCCCTTGGATACAATAAAAGAACTGAAAACAGTCGTGGGCAAAATGGCATTAAAGGATTCTGCTTTAAGAAGTGCTACATGTTTGAACCAACAAAAATGAGGAATGCTACCTATTGCCAAAAGCTTCTACCTGATATATTGCAATTTAGGGTCAGAAATAATCATTCTTATCTCAGAGAAGGCTCTTTTTTCCATCTGGTAGACCACTTAGGAATTCCAGGATCAGGTGGGAAGTTGAAAAAATATTTTGGAAAAAGGCAACCGCAATCCACTTCTGTAATGCTAGCAAGAAACTGCATGGATGCTGTCACCAGGCATTGAGCTTGACTCAAGGGCATCTTTTCCTTTTTATATTTTCCATCCAAAAGGATTTGCTTCTTAAGGCTTCAGAAAGCTAACGTTTGGGAAATAGCCTGAGAATATCAACTCTCCAAAAACAAAAAAAACAAACCACCCAATATCTAGCTCATTTGGCTGAGGATGTAGACTGTGGGCAGTCTGTAGCTTGAATCATGTCAACTGGATTTCTATTTAAGGATTCCCTTACTAACTTTGCTCAGACTGAAGAAGCTTCTTGGATAAGGAGCGAAACGTTTCCACTGAGAAAATAGAAATCCAGTTGACATGATTCAAGCTACAGACTGTTCCACCTGGATGACTGAGAACCTTCATCGACATAGACTGTGGGCAACACCTGGAGAAATCTCAGAGGCTGGATGTGGGAATGTGGAAGAATGCTGGGTCAGAAGGAAGGGAGGGGCTTCACTGACCTGTGTATCCTCTGAATTGTTTCCACGTGTCTCCATGATAAGCATGTGAACACTACAACTTCTGCAATGGAGAAAACTACTAAACTCAGTGAAACCTCTGGGTACACATGCAGAGAATTTCACTACACTTTTTGCAAAATATTCAAATATATTAATGTCTAAGATCCATGATCATGTAGAACTCAAAACATTCTTGGCACAGAACTTGTTACGTGTGGCTTTTAAGCCACCTAAGTGTGAATGTGTAGATTATACTTTCTTTTTTTAACTTTAAGGAATGAGGATCTTTTTTATTTTTATTTTTTTCATGTTATAATTCTTTGTGATGCCAATACTACTCTGTCGTCTAAGGCAGTCTATCCCAGCCTGGAGAGCTACAGATGTGTTGGGTTACACCTCTGTACATGGACCTGATAGCTGCAGTTGATACAGGATGTAGTACATTTTTGGAAAGCACCAACTTGGAGATCTCTGACTTAAGTCAAAAGGTTATTTGCATAGTCCTTCAACATTTCAGTGATAGAAATAAGGAACAGCAACCATGTATTTGGAATTATTTTACTAAGAACTTCCTTACTCTTAAAGCATTACTAAAGACTATTCTTGATGTACCAATATTCTCAATTTTTCCTTTCTCTCTTCCCTTTCTTCTTGTTTAACTTTCTAGTGAAACATTTATATTCAAATCATAGAGTTGGAATGGCCTTTTGGGCCATCTAGTTCAAATACGGCTTGATTTAGAGCTAGTATATCTTCAGCTGATGTTTAAGGCTGTCCTTAAAGATCTCCAGCAAGGGAGAGCCCACTGATCTTCTGAGTAATTGGTTCCATTATCAATGATTTTATCTTCAATCATTTCCTGTTAC
Source organism: Charina bottae (assembly GCA_023362775.1). Taxonomy (NCBI): domain Eukaryota; kingdom Metazoa; phylum Chordata; class Lepidosauria; order Squamata; family Charinaidae; genus Charina; species Charina bottae. The sequence goes on along the minus strand of JALMGJ010000001.1, from coordinate 99,525,617 downwards.
TATAATTGAAATTTACCTTCCTCTAATTTAACCCGCCCTCCTCAAATCTGCCTCAATGAACAAGTCTCTATTTCTTGATGATAGTGCTTTAAGAATCTGTAGAGAGTTAACATGTACACATTCACTCTTTTCTTCTCCAAGCTAAGCATGCCCTGTCCTTTTAATCTTTCCTTACTTGTTTCCATATACTTAGCTATCTTCTTTGAATTCTCTAAACGTTATACACACAGCATGGATCTTGCTGGAAGCAAATTTAAGTATTTCACTGCCAGTTGATATGTGATGGGACAAATGCTACCCATAATTATGACAGGCTAGCATTTGTCCTTTCCTGGAAAAAAAGTCTACAGTGGGTGATTAGATATTTGAAGGGTCTCTTCCGTCTTTTTTTTTTTTTTAAAAAATAAAACTTGTAAACCAAACCTGTTTATGATGCTAAGTGGTCCAAGACTGTTGCAGGAAACAGCAGAGATAATGCTTCTACTCTCTAAAAAGTCCTGCCATACAGATGTTGGGCTTATTAAAAATTAAAGGAAGATAGAAGAGACCTTCCCCACTTTTTCAGAGTTAACTTGTAGAAATCTGGGGGAAGGGATTGGAACTTTAAAAATAGTAACACAGTTTGCATGCAAGGAAAAATATCCCCTACCTAATCCCAAGAAAAACTGGGTAATGATTTGACAACTGGAACATCAGGGAAGGATTAGAAAGCCTTGAGCAAGCTAGTCAGGCTACGAAAGGATTCTCTACCTCTTGGGCTCTCTAAATTTCAATTACTTGAATTTTATTCCATGGGCAAAAATATGTACGTTATGTCTCAAAGTCAAAATGGCCTCCCGAATGGCAAGGGTTGCAGAGGGACATGTCTAAACTTTGCCCTTTGCTTTTGGGTTGACGGATCCTAAGGAGCTCTGCTGGCGAACTGTAGCATCAGGAGGCGGGTCAGTGGCAATCCTGCTTGCGGTAGATGAGGACGTTCTGCCTGGGCTCAACTAGTGGCCAATCTGCCTTTTCTAAGCATGCCCAACTACATCTCAAGAGACTTAGCAATCCTTCTAAAGATGCATATACCTACCAGTGAGGCACGCTATGGAGGCTTCAGCATGAACAAGAAAACAAAAGGAAATCAGTATATGTCATTCTGAAAAGTTAGCATTTCCACCACCAAACTAGCACCACCACGAGCTCAGGCAACAGTCTTTAACTCCCTTGAATTGCAAGTACGTACTGGAAATGGGGTGGTGATTGTGAAGACGATCTGATTCAGGCCAGAAAGGGCATGAGGTGCAGAAATGATAACGTTTTTTCTACATCCAATGCAAGCACCTTGACTTTTCTGGTGCCGGCATTAGGCCAAATATTGTGTTTTCCATGATGGATTTGGCTTGTACCCCTGGTCAAGCAGGATTACATTTGCCAAGTAATGATGGAAAAACTAATCAGGAAGTGGCGAGCAGATTACTCTTTCTGTCCCAGATGTAGTTAATCTAAATGATGAGTTAATTAGCTAGACAGTTGTGGAATTCATTGTTCATATATCCATCCCTTCCAAGCTCTGTTTCATTATGCATGGGTTTGTCCTTAAATCCTTTTTGTGCTCAGTTGTGATATCTCTGTATTCTCTCTGACATGCATGGGGGATCCCAATACTGCCAAGCAGTGAATGACCAGTTCCAATCTTTCTGTGCTTCTTAACCTGAGCTGAAGTGCTGTTTTGATAGACTGTACATTGTTTTGCACTTGGTTGTTATTAAGAACTTATCAAAGGGTTGTGCTTGTGTGTGTGTTTGTGAATGTGTGCATTAAATCAGAGCAGCATCATTGGAGAAGTGGTCCTCATACCAGGGACCTATCTTGTACAGGTACAGGAACCTCTAATGATCCTTTGCCTTCTGGATGTTTCTTGGTGCGAGTCAGACTTGCTTCATTACAAATGTCCCCTTGCAATAAGTAGCACAAAATGGAATAGCAAGGAGGGTCTGATTTGACCCAGGAGAACAGGAGGCGAACAGGCATGCACTAAATGGAGCAAAGTAAATTTATCCCCAGAAAAATAATTGGAAGCACAGTGGAGTATGAAACTCAAAATCCATTGGTGTGTGTGCACTTTCTGGCCCAATTCATTTGTCTAGGTATTTCATGTAAGGCCCATTGACTGCATAAAGTCCACATTAGAAGCAGACCTTGACATCTACCATGCAGCCCAAGATTTCTGGCATTCAGTATTTTCTAAGATTAAGTTTTGGAAGGAGGATGATATGGTATTTGCCTTACTGTGAAGCAGATGCTTAGGTTTCTGCTGCTGGTTCCCAAAGTGTGAACCATGGCAGCAGCTTTGCATAACTGGGGAAGAACCCTACCAGCGTTACTGTTCATACAGCTGAGGATAAGGGACGGAAGAATCCTTTTTCAGATATCAGAACACATGGGGCAAAATGGTACAGCAAAGAGGATGGGGGATTATGTTTTGGAGTAGGTTGATGCCCAATCCCACCAAGTTGCCTTAGCTTTATCTTCCCCAATCCAGTACCCTCCAGATATGTTGGGCTTCCACCAACACTAAACCTGGAGGACATTAGGTTGGGGGAGCCTGCCTTATCCCTAACCTAAGCTAAGGAGGAAACAACCTGGGTATACAAAAGGATGACCAAGTAAACTTCATAGTAGAAGGAAAATGGGCATCATTTTTTACTAGCCTTTGAGGTAGGTGGCTATGGAAGGGACATTGGCCTCTAAGCTGTCAGGGCCAGAAAAAGAAAAAAAAATCTGCATTGCTTCAAATCCTTATTGATTATGGACCTCTACTATGAGTTATTTCACAGGAATATGGTAAAGCTGAATGAGAAATGTTTAAAATGCAAGGAAAACACCTGATTTAGGTCAAGAACTTTTAGGACTGGCTATCCCTTCCTCTATTTTCAAGGGCAATTTTTAAACTTTGTATGTCTTGGGGCTAATCATGCCCCTTTCCTTGCCTTTCTTAAGATGATCCAAAATATATGGGGTAGAGGTGGGGAGGAGTTGGGGGGAGGAGGGATGGTTTCCTAGATTGGCCACAGGGTAGCAAACAAACAGAGAAGCTGCTTCCTATACTTGTTTGACAATGACTTGCCAAGAAGGAAAAAGGCATCTGAAGTCTTATTTTATTCTAAACGTTCCCAAAAGTTTTGCTTTCAGACTGCATCAGAGTCAGATCCAGCCAATGGAGTACTGCTTGTGTTTCTAAACGAGTCACCCCAAAACAGCATTATTCTTGTAATACACTGACAGTTATCTTATTCTGCTGGTTTTTAACCTCTTCTAACTTTTCACAAACTCATTTCCTAGGAAGTCTGGCCCAACTTGGAACCTCAACAGGAGCCACCATTTTAAATACAAGTAAATGTTTGTGGCTAAATCAAAAATATATACAGGTAGTCCTTGTTTAGCAACTGCCTTGTTTAGTGACCGTTTGCAGTTATGACGGTGATGAAAAAAACTTTAAGACCAGTCCTCGCATTTACGACCTTCGCAGGTCTGTAAAGCAAAGGAAAGCTGAAGTAAGATTGTAAGCACAGTCACAGTTTCACTTAGCAAATGTTTTGCTTAATGATCGAGTTGCTGGTCCCAATTGTGGTCACTAAATGAGGACTATCTGTATTGTAATTCATTACCAATTCCTGTCTAGGTGATATGTTAGAGTTGTTAAAGGCCTTCTTGCTTCCCTTGAAACTGATGCTTTAGCATAAATAGAAACCACCATGTTTCTGAATTGTGTTTACAAAGTTCAGTGGTCACTATATTTGGAATTATCTTTTTCACAGCTTCTGCAAAGTCAGTAACTACCAAATCAATATATATGTACAGTGATGAGGATTCTATGGATAGTCCCTCTATTTAAAGACTCTTTAATGGGGATCATTAAATGACTTGTTTTTTTTAATCAGCCATATTAAAAATCATACTTAAACCACACAGAGGAAATCAAATCAGCTGACATAATTATACCATTTATGAAAACAAACACAAGATTGAAGAGCTGAAAACACACAGAAATGCATTCTAACAATATAACAAATATTTTCTTGAAAAGAAAGAAAGAAGAAAGAAAGAACGAACATGGGGAAAAAAAAGAAAAGCATGATTTTGTAGCTGTTAAAAAAAATACAATGAAAATTGTACAGAGCCACCAAAAAGAGACAAGCGTTAAGGAGAGAGAAAGAGGGAGAGAAAGAATGAAAGAGAGATACAGAGAGAGAGAGAAATAGAAAGACAGAAAAATAACATTTAATCAAACTACGGTGCTTTTCAACAGGCTGATCTGTAGAAGTGAACGTGCGGAGGGAGAAAAATACCTACCTTCTGTTTGATCAGGAATGCAATAATAAAAAAAGAAACAATAATCTCCACATTTGGAGGGCAGAATGGGAAAAAGACAATGACTCTTTAGTAATGCACTTCAGACCCCCTTTTTTTTTGCTCTGAGCTTTCTTTTGACTCAGCTTTTTCTTTCTTTCTTTCTTTTTGATCGTTCAAGGTAAACATATTTTTTGTCATTAATTTTTGCTCTCTATATATCGGCATATTTACCAATTGTCTAAATAGCACAGCCATTGGGAAATAAAATTTTAAAAAGTTACTATGTAACATTTAAAAATTTTAAAGGAAAAAAGAAGTCCCAACAGCATGCAAGAAAAGCAGCAGATGAAAGCAGAAAATGTCAAGATTTAAGGTTCTCTTTGTAGTGGGGCGTAGGCCAGAAGTGATCTCCCTCAAAGGAAGGAGGAGTTATATAGGGTGTCCATGAGAGAGAGAGAGAGAGAGAGAGATAAAGGGGAGGGTGGGAAATGGGAGGGCAGCGTATGGACCGAAAGAGAGAGCTCTAAAGGAAGCCCATTGGCGTGAAAAGATGACATGAACATTGAGAGGATCTCTTTAAAAGGGAAGTCAACATTTCTTGAGTTTAATAGAGTTTTTAGCCCTACTATACTTTCTTCTACATCTCAAGTAGTTTAAATTGGTTTCCCAAAGAGGATGGGATGATCTGAGGATAGGTAGGCAGCAACACTGCTAGTTTTATCAGCCATAAGTTGAAACCCTACCAAAGATATCAACTCAGAGAAGCTGATATCCTGCGAAAGATGGGTAAGGCATGGCATTTGTGTCACAATACTGGGGTATATTTTTCCTCAACTACCCGCACCCCTTTCCACCTATGGATGCCCATGGCTACAGCCCTCCCCCCACTCCTTTTCTCCAGTAGCTGGTGTTTGGAGACATACCGAATGCGGAGCCCAAAACTGCCCGCCATCTTTGAATGATGTGCTGTGGGCTATATTTCATACAGTGAGTGGAGCCAGGATAAAGAAAGGGCTGGTCACAACAAAAACTAACTTTGATTTTGCTTAATGTTACCTTGATTAAAATTAAATCCAACATTGTTAATATGATTATTTGAAGCATCAGGGTATGCATCTCTGGTTTAGAGCCAAAAGAATTCCTAATTTAAGTGATTGGGATAGATCTCGTGTCCTAACATCCATGCACCCTCCACAGGCACGAGATTGACCATTGGGTGAACAGAATGACATAGGTCTTTGGATGAGGACTAGATATGCCTTTGGGCTGATCTAGCGGGATCTTCTTAACTTTTTTTTTTAATTTTCAAAAAGCAAACCACTAGTCCCAATTTTGATCAAGGCCATGACACTGAGAAAGTTTGTTTTCTTCCCTGAAATAATTCAAAATCAAATTCAATTTACTAAATTCAATAAATTCAAATCTTTAGTAGCACCATAAGGCTGGCAGTCAGGTACAGATAAAACTAATAAAAATTAAATTAAGTTCCCTTGTGGGGGGAGATGGGCGGTGATATAAGTTAGAAATAATAAATAATAATAAATAAATAAATTTGCTTACGCATGGAGCCACCTTACTGGAAGTTCCATTATTGGTTAATAGCCTAAACCAACAACTGAATTGCCATATATGAGTAAAGAAAATTGAATCCAATACACAATTATGTTTAAGTGAATCTGTATATTAAAAGAACAACCATCATAACTGCAATAACCATGAGAAGTTATATTTTCTTTAAAAAATACTAAATCTGCAAATTAATGAATTGGGAGGAATTTTTTAGTTAGGGAATCTTTTTATTAACTTAATGACCAGATCAAGAAAGATAATTGAGATTCTGAATTTTCCTGATAATTTTTATTTCTGTAAGGCAATTATTCAAATATATATTTGGATTCAAATGTTTTAGAATATTTTGTTCTAACATTTTCAACTCCACCTTTTATCTTAAAAGAATCACTGGAACAGTTTAACAGATCTTTCCACTTAGCAAAAGTTAAAATTTAATTAATCTTTTTAACAAACTGTACACAATTGTCTTCCCTTTTAAACATGAAATCTAAACAGACCACAAAGTTTAACAGTTATAAACAAGTATAGAAAGATATCTGTGAATTTCTTAATTGACTGGAGGGTTCTACAGTAACACACACAAACACACACACACACACACACACACACACACACACACTTCTACATCCAAATGACAACAATAGAAAAAGAAAAAGAAAAAGTGAACAGTTTGCATTTCTGTACATTACAAAGTGGAAGAAATCAGAATGAAATAAAGGAATCTAGAAGGCCCCGCTGACCCCTTTTCCTGTTACTACTGAGCAAGAAATTGAACTTTATATTACCATATTTCAAACTGGAGGCTAAAGAAAAGCACAGTTTTGGATTAAAAATAAAAATAAAGACTTTTAGAAACGCACTGGCCATAGTTGTTAACAAGAGGAAAGTGGGAAGGAAGACAAGAAGGGCTTTATTTTGGAACCTTTGAAACTAGTTATTAAAAAATATATATTTTAAATCAACATTTTCCAAACTTCAGAGAACTGAAGCATATTAACTGATTACATGTTAAGATATAAACCAGTTTCCCTAACTTGGAGTCATCCAGATGTTGTTAATTGTTTCTTCTGAAATTAAGCCATTATCTGGGATCTCTGCATTAATAGTGGGTTGACTGCCCAATCACAGCTGATGGAGGAGAAAAAGTAATCCAGTCCCGTGAAACTGATGCTGGGATTCAGGCAGAGAGTAAAATAAGGTAGCCTGTATTGAGGCTTCCAAAGCCCTTTTTGTTCTTTAACTGATCTATATCTCAGGGCATACAAGTCACAATGTGCTTTAAAGCATTTTTTTTAAAGCAGAGAGCATAAAATTGGAATGAGTAATGGAATAAATACAACACTTTGGGCTTACATGGGCATGCACATATGTTTCATACACGGAAGGAAGAAAAATTAAAATGGTAAGAATCACAACAAGCAAACGTGTCAGAGAGTGCATGTGATATATCTGAGAGACAAAACGGGGGTAGGCTTATGACCAAGAAAAAGAATGGGTAAGCTGAGCAGAAATAGAGTGCGTTACTGAATTCTGTGTGGAGATGACTCGGGGGGGCTTGCTTTTATAAACTATTAAGAATTGGGAAGATCAGAGGCTCTGTTTTTTGGTAATGGATTCCACATTGGAGTATGATGCTACATTTATAGTGCACCAGTGGCTGTGATCAGGCCAAGGCCTCAAAGCATCTCAGCCAGAGGTGAGAGCTCAGTACAAATGGCTCAGTAAATCTAAATGCCTCCCGGAGAGACAACCAACCAAACATTGTCTAGTGCCTGACTTTGCCCCTAAGGCTAGAGTTTCAGCTTCTTCAAATGGAGAAGCAGTGCCATCCACTGCCACTATCTCATTAGCCAGAGTTGGGTCAAAACAACTTGCTAGTAAGAGTTTGGCGATGAGTAAGCTGCTTTTCATCTGAGCTCATCTGAGCTAAGACTTCTTCCAAGTGCTTTCTGTCATCCTGAACATGTGATGCCCTTCCCTTCCACCCCCATGTCAGAATCCAGGACATGGTGCCTGAAATTTCAGTGCCAGATTATTATGTAAGTGCCAGATCACTTCAATGCTGGATCACTTCAATAGCCAATCACAGGTTGAGTTCTGCCATGAAATTCACTGGGTGATGCTTGGACTGTTATTGCCTCCCAATCTAATCTATGTCAAAGACTTCCTGAGAATATAGTATGTTTGCATGTATGAGAATGATGTCTTCTGCCATAAGATTCTTGAAGGAAAGCAAATAGCAGGGAATCTGTTGGGAATCCTTGACCGCTGGTCATACTGGCTAGGGCTGATGGGATTGGAATCCAACAATAGCTGAAAGGCTACAGATTTCCTATTCCTGCTGTAGATTATTTTCTTTCTCCCCAGAATGACACATTTGTTACAATGTAAGGAATGAACAATCAGCAATGCCACTAATGCTTGGAGACAAAAAGTAATCTGCCAGGGAGGAGACCTTGATATTTATTAGTATTATTTTATTTTAAGTGATTTGTATATCCTCTTTCCATTACATATTTCCAATTGTTGAGGAATTAAAAAATAAATAAAGCATAACTGAAGAACTTCTGATTTCCTGTTATCATCTCTTGCAAAATCAGCTTTGAAAGTTTTCACAACACTTATGAAATGTTTGGACCAGAGGCGACCATGAGGATGAGAAAGGAGTGGATACTACTTGACCAGCAGTGGTTCCATAATGCTACTTTGAACTGTTTGGTGTGGGAGAAGAGCAACATTATTATTTTTTTCCAACCACGTTTGGGTTGGGTTTGGATGATATTCCTATGAAAAGCCCACCAACATATAAGCAACTGTTCCAGGAAGCTGTTGGTGAGGTATCATGGAGGCATCTTCCTTTCACTGACTATTTAGAAAGGAGGGTATATGATCAAGGGTGAATCATCTTCCTATCCCCTGTACGGATGATCATGCTCCCCATTTTTCCCAGTGACCAGCTTTTAATTTTTTATTATTATTATTATTATTATTATTATTATTATTATTGAAATGTCAGAATAGTGACAGGAACCACTAGAGATCTGGACATGAACGTAGAGCCCAGCATCTTTGGCTATGCTTTGACATCATGAAACCAAACCAGTGTGGGCAATACTTCCAAAATAAGAAGATGCCTTATACAGTCCATTTAGTACAGCATTATCTATTCCAGTCATTCTCAGCCTGCCACCCTCCAAAGTTGCTGAATGACAACTGCCTGGCTTTTGGCCACTCGGCCATGGAATGTTATGAGTTGTAATTCAATACATCTAGAGGTTGCAGAAGGATGATCTATACTGACTCTTAGTGGCTTTTGAGGGGTCCAAGCAGTTAGAGCAGAGCTTTCCAAACTGTGTGTCGGGACACGTTAGTGTGTCGGCTGCAGTGTCTGGGTGTGTCGCGGCTGCTGCTGCCTCCGAGCCCTGATAGGATTCCATGCAGGTCCTAGTGCCTGCCTTGTGCCTGGCTGCCCCCAAACCTGCTGTGATTCCGTACAGGTCCTAGTGCCTGCCTTGTGCCCTGCTGTAAGAGTGTGTCACGAAATGATGCATGTCTAAAAAGTGTGTCACCAACAAGAAAAGTTTGGAAAGCTCTGAGTTAGAGACTGCATCTGGGGACCTTCTGTAAGCAAAGTATGTGCTTTCCCACTGATTTAAGGAATGTCCCTATCTTCAAAGTGCTGGCTTGTGGATAAAAGCTAACAATCTCTACAATTGCCAGGAATCATGAACAGGCCGTGAAAAAGGGTGATAAAGGGGTGTGTGCGTGCATGTTTGTGTGTATAAGAGAAAAAGAGAGAAAGAGAGAGAGAGAGAGAGAGAAATGGGATTTAGAATGTTTTGCATTTACAACACCCCAGCTTTTTGAACTGAAAAGATTTGCCAGCAAACTTTTTCCTCATTCCTAATCTTAATTGAAAACCTGAGAAAGGGCTAACTTCTCCCAATGGATTCATTATTGCCCCTTTATATTGCACAGGTATATGAAGTTGCCCAGATGTAGATTGCTGGATTGTAATTGTAATAGCAGAATAATGGTTAGAGGAGAATCTCACTGTGAATCAACGGAGCTTTTGCCATCCATCATATCCTGAGCAAAGTGCCAAAAAGAGAGCCGAGGGAGGAGTGAAAGGAGGGGACAAGGCTGCTTTGGAAAGGAGGGGTGGGAGAGGCTCAAATCGTGGTAAAAACAGAAGCATCCATACCTCCTGTTTCTTCTCCGACAGGGCGCCATGGCTATGGCGGCCGTTCTGGGCACTGCCCTTGTGCCCATTTTGGTGAGGCGTGGCTGATCGGCTGTGGCCAGTGCAAGAGGAGGATGGGCTCTGGCTGGATCCGTGGCTGCTGGCCCTTTGACCATCCTCTCTGTATTTGGGGCTCAGTCTGTAGACAAAAGGGAAGGCAGAGGAATTGTCTCTCCTTGTAAGTCACACTGAAGGCAGATAGCAGAGGAGGAAGGCTGCCGCTGCCGGCCATGGACCAGTGAGGCAACTTGTTGCATTTATGGGTTGGGCTGGGAGTTTCCTTTCCCCCTCCATACATATATGTGTGTGTTGGGGGGGGGGATCGAGAGTTTGAGATCTTTAAAAATCAGCGGTATTAATCTTATTTTGGGGTTGATGGTTTTTATATATTACCTTTCTCAGACTGATGGAAAACCTTGTTGCCTAGTTGCTCCGATTAAATCAGAGTTAGAAGCCACCCCAAAGATTGCAAAAAAGAAAAAAAAGAATATTTGGGGGGGGGGGGCTGCATGCAGCCTGGGGCTTCTGCTGCCTAACTCTGAATCCGAGGAAGTCTACCTGTGGAAAAGCTGTACAGAAAATGGAACGTTATTGTCCTCAAGGCCAGCTTCCCCAGTCTAATGTCTTCCTCATATCAGGCTTGGGGATACTGCATTAGGTATTATCTTTGAATAGCCACATTTACAAGATTTGAATCCAGTGGTCTCTCCCATTTGCTGACACAGTTCTGACAAAGTAATGTTAACACTACAGCTCAGTACTCTAGTTCAACAGCAGCCATATTTTAATTCAATTTTGCAAAACAGTTTGTGCCAAATTTCATTTCCAATCATTTAGAGATATGTGTGCTTGTAGAGATGTAGCCAAAGCTAAGAGGGATTTTCAGGGGCTGCCTTTAAAAGAATGTCCTCCTTTTACAGGTAGTCCTCACTTAACAATTGGGACCAGAATTTCAGTTGCTAAGCGAAGTGGTCATTAAGTGAATCCGATCCGATTTTACGACCTTTTTTGTGATGGTTGTTAAGTGCATCACCACGGGCGTTAAGCAAACCACATGGTCATTAAGCGAATCACGCGGTTCCCCATTGATTTTGCTCGCCAGAAGCTGGCCAGGGAAGTTCAAAAATGATGATCACGTGACCGCAGGACGCTGCGATGATCATAAATGCGAACCGGTTGCCAAGTGCCCAAATCATGGTCACGTGACCGCAGGGATGCTGTGATGGTTGTAAGTGTGAGGACCGGTCATAAGTTGGGTTTTTTAGCACTGTTGTAAGTCCGAACCATCACTAAATGAATGGTTGTTAAGTGAGGACTACCTGTAGTTGCATTCCTCCTCTTTCAACAACACTGCTGCCCTTTAGAAGGACCTTAAAAACCTGGCTCATCCAGCAGGCTCCGGACCACAGCAATCTGTGAACCTCCTGGAATGTTAAGTTTTTGTATTTCCTGCCACTATTCTTAGTTCTTATTGTGATGACATTTTAATCCTCTTTGTGCACCGCCTTGAGTTGCTTGGTGATCAGGCAGCCTTAGAAACTGACTAAATAAAATAATAAATAATACTGCATCTCCCCTTAAAACAGAGCTTTCCAAACTTTTCATGTTGGCGACACACACTAATGGCGGCGGCGGCAGCGTGGCCTGCAGTGTCCTGGTGTGTCGCGCAAAAAACTCAGAAGTGCTGATGGGGGAACCGAAAGAAGTGGCACCCCCGCCAATCAGTACCGCTGCCGCGGCACCACCACCGGTGGCGGCGCTGATTGGCGGGGGTGCCGCTTCTTTTGGTTCCCCCATCAGCACTTCTGGGTTTTTGCGCGACACACCAGGACACCGCAGGTGACACAGTAGTGTGTCGCGACACACACTTTGGAAAGCTATGCCTTAAAATGTGCCAGATCAGACTCAACCACAGCTTACCTGCCTATGGATTTGCAGTCACTGTATTCCGAGGAAAGGGAAATACTCCGAGAACTACAGCTGCTATGTCTGTGGGAGCGGCGAGGAGACAATTCACTGTGAGATCTGTAAGAAGGCAGTGAGAAGCAGCAGCATGAGGTAGCTAACCAGAAAACAGAAATCAGAGAGTCTGTCATGGGATTAGCATGGCTGCCCCCCAAATTATGGAATGTTCTGCCCCTCAAGTGCCGCTGGCTAATGTTCTGGTTTTCACTCCAGTGCTGGGAAAGGTGGAAGGGAAGAGAAGAAGAGGATGACCAGCAGCAAGGCAGATGGACTGTTACAATGGCAATGGGGGCACCATTGGAAGACCCAAAGGACCAGGTTAGGGATAGATTGTCTTGGATAAAATCTATTTTGGCTGCGCTAGGAGTCAAAAACGACTTGATTGCACATAATCAATCAATCAATCAATCAATCAATTAATCCTGCCCCGTCAAATGCTGCTGCCTAACTTTCTGGTTTTTACTAGTGGCTGAAAGCCATCAGACTTATACTATAGGTCAGTGTTTCTCAACCTTGGCCACTTTATAATGTGTGGACTTCAACTCCCAGAATTCCCCAGACAGCCTTGGGCTGGGGAATTCTGGGAGTTGAAGTCCACACATCGTAAAGTGGCCAAGGTTGAGAAACACTGCTATAGGTGGAAGATCATGTGTTTTAGTTTTCACTGCTTTAATTATTGTGCTGCAGTTTTTGCTGTTGACCTTGTTGTCTTGTTGCAGGGATAGGCAAGCTGTTTAACACTGGATGTCACTGTGCAATCTCATTTTACAGTCAAAATGTTGCAAGACTTCTTAGCACTCTCGTCCTGAAATTTCACATGATCTGATAGGAATGTCCTGAGATACTGGGAGATTTGGCAGGTGTGCAAGACTGAGGTCATTTTCATTTCTTTTGCCCTTGTTCAGTTCAATTTTGGGATTCTCTGGATGTTAACTGGGGTGTTCCAGTGCCAATTCTTACCTTAACTGGTTGTTTTGCATAGAGATTTTAATGGAAAAAAGTATTTAAATGCTTGTAATGAAACTCTTATGAAAATACGTATCTTTAAATGTTGGAACAGAAAAGTAGGTACAAGCAAAAGAACAAATACATATTCAGCAGCACAGCCTACAAAAACGTTGGACTCTTGTCCAGAGGCTCCTGAACAAGAACAGAGGAATTTTTTCCCTCTGGCAAAGAAAGCAAGTGCCCCAGATTAATCCCCCCCCCCAAATCTAGTGACAGAATTTATTCCATGTGCTGATGAATTCCTCCATCTTAGATCTGCCAGGGGGACGTAACACATGTCACAGGTAGATTCTCTGTCACCTCTAGAAAGATGTTTTCTAAAACAATAGTTTGGAGCAGAGACTGAAATGCTTTGAAGGAGACTTTTCAGCAAAGTTTCTTGTCCTGCCCCATGCTTTGATCTCACTCCCATTTTGTGTTCTGGCAACCTCCATTAAGCTCCACCCCAGCATCAAAATCAGCACTGCTACATCTGCTAATGCTACGTTCTTGGAACCAACAGAAGCAGTAGGCTAACAGGAAGAAAAATAAATTATTGATGAATCAAAACTGTTTATATCAGAGGTTTATGAAAAAAACAGATTAAAATTACATGATTTTAAAGGCTGTTTTAAAAGAAACATTTTCCTACTTTCTGATATATAGGAAAGAGTGCCCCTTCTTGGATGAAGCACTCCCCTTACATCAGAGAGAATGCCTCTTCTCAAGTATGGCATTTCCACTTCCTTCTTTTCTCTGCAGGAAGGAATGCTTTTATTGGATGACAAAAAGACACCAACTTTATATCACATTTACCACCCAGATGCATTTAGTAGACTCCAACATCCTGCCCTACCTATCTAAACTGCTCTCTTGCTCAAGAAATTCATAAGCATTGCAGGCTGACCATTGAAACCTCACCTTTTTCTGTCTTTGGTTTTCTCTTTCCTTTTGCTCTTGGGACTTCTGGTCCTACAAAATAGCAGAAAACTGAATATTCAGGATGAGGAGAAAGGAACAAGAGAGAGCACAGGTGGGTAAAACAAACAGAAGCAGCAGCCACTTGGTTGGACCTAATGATAATTTATTTTATTTATTTATTTTATTTATTTAGCACATTTTCATCACCGCCCATCTCCCCCTCAAAGAGGGACCCTAATTTGCAGATAGTCCCATCCCCTGACATCTTTTTTCTTCACTTATCAGATGCCATCCTGTCTCTGTCTCTCCCCACAACCCAGCTTTTGTTTTTTTTAATCCACTCAATCGTGTCCGATTCTTGGAGACAGCCTGGACAAGTCCCTGCAGTTTTCTTGGCAAGGTTTTTCAGAAGTGCTTTGCCATTGCCCTCTTCCTAGAGCTGAGAGAGAGTGACTGGCCCAAGGTCACCCAGCTGGCTTTGTGCCTAAGGCAGGACTAGAACTCACGGTCTCCCAGTTTCTAGCCTGGTGCCTTAACCACTACCCCAAACTGGCTCTCTAGCTTATTTTTGCTAGGGTCCTTATGAAACTCCACTTCTCATTGTTCCGCATGTGCAGACCTTTTATGTTGCTGAGATGAATGGGGATGTGGTGGGCGGCAAGGAGAGCTGTGTAGGCACAATATGTGACCTGCAATTCCTCCGTTATGGTTAGGTTCTTACGAGGCTGCTGTGGAGCTACTACTCTGGATTTTTTGTTAGGATATCAAGATCAGATTTCTTGGCAGTTCTTATCACATCACCTGGGGATGCCTTTCTGCCAAGTGAAGAAGTTTCCCATTGCTACCCAGCTTTTGAATTTTGAATCTTTCATTCAAGATGGTAAGTGACCCTCAGCCAGTGGTGTGCTGGAGCCGGCTTATACCTGCTCTCAAGAGCCGACTGTTAAATTCTGGGGAATTTTGCAAGCCGGCTGAGCTATGACACCTAGCGTGCCACTCAGCTGTTCTGTGGCTAGCAGCGCAGCGTAGTGGCAGACATGGAGCTGGCAGAACCGGTTGTTGTTATACATTCATCAGCACACCACTGCCTACAGCCTTAAAGCTATCTTTGCTACAAGTCCCTGGCCCATTTCAAAGCAATCTGTTTGCATATGCCATGCTGTTTTAAGCCCATCACAGGAAGAGGGGTTAAATAATATTCAAGTAATTAAGATTAAATTAATATGGTCCTTGAACCACAAGGCAATTTATCATCTATCTTGCTAACTATAAAGCAGACAGCAGCACCTACTTGGCCTTGGCTAAATTCAAAAGCTAAACAGGATTAGAGCTGGTTAGTTCTAGGATGGGAGACCACCAGGAAGCTGGAAAAAGGCACTGAAAAATCTTTTCGGTGTTATTGCCAAGAAAACATGGTTCCTCCTTGTAATCACCGGGAATCAAGCTTGATTAGGGGCAGTGTGAATATCTAAGGGGCATGGTGGCTCAGCGGGTAAGACGCCAGGCTTGTCGATCGGAAGATCGCAAGTTCGGAGGTTCAAATCCCTAGACCCGCATGACGGAGTGAGCTCCCGCACTCGCCCCAGCTCTTGCCAACCTAGCAATTCGAAAGCATGCAAATGCAAGTAGATGGATAGGTACCACTTTGGTGGGTAGGTAGCAGCGTTCCGCATGCGTCATGCCGGCCACATGACCGTGGAAGCGTCTTCAGACAGCGCTGGCTCTTCAGCTAACAAACGGACATGAGCACCGGCCCCTAGAGTCGGACACGACTGCACAAATGTGCGGGGGGAACCTTTACCTTTACCTTTTACAATATCTATGGACAACGAGAGGAAATGGGGGCTAGCCCTGGAGAGCGAAGCATGAAAGCGAGACGCAGGAAAGCTCTACCATCCACCCTCACCTGTGCCTCCTCTTCTTATGAGATCCAGATGCAGACCTGGCGGGCAACCAACCAGAGGGAAACAAAGGGGAGGGAAAGGGAGAGGGATAACATTGTTTGAAACAGGCAGAGGATTAGCAGCACAGCCAAATATCAACTGGAACACCAATCGAAGATAATATTTGTAGCTCAGGGTTGAACTGTGGAGTCCTTTGTGCTCTCTGAGCCTTGTTGTTTTCTTGCAGACGTTTCATTCCCAGGCTAGGCAACATCTTCAGTGCGAAAAAGGAGTGGAACTTGCTCTCTGTTTATATACCCTGGCTTGTCCTGCCTGTCTTGGTGGGGGTGTTGTACTCTCCTTGGTAGCACTTTGATTGGGTTGTTGTTTGCTGCTTGGTTGATCGAATGAGTTAATAGTTCCTTGATTAGGGTCTATTGTGTTGTTTGATTGCTCCTCTGCTGCTAATCTTGCTGTTAATCTTTGCCTATCTTGTTGCTGATTGCTGGCAAAGAGGTGTTCTGGTCTTCTGGCTTTTCTATTGTCTCTTATGAATGGTATGTAAATGTTGTTTACCTCTATGTGTCTATTGATGGCTGCTTTGTCTGAGTGCCAAGCTTCCAGGAATTCTCTAGCATTTTTGGATTTGGCTTGGTTTAAGATGCTCACAGTTTCCCAGTTGAAAGTATGGTTAAGTCTGTCCATGTGTTGTGAGATTAAGGAGTTTTCATCATGTCTTCTGACTGGTGGTGTTGGTGTTGTTTCTGAGATGTTTCTGATGTATGGCAGTGTAATCCTTTTCATAGCTTCTGTTGGTTTTGCTGTGGTGGGTTGAGTGGTCAGGCACTTTTTGATAAAGTTGCGTGGATATCCATTTTGCTGGAAGATGCTATATAAGTGGTCTGTTTCCTTTTTCTGGTGTTCTGGGTTGCTGCAGTGCGTTTGTACTCGTCTGAATAGTGTTCTTACACAGCTCTTCTTGTGGGAGGTAGGGTTATTGCTTAGGTAGTGGAGCACTTGGTTAGTGTGGGTAGATTTCCGGTAGACTTGTGTTTCTAGAATGCCATCATTTCCTCTACTGATGGGGATGTCCAAGAAGGGTAGTGTGTTGTTGTTTTCTTCTTCCCTTGTGAATTTTATTCCTTTGAAGATGTTGTTGATAGTTTCATGTGCTTCCTCCAGTTGATCCTTTTTTATTATGACGAAGGTGTCATCTGCATACCAGATCCATACTTTGGGTTGTATGTGTGGGAGTGCTATCCTTTCTAGATGTTGCATTACTATCTCTGCTATGAGTCCTGACAGTGGTGATCCCATAGGTGTTCATTTGATTTGTTGGTATATTTGTCCATCAAACTGGAAGTAGGTGGTGAGGCAGAGGTTGATGAGATCCATGATTCTGGGTATTTTGATCTTGGTGTATCTAGTTAGGTCAGGTGTGTTACGTAGAACTGCTGCCATGGATTCAATCGCTAGTGCTTGGTCTATGGGTGTAGAGAGTGCAGTGACATCAAATGACACCATAATTTCATCTTCATCTATTTTTAGGTTTTTGATTTTCTGGAGGCACTGTAGTGGGGAGTTGATAGAGTATTCACTCTCCTCTGTGAGATGCCCAAGTTTTCTTGTAAGTTCTTTAGCTATGTTGTATGTGGGGGTCCCTGGTAATGATACAGTTGGACGGAGTGGTATGTCGGGCTTGTGTATTTTGTACAGAAGTACAGGAACAGGAATGGGTGGTCAACATGTCCAGCCGCCCATTATCCACTACAGAACACAGTATATTGCAGAGAGTGAAAAGGATAACACTGCCATACATCAGAAACATCTCAGAAATTACTAATAGACCGTTACAACTACATGGCATCACCGTAGCACACAAACCAACCAAAACCCTTCAGAACATCGTAAGTAAACCAAAAGACCCAGTAGCCCAAGAAGAAAAAACAGGAGTTATCTACAACATACAGTGTAAGGACTGTAACAGCCACTATGTAGGACAGACTGGCAGAAGACTAGCAGAACGCATCCACGAACACCAACTAGCAGTCAGAAGACATGATGAAAACTCCTTAATCTCATAACACATGGACAGACTTAACCATACTTTCAACTGGGAAACTGTGAGCATCTTAAACCAAGCCAAATCCAAAAATGCTAGAGAATTCCTGGAAGCTTGGCACTCAGACAAAGCAGCCATCAATAGACACATAGAGGTAAACAACATTTACATACCATTCATAAGAGACAATAGAAAAGCCAGAAGACCAGAACACCTCTTTGCCAGCAATCAGCAACAAGATAGGCAAAGATTAACAGCAAGATTAGCAGCAGAGGAGCAATCAAACAACACAATAGACCCTAATCAAGGAACTATTAACTCATTCGATCAACCAAGCAGCAAACAACAACCCAATCAAAGTGCTACCAAGGAGAGTACAACACCCCCACCAAGACAGGCAGGACTAGCCAGGGTATATAAACAGAGAGCAAGTTCCACTCCTTTTTCGCACTGAAGATGTTGCCTAGCTTGGGAATGAAACGTCTGCAAGAAAACAACAAGGCTCAGAGAGCACAAAGGACTCCATCAACTGGAATGTTTAACAGCCCTTTTCTCTACATTCCATCACACGACAATATGGCAAAAATGGAGCCCGAGAGAGAGACTGGGCAGGTGGGGCAATATTGACTCTGAACTACTGAGATTTCTAGATGAAGCTTTAGCCTTCACTCAGAAGCATGCACCATTTAATTGTGTCATATACCTATTGCAGTGTGTATGTGTGTGAGAGATAGAGAGAGAGAGAAAGAGAGGGGAGAAAGGAAGGAAGGAAGGAAGGAAGGAAGGAAGGAAGGAAGGAAGGAAGGAAGGAAGGAAGGAAGGAAGGAAGGAAGGAAATTGCACACACCGTCTCATGTCAAATGGCCTGCTTTTCATTGACAAAAATCTACTAAATTGGAGTTCAATCAGTGGCCAAGATCTCAAAAGATCTTATGAAAGTACACACAGATCTTGCAAGCTTTGGCTATCTTATAACATTTTACTCTTTCTCCCCCCCCCCCCCCCGTTATATTGTGAAATAATTATATATTTTTTTAAAAAAATAGGGTGGTCATTTCTCTACCCTCCCTAACATTACTAGCCCTTCAGTCTACTACTGCCTTTCCATAATCTAGTGCTTTCTGGGTAAGCTAATGCATTTCTGGCCATCTGGCTGGGTATCCTAGATATACTGTCCAAACTGTTAGGAGGAAAGTAAATTGTGGGAGGTTAAACATTAGTAGCTTTTCTGAGTATTTGGCATCAGTGTCTCCTCTGGCTGGCTGGCTGGCTGGCTGGCTGGCTGGCTGGCTGGCTATTCATTCATTCATTCATTCATTCATTCATTCATTCATTCATTCATTCATTCATTCATTCATTCATTCTATCCCGCCTTTATTATTTTTATAAATAACTCAAGGCGGCTAACATACCCAATACTCCTTCCTCCTCCTATTTTCCCCACAACAATAGCCCTGTGAGGTGAGTTGGGCTGAGAGGGAGTGACTGGCCCAAGGTCCCCCAGCTGGCTTTCATGCCTAAGGCGGGACTAGAACTCTCAGTCTCCTGGTTTGCCATTGGCTCCTTCCTAGGGCTGAGAGAATGTGATTGGCTCAGGGTCACCCAGCCGGCTTTCAGGCCTAAGGCGGGACTAGAACTCTCAGTTTCCTGGTTTCTAGCCGGTTAGCAGTCAGGGCTGGATCAGCACCTTTTTCCTTAATGGATGTGCTCCAGCATTAAGTTACAGCTGCTCTGCAAACCAGAGATACATTATCTCTTCCAATAAGTCCTCAAACTGTACACTATTTTCCTATACTCAACAATGTATAAAAGTTCCTGTGTGCACTTTGGTGTGTGTATATGTGTGTCAGTGTATGTGTATGTATGTATATATGTGCATGTGTGTGTGTGTATGTATATACAGGTAGTCTTCACTTAACAACCGCAATTGGGACTGGAATTTAGGTTGCTAAGTGATGCAGTTGTTAAGCGAATCTGGACCCGATTTTCCGACCATTTTTGTGGCAGTCGTTAAGCGAATCACATGGTCGTTAAATGAACCATGTGGTCATTAAGCGGTTCCCTATTGATTTTGCTTATCAGAAGCTGGCTGGGAAGTTCGAAAATGGCGTTCACATGACTGCAGGACACTGTGACAGTTGTAAATGCGTGACAGTCGCCAAGCGCCCAAATCGCAATCACGTGACCGCGGGGACGCTGCAACGGTCATAAATGTGTAGAACGATTTTTTTCAGCACCATTGTAACTCTGGATGGTTGCCAAACGAATGTTTAGGTCATTAAGCGACAACTACCTGTATATACACACACACAAACTACAAGGGAGTTCTCCAAATCCCATACAACTTCAATGTGACCAAGAAACTAAATCCAAAGTCTGAATATGAGAAAGGGAATGTTTTGACAATCTCCACCTAAACCCTAACTTTAAGAAGGCCACAAAAGCATAAAAAAGCATAAAAGCATAAAAATGTAAAAACATGCTACCATAATTCTGATGGGAGTGAATTTGTTTTTTTTGCTGCAGTCTGTGGGAGCCAAAGATCAGAAGGAGCCTTTTTATTTTCAGATTAACAAATTTTAATAAAAAGGCACAAGCTTTCGTGAGTTGCAGCTCAGTGCATCAGATGCACAGAGTGCCTGAAATGCTGTAGGATTTAAATTGGGATGGTGGGGGAAGGAGGAGAAGAGAGAGTGGTCATACAGATGCAGGTTACACGTTAGACAGTCAGATTACCGATACGTTAACAACTGCCACGTGTTACATGGTAAATTCAGCTGGCTTTTTAAAAGTTAAGAAAGAAGACAATAACGTACTTTGTAAGATTTATAAAGTACACACAATTCTATCACCATCCAAGCCTGGCATAGTTCTTTGAAACCAAGGTGAACGTTTGCTAATTTGGCTAAATTGGAAATCCGTTCTCAAGAGCAGACCATTTAAATGGGACAGACTTCCTTTGGCCGGTTAATCCCTAATGAAGATGGCTTTGGAGTGACTGGATGCACTGGTCCATCTAGCCCAGGGTTTCTCAATATCAGCAGCTTTCATATGTTTGGATTTCAACTTCCAGAATTCCCCAGCCAGCTGAGGAATTCTGGAAGTTGAAGTCCACACATCTTAAAGTTCCCAAGGTGGAGAAACACTGCTCTAGGTTAGCCCAATGTTTTCTTCGCCACCCTCAATCTTGTGTGGAGAAAGAGCTGTACCTGCTGGCTACGAACACACTCAGCCACTGAACTAAGAGATAGCAAAACAGATTACCTGTCTCTCCGGTGCTTTTTCCCACTTTTTTTCTTCTTCTCCTTCCGAACCGGGGAAGAGCTATCTCCACTGTAAGTAATAACAAGCAACAGATGTTAGTCAGTAAAAGGTAGGAAGGAAGAAGCCCAGGCAGGGACTGATTAAGATGTATGTATCCCCAGATGTACTGAGGGGGCGGAAAAGCTGTGTTTTTGGAACAGTAGAAAATGCTGAGGCAGCCCCACTGTCTTTCTCAGCCTGTTTCCCACGTCCGTCTTGCCCCCATTCCAACAGTGTTGGCTTTTTTGTTAGGTCTGAGTTTGACGGACAAGAAGCATGTTCTATAAAGTGCTTCCTCTCTTTTAAGAATATATATTGGCACTATAACTGCCAGAATGCCCAGTCATCGCGGGAGTTGCGGTCCCCACAAAACTGAAAGGGGCTGGAAGAAGGTCACCAAGTCAGAGAAGATTAATGATCACACAAACATGTACACACGCAATCACAAAACCTCATAGATGTACTCCTATATAATCCCATGCAAGGGGGTTTCTTAGAAGATCCCAGCTGGGGCTCTCTGATTTGAACTACAAAATTCTGGATCAGAGGAGTCTGGGTTGGTGGGGTGTCAAAAAAGGCAAGATGGCAGGAGTGTCACAATGTGAGTTGTGTGTGTCACAATGTGTGTGTCACAATGTGTCACAATGTGTCACCCACCTCTTTTGTAGATGCAGATGTGTATGCAAAAGGGACAGGGCTTGCATTGCCATGCACCTTCCACCATTTTGCTTTTTTAGCCACACACATGCCACTGCTGCTTCGGACAACTACTAGATCAGTGTTTCTCAACCTTGGCAACTTCAAGCTGTGTGGACTTTAACTCCCAGAATTCGGTTGAGAAACACTGTACTAGATCAGGGCTTTCCAAAGTTTTTCCCGCGGCGACACACCAACCGGCGTTGGTGTGTCGCCGCGGGAAAACCCGGAAGTGCGGCAGCGCGCAAAAACCCGGAAGCGCTGCTGCCGCTTTCGGGTTTTGCGCTCTGCAGTTGGTGTGTTGCCGCGGGAAAACCCGGGAGCGCTGATGATGATCAGCGCTTCTGGGTTGTGTGGCGACACACCAGACTGTGTGTGGCAACACACTTTTGTGTCGCAACACACAGTTTGGAAAGCTCTGTACTAGATACTAGCAAAGAAGTATAGGAAACTATAACTCCTTGCTGACCTCTAGTGGTGATCTGAAATTGTGCAACCCAGATCGGGTAACTCTATCCCCACCTCTATGGTATTCTATATCAAATTTCCTTACAAAAGTCCTGACTTTCAGGATACCTCCACCATCCTAGCATGTAATTATGAGTGTATCTGTATTGTCAGCTAGATAACATCTCTGGATACTTAATGCTTTCACAGCTGCCATTATTGATTGGAGAATTCCACCATTCAAAGGATTGGGGGGGGGGAACACATGTTTGCAGGAGGGGGTTTGCTTCAGAGTCTCCGGTCCTAGTCCTATCCTTCCTTTCCTGCTGGATCCCTAATCTGTAAGGGAAATTCATATATAAGAGCTCTCTTGCAACCATCTCATGATAGGTCATGCATTTCTGGGAAATGCTCTCCCCATTCATCTACTCCTCTGAAAGTGTTTCGCTTTTGCAAAAGATAAATTGCTTCACAAAAGTCGAAAAGGAGTGTATGATCATATGTACAAATTTTCTTTTTTTCCCACAAGGACAAGAAAATTAATGGGTACAAATTAAAGGATACCAGATTAACCAATAAAATAATTCCTAGTTAGTTTAAAAACCTCTAAAAGAGCCAGGAGCAAATGCATGGGAATAAAGAATTATGGGCAGGTTTTTCACCTCCAGGTTTCAGGTTGCTGGGGAAAAAAATACACAACATCAATTCTGTTGCCCCCTGCCCCTCCCAAAAAAGCCGAGACTCACCTACGCTCCGATCCAGGTTTCCTTTTTTTGCTGAGGTTGCAAAACAGAAATAGACAAAGCAGAGGTTAAGAAAAGTCTCTTCATAAAGAGAGTTTGGGAAAGGGACCAGCTTCTAAAATTGGGTTTGGCATAAGATGAGAATTTCTCCTTCTTCCACCATCCCGCAGGTTCTATTTATTAACTTTCTGCAAGTTCTGTCATCCTGCATAAGCTCCAAATAAAACCATGAGTATCCAAGAATCTCAGGCTTCCTGAACAAGTTATTAGCTCACAGTGAGGTGAAAATAGGCTTCAGAAGCTGTGGGTCCTGTCTGAAGGAAATCTTCAGAGATACAGAAGGATTTTGCAGCATTGCTAGATGACAAAGCATAAGACATTGAAATGCAAAGCAGCCAATCATATTTTAGCCTAATTTTTGTGTGAACCCAACCAATTATTCTATTTTTGACCCAGCATGTTGTGCAAATGCTGGAAACTGGGCTAAAATAATGGGATTAAGTTATCCATGGGAAAGTGTGACATATAAACACAGTCAATCTAGAAGACTTTAGTTAGTTAATTATTTAGTATCCTAGGCTTTTCTCCAAGAAGCTCAGGGAATTTCCCATATTCCCCTCTCAACAATTAACTGAAGGCTTCCTTCCCCACTTTGTGATTGAACAGCATTTGGAATCAGGATGTGTGTCAGATCTGATACTCTTGCCCACATATTGAGCCTGATCCCCCAGGATGAGCTGCCCATCACTCCTGTGAAGCAAGAGGATCTGAACCCCCCTCCCCAGGGAGCAAACCCAGGCTGCTGACCATCTCAAGTGCTCCCATTGCCAGCGTTGTAATCCATTCACTAGGAGGCAGCACTTGGGGGAGAATCAGGGTCTCCAACTGGGGGGGAGGGGGCGGTCTTCCCAAGACAGAGGCATACAGGAGGAAAAGAAATCTGGCATTTCTCGAGGAGCTGGATTTTTGGCCTTCTTACTACAGGTAGTCCTCAACTTACAACCATTTGTTTAGCGACTGAAGTTACAATCGTTTGAAGTTACAACATGCACCTTTTCGTAATAAGGACCATTTCTTTACTGCCAGATTCTTCCATTATTTACTGAAGTCAGATCTCCTTCTACAGCTCTGTATTATTTATTTTAGGGGGCCTGAGGCAATGTGCCAAAACTAAGACTAAGACAGGCTTTCTTCTTTGGGTTGAAGATATGCTAGAAGATCACAGATGTTTTATGCTTGGACACCCCTTCTCTAAAAAGAGCTTTATAATTTCAGATTGCACACTTAGGTGGCATCTTAGCATTCCAGAGTCTGCGTTTACAGGCATGTGTGCCAGAAATGAGGTACATCCATTGCCTCCTGCTCTGAAAATTAATTTCCTCAGCAACCTTCTGCAACCTGAGCAATCCAGAATGTATTTGGCAACAGCACCCATCACCAGTATATGATATTAAAGGCAAAACTGAAGTACCACATAATGAGAAGACAGGATACCCTGGAGAAGAAGCTGATGCTAGGGAAAGTGGAAGGCAGAAGGAAGAGGGGCTGACCAAGGGCAAGATGGATGGATGGTATTCTGGAGGTGACGGACTCAACCATCGGGGAGCTGGGGATGGTGACGGCCGACGGGAAGCTCTGGCGTGGGCTGGTCCACGAAGTCACGAAGAGTCGGAAGCGACTGAACGAATAAACAACAACAAACCCATCACCAGTGCCAACTGGTCATGCTGGCCGAGGTTATAAGTGTGGTGGTACAAAGATTTCTGGAGGAAGTCTGTTCTAGCAGTCGTCTAAACCTGCTGTACTGGATCTGGATCTTGAGGAACACATTTTGAGCAGGGCGTCCCTAAAAATCAAAACTCTAATAGTAAAACACAGGGATGGAGACAGGAACCTGAAAATAAGTTCTGATCCCACATTTGAAAAGGGATATTTTAATTCCTTTGGACGTACTGTATGCTATTTTCCCTGAATGGTGTTTAATGCTGTTCTCTTTATGACTGATTTCTTGGCTTTCTTTTCCAACTGTGCTTATTAATGTGTTGAGCGTCACCTAGAGCTGGCTCAGCAGTTGAGGCAGCTTATAAATTGATTCAAGAAAATTTAAAAAAAATCTTTTCCTACTAAATAGGAACAGTAGGAGGATAGGGCTGTGGGAACAAAGTGCTTCCACCTGAACAAAATTCTTTGTCGATGTTCTGATCTTTCCTTCACACTTTGCCTGTGTGGGCCATTGCTGTGCATTGCAGCACTCATAACTCAAGGCACTAATGGAAGGTCTGGTGCCACCTAGTGCTGGGAGGGAGATATAACAAGATGGATGCTGCCCTGCTAAAATGTAAGGGAAAGGTGAATCTTACAGGGGGATTCCACTGGGATTCCCCAGGGCAGACCTATATTTCATCCAGCTGAAGGCCAGTCAGCTGCCACTTTTATTTCTTTCCCTGCCCATGATTCAGGGTCATGTCTTTTTAAATAAAAGTTATTTGTGGATGCACTTAATATTGCTTTAGCGCACTTAGCAAAAGACGGTGCGTTTATCAGGTCATTCATTAGGAGGTTATCGTTTCAAGGAACATCATGCAGCAGGTGCTGTAAGTGCTGAGAAGGGATATAAAAACTGCCTAGGAATTTAGGAACCTGTGGGGAGTTAAATTTTGCAAATCTTCCTGAAAACTGCCTTAATCTGCATTCCACTAATTAATGTGCAGATTGGAACATGGTTATCTGCCACATTTTACATTTCCCAACCACCGGAGGAAGAGAGGAAGAAGAAGATTAAGCTGTTAAAATGGTTAAAAGAGTTGTTCAAATGTGGGAGGAAAAAAATGACAAACACATCACTTTTATAAATGGTCAAGGTCTTTTTAAAATCCCTGGAGAGACCTGAAGGCAGGATTTTAATTGAAAACTGCTGTTCCTACCCACCCATTTCTCCACTTTCTCCTTACTTCCTGCTGGGTCAATATAATTTTTTTCTCCATTGTTTTTTGTCCTTTGAAGCCAGTGGCCCAAGATAATGGCATGTGTGCAGAAACCCCACTAACTCTTGGTATTACATTCTAGCTTTACCGCCTGGAATGAAAAGTGTCCATCGATTCAATCATTTCGAATTCTGAAACAATGTATTTGTGGACAGAGCCTCCACGTGAGGATTGAGGCCAGCGGGAGTAGGGGCGAAAAGTCAAGATGGTGGATGCAACTGTGCAATCAAATCCATCGTGACTTTTTTGACATCCTCTCCCCCCGTGATATCCTGCTTGAGGCAATTGCCTAAAGGCCTTGCCAATCCCTACAATATATCTTAGCCCATCTGTGGGGCAGCCATTCTGCCTTTGCTGAAAGAAACATTCCAGGGTCCTCTTGCTTTGAGTGAACATTTATTGGGCCAACCAAAATGGCCTCTCCCAGAATAGCTGGCTGCAGTTCACTCTCAGGCTGGAGATATTACTGACACAGTACGGCAGCCATTCATATTAAAATTGATCTGTGACTCGGAAGCAGTTGGTCTTCACATTGAGTGGGAGAAACTGGAGATGTCAGCTGTGGTTGTGGTATCCTTAGCATCTCATTTTGATCCCTTTCAGACTAATGTATGGAGCCTCAGCCTTAACTGCATCATGAAGACCCAGGACAGCCCCACTGCTGCCCGAAAATGTCCAAGAACTGGGAAATTTCTTCCTGATGGCTAGCAAAACTGAAAAAACATGCAAAATGAAATGGGGCAAATTGCATTTCTCTCTCACATTTGTAACATGATCTGATGGAGTCTATGAGATGCTTCCTGCATCTTGGGGTATTGGAACTGCCACTCCCTGAATTCCCAGCTAGCAATCCCAACACATCTGGAAGTCAACAGCTGGAGGAAGGATGCTTTCAGAAACAAGGGTGATAGGCTGCCCTGTTCTGCAGGTAATCTCTGGCACTCCATGCACAACTGCTCTTGTTGCCACGCCTTCCTTCTTCAATGGTTGTGAATCATATCTAGTGCAAAGGACATCATGCTCAAATGTACAGGGAGCCTCCTAGAGGCCCAGATCTCTCTCACAAGGCAACAAGGCCAGGTACAGGTAGTCCTCGCTTAACAACCATTCATTTAGTGATGGTTCGGACTTACAACGGTGCTGAAAAAACCAACTTATGACCAGTCCTCACGCTTATGACCATCACAGCATCCCCCAGTCACATGATCATGATTTGGGTGCTTGGCAACAGGTTCGCATTTATGACCATCGCAGCGTCCCATGGTCACATGATCACCATTTTCAATCTTCCTGGCCGGCTTCTGGCAAGCAAAATCAATGGGGAACCGTGTGATTTGCTTAATTACCACGTGGTTCACTTAACGCCTGTGGTGATTTGCTTAACGACTGCTGCAAAAAAGGTTGTAAAATTGGGTTGGATTCGCTTAATGACCGCTTTGCTTAGCAACTGAAATTCAGGTCTCGATTATGGTCGTTAAGCAAGGACTACCTGTAATCCTTTGGCAGCACCTTCACAGAAGTCCAACCATCCTCAGATGCTGCTGATGCAAGATGTTTTGCTGTCTGAAGCAAGGGTGGGATGGCATCCTCCCTCCCCATTCCATGTGCAGAAGGCCTTTGGACTGGTAAGTCAATGCTAATGAATTTGTATCAAATGAAATCTACTGTAGATTTATATCCTGCTTATCTGGCAGAGACTGAAGGCTCCGGCAAATGGGTAGCATTTTTGCCCAAAACTGAGGGCAGCAAGCTAGTTTAGGAGATAAAGGCTCTGCTCCCATGAGGTAGGACAGCTTGGGAAGTGAGAGATCATCTAGACAGCTCATTCCTGTGGTCCCCTAGCATTTCTGCCTCAGGTGATTGCTTCCCTTTGCTTCTGTATGTTGTTGTTGTTGTTCAGTCGTTTAGTCGTGTCCGACTCTTCGTGACCTCATGGACCATAGCACGCCAGGCCTTCCTGTCCTCCACTGTCTCCCAGAGTTTACTCAAATTCATGTTCCTTACATCGGTGATGCTATCTAACCATCTCATCCTCTGCCGTCCCCTTCTCCTTTTGCCTTCAGTCTTTCCCAGCATCAGGGTCTTTCCCAGTGAGTCCTCTCTTCGCATTAGGTGGCCAAAGTATTTGAGCTTCAGCTTCAGCATCTGTCCTTCCAATGAGCAGTCAGGGTTGATTTCCTTTAGGATTGACTGGTTTGACCTCCTTGCAGTCCAAAGGACTCTCAAGAGTCTTCTCCAGCACCACAGTTCGAAAGCATCCATTCTTCGGCGCTCAGCCTTCCTTATGGTCCAACTCTCACAGCCATACATTACTACTGGGAAAACCATAGCTTTAACTATACGGACCTTTGTCGGCAAGGTGATGTCTCTGCTTTTTAATATGCTGTCTAGGTTTGCCATAGCTTTCCTCCCAAGGAGCAAGCGTCTTTTAATTTCATGGCTGTAGTCACCGTCTGCAGTGATCTTGGAGCCCAAGAAAATAAAATCTGTCACTGCTTCCATTTCTTCCCCTTCTATTTGCCAGGAAGTGATGGGGCCAGATGCCAGATTGCTTCTGTATAGCCACAGAAATTGCTTGAGGATGGGCAGCCCAGGTACTGTAGGTGGGGAAGCCTACAAGAAAACTTTTCCAAGGCAATTTAGGGAGCCCTTCACAACCTTCAGCCACCTGGTGGTCCTCCTGCTCTAATATATATATCCCCCCCTGCCTAGGCCAAATAAAGTTTTTACACACACACTCACACACACACACACACACAATTGGAAAAACTTTATTTGGCCTAGGCAGGGGGGATTCCTTCCAGTTTAGACACAGTTTTCAAGGTGGAGTTTTCTCAAGGAATGGAGTAGAGTAGGGGAGGATTAAAAGTCTCATTCTGCTGCATCTTCTCACAGCATCCAGCCATCTCCATAGTGCTTCCTGCGTGTGTGTGCTGTTAATATTGATGCTACCAGGTCTGGGCTGCAGAAAACCAGGTGACCCCTAGATGGTAGCAAAAAGATACAGAACGCTCTAAACCTTTACTGCCCTCTGGTGATTATCCTGATTTATGCAGCCCAGATCTGGTAGCTCTGTTAATAATATGCATGATGAAAATAAAGGGCCATTTGATGTCATATCTGGCATGCCCACAAGATGGCGACCACGGAGGTCTATTTAAACACTTGGTGTTCTCTAGATGAAGTACTGTGATGTGAAGAATGGAATCAGCACATCAGCCAATATTTCCAGCTAACTAGGGACCCTTATTGTCCCCTGGTCAGGCAATACAGCCTCCCTCACTTCCCTAACTCATGCTCTCGAGATGCTTTAGACCAGTGTTTCTCAGCCTTGGCAGCTATGACTTCCCTAATGTCTAGATCAGGGCTTTCCAAAGTGCTGCCGCTGGCGACACACCAGTGGTGGCGGCGGCGGCGGCGCACGCACGCACGGCGGCGGCGGGGGGGCGTGCGGCGTCGTGCGCGCGCACAGTGGCGGCGCGGGGGGGCGTGCAGCGGCGCGCGTGTGCATGGCGGCGGCAGCCTCCGCTAAAACGCGGAAGCACTGATACCGTGCCGCCGCCGCCGTGCACGCGCGCCGCCGCTTCCGGGTGGTGTGGCGACACACCACGCTGTGTGTGGCGACACACTTTTGTGTCGCGTCACACAGTTTGGAAAGCTCTGGTCTAGATTGTTGGGAAATTGTAGCCCATTGCATCTGGAGAGTACAGAGGTCTGTTGCATCTGGAGAGGTCCATTGCATACCGAGGCCTATTGCATCTGGAGAGGTCAGAGAAGGCTATCAAATTCTTGATTCATCTAGCCTGTTATAGTCTATTCTGTGGAGTCCTTGGTGCTCTCTGAGCCTTGTTGTTTTCTTGCAGATGTTTCATTGCCAGGCTAGGCAACATCTTCAGTGCGAAAAGGGAGTGGGACTTGCTCTCTGTTTATATACCCTGGCTTGACCTGCCTGTGTTGGTGGGGGTGTTGTACTCTCCATGGTAGTTCCTTGATTGGGTTGTTGTTTGCTGCTTGGTTTATTGACTGAGTTAATAGTTCCTTGATTAGGGTCTATTGTGTTGTTTGATTGCTCCTCTGGTGCTAATCCTGGTGTTAATCCTTGGTGTTAAACAGAGAGCAAGTCCCACTCCCTTTTCGCACTGAAGATGTTGCCTAGCCTGGCAATGAAACGTCTGTAAGAAAACAACAAGGCAACAAGAGCACCAAGGACTCCACAGTTCAACCCTGAGCTACAAATATTCTCCTTGATTGATAGTCTATTCTGACTGGCAGCAGTATAAGGCTATTTTTGATGCAAAAATGCAATGATGGCAGTACAGAGATACAGAAAACTTTCTTTCCTGTCATCTAGGGGTCATTCTGATTATTGCAGCCTAGATCTGGAAGCCCTAGATATAGGTCTAGCTAGGGATGCCAGGAATCCCACTTAGAATTTTCTGCATAAATGCATTAATGAACCAGCTGGATAGCCCCAGATTCAAGTCATAACCTGAATGTTCCCCTCCAGACATCAGTTCCATTGGAGGGACTCACCGGTTTCGTCGATGACCTGATTTTTTTTTCTTTTTCTTCTTTGGTGGTGGAGAGGTGGAGCTACTGGACTGTCTCTTCAGCCTAAGGGAGAAGAAGGGAGTAGTAGAAGACATTCAGCCATGTCTTTAACAATTCCTCACAGGGCCAATCTGCTAAACAGCAGAAGAGAAGATATGTCTGAATCTGGACTGCACCACTTTACAGTGTAAGTCAGTGTTTCTCAACCTTGGCAGGTTTAAGATGTGTGGACTTCAACTCCCAGAATTCCCCAGCCAGCATTGCTGGCTGGGGAATTCTGGGAATTGAAGTCCACACATCTTAAACCAGCCGAGTTGAGAAACACTGGTGTAAGTGGTAGCACTCATGAGTCTAAATACTCATCTATACCAACCACCAATTAATTAGCATTTAACTATCTGTTTCACTTAGTGTCTGACCCAGTACAACGCCCTCGTGGCTTTGATCTTCCAAGGAAAAACTGGACAGTGCTTAACCGGATTCGAACTAATCATGGCAGGTGCCAATATCGGAAACATCAATGGGGGCTGGTAGATAATCCTAACTGTGACTGCGGGAATGTCCCGCAAACTTTACATCACATCGTGATGGAATGCCCCCTCAGAAGGTTCCCTGGCTCCCTGCAAGAACTACATCATCTTGAGGGCACTGCTGTCCAATGGCTAAACGATCTAGATACCCGACCATAGGTTTAGCCACCCTAGTAACTGCTCACACATAAATTAATTTTATTTATAATCCCACTTAGTATTTGCAGTGTGTGTTTTTAAAACAATCTATTGTTTCAACGTTTTACATTTTATACATTTTTACTGTGTATATTGTTCTGTGAATTTTTAAACAATAATGCTGTATTCTGCTATGCCATACGAAATACTGTAAATAACCAATTAATTTCCTGGCATGCTACATTGGTTTTATTTTCATTTGCAAGCCTATTACCTTATGTGATCCTTCCCCCACACTACTATCTGACTGATACAATACAAGCTTGTACTAGTTCACCTGCTTAAGTTTTCTTAACCAAATCATGTCTGTGAACCTCCCTGTGCCCACCAGTCTTTAAATTCCTAAGGGGCTTGGTACCCAAATATCAATCTATGTAGGCTGACCATACGTACCGTTTTAAATGGGACAGTACCATTCTTTTCACATTTCCCGACCGTCCCGTCATTTTAATATAAATGTCAATTTTGTCCCGTTTTTTTTAAAAAAATTAGCAAAATGTCAGGCATGGCAAGATTGATTCAGCCAAGATGCAATTATCATTTAAAAAGTGCTTGATTGAGGTGCCTGATGCTGGGTGAGACTAGAGAGGGGCAAGGAAGGCGGAAAGAGAGAGGGAGAGGGAGACAGAGAGACAGGGAGAGAGATCTTTGCCACCGCCTCTGCTCTGCTCTTAGCTGGTCACTCTCTGCTCTCTGTTTGTTTTATTAAAATGCATTCGGGATGTGATCCCGCCCCCTTTTTTCACAAGTGAAACTGATTATTTCTCCAGCTCGGCAAGAGAGGGTCTTTCGTTTGTGATTGTGGGAGAGAGAGAAAGAGGGAGAAAAAAAAAAGCAGGAGGAGGAGGAGGGAAGGCAGAAGGAAGAGAAGCCTCGCCGGGCGTGGAGTTTTTGAATCCTCCCTTCCCTGCCCCTCTTCTCTCCCCCCTCCCCTCCTGCCTGCGATCCGTGATGTTAGAAAGCCCGTGAGCTGTGCTTTCCCCATTTGCCTCCTGTCAAATACAGTCCCCCTCTACGTCTACCTAAATTTTTGTATGAGTTCTGTCACTGAAGAATAATTGTTAGCTCAATATGTTCATGTAATAAAACCTTTTCATTTTAATGAAAACAAAAATATTTTTATATATACAGTAATCTGTTTAAAGACCACAAATGGATCTTAAAAACTCTTTAAAACTTTTTTTATCGTCTTACTTTTTCATGAATATGGAATATTACATAAGTTTAACCCCGTCCCATTTTTGCCATCCCAATGTCCCGTTTTTGTCTCAAGGAAATATGGTCAGCCTAATTCTATGTTGACTGAAGGCATTTCTGAAACTGTTTCCCAAGTTAACCAGCGGGCCTCTAGCATACTTGCAGATAACAATCCAGGTAAGAGCTGCTCTAATTCTGCATCTCCAAAAAGGAATAAGAGAAACATATTTCTCTAATTGTGCCCTCTGCCCCCAAATCCCAAAGCTCTACAACACAGTATTTCTAAATAAGAGTGAACGTCAAAGCCAGTTGTTCTATGGATAGATGTTCTGTTTCCCAAGTTATGTATTTGCATTATTAGTGGTCTATTCCTGCATAATTTCAGTCCACGTACAATGGCTGATTCAAGACAAACATAAATGAATTGGAACGACAGATACCCAGAATTCTCAGCAATGCTAGTTTGGAATTCTGGGAATGGTAGTCCATCTCCAGTGTGCTAGGGAAGGGGGAAGCTGCAATAAAACAAACCATAGAAACATAAAATCCTAGGGTTGGAAGGGATCTTGGAGGACTTCTAATCCAACCCCCTGCCCAAGGCAGGAATCCTCATACCATCATGGACAAACGGTGTCCAACGGTTGAAAACCTCCAGTGATGGAGCACCCACAACTCCGGGAGGCAAGCTGTTCCACTGCTTAATAGTTCTGAATGAACTATTATGAATGAACTATAAATGAAATAACAGGTTCCAATAAAAAAAAAACTTACAAGTGCATAAAAGGGAGCTCTAGCAATCCCAGAAGAGTAAAAGGAGAGTTCTCAAACAGTTTTAGAGCAAAGACAAAAATGATAATGTCTGTTTTAAAATAAATCTTAGATACATAATATGAAAAGGGGTGCGTAAACAGAAAAGCCACTGCCTAGATTTAGAAAGATATGTTTGTGTTAGAGATATCGGGTTTCAACCAAGCATGTCTCACACAAGCTTGAAGGAGGAGGCAGCCTCTGCTGTAACCTAATCTTACTTGCTTTGTGTGGGAGGGGCTGAACCCCGATTTCCTGTTCCTGTTCCCTTCGTTGTCCCTCTTCCCTGCTTGAATCCCCACCTGGGAGGATGGTAATCCATGGCTGTCCACGTTGCTCATACATGCATTCAGCAAGGCCACATTAAGAAGACTGTGGGTTTGGTCAGAACCTATTGCTTGCACACATGAACCATCCTCTGCTACCATGAAACTGATCTACAATAAAACTGTAAGCTACTTTTCTGTAACTTTACATTAACGTGTGAAGTGTGTTTATTTTGTGTTTTGAACTGATTAAGCCTTGTGCAAGTTTATTGGGACGCTTCTGCTCTGCTAAACTAGAAAAAAACTGTGTGGCCTTCTGTTACTAGCATTCCAGAATTCCTACAGTTTGCAGCTGTTGAAAATACACCTTTATCTTTGCCACTATCTATATTTCAAGCCAGAGGGGATGCTTGTACACTTGAAGACGACCTTCAGTTGATGGTTTTAGGCTACCTCTGGGAAACTTCACGGAGTTCCTCAGCAACTGTTCCGCTGCCTTCATTTATGGAATAGTCTCTCTAAAGTTGTTGTTTATTCGTTCAGTCGCTTCCGACTCTTCGTGACTTCATGGACCAGCCCACACCAGAGCTTCCTGTCGGCCGTATTGTTACTTTAGATTTTTATCATAGTTTCAAGCTTCCTGGTATACAAAAAATTAATTATTTCTACTTCTCGTTTGCTGTTCCAGAACATGCATCAGAAGGGAAGCAACAGAGAAGTGTTTTAAATAAAAATGCCTATATATGAATGTATCTGTGGGTGTCGGTGGCAGCAGCATTTTTATAGGACTCTTAGTAAGCTCTCTGGCTGATGCAGACAGAAATTAAAACCATAAAATAGAAAAATGGAAAACAAAGGTAAGATTAAAAGCAAATTAAAAGAGCAGTGAAACTAAACCAGCAGCAATAGAGCCTTAGGTATCTGCAGCACTAAATAAATAAAAGTGGGTCCCTTTACAGGGAGTGCAGATATGACGACTTCATTTATTTCACAAAAAGGGTCTCGTGGGCCTGGATTGCGTATTTCTTCGTGTCACCATGAGGGATAAATCAGAGAATGACCTGAATTAAATGGAAAGCTATAAGCCTCAGAATTGTCAGGGCCTTTTCCATATGGAATTAACTGCCGGGTAAAAATATTGGTCCTTAAAATTGCTGAACGTGGAATCCTAGAATTATACATTGGATTCACGCAACACACTAAGTCCTAAAGGGGAAGGGGAGGACAAAACACAAGAACAGTGTTCACACAGCATAATGTTACGCCCCTTTAAAATTCCATCTTATGGCTTTATGCAATGGCGTGTTTTGCACAACATGCTACAACAATGGCTGAATTTCCACAATATCCTGAACCACAAAATGCTCAACTTCATTTTAGCATAGTCTAATGCAATGTTTCTCAACCTCAGCAACTTTAAGATGTGTGGATTTCCATTCCCAGAATTCCCCAGCCAGCCATTCCCCATGCTGGCTGGGGAATTCTGGGAGTTGAAGTCCACACATCTTAAAGTTGCCAAGGTTGAGAAACACTGGTCTAGTTGGTATCCACTTGCTATACTGATTATGTAAGGGACTTTTTCATCATTGCAGACTGATGAATTTAAGAGAATTCTCCAGGAATATCTGCAGGGTGTGGTGAAAAAAAGTCAAGATGGCCAAGATGATGGTACGATTGAAGTTCTGTGGAGTCCTTGGTGCTCTCTGAGCCTTGTTGTTTTCTTGCAGACGTTTCATTGCCAGGCTAGGCAACATCTTCAGTGCGAAAAGGGAGTGGGACTTGCTCTCTGTTTATATACCCTGGCTTGTCCTGCCTGTGTTGGTGGGGGTGTTGTACTCTCCTTAGTAGTACCTTGATTGGGTTGTTGTGTGCTGCTTGGTTGATTGACTGAGTTAATAGTTCCTTGAATAATAGTTCGATTATTGAATAATAGTTCTATTGAAGTTCTGCCTGGTTTTTATGTACTACATCACACCACTGCAGTCACCATGAAGTTTTTGACCACACCCTTCATGCTGGCTGGGGTGTTCTGGGAGGTGAAGTCCACACATCTTAAAATGGCTAAGGTTGAGAAACCATGAACTAGAAAGTGACTTGAGGTTATATTTTTGGTTACATTTGTACAATTTATTCTTTGTCATTAGAAGCCTGCCCCTATAGCACAGCAGAGTTGTGTGAATATCAGCACATTGACTGCATTCGTACAACATGTGGTCTTGACCTGATCTGGTTAAAAACCTAGCAGCCACATTTGCATGAATCTTCATTCATTTCGTTTGTGCCTTAACATGTTGTGCAAACCCAGACTGTTTAGTTCATTTATGCTCAATGTAGTGTAATCAGATTATTCATCTAGTGTGGAACAGCCTGTACAGTATGTAAATTAATGTGGCCTTTGGGGGATTAATCAGCTCATTGCAGTCTAGTCCCTGAGTGCTGGCAACTTTCTCAAAAGTCTGACAATAAAAAAGATTAAGATATGTTTGGTTTTGGCCAGGGAGGAAGACGTCCTTCCCCAGATTAAAACAGGTGGTAGTATCTTACCAGAGAGATGCATCAAGAAGGCACATCTGGGTATTCTGAGCAAGAGCCAGACAGTCCAGAGAAAAAGGGTAAAATATGATTGAGAACTTAGAGGGCTTTATCTTGCTAGATGGGGCATCCATTGTGGGGGATAAAAAGTCAAGATGGCCGTTGTAACCACACAAAGACCCACCCCTTTGTACATGTGTGTGGCATGAATGTACATATAAAAGGGGTGGGTCTCTAGCTGTGGCTGTCACCTTGATTTTTTTTGACACCCCCCCTCTCCCTGGACACTTCCACTGCTACAGCTGCCATCTTATCTTTTAACTGTTTTTTCTCCAGGCCAAACATATCCAACTCCTTCAACTTTTCATCACAAAAAATAAATAACTAGCAGATCTGGTCACATGGAGTTGCACAGAAGTCTGACCCTGAATGAGGACAAGAAGATAAACAGCAAGAAACTTTATCACTCTCACAGTTTCCAAAATCCCAACAAACTTTATCTCCCAAAGTGAAACATTCCAACTGACAGCTGAAATTTAAGCCTTTGTGTTAGCTAGAATTGTGATGTCACTGGTGGATGTGTGGGCTTATCCTAAGAAAAGTAGAAGATCTGAGATTTTGTACTAGTATTTACTACAGTATGGTTTCCTGTGTTTGTCAGGAAGCTAGTATTTTATTTCAAAATTTCACTGTGAAAAAAAACCTATTCCTAGGTAGAGGAAAATTGGCTCAGCTGCTCAATCTATTTCCTTGACTTGCTCACTTTAACATCTAAATAACCATTTGTTTGTAGCACAGGAATTGTTTTTTATCTGTTTGGTTGTTATTTATTTATTTATTTATTTATTTATTTATCACATTTATATGGCCACCCATCTCACAAAAAGCAACTCTTATTATTGTTATTGTTTGGCAAATGAAAATCCAGTTGCCATCTGAAGTGAACCAACAATAAAGCTCTTATCTGTAAGATTAAGCTTCATGTACCAAAAGGGCTCTGATTAAACTTCACAGAACACTGAGATCTTGCTAGAAAATCAGTGCACCCAACTGACAAAAGAGCTGCGGATGGCGCCACTGCTGATATCCTTGAAACTCACCTGTATTCCTGGTGACTGCTGTCATATTGATAACAGCCAGGTGCACAGTCACACTGCAATGGGCAACCTTCTTCGTACTCTGCGTATTGTATGGCGTATTCTTCTCCGTCCACCATATGATGATTTTCTATCACTCTGTCCAGGAAAAAAGGAGGAAAGCAGTCCTCTGCTTCAGAGCTTACCAATATACTGTCTCTAGTATTACGGGGAAAGCCTCATTCCGAATATGATTTTATGCATGCTTGCATCAAGGTTCTTTGTGCATTTTACTGTGTATGTACATCTGTGTGATAGATATCTATACACATACGCACACAATATATAGTTTTGGACTCCTAGTGACCACATAGATAGATTTTCTCCATGACCATCTATGACAATCTATCCTACTGATCTCCAAGTAGGAAGCAGGAAAGGAATGTAAGAGTGAGAAAGTTTTCATTTAGCTAACCTTTGAGACTTACACGCATAACAAGGAAAACTCTAAAGCAGAAAGCTTTACTTTGTTAGTAGAAAAGTAATTTAGCCTAGAAATTTTTGTCATACAGTATATCAGTCAAGTCTGTTGATTTTACTTTGCATTATGGATTTATTGGCACTCCTTGGGTATTTCAGAATGTGCTTGCTTAGCTAAGTTGTTGTAATGAATGCTGCTTGAAACTGAACCTTACTTTGCTTTGCTATAGTAATAATAAAAGAGAGAGAAACCACAAAGTATGACTCTGGTGCTGTATCTTGGATCAAATCCCACAAGCTACCAAAGCTCTTGTGACATCTCTATAACCATTATTCATAATCCAGATGATGATTTAAATCTGAGAATCTGGCCTTCGTTTCCCAAATTTTTTCTTACATGGATTAGGTAGAATGAGAAGAGGAATCCCTTTTATTTTATTTATTTGTTAAATTTTAAGCCATGTTTAGTCAATAGGAACAAATCCCTTAGTGAGAGCTATCTATCTTGACAATTCAAAAAGCATTGAATCAGAGTGTAAGCAATGCCCCCTCACCAACAAAAAATCCACCATGGACAAATCAAGAGAAAATCACTATAATAAGATTTGGAAATGTCACTCCCTCTGCCTTTGTCTCTGCTTTTTCAGAAAAAGCATATAATTACAATGCTGTGGCTGACAAATGCTTTTTGAAGGTGGAACTCCCCAGCTTTCCCTCGGAAAGAACTCAGAAGGGGAAAATTGCAAGACGGGCAGTGGAGCCCAGCAGAAACCGCCCTGGGAGACATTAATCTCTGCTGTTCAAGAAGCTTAACCCGATTATAAGACAAGTGAATAATTGGCTGTTTTAAAGGAAATGAACCCCAGGATGTTTGGGAGAGAGATATTAGTGGGCTGCAGAAATTGAAAAGGGAGCATAGGTTTTGGATGGGTAAAGAGCCTATTCATACTTTTCTCCGTGGATAAAAGAGGAAGTATCCTTTGAGTCAAGTTTGTCCCTTGGTAAGTTCATGGACATATCTACACAGGCTTCTGGTTAACAGTACAGCCTTCTTTTTCTGCAGTTATTAGAGAGCAAAATAGAGGGGCAATTGTTAGGAACAGTGCTCATGAGCTGCAGTTCATGATTGTCTCATATACAGAGGACTGAAAAGGGTGCCTGCAGTGTTTTTGCAATAATTTGTGGGCAGGAGAACAGTGAAACACAATACAAAGGTTCTTCCATTGAGAGAAAAGGTGCATTTCATTGCTCTCGCTTGGATTTGGCTTTGAGATACTGCCATATATCCATACCTGATAGGTTGGAAGCTACAGCATCATAAAGCAGGCTGTACATCCTTCACTTGTTCTATCACAAGATCAACCAAAAGAAGAATATTGTGTTGGATCAGGCCAAAGGCCTAACTAATCCAGCATTCCCTTCCAGTAGGGTTCTAGCGGATGCTAAGAGAAATACCACAGGGAAGATATAATTCCAATAGCATTTTCTTCTTCAGCAACAAGTATGAAGATGTCGAGTATCAGGATCCTATGTAGTTCTCATATTTGATTCTCAGGCAGTAGCTTGCTTTATCTTTCTTTCTTTCTTTCTTTCTTTCTTTCTTTCTTTCTTTCTTTCTTTCTTTCTTTCTTTCTTTCTTTCTTATTTATTTAGACTTATATGACTGCCTATATCATCATGATGACTCTTGGCAGCTAACAACAATTAA
Source organism: Charina bottae (assembly GCA_023362775.1). Taxonomy (NCBI): domain Eukaryota; kingdom Metazoa; phylum Chordata; class Lepidosauria; order Squamata; family Charinaidae; genus Charina; species Charina bottae. Next base: position 99,486,128 of record JALMGJ010000001.1, on the reverse strand, counting down.
AAACCAATATAATAAACATTACAACAATAAATACATAATTGGCAGCCAAGATAAAACCACAAATACCCATCAACATTGTGGGCACTGCCACATGTTCTAACCCCCATGCCCAGTGACACAGCCATGTTTTCAAGGCCTTATGAAAGGCCAACAGGGTCAGGGCTAATCTAATCTCTGGGGGGATGATGTTACAAAGAACATGTGCCATGAGAGAAAAGGCTCATAAGGAGCACTCATAACTGCCTATGCCACTGCATTTTGAACCAGCAGCATCTTCTGGATGCTCTTCAAGGGCAGATCCACATAAAGTTCATTGCAGTAGTCCATTCAGTAGTTGCCTAAGGCATGACTGAGAGTGAGTAGAGATTCTTGGTCCAGGAATGGGCACAATTGGTGCACAACACAAGCTGTGCAAAATCCCTCCTAGTCACACCCGCCTCCTGTTCCTCAAACAGCAGCCATGAGTCCAGGAGGACCCTCAAATTGCACACCAGTTCTTTTTGGGGTAGTGCCACCCCATCCAGAACAAGAGATGGAAACTCTCCAGAATCGGGGAGCCCTAAAACCCAGAGCCACTAAGCCTTGCTAGGTTTGAGCTGAAGCCTGTTTTTTCCCATCCAGACGCCCGCAGTCTCCAGACACCAAGACAGAACCGCCAGGGTATCATTTGGGTGGCCAGGGGTAGAGATTTAAAGTTGAGTATCATCAGCATACTGATGATACCTCACCCCTTGTTGTCAGATGACCTCACCTAGAGCTTCATGGAGATGTTAAACAAGAGTGGAGAGACTGCTGAGGCCTTTGGGACCCTGTAAATCATAGGCCACAGACTAGTCCCCTCCTCCCATCAACACGGAGTGGAACTGGCCCTGGAGGAAGGAAGAGAACCAGCACAACAGTGCCACCCACTCCCAATCCCCAAAGCCGATCCAGAAGGATACCATGATCAATGGTATTGAAAGCTGCCAAGAGCTCAAGAAGAGAAAAGATGGATGGCCACCTCCATCCCGCTTCTGCTGGAGGTCACATACAAGGAAAATCAATGCCATTTCAGTCCTGTGCCCAGCCCTTGGTGTGAGGACAAGCGTATCCCTAATTTTCATCTGTAAAATACAATGGAGAATACGATGTTGTTATGCAGAACATAGGAGGTGGCATGATTTGCATTAAAATATATGATGGTATTATATACACTGCTCAAAAAAATAAAGGGAACACTGAAACAACACAATGTAAGTCCAAGTCAATCACACTTCTGTGAAATCAAACTGTCCACTTAGGTAGCAACACTGATTGACAATCAATTTCACATGCTGTTGTGCACATGGAATAGACAACAGGCGGAAAGCATAGGCAGTTAGCAAGACAGCCCCAATAAAGGAGTGGATCTGCAGGTGGTGACCACAGACCACTTCTCAGTTCCTATGCTTTCTGGCTGATGGTTTGGTCACTTTTGAATGCTGGCGGTGCTTCCACTCTAGTGGTAGCATGAGACGGAGTCTACAACCCACACAAGTGGCTCAGGTAGTGCAGCTCATCCAGGATGGCACATCAATGCGAGCTGTGGCAAGAAGGTTTGCTGTGTCTGTCAGCGTAGTGTCCAGAGCATGGAGGCGCTACCAGGAGACAGGTCAGTACATCAGGAGACGTGGAGGAGGCTGTAGAAGGGCAACAACCCAGCAGCAGGACCGCTACCTCCGCCTTTGTGCAAGGAGGGACAGGAGGAGCACTGCCAGAGCCCTGCAAAATGACCTCCAGTGGGCCACAAATGTGGGTGTGGCTGCTCAAACGGTCAGAAACAGACTCCATGAGGGTGGTATGAGGGCCCGACGTCCACAGGTGGGGGTTGTGCTTACAGCCCAACACCGTGCAGGACGTTTGGCATTTGCCAGAGAACACAAGATTGGCAACTTCGCCACTGGCGCCCTGTGCTCTTCACAGATGAAAGCAGGTTCACACTGAGCACATGTGACAGACGTGACAGGGTCTGGAGACGCCGTGGAGAACGTTCTGCTGCCTGCAACATCCTCCAGCATGACCGGTTTGGCAGTGGGTCAGTAATGGTGTGGGGTGGCATTTCTTTAGGGGGCCGCACAGCCCTCCATGTGCTCGCCAGAGGTAGCCTGACTGCCATTAGGTACCGAGATGAGATCCTCAGACCCCTTGTGAGACCATATGCTAGTGCGGTTGGCCCTGGGTTCCTCCTAATGCAAGACAATGCTAGACCTCATGTGGCTGGAGTGTGCCAGCAGTTCCTGCAAGACGAAGGCATTGATGCTATGGACTGGCCCGCCCGTTCCCCAGACCTGAATCCAATTGAGCACATCTGGGACATCATGTCTCGCTCCATCCGCCAACGCCACGTTGCACCACAGACTGTCCAGGAGTTGGGGGATGCTTTAGTCCAGGTGTGGGAGGAGATCCCTCAGGAGACCATCCACCACCTCATCAGGAGCATGCCCAGGCGTTGTAGGGAGGTCATACAGGCACATGGAGGCCACACACACTACTGAGCCTCATTTTGACTTGTTTTAAGGACATTACATCAACATTGGATCAGCCTGTAGTGTTCTTTTCCACTTTAATTTTTGAGTGTAACTCCACATCCAGACCTCCAGGGGTTGTTTACATTTGATTTCCATTGCTTTTTGTGTTATTTTGTTGTCAGCACATTCAACTATGTAATGAACAAAGTAATTAATACGAATATTTCATTCATTCAGATCTAGGATGTCTTATTTCAGTGTTCCCTTTATTTTTTTGAGCAGCTTATATTAAATAGAAGAGATGGGCAGGCAGGAAGAAGAGGGAGTTTTGAAGCACTTCAGTTTTCAGTCCCCAAATGATCTCCTTTAGCTGCTTTTCATCTGGTAGGAGAACCTTTTGGATCTTGGTTGAAATGAAACTTTTGGGGGTGTCAGTGGAGCTTGAGAAGCAAAGGCAATCTGCTCTTGACAACACATTATCTGGGTTAACACAACATGCTTATCCTTGCAGTACTTTGACCCATAAACTAACCAAACAGGCTGGGTTCTCACATCACATTAACCTACTAAACAAAACTAACCAAGGCCAGCACTAACCAACCTTTGTGGTGTAAATGCAAACATGTTATGCAGGTGCTGCCAGCAGATCCTTAGCTAACCTAGTTAAGCATATTATGTAAACATAGCTAGCCAGGCCCTACTTGAAAACAGGGAAAGTACATTATACCTGCAGATCATGATTATAATTAGGGTTTATTTTAGTTCAGGCTGGATCATGCAGATCAAGATCATGATTATAAGCAAAGCCGATGGAGGTTGCTAAAAAAAGAAACTGATCCAATCTTGGAAACTAAGGCTTCAGACTCCTTTTGCATCTTTTGACTCCACTCTGTACATCAGTGCTTTCTAAACTCCCGCCGTTGGCGACACACTAACGGCGGCAGTGGTGGTGTGGTGGCACGCGCAGCGGTGGCAGTGTGCACGACGGCGGCGCACAGGGCGGCGGTGGTGTGTGTGGCGGCGGCGGCAGCAGCTGCGGCCTCATGTTTTGCTCTAAAACCCGGAAGTGCTGATGGCGCGCCGCCGCCGCAGGGACAGCAGCAACGCGCCGTCACCACTTCCGGGTTTTGTTGCGACACATTAAAGTGTCGCGAAACACAGTTTGGAAAGCTATGCTGTACATGTTGCCTGCTTCTCTCCTTCCCTTCCTCAGCACCATGGCTAATTTATCTCTGTTGCCCCAAATTTATTTATTTATTTATTTTTTACTTAATTTTTATCCCACCTTTATTATTTTTATAAATAACTCAAGGCAGCAAACATACCTAAGACTCCTTCCTCTTCCTATTTTCCCCACAACAACCCTGTGAGGTGAGTTGGGTTGAGAGAGAGTGACTGGTCCAAGGTCACCCAGCCGGCTTTCATGCCTCAGGCGGAACTAGAACTCACAGACTCCTGGTTTCTAGCCCAGCACCTTAACCACTAGACCAAAATGGCTAGACCAAACTAGACCAAAATGGCCAGTCCTAATGAAGCCTTCATATTAATCAGTGACTCTGTGACTCTATTCCTGTCTGGAAAATCCTCCTGATTTCTCTCTTGGCCTCCCTGATGGCTGCCCTGGCCGATGGGCTGTAAAGTCACATGCAATTCACTTGCTGGACAGTGAGTAGTAATCACTGTTAGTTCAGGAGAAGCAACAAGCCTTAATGATGAAGAGGTCTGTGCAGGGGAGCAGGGAAACAGAACCACAATCTTTCTCATCCATTAGGAAAGCACCCAGGAACTCCAGAGATGCAGAGGAGAAGACGATGGTGCTGTTCAAAGCAAGTTGCTTCCTCCTTTTCCTAAGTTGGTGGCTCCTTGATGTCAGGCAGCAAACAGACTGGTTAAGCAGCCAATGACAGCAGGGATGGTCTGTCATTTGACAGAAGAAGGCTTCTTTGGTTGGGATGGTGGAAGTCTCCACCTTTAGCCTGAATTAGCCCTTGGCAAAATCTATCCACAGTGTTGGAAGGGTACTTTGGACATATCCAAAGGACTCGCTGAACAGAGAGAAATCTCTTTGCTGCCTTGCCCAGTGAATAAACTTTTCAAGTGATCATGATGAATAGTGAACTCAATGAACTACCTGATGAATGCTCAGTCAAGTACATACACCTGAACGCACAGGTGATTGGAAATACAACATACTAGGGTGGACTAAAACAGTGATGTACCAAAGACCAGGAGAATATCAAAATAGGAGTGCTGAATAAAAGGGCCAGCCAGGACATGAATTTCCATGATCAAGAACTGCTCAAGAACAGCTAGGCCCCTCTCTTAATAGTCTTCTAGACTGTAACGATATTCCGTGACAAGATTGATGAAAACCAGCTGGTCACAGTCAACACTTTTAGGTTATAAAACAGGAAACAAAAAGGAGCTTTGCGTGTCTGTGTGTGCTTATGTGAGAAGTATAAAAATCACTCTGAGCTATAGCTTGCTATTTTATTTGCTGCTTTTTGCCTGCTTACTTTTCTTAATATTTCTTCAACATGTTTTTAGCATTTTTCAACCATCCCGTCGTTTTGATAAAAATCTCAATTTTGTCCCATTTTTTAAACCCGGCGGGAATGGCGCAGAAGGAGGATCCGAGCCGGAGCTGCCGATTGGAGGCAGCCCAGAAGAGGAAGCCCTCCCGCCTATCAGCGTGCGGCAAAGGTGGGTGGAGAGGTGGAGAGGAGGGCGATTGGCCAGGCGGGAGCCAATTGCACAGACCGGGGGTTGGGTTTGCAAGCGGGAGCCAATTGCGCGGACCGGGGGGGCGGGGTTTGCAGGCGGGAGCCAATCACGCAGACTGGGGGCAGGGACCCCTGTTTTTTCATGAATACGGAATATTACATAAGACCCCGTCCTGTTTTTGTCTCAAAGAAATATGGTCAGCCTAACTAAAGGGACACCTGTATTCAAGCTGTGATTCAATAAACCTATGCAATAGTTGTACGGAGAAACATTTACTTTCTGGGGTGATTGTACCAACTGGGGACAAAGGTCATGAGAGGGAGGGAAAAGGTTGCCATGATTTCCCCCTATAAGACACACCTCCCCAGAATTAAGATTATTGTGGAGGAAAGTCCAGGCACCCATCTGAACTGGGCAGAGCCATCAAAGGGGCTACATTTTGGGGGAAGGAAAACCTGTCTCCTAATAAGAAGTGCATGGGGAGAGGAGAGGATCTTCCCACCATCCTTCCCTGCCTGCATTGTGGTTTCATGGACAACAGATGAAATATCTTTAGTCCATCACTCTGCAATATGGTTCCTTCCCAATGGCCATATTGGATAAAAAAGGTAAAGGTTCCCCCCGCACATTTGTGCAGTCGTGTCCGACTCAAGGGGCCGGTGCTCATCTCCGTTTGTTAGCCAAAGAGCCAGCGTTGTCCGAAGACGCTTCCGCGGTCATGTGGCCGCATGACGCGCGTGGAACACTGTTACCTACCCACCAAAGCAGTACCTATTAATCTACTTGCATTTGCATGCTTTCAAGTGCTGGGGCTAGTGCGGGAGCTCACTCCGTCACACGGCGCTCAGGTCTCGAACTGCCGGCCTTCCGATCGACAAGCCTGGCGTCTTACCCGCTGAGCCACCATGCCCCTTGGCCATATTGGATAATTGCGGACAATTAGCAGCATTCTAATTATCTGATATTTCGGGCACACTGCTCCTGCTTTTTTATGCCATTGATAGCAGTTTTTTTTTTAATCCGCTCAATCGTGTCCGATTCTCGGAGATTGCCTGGACAAGTCCCTGCAGTTTTCTTGGCAAGGTTTTTCAGAAGTGGTTTGCCATTGCCAATATCTTAAATCAATTGGCTAGAACAATGTTCAGGCTAATTGTGAGCCTTAGAATCCTTCCTGTGACTGTTTGTATCAGAGCAATATTGATTGATGAAATTTTAGCTGGCTGCCCATGGGGTTTGCTATTTTCTCCAGTGGGGAGAATTTTTTTCCCCAGCTGGTAGAAAAAAAGAATGCTGGATAGAAAGCCCAGCTCATCCTTCTTGCTGGCATGCTAAGTTTCTACATGCAAGGATTTGGGGTCAGTTAGACTCTTTTGAGTCTGCTCCACAGAGCTGGAGAAAGAGAAGCCAAATTGATGTGATCGCATCGTTCAGCATTCTGCTTGCATAGCAGCCTCTCCATACTCACATATGCCGTCCATGTTGATCTTCGCGGGTGAGGACACCCTCCTTTTCCATCAGCATCTGCCGGAAGGTGCCAACTTTCTGCCGGATATCCTCTTCGGAATACCTGTCATTCCAGAGAAAGGAAGGAAGGAAGGAAGGAAGGAAGGGAGGGAGGGAGGGAGGGAGGGAGGGAGGAAGGAAGGAAGGAAGGAAGGAAGGAAGGAAGGAAGGAAGGAAGGAAGGACATCAGCAATGTTCAGGGTTTGCCCTCCTACAGATACCCATCTTTCCTTTACTAACGGAACCCCCTGCAAATCAAAAGATCAAAAAGCAAAGCCAAACGTAAGGCAACCACGCCCCACAACCAGTCAACTGGGGCCAAAGGCTCATTGCAATAGAACCACTTTCATTTGCTTCCAAAGCATCCACAAAGTGGCCCATAGGCATTTTAGGGGGAAGGATATTCTGCTGAGTGGGGGCTACCACAGAGAAGAATTGGGGGACACTTGTAACTAATTCTTAAAGTACCTTTCTTGTAGGAGGAAAAGATCCTCGGTCTCTCCCATTTAAAAGACGAAACATTCAGAGAATCCTGAGCTGAGGGGCCCAGCCTGGACTAAGGCAGGTTCCTATGTGCCAAAATCAGACCTCTTCCATGATGCAGCAACAGGTGAAATGATTTTGTTATGGACCTCTCGGTCCTGGAATTCCGGGTTTGCACCTTTCAGATAGACTATTCCTGCTCAGAAATTCTTATACAGCTATCAGTTCTAGGCCACAGCTATTCTGCAAGAGTCCCAAGGGCTCAAGCGAAGTGAATCCAAGGCAAGGACAAAAGTCAAATTGTCCATCTGATAGATTTAAAGTTATTCAAAATATAATTCTGGGCATATCTATTCAGGACCAGGTCCTATTGTATTAAGTGTTTAGATTGTATGTTAACACACTAATGAAGTTGCATACAGGTAGTCCTTGCTTAATGACCATTCATTTAGCAATGGTTTGGACTTATGAGGGTGATGAAAAAACCGACCTACGGCTGGTCCTCGCACTTACAACCATCTCAGCATCCCTGCAGTCACCTGATCACAATTCAGGCACTTGGCAACTGGTTTGCATTTACAACCGTTGCAGCATCCTGCAGTCATGTGATCGCCATTTTCGACCTTCACAGCCAGCTTCTGGCAAGCAAAATCAATGGGTAACCTCACGATTTGCTTAACAACCATGTGGTTTGCTAACAACTATGTGATTCACTTAATGATCATGGTGATTCGCTTAACAACTGCTGCAAAAAAGGTCGTAAAATCGGGTCAGATTCACTTAGTGACCACATCACTTAGCGACCGAAATTCCGGTCCCAATTGTGGTCATTAAGCCAGGACTACCTGTATACTGCTCCCTTAATTTATTAATGGTGTTTAATTCAGAAGGGAGCTGTAGCATATCCCTTCTTAGAAGGGATATGGGGCGTCAAAAAAGTGAAGATGGCAGCCTCAACCATCTTGACTTTTTTGACACCACCCTTCCCCCACAGACACTCCTGCTAAGGATACTGAGCATCTGGGGCTATTGGTTTGCTTTGACATCTCCTTCCGTCTCCCCATATTAATTCAGTAACACAATCCTTTCCTATGTGCGCTTGCTGACGCTAAAGCACCAACAAGAAACTGCCCCAGTGGCCCCATCCTGCTTGGTCTGCTGGAGCATCCCGTCCTTGGTGCTGCAAGGTGCTGAGCACACCATCTGCCTCTGGTCTCCGTAGCAGAGCCCCTGGGATTCAGCTGTGCCCAGGGAACGTCCAGGAATCAGGATATCAATAATTCTTATTCATCTAACTTCAAAGAATATGAAGCGACACATTTGGGAGTTCCATAGTGACTCAACAACGTGGAACAGACCTCACAGACATACAAGGTACAGGGAGGAAATGAAGAAGGCATAGATACTAAAATGCGCTTTCACACCAATTGGAAAGTGGGCAATATTTCAAATTACAGCTTTGCCTTTGGAATGGCGTTTGCACAGAGAAACTGTTGTGTTACATAAACAGCTCAGATCAAATAACTTATTGCTATTGTGGCAGGGGTGTCACCTATGTTCACGACAACCAGTTTGGATATACTCCACCCCCAGTCTTTTTAGCACTGACTGCTGCCACCCAATATACTTGCTGGCCACCCCTCGGATCTTCCCAGCCACTTCCCACCAGCCTGTCCCCTCACCCCCTCATCCTCCCCATCTTCCTACTGCCCCCCCCATCTTCAATGATATATTTTACAGCAATTGTAAAAATTGAATGCCTTACTCAATGCCTTACTCTTAGCACAGAATGACAAAAGATGAGATGTAACTTAGAGAAACAATTAACAACAGAACTAGCTCCATAATGCCTCTATATTGAACTATATTCCAGTGAATGGAATCAGCTATAAATCAGAAATTCCCCCATTCAAAACTTCATCTACTTTCCCCTATTTTCTGATGCCAGTATCTACCTGGAAAATCATTGACTGTTTTAGCTTAGTGTGATGTGTGAAGCCAGTCACTATGCCTTATTCAACAAATCCCATTTAAATTAAACCAGGACTTAAAACAGTGTATGAAGCCAGCCACTGACCTGATTTCTGTGCTCATCTATGCTTCAGAATGTCTATGGAACAGTGTTCCTTAAACTGGGGGGTAATCACCCCCAAGGGGGTAATTTGGGCATATCCTAGGGGTAATGGAACAATTTGTAATTGCTGGTTTGTGAGTTGAGGATCCTGTTTGGGACTGCCGCTGCTAAGATGCTTGTGTAAAATAACAGAGTCTGGAGTTTTTGTGAGGTTAATGACGTTATTCGAGACCGGGAAAAGGGGTAATTGGGTCAAACAGTTTAAGAATCACTGCCCTAGAAGTTAAATCCCCAAATATGGAGTGGTTTACTTCTCTATCCCCTGTCTCTATAACATAGGTGTTGTGCATGTTTCTACTGCCTTGTTGAATTTTTTATTATTGATGTATTTGGGGGGGGGGGGTTGTTTTCATTGTGGCTAGCCACCCACAGTCGCTTAGCAAGTGGGCAGCTATAGCCACTGAATACATAAAAATCAACAAATATCCTGCATGAACAATTCAAGGTATGGCATAAACACTAAACGCCATGCAGGCCAAAGGGTCTTTCCCCACAACTGAATTAAAGAGCTTTTTTACTCTTGAGTTAGCAGAAGGCAATCCCAGCATTAAATCTGCTGTTCCCCCTTCCCAGTCCCCATCTGGCTTCTATTGTCCTTGTTCCCCATCATGGCAAATCACCTGACCTCTCCAAGGTCAAGGCTAACAACATTTAACAGATTTTATATTGCACACCGCGAGGCTGTTGTTGGACATGGCTGGAATAAATGGGAAAATGCTACTTTTATACCATCACAGCTCACGACCATTTAAAGTTATCTCACTCATGGGCTGAGGACAAGATGAAGGCCATGTCAAAGGGGAAAATAAGAATTACTGCAGAATTATCTGGGTTTGTAAATAATTAACTGCTCTGCTATTGTATTAAGATAAACAGACAACCCTCTGTTTAGCAGACAGGCTACTATTGCAGGAGAAATGAAAGCAGCTGGAAGACAATATCCCCACATCACATTTAGCTAGGTCTGATGAAGATGTAGCAGCTGCTTATGTACACTCCACTGCTTACTTTGGTTAGTGTAAACCTTAGTTAATTTTGTTGTGACTTAGCATGTTGTGTGAAGCCAACTCAGATTATTATTTAATTGTATGATGTAGTGTGTGAACCCAGAAAATAGCTTAATTCTTAATTCAGAAACCAAGTTAATTATGTTATGTGAATCCATCCAGTGTATAATTTTATGAATCTTTGGAGTCCATCTTCCTGGAATAGAACACGTGGGCAATCTTTTGATGGCTGGGCACTGCACTTAATCTTTGTTGTTATGTGTGGCAGGGTGAAAACCATAGTAAGGTGAATGATGAAGCAAATGTAAGCCATGGTTAACCCAAGTTTCCAGAGGAAAGGACAGATTCGGATGTTTTGGGAGTGTAATTCCTGCCTATGGCACTTTGCATCCTTTCTGAATTGTAGTAATTTCCTGGATCTCTTTGTGCTTCTTATCAAAGAGAGATTCAAAAAGAGAGCCAGTTTGGTCTAGTGGTTAAGGTGCTGGGCTAGAAACCAGGAGTCTGTGAGTTCTAGTCCCGCCTTAGGCATGAAAGCCGGGTGACCTTGGGCCAGTCCCTCTCTCTCAGCCCAACTCACCTCACAGGGTGGTTGTTGTGGGGAAAATAGGAGGAGGAAGGAGTATTAGGTATGTTCGCTGCCTTGAGTTATTTATAGAAATAATAAAGGTGGGATAAAATAAATAAAATAAATAAAATAAATAAAATAAAATAAAATAATAAAATAAAATAATAAAATAAAATAAAATAATAAAATAAAATAAAATAAAATATAAAATAAACCAGCCACATGGCCTAAACCTAACTCTAACTTTGTCTATCAGGGAGCTTTGTTTATATGTGCACCGCATGTATGTGCAAGTGTGTGGCAAGTCCTTTTGACTGGTGATGAAGTATGAAGGCAAGCTTTCTTTATACATGGTCAGAGGCACATATTTATTTGCTTCCTCTTCTGCCTTGCAGAAGAATAAACAGACCCATCCAAATGATGGATTTGGATTTGGATTTGGATTTTGGATTTGGATTATTTGGATTTGGATTTGGATTTGGATTTGGATTTGGATTTGGATTTGGATTTGGATTTTGGATTTTGGATTTGGATTTGGATTATTTGGATTATTTGGATTATTTGGATTTGGATTATTTGGATTTGGATTTGGATTTTGGATTTTGGATTTGGATTTGGATTTGGATTATTTGGATTTGGATTTGGATTTGGATTTGGATTTGGATTTTGGATTTTGGATTTGGATTTGGATTTGGATTTGGATTTGGATTTGGATTTGGATTATTTGGATTTGGATTATTTGGATTTGGATTTGGATTTGGATTTGGATTTTGGATTTTGGATTTGGATTTGGATTTGGATTATTTGGATTTGGATTAGGATTATTTGGATTTGGATTATTTGGATTTGGATTTGATTTCAGTGCCGCCAAACTCCAACTCTAAGCAGCTCACAATTTTTAAAAAAAATACAAATTCAATCAGGTAAATAAAAATTCATTTAAGGAAACAAGACAGAAAATGATGCTTCAGATACCCTACCAATTGGGAAATGGGGGAATCAAACTGATTCCAAAGCAGGCAGCTTGTTTCTGCTATTAAGATGGAAGCAAAAAGCTTGTGTGGGCTCTTGCAGATGGCTCAGCTGCCATCAAAGCCCTGATGAATATTTCATGGCTTCCTTGCATGCTTGGCTTTTCAATAATAGAACAGTTGACTTTGTGTTGGCGTTCAAGTGTACAGAAGGGACTGTCAGCTCTTCCCCACATCTATCTCCAGCCCTCTCTCTGCCTTGCATATTTTTATTGTGGGTGACCCTTTCTTTCTCTTCATGGAACAGGGTGTAGCAATGCGCGAAGCAATTCCTCTTCTTTTTCCACATAGTTCTCACTCCCCACACGCAGGTGAGACACATCTGCAAAACCAGATGTAAGGGATCATTGCAGTGCAGATGATTATGATGATGATCACTGGATGTGTTATAGTTCATATTTTTATCTATATAAAACAATATTGTTCTCTATGTTTTTCATATTTAATATATTATATTTTGATATTTCTCTGGTGGGGGTGCTGGTTTAGTTCCTCTGCAATGCACTTTCAGTTTATCCCTTTATGGCAGGGGGAGCAGTGTGCTTGGGGCAGCCTTTCAGATGTCACTGGGTTCCAGCTTCCCCCCCCCCCCAACTGCCCAGCTGGCAAGGCCTGATGGGAATTGGAATTCAATCTTTGGAGGATCATACATTGCACAGCCCTACTCATTTGGGCTATATTTTGTTTATTAAAGGGATTTACTTTGTAAAGAGTAGGGGCATGGTGGCTCAGCGGGTAAGACGCCAGGCTTGTCGATTGGAAGATCGCAAGTTCGGAGGTTCGAATCCCTAGCCCCGCGTGACGGAGTGAGCTCCTGCACTAGTCCCAGCTCTTGCCAACCTAGCAATTCGAAAGCATGCAAATGCAAGTAGATAAATAGGTACCACTTCGGTGGGAAGGTAACAGCCTTCCGCATGCGTCATGCTGGCCACATGACCGTGGAAGCGTCTTCGGACAATGCTGGCTCTTCGGCTAACAAATGGAGATGAGCACCGGCCCCTAGAGTCGGACACAACTGCACAAATATGCGGGGGGAACCTCTACCTTTTTACTTTGTAAAGGACTGTAGAGTTGATCTTGGGGAAAGGGAAGGAATGGGAGGGGGGCTTGCAAAAGAGATTACTCAGTCCGAGAAAGAGGGAAGAGTGAGAAAGAAACTCTAAATAACACTACCTTGATATTGTTTAGTATAAGATGGGACAGAGGGAAACTTGGATAGGCTTTATCCTACCCTACTACAATAAAGAACATTCCTGCCATGCCTGTTTCTTGGCCTGGCCTACCTCAAAGGGCTGACAACATCTGGATTTTTGTTGTATTTTTTTCTATGTTAGCTCTGAGAATTATTAGTTATAGGTCAACTAATATATCATAGAAACAAACAAGCTGGGTGCCCTATGGCCCTGTGAAGAACAGACTTCAGTAGCAATAACTGTGTTATTCCCTGGAGCAGTGGTTCTGAATCTCAGGAACTTTAAGATGTGTGGAGTTCATGATGGCTAGGGAATGATGGCTGGCTGGCGCGCGCGCACACACACACACACACACACACACACCTTTGAGTCAGTGTTGACTCCTGGCAACTGCCTAGACAAGTCCCTGCTGTTTTCTTGGCAATGTTTTTGGAAGTGGTTTGCCATTGCCTGCTTCCTAGGGCTGAGAGAGAGTGACTGGCCCAAGGTCACCCAGCTGGCTTCATGTCTAAGGCAGGACTTGAACTCACAGTCTCCTGGTTTGTAGCCTGATGCCTCAGCTGCACTTAATGTTAAACCCCCTGGAACCTTGAGAGATGGGTGAAGTATCAATCAATGCAATGAACAAATATTTTCTGTTATGTTGCATCTTCACAGAATCATAGAATTGGAGGGTGTCATTTATGTCCTCCCATCCAATCCTCTGCCTCAAGAATTGTTCTTACTGCTTTTGTTAGCAGTTCCGGGAGACCTTTTCAGCTTAAAACAGACGAATGCTACGGAGAAGTAGATAAAGACATCCTTGCCCCTGAATACAGGGATTCAATTCCTAACTATTAATTGGAGAAGGGTCTGCAGGGTCAAGTTTATCTAGTCCAATGTTGTTCAACCTTGGCAACTCTAAGATGTGTGTGCGTCCACACATCTTCTAGTTGTTGAGGTAGAGAAACACTGATCTAGTCCACCCTCTCTTTCTTACATCAAGCAGGTGCTCTAAAGCAGGGTTCCTCAACCTCAGCCATTTTAAGTTGTGTGGACTTCAACTCCCAGAATACTCCAGCCAGCAATGCTGGCTGGAGTATTCTGGGAGTTGAAGTCCACACATCTTAAAATGGCTGAGGTTGAGGAACCCTGCTCTAAAGCAGTGTTTCTCAAACTTGGCAAGATATGTGGACTTCAACGCTCAGAATTCCCCAGCCTGCATGCTGGCTGGGGAATTCTGGGAGTGGAAGTCCTCACATCTTCAAGTTGCCAAGTTTGAGAAACACTGCTCTAAAGGGAAGCCTGTGAGCTGGGCTTCAAGCTAATTGCCTCTTTTTCTTTCTTCCCAGAAATTCGAATGGCCTCCATGCAGAAGGTTCCAATTAGCTGTTGTAGTGAATAAGAGTGTAAGAATAATCTTGACAGACAAATCAAGGTTACCCTAATTCTTCAGAGAGAAGCCAGCAAGATGCCACCTGGTATGAGAAATGATGGGGAGGTTAGAAAAGGAATGGAAGAGGACACAGACATAAGCAATCAAGAAAGAGAAGGCAGGTCAGTTAGCAGCTGAACTCATAAACGGGAGTCGGATATTATGTTGTTGTTGTTGTTGTTGTTGTTGTTGTTGTTGTTAAAATGGTAACTTAGCCCAAGTGGCAAGAAACCTGGGAAGAACTTTCCAAATCCTTCAAAGAGACTCTGCCTTATTGTCAGCTCTACAAGGTAGACCAGATGAAGAAACCAATGTCAGGACTATTTTTATTGTAACAGCTGTAACAGCTAAACCAGTTCCAAAAAACCTTGCCAAGAGAACTTCAGGGTCTTGTCCAGGCAGTCACCAGGAGTCAACACTGACTTGAAGGCACGTGCGCACACACACAAGGAGTAACAGAATCTTGCAAATCCGAATGTGCTTTCCCCTCCCTTCCTTTATCTTCATGTAAACTAGGGAGGGGCTTGTCTGAGACATTTTCTCCAGTTGTTTTCTTGGCCGGGGCTCAAGCCCCTCTTATCTGACTGTTAACTTGATAGCAGCTCTTCCTCCTGTCCTTCAAGGCCATTCCCTATGTCCTCTATACTTATTGAACTCATTATAAATGAGGGTGGGAAATTCCTTTTATGATTTCCACGATTCTCTATTTACCTCAGTGTTTTTCAACCTTGGCAACTTTAAGATGTGTGGATTTCAACTCCCAGAATTCCCAGCCAGCATGAAGAGTTGGGAAGCATGAAGTCCACACATCTTAAAGTTGCCAAGGTTGGAAAAACACTGACTTACCCCATACATTAAAGACACCTTACTGATATCTGTGCTGTTCTTTCTTCCTCGATCTCACCCCAGCTGCATGGGGCTTGACAACCGGTTACAGAGCGCTTAGCAATGTAACAACTATAACAGCATAAAACATTTACCATATAAGTTCCAGAAGGAACAGCTTTCTCCTGTTGCCTGCCTCCAGCCCCTAGTACACTGGTACGCTACCTCTGAATGGAGAGGCTCCATTTAAGTATCACCGCTAGTAACCATTGAGTGGTGCAACCTTGATGAATCTGTCCTCTTGACTTATTTCTCCCTTTCAGGATGATTTTGATGACAGAGTGGGAGAGAAAAAAATCCATTATTCACAGCACATGATTAGAATAAATAGCAGCTTGGCTTCCGTGGGTCTTCCTTCCCCATGATTACCCCATCTATCCCCACTACCACCATGCCAGCTCTCTAAAGTACCTCACTGGGAAGATACCCATAACATGAAAAGTGTCTCGCAGGTTGGAGATATTACAAGAGGATTGTCAGATGAAAGGGAGCCGGTGAGGCAAGCAGGAGAGAGAGAAAAGGCAAGAAATAACTGGCTCGTTAAATCGTTGCCTTTGAAATATATATCAAAATTCAGCACCTCAGTGGGGTGGTGGGATGGGGTGGGGGAGAGAAAGCAGCTGCAAACCAAGATATGTGTCCGATGAATTCCTAAGCTTTGTAGCAGGTGAGGATGTTTTGAGCTAACCTGTTTTTTTAAGTTGGTATGGGTAGTTTAAGCCTGGTGTAGAGAGTAAGGAATATGACCTTGATGGAGTTTTGCAGGCTCTGTAATCTAGGCCAGGGTTTCTCAACCAGGGTTCCATGAAAGGTCACTAGGGGTTCCCTGGGAGATAACGATTTATTTTAAAAAATATTTCAAATTCGGGCAACTTCACATTAAAGAGGTAAGTTTCATTCTTTATTTTCAGTTTAAGAACACTGTTCATGCATATATACAGGGCTACACATGAACTGAATATAATAACGTTGTAACTTCCGGCCTATATTTGAGCCTGAATGTGCAGGGGTTCCTCGAGGCCTGAAAAATATTTCAAGGGGTCCTCCGGGGTCAAAAGGTTGAGAAAGGCTGGTCTAGGCAAAAGGGGCTGAAACATTTTTAAAGTCCAGAACCATGCAATAACGTTCAGAAGCTGCTCAGGCAGACACCTTTTTCATTCACCAGGAGTATAAGAAGGAGGAGGAAGTACAGCACAATGAGACTTGCAAGATTCTGTTATTATAGCCAAATCCCAAGAAAAGTAGTTTTAGCTTTCGTATGGAGTTGATTTCCTGACCTGGCCTACCTAGTGGGGCTGACCCCTGGCATCAGGACCTGGATTTACATTATTCATCTGCCAGGGAGAGGTGAAACTTGTAAAAAGGGGTGGGGCTTTGCACGATCACAGCACCATCTTGGCTATTGTGACCCCTCCCCCGACATTCCTGAATTTCCCCACAGCTGCTGGGAAAAGGGAGACTCCACATGCAGTGGATATTTTGTTCTTTAGCCCTAAAGGTTGTTGGCGACAATCCAAAGTCAGCCTGCACACCTTTAGGTGGTGTTGAATTGCAGAGCAGGCAGCAGGGATAAAAATTGAGGGGAGAACAAGAGAGCAGGCTGCCTTCCACAGATAAGTACAAAGACGCAGAAGAAGACAGTGACCACTTCTGGACTAGAAGGCCTTCCTCATGCCTTAGTCTCCTCCCATTTGGATTACTGTAAGGCAGTGTTTCTCGACCTTGGCAACTTTCGGATGTGTGGACTTCAACTCCCAGAATTCTCCAGTTGAAGTCCACATATCTGAAAGTTGCCAAGGTTGAGAAAGACTGCTGTAAGGGCTCTACGTGGGGCTGCCCTTGAAGAGTCTTCAGAAGCTGCAGCTGGCCCAGAATACAGCAGCCTGGGCAGTGTTTGGCATCCCTCGCTACACCCATATAACGCCGCTGCTCTGTGAGTTGCACTGGCTCCCAGTAGGCTTCTGGGTGCAGTTCACAGTGCTGATTGTCATCCATAAAGCCCTCCGTGGCATAGGGCCAGGCTGCTTGTGGGACCGCCTCTCTCCCATTGTTTCTGCCAGCCCCACCAGACCTAGCAGAGAGGACATGCTCTGGGTCCCTTCTATTACACAATGTCACCTTGTTAGACCCGGGAGTCATGTCTTCTCAGCGGCAGTGCCTGCCTTGTGGAACAGCATCCTCCCGAGTTTCAGATGGCCCCAACTCTATTCGCCTTTCTGAGACTCTGAAGACCTGGCTGTTTCTCCAGGCATTTGGGCCAGGAGGTTTGCGAGCTCTGTTGTTGATGTGATGTTACAATTGGAATATATTATTTACTTTGAGTGTCATGGGCTATTGTTTGTAATTGGTGGGTTTTTAATCTTTGTACAAAGCACAGTGTCACTGACATAAGATGGGTGGCCATATACATGATGAAAACTCACTAATCTCACAACACAATGGACAGATTCAGCCATATTTTCAACTGGGAAACTGTGAGCATCCTAGACCAAGCTAAATCCAAAAATGCTAGCTAGGGAATTCCTGGAAGCTTGGCACTCAGACAAATCACCCATCAATAGACACATAGAGATAAACCATATTTACACACCATTCAAAAGAGACAATAAAAAAGCTAAGAAGGAGACAAAAAGAACAGATCACATCCCCTCAAGCAGCCTACACCCAGATTAGCAGGGATTAACACCAGGCAAACAATCAAGCAGAAAATAAAACCCTAATCAAGAAACTACAATACAAAGGAGAAAACCACACCCCCGCCAATACTGGCAGGGCAAGCTACTGTATATAAACAGGGAACAAACCCCACTCCCTTCTAGCACTGATGATGTTACCTAGTGGGGTAATGAAACGTCTGCATGCAAACAACCAAGTTCGGACAGCACCAAGGACTCCATATACGTTATTTAAACACATAATTAAATAAATATCCCAGGGTGTTATTTTCTTGGATACGTTTGTGTGTCGCAAGCTGCTGTTGTATTCTATTGCATGTGCTGGGCTGTGGTGTGTTTCTGCACACTGATGTGCTTCTCTGTGAATGGCCCCTCCATCTCAGTGTATGAAGGCAGCGGAAGTGGACAAAACTGCCATTACCACACCTGCCAGAGGAGGACATTTTCCATCTCTGTTGTTGCTAGGCAAAATGCCAAGTCTGTTTTCTTGAAGAATGCCATAACTATGGCAACAGTTCTTACACCTTTGCCTATTGAGGCTATAACATAAGCAGCGCTGAGCATTGGGACAAATTTCCCCACTGTCAAGAAGCAAGACCAAGCAGCGTGATGCCAATGCGCCAACACTATGTGGCAGGAGAGGTTAGCCAGAAAACAATTGACTTTTTTCCTGCTGAACTAAAGAACTGATCCTGAGTCAAGCAGAACTCTTCCCTCACTACTGTCCTTTGCCGCTGAGATCAGCAATGCTTTCAGTCCTGGTCACCATGACATGTCCTCCTCAAAACTGCCCCAAGTTTTCTTGTTTTTTCATTTAAATTTAAATTTAAATTGTGTTTTTAGTGGTCCTTATGTATTTTGTTTTAAGTACGCTGCCCAGTGTCACTATGTGAGATGGGCTGCTATACAAATGTAATTAAATAAATAAATAAGTTTTGTCTTGAGTTTTGGTGTAAGAATGCTGACACTTTGTGAGAGCTCATGTGAAATTGTGGTGTCCTCGCAGGAGATCTCAAAAAGGTGTGGGGGTTCTCATGAGTGATCGAGTAAGGCAGAGCTTTCCAAACTGTGTGTCGGGACACATTAGTTGGGACACATTAGTGTGTCGGCTGCAGTGTCTGAGTGTGTTGAGGCTGCTGCTGCCTCCGAGCCCTGCCAGGATTCCACGCAGGTCCTAGTGCCTGCCTTGTGCCTTGCTGCCTCCAAACCTGCTGTGATTCCACGCAGGTCCTAGTGCCTGCCTTGTGCCTTGCTGCCTCCAAACCTGCTGTGATTCCACGCAGGTCCTAGTGCCTGCCTTGTGCCTGGCTGCCTCCAAACCTGCCAGGATTCCACGCAGGTCCAAGTGCCTGCCTTGTGCCTTGCTGCCTCCAAACCTGCTGTGATTCCTTGCAGGTCCTAGTGCCTGCCTTGTGCCTTGCTGCCTCCAAACCTGCCAGGATTCCACGCAGGTCCTAGTGCCTGCCTTGTGCCTTGCTGCCTCCAAACCTGCTGTGATTCCACGCAGGTCCTAGTGCCTGCCTTGTGCCTGGCTGCCTCCAAACCTGCCAGGATTCCACGCAGGTCCTAGTGCCTGCCTTGTGCCTTGCTGCCTCCAAACCTGCTGTGATTCCACGCAGGTCCTAGTGCCTGCCTTGTGCCTGGCTGCCTCCAAACCTGCCAGGATTCCACGCAGGTCCTAGTGCCTGCCTTGTACCTTGCTGCCTCCAAACCTGCTGTGATTCCTTGCAGGTCCTAGTGCCTGCCTTGTGCCTTGCTGCCTCCAAACCTGCTGTGATTCCACGCAGGTCCTAGTGCCTGCCTTGTGCCCTGCTGTAAGAGTGTGTCGCGAAATGATGCATGTCTAAAAAGTGTGTCACCAACATGAAAAGTTTGGTTTCTCCGTTTTGTGGAAGACCACCACAATCTCACACAAACAGCAATCCTGTGAGATTTACATTTTAAAGAAATAATTTAATGGGGAGGGGGTTTAAGAGTTTTTACAGAAGCAAAAGGCTACAGTGGAGTTAGCTCTAACATCTACTTTACTGTGTGATGTGTCTCTTCCTGGGTAGAATCCAGTCCATTATCTTTCCCCTGCCGATACCAGCCTCAGATCAACCTAGGAGAGCTTTGCTACTGTCTAGGACAGTGTTTCTCAACCTTGGCAGCTTTAAGATGTGTGGACCTCAACTCCCAGAATTCCCCAGCCAGCATATAGGCTACATCCCTGAGCTGTAGGCTACATCCCCAGGCTTCATGATTCTATAGTACTCCTGCCTCTGACTTCGTTAGTTACCCAAGATTTTTAAAATCAGAATTGGACTGCCTGAAGACAGCTTCCAGGAACACTGCCACATGCTAAGACAGGGTCATCAAGCACCCCTTTACCATTTAAAAGCCATAACATGAAAGGATAAAGCGATGCGTTGGGTTGGGAGAAGGAAAAAAGAACTTCAGGCACCATTTCTTAAAGTTAAAATGTTAAAGTTAACATATAGATCTTCAATGATTTCAATGATCAGATGGATTTTTTTTTCATTGGAATTACCAGGAGATCCATTTTAACAGATTCCAATTGTCCTACTCCACACTAAAGCTCCTGTTCTTGACTTTTAGCAATAGGATCTGAATAAGAAAGCAGGAGAGGCTTTTTTTAGGCAAAGAAAACTAATCAGCCTGAAATCTATAGCCAATCTAGTAGACCAGTGTTTCTCAACCTTAGCAACTTAGCATGCTCGCTGGGGAATTCTGGGAGTTGAAGTCCACACATCTTAAAGTTGCCAAGGTTGAGAAACACTGTAGTAGCCTGTGCTACTGTGATTAATCCACCCTCAGGTGGAGCTCTGCTGCCTTCCACATTGCGATCGGCCCAAAACCTATGCTGGTGGATTGTCCTTGGTGAGCACAGTGACTAATCCAGCTTCAGATGGAGCCCCATAGAGTCAGACCCGTGAGATTAAAAATAACCAACAGTCGCTCATTGGATGGTGAAAGATCTTGCTGAAAGAGGTAAATATTTGCCATTGCACATTATTCATGCCAACAATGTACTTGGTGACAGGATGTCAAGAGATTGAGGCATATGAGAGGCAACAGATGGCCACTGTTCTTATTAGCCCCTTTATGTTTGTTTTATTTATTTATTTGCAGATGGAGCTGAACAGGAAAAAAAACCTGGGGAGGACAGCTCTGAATCATATAACAAGGAAGAGAATCTGTGACTCTCAGTAGGAAGTAGACACAGAGCATTACCAATTAAATAAACTATGTCTGATTCTTGGATGCAAGCATATTTGCCAAGGGAGTTCTCCAGAGTTCCTTCTTTAGTGCTTTGGGATGTCATCTGATTCATTCTGAACTGCTCTGATCATAACTTGCTGTATGTCCTGTTGAAAATAGGCCATTTGTCAGAGAACCCAAGATGAGCTTACAGGTAAAAGTTAAGGTTCCCCCCGCACATTTGTGCAGTCGTGTCCGACTCTAGGGGCCGGTGCTCATCTCCGTTTGTTAGCCGAAGAGCCAGCGTTGTCCGAAGACGCTTCCACGGTCATGTGGCCGGCATGACGCGCGCGGAACACTGTTACCTACCCACCGAAGTGTTACCTATTCATCTACTTGCATTTGCATGCTTTCGAATTGCTAGGTTGGCAAGAGCTGGGGCTAGTGCGGGAGCTCACTCTGTCACGCGGGGCTAGGGTCTCGAACCTCCGAACTTGCGATCTTCCGATCGACAAGCCTGATGTCTTACAGGAAGAGATAAATAAACAGCTGTAACTTTACAGTTTTGACACAATTGGAAGTCATCTGTAGGCATAATCCCCTTATCCAAAGAGATGGTGTGCCAAATATCAGCCATACAGATGCAGGGATTTTATGCAGAAGATTATAGAAGAAAAGATTGGCTTGCATTCCTACTGTTTGTGAGCGATGTGTAGGACAATGAGATACGTTGCAGGGATACTGTATATCCAGGTAAAAAACCTGCAACATGCCTTGTGCCCTGCTGTAAGAGTGTGTCGTGAAATGATGCCCTGCTGTAAGAGTGTGTCGCGAAATGATGCATGTCTAAAAAGTGTGTCACCAACATGAAAAGTTTGGAAAGCTCTGCCCTAGATGGTGGGTTCATCAATTGTTCTGGTCCAACGCCTGGAGGGGAATAAAAGGGTTTTAAAGATTTTCAGAAGGCTAACAGGGCCAGGGGCATCCAACTCTTGGGGTGGGGGGATATTGTTCCAAAAGATGACTTTCACAGAAGAAGCACACCTCCTAGGTTCCATCAGATGACACTGCCTGGTTATAGATATACAGTATTGCCTTCAAGTCAGTGTTGGCTCCTGGCAACTGCCTGGACAAGTTCCTGCAGTTTTCTTGGCAAGATTTCAGAAGTGGTTTGCCCTTGCCTACTTCCTAGGGCTGAGAGAGAGTGACTGGCTCAAGGTCACCCAGCTGGCTTCATGCCTGAGGTGGGACTAGAACTCACAGTCTCCTGGTTTCTAGCCTGATGCCTAAAACCACTACACCAAACTGGCTGACTGATTACTAGTTATTAAATTAACTCATGTCCTTGGTTTACACAGTGTATAGAACCATTTTTGAATGATTGATTATGTGCCATCAGGTTAGTATTTGACTGTTAGTGACCACATAAGCAGATCTTCTCCAGGATGATCTGTCTTCAGCCTGGCCTTTCAAATCTTCCAATGGTGAACCCATCACTGTTGTAATCAAGTCCATCCACTTTGCTACTGATCGTCCTCTTCTTCTTTTTCCTTTCACCTTTCCTACCATTATAGATTTCTCAAGGGAGCTGGGCCTTTGCATAATGCATCCAAAATATGATATGATTCTCTTCGATTGGTACAAAATATGATAGTTTGAGCCTGATCATTTGTGTCTCAAGTGGGAACTGTAGACTGATATGTTCTATGATCCACTTGTTTGTTTTCTTGGCTATCCATGGTATTTTCAGGAGTCTTCTGCAAAATTCAAAAACACCACCGCTCTTTCTATCCTGCTTGTTCAAAGTCCAACTTGCACTTCCATAGAGTGTCACACGGAAAGCCATTGCCTGCACAATTCTGATATTGTAGGAATGGACACCTCCCAGCATCTGAGTATCTTTTCAAGGTCTTCAAATGTGAGCCTGTGGCATATTTCTTGGCTACTGCTTCCTTTACTGTTGATAGTTGATCCGCTATTTCAATATCTTCATTGTCAGTTCTAAGGGTGGCTGCATCTGTTGTCATTAGTTTGGTCCTCTTTCTGCTTAAGCTCAGTCCCATTTTTTCACTCTGCTTCTTTACTTTCATTAGGAGAGCTTCCTGATCATTTGCATGTTCAGTTACCACAGTACTTTCATTCAAAGTATTTCCAGTTATCTCTGTCTTTTGGATTTTCCCCATGCACCTATTTATTGCCCAATTATATTGGTGGACAAAAAACATTAGAAAAAAAAATAGACATAGGATCCACTGAGAAGTGGGGGATCTGCAAATGAATGTTTTGTCCCTAGGCTTCTTGAAGTCTTAAAAAAGTGCAGGATACATTTAAGCATCACATGTATTAACATTATTTCATTCCATCAGTTCTTTTGCATGTTGTATTTAAAGAAAGTCTATGTGTTTTCATACACAGCTTTGCCTAAGAAGCACCATCTTGTACATGACTTATCCAAGGTTCTACTTCAGGTACCATCAGTATGTTTTTAGCTTTCAGTAATATACTGATTATTTTTTCATGCTTCCTTCTCATATATTGTTTCATACAAACTTGGGGAATGAAGAATAAAGGATGCTAGCAGATGTGTACACTACAGGTAGTCCTCACTTAATGACCACAATTGAGAGCGGAATTTCAGTTGCTAAGTGAAGCGGTCATTAAGCGAATCACCATGGTCGTTAAGCAAACCACATGGTTGTTGAGCAAATCACACGGTTCCCCATTGATTTTGCTTGCCAGAAGCTGGCCGGGATGGTCGAAAATGGCGATCACATGACCACAGGATGCTGCGACAATCATAAATGCGAACCGGTTGCCAAGCACCCAAATCGTGATCATGTGTCCGTGGGGACGCTGCAACTGGTCATAAGTGCGAGCACTGGTTGTAAGTCAGTTTTTCAGCACCATCGTAAGTCTGAACCATCACTAAACAAATGGTCATTAAGTGAGGAATACCTGTATTGCCATTTGGGCCATGATGAAATTTGCGTTTTGCATTGTCCACCAAGCAATTAACCTAAGTGGGGGAATCCTGGAAAAGTATTGGCAGTGATCATGCCATATCTAGATACAAAGGATCTGTTCTGCTAGGCCAGGGGTCGGCAAACTTTTTTTGCCGGGAGCCATTTTGACATGCTCGTGCACATTTTGAAGTGCTCGAGAGCCAGGGGGCGGGGTTTGCGGGCGGGGGCCAATCGCATGGAAGGGGGCGGGGTTTGCGGGCGGGAGCCAATCGCGTGGAAGGGGGCGGGGGGCTCACAGAGGGAGGGGGTGCAGCCAGCAGCTCCGCGAACCCGGCCCAGCCGCCCCACCGGGAGTGGCGGGGAAACAGCTGCCACCCTCCGCTACCCAGAATATCGTGGGGCAAAGGGAAACCTGCCCAGAGGGGTCATCAGGAGCACAGGATCTGGCCCCAGCCCAGCCCGGCCCACAGCTTCGGCGCCCTCCCCTCGCCATCGCGAAAGTCCCAGGCGACTGCGGCCCGGGGATCCTGCCGCAGATGGGAAACCCCGGGCCGCACACCCTCCGCCACCGCCGCGGCCAGCGAGGAGGAGGGAGAAGGAAGAGGAGACAGAAGGGGAAACGGAGAAGGAATTTTTAGGAAAAGGGAAAAGAGAGAAACGCAGGAGCGGCTGCAGGGGCAATGAGACCTTGCAAGCGTGGCGGGGAGAGGGGAGCCCTTCTCAGCCCTTTTGCATGCGCACGCACACCTCTACACCTCCTCAACCCTTTTGCGCACGCACACACGCCCGCTCCCCTTTTGCCCGCGTTGCTGCAGGCGCGCGGGAGGAGGTCTTCGCTGGAGGCGTTTTAGCAAATGGTGGGCAGCCACCTGGGAGCGGGCGTGTGTGCGTGTGCAAAAGGGTTGAGGAGGTGTAGAGGTGTGCATGCGCGTGCAAAAGGGCTGAGAAGGGCTCCCCTCTCCCTGCCACGCTTGCAAGGTCTCGTTGCCCCTGCAGCCGCTCCTGCGTTTCTCTCTTTTCCCTTTTCCTAAAAATTCCTTCTCCGTTTCCCCTTCTGTCTCCTCTTCCTTCTCCCTCCTCCTCGCTGGCCGCGGCGGTGGCGGAGGGTGTGCGGCCCGGGGTTTCCCATCTGCGGCAGGATCCCCACCGGCGGAGGAGGAGGAGGAGGCCCGGGCCGCCTTCCAGCACTGAAAGCCTGAAGCGTGCCGCTTGTCGTCGCCGCCCGCCCCCCCCACGGCCGCTCTTCGCCACAGATCCTGCCGGAGCTGATCTCCCTGGACCCCGGGCAGCTAGGCTTGCCTCCCTCCGCGAGGCCCAGGCACGCTGGAAGGCGGCCCGGGCCTCCTCCTCCTCCTCCGCCGGTGGAGGAGGTGGCGGCGGCGGCCCGGGCCGCCTTCCAGCGCTGAAAGCCTGAAGCGCGCCGCTTGTCGTCGCCGCCCGCCCCCCCCACGGCCGCTCTTCGCCCCAGATCCTGCCGGAGCTGATCTCCCTGGACCCCGGGCAGCTGGGCTTGCCTCCCTCCGCGAGGCCCAGGCACGCTGGAAGGCGGCCCGGGCCTCCTCCTCCTCCGCCGGCGGAGGAGGAGGAGGCGGCGGCCCGGGCCGCCTTCCAGCACTGAAAGCCTGAAGCGCGCTGCTTGTCGTCGCCGCCCGCCCCCCCCCACGGCCGCTCTTCGCCCGCCCGCGTTGAGCGAAGAAGATGATGGGGGCGGGAAACGAGGCCTGCCCGCTTACCTGCCTGCTTGCCTCCCTCCGCGAGGCCCCCCGCTGCCTTCCCGGGATCCAAGCCGGATCGGGGGCCTCGCGGAGGGAGGCAGGCGGGCGGGCGGGCGGGTAGCACTGTCCTCCGCCGCCGGGCCCGCCCCCCTCGGCCGCTTCCGCCCGCCCGCGTCGAGCCAAGAAGATGATGGGGGCGGGAAACGAGGCCTGCCCGCTTACCTGCCTGCTTGCCTCCCTCCGCGAGGCCCCCCGCTGCCTTCCCGGGATCCAAGCCTGATCGGGGGCCTCGCAGAGGGAGGCAAGCAGGCGGGCGGGCGGGCGGCCCGCCCCCCTCGGCGCCTGTGCGGCTCCCCCGCGCCCTCCCACCCGCCCCAATAAGCCACGGCAGGGAGGCGCTGCTGGCCCGGGACGCGGCGCTGTCGGAGGCGGCGCAGGAGCGGCTGCAGGGGCTGCTGCGGCTGGAGATGGCGCTGCCTCCCTGCTGCGCCGGGCCTCGCTCAGTGCGAGTGCCAGGGGGCGGGGTTTGCGGGCGGGGGCCAATCACGTGGAAGGGGCGGGGGTGAGTTCAGCTGCGGAAGAGCCGCACTCAAGGGGCCAAAGAGCCGCATCTGGCTCGCGAGCCGCCATTTCCGACCCTTGTGCTAGGCTGATGACTTTCCCAATGAATGCCTAAACTGTTTAAAAACTCTGCTCAATTAGTTGATTAGTTAGGAGCCTCTAATCAAATATATGTCCCTTTGGGTATATATTTCTCCTGCTGTGCTGTCTTTCTGCTGAGAGCAATAGAGGACAGACCTTCTCCTGGGCTTCTGCCGATGACAAGGAAGTGAATCTGACAGGCTCGACCTGTTAAGGCCGTTGCTGCTGCTGGCTAAATCTGAGCCACAAACCAGCTGGCTGAGTTAGAAGCAGCTGCTTCCCTTCACGAGGACAGAAGAACGTATGCCATTCCCTCCCAGTGGCCTTCTGCTCCCCTGCTCCTCAGCACGGAAATCCCCGTGACGCATCGCTCCCTTGGTGCCCCAGTAGTGAAAACAGAAAAGCTAAACACAGTTGAAACTGAAGACTGGGGATCTCTCTTTCCAACACTAAGAGCAAACCATCCTCTGTTCCACTAACTGGATTTTCTTCTCAAAGATGCAGGAGACCCATCACTCAAGCAGATGATGCCCTGCAGCAAATGTGAACTACACAGGTTCATGTTCAGGCTGATTTAACCTGAATGGTGGATTAGCCAGTAATCAGACCATACCTTTTCCCCACAATTTTGGGGACTATGCAAGTCTGTGGTGGACTAAATCATCCATTCATTGGCGATCACTCGTAGCCGAGTAAGATTGTCTTCCAAAGGTAAAATTTTAACGGTGGATCCGTAAGTGGCTGTAAAGGCCAATTCTGGATCCGCACAACCTCCCACAATGAGGGCATAGGTTTCCGGGTGGGAGACGGTCATGATGAGGGTTTGCTTGATGTGCCTTCCTTTTAGCTCTTTTCTCCCTTTCGCCCTGTACTCGTGCTTCTTCAAAGTCCATAGCGCCATTAATAAAGGATGACCTCCAATTGAAACGCTCATGAGTTAGGGCTTCCCAGTTCTCAATGCTGATATGACATTTTTTAAAATTAGCTTTGAGAGTATCTTTGAATCTCTTTTGCTGTCCACCAATATTCCATTTTCCATTCTTAAGTTGGGAGTAAAGTAGCTGCTTTGGAAGATGATGGTCAGGCATTCGAACAACATGGCCGGTCCAGCGAAGTTGATGTTGGATGATCATAGTTTCAATGCTGGGTAAAGCTTACATGGGGTTTTGAAGATTAAAATATATATAAATTGATATACTGTATTAGACAGGAAATGTTTTACAATGTTATATATAGACCTAGCATGTAAGATACTATTTGTTAAATTACTATGACCACAAATAAATCGGAAGTTGACTAATTTCTATGTTTCATCTTTCTCTTTTTTTAGTTACTTTACTACACTTTTTTATTTCTTTCTTTGATTTGTATTTCTATTTCTTTTTCCTTTTCAAACTTTTATCTATGTATATTTAAAATTCAATAAAATATATTAAAAAAAAAAAGATCATTGTTTCAATGCTGGTGGTTTTCGCTTCTTCTAATACGCTAACATTAGTCCACCTATCTTCCCAAGTAATTTGCAGAATTTTTCGGAGGCAGCGTTGATGGAATCTTTCAAGAAGTTGGAGGTGGCGTTTGTAGGGGGTCCATGTTTCACAGGCATACAGAAGGGTTAGACTAAATCATAATGTATTGGCGAAGGCTTTCACGGCCGGAGTTCGATGGCTGTTGTGGGTCTTCCGGGCTGTGTGGCCGTGTACACAGCCCGGAAGACCCACAACAGCCATTAAATCATAATGCTTGAGATTTCATGTGATGGGAAGAGGAACTGCATTTTCTAATACTCTTTTACAGGAAAAAAAATTAGCTCTCAGTGTATAGAAAACTAGCAGCTGAGATGCTTCCCCTTCCCTTACTAGTTTTCTACATGGATGGATTAGATGGTGTGTGCACTTGCAATACAGTTGCCTTAGATGATTTGGGAAAATATGTTCTTTTTTAAAAAAGCAATCTCTCACTTGCCATTCTTTTAACTGTTACAGTATCTATATATCTGGGCATGCACCTTCATTTTACAGTTGTTTGAACTTTAGGGTTTTCATATGTCAATCCTTATTGTTTATCAATATCCACAACATGTGGAAACAACATTGGCTAGGAAATTGCCACAATGCCGAAGCTCCACAATGCCGAAGCTTGCCCTGCATCTTGGAAAAAACACCTGGATTTGACCAGCCCCGTGCGATATGGACAACCTTGAACCGAATTCGCACGGGTCATGGTAGATGTGCAGATGCCCTTTATAAATGGGGCAAAACAACATCATCGAATTGTGACTGTGGGGCCGAAAAACAAACTATCCAACATATAGTGACAGAGTGTGAAAACCGAGCCTACAATGGAGACTTTGCTGATTTCCTGGCTGTGACAACTGAAGCAAAAAACTATATTTGTAACCTAGACATACATTTGTAATTTTCCTGCCTATATTTTATATTTTATATTTCATATTTATTATGCTCTATGTTTTTTATACCGAAATCAGATTGATTATATACTTTGCAGCCAAAGATGGAGAAGCTCTATACAATCAGCAAAAACAAGACCTGGAGCTGACTGTGGCTCAGATCATGAGCTTCTTATTGCAAAATTTAGGCTTAAATTGAAGAACGTAGAGAAAACCACTAGACCAATCAGGTATGACCTAAATCATATCCCTTATGAATATACAGTGGAGGTGAGGAATAGATTTAAAGGATTAGATCTGGTAGACAGAGTGCCTGAAGAACTATGGATGGAGGTTCGTAACATTGTACAGGAGGCAGCAGCTAAAACCATCCCAAAGAAAAAGAAATGCAAGAAAGCAAAGTGGCTGACTGATGAGGCTTTACAAATAGCTGAGGAAAGAAGGGAAGCAAAAGGCAAGGGAGAAAGGGAAAGATATAAACAACTGAATGCAGAATTCCAGAGAATAGCAAGGAGAGATAAGAAGGCCTTCTTAAATGAACAATGCAAAGAAATCGAGGAAAACAATAGAATGGGGAAGACTAGAGATCTCTTCAAGAAAATCGGAGATATCAAGGGAACGTTTTGTGCAAAGATGGGCATGATAAAGGACAAAAAAGGCAGGGACCTAACAGAAGCAGAAGAGATTAAGAAGAGGTGGCAAGAATACACAGAAGAACTATACAAGAAAGATCTTAATATCCCTGATAAATACGATGGTGTGGTCACTGACCTTGAGCCGGACATCCTAGAGAGTGAAGTCAAGTGGGCCTTAGGAAGCATTACTAACAACAAAGCTAGCGGAGAAGACAGTATCCCAGCTGAGCTATTTAAAATCCTAAAAGATGATGCTGTTAAAGTGCTGCACTCAATATGCCAACAAATTTGGAAAACTCAACAGTGGCCACAGGATTGGAAAAGGTCAGTTTACGTTCCAATTCCAAAGAAAGGCAATGCCAAAGAATGTTCAAACTACCGTACAATTGCGCTCATTTCACATGCCAGCAAGGTTATGCTCAAAATCCTACAAGCTAGGCTTCAGCAGCATGTGAACCGAGAACTACCAGAAGTGCAAGCTGGGTTTCGAAGAGGCAGAGGAACTAGAGATCAGATTGCCAACATTCGCTGGATCATGGAAAAAGCAAGAGAGTTCCAGAAAAACATCTACTTCTGCTTCATTGACTACGCTAAAGCCTTTGATTGTGTGGATCACAACAAACTGTGGCAAATTCTTAAAGAGATGGGAGTACCAGACCACCTTACCTGTCTCCTGAGAAACCTGTACGTGGGTCAAGAAGCAACAGTTAGAACCGGACATGGAACAACCGATTGGTTCAAAATTGGGAAAGGAGTACGACAAGGCTGTATATTATCACCCTGCTTATTTAACTTATATGCAGAGTACATCATGAGAAATGCCAGGCTGGATGAATCACAAGCCGGAGTTAAGATTGCCGGGAAAAATATCAACAACCTCAGATATGCAGACGATACCACCCTAATGGCAGAAAGTGAAGAGGAACTAAAGAGCCTCTTGATGAGGGTGAAAGAGGAGAGTGCAAACGCTGGCTTGAAACTCAACATTAAAAAAACCCAGATCATGGCATCTGGTCCCATCACTTCCTGGCAAATAGAAGGGGAAGAAATGGAAGCAGTGACAGATTTTATTTTCTTGGGCTCCAAGATCACCGCAGACGGTGACTGCAGCCATGAAATTAAAAGACGCTTGCTCCTTGGAAGGAAAGCTATGGCAAACCTAGACAGCATATTAAAAAGCAGAGACATCACCTTGCCGACAAAGGTCCGTATAGTTAAAGCTATGGTTTTTCCAGTAGCAATGTATGGCTGTGAGAGTTGGACCATAAGGAAGGCTGAGCGCCGAAGAATTGATGCTTTCGAGCTGTGGTGCTGGAGAAGACTCTTGAGAGTCCCTTGGACTGCAAGGAGGTCAAACCAGTCAATCCTAAAGGAAATCAACCCTGACTGCTCATTGGAAGGACAGATGCTGAAGCTGAAGCTCAAATACTTTGGCCACCTAATGCGAAGAGAGGACTCACTGGAAAAGACCCTGATGCTGGGAAAGACTGAGGGCAAAAGGAGAAGGGGACGGCAGAGGATGAGATGGTTAGATAGCATCACCTATGTAATGAACATGAATTTGAGTAAACTCCGAGAGACAGTGGAGGACAGGAAGGCCTGGCGTGCTATGGTCCATGAGGTCACGAAGAGTCGGACACGACTGAACGACTGAACAACAACAAAATGTTTTTTATTGTAACACGATGTGAATGTGCCATACGATAAATATTGTTTATCAAAATATTCTGTGCAAAATCTGTGGCTGGTTTCATGTACCCTGCTCAAGCAAGATATGACTTCTTTGGTTTGGGCTTTATTTATTTATTTATTATTCAAATTTATCCCCGCCCATCTCCCAATTAAGGGACTCTGGGCGGTTTACAGGACAATAATTAAAATATATATATAAAATTACAAACAATATAAAATAAGTATAATCCAGATGGGTAAGATATTAGTTAAAAGGAAGGACATCAATTAAGGGATTAGCCATCTCCATGAGAGACTATCCCTTCCTCCTTCCCATGCCAGGCGGCAGAACCAGGTCTTCAGCTCTTTCCTAAAGATCGGGAGGGAGGAGATCTGTCTCAACTCTGGGGGCAAGCTGTTCCATAAAGTGAGCACTGTCACAGAGAAGGCCCGCCTCCTAGACCCCATCCGATGACATTCTCTAATTGATGGGGTACGTAGCAGGGCCTCTCTGGATGACCGGGTGGGGCGGGTCGATAACATGGGGATAAGGCGGTCCCTCAGGTATTCTGGTCCCATGCCATGCAGGGCTTTAAAGGTAATAACCAACACCTTGAATTGTACCCGGAAGCAAACTGGCACCCAATGCAGCTCACGGAGCAATGGTGTTACATGTGCAAATCTTGGAGCACCCAATACTGCCCGCGCGGCCGCATTCTGCACCAGCTGAAGCTTCCGAATAGTTTTCAAGGGTAGCCCCATGTAGAGCGCATTGCAATAATCTACATGGGAGATGACGAGAGCATGAGTGACTGTACGGAGGGCATCGCGTTCCAGGAATGGGCGTAACTGGCGCACCAACCGAAGTTGCGCAAAAGCCCTCCTAGCCACAACTGCCACCTGCTCTTCGAGCAGGAGTCGTGAGTCTAGAAGAACCCCCAGATTCCGCACTGGTTCTGAACGGGGTAGTGCTACCCCATCGAGAACCAAAGATGATAATTTTCCAGAAGACGCTAAGCCATCAACCCACAGCCACTCGGTCTTACCAGGGTTCAACTGAAGCCTGTTGTTCCCCATCCAGGCCCTCACAGCCCCCAGGCACTGGGACAGGGTGGACACTGCATCACTTACTTCACCAGGGATGGAGATATACAATTGAGTATCATCCGCATACTTATGATACCTCATCCCATGGTGTCGGATGACCTCGCCCAGCGGTTTCATGTAGATGTTGAACAGAAGAGGAGAGAGAACCGAACCCTGCGGTACCCCACACAGGAGCGAACGTGGGCTGGATCTCTCCTCTCCTATCACCACCGACTAGGAGCGGCCCCGGAGGAAGGAGGTGAACCAGCGCAAAACTACGCCGCCCACCCCCAACTCCCTAAGCCGCCCCAAAAGGATACCATGTTCGATGGTATCGAAAGCCGCTGAGAGATCCAAGAGAGCCAGGATGGATGCACTACCTCCATCCCGCCCCCGCCAGAGGTCATCCGTAAGCGCGATCAATGCAGTCTCCATCCCATATCCTGGCCTGAAACCTGACTGAAAAGGGTCAAGATAATCCGCTTCATCCGGGGTCCTTTGAAATTGCAACGCCACCACTTTCTCAACCACTTTTCCCAAGAAGGGAAGGTGGGAGACTGGACGAAAGTTGTCCAGGATGGTGGGGTCCAGGGATGGCTTCTTGAGGAGGGGGTGCACCAACGCCTCCTTAAAGGCAGTTGGGACCACCCCCTCCAACAAGGATGTATTAATCATAGCCTGGACCCATCCACCTGTCACCTCCCCGGCCGATTTCACCAGCCAGGAAGGGCAGGGATCTAAGTGACATGTGGTGGGATTAACAATTCGAAGGATCCTGTCCACTTCCTCAGGTCCAACAGGATCAAATCGTTCCCAGGTAATAGGGCAAGATCGCTCTCCCGGCATCTCCCCAGACTGCAATCCACGCATGGAGTCCAGCTTAGACTGAATCCGAGCGATTTTATCCTGCAGATGCTCAGAAAATTCTTCCACACGGCCCTTTATGTGCGATGTGAACCCAGCCATTATGGCTTATAAACCATAGTTTATGAATGTGCCTAATGTGCCTTATTCAACGCACAAAGGTTATTGTGTTCTTGTTCTTGTTACACTATGCTTTGATGTGGTGTGTAAACTTAGTTGTATGTGTGGCAGGAACAGAAGCAAGAAGGGACAGAAGTTGAGATGGGGAAAGGGCAGAACATCCAAGGGGAATTCAATCAGTAGATCTCTCCTAGAGACAGTTCCCCGGCATGGCAGAGAGATGCTGCTTGCCATGCTGTTCTTTCCCCGTATGAACAATATGGGTGTATGACAACCAGTTCAAGCAAGGCAGCCAGAAACAAGACCAGTCTATTACCAAAACAAGAAGCAGATGGAAACTGTTACATCATGTGAGCAGAAGAAGGCATGGGAATTTGGTCCTTGATTTCACTATAAATAGGGCTTGCATTTAATGCCCAGCAGTTACTGGAATTCATTCACAATAGCTTCATTACTTTTTCTGCAATACATCTACTTACTAGAAGCTCTTGAACCTGTTTATCTGTTTCCAGTCCAGTTTGTCACGAGGAGCCTGACAGGGTAGTGGATCTCTCAGAAACATTGGGGTAGCTGCTGTGGGAACCTGAGTACTAGGTCAGACAAGCACCCATTCAACCCTCACTCACCCTTGCTCTTCCATCATCTCCTGCAGCTCCATGCACTTCAGCTCCACCCGCCGTTTCCTCTCGTGGTCCAGGATCTCTCGGTGTGCCTTCTTCACCAAGCCAGGTTCCGCCAGCCGCACTTCTTCTTCTGGCTTGTGCCAAGTGCCTGAGGCACTGGGCTGGGGAAAGCCATTGGATGCCTCCTGTGGTGAAGGCATTTTGGTGCCGTTGTTATAGACAGACATGCCAGCGGGCTGGTCTTGGTGGCACAGGCTGGAGACTAGGAAGAGAGGGAAAGCATGTGTTTATTTCTTCATACTGGAGGAAAAAACCTCTCTTAACAACTTACAGTTAACTTAAAATTAACATCAGTGTGGGGTAGATAATTTCACCAGGATCACACTCTGGTTGTGGTCACACAACACACTTAATTGATGAATTACTGATGACTGAATTCATTTCTGAATATCAAAAATACATTGAACTTGAACCAAACAAGATTTGCACAACAGGCTAAGCCACAAACAAACAACCCAAGTGTACTATGTAGATTCAACTACAACCTTTAACTGACCTGGTTAAGTGTGTTGAATTCACACAGCCATAATGCTTTTAAGGACCAAAAGAGAGCCAATAATGAATAATGCTGTGTAGGTGGGATTGTTTCACACATGTGGGCAGAGCTGAGATTTCACTATTCTCCCTGGCTTTGAGGGTTTTTCCTTTCTTCCTCTGACCTAGTAAATCTATTTTATTTTGCTGCCTAAAAAATGTGAGGAAATAGCCCATTCTCGGTAATCATGCTGCCAAACATTGTGGCAAACATCTCCAGGGATAGAAAAGAAAAGAAAAGAAAAGAAAAGAAAAGAAAAGAAAAGAAAAGAAAAGAAAAGAAAAGAAAAGAAAAGAAAACACTGTTGTCTTTTCTGCATTAATTTTCTTTTTTTGTCTTTTTCTCTTTTTTTGGTGCCTTCAAGTCAGTGTTGATTCCTGGCGACAGCCTGGACAAGCCCGTGCAGTTTTCTTGGCAGCATTTTCGGAAGTGGTTTGCCATTGCCTCCTTCCTAGGGCTGAGAGGGAGTGACTGGCCCAAGGTCACCCAGCTGGCTTTGTGGCTAAGGCAGGACTAGAACTCACGGTTTCCCGGTGTCTAGCCTGGTGCCTTCA
This sequence comes from Charina bottae, assembly GCA_023362775.1. NCBI lineage: Eukaryota > Metazoa > Chordata > Lepidosauria > Squamata > Charinaidae > Charina > Charina bottae. The sequence goes on along the minus strand of JALMGJ010000001.1, from coordinate 99,450,946 downwards.
CCACTACACCAGACTGGCTCTCTCTGCACGGAATGACTGGGCATGTTTGAAAGGGAAGAGGTAACTGCTTCTTTGGAAGATTGGGAACTGCTGCAGACTAAGCACCTTTGCAATTTCTCATTAGCAGCATAGAATGCTGCTACTCAATCTAAGGGCAATTCTGCACTGCAGCTCAAGCTGCTTGTCTTCCATACCCCTTAAGCTGTAGCTTGAATCATGTCAACTGGATTTCTATTTTCTCAGTGGAAACGTTAGTAAGGGAATCCTTAAATATGTTTCTAGGTGGCTGTGTGACCTTGCACCTGGGGCTAGGTCATGGTTATTTTGAGATGTTATTTCTAAGTCCCTTTATCATCTAAAGGAGGATCGTTAAGATCCCCATGCTGCTGTTGAGCTTGCGAAATGGTCTTAATCTTCCTAGGCACAGAAGACAAAGCGGGGAGGAAAATAGGGGAAAGATTGTGCCTGAGGCATAATGACCGCATACTGAGGATGTAGCAGAAGCTACAGCTGGCATGGGCAGGGATGAGGGCACCATGTTATGCACATGTGACCCTACTGCTTCATGAGCTGCACTGGTTGCCAGTTGGCTTCTGATTGCAATTCAAGGTGCTGGTTATCACCTTTAAAGCCCTTCATGGCATAGGGGCTGGCTACCTGAGGGACCACTTATTTCCAGTTGGGTCTGCTCATCCAATCCGGTCCAGCAGGGTGGGTGCGCCCCAGGTCCTGTCCATTAAAGAATGTCATCTCGTGGGACCCAGGAAGCGCACCCACTCTGTTGTCATTCCTGCTCTCTGGAATGATCTGCCCCCAGAGATCCATATGGCTCCCATCTTTGCACTATGCAGGAAACCACTGAAGACCTGGTTGCTCTTCCAGAACTTGGGGGCATGGGGGCTGTGCAGCCCCTTTTTGTTTTGTTGTGCTTAGTTTTGCCCTAGTTGGGTTTGAACTGTTTTGGTCTTGTTGTTGTAGTTGGCTCTTCTGGTCCATTTGTTTTACTTACACACACACACACACACACACACACACACACACACACACACACCAGCTTTTCAGTTGTCGTGCTGCCCAGACTCACGTAGGAGTTGAGCGGCTTATACATTAAACAAACTTCAGAAATTCCAGCCTGGATTGCAGTGGGTTGGCAACAGGGCAAGCCAGTGTCCAGTCCACCGCCAGCTCTCATTGGAAGCCCCTCTGCTTCTTGCCCTCCCCATCCATGCAAGGCAATCCTCACTGGCTGGCTTCTGTGTGGACGACCTACCAGTGCTGCCTTTTCCTTTTCGGGATTGCTCTCCTCTCACTAGTCCCTGGGCCTTTTCTTTCCTTTCCCAGATGTTTGCACTTGTGGATGCTTTCCCAGATGTTCTCCTTTGACACTAACACAGGCCCTTTCTTTTTTTCTTTTTTCTTTTCCCCCCTTACTGTAGCATCATAGCTCTGAAACTTCAGTAATCAAAGCCAACAGTATGTCCTTCTATAGGTCCATGGAAACTTGGTAGCAATGAAGAACTGAGAGTTCAGCTTCATAGAAGCAAAGTAGCAACAGTCCTACCTTGCAACGTGAAGGTATTTAGATATAGAGAAGGGAAGGGAAACTTTGGAGAACTTTTGGCAGGGGGTGGGAAAGCAAAGGGTACATGCTTCACCCAGCCTGGGCAGAAACCAGAAGGGAGACGTAAGGGCTGAATGGTGCACGAGCTTCTAGGGTTGATTGACCTATGTTCATTGACTTAACAGGTCGTCACCGGGTCAACTGCAAGATTACTTAAAAATCTGCCGCTGCCAACCAGCAGAGAACTGAGCAGCCCACCAGCCCAGGTTGAAACGGCTACGCAGCGCAGTGACCAAGGGGAGGGGCAATGCCGGGCACTGCAGCCAATCAGAGCTGGGGCTGCTACTAGAATGGAACCATGCACTGGAGAACATCTGCTCTGAAGGGCTAAGACCCCTTGGGTCAGGAAAGAGCAGGTTTGGATGGCAGATGGAAACACCCTGGCCATGGGCTGGGAGGTGGGGGAGGACGATGTCGTCTTTTCCTGCACTCAGGAAGTGGCGAGTGGCCCATACTGGTGGTGGGCCAGCAGAAAGTGCGGATCTGCCCTAAGTCAACGTTTCCTACACTCATTGGCAATGGTGTTCCAGGGCTTCAGAGACAGATGTTCCCAAGCCCAGGCCTGCAAACGATGGGAATGGACTCTGGAAGTGTGGCATTCAACCCTGGTGCTCTGCCATTGAGTCAAAGGTTCCATAACCCTCATATTAATAGCTATCCCTCTGGATGACATACTGTATCACAACTAAAACCTTGTGGGACAGATGTGTGAATTCAGTGGCACTGATTGTTCAGCTTCTCATGGCTTACTGGCCATGTGTAACCATGTGTAATTCTCTAGTGTAGCCAGAGAATTAAGGATTGTCTCTGTGTCACCTTCCCTTCTGCCTTTCTTCCAAGGCGCGCACACACATAGCGTGCACATGGTCTTGGACTCTCTTTCTGATAGGATGTACTGAGCTAGATACTAGGCTTTGCTTTTCCTTAGAATGTATTTCCTATAAATAAATATCCTTTCTGTTATAGTGATAAAACCTGTTTCACTAATAATTATTCAGGTAAAATTATTGCTCTCGGGAACATGCACATGCACACTCAGAATGCTTCATCCAAAAAAAAAAAAAAAAGACTGGGAGGAAGGAAAATCAAAGACACGTGAAATTAGAGAGCTAAGAAATGACCATGACAATCAATAAATCAAAACATCTTCAAATGTACATAGTAGTAAGGTCATGCAGGGAGGGCATGCTTCGGACACCATCAATGAAGGAATTTCATTTGGCGGGGTCCAGGAGGCGTGCCTTCTCTGCGATAGCACCCGCCCTGTGGAATATCTTGCCCCCGGAGGTGAGGCGGTTGCCCTCGCTCCTGGCCTTCCAGAGGTCTTTAAAGACCTGGTTCTGCCGCCTTGCTTGGGACGAAGGAAGGGATAGTTCCTCCTGGGGGTTGTTGGCTTAGTAATATCCTCCTTTTAAGATCTCACCATCCTCTGGATTTTTTTCTATTTATTATTATATTGTATTTTAAGATTTATAGGTTTTTAATTTTAATATTATTATTGTAAACCGCCCAGAGTCTACTGCTGTAGAGATGGGCGGTGATAAATTTGACAAACAAACAAACAAACAAACAAACAAATAAATAAATAAATAAATATAACATCTGAGAATCAGTTGTTATTGAAACATTGAGTGGTTCTTGAGTGCCCACTTAAACAGAGGATCTGCTTAAGGAACACATGCCACATCTTGAATGCCACCGTGGAAAAGGCCCTGTCTCTCACACATTTTGTTGTTCTTGTTCAGTCGTTTAGTCGTGTCCGACTCTTCGTGACCTCATGGACCATAGCACGCCAGGCCTTCCTGTCCTCCACTGTCTCTCGGAGTTTACTCAAATTCATGTTTATTACATCAGTGATGCTATCTAACCATCTCATCCTCTGCCGTCCCCTTCTCCTTTTGCCTTCAGTCTTTCCCAGCATCAGGGTCTTTTACAGTGAGTCCTCTTTTCGCATTAGGTGGCCAAAGTATTTGAGCTTCAGCTTCAGCATCTGTCCTTCCAATGAGCAGTCAGGGTTGATTTCCTTTAGGATTGACTGGTTTGACCTCCTTGCAGTCCAAGGGACTCTCAAGAGTCTTCTCCAGCACCACAGTTCGAAAGCATCCATTCTTCGGCGCTCAGCCTTCCTTATGGTCCAACTCTCACAGCCATACATTACTACTGGAAAAACCATAGCTTTAACTATACGGACCTTTGTCGGCAAGGTGATGTCTCTGCTTTTTAATATGCTGTCTAGGTTTGCCATAGCTTTCCTCCCAAGGAGCAAGCGTCTTTTAATTTCATGGCTGCAGTCACCGTCTGCGGTGATCTTGGAGCCCAAGAAAATAAAATCTGTCACTGCTTCCATTTCTTCCCCTTCTATTTGCCAGGAAGTGATGGGACCAGATGCCATGATCTGGGTTTTTTTAATGTTGAGTTTCAAGCCAGCTTTTGCACTCTCCTCTTTCACCCTCATCAAGAGGCTCTTTAGTTCCTCTTCGCTTTCTGCCATTAGGGTGGTATCGTCTGCATATCTGAGGTTGTTGATATTTCTCCCGGCAATCTTAACTCCGGCTTGTTCACACATTTACCACTATGGAAATTCAAAAAAAGGGCTCCCAAAGCCCACATTCAACACTTGAGGAGCTTGGAATCAGAATGATTCATGTATTATTTTGCTCTCAAGCCATCAAGACTGCTTTTCCCAACCTGATATACTCTGGTATGTTACCCTTTAATCCCTATGATGGCTGGGAGATTATGGAATCTCAAATATAACACATGAAAAACACCAGTTAAGGGAGGCTGCATTAGTTGCCTTTAAAGTTTAAGCACAGCACTCTAATCCTAGGTGCCAACAGATATCCAGTGCTAAAAGAACTGATCTGAATTGATCCCTGATACTGACACTGAGAAATATACCCAACAAAAGAAACTGGCATAAATTTGTTGTTGTTGTTGTTCAGTCGTTCAGTCGTGTCCGACTCTTCGTGACCTCATGGACCATAGCACGCCAGGCCTTCCTGTCCTCCACTGTCTCTCGGAGTTTACTCAAATTCATGTTCATTACATCGGTGATGCTATCTAACCATCTCATCCTCTGCCGTCCCCTTCTCCTTTTGCCCTCAGTCTTTCCCAGCATCAGGGTCTTTTCCAGTGAGTCCTCTCTTCTCATTAGGTGGCCAAAGTATTTGAGCTTCAGCTTCAGCATGAGCAGTCAGGGTTGATTTCCTTTAGGATTGACTGGTTTGACCTCCTTGCAGTCCAAGGGACTCTCAAGAGTCTTCTCCAGCACCACAGCTCGAAAGCATCAATTCTTCGGCGCTCAGCCTTCCTTATGGTCCAACTCTCACAGCCATACATATGAGCCAAATCAGAGTGTTGGAATTTCAGAATCAAAATTGGATTTCTTTGGAGAGAATAATACTGAATGGGGGCAAGAGAGAGCAGAGATCAGAGCGAGAGTTTATTGATTAGAATACATGAGGTTAATATAAAATTAACTCAATCCTATTGCAAGCCATCAATCAGAAACCCACATCTTTAAAACTGCTGCATATCAGTAACCAAAAAGAGTCAAATGCTGATGGCTATATATCACATTTTGTCAAAACCTGGTTGCCACAATTCAGCTATTGTCAATTAGAACAGTTGCAAAACCTTTGTATGACAAGTTTTTTTTTCCGGCCACTCAATCGTGTCCGATTCTCGGAGACAGCATCGACTAGTCCTTGCAGTTTTCTTGGCAAGATTTCCGAAGTGGTTTGCCATTGCCTCCTTCCTAGGGCTGAGAGAGAGTGACTGGCCCAAGGTCACTCAGCTGGCTTTGGGCTTAAGGCAGGACTAGAACTCTCGGTCTCTTGGCTTCTAGCCTGGTGCCTTAACCACTACACCAAACTGGCTCTAACAGGATAAGTATGACAAGTAGGTCTGATTAAAAAGACCCATCTACTTTTTTTTAATGAATTGATTCCCACTCCCATCTTCTCTTGTCTTATCCAGTCTTAAGTCACGAAGTTTATTTTCATCTTAATAAAAATCAGCAATAGCTGAGGAAGGGACGGGAGATGGCATCCAAGAAGTGCTGAGAAAGTATCTGCAACCTCATGATGTATACCAGTGTTCTCAACCTTGGCAACTTTAAGTTGTGTGGACTTCAACTCCCAGAATTCCCCAGCCAGCCAACTTCCATCAATTCTGGGAGTTGAAGTCTACACATCTTGTTGCCAAGGTTGAGAAACACTGGTGTATACAGTGCTGCAAAATAATTTAAACTAGGTTGTTTTAAACAGGTTGAAACATCTGCTGATGACCTCAAGAGAGATTGGAACTGCTATTCTCACAATTTCTAGTCAGCTGAAGGTCAATGGAGGGTCCAAAACTTGGAAACTGCATCTCTAACCCAACAGAGATGCCAAATTGGGAAAGACGATGGTTCTTTCCACATGTGGGGGATTGTGTCCCCAAGGTACCTGCAGCAACAGTCACTGGCTTCACTGATGGGTATGATCAGGCAATCAAAGCCATGCCCCTTTGTAATGTGTGTTGCATGCATTGCACAAAGTAGAGATGGGTAAGCCTATGATTCCCCAGTCATGTCCCCCCCCCCCCCATTTTGAAGCTTGGCCATTGCTGTGGATGCTCCTGTGATGTCCCCATAATATTGTGAGGGTTCTGAGGTTACAGCTCAGTTGCTGCTCCAAATAAAATTTATCCTACTTTTCAAGGTCCTCCTCCCTACACTTCAGGCGGCAGAGATCTATTGTACCCTTGTGCTATCCTCCAGTCCTCCACATTTGTATGGAGGTACAACTTCACCACTCTTCTCACATTGTGGCTTGCTGTTTTTGTTTTAATGCTCACCATGAAAAGAAACTAGAGTGAGCTAAGAATGAAGGCTGGGGTAAGCTGCCATGTTTTGCTCCTCCCTACTGGCCAGCTGTGTGTCAGCCCTTAAGAGGTTGTCCAGACAAGAAGCACCAGCCATAAGTACTAACACTACCTTTATTGTAAGGTTACATTAACAGAATCTTGCAAATCTGAAAGTACATCTCTCCCCCCTCACCTTTACAGTCCAAGAAACTAGGGAGGGTTCCTTCTGAGACGTTTGCTACACCCCCATTCCTTCTGTGGGCTAAGCTGCTGCTTATCTGATGGTTACCCAGTCTGATTTTCCTCCTGTCTCTCAAGGACATTCTCACAGACCACTACACTGTGGGAAGCACTGACCAGCAACATGGGAAGATGGAGCTCAGCCAGAGGACACTAGCCCCACGGCTATAAGAGAATGAGAGAGAGGAGGGTGGCTGTGTAGAGCTGCACTATTTTAAGGGATTGGATAGGACAACACACAGCTGTTTGGTAATATGTTGTCTTGGAAACTACATTCTTAGCCAATTGCTTTTAGATACAGGACCATGGTGGGAATCAGAGGCTCTGTCAGAAAGTTGCCAGGTCTTCCTAACCCCATACCATAGCTAAGAATGATGCGTGCGAGGAAGAGGAAGATAAGAGAGGCTGCATATTCAAGCAAATTGGGGGGGAAAGAACCCACACAGTGAGCTATCTTTCGCTTTTTCAAAATTAGCATTATTTTGGTAGGTACTGGCTACCAATATGTGCTCAATTTTTTACTCTCTGCTTCCACGTATGCTCAACTTGTATAATTGCAAATAAATACAAGTCAGCCAAAATCCCAACAAGCCTTCAGTGGCCTCTTTGAAAAGAGAAGGAAAGCTGGACAGGTTACATGACCCTGGACTTCCTTTCCTCATTTGAAGAACTGAAGTGAGCATAACCATTAATAACTTAGTGTTATCTTATCTTCATTCGTTTAATTTCTGCACGGCTTTAGTCCAACAGGGCTCTGCAAGATGGGCTGTTACAGTATCTTCATTCTCCCCTCCCTCAAGAGAGCAGATATTGTGGGATCGGAGTTCAAGCTTAAGCTTTTTAGCCTTTGTTACAACCCACCACTTCAGATCTTTGCCTGCAATCACTTTGTTGCAAAGAGCTGAGCTCCGCTGAAGCTGCGAAGTGCTTGGCTAATGCTCCTGGTGTGGGACTCAAGGACTTCCTTCTTCCATTTCTGTTTTCCTCTGCAACCCATTAGACATCAAAAGTTTCCTGCTGACTGGTATTCAATAGGAAGGAAGGAAGAATGGGACTCTTTCCATTGTGGGCCCATCATTGTACAGTTTCTAATATCACACAAATCTCTGGCTGCTTAAAAGAAACCCAGGGAAGCCATACTGAGATCATGTGTTCTATTTGCTGATTATATGTTATCACATATTTGCAGTTAGCTTGCTTTTTCCTTTAGCAAAAGAATGAAGGTGGCAAGATTTCAAAAGGTGAGATTCAAAGGACGGATTTTCTCATTCGGCAAGTGGAGCTGAGCTGTACTACTCAGCTAGCAGGTTGTTTTGCATCTGCAGCAGCTGTGACAAGATTCAGAATGTTCCATACAGACTAGGACCGTGCACAAATGTACTCTAATCTGCTTCAAGCCAAAGGCTAGTGCAGGCTATGCTAATTAAAGAAGCCGAGCAAGGGAAACAAAAGCCAAGCAGAAGGAAATCAGGCTGGGCGGACAGCCTCTGGTCCAGGAGCCTTATCGACATTCTTCTCAGCAATCAGAAACTGTGACTGGGCTTCTGGTTTGGAAACACAAGCGGTTGAGATCCTTCTGGGAATTTTGTTTAGATGTTTTATGAGCTTCTTATTATGGGAGCTGTAATTGCTTGTATCACCCGCATGCATGATGCTCCCCATTCCTACTCTTTGCTTTAGACTCAATGGAAGACAAGATGCTTCATTTTCCTTGCTTCCGCAGAACAAAAGATGCTAATTTCCCAGCTCAATCATTCACTTTGCAGTGCACCAGGAGCAAAGTTTCAGGCAAAGAAGGGTGTAGGGCAAGAGGAAGGAGATTAGAATAAATATGAATGAATGAATGAATGAATGAATGAATGAATGAATGAATGAATGAAAGAAAAGACCCAAGTAAAATGAAAATACCCAGTAGCCCAAGAAGAAAAAACAGGAGTTATCTACAACATACAGTGTAAGGACTGTAGCAGCCACTATGTAGGACAGACAGGCAGAAAACTAGCAGAGCGCATCCATGAACACCAACTAGCAGTCAGAAGACACGATGAAAACTCCTTAATCTCACAACGCATGGCCAGACTCAACCATACTTTCAACTGGGAAACTGTGAGCATCTTAAACCAAGCCAAATCCAAAAACATAGAGAATTCCTAGAAGCTTGGCACTCAGACAAGGCAGCCATCAACAGACACATAGAGGTAAACAACATTTACATACCATTCATAAGAGACAATAGAAAAGCCAGAAGACCAAAACACCTCCTTGCCAGCAATCAACACCCAGTTATGCAAAGATTAACACCAGGATTAGCACCAGAAGAACAATCAAACAGCACAATATACCTTTATCAAGGAACTATTAACTCAGTCAATCAACCAAGCAGCAAACAACAGCCCAATCAAGGAACTCCTAAGGAGAGAACAACACCTCCACCAACACAGGCAGGACAAGCCAGGGTATATAAACAGAGAGCAAGTCCCACTCCCTTTTCGCACTGAAGATGTTGCCTAGTCTGGCAATGAAAAGTCTGCAAGAAAACAACAAGGCTCAGAGAGCACCAAGGACTCCACGGACGGACGGACGGATGGACGGAAGGAAGGAAGGAAGGAAGGAAGGAAGGAAGGACACTGTGCACCAGGAGGTACAGTACTTGGTTCCCAAAGGGAAGACACCAGTTAGGGAGAGAAATAAGGGCCCCAAAGAAAGTGTCATTCACACTGCAGTGAAGGAGGGACTCATCAGAAAGTGAAGATATTAAGCTGGGAGTCTATTTTTAGTCTGCAATACTGTTTTATCAGAGTTGCATTCTTGTGCAGAAAGTTGTTTAATCTCTGCCAGAGACTTGGGATCTGCTTTGTAACTTTTGATTATTTCTTGAGTATATGAGCTAGCCAGGAGAAGGGATAGGCAACCAGGAAAAAATGGTGGCTGGTCTTTACAAAAAGCAGCAATTTCTTCCAAATCAAACTGCCCCTACCATCAGCCCCTCAAGGTGGTTTCTAGAAAGCTAGATGTAACAACTCACCTTTTTGTCTCTATAAGCCATTCAGGGACAGGAGTCCAGCACAAAATGGTTGTCCTTCGTACAGCTACTCTGTTGTTATTCTCCATTGCCATGGCTTCCTTAATGCTACCTTATGAGTTTGTGATTGAAATTCACTCAGGGAGCTTTTCAATTCATAGGTTATACTTCCAGGCATGATGTGACATCAGTCTCATCATGAGGGACAGAAAGGGATTTGGAATCAACAATGATCAGAGAGGCAGGGTAGCTAGGTTCTCATAACACAGACGACTAGGTTAAAATGGGTTCAGGTAGTTTCTGGTTCAGCAGGCTGGGGAAATTCAGCTATTGTCTGAGCACGTTGTCTGATCAGGCAACCATGTAAAATCATAATCTGGACTGTTTGAGCACAGCAGGGTATGTGAACTAGCTTTAACTCTGATTACATTGTGTGTGAGAGAGGGAATCAGCCAGTTTGGGCAAACTCAGAAAGTGGCTTAATTCAGTATATTGTGCCTCCAAATCTGAGAACGCTGACTATGTCCAGCAAAATCTGGGATTAATTTCCTACACAGTAAGAAGCCAGTTTGGTATAGTGGTTAAGGCATCAGGCTAGAAACCAGGAGACTGTGAGTTCTAGTCCCACCTGAGGCACAAAGCCAGCTGGGAGACCTTGGGCCAGTCCCTCTCTCTCAGCCTTAGGAAGAAGAATGACCCGTCAAATACCACTTCCAAAAAATCCCTTGCCAAGAAAACTGCAGGGACTTGTCCAGGCAGTCCTGGGGAGTCAACACTCACTTGAAGGCACACACACAAAAAAATCCTTTTGGGGAGAGTGGGGGTAAACAGATTGGTTGTGAGAAAGTAATACATAGATTAGCACTATTGATTAGATCAATGATAAGAAACCTGTGATTTTAGGGCCACACACAGCCCTTGTCCCCTTAATGGTGCCTTTGGGTTCTTCTCTGGCCATGATTGTTGAAAACATAATCTCCTGCCATTTTGAGGTGGGGGATGGATGAAAGCTAGCATAAACCTTTAAATCGCCAGACTGAAGTTTAAAAACAAGTACTCCTACTTCCTGCTATTCTGGGCCATCTGTGTGATGTGGCCTTCCTCACTTTGCGGCCCACTGCCCCCATCCCCTGGGATGACCGTGCCTAAGAATCATGCAAGTAGTGCTCCAGCCAGTTTGACACAGGGAAAGCCAGAATCTAGCCCCCGCCTCCTTGTACAAGGGGGCATTTACTGTATGTGCCATGCCCGCCAGCTGGCTTTCTTGCTGGATTCTGAGTTCTGGGAATATAGCAGAGGAATAAACAAGCATTTCTAAAAATTAGGTGTTTCTGTGGCAAGGAAGATTCATTGGAGATGAGAAGAGCCTTCTGTAATGTGGGATCTAGCCTCCTCTACAACCCCAGACCCTGAGCCAGGGAAAGCTATTCTGCTAATGAGCTAATTACTCCAGGGGGCATGGCTTATTTGTGTGGTGACTTGGTGAAGCTAACTCCAAACATAAGACACCAGAATCATTTTCTCAGTGCCAGTGTATGGCAATGCACCTTGTTCCCAAAATGACTACTAAATCAGCCTTCCTTCAGCAGGAACCCTGCAGAAATGTATGATTCTAGCTCCATGCTGGATGGCAGTGATGGGATACATGGAAGGCACTGGGTTGAGAAAGCTGGATTAGATGCTTCTGTAGGCAGATGGTAAGCACACTTCAGACTTGACTGATTTTGTTTCTGTTTTTAACAGAATCCTAAGATCCACCAACCATGGACAGATGCAAAATACTGGTTAAGAACCCTTTCCCACAATAATCCACTCATGCTTTTCCTTTCAAGCATTCTGTCTGCAACCTAATTTCTTTAGATGTTGGGGACAATATTTTTAACTCCTGTCAGATGAAAGCCATGGCCAGAAACTTTGCCCAGCTTCAGTTGGTGTGCCAGTTATAACCCTACCTAAACCAGGATGCCCCTTCATGGATCACTGCCTTGTCATGGTGAAGGGGCTTGCATAACTCAATGAAGTCAGGTCAAGAAGAACAGGTCATGACGGAGAGTTTTGACAAAACGTGGTCCAAAACTGGAGGAGGGAATGGCAAACCACTCCAGTATCCTTGCCAAGAAAACCCATGGACAGTATCAAAAGGCTAAAAGATATGACGCCGGAAGATGAGCCCCTCAGGTCAGAAGGTGTCCAAAATGCTACTGGGGAAGAGTGGAGGGCAATTCCGAGTAGCTCCAGAAAGAGTGAAACGGCTGGGCCAAAGCCGAAAGGACGCTCAGTTGTGGATGTGTCTGGAAGTGGAAGGAAAGTCCAATGCTGTAAAGAACAATATTGCATAGGAACCTGGAATGTAAGATCGTAGTCGGACACAACTAAACGACTGAACAACAACAAACCAGGATGCCCTGAATACGATAACTCATGACTTGAGCCTCTTGATTACCACTTGGCTAGACTACTGTAACAGACTTTATGTGCAGTTGCTTTTGGAGATGACTTGGAAGCTGCAGCTGGTACAAAATGCAGCAGCCAGTCTGCTGGTGGGACAGACTATTGCAGAATACCACCAATATTGAAGTCATGGCACTGGTTACCACTAAGCTTCCAGGCCTAAATCAAAGTTCTGGTTATACACAGTATTTTGTATTGTTCAGTCATTTAGTCGTGTCCGACTCTTCATGACCTCATGGACCATAGCAAGCCAGGCCTTCCTGTCCTCTACTGTCTCCCGGAGTTTACTCAAATTCATGTTTGTTACATCGGTGATGCTATCTAACCATTTCATCCTCTGCCGTCCCCTTCTCCTTTTGCCTTCAGTCTTTCCCAGCATCAGGGTCTTTTACAGTGAGTCCTCTCTTCGCATTAGGTGGCCAAAGTATTTGAGCTTCAGCTTCAGTATCTGTCCTTCCAATGAGCAGTCAGGGTTGATTTCCTTTAGGATTGACTGATTTGACCTCCTTGCAGTCCAATGGACTCTTAAGAGTCTTCTCCAGCACCACAGCTCGAAAGCATCCATTCTTCGGCGCTCAGCCTTCCTTATGGTCCAACTCTCACAGCCATACATTACTACTGGAAAAGCCATAGCTTTAACTATACGGACCTTTGTCGGCAAGGTGATGTCTCTGCTTTTTAATATGCTGTCTAGGTTTGCCATAGCTTTCCTCCCAAGGAGCAAGCATCTTTTAATTTCATGGCTGCAGTCACCGTCTGCGGTGATCTTGGAGCCCAAGAAAATAAAATCTGTCACTGCTTCCATTTCTTCCCCTTCTATTTGCCAGGGAGTGATGGGACCAGATGCCATGATCTGGGTTTTTTTAATGTTGAGTTTCAAGCCAGCTTTTGCACTCTCCTCTTTCACCCTCATCAAGAGGCTCTTTAGTTCCTCTTCACTTTCTGCCATTAGGGTGGTATCGTCTGCATATCTGAGGTTGTTGATATTTCTCCCGGCAATCTTAACTCCAGCTTGTGATTCATCCAGCCTGGCATTTCTCACGATGTACTCTGCATATAAGTTAAATAAGCAGGGTGATAATATACAGCCTTGTCGTACTCCTTTCCCAATTTTGAACCAATCGGTTGTTCCATGTCCGGTTCTAACTGTTGCTTCTTGACCCACGTACAGGTTTCTCAGGAGACAGGTAAGGTGGTCTGGTACTCCCATCTCTTTAAGAATTTGCCACAGTTTGTTGTGATCCACACAATCAAAGGCTTTAGCGTAGTCAATGAAGCAGAAGTAGATGTTTTTCTGGAACTCTCTTGCTTTTTCCATGATCCAGCAAATGTTGGCAATCTGATCTCTAGTTCCTCTGCCTCTTCGAAACACAGCTTGCACTTCTGGTAGTTCTCGGTTCACATACTGCTGAAGCCTAGCTTGTAGGATTTTGAGCATAACCTTGCTGGCATGTGAAATGAGCGCAATTGTACGGTAGTTTGAACATTCTTTGGCATTGCCCTTCTTTGGAATTGGAACGTAAACTGACCTTTTCCAATCCTGTGGCCACTGTTGAGTTTTCCAAATTTGTTGGCATATTGAGTACATACACCAGGACTTTCCAAAGTTTTCCCGTGGCGACACACCAACCGCCCTTGGTGTGTCGCCGCGGGAAAACCCGGAAGTTCCACCGCCGCGGCAGCGCGCAAAAAGCCGGAAGCGCTGCTGCCGCTTTCGGTCTTTGCGCACCGCCGCGGCTGCGGCACCTTCGGATTTTCATGTGTCGCCGCGGGAAAGCCCGGTGCGGGCGGGGGCGTGCATGGCGGCGGCAGCCTCCGCTAAAACGCGGAAGCACCAATGGCGCGCCGGTGCCGCCGCCGCCGTGCACACCCCCGCTGCCACTTCCGGGTTGTGTGGCGACACAGCCGACTGTGTGTGGCGACACACTTTTGTGTCGCGACACACAGTTTGGAAAGCTCTGGCATACACAGTACAAAGCCCTAGACAGGGTAGAGCTGGGAAAAATCAGGTTGCCAGAATTGGGTTTACTTGTCTGGTCCAAATATCTAGGAAGGGCCTGCTGAGGATCACAGCCCCTCAAGAGGTAGATGGGGTGTAGGCCAGAATGCAATCCTTTTCAGGACTAGCTCTAGTGGTCTCCAACAGTTTTCCCCTGGAAGTACATCTGAACCCACCATTCCTGGTATTCTGTAAGACTGTTAAAAGTGTCCCATTTGGACATACTCTGAATGATACTGGCCAATACGATCTTATTTAGGTTTGTTTATATCTTGGTGTCTTACCCTGCTTACCCTATATAACACCCAGAATCTCAATTTTTACAAATATTGGAAATAAATACATGTTTTTGCTCACCCCCTGCAGAGATCTTGGGAAAGCCTTTCCTAACCAGGTGTTTTCCAGATGTATAGGGACTGCAGCTCCCAAATTCCCAAGCTCTGGCAATAGTGGTTAAAACTTCTGGGAGATTCAGCCCTACCACATCTGGAAGGCACCAGGCTGGGGAAGGCTGATAGAATCGGATTTCTTTTGCTTGCTGATCATACCAGTTTTGGTTTTGTCACTTTACCACTTTCCTTTTAGCAATACCAATCAAATATCACTTCTTCCCTCTGCCCTACCTCTGTCCCACTTTATATTTTGGTAGAGCATTTATTTTAAGGCATAGACAATTCAATCAACATCATTCTATTGTTTTGTATTTAAGGCTGTCTGCTCATTAAAGATCTTTTTAGCTGATTGATCACCTGTCTTCAGGTTGATTAATTAAGTAAATTTAAATCAACATGTCCATTATTAAAGCTTCACTGCAGCTGCCTTTTACTGATCTCAAAGGAAGTATGAAATGACTTTCAATTTAAGAAGCAAAACATGCATATGATAAGGCCATCCTTAAAAATACAGTATATACCCTGCTTAAAAATATATACCACATAGCCAGTTTGGTCTAGTGGTTAAGGCAGAGCTTTCCAAACTGTGTGTCGGGACACATTAATGTGTCGGCTGCAGTGTCTGGGTGTCGGCTGCAGTGTCTGGGTGTGTCGTGGCTGCTGCTGCCTCTGAGCCCTGCCAGGATTCCGCGCAGGTCCTAGTGCCGGCCTTGTGCCTGGCTGCCTCCAAACCCGCTGTGATTCCGCGCAGGTCCTAGTGCCTGCCTTGTGCCCTGCTGTAAGAGTGTGTCGTGAAATGATGCATGTCTAAAATGTGTGTCACCAACATGGAAAGTTTGGAAAGCTCTGGGTTAAGGCAACGGGCTAGAAACCAGGAGACTGAGAGTTCTAGTCCCACCTTAGGCATGAAAGCCGGCTGGGTGACCTTGGGCCAGTCACTCTCTCTCAGCCCAACTCACCCCACAGGGTTGTTGTGGGGAAAATAGGAGGAGGAAGGAGTATTTGGTATGTTCGCCGCCTTGAGTTATTTATAAAAAAAATAAAAATAAAGGCGGGATAGAAAATAAATAAATTAATAAATTAAAATAGCTTCCAGGGACAAACAAGTGTGCTCTTAACCCTTGGCCTGATAAAATAGCTCTCACTGATGAATTAACTAACACTAACCTTTGTTTAATTAGCAGATTATTTCATTGATTCCAGGTTGTAGCTCTAATTCATTATGTCACAATATTTAACCTGAAAGAAGAGGAAAAATGGTGCCCATTTGACCATTCAGACAGATTGGGGGGAGAGGGGGGAGAGAGACAGAAAGTTAAAGGATGGTTCTTAGTGGATCTAGCATGGCGCCTGAAAGGAGTAAAACCTAGTAGTCTTAGATGGATATAGAACAATATTTCTCAACCTCAGCAACTTTAAGACGTGTGGACTTCAATTCCCAGAATTCCCCAGCCAGCATGCTGGCTGGGGAATTCTGGGAGCTGAAGTCCACACGAAGTCGAGAAGCACTGATACAGAAGCTGACACCTGATGAATTAGCAAGAAAGCTTGGCTGAGAGAGATACTTGAAGGGCTTGCTGGACATGAATACAGGCCAAGGGAAAGGTAGAAGTTCTCTTAAGACAAGCAGAGAAGAACTTGATACTCTATTTTGCACCCCTCTTCTTCCTGTGTTCTATTTTTTTCTTTAAAGCCCAGAGCAGGAAATTAAAATATGACACTTTACATTAACTCTCAAGCCCCAATTCCTACAACTATAACAATACTCTGAGGAAAAAGACTGGCCCCGAGAAGCTTATGAAATCAAGTTCCCACAGCTTTACTTAACCAATCAAAATAATGCCACTAAGGAAAGCAATTTCACCCCTGCAACACCTCCCATTTTTTACAGCTTATACTACAACTACCTAATCTTATTTTGTAGTTTTTAATAATTTGTGAGATCAGAGTTATAGAAATATTAAGAGATAAATGAACTGAAAAACTTGCAGTAGAAAAAATGCTGCTTTTATTTTAAAACAAGGAAACAGAAACTTAACTTTTCAGCCTTCCCCAGCCAGGGAAGCACATGGCTTAATTAACATAGCAGTGATGTACAAACCTTCTGTCTTTTCCCCACCACCTTTAATAACTCCTAATTCGACACTGTGGTGCTGGAGAAGACTCTTGAGAGTCCCTTCGACTGCAAGGAGGTCAAACCAGTCAATCCTAAAGGAAATCAACCCTGACTGCTCATTGGAAGGACAGATGCTGAAGCTGAAGCTCAAATACTTTGGCCACCTAATGCAAAGAGAGGAGTCACTGGAAAAGACCCTGATGCTGGGAAAGACTGAAGGCAAAAGGAGAAGGGGACGGCAGAGGATGAGATGGTTAGATAGCATCACCGATGTAATGAACATGAATTTGAGTAAACCCCGAGAGACAGTGGAGGACAGGAAGGCCTGGCGTGCTATGGTCCATGAGGTCACGAAGAGTCGGACACGACTAAACGACTGAACAACAACAACAACAACAACAAATATGCCTACGGGAAGAAAGACATGCATTGCAATTCCCCTCCAAGATATACATGGCTCCTGGCAGACCCTGCCATGCACATCAACCTGGGCAAATGACTTTAATTGGGTGCACGCTGCTTGGGTCTAAAATGCCAGGTGCTGAAGTTCTCCCTATAAATTTCAATCTGAGAATGTGACATGCAATCCATTTCCCATATACTGACGCATTTTTGCTGATTAGCTGAACCCTGCCTCCCCGTAAAGGGATGTAAAAATTTATTCCTCTGAACAAGCAGAGATTGATGTCAGGGATGGAGAAAACCAGGTCTTTGATGGCTGTCTTGAAAAACCATGTTCCAAAAATGTACAGAGATCAGGCTCCTGTAAATGGTTACAATCACAGTCTAGTACAGATTGACAGCTAGCCAATATAGAGGAGAAGAATAATTCATAATCAGAAATCACACACACACTTATTTTAATTAGAGATGGGTGACAATTTTCATTTGAATCACAGCATGCAGGGAGGGGCAGTTTAACTCTTCTCTCCCCAGACATGATCCTGGTGAAATTGTCTTTTTATGACCTGCTATTAGGTTTAGGGGGAATCCCTCTCCCTCAGCAAAGCTTAGGGCAACAAAAGGAGGGGATTTTATTGTGAATGTGGCTGAGGTGGGAAGGCTTAAATTCTCCTTTCTGCATGATGGGCTCCAGATGAAAACTGTTGCCAACTGCAATGTCTATAGTTAATGGGGGGGGGGGGGAGAGAACTTTTTAATTTTTAATGATAGATTATGCATTGTGTGTAGTTGGATCCTCAAGTAGCAATGTTAAATTTACTTATTATGGAACAATCCCCATTGAACATAATCAGACTTTTAAATAAATCAAAAACACATAGAACTGGGCTGTATAGCCTATTTAAATCAGGGTTACCTCAAGTTCTGAGTTAATTGAATAGATTTTCCATAACTGACTGATCAGGTTTTACAATATTGCAGTATTTCTTCTTCACTATTAACTTGTTTGCTAATTTTCTCATATGTTCTTGTTTCTCATCTCATCTAAAGAACTGAGGACCATACTAATTTTTCTTTTCCGATCCTCTACATATAATTTAAAATCAAACACTTTTGCTCATATTTTAGATGAAGAAGAATTGCTAGGAGAATTGCTAGGAGGATTCTTAAAATTCAAATTCTGTTGGTTATGTGCTTTGTTTTTTGTCATGTCAATTATGAAATCCCTAAAGTCCTATCATTTGTAAGATGTAGTCAAATAGAGATCACCATTGCATGTCAGCAAATTACCTGTTAGCAGGTGTATAAATCAATTAAATAAAGAAATAAATAACCTACTAACTACTATTACATGTTCCTTATCAAATGTGAATACAATAATATGCTAGGTATTAAAGAATGTCCAGTACTTTCATAGATACATTCTAATGAGGTTGCTTTTATTATCACTGCTTGCTTCACAACACTTTTTAAAAATTATTTCAAAACCCCGAAACCAATAGCTGTTCTCTAATATCAGAAAATATCCTGCAAGTGTTAAAACATTCAGACATCTAGTGAATATTCAACATTTAGAAAAGATAATTTTGGGGAATAACTCATCTGAGTGCCTGTAGGAGGGCATCTATTTCCAAAAGATTTGCAGGCTTGCAGGGAGGAAAATTTTCTGTTTTCACACACACAGCACTCTATCCCTTCTCTAGTAATTCTAGAACAATCATTCTTATCTCCTGCTGAATCCACCTCAGTAAGTGGCTGATTGCTTAATTATATTCTGTCCTCCCTTCTTTTTGTGCATTGAGAGCAGGCTAAAGATATGCATAGTCAAAGCTGAGGCCAACAGGGTTAGACAGCTGTATTTATATTTCTCCCTGGTATTTGAGTGCTTCCTCAGAATTGGCTGAAAATTAGAAATGTGTTAGCCTGCATATGTCCCCAGCTTGTAATATGCCACCAACATGGATGAGGTTGCCATGTGTCACAGGCACAGGATGCTATTCAGGTGCATAATTGTGGGGGGGGGGGCAAAGGACTGCATCTGAATAATAAATCCTTGGGTGTGGCTTCCAGTAAAAAGGTAAAGGTTCCCCCCGCACAGTTGTGCAGTCGTGTCCGACTCTAGGGGCTGGTGCTCATCTCCGTTTGTTAGCCGAAGAGCCAGCGTTGTCCGAAGACGCTTCCACGGTCATGTGGCCGCATGACATGCGCGGAATGCTGTTACCTTCCCACCGAAGTGGTACCTATTCATCTATTTGCATTTGCATGCTTTCAAATTGCTAGGTTGGCAAGAGCTGGGGCTAGTGCGGGAGCTCACTCTGCATGCAGGGCTAGGGATTCGAACCGCCGAACTTGCGATCTACAAGCCTGGCGTCTTACCCGCTGAGCCACCACGCCCCTGTGGCTTCCAGAGCCCTTCCAAAAAAATTATCAAATTAAATTTTTTCATATGGTGGGGGCAGGGGTGATTAAATTGGTAGGAACCATCATATTTACACAATTGATTCACTTAACTTTATTTAAATGTAACCATATTTAGTTTGGGTTCTGTCCACCCACTTTTCACTGGATTCACATACCACATTAAAACCAGCTAATCTTGGATCCACAAAACACAATTGATATATTTGCAAAATAAGCCATGCCTAAGCATACTTGAGCATGGCTCAGCATGGTGCCATTCTTCACACAATGTGCTAAAGACAATAGCTCCCACAAGCCTCTAAGCCACAACCTAGCCGCCCCCATTTTAGCTTGGACTAGTCTGTTCTGCACGCCCAGTCCCTGTGTAACCTTCTTTCCTCCTGTATCCTTTTATAAGGTGTGAGTGTGTACCACATCAGGTGCTGAGTTGCTAGGAGACATTCAAGGGAAAGGTAGCAGTTGCTAAGTGCCCAAGGAACAAACTTAGTGACCAGGATGCTGAGAAATAATTAAGTCAACTATCCCAGTCTTCCCTCAAGCAAATTGGTTGAGGGGTGATGCCACTGCTGATGAACAGCAAGGAGAGAAGTAAACCATTCATGGAATCTGGCTTAGCCCTTGATCTCAGCACTTACAGAATTGCCAGAGAAAGCCAGAGAATTATAGGTACCTCTCCTAAACGATCCCAGGTTTAATTTTTCCTCTTTTACAACAAGCCCAGCTAAATAACTAGTATCACTGCTGGTGGGGAAACTTTATCCATCTCATTCCCAGTAAGTGCCAGTTCCTCCCTCCATTATATTTTATTTACACACCACCCTACTTAATAGGTATCCCAAACATATTTGTGTTTGTCTTTATCCATTTCAGTTCTTCCTGTGATGCTCCCACACATCTTGAGCTTCCTAGAGCTTCTCCTGTTGCCATGGCACCAGAGAAGGCTCTCACTTTTCTCCCCCCACAGCCTGCCTGAGCTAGGCCTGGTGGAATGGAAGGGTGCCCAGGTCACCTCGGCAACCAAGCTGAAATATCCCACCCCACTGGATGATGTGCCCCTGTTACCTTAGCAACCCACCTGCTGTTTCCTCCAGGGTAGTTTTTGTCCACCCACCTGTTCATTCCCCACCTGGATGGTTTCATTAGCTCCTTCCCCTGGCCCAGGTCATGCCATTCTCATCCCATATAGCAGGTGGGCATAATTCTGGTTTTGACAAGAACCTCAAATTCCAACATTGCCTCCAGAAGCAAAAGAGTGGCTTGAGGGAGGCCCCAGATGCAAAATGGCAGCTCAGATGCTAGAAACAAGTAGTTAATGCTGCATTCAGCTTTAAAAAGGCTTGAGTCTCTACAGTTGTCAACAAAATCAGATATCACATAGTTGTGATCAAGAGCACGGAGCATCTACCTGGGTGAGAAACTATTTATGCCAAATGCCCCTTGAACATTATTGCCACGGTTTTAACCAAGGATGGAAAAGCTTAACATTTAAAAGAAAGCAAGAGCAATGGCCCTAGTGTATGATATGGAAGTTGGATGGGATTTTGTCATACATGAGTGGGGCAAGGAATTTGGGAATTGGAGAGCTGGGTGTTTTGTTTTATAAATTATTTTAAGACTATTTAGGATTAGGCTGGTTTGGGGTGTGAGTTTCCCACTTTGCAAAGGAAGGAAAATATGGCAATGATTTTCAGCAGTTGTGGGTGAGGGGGATAGGTAAAAAAGTCAAGATAGCTGCCATGACCCTGCAACTGAGCCCTGCCCCTTTTTGCATGCATCAAATATGTGATGCACATAAAAGCGGGTGGGGCTTCAATCACATATTTATTTTATTTTATTTATTTTACAAATTTATATGGCCGACCAACTCACACATAGTGACTCTGGGCAGCTTACAAGATTAAAAAACAATAAAACACCCGGCAGCGGAAACAAGAATACTCTAAACTAGTCATTTAATCCCCAGGCACACTGACAGAATCACGTCTTTAGGGCCTTCCAAAAAGTCAACAAAGTAGGGAACAATCTTATCTCTCTGGGGGAATGAGATTCCATAGGGAGGGAGCCACCACAGAGAAGGCCCTTTTTCTTGGTCCCACCAGATGTACTGTACCTCCCTAATTGATGGGAATCAATTACACAGTCTTGATTTTTTGATTTGGCCCTTGGTTTCCCCTGGGGGTGTGTGATATTGGTGGCCACATAAAAGGGATCAATTGGCTACCTGAAATCCAAGAGCTTCAAGTTGCCTATTTTTGCAGACCATACAGGATAAGATGGGCAGCCTGCAGTTCCCAGCACCCAATTTTTGGCCCTAGTTCATACCACCATGTGTTGTTATACGCATGTCTCTTCTTGCATTTTTGCAAAGCACACCACTGTTGAAAAATTTACAAATCCCTTTCTAGAAGGCAGCAGATGGTAATTGGCTTTATATATCTTCACTGAAGGTCATCTTTTTTAGGGGTGATGTGAAGGATCTCTGTGTGAATGTATCAGAATGAAAGCATTTTTTCCCTCCCCAATCATCTCGCCTCCTGCTTCATAAGCTCAACAGCAGTACCTAATGTTCTATATCTTTAGATAGACAATGACTAATGCTACAGACCTTCTGAGGGGCAGAGAGATGCAGATGGATGATACTTCAAGTCAGTTATCCTCTCTGAGGAACTCCATTGGGCAGGGTAAGGTTGGATCATTTCTGACTGCTTAGATTGTATCCTTCAGGGTAAAATATTTTCAAGTGTTGACAAAAGTGGTAAGCTTCCATGCCGGTCAATGTGTGAAAGAGGAGGCGATAGATTCTGCATGCACATTTGCATCCCTTGGATATTCAATCTGTTTGCATAGCAACCAACCTGTAAAATCCAAGTTATTTGTAGGACTCCAGTACTGAAATGTTTTACAATCAATAATTACTGGTTAGCAAGACCTTAGTTATTTGCTAGAAAGCTGTTTCTTCCAGTCCTAGATATTCTAAAGTTCTCATAAATCCAGAGCTTAGAGAAAGGAATTTTGCAAATGCATATTGAGACTTTTCTTTTTTAATTGCATCATTTATTCCAGGATGAAAAGGTGTTCAGAAGCTTAACCCTGATGAGCCTTCCCTCAAATTAAGCCCTTTTAGAATCTAATATACCAAGGACTGGCAACCTGGTGCCTTTCAGAGGTGTTGGTTTGCTGGTTGCATAGAGTCACTTTTATAGTGAGATACGGGGTATATAAATTATATAAATAAATAAATAAATAAATAAATAAATAAATAAGTAAGTAAGTAAGTAAGTAAGTAAGTAAGTAAGTAAGTAAGTAAGTTCAGGACAGGATGTAATTCTTGAAATATAAGTATAATCTTGCTGGAATCTTTGAGTGATATGGGCGGTGACTAAATTTGAAAAAGAAGGAAGGAAGGAAGGAAGGAAGGAAGGAAGGAAGGAAGGAAGGAAGGAAGGAAGGAAGGAAGGAAGGAAGGAAGGAAGGAAGGAAGGAAGGAAGGAATGCTTGGTCCATTCCAAAAAGAATATATTCTTGCTGGAATATAACATGAATGTTTGGTCTATTCCAACAAGAATATATTCTTACATACTTCCATTGCCTTGTGATGTGTGGAAGTATAATTTAATATTTTCCTTCCTCAATCCCTTTCATCCAATAGCATCATCTCTTCTGCCCCTATAGGCATCAAGGAGTTGTACCAGACTCAACAGCTCTGTGACATCACCCTGGTGGCTGAAGGAAGAAAGTTCCCATGTCACAGGTAGGCAACTGTTGTTAATGAATGGACTAAAATCTTCTATGCAGTTTCTCAAAAGATTTTTGCCTGCAAAAGAGATTTTTTACAGTTTCTGTTTTTCTGGCTTATTCTCAAGGTGGTTGAATTTTTTAAAACTTCTCTTGGCAGTATTTTTTAACTTACTTTTATTGTCGGAGGCAAATATGATGCTACTGCTGGCATTGTTAATTTCTTACACATTTTCTGTCATTTTGAAGCCTCTGTAACTGCCCATGTCTCTGAAATTTGATTTATAAATAAATAAACTGAAAAATAATCCCTAAATAGGAGGTGTTCCCATATGATTTCTTCCTTTGGAATTTAATCTAAGCTTAGGAAATTGGGGGGCGGGGCACTGCAGGTCACTAAAGAGGGGGCTGACCATTGAAAGGCAGGACATTTGCATATACTCTTCACCACTTCCTACTGAATGTAAGAACAGCATGTTGCACCAGCGAAGATTTCACCAAAGTTCTCTTCTCCCTTGACGTACAGTTTGAATGTAAATCCTCTTTAATCCAGTTGAATAAAAACTAGTAAAAATAATGTTTGGCACTAGTAATAACTCATGATGTACGTATTTAGGAGGAACTCATAACTGAAGTTGAAAGGTCATTTATAAGGCAGGGGTGAGGACCTTGTGTTCTTCAGATGTTGATAGATTCTAATTCTTGTTATCCTCTGGCAGCAATATTTAGAAGAGCTGGGAATCAAACAACATCCAGAAGCCCACTGGCTTCTCAGATTTGCTAGAGGATCTATCCAAAAAGCCCACCAAAGTTAAATTTGGCCCACAGAAAATAACTCCTAATAGTACAGTTATATGGGGAATCTGAAGCAGATGTATATTGCATTATACTGAATGCAATTACTGTTCCATCTAGCCTTATGGTAGCCTGCAACTTAGACCAATTGGAAGGTCTCTGCTGCTTTTTGAGATCCTGGAGATCCTGTGAATTAAGCTAGAACAGTCTTCTTACAAAGATGTCTATGAAGGTTCTCAGTCATCCAGGTGGAATTGTCTGTAGCTTGAATCATGTCAACTGGATTTCTATTTTCTCAGTGGAAACGTTTCGCTCCTTATCCAAGGAGCTTCTTCAGTCTGAGCAAAGTTTGCTCAGACTGAAGAAGCTCCTTGGATAAGGAGCGAAACGTTTCCACTGAGAAAATAGAAATCCAGTTGACATGATTCAAGCTACAGACTTCTTACAAAGAGTGTGCTCCTTTCCACCATCATTACCTCCTTCTCTTTCTTCATCTTTGCTTCCCCTGCAGAATACTCTTAGCTTCTATCAGCCTCTACTTTCAGCGCATGTTCACCAGCACCTTCAAGGAATCACGGGAAGGAGAAATTGTGCTTATGGACTTGTCTGCCACTTGCCTCCAGAGTCTCCTGGATTATGTCTATACTGGGGAATTGCTGCTTCTCGGGGAAGAGGCAGAAGAACTGTTCACTGTAGCTAGTAGACTTCAGATTACTTCTGCACTAGACATTATCACCAGGTATCAGAAGGAGGGTTTTATGCATCTAAATCAATGGAGATGTTGATTTTTATGGCCCTTAAGATCTTGTTCCTAATGTGTCCCAGATAAGTAGTTCTACATGGAAGTTCTTGACTAGAAATGACAGATACCAGGATCTTGGTAACTTCCAGAAGTATTGAGTTACCACCCCTACAATCCCTTTCTATTGGCCAAACTGGTTGACAGTGAGGGGAACGGAAACCCAAGATTTCTGGACAATACCAGCTTGACTACTCTAGGATGCCAACAGACTCTGTTTAATTGCTATTTTCCTATGTCATGACAAAGTCTGTTTGGGGAATCACACCATTTTGCTCCCATTAAGATCTGTAGGAAATGTGTTCCCATTGCTAAAGGTTATATCCATCACATCCAATACCTATTAAGGATCTTCCTAATTTGTCTAATTCCTTTTAATTTATCATATCTATTTAAAAGATATGTGCACTTCCCTTTGAGTATCAGAATGATTTAGAGAAGTACAATAAAGTATAATAAAAAAAACTAATATAATCAAAATATAACAAGAAATTACACAAAATAAGGCTGTGTGTTTGTGTGTATGAATGATCCTAGGTTCATATTTCTCTCTATTTTCTCCACTCCAAGGTTCATTTTTACCAAAGTCTATTATGTCTCCTCTCTTGCTTTTTATAGATTTCTCAGAGAAAGGATTTCCATGGAGAACTGTCTGGGGCTTTACGTGTTGGCATATTCCCACAATCACCAACCTCTCCTCCACCCAACATCAAGTTACATTGCTTTTCACTTTGAGCACCTCTCAGAGCTTCCTGCTTTCTTGTACTTGGATGTTAGCATCCTGACTACCATTATTGCTTCAGAAATCCTGGCAGTGGACTCAGAACTGATTGTGTACAATGCTGTGCGCCGCTGGGTCACCCATAATCTTGCTGAGCGTCTCCCAAATCTTGCAGCACTTATGGATCATGTTCGCCTTCCCCTCTTGACCCCAGAGGAACTTGCTGAGGTCCGGGCTGAAACAGAAGAATTTTATGAGTGTGTGCGTCTCCCTTGGGAGGAGCTTAGTGTGGAAGAAAGGTTGTGGGCAAGTCGAGGGCTGAGGCATGGCATGTACAATGAAGGAATGGTGTGCGTGGGTCTCCCAAAATGGAGTGAAGTGAATCTTGAGGATGAGGAGTTGGATTCTCATGTGCACTTCTTTGACCCTTCCATTGATCAATGGGATCAGCTCCCTGACCTGAAATCAGTGACATCTCCCAGTTGTACCTCCAATGGCCATAAACTCTACGTAGCTGGTGGGCAGCATTTAGATGGTTCTTATTCTGACAACCTGCTTGTATATGATACTCTTGGGGGCTGCTGGTCCCAGCTCCCCTCCATGTTCATAGCTCGAGCTTGGCATGCTTTCCTCACGTGTAAGAAAAAGCTGTATGTTGCTGGTGGCTGGAATAATACAGGGACACTGAAAAGTGTAGAGACATATGACCTGGAGCAAGAAGAATGGATGACCATCTCTAGCCTTCCCTTTGCTCTGACTTATTTTGCCTCCACAGCACTTGGGAGCAAACTATATCTCATTGGTGGAGAGATGGGTGACTCTGACTTGCCAGTTCCCCACAAGGGATTCCTGGTTTATGATGTTATATCGGGAGCCTGGTCCCAGATCCCCACAGGCTTAGAATTTTATGAAGCCAGTGCCATCACATTGGGCAACTGCATCTTTGTGGTTGGTGGGCTCTCTGGAGAGGATGCTCACGGAAACCGTCACTTCACCCAGCGCTGTATTTGCTTGTTCAGAGATGGTACAACCAATCATAACATCTTTATCCCATCACTCCCCATAGCCATCTCTTATCCTGGTGTTGCCTGCTGGAGGAAGAGGATATATGTCTTTGGAGGAGACAGCAACAACCGTAATTCCAGTGCTATCCATTACTGGGAGCCAGGCCAAAACACCTGGACCCAGGTTTCAGCAAGCTTGCCTGATCCTAATTATGGGGCATTTGGGTTTGGCTGCATACCACTTAAGGTGCCTCAAAAACATATCCTCAGCATCTTTCATAGGGGATCTGCCGCAGCACTAACAGAGCATGCAACATGCAGTTAAGCATGCTCCCTGGCATCCAACCTAATTGGCAAACTACTGTTGCTGTTTTCAATTAGTTAATTTTTAAAAGGAGAGATCTGAAGGCAGATATCTGATGGTTACCTTAGATCACAGTATTAATTCAGACTTCCTCTATGGCCAACAGAATGCAGCTGCTTCTGCTTTTGGCTTGTACAAGTTATTTTGACACTCATCTCCCCTTTCTGTCTCCTTGATTTCTCCAACTCTTTGCCTGTACAGCCCATAGAGCTCAACATTTTGTGTATCTTGCCTCTAGTCTCTGGATGAGTTTTCTTCTGTCCCAATCAAACCGACATTCTGATTGCTGCAGGATGTGGAAAATCAGGGCAACTGCTGAAAATTGGGATGTGTAAGGCATTCTCTGATTTATAAATATTCTCTGAAATGCAAAATTTCAGCCAACTAGAAGCTCAACAGCAGTCCCTAATTTTACTCCAGCCTGTTCATTATCAGGCTCTAAAATTGTGTACAGACTGCACTAGAGTCTCTGGGCCAGCTTACATCCCACTTCTTGATGCATTTTTTGCTTAAGGCATTTTTAGTGCACCATGTGAAATATTATATGAGAGTCCTACATCACCTGTGAGGTAAGGGTCCTTAAGAGAAGGTTCTGTGCCCCTCTGGGGTTCTTCCACCCAGGAAATGATCCAGAGGCAACACAAAATCATGTGAAAGAAACTAAGATAGTTTTCAGAAGGAAACCCTCTATGGCTATGGGAGATGCACAGAGAGGACACAGAAAGCAGCAGGGCTAGAAAGGCCAAGGAGCAAGGAAGGAACAGGAGATGGCAGAGCATGTGATTTTCACACCTTGAGCTTCGAACAGTACAAAGTCTGCTAACAGGAAGAGGAAGCTTAGATGGGGACAGGAAAGGGAATGGATCAATCACCATGGAAAAGGATGGAGCCAGGCGAAGTGCCAACTCTTAAAGCAACATAGCTTCTGAACAGAAACAATACTTCTGACAGCTGATTGCCCCAATGATGTCTCTGCCTCCTTTACTATAACCAACAGCTACTGACTATCGTTTATGATAGCCATCTTGGAAAAGAGGGCCCTGGGTCCTGACACATACCTTTAAATCTTCTAACAAGATGACAAGCAGTTGCAGCTCTTCCTTTAATCTATGCCATCCTTTCCCATATCTAGGGAAGGAGGCAGAGGGACCAAATTTAAAGTTATACACTCAATACACAGGTGGCATAGAAGCAATTCTGGTCTGTAATGAACAAACCATGGCTGCTAGTTTTTGAATCTCTTTGCCTGTCTGTGAGCTTGTGGAATATTGGCCCGAAGATCAAGCTGCATCTGCAGAACCATTTACTCTCATTGTTTCCCCAACCTATGGTTGCTTCATGATAGGTAAACTTGCCCAGAGAACCAGGCTGACACTTCCTGCAGTGAGGTATTACCTGCCAGCATTGTAACACACTTGGTCGAGCTCTAATTATGTGTAGTCAGCTTAAAAAAGACTCCAAATGCAAGTAGCAGAACCTAAGTAGATACTATCTATAGCTGGATATGCATTGGACCTAGAATTGTATTAGAACTCTTCTGCTTGGTCATTTTTTTCTGGATTTGGGAGGGGCAAAATTGCCTGACCTTATACATTAGGATCCCTTGTTATTCCATATAACAGTGCTTTGCTATTACTTTTGTTCTTAGAAGTTCATTTGGCCCACCCCCAGCCCAGATTGCTATCTGTGTACTGCAATAAACCACCAATCTTTGACATGAACACTTGATTTCAATACAATTCTTCATACTGGGTGCTTTGCTAATTTGCAAGGAGCTTGGATCCTGGTAACATCTGAAAAGGGACTCAGATCCATTTCAAGTACATGATTCCCCCCCCCAAAAAAAAAATATCTGGGCCTCTTTCAGAGAGGTTTGAAAGGTTTAACTCTTTTAACAAATAATCAAAATCACCTCTACACTATCTCAGAACAAATTCTGTTTATTTTAAGGTATTAATTTAATAGCCCGTGAAGAAGAGTGAATGGGTTCAAAAAGCCTTGGAGTCATCCTATCAGCCCTTTGAGGACTGCTTTGGTTGTGATGTCCTCACATCCAACCGTATGTCATTAATACAGCAGTAAGAAGATTCACTTGTGCTGAACGTAAACCCACCATGATCTCATCACCACTGTTTTTTGTAGTGCTTTATAAATGCTGTAGTATATCTGTGTGTGGAGAGTAAAGGCAAAAGTGGTTTGAAAGAGCTTGAATTAACTGTAGAGATTTTCCAAACTAATCTTGGAAAGTAGAACATTCCATTCCACTACCTTCTCTATTGTTGTCCAGTCCCAGAAGTAAACATGGGCACTGAAAATGTTGTCATTGCTGGGTTGCTTTTGTAGGAGGTTTCCCCTTAGGACTTTTTCTCCTACTTTTATGCATGTTGACAGGTCCCTAAGCCTGTCATCTCCCTCTTCTGTATGTGTCAGGCACTGTTTTAGTTACATAGATGACACTCATAGCCCAAACTCTGGAAACCGAGAAGAGTGAATGCACTAGAATTCATAAGGAGTAGAATGCAGGCTGGAGTGAATCAGAGCATGAAGAAACCCACCCACCCTTAATCTGAAAGTAAGTAACATCCATCCAAGCTGTGTTATTTCCCATGGGATGCACCCTTGAGTGCAGGCATATCTGGCTTTATATCCTCTCTTTATTCTGTCTAACTAGTCAACCAAGTAGGATGGGATGAGATGAGATACCCTGGGCCCAGTTGCCTTGGAAACAGCAACATTTCCTCTTGCCACAGCATTGCAATTAGTTCTGCAGACTTTTAGGGAAAAAATCACCAACAGGAGGTGTTCATGATCACACACATACAGTATCCTTTCTTTTCCAGCTCAAGACTGATTCCAGCAGAACTGTTCCTCCTCTGTTGCTCACAAAACTTTAAGTGCTCACCTCTCAGAAGGTGGGATCCATCCCTGCTTGGATAGACTTCAGTGAATCAAGTCCTAGTTCTCCTTGCTGAAAAGGAATACTTCCTTCAAAAACTTGAGATGTTTCTGCTTGATGCTCTGAAATCTATGAAAAGGAAGAACAGAAAGTGTAAATTCTCCCAAGCCTCACATATTGCCTTAAATTCGAAAATTCAAAAATGGGATTTAGATTTCTTGTGCAGGCTTTAAGTTCTTCATTTGCTGGTCCAGAAAGGCTCGTGTTCCCTATAGTGATGCAGGAAAACAATTTTAAGTGGAAGAGGGATAAACCTACAGCATTTAAAAATGTAGAAAACATGCCCCACTGATCCTTCTGGACAAATCTCTGGGGACGATACAGGATTTACTCTGTACCACAAAAGGTGCAGAAATCTGAAAGCCGCCCAGTCTAGCCTATAGCCTGGATTTCCAAGTACCAATCAGGTCTGGGACTGAAGGCCGGTACCGAAGTCTGGGAATTTGTGGAATTACAATTTAGGCTTTATGTAAGGTCCAAAGCGGGGTTCTCAACTTGACATTGTCAAGATCTACTTCATTAGCCTGAGAGCTGCCACAGTGAAGCCTTTTCATGCACTAACACCTTTAGTGAGTCCAAAAAAAAATGCAGCACAGTATGCCATTAACATAACTCTTTTAAATAAATTAAAAAAACTTTACTGTGAAATATTGCTCCTTGCTAAACAGAGCCATTTCACTTTGGCCACTTAGCTGGCAGCACTTTTCATTAACCAGCATTTGGTTTCATTACTGGGTTGATATGTGATATATTTTCAAGATCATACCTAAGAAGATATAATCTAAGAAACCCATCCCATTAAAAGCTGCCTGAATCTAGCTTTTCTTGTTCACTTCTCTCCTTTTTGAAAATACTGTAGATATATTTTTTTCCATTCATCTTTTTTTCCATTTGCTTGTCCTTTTCTTCTCTCTCTTTCCTTGCAGAATCCTTCCTTCCTTTGTCTTGCTTGCTTGCTGCCTTTCCCACTCATAGGGGGATGGTCAGACCTGGTCACCACCCTCCAACCCACCTCCTGTGGCCAAGCTTCACCATCCTGCTGACAGTGCCTAACCACTGACAGCACCCACCACCAAGTGCAAGAGCAGGCAGGGGTTCCCAGAGAGTGGCACTGCTTGGCACAAGAGATATTGGGGCACCAACTGTGTCATTTGGCCAACCAGGCCTACCTCTTGCTAGGAGATCTGCTTGTTGAGCTGGCTTGGTAGGCCGTTTCAGGACTGCAAGCTGGAAGTTCCCTCTCTGTACTCTATAATAACATGTGGCCCAATTAAATTGGCTATACCAAGCCATTATCACGTAATTTCATTCATTACTTGATCTCTCATTGCCTAAGAACATTAATGTAACTAAAATGAGGAAAAGAATAAAAATCAAGTTAAAATGGTGATGAGTCAGTAGCTTCCCAGAGAAAACAATGGAAGTAGTACACTCACACATACAGGAGAAGGAGAAGGAGAAGGAGAAGGAGAAGGAGAAGGAGAAGGAGAAGGAGAAGGAGAAGGAGAAGGAGAAGGAGAAGGAGAAGGAGGAGCTCAGTCAAATAGTTTATTATGGAAATATTTCATGGAAACTACTGTTTTCACTGTGCAAACCAACACTGAAAATCACTTGAAAATATTAATGGCTGCTCTACTGACAATAATAAAAGTCTGTACCTTTGTCTCTTAGCTACTATGTTCTCTATTTCTGCCAGATAAATTACTTAGCAAAGGATAGGAGAACCAGCACATTTTGCAAAAATACATTTTGAAGCCATTCTACCAGTTTCAAGAATCCCATAGCTAAAGCAAACAATCCAGATTAACAAAGTTAATCAGTATTTAGTCAATTAGGAAGTCAGGGCTCCTCTTTTACAAAGGACCAGCATCATCTGTCTGAGGGACAGATCATTCCAAGCATGGTTTAAAGATGAAAAAAATCTAAGAAGAGGAAGGACACGGAAGTTGTCCACACACAATGAGCACCTGGACAGCAAGCCCAGTTCACAGGCAGGGAGATCACAGTCCAGGATTCCAAGTGTGCATCTATAAAAAAGGTAAAGGTTCCCCCCGCACATTTGTGCAGTCATGTCCGACTCTAGGGGCCGGTGCTCATCTCCGTTTGTTAGCCAAAGAGCCAGCGTTGTCCGAAGACGCTTCCACGGTCATGTGGCCGCATGACACGCGCAGAACGCTGTTACCTACCCACCGAAGTGGTACCTATTCATCTACTTGCATTTGCATGCTTTCAAATTGCTAGGTTGGCAAGAGCTGCATCAATACATCTGAATTAATCAATGCTAATTTTATGCAGATCTGAACTTCTTTTGTCAGCTTTTTTAGGTGATGCTCAAATGACCATTCTAAAATAGATGCAAGCAGAATGAAATTAAATCCTCAGGAGATAAAGACATACAGTATTAAAACCTCCAGAGGCTACTGATGTATCTGATAGAACCCAGACATGAACTCATCACTGAGTGAAATTTATTTCAAACACATTTACCCACCTCTCTACCCATTTAAGGCTGCTCTTTGCACACAATACAATCAACAGGGGGAAAAACCCATATAAAACAAAAGACCAATAAGACAATAGCATTGTCTTAGAATAGGACTCCACTAGGGCAATATACAAGGTGTCCCCAGTCTCTAAGTTCTCTAAGAAGCTTTAAACTACACTAAGACTTTTGGGACACCCTGTATATTAGAAATCAGTTTAATCACAGCTTCACTGATCTACATATCTCCTAACCATCTTCCACCTCCTAGTGGCCACCTTATCTTTTGTGCTATTAGACTCAATCCCAGCTTGTCAGGCCTTATAAAGCTTTGGCCTCAGAGTTTGTTCCCCAGTCTGGACCACTCGCTTGGATGTGAGAGATGCCATTGAAGTTCCGGATGCCTTTCCCTGCCTGCCACCGTGGAACTTCACTCTGCCTCCCTGGGGCTTTTTTGCATCTTTAAATCTCATACCACGCTTGGTTTCAAAGAGGCAGCGCAAGTAGAGTGGAAGGTGACGAAGACCGCTCCATTTCTCAAGAGGACTTTGCTCGTCTTTGTTGCAAAAGTGAAACTGTTTGATGGAGCACCAACTGTTTTCTAGATTTCCATTAGGATCTTCTCCAATTACGCTTGGTTTTGTATTATCGGTAATACAATGTCTTGTCTAGTTTTTTGGTTTTATCATAGCCTTCTCCCCAGTAGCAGGCAACTCTTTATTTCATGGCTACAATAATCATCCCTGTGAGTTTTTAAGTCAAGAAGATAAAAGTCTGTTACAGCTTCAGCTTCTTCTCCACTTAATTGCATTGCATTGGCACTGACTTCGACAGCTTTTTAAAAATACTGATCAGTAAAAATGTCGCAGAAAAGAAGGTCAAGGTCTGTTCTCTATTGTTCCTGAGTGCAGGACACAGAAAAATAGATTTAGATTACAGGAAGATAGATTCTGATTGAATGTTAGAATAACATTCTAACATTCCATCACTCACAGGGATGATTATTGTAGACATGAAATAAAGAGTTGCCTGCTACTGGGGAGAAGGCTATGATAAAACCAAAAAACTAGACAAGACATTGTATTACCGATAATGCAAAAAAAAAAAAAAATCCTAATGGTAAGAGCAGTTTGATAGTGAAATCTAACACCTGGAGCGGTGATGGGCCACCATTGACTGGATGCATTCAAGCGCAGGCTGGACAACCCTCTGTCAGGGTGCTTTAATGCTGATTCTTGCACTGACCAGGGAGTTGGGCTTGACGGGCTAAACAGTCTTCCAACTGTATGATTAGAACTTGTTTTCTAGTATCTACAATAGTAAACTTGGGATGACATTTGGCTCACATGGATTGAAAAATCCTCCTATCTGGAAGCCTTACCCCAAATATGATGTTGCCATAAAGGCAACAATGCCCTCCTATTGGCAATTAAATTGCTTCTTGTTGGAAATTCAGCAAATCAACATGCCTCATTTGCATGTAGATGAGTTCATCCCAGGATGCAATTCTCCGTGTCTTTGAGGAAGTTGTTTTGTTGCCACTCCCACTTCCTCCTTCTCCCTTCGTAGTCAGTGCTCTCTGCTGTTTTTCACCAGACAAGAAGGACCATGCGACTGCTGGTCCTTCCATCGAGAGACAATGCCTAGGCCTCAAGCCCCTTTTCTCCATGCAGCCCTGGCAGCAACATAGGGCCAGGGGTCTAGGGAACCAGAGAATTACTCTACAGAGTGCAATTATGCCCTTATACAGTTATAACATCCCTGGATTCAGTTCAATATAGATTTACAAGAACCATTCTTCATGCCTCCAATCCATCTCTAATGCTTTACTGAAACTTGAACTAGGATCTCCTTCTATAACTCCTTATACACAAATTTGTTACCTGAGATAATGGTTGAAATTACATTTGGGGAGCAATTCTTTAGTCCAACTTGTTCTTATAGACAAATTCTACAGTTCTTGGAAGAAAGCAATACTCTCTTTTGGGACCTCTCAACCCAACAGACATTTTTTTAACCTCAACCCCTTTGCTATTCTCATATTTTTTAAGAGAGAGTTTCCCCACAGAGAAAAGCACTGAATTTGCAAAACTTAATGCCCTACTATCAAAATTTGTGGAAGGATGGTTTAATAATATTCCCTATTTAGATAATTGCTGCCTATGTTTGGAAGTAGCCACTGAAACAATAGCTCACATTCTCCTGTACTGCCCATTATATCTGGATTGTAAATCAGTTCTGATGTACCCTCTTCTTGCCAGGTATATAGGATGGTATGAATCTGAAATTGTGCACGTCTTATTAACAGACACTTCCACTGAATTTTCCAAGAAAGTTGCTAAATGTTGTCATCAATGGATTTAAACATATTTTAGCCTGGAGTGCTTGGTTCTTTAGGGGAGTATAAAGATAGATACTCAATGCTATTTTCTTTCTTACTATTGCTGTTCATATACAAAAACACTTCATCTGATTTAACTATATTTTACTGGTTATGTTATCCCATTTCTTCCCATTTACTAGTCTTACAAATACATATTTTCCTTTTTCTTTCTAATTTGCTCATTGGCCATGAATTTATAAGTAAATAAAACACTTTCTGCCTCCTGTTCTTCACTAATCTTTGTTTCCTTTCCAACTCTGAACATGCCTTTTTAAAAAGTCAAAGCATCAAGACAAATTCAGAGAAGAGATGCCTATCAATTAGGGCTGCATGGAGATCCAGATCCAAAGGACAAAATGTGGCTCAGGGTGTCCGTTGGCGTACGTATAGCACCTGTTGGGAACACCTTAAACCAAATGTGTTTTTTTAATAATTTGAAGCTTGTGTGATAGGTCCCCGTACAGCCACACACTCTCCAAATCCTGTTTTGCCCTATGAATCCAGATTGCTGCATAGCCCTACTATTCAAGGCTACTAGTTATGATACCCATAAGCTTCATCTTGGATCAGAGGCATCTTGCCATTGAATTCTGGTTGCATGACCCAAAGAATGTCAGTGAGGGAATCAGCTTCTCAAGGTCTGCTGTTAGGTACTCTGGAAAACAGGCTGATGGACTACATTGATTTTGGATCTGGTCGAGCATTGGCCTTTTTGTTTGTTTCTGGCAGATTCCTGCCCATGAAAGGAAAGAAAATTACCCAAGTCAGTTTTGGAAAGAAATGCGAGAAATACCCAGAGAACAAGAGTATCCATAAGTGGCATCTCCAGGGGCAGGGGGCAGCACATAAAAAAGAGGCAGAGCTGGCTAATTTTGACCACCTCTCCCTTCAGATGCCAGTGATATCCACTTACTTAGCAACATATGGGGATCAAATTCATACCTATTAATTTAGCCATGTAATTTTAGACAGGGGGCGCGATGGCTCAGCAGGTAAGATGCCAGGCCTGTCGATCGGAAGGTCGCAAGTTCAGAAGTTCGAGACCCTAGCCCCACGTGACGGAGTGAGCTCCCGCACTTGCCCCAGCTCTTGCCAACCTAGCAATTTGAAAGCATGCAAATGCAAGTAGATTAATAGGTACCACTTCGGTGGGTAGGTAACAGCGTTCTGCGTGCGTCATGCCGGCCAAATGACTGTGGAAGCGTCTTCGGACAGCGCTGGCTCTTCGACTAAGAAACAGAGATGAGCACCGCCCCCTAGAGTCGGACACGACTGTGCAGGAGAAACCTTTACCTTTACCTTAATTTTATACATCATTATAATCTAACAGGTCTGAATTTCCAACTCTGGCAGAAAAGACTAGGGCCAGGTGAACACCATATCTGCAACTGCTCAGCCTGCTACCCAGGTGCCAAAAAGTTGAAGAGTGATGTCCAGGTGTTTGTGTTCTCTCTTTCTCATGGCTCTTTACCTTTTAACTTAGTTAAACTTAACTTAGTTTAACTTAGTTTAACTTAGTTTAACTTAACTTCAAAGAGATGTTTGACCTTGAGAGCTCTTAAAAAGAAGACTGTTCTCTCTTCTCTAGCACCCAATGCCACTCTACTCTGAACATGTGCAGAGACCCAAACGGCTGAGTTATGCAGTTAAGCTTGTGGGCTACAGAGTCCCAGCCCTTGTTTATTTTGGAACTTATTGGCCTTCTTCAACCTTCAGCTGCCAGAGTTATAAAATTAATTTGGACGGCTGTCAGGTGGGGAGGGAGGGAACAAAGAAAACAGCAGGGCTACAATATTCAGTTTTTACTTTTCCCTATTTTTAAAGCCTTTTACATTTAGAGTACAATGGAAGGACATTAAATAACACCCATAATGATATGGTATATAATAATAACACCAATAGTTAATATAAACTGTCCTATTACACAAAAGGTACAGATGGGGTACAGGTGAGTGTGATGGCTAAGGGGCGGAGAATTGCAAAGCACAGCAGAGACAATCACATTATAAATAGCTTGTAAACTGCTTGGTGTGCACAAATTTGCTCCTATTTTGGACCACAGAGGCCCAATAATTAAAGACACTCCTTTTGCAAGCTCTGTGGAGGAAAGTTTTTTCCCCCACAGCTGAGTTAGTGCTACTGATCAGTCCTTGAGTCAGCAAAAATCTATACTGGGATAAAAATTTGCTTCCCCCATTGCCAATTCCTTATCCTGCCAAAAGGTGGGGTCTTCATTTACTGCATGCAGAGCATGTTAAGGAAAGAGATTCCCTTCCTTCCCAACTAATGTCAACATGAATGGGAAAACATTCACCTACCACTCCCTTTCTCCAAGGATGGTGATGGGGAAGAAGCAAGTTTTGATGGATGGCTAGACCAGCAGGTTTAGCGATCTGTTGGAACTCGCTCCACGTTTTGTCCAACTAACAGGTGACAGTCAATGCGGGAGGAGTTGGCTTATGCTATCTGCCTGCCCTTGTCAGCTGTTATTCAGGCTGCTTTTGAAGATGGGTTGGGTGGTCTTCTGAAAGACTGGTTTCTTAATCCATGGATTTCTTAATCCATGTTTTAAAATAGTCAGACAAACAGGAGAACATGACTGACCGGGCGCTCCTCCAGATGCCCTGTGGAGCCTCTACCACAGGGAGTGCCACCTGTTAGTGGACCTGATTCTTTTTTCAAATCCAGGGCTCCAATCTGGGGATTGGCTCAGAGACCTGGCAAATGTTGGGAGAAAGGCCAGTTAGAAAGACCCAGACTCTCCCACTGCCCAAACCAGAGTGGCCCTTGAGGAGTTGGGCACACCCACTCCAGCCTAAAATGGCTAATAGGGACAGGGGCGATCCCCAGAAGATAGGAAATGAAAACAAAACAGGAATAAAATGAGCAAAGAACTGAAGACCTCAGCCAAAAAAAAAAAAAAAGAACTGATTTGGATAGAAAAAAATCCCTGCACTTTTTTTTCGACCAGTCCAATCTGATGAAAGAAAAATTGCTTTCGATTTTCTTTTCAAAAGGGAAGTGAGATTTAGATCCTGGGGGGAGTGGGATATTCTCACCCTTGCAATGAAACCTCAGTTTTATGGGAAGAGGGTATCCTTTACTCCTGAAAGTCTGCTAAGTCACAAACGTTTGTAATATGTGGCAATTTAAGTTATGCAAATGATGTAAGTTGCCAAGAATGGCATAAAATTAATGGGAATTTAAGTGCCTTGTTCAAACTGTCTTTGAACCTGAATTCTGCTAAATGGGAGCTTGTTAAATTAAGGTTTCACTATATTTAGTTATGAACTGGCCAAGGAGAGATGGAAGAACAGTCTGTATTTCATCTTTCCAGTCCAGAGGTGATATATGCAGCTATCTTACCCATGATCTGCAGCTGTCTTAGCTTTCCATACTTCAGTTCAATCCCAAGAAAAGACAGCAGGAGGGAACTCTTACATGTGACACGTTTGGAATTGATGCTATCGTCACTGCCTTTAATGGTAACAGTTCCTGGAAAAGTGAAAGAGGGAGCAGGACCATTACTGAAAAGATTCCTTAGTCCAAGAAAGGGAGGAAATGTGAGAAAGTGACTTGGAGTAACTCTACCTTTATTATGCTAGGTATAAGTTGATCTGAAGAATATAGGAAAATAGGAGGAGGAAGGAGTATTAGGTATGTTCGCCGCCTTGAGTTCTTTATAAAAATAATAAAGGCGGATAGTAAGTAAGTAAGTAAGTAAGTAAGTAAGTAAGTAAATAAATAAATAAATAAATAAATAAAAATTTGCCAGGCTTTCAAGATTCTGTTGCTTTACCCTGCTAACAATAAAGGCATTTCCAGAAATCTAAGCGGCTCTTGCTTCCTCTTCAAGTTTGCCAGGCTTGAAGGGCTTGACACTGCCAGCAGCATCTGGGGTGGAGAAAATCAGCAAGATGGCAGAGCAGGGTGGCAATACAAGCCACACCCCTTTTGTATGTGCATTGACACCAAGCACATGTACTGTACATAAAGGATGGAATGTATGTCTTGACACTGCTCCACCATCATACCAATTTTGACTCTCCCCCTGGATGCTGCTGGGAATTCTTGACCTTGAGAACTTGTTGGAGAAACTCTGACAAATTTGAAGAATTATTTTGAAAGACCATTTATGCCTGGCCCTAATTCTCAGGAATCATTCAAAAGTAGAAGCACAGAAAAGTGGAATGCATTTGCCAACCATCAAACCATCACTAAGAAAGTAGCAAGGGGAATTTTCTGGGGTAACATAATCAAGGTCATGCCCCTCTGATCTGGTTGCCAAAGATAACCAAAGCAGATTAGCAAAACATGTGGGAAGTGGGATCCTGGTCCAAAGCTGCTAAGGCAGCAAATCTCAATCTGATGCCTCTGCAGTCCAACATTTCCATAAGGCTTTATTTGAGCATTTGGGCTTTCAACCAGGACTCTCAGTTGTGATCAGAAACAGACAGGAAGCCAGTGAAGATCTAATCAAATCTCATTAACCCAATAAAAATGCATGAAAGACAAATAAATATAAATCTGAGCAAACAATCTTTCGGAGACACTGTATGTGCATTCTCTAAAGCTTAGCAGAGATTTCAGAGGATTAGATGGTTCTGAAAAGAGATTAGATGACTCCATGGAGGAGAAAAGGTCATTCGGTGGCTATTAGTCGTCATAAACTGCACGAAAATGTGGCAGTGTACAGGGTTCTCATTCACAGTCCAGCCACGCCCTTTCCCATCATTCCCAACTTGGTCAGCGTGATGTGACTATTGAATATAATCAGCTTTCATTGGGGTCTTTGGGGTGATTTCTTTTTCTTTTCTTCCCCCTTAAAAAAAGGTCACTTTTGGAAATCTTGTTTTCCCCCCCAAACCTGATGCATGGATAGTGCTATGTTAGTAGGTAAGGACACCACCTGTCCCCTATAATGCTGCTGTTCAAACAGCCAAGACACGAGGGAGGCTACCGCCCTGGAGCTCACAGGCGGAGGGTCCTTTGTGCTTCCCCTCCTTGCCCATTCCTTGCAAGAGCTGCACAGAAGGAAGGAAGGAGAAAGTGGGGAAGGAATTGCTCCTGAGTCAGCTGTCACTGCAACACTGCTGCCATTACCTGCTCTTCATCATGCCCTCCATCGGATTGGCTGCAAGGGGGCCAGGAAGGTCTGGGCCACGAAGCTGAAGCTCAGCCTATTGAGGCCCTGGTGGCTTCCCTGATGCTTGCTTCCTCTTCCCACTCTCTTCTTTCCTGCTTGGGTGGGTGGGAATAAGGGGAAGAGATGCTGCTGCGGGAATGATCAGATAAAAGGGGGAGGAGCCCGCAGCTGGATAACAGGCAAAGAGAGACACTTAAAAAGGATCCGCCCTAATGCATCAGGCTGTTAAAAGTGACGGCGGGAGATTTGTATTTTCCGACTTGCAAGATTCTGTTAATGTAGCCTTACAATAAAGTAGAATTAGCTCATCTGGTCATGTTTCCTGTCTGGTTTACCTGGGAGGGCTGACATCAATCTTGCAAGTCGGAAAATACAAATCTCCCGCCGTCACTTTTAACAGCCTGATACATTAGAGCGGATCCTTTTTAAGTTTCCCTCTTTTCCCGTTATGTAGCTGCGGGCTCCTCTCCCTTTTATGTGATCGTTCCCTAGGCAGCATCTCTTCCCCTCATCTCTCGAGGTCATTCCCACATACCATTACAGAAACAGACCATTGGGTGGCCAGCGGGCATCTTCTAAGGTGATGGGAAGCAGCTGTATTCTGAATGGGATGGGAGATGAGTTCCTCCCTCTGCGTCTAATAGTTGAGCAGGAAGAGGAAAAGATACTTTGTGGTAACTGAGGAGCTAAGGCAGAGCTTTCCAAACTG
The DNA here is from genome assembly GCA_023362775.1 of Charina bottae. Taxonomy (NCBI): domain Eukaryota; kingdom Metazoa; phylum Chordata; class Lepidosauria; order Squamata; family Charinaidae; genus Charina; species Charina bottae. Next base: position 99,410,337 of record JALMGJ010000001.1, on the reverse strand, counting down.
TGTGTCGGGACACGTTAGTGTGTCAGCTGCAGTGTCTGGGTGTGTCGCGGCTGCTGCTGCCTCCTGGCTTCCACCCAGGTCCCAGTGCCTGCTTTGTGCCTTGCTGCCTCCAAACCGGCTGTGATTCCGCACAGGTCCCAGTGCCTGCCTTGTGCCCTGCTGTAAGAGTGTGTCGCAAAATGATGCCCCGCTGTAAGAGTGTGTCGCGAAATGATGCATGTCTAAAAAGTGTGTCACCAACATGAAAAGTTTGGGAAGCTCTGAGCTAAGGCAAGACCCTTGTGGGGCTCAGGGGCAGTGCTGGGACGTGAGGGGAGAAGCAGCTGTACAGGACCTTCCTCCCCCTTTCCTCACTCCTGCCCTCGCTTGTGCCACTGGTGGGGAGCTCACAAGCTAAGCTCTTTCCCCAGCTCCCTTCAAGTCTCTGCCAAGCTGTAGGGCCTTGTTTGTGGGGTTCCACCTGAGAGCTTTGCCTTGGGGCCCAGGGAACTTTGCTCATCCCTCTGCCCTTTCACATCAACGATAAAAGGGCTGAAAGTGAAGGGTACTGCTACACCCCAGTGTTCAGGGATCAAGAGCATGGGAGGAGTTCTGCTTTTAAGCAGAGATGCAGATGAGAAATGTTTCCAGGCCCAGGATCAAAATTTTCCATGCAATATTCTCCACTTTACACTGCTTTGTCAAGTTGTATGATGCTTGCCTTTCAGGTGACTATTCTAAAAAAAAAAAATTAAGAAGTAGCTAAAAGCACATTGCAGCTTATTGTTTTATTGCCAACTGCTAGAGCTGTTGCAAGTAGGTAGCATACAAATGATATCAAATGAATAATTTCCATCGTTCCAATAAAAGTAATCATTCTCCACATATCAAAGCTGGTAGTTTCTTTAAATGCAATATTCAAACCTCATAAAATAGGCTACATTCATTCATGACTTTTTGCATCAAAGAACGTAACCCAAATACTTGTGCAGACTACTGATACTGAGATGAATACACTAACTTGAATCAGGCTCATTTATGCAGAGGCATTTTCCAGAAAATGTTCTGCTTCAATTTTTTTCAGAAAACCCACATCTCTACCTTCAAGTCCTGCTTACAGACTTCTGGAAAGCGTCTGGGTGGTCATTTTATCAAAAAGAACCCAGGGGAACACAGGGTTGTTGTTGTGGGGAAAATAGAAGGAGGAAGGCGTATTAGGTATGTTCCCCGCCTTGAGGTATTTATAAAAATAATAAAGGTGGGATAAAAATTAAATAAATAAATAAAATAAATAAAAATAAATTTTGGGCACTATCTGTCATGGAATTCCCCACTTACTCAAAAGCAAAGTGAAGAGGTTCCTCCCCATCACTCACTATATTCCCCATCACTAACTACTATTCCATCTTTTTTGTTGTTTATTCGTTCAGTCGCTTCCGACTCTTCGTGACTTCATGGACCAGCCCACGCCAGAGCTTCCTGTCAGCTGTCGCCATCCCCAGCTCCCCCAAGGTCCGTCACCTCCAGAATACCATCCATCCATCTTGCCCTTGGTCTTCCTTTTGCCTTCCACTTTCCCTAGCATCAGCATCTTCTCCAGGGTATCCTGTCTTCTCATTATGTGGCCAAAGTACTTCAGTTTTGCCTTTAATATCATTCCCTCAAGTGAGCAGTCTGGCTTGATTTCCTGGAGTATGGACTGGTTTGATCTTCTTGCAGTCCAAGGCACTCTCAGAATTTTCCTCCAACACCACAGTTCAAAAGCATCTATCTTCCTTCGCTCAGCCTTCCTTATGGTCCAGCTCTCGCAGCCATAGGTTACTACAGGGAATACCATTGCTTTAACTATGCGGACCTTTGTTGTCAGTGTGAAGATATTCCATCTTACTCTCTCTCTTTTTCTGGGCTCCTATCATTGGCTGAATTTTCCAGATACATGACTCAGCACAGTTTGACTAGGCTGTAGACCTGTAGTTGAATTAACGATCTTAGGTTCATAACATGGCATGGCTAGGAAGAATCTTTATTGCATGCTCAGAAGAGGCTTCTAAAAGAGTTGAATGCCCTCTGTAAACATCAAAGGGCAATGTCCTTTTTATACCCACAGTGGTTTAAATCTGGCACTTCTTTCTCTCACCTCTTCCACTGTGTAATGGACTTTTTGCCCTACAATTCTTGGCCTTGAAGCTGGGCAACCAGCTTTCCAAGCTTTCAGGAGGAGGAGATAACAAAGACCGAAACAAAAGGAGACAGATAACAAAAACCAGACTGTTGTCTTTCCTAATGGCGTGAAAGGAGGCAGTACAGTACATGGGCATAATAAATGTTATGTTTGTGGTACATGGTGTTAGTATCCAAAGCAGCAATAGAGTCCTTTTAGTTTAGAGCAGCGGTTCTCAAACATTTTGGTCTCAGGACCCCTTTACTTTCTTAAAAATGATTGAGGACCCCAAAGAGCTTTGGTTTATGTGGGTTATATCTATCAATGTTAGAAATGTGGTATTAGAAATTAAATTGTATTAGAAATTAAAACTGAGAATTTAAAAAATATTTATTTGGCTGCAGACCCCCGGGAAGGATCTTGGGGACCCCCAGGGGTCCCCAGACCACACTTTGAGAACTGATTTAGAGGAATGTAGGGGAACCCCTGTAGGGTCATCCCCTAAGCATGATCTAAGGCACTCCAGTTATAGAGATCATAGCATGATTGACAAGTTTTTCTTTCTCATTGCCATGTAACAAGCCAAAGGTTACCAAACCTGTAACTTTGCTTTGTTCAGCGTTCTTCTGCAGTGTTTTGGGCAAGGACTCCAGTTTTATTGAGATATCTCTGCCCTGAGAAACTCTGGCTTTCAACTCCCATGCTGGCCTCCCATCTATCTAATTTTTTTTAAATTAAGATTTTTTAAAAAAAAAAAAAAAAAGACAGGCACGTGAGACAGGAAGCCTCATAAGATACCAAGGAAAGGGGCTATGAGCACATTACTGTTCATGGATAATAGATTGTCTACCCTTGCCCTATTGCTAACTGTGCCCCCTTAGACCAAGGAGGATATAAAAAGAAAGTGAATATTTACAGTACATGTATTTGTCATCCGGGAATCCCTAGTGGCCGTCAAGGGCTCTGCTCCACAAGTGTCCGGGTGTGAAGTGTCAAGTTGGGTTCCCGAAAACAGTTGGGAGTGTTGCTATTGTACCAGTGTAGCAACCTCCCTTCCTGAGCTGCTGGAGGCTGTCTCGGGGTTGGTGGTAGAGTTCCCCAGGCTTATGGTTCTGGGGGACTTCAATCTGCCCTCCCTGGGGCGGGCCTCGGAAGCGGCTCGGGAGTTCATGGCCACCTTGGCGGCCATGGGCCTATTCCAGATTATTCGGGACCCAACTCGAGACAGTGGCCTCACACCGGATTTAGTTTTCTTGTCAGAGCAGTGGCAATGTGATCTGAGGGGAGAATTACATCTTTCCCCTTTGTCATGGTCAGATCACGCCCTGGTGGCCTTGAGATTCTCCTATGCCACCCCCCTCCGCAGGGAGGCAGGACCCATTCGATTGGTCCACCCCCGGCGACTGATGGACCCAGTAGGGAGTTATACCCGAGGATCTGCTGCACGGTCCAGCGGAGGCTCTGGCTGCTGCCTGGAATAGGGAGGCGGCCAGGGCCTTGGACAGGATCGCACCTGTGTGGCTTCTCTTGTCCTGTCAAACCCGACACTCCCTGTGGTTTACAGAGGAGCTAAAGGTTCTGAAGAGGATTAAGAGATGTCTAAAGCGCCGCTGGAGGAAGACAAAGACTGAATCCGACCAAACACAAGCTAGAGCCGCTATTAACGCCTACCTTGTGGCAGTGAGAGTGGTGAAACGTCAGTATTCCTCCGCTCTTATTGCATCCGCGGAATGCCACCCAGTGGCCCTGTTTAAGATCACCCAATCCCTTTTGGGGAAAGGGGATTCAGAAATCCATCTGCGGGGCCACGCTGAGGAGTTTTCTGGGCATCTGCAGGATAAAATCGCTCGGATCCGTTCCAAGTTGGACTCCGAGCATGAGACAGGGTCTGAGGAGATAACCAGGGAATGTACTTACCTAGTTATCTGGGAACAGTTTCATCCTGTTGGGCCCGAGGAAGTGGACAGGATCCTCTGGACTGTAAATGCCACCACTTGCCAATTAGATCCATGTCCCTCCTGGCTGGTGAAGGCAGCTCGGGAGGTGACATGTGGCTGGCTCCAGACGATGGTAAATACATCTTTGAGAGAGAGGGTGTTCACGGCGGCCTTTAAGGAGGCGCTGGTGCGCCCCCTCCTCAAGAAACCATTGCTGGACCCTACTGTACTGGACAATTTTTGTCCAGTCTCCCACCTCCTCTTTCTGGGGAAGGTGGTTGAGAAAGTGGTGGCGTTGCAGCTCCAGAGGATTCTGGATGAAACGGATTATCTGGACCCCTTTCAGTCAGGTTTCAGGCCCGGTCATGGGGTGGAAATGGCATTGGTTGCACTTTTGGATGATCTCTGGTGGGAGCAGGATGGGGGCAGTGCATCCATCCTGGCTCTTCTTGACCTCTCAGCGGCTTTCGATACCATCGACCATGGTATCCTTTTGGGGCAGCTCAGGGAGTTGGGGGTGGGCAGCGTGGTTCTGCGCTGGTTCACCTCCTTCCTCCAGGGCCGGTCCCAATCGGTGTTGATAGGGAGCGAGAGATCCAGCTCGCAGCCTCTTCTTTGTGGGGTGCTGCAGGACTCGGTACTCTCTCCGTTCCTTTTTAACATCTACATGAAACCGCTGGGTGAGATCATCTGTCACCACGGGATGAGGTATCATCAATATGCTGATGATATTCAATTATACATCTCCATCCCGGGTGAAGTAAGTGATGCCTTGACCACCCTTTCCAGGTGCCGGGGGGCTGGATGGGGAACAACAGGCTTCGGCTGAACCCTGGCAAGACAGAGTGGCTGTGGATTAATGGCTTCTCGGCATCTGGGAAATTGTCATCTTTAGTTCTGGATGGGGTTCCACTGCCCCAGACAGACCCAGTGAGGAATCTGGGGGTCCTCTTGGACTCACGACTCCTGCTCGAAGAGCAGGTGGCAGTCGTGGCCAGGAGAGCCTTTGCTCAACTTTGTGCTGTGTGCCAGTTACACCCTTTCCTGGACCGAGAGGCCCTTTGAACAGTCATTCATGCCCTGGTTATCTCCCATATAGACTACTGTAACACACTCCCTGGATGTCTCCCTGGATGTGCTTTTGGCTCAGTGCTGTGGCTAGTGAGTGGAGAGAGCCCATTGGCTGCCTTTGGAAGTATTGATCTCCAAAAAGGCGCCCCCTTTTGGTGCCTAATGCAAGGTATGTCGATGAAGGTTCTCAGTCATCCAGGTGGAACAGTCTGTGGCTTGAATCATGTCAACTGGATTTCTATTTTCTCAGTAGAAACGTTTCACTCCTTATCCAAGGAGCTTCTTCAGTCTGAGTAAAGTTAGTAAGGGAATCCTTAAATATGTTTCTAGGGTGGCTGTGTGACCTTGGACCTGGGGCTAGGTCATGGTTATTTTGAGATGTTTATTTCTAAGTCCCTTTATCATCTAAAGGAGGATCGTTAAGATTACCCTGCTGCTGTTGAGCTTGCGAAATGGTCTTAATCTTCCTAGGCACAGAAGACAAAGCAGGAAGGAAGATAGGGGAAAGGTTGTGCCTGAGGCCCCCACCTCTATTCAAGGAAGGATTTTCCAAGTTGGCATAAATGGATTTTGTGGGAACCCAGACATAATGGCTTATCTAACAAGCCATTATTAAAACAAATCATGGCTTAACAAACTTGGCTTCCATTCTATTCTGTATGGAAGAGAATAACTATGAGTTTTCTTCCTCTGCTATAGTATGGACTTCACCTTCAATGCTAGCTCAGAAATTAATATAGAAGGGCTTGTCTTACTCCTTTAATGGGGTCCTATAATCCTTTGATCCACAATGGGGGGGGGGGGAAGAAGATAACTCAATGGAATTCTGAAACAAAATGGTACAATTAAAAAAAAAATTGTCCCATAAGATTCCAGAGATGTACTTCTAAATAAATTGTTCTTAAGACTGAATCCTAAAGCCCATATTTGGAGTTCAGGACAATGATCTTCAAAAGTCATGCCTGCAAGTAAGTGGAGCAGTTGTTTCCTAGCGATATAGAAAGAAATAATTGTAATTTGTACCACTGGGATTTTTTGGAGTCAAGAGCAGATGCCATGCCATGCCAACCTTTGCAACAGGATGGGCTGTGGTGCTAATTAAAGTAGCCCATTTCCCATGCTTTCCACTGAGTGGCTGTGAAAAGCAGTAAAAAGCATAGCAATTGACACTGATCATTGGAGTCTACTTTCTTAACTGACCCATTTCACCAAATACCATCAGCTGGGGGGAAATGATTTAAAATTTCCCCATTCAAAAGTTAAGCCAAGTATCAGTTCCAGATGTGATGGAGAGCGCTGATGAAGCCCTTACCTCACATTACTTTGTATTTGTAGTTTTGCCATGTAAATACTCAGCTACATTAATTGGCTTCTCCTCTGAACAGCTGTCAAGCTTATCCAAAGCTGAACAGCAGCTGATGTCCAAGAAACCCATAAATCACCCACAGGAGATGTCCTTGACCTGTGTAACCAGAATGTGTAGGCTTAAAGGGGGGCTTCTCAACACACAGTTGTGGCTGTGTTTGAACAAGATGTTTAACCTGGTTATTGAATTAACCCATTTTATAACTCCCACAATACACTGAACTATAAATTAATCAAAAGACTGTTTGCACAACATATTAAGCCACAAAAACAAATCAAGGTTAACAATAACCAATTTTAGCATATTGTGTACAAACATCTGCTCAGTTTTAAAGTGACCAGTTTAACTATGTAAATATAGTCTTGGGAAAGGACCAAAACGGAACACCCCCAAGAAAGTTGAAGAAGGCTAAAAGAATATTGTGCAAGGATCAATCCATTATTCATCTGACTTAATGTGGCCAGGAAAGTTTAGGATATAATCTCTACTGGCCTTATGGCAGTAATAAATGTTTGATGATGATGCAGTCCTGGATCAGTCCTGGGAGCAAGCCCCACTGTTTGGATGCACACAACATTTATTTATTTATTTAATTTATATGACCGCCCATCTCCCCCAATGGGGAATTGGGCCGTTTACAATAAAACATGGTATCATTTGTTAGAGTTTGGCTTAATGTGTTGTGTGAACCCAACCAATTGTAGTTTATTCAATAATGTATAGGTAAGCATTTTATAGCTTAATGCAGTGTGTGAGCCCAATCACTGCATAAGTTTGTATAGGATCATTCTGTCAGAAGAATGGTGTAGTGGTCCTTCCCCATATCTTTTTATTAATTCCTTAACTGCTTAGCTCCACTAATCAATCTGTGGTGATCATCACTTTAGCTGCTAGACTTCACTCCAGGGCTTGGTGGTAAATCACAGCTCTCTGTATACTTGACACATATGCAGAACTTGACTAGTCTTGGAAGATTTTCAGATGCGATTCATCCAGATTAGAGTTTATTACAGACAAGTATGAACTCTCTAAGGGGCGTGGTGGCTCAGCGGGTAAGACGCCAGGCTTGTTGATCGGAAGATTGCAAGTTCGGAGGTTCGAATCCCCAGCCCTGCATGCGGAGTGAGCTCCCGCACTAGCCCCAGCTCTTGCCAACCTAGCAATTCGAAAGAATGCAAATGCAAGTAGATGAATAGGTACCACTTCGGTGGGTAGGTAACAGCGTTCCGCGTGCGTCATGCCAGCCACATGACCGCAGAAGCGTCTTCGGACAACGCTGGCTCTTCGGCTAACAAACGGAGATGAGCACTGGCCCCTAGAGTCAGACACGACTGCACAAGTGTGCGGAGGGAACCTTTACCTTTTTTATGAACTCTCTAATGCAAGAGTTGATTGCCCACTGCAGGACGATTTCAGAATCTTCATGGTCCAGATTTTAGACTCTCAGCTTTCTCCTCCTGCCCTTTTATATTAACAGATACATGGCTGTTTGGGTGGCTGAAATATATTTACATAACTTTCCTCTCTAACTGGGAACTGCTAGTTTCTGCCTTGTCAGCTTCAGTTCTTACATGAGCTGTCAAACATAATTTACATTTAGATCCTACTAATTTTCCTCCCATGGCAGTTAACAGAGCCAATTGAAAATCTTTTTTATGGTAATTTTGACTTTTTGCAAAGTGCCCTGGGAAGCTGTTCAGGGGGCCAGATGTAAATCAAATAAATCAGAGTTGGCAGTTTGGGGCCAAAGGCCACACTTAGACTTTTACTGGTGTCCTGAGGGCTGCATTTCCGAGATGAGAGGAGGCCAAGATGAAAGCTAAATTTAATTTATATCATTTAATTAAATACAGTTAATGTGAATAATCCCTATGCATTTAATACTTTTCCCTTTCCATCACATTAAAAAACTAAATTAGTAGCAACTCTGGAAGTCATACCCAAGGCTTTTGGGAACTACATACAAGTCCTGGGGCCTCAGGCCATGACCCCTAAAATAAATAAGCAGAGAGACATGCATTTTTTTAAAAAAAACATGTATTTAAAAGCTAAGTAAACTAGCAGATGCTTTATCTTTCCCTGTTTAGGACTTTCCCAGGAGCATCTATCCAACCATAGTTGGAAACAAAATATTGGAACAGACACCCCTTTACAATGACCCAGCAAAGATCTCTGATGTTACTGAGATCATATTCTTTAAAAATAAGCAACATGGCCCTCCTTAGACCAGTGTTTCTCAATCTCAGCAACTTCAAGATGTGTGAACTTCATCTCCCAGAATTCTGGGAGTTGAAGTCCACACATCTTGAAGTTGCTGAGATTGAGAAACACTGCCTTAGACCATGAGTCTTCATCTTGAGAGGTTCATGTCATAGAATTTACCATTGAGTAAATGGGCATGGGAGCAAAGCTTCACAGATGCTACTCAGCTATCTGATGTTGGTTTTACAACAGCTTTGGGTTCTCTCCCTTGAATACAAGGTTGAACTACATGGCAAAAAATCCTCCCCTGATTCAGTTGTGTCATGTCTTCCTTTATCTGGTAGCCACCCGGAGTTGTGATGGAGTCGGGTGGCCCATAAATCAAACAAACAAACACACAAATAACTTTAAAATATAGGAAAAATACAATGGCAAGATATAGCCTAGAATACTTAAACATCCATCTACTTTACTTATTAAAGCAAACAGCCTGATTTATCCTTCCCAAGCATTAGTCAAATCAGAATGTAATTATGTTTTACCCTTCCCTGAATTTCATAATGCACTTCTTGGCATATATACACACAGACTGACACTTTCATACAAAAATGATATATTTCCCAATAAAAGCCAATGCAGTTTTTAATCTTATTTTTTAACACACAGTTTGATTTAAAAACAGGATGGAACAAATTTATGAATGAACACAAGCAATGTTGATAAAGGCTGGACTGCAACATCCTTCCTGGACTGAAATTTGCAAGTTACAATGTTCCTTGGCTCTTTTGTCCTCCATTACTAGATTTTGGGGTCTCGCTCAATGAAGCTGATAGCAGATGACTCTGTAGACAGGAGAAAGTCATTTTTCAGGAGCAGCACCCCAGTTATGGAACTCTTTCCTAAGGAAAGGACTACTCTGTCTTGCTTTCTATGATGGGTGAAATATATGTGTTCACCCAAGCTAATGCAGGGTAACAAATGCTCCAGGACTGGATTCTTTTCTCTAGAGCAGTGTTTCTCAACCTTGGCAACTTTAAGCTGTGTGGACTTCAACTCCCAGAATTCCCCAGCCAGCCATGCGTGTGTGGAGTTGTGTGGAGCTGTGTGGAGTTGAAGTCCACACAGCTTAAAGTTGCCAAAGTTGAGAAACGCTGCTCTAGACCTCCTTTTCAAGATGAACGTTGATTTTTCTATTTCATTGCCTTGTTTGAGACGAGGTGGCTTTATTGTTGCTTTATTTAATTCTTTCAACTGAAGATTAATTTTGGAGTTCTTTTATACACTGCATCGGGTGCCTTTGGGAGGAAGAGCAGCATAAGATAAAAGCAAGTAAATATAACAACAGCAAAACCCAAATAGCAGTGGGGAGAGGTCAGCTGCAGCCTTACGTGGGGCAGGAGGACCTGACTATAATGGCTCACGCCCTCGTCACCACCCAACTAGACTCTACATTCTCTACAAAGGGCTACCTTTAAAGACCACCCAACAACTTCAGTTGGCGCAAAATACAGGGGCCCAGCTGCTCAAAGGGGTTTACCGGTAGACCCATATCACACTAGTTCTGCAGACCCTGCACTGGCTTCCCATTTCCAGGTGCAATTTAAAGTGCTGGATTTAACCTATAACAACCTTTATGGCAGGCACGTCCAACCCGCGGCCCGCGGGCCACGTGCGGCCCTGAGCAGCTAGTAATGCGGCCCCCCAAAATCGTAAACGTTTAACATTATTTTGCAATTTTTTTGGTTGTCATTCTCTCTTTCTTCTGTTTTGCAGCCAGGCCCACGCCAAAAATAGACAATGCCAGTACATTTGAGACAGTAACAAAGCTCAGGGTAGTTACATCGCCTGCATCCGCTTCTCCTCTCGGCTTCCCACGCAGGCAGGCAGCGGCCTTCCACCAGTTTGCGAGCAGCCGCCGAAGTCAGTTTTGCAACTTGACTCGCAAGCCAAGCGGAGTCCGCCGCTCTACCATTCATGCGTCTGTAGTTAGTAGGCGAAGATTGGTGGAGGCTGCCGCTCGGAGCAGAGCCGAGATGCCGAGAGGGAAGGGGAGCCCGCCAGCGGCTCCGGCAGAAAAACGCCAGCAGTCGCCAATGGGTGATGGTTCTCCAAGGTAAAAGCTGACGAGCACCTTGAGAACTCACTGAGAATTGCAACCACTTTCATCGAACCAGACATTGATGCATTAGTTTCACAAAAACAAGGTCAAATATCCCACTAGTTTTACGTTGCCCTCTTTTTAAAAATTTTATAATAAAAAATATAAAAAAACAAATGAAGTTTTATTACTTATATACATTAACTATATTATATATTTTATGTGTGGCCCAAAACAATTCCTCTTCACTCAATGTAGCCCAGGGAAGCCAAAAGGTTGGACACCCATGGTGTATGGCTTGGCACCGGGTTCCCTGCAGGACGCATCTTCCTACTACACTTGGCCCGGCCACTACAATTGTGCTGGAGAAGCAATTGGTTGTCCCCCATTTCTGGAGAGTCAAGGGGCTGGCCCTCTGGCATGGCCTCCTGTTGGAGGTCTGGTTGTCTCCAATGTTTTCTGCCTTCCAGAAAAACCTGAAGACAGGGCTTTGGAGCCAGATGCTATGTATTGCGTTTGGGTTTTAATTGTTTTACATTCTTATGTATTCATATTACATAATGCTTATTTTGCGAGCCACCAAGAGTCCTACAATTGCAACATGATATCAATTTAATAAATCATAGCAAAATGGTAACACTGTGAACAGTGGCAGTATACCTGAATAGCAAAAATTCAGGATAAAAGGAGATGTGGGGGAGAGCAAAGCTTATGTCAATTTTGCAACAGCAAATGGGTTATGTTCAGTTTTCAAAAATAAGTCGAAGAAAGGGTTCGCCTCCAAGATATATCACTGTTCAGCAGGAAGCAGATTTACCCATACTAGTCTAACCAATTAACTGCAGTCAAGGATAAATTTGAGTTATCTTAGTATCATTATTTTCCATTTCAGCTTGTAGATCCAGATAAATGCTTTATTTTCAAACGAGGAGAAGTCATATAGGATGGACGTACCATGTTAACTGCATAGAGCAGAGCTTTCCAAACTTTTCATGTTGGTGACACACTCTTACAGCAGGGCATCATTTCACAACACACTCTTACAGCAGGGCATCATTTTGCGACACACTCTTACAGCAGGGCACAAGGCAGACACTAGGACCTGCGCGGAATCCTGGCAGGGTTTGGAGGCAGCAGCAGCCACCGCGACACGCCGCGACACTAACGTGTCGCAACACACAGTTTGGAAAGCTGTGGCATAGAGATTAATTTTTCTGTCCTTTCAACAAAAATGTTTGACTTTTTCCCCCACTGCTTTAAACACCCACATAACCAGTACAAGCTGAGACTGACACTGAGAGTAAAGAAATTAGCACATACACCAATGATTCCAGCATTTTCACCATCACTCTTAAATACTGTTTATCTCTAGTTCCAGAATGAGACACTAAAATGTATGCATGTCAGCATTCCAACAACAACATTTTGCAGTTGGAGAAGGCATTTTTTCCTAATTCCATTCATCTGTTTAAAGGTCTGTTGGAATTGAATGGTGCTGAGCAGTGACATTTGGAAGAAAGAGTGATTTCTTGAGAGAATGGCAGAGCCACATGCTGGTTGACCTTGCAATCTGGCAGGTCTTTCCTTTTCCTCAATTATTTCTATGTCTCCCGGCCCCCTTCCTGATAATCTTGCAGAGTGTGTACAGACAAGCTGTCTGCAACAGAACACAGGCAAAAGTCTGCTTAATCTACAGCAGATCCTTTCTAATCTGGGTTTAGGTCCAAGTTTGGAACTCACATTATAGTGGAAAACCACAGTTCCAGTTACTGGCCATGGCCAACCTCAGATATGGATTGATGGTAATTTTCAGAATTCTACAACAGCAGGGATGTCACATGGGATGGAACAAGTTTGATCTAGTGTCCTCTGCCATACATCTTCCCATGCATTACTCAAAACTAATGAGGGTCATCATCTGAAGATTGGTCATGGTCATGGTCAGATCACTTCCTGGTGAGACTCCAATTCTCTGGCGCCACCCCCCTCCGCAGGGAGGCTGGGCCTATTAGATCGGCCCACCCCAGGCAACTGATGGACCCTGATGGGTTTCAGAGGGAGCTTGTGGTTGTTCCGGGAAGTCTGGCCGAGGCTTTGGTGGCCACGTGGAACAAGAGAGCAGCCATGGCTTTGGATCAGATCGCGCCTGAGTGGTCTCTCCGTGCCCATGGCTCCCGTGGCTCCCTGTGGTTTACGGAGGAGCTGAGGAGGCTTAAGAGGGCTAAGAGATGCCTGGAGCGCTGCTGGTGGAAGACGGGGAACAAAGACAATCAAACACAAGCTAGAGCCGCTACTAGAGCCTACCTCATGGCGGTAAGGGCGGCAAAATGTGGTTATTTCTCTGCTCTTATTGCATCCGCAGATTGTCGCCCGGTGGCCCTATTTCGGGTTATCTGGACTCTCCTTGGAGGGAGTAATTCAGGGGTCTACCTTCAGGGCCGTTGTGAGGAATATGCTGAGCATCTGTCAGGTAAAGTCGCTCGCATCTGCTCTGCGTTGAATTCCAGCCTTGATGCAAGGCCAGTGGGGGCTACAGGGTCTGAGTCTTGCATGGTTATCTGGGAGGAGTTCAAGCCAGTTGAACCTGAGGAAGTGGACAGGGTTCTTGTAGCTGTTAGTTCGGCCACTTCTGTGTTAGATCTGTGCCCCTCCTGGCTAGTCAAGGCTGCCCGGGAGAGGACACGTGATTGGGTGGTTAATTCCTCCTTGAGGGAGGGTGTAGTTCCGCCAGCTCTTAAAGAGGCGGTGGTGCACCCCCTCCTGAAGGGGCCATCGCTCGACCCAACCAATCTGGATAGTTTCCGTCCAGTCTCCAACCTCCCCTTTCTAGGGAAGGTTGTTGAGAAAGTGGTCACACGGCAGCTTCAAAGGGCTCTGGATGAAGCGGATTATCTAGACCCCCTTCAGTCAGGATTCAGGCCGGGATATGGGACTGAGACGGCATTGATTGCGCTCTTGGATGACCTCTGGCGGGAGCAGGATGGGGGCAGTGCAACTATCCCAGCTCTTCTTGACCTCTCGGCAGCCTTCGATACCATCGATCATGGTATCCTTCTGGACCGGCTTCGGGAGTTGGGGGTGGACAGCACTGTGCTGCGCTGGTTCTCCTCCTTCCTCTGGGGTTGGTTCCAGTCGGTGTTGGTAGGAGGGGAGAGGTCCAGTCCACAGCCCCTATGTGGGGTGCCACAGGGTTCAGTTCTCTCGCCCCTCTTATTTAACATCTACATGAGGCCGCTGAGTGAGGTGATCAACAGTTTGGGGTGAGGTATCATCAGTATGCTTTATATCTCCTCCCCGGGCTGTCTGAGTGATGCTGTGGATGTCCTATCTCAGTGCCTGGAGGCTGTAGGGGCCTGGATGGGGCACAATGGGCTCCGGCCCAACCCAAGCAAGACTGAGTGGCTTTGGGTGTTTGGGCCTCCCGGTACCATCTTTGGTCCTGGATGGGGTGGCACTACCCCAGATGGACCCGGTGCACAATTTGGGGGTCGACTTGGACTCACGGCTCCTGCTGGAAGAGCAGGTGGCAGCCGTGGCTAAGAGGGCCTTTGCACACCTTCGAGTTGTGTGCCAGTTGCACCCATTCCTGGACCGGGAGGCACTACTCACTGTCACTCATGTCCTCGTGGCCTCCCATTTGGACTATTGCAACACACTCTTCATGGGGCTGCCCTTGAAGAGCATTCAGAAGCTTCAGCTGGTACAGAATGTAGCTGCCCGGGTTGTAAATAGTGTCGGCTACTCGGCACATGTAACACCACTGCTTCGGGAGCTGCATTGGTGGCTGGTGTGTTTCCGGGTGCAATTCAAGGTGCTGGTTGTCACCTTTAAAGCCCTTCATGGCTTGGGACCGGGTTACCTTAGGGACCGTCTGTTCCCAGTTATTTCTACCCATCCAATCCAGTCCAGCAGGATGGGTATGCTCCGGGTCCCGTCAGCCAAGGAATGTTGGCTGGCGGGGACCAGGAGACGTGCCTTTTCTGCTGTGGTGCCTGCCCTCTGGAACATCCTTCCTCCTGAGATTAGGATGGCCCCTGTAGTTTTCTGGTTAACAATCATAAGTGATTTGCCACTGCTGTCTTTCCCTCTGAACACATTCAAAACTCATTAAGCTGTCTGAGAAGCTACCTACTTCCCTTACCCTGAAGTTTTTTAATGTATTGCTTGTTAGCCTCTCAGAGTTACTTGTTTAAGATGGGCGGGGGAGCATATTTTCCAATTTTTTTTAAAAAAATGAAGCAGTCAATTTTTCCAGGCCCAACAACACAGTGTCCCATAACCAACAGTCATAACCAACAGTAGAACCATTGAATTCCAGTTTCTCCTTAGGGACACTAGCAGTGTACCAGTTCCTGCACCTGTTGTGCTTTCACTCATAATTTTTTTTCTGTAAGGACAACAGGATTTTTATCCCAGCAATAGGATCACTCCATGTGGACTTACCATGACTTCCTCTTTTCCCTGGGAAAACACTGCTAGGGCTGGCCCGCATACCAAAAGAAGGAGGCTAAGGGTCTAGTCCTACCAAAGCATTCAGTTTAAACAAGGAGCGACTGGAACACAAGCCAGGCAGGGTGGGCAGAGTTAATCCAGGGCCTGTGGGTACCAGTGGCTTTCAGCAATGGAGGACTCCTTGCTGATCACGCACCAGTTGACCAATTGGCTGGGATTGCAGGACATAGTGAATTGCTGACTAGCCAGGAACATTGGAGTTTAACAATTTGTGCAGATTCAGCCTCCGTGATCAGTCAATGCTTCTGTGTGTTGTGCAAGCCCAGGACATTAAGTTGTGTAAACTTGCGTAGTGTGCCATCCTACCCTTTGTCTCTTGATCATTCTTGTTGGAGAGATGTAGTCATGCTAGCATGAAACAAGAATTTGCTAGCGCTGTCACTTCTCAGGGATCAAGTGATTCCTGATCATCTCTTGAAAATGCATCTCCTGGTAGGTCACGGGAACATCGCATCTCTAGCCCTCGTGTACACATACCTATGTGAATATACACTGAAGCGGCTTGTTCTTTGTGCAATTTCTTAACCTTTAGCTGCTGGCGAATTTCTTGAAGAGAATACCTTATATTAAAAGAACCATCACCTCCCTGGAGAACAGAATGTGACAGACTAAATCAGTCTCTTCAAATTTGGTGTCTCTCCAAATGCAGAACTGCAGCTCCCATAACTCCCAGACATGTGGGTTAATAGCTAGCTGGCAAGTCTGAAAGCTGTCATTTCAAATCAGATCAAATGAAATCAAATGAAATCTTTATTACAGTCACAGACCAGCATAAAGCTGTCATTTGATAGGATTAGTAAAGGCTCCTGGATTAAATGAACACATGGCAGGTAATAAGAAATCTTCAGCCACAAGGAGTCGGCTTGTGTTGTCACCTGTTATACAATACAGTTATACATCTGTCCAGGAGTGTCCACACGGTGAACTCTAAAAAGTCAAGATGGTAGCCGCAACGGAGTGACCAAAGCTCTGCCTGTTTTTTATGCACATCATGTGTGCACATAAAGAACAGGTGGAGCTTTGATCACACCACCTTGGGTGCCCTCTTGACTTTTTTGACCATACCCTGCAGACACCCCTGCATCTGCCCCTATTTTTGCTGGTGAACTGTCAAAAGGTGTGCAGATCTCATCCTTGGAGGACCTTTACAATTACCTTCTTGGGACTGAGTGTTCTCATTCAAAACAGCTTCTGAGAGGCGGGGCAGCTCAAGACATCATGTGGTTGATTGTCCACACCTCTCAAAAGTCCCAGTACACAGTTCTCAAGTTCTTTTGCAACCTAAAACAGAAAATCTCACATGTATCTCTGTCCATTCCTGGAAGTAAAACAGCAACACTAAAATATGAAGTAACTGTTAATTGCACCTCTGCAGTGTTGGAAATGCTAATCCAATAGCAAAGGTGCAGTAGGGTACAGATAGAGATTTAAGGATTGACCCTGTGTCCCCTCTTTGTCCATTACTCTACCAGCTTTCTGTCTAATCTCAAGTCCCTTCTTTCTGCCTTTCTTTCCAGGCACACACGTACAGAGCACAGGCCCTTAGACACTCCTCCTCGTAGGATGTAGGTGCTAGACTTTGCTTACCCCTATCATATATTTCTTGTAAATAGATCTCCCTTCTATTATAAATACAAAAACCGCTTCTCTAATCATTGCTCAAGTCCTGCTCTCAGGAATACTCAGATGTACACACAGAATGCTTCAACCTCCAACACATGGCATTCAAAGAAATCAGCTGCTTAAGACAGCCGCCTCCTTTATCTAATGCTGGGGCTGATTCTTGCTAGGCAGCACTGCTCATTTCCTCTTGTGGAGTGATAAGCCATCTGCCAGCTCCACATTGTTGTTGTTGCTTTTGAAAAGAGTCATCTAGCTTACCAGCTGCAAATTTCTTTTAACTCACAAAACAGGAAGATTACACGAACAAGCTGAAAAGCAAGCGGCTGCTACGGCAGCAGGCTGAGGTGGAATCCAGGAGACTTGATAACCCACCACTTGCCTTCATTAACATCAGCGCACCGGCCAGTCTCCTTCAGAGAGCATCCGTACTCTTTCTTTGTTGCTGATTAGCAAAGCAGGCACTAGGAGCACGGCTGGGCATGGCACTAGTGCTCAATGAATGGGAAACATCATTAATAGGCAATGGATGCAATTTTCAAAGATCAAAGCAGAGGACTGGATTCCTTCAGTATTGGTCTGAAGAGAAATGGGGGGGAAATTACATATTCTCCTGCCTAGATTCATTTGAGGGAAACCAAAATACTTTCCTTGGATGGAGTGAAGGCTTGGGATTAGGGATACCAGCCAAAACATTAAAAAATACAAATGAATGTGCACTCCCATAATTTCCACTTAAGTCCCTCTCTGAGACATCAATGGACGAGCAGATAACCATTTTGATGTAGTACATTAAAAAGTGCTGTTCATTGACCTGGATTCAACTGAGCAATTGGGGCTATGCAGCAAAGAACCTTATTGGAAACAAATGCACAGATCAGCCATTTAGCCAGAAAGTGGTAGCATGTTACTAATACAGGATATGGCGAGGAGACTATGCACCCTGCTCTGAGCATTTGGAAGGAAGGTGAGGATAATCAACCAACGCTGAAGATTGGTGTGTGTGTGTGTGTGTGTGTGTGTGTTTGTGTAATCATTGTCCATATGAACCTTTATCCAATATAGAAAGCCACTTTCCATCCAATCCAAATGAGCACATTTGGAGTTTTGAGAATGCAATAAAGGCACTGACACAAAAATGACCACTACTTTAGAGAGAGAAAGTCTTGTCAATGTTGGAGGTTCCAGCAAATCAGCATGCCTTATTAGCATATGGGTGATTGCTCTAGGAGGCAAACTCTCTATGTGCTTCTTCCTGAGGAAGCTGTTTGTTGCCACTCCCACTTCCTCTCTCACTCTCTTGCGTTCTTCCACCGGAGAAGAAGGACTATGTGGCTGCTGGTCCCTCCATGGAGAGGCCATGTGCTAGGCCTCAACTCCAGAATTTTCCCCTTTTCTCCATGCAGCCTTCACCAGCAGTGAGGGGTAAGGGTAAATTAAGTTTAGGGACAAAAGAAGAACAAGAAGTCATCTTTCCTGAACAAAAATGTAACTGGACCAAATAAACAGTAAGAACTCTTTTTGTAACCTACGTTGTCTAAGTGTGTAATTCTTTATGCTTGGGTGGGCTATGTGCTTAAGATCAAAAACCTATATTTCTCTAGCATGCTCATTGACGTTATTAAGATAAAAACTCCTTTCTGTGCATGCGTGTTTCTTTGCTGTTATATGCTCTGCTCCATTCAGTGGTACTAGCTGCCCACTAATGGTCTTCATAGGGTTATGGGCCCAGGTTTTTACAGAAGGAGAATTTATTTTTAATAGAGAAAAAGATAAACAGCAAAATTTTTCGTTTTTGGCTTGTTTTGTTTTTGCATGAGCATTGGGTTTTTTTTGAGAGAATACTCAGTTTAAATGCTGAGGAGGTGATCTTGTACAAGAAAAATAGCCAGAAAGCATAAAGGGATTATTTTTTTTTCTTTTTTGAAAGTGATTTTTGAACTTTTTGCTTAGACAAAATGGCCAGTATGCAACTGTCTTACAATCCAGTAATTTTTAAACTAAACCTGGAGAGTTTTATCCCTGGAAAATTTGGATGGAAAGGCAGGCAAGGATTCTGAATCTGCATAATATTTTGAAGGAAGATCCTCCAAGTACAGATTCAGAAGGCTATGAAAACTGGGTAGCCAATTATCTTAAACTCCAAGGACTAATCATGAATTCCTTAGATGGATCAATGATGGTGCAGATCCAGCACAGGGAAACTACAAAAGAGATCATGGAGGAATTGTTTAAACTCTTTGGGGAAGGAGGAGATTTGCAAGTTGTTAATCTAGTGAGAGAGCTATCCAATGTAAAGCTCCAACCAAATGGTAACATTGATGAGCATGTTTCCAAAATTCAATCATTACTGCACAAGCTTGCTTGCAATGATATAATTTTGGATAACAGGATCCAAGTTGGATTTTTATTAGGCTCTTTACCTCAGATTTTTTCAAGTTTTGCTGCCAGCTACAGGGGATCCAGACAACCCCTATCAGACCTGATTCAAGAATTAAAGTCTAAACATAGCAGTCAGGCCTCCTATAGAAATTCTAAGCAGGGCCATCATGAGGCAGGTTATTTCACAAAGGCGCCTCAGGGCAAGTACGATGGTCAGAAGCAGAGGAGCAATTCAATAACAAAGAAACCCATCAAGTGCCATTTTTGTGGCAAGAGGGGCCACCTAAAGAAAAATTGTTGGGAATGGAAGGCAGATCAGAAAAACAAAGAAAAAGCTCTCCAACAGCAAGTCTTCTTGCTTTTTCAGCCATTGATAAAAGTAGCTCCTCCTTCATCATAGCCAGTGGCTGTAGCATGCATATGCTGAAGGACCAAAGTCTCTTTATTGAATTGAACCCAAGTTCAAAAGAAGAGATTGGCTTGGCTGATGGAAGGACAATCCCAGTGGAAGGGGAGGGTTGTGCTCTCCTAAGGTGTGGAAATGGCGACACCCAGAGGGATTTGATTGCAACTAACGCTTTATATGTTCCAGATTTAGAATTGAATCTGATCAGTGCATCTATGCTCATGAAGAAGGGCCATACAATTCAATTTAAAGGTGACAAATGTGAAATAATGGATCAAAAAGGTGTCTTTTTAATAGGTCTAGTTAATTAATCTAGTCCTAGATCAAGGACTAATTTTTCTCAATTGTGAGAGGCCAGACATGGCGTGTGTGGCCAATCACCGAAGAAAGGAGGATTCAAGTGAAATTCTCCAAATGAAGAGAAATGAATTGGCAGGCAGTCTGGAAATCAAGGACTGTGGTAAGTCTGATAACTGCATACAGGTAAGTCTGATAACTGCATACACTAATGGTCTTCATTCTAAAGATAAAATACTTGCTTTGCAGCATGGCCAATCACAAAATATCCATTTTGCAAAAGGGAAACTAAGGTTGCTTCCTACCAATCCTTTTTACCATCCCCTTCAATTTGCTCTCTATCACCCCAACTTCCCTGGGGCTTTTAAGGGGGCAGATATGCCCACTTTCAAACAAGGCACAGGGCACTTTTATTTCTACAGATGCCTAGAGGGCCTGAATAGAGGCAGGGCATAGCTGGAAACACAGATGATGCCAGAGTCTGGCACTCTGCAGCAGGCCAGCTTCCAGTTTAATCTTGCTTTGAATTGTAAAAAGAATGTTACAAATGAATGTAGGGAGAGAAGAGAGTTTGGCAGGTGTCAAAGGAGACGTCTGCAGCCACAAAGGTGTCTAACTGTGTGACATTTGTCTACCCCTGCTTTAAATTGTAACCTGCCTACTAACAGATTTCCTGTACCGATTACAGTTAACCTCGATTGATTTACTCCGTTGTTCCAGAGCTTTGTGCTCCAAAGGACTCTCTGGCGGTCTCAGAAAAATGGAGCGAGGGGTTAGAGTCACCTCTGCAAAAAGCGGCCAGGAGGCCAAACACCCCATGAATGTTGGGCAATTGCTTGGTGAATTGATTTGCACAGGTAGGAATCTTCTGATAAAGAAAAAGAGGGGAAACGCATTCTAAGAGCAAAGCATCCCCCTCTGATTGTTTGCAGTGTCTGGGGAGCTAAGCTCTGCTGTGAAGGTGGAGAAAGAGAGAAAAGGCTGAGGCTGAGAAGGAAGAAGTACAGCTTTTAACATTTCTGCCATTCTGCCCTAACCCATGAACTCTGTCTTTGCAACACAGAACAGCTTCTGAATTTAATCTTTAGTTCAGTGTTTCTCAACCTTGGCAACTTTAAGATGTGTGGACTTCAACTTCCTGAATTCCCCAGCCAGCATGCTGGACTAGACTAATGAGTTCTATGAGCTGTAGCTCTTCCCCGCCCCACCCTAAACGGCCAGGCTCAGAAGCAGCCGGCGGACTGGAGAAAGAAGGCGAGGGTCTTCTGGCCCAGCCCCGGGTGGATGGAGGCAGCGCTAAATGTAGTCAATTGTCAGGGAGCTCCTAGGAGCATCACCTTTCCTAGGGCCTTAATCAATAGGGCAGTGCATCTCAACCTTGGCAACTTGAAGATGTGTGGACTTCAACTCCCAGAATTCCCCAGCCAGCCATTCTGGCTGGGAAATTCTGGGAGTTGAAGTCCACACAGCTTAAAGTTGCCAAGGTTGAGAAACACTGCTTTAGTTTAATACCAGATCACTCTAAGACCCTCCATCTTCCAGAGGCTTTGAGAATGGTTGATGTAGGCTGCCAACAGGGGTGTCCATGGGAATGGTAAAAAAAAAGTTGGGATGGCAGCAGCCATGATGGTTCGATCAAAGCTCCACCTGTGGACGCCCCTGCCTGCAAACATCTTCCTTCCACCAACCCAAATACCTGACCCTCCTAACTTTCCCCCACTATTTTAATTAAACAAAAGTAAAACTGAAAAAAACTGGCATGCTACAAACTCTCGGTATGCAACTCACCAGGAGCTGATTTGCATCATCAGTTTGATGAGTTGAGTTGATTAGATGTGAATCTTGGTGTTGATTTGAGAAAGTTCAGTGGAAGCTAGCAAGCTGCACAGTAGGAGTGTGCAAATCCCTCAAGGTCCAATTTCAATGGTCAATCCAATCCAATCCAATCCAATCATCAACATGACCCTTATGGGTCAGTCTGATCTACTGATTTGAATGGTTGTCAACGAAATGTAGGTAAGTGTCCATCCATGCTAAAAGTCCATTGGATCATCAAGTCAGTTCAAAAGCCCTCGATTCATATTGACACTTTCAACTGATTCAGCAATTTGATTTGAAAATTCCATTCAAAAGGGTAACTCGGTTAATCAGCTTCTAACCTAAGCTTCACACAAAGCAAAACTGCAGCCTTTAGCATCATTTTTATTTCCAAGGATGCCTCTGGACTTCACAGAAGCCTGTGTGAAGGTCAGAGAGATTCTTAGAAAATAAAATTGGTAGGTAGATGCAACCCGGTTTTTGTTTAGAAGCAGATTCACCTTCTGCCCCCAAAGATACATTTAGGGGAAGTAGGGTCTGGGGGCTAGAGGAGTCTTTGCCACAAATATCCGCAGCATTTTTCTTTCTGGTCTCTGGCCAAAATCACTCTCAAAATTACATATAAGTCCACTGGGTTGAAAAAAAGGTTTAGTACTGTGGTGGCTTAATTTTGCAAAGTGCTACCTTTGTCTCATTTGATAAAGAAATTCCCTCTTAAAAACTTTTGTAGCTGATTCTTGCTACGCGTTAGCCCTTGAACCATTCCCTTTTTGACTCTTACCTATGTCAGGAGAATCTGTCACACCAAGACAGCAGGGAACCTGAAACTCAACTACTGCAATGTGTTCGACATAGGATTGCCCTTGAAGACCATTCGGAGGCTTCAGCTGGTTCAGAATGCAGCAGCTTCAGCAGTGATGGGCGTGCCTCGGTGTGCCCATGTGACACCTCTGCTCTGTGAGCTGCATTGGTTGCCAGTTTGCTTCCAGGTGTGATTCAAGGTGCTGGTTATGACCTATAAATATGCCATAGGGCCTGGTTATTTGAGGAACCACCTATTCGCATGGTGTCTGCCCAAACAATTTGAGGTGACAGGGTTGGTGCGCTCCGGGTTCCTTCAATCAAATAATGCTATCTATCAGGAGCCAGAAGCATGCCTTCTCTATCACAACGCCTGCTTCCTGGAATGAGGTTCCCCCTGAGATCCGGACAGCTCCCACCCTGGTGTTCCAGACAGCCATAAAGACCTGGCTGTTCTCCCCGGCCTTGGACTAGGGTAGCTGGATGTTGTAGAATGTTTGGTTGTTGCTGGGTTTGCCATCTTGGTCTTTTTCTTTCCTAGTTTGATTTTTGTTTTATGTCTGTGTTTAGTCTATTTGGAGCTTCCCAGATTTGCTTTGGAGTCAGGCAGCAGCAAATTATAAATAAAATAAAATAATTTGAATATGTAGCTTATCCAGACAATTTGATCAAGGCATCCCATGATCTTTGTAGTTCATTCACAAGTCCTAGTTCTAAGTTGAGAATATGATCTCCAATCAGTCGATAGAGAATCATATACAGCAGAGAAGGTGGGGAAGAATTCTTGGTAAGCCACCTAGAAGACACTGGTTATGGAACAGGTTAAAAAAAATTAATAACTAATTTTGCAATGGAAGATTGTAAAATGTTTTTGCCTCTTTAACAGCAACCACAAAAAGGCAGAATTAATGGTCAGAGAGGTATCCAAGAATTAAAAGTATTGAATAACAGGCAAACATCCAACATGAACAGCTTTATCTGTCTCCTTGGTAGAAAGAAGCTGTCCCAGCTGGATGTCTTTCCAATAGGATAGGCAGAAGTAAAAGATAAAACTTCAGCCCAAAATGAGCTCCTGGTGGTTTCATGGACAGGCCCTTGTAGATTTCCTGGCAACAACATGAAACTGGTTCACCATACCTTCTTCTGAGATGTTTCCTTGACTTTCCACTCTAGCCTATTTGTTTTTATTTTTTTATCCCGCCTTCATTATTTTTATAAATAACTCAAGGTGGGGAACATACCTAATACTCCTTCCTCCTCCTATTTTCCCCACAACAACCCTGTGAGGTGAGCTGGGCTGAGAGAGAGGGACTGGCCCAAGGTCACCCAGCCGGCTTCCATGCCTAAGGCGGGACTAGAACTCTCAGTCTCCTGCTTTGTCATTGGCTCCTTCCTAGGGCTGAGAGAATGTGATTGGCCCAAGGTCACCCAGCCAGCTTTCATGCCTAAGGCGGGACTAGAACTCTCAGTCTCCTGGTTTGCTATTGGCTCCTTCCTAGGGCTGAGAGAAAGGGACTGGCCCAAGGTCACCCAGCCGACTTTCACGCCTAAGGCAGGACTAAAACTCTCAGTCCCTTGCTTTCTAGCCCATTGCCTTAACCACTAGACCAAACTGTCTCTCACATAATCACATCTGTTTTTGTTTTCAGTAGCAGTCAATTAATCAGTTGACATGGACGGAGCCACAACCAGCAGAGCAACAACTATGGTGCAGACAGAAGATCAAAAAGAAGTACCAACAAGCACAAAACCTCAACAATATTTTCTTTTCCCCTCTTAATATTACTTATGCACACACATGCAATACTAAAATATTGCCTTCCCACTGCAAAAAACATTTTGATGTGATGTTATATATCATTGCATCAAGATTATTTTGGGGAAATGTTATCCTAATGTGCAGAAATGCAGATCTGTACCTGTAAAACACCATACTAAAATAATATTGAGGTTATCGTGTTCACATCAGCTTCAAAATGCCTTTTTTCAGTAACAGTTTATCAATTCTTGACAAACACTAAACCAAAAGAATCTTGAGGCTATCATATTCATGATTGCATCAAAATGCTTTCTTTCCACTGTGTTTTATCAATGTTCAACATGCATAACAAAAAAAATTGCATGGAAAAAGGGGCAGAAGGAATGGCAAACTGAGACAAAATGGAAAGCTGAAGCAAACCACTTCTGAGATTAATTCTAAAAGTTCTAATAAACAGGAACACAGGAGCAATAGACTGCAGAGGGGAGCAGATCAACAATAAATCAGAGGGAAAATGCCAATTTCTACTGAAAAGCCAATATATTAATTGCCAGAGATAGAATCATAAAGTTCAAAGGATCCCCAAAGATCCTTTATATGATCCCCAAAGATCCTTTATATGATCCCCAAAGCCCAGTGTTTCTTAAACTTTTTTCTCTCAGGACCCCTTCCCACTTTAAAAAATTATGGAGGACCCCAAAAGAGCTTTTGTTTGTATGGGTTATATTTATGGATAGTGACTGCATTAAAAATTAAAAATCATGCATTCATAGAATATTTATGTACTGAATCATGTAAAAATAACAATACTGAACCCATTAGATATTAACATAAATGAAATATTTTTCATGAACAAACCCTATATTTTTTAACATTTTTTTTTAAAAAACAAGAAGAGTGTCATCGTTCTAAATTTTTGCAAATACAGTATCTTCAATATCTGGCAAATCATTTTGATTTCGAGGACCCCTGAGAGGGTCCTGGGGGACTTTAAGAAACACATAGCTCAAGCCTCAAGCCATTGCAGGAAGTCCATTGCTCCAGCATCTTTAATAAGCAACCGCTGTTCTCCCTTGAAACCTCTAAGAAAGGAGATTTCACCATCTTCAGAGACAGTGTTTTCCCCTGTCACACGGCCCATATTGCCAAGCAGTTCTTCTTCGGATTTAGTCCAGGGGTGAGCAATCATATGGTAACTGAGGCTTGTGCTTAATTAGGGCAGGGGGTGGGGTGTCAGTGGTGAGTCAATGATGCAAAAGAGACAGAGATACATTGCATATGTACCCCAAACCAAGCTTTCCTGTATCTCTCTCTGTGTTTGTGTTTTTAGCGGGTTGGTTTTTTTCTCCTTTGGCTCTTTACTATCCTGCTAGGCCTATTTTAAGGTTTACACCACAGTTTTTGTGTGTTGCCTGCCTCCATATGGCATCACTGAGTGTTGATAGCAATGTCACAGGCTCCAGAGTTGTAAGCAAGCAGTTTGCTCTGGACAACTCATTTTTTATTGAACCAAACTCTTCAGGTTCCATGTTGGTTCAGGTTCAGTGTTCACACACCTAACTTAACTTAATGCTAGTCTTCTTCTTGGTGATCACTCGTAGCCGAGTAAGATTGTCTTCCAAGGGTAAAATCTTAACAGTGGATCCGTAAGTGGCTGTAAAGGCCAATTCTGGATCCGCACAACCTCCCACAATGAGGGCATAGGTTTCCAGGTGGAAGATGGTCATGATGAGGGTTTGCTTGACGTGCCTTCCTCTTAGCTCGTTTCTCCCTTTCGCCCTGTACTCGTGCTTCTTCAAAGTCCGTAGCGCCTTTAATAAAGGCTGACCTCCAATTGAAATGCTCATGAGTTAGGGCTTCCCAGTTCTCAATGCTGATATTACATTTTTTAAAATTAGCTTTGAGAGTATCTTTGATTCTCTTTTGCTGTCCACCAATATTCTGTTTTCCATTCTTAAGTTGGGAGTAAAGTAGCTGCTTTGGAAGACGATGGTCAGGCATTTGAACAACATGGCCGGTCCAGCGAAGTTGATGTTAGTAACGACATGCATCACATAGGTGAAACTTGCTTATCTTGGATTTGGCTAGCTTTCTTTGCGTCTTGGATGCTGAACAAACCCAGCCCATTTGGATACTGTATGGTTCCATGTATTATGGAACTACCCAGAGCATGGATTAATACAATATCCAAGTTAACTATGTTGTATGAATACAGCCAGTTTGTGCTATAATCTCTCCCAGCCTTCTGAACCTATTTATTTATTGGTAACCTTCCTGTTCTGCTTTGTACAGATAACAGTTCCAAAGTCATCGATCTGAAAATAGCCATCCTTTGTTCTCTCTTTGGCAGACTAGGACACAATATATCTCTTTCCATTTTGTTGGTCCTAGCATGCTATGACTTTATTTCTTTATTTCTTTATAGCCACTCAAACCAGCTTATTCTCTTTTGTCTTCCTTTCTGGTTTATCTTTTGCCTTTGTTTTTTGCAGACAGATATACATTTCTATGCCTCATTGGAAGGTAAGAAAGCACCCTTCCACCACATGGAATAGAGCTACCAAATGTGCTTGTTCACTCTTGGGAAAATAGACTAATTTGCCTCTTCCTTTGCCTCTCACTTCAGCCCGGTGCAGAAATAGAGACCGGTGGGTTCTATTTTTAAAGCTCAGAAAATGAGCTGTGCTCATAAACACACAGTGGGGAAAATATCCGCTTTCCCTGCAGTTGAAAGCACAGTTATACAGTCCTGCACTTAGATTGGTATTCTATTGCATCTTGAACAATAAAAACAGAGGTGGGGATTTATTTCACAATGAGCATTAATTGCAATCACTTTTGATATAGCCAGAAATGAGACCTGCAATTGGATATAATTTGATGCCCTATTTTCCTCTCTTTTTTTACAATACAATCTTTTGCAGTGTCAAAGACAGGCAATCTGCAATGTTTTCATTTCTAAAATTCAAGACGAAAACCTGTCCAAGATGGCTGGTTCTCATGAGTGCATGCACATTGCTTTCATTCACTATGACAAAAAATGAAAATCTCATAGTAGGATTGAATTGACATTGTGTACCATGTGCTTCTATCCCGAATTAATGTCTAGGTCGCCTATATTGACATGTGCAAATCAGAGGCGAGGGAGGAATTGGTTGGTTATGAATGTGGCTATGTTCATGCAACACATGTAAACAGGTCGACAAAAGACCAAGCAGGTGGACTTGCACCACACGCTAAGCTCAGTATGTTGCGTGAACCCAGCAAATTCAATTAATTTATAGTTTAATGTGTTGTGCAGATCCAGAAAATGGATTAATTCAGTGACCAGGTTATGTATGTTGTTTGAATGGAATCAATGTGTATATAGAGCTGTGCAGTGCTTTGGATCCAGAGGAACAAAGGTGCTTCAGAGCACATGGGAATGCTCATGTAGCATCTGTCAGCAACTCTTTAAAGCAACTGCCTCTTTTCTTAGCTGCCTTCTGTAGCTGCAGCATGACCTTGGGAAATGGCCATTTGAATTAATGAGCTGCAGACAGATGCTATGTGTGTGCCCCATGTGCTTCATGGGGAATATCCAAGACAATTATTTTGAGAGACTGGAAGACTACTCCTGCTCCGGGTATCAAGGACTAGATGCAAGAAATGTGTAACTTAGCAATTTTTTAAAAAGCTATTTTTTTCTACTAATCAAAAAATGATACAATATCTTTCCTTTTGGCATAGATTTCATAATACTTTACAAAAACAGATAAAGCTATATGTGTACTTTAATATATGTGATGAAATATGTATGTTATATTTAAGTGATTTATACCAATTTAACATGTTAATGCTTAGGTGTTTTTTGTTTATCTTTTTAATTTTTTTCAAATTTGTTTTGACAATAAAACTTAACAATTAATTAGATTATCTGTTGGACAGGTGTGTATTACCTTTTAAATTTTATTTTTGTTCATTTTCTGCATATTTTTAAAATTGCAATAAAAAAGGGGGGAGGGTATATATTTCAAGACCACATTGAGATTATAATAGGTATTTAGTCTATTCCAGTTCAACTTTTCTTACATCATTATGAGAACCCGTCATCACTTCCACAGCTCGAGATATATTTTTATAGCCTGCTTTTCTATAATTCACACTCCAAGAAGCTAATGCTTTGGTTGAAAACCCCATCATAAACCCCAGGCATTCCAGAGCAAATGAACAAACAATTAATTAAAAACTTACACTTAGATTTATGACGCATGGTTGCAAATATACTGAGTTTGAACAAAAGATCTTCATCCATTTTGAGTCAGAAAACTCAAAATCTGTGATGTATCCCTAAAACAGGTTTTGTTTTAAGAAACAAAGAAAACGCAATCTCTCCCCCAGTCCAGGTGCCCTCAGCATCTCAAAAGCCTTTCCTGCAGCCCTCAGTCACCACAACATTGTCCACCTGCCACAGATGGTCTCTGTAGCCACCACATCTCCAATGCCTCGTCCTATGACTGACCTGCATTTTTCAGTTAACACCTGGAAGAGAGGCTGCTTAGGCAAGCTAGCTCTTCCTATTTAGTTTTGCGAGCTGTGAGATAACAAACTTTTTGCTCCAACCGCAATCAGGTAATTGTTTTCCTCTTTTGTCGTAGCAGGCGCCCAGGGCCTGCAGACACGTAATCCTCATTAAGATGAACAGTCTTCCTTTGCTGATGCCTAAGCTGAGCAACTCGGGGGGTAGAGGGGGAAAGAGAGGTTGCGGGCTATAAAACTTGCCCAACGAAAGCAACCCCTTTGTGAGTCGAATTCTGGAGACCGTCCCCACCACACAGGCTCACCGTGGTAGATGGAGGAGGTCCCCTGGTGCTGTACGTAATCAATGGGGACAATTTAAATAAATATGATGCTGTTTGCTTCGGTCCTGGCACCTCTTTGAATGTCCTCCTGCTTCAGTATCTGTCCTGCAAGTTCTAAATTAGCTGGCAATACAAGAATTTGTATTATTCTTTGTATTTGTATTATCTGAGGGATGGCCTCTCCCT
This sequence comes from Charina bottae, assembly GCA_023362775.1. NCBI lineage: Eukaryota > Metazoa > Chordata > Lepidosauria > Squamata > Charinaidae > Charina > Charina bottae. The sequence continues at coordinate 99,380,901 of JALMGJ010000001.1, read as the reverse complement.
GATTACATCAGCCCGTCCCATTAGATCTGGCAGGGAAGGCATGCTACGGGTTCCATCCACCAGGGACTTGAATTTGGTGGGTCCCAGGAGGCGGGCCTTCTCTGCCGTGGCTCCCTCCTTCTGGAACATTCTCCCCCCTGAAGTTAGGCTTGCTCCTTCCCTGCTATCGCTTAGGAAGTCCCTCAAGACCTGGTTATGTCATAAGGCCTGGAGGTCTTTGGGAACTGGAGACATTCTCAGATGGCTCCACTGTGATTGATATTCTTGTTCTCTCCGTGTATATATATATATATTTGTATATTTTAAAATTTTTATGTAATGTTCTTATTTTAATCATTACTTTTTATCCTTTTATAATGATTGTCTTTTTCTCGACTTGCTGTTTTATTCAATTGTTGTATGCCACCCAGAGTCGCCTTGTGTGAGATGGGCGGCCATATAAAGGTAAAGGTTCCCCCCACACATTTGTGCAGTCGTGTCCAACTCTAGGGGCCGGTGCTCATCTCCGTTTGTTAGCTGAAGAGCCAGCGTTGTCCGAAGACACTTCCGCAGTCATGTGGCTGGCATGACGCACGCGGTACGCTGTTACCTACCCACCGAAATGGTACCTATTCATCTACTTGCATTTGCATGCTTTCGAACTGCTAGGTTGGCAAGAGCTGGGGCTAGTGCGGGAGCTCACTCCGTCACGCGGGGCTAGGGATTCGAACCTCCGAACTTGCAATCTTCCGATCGACAAGCCTGGCGTCTTACCCTCTGAGCCACCACGCCCCCATATAAATGTGACAAACAAACAAACAAACAAACAGAAAATGCCTCATTCGCAGGAAAGGGAGGCATTGAAGGGATAGCCAGCAGAGGGGCAGTTCATTCTCCCTCGTTATACACAAGGCGTGTTGGCCAGCACAGGTCACAAACAACAGTAAAATGGGGGAAGTTGTATTATCCCCTTGTTTATTAGCCAAAACCAGGTGAGTCTGTCGGTTCCCTCATGTTCCAGGAGAGAGAGGGGAGGAGAGAGAGGAAGGAAGGAGACCATCATGTAGCCTTCAGGAAAGAGTTAGTCTCCAAGATATTGGCCTTCCACAGCAAAAGCACTCTGAAGGCTGAAGGTTTGGGGGATTTTTTCTTTTCTTTCATTTTTGTGCATTCTGGGGCCTCCCTGCTTCTGGCACTAACAGATGAAATCATCACTCTGGCTCTAAAAAAAACCCAAAACCCCGTTCTGGAGCTGTGTTCCACTATGCTATGCTTTCCTTGCACTTCACCAGCACCAAAAATAACCCCGCTTTCTGTTATTTATCACCCAGCATCTGTTCTGTGCATGTTTGTGATATTTCCATGGATCAGAAGTTTCTCTAAGCAGCATGGATGCATCAAAACTTTAACTACGAAATGATTAAAAAATGCAAATATCATCCCCCATAAAAATTAACAGCAGAGAGTAAGCGAAATAAATGTAATCAGTACTATACAAGCTTCATAGAATGCAGGCAGGCATTACAATGTTAATGTTAGAATCTTGGAAGTCCTTTAAAACCCTCTGAAATCTCTGAAAATTATGCACAGTGTGAAAAACGTAGTGAAGGATAATGTTCTATCCCTCTCACAAAAATAAAATGGCAGGATCCACACATTTAACCTGGTTAGTGAATTAATCCATTTATGGCTGCATTCACACAGCATATTTAATCTGGTTAGTGAATTAACCCATTTTAAAAAAAATATATTTATTTATTTAATTTATCCCCACCCATCTCCCCGAATAGGGGACTCTGGGCGGTTTACAGAATAGCAAAGGTTAAAATCTATACATAAAATTACAATAAAACAATAAATAGATAGAATAAGTAAAAATCCAAAAGATGGTAAAATCAACTGTCAGGATCAAGGCACTATGGGGCCAGCCACCCCCAGGAGGCACTACCACCTCCGTCGTCCCAGGCAAGGTGGCAAAGCCAGGTCTTAAGAGACTTCTGGAAGGTCAGGAGTGAGGGAGCCAGCCTCACCTCCGGGGGCAAGATGTTCCATAAAGCGGGCGCTATCGCAGAGAAGGCACGCCTCCTGGACCCCGTTAGATGGAATTCTCTTGTTGAAGGGGTCCGAAGCATGCCCTCTCTGCATGAACGTGTGCGGGGGCGATGTTATCGGGACGAGACGGTCCCTCAGATACCCTGGCCCTATGCCATGTAGGGCTTTAAAGGTGATAACCAACACCTTGAATTGGACCCGGAAGCAAACTGGTACCCAATGCAGCTCGTGCAGCAGAGGTGTCACATGTGCTGATCTTATAGCACCCATAACAGCATCCTGATCCAGGAAAGAGCATAGCTGGCGCACAACTCGAAGCTGTGCAAAGGCCCTCCTGGCCACGACTGCCACCTGCTCTTTGAGCAGGAGTCAAGAGTCCAGGAGGACCCCCAGATTCCACACCGGATCTGTCTGGGGCAGTGCAACCCCATCCAGAACCAAAGATGATAATGTCCCAGACAGGGAAGAGCCATTAATCCACAGCCACTCCGTCTTACCAGGGTTCAGCTGAAGCCTGTTGTTCCCCATCCAGACTCCCACAGCCTCCAGGCACTGAGATAAGGCATCGACCGCATCACTTACTTCACCCGGGATGGAGATATGCAACTGAGTATCATCAGCATTTTCTAGGTTTACATAATGCACTGAACTGTAAACTAATCAAACACAACACACTACCCCCTTTAAAAAAAAAACCCAATCCTAATCAAGGTTAAAACTAACTAACCTTCACATATGTCTATGAAGGTTCTCAGTCATCCAGGTGGAATTGTCTGGAGCTTGAATCATGTCAACTGGATTTCTATTTTCTTAGTGGAAACGTTTCGCTCCTTATCCAAGGAGCTTCTTCAGTCTGAGCAAAGTTGGTAAGGGAATCCTAAATATGTTTCTAGGTAGCTGTGTGACCTTACACCTGGGGGCATGATTATATTGAGATGTTATTTTAAGTCCTTTTATTATCTAAAGGAGGATCGTTAAGATCACCATGCTGCTGTTGAGCTTGTGAAGATTAGGAAGATTAAGACCATTTCACAAGCTCAACAGCAGCATGGTGATCTTAACGATCCTCCTTTAGATAATAAAAGGACTTAAAATAACATCTCAATATAATCATGCCCCCAGGTGTAAGGTCACACAGCTACCTAGAAACATATTTAGGATTCCCTTACCAACTTTGCTCAGACTGAAGAAGCTCCTTGGATAAGGAGCGAAACGTTTCCACTAAGAAAATAGAAATCCAGTTGACATGATTCAAGCTACAGATAACCTTCACATATTGTGCAAATTCAAGAAAGAGTATCATAGCATAACTCATACCTAACTTTTAGAATCGCAGGACCAAACCCAGGCCTTTGGGCAGAGTGAGGCAGTGGCCTTAGGTGGTGAATGCTGAGAAGCAGGATTAGGTATTGCAAGAGGAAAGGGTATTCCACGAACCTGGTCTTATGCTCTCTAAACTAGTCTGCCACCATTGGGCATGACAGAGTATATTGTCCCATCACCAGTACTAAAGAAAGATTTAATCCCAATCCAGCTAGATTTTCTGTGTGGGAGAACAAGCAGTGCTTCCGATAGTAAAAACAGCCTTGGCCGTGTCTTGCATAACTAGCTGGCAGAAGATATGGAGATTCACGAGGGCTCAGATGGCTTTAAATTAAGACTGTGCAGGTTCATGGGGAAGCTAGCTGGCACAATAGCTACATGGAGTCTCTATATGCCAAGGCAATCTACTTGTCAGGGCCAGATGCTTGAGTTGGAAGGCTACTGAACTCAGACCTTTCTATGGGCTTCCTGGAACCTTCTGGCTGGCCAATAGTGAGTAACACAGCAGTGGATTAGAGAGATCTTTACTTGTTTTACGAGGGTACTTTTTATGATCTTATGTCCTCTTATTCGCTCCTAAAATGTTACATGCTGGAAGTATACTACAGGTAGTCATCGCTTAACAACCATTCGTTTAGTGTTGGTTCAGACTTACAACGGTGCTGAAAAACCAACTTGCGAGGGGTCCTCACACTTATGACCATTGCAGCATCCCTGTAGTCATGTGATCACGATTTGGTTGCTTGACAACCGATTCACATTTAAGACCATCGCAGCATCCTGTGGTCACGTGATTGCCATTTTCGACTTTCCCGGCCAGCTTCTGGCAAGCAAAATCAATGGGGAACCACGTGATTCTCTTAATGACCACATGGTTCACTTAACATTTGCGGTGATTCGCTTAATGACCACCACAAAAAAGGTTGTAAAATCGGGTTGGATTTGCTTAATGACTGCTTTGCGTAGCAACCAAATTTCTGGTCTTAGTTGTGGTCGTTAAGCGAGGACTATCTGTACCAGTATACTGCATGCAGTGACACTGTCTTGGCCTTAATCTGATGTCCTGTAGATGTGTAGGACCATTATTCCCAGAATTCTACATCGGCATAAGAATTGTGGGAATAGAGGTCCCAACACATCTGGAAGGCAGCAGGTTGGAAGAGACTGATTTAGTTCCCCATCTAATTCACTGAATCTGAGCTGTCTTGAAATACCCTGGTTGGCTTCATACAAATAAGACTTTGAATTACCAGAAAGACTGGCCTCAATGCTCAGCTAGAAAGATCAATAAGGTTTAAACTAATCAAGCTCAAGAGCCAGTTTGGTGTAGTGCTTAAAATGCTGACTAGCAGCGAGGAAACATGAGTTCTAGTCCTGCCTTAGGCATGGCCAACTTTGGGCCAGTCACTCTCTCTCAGCCCTGAAAAGAAAGCAAGGGCAAACCACTTCTGAAAAATGTTACCAAGAAAACTGCAGGGACTTGTCCATGTGGCTGCCAGGACTCAAGAGTGACTTGGAGGCACAAAAAGATAAAAGATAAAGCATAGCATATATAGTAGTTAGGCTGACCATACGTCCCGTTTTGAACGGGACAGTCCCGTTTTTTTAGCATTTTTCAACCGTCCCGTCGTTTTCATAAAAGTCTCAATTTTGTCCCATTTTCAAACCCGGCAGGAATGGCGCAGAAGGAGGATCCAAGCCAGAGCATGGACCGGGGGGGTGGGGTTTGCAGGTGGGAACCAATCGTGTGGACCGGGGAGCGGGGTTTGCAGGCGGGAGCCAATCGCGCGGACCGGGGGCAGGGTTTGCAGGCAGGAGCCAATCACGTGGACCGGGGGTGGGGTTTGCAGGCAGGAGCCAATCGCGCGGACCGGGGGGCAGGGTTTGCAGACCCCGTCCCATTTTGCCATCCTGAAATATGGTCAGCCTACATATAGTCTGAGTGCAGTTGCTAGATCTCCAAAACGAGCTCCTTCGTTTCCAGTATGGCCAGACTTATTAAGCAGATGGTGAGCATCTCTGCTCACTGTGTCCCCCCTCCCCCTTCACTTGGCAAACACGTGCCATGGTTTCTTCCAACAAAGGGACTCTGATGTTTATTCCAAAAGCGAAATTGAAGGAGGAGGTTGGGCAGCCTGGATTGTTCTGCAATTAATGTCTTCTACCAATCAATCCTCAGGGGAGCTTGAGAACTGTCAATCACCTGCCCATCTAACCAGCTATCCTACCCCAGAGGGATTAAGCCAGGGCTTTCCAAAGTTTTCCTGCGGCAACACACCAACTGCCGTTGGTGCGTCGCCGTAGGAAAACCCGGAAGTGCCGCCGTTGCGGCAGCGCGCAAAAACCCGGAAGTGCTGCTGCCGCTTTCGGGCTTTTGCGCGCCGCCGTTGGTGTGTCGCCGCGGGAAAACCCGGAAGCGCTGATGATGATCAGCGCTTCTGGGTTGTGTGGCGACACACCAGACTGTGTGTGGCGACACACTTTTGTGTCGCGACACACCGTTTGGAAAGCTCTGGATTAAGCACTTGCTAGAGGGAAGGCTGGAGGCCTCACACATTCCTAGAGGTGTCCCAGGATAACCCAACATGCCCTTCAGACAGTCAGCACTATTGTTAAGTTCTGCCAGACATGGGGATAGAACTCAGACAGACAGAATCAGTGTTCCCAGCATTCTGTTTCTCACATTGGCCAAGAAGATGTCTCTAAAAAGCCAGTTTAAAGAGACAAACAGGCAAGAGGACTGCATGTTCCCAGCATCTGATATTCATGAAGTGTCCCTAGATATGAAAGTTCTGTTTCACTGTTGCATCTAATCTTGATTAATAAATATGTCCTCCATTCATTTATTTAATCTCCTTTGAATACGAACAGTCTTAGAATAAATCAAAGTTCCACCTATTTCCTTATTTAATTTTGCACTTCTATATCATCTAATAGATTAAACTCAGTGGACAGTTAGAAAAATAGAGCTTTTAAAAATAACATAAATTTAGGAATATAATAAACTATAAGTAAAGCCTTCAAAATAATTAATTTGGTTTAGATTTTAACAAACTGCAAAAAAAAAACCACCCAAAAATAGTGTAATTATTTAAAAAGTAAAAACATTCCCCCCATTAAAAAACAAAAGACAAAAGACCGAGGACCACTCAGTGACTGACAATATCTACAATCAGTTCCTGAATTAAAATAAAGATTTAGTCGGTACCCCATGTCTGACCAAGTTTCAGGGGGGTTCAACACTTGAGGGGGGGTGGACTGACACATTCTAGTTTGTCTGCAGGGAGGGTCAACTTAGTAAAAAACAAAACAGGACCCTCAGTCTAGAGCAGTGTTTCTCAACCTTGGCAACTTTAAGACGGGTGGACTTCAACTCCCAGAATTCCCCAGCCAACATGCTGGCTGGGGAATTCTGGGAGTTGAAGTCCACCCGTCTTAAAGTTTATTTATTTTATTTATCAAATTTCTATCACCGCCCATCTCCCCCTCAAGAAGGGACCCTGGGTGGTTGCCAAGGTTGAGAAACACTGCTCTAGAGATTTGGGCAGCTGGATCTAGCACTGTGTCTCTATGACGGTTTATTAAGGATTGACTGGCCTATTGCACAGCTGTGCTACAGCACCACTCCTGGGCATGGCCAGAGATGGCATTGCAGTTTATAAATTGCAAAGATCCTATCATGCAAGGAGTCCGATGGGGATTCAGAAGAACATATATAGATGCTGACTTTGGCTTCATGCCTCAGATGGAGTCACATCCTAGGAGCAGCACTGGCTATGTTCATACAATATACTAAGCCAAGGATGGGCATCCTCCAACCTGCAACCATAAGGAGCCTTCAGCACACTATTAGCATTTCTCACAAACACCCTGTGTTGTTGAAAGTCAGTCTTCCATTTTCACCCTCAAAAGCACAGGGTTGAAATATTTTGGCCATGCCCCCACCCCATGAAGGGGGATCAATCAAATCAAGATGATGTCTGTGTCATGTGATCAATGCTCGCTCCTATTTACATGCATTGTGCATGCAATGCACATTAAAAAGGGACAGGGCTTTGACTGTGCAATTGGAGGTGGCATCTTGACTTTATTGACGCCCCCCCCCCCCCCCCGGCCCAATGGATGAGCTTGTTAGAGAAATGAGCTGAAAACTAACCAAACAAACCAGAACTCATACAGAAATGAAATGCCAAGGAAGAGAATAATGGAATACTGTACTTGGTTTAGCAATGGTACTTGAGAAAAAGATCTGAAATATTTTATTATAAACTGAATATCCATTGGCAGCATGATGTGCCTGAAAAAGGAGCAAACATGATTTTAGATGGAATCCACAAATCACAGGCAGGAAATAATAGTTCCACTTAATCCTGCATTGGTCAGATCCTACTGCAAATACTGGGTCCAGATTGGACCCTTGAAGAAAGCTTGAGAGAAACTGGAACAGACTCAGAAAATGGCAATAAGGATGATCAAGAACTAGAAACTAAGTCCTGTGAGCAGAGAATGAATGAACTAGATATATTTAATTTTGAGGAAAGAGAACTGGAGGATACTTTTTTTTCATGTCTGATTCTTGGAGACTGCTTGGACAAATCCCTGCAGTTTTCTTGGCAAGATTTTTCAGAAGTGGTTTGCCATTGGCTCCTTCCTAGAGCTGAGAGAGAGGGACTGGCCCAAGGTCACCCAGCCGGCTTTCATGCCTAAGGCAGGACTAGAACTCTCAGTCTCCTGGTTTCCCATTGCCTCCTTCCTAGGGCTGAGAGAGAGGGACTGGCCCAAGGTCACCCAGCTGGCTTTGTGCAGCTGGCAGGACTAGAACTCACAGTCTCCCAGTTTCTAGCCTGGTGCCTTAACCACTACCCCAAACTGTCTCTCTTGGGGGCGGGGGGATACGATAGCACTGTTCAAATTCTTGAAAGAATGTCATATAGAAGAAGGTGAAGGCCTGTTCTCATTCATTCCAGAGAATAACGAAGACATGAAATAATGGATTTAAATTACAAGAAGGTTGATTCCAGTTGAACATTAGGAACATCTCCTTAATGTAGTTTGACATTGGAACAAATTATCCATAGAGATGGTAGACTCTGCTTTACTGGATGTATTCAAGCAGAGGTGAGACAGCCAGTTGTCACAGATGCTTAATTCCTGCATTGAGCAGGCTATTGGAATTGATGACCTGAATAGCCCTTTCCAGTTCTATGATTCTATTATTTCCAGAGGCATCTGCCTGGTGTCTGTGGAAATGGGATATATTGGACTAGAAAGACAAACAAAGCTTGGTTCTTCTTAAGTTCTGATTTATTATTTATTATGAGGATCGATGACATTCCTCTCTAGTGCTTATATACTTAATGAATGGCTGGCTTCACACAACGCCCTGTATATACTAAACTTAGGTTAGCAGCACACCTTTGCTGTGTTCCCATAACATGCTTTGCTCAAAGCAATCAACCATGCTATGGCTTTGCCCTAGTTTGTACACCGTTAAGTCAACGGCTGGGTTCCCACAGTAAATGAATCACAAATGGCCCACCCGTATTTTACCTAGGCCAGTGGTCGGCAAACCGCGGCTCGCGAGCCACATGCGGCTCTTTGGCCCCTTGAGTGTGGCTCTTCCACAGGCAGGTGTGGCGGGCGTGGCGGGGGCAGGCGCGGCAGCGGACATGGCGGGGGCAGGTGCAGCAGCGGGCATGGTGTGTGTGTCAGTGGGCATGGCGGCGGCGGGCACTGCAGTGGGCGTGGCGGGCATGGCGGCAGCAGGCCCTAAGTGTGCGCGATTGGCTCCCGCCCGCAAACCCCGCTCCCGTGCTGGATTCCCCACCAGCTTTACTTTGCCTGGACTGGGGGCGTGAGCGGCTCCGGAAGAGAAGCGACTGGAGCAGTCGAGCCTCCCTTTCCCTTCTCCTTCTTCCAAACCTCCCCTGCCCCCTTCCAGAGCGATTTGTCGAAGACGCCCGCTTGCTGCTGCTGCGTGGCTGCTGCTCAACTGATCATGAAGGAACCAGGAGGGGAAGGAAAATCCAGGAGCAAATCGCTGCTTCTTCCCGTCCGCTCCTGCTCCGGAGTGTGGAGCTCTGGACTGGGGGGTCAGGTGAGGCAGCTCGGGACGCAGATCCTCCAGGGGAATCGCTACGTGAGGAGAAAAAGGGCCTGGCACAGGGCGACCCTCCCACCTTCTACCTTCCTCTCCCGGCCTGATTTCTAATTAGATTTCCCTGTGCACGTGTTCGCCACTGGCCAGTTTGCAATAGCATCTTCAAGAGTCACCCAGCCCTCTTGAAAGCGAGGTAAAGCTACAACATTGCTGGTTTATCGCTACAATGTGGGCTGGAGCCTGGATGACTCTAGAAGACGACGAGGCTGGCAGTAAGCAGATCAAGGAACGGAAAGGGGCGGCGGGTGGTTGAGACGGGGGCAGGGAAGGGTAGGGATCGCATGTGACGATGCTTACGCGAGTGTGCTTTACCTACCCACTTTTTAACATCTTTGGTTCTGCTGGGGGCGGGGAAGGGATCTTGAGCCTGGTGTGTTGTGAACCCCTTGGCTCCCGCCCGCAAACCCCGACCCCTTCCACGCGATTGGCTCCTGCCTGCAAACCCCACCCACTTCCGCGCGATTGGCTCACACCCTCAAACCCCGCCCCCTGGCCCTCGAGTGATGTTATAAATGTTATAAATGTCAAAATGGCCCCTGGCATAAAAAAGTTTGCCGACCACTGACCTAGGCTAACCTGTCGTATGAACTCTGCCAATAATTAGAACTGCAGTAATAATACAGGTAAGGGTGTGGTGGCTCAGCGGGTAAGACGCCAGGCTTGTCGATCGGAAGATCGCAAGTTCGGAGGTTCGAATCCCTAGCCCCGCGTGACGGAGTGAGCTCCCGCACTTGCCCCAGCTCTTGCCAACCTAGCAATTCGAAAGCATGCAAATGCAAGTAGATGAATAGGTACCACTTCGGTGGGTAGGTAACAGCATTCCACGTGCGTCATGCCGGCCACATGACCGTGGAAGCATCTTCGGACAGCGCTGGCTCTTCGGCTAACAAACGGAGATGAGCACCGGCCCCTAGAGTCGGACACGACTGCACAAATGTGTGGGGGGAACCTTTACCTTTAATAATACAGGTAGTCCTCGGTTAACGACGGCAACTAGAAGTACCAGAATTGCCATCGCTAAGCAACATCATAAAGTACAACGTCAAGTGACTGCGCCACTTAGCAATGACACATGTAATGGTATTATAGAGAGAACACAGCCTTAAAAAAAAGTAACCAGCCTGGCAAAGGTGAACAAAGATCCCTTTCAAAGCTGACAGTGAATCTCATCTGAGTCCAACTCTCATACAGGCATGCTGTTCCACAACGCTGGTGCAGTTGCTAAGAAAATCCTATGCCATCTTTTTCCAACCTGACCTTCTCCAGATGTATGGGATTGCAACTTCCAGAATTCCCCAACCAGCATGATTTCCAGCTGGGAATTTTTGGAGCTGCAGTCCCAACACTGCAGGGCAAGTTGGGATTTCCATGTGCCTCAATTCCAACCAAGGATGCTTCATGATGGGTTGGACACCAGAAACAAATATTGCCACTTGATCCCAAGTAACCATCAGACTAACGTGAGAGGAGGCAGTCCTTCTGATATCCTGAACACAAGGATAACACAAGCCTCCAGGAGAGGGCTTAGGGTCAACCACCACTGCTTGAAAGTGTTTCAGATATAATCACTGCAAGATAGCTGTTGTATTATCCTATGAACGTCTTGCTACCTGAACTATTTTCATCCAACTCCTTATTTACAGTCCGTAAATAAGAAATGTAACTTATATTGCCTTTTATATTCTAACCTTGAGACTACTAACATTTGGAAGTCCTTATGGGAGCCTTTATAGCTACAGAGGGTGATAAAATACTTTAAACAGATGCTGCTGTATTTTGTGTTTGCATTTGTCCTACTTTCCTCTAAGGCAGGGCTTTCCAAACTCTGTGTCGCGACACAGTCGTGCAAGAACCTGGCACGCGGGAGCGCGCGTAGCAGCGGCGGCGGCGCGCCATCAGCGCTTCCGGGTTCCAGGACGACGCCCCGAAAGCGTGCTGCCGCCAGCTCGCAAAAAAGCCTCGGATCACCGCAAAAAGTGACGGGGGGACGCTCCAGGGTGGAAAATATCTGCGCCAATTAGCTGTGCGGCCGGGAGGCGGAGGCGCACCTCCTCCCTGCCGCACAGCTGATTGGCGTGGATATTTTCCACCCTGGGGCGCCCCCCCCCGTCACTTTTTGCGGTGATCCGAGGCTTTTTCGCCTCACGACCGCAGCTTTTCTTGGCAGAGGCAAGGCGGGGCGGGGCAGCTGTGGGTCGGGGCAGGGTGGGGCCCTGCCCTGCCCAAGGCGGAAGCCAATCGCGTGGGCCGGGGGGCGGGGTTTCCACCCAGGAGCCAATTGCGTGGGGTGGGGGCGGGGTTTCCACCCGGGAGCCAATCGCGTGGGCCAGGGAATGGGGTTTCCACCCGGGAGCCAATTGGGTGGGCCGGGGGGCGGGGAGCCCTGTTATTACTGTGTCGCAAAATGATGCACGTCTAAAAGGTGTGTCACCAACATGAAAAGTTTGGAAAGCTCTGCTCTAAGGGTTCAAAGTAGTGCATATGGTGATGGATTCTTCCTTTATTTTTATCCTCAACACATCCCCACCCCACGTGATGGGTTGGGCTAAGAGATAGCATGAGACACAACATTACTTTTTAAGCTCCATTGTCTCTCTAGCCCCAGTCCAACCCTTGAACTACTATACTGTCCTGGCTTTGTAGAAACTTTGGAGTTATCATCCAATATATATGTGGATAAAGCATGTACTATTGCTCTGCTTTCTACTCTAATTCTAGAAAGAGAAAGTACTTGGGAGGATTGTTTGCATCTAGCCGACCTGTTCTCTCCTCCTGTTACTTCAACTTCTTCCCATCCCAGTGAATGGAAGAAAAGGTTACAATCCCCATGGAAGGCCACATTAGCTGCAGCAAAAGAACAAGTTGCCCATTTTGCAGAAAAATCAGAAGTGACAGAAGAAGCCTACATACAGTAGTAGAACAGCCAGAGAGAGAGAAGACATTGCAGCAAAGCTGGCCTGACAGTAACCCTATAGGGCTGCTTAAAGCAGTAGTTGGCAGAGAGCAGCAATTTCCCTACAGCAACTCAAGGGTGGTTTCTCAGCGAGCACCATGCTGAAGTAGCAGATTTTGCTGCTGAAACTCAGCAGAGGAGTGGGCAAGGATTGAGAAGTCCTGCGAAGGAAAAATGGAATGTCAAATGTAGGCACCATGATGTTCATGGGCATCCCATGATGCTTGCCAAGATTCCTTCCTAGTTTATTTTTTTTTAAATTATTTTAACAATCACACACAGACAAAAATCACAAGACCAGCTGAGCAACAGAACGTCATCTTTATTTTCCAGAATGCTTCTAAGCTCCACATGGACCCCAGTGGCATTTTGAGAAAATAAATATGGTGGGAGTCTGCAGCTCAGCGCTTCCTTTGGAAGTCTGCCTGTCTAGCTCCGAATGCCAGCATCACCGTTCCTCTTCTTTTTGACAGATTCCTAAGTATAGGGATCAGTTTCTCAACCTACTGCTTAAAGGTATGCAACCTCTCTAGCCAATCTTTGCAATGGTTTCTATCCCCTGGAATCTGGACCATTCAAGTCCTGGCATGTTCAACTGAATCAGCCAGGTCCTGGCACATTCAACTGAATATGCCCTATACTGGCATTCACAGAACTAACAAATGCCTGCTAGCTGGCAGAGCTTGATTTGGAAATGTGTCAACTTGTTCAGAAAAAAGACCAAGGGGGCTTGGGGTGGTAGAGAGCAAAGGCTGGAGAGGGCAGTAGAAAAATTGTTAGTTTGTCTTCTGCTAAATGGGTACTTTTTAGGCTGACCATACGTACCGTTTTAAATGGGACAGTACCATTTTTTTCACATTTCCCAACCATCCCGTTTTAATATAAATGTCAATTTTGTCCCGTTTTTTTAAAAGAATTAGCATGATGTCAGGCATGGCAGGATTGATTCAGCCAAGATGCAATTATCATTTAAAAAGTGCTTGATTGAGGTGCCTGATGTTGGGTGAGACTAGAGAGGGGCAAGGAAGGCAGAAAGAGAGAGGGAGAGGGAGACAGAGAGAGAGATCTTTGCCGCCGCCGCCTCTGCTCTGCTCTTAGCTGGTCGCTCTCTGCTCTCTGTTTGTTTTATTAAAATGTGTTTGGGATGTGATCCCTCCCCCTTTTTTCAAGAGTGAAACAGATTATTTCTCCAGCTCGGCAAGAGAGAGTCTTTCATTTGGGATTGTGGGAGAGAGAGAAAGAGGGAGAAAAAAAAGCAGGAGGAGGAGGAGGGAAGGCAGAAGGAAGAGAAGCCTCGCCGGGCGTGGAGTTTTTGAATCCTCCCTTCCCTGCCCCTCTTCTCTCCCCCCTCCCCTCCTCCCTGCGATCCGTGATGTTAGAAAGCCCGTGAGCTGTGCTTTCCCCATTTGCCTCCTGTCAAATACAGTCCCCCTCTATGTCTACCTAAATTTTTGTACGAGTTCTGTCACTGAAGAATAATTGTTAGCTCAATATGTTCATGTAATAAAACTTTTTCATTTTAATGAAAACAAAAAATATTTTATATATACAGTAATCTGTTTAAGGACCAGCAAATGGATCTTAAAAACTCTTTAAAACATTTTTTATCGTCTTACTTTTTCAAAAATACGGAATATTACATAAGTTTAACCCCGTCCCATTTTTGCCATCCCAATGTCCTGTTTTTGTCTCAAGGAAATATGGTCAGCCTAATACTTTTGGACTGTCCCTGCTCAGTCATGGGGCTTACATTTAGGGAGAAGATGAGCCTTCTCTTGGTGAGAACAACAAACGGCTGATCTATATCTTCCCCTTATATCTAGGGGGAAAGGTGAACACCTCCACTGGTGCCAGAACAACAAACTGCTGAAACACTAGAGTCAGACCCAGCTCAGCAGGTTTACAAAAGCCTTACAAAGCTGTTACTTGACCTGCCAGGGCAGTCTTTGCCAACTGGTGCATTCCAGATATATTGGCAATACATCTAGAAGGTACAGGTTGGCTAAGAATGCATTATTGGCTCTAGTTGGAACATGGAGGCCGTGCCCATCTTTCAAGAGGAGGGGATTGGATCAATTCTTTTTCCTATATCTAAAATCATTTTTCTAATCAAATGTATTTCGTGGGTTAGGGTAAGAAACAACGCTGAGCCCGGAATGAAGCTCCAGATCTTTATTGTTCTACTTTACACAGAATCTTGCCAAACTAAGTCTCGCTAACCAGTTCTCTGGGGAAAAACCCCTGGCGCTCTAAGGCAGATCTGATCTGACTTTCTTGGATGGGCGCCCAAGGTCCTCGACGCTGTGAACGCGTTTCTCTCCCTGGAAAGCACCCCCTGCTCCTTCGCCCGCAATCTCCATAACATCAGCTTCTCCCTCAGAGACACATTCCATCACATGTATTTGATTAGAATACATCAGTATAGTATTTTCCCCAGCAAGACAACACAACAGAGTTTAGCAAAGATGGGAGGGAAGTACATTTGATTAGAAAAATGATTTCAGGTATAGGAAAAAGAATTGATCCAATCCTCTCTGCTTGAAAGATGGGCAGCTGGTGCAGAAGCTATAGAAGAATAAGCTCTAATTCAACAAGAGTGGAAGGAGTTTCTTGGGCAGTTGGAAAATGTTGAAAGGTCTGAAAGTGGATGGAAATAAAATTTTCATGGGTAATTGCCAGAAAAGTCCTGATAAACAGGAACGGCTGGCTTTGTCATCTCAACAGGCATCATATCCCATTCAAAGACAATAATCTCAGGTGGGAATAGAATAGGCAGAGAGGCTGCTATTTCTTATTTCTTTTTCACTCTGCTTCTCACCTTTAATTTCAGATATTGTTTGTCAGGGGAAATATAATTAAACTCAAAACCTTTCAGATTGGCAGCTGAGCTTGTGCAAACACGAAAAAGATAAGGGCCTTACATTCCTTTTTTCTTTCTTTCAAAAGACAGACACGCTCAGAGAAATGGGATTGTAACGAACTGGTGTCTTCCTCCCCTGCTTTATGCTGCAGCCGAAAAAAACCAAGACAACCTCCAAAATGAAGTTAGCCTTGAAATCAACCTGCTCCTCAAGATGTACTGCCAAAAATATTCCGAGTGCAATTCTGCTACTTAAAATTCTCCAGGTATTTTTAGGGGTTTCCACATAATTGGAAATTGCTAGATGGTAGGTAGCTAAATGCATGAAGTGATTCTTCTGCTGAACAGTGGTTACTGGTTTGCACCTAGTGCTAAGCCATGGCTTGTTCAAATACATTTTAATAAACAACCATTGGCTAGGTTCTCAAAATGTGCCTTACAGATTCCATTGTCTGGGTCTGTATCACACACTAAGCCAATGCCAGGCAGAGCCCATGACGGTGTGGTGTGATGTGTGATTCCAACCATTATTGTGAAGGTGTCAGATAGCTTCCTTTTGCAGTTAGGTTAGAAGGGATCTGTGAGTAGAGCTGTATTCCTGCAATATATTTAACGTGGTTACTGCATTGACCCAATTTTATTGTATGAATTCAGAAAAATGGGTTAATTCTGTAGTCAGGTGAAGCGTGTCGCCCTGACTCAAGGATCGAGGCAGTTGAGTAGTTCGGCAGCTGTATCCACGACTGAGCAGCCCTATTTAGGATCCACTCTGCTCACCCCATATGGGGAGGGGGCTAGAAAAGGTGCCCTAAACATAGTCTGCCTCATTTTCTCCCTGACTGGATTATGCCCTCATTGTGGGAGGTTGTGCGGATCCAGAATTGGCCTTTATAGCCACTTACGGATCCACTGTTAAAATTTTACCTTTGGAAGACAATCTTACTCGGCTACGAGTGATCGCCAGTGAGAATGAGTTGTGCCAACCCAGTTAAAATCTCCCAAAGAGTGCCTTTAAACCTTACAGAAGATCTTGGTTTCCTCACCTCAGTGGTCCCAAATCTTTCTCTGCTCCAAAGTAAGATGTTGCTCCACAAACATTTCTTTATCTAGGCTTCAAAGAGAACATGCGGGTTTGCACAAAGCTGATCCTGATGGGAGGTGAGCAATTAGAGAAGGACCCCACATATTTCCACGCCAATTCTTGGTCAAGGGCAGACAGGCTGTTGGCATCTCAGATATCAAACTGATGCAACGCTCTGTCTCAGCTAAAAACCACGGCTTTGTCAGGAAGTTATTAATCATTCATGTAGCGCTATAATAAGCACCGTCTTTGCTATCTTGAGCTCCTTCATTCTGAGAAGAAAGCTGCTTAAAAATACAATTCTGATCATTTTAGAGATGGGGAGGCTGAGAACCAGGTCACATTGGGAGAGTTAGGTAGGTAAGGTTTTCCCCCGCACAGTCGTGTCCGACTCCAGGGGCCGGTGCTCATCTCCGTTTCTTAGCCGAAGAGCCAGCGCTGTCCGAAGACGCTTCCGCGGTCATGTGGCCGGCATGATGCGCGCGGAACGCTGTTACCTACCCACCGAAGTGGTACCTATTCGTCTACTTGCATTTGCATGCTTTCAAATTGCTAGGTTGGCAAGAGCTGGGGCGAGTGCGGGAGCTCACTCCGTCACGCGGTGCTCGGGTCTCGAACCGCCAACCTTCCGATCGACAAGCCTGGCGTATTAACCACTGAGCCATTGCGCCCCTCATTTGGGAGAGTTAGCAAGTCCCAAAAAGAGAGATCTGTGTCCCCTACTTGGATTTGCAAACCAGGACTGGCAGTAACCTCCTGTAGTGTATTGGGTTGTTGTTGTTGTTGTCGTCATCATCATCATCATCAAACTGCCCAATAGCCAAAGCTGTCTGGGTGGCTTACAATAAAATTCTCTAAAATATAATTGAAGTTAAAACATATACAATGAAATCAAATAAAATACAAAATAAAGACGCCATACAAACTAGGCAGCAGTAAGGTAGTCATTCAGAATCTAAAATATGATTTAAAATACAATTTAAAATTAACTTTTTAAAATTATAAAGCCTAGAGTTTTTAAAATTAAAAAGTCTAAAAGGATGTATTCATACTTAATGAATTACTGGAACATGTGAAATTTGTGTGCACCAATAATCTGTTCTGAGCATCATCATCATAATCCAAAGCATAGAACACACAGCCGTAGATGTATCTATGTAATCTTTCCTATTCCTGCCTTCCCACCTCTGACAAAACGCTGCCTGACCTTTCTCACTGGATATGCCGTGTCCCCTGTCCTGCTGCAGATTTAACACTGATCCAAGCTTCTCTAAATCTGGAAAATACTGGTGAATTCCTACACAGTGATGCACAGATAAGCTGTTGGCTGCCTCCCTCTCCCTCTCCCTCTCCCTCTCCCTCTCCCTCTCCCTCTCCCTCTCCCTCTCCCTCTCCCTCTCCCTCTCCCTCTCCCTCTCCCTCTCCCTCTCCCTCTCCCTCTCCCTCTCCCTTCATGAACATTTGCTTCTTACATCAAGTGGGTCCACTCTGTCCTACTAAACAAGCGCAGGGAAAACTCAGTGTATCTTTGAGGCACTAAGAGTTCGGATCCTGGGCCACATTTGCACCTCTGGTTCGATAGCTATTCTCTACATCCAAAGAGCCTTGAGTTCTCAAGTTGGGGGAGAAGGCTAGAATTTGTTAACAGTCTGCTCAGCTCCTCTGTAAACTATAATTCCAAAAATACTTGACGAAGAAGCAAAGGGCACGTTGGCTGGAAACTCTGGGGGCTGCACTCTCAACACATTGGTGGGAAAAAAAGCTTTCAGTATATGTTTTGAGTGTAGATGTCTTTAATCTTGGATGCATAGGTTAAATTAAACCCTTTGGGTTTAATTATCCCATCTCCTTCAACATGAGGTCAGGGAGTGTTGTCAAGTGTTTTACTCACCATCAACCCAGCCACATATCAAGAATTAAATCCTATGTATGTCTATTCTGATGCTCAGGGGATTATCGGGGGCTTTCTCCCAAGTAAGTACAGAGCAGCTTTCCCAGCTTGGCAGCTTCCACAACTCCCATCATACTCAGCAATACTGTTTGAAGGTGATGGACACTGTCGTCTAGGATATCTGAAAGGCATCAGGTTAGGAAAGCCTGTGTGATAGGATTGCAAGCTCTGAATGTCCAAAGCACTTTTTGCTACAAGCTTTACAATGTGGCTGGTATCTGTTGACCCATTTGCAGAGACAGCCTGAGGCCAAGGTACAGCTTCTTCTGAATGAGTTTGTGGGGAGGTTGGGAATAGTTTGATTTGGAGTTTATTCTCTGATTTGCTTTGAAAATCCAGCAAACAATTTAAGCTATCCATTATTTATAGCAGAGCTTTCCAAACTTTTCATGTTGGTGACACACTTTTTAGACATGCATCATTTCACGACACACTCTTACAGCAGGGCACAAGGCAGGCACTAGGACCTGCGCGGAATCCTGGCAGGGCTCGGAGGCAGCAGCCGCCGCGACACACCCAGGCACTGCAGCCGACACACTAACGTGTCCCGACACACAGTTTGGAAAGCTCTGATTTATAGGGTTACCTGGTTCAAGTCCAGCTTGAGGACCAGGAATTGTAGGGAGGGGGGAAGAACCAGACTGAACCCTGCTTCAGTACCTGCATAGGTTACCTGTCCCCAGCCTTTCTCACTATGGCAAGAGTATTTTTAAAATAATCATTACTTTCACATTTGCATCTCTGCCTAGCAATTGGCACATACTATTTTTAAAAACCACAACTATGGTTCTTCTAACTGGCATTGTCTACATGGGTTGAATATCTCGTCCCCATAACTTCAAACCGTCCCACTCGATTATGCAGAGAGGGCATGCTTCGGACCCCGTCGTTAAGGGAGTTTCGCTTGACGGGGTCCAGAAGGCGGGCCTTCTTGGCAGTGGCACCCGCCCTTTGGAACATTTTGCCCCCGGAGGTGAGGCAGGCCCCGTCGCTCCTGTCCTTCCGGAAGAACTTAAAGACCTGGTTTTGCCGCCTCGCTTGGGAGGGGAACAGGAATAGTTCCTCATGGGGATGGCTGGTGCCATAGAGCCTTTTTAAAAGAGCATTGTATCGCCTATTGGATTTTATATTTAACTTATTAATAATAATGATTACATATTGTATTGTTTTATATTTATTTATAGTATAATTTTAATTCTTATGTTTGTAAACCACCCAGAGTCCCCTTTGGGGGAGATGGTGCGGTGATAGAAGTTGAAAAATAAATAAATAAATAAATAAATAAATAAATAAATTCTGGTCCTTGGCACTGCGGGCTCTCTCTCTATCAGGACTTTAGCTATGCCCACTGCACAAGGGCATCCATGGGTGAGGGGTCAAAAGAGTCAAGATGGTCATGATTGAAGCCCCTTTCTATGAGCACTGAATGTGTGACTCGTAAACAAGGGATGTGCTTAAACTACCCAGGTGCATCTGCCATCTTGACTTTTTTGACACACCCACCTTCCTGTGGATGCCCCTTCTATTGCATCATTTTCTTATTTTGCCTAATTAATTTTTGTTCTGCCAACCACATGGGATGGATTCACCAGCTGACTGAGGAAAAACTGAATTTAATGTTTTTAACAGGATTTGCATATGTAGGAATGGGTAAGCGAAAAATCTGAGGACTGGAGAAAAGTAATCATTGGCAGAAATTTGCCTAAAATGAAATTTTCAGAAGCTTCGTAGGTCATTTATCTACTACTTTCTAATTTCAGAATATATATAATCTCCTAACTCTGTATTTTAGGGGTTTTTTTTTCCCTCTTTGACATTACTATATTATTTTGTTTTATTGGTTTTAAATGTTGTCGATGTTGGCTTTATTGAAGAAACAGGTAGAAATGTTTTAAATAAAATTTTAAAACATAGATTAGAAATTTACCTTCCATTTTTTGGTTTTAAAAGAAAGTTGAGGTTTTTTTTTCCAACATCTGAAATCTACATCCAATCTCCCCTTATATATTTACCCTGCATTCTGCATAATCAAAACACAATCACAGATTTTTCTGCGGAGGACTTTAGCCATTATTAGCATAATAATGCCTTCCTTTTTCAGGGATGGGCGGTTTATGTTCACTGAGGCTCATGGCTGGAACAAGACAAATGAGAGTAGAATAACACGCGCAGGTTTTGGATATGTGCAAATGTCACAACGTGCCTTTATTGCTCTAGTTTTAGAGGAGGAGGAGAAACAGAGATGGTAGAATGGTAAATAAAACTGAGACGGATGAGAGCTAAACAGGTTAGGAGGCACAGAGACTGAGAGGTCTAAGAAGGATTTGTGCTGTTTAACACAGTGTTTCTCAACCTTGGCAACTTTAAGATGGGTGGACTTCAACTCCCAGAATTCCCCAGCCAGCTCACCGTCTGCTATCCCAAACCCTGGCTAATAGGGTTGTTAGCAAGGAAGGGAGAGAAGCAACTGTGTCTCCTATCAGACTGACGAGCCCCCATTGCTGGTTGCTAAGCAACCTGGATGCAGGTTCACCCAGTTATCTCCAAACAGGCTTAGGAGCCCAAATGAGGGGCAGGGGAGACATGGAGGAAGAAATAGAAATGCTCGCTTGAGTGTGAGTGTGGATGCGTGCATACGCACAGAGTTGCTAAGCAACAAGACTCCTTCTTGACTTTCCTGCTGAAGAATTAACAACAATATGTTTTGGAAAAAGAAGGCGGGGTAAATATAGGAAGGCATTAATTTATAAAGGCTCTGCCAACTGTGTATTTGGGGAGAAGTCATGGAATCACAGAATCATCGAGCTCGGTGGGGCCACTTCAGCCACGCTCAGTGCAGGAATCCACATCAAAGCCTCCCTGCAAATCAAAGCAAATCCAAGCTGCCCATCATGTGCTTGAGCTCATCTAGCAAGGTAGAGCCCAGCACCTCACTGGCTAATTGGCTCCCTTGTTGAACTGCTCTTTCTAATCAGCCACATTCTCCTCTTTGCAAGGCAGCTTCCATTTGGAGGCTAGTTCAGAAGAGGGTAAAACTTTCCCCACCTGAAAGGATGGGGATCATCAACAAGTACTCCAGCTATGCCTGTTTACCAGGGACAGCTCTTACTATTAATTCTGGCCCCTGGTAAATTGTCCTTACAACTGGGCCTTTTTCCTTGGCTTTCAGTGGGGCCTGGCATAAAGATCATTAGCGTGCTGGCTGGGGATAAGAAGAGTTGTTTTCCAAAGCATGTGAAGGATGCTACTTTAGAGAATTTCTTGGGGAGATGAGATTATTCCTGTTCTTACACAGTTGTTCTGGCTTCAAGCAGGCTTTCAGGCAAAATAAAAAGTGATGGGCATCACTTTTAAAGCCTAAAACAGCTTAGGCCCAGGTTATCTGAGATAATGCCCTAGCTTGCATGATGCCTACACTTATTAAGATTCTCAGGAGAAGTCCATCTTCAGCTGCCCAGTCATCTGAGATATCAACTTGGGACTGGGTCTTCTCACTTGTGGACCCTAATTGTGGAACACATGCCTAGTAGATAACAATCACCTCCCTTCTTTAGAGGCTTTCAAGAGACCTGTCCAGACCCATCTTTTCAGCCTGGTTTTTCATCATCTTCAGTTTTAAATGTTTTTAATAAGAGTCTTTTGTTGATTTTAATCTATTTTGCTCTAATTAATTCTAATGGTTCACATTTTATTGTAAAACATGCTGAGCCCTTTAGAAAAGCAGCAGAGAAACAGCCTAAGAAATAAATTATAGCAGTAATAGCCCTTAAGAAGCAATATTGTTGCCCTTCCTGATGGCATTTTCCACCCCTAAGGGACCCCATATATCTCCTCCTCATTTCTCTGCCCACAAAAAAAGATGGAAGATTGAAGAGGTCATTTGTGCACAGATCTCCAGAGAGACATGCCCCACCTTCACCTGAAAAACGTTGCAGTACTGTATATGATCAGCAGGAGAATTGAGATTCAGAAATTTTCCCAGAGCGTCCTTTTATTTTCCTCCGTACAGGTAGAGGGAAAGTATCTGCATTATGCAGCTTCTGTGCTGGGGGATGATATATCTCAAAATTGTGGTTTCCAAGACAAAGATGAAAGAGCAGTGCTTTATGCCGGGCTTGTGAGCATCTTAGGCAGCTGCTGAAAGCAGAACTTCAGATCACCTGGAGTGTAAGAACAGCCTTGCTGGATCAGGCCATGTATCATATAGTGGCCAACCAGATGCATTCAAGAGATTCATGAGCAGGGACAGGAGGGCAATACCCCTCTTGTATTATGGCTCCCCAGCAGCTGGCTTTCCAAGGCATACAGTTCTTAATTCTGGAGACAAAATACAGTTATCAAGACTAGTGGCCATTGATAGTCTTGTTGTCTATGAACTTCTCTAATTTTTTATCTCATTTATGTAGGATAGATCTATCATTGCCATTCAACCCTACAGACTTCTGGCCTCATCATGGTTTCTGGGCAGGAAGTGTGATGATCCTCTTTCTCAAGCATTTAAGTGCTCTCTAAATTATGAATAATAGCGAACTTCACAGCAGTAGCTCTTTGCAGACCAGATCTTTCATTTTAAAGTTGTACATACCATATCTTAAAATTTACCTTTTATATAATAAACTAACCATTTATAATTCAGGTTGAATTCCTACCTATGTTATTTCCAGTGATTCATTAAATCCAAACTTATGGCATCTTTTTTTTAAACCTATTTTGATACCTCCCATCCAGCCAGGGGCACTTATTAAAATTCACTGAATGGCAGAATATAGTGTCTGCTGCTCAACTCCTAATCCATACACCATTGTGCTTCTCATCAGGATAGCAAGTCAGAATTTCATTTCTAGAATTGCTCAAAAGCAACAAAGCAAGTAACCAACTTTGCACCTTTAACAGCAGTACCGAAAGTAGCTGACCATATGTCCCGTTTTGAATGGGACAGTCCCATTTTTTTAGCATTTTTCAACTGTCCTGTTATTTTGATAAAAATCTCAATTTTGTCCCGTTTTTTAAACCTGGTGGGAATGGCGCGGATGCAGGATCCGAGCCCGAGCTGCCGATTGGAGGCAGCCCGGAAGAGGAAGCCCTCCCGCCTATCAGCGCGTGGCAAAGGAGGGCGGGGTTTGCAGGTGGGAGCCAATCGTGCAGACTGGGGGCAGGGTTTGCAGGCAGGAGCCAATCGCATGGACCGGGGGCGGGGTTTGCAGGTGGGAGCCAATCATGTGGACTGGGGGACGGGGACCCCTGTCTTTTTCATGAATACGGAATATTACATAAGACCCCGTCCTGTTTTGCCATCCCAATGTCCCGTTTTTCTCTCAAGGAAGTATGGTCAGCCTAACCCAAAGTGATACATTTTGTTCTCTCTTTTCCTAGGGCAGTGCTTTCCAAACTGCCGCCGTTGGCGACACACCAATGGCAGCAGCACGGGGGCGTGCGGGGTGGCGGGGGTGTGCACGGTGGTGGCACAGGGGGGTGTGCGGCGGCAGTGGTGTGGATGGCGGCAGTGGCGGCCTCGTGTTTTCCTCTAAAACGCGGAAGTGCTGATGGCATGCCGCTGCTGCTGCTGCTACCGTGCACGCCGCTGCCGCCGGGTGCACACCCCCGCCGCCACTTTCGGGTTGTGTTGCGACACACTAAACTGTGTGTTGCGACACACTAACATGTTGTGACACACAGTTTGGAAAGCTATGTCCTAGGGATTTCCCAGGTTTTCCTAGTTTTATCTCTATTATTGCTTTTGGAATGGCCTAAAGAATCAGTGGAAATGGATAGCCTATGCTTTCTTCAGACTGCAGCTTCTTCTTCAGAACTCCTTCCATAATTTAGTGCTCTCCAGATAGTTTGGACTACAGTTGCTGTTACGCTTGGCCTTCTCACCAATGGTCACAGAACATGTGAAGTAGTACAGTTCTAAGGAAGATGGTTCATTTCACTTTTCTGAGGATCAAGGCCCCATTTGGCCTTTAAATATGTGCTAGGCCACATTCCAACCAGAAGCTGGAGGCAGGATGAAAATGAAAATTAAGATCTAATTAAAATTTAATTAAACCATCAATTTAATTATTCACCGCCTTGGAGGGATTCACACCAGAGGAAGATGAATTTACTTTTGGTAATACTGGGACAGACCAAAGGATCCTGATCCTTCATAGAAGACCTTCTTTGGAATGCCTCCTCAGGGAGTAAAAAAATGATCTGAGGGGGAAATTAAGGCTCATCCCAGTCCTAAGAAGCAGTGGAGACTCAGCTGGTTTTCAAGCAGAGTAGGACTTGTCTAAAGAGCTCAAAGCAGGATTCTGTTTGAATAATGACCCACATATGAGTTAAAGCCCACCTTGTGAACAGGAGCTTTATAAAAGCCGGTCTGATGATCTAGCTTAGATTGAGCTCTGAGAAGTAAAATTAAAAGCTCTCAGTACCATCATGAGTGTTGCTGAAAAAAATATCTGTTTACCAACTTTCTACTGACTTTTTGCAATCAGTTGCCATTTATTCTGTAGAATTTGTTATTCTTAACCCTGAAATTCTTTTGATGGCAAGTTGTAGCTTTATCTCAAGCTGGGCAGAAACATCCACACCAAGGGAAATCTAGGAGTCAGCCCTATCACCATTTAAGTAGCCTGACAATATTATAATCTGTCTTTCATCAAGGACTCTGCTTCTAAGTCCTTGGCCTTGCTGAAAACACCCCACTTCCAACCGATCCTGCCTCCATGAGAGATTATGCCTAAGGAATTGAGCGGTTTCCTTAAATCCAGAGGGATCAGAGCTAAAATTCCTGTCAACAGCTTCAACTAGGTAAACCTTTGTTGGAATAGCAACTGCCTAATGTGCTTGCCCAGCTCTGTTTTGGAACTGTCCGTGGTACTGATTCTTTGCCTGAAAGTTCCTCAGTGATTCTATCCGGAAGAGGAGAGAACACTGTGAAACAATGCATACCCAGCCAACACTCCCTCACTCGGCAGGGACCCAGCTCTGTTTTTACTTTGCGACCATTTACTCAGGACAGTAATATTTATCTGATACATCTTTAACAAAATGGACAGCCATTCTACAAACTTTTAAATGTGTGATAGCCAAGAAGTGAAGACAGCATACAACAGATTTAATAATAGTTTAGCACCATGAAATATAGGCTGCAGAGGAGGTGGAGCCCTCAAGGGTTGCAAACATCTTCTTATTTGCATCCCAAAACTGTTTGGAATGTATGAACTTGTGTCCTAGTTGGCGTCTGTGTCAGAATCAGACATGCGGATGGTGGGGCAAGCAAAAGCAAATGGAATTGTCACTCAGATCATAGAAGAAAGCCAACCACACAATAATGTATAAAGTCTGGCCTTTTGGTAAAAGAAGGCTTTTTTCTCTGGTGTGACCAAAGGGTAGAAAAAGTTATAGAGGTGCAAGGTAGCATCAGCCTTACTGGCACTTGCTAAAACAAGACAGGCTTCCAGGTTTGATGCCTGATGCAAAATACAGTTTCATAGTATCTGTACCTCATAGAGAGGTACAGAACATGTATCCATGGACCTACATTCATAGAGACAAACTCTTTACCAGAAATCCAGTCTAAGTCTCCCTATAGACTTTTTTTTTTTTGGTCTCTATCAGTATAACAAGTCATCTCCCTGAAGATTCTTCTCTTTTACCACAGTTGGCTGGTAGCCCAACAGCTAAATATTTTCTCAACATTCTGCACATTGCTAGTTTTTAAGATCTGCCTGAGGCTGACAATGAAAGCATTTTCTTTTTTTTCCATCCATCCTGTATTCTCTGACCTGAGTTCCACTTCTTCAAACTTCTAGATTAACTGGATAATATCTCAAATACATTTCACAAGCAAAGCAGGCACAATTTACTACTAGGATGGAGTGAAATTGGTATTTCTGTTTCATAGCCCTATTTTCAGACAGCTAAAGAAGAGAAGGAAATGTTCTAAGGGCAGATGGAATAAAATTCATGGAAAGGGATAACACTATCACTGCTTAAAGCAACTACTTTTGGGTACTAGATCAGGTGGCATGTGATTCCCAAACTCCTCCTTTTTCATCCCTGGAACGCCCTTCTCTAGTGACATAATGCCATAATGTAGTGCTCCATTTAATACAAAAAGAAGCAAAAAAGGTGTTTTATACTTTTGCTAGGCTCAACACATCAATTTCTTTTTTAAAAAATCTGACACCCACAAAAAATTGAAAAAATATCCCAAATGTTGGTCTTATCCCCTCCACTGACATCAGATCAGAACATGTTGCTATAAGTGCTCAGAGGCAATTTAAAGGAAAGTTTCCCTGCAACCACCCCATTGTAAAACATTTTTCCATCCTTCATAAAAGACTAGGTTCACACAACACACTAAATCCCATTCAGGTCAACAAAACACAACTGCTGTGTTCATATAATATTTTACATCCAAAAACATCATTTGAAGACTTAACATTATTATTTGCTTCACATGACATGCTAAGACAGTGGCCAACCCATTTTATCATATAACATATGTGAAATCCACAAGTAATGTAAATTCATTTATAACAGTCATATCTTGGGGATATATGTTGGCCTCATGGGGTAAACCAGATAGGAATCACAACCAGATGAGTTCATTCTACTTTATTGTAAGGCTACATTGACAGAATCTTGCAAGTCTGAAAGTACAATCCTCCCCTGGTCTCCTTTACAGCCCGAGAAACTAGGGAGGGTCCTTCTGAGCCTCTTGCCTCTCCCACTATCCAGCTGCGGGCTATGCTGTCTCTTATCTGACCGTTCCCTTGGCAGAGTCTCTTTGCCCAGTCTCCAAAGGTCTTTCCCACATATCATATGTCACCAAAGGAAGAGCTATTTTTTTCCCAGAACCCCCTATCAATGTGTCACTATATCACTCCATTACCTTGTCCTGGGGCATTGTTTCCTATCCTTGGCTCCATCTAAATGTGTGGCTTCAACACCCAGAATTCCTTAGCTAGCATGGTAATTGCTGAGAATTCTGGGAGTTGAAGTCCACATATCTGGAAAATTCCAGGAACTTTGGAGTTGAAAATGGTGAACATCAGGCTACACCAGGAGGCACACCAGTAAGCTTCCCACTTACTTAATGTCATCCATCATCACTGTCAGCATTTTCTAGATGCAATCAGCGCACTACTGGTTCTTTGTGACCTGCCCAGTTGAATATTCCCCATGGAAGTAATTTACTCTATTTTCATACATTGCTGCAGCATTTGAAACTTTCCATACATTGGATCTTCTTTTCCACTTCTATTCACAATGCAAATTGATAATAACATTCTGAATGGTTTGATTCCTTCAGTTTTATTAGGCATCAAACATGATATTTCATAAACAATCATGTTTCTAACACAGCCACTACATATCATCTACCAAACATATAATTATATGTGAACTATAAAAGAGGCTTTCAAGTAATAAACACTAATCAAGTACTGTCATACATGAAACATCATAATGTGCAAGCTATAAAATATTTTCAAATACTAAACATGATTGCATTTAACAATCAAATATTACTAAGTATGATATACCATTATTTATTTATTTATTTATTTATTTATTTGTTTATTTTTCAAATTTATTCCCCGCCCATCTCCCATGCAAGGGACTCTGGGCGGGTTACAACAAATACAATTTAAAAAACTATACAAAAATATCTAAAAACACAAGCAGAGAATAAATAAAATAAAATCCAAGGTGGATTTGGACCTGCAGAATAGATAGTGGAGCTGTGGGGCCAGCCAACCCCAGGAGGCACTACCACCTCCGTCGTCCCAGGCCAGGTGGCAGAGCCAGGTCTTAAGGGCCTTCCGAAAGGCCAGGAGGGAGGGGGCCAGTCTCACCTCCGGGGGCAGGATATTCCATAAGGTGGGCACTATTGCAGAGAAGGCACGCCTCCTGGACCCCGCTAGATGGAACTCTCTTGTTGAGGGGGTCCGAAGCATGCCCTCTCTGCATGCACGGGTGGGGCGGGCCGACATTATCGGGACGAGACGGTCCCTCAGGTAGGAACTATGTAGGAACTATGTAGTAACTATGTAGTGACTATGTAGTCATTATGTAGGAACTATTTCAAAATACTTTCTCAGTTGCATGCCCATATCCAAAATCTGCCAAATGCTAAAGAGAATCATATGTGACATATAAAATAATTTGATATACTAAATACTATCACATGGTGTTGGGATAAAGTCAAGTTTTCAATACTATTGCAAACTGTACAGGAAAAAAAACAGATGTAAAAACTGTCTAATAGTGGATCCAATTTGGAAGCATTCAATATAAATGTAATTTGTCTTCTTTAGGAATAAGGGTTTTTAAAAGAAGTTTTCTGAAGTGTAAAAGCAATAGGATATATTAGTTTCAGACAGCATGAATAGGCTATCACCTATTATGTCAACCAATCCCCAGAACAGTTTTGCAAATATTATTAAAATGTTTCTCTTTTATTTTTAAAGATATTATGGTGCTGAAGGGAGAGAGAGAAGAAGTTAAAGTATGCAAAACAGCGGAAGCACAGATCTAGGGAAACCTTACCAATAATTGATTCAGTATTAGACCATTTGGAATGCACAAGTCCATCTTGAAAATGGCAAAGCCACATTTAAATTGTAAGTGAAGAATCTGTACTACTCTAGTGTATTGTGTATATTTCCGTTCAATCGTGCCCGATTCTCGGAGACTGCCTGGACAAGTCCCTGCAGTTTTCTTGGCAAGAGTTTCAGAAGTGGTTTGCCATTGCCTCCTTCCTAGGGCTGAGAGAGAGTGACTGGCCCAAGGTCACCCAGCTGGCTTCATGCCTAAGGTGGGACTAGAACTCACGATCTCCCGGTTCCTAGCCCGGTGCCTTAACCATTACACCAAACTGGCTCTAGTACTCATAGAAAAAGAAAGATGACACTTATGCATAACTAGCTGTTGGTTTTGATGAAGAACAGTGCAGAGGAGGCAAAAAACTGTTTCATTCTTGGAAATCTGATCAACGGGCCAACAAAATCTGACTCACCCTTTGAGTCTGAATGAAATAATTGAAACTGGTTTGGAGAGGGGCTGTCTCTGGGTCGATATGCTGGCTTTGGATGTATCCTACATCAGCTTGGCATGAGAATGGGACATGCACTCCACTGCACTTCCATATATCTGCCTCCTTGTAGGGTCAGATTCAAAGCTCCAAAACAAACTTTGGAGCAAACAAACTTTGGAGCAAACAAACTTAAGGAACAAGAAGCACAATTCTCTAAGAATGCTACCAGAGCAGGCAAGGGGCAACAGTCCGATTTTTCATTATGCAATCATCTCTCCACCAAACTGCAGTTGTCTGGCTTGTCACACATCAATTTAATCCCTTCAGGAAGGACAATAATCGAGTTACTATCACATTAAGCAGGAATCCTGCTCTTGAGAAACTGTTTTTTTTTCTCCTTCCCCTGGGAATTGCATGGGGAACTTTAAAAAATAATTTGGGTCCAGCTTTAGTGTGTAGTGACTGAGTGATGAATTGTTCCTCCTGATCAGTTTTTTTTATGTATAGAATGCAAGCTCTAATCTGTAGTTTACACACTTGACTCTATTATGAGATGTTCCTGAATTGTTCTGAAGACCTAAGAAGACAGGTACCATCATGGGAGTCTACGGGGGGGGGGAGTGATGAGACTTGTATGACAATATCATGCTGTGATTTACATACTTGCATTGACGTTGACATTGCAATGCAAAAACAAAATGGTGGCATTTGTGTGATAATGTCTTTGCTTGAAGGAACCAAACAATTTTGGCATTGTTGCTACAGATGCCACTAGATACCACTCCAGAAAGATTGATTTTTGTCAAACAGGAGCTACTAAGCAAACACTGTAGCACTTGGTTTGCAGAAGTCCCCGAGGAAAATACTACAGACACAGCAGATGTTTCTTCCTATGGCAACAGAGATGCACATTGCAGCTATTTAGTTAATCGTGTAAGGATCAGCTTGCTGGAGCAGATTGGAGGACCATTTAATCTAATGCATTCTCTCCCAAAGGTGGCCAACTCACCACTGGATGCTTCTGTGAAGTTTGCAAGCAGGACCCCATGGAACCAGCTCATCCCATTTCTTATCTCCAGGAACTGAGACCCAGTTTCATTCTGAGCAATTAAGCCTGAGAGTTCTAGTAAACCAGCATCCTCCTGATGTGATGGGCAATACCTCCTCCATAACCCCCAACCAGCGTGGCTGTTGTTATGCTGTCTAGGCATTATGGGAAATGAAGTCTTCAATTCTCCATGTTGAAGACGAGACTGCCCTTGCTTTATTCTGTGAGCATCTGCTTAATCCAATTTTAAAACTACTGGTTTCATGAATGTCACAACTTTCCATAGCAAAATGATTTCCTTAAGTATGAGTTGTGCAGAATGCACATTTGTGGGAGGAAGAGATTGTAGCTTTTATGCTAAGCATCTTGTCCATCACTTTGATTGGGTGTGCCTGATGTTCTTTCCAGAGATTATGAAATAATTAGAATAGCCTCACTGGAACAGACCAAAGCTCATCTAAGCAGTGCAGCAGTTTGATGGCTATTTCACTTATCCTCAGTGAAAAACATGTCAATTCCTGCTTGACCCAGTTCAATAGATACCAACTGTTCACATTACAAAGATGATCTCCTCCTTCGGTCAATTCATATCCCTTCATGTGCCAATGGAATGACTGGGTCAGTTCACCAGTAGCTAGCAGCATGCATGGGGAGGAGAGTGTCATGCATCAACATAATATACACATACAAAAGGGATGAGGCTTGCATTGGGACATTGCGTCCATCATCTTGCCTGTTTTCACTCTCTCATGGACACTGCTGCCAGCAACCATATTTACACCCCTCCATGTGACCATGTGGTGATAAAAATGACCACAAAGATGCAATGCCTTGAGAGGCCCACTTTTGCAAGGTCTCTCTAGGATTTAATCATTATTGTTGGAAGGGTTAATTACAATTCAGGTAAGCAGTTTGCATGGGCCTGGGACTATAATTACCACCCTCTGGATGAATTAGCTGGACCAACAAACTGCTTTTGCCCAAGACACTTAACCCCCTTATCATCCAGTTACGCATGTTGTGCCAATAGGGCCATTGGCCATGCTTACCACAGCTGATGAGATTTGAGACTCACAACATTTGGAATACCACAGACAGGTGTGCCAATGGGGTTGTACTCACACAACATGTTTAACTATTTAAAGAATTGCCCCATTTTCTGGGTTCACATGATCCAATAAAGTAAACAACTTTATTACTCCCCCCACAGTCCCCTCTGTGGGGGGAGATGGGCGGTGATATAAGTTGAATGAATAAATAAATAAATAAACAAATAGGCTAGCTTAGTCCAGCTTGTTAAGTTACCAAATAAGATTAACAGTAACCAAGCTTAGCATGTTGGGTCAATTCTGCCTCTGACCTACATTGAGATCCAGGGTTTTCCCATAACAATGGGTACCATAATGTCCAGCAACTATTCTCCTTGTGCAAAATTGATAGGCAAGGAGATTCTGTTAAGGGTGACTTATAAAATGATAGCATGTGTAATGGTAGTGGGTGGATTATGACAGAGGAGACTCAAATTCTAGTCCAAATTTTAGCACTACCTCTCTTAAGGAAAGTGAACCTACATAGGAGCATGTTGCCTTGAACTCATTCCTGGTGGAAAGGCAAACTATAAATCTAATGGACCAGTATAGGTGGAACTTTAGGGTAGTACCTATGAAGACCTCCATGTTTTTAAAGAGTTTGTGCTTCATGTGTTTGCTCAGTATCCTCCAAATGGAATCAAGGATATGAGAATATATTCAGAGAAATGTGCTAGCAAAGAATCCAGTTGACATGATTCAAGCTACAGACAATTCCACCTGGATGACTGAGAACCTTCATCGACATACTAGCAAAGAAGCTTCTAAGGGACTCATACTATCCTTTAGGATTGTCTCTGCTGTGCCCCTGAAGTCAAAGGTCCAGACAATATAGGACAGCAACAGGATCTATGCTTTATATATAATCAGACCCAATCCAATCTCAATCAGGGGATCAGGATCAATTTTTAAAACTGCACATTATAACCCCAAAAGTCTATCTTTCAAATTCCTTACCCATGTACTCAAAATTATATTCAGGAATTTAGTTGGGAAATTAGCTGGGAGGGAAATTTTCAAGTATGTGGAAGACTGGATTTGCATAACACTTATAACCTAATCAGGTAATTCAAAGTTTAGTGGTAGCTGCACTTGCACAATAAAGTATATAAAACTTGGCTAGTTTTAACTTTTGTGTGGATGTATGTGTGTGAGAGAGAGGGAGATATGAGAATTTTTGTATATATGGCAGCCTTCAATGTAAGATTGTAATTCTCCTCAGTCATAACTGTGGTAATTTTAATGTAATTGTGATTATTGATTAAGCATCATCAAGTTGGCATCAACTCTTAGTAACCACATACAGTAGATTGACTTTCTCCAAGATTATCTCTCTTCAGCTTAGTATTTTAGGTCTCTAAGTGGTGCATTCACTGCTGTTGTAATCAAGTCCATCTTCCTTGATACTGATGATGCTCTCTTCTCTTTCCTTCATTTTTCCTAGCACTTTTCAATGGATCTGTGACAGATTGGGCAATATGTCCAAGATATGATAGTTTGAGCCTGGTCATTTGTGCCTCAAGTGAGAACCCTGTATTGATTTGTTCTATGATCTATTTGTTTGTTTTTCATTATCAATTGTATTCTCAAGTCTTCTCCAGTACCAACGTTTAAAAGCATTAATATTACAGACAATTCCACCTGGATGACTGAGAACCTTCATAGACATATTCTTTTTAACTACTATCTTCTTCACAGTCCAACTTCTGTTTCCATACAGGGAAAACCACTGCCTGCCCAATTCTAATTATTGTAGATAATAGACATGTAACAGCATCTGTAACAGCATGGTGCTGGAGAAGACTCTTAAGAGTCCCTTGGACTGCAAGGAGGTCAAATCAGTCAATCCTAAAGGAAATCAACCCTGACTGCTCATTGGAAGGACAGATCCTGAAGCTGAAGCTCAAATACTTTGGCCACCTAATGCAAAGAGAGGACTCACTGGAAAAGACCCTGATGCTGGGAAAGACTGAAGGCAAAAGGAGAAGGGGATGGCAGAGATGGTTAGATAGCATCACCGATGTAATGAATGTGAATTTGAGTAAACTCCAGGAGACAGTGGAGGACAGGAAGGCCTGGCGTGCTATGGTCCATGAGGTCACAAAGAGTCGGACACGACTAAATGACTGAACAACAACAAACAGCATCTGAATATCTTTTCCAAAGGCTTCTTTGCTACTCTACCAAGTACTAGTTTGTAACGTATTTCTTGACCGCTGGTTCCTTTACTGTTGATACTTGATCCTAAAAGGCAGACACAATATTTCAATGTCCTCATTGTCACTTCTAAGTTTGATTGCTATACCTGTTGTTCTTAGTTTGGTCTTCTTTATATTTTATAATAGTTCCATTATTCTTTTCACTGTGCTCCTTGTATTTCCATTACTTGAACTTGAAGATCATTTGCATTTTCAGTTATCACAGTAGGGTCACCAGCACAGGACATGTTATTGAGGTTTTGTTCCTCCAGTTTTAAAACCATGCCCATCTTCTTCTAATCCATATCTTCCCTCAATATATATTCAGCATGTAGTTGAATAAATAAGGAGAGAGCATATAGCCTTGTCTCACATCCTTGCCAACCTGGAGCCAATCTGTTTCACCATGTTCTGTTGAAACTATGGCTTCCTGACTTGTGTATTGGTTTCACATAAGGACAATGAGAAGTTATGGGATTCCCATTTGCCTAAGGACATTACATAGTTTGACATGGTCGACCCAATCAAAGGCCTTCCTATAGGCAATGAAGCACATTCTGACTTCTTTTTGGTATTCTTTGACTTTCTCAATTATCCAGCATGCATCATAATAATGTTTTGTATTCCTTGGCCTTTTGTAAGACCATCTTGAACATCTGGCATTTCACTTTCCATGTAGGGCTTTAATCTGCATTGGATTATCATAAGCATTACTTTGCTAGCATGTGAAATTAATGATATTGGGCAATAGTTTACACACTCTATTAGATCTTTTTTCTTTAGCATTGGTATATAGATTGACTTTTTCCAATCTGTTGCCCACTGCATCTTTCTCCAGATTTGCTGGCATACTTTGGTTAGAACCTTTACTGATTCTTCTTCTATTGCTTGCCATATTTGTGTATCAATTCCTGTAGCCTTCCACCTTGGTAATGACCAGAGTACTGATCTAACTTCATCTTCTAGTATTAGCAGTTCTTGTAAATAGGAAACCATTTCTAAAATCATGTGATTTATCTCAGCATTTATCAACTGAAATGTGCTAGGAGCACAAGGTTGCTCACAATAAAGAAACAAGGGAAATGTTGTTTAACCTCTGTTATAAAAGAGTCAAAACAGTACTACCATTACTAATGATTAAATAATACAAATAAATGTGTATACACTAGGATTATGCAATGCTTCAGATTCAATTCCAGAAAGGTGGTTCAGAGCATGTGAGAACACAGCACCTGTCTGCAACTCTTTAAAGCAACTATGAAATACAAGCTAAAATTCTTAAATCTCTGGGGCATCTTAAAGATCATACTGCACAACTCTAACCACCACCGATTCCTGAATTACCCCCTGTTGGTGTGACATTTTCCATTTCGTTAGAAGCTGCTTCTTCTAGTGTGTGTCTTTCATTGGTTGCCATTATATAAGGCAGGCACAGCTATTCCTAGACAGAGAGGATTATGTAAATTGGCCTGCTACCTGTCCAGAAAATGGGGACATTAAGGGAAGCAGGCAGAAAGAGCAAGACAAGTCATTATATTCTGAAACATGGTATGTGAACAATTAAATATCGAAACATTGTCCGACTTGTTTAGCTTGTCACAATGACGTGACCTCTTCCAGCATATCCCCAGCCTGGGAAACTGCCAAAAATTTCATACATATTAAGACACAGGAGGCAAAAAAAGTCCCTGCCAAAATGCTGAAATGTGAAAGAGACAGAGACAGAGGGTGGAGACCTTCCTGCACAGGCATCAGCTATGTGACAATGCACCACTTTAATGACAGTACCAGAAAGCCATCAAACCAAGGGGATGCCATAATCAGCTTCCTCTCTGAATCAAGCAAAGGATCAAAAATTAATGTATTGTCGAAGGCTTTCACGGCCGGAGTTCGATGGCTGTTGTGGGTCTTCCGGGCTGTGTGGCCGTGTTCTGAAAATTGTGGTTCCTAACATTTCGCCAGCATCTGTGGACAGCATCTTCAGAGGGCAGGAGCACAGACAGAGAGATCGCTTCTGTCTGTGCTCCTGCCCTCTGAAGATGCCGGCCACAGATGCTGGTGAAACGTTAGGAACCACAACTTCCAGAACACGGCCACACAGCCCGGAAGACTCACAACAGCGATCAAAAAATACTTGGATCAGTGAGAACTTAATCCACCTTGATCTACGTGAGAAGTTCAGAACCTAGCAGCTTCCGTGGGAAGGGCAAGAGGATCAGAATGATGATACTATACGCCTCACCTATTTTGTACATGCATCAACAACAGAGGCGGAGCTTGTAGGGCAACTGCAAAGTGCTGTTTTCTTCATTTCAACACCCCTGGCAGAACCTGAATCTACAAGGCCATCTGCAACCCTTGAAAATCTTGGTTCCAGCCCTCCGAAGTTGTTACTGAATTGTTATGTTTAATGTGACTGAAAGGGGAAATGATTAAATACACAACTGGAGACCATCAGATTAATTATATTTAACTTTAAATGAACAGCTAAATGAAATCCTCCCTGACACACATTCCCCTTCTAATCTGGAGTACACTTTCCCTGGGTATAAATTGCACACCATTAATCTAGATCAGTGTTCCTCAATCTCAGCAAGGCTGAGAAGGAGTTAATGAGATTGTGAGAAAGAGAGAGCTGAGAAGTTTCAAGAACAAAAGGCAATATATGAAGAGGTGTATGGATGTTGTGAAAACAGGAATGATTTACAAGGATAAAAAGGCATGGAGAGGCATAGTGAATGATGTTGGTCTAAAGTAGATTTAGCTATAGTTCCTTTCCTTTGTTTATCTCATGCCTTACTTTCTTTGACTTACTGTTTCTTTTCTGCCCTTTGCGCAACATGGCTTACCCTGAAAAGGAAGAGCATGATGGGCGTGCATGCATGCATGTACACAACCTGCAAAATTTTTCAAACAGCTACAGAATGGCTGTTGAGAAGTGAACAGACTGCTTTAAAAGAAATGGGAGCCTTGCCACTGTAAGAGGACTGAAAAAGCACAATCCAGTTCTAAACCACAAATCTCTTTAGAAGGGCCAGATTAAATGTATACAAGCAACAAAACCCTTTGGCACAAATGCTGGAACCAAGCTAGGGGATGAAAACAAAGATAATACAAGGCAGATGGAGATCGACTGGGGAAAGAACATTTCACAGACCCTCCTAATGGTAACATTTCACAGATCTTTTCTTAAGCCAATACAAAGATCACAAAAGAGTGGGCAAGGTTTACTGAATTGGGCTCATGTAGCTGCAAGGTCCTTAACTGACCTGATTACAAGTGTTGGTAATCCTAGTGAAAACCTCTTAGGTGGCTGTGATCACACTGGGATCCAAAATTAAACTATCCATCCTGCCAACTGGGGCTTCTAATTTGCGGTCTGTCCTTCTGCCCATCATACTATATAGGTTTTTAAAAAGAATCTCCCACATCTCATCCCTTATAGCAAATTAAGCTTAAAAGAGAAACGTGTGCTCTTTCTAATAATAATCATTAAAAAAGCATGTGTTCTCTCCATTATCCCATCCCTCCCTCCCCCACCCCAGACACATACAGGCTAGGCTAGCTATCCCTAAAATGGTGTCTCCAGCAAGGCTAGACTACAACTGCCAGAATTCCCAATCTACCACTAAAAAGCCTCAGGTCATGATGAACCTATATCTGGCTTGCTGTCTCAGGAACTCTAATATTAGCCAGATCATCAGCCTGGGAAGCTTTATACAGAGAATTCCATCCCTTAAATCAGGGGTGGGGAACGTCCGGCCCACGGGCCGTATAAGGCCCGCAAAATCATTTGGTCTGGCCCTGCCGAGGCAACCGCAGGCGGGACTCGAAATTCAATAAATCTAGGAGCTCCCAAACCCCGCAAACTCTGCAAACCCCGCCCCCTTCCGTGTGATTGGCTCCCACCCACAAACCCCGCCCCCCGGTCCACAAATGATGTTATAAATATCAAAATGGCCCTTGGCAGAAAAAAGGTGGGAGTAGAACTTGTGGTCTCCCAGTTTCTAGCCTGGTGCCTTAACCACTACACCAGACTGGCTGTCAAAGAGGATCTGCCTACCGTTAATGTTCCTTCATGTCGTTGCTCCTGCTCTTGTTGCTGATATCTTGCCATCCAAAATATTTTACTGTTTGAGGTTGAGCAGCAAATGGAACCCTTACTCAAATCAGGATGTCTTATACCCCAAATCCTGGGGGGACTCAAAATGTAAGGATCTCTTTATCCACAACAGTAAACAACAATGCATTAAACGATTAACATTTTGCTATCTTTGTATGGTGCCAAAGTCTGCCACATTTATTTATCTATTTATCATCATATTTATATCCCGCCCATCTCCCCCACAAGGAGGGACCCTGGGTGGTTCCCTGGAAATGCCATGCCCACCATCTTGCAGATTTTGACATCCACACCCATACAGATGCCTTGATTCTCCAACTTCCAAACTCTCCGGCAGCCTAACTCTCACTCTTCAATCAATAAGAATAGGACAGATTCTGGAGGTTGGGGAAAATCTGTAGAAAATCTCAGTTCCTACAAGCGATAT
Source organism: Charina bottae (assembly GCA_023362775.1). Classification (NCBI taxonomy): domain Eukaryota; kingdom Metazoa; phylum Chordata; class Lepidosauria; order Squamata; family Charinaidae; genus Charina; species Charina bottae. Next base: position 99,342,626 of record JALMGJ010000001.1, on the reverse strand, counting down.
ACTTTTGACTTTAGCTTTGTTCCTCCCCACATAAAAGGTAAAGGTTCCCCCCGCACATTTGTGCAGTCGTGTCTGACTCTAGGGGCCAGTGCTCATCTCCGTTTGTTAGCCGAAGAGCCAGCATTGTCCGAAGACGCTTCCACAGTCATGTGGCCAGCATGATGCATGCGGAACGCTGTTACCTACCCACCAAAGTGGTACCTATTAAACTACTTGCATTTGCATGCTTTCGAATTGCTAGGTTGGCAAGAGCTGGGGCGAGTGCGGGAGCTCACTCCGTCACATGGGGCTAGGGTCTCGAACCTCCGAACTTGTGACCTTCCGATCAACAAGCCTGGCGCCTTACCCGCTGAGCCACCACACCCCTTATATCCTTATCCTCCCCCCATAGCTAAGAATATATTATTATCATTCTTGTTCTTGCTGTCTATTTATCAGCTGCCTCTTAAAACAAGTTCTTTAGGCAAGGTAAAACAAAATAGAATAGTGTTGTATAATTAAATACAAAATTATCCTAAACAAGCCTAAAACCAGCACAAGAATGATTAAATTCAGGCAAGTGCTTTGAAACATAAAAAGAACTAAAACCATCTCGGAAAAATAGTGCAAATGGTGCAGATGTCATCAACAACAAAGTCCTTGCAAATCGAAACTGTTCGCCCATAGTTAACCAGTTCAGCTAAAGACCTAATGCCTGCATTTCTGCAATAGATAAACTTGGTTCATTGAAACCTTGGTTCTCTTTTGTGAGGGGGCCTAATGTTTGAATTTCAGTGTGTTTGGTTAAGCTTATGAGTCTATGTATTATTGAAACTCAGAAAATGGGTCAATTCAGTGACCAAGTCAAGTGTGTGGATGCAACCACTAAATTATACATTAGATCTTTAAAACTCCCCATTAATCTTTCAAAAGGATGTGGCTCTTAAAGGTCCAAGAGATCTTTTTAAAAGGGCTTGTCTGTCACTGAGGGGAGAAAATGTGAGCGCCAGGCAAACAGTCCAGAAGAAAGCTACCCCAGACAAGGAGTGCATGTTTTGCCTCAGTTGCCTCCAGTGACGAGGAAATGGACAGTCATTAACCTTCTCAGCAGTGACATTCAGTAATTTGTCTAATTAGATTTTAAAAGGGACCGGGGAGGAAAAGCAAAGCACGCATGGAGGGACTGAGGCTGAGGTATCACGAAGTGTGAGTTGTAAGAAACATTGCAGGAAATCTGGAACTTACTTAGCAAAACACTACCTTGGTGGCAAGGTAAATGAGAGCGTCCCTGTAGCTCAATGTTTCTCAACCTTGGCTACTTTAAGATGTGTGGACTTCAACTCCCAGAATTCCCCAGCCAGCATGGCTGGCTGGGGAATTCTGGGAGTTGAAGTCCACACATCTTAAAGTAGCCAAGGTTGAGAAACAGTGCTCTAGCTGGTGCCAACCAAACCTGACTGTCATAAGGAGAGTTGTAGACCAATGCATCTGGAAGCTGCCAGCAAGGAGAAGGCCAATATACTTATCTATGGGTTGATTTTTACAGTGGTCCAATTTCAGGGGTTTAGTCCAAGCTGGACCAAGGGAGGGACACCCAATTTCAAATTATCCCTTCAGCTCCATGAAGCTCATTGACCTACTCTCTCAACCCACTTGAAGATAAATTGGCAAAACCCATGCAGATTAGTTGAAGACTATTGGGAGACTATTGGGATAGGGGCGTGGTGGCTCAGCGGGTAAGACGCCAGACTTGTCTATTGGAAGATCGCAAGTTCGGAGGTTCAAATCCCTAGCCCCGCGTGCGGAGTGAGCTCCCGCACTAGCCCCAGCTCTTGCCAACCTAGCAATTCAAAAGCATGCAAATGCAAGTAGCTTAATAGGTACCACTTCGGTGGGTAGGTAACAGCGTTCCGTGTGTGTCATGCCGGCCATATGACCGTGGAAGCGTCTTTGGACAACGCTGGCTCTTCGGCTAACAAACGGAGATGAGCACCGGCCCCTAGAGTTGGACACGACTGCACAAATGTGCTGGGGGAACCTTTACCTTTTTATTGGGAGTGGATGAAATACAACCATGATTTCAACACTGTCATACTGATCATCAACAACAGTTCAACACATCCTCCCTGAGAACTGAAAACAGAGCCAAGAACTGTATCATCAAACTGTATGCAGCCAAAAATATAATATGACATAATAGGAACAATTCCCTTCGAGTGATAATAGGAACAGCTCAGGTGAGTGAGCCAAGTTCTATCCTGCAAGGGAAACAAAGACATAACACTTCACCCCCTTCAAGCAGCTAATACTGTACATAAGATTTCCTTCTCAGTAGCTGTATTCAGACAACATGCACAGCCAAGTAAAGTAGAGACCAAGTTTCAGTAAATGTACAATGTGCTATGTTTGGTTAGTTTAACCTTGGCTAGTTTTTTGTGGCTTGATGTGCTCTGTGAACACACGCCCTTTGGTTAGTTTATGGTGCAATGTATTGTAGACACTGTAGAATACAATACAATGTACTATAGAAAGTAGACACATTCAGCAGCCATCTGGTTAAAAAAATTCTGTGCACTCAGTCCAAAAGTCAGAGTTTCTCCACCTTACTTCCTCATCTGTAAAATGGGTGTACCTGTGGCCTCCCCTGCAGGGATTTCTCTGCATATTAAAAATGTTACAAAAGTTAAAAGCAGCTGTGACAACTGCCACAATGAAAAATTCCTTGCAGAAACGGGTAAAACCACCTACCCAGTTGGGACCATTATTGGCTTGGCTTGAACTGTAGAGGACTGCATGGCATTAGGTATGGCTGGAGCAATATACAATATTCCTTCTCAGACATAATATATACAGCCAGCCTCATCAAAAAGTGGCAAAGCAAAGTATACAGAATGAGACAGGAAGTTTCTGATTCAAATCTTGTCTTATGGAGTCCCTGGTGCTCTCTGAGCTTGGTTGTTTGCTTGCAGACGTTTCATTACCTGACTAGGTAACATCATCAGTGCGAGTGAGTCTGGGGTTTACTCTCTGTTTATATACAGTACCTTGCCCTGCCAATTTTGGTGGGGGTGTGGTTTTCTCCTTGGTAGCTCCCTTGATTAGGGTATTGATTTCTGCTTGATTGCTTGTCTGGTGTTAATCCCTGCTTATCTGGGTGTTGGCTGCTGGAGAGGATGTGTTCTGTTCTTTTTGTCTCCATCTTAGCTTTTTTATTGTCTCTTTTGAATGGTGTGTAAATGTGGTTTATCTCTGTGTGTCTATTGATGGCTGATTTGTCTGAGTGCCAAGCTTCCAGGAATTTCCTAGTGTTCCAGGAATTCTGTAGCAGGGCAAGCTACTGTATATAAACAGGGAGCAAACCCCATACTCACTCACACTGATGATGTTACCTAGTTGGGTAATTAAACATCTGCAAGCAAACAACCAAGCTCAGAAAGCACCAAGGACTCCACATTTCAACCCTGAGCTCCCTATATTCTTTTCTATTGGAATCTTGCCTTTGCCAGTATCTTCATAAAAAGCTAATGTCTCTCTGTCCCCCACCTGATAGGTTGCTACTAGGATTAATGGACGCAATTTGTCAAGACATGAAACAATTGCCCAGCTGGGAAAAGGGCCTACAGCTCAGTGGCACATCCCACACTTCATGCATACTCAGTACAACTCAAGAAGGGTGTCTTATAGGCCGATGATTCTTCCCATTACATCCAACTTTTCCCCTGGGAGTTCAAGGTGGCACATGTGGGGATCTCCCAGTTTTTATTCTTAGAACCACCATGGGCTATGAGGCAGAAGCTGGCCCAAGGTTACCCAGTCAGCTCCATGGGTGGAAGGAACTTGAATCTGGGTCTCCTTCCCTGGTTCCAGTCCAAAAACTCACCCTTCCCTTATCTGGTATTCTCCAGATATTTAAGATGATAATGCCCACAAACTAGCCATTTTGCCCGTTGCTGTCTTGGCTAGGTATGATGCAAATGATACTCTTACATAACCAGAGGGCATCTGGTTGAGGAAGGGTAGAGTGCGACCATCTTGGGTAAGTTGGACAAACAGTTTGTCTCCTGAGGCAGCATGATATTTTCAGCTATCCAAGAGGGTATCAGGCAATGAGGTGACCCAGAGAAATCTCAAGAGGATGGCCCTCTTTTATTTGCTGCCCCCAGCATTTAAGAATCTTGGTCAGGTTTGCAAAAGACACTTAACCAGGTCATTTTATAATCTAGCGGCTATATATGCATAGCATGTAAAAGCTGGGTTTGATTTGTTTGTCTTAATGGCTCAGTGTGTTATGTGAACCCAGTCCATTGAATTATGGTTTAATATATTGAGGGAACCCAAACTGATGAGGTTGGTTACCAGGTTAAGTATACAACATGAACCCCACCAGTGTTCACCCATGTTAAATCCTAAGCAGGTAAAAACTTGCATGCAGTGTCTATGTTCACATAACATGCTTACTCATATCCTGGTTTAACATTATGGCCAGATTGACAACAAGCATGCGAAATCAATAGCTGAATTCCTACTATACGCTGAAGTACCAACTATGCCATTTTAATCTAGTGCGCTCTGTAGATTCAGCCTGAGATCTGCTGCAGAACCCAAAGGATCTCCTTAGCTTATATCATTTACAGGCTATTCTCTGTTTCTCTATATAAGCAGATGGTTCTTTTTTTGTTTCTATCCACATACTTATTCAAAGACTTACACTGGTGGCTGAAACGTTTGTACAATCCATGTTTTCCTTTCACCTTCCCCTCATCCTAGATGTTCCTGTTATGCCTTTTCTTGCAACCGGTACAGAAAACTTCAGTTTACTGTGCAACTTTCTATGTGCCAAGATATTTGCAAAGAGCAAATAAAGCTGATTCCCCTTAGGGCACTTCCCACAACTATCAGAGCACGAATGTAGGAATATACCTCAAGACTTTCTACACAACATCCCCTTACAAATTGCAACTTCAAATCTCCTGGGAATGTTTCCAAATTATCCTTGATTAATTATTCCAAAAAGCTGCTTGCTGCCCTAAAATGGACTAAAGTTGTCATCTTCCCTCTCTCCTCTGTCCTCTTTGCAGAAACCTGATCCACCCTTTAACCCAAGCTTGGGGCAGTGGAGAGAAATCCCTTAGGAAACCCTCCAGGTCACCTTCTCCTATGGAAGGGTTTGTTCCTCTCTCTTCCCCCTCCAAAAAACTTTCAGCTTTTTTGCTCCTGGACTTTGGTGACCCAACAAGGACATTGGATATTTGGGGAAATAACATGGAAAGATGTAAAATTCCAGGGATGTTGGGTGGGTGGGTGAGTTTCCCCTCTTTCTCAACAATAATTTCCAAAGCATATAGCTATGCTCGCTCTCTCTCTCTCTCTCTCTCTCTCTCTCTCTCTCTCTCTCTCTCTCTCTCTCTCTCATACCCTCCCTCCCTCCCTCCCTCCCTCTCTCTCTCTCTCTCTCTCTCACACACACACACACACACACACAGCCATTCAAGAGAAAGACCTGGGTATCTTTCCCAGTCTCCCTTCCCCATCCAAAAGAGAGCTGTCAAATTACTGTAAGTCAACATCCTCATCATCTCAGGGACGGATGCGTTGCTTTTTATTTCTCCACCAGAGCACTGGAGGAGAAGAGCATTCTCTGAAATCGAGCCAAGTCCCAAGAGCCTCCATGAAGCCCTTTGGGTTATTGTTTTCTTCCTTTACAAAACAAAACAAAATGCATTCAGAGAATCTGAGGGATGCTGAGTCTCTCATCTGCCTCCTTCTCCCAAGAGACACAGCAGCTACCCACCTTCTGCTGCGCCCCCCCCCCCACGGCGCTCCCGTCCCCTCCGCTGATCTTTGCAAAGAGAGAATGCCGAGCCCAGCCAAACAGACACAACAGATGGGACTGCAGCCAACATGCCTCTTGCTGAGCTTTCGTGCACCCCCTCCTCCACCACTGCCGCTCTCCCTTAGGCGATTGCAGGGCTTCGCAGTCTGCTGTGACCCTCGGTCCAGCTCTCTCCCCACAGCCCCCACCTTCCTCCCCCTCGTCCCAGTCAAGCAAGGTTGTCCCCCTTCCCCCCAAGCCCCCGTCTTATCATACCTTGCTGGGAAATTCTGCGCCCTTGTGATCTTGTGTCCGCGCCAGTCACTGCAGCTGGGTTTGGCCTCGCCTCTCTCCTGCCAGCCTCTTCTCCCTTCTGGATCCCGCTGGATCCCGGTCTCCTCTGCCTCCTGCCTTTCCCCTGATTCCTGCCCCAGCTCCGGCCCCGGCCCGGCCTCTTCGCCGGCAACCTTGCTTCTCGACAATCGCCCTGACGTTCTCTTTCGGAGCATCCCCCAGTGAACGGCTCCTGAAGTGCTGGACAGCTCAGGACCATAGAGTCAGCCGTGGCGTGGTGCAAGACCGTCACCTGACTCCCCGCCTTCACCTTCCACAGAGCCCCCTAAAGACGAGAAGAGAAGGAAACAGGCGAAAAGATGAAAGCGAAGACGAAGCGCTACCGTGTGACGTATAAAAGCTATGTGGTAAATCCAGTTTCATGAAGCCTGTGCCTATATATACACCCTTCACCGACTTGAATGTATGCATTCAGAAAGAGAAAAGGGGGGAGAGATGATTTTTCAAGCAGCAAACGGAAGAATACATTTTTCAAAGCAAAACGTGTTGGCTTCTATCTTTTTCAGTAGCTCTGATATAAATAACAGGCAATGGTCAATGTGAGAGTGGGTGAAGTGCTTCTCACTGGATTCGGAATCATATGCAAAATTCTGGATGGCCACCAGAGGGCAGAAAAGAATTAAAATGTTCTGTATCCCTTTGCTGACACATTTAGTGGTGGTCTGGATTTTGCAGCCCAGATATATTAGACTTACTTTAAGGAGTCAGACAAGCAGCTGTGCTTTCTTCAGAGCTGTTTTCCATCATTTCCCCCCGCCCCCATAAAAGATTCCATTTTATCTATTAAATTATTTATTTATGACATTTATCTGACCACTTGAAACCAACCAGAGTCTAGGCAGCTTACAGAATATTAGAACAGGGTACAAAATCAGAATAAGGAATGAAAATAATAGCTATTTCCTGAGCACATGAAATCTCCAAAGAACTGTTTTTGATTTTTTTTCTCCTCCCTTATTTATTATATTTATTCATTTGCATTTAACAAAAATCCTGGATTTCCCCTGAGAAAGTTATAATTTTCATCTGATTCATTGATGGATGGTTCTGTTTTGACTATATAAGGTCAGCCTTCAGTCAATGAACTGGCAATTACGGTATAGGAGTTGAATGCTGAATCCACCTTGAGTAGTGGTGGCTCAGGCAGGTAAGACGCCAGGCTTGTCGATCGGAAGATCGCAAGTTTGGAAGTTTGAATCCCTAGCCCTGCGTGACGGAGTGAGCTCCCGCATTAGTCCCAGCTCTTGCCAACCTAGCAATTTGAAAGCATGCAAATGCAAGTAGATTAATAAGCACCACTTCGGTGGGTAGGTAACAGCGTTCCGCGCGCGTCATGCGGCCACATGACCGTGGAAGCGTCTTTGGACAGCGCTGGCTCTTCAGCTAAAAAACGGAGATGAGCACCGGCCCCTAGAGTCGGACAGGACTGCACAAATGTGCGGGGGGAACCTTTACCTTTTTAGTGTGTTTTATTCCTTAACTGGTTGAATGAATGCTTCCAGCATCAAGAAGGAAACCTTGAAACTTCCTGTTTTAATGCAGATTCTGATTGCGCTGTTGATGCCTGTGAACAAGCATGAGGCTGATAAGGAACTGTCTAATATTTTTAAACCAAATGCAAAGACATCAGAAAGGAGGTGAGTGTCAGCAAAGAGATTTCAGGCCATAAGAACTGTGTTGAATCAGAGCAAAATTCAGTCTAGGCCAGCATCCTATTTATAATAGAAGCCAGTTAGATCCTTTTAGGAAAGCCGCTAGAAAGTAATAAGACCGATAAACAGCTTTGTTTTTGTAGTCCAGCCAAATATGAGCAAGTAATGGTTAAGCAACCTTTGGCTTACTCCAGGAACAAGAAATCTTTTGGCCCAGGGCACTTTTGGAGATTTGGAGTTTCCACAATACAGCTGTCGTAGAATTAATCCTAGTCTGTCTGGAGCAAAATCTAATCCTCTGGAGATTCAATGCCTTCTTCAACTGGTTCTTTTTTTTTTTTTTTTGGTATTCCTACAGTACACTAAATCCCCCTCTCCTCACTTAAGCATGTGGGAACAGAGCTAGGTTCCTTCTGATGTGCTTTCATACAAGCAGGGCATCAAATAAGGGATACCGTATGCATGGGTAGACAATCGAAGGATCCTAAGCAAAAGGGAGCAGAAGAAATTCGAACAAGCAAGAATTGAAATTAGCAAATCAGGAAGTTGAAAAAGCAAACAAGGCTTGCAGTGGGATTCTAGGCACTAAGTTTTGCCAAGTTCACTGTGAGTTACTCCTGAGTTAAAAACCTATAAGTCAGTGTTTTCAAACTTGTCATCTTTAAGATGTGTGGACTTCAACTCCCAGAATTCCCCAGCCAGCATGCTGGCTGGGGAATTCTGGAAGTTGAAGTCCATACATCTTAAAGTTGACAAGTTTGAAAAACACTGCTATAAATCAATGTGACTTATTCCCAGGTAAATGCCTATTAAATTGCAACCTTCTGGTGCGGCAGAGTTTATTATTTACTATTTCAGTTTCTGTGCCTTTCTACCCATTAAGCACATGGTCATGCTGTTAAGGCTGAACTTTGGAAAATGAATTAGGGGCAGGTGTCTTATTCCTACTTGTTCATTTGGTGAATTTATAAACTGCTGTTCAGTATACATTTCCCAGGGTGCTATATTATTCACATAATTAATCTTGCAGTTTCCAAAAAGGCCCTCCTCCCGCACCCCTTCCCACAAGCATCTTACAATGCAGAATCAGTTGCTGAGCATTTTTCTAGATTTACCCAACCCCATTCCCCTACCTCCTCCAGGGAGTGGTGGGGGAGAAATGCTCTCCTTTTTATTTTAAAACAAAAAGCACTCCAGCCCTTTAATTTGAGGAAACTGCCGGGGAACAGGCATATGGTTCTCTTTGCATTAATAGAACTTGAAAATTGCAGCAGAGGAGGCCTGGTGTGTTGCTGCTGAGCAGTGTGGTAAATCACAGCCAGATGAATTAAAATCCCTAAATAAACCGGTAAATGGCAATCATAAAACCTCCAAACACCCTACATAAATCAGGAAGGAAAATCTTTTTCAACAGACTTGCCGGAGGAGGGAACTCTATTTAAGGAAGCCCTGTCTCTATGAAGAGAGAGTATATCAAGATGCAGGAATGGAGAATTGGGCAGCTGAAGCTCTCTGGGTCAAGCAAGTCACGGGTATAAGAGCAAGTGGCAGAAAGTAGGTTACAAATACGTCAATATAAAGCTGAAATCAGGAGGCAGCTTTTATTACTTTTGATCCAAGGAAGAAAGTCATTGCTTTGCATACAGAAACTCCAACATTCAATCCCTGGCGTCTCCAGGTGAAACTGGAGCACATTCTGCCTGGACTCCCCTAGCGTCCTGCTAAGACATAGCTTTCCAAACTGTGTGTCGGGACAGGTTAGTGTGTTGGCTGCAGTGTCTGGGTGTGTCGCTGCTGCTGCCTCCGAGCCCTGCCAGGATTCCGCGCAGGTCCTAGTGCCTGCCTTGTGCCTGGCTGCCTCCAAACCTGCCCTGCCAGGATTCCTTGCAGGTCCTAGTGCCTGCCTTGTCCCTTGCTGCCTCCAAACCTGCTGTGATTCCGCGCAGGTCCTAGTGCCTGCTTTGTGCCCTGCTGTAAGGGTGTGTTGCGAAATGATGCATGTCTAAAAAGTGTGTCACCAACATGAAAAGTTTGGAAAGCTCTGTGCTAAGATGTAATGAGCTTTGTTTGGTTTCAGCTTAGGGCAGGGCTTTCCAAACTTTTGCCATTGGCGACACACCAACGGCCGGCGCACAAAAACCCGGAAGCGCCACCTCCACTGTGGCGCGCAAAAACCCGGAAGCGCCGCTGGCGGCGCTTTTGAGTTGCCACCGCGGCAGCAGCGGCATCCTGGAACCTAGAAGCGCTGATGGCCCACCACCCCTGCCCCTTCGAAAGGGCAGGCTCCGGGGACCCCGAAAATGCCCTCGGTTCTGGCAGGGAGGCGAAAAGTCTTGCCGCGTGTGTACGCTGCCGGGCTGCTTCCCGCCGCACAGCTGATCGGCGCAGAGAATTTCCACCCCGGCCCCCCCCACGCCGATCAGCTGTGCAGCAGGGAAGTGGCCTGGCAACGTGCGTGCGCGATTTTTGCCTCCCTGCCAGAACCGAGGGCATTTTCATCAGCGCTTCTGGGTTGTCATGCGACACACTTGGGGCCCCCAGGCGACACAGTATTGTGTTGTGACACACAGTTTGGAAAGCCCTGGCTTAGGGAGTGGTGTAAGCCCAGCCAGGGCCACCAGATTTAGGCAGCAAAAACTCACATGACCATTAGGTGGCAGCAAAGAGACACAGATAACTACCTCTTTGCTGCCATTGAATGGTTGTCTGGATTTTGCAGCTCAGATCCAATAATTTGATCCACTGTAGTTTGTAAGCCATTGTTTATGGCTCAGTGTGATGTCTGAACCACACTGCTATGATTTGAATGAACTATGATTAAAACTGTGGCTTAGCAGGTGTCAACTCAGCCTACCTCTTTTCTGCTCTTTAATAGCTGCCTGGATTTTAGGGGTTCAGATCTTGAAGCCCTATCTGCGTGGCTGGGGTTTCCATAACAAAGTGGAGTAGGCCAAAATGGGGTTGGGTAACTTGTGATTCTGCACGATGTATGAATCAGGACATCATAGTGAACTATAATGTAGTTTATTTGCTTGGACTTGGCATGTGAATTCAATTGTGTTTTTTTCACCAGGGTTTAGCATGCCTTTGACTATGATGATGCATTTGTATAACACACTTAACTTATATACTGAATTAACCCGTCTTCTGGATTTGTACACTGGATCATAAACCATAAATGGATCTGCAGGTAGTCCTCACTTAACAACCACAATTGAGACCGGAATTTTGGTTGCTAAGTGAAGCGGTCATTAAGTGACTCCAACCCAATTTTACATCCTTTTTTCTAGCAGTCGTTAAGCAAATCACCGCAGGAGTTAAGTGAACCACATGGTCATTAAGCAAATCACGTGATTCCCCCATTGATTTTGCTTGCCAGTAACTGGCCAGGAAGGTCGAAAATGGTGATCACATGACCACAGGATGCTGGGGCAGTCATAAATGCGAACCGGTTGCCATGCGCCCAAATTGTGAACATGTGACTCTGGGGACGTTGCAACAGTCATAAGTGTGAGGACCGGTTGCAACAGTCATAAGTGTGAGGACCGGTTGCAACAGTCATAAGTGTGAGGACCGGTCGTAAATCTGTTTTTCAGCAGTGTTGTAAATCCGAACTGTCACTAAATCAATGGTTGTTAAGTGATGACTATCTGTAGTTTGAATAATGGTAAGCTATAACATGATACCTAAGGCCTGAATAACCATGTTTTAATGGCATTCCCAAAAACCAGGAGGGAAGAGTCTAGGGCAGTATTTCTCAACCATGGCAACTTTAAGAAGTGTGGACATCGAGCAGGTTGCCTTACTCCGGCTTAGTCTGTTGTGTGATCTCTGCCATTGTGGTTTATGAACCACATTGTCACTGGGCTTTATGAGGTTTGTGACCCAGCCAACTGTGATTTATTCAGTGGCTAAAACACACATGAGTGAACCCATTCTGGCTTGGTTTATACGTCTTACTAAGCCATAAAGTGATTTGGTTAGTTCTGATTTAGTCTCACGTAAAGCTGAGCTTTGTAGTTTGTAAATCATCATTTATGGCTTATTCAGTAAGGAAATCCTGGCTTCATATAATGTACGTCTGCGCTGAATCTGTGATGCCAGCAGTCAAAGGGGGAATGCATCATATTTTGACAAATTACCTCATGAACTTATGATTAGCAAGCTAGTTCAATATGGGCTGGATGGAATGGCTATTCAGTGGAGCTACAGCTGGTTTGAAAATCATATTCAAAAAGTTCTCATCAATGACTTCTCATTAAATGAAATGAGGTATCAAGTGGTATGCCACAAGGTTCAGTCCTGAGCCCTACGCACTTCAACTGTTTTTATTAACAACTTGGGATGAAAAGGTGGAAGGAAAGACCATCCAATCTGCAGATGATGTCAATTAGGCCCTGACAGCTAATACTCTGTATAAATTCTGGGACTCTTGCTCCAGGCTCATTGGTTGCAAGAAACCAGTAACACACTGCAACCTGCTAGCTTTAGAGATAATTAAACGATCGTTGGATCCTCTCCAGTTGTTGGTCTTTCTTGGGTGAGTTTTCCACCACAACAGAGATAAATGCAAATTCCTTTGCTTAATAAAAAGAAAATCCACAGATAAAAAATGGTGGATAACTGGCTTGGTAACCGAAAAGCACAGCCTTGATGCCCTTCCAATGTACTGAAACAACAGCTATCCAGTGAGAGGCCTCAGGCAAACAGAGGGTTTTGTTCACACATTTCCATATTGCTTATATAGAGCTAGAAAATTGGACTTTTTAAAACTCTGGTCCCTGCGTTCAGCTGTCTTTCTGCTGAATGGTTCAGTCCCTCTTGATGGAAAGGATGCAACCTGAAAAGGCACACCAGGACATGGACTCGTACAGAAACTCAGCAGGAGGACTCCTCTGAAGCAGAGATTCAAACACTTTATGCACTGTAATAGTGTCTCAGTTGCTACTGGCCTGGAGGCACAGCCAACTTATTTGCCCACTTGCCTATGGCACGTCTGCGGGAACATCTGTGCTGAGCAAATCAATCAAAACAGAAGCTTATAACAGAAGCAGGGGGGTAGTTAGCAAGTAGTTTCTTTGAGGAGGAGCAGTTTTCTTTGGCATTTTTTTATTTTTAAATTTTCTTCTGCCTTTGAATCAGTGTTTGACTCCTGGTGACTGCCTGGACTAGTCCCTGCAGTTTTCTTGGCAAGGTTTTTCAGAAGTGGTTTGCCATTGCCTCCTTCTTAGGGCTGAGAGGGAGTGACTGGCCCAAGGTCACCCAGCTGGCTTTGTGCCTAAGGTGGGACTAGAACTCACGGTCTCCCGGTTTCTAGCCTAATGCCTTAACCCCTACACCAAACTGGCTCTCTTTGAGGACTATTTTTGGCATATATTAAGTAAATCTAGAGATTGTGGCCAGCAAGGAAAAACATGGATCATGTTGCCCTGGCAATCAGGAAAGAGGAGGAGGAGGAGGAGGAGGAGGAGGAGGAGGAGGAGGAGGAGGAGGAGGAGGAGGAGGAGGAGGAGGAGGAGGAGGAGGAGGAGGAGATGATTTGGTCATCCTACTCTAAGAGGAAGGAAAACAAATGGTAGGAAGAACAAATTCTACTCCAACAATACCAGATAACAGTGCCTAGCTCACGCTACCAATTTCTAGCTGCTCTTTTCTTCTTGCCAATGAAATATTCATGGGGCTTCTGCTCTGAGCAATGATTTCTCCTTCATTCTAGGTCTGCCTCCTAATAGCTTCCATAGTGCACGCCATGGGTGTAATTCTTAGGGGAAGTGGGCTGCGTGCATCGCAATTTTGAACATGGGTGGACGGAGGGCAGCAATTCCTTCTTTGTACAGTACTCCCTGAGAAAGTATGTAAGTATGGCAAGAAAAATAGGGAGCAGGGAAGAGGTTTTGCTGGTCGCTGATACCTTTTTTTGCTTCTGAAGTGGATGATCTCAGAAAAATCAGGAAGATCTGCCGCAAGTTTTGACATAGTAAATAAAGTAGCATGGTTCAGCAACAACTTTGATTGTGATATGTTGTGATATGATTGTGACATGTTTCTCATTCAGAGATACAAGCAGGCAGGAGGAAAGGGAAATTTTGGGCAGAAAAAGGGCATCACATCCACCCAACCCACCACATGGTGCCACGTTGGAGATTTCCATGAATTTGATTTCATGGGGGGGGGGGACCTCTACTTCTCTCAGGATATTCTGCTTCTAGAATTTTCTAGAAAGTTCTAAAAAGAGGAGTCCTGGCTGGAAAACAGGTCTTCAAAAGCACAAAACACCCTTTATTCTCCTTCCTTTATTTCCACATTTTTAAGTGTCTCCCAGCAGGAATATCCACAGGGAGAGGGGGTGTCAAAAAAGTCAAAATGATGGCTGTGGGTGTACCATTGAAGCCCCACATGCCACATATGTTTAAAAGGGGGAGGATTTCAATCACATGATTGTAGCTGGCCATCTTGATACAGTATTTTTTATCCCTGCCTATGGATGCCCATCCTTTCCAGGCAGGTTACAAAAATCAACAATTCACATAACCTGGCCCTCAAATGTATAATCTGAGAAGGTAAGGAAATCTGTTGGCAAAAAAGAGGAAAAAAGAAAATGAAGGGGTTGGCAGGTCTCATTGCCCAGGTAACATAGTCTGAACTGGATAGCACACAGATTTGAACTGTCTCTGCTGTCCAGGCCTCCTCTTCTCCTCCGCTCATCTTTCTTCCTTTTGCCTTCCATTCATAAATTCAAGCTTAATTTGCTTTTTCCCCCTCTCTTGCAGGGCAAGCAGGAGCGGCTTGGGAAGGGGGTTGAGGGGAAAGATGAAAAAAGTCAAGATGGTGGTGTGATGGTATGTGGGAATGACCTTGGGAGACAGGGGGAGGAGCTGCAGCCAGGGCAACAGTCCGATAAGAGGCAGCTGAGCCCGCAGAAGGAATATGGGTATGGGAAATGTCTCAGAAGTTTCTTCTTGGGCTGTAAAGACGAGGGGGGAGAAATGTCCTTGCAGATTTGCAAGATTCTGTTAATGTAACCTTACAACCTTACTTGCAGATGATACCACTTTGATGGCTGAAAGCGAGGAGGAGCTGAGGAGCCTTATGATGAAGGTGAAAGAAGAAAGTGCAAAAGCTGGGTTGCAGTTAAACCTCAAAAAAACCAAGATTATGGCAACAAGCTTGATTGATAACTGGCAAATAGATGGAGAAAAAGTGGAGGCAGTGACAGACTTTGTATTTCTAGGCGCAAAGATTACTGCAGACGCTGACAGCAGCCAGGAAATCAGAAGACGTCTACTTCTTGGGAGGAGAGCAATGGCAAATCTTGATAAAATAGTTAAGAGCAGAGACATCACACTGACAACAAAGGTCCGCATAGTCAAAGCAATGGTATTCCCTGTAGTAACCTATGGCTGCGAGAGCTGGACCATAAGGAAGGCTGAGCGAAGGAAGATAGATGCTTTTGAACTGTGGTGTTGGAGGAAAATTCTGAGAGTGCCTTGGACTGCAAGAAGATCAAACCAGTCCATACTCCAGGAAATAAAGCCAGACTGCTCACTTGAGGGAATGATATTAAAGGCAAAACTGAAGTACTTTGGCCACATAATGAGAAGACAGGATACCCTGGAGAAGATGCTGATGCTAGGTAAAGTGGAAGGCAAAAGGAAGAGGGGCCGACCAAGGGCAAGATGGATGGATGATATTCTGGAGGTGACGGACCTTGGGGGAGCTGGGGATGGCGACAGCTGACAGGAAGCTCTGGCGTGGGCTAGTCCATGAAGTCACGAAGAGTCGGAAGTGACTGAACGAATAAACAACAACAACCTTACAATAAAGTAGAATTAGTCCATCTGGTCATACTTCCTGTCTGGACTACCTTGAAGGCTGACATTAATCTTGCAACTCTGAAAATACATTTCTCCCCCCCTCGCCTTTACAGCCCAAGAAACTAGGGAGGGTCCCTTCTCAGATGTTTGCCACATCCACATTCCTTCTGCTCCTTTTCATGTATAGAGTGCTTAGGGTGCTCCTCACACACATGGACTGAATTAGACCTTTCTGACACTTGGATTTTATTCTTATTTTTATAATTATTTGATAATTGTATTTACATTTATATATTGTATTTATATTTTATGGTTATTGTTTTAATTGACAATTTTTATTGTAAACCGCCTAGAGCAGAGCTTTCCAAACTGTGTGTCGGGACACGTTAGTGTGTCGGCTGCAGTGTCTGGGTGTGTCGCGGCTGCTGCTGCCTCCCAGCCCTGCCAGGATTCCACTCAGGTCCTAGTGCCTGCCTTGTGCCCTGCTGTAAGAGAGTGTCGCGAAATGATGCCCTGCTGTAAGAATGTGTCGCGAAATGATGCAAGTTTGGAAAGCTCTGGCCTAGAGTCCCTCTTGAGGGAGGAGATGGGCGTTGACAAAATTTGATAAATAAATAAATATCTTGAGGCATTTAAAAAGGGGCTGGGCTTTAATTGCTCAGTCATGGCCACCATCATGACTTTTTTTGATGCCCCTCATATAAACATCCCTGAGAGCAAGATGGTTTCCCAGCAGCCCTGCCAGTGGCAATTGGAGGGGAAGGGCCACCCAAACAGGATCAGCTTTTGCTGCCAGAGGAAAATGGGAATATAGTGGCTCCATCCATTCAATGTGTAGAAACCAACTGGACTGGCTGTTGAATCTTACTTCAACGTTAGCAATGAGTAGGGCCTTTTCGTCTCTATTGAAAACAATAGGCTAATTCAGAGACCTAGAACAGGTTGCATGACATATAGAGTTCTGTCTTCCAAGAGGGAAGATGTCAGAGTGCGCACCGTGGGGCGGCCTGCTCCTTTTTCCAAGACACCAGTGATCCACGTTCTATGCAGTAAATAGACACTCAAGCAGAGATTAGATAAAATAGCCTATTTACTTTATATACATACGTAGTCCAAAATACATCCAACAGCAGTAACAAATGATACAGCAACTAGATGGAATACAGCAATGAGAAGTTTAACAGCAACGAGAAGAAAGAACACCAGATCTTCTCTGCTTAAATACATAAACTGACCAATCACATTATAGGTCACTCTCATCATCTGCCATACCCAACTAAATCACAGCACCTGTAGTATGAGTCATCACTGCTACATCATCCCTACAACAATGGCTGCTAATTGGGTGACTTGCAGAATAATTCCCCTCTCACCTAGATATCAAGCCTCTCCAGTATAATTTATCTATCTGTAAATTCCTGGGTATATACAAACCCCAACACCCCTCCAATTTACAATAGATATTACATTTCACTTATACAGAATAGAAGACATACACATATTGGATACACACATCCTATGTCTCTCTACACTTAGAGGTTTTGTCATCACATCTGCTACATTACTTTCAGATGGACAATATTGCAAATTAATCAGAGATTCTTTTATAGCATTCCCAACATTTTGATACTTGATATCCACATGTTTGCTCCTCCCTCTGATCCTATCGCTCTTTGCCATCTGTATACACGCTTCACTGTCTTCATATACACATATAGGTCCCTCAATTGTTACATTAACATCTCTTAACAATTGCCTATACCATATGATCTCTGAACATAGGTCAGATAGTGCAGCGTACTCTGCCTCTGCAGTAGATACGGCGACAGAACTCTGTTTCCAAGACCTCCACCCCACCAAGGTGTTACCAAACATAATTATCAATCCTGACATTGATTTCCTATCATGTACATCATTACCCCAATCACTATCTACATAGCATTTTAATTCCAATGGTTTACAAGGTTTTATTAATAAACATTTATTAATAGTCCCTTTAAGATATCTAAACACACGTTTAATACCTTTCCAATGCCTCTGGGTAGGTTGCACAACATACCTACTCAGTACATTTACCGCATTCCCGATATCGGGATGCGACCATTGTGCTAAGTACAATAAACTTCCAATTATTGACTGATAGTGTTCTTGATTACATGATGTTTGGTCATCGTCTCCAGCCTCTGTCTTAACAAAATCAGTTGTCATCGGGGTAGGAACCTCCTTGCAATGTTCCATATCGTTTTCTCTTAGCAGCTGTTCAATTTTCTTCTGCTGCTCTAGAACGTAACCCCCATCAACCTTCTGAATACCTACGCCTAGGTAATTCCTAATCTCTCCCAGATCTTTAACATCAAATTGTTGCTTGAGTTGTTCAGTAAATTCATTTACCCTCCATTGATGTTTAGCTATAAAACACAAATCATCTACAAAGATCAAAAGCAACACCTGTTCATCATTATCACATTGCTTTATGTACAGACATGGGTCAGCCTTGCTACACTTAAACCCCATTCTTTGCAATGCCTCATCTAATCGCAGATTCCATCAACGTGCCAATTGCCCGAGTCCATACAACGCTTTCTGCAACTTGTACACTCTACCTGCCTCATTAGATTCATATCCTGGAGCTTCAGCCATATATATTTCTCCCTCAAATCAGCATGCAGATATGCTGTGGTGATATCATAATGGTTTACTATACAAATCCCAGCTGCTGCCATTGCTAAGGCAAACCTGAATGTCTCCCCTCTTAGCGTTGGCGCAAAAACCTCATCATAAGTCTGATTCTTAACCTGGGAAAACCCTTGTGCTACAAGCCTAGCCTTATACTGAATATCACCATTCACTAAGGTCTTTTTCTTATAAACCCACCTACAACGCCCTATGCCCCTCAGGCAGCCTGGTAGATTTAAACACCTTATGGGAATTAATGGCATTCATTTCCACATCCATAGCAGCTTTCCACTTTTTCTGCTACTGTGGTGGCAACTCCAATACCTCTGAATAAGTATAAGGTTCATAATTAACAAAACACACTTTAACATCACCTGGTGTGTAACGCTGAGGTGGTATGCCCTTGTTAACTCTTTCAGGTCTGCGCAATACAGTAGCATCCTGCTTTATTTATTTATTTATTTATTTATTTATTTATTTATTTATTTATTTATTTTCTATAACCACCCTGATGGGATATACGCTGACTTAAAGGGGAAAAACCGAGGCTTGAGAATAAACAGACAAGAATGCAGCTTGTTAGGGCTAACAGTGTTTACTGGTAGCATAAGGCAATAATGCAGATACAGTACATTATCGCAAAAATGAAAAAGATGAATATACAAGATACATCATTGTAAAAGGAAAAACAAAACAAACTTATAAGCAGAGTTCCGTGTATTGATCCCAGGGCCAGAGTTCCTGCCATGGCCTATACCCAAAGCCAGGCATAGCTCACTCTGCCCAGTCCACGGGAAGTGAACACGTGAAGAACTACATGGCTAAAAAACACTAGAAATCAAGAAGCATAGAACACCATTTTGCATGGTTGTATATTCAGTTCTTCTAGCTTTCTGATTGGCTGGATGTTAGCTGTGACACACACTAGGCCCAAAGCATTAGGCCTAAAGCACATAGCATGACCTGCTATTGGGTGGCAGTGCTGCATCTAAGCACTGAGTTCCCCCCCTCCTTGCTCAGGGGTCCTGGGCAAGGCTTCCCACAGAAGGAAATCAGGAGGATTTGTTCCCATGGGAAGATCCAGAAACTAGCCATAACAATACACACGTGACTATTGTTATCTGGCACCTGCACTTCACGTCACCATGAGAACGCTTTTCTCCATACAGAAATAATTCACCAAGTCAACACAAGAACACTAACACGCCCATCTCCCCCCATGGGGAACTCTGGGCGGTTCACAATAAATAAGTTAAAATAAGGTTAAAATCTCAAGTATACAGTAAAAATATATTGAAAAATCCAGATGGTAATGGAATAATTAAAGAAGGACAGTTATAAAATTAGGGGATTAGCCACCCCCATGAGGAACTATCCCTCCCTCCTTCCCATGCCAGGCGGCAGAACCAGGTCTTCAGCTCTTTCCTACAGGTCGGGAGGGAGGAGATCTGTCTGAACTCTGGGGGCAGGATGTTCCATAGAGTGGGCACTGTCACAGAGAAGGCCCACCTCCTAGACCCCATCAGATGACACTCTTTAATTGATGGGGTTCGCAGCAGGCCCTCTTTGAATGACCGGGTGGGGTGGGTCGGTAGCATGGGGATAAGACAGTCCCTCAGGTATTCTGGCCCCATGCCATGTAGGGCTTTAAAGGTGATAACCAACACCTTGAATTGTACCCGGAAGCAAACCGGCACCCAATGCAGCTCGCGGAGCAGCGGTGTTACATGTGCGGATCTTGACGCACCCAAAACTGCCTGCGCGGCCGCATTCTGCACCAGCTGTAGCTTCTGGATAGTCTTCAAGGGTAGCCCCATGTAGAGCGCATTGCAATAATCTATATGGGAGATGACAAGAGCATGAGTGACTGTACGGAGGGCGTCGCGATCCAGGAATGGGCATAACTGACACACTAATCTAAGTTGTGCAAAAGCCCTCCTAGCCACGACTGCCACCTGCTCTTCGAGCAGGAGTCGTGAGTCTAGAAGGACCCCCAGATTATGCACTGGTTCCGAACGGGGTAGTGCTACCCCATCAAGAACCAAAGGTGATAATTTCCCAGAAGACGCTAAGCCATCAATCCACAGCCACTCGGTCTTACCAGGGTTCAACTGAAGCCTGTTGTTCCCCATCCAGGCCCTCACAGCCCCCAGGCACTGGGAGAGGGTGGATACTGCATCACTTACCTCACCAGGGATGGAGATATACAATTGGGTATCATCTGCATACTGATGATACCTCATCCCATGGTGACGGATGATCTCGCCCAGCGGTTTCATGTAGATGTTAAATAGGAGAGGAGAGAGAACTGACCCCTGCGGCACCCCACAAAGGAGCGGTCGCGGGCCGGATCTCTCCTCTCCTATCAGCACCGACTGGGAGCGGCCCCGGAGGAAGGAGGTGAACCAGCGCAAAACTACGCCACCCACCCCCAACTCCCTGAGCCGCCCCAAAAAGATACCATGGTCGATGGTATTGAAAGCCGCTGAGAGATCTAAGAGAGCCAGGATGGATGCACTACCTCCATCTTTATTGGCACACTAGGAGTTAATTCCTCTTCATCCTTAATCACATCTCTGGACTCTCGCCGCTCTGATAGCTTGAACTGTCTCTGACTAGGAAGAGAAACCTCACTCCCTCCATGTAACTTCTGCCAATTGCTATGCTCACTGAAACTTGCTGACCTAGAAATAACAAGTATTCTGCCATCAGTGAACCTATATCCCTTGGTTCCTGGCTCATACCTCACAAAAACCATTTTCTGTGCTTTTGCCTGCCCTTTCCTACGTACTTCCTTATGCACGTGAACATAGGCTGTGCACCCAAACACCTTCAAATGAGCTAATGATGGCTTCTTGCCATACAAAATATAATGTGTTTGATTTACAGACACACTCCACAACCTGTTAATTAAATAATTAGCAGTCAGTATACAGTAGCTTCTCCCCAGTATCCTCTAGATAGCCCTGAGTCAGATAACAATGAATCCTTTACTGTCTGTAATGCTAAATTTCTTCGTTCTGCCACGCCATTCTCAGCTGAACTATGCGGATTGGTTCTCCTGTGCGCAATGCCCCTCCTACTGAGCCATTGCTGAAAACTGCCACTCATAAACTCAGTTCCCCGGTCAGTCTGTAAACTACACACCTTTGTGCTATATCTACGTTCCACAAACTGCACCCAATTCCTGAACTTATCAAATGTTTGGCTTTTAGCTTTCAATAGGTAACAGAACCCGAATCTGGTGAAATCATCAAAAATTACTAAGACATATTTAGCACCACCTAATGTGGCTGGTAATGGGCCAATTAGGTCAGCGTGAACTAATTCAAAACATTTATGTGACTTTCTATCACTAAATTTGCTTACAGGATACACCTTTGACTTAGCAACCTTACATGCCGTGCAATCCAGATAAGCTTGGCACGGTTTCAAATCCATTCCAGAACTTGCTTCAGACATCTTTTCAACCACTTTGAAACTTGGATGCCCCAACCGTCTATGCCACAAATGTTCACATGAATCATGGTTTGGTTTGTTGATCATTGCTACATCATGGGTTACATCTGTCTTGAGTTTCATCTCATACAGACTGTTCTGCAATAAACCCTCACCACAGACATGATTATTCTTCATAACAATGCATTCACCCTTCCCAAACCTTACATCATATCCCTGTTTATCCAACTGAGAAACACTTAAGATATTGTACTCTAGGTCTGGTACACATAGCATAGATAATTCAATATTCAAACTAGGTACAAACACAAACCCTCTGCCAGTAACAGATGCAAAACTTCCATTTGCCAGGCTAACATGGTCCCGTTCAGCCTGCATAAACCTTTTAAACATCTGCCTGTTATTGGCGATATTTTCGCTTGCTCCGCTGTCAAGGAGCCACGTCTCCTTTAAATTCCTTCCTGTAGAATTAATCACCGACAGCTGGACAGCACTTTGTTGCTTGGCAATCCTCGGCTTGACTTTTGCCTTCCGTGCAACATTACAGTTCTTTTGCAAATGCTTTTCAGAACTACAGCGAAAACATTTACGCTTTACAGATAAAAATTTATCAGTAGTAGTACAAGGACAACATTCCCCAGCAGACATACTGCTCTGCTTTGGCTTAATTATGTTATAATCTTTCCTTCTTTGTTCCTCCTCCAGAAGTCTCCCAGTCAGATAATTTACAGTCAAATCCCTCTCAGATAAAGACCCGAAACTGGTAGCTAAATTATCCCATGTTTCATTAAGAGAACTGAGAATTACATAAACTTTATGCGCTTCTGAGAACTGCATTCCTCTCTGTGCTAGCTCTAGGAACAAACCAGTCATATAATGCAAATGTTCAAGAATACTCCCACTGTCATGTAATTTAGCATGATAAAGCTTTCTTGTCAACATAACTTTGCATAACGGTGTGCTTCTAAGATAAACATTTCTTAAAGCTTCCCAACACCTACTGGCTAACTGGAATTCTCTAACATAACAAAATTGGCTGTCCTCCAAACATAAAATTATGCTTGCCAATGCTCTCTCGTTCTGCAAAATATCTTCTTCAGCGTCCAACTCGTCCGGTGGCTCATGGACGACTTTCCAAATACCTTCACGATGAAGAAACATTTCCATCTTGTACGCCCACAACAAGTAATTGGTATCATTTAGCCGTTCCATAGCAAAACCACCTCCAACTGTAGACTGCATTTTCACTGTGCTCATCCCTCCTCAGCCCCTCCTGGGCAGACACCGATGAATAAATAGCACAGACTTTATCAGAACGTCCTTCAGCTGCAAACAGGCCTAGAAAAAATACACGGCCAGGCACGGAACCCGCAAAAGCTCCAAACTCGCCCCAGATATCCACACGACTCCTGGATAGGCTTCCAAAGTCCTCACAGCCGTGCCAGCATACCAGCTGCACACGTTCCACTGCTGGGCCCATAACCTGTCAGAGTGCGCACCGTGGGGCGGCCTGCTCCTTTTTCCAAGACACCAGTGATCCACGTTCTATGCAGTAAATAGACACTCAAGCAGAGATTAGATAAAATAGCCTATTTACTTTATATTCATACAGTACGTAGTCCAAAATACATCCAACAGCAGTAACAAATGATACAGCAACTAGATGGAATACAGCAATGAGAAGTTTAACGGCAACGAGAAGAAAGAACACCAGATCTTCTCTGCTTAAATACATAAACTGACCAATCACATTATAGGTCACTCTCATCATCTGCCACACCCAACTAAATCATAGCACCTGTAGTATGAGTCATACACCGCCACATCATCCCTATAACAATGGCTGCTAATTGGGTGACTTGCAGAATAATTCCCCTCTCACCTAGATATCAAGCCTCTCCAGTATAATTTATCTATCTGTAAATTCCTGGGTATATACAAACCCCAACAGAAGAACAAATGAGAGGTTCAGAAGGAATGGCTGGAGCACTGTCACATGTCTCCAGCAGGTGCCACCAAAAACTACTGCTGCGTTCTGCCTAAGAGTAGGGCCAGCCCCAGCATCAAGCCATTGTGCCCCTGTTCCTTTCAGAAGGCATTAATGCAGGAGTGGGCAACGTCAGGCCCGCGGGACTCCCGCCTAAGGCCCACGGGGCTCCCACCCGTAAACCCCGCCCCTTCCACGTGATTGGCTTCTGCCTGCAAACTCCGGCCTCTGGTCCGCGGAAATCCCAGAAACCCTGCGCCCCCGGTCCCCGGTTATAAATATCCAAATGGCCCTTGGCAGAAAAAAGGTTCCCCACCCCTGCATTAATGCCTCACCTTTCTTCCATGATGGATTTCCATGTGACAACTATGGTACTCTTTGGCCCCCTCCATCCTTTCATTGATCACATCCTGCCCAGCTTAGCTTCAGCAATGTAGCTGCATCTGGTGCCCAACAGTCTTTGGTGTAATAGAGCAGTTTTTGTTCTTGAGGAATCAGCGGTAGGTCGAAGAGCTCAGAGGTGCTGTATACATTAGATCCCAATGCCACACCCACCATGTTGCAGATTTTGACCTCTCCCCTTTTATTTCTCACAACATTTCCCAAAGAACTCTGACAACCGTTAAAGTTCCCATGCCCCCCTCATGGAACAAGAGTTCCCAGAGATTCCTGGAGAGCAGAAAGATGGTTACGACCACCTATAGCAGTGTTTTTGAACCTTGGCAACGTGAAGATGTATAGACTTCAACTCCCAGAATTCCCCAGCCAGCCATGCATCTTCAACTTACTAAGGTTGAGAAACACTGACCTATAGTGTAGACATTCCCCCCCCCCCCCCCCCCATACATTCAGTTTGGCTCAGGATCAGGATCTGATTAATATTGTCAGGTTTGTATGGACGGGGACTGGTTCAGTTGGTCATGAACATGAGAGAGAATGAAAAGAACTGAGTTTGGTAGCAAAAGGTATAACCTTCAGATATTAAGCATGCATTGTAAGGAAAAGCTTGCCAGTGACGTTTCAGACTATCAGCCCACATTTATAGTCCAGGAGTGTAAAGGACCAAGTTTTGGTTTTTTTTCTTTTTGAGGTGCTATGTCATCAAAGCCCATGAGTCCAATTCCCAAACTGGCAACACGATGATTGTACAGATCAAAGACCAGGTGCATCATTCAAATCCTAAATATTTGTATGATGGTCATCCCTCTCTGCATATACCATAAATCAGAGATAGTGTACTGAATAAATAACCTTTGTTTCCCACATCTTAATGATCCATGCAGTTTTCTTCTCTTTCTTACCAGTCTCCTTTGCTCTTGAACCTTTCTCTCCCATTGTGTTGTTTTGAAGGCCATTCGCCAGCACATTCTGGCAAAAACAAGTTGGATCCAAGTCTTAATAGCCCGTAATTAATTTTCATTTTCTTTAGTGGAGGGAGAAAAGCCAAGTTTGCTGGAGTCTTGCCCACTATTTAGTGATTAACCTTCAGGTGAGGAGGCATCACTTAAAATAATGCAGCAGGAAGGAAACTTGGGGTGAAATTATCCTCGAAGGACGTACGGAATGACTGGATGTCTTTCTTTTCTGGCACCACCTGGAAAGGCTGGGATCACGTTTCTGCTCTGCCATAAATCTTGGTGGTTAATTTGGGTGCCTCAGACTGACCATTACTCCAAATCAGTGTTTCTCAGCCTGGACAATTTTGAAATGTGTGGACTCCAACTCCCAGAATTC
Source organism: Charina bottae (assembly GCA_023362775.1). Taxonomy (NCBI): domain Eukaryota; kingdom Metazoa; phylum Chordata; class Lepidosauria; order Squamata; family Charinaidae; genus Charina; species Charina bottae. Next base: position 99,317,159 of record JALMGJ010000001.1, on the reverse strand, counting down.
TCAGCACTGGCTTTGCTGGCTGAGGAATTCTGGAAGTTAGTCCACACATCTGGGAGTCAACAAGGTTGAAAAAGGCTGGCTGGGGAATTCTGGGAGTTGAAGTCCATGCATTTTCAAGTTGCCAAGGTTGAGAAACACTATTCTAGAGGCTTTTGTTGTTTTTGTTGTTCAAGGAACACTAGTTTTCTCCTTTTCCTCTCTCTCTTTTTAGCCTATTGCTCTGCGAACTGCCTCTGGCATCTTTTCCCCCTCCCTATTTCTAAATTCTCTTAGCTTTTTGGCTGCCTTCTAACCATTTACTTGCTTTCTGACAGAGCAACAAACTACCATTTTGTCACAGGTACAGTGAGTATTCCATGAATGGTAGGCTAGAGATCTTAAAAATACATACACACATATGTATATGACAGCATCCTTATAAGAGTAATGGAAAGAGAGAGGCATTTTTAGACCCTTTTCAGAAATGCGAGGAGCTGAGTTTTGCGAGTTTTGGGGAAAGCTCACTGAAGCCGTTTTTTAATATGTGAGGAAGGACTGACTATTTAAATGGTCCCTCTTTTCATCTGTGAACTATTAGAGGACTTGGCTGGCATTTTAGTGGTAAGCAAAACTGAATACCGTATGATGGTTCCACTAACTGGAGGCTGTAGCTTGAATCATGTCAACTGGATTTCTATTTTCTCAGTGGAAACGTTTCACTCCTTATCCAAGGAGCTTCTTCAGTCTGAGCAAAGTTAGTAAGGGAATCCTTAAATATGTTTCTAGGTGGCTGTGTGGCTGTGCAGTGGATGCCCTGTCCCTTTTTTAAAATCCATCAGATATAACACATGTAAAAAAGGGGTAAGGCTTTGATCATATGATCATGGCTGCCACCTTAATTTTTTAAATCTCCCCCATTGACATCCCTGTCCAACCAGATGTCCTCTGTGTTAAAGTTACAATTCTTGCACTAGAGTTACTGCAAGCATTTTTTTAAGCCACAGTACGTATATCAGTTCTCATATGTTAACATCTCAAATAACCATGACCTAGCCCCAGGTGCAAGGTCACACAGCCACCCTAGAAACATATTTAAGGATTCCCTTACTAACTTTGCTCAGACTGAAGAAGCTCCTTGGATAAGGAATGAAACGTTTCCACTGAGAAAATAGAAATCCAGTTGACATGATTCAAGCTACAGACAATTCCACCTGGATGACTGAGAACCTTCATAGACTAACTGGAGGGTGTTTTAACCAAATTCAGAATCAGCACTGTAATCCCAAACCGATACAGTTCACAGCAGGACAGTACAATGAGCGGATCTGACTTTCCTAATAGATCCCTGGCTAGAACTTTGAGGATTTCTGACTCACAATTATTTAATTATAAATTATTATAAGTATTCATGGGAAAATGCCTTTTTTAAAACCTAAAGTAGGCTGCTGAAATGAAGAAAGCTTTAAGGGGAAAACCTAGGCAGGGAGTTGTCTGAAAAAAACCAATGAGCTCTATTTGGAACTCATACCTAAGTAAATTTATAAATCTCAGATTTAGATTTTTTTAAAAAATAAAATCTAAGAGTATGATTTTTAGCAGAGGTCATCTGATGGACCTTGGGATTCTAATAAAAGCCTCTTGGAAGTCTGAAGTTTGTTCATCCCACTTTACAGAGCAGAATGTAAGGAAGCACAAAATTCATTTTTAATTAAACTTTTAATGCTGACAATGGGCTTCTCTTTCACCAGTTTTGTTGTTGTTTATTCGTTCAGTCGTTTCCGACTCTTCGTGACTTCATGGACCAGTCCACGCCAGAGCTTTCTGTCGGCCGTCACCATCCCCAGCTCCCCAATGGTTGAGTCCGTCACCTCCAGAATACCATCCATCCATCTTGCCCTTGGTCGGCCCCTCTTCCTTTTGCCTTCCACTTTCCCTAGCATCAGCTTCTTCTCCAGGGTATCCTGTCTTCTCATTATGTGGCCAAAGTACTTCAGTTTTGCCTTTAATATCATTCCCTCAAGTGAGCAGTCTGGCTTGATTTCCTGGAGTATGGACTGGTTTGATCTTCTTGCAGTCCAAGGCACTCTCAGAATTTTCCTCCAACACCACAGTTCAAAAGCATCTATCTTCCTTCGCTCAGCCTTCCTTATGGTCCAGCTCTCGCAGCCATAGCTTACTACAGGGAATACCATTGCTTTAACTATGCGGACCTTTGTTGTCAGTGTGAGGTCTCTGCTCTTAACTATTTTATCAAGATTTGCCATTGCTCTCCTCCCAAGAAGTAGACGTCTTCTGATTTCCTGGCTGCAGTCAGCGTCTGCAGTAATCTTTGCGCCTAGAAATACAAAGTCTGTCACTGCCTCCACTTTTTCTCCCTCTATTTGCCAGTCATCAATCAAGCTCGTTGCCATAATCTTGGTTTTTTTGAGGTTTAACTGCAACCCAGCTTTTGCACTTTCTTCTTTCACCTTCGTCATAAGGCTCCTCAACTCCTCCTCGCTTTCAGCCATCAAAGTGGTATCATCTGCATATCTGAGATTGTTAATGTTTCTTCCAGCGATTTTAACTCCAGCCTTGGATTCCTCAAGCCCAGCATGTCGCATGATGTGTTCTGCGTACAGGTTGAATAGGTAGGGTGAGAGTATACAGCCCTGCCGTACTCCTTTCCCAATCTTAAACCAATCCGTTGTTCCGTGCTCTGTTCTTACCGTTGCTACTTGGTCGTTATACAGATTCCTCAGGAGGCAGACAAGATGACTTGGTATCCCCATACCACCAAGAACTTGCCACAATTTGTTATGATCCACACAGTCAAAGGCTTTAGAATAGTCAATAAAACAGAAATAGATGTTTTTCTGAAACTCCCTGGCTTTCTCCATTATCCAGCGGATATTGGCAATTTGGTCTCTAGTTCCTCTGCCTTTTCTAAACCCAGCTTGTACATCTGGCAATTCTCGCTCCATGAATTGCTGGAGTCTACCTTGCAAGATCTTGAGCATTACCTTACTGGCATGTGAAATAAGTGCCACTGTTCGATAGTTTGAACATTCTTTAGTGCTTCCCTTTTTTGGTATGGGGATATAAGTTGATTTTTTCCAATCTGATGGCCATTCTTGTGTTTTCCAAATTTGCTGGCATATGGCATGCATCACCTTGACAGCATCATCTTGCAAGATTTTAAACAGTTCAGCTGGGATACCGTCGTCTCCTGCTGCCTTGTTATTAGTAATGCTTCTTAAGGCCCATTCAACCTCACTCTTCAGGATGTCTGGCTCTAACTCACTGACCACACCGTCAAAGCTATCTCCAATATTATTATCCTTCCTATACAGATCTTCCGTATATTCTTGCCACCTTTTCTTGATCTCTTCTGCTTCTGTTAGGTCCTTACCATCTTTGTTTTTGATCATACCCATTTTTGCCTGGAATTTACCTCCGATGTTTCTAATTTTCTGGAAGAGGTCTCTTGTCCTTCCTATTCTATTGTCTTCTTCCACTTCCGCACATTGCTTGTTTAAAAATAATTCCTTATCTCTTCTGGCTAACCTCTGGAATTTTGCATTTAATTGGGCATATCTCCCCCTATTACTGTTGCCTTTTGCTTTCCTTCTTTCTTGGGCTACTTCCAGTGTCTCAGCAGACAGCCATCTTGCCTTCTTGGTTTTCTTTTTCTTTGGGACGTTTTTTGTTGCCGCCTCCTGAACAATGTTGCGAACTTCTGTCCATAGTTCTTCCGGGACCCTATCTACTAAATCTAGTCCCTTAAATCTATTCTTCACCTCCACTGCATATTCCTTAGGAATATTAGTGAGCTCATATCTAACTGATCTGTGGGTCTTCCCTATTCTCTTTAGTCTGATTCTAAATTTTGCAATAAGAAGTTCGTGATCTGAACTACAGTCAGCTCCAGGTCTTGTTTTTACCGACTGTATAGATGTCCGCCACCTTTGGCTGCAAAGGATGTAGTCAATCTGATTTCGGTGTCGACCATCTGGTGAAGTCCATGTATAAAGTCGTCTTTTAGGTTGTTGGAAGAGAGTGTTTGTTATGCACAGTGAGTTGTCTTGGCAAAATTCTATCAGCCTATGTCCTGCTTCATTTTGTTCTCCCAGACCATGCTTGCCTGTAATTCCAGGTGTCGTCTGACTACCCACCTTAGCATTCCAGTCTCCTGTAATGAAAATAACATCTCTTTTTGGTGTATTATCTAGTAGGTGCTGCAGATCCTCATAGAACTGATCTACTTCTGCTTCTTCAGCATCTGTGGTTGGGGCGTATATTTGGATCACTGTGATGTTAAATGGCTTACCCTGAATTCGAATTGAGATCATTCTATCGTTTTTTGGATTGTATCCAAGCACTGCTTTAGCCACTTTATTATTAATTATGAAGGCTACTCCATTTCTTCTGTGGTCCTCTCACCAGTGGTGCAGTCATATACTTTTAGACTCTGGATTCAATTCTCATAAGGGTACAGCCACCTCCACATATAGATGGTAACATTTATTATTCACTTCATAATACGCTTGCTGAGACCAATGTGTTCAGGAGCCCTTCCCATTCTGCGGGATAAGGCTGTGCACCCCTGGCATCTCTCCCTGTAATGGTGCCCACCACCCAAATATGCCCTGCCCACCCTACCACATGGCAAGGTCTAGTTTAAAAGAAGGGGTGTCTGTCTCGGGAGGGGATCCAAAAATTCAAGATGGTGAAGTGTATAAAAAAGGGCTTCAATCACACATTCATGGCCTTCCTCTTGTCTTTTTGGACCCCCTCGCCCACAATCATCCTGTTTAAAGGTGTCATTTAGAAGAGAGAAGCTGCTGGTACCTCTTCCCTCAAATCAATAAGAGAGGTAAAACTTTAACCGTCCTTCATTTATGTACTTCAGTGACAGCCTTTGAGCGAACAAAAAAACTATATTTTCCCCTCATCCACTGATAATGCTCACCCTTGATGTGCATGACTTCAGCTTTTTAAGGCTGATAGAGATGTTTTAATCAAGAGATATTCACCATTGCAGTGATCCTTTTACATTTTACAAGATACCTGTGGTGTGATTAATGGATATCCTTTGCATAAGGCAGTTACTCCGTATCTTTCTCCATATGAACCTCCACTGCCGTTTAATACTGCAAAGAGATTGACCCAGAGAGGGCTACTCTGCCAACATCCAGACTCCCACAGATGGTAGCAAAGAATTTTAGAAATATTTTCTCTCTCTCTCTCTCTCTCCTGCCAACTAATGGTTGTCTGGATTTTGCAGCTCAGATCTGAGAGTCCTGGACTGGATTCAGGTGATTCCTGTAAAAATAAAGCAGGTAGCTTAGCAAGGGCCAGCATCTTTTCTGTGGAGACTTCTCCCAATTCTAAAATATCCTCTCAAGAACAATTTCCCAGGTGCCAATAGCATTTAAACCACCTCAAAACATAATGATTTTCTGCCAACATTTGGGAAGTTTCTGGGCCGACAAAGATGATTGTTTAAGGACTTATAGAGTGCCAATTTCAAAGGAGGTTAAAACTCTGAGATGCTTACCCCCTGAGAGGTGAAATGCAACCCATACAACTCCATGTTATCAAAGGCACAAAAATAACATTAACGCAATGTTAAAATCAGAATAAAGCTGAAACCAGCTTCAGTTGGAGTATAAAATGCTCTTTTCTTCCAAGTTCAAAACTTTATCCATATAGAGTAGTGCAGGAGTAACCATGCTGGCCTGTTTGCAGCAAAAACAAGTCCTGTGGAGCCCTTGGTGCTCTCTGAGACTGGTTGTTTTCTTGCAGACGTTTCATTGCCAGGCTAGGCAACATCTTCAGTGCGAAAAGGGAGTGGAACTTGCTCTGTTTATATACCCTGGCATGTCCTGCCTGTGTTGGTGGGGGTCCTGTTTCACCTTTAAAACCATTCATTATTATTAAATAGCTTTTGTAGATTTTGGTCCACTTCAATAGATGTTCAGGATAATATTCTGGGAGAGGAGAATTATATCTTCACCAATTGTTGGAAAGTAGGAGAAGGGAAAATAAAAGGAGGAAAAGACAGAGATAAATGCCTATAGGTAACGAGCATATAGAATAGAATAGAATAGAATAGAATAGAATAGAATAGAATAGAATAGAATAGAATAGAATAGAATAGAATCTTTATTGTCATCCAACTATACACTATACAAGTGCACAATAGAATGAAATTTCGTTGCAGTTGGCTCACAATTTCACTCAAGCAATAAAATACTAATGATAATAATAAAAAAACATAATTACTATAAAATACCCATTCTTATAAAATATACATTCTTATAAAATATACATTCTTTAACTCACAATTTCAGTCCAATTTACAAAAATTGGAAAATCCATTTACAAAACAATTGTGAATCAAGTTCATGATTTCAGGGTCTTTCCCTGCAAATAGCCAGTGACTGATTCCTTCCTTGTTCAGCATTTTATCTGGTGACTTTTATGTGCTGTAGGTCATCCTGGGAAAACCCAATTTTGAAGGCAGCATAGAAATTTGAGAGAGAGAGAGAGAGAGAGAGAGAGAGAGAGAGAGAGATCTATAACAGTGTTTCTCAAACTTGGCAACTTTAAGACTTGAACTTCAACCTGTGTATTTTTGGACGTTCATAGAAGTGTGGGAGGATGGCAGCAAAGTAGAAACACAAGTCTATTGAAAAACAACCCACACTAATCAAGTGCTCCATTACCAAAGTAACAACCCCAAGAGGAGCTGTGTAAGAACATTATTCAGACGAGCACAAACGCACTGCAGCAACCCAGAACACCAGAAAAAGGAAACAGACTGCCTATACCAGAGCTTTCCAAATTGTGTGTCGCGACACAAAAGTGTGTCGCCACACACAGCGTGGTGTGTCGCCACACCACCCGGAAGCGGCAGCGCGTGCGTGCACGGCAGCAGCAGCAGCGGCGCAGGATCAGTGCTTCCGCGTTTTAGCGGAGGCTGCCGCCGCCACCGTGCACGCACGCACCGCCGCACGCCCCCCGCGCCGCCGCCGTGCACGTGCTGCTGCACACACCCCTGTGTCACCGCCGCACACATGCGCGCCACCGCACGCCCCCCGTGCTGCCGCCGTGCGCGCGTGCACCGCCGCAAGCCCCCCCGCGCCGCCGCTGTGCACGCGCGAGCCGCTGCCGCCGCCGCCACTGGTGTGTCGCCAGCAGCGGCACTTTGGAAAGCCCTGGCCTACACAATATCTTCCAACAAAAGATACCCACACAACTTTATCAAAAAGTGCCTGACCACTCAACCCACTACAGCACAGCCAACAGAAACTATGAAAAGGATAACACTACCATACATCAAAAACATCTCAGAAACAACCCACAGACTATTACAACTGCATGGCATCTCCATAGCACACAAACCAACCAAAGCCCTCCAAAACATCTTGAGTAAACCAAAAGACCCTGTAGCCCAAGAAATAAAAACAGGAGTCATCTACAACATACAGTGTAAGGACTATAGCAGCCACTATGTAGGATAGACGGGCAGAAGACTAGCAGAACGCATCCATGAACACCAACTAGCAGTCAGAAGACATGATGAAAACTTAATCTCACAACACATGGACAGACTCAACCATAGTTTCAACTGGGAAACTGTGAGCATCCTAGACCAAGCTAAATCCAAAAACGCTGGGGAATTCCTGGAAGCTTGGCATTCAGACAAATTAGCTATCAATAGACACATAGAGGTAAACCATATTTACACACCATTCAAGAAACAATAAAAATGCTAAGGAAACATGAAGACCAGGACACATCCCCTCCAGCAGCCAGTATCTAGATAAGCAGGAATTAATAACAGGCAAGCAATCAAGCAGAAAACAATACCCTAATCAAGGAACAAGGAGGAAAACACACCCTCACCAACACTGGCAGGGCACATTACTGTATATAAAGAGGGATCAAACCCCACATGCACTAGCACTGATGATGTTACCTAGTTGGGTAATGAAACATCTTCAAGCAAACAACAAGCTCAGAGAGCACAAAGTTCAAGCTGGCTAGAATAAGAGGAGGCAATTCTTGAATGACTCCTGTCTGTTTCCTTTAGGGCAGACTTCCCCAACGCAGTGCCCTCCAGATGTGTGGAATTATGACTTTGGCTATCCCCAGCAAGCATGGCCCAATGACCAGAACTGTACCTGTTGCACTGAAGTCCACCCAACTGGGAAAGACTAATGTGGGGCTTTAAAAACAGAACTTTTAACAAATATTGCAGATGCTGGTGCAGGTGAGATGCACCCCTGTTGCCAGCCCCAATTAGTAACCCAGGGTGCTTCCAGACTGTGGGTTCCCAGGGTGAAGAATTGCTGCTTTTCTGCTGTAAGCTATAAGCAGAAATGCAACCAACTTGAAAAGCAATCTCTTTAAATCCCTTAATTTAAATATATGTATAGAGAGTGAGACCTTGCTGTCATCCCAGGTGGTATAAGCAAAAATCAGAAACTCAGCCCTATAAAAACAGCAGGAAATTGAGCACACTAAAATTGAAAGGCATTACAAACTAGGTCAGCTGGCATAAATACACACACACACACACACACACACACACCCTTTTAAAATACAAACATTGGTTCCCTCCAAGCTTCCCTCCTATTGATATCCTTGCCTTTCCCTTGCTGTCCTTTAGGTCTAGAACTCCCTCCCAAAATATTACTGGAATTCTACTGCACAAAATGCGATTCTTCCCTCAATTTCTGACATGGTTTGAATCCATTAATCTTACCCTGTACCTGCAAGTGAAATGGACACAGCTTTTTCTCTCTTCCTTTTCTCATCCTTGTTCATATTCGTGGTATTATAAAACCCCATCCGTTCTCACAGGGAGGACAAAGATAGGTGCTTGCTTCAAAGAGGTTGCTATCTATAATCTGGCAAAGAAGAGACACTCTAGAGCACCGTTTCTCAACCTTGGCAATTTTAAGATGTGTGGACTTCAATTCCAAGAATTCCCCAGCCAGTCTTGCTAGCTGGGGAATTCTGGGAGTTGAAGTCCACACATCTTAAAATTACCAAGGTTGAGAAACAGTGCTCTAGAGAGAGAAAGGAATGGCAATGGGGACAAACAGAAGAATAATGTTATGTATTGGCTTGTTTGGTTCCTATCCTGCCTTTTCTATAGGGATTAAAGGTGACTGTCATGGGTTCTTTTGTACCCAGGGTTGATTATTCAGACTTAACCAATAAGTTCCCCAATGAAACACTGCACAAGAAAAACTTTGGTCTCCCCTTGTATGTTGTGGGGGTTATTTTACTTATTAACTGTTAGGATTATCGGAAGTCAACTCAGCATTGTCTCACAAACATAGGGGAGGACTATTCTACTGAAGTGTATCTCTACTGTGTCTGTGAGAGGTGCCTGGGTCACCTGACTTCCTGTTTCCTGCTCCTTCTTGGGTCTTTTGGGGCCATTCTCCATCTTCCCTTCTTCCTAAGCACACGTGCACACAGGAGGGCCACATGGCTATGTGGGTCTCGTCTGAAATATCTCGCTTGCACGCAGACCGAAGATGATTAAGCCTTTCTACCATGAAACAGCTTGTAACCAAGATCTACTGAATAAAAATGTAAGCTATCTTTATTTTTTCTTCAACTAACTAATGTGTGAAGACTGTTTTATTTCTGAACATTGATTAAGCTGTATGTGCAAGTCTTTTCTGGACGCTTCTACTCTGCAAGATTGTCGTTAGCTGCTTGGAGTGTTTTTCTAAGCTTCCAGACTCCAACATTAACAACTATTCACAGTAGAAAAGTGCTCTTGTTACCTATGTGTCTAACTAATACAATTCTGGTTCCTACTAAACTAACCTATATTCCTAACCAACTTAGACTATTTAACTGTACCTATTCTTATCTAATACATGTAAGAGACTAACTATGCTATCACTATTCCTATAAAACTAACACTATTAGATACTACCTGTGCTATTCCAACTAGCACAAGGTTCTTTTAAGAGGACAGCTTTCTCACTTGCCCCTCTTCAAACGTTGGCTTTTGCTTATCTGTTTCTTCAGACCTTCCACGTTTCTTTGAAAAACAAACTTTCCTTGGTTGCTGCTTGTCTCTGCTCTGGCTGCCAGCTGCAAACTCCAACCATACACCAGCTCTTTTCTCACGTTCTGTTCTCTCCCTTGCCTCCTCCTCACTCTCTCCTCCCCACAGCTGTTCTTAACAAAGCCCTTTTTAACAAACTCATTGCCATCCTTAGGCTGAGGAATGTTTGAAGTAGAGGGGGAGGAAGACGAACACAGGTGCCTGCACTCTGCTGCAAGCCTGTCCTTCCACAGTGACATAGCACAGGTCATTCTCCCCTCTGGTTGTCACTCAACAACCACCTTGTGGGTTAGAAATGGCTGAAAGATAGTGATGGCCAAAGTTATCCAGTGATCTGTAATGGCTAGATTGGTATTTTTCAACCTTGGCAACTTTAAGATGCTGCCTGGGGAATTCTGGGAGTTGAAGTCCACAAATCTTAGAGTTGCCAAGGTTGAAAAACACTGGGCTAGGTTAAGAGGACTTACTGTATACTTGGGGCTCCCCAGTCCTTGCCCAATACCCAATCCTTGTCCAATCACTGTAAAAGCTAAGACTCTTCCATGTCATTCTGGACTCCTGGTGACCACATGGACATGCCCATGAAGTTTTCTTGGCAATAAGATGGAAGTGATTTGCCATTGCTTCTTCTGCAATACTTTTCCAACATCCCAATCTAACCTACCATATTGGGCCTTGCTGGTGGTGTCCCATCCAATTACTGACTAGATCAAACCCTGCTTAGCTTTCAATGTCAACTAGGTCTGCCACCTCCTGCATACCTATAGGATGATAAGTTAAAGTCTCTTTCAAGTCACACTCAACTTTTGGGACCTCATGGATATATCCATGTATTTTTGTGGACAACAATACAAAAGTGGCTTGCCATTTCCCTCTTCCAGGATTTTATTTTTTTAACTTCTGTCGTGTGTAGATGCAGAAATAACACGCCGAGGCCAGGAATTTAGTCTCTAGTGTTTATTGCATACCTACAAGCAGAAATCCTGCTAACCTAACAGTGCCTGAAGATTCCCAAGTATATCAGCTCAACCTAGGGCAGAGCTTTCTTCTGACGTTTGGGGAAATAGGCTAGGCTCTCTGAGCTGCGTGCTCGCTTCTTATCTAGCGCCCAGCCCTCTTCTCTGCTCCCCCTGACACCACCACCCTCTCCATCCAAAAACTCCATAGCAACTCCCTCCCCCCTTTCGTCCTTGGTGTCGGGTAGGATCCCGTGTGAAAATGTGTCCATCTGCTCCTCCTCCTGGGAGCTGGGCAGTGAAGGGAGGTCATCCAGGAAAGGAATGTCGGGGGAAGGCTCGCGGCTCTCTGTCTGATCTGATAGCCCGGGTGCAGCTGGCCTCTCCTGAAAAACAGCTAAATCGTTAGAAAGGTTCTCCCTCCCCCCTCCTGGGAGCTGGCAACCAGAGGTGGAGGAATGCAAATCCACCGCCTCCCCCCTCGCTGGGTCTGCCGGAGGGGGCAGGAATGGTTGCTGGCAACTTACGAAATTCTCAGGCTGGTCGGCTTCCTCGTCTTCAGCTGGGGGCTGTAGCTCTGGGAGTCGAGCTGGTCGAGGCTTGTGAGGGAAAATCTGATGAAACCTATGCACTAGGAAGGGTGCGTGAACATCTTTGGCATTTTCCCAGGAGCGCTCTGTCTGAGAATACCCCTTCCAGTGTATTAAATACTGAATTCCCCTGCCCCTCCTTCTGGAGTCCAAAATCTCTTGCACTTCGTACTCTGGTTCCCCTTGGACAAGTACCGGAGGTGGGGGGGTGGTATGCGACCGCAAGGCACTTGGAGGGGAATCTTTGACTAACAAGGACTTGTGAAACACCGGGTGAATCCTCATGGAGTGTGGAAGCTGCAAACGATAAGCCACAGGGTTTATTTGCTGTATCACCTGAAAAGGGCCAATAAACTTAGAGTCCAGCTTCTTGCAAGGTCTGTTAGTGGGTAGAAACTTTGTAGAGAGCCAGACCTTGTCTCCTGGTGATATGGGGGGTCCTTCCTGTCTGTGTTCATCTGCGTTCCGTTTATAGGCTGCCTTTGCCAGCTCCAGCTCCTCTGCTAACAGCTGATGGGCTGCCTGTCTTTCTGCCAGGAAATCCGTGGCTGCAGGCACAGCTGTTTGTTGTGAGGAAAGGGGCAACACTCTCGGGTTTGTGCCATAGAGAGCCTGGAAAGGGGACATCTTGGTTGAGGAATGTACTGCATTGTTGTAAGCGAACTCTGCCATGGGGAGAAGTTCTGGCCAATTGTCCTGCCGGTAGTTAATGTAACATCTGAGATATTGCTGCAATAACTGGTTAGTTTTCTCAGCTTCGCCATTACTGCAAGGATGATTCGCAGAGGACAAGTGTATTTTGACCCCCAACGTCTGGAAAAGCACCCCCCAGAACCTGGAAGTGAATTGCGAACCGCGATCTGAGATCAAGTGGTTAACCATACCTCTATATCAGAAGACATTGTCCAAAAAGAGCTGTGCTGTGGTTTGTGCTGTTGGTAGGCCCTTGCAGGGAATGAAATGCGCTATTTTTGTAAAGCAGTCTACCACCACCAGGATGGAAGTGAAACCCTGTGCCTGTGGCAAGTCGGTGATAAAATCCATGGAGACAGTGTCCCAAGGTTGGGGGGGGGGGGCAGGGGCTGCAAAAGGCCTGCTGGTTTCCCTGCAACCGTTTTAGCGCATCTACACACGTGGCAAGAGGCCACGTAAGTCTTGATGTGTGCTGCCATCTTGGGCCACCAGTAGTCTCTGAGTGTTCTGTGCAGCGTTTTGAACACCCCCCGTGTCCTGCCGTTGGGCTATCATGACAGAGCTGTAATACTTCTTCCCTCAGGGTCTTAGGAACATAAAGCCGCCCACTATGCCAAAGTGTCCCTGCCTCCGCTGTGAAAGGGGACGGTGTACCATGCTGGGCCCCCTGGAGGTCATCCAGCCTAGCCCGTGCCTAGGGGTCTTGTTGCTGCTGCGCCTTGATTCGTACAAGGAGATCGTCTACTAGTCTGACTGCTGCCAAGGTCTCTACTTGGACCTCTTCGGGAGGCTTCTCAAAATTCTGAGGGTGCAAGATCGTGGCTTGGGTGGCTTGGTCAGGTTCTGCAATGTCCTGCGGCTGCCTAGACAACGTGTCAGCCAGCTTGTTTTGTTTGCCTGGCAAATACGAGATGACGAAATCGAAGCGTGAAAAAAATTGACTCCATCTGACCTGACGGGGGTTGAGGGATCCCGAGCTCTGCAACAGTGCTAAGTTTTTATGGTCTGTGTAAACCTTGATTGGCAAAGCTGCTCCCTCTAACCAATGCCTCCATTCTTGAAAGGCTGATTTTATGGCAAGCAGTTCCTTGTTGAAGACATCGTAATTCCTCTCTGCTGGTGACAGCGTGCGAGAGAAATAGGCACAGGGTAATAAATCTTCCCCCCTTTCGTCCGCCGCTTGGAGTAAAATGGCGACGGCAAAGTTAGAGGCGTCGCACTGGACATGGAACTGTTTTGAAGGGTTCGGGTGCCTCAGGAGTGGTGGGGAGGTAAACAGCTGTTTAAATTCTTGAAAGGCCGCTTGCTGCTGTTCCCCCCAGCAAAAGCGTCTGTTTTTCTTTAAAAGCTGAGTAAGGGGACGCGCTTTCTCCGCATAAGAGGCAATGAACTTGTGAAGGAAATTCGCATACCCCAGAAATTGTTGGAGCTCCTTGACGTTACGGGGAGGCTTCCATGACATAATTGCTTGGACCTTTGCAGGATCCACGGCTACGCCTTCTGTGGAAATCCTGTATCCCAGATAGTCTAATTGCGTTAAGTCAAAGGCGCACTTTTCTAACTTCGCAAACAGCTTGTTCTCTCTTAATCTCTGCAGAACATTACGCACATGGGGAATGTGGGAGGTGGGGTCCTCAGAATAAATCAGAATGTCATCAAGATACACAATGACATATTTATCTAACAAGTCTGAGAAAATGTGGTTCATGAACCTGGAAAATACTGCCCCACAATTACTTAGTCCAAAAGGCATGACTAAATACTCAAACTTACCATATCTAGTGTTAAAAGCCGTTAAGTATTCATGGCCTGGCTTTATTCTGATCAAATTGTAGGCATTCCTGAGGTCTAGCTTGGTAAAAATACGAGCCTTTTGCAGGCGATCCAGCAACTCCGATATCACTGGAAGAGGGTAGTGGTCTCTAACGGTGACTGCGTTGAGTGCGCTGTAGTCATGCACCGTGCGCATGGGGGGTCCCTTATCGCCAGCCTGTGCCACCGGGGTGAAAGGATCGGGCTTTTTAGGCACGAAGAAGGTAGGGGCAGATGCCAGTGATGTCGATGGCCGAATGAAACCCTTTTTTAGGTTGGTATCCAAATATTCCTTCAGTATAGTTAGTTCCTTTGGGGACATTGTATAATGCCGTGCCGCTGGGATCTTGGCTCCAGGCTTCAAATCTATTGTACAGTCGAAAGATCTATTGGGGGGCAACACTGTGGCCTCTTGCTCTCTGAAGATGTCTGCATAATCTCCATACTTTGTTGGTAGGGGAGCCTTCCCTGCTTCCCGGCTTGCAGCTGCCGGTTGGGCTTGGGTAATGCCCTGCAATTTGTGGTGCCAACAGTCTTGAGAGGGAAAGGAAACTGCTCCGGTCATCCAGTCCAAATTGGGGTTGTGAAGTCTCAACCAAGGTGCCCCGAGAATGACTGGGACTTGCAAGGAAGCAGTAACGTACAGTTGGATCCACTCCGTGTGATCTGCAATGGATAGCTGAATTGGCAGGGTGCAACGTTCGATCGCCCCTGCCTTGAGAGGTTGCCCGTCGATGGTTTCAACCTGCATGGGGCTTGGTAGTGCAATAGTTGAAATGTGAAACTTTTCCACCGCTTCCCCATCTATAAAATTGGTTGTCGCCCCGGAATCAATCATAACATTTACCGGTAATAGTTGCTTGGAATCTGTAGTCAGAGTGGCTGGAACAATATAAAAATCTTGGTTGTGATCTGCCGTCTGAGCCCTTCTTAATTGCTGGATGGCCTCCCCACGGGGCTCTGACAAGGGGGGCCGTTGGAGTTTAACTGCTGAGAAGAAGCGGCTGGTATGTGGGCCTGCTCTGTGCCTTGGGTTGTAAATCTCACCGGGGTTGCCTGGCGTCTGGTCGGGCACACCCTTGCAATGTGCCCTGGCCCCCCGCAATAAAAACAAAGTGCATTGTCCCTTCTCCTTTGCCTCTCGGCTTCAGAGAGCCCCCTTCTTGTGGCCCCTATCTGCATGGGTTCTTCTGTGCTCAGGGGAACAAACGTGTTAGAGGGGGTAGCAAAACCTGGAAAAGCCGGTCGGGTTCCTGCCCTGTTTCGCCGAAGCTGCTTTAACTCCTCCAATCGAGCATCTATGACGATTGTTAACTGGTATAGGTCTTCCAATGTAGCTGGAGTGCCCTGCCGCACTAACTCCGTCTTAATCTCTTCGTCCAGTCCTTGTTTAAACTGATCCTTCAATGCCACCTCATTCCAGCCCAAATCTCCTGCCAGCAGTTTGAAATCTGCGATGTACGCTCCTACTCTCCTGTTCCCCTGTCGGAGCCGTCGGATCTCTCTGCTGGCAGTGACTTCTCTGATTGGATCATCAAAATGGGCTCTGAAACGGGCCATAAAATTCTGGTAGTTGTCCAGAATTGGGTCGTTAGCTTCCACCATGGGGATGGACCATCTTGCAGCTGAGCCTTTCAGCAAACTTAAAATGAATGTGACTCTGGACCTCTCCGTCGGGAACTCGGCTGGTCTGCTGTCGAAAAACATGGTGCACTGGGCGACGAAGGTCCTGAGCTGTGCCGTCTCTCCCCCAAATTTCTCTGGTAAACACCCTGGGGATCGCAGAACGACTGGTGGGGGTGGTGCCACTGGTGCTGGCTGCTGTGCCCCTAGAGCTGGTTGTTGCATCTGTTGAAGCATCACCGCTTGTAAGTTATTAATCTGGTCGTCAACTTGTTGCTGGTGTTGTGTCAAGGCCACTGCTAGCTGGATTATGGCCTGCTGCAATTCCTGTGTCTGAGAAGCCATTCTCCTGGTTTATGTGTTCCTCCCTCTTTCGATGGGAGTTTTGGTTTAGCAGGATTGATGTCGTGTGTAGATGCAGAAATAACACGCCGAGGCCAGGAATCTAGTCTCTAGTGTTTATTGCATACCTACAAGCAGAAATCCTGCTAAACTAACAGTGCCTGAAGATTCCCAAGTATATCAGCTCAACCTAGGGCGGAGCTTTCTTCTGACGTTTGGGGAAATAGGCTAGGCTCTCTGAGCTGCGTGCTCGCTTCTTATCTAGCGCCCAGCCCTCTTCTCTGCTCCCCCTGACAACTTCTCAGGGTATTCTGCAGCCCTGGTGTTTCTGGTGGTCTCCCATTCAAGTATTGACTAAATCCAACTCTGCTTAGCTTTTTTCAAGATCCACTAATACAACAACAATGGAAATATACTTACATTTATTTCCATTCCAATCACTTAAAAATATGAGATGGCAACTAAAAAAAATAAGCAATGTAGCTGAAGAAAAGAGAGCAGGTGAGCTGTGAAACAATTTCAGCTCATGTCCATGAAGAGCAAAGGAGAAGACTTTTGATGTAGCTGATTGTGACCAAGTTGTAATGGATAAAGAACATGGAGGTGGGTTGGGTTGATGATGAGACAGAAGAGAAGGAGAGAAGTCAAGGCCACGGGCAGCTTCAAAGATCCAGACAAGGGTCTCTCACAGAATCCAGAAGCAAATGTAAGAACAGTCTCACCTACTTTTCACTCCTTTTCTTTTTTGGCCTCCTTGAAGATACATTTTAGATTGCAAGCTCCCTGGAGCAGGGAATCGTCTTCTGTCAACTGCCATGCATAAGAATGACGTAATATAAAATAAAATAATGAAGAATTAAGAGTCCAAGAAGTTTACTTAACCGTAGTGGTGCAGGACTCTGCAGGCACTAAAGTCAGCCACCAGAGGGCACATGGATTCACACTCAGTCAGCATTTAGAGCTTGGCCAAGGTCCTACAAGTATACAGAATCGGTGGGAAATACAGGGCACTGCTGAACAAGGTCCAGAGTACAAAGTGATTCTTTATTTAAAAACTAACTGGGCTTCCGGGTGCAATTCAAGGTGCTGGTTGGAACCTTTAAAGCACTTCATGACTTAGGACTGGGTTACTTTTGGGACCATCTCCCCCCAATTGTGTTTACCCATCCTACCCAATCTGGCAGGAAGGGCATGCTGCGGGTACCGTCGGCTAGGGAGTGTCAGCTGGCAGGGCCCAGAAGGAGAGCCTTTTCTGCTGTGGCACCCACCCTTTGGAACATCTCCCCTGCCCCCAAGATTAGATTGGCCCCGTCCCTGTTGGCCTTCCGTAAGGCCTTGAAAACTTGGTTTTGTGCCCGAGCCTGGGGGCCTGGGTGTGTGACAGAGCCCATCTCCTGGCTGTGCGGATGATTGGTTAGATCAGAGCTTTCCAAACTGTGTGTCGCGACACAAAAGTGTGTCGCCACACACAGCGTGGTGTGTCGCCACACCACCCGGAAGCGGTGGCGCGCGCGTGCACGGCGGCCGCCATGCACGTGCGTGCCGCCGCAGGCCCCCCGTGCCACCACCGTGCACGCGCGCTGCCGTATACCCCCCCGCGCCATCGCCGTGCGCGCGCCCGCTGCCGCCGCCGGCGTGTAGCCAGCAGCAGCACTTTGGAAAGCCCTGGGTTAGATAATGCCTGGCTGCCATGTTTTTTATTTTTATTTTTATACTGTGTATTTTATGCATTTTGTTTATTTTATTGCAAGCCACCTAGAGTCTCGTAAAAGTGAAAAGAGTGGCTATATAAATTGGATAAATAAATAAATAAACCTCTCAGCCCCAAGGAGGTACCACAAAGTACAGCTTGTTCCTAAGATAAGAGACACAGGATTGCAATCATCCAGATCCTAAGCACTTATGCATTGCTGATATTGAGCTGTGTGTATCTGTTCACTCCCTTAATCAGCTCCTGCTCTCCAAAATTTACACCACCAAGACTCTGGGCTTCAGGGAGACACAAATGAGCCTTTACTAAGCCATTTGGGAAAACTGAATTGTTCCTGCTACACCGATGCGATGCATTAATCTTCTGGCCCCAGCAGCAATAACCCTGATTAGAAGATAGGAAAGTACACCCAGAGAACCAGCAGGTAATCTTCTCTCTGGTCAGGTGGATGCTTGGCTCACAAGAACCTGAAATATATTTGTTTATCCTTGCAATAGTATAATTAGGAAAGTTTAGACCAGAGTTGAGCAACCTGCTGGTCATAGACAGCATGCAAACCTCTCTTGCACACACCTTGTCTGTTTTGCAGCTTCTAGAGCAACACATTTTAGACTTTGCAAATTTGCTTATTTCAAAATACGCTAAGACAGACCTGCTGGTTTGGGGGGGGGACGCTCTTGCTTATTCTCCTAGAGAGGGGCCCTGACTTTCCCACCATACACATGTTCCTAGTTTGAGAATTCTTGAAGCAGCCTCTTGCCTCTGATCCTGAAGTCCCAAGATCAACCAGTTTTCGTTGTATTTTACCCCCAGCAGCAAGGAAATTTACCACATTGTGCAAAATCCTCTCAACATTTCCTCCAAGATGGTGATCAATAGCCTTAACAGTGGGGGTGTTTAATTACCCCTCCGAGCCAAAAAAAAAAAAAACCAACAACCTCCATCTCCTGCTGAAACACGGCATCCAACTGGTATCTTTTATAATTCCAGACATGTTGAACGAAGAAGTGAAGTCTCTTGGAAACTGATAGAGTCATCCATTATTTTTCCAGCAGCATCTATCTCCAAGACATCAGCCCATTAAAACACACTGCTCTCCAGAGCAATCGGGAGCTGGAACAGAAGGTCAGCCCTGCTTGAAACCAGCCTCTGGTTCATGCTTTTTAATCTTGGTGATCTGAAGCAAGAGGCTTGAAATGGAACCAGAGCTTGTCCTCCGCGTGTGAGTGCGCAAAAGTGGGGAAGGAGGCTGCTTCATAATAACTTGAACACACCAGCTAATGACGAGCCTCCCATCCTTAGAGAGGCAAGATTATACCGGCCCAGAAGACTATAGATGGTTGTCATTAAAGTGAATATGTTTCAATTGTCCTTCTGCTCTGGAGGAAATCACTACTTCTGGTAGTCACAACTGAAATGTAACCCTAGTCATTCTGTAGCATTGGCCCTGTTGGTTAAGGCTGGTAGGAGGTGGGGCCCAAGAACATCTGGACAGTTCCGTTCTTGGGCCCCACCTCCTACCAGCCTTAACCAACAGGGCCAATGCTAAAGAATGACTCGGGTTACATTTCAGTTGTGACTACCAGAAGTAGTGATTTCCTCCAGAGCAGAAGGACAATTGAAACATATTCACTTTAATGACAACCATCTATAGCCACTTACGGATCCACTGTTAAAATTTTACCTTTGGAAGACAATCTTACTCGGCTACGAGTGATCGCCAATGATAGCTTACCTATCTATGCCTTCTTTTCCATTGGACTCTATTCCTATTTTAGCCATTTTAAGAAAGCTTGAGTTGCAAGAGTTATTCTTCTGTAAAATCCTCTAGCACACCTCGTGCCACCAGATGCCCTACAGATGTCTTAGCCTATCTTATCACCTCTGCCAGCAAGGTGGGTTGATTGGTGCTTGTGGGGATCATAGTCCAATGCATCAGGAGGATGCCAGATGGAGCAAGGCTGCACTAGAACATACTTTACAGCAGTGTTTCTCAACCTTAGCAACCTTAAGATGGGTTGACTTCAACTCCCAGAATTCCCCAGCCAGCATGCTGGGGAATTCTGGGAGTTGAAGTCCACACGTCTTAAGGTTGCTAAGGTTGAGAAACACTGCTTTAGAGGGTGGGGAATTAATTATCCTCTAGCACACAAGAATTAAATACACTCATGGTGAAGTATTAAATGGACATTCATGGTGCATCTATACAGGGTCTTTGTACCATCTCCTCATCTATATAATCTCACACCATCATCTATTTTCAGCACCTAAATTAATATGTTACCAGGAAAGCTGCTGTACATTCAAACTTTCAATAAAACCAGTTCGAAAATCTGTGACTCGGTGGATCTTGTGAGTGGTCCCTTTCATAATTAGAAGGAAATTTTGCCCCACCCCATCTCTTGACTCCTGAGCTTTGGCTGGCTCCGCAAGAGGAAAGTGACTTGGTGGCCTTGAAGCTCCTCCAGAGAGGAGCTGAATGGATTGGTTGGCATGCAACCAGATACATCATGCTATAAGAATGTGGATGGGTATGCATGCATGTAAGCAATTTTTAATACTAACCATGCTTCATATGTTTTATAAATGCATCTGCTACTACTTTACTGACCTGGTTAAGCAGGATGTATAAAAACAGTAGAGCGAGTTTGGTGTGGTGGTTAGGGCACCAGGCTAGAAACCAGGAGACCGTGAGTTCTAGTCCTGCCTTAGGGACAAAGCCAGCTGGGTGACCTTGGGCCAGTCACTCCCACTCAGCCCTAGGAAGCAGGCAATGGCAAAGCACTTCTGAAAAACCTTGCCAAAAAAACTGCAGAGACTAGTCCAGGCAGTCACCAGGAGTCAAAAACTGACTTGAAGGAACCAAAAAAAAAAAAAAAGCCAGTAACTTTACCTGCTTGCAAAGAGCTAGTTTGGTCTAGTGGTTAAGGCACCAGGCTAGAATCCAGTAGGCCATGAGTTCTAGTCCTGCCTTAGGCATGAAAGCCGGCTGGGTGACTTTGGGCCAGTCACTCTCTCTCAGCCCAACTCACCTCACAGGGTTGTTGTTGTGGGGGAAATAGGAGGAGGGAGGAGTATTAGGTATGTTCCCCGCCTTGAATTATTTATAAAAATAATAAAGGCAGGTTAAAAAATCTTTTTAAAAAAATTATTACTAGCCAGAAATTCAAATCCTTTAACATTCACATGGAGAGCATTTTAAAGCAACTCGGTTGCTTTAACTTAGTTTCTTGGTTGAAACTAATTTCCACCTAGAAAGACTTTTCTGCACTAACTGGTGTGACCTTTATTCTTTATCCCATTAATTTCCCTGCTGGTTGCTCTTTGTTCTTAGTTCTTTTATGCAGCTCCCAAGGACACCCCTTCCGTTTGGATACATCTTTCAGGGATGAATGGGACTTGTTTGGATGATTTTTCAATGGGGACACACTGATACCAGCCGAGTCCTAGAGGAATGAGATGGTGCTGGCTTGCTAGACTGCAGCATCTTGCAAAGGGATGGGTTTCTTATACATTTCTAAGGACGGAGGGAGGGAGAAGATGACCTTGGAAACATGAAGCGCAAGAGCGTTAGGAAGAATCACAAGGATTGAGTTTGAACACTAAGCAAAAAGCAAACATTTCTTGTAACCATGGGACTTATTGTATGCCTGTGCTAAGTGGCACAATGAAATAATGCACTGGATGCCCAAATGGAAGAGCATTAATAGACTCGGAAGCAAACAATGCAAAAAGATCAATGCCTCTGAACCAGGCTCAGGATGGGGTAAAACGAAGGGATCAATACAATTGGAAGAGTAGAAGAGAAAGGCAAGGAGGTTCCCAGATTCCTGTTTAAGTTAAATCTAACTAACAGAATATTATTGCCATGCTTCTGAGAGTGACATCATCTATGTTGCCTCCATTTCTACTCCCCAAATCTATGGGAGCACTTTGAAATCGAATGGTAATGATTCTCTTCTCTTCCTCTGATCTTGCAGTGTTGATGAAATAGTTAAGAGCAGAGATATCATACTGACAACAAAGGACCGCATAGTTAAAGCAATGGTATTCCCCGCAGTAACCTATGGCTGCGAGAGCTGGACCATAAGGAAGGCTGAGAGAAGGAAGATCGATGCTTTTGAACTGTGGTGTTGGAGGAAAATGCTGAGAGTGCCTTGGACTGCAAGAAGATCAAACCAGTCCATACTCCAGGAAATAAAGCCAGACTGCTCACTTGAGGGAATGATATTAAAGGCAAAACTGAAGTACTTTGGCCACATAATGAGAAGACAGGATACCCTGGAGAAGATGCTGATGCTAGGGAAAGTGGAAGGCAAAAGGAAGAGGGGCCGACCAAGGGCAAGATGGATGGATGGTATTCTGGAGGTGACGGACTTGACCATGGGGGAGCTGGGAGTGGCGACGCCGACAGGAAGCTCTGGCATGGGCTGGTTCATTAAATCACGAAGAGTCGGAAGCGACTGAACGAATAAACAACAAAAACGTGCACCCTGCCAACTAAGAGGGAATCGATCAATCTGATGAGATAAGGGGCTCAGATGTGTAAAAATGTATTAGATGCTAATGAATATGTAAACATGCAAATTTGGAAATAATGATTGTTCTGCACCCAAATACCTATTAGTCTACTTGTTAATTCAGACCCTCTCATTTATCCTGCCTTGCATAGATTACCCCATTCATAGCAACGCCTATGCCCAATCCATACCACAGATATTTAAATTCTAAAATCCTCTGGTGATTAGCCAAGTCTGAGAAGAACCAGATGCTAGGAGATCCCAAAGATTTGTACTAGCCATTCTGGGACCTTCCATTACTGAGGTGTGATTACCAGGGATTAACAGCTGTCTGCATCAGCAAAGCTACAATCTTCGTTTTAATTTTATTTTTTAATGTAATTATTTATTTATCACATTTCTACCTCATCACAATCAAATCACTCTCAGCAGCTTACATAGAATATAAAACCAGTTAAAACATCCACAATCTAATAAAATCCCCAAAAGGGCTGTCCAGGACGACATAAACAAGAGATAACAATAAATAGAAATTAAAAGAGGGGGAAAGAATAAAAAGATGGCATCATATAAAATTTTAGGAGAATGTCCTCTGAAATTGTTGGGTTTTTAACCATGCTCAAGGAGGGAGCTAGCCTGATCTGTGTTGGGAGGCTGTTCCAAAGTGTCAGGGCTGCTACAGAAAAGCAGCACCTTCTAGCTTTAGCCCCTGAATCTCTTAAAAAGGTTCCCCCCGCACATTTGTGCAGTCATGTCTGACTCTAGGGGCCGGTGCTCATCTCCGTTTGTTAGCTGAAGAGCCAGCGTTGTCTGAAGACGCTTCCACAGTCATGTGGCCGCAGAACGCGCGCGGAACGCTGTTACCATCCCACCAAAGTGGTACCTATTAATCTACTTGCATTTGCATGCTTTCGAATTGCTAGGCTGGCAAGAGCTGGGGCGAGTGCGGGAGCTCACTCCGTCACACGGTACTAGGGATTCGAACCTCCGAACTTGCGACCTTCCGATCGACAAGCCTGGCGTCTTACCCGCTGAGCCACCACACACCCCGAATCTCTTAGAAATGTGGAATTATACGCAGCTTCTTCCTGGCGGTTCTAGTACATCAGGCTAATACCGCTTGGAGTAGGCAGTTCTGTAGGTATCAGATGCCAAGCCATAAAGGTCAAAACCTAACCTTAATTTGTCTCTGGAAACCAATTGGCAACCAATGCAGGCTTGGCAAAATTGGGGTAATGTGCTCCCAAGTACACAGGTTGCTGCCTTCTGGCACTACTGCAGTTTCCAGGTAGTCTATAATGGCAGCCACCCCCTGCCCCCATAAAACCCATTGCACCAGTTTGAGTGGTAATGAGAGCATGAGTTACTGCAGCCAGTTCCTCCAGCATCAGGTCAGTCTATAACTGGTGTACCAGACAAAGCTCAGCACGGACCTCTCTGGCCACAGCTTCCATCTGCTGTCCCATCAAGAGCTGTGAATCCAGGAGGACCCCCAAGTTGTGAACCAGCTCCTTCATGAGCAATATCTGCCCATCCAGGGGCAACACTGGTGACAACAGAGAACCCCAATGAATCAACAGTAATTCCATTTTATTTGGATTCAACTTCAGGCTGTTCTCTCCCTCGTAGCCTCCAGGTACCAGGAAAGGGTGTCAATAGCATCTCCCCTACTGTGCAGGGTAGTGATGTACAATTGGATATCATCCAGTGATGATTTTTTGTGTGTGTGCCTTTGAGTCAGTGTTGACTCCTGGCAACTGCCTGGACTAACCTCTCCTCCCCCATAGCAATAGACTGAAACTACCCACTGAAGAAGGAATGGAACCCTTACAAAACAACGCCTTCTATACCCAATCCCTGCAGGCAGTCCACCAAGATACCTTGATTGATGTTATCAAAGGCCACTGAGTTGTCCAACAGGACCAGGACTACCCCCATCCAGTTACCAACACCAGTCATCCAAGAGAGTGACCAGTGCTGTTTCTATCCCATACTCAGGTCACTTCTTCTAGGGTGCTGAGAAGTTGGTTTGCTACTACTGTCTCATCAATCTTCCTTAAAAAGGGAAGGTTGGAGACAGGACAATAGTTATCCAAGACCACTAGATCCAAGGATGGCCTCTTCAGAAGGTAGCACACCAGAACTTCCTTCAAGGCTACTGGTAGCTACCCCTTCCATAAAGAGTTGTTGACAATCTCCCAGATTATTTTGTCATTCCTTATATTTCTATGATCTATCCATCATTTCACCATTTCATCTCTCTCTGCAACCAGCATCTGCTTTGAAGTAACAGGGTTCTCGTTTGCATTTTGTAAGACAATCCCTTTAGATTGTCCTTCCTGTAAAATAATAAACTTATTTTGGACTGTAAGAACACCCTGGAATGACATGAGTTAAAGCTGTTTACTAGTGAGACTTCAGATCCATATTTTCAAGACATCAGAATAACCATCATTGCATAAGTAGAAATGTAATACATCTCATTCCAGTGGAGAAGTCTGAGCCATGTGAATTGATCAATGCTAATAGATGATTGACAATTTCAAGATCCTTCTCTCTCTTTTTATGGATCATGATCATGAAACTGGATTTAGACAAAAGAGGCCTTTAAATAAAGGCCAGCATCAAACCAAGGGCTATCCTCTCTGAAGTACAATACACACATGGCCATCCAATTGTTTTCCCAAAAGTCATTTGTAGGTTCATTTCTTGCAAAGAAATCTTACTAAAGCATCACTTTGATCTTGTCTGATTGGAGCAACTGATTCTGCAACTTCCTTACTTTTGGGGGAAGAAAAAATGTGAGTGCATCAATGGAAGACTATGAAATGCTGAGAAAAGAGAAAAGGCCAGTTGTCTGCAGAAAGGAGGGAAGGAGAGAAAGACAGTGATGAGACAACGGAGATGGAAAAGGAGCCAGTTATCTGCAGCCAAGAACTGTCTGTATTTTCTTGTCTTCCCATTTGCGTTCTCCAAATAGGAGAGTGTACAGAGTCCTATTTCCATCTTCTGTCTCTTAGCAAGACAAAGTAGATTCTCTCCTTGCTTTCTCTCCACATGTTGGTGCCATGCTAAAACACAAAAACCACTTCAGCAGAGGCTGGTAAATTGAATGACAGGGAGAGATGTATCAAGGTGACTTTGAAAAGTCATTTTAATTTTGTTGTTGTTGTTGTTGTTATATACCAAGAAAACATTTGCCCAGCATTCTGTTCTTTTGCCAGATTTATTTATTTATTTTATTAATTTTTATCCCGCCTTTATTATTTTTATAAATAACTTAAGGTGGCGATGGCTTCAAGACAGCCTACGAACAGAGCAGGAGGTTGCAGAATAATGATCATGGTCTTCCTAACTTAGGATAGATTGCATTGGTACATAAATTCTTCTTATATTTTCCATAGGTCCATCAGGACTTCCTATTAGGATGTGTGCATTTGATTCAGATTTCTCTGATTATTTGTTGTGTCACACTTCTGTTTTTTTGGGCATACACTGGTGACTATCCTATTTTTCTGAAAAAAAAAACATTTTAAGACCCTGATCAGCCGGGTTGCTCTTTTCTGTATCATCTGCTTGGAGACGACAAGACAATGTCATGGTGGTTGAGCATAGAATGCATCCTTTTCAAACACCACAGGCTCACTGCTCCAATTCAACACAACCCTGTCTTTTGGGGAACAAAAATGGAAAACAATTTGAGCAATATAGCAAAATAATGGACAAAAGTAGCCAAGAGGAACAATCGTGTTAACAATGGGGAGGGGTGTGTGAGAGTGAATAGTTACACACGTAAGGCTTTTTAGGATAAATTTTCCATCTTGCCCCAGAAGTGGTAATTGAGACAATTCACTAGCAAGTGATGTTGACGTTTCAGAAGCTGGAGCAATGGTGCAATTAGGAAATGTTAAACTTTGGACTGAACTGTACAGCCATTTCAGTAACATAGTAAAGCAATTTTTTTTAAAATGTGGTAAGCCTGCTATGAGTACTTCTCCAAACATTGATCCCAAGTCCAATCTTCTTCTGGTGGGTAAATTGCAACATTTCCTGTTAAAATTACTGGATTTAAGATCCCTCTTCATGAGGAATGCTTTTGATGTTAGTTCAAAAATTTCCATTATTGGACAACATTGGCAGTTAGACTGGAATCCATAGCCTGTTATGTTATCACCATTAGCTACTGATTCATTCCCAGGAAATTTATTCATTTCTCATTTCAGAGTATTCCATTTCACTTTTATATCAACAATAATCCTCTGGTATGATTTTCTCCAAAGTTTGAAGTGAATGCTATAGTCCTGTTCATCTGTCAGAAGTTAGAATTCATTGGGACTTCCGGTGGGAATATGGCGGACTGAGCAGCTGTGCCCGCAAGCTCTGCAGGCAGAACTGGCATTGTGGCTTTTTTTTCGGGCTCAGGCTGGTTTCTCCTGTAGCCCAGAGCTTTTTTCCGGATCAAGGAAAATGCTGGGAATTGATCCATTAGTCCTCTGGACGGCGAGTTGCAGCCAGGAGATCGTGGACAGTGTGTGCGATTGATGGGTAAGACTTCGCCGGGAGGCTGGGATTTCACCATTTCCGAGTCGCGCTGCAGCCCTTAAAGGGACAGTAAGTCCATCCACCCCATTTCTAAACCACCAAATTTATTTTTCTAAGTTTTGTACCCTAAGAGAGGCTTCCTACAGTAAGAAGAAGTGGACTATCTTGGTGCTTATCATTATTTCTGGATTAAATTTTTAAAATCTTTTTAAGTTTTGGCTTGTTTCTCCATTGGATTAAGGAGAACTGAAAATAAATAATTGCCTCCCTGCTATTGTTTTTGTACTGAATTCGAAGGATTTGATATTTTCCTGCATGTTGAATTTGCTGTTTTGAATCTCTAGCCCTCTGTTCACTTTCTCTGAGAGCTGCTTGTTGGTACACTTTCTCCTGTTTCAGTTTTACTCGGAGGTCTTTCATTAACTCATTAACCTCTGACTGCATGAGTCAAGTATTTTGGGGGCGCCATAATCTACTGCCTGAAGCATGGAAGTTTTCAAGGAGATTCTCTCAGAATTCCATGGTGAGCTTCGCTCTGATTTTAAACAAATCTTTTTTGATACCCGTCAAGCTATTCTGCAGAATATTCAGGACATTTGGGAAGATATTATTTCTAAAGTGTGACGTCTGGCTGAAGATGTGATGGAAGAAGATGATTTTGATAGGGATGGAGATCTTTCTGCTGATGGTGAGATTGGAGCTATGCAAGACAAAGACTATATTTTGGTGCTGAAGGAGTTAAAGCGACAGTCTGAACTGCAGATTACAAGGAGACTTGTTTATCTGTTATGGCTTTCCGAGAAAATGTTTTGGGAGAGAAAAGAACCTGTTTTGTGGGAGTTTTTTTCCTGAGAAGTCTGAGTTTTTAAGGGGGGCAGTTGGGCTGTTTGATTTTTGCAAGAAAAATGCCTTGGGTATAATAGGAAGATATGTAAATGTCCTGGCTTATTTTGAAGTGGGGTAAAAATTTAAGAATGTGCAATTGGATGGATAATGAGGTTATTATGATTTCATTTTTCTTTAATGATTTGGATTAAAGTTTACTGGTTTTTTATTAATGTCTGTTTGATTTGTAAGATTTACAAGATATCTATAAGATATAATAGTTGCTTGGTTTTTTAAGTTTAATAGGGTTAAGATTGTAGTAGTAGTATTAATTATAAAAGCAGACAATTTATATGTTTTTATAATTTGATTTTTATTATAGTGGACAGAAAAATATAGAATAGTGGCAGGAAGGAAATAATTAAATAAATGTTGTCTTATGGGGGAGGGAAGCTGATTTAGAAACTCATATATATATATATATATATATATATATATATACACACATACACACACACACACACACACACACACATAGGGGGGCGTGGTGGCTCAGTGGGTAAGACGCCAGGCTTGTCGATTGTAAGATCGCAAGTTCAGAGGTTCCAATCCCTAGCCCTGCGTGTGGAGTGAGCTCCTGCACTCGCCCCAGCTCTTGCCAACCTAGCAATTCGAAAGCATGCAAATGCAAGTAGATTAATAGGTACCACTTCGGTGGGATGGTAACAGCGTTCCACATGCGTCATGCCGGCCACATGACCGTGGAAGCGTCTTCGGAGAACGCTGGCTCTTCGGCTAACAAACGGAGATGAGCACCGGCCCCTAGAGTCGGACACGACTGCACAAATGTGCGGGGGGAACCTTTACCTTTTTTATACATACATACATACACACACATACATACTGTATATATATATATTCTTTTTTATATATATAAGGGGAAGGAGCAATTGCATGAGTGATTTGTATGTGTGCTAATGGAAGGATTTATAGAAATAATGTGATCTTGGTTTGATTTAGATTAAGGGATTGATTATGGAAATTGCTGTATATTCTTGCTGTTGAAAGTCGGAAGTCACCTTTGTATGTAATCTCTAAAATTCTTTTTTCTTGTGTTTTACACTCTTCTATTATTTCTTTTCCTTTTTTTCTTTTTGAAGTTTTTTTTCTTTTTTGTAGTTTTTATCTTTGTCTCAAACTTAATAAAATTCTTATTAAAAAAAAAGAAGTTAGAATTCATTGGTTTGTATTTTAATGCAAATTTACCCAATTGGCAGTTCCTGGACCTGCACATGAACCAAAACAGATTAATACAAGAAATCTGCACTTTGAAATGTAGTTTGCAACTAATAAAATGAAAACATGCATGCAGATGTTAGGGGAAAGTACCCATAAATACTCATTCTCCTAATATATACATCTACATCTACATCTACTACATCTACATCTACATCTACTACATCTACATCTACATCTACATCTACATCTACATCTACATCTACATATACATCTACATATACATATACATATACATATACATATACATATACATATACATATACATAGGGGTGTGGTGGCTCAGTGGGTAAGACGCCAGGCTTGTCAATCGGAAGATCGCAAGTTCGGAGGTTCGAATCCCTAGCCCCGCGTGACGGAGTGAGCTCCCACACTCGCCCCAGCTCTTGCCAACCTAGCAATTTGAAAGCATGCAAATGCAAGTAGATGAATAGGTACCACTTTGGTGGGTAGGTAACAGCGTTCCGCGCGCATCATGCCAGCCACATGACCGTGGAAGCGTCTTTGGACAACGCTGGCTCTTCGGCTAATGCCCAGAGTCTACCATGGTAGAGATGGGCGGGGATAAATCCAAATAATAAATAAAATAAATAACAAATGGAGATGAGCACCGGCCCCTAGAGTCGGACACGACTGCACAAATGTGTGGGGGGAACCTTTACCTTTTTATACATATGTATATGTATGTATTCGTATGTATACATATGTGTATACACACACACACACATCACAAAAGATACAAAGTAACAATGTGCTGATTAGGGGAAAATACATACAAAAATGTGAATATTAGGAGAAAGGTGTAGAAAAATGTATGTACTGTTTCATGCAGATTTTTTTTAAAAAAATGCAGACTGGGAAAATATGTAAGAGAATGAATGTTCTAGATTTCTAGAGAACTGCACAAGTGAATATCATCTGACTTGCAAAATTACCCATCAACTATTAGAGACGGTCTTTCCTGTTATGCATGCAAAGTACGAACAATTTCCCACCTCATTCTATCATTAGTTTCCTTTTGTAGAGCAACAAAGACTCAGCTGCCCCAACAGATATTTTCTTGTTTGCTCGATTACAATGTATTTCAAGGCTTCGGCTGCTCTCGTTTGTAGAAGCGACTCTGCTTCCTGTCTCGGTCTGCTCTTGTGTAGCATCTCTTTTGTTTTTCTGCAACTTGGAAACGGGCTTGATTGGAAGTGACAGAAAAGCAAGACAAAAATCGCTCAACATTTTTAAAACATTAGGTAAAATAAATCATTTTCGAGTAAAGAATTTGGCAGAGAGGTTCGAGGGTGGAGCCTTTTAAGCCTCAAACCTGGGCTCCCTTGGGCCATGGTTGGATTGCTTTCTGTGCCAGATATACCGCCTTGTTTCTCGGACCCATTTTGCCTCTTTGATGCTGATCAGTCTTCATTTAGCCGCACAGAACGCCCAGGCTCCCTTCTTTTCCTCCTTCCACCTCTTGCCATACAGTCCCTTTCATCTGATTAAGGGCAGGGGGATTGCCTGAGTCCCCTTCATCTCAGCATCTCTTTGGAGCCCTGGGGAGGCAGTTGCTACAGAGCACCATGGCACTTGCAACAGA
Source organism: Charina bottae (assembly GCA_023362775.1). Taxonomy (NCBI): domain Eukaryota; kingdom Metazoa; phylum Chordata; class Lepidosauria; order Squamata; family Charinaidae; genus Charina; species Charina bottae. The sequence continues at coordinate 99,286,601 of JALMGJ010000001.1, read as the reverse complement.
CGCATCAAAGCAGCTGCAGTTCAAAGGCGGCTGTGCTAACAGAGACCCGTTTTCTTTTAACAAAATCAGTTGCCTTCTGCTTAAACGGTTTGGGGAGGGGAGAATCTTCCCTTACCTTTTTTAAAATGCCTGCTTTGCAGCAACCAAGGAAGGCAAAAATGAGGCTTGTAAACAGGGCTATATTAGGGTAGACTTCCCTCATATGGCGCCCTCCAAATATGTTGGCCTACAGTGGGGCAATGTCTGTAAAGGCAGAAAAGAAACTTGGATTACTCAATCGGGAGTATCCAAACTTTGCGGGCTGACAGACACACTTGGAATTTTGAGTGTGTGTTGAGGGCACTCACACAAAATGGCAGCCATGGTGGGTACAGTTGGTCAGTAAGCAGCGATTAATTAGAAGGCAAACTGGTGTGGATGCTCTTGATCACCTCCTGTAGCCCTCCTTTCTTTTCCCATTTCCAAAACTCAAGGACAGTGTTTCTCAACCTTAGCAACTTTAAGATATATAGACTTCAACTCCCAGAATTCTGGGAATTGAAGTCCACATATCTTAAAGTTGCCAAGGTTGAGAAACACTGCTCTAAAATTTAGCAAGCCATGTTTTTGTTTTCCGACAATGCTTCTGGAGCAGGCACATGGTTCCCTGTTGTTCAGAGTCAGTTTTCACCTCTTCCATCTTGCCCTCCTCAATGATTTCCTGGCTGCTTCCTGATAAGTTTTTTATTGGACAATCATCCTGCCACAAAAACAGAATTCACAAGGGATCCAAGAGACCAGCGTCTTCATTTGAGAGTCTCCCTTACTTCTTCTGTGGTTTTGTTACTACATAAAATTTACTCAGCAACCAGGGATGGAAAAGCTGCATAGAATCTCTGGATTGGGAGTGTTAAGAGTAGCTGATGAAAGAGCATTATTTTTAGAAATTCCTTCAAAAGAGAAAAGGATTTTGAAGAAATTCTCATGTTGGGATGTGGTATTCCTGCATGTTTCATTGCAGCAGGAGTCAAGGAGTATATGTGAAGATCTTGTTTGTCTTTGTACAATCATCTCCCCAGTGTCTGCGGCTTCCCTGACTACTCGTGTTTTTATTAAACTTCAACGGAAGGACACATGGCAACCTCTCCCATTTTTCACAACCAGTTGTTACTCCCACTTGTAAAGAAAGTCTTGCTCCCAAAAAATCATTGGATAATTTCTTTTTCCCCCAGCATCAAGCTCAATTGGAAGATTTTAATTTTACCTGGAAACATCCATAGAAATTGTCCTTCCAATTTTTCTGTCCACAAACTGGATCAAGGTGAACACAGGGAGTGGTGAAAAAAAAATTCAAGATGGTGGCTACAATGGTGTGATCAAAACAATGTACATAAAAAAATAAGCAGAACTTTGATCACACCATCATGGCTGTCATCTTGACTTTTTCTGACCATACCTTGCGGACACTTCTGAACTGGATGGAGAGTTCAAAAGGCCATTTATGCTTAGCTCTAGGTAAAAATCCTCTGGCTGATTAGGAAAAAAAACTGGAGGAAGTGACATGAAAGCACATCAGAAGAAGGAAGGAAGGAAGGAAGGAAGGAAGGAAGGAAGGAAGGAAGGAAGGAAGGAAGGAAGGAAGGACATCTACATGCTTTAAAATCCTTCTGTTCAGGAACCTTTGCACAAGCCATCTGGAATATGACAATAAAGGCCATGTACATAAAACAGAAATAAAAAGTGCATTCTCTCCTTTTATACTTCCTGCAATCTCTCTTCTGCAATCCTTCTCCCAACAAATGAAGGAAGTTCTTCACCAGCAACATATTAGTTGTGTCAGTGAATTATAGCTCTAATTGTGCTTCCACAACTCGCTCTAGTATTAAATTATTATGGCAGGATTTAATTACACAGTTCACTCTGGCACGGATTCCCGCTTCCTCCAAGGGCACCCAGCCATTCCCCTGAAAGGCATGTTGTTGAGAGATGAACAGAATGGGGGGAAACTGAGGGACAGGGAGAGAGATGAGATGTCTTTAAATGTCACACCTTCCTAAGAGTAACCATTTCTAGCCTTAACTGTTTTGGAGCAACCTGGAAAACTCCAGTTGGTACCCAACCCTTCAGATCAAAAAGGTGCATGGAGGGTCTTGATCCTGGCAGCATGTATTCATTCCTTCATTTACTCAATGTATAGGCCATTCTATCCCACAGGTTCAAAACACAAGGGCAATCTTGCTAAATGTGAACATTCTCACCCAATATGGACTTACAGTCTCAGGAAATCCAGCCATTTGGGTGCAGGGGAGAAGCCAAATGAAAGAAGATGACATGGTAACTGTATAATGTTTAAAACAGAGATCAGAAACTAAGTCTTATAAAGAGGGGTTGAAGGAACCAGGCATGTTTGCCTTTGAGTAGAGAAGACTGAGAAGGAACACAATAGCACTCTTCAAATACTGGAAAGTTTGCCATGCCAAAGAAGGTCAAGACCTGTTTTCTTCCATTCTTGGGGGGCAGGACACAGAATAATGGACAGGAAGGAACATCCTGGTTGAATGTTAGAAAAAAAAACTTTAATAATGACTGTTTTTTTTCTTTATTGTTTATAACTTTGTTGTACGCCGCCCAGAGTCATTTTTGTGAGATGGGTGGCCGTATAAATTTGATATATACAGTAAATAAGTTCTAGTCCCGCCTTAGGCATGAAAGCCGGCTGGGTGACCTTGGGCCAGTCCCTTTCTCTCAGCCCTAGGAAGGAGCCAATGGGAAACCAGGAGACTGAGAGTTCTAGTCCCGCCTTAGGCATGAAAACCGGCTGGGTGACCTTGGGCCAATCCCTCTCTCTCAGCCCTAGGAAGGAGCCAATGGCAAACCAGGAGACTGAGAGTTCTAGTCCCGCCTTAGGCATGGAAGCCGGCTGGGTGACCTTGGGCCAGTCCCTGTCTCTCAGCCCTAGGAAGGAGCCAATAGCAAACCAGGAGACTGAGAGTTCTAGTCCCGCCTTAGGCATGGAAGCCGGCTGGGTGACCTTGGGCCAGTCCCTCTCTCTCAGCCCAACTCACCTCACAGGGTTGCTGTTGTGGGGAAAATAGGAGGAGGAAGGAGTAATAGGTATGTTTGCCGCCTTGAGTTATTTATAAAAATAATAAAGGCGGGATAAAAATTAGTTAAATAAATAAATAACAGTAAGAATAACATGGGAGTAGAACCAATTACCAAGGGAAGTGATGGGCTCCCTCCACTGGATGTGTTCAAACAGAGGCTAGACATTTCGATTCTGCAGGGGGCCGTGCTTACAGCCTCAGTAGCCCCATCCAATTTTAGACATCTAGGCTTCCATGATCCTGTAAAATATACAAAACAGGAAGGAAAAGGTAGGGAAAGCAGACCGAGCAAGGCTTTTGGAATTCCTTCCAAACCCTTAACCCGCAATGGCCATAGGAGATGTCTGTATTTGCTTCTGTATAATGAAGTAACTGTTGCATCTGTCTGTGTGTTTTTGCTCTCTCCTCATGTTGTATCTCTGTGTGTTTGTATGTGTACACCGGGAAGCCCAGAGAGAGCTGCAGATGCTCTACTTTCAATCATATGATCTGGAGGTCCACAGGGTGGGAGCTTGGAATGGTGCAGTTGGCAATATTCTGAGATGCTGCCCAACTACATCCCCCATAGGGATTGTTGTTCTTTATTCGTTCAGTCACTTCCGACTCTTTGTGACTTCATGGACCAGCCCACGCCAGAGCTTCCTGTCGGCCGTCACCATCCCCAGCTCCCCCAAGGTCGAGTCCGTCACCTCCAGAATATCATCCATCCATCTTGCCCTTGGTCGACCCCTCTTCCTTTTGCCTTCCACTTTCCCTAGCATCAGCACCTTCTCCAGGGTATCCTGTCTTCTCATTATGCGGCCAAAGTACTTCAGTTTTGCCTTTAATATCATTCCCTCAAGTGAGCAGTCTGGCTTTATTTGCTGGAGTATGGACTGGTTTGATCTTCTTGCAGTCCAAGGCACTCTCAGAATTCTCCTCCAACACCACTGTTCAAAAGCATCGATCTTCCTTCGCTCAGCCTTCCTTATGGTCCAGCTCTCGCAGCCATAGGTTACTACAGGGAATACCATTGCTTTGACTATGCGGACCTTTGTTGTCAGTGTGATGTCTCTGCTCTTAACTATTTTATCAAGATTTGTCATTGCTCTCCTCCCAAGAAGTAGATGTCTTCTGATTTCCTGGCTGCAGTCAGCGTCTGCAGTAATCTTTGCGCCTAGAAATACAAAGTCTGTCACTGCCTCCACTTTTTCTCCCTCTATTTGTCAGTCATCAATCAAGCTTGTTGCCATAATCTTGGTTTTTTTGAGGTTTAACTGCAACCCAGCTTTTGCAGTTTCTTCTTTCACCTTCATCATAAGTATGTATATAAGTATAAGTAAATCCCCCCATAGGGATACCTTGGGATAATTTTTTCTGGAAGACCCAGGCTGGATCTGACCCATTTTCCAACTACATCTTTCTTTTGCTGTGTTCTCTCCCCACACCAAATTTGGTCCCAGCCTGTTCATCTTTCAGTGAGTTATCCTGTTGGTGGACAGATACGTTCTCAAACTGCTTTACATAGTTCCTTTCCAACGTTCTATGAGGCTGGAGAGAATTAAAAAAAACTTCTCCAGCCTGCCACCTGCTTGATGTCTATGTATTAAAGAGGCATAAATTGGTGAGAAGGACACATGTGTCGAGCAGGGTTTTTCAACCAGGGTTCCATGAGAGGTCACTAGGGATTCCCTGGGAGATCACAATTTATTTAAAACATTATTTCAAATTCAAGCAACTTCACATTAAAGAGGTAAGTTTCGGACTGAATCTGAACGGGGCAGTGCCACCCCATCCAGAGTTAAAGATGACAACTTCCTGGAAGCCGAGAGGCCATCAATCCACAGCCACTCCATCTTACCAGGGTTCATTTGAAGCCTGTTGTTCCCCATCCAGGCCCCTACAGCCCCCAGGCACTGAGACAGGGTGTCGACTGCAACACTTACTTCACCTGGGTCGGAGATATACAATTGAGTATCATCAGCATATTTGGGCACAGACAGAATCTTCTAGCTGTGCTCCTGTCCTCTGAAGATGCCAGCCACAGCGACTGGCGAAACGTTAGGAACCAGAACTGCCAGAACACAGCCACACAGCCCAGAATACCCACAACAAACATTGGATTCCGGCCGTGAAAGCCTTCGACTATACATCAGCATATTTCTCGGTTTTGCTCCCTGATTACTGAATTTGGGACTTTTATTTTACTTTGATATGAAATGCATATGTTCCATCCCATGAGCCATGCCATCTTCCCTTAGCAAATAGCAGAAATCTGGCAATCGAGAATTTCAAGGCAAACACAAAGGATCTCATTTTGGCAAAACCCAGTATTTCGTAACATGCCTTTCTAAAATCGTGAAATCCCACAATGCAGTATAATACTGTACAACAAAAAGGGTAAAATGGAAATGATTTGCCTCCCCCCCCCCCCCCAATTGCCTTTGAATGTTCCCTAACACTTCATCTTGAATTTAAGGACAATGCAGCATAATAGAAGAAATTTAGGACCTTTCCCCGGCATCTCTTAAGGCTGTTTCCCTCACCTTCATAATTTCTTATTGCTTTTCTCTCATCTGCCTATTTTCTCCTCCATGATGGATTGTAAACAATTTAAGATAGGCTCCCAAATTTTTATTTTGCCTGTTTAACATTCACTTGAAAGATTTCAAAGAAAAAGCAAAGATTGAACAAGCTGCAAAGGAGACAAAGAACATCTTGAACTTTCTCAGGCTCCACTCATTCCTTTATTTGACAAGATATTTCTGTATCGTTCCCTTGACAAGCGATCTGACCATTCATGGACTATAATTAAGCCATCCTTCATACAGCTCCTAAGGAACTGTCACTTGTTCTTCTACCGTCATTGGTAGCTGCTAATCAGATTCCACTGGGCACATAAGTTCCTTCTAAGAGATAAGGATGGATTGCAAGTGAGAATCTAAGGATCAGCAATGAAGAGCCTAAGGGTCAAATAAAAGAATTATACTTTCATAGAAACATAGAGTTGGAGAGTGCTTACAGACCAGAAATTGGGAACTTTTTCCAGCCCAGAGCACTACTGGGTCACTTTGTGTGAAGGCCCAACTGCCCCCAGGCCCCCCAATTGCCAAATTCTTGCCCCGAAATCTTGCAAGACCTTGCACAAGTTGGTTAAAAACTTGTGAGTGTCCAGTACAATCATGTGAAACCTTGGAGGTTTTGGCAAGATTTCAGCAATTTGACTCAGGAGAAATGCTTCTTGGGGGTCCAGCAAATGCTGAAGAGCTATGGATACCATGTTGCTAGGGTGTCTGCTAGGGTGTCTATGGGGGGTCAAAATGTATATGTTGCACACATACAAAAGGAGGAAGGGCTTCCATTTTGATGCTGTGCATGCCATTTTGCAGATTTTGACACCCAGACCCACACCCATGGATAGCCTGTTGTTGCTATAGCCCTCTAAATCAGCTTCCTGCTCCATCTAAGAAGACCAATGCTAAAACATTCTCACAGCTGTTTGGCCTCTACTTGAAAATATTCAGCCAGGGATGTTACTTCCTCTCTAGCTGAATTCCCAAACTGCTTCTATCATCAATAAATTTTCCTTAATCTACCCTTTTATAATTTAAGCCCCTGAAGTTTAGTTATGCCCACTGGGATAGGAGAGAACATGTCTTTGTCCTCTTTGGGGTATTATTCAGTTCCATATTTTGAGGATACTGCTCGGTCCCAGGGCCAACCCAATCTTTTACTGCCTAAAAGCAGAGTTCTATCTCTTGCAAGTCAAGCTGGCTAACAGAGAGAGAGACTGACTGCAATACTGTCCCATAGTAGCTGTGAAGACTCTGGATTTATTTATTTATTTATTTATTTATTTAATTTATTTTATTTATTTATTTTTCAGATTTATTCCCTGCCCATCTACCATGCAAGGGACTCTGGGCGGGTTACAACCAATACAATTTAAAAACTATACAAAAATATCTAAAAAACACAACAAAAAATAAATACAATAAAATCCAAGATGGATTAAAACCCGCAGATAGATCACGGAGCTACGGGGCGAGCCAACCCCAGGAGGCACTACCACCTCCGTCGTCCCAGGCCAGGTGGCAGAGCCAGGTCTTAAGGGCCTTCCGAAAGGCCAGGAGGGAGGGGGCCAGTCTCACCTCCGGGGGCAAGATACTCCATATTGGCTCTAGAATACTGGAACCCATATTGGGAGAATACAGAGAAGCAATCCTGTCGTGCCTTCAGACGTATCCTTCGAATCAGAGGAGTCTGCAGTTATGGTACCCTGACTAAGCAACTGTCCCTCGTTGTGAACTAGGAGTTGGTGACAATGAGATTACAACTACAGGTCAGCCACTGTGTTCCTTGGCCCTCCCCTGCCTTCTGCTATGTGTAAGTGTAACTACCCAAAAAGGTTTCCCAGTTCTCCTTAGGAAAGAGGGTGGAGGATCTCGGAAAGGTAGACCGGATGGAGGGACTCCTAAGGACTGTCAACTTTCACTGGAACAAGTGTCTCCTTTCTGTTTTCTTTCATCCTACCCTGGATGGGCCAGGACATCTCCCACCCTTATTGGCAACTATTGGAAAGCAGTGGTGCTTGCTCAACTGTGTGCGAGCATCCACTTTCTGCAAAGGCATGGCAGATGGCTGATTTTCACTGATGCCCAGATCTCACAGTCATGGGCCAACAAGTATTGCTGCTATGATATCAGGGTTGGATTGTTGAAGGCTAAACTTGTTTGGGGGAGAGGAGCAGGGTGCCTGGGAAAGCGATGGACTTTATGATCTGGAAAGTGAGAGAGATCAGTTTTCTGTAGGCTGCCTTTTCCCTCTCAAACACGTGGGAGAAGATGTTTTTGCAGGTCTGGTCATACCCCCCCCACAGCATCCCTAATCACTTAGCACTGCACTGCCTTCGTCCTGGCTCATCTCCATCCATCTTGTAATTGAATTGTGTGACACCAGTAGCCCAAGAACTAGCTAGCAGGTCAAATTGAGATAAATGGTTCTACTCTAAGCCTCACAAGGGCCCGCAGGAGGGAGAAAAAGAGATCCTTTGCCAAAAAAAAAAAGGCATAATGACATTGATAATAGTACTGTATTAATTTAATAGTAATATGCTTAAAATCAGCCAGCACTGTACAAAAATTAGATGTAATACAGGAACTGCCATCAAGGTTACTATCTGAAATTAAAGACATGGCACAGCTGGAGAGATAGAGAGATGAGGGGGGGGAATAACACCAGTGGAAGGTTGACAAATGCCTGCCTTAAAATGGTTTAAACTATGCAGAGCCACGATGCAACGTAGCGCAGAATAACATTCAGCTCAAAAGCAAACCCAATGACCTACTAGGTTATATATTACATATTATTTATGCGTTGAGTTATTTTGTGACTTGCCTTTCGGCCCAAGGCACCATTTGAAACTTTCAAAAAAGCCTATTTTAGAGCTGGAAAGGGATTAGAAAAGGACAACCAGAAACAATCCAGGGCAGGGGCTAGCCCAGTGTTTCTCAACCTTGGCAACTTGAAGATGTGTGGAATTCCCTGGGGAATTCTGGGAGTTGAAGTCCATACATCTTCAAGTTGCCAAGGTTGAGAAACACTGGGCTAGAGGCATTCTCCAAATTCTCTCAGTCATTACAGTTCTTAACTAAAAAGTAAACAGGGGTCCTGCTTGTTGTTGTTTATTTGTTCAGTCGCTTCCGACTCTTCGTGACTTCATGGACCAGCCCACGCCAGAGCTTCCTGTCAGCCGTCACCATCCCAAGCTCCCCCATGGTTGAGTCTGTCACCTCCAGAATATCATCCATCCATCTTGCCCTTGGTCGGCCCCTCTTCCTTTTTCCTTCCACTTTCCCCAGCATCAGCATCTTCTCCAGGGTATCGTGTCTTCTCATTATGTGGCCAAAGTACTTCAGTTTCAGGGGTCGTTATGTGGCCAAAGTACTTCAGTTTCAGGGGTCCTGCTAGAGAGAGATAAAAATATACCAGTTGTGGAGGAACTGGAGACAACAATGTTGACTGGGTTCCCAAATTCCTCTCCTTTTTCACCCTCTTTTCCTAAAAGAACAGAGCCTGGGACATCCAAGATAGCTGAAAGGTGAGCGATTTAAGGCGAAAACAAGGAAGTGTGTCCAGGAGTAGAGGCAGACAAACTACCCAATTTGTTCCCCTAAAAGATCGTAATGGATAGAGATAAGACAATCAGTGGCTACAAGTCCTGAGGGCTATTTATTAACAGGAGCACAATGCCTATCCAGTCTGCCCTGTTAGTAAAGTGTTTTTGAGCTGACAATTCTGCAAAATAAGGAAAAATAGGGAAAAAGCAAATAAGAAGCATAGGGGTGGCTGTGTTCACACAGCATACTAAACCATGGGGTTTAATAATCTGATTAATCTGACATTGGTTGAGTTCACATAACATGCTGAAACAGAATCAATTCTTTGGAAACCATAGCACACCAGTATGCCACATTTTGGCTTAGTGTGTTGTGTGAACTCAGCTGAGGTTTCAGACATGAATCATTTAGCATTGGTCATCAGTGGTCTCTGGGATGTAGCTCTCTTTAAGGCAAATTTCCTAGTGAAATTTACCTCTACTGTACACACTTATCAAAGTGGACAGTAAGGGAAAATGCAGAATATAACTGGCCATTTTATACCACTATAAATTATTCTGAATTTAGTACAGTGCAAGACAATTGGATTTTCTCACCTTCATCTCTTACATTTCATTACATGTAATAATATAAATGTAATAACGCACAGCTATATTCTGCTTAAAGGCAAAACTGAAGTACTTTGGCCACATAATGAGAAGACAGGATACCCTGGAGAAGATGCTGATGCTAGGGAAAGTGGAAGGCAAAAGGAAGAGGGGCCGACCAAGGGCAAGATGGATGGATGATACTCTGGAGGTGACGGACTCAACCGCTGGGGATGGCGACGGCCGACAGGAAGCTCTGGCGTGGGCTGGTCCATGAAGTCACGAAGAGTCGGAAGCGACTGAACGAATAAACAGCAACATATTCTGCTTTTCCTAGAAGTTTTCTTCTAATTTGTCTTTCTTTCTGTCCAGCTTGGGAAGGTGAATGAAGTGCCACTACAGCTACAGGCCCCAGGGGAACGTTACAATAGTGCAGAATGAGAGAAATATGCATAATATTGCTAGCATTTAAAACTCCCTCAGCTTTCATAATTGAGACCCAGTGCTGAATTCCATTTATCTGGGCATGGCATTTTCTTCCCCTGGATTATTAAAATAAGCCCACCAAGACTTTTTTTCTTCTACATACAGATTTTTTCTGATTAAAACAGGCCTACACCCTTTGGCCCATATGGATCTTTTAAAAAAAACGATATTCAGTTCCAACTAGAACATGGAAAGCAACAATGTAGGAAGTCAGAGTCCTGGTCCACCTAACCCACTACTGGTGTCACTTACTAGCAGCATTTTAGGATTTCAGCGTGCGGAGCATATGATCAGCTACTCAAGCACATCCCTTCCATGTCCTTAAGAACCAAGGGTTATTCTGTGTGCCATAGAAAATACAATGGAAAAGTTTATTTGCATTGAGAAAATCATCCTTTGCTTCTTGGCAGTTTTTGAATCTCCTTGGTGTTGCTCCATCAAGGACAGCACACTTCCCATCCTACCTGTTTATTTTATGGGCTTCTTCCCTTTGTGTTGTTAAAGGCCACTCTTCCTTTGTTTACCTGTATAAAAGAACCATCCTCTAGTGCTACAGAGCTGTCAGCCGAGCTTCTACAGCAAACAACCAAAGAGCTTTTGACAGAATGAAAAGCCAGGCTGGGGGACAATGAAGTGACACTTAATACATTTAAATGTAAAACGCTGCGGGCAGGGAAGATGGCCTGGGAAGAGGTACGTGCTGCCAGCCTATGTCTTTGTTTAAACATGAGATGAATTTAGCAAGGAAGCCTCCTGTATCTGCAGCTATTAACCAATGCATTGCCAGAAGAAGGGAGATGTTTTACCCCCAAGTAGAGGACTGATCTAGTCTATGAAGGTTCTCAGTCATCCAGGTGGAATTGTCTGTAGCTTGAATCATGTCAACTGGATTTCTATTTTCTCAGTGGAAACGTTTCGCTCCTTATCCAAGGAGCTTCTTCAGTCTGAGCAAAGTTGGTAAGGGAATCCTAAATATGTTTCTAGGTAGCTGTGTGACCTTACACCTGGGGTCATGGTTATATTGAGATGTTATTTTAAGTCCTTTTAGGACTTAAAATAACATCTCAATATAACCATGACCTAGCCCCAGGTGTAAGTTCACACAGCTACCTAGAAACATATTTAGGATTCCCTTACCAACTTTGCTCAGACTGAAGAAGCTCCTTGGATAAGGAGCGAAACGTTTCCACTGAGAAAATAGAAATCCAGTTGACATGATTCAAGCTACAGGACTGATCTATATTTGCAAGTTTGTTTTCAGGGGCTGCTTCATATGTAGAAATGCAAATGTGGAAAGGATGGTTAGCATTTCAATCGAAACACAATTGACTATGCTGTAGCAGGGAAGACTTAGCAGGTGCCCAGGATAGCTTAGAATTCTGGGAATTGTAGTCCCAGTAAATTTGGAGTTGGGGAGGTTGCTTAGGGTCTCAAACAAACAAGCAAACAAAAACAAGGCCCCTCCCAGTCCTTTTCAGAGATGCCAAAAAATTGAACCCAGGAGATCAAAGAAAACCCTTGTTCTTCCACCAGGACCATTTCCCTTAATATTAATGGAAGCCTCACCTTATATTTTGTTGTTGTTTATTCGTTCAGTCGCTTCCGACTCTTCGTGACTTCATGGACCAGCCCACGCCATCAGCTTCCTGTCGGCCGTCATCATCCACAGCTCCCCCACGGTCGAGTCCGTCACCTCCAGAATATCATCCATCCATCTTGCCCTTGGTCTTCCTTTTGCCTTCCACTTTCCCTAGCATCAGCATCTTCTCCAGGGTATCCTGTCTTCTCATTATGTGGCCAAAGTACTTCAGTTTTGCCTTTAATATCATTCCCTCAAGTGAGTAGTCTGGCTTTATTTCCTGGAGTATGGACTGGTTTGATCTTGCAGTCCAAGGCACTCTCAGAATTTTCCTCCAACACCACAGTTCAAAAGCATCGATCTTCCTTCGCTCAGCCTTCCTTATGGTCCAGCTCTTGCAGCCATAGGTTACTACGGGGAATACCATTGCTTTAACTATGCGGACCTTTGTGTAGGAATTCTGGGATGGTAATACCAGAACTCCACGCAGCTTCTTATTAGTATGTAGCAGAGTAGAAGTGTTCCCATAAACTTGCACAAGGCTTAATCAGTTCAAAAAACAAAATAAACACACTTCACACGTTAATGTAAAGTAACATAAAAAAGAGTTTACAATTTTATTGTAACTCACAGTTCCTTAGTAGAAACAGTCCATGCGTGCGAGCAATTGGTTCTGACGTGACCCACATGCTTCTTTAATGTGGCCCAGCTGAATGGAAGTATGAGCAACATGGGCAACCACAGCTGACCATCCTCCTTGGTAGGATATTCGAGCAGAAAGGGAAGAAGAGAAGGGAACAGGAACAGGAAATCGGGATTCAGCCCCTCCCACACAAAGCAAGTAAGATTAGGTTACAGCAGAAGCTGCCTCCTCCTTCAAGCTTGTGTGAGACGTGCTTGGTTGAAACCTGATATCTCTAACATTGGACTGGTTTGATCTTCTTGCAGTCCAAGGCACTCTCAGAATTTTCCTCCAACACCACAGTTCAAAAGCATCTATCTTCCTTTGCTCAGCCTTCCTTATGGTCCAGCTCTCGCAGCCATAGGTTACTACGGGGAATACCATTGCTTTAACTATGCAGACCTTTGTTGTCAGTGTGATGTCTCTGCTCTTAACTATTTTATCAAGATTTGTCATTGCTCTCCTCCCAAGAAGTAGACGTCTTCTGATTTCCTGGCTGCAGTCAGCATCTGCAGTAATCTTTGTGCCTAGAAATACAAAGTCTGTCACTGCCTCCACGTTTTCCCCCTCTATTTGCCAGTTATCAGTCAAGCTGGTTGCCATAATCTTGGTTTTTTTTTGAGGCTTAACTGCAACCCAGCAGTTTATTAAAAAAAAGTGGGGGGAAGCAGTTTATTTTAAAAGGAAAGAAAGAGTGAGAGTAAAAGAAGGATACATAGAAATTACAAAATACAGATAATACATGGAAAAGTTTGCAGAGTAATATAACATAAAATTAAAGGAAAGTACACACCATTCCACTGGAAGAAGAATCTCCCTTTCAACCAGATAAAGCAACTTGGATTAAAATAAATATAAAAAGAGTTTAATGACAATTTAACACTGTTGTATTAACTATTATTAAAATCAAATTTTAATTTGGCTAAGAGATCTATATACAGTAATAAAAGTAAACAGAGTATAAGAGTTTAAAACCCTGATTTTGAGAAAACCTATATCCGTGCAGTTTTCTTAGCAATTTTACAGAAGTAATTTGCTGCTGTTTTCTTCAAGATTTTATTTTTACTTTTCCATCTAGTCAACATCCCTGCAATTCCTCCCTTTGCTTTTCTATTCAAATACCAACCAGAACCAATCCACTTTAGCTTCCAAAATCTTTTTTGCACAACCAGGCGAGGCTACCTATAACACAAACTAAAAAGCATGCCTTTAGACCAGTATCTCTCAACCTTGGCAAATTTAAGATGTGTGGACTTGAACTCCCAGAATTCCCCAGCCACCATGTAAAGTTGTCAAGGTTGAGAAACACTGCTTTAGACTCAGTGATTTACCATCAAAATTAAGTGGAACCTTAATTGTTTTAAATTCTAATCCATACCCTGTAACCCCCAGCCTTTTTAAGGACACCAAGGCACCCCTAGAATACATTGGCTTAAATGTAAATACTCTGATAGGTTGGGAATTTTTTAGAGGCAAAGTCACCCATTTTCCCCCTTCAAACCCCTTGAAATCCACTCCCCCAAATTGGGCTGATTTTGCCCATTTTGGAAAGATTGTCCCAAACCTCTCAAAACAGGCAAAGAAAGTGGCCCAACCCAACCTAGAAATGTCACAATGATGTTAGTTACATGTCCTACAGTTCTCACAGGCCAAACTGGAAAACAAAATCTAGCTCCTTCTAGAATTGCCCATCTTTGGGTTAGGGTACTAGATTACTGCTGAGGAGAACAGGTTCAAGTCCACCTTCATCTATGCACACTCACTGGGTGGCAGCCCTCCAAGGTAGACCAGATTAGAAAACCATAGTTACGCATGCTAATACTACTTTTATTATAAGGTTATAGTAACAGAATCTTGCATGTCTGAATGCACTTCCCCCCTCCCTCCCTTTATCTTTGTGAGAACTAAAGGGGGTCTTGTCTGAGATGCTTTCTCAGGTTACAGTTCTGCCCTGGATTCAGATTTCTTTTATCTGACCATTGTCTTGGTAATGGCTCTTCCTCCTGTTCCTCAAGGTTATTCCTTCTGCCCATTACAGTGGGTGACTCTGGGTCAAGGCTCTGCCCAATGCTCCTTACAGAGCTGTTGATGTGAGGGGGGAAAAAATACATGGGTTGAGATTATGAGATCTGTAAGCCAAACCATCTGGATGAAACCATTAGTTGCTAGAACCACTGAATGGAGCAGAGCTTAATACAGCAAAAAGACACGCACAGAAAAGAATATTATCTAAAATAGCATTGATGAGCACGTTAGAGAAATATATGTTATTGATCTTACACACTTAGCCCACCCAAGCATAAAGAATTGCACACTTGGACAAAGTAGGTTCAAAAATAAGCACAAAAGAAAATCTTACTCGTTTATTTGGTCCAGTTACATCCATTCAGGAAAAATGATTCTTGTTCTTCTTTCTTTCCCTAAACTGAATTGACCCTTAGCCCTCATTGCTGCTAAAGGCTGCATGCGGAAAGGGGAACCTCCTGACTCTAGGCCCAGGCATGGCTCCTAGATGGAAGGAGCAGCAGCAGCATGCTTCCTTCCCAGATGGAAGAAGGAGGAAGAGAGAGAGAGGAAGTGGGAGGGACAACAAACAGCTTCCTCCAGAAGCATATAGAGAATTGCATCCTAGAACGAACTCATCCACATGCTAATGAGTCATGCTGATTTGCTGGGACCTCCAACACTGGAGAGCACCAGGCTGCAGAATGCTGGAATAACAATTCCTACCCACCCTCAGCTGTGCCTGATTGGAAGAACTTGTTTCCAGCCAGAATCTTACACAGACCACATGCCTGGAATGAGATCTCCCTGAAAATCTATATTGCCCTATTGATTGGTCTTCCAGTCAGCCATCTCTTATTTCCTTTGATACATGCTAACTTTTAATTTTAATCCGCATAGTTAAAGCAATGGTATTCCCTGTAGTAACCTATGGCTGCGAGAGCTGGACCATAAGGAAGGCTGAGCAAAGGAAGATAGATGCTTTTGAACTGTGGTGTTGGAGGAAAATTCGGAGAGTGTCTTGGACTGCAAGAAGATCAAACCAGTCCATACTCCAGGAAATCAAGCCAGACTGCTCACTTGAGGGAATGATATTAAAGGCAAAACTGAAGTACTTTGGCCACATAATGAGAAGACAGGATACCCTGGAGAAGAAGCTGATGCTAGGGAAAGTGGAAGGCAAAAGGAAGAGGGGCCGACCAAGGGCAAGATGGATGGATGATATTCTGGAGGTGACAGACTCAACCATGGGGGAGCTGGGGATGGTGACGGCTGACAGGAAGCTCTGGCGTGGGCTGGTCCACGAAGTCACGAAGAGTCGGAAGCGACTGAACGAATAAACAACAACAAACAACTTTTAATTTTACTTCATTGTAAGCTGCCCAGAGTCATTGTGGAGTCAGGCAGCCTTGAAAGTGGCATATTAAATTAAATTTTAAATATTAAATGTCACTGCCCTTTTGAACATTCTGTCCCATTTGCTGAGAACCCACACAAAAAACTTGCTGCTTGTGTTGTAACCCAGACTATTTTCAGTCATATGACAAAGGCAGGCTGTGGCATGTTTTGGGCCCTCTTCCTACTTCAGTAATACATTGGGTTTTTGGTGTGCAAATCTGCTTGCAATTTGTGCAGGCAAGATAGGCAGATACTAGCAACGAGTTGCACTGCAAAAAAAGATAGCACCTTAAATTAAAAAGTGGTTTTGAAGGCTAAACTAGGTGTTTGAAGTAGACTTGTCAAAATAGCAACATTGCAAAAATCTGCAATTATTGCTAGATAGTAATTACCTAGTTAAGAATACACATTCATCTAGTACAAGGTTTCTCAACTTTGGGAATTATAGCAAAAATAAAACATTTCTTAAAATGAGGCAAAGCAACATTGCAACCCATGCCATGCCAAGAACAAAGTTTGTAGTGTTAGAAGAAACAGGTAGCATCTTTGGAAGCCCATCTCTGGTGACCCAGAGGTGTTTCTCAACTTCAACAATTTTAAGATGTGCTGACTTCAATTCCCAGGCTGGCTGGGGAATTCTGTGAGTTAAAGCCATCACATCTTAAAGTTGCCAAGGTCTAGTAGGTAACATTTGTCTTTATTACATGGTAAGCTCCATTCATCCTCTTCCATTTTGCCCCTTGTAATATGAGCCAATGCAACTCTTTAACTCTTCCATGACCACTGCTACTGCAAGGGGCGCGGTGGCTCAGCAGGTTAAACCGCTGAGCCGTTAGACTGCCGACCACAAGGTTGGCAGTTCGAAACCGCGTGGCGAGGTGAGCTCTCGCCATTCACCCCGGCTTCTGTCCACCCAACAGTTCGAAAGCAGAATGCGAGTAGATAAATTGGGTACCACACACGTGGGTCAATTTGCTGGCGTCCGTCGGAGGGTCGTCCTTGAACCAAGAAGACCTGGGGGATCCCGACAATGGCGGCGGAGGATGACGGATCTGGAGCAACAACTTTCTGGACGTCAGCAGCCGGCGCGGAGCGAGGCATTCTGGGACATGGAGTCCGATGCCTGCAGCTGAAGAGTCGGTTCCTTCACCTCCTTCCTATCGCGCGGGAATATTGTGTAAGATATGATTATATGATTGTATAATATATGAAATTACATGAATGTAAGCCGCCTAGAGCCCTCCATTAGGGAGGGGATAGGTGGGGTATAAATAAGATAGATAGATAGATAGATAGATAGATAGATAGATAGATAGATAGATAGATAGATAAACCATGGGTCTGGGAAATTAATATTCCCAGATACTTAAGTCTTCAGCATGGATTGCACAGTGACTGCAGAAACTTCTATCACTTTTGCCAATTATTCATCAGCATATTTTTTTACAGTCTTTGCCGATTCATCTCACTCCTCACTTACTTTAATGAGCACCCTTGGTCAGGCTGAAGGCATTTGAGTACTGTATGAGGGCCACACTCTAAAAGAGGTTAGAAGCTTGAATTTAAAATATGAATTATAGTCTAAAGCAGGGTTTCTCAACCAGGGTTCTGTGGAACCTTAGGGTTCCATGAGAGGTCACTAGGGGGTCCCTGGGAGATCACAATTTATTTTAAAACTTATTTCAAATTCGGGCAACTTCACATTAAAGAGGTAAGTTTCATTCTTTATTTTTAGTTTAAGAACACTGTTGATGCCTCTATACAGGCCTACACATGAAACAAATATAATAATTTTGTAACTTCTGGCCTATATTTGAGCCTGAATGTGCAGGGGTTCCCTGAGGCCTGAAAAATATTTCAAGGGTTCCTCCAGTGTCAAAAAGTTCAGAACGGCTGGTCTAAAGCTTAATTAAAATTGTCTTTAATGTACAGTGTTAGCTGGCAAACTAATCAATCCCCTATCTACACATACACAATTAATTAAGAGGGCTTGAGACTTGGAAGTCTATAAAAACCTAGGTTTTTATCTTTATACCCTATAATTATAATTTAGGCTATAATACTGCCATCCTCTTTTTATTTATGGTAACAGCATCTCAAGTGCCAGGTATCCTAGGAACTCCAGTTTTCCCATAAAAACCATGTGTATAGTAGGGATCCTGGAGCCCTAGAAACCATGCTCTCATTTCTTCTGCTGCCTAGGATGCACCTTAGATATCATACGTTGCCAGTGTAGCAGGATCCAAATGCAGTAGTAGGCTCAAGAAGACAAAGTTGTTCTTCTGACTTTAAAAAAAGGAAAAGAAATCAGTATTGTAGAATGGGGTCAAAATTAGAGAAGGGTTTGATTGTTACCAAATAGTCTCAGCAGGCTTACTATCCAATTGTCAGAGTTTCTTAGAACCCTTATATGCTAGATTCACAGGGGTCCCCAGCCTTTTTGGCGCCAGGGACCGGTTTCAAAAGACGATTTTTCCGTGGACCAGGGGGGTGGGGTTTCCGCGATTTCCGCAGACCGGGGGGCGGGGTTTGTGGGTGGGAGCCAATCACGTGCACCGGGGGGCGGGGTTTGCGGGGTTTGTGGGTGGGAGCCAATCGCGCGCACCCGGGGGCGGGGTTTGTGGGCGGGAGCCCCGTGGCCCAGTTCCTAACAGGCTGTGGCCCACTAGTGGGCCACGGCCCACAGGTTGGGGACCCCTGTGCTAGAAGAGTCTTCTCCCAGTTGATCCTCCCCAAAACGTTTTGGATTATGAGTTCTTGCCCAGTCTGCCCCACTCATCTGGTTACATTAGTAACAGTCCTGACAGCATAAAAAACCCTTTCACCTTGAGTTCCGCTTTATCTACTTGCTTCTTTCTAAATAACGATATGCAAACAGTTCCCCTGATCATATTCTCCCCATTTGTTTCACAGTTTTCAGATTTTTCCTGCACCTCAGAGGGATTTCCCCTTGTCAGCAAAGGTGGCTGTGATCAATGAGAGCCGAGCATCTTTTGCACCTCTGTGTATAATGAAGAAAAGCTGACAATCCATTTCCTGCATCTCCAAGAAAAAGGACAAGTGGGTAAGCCCATCCTAATGACTTCTCTCCTGCTGTGCTTCATCTGATAGGCTTAGAGAAAGATGGATGACTTTCTGCCTCCTAACAGTGGCCACACTTGGCTGTAGAAATACAAGAGAGCCATCCAGGCTTCCTATGACAGGTAATGTGTGTTAATGGTCATCTGCTAAGTATGGGCAGCCCAGCTAGATTTTTAATAAATCTTTGTTGGGTTTAATGGTAAATTAGATTAAATATAATGAGAGGCAGTATGTCTAGAAAAACAAACTGGTGGATATTTGAACAAATCAACCCAGAGTTCTCACTTGAGGCACAAGGCTCAAACTATCCCACTTTGGACACATTATGCGAAGACCCAGCTCACCGGAGAAGGCTCTAATGCTGGGAAAGGTGGAAGGAAAGAGAAGAAGAGGATGACCAGCAAGGTGGATGGACTCAGTTACAGTGGTGATGAGTGCATAGTTGTAAGACCTGAAAGGCCAGGTTAGGGACTGATCGTCGTGGAGAAAACCAATGTACGTGGTTGCTAGGAGTCGAAAACGACTTGATGGAACATAATCAAGTATGTCTATCCTTAGCAATGGACTGTGATAACTAAATTGAGCCTCCATGTACAGGAGCAGTCCATCAATGAGAGCCAAATCTTGGTAAGCAACAGAGAGGTAGTTACCTTCATAATGTGATGGTGGGCTACGGCCTGACTGCTATTTGAAGCAGTACTGAAGCAGCCTTTTGATCTGCTCTAGTGTATTTGTAACTTCCTTAATTCCAAAACCCCACCTTTTCTCTTGCTCAAATAGCCAAACCCTAGGCCACCAAGTGAGAGCATGGGGTTCAAATCCCACTCAGCTATACATGGATAATCTTGGACAGTCACTACCACTGAACCTAATCTACTTTATAGGATGGAGGTTATGATAAAATGCAGTAGAAGAGAATTTTGATGCTGCCTTTAGCTCCTGGAGGACAGGTGAGATTTAATTGCCTTATATCTCACCTGTCCTGCAGGAGATAAAGGCAGCATCAATCAAAGAAACAATGCCAAATTATTATTTTAAAAAGTTCACCTCTAGCTTAGCACCTTTAGAAAGGTTGCATTCTAGGAAAAATAGATCTCAGTGAGTTTAAGATGCGCATCCAATCCCACTTTATCATCTCTCTCTGTGTCTTACATGTGCACACAAAGCATGCACACCCACCCCACCATCCAGCTTGGGCACAAGACTCAGGATTCTCATTTAGAAACACTCTGCTTTTTAACTGTTCCTTTGGGGAATTTGGTTTGCCATTCTGTCTGTGTGTATCTTGGTCAAGTACAAGAAGCCTTTTCTGAGAATATTTTGGATATCAGTTCATTTGGGCCTGGGGATTTGGCAAGAAGTAATTACTGACCCAGGCCTGTTGTATCTTGGATGAATCAAGGAAGTAAAGAATACAATCTTAACTGTGCCTGCTTATCAGAGATTGTCCTGAATTTCTAATCCTTGTCCCAGATAAATCACTCCCTCTTCCTTTTGTTGTTGTTGGGTTGTTGTTCTTTTTTTTGGGGGGGGCGGGAGAGATTTGATTTGCAGTCTGATTTGATTCAATCATTGTTTGCTAGAGTTTGACTCATTTCTCAAGTCTAGGTTTAACACTTGCCAGTCGCCAGAGGCGATCAAGACTCACGTGCAGGCAAACATCTGTACAGAATGCAGAACTCTATGTTAGCTAACAGGGGGAGGGAGAGAGGGAGGAAGAGAGAGAGAGACACACATACTGTACATACAGTGGTCCTTAAAAGTTTGTGAACCCTTTTGAATTTTATTTATTTATTTATCAAATTTCGCCATTGCCCATCTCCCTCAAAAGAGAATATTTCTGCATCAATATGACCTAAAATGTGATCTGTTCTCCACACAAGTCCTAAAACTAGATAAAGAGAACCCAATTAAACAAATGAGTCAAAAACATTATACTTGTACATTTATTTATTGAGGAAAATGATCCAAAGCTACATATTTGTGTATGGCAAAAGTATGTGAACCTCCTGGATTATCAATTCATTTGAAGGGGAAATCAGAGTCAGGTCTTTCAATCAATGGGATGATAATGAGTGTGGCAGGTCCTGCCTTCACAAACAAAAGCACGACTGTTGATAGATAGATAGATAGATAGATAGATAGATAGATAGATAGATAGATAGCAAAAATGTTACATAACAAATTATGGAGAAGTAAAAAAGCTATTGGGTGAAAAAATGGTAAATTTTTCACAGAATTTTAGTATTTGCCTTTTAAAAACTAATGACACACAGCCCTGCTAACAGTCTTCTGCAACAGGAGTGCTCGTATTATGCCCTAGGGAAGTCTGAGGTTTGTTAAAAATGTATGATCAGTAGGCTGACCATACGTCCCGTTTGAAACGGGACAGTCCCATTTTTTCCCCCTTTTCTCAACTGTCCCGTCGTTTTAACATAAATGCCGGTTTTGTCCCGTTTTTCAGGAACAGGTGGAGGCAGAGCAGCCAACCGAAGGGAACCCGGAGGAGGAATCGCCCCCGCCCACCAGTGCGTGGCAAAAAAGGTGGGAGAGGGGCCCAGCACCGCGACAGGCAGAGGCGATTCGCCTTCTGGGTTCCCTCCAATCAGCTACTCCGTCCCCGCCCATCACGCTGCCTGGCCCACCCCTCCTGTGCGCTGATAGGCGGAGGCAAAACCCCCCGGGCCCCAACCAGCTGCTCCACCACCACGCCGCCCAGGCCACCCACCCCCCGCGCACCAACAGGCAGAGGCGATTCCCCTTCCGGGTTCCCTCCAATCAGCTGCTCCGCCACCGCGCCACCCGGCCCCCCCACGTGCCGACAGGTGGAGGCGACCCCCCCAGCCCCCCCAACCAGCCTCTCTGCCCCCGCCCGTTCCTCTTGTCCTGTTTTTGTCTCAAGGAAATATGGTCAGTCTAATGATCAGACCTCCTTCCTTCAAAAGATTTGTTATGAGAGCCCAGCTTCCTTGAATAAAGGTTAGCCATGGATCCTGACCATCTTGTCTACTATTGCAGACCCACTGTGGTATGGTAATTATGGTGGGGCAAGAGTGGGGACAACCAGGTACTAGTCCACCTTCAGCCACAGAATTGCATTGGGTGATTTGTGGCCAGTCATTCTCTCTCAACCCAGTCTACCCCACAAGATTTCTGTTGTGGGGAAAATAGGAGGAGGGAGTACTATGTATTCCAATAGAAGAGAACCTCTGTCGCTCAGGGTTGAACTGTGGAGTCCTTGGTGCTCTCTGAGCTTGGTTGTTTGCTTGCCGATGTTTCATTACTAGACTAGGTAACAGAGCACTGATGATTTTACCTAGTCTGGTAATGAAACGTCGGCAAGCAAATAACCAAGCTCAGAGAGCACCAAGGACTCCACAGTACTATGTATGTCGTCTTCAATGAAAGGTGCGATATACTGTAAATCTAATAAATAGTAATTGCAACTATTGGATGCATTTTCTGAGTGCATACAAAAAGTCTATGTTTCACCTGAACTAAGCAATGTTTTTATACCACTTTTGATTTGAAAATATGGAACAGATAATATACCATGTCTTAGTCAATATACTACGTCAAACAAAGCATAACCTAAGCACAATATGCAAGCCAGTGGTTTGTTTCGCATCTAACAATAAGGCACAAAGGATACTTTGCAAACTACAAAGTCTGGGTTCATGTATCAAGCTGATTCAAAGCTAGACAAACCTCACTGTGAATTTGAAGAGAGTGAGAAGCCACACGCTCTGTGCATCACTTCCCCCAGCCTTCCATTTTGTAGAAAAAGGGTCCCTGGTGAGGATGGTTTGAAAACCTATGCTGGGCTATGCAGAACTGGATTCTCAGCATCTTAGCTATCTCTGCCAGGGTTTGTCTGTATAGAATAATGCATTTCACCCAAAAGATCCCTCATCAGCTCAAATAGGGTTGCATCACATCCATCAGTGAAGAGGATGGAAACAAAGATGATACAAGGACAAGGACATGTCCTATAAGGACAGGCTGAAGGAACCTTGGATGTTCCATCTGAAGAAAGGGAAGACATGGTTCAGATATAAAAAGTGTGGTAGGGAAGATGGTAGGAACTCTTTTCCATTGCCAAGACATTAGCACCAGAAATAATATATACAAGTTGCAGCTGTCTAGATTTCATTTAAATATAAGGGAAAACTTCCTTAGGGTAAGATCTATATGAAAGAGAATAGACTGTGGGTTCTTCTTCTCTGGGGTTTTTTAGAGAATGCTGGACAACCACCTCTCATGCATGGTTTAATTGGTTTTCCTGCATATGTAACAGATTGGACTAGATCAATGTTTCTCAACCATGACAACTTTAAGATGTGTGGACTTCAACTCCCAGAATTCCCCAGCCAGCATGCTGGCTGGGGGATTCTGGGGGTTGAAGTCCACACATCTTAAAGTTGCCAAGATTGAGAAACACTGAACTAGATGATCTTTGGGGGGCCTTCCAATTCTCTGATTCTAAGGCACAGCTTTCCAAACTGTGTGTTGCGACACAAAAGTGTGTCACCTGTGGACCCCAGGTGTGTTGCGTCAAAACCCAGAAGCGCTGATGGCGCGCCACTGCATGCATGGCGGCGGTGGGCCATCAGCACTTCTGGGTTTTCGCACGGCACACAAGGACACCGCTGCCGACACCGCTGCAGCGCGCGAAAATCCGAAAGCGCCGCAGCGGCAGTGGTGCTCAAAAACCAAAAGCGGCGGCGGCACTTCCAGGTTTTTGGCTACTGCCGCAGCAACAATGCTTCCGAGTTTTCTCGCACGCCGCCGTTGGTGTGTTGCCGCGGGAAAACTTTGGAAAGCCCTGTTCTAAGGGTTTGCCATAGGCCTTGAGGGGCATGTTGAAGGCCACTCTCAAAAGCTGGAAGGAGCCAAGGACTGTTTAGGTTTGTGAGTTTTCAGGAATAAAGTAGCATCTGCCAGCTTTGCCTCTTAAACTGACCACCACCACAAAATGAAAGGGAGCCTCAAATTTGGGCCCCAAATTCCTTGAGGATTTCTGGGGAGCTGCAAAAGGGAGGCTGGTGGGCCATATATGCCCCATGCTTCAGCTAAAAGCATGCTGTGTCTATGAAACACCCCAAATGTGAGAGCAGAAGAAAGAAATTAAGGAAGGAAAAGGTTGGGGTTTTTTTTAATGCAATCTAGTGCATGATTGATTTAGCATGTACAGACAAGAATAGCAGGAATTAATGCTGGAAAGAGTCTAGGAATAGGTGATAGGTGGAAGAGGGCAGAGTGAGAGCTCAGAGCCTGCGGGATGACACTTAGAGATTTCAAAGCAATCTGGGAAAGTCAGCCTGGGCATTAAATGAGACAACACACCAGTGAGAGGTTATGTCTGTAGACAACTCACTGGCTAGATACACTCAAGATACCTAAGCTAAAATTTGGTGGAACAGTTTGTGGTTTAGTTAGTTGTGGGAACCCAGCCATTGTCTTCACCTTTGAGGGGAACCAGGTATGATGTTATGCCATAATATGGTCGGTTGGTTACATGTATAGCATATAATCCGATCACAGCAATTCTGTTTTTGTGGGTTGTGTACACCCAGTCATTTTGCCCTAAAGCAGAACATGGATTAGAAATGGAATGTGGGAAGTGTTACAGTATTATTTACAAAATGGAAGCCATCTTGAGGATCACAAAATGGCAGCCATGGTAGGTGCCACAAAGTGCCTGTTTACAGATAGCCACGTGGGGGGGGGGGAGATGATCCCACCACCTTCTTTAGCCTCTAGGATGCTCTGAACCACTGCAGTTCATCACTGTTGGTTCTGGGGTTTTTTCCTTCTGGCCAGAGGAGTATATTACTAACAAAGCCCTTTACCATTTTATATTCTGAGGATGCCTACGAGATTTATGCAGCCCCCAGAGGCTATATTATAAATAAAGAAAATGTTAGAAGCCAGTGCTTTGTATTGCAGCCTGCCAGCATCCTATTTATTTTAATTAAAAGCACCTACATAAATAATAAAAAAAGTCAGGAGGGGCAGGGGACTGGTAAACAGAGCAGGCAGCCCCCCTTGAAACAACTTTATAGCATAAGGTGACATCCAATTGTCTGTCTGATCCCCAATTTGGTATGTCCTATCAGGATGTGGTCGTGCTGAAACACAAGAGATCAAGCTAGGGATTTCATCTCTGTGATAAACTTATTTTTTTCCCCCATTCTGAAATCAAGAGCATCACCACCAAGAAACAATAGCAGGCATCCCATAAGATCTGCTTTCCTCACCTAAGCAGCAGGATAGAGCAAGATCAACTGGAGCAGATTCAGATTACAAACAATTGTGGCTGATTAATGACATCCCTGAGCTTTGAAGTGGACTCCTTGATTCGGCTAAAGATTATGGCTACCATAATCCCAGCTATGAGAGGCATATTAAAGATAGAATTGGACCATACTGTGCAGGCCTGCTAAAATGAGGATTTGCCTAGAAATTATACACTTTGAATGGAATGCCCTTATTTCATTGATTTTTCAGTGGCACAAGGTAGAACCTCCTCACATTTTTGTCGCCTTTGCCTCATTCACCACTTGTTCCAGGCTGCGATATGCCTATTAAAATCAGATGTTATAGCTGTAAAACACTGTAATAAAACACAAGAGGTACCTTCATCTTAGCGTGCTCCAGCTATTTCAAGAAATGTGGTTAAGTGCCTCATTGAAATATATGAAATTAAGCCAACCAGAAATGTGTTTCTGAAATTTTAAATACCCTCTTCTTTAAATCATCAAAAAGTAGAAGGTATATATTCCTTGGGTGTGTCAGAGCCTTCACTGAAGGCAGAAAAATAAAATAAGGTAATCCACTGGCGCCATCTCTTGGACTCTACTGGAACTGATTCAAAATTGCCTTACAGATAATTACATTGTTCTGTCAAATGTAACTGGAACTGGATAATAATTAGAATTGCATATAACATCTAAAAAATAACTAAACATATTCTAATTGCACTCCTGGAATGCTGAATTCTGGCATTCATAATTGAGCAAACTATGGAAATTAAGGCCAATTCCTTCTACAAAGAAGTCAGTATTGTAATGACTTTATACAAACTGGTGGTGCAGCTGCATTCTCAATTCTGCATTGCCTTGGTTACTCTAAAGCAGTCTTTCTCAACCTTTTGACCTTGGAGGAACCCTTGAAATATTTTTCAGGCCTCGGGGAACCCCTGCACATTCAGGCTCAAATATAGGCTACAAGTTACAAAATTATTATATTGGTTTCATGGGTAAAAAGGTAAAGGTTCCCCCCGCACATTTGTGCAGTCGTGTCCGACTCTAGGGGCCGGTGCTCATCTCCATTTGTTAGCCGAAGAGCCAGCATTGTCCGAAGACACTTCCACGGTCATGTGGCCGCATGACGCCGCGGAACGCTGTTACCTTCCCACCGAAGTGGTACCTATTCATCTACTTGCATTTGCATGCTTTCGAATTGCTAGGTTGGCAAGAGCTGGGACTAGTGCGGGAGCTCACTCCGTCACGCGGGGCTAGGGATTCGAACCTCCGAACTTGCGATCTTCCAATCGACAAGCCTGGCGTCTTACCCGCTGAGCCACCACGCCCCTCGGTTTCATGGGTAGGCCTGTATATATGCATGAACAGTGTTCTTAAACTAAAAATAAAGAATGAAATGTATCTCTTTAATGTGAAGTTGCCCAGATTTGAAATAATTTTTTTAATAAATTGTGATCTCCCAAAGAACCCCTAGTGACCTCTTGCAGAACCCTAGGGTTCCATGGAACCCTGGCTGAGAAACCCTGCTCTAAAGGATACTCTACTGCTGAAAAGGTATAGAGAAGGCTGATCAAAACGATCAGTGGATTTGAGATGCATTTAGACTTAATGGTTTGGGCTTCTTGGGTTAGAAAAGACAAGGAAAGGATGAGTTTGACAACATCACAGCACAGTGACAGAACCCCTCGATTTATAGTGCAAGAACTTTGGGTCAACCAGCGACACTGATGGACAATAGATTGACCAGAATGCTTCTTCACCAAGGACATAATTAATTGACTTCACTGTCCCAAAATGCAATGATGGCCACTAACTTAAATCACTTTGAGGAAGAGTAAGGACACCAAGAGAGTCCTCGATCAATTACTCTGTACGAAGACAGCTGAAGACAGCTGTAGAGGAGCACAGAGATGACCTTGGAGAAGGTAGATGGAGACGGTTAGCAAAGCATGAGCTCAGTCTGAGAAGACAAGACAGCATGAAAAAGAAACTTAGTGGCCCTGCTGTGATTCTCTCTGGTATAAGAGAGAAGGAAGGGGAAAGGCTGCCAGGATTTCAAGATTCTGTTGTTGTTATTATTATTAGATTCTGTTATTATTATCTATGTATCAATAGAGTTCCAATATTTCTTGTGGTAGCTGTTTCCTAACCTGGCCTCCTTCAAAGGGCTATCACATGTGGAGACCAGAGTAGCTTTATATACTAGCTGTTGAAGGGAAATGAGACAGTTGTGTCCTTCACTATCTGCATGGTGGCTGTTGGAAAGATGCTACACGAGATAAAGTGTTGTACCATTATTGTAATGGAATGTAGGAATGACCTTGGGAGACTGGGCCCAGAGACGCTGCCTAGGGAACGCTGAGGTAAGAGGCAGCATAGTCCGCAGCTGGATAGTGGGCGGGGCAAGAGGCTCAGAAGGATTCTTCCTAGTTTCTCGGGTTGTAATGGAGATGGGGAGAATTGTACTTTCAGATTTGCAAGATTGATGTCAGCCTTACAAGGTGGACCAGACAGGAAACACGACCAGATGAGCTAATTCTACTTTATTGTAAGGCTACATTAACAGAATCTTGCAAGACTGAAAGTACAATTCTCCCGCCGTCTCCTTTACCCCCGGGAAATTAGTGAGGGTCCTTATGAGCCTCTTGCTCCGTCCGCTTTCCAGCTGTGGGCTATGCTGTCTCTTATCTGACCGTTCCCTAGGCAGCGTCTCAAGGTCATTCCCATGTACCATTACAGTTATTCTCACCTCCCTGATGCAACTAACTCCCTAGCTTGGAGCAGGACTTTCTTGCATCAATATTTACTGAGCCAGAGCAAATCCTTTTCACATGTGACTGCTGGTTTCATGAGGAAAATATGTTTATGGATATTTGGTGAGATTAGAGATGTAATAATTTTATTTTGCTAGATGATAGCAATTGTTTCATCAAGTTTAGTTTGGTTTTATTGTTATTGATTTGCTCAAGCTACCAGTTGCAGATGTGCTGGAGACTTTGTGAGGGGTGGGATAGGTACACAGGGAAGTGAATGTATGTTTACTTCTGATCATCCAGGCTGAAGATGCACTAATGGTTAATTAACTAACAGCTACTGCAAGGAATACTTTACAATTTTGAAACCGTATCACTGGAAGCAGAATTCAGCTGAGTTAGAATTTTAGTTTTTTAAACAAAAATGTTAAAATAATTATGGATGCAAATATATACTAGACAGTGATTGTGTTCAGTTAAACAGATCAAGAGTAGACCTACCAGAAACATTCACAGATAAACCTTGGTTAGCATTAACCTTGATTTGTTCATTTTTGTCATTTAACAAGTCATACAAAAACATGCTAACCATTATTTCAGTCAGTCACTCCTGCCCTGGCCACCTCACAGCTTGACTACTGCAATGCGCTCTACATGGGGCTGCCCTTGAAGACCACCCAGAAGCTTCAGCTGGCCCAGAATGCAGCGGTGTGGGCAGTGATGGGCATACCTCGGTAACACCTTTGCTTTGTGAGCTGCGCTGGTTGCCACTTTGCTTCTAGGTGCGATTCAAGATGCTGGTCACTACCTATACAGCCCTAAATGGCATAGGGCCTGCTTACCTGAGAGACAGCCTGTCTCCCATAGTATCTGCCCAACTGGTTTGATCTGGCAGGGTTGGCACGCTCTGGGTTCCATCAATTAAAGAATGCCACCTATTGTGGCCCTGGAAGCGTGCCTTCCCTGTAGCAGCGCCTGCCCTCAGGAATGAAGTTCCCCCTGAGATTTGAACGGCCCCCACCCTGCTGGTGTTTCGAAGGGGACTGAAGACCTGGCTCTTCACCCAGGCCTTTGGAGAGGATGACTGATGCCTCTTTCTTTCTCTTTCTTTTCTTTTCCTTTTTCTATTCAGTCTGGGTTTATTTTCTTTGCCATCGTTGTTCTGTCTTGTGCTGTTTTGTGTGTTTTTTTCTATTGTTCTTTGTTTTTAAATCTTTTAATGATTGTAAGCTGCCCAGTCAGGCAGCATATACAGTACATTTAATAATAATACATCCTGCAACGATACCTTTAATATTATTAAACAACAACATCTGCCTATCCCAGGTCCTTGGGAAGGAGTCAATAGGTGGACAAAAATGCCAAATCCAGTCTAAACATCTGTCTGACTATGCAATCAACCAAAATAATGTTATTTGATAGGTGATTATACTGTGCAACCATAGGGAAAAGGGGTTAATTCAATAACCATGTAAGCATGTTGTGTGAAGGCACCTAGTGGGTAAGATCTGAGCCATTAAGAAACAACGTAGCTAGCTTAGTAACTAACATTCCATGGTACCGCTGGTACCGGTCCGTGGCCCGGGGATTGGGGACCCCTGCTCTAGCTTCCATCTAATCAACTTACATCTCAACAGGCAGGGAGCTTGACTGGCCATGAGTTCTCCTAACTCCTGTACCAGAGTAAATTGTTTTATAAAGTATTACTTCAATAGCGATTAAGTAGGAACATTTAGGTAAGAAATTCAGGATTGTAAGTGTGAATTTTTCCAAGTGCATGTAGATTCCCATAAGATCTGGGTGTTAGGATTCCAGCACAGATTGACTACAATAAGATGAGAATAATGACATGCTTCAGTAGGTTCTCTAGCATTCATTCTCAACTTTGTGACAGGTTTCCTTATGGCCACATGAACATTTTAAAACTACAGCTCATTTTCCTATAATCTGGAATTATACAGCCTAGGAACAGCATGACATATGTTAGCTGATTTTTTCTGAATGGACATCTGTCTATATGAATCCCTTCCCTCCAATTTCTGCCAGGCAGTTCAGGGTAAGCATAAGACAATCCCCCTCATTCAGATACACACATAAATTATGACCAAAACACAAAATACCCAGGGAATACCCTGAAAAAAATAACAAGATTTTTTAATTGAAGAACAGAATTCCAATTGACAGATTAGAGGGCAAGTTAATACCAGGCTTTCGGACAAAAATTATACTTTTGCCTCCAGAAGCCTTTAAGGTGACATGATGAACCTTAAATAAATTAAGGGGACAGCAGTTCTCTTTTGTCATCGCTGCTTCACTTCATGCTCTTGGCAAAATCTTCGCCTTTCTTGATGGAAGCTTTCAGCTCTGGAACAGCCCCGGCCACCATCTTCTCTTCGAAAGGAGAGATCTTGCCAATACCCAGGTTTTTCTCAATGCCATTTTTCTGAGAGCAGGGGGGAGGAAAATTGAAAATTAGCACACTGTAGCAAGACAAGCACAACTTTTCACTGGAAAATCATTTGCTCCTTTAAATCATAACAGTAGACTGGGAGCTAGAAGACACATAGGCTATTTCCAAGTTTCAAAATGGGCCAAATTAGCTAGTTGAGTCATACTTAAGGGAAGGCTCTTGATAGAAACAGGCTTCAACAATGCAATGAACGGCTGTTAACTAATGCTCTGGTCTGAGCTGTCCCACCATTGCTATTTGACTAG
This sequence comes from Charina bottae, assembly GCA_023362775.1. Lineage (NCBI taxonomy): Eukaryota > Metazoa > Chordata > Lepidosauria > Squamata > Charinaidae > Charina > Charina bottae. The sequence continues at coordinate 99,255,866 of JALMGJ010000001.1, read as the reverse complement.
ACTCTTATGCTCTCAAGTGATTTATTGTCCGTTGTGTACATTGCACACTGGGTAATTGCCTTGGAGCTATTACAGCTCCAACTCATCGCACACTTACCCTACATAGGCTACCAATTAGTGTGCTGAGTTCAATTTACTAGTGCTAATATGGACTTTAGAAGCTTGATTAGCCAAGGGCCTGGTTGACAGAAGACTGCCTTTGCAAATCAAGGGACCTCGTGTTAAAGGACATAACCTCAGACATTACCAAAGATCATTTGTTACTGACCATTGTTACAGGGCCCTAGTCAGAACTTAGGGCTTGACTATCTTAAATCCCATCAATCACAATCAAAGAACCTGAGTCTACTCCAGCAGAAACAAAAAACCCACTTTTCCCAAGAAGGACATTTCAGGCATTTACTATTTATAGTAAGCTCTACAGACTGAGGTTTTAATGATTGTTTACAATTAGACCACCTCTGAGTCCCACCAATAGTACACATACTAGTTGAAAACCACAGATCTAAGGGATCATTCCTCCTGTTACAATCCTGTTCAGATTTGTAGGAGGCCCAACATTGTCAGAAACCCATCTTCCTGCCATGCCAGAAGGCTTCCTCCTACACTGATCCCAAGTTATCAAACTCATCCTCTTGGAACTGTGTGTGAATCCCACTCTCTGCATTTCTCTTTTTTGCCAGGCTTTTAACAGTTCAATTATTTTAGTATCAATTTTAATTATTCTTTTAATTTTATATATTTTTATTGCTAATTATTCTAATACCACGGACTGCCAGAAGAACAAACAAATCAGTTTTAGAAGAAATACAACCAAAATGTTCACTAGAGGCGAGGATAACTAGGCTTAGACTCTCATTCTTTGGGCACATTGTCAGGAAAGACCGATCGCTTGAAAAGGACATCATGTTTGGTAAAGTCGAGGGCCAGCGGAAAAGAGGAAGACCTTCAACGCAATGGATTGACACAATTACTGCAACAATGGATGCAAACATTGGAGCAGTCAGGCAATTGGCGCAAGACCATTTAGCATTTTGTTCTATTATACATAGGGTCGCCATGAGTTGTAAACGACTCGACGGGCAACTAACAACAATTATTCTGAGAACTCTGCAGAATAGGAAGGCAGGGTAGAAATCAAATAAACACTTTTTGGGTGCCCTTTTAAACCAAATGCAAATAACAAATATCAGGCAAGACAGCTCCACAGCAGCCCACACACTGAAAATCTATTCCTGTGGAATAGTAACAGGCATATTTCCTGTGTTATTTAAGAACTCACTTTGAATGTTATCTATTTAAAAATGTCTGGTATAATCTACTTTATGATTAATTTTACTATATGGGACTACCGTCCTGTTTTGCTATTTCTTTGATTGCTGATTGATAGCTAAGACTGCTTTCATTAATTTATATACCACTGGAAGTATTTTTTCCTAAAACACAAAACGATTAAACAATTACTTCACTAGAAGGCTATCATACATAAAGTAAATTAAATTAAGAATTGCCCAGATTATGTACCCCAAGTAGCAGAGGTGTTGAAAAGTACGGGCATTCTGTTTCCTCTGATCGGACGAAGGAGCACTCAATGACCCCCTCTTTCCCATTCACAGCATCTAGGACCGAGAAGACAAACCGGGCACCAGCATAGGCCATGGACAATGTAGCTGATCCTGTTGGAGCAAAAGAAGAGGATTCAAAGGAGTGCAAATATTGGTTTTTGTACTATCAAGGGCAATAAGGAAATGCTTCTGTGGTGAACAATGGAGTCTCCCATAGCTTTTCCCAATATAAATCCAGTAGAAATACAGTAGATTCAGTTAAATCACCTATTATATATCCAGGTGGTAAAATGCTCTCATTAGTTTGACTAAGAGTCAATGTAGCCCATACAAGAGTGAGTTATGTCCATCCTGCCACCAACTAGCCTATTCCAATAGTCTCAATCGCCCATCTATATTATGGGGACAATGAGGCTGATCCATCACAGAGAATTACTTGAGATTTCAACACACAAATCTAGGTGGGTGGTGGTGGTAGAGGGGGGGGGATTGGCTAGCAAGATTGTGTTTATCTTCTTGGCTAAGAGATAAATAACTTTTTGGCTCCTTCCCTTCCTGAACAGTTTCAAATAAAGACTGTAATAATGTTTCATACATTTTATCTTTGTATTTTTCCTTCTCCTTTCCCGTTTCTTTCCTACTATGTTTAGCTTGTAACCTTGAAGGCAGAGACTGTCTTGTTTTTAATCCATGTACAGTGTTAAACATCAGAAACTTCACAAAAGGGAGCAAAAGCTAGCGCACAGCTTTCCAAACTGTGCGTCGTGACACTTTAGTGTGTTGCAACACACAGTTTGGTGTGTCACCACACAACCCGGAAGCGGTGGTGTGTAAAGCGGCGGCAGCGGCACACCATCAGCGCTTCCGCGTTTTAGTGGAGGCTGCTGCCACAATGCACGGCGCCGCGGCCACGCACCACCACCACCCCGCGCCGCCGCCGTGCACGCCCCTGCGCCACCGTTGGTGTGTCGCCAACGGCGGCAGATTGAAAAGCTCTGAGCTAGCGGGAGGCCGCTTCCCAAAGACCAGCGTATTATCTAGAAAAGTAGCAGCAGGCAACTTGCTTCTCCATTACCCATCAAAACTAGTCCTTGGCTCTAATTGTCAGTTGCCCTGAAAACCGAAGAAATACAGAGAAATACGCCCTTGCTCCCATTATCCGCAGAGGGCTTTTGTCAGCCTCCCCCAGGGTTGCGGTGGGACAGGAAGAATCTAATTAGCAAAGCCCTAAGAAATCAAGGGCATGAAAGCTTAATCCAACTGAAGCAGCACAGCTAAAAACAGCACTAACCTTTTATACTGAAATAATCAACAGGTAATGACTGGCAGTGTGTGTGGGTGGGCAATGGAGATTCAAGGCAGGGATCCATTTGCAACATGAAAGAAATAGTAGGCCTCATTCAGGGATGCAAGTTGCCCTTGTTGCCCTTGTTACTCATGGTTTCAGTTGATAAACAGAGATCAGATCACGGTACACATGTAGAAAGTTTTGTGTATCTGTGGTTCTGGCCTTGCTTTTTGTTACTTGACAAAGAAACAAAATGAGAGATGGGCTTTTGTGTACGCATTAAGTAAGTTTTTAAGGATTAAGTTGCCTGTACAATATATTTGCTGAGATCTCAATGGATCAGGCCAGTGAGGCTCTTTGTAGCCTCTGAAGCTTCCAACTATAGCGCCTACAAGAGGACTTCCCCACCCATGAACCCAATGCTGTCACTGAGGAAGCAGCATTAGCATCCAGCAGCACAATCAAGAGGCCAGAGATTATAAAAGAGCCAGGGGAGCAAAGAAGTCATTTTATTTTATTTCATTATTTGTGCATTATGTCTATTTCTATGTCAAATTCATGACTCTGGACAGTTAATCATTGAAAACATCATAAAAACATAAAACAATAAAAGCAACGTACACATTGAATAAAATGCAGCCGAGGTAAAAACCACAACCATTGCACAGGCTCAGGCACACATCCGAATCCCCAGGCCCAGCAACAGGGAGCAAGTGGGTTAACCCCTTCCATCACCAGCCAAGCAAGTTACTCTGAAGAAGGTAGCCAGTGCACGAGAAGGCCACAGGGAGCCTTGAGACCAGGCTGACCCAGGAGATCACAAATGAGGCACAAATCCATTGTGCAGACAACCTTTATGAGAGGAAGGTGGAGAAAGTGCTCATGCAAGGAAGAGGATGACCGTAGCTATGGAACCTAAACCCCTAATTTCTCATTATTAAGGCCTCATTTGGTTAGTTGCAGTTTCATGTCAGAACAGGCCACCTGCACTACAAACAATCCAATGGAGGGAAAAAACCCCACAAACTAACCTGCGCCTGCTTTTGCTTTGACAACTTCAGTTCCGGCTTCCTGAATCCTTCCAGTGAGGGCTACCAGCTGATCCTCAGGAAAGTCCACCTTCGGCGTGCACTGCAATACAAGGGACACAGGAAAAGGGACAAGGTTTATCTCTAAGGCTCTTATCTCTACCATATGATTGGGTTTTGTATTACTGGGTTTTGAATAGGAACTTTCAACAGAAAACTGAAGCTTCTTTCTTGATCCCTCAGTGATACACCAATCAGGAATCAGATCTGCATTAGCTCATATTGCAGACCCAACCTTCAAGTCAGCATTCATATCATTTTGTGCCAGCAGCACAGGATTCTATCAGGAAAAGGAAACTGGAGCCCTAATCTTCTACTTCCCCATATCTCAATTTTCCTCCACCAACTCTCCAGAACAAAGCAGCTGAGAGGCTCATCCTAAATGGATGGTTGTTTGATTGCAGACTAGGGAGTGTGGGGTTTGTTTATACACAGTAGCTTGCCCTGCCAGTGTTGGTGGGGGTATGGTTTTCTCCTTGGTAGTTCCTTATTAGGGTATTGTTTTCTGCTTGATTTTTTGCCTGGTGTCCCTGCTTATCTGGGTGTAGGCTGCTAGAAAGGATGTGTCCTGATCTTCTTGTTTCCTTCTTAGTTTTTTAATTGTCTCTTTTGAATGGTGTGTAAATGTGCTTTCTCTCTATGTGTCTATTGATGGCTGATTTGTCTGAATGCCAAGCTTCTAGGAATTCCCTAGCAGGGCAAGTTACTGTATATAAACAGGAAGCAAACCCCACACTCCCTAGTACTGATTATGTTACCTAGCCGGGTAATGATATGTGTGCAATCAAACGACCAAGCTCAGAGAGCACCAAGGCCTCCACAGTTCAACCCTGAGCTAGATATATTCTCTTCTATTGGTACGTGATTGCTAGGAATAATACAGTGCATTCAGAAAGTATTCAGACCCCCTTCACTTTTTTCAATTTTGTTATGTTGCAGCCTGATACTACAATCGTTCAAATTCATGTTTTGCCACAGTAATCTATGCTCAGTGCCCCATAATGAGAAAGTGAAAACAGAATTTCAGAAATGTCTGTAAATTTATCAAAAAGGAGAAACTGAAATACCACATGTACATAAGTATTCAGACCCTTTACTCAGTACTTTGTTGAAGCACCTTTGGCAGCAATTACAGCCTCGAGTCTTTTCCGGTATGACGCGACAAGCTTTGCACACCTGGATTGGGGGATTTTCTGCCATTCTTCTTTGCAAATCCTCTCAAGCTCAATCAGGTTGGATGGGGACTGTCGGTGGACAGCCATTTTCAGGTCTCTCCAGAGAAGTTCAATAGGGTTCAAGTCAGGGCTCTGGCTGGGCCACTCTAGGACATTCACAGAGTTGTCCCTAAGCCATTCCTGTGTTGTCTTGGCTGTGTGCTTAGGATCATTGTCATGTTGGAAGGTGAACCTTCGGCCCAGTCTGAGGTCCTGAGCGCTGTGGGACAGGTTTTCGTTGAGGATATCTCTGTACTTTGCTCCATTCAGCTTTCCCTAAACCCTCACCAGTCTCCCAGTCCCTGCTGCTGAAAAACACCCCCACAGCATGATGCTGCCACCACCATGCTTCACTGTTGGGATGGTATTGGGCAGGTGATGAGCGGTGCCTGGTTTCCTCCAGACATAACATTTAGAATTGAGGCCAAACAGTTCAATCTTGATTTCATCAGACCAGAGAATCTTGTTCCTCACAGTCAGAGTCCTTCAGGTGCTTTTTTGCAAACTCCAAGCGGGCTTTCATGTGTTTTGCACTGAGGACAGGCTTCCGTCTAGCCACTCTGCCATAAAGCCCAGATCGGTGGAGGGCTGCAGTGATGGCTGTCCTTCTGGAACTTTGCCACATCTCCACACAGGCTCTCTGGAGCTCAGTCAGAGTGACCATCGAGTTCTTGGTCACCTCTCTTACTAAGGCTCTTCTCCCCCGATTGCTCAGTTTGGCCAGGCAACCAGCTCTTGGAAGGGTCCTGGTTGTGCCAAACTCCTTCCATTTGAGAATTATGGAGGCCACTGTGCTCTTGGGAACCTTCAGTGCAGCAGAAATTTTTTTGTAGCTGTCCCCAGATCTGTGCCTTGCAATAATCCAGTCTCTGAGCTCTGCAGGCAGTTCCTTTGACCTCATGGCTTTTGCTCTGATACAGTATGCATTGTCCGCTGTGAGGCCTTCTATTAGAGGTGTGTGCCTTTCCAAATCATGTCCAATCAATTTAATTTACCACAGGTGGATTCCAATCAAGGTGTAGGAACAGCTCAGCAACGAGCAAGAGAAATGGGAGGCGCCTGAGCTAAATTTCAAGTGTTGTTGCAAAGCGTCTGAATACTTACATACATGTGGTATTTCAGTTTCTCCTTTTTGATACATTTACAGACATTTCTGAAATTCTGTTTTCACTTTGTCATTATGGGGTACTGAGTGTAGATTACTGAGGCAAAACATGAATTTGAACGATTGCAGTATCAGGCTGCAACATAACAAAATTGAAAAAAGTGAAGGGGGTCTGAATACTTTCTGAATGCACTGTATATGTCCCTCCTTCAACAGCACCCTGGATGGAGAGGTTGAAAAAATGGTAGCTGGATTATTTCTTTGCTCAGGCAACATCCATGCTGATTTCAGCGCTATAAACATAATCCAACATGTTATTTCATCCAAGCCAGGAAATGCAACCATCTATGAAAAACCTTTTCCCACCTGTAGTAAAGTGAGAATCCATAATTCAGGTTGTGACATTATCATTATCATTATTATTTAAATGTATATGCCGCCCAACTCCCAGCAACTCTGGGCGGTTTACAATTGTTAAAAATATTTAAGAACAGAAATCAATTTAAAAAATACAAAAAAAAAAAAAACCCAGCACAAGACAGAACAATGATGGTGAAGAAAACAAACCAAGAGAGGAAGGGCGTCAATCCAAAAAGAAGGAAGGGCATCAATCATCTTCGTCAAAGGCCTGGGTGAAAAGCCAGGACTTTATGGCACTTTGGAATAGCAGTAGGGTGGGAGCCATTTGAATTTCGAGGGGAACCTCATTCCAGAGGGCAGGCATTGCTACAGAGAAGGCACGCTACTGGGGTCCCAACAGATGGCGTTGTTTAATTGATGGAACCCGGAGTGTGTCAACCCTGCTAGACTGAACTAGTTGGGCAGATACTATGGGAGACAGGTGGTCCCTCAAGTAACCAGGCCCTATGCCATGTAGGGCTTTATAGGTGGTGACCAGCACCTTGAATCGCACTCGGAAACAAACTGGCAACCAGTGCAGCTTGTGAAGCAGAGGTGTTACATGGGCATACCAAGGCATGCCCATCACTGCCCACACTGCCTCATTCTGGACCAGTGGGTCTTCAAGGGCAGCTCCATGTAGAGCACATTGCAGCAGTCAAGCCGTGACCAGGGCATGAGTGACTGTCTGAAGGGCTCCCCGATCTAGGAAAGGGTGCAACTGGCACACTAGATGGGGCAAAAGCCTTCCTGGCCACAGCTGCCACCTGCTCATTCAGCAGCTGAGAGTCCAGGAGGACCCCCAAATTGCACACCATCCTTGAATGGGGAAGCGCAACTCCATCCAAGACCAAAGTTGGATCTGGGCAGTCCCAACACCCACAGCCATTCAGTTTTGGTAGGATTGAGTCAGGGACGGTTCCTCCCCATCCAAACCTGCACAGCCTTCAGGCACTGGGACAGAACCTCGACAGCCTCACATGGTTGGCCCAGAGTTGAAAGATTTAATTATATGTAAAACCTTAAAATTAGGCTACCTTCACATGTTCTAACACAGAGCTGCACTTGACAAGTAGTTGAAAGCAGAGACCAGCTTCTTCCCACATCTCTGAATTTTCAATCAAATCCAAATTATTTTATGGGTCCTGCAGTTCTACATAGTGACGTGAATTTTGAATGCTCCCCTTATGACCCAGAACTTCTCCAAACAATGTTATTTTATCACACACCTGTGAGATTAGGGGGATGATGGTCTTCCCCGCATGGCCACCGATCACAGGAACATTGACACGAGCCGGATCCAAGCCCTGTGGAAAAGGCAACTTTCAGCATATATTGGGAACTCAGCTCTGCAACAAGCTGGGTGGATCACAGGCGAGCACAATGTGCATAATTCAGCAGTAAAACTTCCCACTCCCCGCAAAACAGAAAAGTTGAAAAAATGAAACATGTTGGGATGAGGTTCATAGTTTAAAAATCTCCCTTTCAGTTTATTGTCAGAGAAAGCGGAGCTCAAACACTTCTACTGTTTAGCTTCTCAGTTCCAACTGTGTCCTTACCTAGAAATTTTCTAAATTTAAGAACATGCAGCTTGTTACGAGGGCCGTACCAGGGCTTTGCATGTCACGCTGAGGGCTGCGCTTCGCTTAAGCCAGGCGCTTAATGGTAAAATGGGTGCCTTAAGCCTCTTTTCACTGTAAACTTCAATATCCCCAAACTAAACAAAAATGGCTAACGTTGTGGCCCCACTGACTCCGGGGAGCTGTAGGGACACAAATGAGATGCTAGTGGGCCTCAGGCAAACTCAGGTGATGCTTCTTGCACCTCTGCTCTAAACTATAAAAAAAACCTGGACAGGCAGGCTGCACTAAGCCAGGCTGTTTCTATGATCTGCGACAGGAAGAAATGACACATTTGCAATCTACTTAGGATATTTTAGAAGGATTCTAGCCATGTAAGAGCCAGTTTGTGTAGTGGTGAAGGCACCAGGCTAGAAACCGGGAGACTGTCCTGCCTTAGGCACAAAGCCAGCTGGGTGACCTTGGGCCAGTCACTCTCTCAGCCCTAGGAAGGAGGCAATGGCAAACCACTTCTGAAAAACCTTCCAAGAAAACTGCAGGGACTCGTCCAGGCAGTCTCCCAGAATCGGACATGATTGAATGGGGGGGGGGGGGAAAGCTGTGTAATACCAAAAGAGAGATGAAGTCTTGTTTCATAGCTGGGCATCTCTGCGACAATTTACCAGATCCAAATGTGGTCAGAGAGCAGAGCAGAGATTCTTTGGCTATCTCTTCTTTATGTCCTGACAGCAGACTAATAACGCAGCCTAATTCTGGAAATGATTGGCATGCAGCCAAACCAAAAGGAGTAAATCAAAACCACGTCATGGGACGCCTGTTTATGATCCCAGCAACCTAATGCCAAGGTGACAAGAGGACATACTGTCCTGCACAAGCAGATAGATGTGGTTTGTAGTTGGCCAGAAACCAGTTTTTCATGGCTTGGCTTGGCTTTTGAGGGGACGATAGGTCATCTACCGCTTACTAAGCCTTTTTAGCTAGCAAGCGAGATCCCAGAGTAACAACTATTAGCCTCCTTCACAATTTGTTAGTCATGGAATAAAAATAATGCCAGGAACTAGAAAGATTAAGCTTGTACCAGGGGTCAGCAATAATTTTAGATGGCACCCACTACCTGAAAAGATTCCCGATCTATATCATTCCAATTACGGGGTAGAGTCAGGGTGTTGAACACTGACCTATCAAACCACACCCACTGGCAAGGTGTTTACCACCCATTCACAGTGTGGAATCCTAAAGTATAAGCAAGCAATGTCCTTGACATGCTGAGAACGTTAGCATTTAATGTTTACCAGCATTGTAGGATTTAGTTCCTTGTAGAAGCTAAAAGCCTAAGCACAAGCAATGCCCCATGAAGATCAAAGAGTGGAAAGGGGTTTATTCTTTGCCTTAGTTCATATGCAATATGCCAGAATGGTAATGAATTCTGATCCTTGATCACATTGGTGGACCAAACAGGCATGGTCAAGCGATCAATGGGAGAAACTAAAATATGCAGAGAAACTCAGTAGCAAGACAAAATTTACCATGGTCCCACCACTGAGATACCCCTAATCTGCTCTGCATAGTTCCTGATTCCTCCAGAGGTGGTTTGGGAGATCACATGGAAATGTACTAATTGGTTCCCAGACTAATAGTCTCCTGAATCTTTATGTAAACAGCCAGCTGCAAGCTTTTCCACTATCAGTGAAAAGACCCACCTCCTTACCAGTCATAGGAAGTCTGTTAATTAGAAAATAAGAAAAGCAAAGCTGTGCCCTAATATATACAGGGATAAAGTGGCTCTAAAGGGGAAAGAGTTCAATTGCTGGAATTTTTCTAACTCTATCCCTTTCTTCTCAATTTTCTCTATTTTAGCAAGAGAATTCTATGATAGTCATGCTTGGAAAAATAAATTTTTTCCAAGCATGGAAAAAGGATAGAAAAAAGAATCCATTTCAGCAGAAAATGTTGTTTTGCTGCAAGAATGACACCATTTAAATGCAACCCACTGACTCTACCAACATACCTTCAATTCAGCTACAAAAGTATTTGCTCTCACAATGTCCAGAGTTGTGACACCAAAAATTCTGTTAGGATTATATACCCCATGTTTCTTAAAAATCTCAGAAGTAATTGGGATGGTGGAATTGACCTGAAAATGAAAAGTATAGTTTATTGCCTCAATTTTAGATCAAAAACAAACAAAAAGAATGTATCTTAATCGTCTGGTGCAGCGGTCCCCAACCTTTTTGGCACCAGGGACCAGTCGTGGAAGACAATTTTTCCACGGACCGGGGTGGTGGTGATGGTTTGCAGGCGGGAGCCAATCGCGCGCACTAGGGGGCAGGGTCTGCAGGTAGAAGCCAATTGCGTGCACCGGGGGACAGGGTGTGCAGGCGGGAGCCAATTGCGCACACCGGGGGGCAGGGTTTGCAGGCGGGAGCCCCGTGGCCCACTTCCTAACAGGCCACGGCCCACAGGTTGGGGACCCCTGCTCTAGTGTTTTAAGTTCACTTGAAACAGCTCCTACTCAAAATGTTTTAAAATAGAATTTCAAGTTTATGTAATATTTAATATTATCTTGAAGGTAAGATGGTATCTGAAGTGCATAAAACAATATTTGCTAGATCAGATCCATCTTTATTCAATTCCAGCACCCTTTCCTATAAAGTAGAAGTCACAAGGAGGACAAAGTGATCCTCACCAACTGTTTGAGTAGCACAGCACATGCGTATCGAATTCCTTGCATATATCCTGAGTAACAGTTCTACATAAACCCGTCTACCTCCATTAGTATCTGTTAAAAAAGGTAAAGGTACCCCCCGCACATTTGTGCAGTCGTGTCCGACTCTAGGAGCCGGTGTTCATCTCCGTTTGTTAGCCAAAGAGCCAGCGTTGTCCGAAGACGCTTCAATGGTCATGTGGCCGCATGACACGCGCGGAACGCTGTTACCTACCCACCGAAGTGGTACCTATTAATCTACTTGCATTTGCATGCTTTCGAATTGCTAGGTTGGCAAGAGCTGGAGCTAGTGCAGGAGCTCACTCTGCACGCAGGGCTAGGGATTCGAACCTCCGAACTTGCAATCTTCTCTTAACAAACAATTCAACCATTGCCCGTCATCCCGTTCTGTGGCAGGGGATGTCACAAAGGAAGTAGTCTGCGATTCTATTCGGAATCTGACTGAACATGGAGGTGATGGAAATCTATGCTTATGGCTCTCTTGGAAACATGGGGACTCGGTGTTTAGCGCTGAGTAGGCCATTTTGTTACTGCCAGATCTAGTCCAATAGAGGATGTGCTGAAAATGGCAGCAATGTGTCTAATTTTCCTAGTATAAGACCTAGAGCATAGCTTTCCAAACTGTGTATCGCGACACCTTAGTGTGTTGTGAAGCAGCGGCGCACCATCAGCGCTTCCGTGTTTTAGCGAGGCCACCGTGCAAGCCGCCGCCGCAAGCCCCCCCACGCCGCTGCCATGCACGCCCCCGCCCGCACCACCACCAGTGTGTCGACAATGGTGGCAGTTTGGAAAGCACTGACCTTGGGGTACAAACATGACACATTCCACCCGAGAAGGTGGAGTGGGGCAAGGAAATGTGGATGTCACATCACAAAATATGTTAAGTTCTACTAAACCTGGCTGGAGCAAGTAAAGCAGATATAATTTGGAGAAACCATCTATAAACTTAGTCTGGCCAATAGATTCCCATGTTATTGACAGAAAACATGTTTTACAATCCAGGCCATAGAATCTGTAAACATAACTAGGATCAGGTGGCCTAGAGGAGTATAACCAATTAATATTATTCAAAAGTACAGATGGTTTCAGCCTGTTCCTCCTCCCATCCATTCACACAGCACATAATCATGGGAGGCTGCATATCAGGACTCTTGGCTTCTGTCACAAGAAATTTTGGATGTGAAAAGTTCCAATTTCCTTTCCGCTCTGCTTGCAGCCAGAGGCAACACACTCATTCACAAACAAGAATGACTTATGCGAAGCCATTTCAGCCAACCACAACATACTTGCATGGTATTTCTCAAAGAATATGGCTGGATTTTGCTTACCGGATTTGCAATAATACAGATAAGAGCTTCAGGGCAGTGCTGAGCACAAGCAGCTGCCAAGTTAGCAACGATGGTAGCATTTGTATTGAAAAGGTCATCACGAGTCATCCCTGTATATCAGCATAAAGGATTTGTTAGCAGTGTTCTGCACCCCATCCAGATCATACTTGACAGATACGTTAACAAAATTTACTATCCATGCCCCCTCTATATTCTCCAGCATACAGCCAGAATTGCCCCAAGAAAAGCTGATTCATCTCTGTCTACAACATCCTTCAAGGTATTCTGGTCCCCAGCAGCCATCTGAATAGCAGGGGTAAAAAACACTTTACAGCAGTGATAAAAGACTAACAAATATCCCTTTGGAGACAGCCACAACTTATGCTTGTTTTTGGCACTCTTGATTGCAACATCACATTTAACTTCAGAGGAGCTCCGAGTGCTTTTGTACCACAGCAGAATGGTGGGACAAGCCATCATTCTTCTTCCCATCTCCACCCTCAGCTGGGTGTCACTTCTAAAACCAAGTGCAAGGTCAGAAATCTCCCTATCTTTCTTCATGCCTAGAAAGGAGGTCTCTGACTTTTCCCCAGGTTTTGAAGAAGGATGGGCAATCTCATCAGAATTTTTTTTAGTATTTGGCAGCAGCAAACTGTTAAGTGTATTTGAGGACATTTGAAGTTGATTATCAAAAATTTCATGAAGGATCAACCAGTTCATACTGCAAAAAATTGACCCTATGTACAACGCTCTCAAGAGTCACATGGAGCCAGTAAAAAGCACAGCAATAGAGCTATGTTCACCAATGGGCAAAAAATAAATGAATGGTTCCAAGGAAACTCAGGCTAATGCCTCCTAAAATGACTCTAGCCTACTTATAATCCTTATAGAGCTGTATTGTAGAGATAGGAAGTACTGTGGATTCACAGGAAGTAATATAATGCCAGCAATGTTGGACAAAGGAACAAAATAAAGGGAAGTCTGCTACAAGATGGAAGAGGGGAAATCTTTCAGGTGGGTTAAATAAAATAGTCTTTCGAAGAGCAAGGAAGGAATTGACAAAATATTGCAAGCTGCTTTTAATTCACAGGACAGCACATATTAAGATTTACTCTAACTTCACTGAATACTTTTATAACGGATACACAAATACCCCAACAACCACATACAAGGAATATTTATTTATGTATTTGTTAAACTTCTCGGCCGCCCAACTCGTATATGACGACTCTGGGCAGTTTACAATAATAAAAATCACATTTTAAAAACACAACAAACATATAAATATATATAAATATAAGTATAAAATACATATATAAAATATAAATACAAGATGGCAGCATAGATAGATACAAGCTATCCTTGTCCTATTCTGCAGGCCTAATACTGACAAATCTTAACACCCACTGCAGCTAGACGATCTCTGCAATAACCCCATGTGACCTGGATCTCCTTAAAATCTCTCCAACTACAACTTACCAGGCTTTCTGGGGACTCCAGCTGGGATTACTACAACTTCACTGCCCTTTAGGCATTCTGGCAACTGCTCCGGTCCTAGGAAACCTAAAGCAATGAAACAGGCAGCCATATTTATAACATTCGGTTGGCTGAGAATTCACTAAAGACGTTAATATAGTGAAAAACTGTTTTGCTTAGATTTGTGTCTGGGATACCAAATTTGACATCAATACCCAAGAATCTGAACATTTTAAAAGTGATTTCCCTAACCTGTGTTCAATGGTATTATGATAAACTGTTACTTACAGAACAGATATAGCCAGATTAGGATTTTGTGGAGCACATTAGATAAACAAGTAAAATATTTTATTTATCAAATTTTGCCACTGCCCATCTCCCCCCCCCAAGGGGGGACTCTGGGCGGTTTACAATAAAAATTTATTTAAAAGATGTAAGGAGTATGTATAATGAGGAGTTAGCATAATGCCAAAACTGATTCACATCCAAGAAATATGTTCAAGCAGAGATAAATAAATTTCTAAGCTGGACAGGACAGGTTCGGACTGAACCAGTAAAAACTCTGATAAACAGAAATCAGAGAGAAAACAGAAGCAAAAGCGACAGAGGCCATGTAAATGGAAGAGGGGACTACTGTATGCATGAGGTACTTAATTCTTATATTAACCATAAATTTAGCTTTAGAGCCAAATAATGCCATTAACTATTTTTACATAGACTGGGCTAGTTTTCACATTGTTAAGGACAGGCGAATACTCCTGGGCTCCAATTGCTTTAGAACCCTGGATTCTGTTCCATCGGTGCTTGTTCAGGACCAAATTTAATGGGACTTAAGCCCCAATAAAGGTAATCTAAACTGTAGTTTTCATGTAAGAGCAGATCTCCTCCTGCCCTGAATTGTAGGATGCAGGGGAAGCTCATTTTAGATTAACAGGTGAGGAATTTTTTTCCCTGTCAGTGGCTGCATGCCAGGATTAGAGAGGGCCAATCTCTTTTCCTCACTGCCCATGGGTGGCCAAGAGGGATATATTGTTTTAAAGGCAGATCTGATCCGATTGCCTGTGGAAGCTTTTGAACTCAGGCAAACTCACACAACTGGTCAATCCACGATTGAGATTCTGACTACTCACATAACAACTAGTTCTGGGATTGAAATGCCTATCAATTGGCAGCTTTCAATATAGCAACAGTACCCACTAAATAGGTTCTCTGAATTAGTGGTGCACAAGGAAGTTATAAAAACAAAGCAACACATCCAAAGTGTGCAGGCATCTCTTACCTTTCACTTCAGCTCTTGTCTCGATGTGGCTGAGGTCAGCTGCAACACCAGGCGTGTGTGCAATATCATAGAGATTCAGCTGACTGACTAAGGGGCTGTTCTTCAGCAAGAGGGAGAGAGGCTGGCCAATTCCACCAGAAGCACCAAGTACAGCCACTTTAGCATTATTCTGAATAGGACAAAAAAAAAAAAATAAGAAACATGAACGGAGATCCAATTGTGCTTACTAGAAATGTTTGTAAGTAGGAAGCTTCTTAATCTTTTACATCGTCATTGTGCCCTGTATTGCAGTTCAGGCATTCATCTGTTGACTTTTGGAAGGGTTGTAAAGTGTTCTAACAGTCTGACTGATTAGATACCAAACCTCAGAAGACAGATTCATGTAGAAATGGGTGAAATATGGCAACAGCAAAAAAAAAAGAAAAAAAAAGAAAGGAATCTCTGGCTGCAGTTTTAGGCACAGTATTAGGTAACTCAAGCAGAGCAGCATATAATGCAGCGATTCTCACAGCGTGGTGTGTGGACATCTACCAGACGGGTCTGCTACAGCCTCCCCACTTTAATTGGTCTGAATCTGCTCTCAGAAGCCCCACCTGCCTGCCTTCACCAACAGCCAGATGGTCAAGAAGCTTGCTGAGGGGAGGCGTGGCTGAGGCCAGCTGATTGTTGGTGAAAGCAGGGAGACCCAGCAGAGCTGGCTCTTTTCTGGCCAGGTGATTGTCAGTGCATGTGTAGAAGCCTCTGAGAATCCACTGGTCAGAGTCTGCTCATAACCTTAGTCCTGCCTCCGTGTGCATTAAGGAGCAGCTGGCCAGACCAAAGCCTGTTTGTTGCCTCAAGTATTGAAGAAATACTTACTTTTGGTAAAAAAATTAGTTAAAGAAAGCATTTTAAAACTGAGGAAATGGGAAGGTATGCACAATGCAATAATTATTTTGTTTGCTGAAAAACATGAAGTCCCATGCTTATACAGATAACAATGTAAGGAGTGGCTCATTGTTTAACTGGATGATTAGTGCATTTTTCTGAATATGTATGTAATGGTCAATGATTATAGAAAGTTTAAGAAACACTGATAAAACAACTAAAGAAATCTTTGTTCTTCTTTCGATCACACCTCTTCCCCTATCAACTCTAAATAAGGTTTAAGCATAATGGTGTGTCTTTATTTAAATTCTTCCTTCTATAATCATGTGCTGTTGCCCCTAGTAATTTTTTTCACTATTTTAGTTTGTAGACAGTTGGGAACAAACAGCATATACACCAATGATTCCTAATCTTTGGGGGTGGTGTGCACTAAAAACTTAATTCATAGTTGCTGTCTACTACCTCAGTTTATAATTGTTAGAGTTTCATTTCCAGGCAGGTGACATATTTCTTAATATTTATTTTTCAAATTTATATAGCCGCCCATCTCACAAACAAGTGACTCTAATATAGCAGTAGATTGAAGCCATCCGTTTTCTGAGAATGTTGCTGAGGTCTGTGAGAGGCCTAGTACATCTGATTATGTGCCACCCAGCGAGTGTTGACCCTTAGAGACCACATAGACAGACTTTCTCTGGGATGATCTGTTCTCAACTGAGTCTTCAGATTTTCCAACAGTGCACCCATTATCACGGTAATCAAGTCCATCCATCATCTTGCTGCTGGTCATCTTTTTCCTTCCAACTTTCTCAGCATTATGGACTTCTCAAGGGAGCTGGTTTTTGCATAATGTGTCCAAAATGTTAGTTTGAGCCTGGTCATTTGTGATTGATTTGTTCTATGATCCACTGTTCGTTTTCTTGGCTATCCATTATATTCTCAAAAGTTTTCTCCAACACCCGAGTTCAAAGGCATCAACACTCTTTGCTTCATATTTATTTTTTAATTTAAAAAAAATCTAAAGTCATATAACCAGATTGATCAGTAAGCTTGTCAAGCCCTAAAGGGTGGGGGCATTGGCTAGAATGTATGCTATGGCATGATATCAAAACTAATAAACATTCAACATCAGAGTCTTCACCTTAAAAAAAAAGTACTTTTTGGTTCATATTCATCTTACCTGTATTAAGAACTAAGAAACAATGAAATGCTCAACTCTGATGTTTTAGATCTCCTAAATGTAGAAATCCATTGTCTTCTGAAGCAATATAGTGTGGTAACATTAACTCGTATAAATCCAAGCACAAACATAACATCAGCAACTTTTTGGAAAGATCTAAATACTTGCTGGAATTGAGCAATAAATCCTTATCCTCCATTTAAAATGGCTTTCCCTAATCTGCTGCCCTCCAGCTGTGCTAAGAATTTCCAACAAACATTACCAATAGCTATATTGCAGTCCTAAACCAGGCTAGGGAAAACTATTGAGCTGCCAGCTGCACAACTGGAAGAATACATCAGAAATCATGAGAAATAACATGTTGAAAAAGGAGATTTCCATCCTGTGACCAAGAAAAAAAGTTTAGATACTGGCATTTATGAGAGTTTTTATGGTACACTGCTGATAATGCATTTCTGCTACTACTGCAAATGTGAACTAAACCCTGTGTTGCAATTGTCTAATGGAATGAGGTAAAGAAAGAGGAAAGATTTCCAAGATAACCTTGTGTTCTTCAGCCTGCAGAGACGTCATATTTGGCTTTAAAGTTTTGGTACTTAAGAAATAAGTCAATAAGAACAAGAGGTTCCACAATTCAAATTAACAAATCTTGATAGTACATGTTTTTAGTTTGTATATTCCACCAAAATAGAAGAAAGTACCCTATGATTATTGGAGGTCTCTAGATCTTTTGGGCGTGGTGGTTCAGCGGGTAAGACGCCAGGCTTGTCGATTGGAAGATCGCAAGTTCGGAGGTTCGAATCCCTAGCCTCGCGTGACGGAGTGAGCTCCCGCACTAGCCCCAGCTCTTGCCAACCTAGCAATTCGAAAGCATGCAAATGCAAGTAGATAAATAGGTACCACTTTGGCGGGATGGTAACAGCGTTCCGCATGCATCATGCTGGCCACATGACCGTGGAAGCGTCTTTGGACAACGCTGGCTCTTCGGCTAAAAAACGGAGATGAGCACCGGCCCCTAGAGTCGGACACGACTGCACAAATGTGCGGGGGGAACCTTTACCTTTTTTAGATCTTTTGGACTGAGTCCCAGCCACCTGTCCAAAGTTAGGGAAAAGAGAAGCTGTAGTCTGTGCTGGGAAGCTGCTGGAGCAGGTTACTTCCTTTAACTCCAGCATGAGGAGATATCTAACAGGCAGGATAATCTAGATCAGTGTTTCTCAACCTTGGCAACTTTAAGATATGTGGACTTCAACTCCCAGAATTCCCCAGCCAGCATGGTTGGCTGGGGAATTCTGGGAGTTGAGGTCCACATATCTTAAAGTTGCCAAGGTTGAGAAACACTGATCTAGATAAAAGACAGGAAATCTACAGTCCTCCAGATGTTATTTAGCTGTAACTCCCAGCACCTATAGAAACTCAAGCCAAACAATACCTAGAAAACATATTTAGATATTTATTTCCAATATTTGCATAAGCCAAATTCTAAAACACTAGGCTGTGAGCTGAAATTCAGCATGTTTAGTAACAAATTGCAAGTATAAGTTTTTCTTGCCCTGAAGCCTAGAAAATGTAATACAATTCAAGGCTAATGAAACAGCCGAGTTCAGCAGCAACCAAAGATGAGAGCTCTTCTTTTTTGCTAAAATTTGGTGTATTAGAAAATCCCTGAACATAAATCAGAAAAAATGCATAGCTAACAGTTGTGTAAAATAACAAAGGCTATCCTAAGCAGAAATGGCCAGGAATAATATTGCAAGATATTTACTTAAATAAACTGCAGTGACAGAACTATTCAATAAAGCTCCTTCATGCCAAGGAAAGATTATTTGTGCTATTTCCCATGAGTGAGCTGGGAAAGATAAAGCCAAAATGCCACCTCTTTTCTTCTCTTCCCATATCTTTTGCTCACTTCCATGTTATCCAATGTCACTAGTTATTAGGAATTCTCATAACACATTTCTATAATTTGCCGCAGTCCCCATTTAAATAAAACCCAATTCATCAACACATTTTTGAACTAAGTTAGTCTGCCTTGTCTTTTTATCACAGCTACTTGTTTCCTCCCCCACCCCCATTCTACCTTCTGCCATTTTACACTCAAATTTTACTTACTATTAACCTAAAATTAGTAGAAATGCTTGTGAAATTCATCTCCCTGCCCAATTTTTTTAAAAAAAATTTCTTCAGCTTATAGTGTTAGTTGTTTCTTGGCACATTTCAGTGATTCCTTCAACACCCTTTACTGTACTACATATAGGAAGCTACTCCTACGGCAAACAACTGTTTTTTTCCAAACCTTCAAAATTTACTTTCACTACACAGACAGGAATTTATTTTCTACAGTTGTAAATACATGCATAAGATGAATCAGTGGTAGGCAAAACTAAGATTTCTGGGTGCTCTGGAGCAGACTAGTAAGAATGCCAATCATTTAACAACAGCAAAAATAAAATTACTCCTCCCCTCTAAACTGAAAAGAAACATTAAAAGGAAAAAGCCTGCATGTGTGAAAAGGATCAGGAAAAGGTTTCTAATTGAGACTGTGCCCTGGATTCATTTCTGTTAATTAACACATTCTTGGGCTTTGACTCTTTTACACTATGATTTGGCCGGATTCTGATAAAGATCAATCTCACAAGACAAATTTTTGATTTCCCATTATAAAAAATGAAGGTGCCTTTCACATTTTCTGACCAGATGTTTACACAGATGAACCACAATTCAAAATCCACATGAATGATTGGCCAGGACTATCTTATCAAGAATTTAGCTCTAATTCTAGAACTCCTCTTACTTAGGCAGGAGCAAGACATGAAATTCAATGAGGAATCTCCTACTTCAGGTAAACATCTTGGTTCTGCTCTGCGGCACAACCACCACCTCTTACTTAAATTAAATTCCTATCATAGTCAAATGCATTTTTCCCTTATCAACCTTTGTTTCTCCCGTTCTCACTGTATTGGTAGAGATCACTTTAGACGGGTGTTTTTCAAACTTGGCAACTTTAAGATGGGTGGACTTCAACTCCCAGAATTCCCCAGCCAGTAGGCTGGCTAGGGAATTCTGGGAGTTGAAGTCCACGCATCTTAAAGTTGCCAAGTTTGAAAAACCACTTCTCTTCAAGAAGGCAAACGCTCTAAGTCAAGTTAAATCAATCCTAAGGCCTAAATGGAGAACGCCAGCAAGGGAGTAGATTGCTGGGACTGCCCTGTGGGGCACGTCCAGCCCCGCACATGAACTACAGCCCCGCGATCCCCTCAATGAGGCCGGCCAAGCGGCCGGCCTCCAAGCCCAGCTGGAAGAATGATCCTTGCATTCCGCCCGTTCCGCATCCCCGCGCTCCAGCTACCTGCGAGGTGGTGCCGAACCCTCTACGAAGCGCGGCGCACGCAGACCGGGTAAGTCGGGAGAACATGGTGGGAGACGTCGGCGGAAAAGAGGCAGGACTCGGCGGGCTTTTCTCCTTATCCTCGACGACCTCCAGGCAGCGAGGGCACCGCGAGACTTCCCCAAGTTCTCGCGACAAATCGGCGGCTCGCTCTCGCCGGCCTTTTCTCTCTCTCGGTCTCGCGAGACTTTATTTGGTCATGTCGCGAGCTTCGTTCTCGCCGTTTTTACCCAACAGAAAACCTGTTTTAATTGGTTTTAATGGCTTTTATTTTTTTGTTTTTAATTCTTGTTGTTTTTAATTATGGAGGCCGCCCAGAATCACTTAGGTGAAATGGGCGGCGATCTAAATGGAATAAATGAATAAAATGAACGCTTTCGCTGGTCTTAAGAGTTCGCATGCTCACACCCTATCAAAATGAGAATTTAAAGCACGTTTTAAAAATCTAAAGGGTTGCCTTCTCCCAAAGCTGACGTCCGCCTTTACAATGTTATAACGCTGAAAAAATTGAAGAACCTGCCTAGTTTATTATTGCAAGCTCCACCAGTTCTCGCTACTTTCCTTCCCCAAACTCTCGGGAGCCCGTCCTTGTTCATTTCGTTTTGCTGTCACCGGTTTGCCAATTTATTCTACTTTGCTTAGGCCCCCGTGAATTAACGGTCATTTCAGTTCTGGGGAAAGGTAGCGCCTCAAGCAAGGTGAGGTTAACCGAAAGGAATGTTAATATGCTGTTGTTCAAACTCCACAAGATGAAAACGGAGAAACTTCCCAACTCTCGCGAGAATTGGTTCAATTTTATAGTCGACAAGCGGCTGGAACTGTCGCGACATCTTGCAGCTTCTTCGAGAAAGACGATTTTCTCCTCACCAGCCTCAGGGTTGCGGTTAGCGTCGTGTATCGCGAGAGAAAGCGCGAATACGAAAGCGCGAATACGAAAGCGCGGGTGACGTCATCTCATAGTTGCCACAGAGCATCTCTCCATGGCAACAGGAACTTCATGGACCCGGCGGGAACTCGAAGAAGATAATCGTAGGCGCAGCGATATTTTTCTCCCTTGCAGTTGCCGGTGTCGCCCTGGACGGTAAGGACCTGCGAGCCGAGGACCGATGATAGAGTGGATGCAGTTATAGTAACTGTAATAAACTGTCATAAAGTTCGCTGTTATGAGTAGTAGATTCCATGGTTACCCTAGTAACGGTGGAGAGAAGACACATACCAACTGGAACCACAGTTGTCATGACAATGGATGTCGTGAACCGCACAGGTTGGTGGACGACTCTCTTTTTAATAATGCCTCCGAGTATCGTTGATGTTCCGGTTCTGAATTGAGTTGATCGGTATTTTACATAATTTCTTTTCAATTTTATTTTATGTAAATAAATAAACAAATTTGATAAATAAATATGCTTTAATTTAATCTGCTATATGATTGAGAGAGGACATAGATATCTTTACCTAAATTTACTAATGATATAAAAAAAGGTAAAGGTTCCCCCCGCACATTTGTGCAGTCGTGTCCGACTCTAGGGGCTGGTGCTCATCTCCGTTTGTTAGCCAAAGAGCCAGCATTGTCCGAAGACGCTTCCGCGGTCATGTGGCTGGCATGACGCACGCGGAACGCTGTTACCTACCCACCGAAGTGGTACCTATTCATCTACTTGCATTTGCATGCTTTCGAATTGCTAGGTTGGCAAGAGCTGGAGCTAGTGCAGGAGCTCACTCCGCACGCAGATAACCCCAAAAGGTGAGGCTGAGCTTTGTGTTTCACAAGCATAAATAATGTTATATTCACATCTTGCCCTTCCTTGAAAGAATCCTTCCATGGAGGATAATTGCCTGTATCTCACTTTGCATTGTCCACAGTGATGCGCCACAATTTTTCAAATATGGGCTTTCTTAGTGTAAATATAGAGGGTTGAATCTGGAATTTTTGGCACACAAAGCGTAAGCTCTGCCACTGAGCCCTCCGTGAGGAAGCGGTCGTTATCCCACTTCAACCCATTCATCCACTGACTGGTAGCAGCATTCCAGACGACTGTTCAGAGTCACTCAGCTCTACCTGAGACTGAACCTGGGACCTTTTAAATCTGAAATATATATAAACTTTACCACTGAGCCTGGGCCTTGAGCTACAAGGAGATGGTGACCTTGACAGTGCAAAGTTTTGAACAGGATTCTTAGGCCAAGTGAAGAACAAACCAGCTGTTAGTGATTATCTTGTTACTTTTGATGGTCTGTATCACTCTTGCCATACTGCTACCGTATTCCTGAAATCGACTTGAGGCGGGCGAACTATATCACTGAGTGCATAAGCTAGTTCAGCCCTGAATGGGGAAGCTCCTATTTATTAGCGATAGAGGAAAGACATGCACGGCCACAGCGTGACCCCCGGAAAGCACAGGTTCCAGGTGAGGAGGTGCCAACCAAGTGCTTCGGTGTGGGTGTGCTGTCAAAGCTGCTGGCAGTTGCGAGCGTACGCTGGCACCCACCCCAAAGCACCTCCTCAGCTCCCGATCTGAGCTGCTGCCCCTGCTTACAGTACAGGAATGCAGGGGGCACAGGAGAGACTCCCCAGCACAGAGCCAGAGATGCGGACAAGGGAAAAGCCTCATTTTGGGCCCACGCAGACAGGGCTTCCTCCCTTCCCCAGCCTGCTCTCCTTCCCAAGTAGGAGCCCCAGCCACCTCACGTCCCCAAAGTCCTTGGGAGCATCCCTGCCCATCCTCACGCCTCCCCCGGCAGCCGCTCACCTCCTCGTTGCTTTGCAAGACAGTGTTCAGTGTTCCGATGAAGATAGTTCCACTGAGCACTGCCTCTCCCTCAATTGTCATCCAAAAGTCTACAGCCCTTATAACATTAAGAATTAATGCCTGAGTATTCTTATTTTCCTTTATTAATCCCTTCTCTTTTTCCTTTTATGTCATGCCTGTCTCTTTATTGAGTCCTACTGGGAACCATTCCATCTGAAGCACAAGGCAGTGTGCTTTCAATAAATACAGAATCAGTAAAAGATACTATAATCTCTTTTTCCTTTTGTATCAGGTATTTTCTGTTATAAGCCTAACTGACTGATTTCTCACTGATTTTTGCAAGCCATTTTAAGATCTTCTGATTAATTGAGTTAATAAGATTTCCTAGACTGTTACCTCTACATAATAGCCCCCATTTTTCATCTGCTTTTAGGATGAACAGCATCCTGACACCTCGGATTTCAATTTAGATATGAATTATTGCTATTAATGGACGAACCACATGACTGTGAATTAGCCTACTACAAGAATTAATATTTAGAGAACGCAATTGGAGTTTTGGCACTGAATAATTTTTTCCAAAGTGATGGCAGGAGTGACCTTGTGTGAACCAACAGAACTGTACAATTTGTTGAATCAGTCCACAAAGATCTCTAGATTAGCAGAGCCAAACTATCTCTGTTTATTGGGTAAGTAAAGGTTATTATCAAAAGATAGTTACACTAATACACTGCAGTTGGGCATAGGAATACTGCATTGTGCCTGCTAGTCATAGGCATCCATGTGGATGCAAGAGGGCAAATGATGATACATCATGAAGTCATGATACAGATGTTATAATTTATGTACTAAGTTTATTTGTTTGTTTGTTTGTTTATTTATTTATTTATTTTCTATCCCGCCTTTATTATTTTTATAAATAACTCAAGGCGGCAAACATACCTAATACTCCTTCCTCCTCCTGATTCCTCACAACCACTACCCTGTGAGGTGAGCTGCATCCTTAACATGATATCATGATACACATACAGTATCAACATGGCTTGTTATAGATGCCTCTGTTGCTATTTTTTTTCATTTTTAAAATTATTTCATGTAAATCCCGTTTTTATTACTGTTCAAATGCTGTTAGAACAATGAGCCCGTTGTATACATAGCCAATTAGTCTGTGAGATCATCCCTTGATCCTTTAGCAAATCCTTGAGGACACTGCCCTGGCTTTGGGACTAAAGCTGATCAGATGCACTAGATGTTCTTATCCACTTAGACCATATTTATTTTATTTTTTTATTACCTTTATATCCTGACTTTCATTCAGGAGCATACGTATGTTCTGTCCTCCTATTTTTCCCCACCAAACTAACACTGAGAAATAAGTTGGGCTGAGAGAGTGGTTTCAAAGCCACCCAGTGACCTTCTTTGGGTGGACTAGAACTTGAGCCTCTCTACTCAAGACTTCTGCGCCACCCACAAGTATCTGCAGTAGGGGTGGGGAGGTTTCAAAATTGGCAAGGGGGTGGACGTAGCATTGTGATGCTAACCCTATCTCTTTTGAATACCTACAGGACATTAGCACACATACAATAACCAGCCCAAGGTCACCCTGCTGGTTTCCGTGCCTAAGGGAAGTCTAGAACCTGGGCCATTCCTAGTTTAGCACCTTAACCAGATTACACTGTCCCTCTTACTTGTACATTTCAGTATCAATCTATTTTCTTTTATCTTGTTTTTTGCTTTCAGATGCGCGTACCAAGAGGGAATATAATGAAAGCCACTTGATGACAGCAATACGAGTCAAAACAGTGAGTTTTATTTCTGGAGAGGTGTAAGAGTTTTAATCCCCTCATATACCCTAAATGAAGGATAACATTCTCTGTGCAGAGTTTTTTCTAATAGCTAGAAACTATTAATTTTCTCTGCCAAAATATATGGAAAGAGATTAGCTGTTGCTTTTATGGTCACATTCTACCTTTATGCCAGCCTGTGCACATTTATCCTGATGTAACCCTATCAGACAGAATGGGGCTTAGTAAACATACATTGGATTGTATGATACTAGAATAAAAGAGCAGAAACATAATTGAAGGGATCTCATCCTGCAACGTATTGACATTAAATGTGCAAGAAAATGGAGTGGACTTGACTTGGTGCCTAAAAGGCAAGAAGGAAGAAACCAAGTTCCTGCGTGATGAGTGTGTATCAACGTTTGGACTAGTGATGTGAAAACTGTTTTGAAAGCAAAACAGTGCAAGCTTAAAATGCCCCGTTTCACACTTGAATTCGCTTTCCAGCCTTACCAGTACTGTTCCATTACTGATCTGACACCATTCTGAAGTGTTTCAAGTTGAAAATACTTGTTTTGAATTTTTGAAAGTGAACACCTTTAATTTGATTTTGATGGCTTGTTTCTGAAGGAAGGATTAGGGTCAGGGTTAAGAATGGTTCTGAAACTGTTCTTAATTGGCAGGGCAGATTCATGCTAGACTAGAAATGTGTTTGTTTGTTTGTTTGTTTTAAATGCATCAGTCAGTGGTTCCTGGGAAAACTGTTGTTCTACAGCAGATTCCATAAAGTAGCATTGAGCATTTTGGGGCCCTGAGCTTTGTTGTAGCTACAGCATCCCCTGCACTACAGACCAATAGCCATCTTTAAGAAACAGTGGCACCGTTTCTTACTATGTTGAGGCAAGAAACACCCAAACACTGTAGTATACATTGTAATATAGTCTTAACATTGGTAATATCCATTTTCTTCAAACCCTAAGGGGGGGAAAAAACAAAAAATCCTGGGGCCTACCTTTCTGTGTGATATAGGGTAATGCTCAAAATGAGGAACTGAATGTACATCCTAAAACCGGTTGGTGGTCCTCTTCAGATATTTTAACCAATTTATATTAGCCCTAGCAAGCATGACCGATGGCAAGAGACTTTGGGAGTTATCTCTACCCTAAAACATGTCTCATATCTTCTCCAACACACACTTGGGCATTCCAACATCACCTTAGCTGGTGTGCTTATAAGGAAAGGGCTATTTCATAGCTGAAGGTTTCAAAATCAATTTTACTTGATAAGAATGGGACCAGATCTTGGATATTGCTGGGTTAGGGTTAGGATCCATCAAGAAATACAGCTCTCCATACTGTAGTATCTGTATTTGGTGGTACTTACTTTACCTTTGTTTGTTTTAAAGAATCCATTGGGCAAATACTTGGTGCCTCAATCTATCAACTTGGAATGCGTCAGATACTGCGTAGTGTACGATGGCAAAACAGAGTCTGTGGATGAGGCTTTTAACATGGATTATGATCTATTGGAAGTGGATTCAGATCTAAAACGTATCGTTCCTCTTTTTCTCAAAATTAAGGAGGTTGGGTAGTTTGCTAAGGCTTGGCTCACTCAAGAGTAAAGCTCCAAAATGTCTTGTTCTCACTGAACTTGGTGATGTTCAGATGTATTGGAATCAGTATCTACAATTCCCAGCCACCATGACTATTGGGCTCCTGACAGTCTGAGGCCAGCCTATCCAAAGGCTCAATTGCATCAAGCAGTTGCCTTATTCTACCCAAGGCTCCTAAAATGAGCCAGTCAACTGCAGCAAATGGTGTGCATGGAGAAACTTCTAAAATTGGGCATCTGTAATAACAGCTTCAAAACCCTGTTTTAAATCCTTTTTTTCTTCTTCTTCTCTCCCATCTAGCATTCGACACAGGAGTGGACATAAGAGAATTAAGAAAGAAAGCATCATCTGACTATAGTACGTTTTATGTTATCATTATAGTGGCAAATCAGTCGTTCATGGAAATAGGATTTAAGGGTGAAGCTAAATCCTCTGCTCCTTGACATGTGTCTGCCTTAGAAGCACCTTCCTTTCCAGCTTTTAGGGGGCCTAGAAGCTTAGGGCAAAAAATGACTGGCTAGCTCCTGTACTGTTATTCTGTAGAGCCATTGCTATGAGATGCCTGACCATATAAGTCATTTAAATAAATAAATACTAGGACAAAAACAGTGGAGGGACAGATATAGAGGAAAAGGCATTGCTTCTAAGAGGCAGGACTTGAATCCTATTGTAATGAACAGTGGAATAAACATGTAATAAAGAACTCTAATAACAAATGGGATGGACTTGTAGGAGCCCATGCCACAAATAAATGTATAAATACTTGGCATCAACACTTTTCTCTCCAAACAATCTGCTTCTAGATGCTAAAGAAGGCTCTGCGGCTCGCTGTGCAAGAGTCATGCAGCGGCTCACCCGCTTTCCAGTCATGGTCCTAAAAGGCGGCTACCAGCTCTTTACAGCCTCCTACCATTACCTCAGGACCCAGAAGATATTTTGGATGCCTCAAGTACGACAAACTCCACAGAGGAAAGAGCAGGCTTTCTCCTTATACTTCAAGATGTTCCTTTTCTGTTCAAGTCAGAGGAGAATTATTTCTTTTATTAATAAATTGGCAGTGGGAAAGGGCAGTGGGATGCCTCAGATGCATATGCACAGCCACACATATGCCCCTCCTTGCGGTGGGAAACTTCAACTCTCTTCCCTGATGCTCAAGTTAGCTGTTGAAGGCCTCGGAAGAAGCCAAAGTTGGTAGTTCCCCATGGTTCTTTCTCTGTTCCTCTCTGTGCTTATTTTGAGAATCTTGGAAACTGCTTGTTTCTTAGTGGCTCTTTCTATCCCTTCTAGACTGTTCTCCAGCCTAGTGGCTTCCAGACTCACATCAACTTGATTTGGAATTGGTTTGATGTCATGGCCAGGTCTTGCAGTATTTTCAGTGATTTGAGGGAAAATTCTTTCCCAGATCAAGTCATCAGCTGGCCCTCAAAATTTCACCTAGATTTTTTTTTTTGCCAAATGCTAGTCATTATGGAAGTGTTCACACATGTATGCAGTCATACCCAATTTTCACTTCACAACTGTGTATGCAGGTTGGACAGAGTTATAGGCAACTAGCCATACTTTTCAGAACTGTACAGCGCACTTTACAATCCAAATGTATACCAAGACGTGAATATTAGGCAAAGGTGAATACAAAATGTGTACATTGTCTGTCTTTAACCATTCAGTCGAGTCCGACTCTTGGCGGTTTTATGGACGAGAGCTCTCCATGCTGCCCTATCAAGCACAGCTTCTTTCAATTGCTGGATGTTCATCTTGGTATCTGTTTTGATGGTGTCGAGCCAGCGTATTCTTGGCCTGCCCCTTCTTCTTGTTCCACTAACAATTCCTAGCATAACTGACTTCTCTAGTGAGTTTGCACGCATGACATGGCCAAAGTAAGTCAGCCGTAGTCTTACAATTTTGGCTTCTAGTGATGTATCTGGTTTTATACGGTCCAGCACTTCTCTGTTGGTTACTCTGGCTGTCCATGGTAAATGTAACAATTTACGCCAGCACCACAATTCAAATGCGTCAATTCTTCTTCGGTCATCCATTCGTATTGTCCAACTCTCACACCCATACATCATTATAGGAAAGACTATTGCTCTAACTAGTCTGCCTTTTGTATTTAGGGTGATATCTTTGCTCTTCCAGATCTTATTCATGCTGACCATTGCAGTGCGGCCTAAAGTTATCCTGCGTTTGATTTCAGGTGTGGATTTGCCATCGTGAACAATTTTTGATCCAAGAAAGATGAAATCCTGGACTGATTCAATCTCCTCATTGTTAATTTTAAACGTCACTTGTCCATCTGCTGCTGTTGTCATTATCTTTGTTTTCCTGATGTTAAGGTTCAATCCCATTTTTTCACTCTCTTCCTTGATTTTCAAAATCATTTTTTCCAGATCTTCCTTATTTTCAGCCAATAATGTTGTATCATCTGCGTACCTCAAATTATTTATGGTTCTTCCACCAATCTTCACTCCAATATCAAGCAACTCTAGGTCTAATTTCCGCATGATCACTTCAGCATAGAGGTTGAAAAGGAATGGAGATAAAATGCATCCCTGTCTAACACCCTTGCTGATCCTGAACCAATCTTTGTCACCATAGAGTGTTCTCACTGTTGCTTCCTGGTCAGTGGGCGCTCACCCTTTGGAATATTCTGCCCCTAAAGGTGAGGCGGGCTCCCACACTCCCGGCCTTCTGGAAAAATCTGAAGACCTGGTTCTGCCGCCTTGCTTGGGATGGGAAAGGTAACAGCTCCTCCTGGAGCTGTATGTACCTCCCTACTATATGACATCGTATCACCACATGGATTTTATATTTATATTTATTTAATTGTATTATTATAACTGATTTTATATTGTATGTTTTTAATTGTTGATTTTATTGTAAACTGAATCAGAGTCCCCCGTCGGGGGAGATGGGCGGTGAGAGAAATTTGAACAATAAATAAATAAAAATGGTGTGCTTCATTGGGTGATATGTTTTTCTCCCACAGGAACTGGAAGCCTTTAAGCCCTATCCAGTAGAAATCCTGCCTGGTAAGCTGTACATGGGAAATTATGTGCAAGCCTGTGACAGCCAGATTCAGAAGGATCTGAAAATCAAATCCCAGATTAATATCTCCGAGGAAGCTGGCACATTGTGAGTTTTTCAGCCCCCTGTAACAGTATACTCAAGACAATTCAGCACCCCTGCTTTTCCAGCCTTGTGAGAGAAATCACTATAGTTACTTTCCTATACATTATTTTAGCCCTGTGTGTTTTAAGGCCATTTCCAATCATGCCATTGAATTTGAGCAGTTGGATATTTTTTTTAAAAGTGGCAGACATATGAAATCTATAAATGAATGTCCTAGAGTAGGCTTAATGTCGTTTTTTAAAAAGCCCCCCTAATTCCTCCCCAAAAATTGTAGGAATTCTGGGATGGTAGTACCAGAACTCCACGCAGCTTCTTATTAGTATATAGCAGAGTAGAAGCGTTCCCATAAACTTGCACAAGGCTTAATCAGTTCAAAACACAAAATAAACGCACACGTTAATGTAAAGTTACATAAAAAGAGTATACAATTTTATTGTAACTCACAGTTCCTTAGTAGAAACGCTCCATGCGTGCAAGCAAGTGGTTCTGACCAAACCCACATGCTTCTAATGTGGCCTTGCTGTCTGGAAGTATGAGAAACACGTGGCAGCAGCCATAGCTGGCCACATCCTCCTTGGTAGGAGATCAGAGCAGAAAAAAGGGGAAGAGAAGGGAACAGGAAACCGGGATTCAGCCCCTCCCACACAAAGCAAGTAAGATCAGGTTACAGCAGAGGCTGCTGTCTTCTCCTTCGAGCCTGTGTGTGAGACATGCTTGGTTGAAACCCAATCTCTAACAAAAATAACCTGGAAGAAAAAGATCCATGTCCAGCTTATGGTGGCCTTCAGTCACCTTAAAAGTATTGTGGATTTCTTACCGGCCAAAGAGCGTCTACTCCAATGTCTGATAGAAGTGGGTAGGTGATTGAAAATCCCCTCAGCCCAAAGGCATATAGTTTGATTCCATGTTCAGGTCCCAGCCAGGGGAGGAAGCAAGCATGCATCCCATTTAAAGACTCCAGACAATTTGCTATCCCTTGCACAATCAGAACAGATCTACAAAAACATACACTCAGATTAGCTATGGTTCCTTGCCCATTTTGGAAACTCTGTTGTATTTTTTAAATTCCTTTTCCTCTAAATAGCTATATAGTGTATATAATCCCCCCTCCCCCATTTTATCCTTTCAACAACCCCATGAGGTAGGCCAGTTTGAGAGAATGATTGACTGAAGACCATCCTATGAGCTTTATGCCTAAGCAGAAATTTGAGTCCTGACTTCTCCAGTGCTAATCCATTATAATATGGTGATGATACAGACACTCATGTTTTGCCTGGGCTGATTCAGTTTTGCATGCTTCCAAGCAGATCTTCTCTTTCTCCCAGTTTCCTTGAAGACAGCAAAAAACTCCTTCATATTCGTATACCTGATTCTCTGGAGGCAGATATTTTTTCTCACTTTAGCAACATTTGTCATTTCATTGGTAAGTAGACTGTAGTGGTTTTCTCCTCCCCAAGTCCAGAGGGCAAGTGTGTAGCCACAAACTCTTTTTTACCTCTTTATTCTGTATCTTCAGTCTTCCCATCTCGTCTCATCTCTGCTAAAGTGACAGGATCGTCATCTGCATTCTCAATACAGCTGTAAGTTAAAAGCCTTCAGATTGAACTTCCTATATTTGGACTATAAGGAAAGATCATGGAATGACATGTTAATGCTGATAAATGAAATTGCAGATTTCTGATCTACATTCTCATGAGGTCAGAATAGTAAAAAAGAGTTTGTGGCTTAGCTGGTTCAGACAGCTATTGATCCTGTCGTGATCACATCTCAGTAATGGAGAATCCCCAGATTTCTGGTGCCAGCAGAGCATTTTGGGATCTCCTAAAATCAGGTTGCTAATTGCCAGGGGATATAGGATCTAAGCAGCTTTGATGTGGATTGGTCATGGCCATACTATTACATGAGGCTATACAATAAATGAGATGCGTGGTGAGATAGAGCAGGCTAAGAGGTAATAGGGGCAAAAAGATGCTTCAGAGCACACCCAGCACATGCCTGCAACTCCTTAAAGCAGCTGCATCTTTTTCCAAGATCAGGAAAAGACATGTTCGATTTAAGGACTTGTAAACAGGTGCTATGTTTACAGTCCTGCACACTCCAAAGCATATCTTGCTTTCACTTCCAAAGCACCGCACAGCTCTATTATTCACCTAGGCTGAATGTTGGAAAATTCAGGACAGTATTTCTTTACACCAATCAGATTCAAACTGGAATTTACCATCATAATATGTAGCCATGGCTGCCAACTTGGCCTTCAAAGGAAAACGGAAAGGGTATTAGTGGCTTGTCATGACTATGGTGGTTTATTGCCTCCAGTATTAGAAGCACTATGCCTCTGTGTAACAGCTGTTGGGGAACAGGAGTGAGATGCTGCCGCTGTGCTCAAGGCCCCATCTTGGAGCAAACCCTACTGTTGGGCCAAAGGATGGAGTTGCCTGAAACAGAAGCTGATGGGCTATGATGGAGTGACAAGAGTTAGGATCCTGTTTTGTGGCTTGCTCCTGAAACGTCTAAGACAGTTTGGTGTATGGAAAGTATGATGGAACATTGTGTCCTATCACCATGTTGAAATAAAATGCAGCAACCACTTGAGTCACCTTCTCTAAGGAGAACAGAGGAATAGATGGATATGGACCACTTGGTGAGGCAAAATGGCTTCTTAGTAGGTATGTGCAGATTAATGGAAATTTGATCCTTCTGCCTACTGATTTGCAAGAGAGAGAGATTTATTTGTTTGTTTGTTTGTTTGTTTGTTTGATTTCTATCACCGCCCCATCTCCCCCGAAGGGGACTCTGGGCGGTTTACAAAGAGACAATAGTTAAAATAGATAAAAAGTAATACAATACACAATCATGATATAAATATAAATAAATTAAATATAAAATCCAGGCAATAAGATTGTATTTAAAATGGCTCTATGGCACCAGCCATCCCCAGGAGGAGCTGTTCCCAAGATTCCTGTGTAACTAATTTATGTCTGCATTTTTATTGAAATATCCAGACATAAATATCCAGACATGTCCATTTAGAGAGCATCTTCTGTAAGTACTGAGTGCCAGTGGTTTTGAAGAAGAAAAAACTCATAGATTTTCAGAAAATATCAGTCTTCTTTTGAAGGAGGGACAGCTGGACTTAGATCCTGTTAGCACTCATCTTGCCATGAATCTTCTAGGAGTGAAAAACTCAAATCTGTCTCAACCATATTGTGTGTGTGTGTGTGTGCGTGCACACACGCACGTAAGTGCGCCTTCAAGTCAAGTCAGGTTTGTTTGTTTGTTTTACTCCTGGCGACTGCAGTTTTCTTGGCAAGGTTTTTCAGAAGTGGTTTGCCATTGCCTCCTTCCTGAGGCTGAGAGAGAATGACTGGCCCAGTGTCACCCAGCTGGCTTTGTGCCTAAGGCGGGACTAAAACTCACAGTCTCCTGGTTTCTAGACTGATGCCTTAACCACTACACTAAACTGGCTCTCCAACCATATCCATAGAGTAGTGTTCTTTCAAACTCTTATTTTCAGAGAACTCATGGTGTCAGTTCAAATCTTTTAGTTCCCTAAAAGACTTGATAACAGACTTCATTTCCCATTGGAATATATAAGCTACTCATTGGCATGTAGGCCCTCAATTCCCCTGGGGCCATAATCCCATACCTTCCCATTGACAGCAGGCTTTTATATACCTTGACACAGAAATAAGCCCCACTGACTTCAGTGGCACATCCTACTGGACCTAAATGTATAAGCTTACAACTTGAGGGATTCATATTTGGCCCAACTGCCTCTCATAATTTTCTCACATAAATTGGCCTCCAGATCAAAAGTGTAAAATGAAAAAAGAAGTAAACTGTTCTTCTGTAGAATTCATTGCCTTCAAACTTAATGGAACAATGCAAAATTCTTTCTTTTGTTTCTTTGTTTAGATGCTCACATCTATAAAGAAGCAGTCTTGGTCTTCTCCACCTTTGGAATAAGCAGGTGTAGCACAGCAGTGATGGCTTATCTTATCCATTCATGCAGGCTTTACTTGAAGGTGAGTGTAGTTGATCCCGACAATATCCGTGACAGCCTTCCCTACTTGGTGCTGTCTAGATCCATTAGGATTGTAACTTCCCAGACACCAGGAGGGCACAATAGGGAGAGGCTACCATACAGTGATGTTAGCTCTCCCCACCCTCAATTCATGTTTTGCCGTTATGCTGAGCATTCATGTAGCTGCACTCATCAGATGTTATTTTCATATATCCTTTCGTCCAAATTTCTCTCCCATTCTCTATTGTTTTTCTTGTGTCAGTTTTTCAATTGTAAGACTCTTGGAACAGAAACCCACCATTGTTTGCAAATTTTCTACCATCAAATTGAGCTTGATGGTAACCAGTTTAGACAGTTTTAAAAAGAGGGTCCTATTGATAAATTCATGGAAGTTCGGGCTTTGAATTACAGGCAGCATTCCTTACTGTAAATATCATCTCCTGGTGAGTAACAGTTGGAAAATAATAAAGTACTATAATAAATAAAATAGAGTATGTTTCACAAGAAGGAATTCTGATCATTTTGAAGAACAGACCTTATTAGAACAAGCTTTTTAGACTCAAGATACTTTTCCACCACAGTTATTGATATAAGATTGACTCTTAACTCTTTTACTCACTGATTCTCTCTCCCTTATTCCCTTGAAAGAAAATATTGGCAATGCAACTGCTGTAACCTATCTTAAGTCAGCAGTTAATAATTACATGTACAATGTCCGTTTATTTCACTTTTCTTCAAAAATGACTCAGGATGTTGGTTCTTTTCTTTTGTTTTATCCTTAGGCAGGTGTGCTAAGGTGAGGGTGTGAAACCAAAGATGATACAGTGGCCTTTATGCCCAAATTAGAACATGAATCCTGACTTCACATTAAAGTACCTCACACTGAGTCCGTCCCATTGATCCACTTAGCCTAGTATTGATCTACTGTGATGGCCAATGGCTCCCCAAAGACTCAAGCAGAGAGATCTTCCTATCACTTGCTACCTGACCCTTGGCTAGAAACTGAGATGGGCATCTGTGTGTCAGATATGAGTCAAGTCAAAAGGCAAATGGAAACAAAAGGTTTTTATTTTTCAAGCTGTTTGCAAAGAGCTGGTGGACTCAACCGTGCTAGAAAACAAATCGCACCAGGGGAGAGCCACACCCAGCCACAATTAGAGCTCATCTTTTATAGCCCTTTGCCCGGACGCTTTAGCCCTCCTCCTTTTACCCATAGGCTGGGTAGTCAGGAGTGAACAGCCTATACCATCCGCCTCAATTGTCCCGCCTCTGTTTACATCTCCCACCACCCACTTCTTAACTCCCCTTCCCCTTTATTTATTTATTTCCTTGTATGGAAGGCTTCCTACCTTAAGCATTGCTCATTAGTTTCATCTCTAACTGCAAAGCTTCCTATAGCAAGTGGTTAGAATCAGCTCGCTCAACATTTCCTGTATGTGGTTATGGTAGACGTTCTGCTCATTAATTTGATCTCTAACCTCAAAGCTGAGGTGTCACATTCAGCTTGCTTATGAACTTTGCTAGCTAGCATTAGAAAGTCCCCAAAAGCCCTATTTAGTTTTATGAGTTTTTAAAATTATTAATTCTTTGTTAATAATAACTAATTTCATATTTCTCTCATGTGGCAAGTTAAAGCATGGGTTGTGCTACCTGGCTATGGCTCCAGGGGTGTCTTCAGGGGGAGTCAACAAAGACAACATGGTGAGCACAACTGAAGCCCTGCCTCTTTTAAGGTGTGCTGTATGCACATAAAAAGGGGTGAGGTTTCAATTGATGTATCAGGAACTGAACCTAGGATTTTGGCACACAAAGCATGTATTCCACCACTAAATTACAGAGAACCCTTCCCCAGTTATGGGCTTAGATGGTTGTGACTCTGTGAACACATAGTACAAGTCTTCTGTTCCCCCAAGATGCTTGGGGCTAAATCTCTCCTTTTCTCATACATTTTCTCTGCTCCTGATACTTGCCTTCTATACCTTTCTTCATAGAATGCTTGGAGTTACGTCCAGAAATGCAAAACAAACATGCGGCCTAATCGGGCATTTGTGAAACAGCTATCAGATTGGGAACAACGGATCTATGTAACTGCCATCACTGACATTTCAGAACCAAATTACTGACTGGCAGCTTTGTTTATCGTGAGTTAGTAGGGTGGAAAACTGAGAAGGAAACCGGTTTTTATTTTTCAGAGGCTTTTTAAAGAAAACTTTTACCTTCCACTGTCGCACTATGGCTGACTTTATCATCTGTCTCACACACAACAGACACTTCCTCGTGTTTTTATTTTTCATGAGCTTGTTTGTCAAGGTCAGAAAGATATTGCATCAGAAGCTTTCTGACCTTCCAGAATAAACTTCCGGGCACCAAAAGTGCTGTTCCCCAGACAGGATGCTTCCACCCAAAAAGCTGTGTTTCCAGCTACAGACCAAGGAAGGTTGTAGGCACGCCCAGGAGCTCATAGGGTGAGGAAACAGGAGATGTGCATTAAGCCCTACCAGGGGGAATGAGAAGTAGAAGCTCCACCCATCTTTTTGATGGTTTGGTCCACAGCCATTATGCCACAGGCAGAAGAGGGAGTATTACAAGGAGCTGGTGGTTACTCCAACTTCACAGAGATTCTACAGAGTACCATTCAAGGGCAGTAGCACAAGAAGCCAATATTATGGGACCCTGCATTTTTCAGGTGCCAGTTAAATATTCAGTGAGCTCTACTAGGGTTACATGGGTTGCACTAGGAGCCCTAAACTGATGGAGCAATCCCCCACAGGGAGTCCCAGGTTCAACTGTAGGATATGATTGCCTCATGAGAGAAGCCAGAAATCCTCACACAGGTATACTAAAAATGAAGGGGAATCCTGCATGAGCAAACTACTTTAACAATCGCTGACAATCCATATGACCTGACCTCTTGTGTCCTAGCACGCAAGTCATATTCTCCTTTGCCCGACACACCAGTAACACCTCGGTACTCCTATCTGTGCATTGGGACAACGCCGGTAGAACGGCTTCCCTGCCTTCTAGCACCAAAGAACTCATCCAGATAGCAAAGTCATAGCCTTAGCCCCACATCAGGATTGGAGTTCTGAAAAAGCAATATGCATGTATGGAACTAAACCAGTAGCCTGATGCCTGTGAAGCTTGCAAGTCAGCTGGCAGCAAGGGTAATGACCCACGTGGCTCTAATAACATGTCAAGGACATATTCATGTGTTGCATGACAGTTTTATTATGAAGGTTGCAAAAGCCTGGCTAGAGCAAATAGGCTGGCAATTTCCTAAGTAATACTGGCAGTCTGCAGATTGCATGTGGCTCTCAAGCTTGTTTGTGGCCCTTAGAATCTCCCCTCCCCCCCCCACCACCGCCCAGTAACTAGGCAGCAAACTGCAGAATTTTGACATGATTTCCTGCAGAATGCCAAAAATGCCCTCCCCCAAGTACACCACCCCCTCATGGGACTGTCAACCTGTTGTGGTGGAAACTGGTTGTTTGCATCTGAATGGAACGAAAGAGAAGTAGGAAGTTACAAAGGCTACAGCAAAAACAGCTGTAGCGATCAGTTCTACCGGATGAGTTCTACCGAACTGTCTTACAAAAAGAAGCAAATCAGCCTGGACCAATTTTTTTTAAAAAAATGCAATTAATTTAATGCTCACATTTCATGATCATTAAAAAAATAAATTTAAAGAATAAGAGGAAGTTGTTTGCAGAGAGTTCTCTCTCAATTAAGTAAACACTCCTGCGATTTTGAGCACTGGTGACAGAGATAATGGCCTGGTTTGCACCTTGCCTGATCTGGAAAGGGTCAGACCTGCTTACTATTGGATGGGAGACCACCAAAAAATCACAGAGCTGAGGGCCAGGCTGGGAGGTCACAAAAGCATCCAGAAAGAAGGAAAGGGCAAACCACTTACTGCTACCAAGCAGACTTCGTCCATGAACTCTCCGGTAGCTGAGCTAGATCCAGTGAGTCTGCCTTTTGTACGAACCTGGCCAATTGGTGCTTATGCGACAGACCTTGGCTAAACAAACCTTGGCTTAGCAGAATAGTTAAGCCACCCGGTCGGACTTCACCATACTTGGCATCCTAGTCTCTGAACCGCGGTCTCCTTCCAGGAGGGGGATTCCCCGCGGGGGTGGCCGCGTCTGCCCCGTCCTCCGCCTATCGCCCTCTGGCCCCAGGCGCCCTTCACTTCGCCCGCCCGCCGCTGGCTTCGAAGCGGCGCCCATTGGCCGGGCCCTCGGCGGGCGGGTCGCCAAGGGCCCTCGCGGATTGGCTGAGGCGTCCTTCCGAAGCGTCGCTCCCTCCTCCTCCTCCCCCGCTCTGCAGGAGGGCGCGTCGGAGGGACTGCCGGTCTCTCACACCGTCGCCATGAGCTGCCGGGCCTCGGTCACCGAGTGCCTCCGGGACTGGGAGGAGCTGCAGGACGGCT
Organism: Charina bottae; assembly: GCA_023362775.1. Classification (NCBI taxonomy): domain Eukaryota; kingdom Metazoa; phylum Chordata; class Lepidosauria; order Squamata; family Charinaidae; genus Charina; species Charina bottae. The sequence goes on along the minus strand of JALMGJ010000001.1, from coordinate 99,217,653 downwards.
TCCAGAGCGTGCAGGTGCCCTCCGGAGGGGGTGGGGGAATGCCACGTCACGGAGAGGGGCGTTGTCGACTGGGGACAACGGAGCGGGACGGAGGGGTCTGTTGGCGAGCGGGAGCGGGAAAGCCGGGCTCAGACCGGGGCCGCCTCTAGCGGGGTGGCAGGCGGCGTTCCTCAGCCGGGTATCATCTGGAGGAACGGGGCTGCAACTCCCATCATTCCCAGCCCGGGAGCTGATATTGGGCTGGGAAAGCGCCTTTAAAGAGAATACCTCTGGGACTGGCCCGGGCAGACCGTTTTCTCCTCCTCGCTTGGGTGAAGAAGAGAGCATCCTTAAGCATGTGCAGATTGCCTGGGCCCAAAGGGGGGCATGAGCCGAGCGGGACGAACTCGGGTTTCTCTAGCCAGCAGCTAGAAGTCCAACCACTGTATTAAAACAGAAGAGAGAGAAGAGAGTGTTTTTATATCTTCTAGTGCGTGTATGAAGTAAAGAGCATTGCTGAGCATATGAAGAGTGCCTTCCCCTTGTGCTTTCAATTTGTATGAAGGTGGAAGCCTTTCTGAGTGTGCTGCATCTCTGTTACTGTATCTGAAGAGGGCATTTGCAGAGTAGTTGACCTTATTCTTTTCTTTGTGAGTGGAAATGTAGTCTGCCCTCTGCAAAATGGGCACGTTTGGCTGGAGCAGCCTCGCTTCCAGCGGTAGGTACACAGAAGACACGGCTATCATTAGTTACTACTGTAGTCCTAAGGGTTATACATTATCAAGATCAAGGGCACTGTGCTTCTGATACCAGTTGCTGAGTAGCAATTATGAGAGATGGCTTTTGCTCTAATCACAAAGTCGAAAAGGATATCTAAAATAATCTAAACTACCTGCTACTAATGTAAAACAAACCCCTACATCTTACAGTTTATCTGCCAGTTCCTCATCCAGTCTGTTTGAAAGCTGTCTATTGAAGGAGAATTGACTACTTTTCTTGGCAGACTTTTCCACTATTAAATTCCATAGGGATTTAATTCTGTATGCTGGCCAGGTTCACAGAACATTATACTAAGCCATTGTGGGTTGCTGGTTTATGGCATTGTGTGTATGCAGACCCAGCCAGCTGTGCTTATTCAGCAAACCATGGTTTAGTTTCAAACTTTTTCAGGCTGTGGAGTGTGTTAGATGTCTGTCTATCTGAAACCCCTGATCAAGAGAGAAAGCTATGTTCAAGTCGTTGATGAAGATTCTCAGTCATCCAGGTGGAATTGTCTGTAGGTTGAGTCATGGCAACTGGATTTCTTTCTTTTGGTTGAAACATTTCGCTGCTTGTCCAAGTAGCTTCTTCAGTCTGGGCAAAAGTTGGTGAGGGGACCCCATATATGTCTTCCAGGGTGGCTATATTGACCTTACGCCTGATTGTCTTGTTAATTGGGCAACTGAGGTGTAGATAGTCTTTAGGACGTCTTACTCCTAAAACCTTTATTCATCCCCAAGTGGATCATTAAATGTGGCCTTGCTGGTGAATTTGTGAAGTGTATATTTCAAACCCACCAGCACACTGAGACAGAGGCTTGTACACCCTAAAGATCCAACACCAAAACATAAGAGGAGCAACATGGTATATGCAATCCAGTGCAGTGAGGAGTGTTCTCAGCTCTACATTGGAGAAACCAAACAGCCTTTACACAAGAGGATGGCCCAACACAGGAGGAGCAACACCACAGGACCAGAATCAGCAGTTTACCGTCATCTAAAAGAAAAAGGACACTCATTTCAGGACATTAATGTTCACATTTTGGACAGGGAAGATAGGTGGTTTGAGAGAGGGGTTAAGGAATCCATTCATGCCAAAGTGGAAAATCCTTCCCTCAAGAGAGGCGGAGGCCTCAGGCACAACTTGTCCCCCATTTATGATGCTGTTCTTCAACCAAAAGAAAGAAATCCAGTTGCCATGACTTAACCTGCAGACTATGTTCAAGTCAACTTTTGCCCTTAGTCTCTCACGGAACCCCATCAGGTTCTTGTGGGCCCTATGGTTAAAAACCTGGTTCTTTTTTTAAAAAAAAAACCTGGTTAAATATGTGGGAACCCTAGCTCTGGGTAGTTAAAATCTCATTTTGAGGAATTTGACCTGATTTTCAGTTTCCTGGAGGTGTCTGGCTGACCCCTTGGAAACAGGATGCTGGACTTTACAGGTACCTGTGTTGATCTTACGTTTTTCAGCCAGTCTGCCTTCCAATCCCTCCCTTCTTTTTTCATACATTATTGATGGGGGGAAGGACTGAAGGTGTTTGATGTATGAGCTCCAGATGCTATGGAAAAATCCTAATACGGTGCAGATGTGCATGAAGCTAGGCGGTTTTGGTTATGGGGGTTCTGAAATAAATGGTAGAAGAATTTGAGACCAGGCCATATCTATTTTGCGGCTTGCAGGAAAGCAAATTAAAGGCTGGAAACACAAGGAAGTTTGATAAAGGTAGAAGAATTTAAGGACATCAGGCAATATTAGTTTTTGGGATGAGTTGTATTTTCATTCAGTTTAAAGATTACGTATATGAATGTCTAAAATACAATGACTGTGAGGCAGGCCATAAACTTTTTAGGTATTTCATACATACAGTATGTTATAGTAGGTAAAGCAGAAGTTCCCCTTAAGATTGTGCTTGGTATCAACAGTTTTTGCAAGCGCTTCTATTTAAAATAATTCTACACATTCATTCACAAATGTGCTATCTGGCTAATTGGAGGTACTGTATCCCTTTCATCGATCAAAGTAACTAAGCCAGGAGGCCCAATCAAAATCTCTGTTCAAAATCCAGATTTTTGCAAAATACATAGGAGTCCATGGTGCTCCACAGTTCAACCCTGAGCTACAAATATTCTCTTCGATTGGAAAATACATAGGTTTAAAGTGTTCTGGCCCAAGAACTTGTCCTAGAATAATTGTTGTTTATTCGTTCAGTCGCTTCCGACTCTTCGTGACTTCATGGACCAGCCCACGCCAGAGCTTCCTGTCGGCCGTCACCATCCCCAGCTCCCCCACGGTTGAGTCCGTCACCTCCAGAATATCATCCATCCATCTTGCCCTTGGTCGGCCCCTCTTCCTTTTGCCTTCCACTTTCCCTAGCATCAGCTTCTTCTCCAGGGTATCCTGTCTTCTCATTATGTGGCCAAAGTACTTCAGTTTTGCCTTTAATATCATTCCCTCAAGTGCGCAGTCTGGCTTTATTTCCTGGAGTATGGACTGGTTTGATCTTCTTGCAGTCCAAGGCACTCTCAGAATTTTCCTCCAACACCACAGTTCAAAAGCATCTATCTTCCTTCGCTCAGCCTTCCTTATGGTCCAGCTCTCGCAGCCATAGGTTACTACAGGGAATACCATTGCTTTAATTATGCGGACCTTTGTTGTCAGTGTGATGTCTCTGCTCTTAACTATTTTATCAAGATTTGCCATTGCTCTCCTCCCAAGAAGTAGACTCTTCTGATTTCCTGGCTGCAGTCAGCGTCTGCAGTAATCTTTGCACCTCGAAATACAGCGATTTTAACTCCAGCCTTGGATTCCTCAAGCCCAGCACGTCGATGTGTTCTGCGTACAGGTTGAATAGGTAGGGTGAGAGTATACAACCCTGCCGTACTCCTTTCCCAATCTTAAACCAGTCCGTTGTTCCGTGGTCTGTTCTTACCTGTCTATGAAGGTTCTCAGTCATCCAGGTGGAATTGTCTGTAGCTTGAATCATGTCAACTGGATTTCTATTTTCTCAGTGGAAACGTTTCGCTCCTTACCGTTGCTACTTGGTCGTTATACAGATTCCTCAGGAGGCAGACAAGATGATTTGGTATCCCCATACCACCAAGAACTTGCCACAATTTGTTATGATCCATACAGTCAAAGGCTTTAGAATAGTCAATAAAACAGAAATAGATGTTTTTCTGAAACTCCCTGGCTTTTTCCATTATCCAGCGGATATTGGCAATTTGGTCTCTAGTTCCTCTGCCTTTTCTAAACCCAGCTTGTACATCTGGCAATTCTCGCTCCATGAATTGCTGGAGTCTACCTTGTAAGATCTTGAGCATTACCTTACTGGCATGTGAAATAAATGCCACTGTTCGATAGTTTGAACATTCTTTAGTGCTTCCCTTTTTTGGTATGGGGATATAAGTTGATTTTTTCCAATCTGATGGCCATTCTTGTGTTTTCCAAATTTGCTGGCATATGTCATGCATCACCTTGACAGCATCATCTTGCAAGATTTTAAACAGTTCAGCTGGGATACCGTCGTCTCCTGCTGCCTTGTTATTAGCTATGCTTCTTAATGCTATGCTCTTATGCCACCTTTTCTTGATCTCTTCTGCTTCTGTTAGGTCCTTACCATCTTTGTTTTTGATCATACCCATTTTTGCCTGGAATTTACCTCCGATGTTTCTAATTTTCTGGAAGAGGTCTCTTGTCCTTCCTATTCTATTGTCGTCTTCCACTTCCACACATTGCTTGTTTAAAAATAATTCCTTATCTCTTCTGGCTAACCTCTGGAATTTTGCATTTAATTGGGCATATCTCCCCCTATCACTGTTGCCTTTTGCTTTCCTTCTTTCTTGGGCTACTTCCAGTGTCTCAGCAGACAGCCATCTTGCCTTCTTGGTTTTCTTTCTCTTTGGGACGTTTTTTGTTGCCGCCTCCTGAACAATGTTGCAAACTTCTGTCCATAGTTCTTCCGGGACCCTATCTACTAAATCTAGTCCCTTAAATCTATTCTTCACCTCCACTGCATATTCCTTAGGAATATTAGTGAGCTCATATCGAACTGATCTGTGGGTCTTCCCTATTCTCTTTAGTCTGATTCTAAATTTTGCAATAAGAAGTTCGTGATCTGAACTACAGTCAGCTCCAGGTCTTGTTTTTACCGACTGTATAGATGTCCGCCACCTTTGGCTGCAAAGGATGTAGTCAATCTGATTTCGGTGTTGACCATCTGGTGAAGTCCATGTATAAAGTCGTCTTTTAGGTTGTTGGAAGAGAGTGTTTGTTATGCACAGTGAGTTATCTTGGCAAAATTCTATCAGCCTATGTCCTGCTTCATTTTGTTCTCCCAGACCATGCTTGCCTGTAATTCCAGGTGTCGTTTGACTACCCACCTTAGCATTCCAGTCTCCTGTAATGAAAATAACATCTCTTTTTGGTGTATTATCCAGTAGGTGCTGCAGATCCTCATAGAACTGATCTACTTCTGCTTCTTCAGCATCTGTGGTTGGGGCGTATATTTGGATCACTGTGATGTTAAATGGCTTACCCTGAATTCGAATTGAGATCATTCTATCGTTTTTTGGATTGTATCCAAGCACTGCTTTAGCCACTTTATTATTAATTATGAAGGCTACTCCATTTCTTCTGTGGTCCTCTTGTCCACAGTAGTAGATCTGGTGGTCATCTGATGTGAAGTGGCCCATTCCAGTCCATTTCAGTTCACTGACACCTAAAATGCAATAACCACATCCAATTTGCCCTGGCTCATAGATCTTACATTCCAGGTTCCTATGGTGTGTTGATCTTTAGAACATCGGATTCGTCGTTCACCACCAGCACCGTCGGCCGCTAGCCGTCCTTTCGGCTTTGAGCTAGCTGCGTCATCACATCTGGGGCTAGTTGAACGTATCCTCTGTTCCTCCCCAGTAGCATTTTGACCATCTTCCGACCTGGGAGTCTCATCTTCCGATGGTATACCGACATATCTCTGGTTGTACTGATCCGTTTAGTTTTCACGGCAAGAATACTGGGGTGGGTTGCCATTACCTTCCCCAGGGATCGTATTTAGTCTGACCTCTTTGCCACGACCTTCCCGTCTTGGGTGTCCCTTCACGGTTTAGCTCATGGTGTCATTGAGGTGCTCAAGCTCCCGCACCATGACAAGGTAACGATCTCCTTTGCTTAGTTGTCCTAGAATTCCAGCGCTAAATTCATTACACTACACTACACTACACTGTTTTACATTCCTCTATTCAGAAATCCACTGCTGATTACCACAAGGTTTCTCAACTTCAGCAGAATACGGTGGGAGAATCACTGACTCACTAAGCAAAGCCATGCTTTATTTCTCGGAGGCGAGCCTTCTCTGCAGTGGCGCCTGCCCTATGGAACACCCTCCCCCCAGAGATAAGACAGACCCCTTCACTCCTGGACTTCAGGAAAAAATTAAAAACTTGGCTCTGTGATCTCGCCTGGGGCAAGAAGGAAAGTGGTCAAGCTTGGGGATGGCTGATTTTCTACAGCCGCCTCAAATATTTTAAATATGTTTAGCTTCACTGTAAGAACCACCTGCCACTTGGATTTTATTGTATTTATATTGTATTTTTATTTTTATTGTCGTATTTCTTGTATTTTAATGATGTTGTTTGGTTGTGAACCGCCCAGAGTCCCTCCTTGAGAGGGAGATGGGCGGTCATAGAAATTTAATTAATTAATTAATTAATTAATAACAACTTTAAGATGTGTGGAGTTCAACTCCCAGAATTCCCCAGCCAGCCATTCCCTTGCTGGCTGGGGAATTCTGGGAGTTGAAGTCCACACATCTTAAATATGTCAAGGTTCAGAAACACTGCTGTAGAGCATTGAGATAAAGCATACACCAACTGTTTTTCATTTAATATGCATGGTAAAAACACTTTATTCACCATAACATTTTATATTTAATAACAGGATGGTTCATGATTTATATTGTATTATATGATTTGTATGGATTTATAAATGTTACTGGATTTTAAATTGTATAAGAGGTATATTAGTGTTTCATACCACCTGGGTGGTATGACCGGTGTTATTGAAATGTTTTCAATAAGAAATATATCAAACAATATTTATTGAAATATAAAATACACAGAATAAACCACAGTTGGCAGGATTTGCACAACGTTCAAAGCCATAAACTCTGATTTGCCAATAGAGGCTGGGCTCATACAACATGCTCAGCCCAAACCATCAAACCACATGAAGACTTAGCATGAAGTGGGACCATTTTGTTGCTGCTATTAAAACATTGGGAGTCAGGAACCTTGATCATTTCCCAGAGATCTACAGGCCGTATCTTCTGCCTTTTCCTCCTCTAGGGTTGCTCGTCTGTGTATCCAGGCTGAGAGCATGGGAAGGGGGGTTACTGACCAGGGTTGATCCGGGAGGCACACAGTGGGGTACAGCATCCTGAGGTGCTGTGTGCCTTGTATTTTGAGGTTAAAGGCTTAGAGAGAAGTTGGTGGGCAGTTTGACAGAAAAAAGCCTTGGAGATGTGACCGTGCAGTAGGTAACCTTAGAGATGTTCAGTGTTCATAAACCTTGAAGCCCAGAAATTAAATGAAACAGAACTTTGGGGAGGGGCAGAAAACAAAACCACAGCTGTTTCTGGAAATTGTCTAGCATTTTTTTTTCTCCTGGAAGCTAATGAATTATGGATGGTGTTTTGAGAAGCGATGTGGATGGGTTTGTACAACATACTTAGGGCTACTGGTTTAACTCCGTTTTCTCGGATTGTGCAATATATTGTGCATTCACCAAAGTTCATGCAACAGCTAAGACAGAAAGACACTAGTTGAGAATGAAACTGATTAGGCTTGGTAGATGATGCATATGCAGACATTTAATGGACCTGGTTGTACAGACTTCGCTTCTGATGGATTTATTTATTGACTAGATTTATATCCCACCTTTCATCAGGAGCTCAAGGCAGTTTGCACAGGAATTTTACCCCTGTGAAGTTGGTTGGGCTGAGAGAAAATGATTGGTCCCAAATTACCCAATGAGCTACGAGGGGTTGAGGCTGGACTTGAAATAGGATCTCCCTGATCCTAGTCGAGATGTCACAGCAGGTGGCAGCATTTAGCTGACCTTGGCTGCTCTTAAAAATATTAGGCAGGGTCAGAGTTGACTAGTGCTTGGATGGGAGACCACCAAGGCTGTAGACTAGACTGGGAAGTAGAAAAAATATCCTCAAAAAAGCAGTGACAACCCACTTCTGTATTATTGTCAAGAAACCTACATAGATGGAAGTCAAGCTTGACTTGAAGGAGTCTTAATTTAAGAGCAACTTAATTAAAGAGAAAGAGGTCTGTGCACCTGGAAATAGTGGGGATATAGGGAGGAACATTGCAATGATACTTGAATGTGTAGGTGGTAATGCTTCTTTTGTTGATAATACAGCTTTTCAAGAGAATATTCTGTCTCCCAAGAATGGGAGTGGAAGGAATTCTCTGGACTTTTGGCTTGGGACTCCTCCTGCTCTTTTCTAGCAGTTTTAATGTGCCAGCTTCCAATTTGATGGATTCTTGCCAAGTTTCTGATCGTTAAAGGACAACAGTGGAAACAAGGGAACATCTGATACCACTGCACCTAGCCTTTGGCATATCTTCTACTGACCTTTGAATATAGATGTCTTCTACATCTACATACAAAGCACAAATATCCTGTGCCACTCTGTAATAGTAGTGACACACCTTTTCAGATAGCGCTAAAACTTGAATGATGAGGGAGTTCACTTTATCATCATTCTGACTTGCATTTGCGTCATGTGTCCTAGTTGAAAGGTTGTTCCTCACCCTTGCAAAGTACAACAGATTGAGCAACATCTCCCAGTTGTGTGGACAGGGCTCTACTTGCAGCTATGCCAAGCAAGCATAGATGTTCCTGCATTGATGCCAAAGTACAGTCTTGCTTAGCGATATTACACCACCAGTGTATAGGGCCCTTTCAGAAGAGGGTCAGTTCCTGGATTACACCACCTCCCTTTCCCCCTTTTTCCACATGCAGAGAAACATTAGAAGCTTCTGGTCATAGTTTGTCACAAACTTTAGGTGGCTCATAGCTGCCTAATGCCACCTGGATTCATGCACCATGTAAAGCCATTATGGGAGTAGTTTCCTTTGAGCTTAGCTTAATACGTTGTGTGAACTTAGCCACTGTGATTTCTAAATCAGGGTCAGTGGCTTAACATTTTTGTAACAAAAGCTAGTTGTAGTTTACTCAACAAACCATGGTTAAGCAAAGCATGGTTTAGCCCATTTTATGAACCTAGTCACAGACTCTTGGCTCATCTTCCTTAGATGGGGGTATTTTAGGCCATAAAGTGGCCCACAGCCCCATCTGAAGTCCCAGAGATCACATCATGAAAATTCATCAGGAAATTGCTATTTTCAGCAGCATAAACTATTATTACTATTTGTAAAAATAAATAGTAAAATGGGCCATTAGTTTCCAGTAGGCTTAACACATACCTTGCTTAAACTAATCTAGTACACATTAAAGAGGCCTGAAGAGTGGGGGCCAACCTCACTTCCAGGGGCAAGATGTTCCACAGGGCGGGAGCAATGGCAGAAAAGGCTCTCCTCCTGGACCATGCCAGTTGGAATTCTTTAGCTGACGGGGTTCGTAACATACCTCTGTTTGCCATCCAAAGGACCTTACGGTGGGTTATGATCTAGAAAACCAAAATATAACAAAGTTAGATTATTAAAACACATACAGCAGAGAGAAACTCTTTAAAGGCATGGTCAGCTGGTGGTCATTAAGGTCCAAATGTGAGAGTGAAAAGCCAGATCTTTGCCTGACTCAAACAGATAACATCAGTGCTAGTCAGGCATCCAGGAAAGGGTATTCCAAGGCCGGGATGCCATAATAGTGAAGGCTTTCTTCCACACCCTGAAATAGCACATCTCTTCCAGCTGTGGGATACTAAAGAGGGCTCTGCTACAGTATAGGTCTTCAGGATCAGGTAGGTATACTGTATATTGGAAGAGGTTCTTCACGTCCCACAATCCTAAACCGTTCAAGGCTTAAAATGTCATTACTAGAGCCTTGAAGTCCAACCAGTAATGTACCAGTACACACTGAGCTTTTTAAAGTATCTCTGGTTTCAGAAGGATGTGATTAATTTATGGCTTAAAACAATATGTGGCCTCAGGTATTGTGCCTTACATAACAAATTATGGTTTAATGTTATGTGTTTATAAATCATGGTTTGTAACAGCTTTCCCCAGTTTGGGCACTTGCTAGATGTGTGAACCAGAACCGAGAATTCTGCAACTGATAACTCTGGTGGTTGAAGTACAGACATCTGGCAAGTACCCAAGTTTGGAAAAGCTGGTGTAAAACTTAGCATTATCGATGAACTACATGACTATGGCTTGCTCAACAAATCTTGGCTTGAGGTGATCGGCTTAGATAAGTGGATATACTGGCTACCTTTCTGCCCATGTCTGTTATTATGATGAAGCTCTCCAACTTTTTATTTTACCAGGTGTGCTAACCTTCATTGTAGAGAACTGTCTGTCCTAAACTGTATTGCTATGTTTGTGTTTTGGTTAGGAAACTCACAAGCTCTACAAACAGAAGCTGGAGGAGCTAACAAAGCTTCAAGATGGCATCTCCAGCTCCATCTCACGACAGAAGAAGCAACTGAAGGAACTCTCTCTGGTTCTTAAGAAGTATGTTCATAGTCATTATTGGGGAGTCTTTGGTGCTCTCTGAGCCTTGTTGTTTTCATGCAGACATTTCATTGCCAGGTCATTATAGTCATTATTCCATATTGTTTTCAACACATGGGTGGAGGTGTTTGGGCAGGTCATATGTGTTAACTGCTGAGCAAGGAGATCCCTTTTATATTACACCTAAACACCAAAATTTGAATTATGAACCATGAGATTGAGTTGACTCTCTTTTCTTCAACTGCCACAGCTCCTTCACCTAGTCCAGCCTTTCTCAACCTTTCGACCCTGGAGGAACCCTTGAAATATTTTTCAGGCCTCAGGAAACCCCTGCACATTCAGGCTCAAATATAGGCCAGAAGTTACAAAATTATTATATTTGTTTCATGGGTAGGCCTGTATACAGTCATAGTATACCCCTTGAATTACAGCTGAAAGTCCTGACTGTATATGCATTAACAGTGTTCTTAAACAAAAAATAAAGAATGAAACTTACCTCTTTAATTTGAAGTTGCCGGAATTGGAAATAAATTTTTAAATAAATCATGATCTCCCAGGGAACCCCTAGTGACCCTTCGTGGAACCCTTGGATTCCACCCTGGTTGAGAAACCCTGACCTAGTCTTTTTCCTTCCCCCTTCTTTGAAAGAAGACCACAAAGCAACTAGGCTTGAATATTGTTTGGTAGTTTATATTCTTCCCTTCCTCTGTTAGTCCCTTTTAAGAATGGAAATCAGGCTAGTGAAAATTCTTGCCCACTTTGCTGGGTACTTTCTGTCTCAGCACAAGAGTAGGAAAAGCTGGTAGAAACAGAAATTAAACCAGGGGCTGTCAATCTATTTAAGTGATAGGTGGGATAGAGTGCTGAAAATTAACAACTAACATTATGTATTGTCGAAGGCTTTCACGGCCGGAGTTTGATGGCTGTTGTGGGTCTTCCGGGCTGTGTGGCCGTGTTCTGGAAGTTTATAATTTAGCTCTATAAACAGAACATTGCCACTCTACCTGGGCACAGAGATTTTGCTTCTATCTGTGCTCCTGCCCTCTGAAGATGCTGGCCACAGATGCTGGCGAAACGTTAGGAACCACAACTTCCAGAACACGGCCACACAGCCCGGAAGACCCACAACAGCCAACTAACTTTGTTAGTTATTTAGCATTTTGGCCTGCATTTTGTGAGAGTTCATGCGAGAACATTGAAAGCTTGAGAGTTTGACCATTTTAATTTTAAACAAGTATTTAATTTCGGGGTTGGGGGTACTATGTTGCTGGCTCCTGGGTTAAGCTCACCAACCTTCTGCCTGCCTGTTCCACTTGCTGGCAGTGTATGCCCCACTACAAAAAAGCAGCTTCATTGAGAAACCTTTCACTTAACATCTTTGCTTGAGTTCAGGAAAGACCTGTGCCATGTATAACCTGCTTATTACATTCTGAAGTTTACTGCTAAAATGATTTTAAATTTTGTTTGGATAAAATGCTGTTAAATAAAAGTTTAGACATGTCTTTTACTAAAACACATAGTAAAAACATAACATAGTAAAAACACATAGTAAAAGACATCCCTTTTACTAAGAATTATGGGGAAACAGAGCTAAAATTAGTTTTGTTTCAGAGCAGATTTAAACAAGCTTGTGCCATTGGATACTGTACGATTTACATTATGCTTTGCAAAGCTTCTGCGATTAAGCCAGAAATTTGGGGTGTTTCTCTTGAATAAATCCACACATCAGCTGGCAGAAAGGTTTTAAATGGATTAAGATTATAAAAGGTTGAGCCTTTAGCTTTGAGGTTGAAGGGTTGATCTGTTTATGGGAACCAGGGGAAAGAGAGATAAAATGACTGAGTGCTGAGACAGCAGTGTTAACTATTATTAAAATTAAATTAATGATAGTTGCAATAAGCTATATAGCTCTCCAAACATTTATTTCTGCATACCTTTTATTTGCTTATCTACTAAAACCATATTGGTTTGTAAATAAACCTTGCATGATTTATAATAATAGTTAGGTTGGCAGTTTATTTATTTATTTATTTATTTTATCTTATTTATACCCCGCCTACCCTCTCCCTAATGGAGGGCTCTAGGTGGCTTACAACATCAGTACATATTAATTATACATTTATAAGTTTGATGTTAGTGGCCTCTTACTGTATATAAACTGACTTTCAAAGGAAACTTTTATAGTAGGCTCCGATAGCTTTCCATCTGCGTGTATTTCTTGCCTCTCAAGGAGAAGAAGCAAATTTTGTATCCTGACATTACATCCACGGCACCCCTCTGTTGCCAAATATTGGTTTGAGATGAGCTCAGAAATGTGCAATGTGAGAAGGGCTTACAGCTACTGCTTGGATATGACAGGCTCCCTTTGTGACTTACCCCAGTGGTTCGCTTAAAATGGGAGCAGAAGACGTCTTGTTCTTGGGCTTTCTTCTGAAAGTATCTCCAACCATGATTCTCATCTGCTTCCACCTCTGTCGTGGTTGAGGCAAAGCAACAATGCTGAGCCAGGAATGAAGCTCTAGCTCTTTATTGTTTCTACCTTGCACAGAATCTTGCCAAATTAAGCTAAGCTAACAGGTTCTCTGGGGGGAAACTCCAGGCACCCTAAGGTGGGTCCTGCCTGACTTTCTTGGCTGGGCGCCCAAGGTCCTCCGAACTCTGAACGCGCTTCTCTCCCTGGAAGGTGCCCCCTCCTTCCTTGCCTGCGATCTCCATAACATCACCTTCCCCATCAGAGACACATTCCATCACAACCTCCTCCACCTGCAGCTTGGAGAAAAATCCCTATGGGAAACCTTTGGGGGAGCCATCTCAAGGCTGGGGTTCTGGGGCTTTGAAGCAGGATCTGAAAGCTTAGGGATGCTGGATTTGGAAGTTTAAGGGGATATGTCTGCTGCTTATCAATCACTTGCTGCTTTCTCAGAAATGTGTTCCTTCTTCCCGGCCTCGTACAGGTGCAAATCTTCTCTTCCTGACCAGGTGCAGAAAGAGGATGCCCTCAAGGAACTCCAGAATATGATCAAAGAGAGACAGAATGTCTTTTTTGAAATGGAGGCCTACTTGCCAAAGAAGAATGGGTAAGGGGTCAAACTGAACTCAGAATTCCCAAAAACTAGGAGGGGAATAAGGCTGATCCTGTTCTTAACAGTTTGTTTGTTTGTTTGTTTGTTTGTTTGTTTGTTTGTTTGTTTTATATAGTCGCCTATCTCTCATAAGTGACTTAAGGCAGCTTACAATAAAATAGATAAAATACATAGTATAAAATATGAAACACACAGCAGCCAAGCATCACCCAAGCAACTATCAACATAGTTAGGAGATGGGCTCTGTTACACACCCAGAGCCCCAGGCTCGGGCACAAAATCAAATTTTCAAGGACTTATGGAAGACCAGCAGGGATGTGGCTAATCCGATCTCAGAGGGGCTGATGTTCCAATGGGTGGGTGCCACAGCAGAAAAGCCAACTCTCCTTAGCTGACGGTACCCAGAGCATGACCCTCCACCGGATTGGTAGGACAGAGACAGACAGACAAGTAACCTGGTCCCAAGTCATGAAGGGCTTTAAAGGTGACAACCAGCAGCTTGAATTGCACCTGGAAGCCCACTGGAAGCCAATGCAGCTTGCGGAGCAGTGGTGTCACATGCACCGAGTAATGGGCACCATTAACTGCCCAGTTGAAGCTTCCAAATACAGTTGTTTTCTGTCTCCACCAGTCACCAGCCAGTTTTCCTTAGGAAACTTACAAACAAGTCTTGAAGGCGGCAACCTTTCCCCCTGGTTGTTTATCCCAAGCATCTTGTATTGTGAGCCACACTGCTCCTATAAAGGGAGGTTCCATTTAGCTACTTATAGCCGATAGCTGTTGAAAGCATAGGCAGATATTTCATCTGACAGAATTCCAGTGCGATTCTATACCCAAAGGTGTTTGTAGTTCGTTTGGTGCCACCAGCTCCTGGTAACTCTGAGAACAGATGCTAGTTGTGTGATAATTATAGCAAAATCACATGTTGTACCCTGTTAATGCAGTGTTCTCACAGCTGCTGTCAAAAGGAACCAGGGAGCTCATCAATGTATTTTATTATGACTCCTTGCAGGCCAATTTGAGATGCTGAGTATGCCTGGAATGTGAGAGCAGTATGACTCATGGTGTTGTTATGGAGGTGTACTTTTTCCCTCTTTCTGTTGTGATCCAGGTTGTACCTGAATCTGGTGCTGGGGAATGTGAACGTCACTCTGCTGAGCAAACAAGCTAAGTAGGTGCTAATTGATTATAGTTTATCTCATTGCTGATGTGTTTTACAGTCATACAGATTAGGAACCCCTTTTTAAATTTAAGAATATACAAGTGAAGTTTCTCAGGGTGCTAAGTCACAAAACCAATCAAACAAACCAAGGTTAAAACTAACCGAGTGTTGTATGTTATAAAATGCGTCTGACTTTACAGGTAGTCCTTGCCTTACAACAGCAATTGGGACCAGAACTGCCGTCGCTAAGTGATGCAATCGTAAAGCACAAAGTCACATGACTGCATTGCTTAGTGATGACAATTCTGGCAGTCCCGGTTGCCGTCATTAAGCAAGGACCTCACGTGACCGCGACTTCCTGCCAGCTTCCCCACTGACTTTGCTTCTGGGAAGCCGGCTGGGAACATCGGAAATCGCGATCACTTGACTGTGGGGATGCTGCGACGGCCAGAACTATGAGGATCTGTCGTAAGTACCATTTGTTCAACACCGTTGAACTTAGAATGGTCACTGAACAAATGGTCATAACCCAAGGACTACCCATACAGAATCAGATTAATCTTAAACAGGTACAAAACAATGCTTGGTGAGACACAGGTGTATTCTTTTTAAAAAACAAACAAATTATACTTTCAGAGCTGTACTCTCCCAGGTAAAATTTAATTGATTTAATTAATACCTCCTGGGAAGGTATTTCATTCCATGCCATACTAACTCCTCTTGTTCCTGCTTTCCCTTAATAAAGTCAGAAGACCCATAGAGAAGGCCCTCTGGTGCTCATTGCTAGGCAGGCTCGTATGAGTGTAACATGTTCCTTAAGACATCAGAGTCCCAAGCTCCAAAGGGCTTTCAAATCAAACCAGTCTTTATTATGGCCATAGATGAAGAGCTTGAAAAGTTAGTTCTTCCCCATCTGCCATCCTTCAGGTTGCTTTGGAATTCCAGCTCCTGGGGTTGGGGATTTGGGCTGTTACAGTCGCAAGGTCCTTGGAAGATAGCAGGTTTGGAAAGACGGAGCCAGCGCGACAAGCGGGTGTCGGACCTGGCTCATTCCCTCCTCCACCTCCCCTCTTAGGTTTGCGTATAAGGATGAGTACGAGAAGTTCAAGCTCTACCTCACCATCATCTTGCTCATCATCTCCTTCACCTGCCGCTTCCTCCTTAACTCCAGGTGAGTGCGCAATCCTGAAACACGGGCAGCCTCTCCCTCCCAGCCACCGGAAGCCGCCACCTCCGGCCCCCAGCGGCCTTTGGGGCGTTGGCGAGACAGAGGCAGCTTCCTTTCTTTGGAAAGGCAATCGGGTGTCGAAGGAAACGGCGTTTGAGGGCAGTGCAATTAATTTTACTGGGCCTCTAAATATAAAAACGCTAAAAGCTTTTAAGCTGCCCACTTTAATTATTTGACAGTGTTGGGAGGTAGAAGCAATGACACCCCCACCCCTTCCCTGCCCCGCTGTGCTCACCCCCAACTCCGTATTGCCATCTCCCGTGCAGATGAGAACGATTTTGGAAAGCCAAGTCAACAAAGCCTCCACTGTAATTAAAAGGGAGGATTATTCAGATGGCAGAATCTTCCCATCACTGGAGGAGAGCTTAACAGACGGGGGCCATTAGAAATTTCCTGGAGGGAAGTGGGAGGGAAGCATACAGCAACGTTCACTTATTCTGGGATGTGAAAGATGACTCCGATTCACCACAAATATAGCAATGGAGGGAGAGGAGCTTCTCTTACCCATCTTTTTTTGTGTGCGTGGTGGTGGACCTCTTAAAATTGGGATTGTCGTACCGTTGATGAAATAACTAAAATGACTAACAGTTTAGGAAGTGCTTCGGGAAAGCGGTGAGGACTTTTCCCCCAGGCAATGGGGGAAATGTTCTTGTTGATGGAGCTGGCATGGAACGGTGGATTGATGATTGTGCCTCTATCAGGGCCTCCGCCTTGTTTATTGTCTTAAATGGTCATTTTGTTTTTAGTGAGACAAAATGCTAAACGTTTAAATGTTTTCATTAAAACATTTTGTTCGAAAGCCACGGTTCCTTCCGGTAGCTAAATAAGTTTGTTTAATAAAGAAATAAACACAGGAGGTAAAATGTTAACCCTCCATAGTGTTATTCCTTCTCCTGATGCATAGTCCCTGTCCACATGGCAAAAGGCACTTGATAATACTGTACACACTATAAATGGTTGATCGACCTATTTGATAGATTTATATCCCACCCTTTGTAACTTCAGGAGCTCAGGCATGTGTACATAGCACACCCATTCTAGCCCCCCAACAACACGATGTGGCAGGTTGGACTGAGAGAAACTGACTGGCCCAAAGTCCCTCAGTCATTTTCTGTGGCCGAGCATGGATTAGAACCCAAGCATCCCTGACCCTCATCCATACTTCAAAGCATTTAGCTGACCGTGGCTGATCTTGAAAGCTAAGCAGAATCCGCCTGGGTTAGTGCTTGGAGGAGAGACCTCCAGGCTGTACACTAGACTGGGAAGTAAAACAATCTCCCAGCTCCTAATCCAACACCTTAACCCAGTGTCTCTCAACCATGGGAACTTCAAGCTGTGTGGACTTCAACTCCCAGAATTCCCCAGCCAGCATGGCTGGCTGGGGAATTCTGGGAGTTGAAGTCCACACAGCTTGAAGTTGCCACGGTTGAGAAACACTGCCTTAACCATTCCACCATACTCTCTTCTGTATTAATTTTGAACAAGGCAACAGAATCTGTAATCTGAGCCTGGCCATGCCCACTGGAAGTTCATCCCTCTAAGCCATAGCTTTCCAAACTGTGTGTCGCGGCAAAACCCGGAAGTGTTGATGGTGCGTTGCTGCTGCAGCTGCGGCAGCGGCGCGCCATCAGAGCTTCCGGGTTTTAGTGCAAAACACGAGGCCGCCGTGCACGCCGCCACCGCACGTGCTCCCACGCCGCCGCCACCAGTGTGTCGCCAACGGCAGGAGTTTGGAAAGCACTGCTCTAAGCCTTTGCAAAGGGGGCTGCCTCTTTGTAATATTTTATTACAAGGAAAAATCCCCAACTACTTGGATAATTTTGTGTAATTCAAATTAAATGCCATTATTTTAGTTTTTCTCTTCTTTCTCTCCCCCCTCCCATTTCTAGAGGGTAGCCGTCCTCCAGCATGCTTTTCCGGGGACACGTTTAGCCCTCTGCTTCTCTGTCCCAGAGACTAACTGGCACTTACTTCACCAGACAATTACATTACCGCTATTGACCCACCACTTTCTCGCTTTTTATGACAGGGTAACTGATGCTGTCTTCAATTTTCTCCTGGTCTGGTATTACTGCACGCTGACCATTCGGGAGAGCATCTTGATCAACAATGGTTCTAAGTAAGTAGTGCTTCTGTTCAGAGTTACTCCTTCCTTAAGCTAAGGAGGCCACATGGATATTTAGCCGGCACTCCTTGGATATTCCCTATAAAATCTTTCCTAGTCCTGCTTGTAAAATTCTGGGAACTGAACATGGGAGTGTCTCCCTAGAAAACCAGGCTTGTATATGGAATCAGGGGGCGGGTCCATCTAGCACAGCACTTCCTGTTCTGATTGCAGGGGTTCTTCACCATTTCATGTGGAGAAAACTGTTCCTGGATGTTCTTTGCAATCTTGAACTAGACCTGTCACCCTCAAATTTGGGAGATTGTTACAAACTAAGCCAAGCCATGAACCCTGGTTCTGACCTCTCCTATGTCTTATGTGGCAGCCTTATCTTAATTTTTGGCTAACCTCATGCAGGGGCTGTCTGTAGCTCTTAGAGGATTGGGCCAAGATCTTTTATTTCCTATCTGAAATCCTCTTAGCTGGAGATGTGGTAGACTAAATTGAGACATTTCTGCATACAAAATATTGTTCTTCCATTGAGCGCTTCCCCAACTGCAAAATCTGTCTTGATACGCACCCACATTCCCTGAGGCTGTCTCGGGGAAGGGCCTTTTCCTAGCTCTGGAGATCAAACCTTAGATTTTCTTAGCTACATTCCTACAAAACAGAAAGGCTTTTTTAGGATCTTGTCTGTTAGGCTGCTGTATCTCAGCCCACAGACTGTTCCTTTGATGTCCATGCTCAAAACCAGAGAAACATCCAATGAGAAACACCCAAAACAAGAGAAACACCCAATGATGAGCAATTCCCATGCAATGTCTTCTATGTTCTCCTTTCTTTTGCCCTCCCAAGTTTCCTTAGTCCCAGATTGGCAAGCAAAATAATTGTTTTTCCTATAATCATGCTACTTCAGGGAAGAGAGTGGAATGGGGGATACGTCTCCTCAAGAGGCAACCCAGGTGTTTTCCCTAAGGTTATGGCCATTGTGTCAGGGTTCATAGCTGAATCCTGCCATTAGGAGTAGAGAGGTAGTTAAGCGTGTGAACTGCAGGGAGGGGGGATGCGTACGGAGTGTTGTGGCTTCTGTTGGAGACTGGAGAATGCATCGTCATGGGCAACCACCTGCAGGAGATGGAGGCTGGGAACGGGGAGCGAAAGTTCTGGACATTGACATCATCGCGTCTGCGAAATTGGCACGCAAGGGGGAGAGTTAAGTTAGCAAGCTTTGGTGGGAATCCGCATTCAGATCTTTAGGAGTGCTTCAATTTACATGTATCCTGAATAAAGCTTAATCTGCATTTTAGTGAATTGCATCGAGAAGTGTTTGTTAGGGCATTGAAGTTGGGGTCATTACAGAAAGATCTGAATGCCCTTTTATGTCAATTTGTCCTGAGGCTACGATTGCAACTTCATCCTGCCTTACTAGTGAGAATCGATCCTCTATCACTTATCTGTTAACCATCTACATGACAGATAACATGACAGAGGACTTTGCTACTTGCATCCAGAGTTAGAGCAACCAGGAACTTCTAGGGACATAGGAATAGTCCCGAAAGAAGGGAAAGCGGTGGCTTTTGAACCGAAAGTTGATCGGAAGAAGGGCTCCAAAAAGGGAGCTAAACGAAGCTCCCTGTGTTACGCACTCCCAAAACCAGAGCGGAGTGGTCTATGGGGATCGGAGGCGGCCTAAAACCAGAGATGGGGAAGCAGGCTACCAAAACCCGAGTTACCCAGTCTCAAAGAATGGTTTATTTGGAGGCAAAGACTTCCCGTATAGATTTTGAGTTGGAAACCATTAGTAAACAAATAGGCATGATTAACCAAACCCTACAACAGCTTGTACCAGGTCCTTCCCAAGGAGGAAAAGCTCCCAAAAAGGGGGCCACTCCGACCACCACTTCAGCAGAGAGTGAAACATAGAGTGGCAGCAACAAGGAGGAAGACACATCAGAACCCGAGCTTGAGGTGAGACTTCCTTCCACGAGCGGGCTGGCCAAGGGGAGAACCTTAGCAGTCAACAAGCTAAGATGAGATTTGATGGCGATCCTGGGAAGTTAGCCTGCTTCATGACCCATGTGAGAGGGTTCATGGAAGAGTTTGAGGACTCCTTCACGAATGAGGAAGCAAAGGTACGGTACGTGTCCAGCTTCTTAGAAGGGGAGGCAGCGCAGTGGCTGGTAGCTATACACGACACTAATGCCAAAGAACTATTAACTTGTAAAGCACATAAAGAGTCCCTTGCAAGGGAGATGGGCGGGGAATAAATTGAAATAATAAATAAATAAATAAATAAATTTATGTTGGCATTAAGGAAGAGATTTGAAGACACCTTATCAAAGATGTCGGCTAGAGTTGAGTTGCAGCAATTGAGCCAGGGAAACTGCACAGTGGCAGAATATGCCATGGAATTTAAAAAACTCATCAGTCGGTTACTGGACTGGCCAGAGACATTTCAAATTGAGTATTTCCAGATGGGGTTAAAACCTGAAATTCTGGAAATGGCAGCTGGAAGGGGAGACCCTGAGACATTGGAAGAGTGGATTCAATTAGCGGGGAAGGCAGAGTACCTGATTACGTCTCAAATCGTATAAACAACTTCAAACACCGGGGAAAAGAGCGCTGGGGCCAGCGCAGCCACTGAAAAAACCCCTTGGCCAGAAAGCGTGGGAAGAAGAAAAAGAACGCCGTGCTAAAACTGGATTGTGCTTCCAAGTGTGGAAAGGAGGGCCATCGAATTAGCAATTGCCCGCAATCTACTTACATCGCGAAGAAAAAGACAAGAGATCAAAGCATCAAAGCCACAGCCTCCAAAAAGAAAGGGAGCAGCCAGCGCAGTTGAAGAGCCAAGTAAAACAGAAACGGTTGGGGGAGAGAATGTAAGGCAATTCTGGTGGCCCACATTAATAAAAGATGTAAAACAGTATGTATTGTCTTGTCCTGTATGTGCCACCATGAAAAGAACTCCGGGCAAGCCTGTGGGATTGTTGCAGGGGGTAGCACAACCAACAAGCCCCTGGAAGCAGATTGCTATAGACTTTATCGTGGACTTGCCTGAAAGCAAAGGAAAAACTGTGATTTGGGTGGTGACTGATTTATTCTCTAAGCAAGCACATTTCATTCCATGTAAAAGTTTGCCATCTGCTGGACAATTAGCTAAATTATTCATTCAACATATCTATCGGGCACACGGCGCCCCCTTGAGGATAATTAGTGACCGCGGAAGTCAATTTACTTCAAAATTTTGGAAATCATTTTTAAAATTAATAGGTACTGAACAAGGATTAAGCTCTGCGTTCCATCCTTCTACGGATGGATCGAGTGAACGATTAAATTCTGTTTTGGGACAATATTTAAGATGTTATATCAGTTATCAACAGAAAGATTGGGTTGATCTGTTGCCATTTGCTGAAGTAGCTTATAATAATGCTGTGCATCAGAGTACAGGGTTTTCTCCCTTTCAAATTGCTACTGGCCAGGATTTTGTCCCGATACCTGAATTACCAGATCCTTCTTCACTGGTATCGCCCAATCCAGTGTTGGCAGATGAATGGATTGCAAAGATAAGGGCCAATTGGCCTGTAATGCAGAAGACTTTGCAGGAGGCAAAGGACACTTATAAAAAATTTGCAGATGGCAGCTCTGGAATGGCCATTGGTCGTAGGGGAAAAAGTTTATTTGTCTACAAAACATTTACGTTCCACTCAGCCTTCTAAAAAATTGGGACCGAAGTTTGTTGGACCTTTTCCAATTATCAAAGTGATTAATCCTGTCACAGCTCAACTGGAATTACCAAAGAATCTTAGGAGAGTACATCCTGTTTTCCACATTAGTTTGCTTAAACCAGTAACTGTTTCTGAACACTGGCATCCTGAATCATTACCCCTGACACCCATCATGGTGGGGAATGAGGAGCATTTTGAGGTGAAAGAAATTTTGGACTCTCGGGTTCATAGGGGGAAAATACAATACTTGATTCATTGGAAACATTTGCCTCCGGGATTCAATGAATGGGTGGATAAAAGACATGTGCAAACTCCTAGATTGTTGTTGAAGTTTCATGCTAAATTTCCTGATTAGCCTGGATGATTGTTTTGTTGATATGTTGGTTTTATTTCTTTTACAGATCTCAACTTATAATCCACTGTATTTTCTTCGTACTTATTGGAACCCTTATATACATGTTTGTTTTCTCTTTTTATGTATTTTGCTTTGTATATTGCTCTTTTTTTTGGAGGGTCAGCATGTCAGGGTTCATAGCTGAATCCTGCCATTAGGAGTAGAGAGGTAGTTAAGCGTGTGAACTGCAGGGAGGGGGGATGTGTACGGAGTGTTGTGGCTTCTGTTGGAGACTGGAGAATGCATCGTCAAGGTCAACCACCTGCAGGAGATGGAGGCTGGGAACGGGGAGCGAAAGTTCTGGACATTAACATCATCGCGTCTGCGAAATTGGCGCGCAAGGGGGAGAGTTAAGTTAGCAAGCTTTGGCGGGAATCCGCATTCAGATCTTTAGGAGTGCTTCAATTTACATGTATCCTGAATAAAGCTTAATCTGCATTTCAATGAATTGCATCAAGAAGTGTTTATTAGGGCATTGAAGTTGGGGTCATTACACATTGGCATTGTGTTTGGTGCTCAGTGCAATGTATCCCGGCTGCTACTGTCTTGGTGGCCCTCTCACCTTCCAAAAGAGGAGCTCCCAAGCATTGCTGAAGTATACTGGGCTGTCATGCTTAAAAGTAAAACTCTACTGAAAATGGTTGCATTTGCTCTTCCAGGATTAAAGGCTGGTGGGTGTTTCATCACTACATTTCCACCTTCCTCTCAGGTGTCATGCTGACTTGGTGAGTCTTTATCTCAGCTTTTCTCTCCAGTTCTCTTGGTGACTTAAGAAAAAACCGAGCATAATGCCTGTGGTTTCAGTCAGTTAATAGCCCGGGAGTTTGCTTAATACCTTTCTGGAGCCTTCTATGTGAGCGGCAATTGTCCATCACATGCCAGTGGATTCTGATTACATGTATGTTTCTATACTCCCTCTATCTTTGCAGGCCAGATGGCCTTATGTACCAGAAGTTCAGAAACCAGTTCCTCACATTCTCCATGTATCAGAGTAAGTGGGACTACATTAAGAAGAGGGAGGAGGGAAGCGGTTGAAGACCCGCGAGTATCGGGGTCAGTGAAACGATGAATTCCAGCCTTTACTTTCATATCTATACTGCCAAGATTCCACAACATAGAACATAGTATGCCTTTTTGTGGGGAGGCTCCTGTTTTCACTGAGTGTTTGAATGAGAGTAAGGGGCAGTCAACCATTAATATGTAAATGTTAGGATTTCCTCATGGAGTAAAATTGAGATGAAAGGGCAGTGACGCAGGAGCTGGTGGTGAGGCAAAGGGCCAATTACTATAGCAGGGCTTTCCAAACTCTGTGTCACGACACAATACTGTGTTGCCTGGGGGCCCCAAGTGTGTCGTGTGACAACCCGGAAGCGCCGGCAGTGCTTCCAGGTTGCCGTGTGGCGGCAGCGGCTGCCCCTTCGAAAGGGCAGGCTCAGGGACCCCGAAAATGCCCTCGGTTCCGGCAGGCAGGCGAAAAGCCTCGTCACGTGAGCACACGAGCGCTGCCAGGTTCCGGCACTCAGCTGATCGGCGGGGAGAATTTCCACCCCGGCCCCCAATCAGCTGTGCCGGAAAGCCCGGCAACGTGCGCACGCGCGGGGAGGCTTTTCGCCTCCCTGCCGGAACCGAGGGCATTTTTGGGGTTCCCAGAGCCTGCCCTTTCGAAGGGGCAGCCGCTGCCGCCGCGGCAACAGCAACCCGGAAGCACCGCCGCCGGCACTTCTGGTTTTTGCGCCGCACTTGCGGCGGTGCTTCCGGGTTTTTGTGGGCGGGCCGTTGGTGTGTCCATTGGTGTGTCGCCAACAGCAAAAGTTTGGAAAGCCCTGTACTATAGGCTCCATCTTCCAGACTGGCTGAAGCAACTCAAACATATTCAAGTTTTTTTTCCCGTTACTGTGAGAACTAGATTTTTTGTTTTTTAAGAAAAGAAAAACCACACCTCCACCAAAGGTAATGGACGAAGGGGTTTAAAACTAGGTCTTTGCTTTTAAGGGACACTGTAGTAACAATGAGGGATGGATAATTTAAGTATCTCAGTGTACGCCACACCCCTGAGTTTTGATCTCTCTCGCTGAAATTTGACAGGCTTCGTCCAGTTTCTTCAATACTATTACCAGAGTGGTTGCCTGTACCGGTTGAGAGCTTTGGGTGAGCGACACACCATGGATCTCACTGTGGGTAGGTGGCATTTCTGCTCGCTCTCTCTCCTTTGCTGAGGCAAGCTCTCCTGGATGGGGGATGGGGACCTTCCTTCACTAATGGCTGTGAGATCATCCCTACGGAAGATGCTCTGCCGGTCACTGGTTTTGAAAGGAGGAGGAGGAGGGGACTCTTAGTGGCCATGAGGGTGGGATCATTGTGAGACACAAGGGCTGGGAAGCCACAGCAGGCCAACGTCTTGTGGACTTCCAAAAGCTTCTGTTTGACTATTGTGGTAAAGAGAATGTTGGACCAGCTGTTCTGATCCTGCAAGGATGCTCATATGGTCCATAATTCCTCCCAATTGCAATTTTTCCCCAGCCTTGGATACTGGAATTAGATCTTAGGCTTGCTTCATCTCTTTAGGTGGCTAAGCAAGATCAGGCCTGGTTCATATTTGGATGGGAGATCTCAAGGGAATCCCAGGACTGTAGCCTACATTAGGAAGTAGAAAAAACATCCCAGAATAATGCAGTGGCATACTATTTCATGCCATGGCCAAGAAGATTACAGAGGAGTGTCCCTGAAGTCACCAGGAGAGCTTGATATGAAGGGACTTTTTTTATCATGCGTCATATGATGTTTCTGGCTAGAGATATTAACATTTTTAGTGTCCTCATCTAGGTATAGTTTTTAAAAAGCAGAAAATAGCTAATAACCATGGCACATATAGTTGCAAAAAGAATCTGAATCTGACCAGAGGGTAGGTCTGCTTTTCAAACCATCTTACCCTGCCTGCTTCCTTTCTCAAAGAGACGAGAGCCTTTTATTCTTGGGGAGGCAGACTTCTACAATGTTCTGTGTCTCTCAGCTTCTGTATTTCCTGTTCTGGCAATGCTAGCTTAGCAGAGCTGAGAGGTCTGTGGTAGCATTTAGGTCACCCAAATATTGCCATCTCCAGTCAATCTGAAGAGACAGTTGGGACTTCTGGTCACTGGGCTGATTCTTCCGCTCTGCGTTTTTCCTTGCAGAGGGTTTCCAGTCGTGGATGTGGAGAGGCCTCACTTTTCTGCTTCCGTTCCTCTTCTTCGGCCAAGTAAGCATGCCGCAACTTATTTGGGGAGTATCTTTAGTGTAAAAAGGTAAAGGTTCCCCCCGCACATTTGTGCAGTCGTGTCCAACTCTAGGGGCCGGTGCTCATCTCCGTTTGTTAGCCGAAGAGCCAATGTTGTCCAAAGACACTTCCACGGTCATGTGGCCAGCATGACGCGCGCGGAACGCTGTTACCATCCCACCGAGGTGGTACCTATTTATCTACTTGCATTTGCATGCTTTCGAATTGCTAGGTTGGCAAGAGCTGGGGCTAGTGCAGGAGCTCACTCCATCACACGGGGCTAGGGATTTGAACCTCCAAACTTGCGATCTTCTTTACATCTTTACATCTTACATCTTTAGTGTAGGCAAGGTGAAACCAGGTTTATTTGATCTGAAGGGGTGTAGTTTCTTCTGAGCTTCTTGTGAGGAAAAATAAAGGTTAATGTAGAGTTCTTATACATATTTTCTCTTTTCTCTTACTAGCTCTTTTTCAGGGGAGATACTGTATATCATATACCCTGTTTATAAGCAACTGAGTAAATGAGAGACAATTAAACCTTTATTTCATAATAATAATAATAATAATAATAATTAATAATAATAATAATTAATAATAATAATAATAATAATAATATATGAAGGTTGATGTGAGATGCTCAAAGGAACAAACCCCCCTCCCCTCCAGACCTATTTACAGAATGAGAATTTATTTTGTCACAAGGGATTGGAAGGTTCTCATGACCAGTGTGGGCAGGGCAGCGATGCCGAGTCACCATAGAACCTGGCAGGTGTCGGGGATTCTGACACGTTTTGGGGTTTGGGAAAATATATCTGATTTCTCTGGTTGGTTCTGTTTTCGTGTTTTAAACCTATTACACTCCTTAAAGAATGATTATATTTATTTCCCGTCTGAAATGGCAGAAAAACACTGCCAGTTTTTAGGGGGGAAACTGCCTAATTTCCTCACTGTGCTTGGTGGAGAGCTCGGGGGGGGGGGGAGGGGGGGTTCCAAAAAAAGATTGAGGCCAAGCGTGATTTAAACTTACAATCCCTGGAATGTTCCTCCTCATTTATGCATGATAATTTGATGTATTGACTGTTGTTTCACGTGTCGCCTTTCTTCTACATGGGATGCAGCTACTGATTAACTCATATGAATCATCTGGATTTGAGATGTATTTTGTGCCCAAATAAGCTCTTGTCTCTTCATTGTGGGGAACGAGATACAGTAATTAAACTGCAAGCAGACTGCATTTCTGTGCTGAAATCCCAGTGGGTGGCGTGGGGCGGGGGGCAGGGATACTCGTCTGAGCACAGAGTTTGGAAGAGAGAGTTTTGAAAAACCCTAAAAAATTCTACTGCCAAAACCCAGTGGTGTGATCTCACAGTGATGTGCGGTTTGTACATTTGAGGGTGGGGTCTGAGATGTTGGAAATAAAACAGTTATCTTCTCTCTCCAGTTCTGGCAACTGTTCAATGCCATCACACTCTTCCAGCTGGCCAGGCATCCAGAATGCAAAGAATGGCAGGTAAGAGTGAATTTGTGGGCACAGGAGAGAGGAAACACTCTGTTCCTTTGCCACTCTTTCAAAATTATGGCCCGGTTGAGGAGGTTGCAAGCTTTGGCATTGCTCACAGAAATTATCAGATATCTTCTAAATGCAGCCATTGTGATACTCATTGTAAAATGTTTATAACTCTCTCAGTGATCCTCCCAAACTTCTTTGCCCTTTATATCAGCATTTCTCATAGTGAGGGTTACAACCCTTAAAGCAGGGCTTTCCAAAGTTTTCTCGTTGGCGACAGACCAATGGCGGCATGCGAAAACCCGGAAGTGCCGCCACGGCGGTGGCGTGTGAAAACCTCGAAGCGCTGATGGTGCGGCGGCGGTGCGCCATCAGTGCTTCCGGGTTTTCTCGCGACACACCTGGGCCCCGCAGGCAACACAGTACTGTGTCGCGACACACAGTTTGGAAAGCTATGCCTTAAAGGGATTACAGGCAGTGGTTGGAAGGTTACCAAAAAGTGCTTTCCATCCAGGCTTACCAGTTTGACAGAAAAAATATGCTGAATGCCAAGCAAGAGATGATTCCAAAGCCCAGTATCCATGCCTGAGTGCTTTTTTAGTGTGTGTGTGTGTGTGTGTGTGTGTGTGTGTGTGTGTGTGTGTATGTGTGTGTGTATGTATGTATGTATATATATATATATATATATATATATATATATATATATATATATTAAAAATCCCCTTCTCACCCCTATGGATGGTGTGTATCTTCGGCTTGGAAGTTTGAGGGTTCTGCGCAGCATCTTAGCTGTTCCTAGCACTGCACTCTTGAGAGCTCTGATGTGGTTCCTAGGATCTGCTGGAGCCACTCTCCCAACTTAGGAGTCACAGCCCCGAGTGCTCCTACCACCGCCGGGACCACTTTGGCCTTCACTTTCCACATCCTCTCTAGTTCCTCCTTCAGGCCCTGGTACTTCTCCAGCTTCTCATGCAAGCTGGAAGAGTGGCTCCAACAGATCCCAGGAACAACATCAGAGCTCTCTGTCCAGAAGAGTGCAGTGCTAGGAACAGCTAAGATACTGTGCAGAACCCTCAAATTCCCAGGCCTCTGGTAGAGGATCCGAGGTTGGGGAAGACACATACCACCCATAGGGGTGAGGGGGGATTTTTTAAATTGTGTTTGCCTTTCAAAGGAGGAATATTATGCCTGTTGTTCTGACCTACCCTCTGCAGAAGAAATTACAACTGGAAGGGAAGAGGGGCTGACTGTTAGCATGGCAGTAGGAGAGAGCGCCAAAGCAGCTTACAGCTTGCTAGAATTTTGCATGCTATAGCATTTCAAGAGAAGTTGATTTAAGGCAAGGAAACACCTATTTTGTGTTCTTGACTTTGGTGAATGAGAGAGGGTGTCCTCAAAATGAAACCCAGATTTCAGATATTATACAAAGTAATCAAGTTCATCCTACCTGCTAACAATGTGGTTTTAAAAGGGGGAGGGTGCTTATTTCCAATGAATCCATTTTTCGTTATAAAGTTTTCAGGTTTTAGTATTTTATACATACATCTTAATCAGTGTATTTTGAATTATTTAAAGTAAGCCATATTTTTGTATTTTCTCCAGTGAAATCATTTGCTTTATACCATGGGGAGAAGGTGCACAAATTTCTATTATTTTAAGATTCAGAGTATTGCAAAGCTCGGGAACTCCTGCCATAAATGGTAAACATCATGGCTCAATGGCAGAGCGTGTGCTTTTCATCAAATCATAGAATCCTTCCAGATTAAAGTGATAAATCACATAAATAAATTAAAATGTCACCTGTGCAAAAGGTAGCATGGCTGGGAAATCCCTCTCTCCAGGCAGAGTAAAACTGTGTGTTCCCACTGCTTGATTGTAAAGCTGTTTCTTACTTAGCCGTTTCCTTTGCCCTGTGTCAGATGGGCTCCTGTGTATAAGGGAATGTTTGCTCTGCAAACATGTATGAACTAATCTTAACCTAAAATCAACACTGAAGGGCAGTGCAAGGCAGGAGGAGGAACTTTAGAAGACTAACCAAGCAAATAAAAAGTACAGAGTGGATTTCAAGAACTGGAAATGCCATGTAACATGAAATAAGAGACGTTTGGTCTAGTGGTGAAGGCACCGGGCTAGAAATCAGGAGTCTGTGAGTTCTAGTCCTGCCTTAGGCATGAAAGCCGGCTGGGTGACCTTGGGCCAGTCCCTGTCTCTCAGCCCTAGGAAGGAGCCAATGGCAAACCAGGAGTCTGTGAGTTCTAGTCCCGCCTTAGGCATGAAAGCCGGCTGGGTGACCTTGGGCCAGTCCCTGTCTCTCAGCCCTAGGAAGGAGCCAATGGCAAACCAGGAGTCTGTGAGTTCTAGTCCTGCCTTAGGCATGAAAGCCGGCTGGGTGACCTTGGGCCAGTCCCTGTCTCTCAGCCCTAGGAAGGAGCCAATGGCAAACCAGGAGTCTGTAAGTTCTAGTCCTGCCTTAGGCATGAAAGCCGGCTGAGTGACCTTGGGCCAGTCACACACACACAGCCGAACTCACCTCCCAGGGTGGTTGTTGTGGGGAAAATAGGAGGAAGGAGGAGTATTAGGTATGTTCCCCACCTTATTTATAAAAATAATAGAGGCAGGATAAAATATCTAAAAAAAGATGCAAGCAAGGTTCCCTCAAAAGAGGATCCAGTGTTGACCATGCAGCCTGTCTGCTAAAAAGGAGAAGCGCTAGTGAATCCATTGTTCTGCCTTCTTGGGATGGAATAAGTAAAGGGAGGTACAGAAACAAAGTGTAGGCCAATGTCATTGGGCTGCTGCCTTCAGATGATGCTGTGTGTATGTTGGGGTAGGAAACTTGTGATCTCCTCATTGTTGCTAAATCCCCAGCAGGCTCAGCCACCGTAGCCAAGAATTAGGCATTCTGAAAATCTGCACTACAAAACAAGGACTACTTGCATTAGGATTCAGTTATTTCCAAAACATGGTTTAGTCAGTTGGCTTTCATTTGTGACCCCCACTTAACAAGTGACGGGACTTGAAAGTGGAAACGTGTAAAAAGCCAGTATTTGGGCTTGTGCAAAGCGTTTGAAAGAGGTACTTCACGAAGAATGTTTGTGTGGGCAAAGCTCCCATCTTTGAAGCATTAAAGCAGCTGCCTCCTTTGTGAGGCTTCTGTAGCTGCTGCCACGGCTGTTCCCAGTCACCTATGTGGGAGCAGACAACACTGTCTCTAAAAACATCAAAGTGGCTGTACATCTACATGTACAGACAGCTAGCAACAGCCTTTTAAGTAGCTATATACACCTCACAGAGCCTCGTGTGGCGCAGAGTGGTAGGCGGCAGTACTGCAACCGAAACACTCCCCACGACCTGAGTTCGATCCCAGTGGAAGTTGGTTTCTCAGGTAGCCGGCTCTGGTCGACTCAGCCTCCATCCTTCCGAGGTCGGTAAAATGAATACCCAGCTAAGCTGGGGGAAAGGTAACCACGACTGGGGAAGGCATTGGCAAACCACCCCGCTCTATAGTCTGCCTAGAAAACGTCAGCGAAAGCGGCGTCCCTCCAAAGGGTCAGTAATGACTTGGTGCTTGCACAGAGGACCTTTCACTTTCACATACACCTCACAAAAGACATAGCTGCTTTAACATTTCGAACTAACAGCCATGGTGAAACGCCTCTTTCTGATGCTTTGCACTGCCCTCCCTGTTCTGCTCTAGATAGAATTCCTGTCAGTTTTGTTCAATTTACTTGTCTCCTCAGCAACCCAGTCCTTTTGAGAACTGCTGGGTGTCTGTCTCTCGTCCTCTTAAAGCAGTCAACTCTGACCATGTCGATTTCACCGGCAGGTCCTGATGTGCGCCCTCCCCTTCTTCACCCTCTTTATTGGCAACTTCTTCACCACATTGCGAGTTGTTCACCAGAAATTCCAGGATAAGGCCAAGACGGAATGAGCCCTTCCCGGCTAGCCTGCCATCTCTCTGCTGGAGGGAGCGCTAGTCTTCTGCTGACCGAATGATCTGCCGCACGGCACGCTGGGCGTTCTCCTCCTCTTCCTGCCCTCCCTGTGATTCTCTTGCAAACAGACGTAAATGAAGCCAGGTGTGAATAGTGCTTCGGCCACCAGCAGCCTGAGGCCTTCCTGCTGCCAAAAGGGACTCTTGGACTTCATCAGGTGTGAGACTCAAGGATTAAAGTACTGTACAAGGAACTCAAGTGACTCTTGGATACAACTCCCAGCTGACCCCTGCATGGTTTTTGTACCCTTCCCCAAAGCAGGGGCCTGCGAAGTCCCAGAGCCTGTCTACCCAAACGGAGTCACGGGAGAAGGAAGGCTCCACCTAGGCCATCGAATGTTTCGTACTGAGGATATTAACGGTGTATTATGGGAAGCAGATTTTATGGGCAGAGAGGGTTGTCAGCATCATCCTGAGGCATCATTCCTCCTGAGCTGGTTCTTCCCTCCCCATCTCCAGCAATGTTACCCTATCCTAGATTTCTTCCTTACTATGAATGGGCGGAGGGGACAGTTCCCCAGCTACACTTTCAATACAGAACCTGCTTTCCCTCCTCTGTGTATACTTTCCGACAAGTCTGACACGATAACCAGTGGCTGGCAGATGATTTGCAACCCCTTCGTCGCGGTTCTCCTGGGGTTGCCTTCTCAGCTGTTGAGGGGCCAAAGACCCAGCACTCCTGTGCCGTGCTGCTTTGTGGAACATGGTTTCCCAAGCACCTAAGGACCGCACCTTGCCAGAAAAGCTGAAGACAGCCTTTATTTAACAGTAGCTGGCCCGCCGTCGATCTCGGTCCATATTGTCATTTGTGTGTCTTAAATGTGTAATGGTTCTAAAGCTGGAAAAAGCTGGCCTACATCCAAACATACATTGTTGTCTTTAAAAATGTATTCTTGTATTAAGGAAAAAAAGGTTGGAAAATAAAGAAAACAGAGAAGCCTGGGTTCCTGGCCTTTTTAGGCAAGGGAAATAGTACTGTATTAGGAACTTAAAATTCTGGAATCTCAAGGATGTAACTGTTGATTCTTAACTATAGCTATTCCGTAAACCGCCCAGAGTCCCCTATTTGGGGAGATGGGCGGGGATAAATTAAATAAATAAATAAAAATAACGCATAGATTCACTTTGTACAACTCTGGGTTCTATTAAAAGGGGACTGTACACCATCATACGTATATCTCAGGCTACAACCTCACATTTTAAGAACGCTGCTGAATCACACTAAAAGCTTAAGATAGTTTAGCATTCTGCTCCTGGAATGACCAGCCAGATGCCACAAGTGGGGTACTTGTGGACCTCAGCAAATGGGATTAAGAGGCTTCACATCCTTTTCAAGGGAACTTTATAGACACTGGAACCAATTACTTTGAAAACACATTTGAAAAAGGTATGAATCCAAAACATAGGGCCTAATTAGTAAAAAAATTTCTTCACTGGCCCTTGGAACCTTTTTCTCCCTCCCACTTTTTTTCTTCCATATTTGCATATATACATATATATAGGGCCAGGCTAGGCAATGCATAGCCATCTGCATGTTTTGAATTAAAACTCCCATCATCCCTTTAGCCTTGGTAGTGCTGCCTACACTTCTGAGGATGGAAGGTCAACATCATCTAGAGCAGGGGTCCCCAACCTGTGGGCTGCGGCCTGTTAGGAACACGGCCGCGGGGCTCCCTCCCGCAAACCCCACCCCCTTCCACACGATTGGCTCTCGCCTGCAAACCCTGCCCCCAGTGCTTGTGATTGGCTCCCGTCCTCAAACCCCGCCCCCTTCCACGTGATTGGCTCCCACCCACAAACCCCACCCCCGGTGCTTGTGAATGGCTCCCGCCCACAAACCCGCCCCGGTGTGCGCAACTAGCTCCCGCCCGCAAACCCGTCCGCAGAAAAATCATATTTTGAAACCGCCGGTCCCTGGCGCCATAAAGGTTGGGGACCCCTGAACTAGAGAACGTAATTCCTGTCCCAATTTTAGAAGAGCAGCAGCTAAGGAAAGTCATATTCTTTGTGAAAATGGATACATCCTTCATGATCAAGTATACTGCTGTTGCAGGCATATTTGTTGGGGTAGGCTGTCTTCAAGATGGTACAATTTTTTTTTAACCCCAACAATTTTGTGTTTGAAAATTACACTATAGAATATAACTCTTTGTTTTCTATAGCATATAGAGAAATTGTTACCAGATGCTTCCTCATAGCAGTGTTTTGAGGGGGAGAATCATTTATCTTATTTTGGATAGCTGCTGCAACACACATATAAATATCAGTGACGCACAGGATTCCACAGTACAGGTAGTCATTCTTCTGCATGTTCCAAATCGGTCTTCCCCAGTTTGATATTCTCAGAATGTGTGGGAGTGCATCTTCCCAAAGGTTGCATTGGGTTGGAATCTTGGGAGTTGTAGTCCTATTACATTTGGTTGGGGAAGGCTGCTCTAAGGGGACTTATAATGGATGAAACATTGGAATTATTCTGAATGTAAAGCATATCCTTTACTCAGTAAGTGATTTGGTACTACCTTAACGAAAGGGGTTAGGTTATTATTATTATTATTATTTATTTAATTTATTCCCCGCCCATCTCCCATACAAGGGACTCTGGGCGGGTTACAATAATTAAGACTTAAAAATTTAAAATATTTAAAACCATACAAAGTAGAAAATGTATAAAAATAAATCCAAATATAAAATAAAATAAAATAGAATCCAAGATGGATTGGAGACCGTAGCATAGGTCTTATTGCTACGGGGCCAGCCAACCCCAGGAGGCACTACCACCTCCGTTGTCCCAGGC
This sequence comes from Charina bottae, assembly GCA_023362775.1. Classification (NCBI taxonomy): domain Eukaryota; kingdom Metazoa; phylum Chordata; class Lepidosauria; order Squamata; family Charinaidae; genus Charina; species Charina bottae. Next base: position 99,183,964 of record JALMGJ010000001.1, on the reverse strand, counting down.
CAGGCGGCAGAGCCAGGTCTTAAGGGCCTTCCGAAAGGCCAGGAGTGAAGAGTATTAGAGTTGCCTGAACCTTTGGTCCCTTCATTTTCCCCAGCTGTCCTAAATGTCGGCAGGTCATTTTCAGGAAAGCATCTGAACCTCACTCAAGAGTGGCTATTCAGAAGAACATGCAAGGTTGAGCTTAACATAACCGTAAGATAACACCAAATACCGTTTCTGTATTTTCTTCAGAGACCGATCCACATAAAGCCAGTTGTAGCAGTCTAGTTTGGAACTAACACAGCAGAAATAAGTAGATTAAACTATTCCTGTTTAGGGCTACAGTGGCACACAAGCAAGCGTTGTAAGAGTCAGTCTTGGCCATTGCTATAACCAGCATCACTCCGAGAGAGCAACGAATCTGGGAGCTCCTCCATGACATTCCCGTGTTTTCACGAATATCTTCCTGCAGACTGATATCTACCATCTCATTGTCTCATTCCAGCCTTCCTCCTCTCCCTTACTTAACAATTGTGCATAAACTCAACAGCTTTCCTGAGATTCTTGAGAAGTAGAAGAGCTATGTATCACCAACCTATCAATGGCAATATTGTCCAAAGCACCAGGTTTTCTTTCAGCAGGTTTGTATGGATGTTTTTAAGCAATGTCATGGTTTTCCCCATCCCTTGAAAAACAGAAGCTGAAGATAGCAAAATATAATCTCCCAGTGGAGGGTGATCATTTCTCCAAATACAGGATGTGTTGTGACTGAGGATAGAAACACTACCTTGTAACCAGGAGATGCTGGCATTCTGGTGGAAATATACCCTGAAAAAAGTCCCAGACGAACTCTACTGCAGTAGTGGAACTTTTCAGATGCTTGCTTCATTCATTCATTCATTCATTCATTCATTCATTCATTCATTCATTCATTCATTCATTCATTCATTCATCTTACACAATTTGTCTACCACTTCCATCCTAGTGGACTCTAGGCAGTAAGTAAATTGCAACAATAAATATACTACAGAACAGTGTTTCTCAACCTTGGAAACTTTAAGATGTATGGACTTCAATTCCCAGAATTCCCCAGCCAGCATGCTTCTGGGATTCTGGAAGTTGAAGTCCACACATCTTAAGGTTCCCGAGGCTGAGAAACACTGCTATAGAGGAAAGATGTACACATTGGCTCATGCGCAGCCCTAGAAAGTTAAATTATAACCAAAGGATACATAAACAAAGTTGGCTCTTATGAAGCAAAGCTTCCTTTTTAACAGCATGGCTTCAGCTACAAAACCCCCAACCTCCCTCCCCTGCAAAAGTCCACGCAGAGTCAAGAGAGGCAGAACAAAAGAATCGGGTTATTTTATTTCAAGAACAAGTCTCCTTAAAATTATGTACAATCAGCGGACAGACTGCTTGACCAGTTTCCAAACGCACACACGTCATTAGGCACCGGGCAGCAGCTTCAACAGGGAGAGTCAAGCGACGGGAGGCAAATTAAGAGTCCAGAAGAGCAGCACAGGACTGACTGAAGGTGTCAGAGCCAGGATCAGCCTCAGTCCGGGATCTCATCCGGTTAGGAACAAAGCAAGGGAGAAACAGAAGGGGTGGCTTGGAGAGAGATCAGGCTCATGTGAAAGGAGTTTCCCCCAAGAGGGGAAGAACAAAGGAAGTGAGATATCACAAGCAGGTTCTTCTCTGGTCCATGCTGAGGCACAGCACCTAGCTCCACCATCACCTTCACAAGTGCCTTCTAACACACAGGAAGGTGAGGGTTTCATTTTACTGGTGGTTCTTGTAGACCACTGCTACTATCCCTTCCCTTCCAAATGATTCCCTTTGCCTCCTTTCCCAGATAATTCTGTATCAGACATCTCCCTGGCACCCACCCCACCATGAATCCCAACAGTGCAGGTCACCAGCTGCTGACAAAAATGCAAACCGTTGCCACTGTATTCCTCAGTGCAGCCTAGGAAAGACCCCAGCCGGTTGACCAGGCTAAATGAGACCGTGTCGAAGGGCCAAGCTCATCTACGCATCATTTCCATTAGAGCACATGCCTGTGTGATGAGGCAGGAAGGGCGTTCCTTTTTGGAAAAGTTTGTTGTGTAAAGAAGGGACACGAAACCCACCCCGAGATATGTCCGCAGCAGCTACCGGCCAAAAAGAAAGAGAGAGAGAGAGAGAGAGAGAGACGTGCTGGTGTTTCTCCACTGCTCTGAGAGTCTATCTCAAGGCAACTAGACCTTGCACTGAAAACCAAAGCCCACTAAACTCACCCTGCCGAACAGTCTAACACAGTCTAACAGGGAATGGGTAGGAGCCAGAGAAAGCCAAGGTATGCACAGAGGCACAGTTCCCCGGAGACGGAATGATGAGTCCTTGCCCTGCTCTTCCACCAGCCACCTGAGAGACCCCTCCTTTCTGCAGGAAGTGCCCCCTAACTCCAAACATCCAAGGAGTAGCGGCCCTTGGTCATCAGTTTCTTGACATAGTCCACAGCCTGCTGCTGGTCCATCTTCCCATATTCAGCTACAATCTCATAAAAGGCATTCTGCACATCCCGGGCCATGTTGCGTGCATCACTGGAAGGAGAAGGAAGTAAGAGGGCGAGGGGTGAGTCAGACACAGAAGAGCAGTGGCTAGATCTCAAGGCAGGTAAAACTCAACGAGCAGGCTTGGAGAAATGGCATCTTGCCAATTTCTGAGGAATCTGGTGCAGACAGAAATTCTGCCTCTCAACATTGTGGAGGAAAACAGGATCCAAAGATGGGCAGGCGCAAGGTGAGGATAATAGTATTTCACAAATACAGCTGACAAAAGCATGCTAAACACCCAACTACAGGCAGAAGGTCCCATTTCAGTCCCACTTATTTCCAGGCAGAGCTAGGAAATACTCCTGCATGAATCCACAAAGAATTGTGCCACTCTTCCTTTGACTGGGACATGGGAATAGAATTCCTTCAACTATGCCAGCTTGATAGGGTTATGCAAGAGCCAGTTTGGTCTAGTGGTTAAGGCAACGGGCTAGAAACCAGGGGACTGAGAGTTCTAGTCCCGCCTTAGGCATGAAAGCCGGCTGGGTGACCTTGGGCCAGTCCCTGTCTCTCAGCCCTAGGAAGGAGCCAATGGCAAACCAGGAGACTGAGAGTTCTAGTCCCGCCTTAGGCATGAAAACCAACTGGGTGACCTTGGGCCAGTCCCTGTCTCTCAGCCCTAGGAAGGAGCCAATGGCAAACCAGGAGACTGAGAGTTCTAGTCCCGCCTTAGGCATGAAAGCCGGCTGGGTGACCTTGGGCCAGTCCCTGTCTCTCAGCCCTAGGAAGGAGCCAATGGCAAACCAGGAGACTGAGAGTTCTAGTCCCGCCTTAGGCATGAAAGCCGGCTGGGTGACCTTGGGCCAGTCACTCTCTCTCAGCCCAACTCACCTCACAGGGTTGTTGTTGTGGGGAAAATAGGAAGAGGAAGGAGTATTAGGTATGTTCACCGCCTTGAGTTATTTATAAAAATAATGAAGGTGGGATAGTAAGTAAGTAAGTAAGTAAATAAAGCAAGCTTGTTAGATATACAGTTGGCTATCTCTTGAAACAAAATCAAGGATCCTCCTGATGACGTTAAAGGCATAAGTTTGTGGGGAAGACGGGTGGGCGCCATATTGTTATGGGACTGACTGGCATTCAGTCAACATATTCAGGGAAGTCATCCACTTCACTCACTTGAATTATTTTGAATATTGTTGTGAATTTCTGCAAATTCTTCAGAAAATTCTGCAAATTCATACTGATAATCCACACACTTCGTAAGCTACCTAACCCTTCCTGATACCCTCAGATATCTTACATTATTAATACCAGAATCCCCAGCCAGCACTGCAATGCTGTTTTTTTCCTAACCGTTCTGCCCCAGGGGCAAAACTAATTACTTGTTTCCAAGTCAATTTCTGACTGCTCACTGCTGCAAGAAAACCTGTGAGCAAGAACAGCCCTGCCACCCTCACCCGCATACGTAGATGTGACCGTTTCCTTCATGGATCAACTTCCAGACGTGTTCCTTGTTCTTCTTTAGCAGGTGCTGCACATATATCTAAAGAGACAAAATTGGGTGTCAATGGGGCCTTAAGAGCTGCGTATATCCTACGATCTTGTCTCCTTCGGCATAAAAAGTGGCATCTACTTTTTAAAAAATGGTATATATATGATATATATATATTGAGTAAACTCCGAGAGACAGTGGAGGACAGGAAGGCCTGGCGTGCTATGGTCCATGAGGTCACGAAGAGTCGGACATGACTAAACGACTGAACAACAACAACATATATATGAGGACTACAAAAGCAATTTTGGGAAAAAATTTTTAAAAATGCCTGGTTCAGAAATCAGGTGAACCAAACTGATAGCAGGGGAGGAGATAGGAAATGAAAAATGTTCTTACCCACGTTTTCTGGAATTATGGAAAACACAGGCATATTTTGTTTTTTTTCTCAATAGAACATGATTATCCAAGCACAAAGCATACAAACATCCTCAGCCCATTTTTCAAGCAGTCCCAGGCCCAAGATGGTGGAACGTCTGGATGGAGCAGGCTTACCTTTTCTGGTTGGTCCCTCGAGAAAGCCACATTGAGTTGAGTAAGGGCTCCATCTTTGACAAACTTGGCAAGTTCTTCCCTATAGATATAGTCCTCCTTCTCATGCCGGCAGCCGTAATACAACACAGTCTCCCCAACGTCCTTGCCTAGAACACAAGGGCATATTCCTCAGTCCAGAGCTGCTGAGTGACCAGATGTATCCCTGCAGCAAATAGCAGCTCTGAACATGCTTCTTCAGGATCTGATCTCAAGTTCAGAAAATGTAACTGTGTTAGCGATCAGCTGTTTTGGAAAGCCTGGATGAAATCACAGCTGAAGAACTGAAATCATCAAAGATGGACATATGAAAGCTATTTGCCGGTAACTGCTCTGATGGAGGAGAAAGGGACACTGGGTGGGGGAAGAGAAAGACAAGAACTAGCAACCTCATATTTTCTGCAAAGTGAAAGGTGAATTACTACAGCAGTGTTTCTCAACCGTGGCCACTTGTAGATGTGTGGACTTCAACTTCCAGAATTTCCAACTCCCAGCATGGCTGGCTGGAAAATTCTGGGAGTTGAAGTCCATACATCTTCAAGTGGCCAAGGTTGAGAAACACTGTACTACAGCATTATTCAGATGGGGAAGTGCTCTTATTCAGGTTTCTGCTCAAAACAATACACCTAAATGTAGGTGTGTCAAAGCCACAGAAAACAATAGGCCTAAATGTAGGTGTGTCAAAGCCACAGAAAACAATACACCTAAATGTAGGTGTGTCAAAGCCACAGAAAACAATAGGCCTAAATGTAGGTGTGTCAAAGCCAGGGCAATGCAGAAGACTTTCACTCCAATTTGGCTATGAGAGAGAGATTATTTGGGTTGCACTGTCAGCACCATTGAATGCCCTCCTTTGAAAAGTCATTTCTCTCCTTCACCAAGTGCTTTTACCTAAGGCATGGATTGACTCTGGTTGACTGATTAACCCAAACTACCCAAGGCGGGTGTCCCTGGTCACACTATCAGGGGATGACAGGAACTGCAGCTCCATTATAACTGGATAGCAACACATTGGCAACTGCAACAGATTACACCAAATTGTATGTTTTTGTTTGCAAAGGAGATCAACGTGAACTGTTTTTCAAAAAAAAAACAACTCAGTCATGGATAAATAAAAAATGGACTTTGTAAGCTGCCCAGAGGCTGCTGGAGTGGGTGGCCATAATAAAGAGGAGGAGGAGGAGGAGGAGGAGGAGAAGGAAGAGGAGGAAGAGGAGGAAGAGGAGAAGGAGGAGGAAGAGGAGAAGGGGGAGGAGGAGGAGGAGGAAAAGGAGAAGCTTTACACTCAGCAAGAATACAAGGTACCACCAGCAAGAATGGGCTGAACCTTTACCTAGTTGAGGATCCTGTTTCTCACTGCAACCAGCCAGCTGTCAGCCAACTGTTTTGGGGGAGGCCTTAAAGCAAGGCACAACAGCAATTGCACACACCCCTTTAGGGCCAGCGCAGTGAAGTGAACAAGGTGTTGGATTTGGTGTACGGAGACGCTAATTCAAGCCTCCACTCAACCACAGGCTCACCAGGTATGGCTCTGGGCCAGTCGCTCTATCAGCCCAAACTGCTTCACAGGCTGGTGGTTTTGATGATAGCGAGACAAGACCCTCACGTAGGCCGCCTTGAGCCCTCAGAGAAAAGTCAGGAGAGGAATGCAGTAACTCAAACAATCAGCATACTGCCTCTGTCGGCGGATGCTCTATTTCACCACCACAGCGAAGAACCCGTGGATTTCCCTGGCTTGCTTTCCAAGCAATTTAACCTGGGGGGCCCTGTTGCTCGCAGGACCAATCTTTGCTCAGCACTAACCTTGCTGTTTGAGCCAGCCCCGCTCCTGGATGAAACCGATGAAGGGAGCGATCCCTGTGCCAGGCCCAATCATCAGGACAGGAGTGTTAGATTTGAAGGGCAGCCGGAACTGGGATTTCCGGACGTACAAGGGCACCGTAGATTTGTGCCCATTATCGTTGGGCTGCTTGCTGTTCAGCCAGTTAGTAGCCACCCCTTTGTTCACTCGGTTCGTTTTGGTGGTGTACTCCACGACAACGGCACAGATATGGATGGAGTTTGGGTGGACCTGGAGAGCGGGTGGAATGCAAGAGAGCGCCATCAGCAGCTTTTAGAGACAACAGCCGAGTCCCAGACTGCATTTACACGACGCACTTTGCCTGGGGACAGAATTAATCTCTTCCCAGGGTTCACGCTGGATCATAAACTAACCAAATGAACTGAGGGCACATAACACACTGAGCTACATAAAGCCTTGTTTTTTAAATTTGTTCAATCGTGTCTGATTCTTGGAGACTGCCTGGACAAGTCCCTGCAGTTTTCTTGGCAAAGTTTTTCAGAGGTGGTTTGCCCTTGCCTGCTTCCTAGGGCTGAGAGGGAGTGACTGGCCCAAGGTCACCCCCAGATGGCTTCATGCCTAAGGCGGGAGTAGAACTCAATTTCCTGGTTTCTAGCCTGAAGCCCTAACCACTACACCAAACTGGCTTTCACATAAAGCCTAACCAAGGTTAGAACAAACATTCAGACAAGAACTGGGATCTGGGTTTCCTTGGAGCGCAGGGAGGTAGAGAAACAAAGAATTGAGGACTGGATTCCAACGTCAACAGTGAAAGATACTGAAGTTCCAATCGAAGAGAGTATTTGTAGCTCACGGTTGAACTGTGGAGTCCTTGGTGCTCTCTGAGCCTTGTTGCAAGGCTCAGAGAGCACCAAGGACTCCACATACTGAGGTTCAACTTACAAGTTTCTAGATTTCACAGGTAACTGTGAAAATATGCTCAATATTTATGCAATGTCTTGGTGGATTCTCAGAGACGAGAAAAAAATGAGTGAGAGAGATGGGCAGCCTTGTAAGCCATCCGGTCCATACCCTTGCTTGATGCAGGAAATCTGGAAATCCAGAATTACGACACATCCAGAGAGTCATCCTGTCTCTGCTTGAAGACCTCTAATGTATATAGCCCTCAACTTTTCAGATTGATCGCTTGATTATGAACCATCAAGTTGGTATCAATTCTTAGCAGCCACATAGATAGATATTCTCCATGGCAATCTGTTCCTAATTGGTTCCAATTTTCAGACTGTACTTACTGGAAACTTAATTATCAGAAGCAGCTTTCTAATATTCAGTTGACATCATATACATCAACTTCATATACTTTCTGTATATGAAGGTCCTGAAATCTAGATCTCCCTTTCAAGACAGCAGGGAACAAATATTTGCCTTCTTACATATGGCAACTCTGGGTTTTGAAGAGCATTTCCTTTTCTTCTCTCTGCATCTGCTCTCCATGCCCCTGACCACCTTTGTTGCCTTTATTTGAACCCATTTTAGTTTGTCTCAATCTTTTTGTAGTGCTCAAAACTTGACACAGGACTCCAGTCCAGGTCTGACCTGGTATGAAATAGAGCAGGACCATTACTTCCTTTGGTGAGATTAACATAGGCTAAAATTAGAAGAATCTTTGCAGCTGCATTACAGGTAGTACTCGACTTACGACCATTCGTTTAACGACGGCCTGTAAAGCACTTCCGAGCATTGCAAAATGTCGCACCACCACCCCACGGTTACATGATCGCATTTCGGGCACTTGGCAACCGGCTCGCATTTACAGCTGGTTGCAGCATCCCAGTTACGTGATCGTGATTTGTGACTTTTTTTACCGTTTTCCGGCAAAAAACGCCCATTGTGGAAGCTGGATTCGCTTAACGACCGCCGTAAAAATGGTCGTACAATCGGGTCACGTGGTGACTTGACTTACGACCGCAATGACTTACAATGGAAATTCTGGTCTCAATTGTGGCCGTAAGTCGAGGACTACCTGTGCAGATTTGCTGGAAAAGATTACGAGGGGGCAGGGGCATCAGCACCTTCCATGCCCTCATTACGTCTTTCCTTGAAATTAGTGAAATCATTTAACCCCCTTCTTTTTACAAATCATTTCTTTCTAATAAAGCATTTGTAAGAGCTGTAACCCAACTCCTGACATCTTTAAACTTCCCATCAACAACTGTCCAGGCTGTGGCACTGCAGCAGAATTCTCATTGTTGCTGGAGTCAGGGGGGAAGACTCACATGAAACACCAATAGTCATTGCAGCTGGCGTAGGGGAAGTGAAAGGTCATTTTTGACTGGGGCCAAAGCATAAGGACCGGGACTGGGTGGACAGAAGAATGAAAGTACACATATTGTAGTAAAAAAAAAATAAGGGAAAAAATACATTGGGCTGTGAAGCAGGAGAACTCTTGGCATGCTTTCCCAGTGGTGCTCACCTTGGATGTAGAAGCGATGGAGTAATAGCGAGCTTGAAGACGGGGAAGCAGTTCACAAAGGTGGTCAATAGGAGGCCGCAGGGAAGGTGTGTCCTGCAGGATAGCCAGGATATTCCTCCGGGCCTCAACAACCCAGCTGAGGTACAAAGTCTGGATCAAGCAAACATTTATGTTAGGGGAGAAAGAGATCAATGTGAACTTATTGTCAGAAAAGTCAGTTCTAGACAAGTCAAAGATGGTTTGCAGTCAATGAGAACGCAAAGTGAAGCCAGTGAGTTTGGACTGAAGATCTGCCTAGCTTAGGATCCTATATGTCACCACAATCAGCCAGGTGGGCAGCAATTTATTTATTGATTGATTGATTGGATTTATCACCGCCCAACTCCCCCGAGGGGGACTCTGGGTGGTTTACAACAGAATTAAAACATTAATATACATTTATAAATAAAACAAAATACATAATAAGTAATAATTTAAAATATAATGAATAAAATGGGATCCAAAGGCAGAGTATTCTTAAGTTTATAAAAAGGGCCCCTCAGAGTAAATCTAAGGTGCAAGCCATCTCCAATCTCCTTCTAACCCCAAGCATAATGACACAACCAGGTTTTAAGTCTTTTTCGGAAGTCCAGGAGTGAGGGGGACTGTCTGATCTCCGGGGGCAGAATGTTCCAAAGGGCAGGGGCAACAGCAGAGAAAGCACGCTTCCGAGACCCCGTTAGGTGGAACTCCTTAACCGATGGGGTCCGTAGCATGCCCTCTCTGCATGCCCGGGTGGGACGGGATGAAGTGATGGGGATGAGACGATCCCTTAGGTATCCTGGTCCCATGCCATGTAGAGCTTTAAAGGTGATAACCAACACCTTGAATTGTACCCGGAAGCAAACTGGAACCCAGTACAGCTCGCGCAGCAAAGGTGTTACATGAGTCCTCCTTGGGACACCCAAAACTGTCCGCGCGGCTGCATTCTGGATCAGTTGTAGCTTCCGAATATTCTTCAAGGGTAGCCCCATGTAGAGCGCATTACAGTAGTCTATGTGGGAGATAACCAGGGCATGAGTGACTGTTCGAAGGGCCTCTTGTTCCAGGAAAGGGCGTAACTGACGCACAACCCGAAGTTGTGCAAAAGCTCTCCTGGCCACGACTGCCACCTGCTCTTCAAGCAGGAGTCGTGAGTCCAGGAGGACTCCCAAGTTACGCACCGGGTCTGTCTGGGGTAGTGCAACCCCATCCAGAATTAAAGATGATAATTTCCCAGAAGTCGAGGAGCCATTAATCCACAGCCACTCCGTCTTACTAGGGTTCAGCTGAAGCCTGTTTTTCCCCATCCAGGCCCCTACAGCCCCCAGGCACTTGGACAGTCGGACGGTCACTGCATCACTTACTGTATATATATACACACACACACACACACAATATATATATATATATATATATATATATATATATATATACACACACACACACACACACACACACACACACACACACACACACACACACCATGTATGTCCAATTCTCAGAGACTGCCTGGACAGGTCCCTGCAGTTTTCTTGGCAAGGTTTTCCAGAAGTGGTTTGCCCTTGCCTCCTTCCGAGGGCTGAGTGTGTGTGACTGGCCCAAGGTCACCCAGCTGGCTTTGTGCCTAAGGCAGGACTAGAACTCACGGTCTCCCAGTTTCTAGCCTGGTGCCTTAACCACTATACCAAACTGGCTCCCATTGTCTTTAGGAAAGAGGCATAAAAAGAAACACCCCACCCCCAACACACACCAGTATATTTGGAGCTGGTGTAGTAACAGGATAGATGTGTTGGAGCAGAGAGACTTCGATGCAAACTCCCACTTAATCCCGGAGCTCAGCAAGTAACACTGGCCACTCATTCTCTCGGACCTAACTTGCCTTACAAGGCTGTTGTTATGGGGTTAAGATTAGGGAAGAATCCCTATTAAGTTGCCTTGACTTCTCAGAGAACAGGCAGGTAGAAATGCAATAAATCAATCATCAACATCCTACCTCTGCAATAGGAGGAGGTATACTATAGAAGTGAATGATCCATAGATTTCTCCGGTTTGTCTTTCCAGCTTATATTAGGTAAAGGTTTTCCCCTGCCCAGTCGTGTCCGACTCTAGGGGCCGGTGCTCATCTCCGTTTCTTAGCTGAAGAGCCAGAACTGTCCGAAGACGCTTACATGGTCACGTGGCTGGCATGACACGCACGGAACGCTGTTACCTACCCACCGAAGTGGTACCTATTTATCTACTTGCATTTGCATGCTTTCGAATTGCTAGGTTGGCAAGAGCTGGGGCGAGTGCAGGAGCTCACTCCGTCACGCAGCGCTCGGGTCTCAAACCGCCGACCTTCCGATCGACAAGCCTGGCATCTTAACCACTGAGCCATCGCGTCCTCAGCTTATATTAAGGCAGCCTAAAATTTGGGAAGAATCTTTGTGGCTACAGCACAAAGTTGTTGGGTAAGATTACCAGGAGTCAGGGAAGGGCCAACAACTTGCATGTCTTCTTGTAAGAGAGCGCTTCCAAAAAGCACTGTAGAGCAGGGAGGGGACAAGGAACATGGACATCTCCATGACACAAGGCCCTTTCAGCACTGGCAGTCTGTCATGAAATGCCCTCCCAACAGAGACTCACCTGGCACCTACTCTTTGATCTTTTCAGTGCTAGGTGAAGATTCTCCATTCTCCTAGAGTTTTTTTTTAAAGAGTTGATGCCTTTTAGATCCTTGCACTGCTGTTTTGCTCCGGTTTTCTTTTGTTACTGCATTTAATCTGTTTTAGATCTTACTAGACGGACAGTCTCAGCATTTTATGTGATTATGCGCTCAAAGAATTTCTATTACTGAGGACAGGAGAAGAGCGGAAGTGTCTGGTCACTGTTCTACCCCACACAGCAAAACCTGGCCATGTGTGAGTCATGACTGATCTGAATATGACAATCCTCTCTCACCAGGCCTTGGATAACCTAAAGCAGACTTTCCCAACCTGGCTGTGCCATCTGAAAATGATGGAACTTGTTTATCCTGTTGGAAGTGCATCCTGTTGGAGGAGGCTGATCCAAGTCCTGATTTTTCTCAAGCCTCTTAATGGGCCTCTAATCTGAAGCTAGTTTTCACTCTGCAAGTCCACTGCTCTGTGGAAGAGCACCGGCCTTGAAACCAAATAACTCCGCTTCTGAGTTCCTGGTAAAAAGGTAAAGGTTCCCCCCGCACATTTGTGCAGTCGTGTCCGACTCTAGGGGCCGGTGCTCATCTCCGTTTGTTAGCCGAAGAGCCAGCGCTGTCCGAAGACGCTTCCGCGGTCATGTGGCCGCATGACGCGCGCGGAACGCTGTTACCTACCCACCGAAGTGGTGCTTATTAATCTACTTGCACTTGCATGCTTTTGAATTGCTAGGTTGGCAAGAGCTGGGGCGAGTGAGGGAGCTCACTCCGCACGCAGGGCTAGGGATTCGAACCTCCGAACTTGCGATCTACAAGCCTGGCGTCTTACCCACTGAGCCACCACGCCCCTCAAGAGTTCCTGGTATCTCTAGTTAAAAGATCCATGAAACGGAGACCATGGAGAACCACCATCAAGCAGAGTGGAGGGCACTAGGCTCAGTGATCTCATTTCTACAGAAATGGTCAACCTTTGGGGTTGAGCATGCTCATGCCATGATGGAGGCCATTTTCCTAAAAGCAGACAGGGCGAGCAAAAGACAAAAACTACACTCAGTTTAATTTAAAATCCAAAGCAGTTAACAGCACTAATCCCTATGCATTTAATAACTATTCTCCTTCTGTCACATTAAAATTTACAGTTCAGTGGCAACTTTGGTAAGGGGACACACCCAAGGTCACATGCCAGCCTGGAGCATGACGTTGGGTATCTCAGCTCTCTAGGCAGAGATCTTAAGCACTTTAGGATAGATATGGAGGTTTTGAATCCAGAATTATTGTCTTTCCTTACTTGATATCCTCAGGAGGGGTTTGGGCTACAACTTCCATCAGCCCTAGCTTGCATGCCCTATTGCATGACTTGGGGCAAGAACAGCTGCATCCAGTGTATCTGGAGGATGCCAAATAATGGAAGGGTGCTCTAAGTTAACTGGGGAAGAAAAGCTGCATGGGCTGGCTTAGCAGAAGACAACTGGCTATTTCCTATCCTGCCAAATCTGATGTGTAAGCACCACCACGTGGGGATTCCAAGTCCTGCTTTTTAACTTTTGAGTGGCAAAGCAGGGTGGGTTTTCCATGGGTTGAAACAGCACTCCTGACAACCCAGACGCTGCCCATCCCTATTCCATTTCTGCCTTACCAGTAGAACATGCTGGAAAACTCCCAGTGAGACATGGGCCGAGCATGTCTACCTTCCCATCTGGCATTTCTCCACCGAAAACAGCTTCTGTGCTATTTTGCTTGTCTGAGTCAAAGAAAACTGGAAATCCCCTGTGTCCACCAATTCCAACAAAGGAATCCTCCTTCAAAGGATCGACGGTAGGATTTTGCTGATCTGGGCTGCAAAAATACAGAGGACCACCAGATGGCAGCATACAGAGTTTGTGCCTTTGACTTTGCCATCATCTAGTGGTGGCCTGGATTGCTGCAGCTCAGATCTGGTGGCTCTAATCACAGATGCCATTTTGTTAACCTTAGGGAGAGCAGCAAAAGTAGATCAGTACCCACCTTGCCTTCAGCAGAGGAGGAAGCCATCTTGCGCAGCTGCTCCTGCTCAGTGGCATCTGTGGCATATTGTGCCAACTCATAGAGAACATTAGTGCGTGGTGGGTTAGTGATGTCCAAATAGTAGGTCAGGGCTGTGCGGTATGAAGTTGGGCAAGGGAATGGGTGCTTCTTGTTGGATTCCTCTGCAGAGAGGAGGAGAGAGGAAGAGTTCAGAAATCCAAATAAATGCCTCTGAATCCTGCATAAAGAGCCCAAGCAACAATCCTGATCTCTGTAAAGGATTGTAACTGCCTGGCTGAGACCGAAAGGGTAGATCAAGCGCAGCTCTCATAGTGATAACCAATGGCTAACAACCTGGGTTTCCTCCACAGAGATGCAAAGACTAAACATCAGCTTTCTAACAGGAATGCAAAGTCCTGTCCTAGCCTTCCCCAGCCTAGCATGACCACCGCTAAGAACTATGGGAGTTGAAGTCCATACGTCTGGATAGCATTCATATCGGGAAGGGTATCCTACCCAATTCTTGACTCTACAGTCAACCTGCAGGTTTTGCTGCACCAACGTTGTTCTACTGCAGAGCTTTCCAAACTTTTCATGTTGGTGACACACTTTTTAGACATGCATCATTTCGCGACACACTCTTACAGCAGGGCATCATTTTGCGACACGCTCTTACAGCAGGGCACAAGGCAGGCACTAGGACCTGCACGGAATCACAGCAGGTTTGCAGGCAAGGCACAAGGCAGGCACTAGGACCTGCGCGGAATCACAGCAGGTTTGGAGGCAGCCAGGCACAAGGCAGGCACTAGGACCTGCGCGGAATCCTGGCAGGGCTCGGAGGCGGAGGCAGCAGCAGCAGCCGCAACACACCCAGGCACTGCAGCCGACACACTAACGTGTCACGACACACAGTTTGGAAATCTCTGTTCTATTGCTTTGGTAGTTATGGAGACCAGAACCATGTGCCCCATTGCACAATGCAGGCTGGTCAGGTTGATAGAAACAGCATGAAATGATTTCATTAAAGCATCCAATTTCCAAAATGTTCATGTGAGATAAGATCACACTGCGAAGGGAAAGAAAGATCTCGTGTGAAAGGGACCAGCACACTTGAAATCTGAGAAATAACTGCATAAGAGCAAACAATGCCGGAGAACAAATAGTTCACTAAGCTGAAATATGAAACACAGGAGGAGCTGCTCTCAGTTGAATCAGTGTTTACCACCTCCCTCACAATCCACACTGTAACAAAGACACAACAGCAACACCCTGTTAAGTGCTTACGCAGCAGCGCTGACACGCTACCAACTGCTGAGCCCAGAACCTATTGGAGGTTCAGCTGGAAGACTCATTCAGCGTCCTCCAAAATGCAAGTGAAGCATGATTCATATTCCATGGTTGCCCCCATCAGCTAATACAAATTCTCAACAGGCTTAGCAAGTTTGGCAGGTCCCCCCCACTTCCAATGTTGCAGAGTCTCAGGTTCATAAAGAGGGCAGAAGGCAACTGCAGAATGCCTTAATCAAGCAACCGGATTGGCCAGCTGGATGTAAACGCCCATGAAATCAGGTGTGGAAACTAGTTCTGCCAGAAGTGAATTCCAGCTTCAAAGAGCTGCTGTGGCACAGAGTGGAAATTATTCCCAGCGTGAATTTTTTTGCTGCAGCAACTGTCAAAGGATGAGAACTGTCTGTGAAAAGCAAAGTACCACTCTTAGCTATGCGCATCTCTGCAGGGGGCTATTTTGGTAAAACAGAGGGGAGGCATCTAATGCCCTCCAGTTATTAGGGACAGCAAGTCTCATCAGCCATGGTTTGTATGGTAAAGAAGAATGGGAATGGTTGTTCAAAGTATCTGATAAAACAGGGAGAACCATCTTGCACCATCAGTTTCCAAACAAAACAGCATATCACTTATGCAAAGAGGGCAGCTTTATACTCACCATCTAAATTGTTTAAGGAGATCACTGTATCCAAATCAGCACCGAGTATTTCACCAAGCTGGTTCACCAGTGAAGTGTCATTGGCTGGATATACAGCAATATGGTCTCCAGATTCATACCTGGGAAAGAAATCGAGAGGTTGAGTTGCTACATCATGTAAGACATGGTTTAACTATGGTCTGCTGAATAAACCACTGCTGTCTGGGTCTACACAACACGCTAAGCCAAAACAAAACAAACCACATTATGGTTTAGTGTAACGTCTGAACCACATCACTGCAGCCCACCTCTGGATTCACAGCCTTTGCTAAGGGTCCCCACAAAGCCTGGGAATTCCTCATCAACGCTATTAATCCAATACTCCTAAAGTTAGGGAAAGCATTTCATCTCCATTACTTTGGATGCCTTTGACATGGATTTAAGGGCTGCATTCACACAATGTGCTTTAACTGGTTATTGAATTTATCCATACAGGTAGTCCTCACTTAACCACCACAGTTGGGACTGGCAACTCCTTCACTAAGTGATGCGGTTGTTAAGCAAGACATCACATGTCCGCAACTTGCGATTTTACCGCCAGCTTCTCCATTGACTCTGCTTGTTGGAAGCCAGCTGTGAAGAGCACAAATGGCGATCACGTGACTGTGGGATGCTACGACGGTCATAAATGCCTGCCAGTTGCAAAGTGCCTGAATGTCAATCACGTAACTGCGGGGACACTGCAACGGTCGTAAATGTGAGGACTGGTCGTAAAGTTACTTTTTCAGCACTTTCATAACTTCGAAAGGTCGCTAAACAGGGCAGTCGTTAAGCAAGGTCTGCCTGAATTTGGGATTTGTGCAATACAACGAACTATTAATCAAGTGCGCTAGTTAATACAACATGCTAATCCACACACACACATAGAAGAACTAATTTAGGTTATCTGTAACCAAGCTTAGCACGTTGTACAAATGCAGCGTCTAACTCTTTAACTGACCTGGTTAGCTGTGTTTTGTCAAGATAGCCATCGTACATGTGTTTTCAAGCAAGCTTCTCCAATTCAGTGCCCTGCAGCTGTGCCGATTCTAGAACCTTCAAAATTCCCATTTACCTGATTTTGGACCCAGTGACGTCCAGTTCAAGATGCATTAGGTGCCTCTCTCCACCTTGGTTGAGCTTCCGGTTCACAGTAACTGGGGCCAAAAAGGGGTTCTTGGCATCAAATGGTCTAGAAGGAACCCCAGGAGACACACCTGGTTAATCGCTTGAATGGTTTACTGCACTGTAATTGGACTTCTAAACATACACTGAAGGAGGTCCTGTCCCTAGTGGATATCGACATGATAGGGGCCCAGAGGCAATCCTTTGCAATGGCACCCCCCAGTGCACCTGGCACCGTCCCTAGTGGATTTCCATAAAGCAGTTCATGTGATACCTTTTGATATCACCTTTGTTTTTATATGTTGTAAATCACCAGGAGCTGTTTGAGCAAATATAGAAAGTTTCCTTCCCCATAGCTCTACGTGGCATCAATTGTCCTTCAAAGTTTAAAAAAACCCAAACAAACAAATGGCTGAAATCTCATAAGATCCCCGTGTCTTCGTGACCTCCCACGGGCTTTTGACCAAATGAAAAAATGGCTGAAGTTTCCTACCCTCCCACTGTATCCGCTGCTCTGGCGGCACACCTGATGGGAAAGCCACCAAGGAAGGGAGCAAGGAGGGGACTTCCACGTTGTGGCAACAGCTACCCATCTCCCAGGTGGCTCTTTTTCAGGGGTGCTCCCCCTCATTCTTTCTCAAAGGAAAACTTTCAGAAAAGCAGAGGGAAGTTCTCTTGATCCTACCATTTTTCATCTGCCCTTGTTACAGGAAGCAGAAGGAGTCCTCAAAGACGGTATGTATGGCCCCCAGCCAGCAGCCGTGCCAGGACCCAGCCTGCCAGGACTGGATGCACTTTCTTAAGAGCAGTTTGATGCACAATGGTTCACAAGTGGACATGCTCATTCTCAACTGGATGAGGGCTTCATGCTGCTAAGAATTCTCCTCAGATTACTACGTCCCTTTTCGCAGGAAGAGAGACGTCTTTAAATGGGATTTTAAAGAGAAGGGATTGCTTCTTCTTGAGTTTTATTGTTTTTATTGTGTGCGTGCACTGCTTTCATATATCATTCTTTCTTTACTCCTTTAGGAGTAAGAATGGAAAATAATAATAAGAATAATAAAGGGGGAGGAGGAGGAGGAGGAGAAGCAGAAGACATAATAACAGTAATAAAGGGAGGAGGGGGAGGAAATAGTAATAATAATAATAATTTTAAAAGGAAGCAGGAAGAGGAGAAGAAACTACAACAGAAGAAAAACTGTAACTCCTACTTTAGTACTACAATGATAATGATGATACATTTTCAGATTTCCTTGCAAGGGAAATTCAAAGAATATTTCAAAACGGTCAAGATTCCACTTACAATTAATTCAGCCCCAGAAGGATTTTTGCCCTTCATGCCCGCCTCCCTCCCTCCCTCCCTCTCTCTCTTTCTCTTTCTCTTTCTCTTTCTCTCTCTCTTTCTCTTTCTCTTTGGTAACTTACGGTTTCTGGTTCTCGTAGCTCTTGAGGCGTCCCATTTCGCCCTTGTAAACCTTGCTTGGGTTGATGTCTTTGTCAACCACCAGCTCGTACTGCCGTATACTAGAGAAGAAGGAAAGGAGATAAAAGCTTGTGGACAACACAGCCTGGCCTCAATTTCAGGGGCCAGATGAGGGGCCAGAGTGGGATGGAGCTCATATTGCCACTTGGGGAACTTGGAGGCAGACATTAAGGGACTCCCCCATGACCACAGCAGGGCCTCAAGGCTGGGGGTTTCTCTCTCCACCCTCCACATGCCAGATTTCTCCAAGAGCAATCTATCAGACAGTGTTCCGTGCGTGTCATGCGGCCACATGACCGTGGAAGCGTCTTCGGACAACGCTGGCTCTTCGGCTAACAAACGGAGATGAGCACCGGCCCCTAGAGTTGGACACGACTGCACAAATGTGCGGGGGGTACCTTTACCTTTACCTTAATCTATCAGAGGCTACATGATGGGGGTGGACAGGGCCACCATCTTCCCCTTTTGTCTGACACTGGGCAAAATCGCTCTTGCTAGAGCTCAGAATTGCTTCCTTGCAGACCGCTTTGGGAATGAAGCTGAGAACCACCTGGGCCCCACCCTGCTCTTTGCAGAAGGAACCCCGTCTGTTGGGACCGCAGGGGCTCCCAGGCCCTCTCCTCGTACTAGCTGCTGTTCCACACTGACCTGGATTCATCTCCTGTCGCTTCCACGCCAAAATGTTCACACACTGCTGGCCAGAACTGTTCACGCCAAGTGATGAAATCTTCTTCCAGGCTGTTGGAAACAGAGAAGAGGGAGGTGAGGAAAACCAAAGGCATCGTGTTCAACATAAAGTATCCAGATCAGTGTTTCTCAACTTCAGCAACTTGAAGATGTGTGGACTTCAACTCCCCATTGGCTGGGGGATTCTGGCAGTTGAATTCCACACATCTTCAAGTTGCTGAAGTTGAGAAACACTGATCCAGATCCTCACACCTCTATCATCCCTTCTGACTTTACATACCGTCCAAGCCATATAGAAGAGCTGATCAATCATGCAGCTCTCCAATCTGTTGCAGAAATGGCAATATCAGTTCTACTGGCATTTATATGAGGTGTCATGGGCCTGATCCAAAAGAAACTCCTGCGGCTTTAAAAACTGCACACTCGGGAGGACGTTCAACTGGTAGTACTCTTATGTAAAAGCCCTGCTTTACCTGTTGAGCTGCACCTGGCATTTTACACAACAAATAAGGTTTACAGAAGGGTTTGGCAGGGGCACCAATTTTTCAGCCTGTAGGCGAAGCCTGACCTTTTGAATGGTGAAATAAAAACTGCATTCCAAAAAAGTAAGCAGGGCTAAAATTATATTTGATTTCATTTTAATGCAATTACAAATGCATTTTATGAAATGCATTTAATTAAATGCATAGGGCCTGGTTACTTGAGGGATCGCCTATCTCCCGAAGCATCTCTCATAGTATCTGCCCGGCCAGTTTGATCTGGCAGGGTTGGCGTGCTCTGGGTTCCACCGATTAAAGAATGCCACCTATCGTGGCCCCGGAAGCATGCCTTCCCTGTAGCAGCGCCTGCCCTCGGGAATGAAGTTCCCCCTGAGATTTGATTGGCCCCCACCCTGCTGGTGTTTCGAAGGGGACTGAAGACCTGGCTCTTCACCCAGGCCTTTGGAGAGGATGACTGAAGCCTCCTTTTAACCTAGATTTTTTTTTTGTTTTCACCCGTTTGTTACTCTTCCATCTCTACCCTTGTTACGTGTCTTTACTATTGTGTTTTTCATGTTTAAATCCTTTGTAAATCACCTTTTTGTTGAGAGTTGCTGAGAGTTGTGCATCATATAGATATTATTATTATTATTATATCATAAATGTAACCAATTTTTCCTCTTCACCATATTAAAAATTATAATTGCATGGTAACTTCAGGAGGGTTCTGCAGGGCCACATCCACGCTTACTTAGGGTTACATGTGGCTCAGAAGGCTCACTTATTCACCCGTCCTGTTCCAGAGAAAGGAGGCATCCAACTCCTGTTAGTACTGGCCGTGCCTGAGGACCTGCCGTCTGCTGTCCTGGCCCACCAACTAACTGGAGCAGAGATTCCAGCAGCCACTCACTTTCCATCATCATCTCCAAGGCCAAGTTCAAATATCCGTTGAGCTCCGAGCTCCTCCAGCCTCTTGTCTACGTATTTTCCCATGGCGTTGAAATGCTCGTATGTTTTGTTCCCAAGCCCAAACACCTGGAAAACACCAGAATATTGGTTCAGCTCAGAGGCAATCAGAAGAGTCCAAGGCATATTTCCTTAAAAATCAGGACGGCTTGAGTTTGACAAAGCTTCTCTCTCGTTTAGATTAGGAGGGTTCTGTGCTACACTTCTGTCAAACAATGTGGGTCCTGAGGTGTTCTTCCTCCTTGTAAATTGGACATGGCATTTATTTTTGTGGATTCATCCACAAACGTTTATGCCACAATATGTTTACCCATCTTTAAGGTGATATAAGATGCTTCAATATTGTGTTTACTGCAACAGGACCAGCACAGCTCCTCTGGAATCTTCTTCACATAGTACCTTTTTAAACGTATCAGAATTCTGAGTTAGTAATTCCTTGATTAGGGATGAACTACCAACTCAGACAAACAATCAAGCAGTAAACAACAGCCTAATCAAGGAACTATCAAAGAGAAAAGCACCCCCCCACCAACACTGACAGGGCAAGCTACTGTATATAAACAGAGAGCAGACCTCACTCCCTTTTAGCACTGAAGATGTTACCTAGTCGGGTAACAAAACGTCTGCAAGAAAACCACCAAGCTCAGAGAACACCAAGGACTCCACACAGCAATTCCTATACAAATCTTCTAAAGCTAGAGAGACTGCTAAGCACGCTTTTCTATGGCTGGGTGGGGCTGCAGCTTCGTATGCGTCTCATCAGTTCTCCAGTTCCTTGCAAAACTGGATTGATGTGAAAAGAAGAACAATAGAGGCAGAAGCAGCTGCAGAATTCAATTCTCAGAGCACAGAATTTGAACAGGAGAGGTGCCGAATTTCCATGTGCTTTGAACATGAGCACAAGAAGACCATAGTTCAGATCAAATAAGATGTTTTTCTTTTGCTGTGAAGGAAAACGACTCTTATTCCTACCTCACAGATAGGCCACCCAAACCTAAGGCTACACATTATCAACCTTCTTAATTTGTTGTCCTCCAGATGGGTTGGACTGTGACTCCATGGCTACTTGCCTTGGAGGGGCCACCCTTGGCTCCAGGGAGAAATGGATAGGTGCTGGATTATTTTCAAGCTTAAGGAATTGTCCAAGAGAGTTTCCATGCCAACAGGTCACTGCTGTCCCCTTCCTCCTCTTTGCTGTTTATTGCTATTTTGATATAAGGATGAGTTGTGGAGTCCTTGGTGCTCTCTGAGCCTTGTTGTTTTCTTGCAGACTTTTCATTGCCAGACTAGGCAACATCTTCAGTGCGAAAAGGGAGTGGGACTTGCTCTCTGTTTATATAATCAAGGAACTATTAACTCAGTCAATCAACCAAGCAGCAAACAACAGCCCAATCAAGGAACTCCTAAGGGGAGAACAACACCTCCACCAACACAAGCAGGACAAGCCATGGTATATAAACAGAGAGCAAGTTTATATATAACTTTTTATATTTATATTTATAAAGATAGGGAAAAAAATCAAGGGAGCGCCCATGATCTTAAAACTATTAACGGCCCTCCTGATATAAATCCATTCCAATTCCGTTCCGTTCCTTTGAAAATGATCAATTCTGATCTCTGGCAAAAGGAATTTGCCTCTTCCTATTCATCCTGCAAGGAACGGAGGAAAAATAAAGAGGCCAAAAATCAGAGAATGTAGAGTCCTTGCCCACTTTGGCTCTCGTGCTTTCTATTCTAATATCAGCACACATTGCCCCAGCCCAAAAGATTAATCTTAAGAGAATCTACTACCTTCCAAAAAGAAACACGTAACCCATCTCTGACGTATGTGCTGCCACCAGTGCGCACAGCTCTCCCCTAAAATGCTTCTGACATAAAATAGGCAGAAAGACGAGAGGAGGAAGAGGAGGTGGAGATAAAGTGGAGAAAATTTACACTTATTTCAAGGACGTGTACTCAGGCTTGGCTACTATAGGTTGCAGATGGTTGATTTCAAAGCCTTCAGCAAGAAAAGGGATAAGGATATGAATGGAATAGGAGGCTGTTCCCAAAATTAGAGACAGTGGGGGAGAAAGGACAGAATCATTGGAGAGAGATTAGATGACCTTTGGAACCAAAGTTGGTGACATAACTGGAGAATCAAAGTCCATGGGAAAGGGGGGGTTATTAGGACTGGGGAGGGGAGCAAGAATAAAACTGTGTTGCATCCAAAGCAGAAAGGACTACCATACAGAGATTTAAGGTATCATATTGTTAAAGTGGCACAAGATTTTTATTTTTTTTTGGGGGGGGGAGCAATAAAAGAAGAAACTGCAGTGGTCAAAGCAAAAAAAAAAGAGCTAAGTCTAGCTCAGAGGAAATACAATTATTTTCAAGTCTCTTCTCTTATTAGAATGGGGAAGGAAAGAGAACAAGATCATAGCCACAGAAACTGTGATTCATGCCATGCACGTCTGAATATTATCTGGCTCAAGTCATTAACCGCTGATGCCAGGAACAGGCTGTAGCTCTTTGATATGTTTATTGCTGGCCATTAGATGGAAGCATTAGAAAAAACAACTAATTGGGAGAGCTGGATTTGCAAGGATGGAGGTAAGCAAGGGCTTCTCAACTGGCAGGCACAGAAGGACACGGCTTGAAAAACACTATTTATGGCTACAGAGAAGAGAGAGAAAATTGACTTTTTTCAGTGAAGAAGCCATAGGAAAATAAAGCTGGAGTAGCTAGGAAGGTAAAATAATGAGAGGTGTGTTTAAGTTCTCCTTGTTAGCTTTTCAGTTGCCAAGGAAAAATTGTGAACTATGCCATACAGCAGCAACACTAATGCACAGAGATGATTAAAAAAAACAAAGAGCTAATGATGCCTTTGAATTTGAATATACTGAAAAGAGAGGAACAGGAGATAAAACAGTCTGATCCCTGGAGCTCCCAAATTCAAGAACAATTCTCAGAGGAATTAGGTTTGTGGCTCAATTGGCTTCCTCAACTCTCAAGCGTGGATACAGAGGGCACAGAAGCCAACTTGGCCGATGGCAGGAACTGTAATCAACAGCCTCAAGTCTAGAAAAAAAGCAATGTAACACTCATGACTTTCTTCTCCTCTCCTTGTCTGAACCCAGACTAACTTACAGGATGCAGCTAAGCTGACAGCCTGAAGAATTTTGTTCCTTTCGCTTGACGAGTTGTGGACATTTTTAACTGCAACACAGCTGGGCAAAACAAAAGCCAAAATGGAGAGCTGCACTTTCATTATGCAGCTCTCAAAACAAGTTCCGTTGAACACATAAGAAAACTGGCAGTAGGGCAGACATTACAGTCCCAAAGCTCCATCGGAGATAAGGTAAAAAGAAGGCAATGGGTATGCCGAGCACCTTATGCTAGAGAGGACAAGCAGACGTCATCAAGGAAAGCTAGAGATGTGACTGACTGAGTGCTTGGGAGCAGGGAGTGTGTGGGCGATCACCACCCTACCTATGCCTAATGAGTCTCAGCAAACAGAATTGCTGTGAAGATCCGAGTAGAAGGGAGTTGGAAATGGTGAGCTTTCAACAGTACATCAGGAGGATGGGAAAGGCGGAAGACCTTCATTGACGGTCTTCAAACAAGGGCTGGATGATCATCCATTAGAGGTGCTCTAGTGGATCCCACGCTGAGCAGGGAGCTGGACTAGGTGAGCTCTAAGATACCCACCAACTCTACGATTCAATGAAAGAACATGCATGCACATGCACAACAGATATCCTTCCCCCTTTACCCCCTTCAGACTTCCCTCTCTACACAGGACTCTGATTCCTCTCAGAGTAGAATCCGCAAAATGAGCAATCATCTCAGGAATTGGGGATAACCATAATACTTGATCATAATAACCTTCTGGGACTACCCTCTAGCTTTCATGAAGTACATAAGGGTTGCATCTAGACTGGTTTTGTATATTCAGAGTTCATATCCACATTGCAATTAAATGGTCCCAACAACTGGGCAAGCAACCTTTAGTTTCTCAAGCATCCTATACCCTCCCGTCTCCCCCCACTGAAGAGATGAATCAAAGCTCACCGCATATTTTATACCAGACAGGCTGACATCTGTGTCTTGCAACCAATCGTAGAAATCTTGGGCATTATCGGTGGGATCCCCTTCTCCATAGGTGGCCATGCAGAAGATTGCCAGGGACTTATCAATCTCCGCCAGACGACTCACGTCCGACTATATGAGAGAGGGGACAGAAAATAAGGGACTCAGAAATACCAGCTTTTCTTTCTATCTAGGAGAATTCTAGGTCCACCATGCTAACAAGTTAACAAAAAGACTGGAGATACTGGGGGATTCACTAAAGTTTTCAGGTCCTGAGCAAGGCTTCATAAAAGCTTCACTGTTCACCATTCTTCTCACAAAATCATCTAAATGTCATACAATTGCAGCCATTCTTTAATTTGGTTGTCATTATTACAAACTTAATTTTGAGGGTTTGTCAGAGCCTTTTGGGGGATGACAAGACATCCTAGTATACAATGCATGCTTTACTAAAAGAGCAAGTGATAATTACACTAAACCATAATTGAGTGCAGTTTTCCCCGACCTGAAACTATTCAAATGTGCTGGTTGCAATTTTCCTTGCAGGTTGAGGATAACAACAGAAATCTTGGAGGCATGAAGTTATATACCCAATCCCTGCTTAAAGAGGAAGGAAAATTAAACTCTTTGTACGGTTCTTTAGCTCCTGGCAAACCCAATGCAGCTAAACTACCACTTCCGTTCTCCTGGAGAAGTTGGAGAGGCATCAGGAAGAAAAAGCTAGTAGACTCTTCTCATCCAATCCTCCCCAACTTGGTTGCCCTCCTAATGTGTTGGGAACTAGAATTTATAGAATTCCCACCCCATCAGACCACACTGGCTGGAGAATTCTGCAAGCTGGAGTCCCATCACATAGGGACAAGCACCAGGTTGGGAAAGACTGAATTATTTCTTATGCGCATGAGAATTTCTCATCCTGATGAGCACCATGGGCACTTCCTTGACTGCAATCTTCTGATATTTAGTAAATTCAAATCTCAGCAGATTAAGGCAAGGAAACTAGTGGTGTGCAATATCTGAAATATTTCAAGCTTAAAACAATCATTTTAAGCTCAAAAGAATTTCATGCCAGAGGTTTTCCTCTACCTTTCCAGGGTGATTGAAGCAGTGTCAGAACGTTCCCCGGAAAGCTAGAAGAGTCCATTTCAAATATGAAACATTTTGCATACCACTAAAGCAGAGCTTTCCAAACTGTGTGTGGCGACACACAGTCTGGTGTGTCGCCACACAACCCGGAAGCGCTGATCATCATCAGCGCGTCTGGGTTTTCCCGCGGCAACACACCAACGGCGGCGCGCAAAAACCTGAAAGCGGCAGCAGCGCTTCCGGGTTTTTGCGCGCTGCTGCAACGGCGACACTTCCGGGTTTTCCCACGGCGGTTGGTGTGTCGCCGTGGGAAAACTTTGGAAAGCCCTGCACTAAAGGAAAAAATGTATACAAAACGGAGTTGGGAAAGACTTTCTTATTGTATCAGCGCACAAGGAATGCTTTTGAGGGGAATAGGACTATCTAACCTTGGATCCAGGTGACACCAGCAAGGATTCAAAAGGGTGGAAATACTGCTGAGAACATACCAAGTCATATTCCTCTGGATCGGCAGACATGCCCCGCATCCCGTAACGTTGAGCATCTTTGGCAAGGCGGCTGGCAAATTCTTCAGCAGTCCCTGTCTGAGAGCCATAGAACACCACAATGTTTCTTCCCTGGGAAGGAAAAGAAAATGGGAGAAAAGAAAATTTAGCAATGTCTAGAAGACGCTGAGAGCCAGTTTGGTGTAGTGGTCAAGGCATCAGGCTAGAAACCGGGAGACCTTGAGTTCCAGTCCCACCTTGGGCCAGTCACTCTCCCTCAGCCCTAGGAAAGAGGTAATGGCAAACCACTTCCAAAAAACCTTCCAAGAAAACTGCAGAGACCTGTCCAGGCAGTCTCCAAGAATTGGACATGATTGAATGGGAAGAAGGAAGAGGAGGAGGAGGAGAAGACTCTAGAACTGCTCAAAGTCAATAAAGCTACTTATTCTAGATCAGGGCTTTCCAAAGTGCCGCCGCTGGCGACACACCCGGCGGCGGCGACACGCGCGCGCACGGCGACAGCGCGGGGGGGCGTGCGGCGGCGCGCGCCGCCGCTTCCGGGTGGTGTGGCGACACACCACGCTGTGTGTGGCGACACACTTTTGTGTCGCGACACACAGTTTGGAAAGCTCTGTTCTAGATAGTAATTTCTACCTCAATCACCAACCAGATCTGAAATCAAAACAGAAATTAATGTATTTCCCCAAAGTCTATCAGGGGGAAGCACATTTACTTTTTATACACAGCATTCCAGGCAAGCCAAAAACAAGCCATGATGATATCACATGCTGCATGACCTCATCACACATGCTGTGTAATTTGCATAATCTCTGCAATAATGTCAGGATGCACGTGATCTCGCTTGCAGATGCCCACGGGCCAAAACGAGGTATTATCTGAGATGGGTGGGTTGAATTTATTTTTTCCTTTTAAAATGTGTAAAGGGAATTGTACCCCATTGAATTTTTATGCAATTTTCTGAGGAAACTTCCATTTCTAAACATGCAATATTTTGTAAGACTAATTAATAACAGAATGCATAGAGAGTAGACTGGACAAGTTTCCAAGTTGTAGCTAACATTTTACATGTGGTTCTTCCAGGGAAATGCATATTTAACAACCCTTTGCAACTCTTTGGGGAATGCTAAAATTAATATATTAACTGTTCCCTGGGCCTTCTTTTGTCTTAAATTATAAAGAAACTGAGGGGAATGCATACTGTGACTTATCCAACAGCTTATAAACTCCTCCTCAAGAGAGTGGGAGGTCCTGGCTGCTAATAAACAAACTGTGATCTGGCCACTCCTGAAGAAATCTATTCTGCATATGGAGGATGAAAATAATTACAAATTATCACCAACACTGCCTCAGATGAGCGGTGGTTGATCAACTCCAGGCACATTCTCTAGATCCACTGAAATCCAAACTCAGAGCAGAAAATGCCTTGTCTTTCTACTGGATGGCCAGAAAGGGGATGGGGATATGTGAAATACCATCTTGGAGGTTCTCTTGAACCTTTTAGCAGCTTCTCTGCCATAGCAAATGGCATCCTAGATGGGCACTCTGGTTTGGATGAGGCGCATTGTTTTAGAGCAGGGCTGCTCCTGCTGGTATGGCCAATTTCAGAGTCAATAAACTTTATGGGTGGAAGGAGGTGGAGGAGGAGTTTAAAATGGCCAAAATCACACTGGGAATTGCACAAAGACTATTTAAGGAGGTTGCAGGAACCATGTGGCTAACCCTATCCTAGGATCAGGTGAAGAGCCTGGGGTTTACTTCTTGTCCATCAAGTGGCTCCAAGCATGCTTATGCTGTAAGCCACCATGAGTGTATTTGGATTTGGCACATACACAGTCAGTCAGTCAAACTGACGATTATCCTAGTTGGACAGAGACAGCACTGCAACACTGTCTGGATTACTGCGCTGCATTATACATGGGAACGCTTTCAAAACAGCCCAGAAACGTCAGTTTTAAAACAGTGAAGCCAGAGTGCTGCTAACTGGGAGAAGCCAAGACAATCATATTTAGCTAATGATGTGCCTTGTGCCCTGGCTGCTAGTTTGTTTCTAAGCCCAATACAAAATGCGAGTTTTCTAGTAAATGGCTTGGAACCCAATAACCTTAAGGAGCATCTCCTCCCATATTTCCTGACATGGATCCTATATTCTCCACCCAAGATCCTTCTACAAGTAAGGCAAGAGGAGAACAGTTCAGGAGAAAATGTATTTTCATTAGGAGCACCCCATTTCTGAAATATCTTCCCTACCACGGCTTGCCTGGTAGGCCTGCTTTATGATCTTTCTGTCACCAGGAGCTTTTTTAAAAATTAAATAATCATTGGATATTGTTTTACTACTAGTTTTACTGTGATTTTGTGTGTTTATTTTATGTGATTTTTATTGTTGTTATTGGTATTCATTTTATCTCTTTTATGTTATTTTAATTATAAAACATCATAAAAGAAAAAACAAATAGCAACAACAATAACAATCACATTATTATTAATACCACTACTACTAATAATAATGGATTTGTCTGCCACCCAAGAAACTCTGGCTCTTGGGCAATCCAAAAAGTTAATGAACAATTAATTTCTTAGAAATGTTTTACGGTAAATATATATTTTACACACACATGACTTCTCCCAGCATGACATATTCTCCAGAACAGGCTTTCCTTAATATTCATCATTCCCAGCTAGTATGGCAGATGATTAAGGACAGTAGACACTGTACTTCAACTACATCTGGGGATCTAAGATTGAAAAAAATCTTCCCCAAAAAATCTTCATTACTGCTGCCAACTTGCTCTCATACACAGAAGAGAGGCTGAAATGGCAGAAAAGCCTGGGTAGCAAGCCTGTTTCAGTGAGTACTAACCATGAAAATGATGAAGTGAAACTTACCGTCTTTTTCATTTTTTCAATAAAACTGTTTTCATTTGCTGACTGCCCACTATGAGAGAGAGAGAGAGAAAGGCATGGTTTTGAAACGTTCACGGTTGCAGCAATGTACCAAACCATCATGTTGGTTCAGCACTGCAATGTTCCCCAACCTGCTACTTATCAACTCTGTCAGGACTAAAGCCCCTATCATTTCAGTGGCACAAATAACAATATTTTTGGGATATGATGGTAAGCCATCATAGTTAGGAGGCACCAAGTTTGGCAAGGCTGAGCTGGCAGCTACATACAGGTAGTCCTCAACTTACAATCATTCGTTTAGTGAACGTTCAAAGTTACGGCACTGAAAAAATTGACTTACGACCAGGCCTTGCACTTACGACCGCTGTGGCATCCCTACAGTCGTGTGATCAAAATTTGGGTGCTTAGCAACCAGCATGTATTTACAACGGTTACAGCATCCTGGGGTCACATGATCACCATTTGCGACCTTCCCAGCCAGCTTCCGACAAGCAAAATCAAGGGGAACCGCGTGATTCACTTAACGGTGGTGGTGATTCACTTAACGACCGCTGCAAAAAATGTCGTAAAATCGGGTGCGGTCACCTGTTGCCTTGCTTAATGACCACACCACTTAATGATGAATTTTCCAGTCCCTATTGTGATCGTAAGTTGAGGACTACCTGCAGTATAATGCTATTACCACAAGGCCAATGTCAGCAGTCTCCATCAGCTGCAATAGAACCAATGTTTTCTGCAGTCAGAAAGCAAAGGCTCCTTTCCCAATCCACATGCAAGATCCTCTCTGGTTCGCCCACCGCAATTATCAGTGGAACAGAAACAATACCCCAAATTAATCCTTTTTCTATCACTGCTAAGTGATAGGGATAGAAATGGGGATGTCACTTTTTCTCTCCTTTATACACTCCCATTTGCAGTTTGGGAAAAATAGTACCAACCTACTTCACAGAGCTGTTAAGGATTAACAACAACTATAAGCCGCCCAGAGTCACTTGTTGAGATGGGCGGCTATATAAATCAAACAAACAAACAAACAAACAAATTCAAGAGTAGCCTGAAACATCTTAAATAATTTCCTGTTTTCCAACTTCCTGGTCCCCGTCAAATCAGGAGCCCGGTAGCATCTTTTCCAATTAGCACAATTTATTAAAAGGCATAAACTTCCATGAGCTTAATAAAATGTATTAGCTGGAAAAGATGCTACCAGATTTCTGATTTTTTGCCACTATAGACTAACAAGGCTCTCCTCCTCCACAGCGCCGCCCCCCCCCCCCCAGCATCTTCCCAGCATAAGATTGCAAACTCTTTTCAAAGAGATAGCCACAAGTTAAGCACTATTCACTTTGGAGGTAACCAGAGAATGAGTAGAGAACAGCTACCTAGTCATTACACTTATACGTTAACTCTAGTACCAAAACAAGTATTCCTCTCCATTTGAATTACTTGGGAAATAGAGTGAGAGTGTACTATTGTGTTTCTGTCTTGCTTGCGGGACGCACAGCTATTATAGGATGAAAAAGATGGGTCTTCAGTTTGATCCGGCACAGCTCTTCTGTTCTTAATGTGCTCCATTTCTGAGCTATCCTCCTCTCCTCTGATGTCCTGCACGAGGCAGGTATCTTAAAGAGCTGCTTTCAGTTGAAAAATAACTTTTCCTGCCATGACCTTCTGCTTTATTTCATCTTTTTAGCAGCAAGAGCTCAATTTCGTATAAGCAAGTGCGGAGGGCTGCGGAGAGTAAGAGAAACATCCCAGCAACACCCCCAAACAGTGGCCTCACGTGGCAATATCCTTCTTTGACCCAGAGCAGTTTTCCTGAATAGAAGCTGCCACCAAATCAGTTTTTGCATTTAAAACGTTTGCTCCACCCCTGTCCGGATTCTGCAGACCCCAAATCTACTGAAGGCCATCAGGGGAGGTTTCCAAACCTCCCAGTTAACTTACCTCCCAGGAAAAGTCTCCTCCTGCCGAGCTGAATATGCGCAACCCATGATGAATTTGAAACAGCGGAGAGGTATTTCACAACCCTGCAATTTCATACTGACTGCAAGCAGCTAAACTTCACTCTGAAGCAAAGCATCCCGAATTTCTCACACCACCCCTCTTGGATCTTAAAGTCAGCGGCCGGCCTCCTTTTGTTACAGCCCAGCAAAGCTTGCATACCAACCCCTCGCTTCAGACGGCACCAGCAGCCTGATCCTCTGGGATTCATGCCGGCTGCTTTCAGAATTACCCAGAGGGCCCGGCACAAACCCAAGAATGTCAACATCTGGCAGCAGCAAAAAGGAACAAGAAGAAAAAGACTTAAGAATGAAAATTCCCAAGGACCCCTGCACCCTCCCCTCCCCACTTTTACCATTCAAAAATGAACAGGGGGAGCTTCACAGCGAGAGACCTTCCATTGCCTTAGCAACTGTTTTACATCACAGGCCTTTTAAAAATAAATAGAAGCCACTTTTTTTTTAATTTTGAGAACTGCCCTTCACTGCAGAACCTCTTCGGAAGGCTGCATGGAAGTTCAGAAAATAAGATATATAAAAAAGAATGTATGTCCAATTTGTTTTCATTAGGAGTAGGAAAGAAAAAAAGGTTAATACAATTGGGAGGAGTCTAAATACTTATCTATTGAATTCAAAGTCTCCTTAAAGATAATGAAACAGTTCTTCCCACTGTCTGTTAATCCCCACAGGCCTCCACAGGCCTCATTCGGGAAAATAGCACAACTCATCGAGAGGAGCAGTGTGAGTTCAGTACCACCCATTAGTACTGTCTTCTTTTCGCTTATGGGAAGCCTGAAGCCCTCCAGATGTGTTGGAAGACAGCTCATTGTTTCCCAGACTTGTTACTTCCAGATGTGCTGGATGGTAGTATAGGTGGTTTATAGGATCGACTGACTTTTGGGCAGTCGCATTTTAACAACTTGGGTCTTCAGGACCCATAGATCTTGCTCTCGGCCACTGTGCCAAGAAAATGGTGCAAGAAGGTTGGGCAATCTGCACCCCAAGGCACATGGTACCCAGAGCCAAGTCACTCCCAACAGCTCCACCAACCTTTAGAAGTGCAATTTTCTGCCATTCATAGACCCATAGAACTGGGAAGACCCATTCAAGGTTGTGAATTTAACTCCTATAACCTCAGAGATGACTGAGAATAATGACACCTTTAGCCCAATGCATAGAATTAGAACATTGGAAGGGCCATTTAGACCACCGAGCCCCATCTATTGCCCAGTGTAGATTTTGAAGTTGAAGCACCCCAGACAATGGCTTGACTTGAACAAATCCAATGAAGGAGAGCCCATCAGCTTGGTAACAGGTTCCACTGGTAAACCATCCTGACTATGAGGAAATTATTCCTAATATTCAACAAAAATCTGTCTTCCTAAAATCCATTGTTCTGCATCTTTTACTTGGGGATAATAATGAATAGATTATGGCAGAGCTTTCCAAACTGTGTGTCGGGACACGTTAGTGTTTCAGCTGCAGTGTCTGGGTGTGTCGCGGCTGCTGCTGCCTCCAAGCCCTGCCAGGATTCCGCGCAGGTCCTAGAGCCTGCCATGTGCCTTGCTGCCTCCAAACCTGCTGTGATTCCACGCAGGTCCTAGTGCCTGCCTTGTGCCCTGCTGTAAGAGTGTGTCGCGATATGATGCCCTGCTGTAAGAGTGTGTTGCGAAATGATGCATGTCTAAAAAGTGTGTCACCAACATGAAAAGTTTGGAAGGCTCTGGATTATGGCCTTCTTCTGTGAGACACAGTTTCAGATATTTGAAGAATGCTATTTTATGTGTGAAGCAATGCTTCGTTATCATGCAGGTGCTAAAAAAGCAAAGGCTCTCTTGGGCTGCATTAACAGGAACATGAAGTAGAGATTATAGGAAGTCATTGTTCCATTCCACCCTGCCTTGGTCAGACCCCATTGAAGCCCTGTATCCAGTTCTGGGCAGCTTTCAATTTGAGACAGCTTGACAGTGTCAAATTGGAGCAAGTTCAGAGAATGGCTTCTACAATGGGGAAGCAGTTAAAGGATCTGGGGGTGTTTAGGGTGTCCTTCCTACAGAAGGAACAAGTGGAGATAGGATATAGCAGTGTTTTTCAACCTTGGGATATAGTCTTCGAATATCTGAAGGGTTGTCACAGAAGAGGGACTAGATTTATACCCTACTGCCCCAGGGAGCAGGTTACAAATACATGGAAGTTAATTTAGGCTAGACATCAGGAGAAACTTCCTGACAGTACGAACTGTCAGCCTGTGAAGCAGGCTATACATGAAGTCAAGAATTTTGCTTTGCTGAAGGGTCAGTCAATCAACTGTCAGAGGTGCTTCAGTGGATTTGCATTGAGCAGGAGGTTGGACTAAAGCAGGGGTCCCCAACCTGTGGGCCAAGGCCTGTTAGGAAGTGGGCTGCACAGCAGGTAAGCGGTGGTGGTCCACGTGATTGGCTCCCACCTGCAAACCCCGCCCACCCCCCCGTCCGCACGATTGGCTCCCGCCTGCAAACCCACCCACCCACCCCATCCGTGGAAAAATTGTCTTCCACGACTGGTCCCTGGTGCCAAAAAGGTTGGGTACCCCTGGACTAAAGGACCACTAAGGTCCCTTCCAACTCTCTTGTTATATGATATCTCCCCTCAGTCATCTTTTCTTAAGGCTAAACATACAGAGTTCCCTCATTCTTCCAGTTGACAATACCATCCTTGCGGCCCATAACTCTTCTAGTTTGAATCATCAGAATGGGGTGTCCAAAACTAGACACAATATTTGGGAAGGATTTTGATTAACGCAGAATATTATGGAAGTATGGCTACTAACCATGTTGGCAGTTTTAACCTAATACTCATGGAAGGCAGTCTTCATTAAAATTACATTAAAAGGAAAAGCAGAAAAAAAGAGAAATGTTTTAACAAAAAGTCGTAACAAACTCTGCTACAATTGATCAGGGAAAACATTACTTTTAACTTGCTGGTTTAGCACCAAACCTTCTGCTGCCAAGATTCTGGTACTCTGTGTCTTTAGACAAGCTGTGCTTTCCTTTTCTTTCTCTTTCCTTCTTTCCTTCTTTCCCTCCCCCTCCCCCTCTCTCTCTCTCTCTCTCTCTCTCTCTCTTTCTTTCTTTCTTTCTTTCTTTCTTTCTTTCTTTCTCTATCAAATTTATATAGCTGCCCATCTCATAAACATGACTCTGGGCAGCATACAATAAACATATTTAAGCTTATGTTATTAAGAATATGAGAGCCAGTTTGGTGTAGTGGTTATGGCATCAGGCCAGGAGGCCGTGAGTTCTAGTCCCGCCTTAGGCACAAAGCCGGCTGGGTGACCTTGGGCCAGTCCCTGTCTCTCAGCCCTAGGAAGGAGCCAATAGCAAACCAGGAGGCCGTGAGTTCTAGTCCCGCCTTAGGCACAAAGCCGGCTGGGTGACCTTGGGCCAGTCCCTGTCTCTCAGCCCTAGGAAGGAGCCAATGGCAAACCAGGAGAGAGAGTTCTAGTCCCGCCTTAGGCACAAAGCCGGCTGGGTGACCTTGGGCCAGTCCCTGTCTCTCAGCCCTAGGAAGGAGCCAATGGCAAACCAGGAGACTGAGAGTTCTAGTCCCGCCTTAGGCACAAAAGCCTGCTGCGTGACCTTGGGCCAGTCACTCTCTCTCAGCCCTAGGAAGAAGGCAATGACAAGCCACTTCCGAAAAACCTTACCAAGAAAACTGCAGGGACTTATCCAAGCAGTCTCCAAGAATCGGAAACGATTGAACAGATTAAAAAAAATTAAGAATATGTTTTTAATTAGAATTTTTCAACACAATAAAACACAAAGTAGATGAAGCTGATCCAACCAAGTAGGGTATGTGTTCATTAGATGAAACTCATTTTTTCCCTCAAAAAGTTCGTTCCAGCCTCTGGTTGATTCCAGCTTTGGAGTAATTACTTGCACATTAAAACAATGCAGGAACTATTGATATAATATCCTGCAGAAGGTCTCTGAGTTGGGGAACTCAACATTTTTTCCCACCTATTTTTAAGGCCATTATCTTTTGTTCATTGTGGGTAAAATGATAACGATCTCATCAGCATAGGCATCTGTTCCTAACCAAAATGACAAGAGGCAGTTCAAACACAACTACAACCGTCTTCTCCAACCTGGTGATGAACCTGCAGATGTACTGGACAATATACTTCCTAGCTAATCAGACCTTTTTCTAGGACAGGGATGGGCAACAAGTAACTGCAGCATACAAATACTATAAAATAAAACACTAAGATATTGCGAGAATACTTTAAGGAGACTATATTTTCCACCATGGGCTAAATCCTTAATGAATTCAAGCTGCTCAAATCCAGCACTCAATTCTCAGAAGCTAAATAAATGCTAGAAAAACATACGGCATCCATCACACCAGAAACCCAGGTCTCTTTAACTGCCACTGCATGCCCAGCCACTTACGTTGTTGCTGTTGGTGTCTGGATTTTTGGAAACTCTGGGATCTCCTCTTTCTTCTTACGGAAGAAAAACCAGTACGTCAGCAGACCAATGACAACGGAAAAGAGGAAGACGTCCATCATGCTGAAGGTGACTGAAGGCTCTGGACTCTTTGCAGAAGAGGATTCTTCTTTGGATGATGCTGTCCCCATGGTGACGAAAACCTGGATGGAAAAAAAGAAGAAATGGTTACATACCCTGCTACAGCTTTGAATCTCAGCAAACTGGAACCTTCTGGAGCCAAAAACAGGGCAAAAGAAGAAGAGCTTCAGTCTGGGAGTGCCAGGAGACCATCCCAGATTAAGTGAAATAAACCAGATTACCACTCAGCAGAGACAATTTCTTGAGGGAAGTAGCTATAACCACGTGTCTGGAAAGCACAAAATAAATATTTCATTTTGCACCCAGGTTGAAACTTGATAGGAACCATCAGCCTCACCACTCCCATAAATTTCATAATGTTCATGTAGAAGGAGCTTGCCAGCAAACTGATCTCTATCCTAGAAGGAAGATATATACCACACACCTGGATCCCTCTTTCTTTCCAACACTACCAGTGGAAAAGTTATATAAACTTATTTATTTCTCACCTGCCTTTCTTATACACTAGTCCAGGCATGCAATTAAATAAACAATGGGACATAACATATTCTAAACACTGCCCGTTCCTTAAGACAAAGGCCTATTTTCTTGCTGGTTCTTTTTCGAGGGTCTAAGCATGCCAGTGGTGCTGCAATAGATGGAAAACCAGTATAGTGTACCAGATCAGGTGTTGACAGAGGCCAACATTCACCTGCAATTATGGAAGCTCACTGGAGACTTGGAGCCTGTTGCTTTCTTTCAGCTCAAGCTGCTTCGCAGATTTTTTTGCTAGAAGAAAATTTGGAAAGACAAGTACTACAAGTAGACAAGAACTGTCTACTATGTACAACACTTGAGTTCCTGAAGGAAAAGTGGGATCTAAATCCAATGAATAATAAGTTCCAACAAATAGAAGCTACTGCTTTCACCTTCAGAACAGCTACTTCTTCCTGAGAGATTAAAAAAAAGGTAACAGCGTCCACGCACGTCATGCCAGCCACATGACCGTGGAAGCGTCTTCGGACAACGCTGGCTCTTCAGCTAACAAACGGAGATGGGCACCGGCCCCTAGAGTCGGACACGACTGCATAAATGTGCGGGGGGAACCTTTACCTTTACTTTTTAAGGTGAACTACTGGCAACCACACGGTTACCACCATATTATTTGGCAACAATATAGAAGGTATTGCTTTCTTCCAGGAGATTTGATTTCTCATTTGAGCTTACTGCCATATCCAGGACCCTCCCTGCTTACCTTCTAAGATCAAAGGAGATTGGCCAGGTTCTGCCATCTGCTTACATAGCAGAATGTAACTTGTAAGGACATTTAGGTTATAATCCTCTGCCACATGTAGATTGGCTAGTACCAATCACAGTAAGGCAAAATGTGATTCATTTGGTTTATTGCTTTGCATAATCACTCAGCCACAGTGATTAATAAAGCATGATCAATGCCTTTACATGCTACATGGATCTAGCCAGATGTAGCTAACAAGTCATGACAAAAACCTGGTTTTCTGTCTATCTGGTCACAGCCTTAACTTTTCCAAACATTCATTTCATCTCATTCAAACTGCAGAAATGAAACAACATTGTTCTTGTGTTCAGAAGCAAGCAAGCAAGCAAGCAACCAAGCAAGCAACCAAGCAAGCAACCATTCATTCATTCATTAATGGTGTCAAAGGCTATGTCAATAATTGAGTGACATTAACCAGATGGGGTTTTTTGAGAGGAGGAACTGTTCAGCCTTAAATACTTAATACTTGTTCTAGCCTGATCTCAGATGATCCTCTCACAAGGCACTTTGGTTTCCCTAAGAGCTGAAATCCAACCCATCAAGTAGATGATGCAAGTGACTGTAAATGCCAAGGAACAAATATTTTAAGTTTACAGTTCTGAGAACTCACCCATTACCAGAGAAATAATAGCTTGATTACAACCCTTACAATGCATTAATTTATTGGGGTCTTGATCTTTGCAGACGTTTCAT
Source organism: Charina bottae (assembly GCA_023362775.1). Taxonomy (NCBI): domain Eukaryota; kingdom Metazoa; phylum Chordata; class Lepidosauria; order Squamata; family Charinaidae; genus Charina; species Charina bottae. The sequence continues at coordinate 99,146,603 of JALMGJ010000001.1, read as the reverse complement.
TAGCAGATTAATTAATGGGAAGAAGAAAATCAAACACCCAACAGTTCAGCCCTTACTTACATATATACTCCACTATTGCATTAATTTATGGCCAAAGTGCCCAACCTTTTCCAGGCCCAAGGCAACATCTGGCTTTGGGTGGTATACTACATTCCAGCCATGTATAGGCTCAGGCAATGGCCAGATGAAGGGCAGAACACAAGCTGTAGGGAATGCAAAATGGGGCAGCTGTCAAAGATGGGAGAGGAGAGGAGAAATTCTGGCAGACAGGTCAACTGAGGATCCCCAACTCTGTCTCAGAAAACAACCATATTGATTGTGCCACATGAAATCTGACCAGAGCCTACTTTGTCAGCAGCAATAGGGTGATGCAGTCAAGGCAACTCTGGATTAGAACATTTTAGTTTCTCCAGCATGATCTCCAAATCCTTCCGTGAGGCTCTGGCCCACCAACCCTAGTAACCATAACAACACATGGTTGGCAATGGTCACCAGGGTCACCATGACAACCTTGAATTTAAATCTAGCAAATCACCTCCAATAGTAAGAAGCTGCAGTATATTTTGCCTTTCAAGGAGGACAACAGGAGAGAGAAACCCTATCTGGACTTTAATGCCAGAGAACTAGGCTACAAGATTGGTCTCCAACACCAAATTATTTACACTACCTTGGAGTGGGAACCCATCACAGCTTTTTCAACCATCTGTTACAGCCTATTCTTTACCTCACTCTCCCACTCTTAAGTCCCATTCTATCCTTGGATTTTGATTCCTGTAGTACCAACCATGCACCGCGACAGCAAACCACCTGCTGGCATGCATCCATGGCCTTCCTTCTCTTCCATCACCCTGAACTTACAAGAAAATGAGTCTCAATAGGCAGCCATGATCATATCTGATAACAGCAAATTCCATACTTTGCTCTGTGTAAAGAAATGCTTCCTTTTATTTCTAAGTTTCCTAGTATTTAGCTTCAGTGGATGATCCTGACTTTTAATATTGTGTGTGAGGGGGAAAAAATCTCTATTCCTATTTTGCATGTCCTGATTTTATCTTGCCTCTTGCCCTCATCTGTTCTCTCCAGATGTTGCAGTATTGTCCTCATAGGGGAGCTGCTCTATCTCAATAATCATTTGCGGGGGGGGGGGGGTTCTGTACATTTTCCCAGTCCTAAAATATCCCTTTTGAGAAGAAGTCAACAGAATGCTGCAACAGACAACAGCATGTAGCCAATCTTGACTGATCTCAAAAGAAATTAACTAGGATTATACAATATATGGGGACTAGTGGTTTGGCATCAGGATTCCATCCTATTTTCTTTCATTGCCACTTGCTTTCCTGTTACACAGATGTTATTATGCAACCTTTGTGCAAGGTAACTTGAGGATTAACTGCCCATAACTAAGATGAGTGGTGAAAATAATAGCATCTACATTCCTTTGGAGCAGGCATCAAGCTAGGTGGCAGAAGGAGAGAACATGATATTGTCTGGACAGCAGCCAGAAGTGTCCATGACTTATGAAAAGCAGCAGCAAAGGATCTTGGGTCCCCACTTTTCATTCTGCCACTGGACAACCAGCAGAACACATCAAACATTAGGAATACGTAACACAAATATACAGTAAATGAGAACCCACATCTCTGGTTCCACTGATTCCTGACTGGTTGCCAATAGTTTGTTCTTCAAGCTTTTTAGGGGGAAAAACATGCTTCGGCAATAAAACACTTGCTTTATAAGCAGGCGATTCAAGGATGAATCTGGTGTTTCCAGTCAAAGATCCTTGAGAATTAGGAGAGAGGTCTTTCTGAGATACTAGAGGAAACCCAGTCAGAACCAGCAGGGACAGCAAACATCTTCCAGGAATTGATGAACTACAACTCCTAGCATCTCTTGTCATTGGCCAGCTGACTAAGGGTGATGGGAGTACTGGCTCAGCAATGTCTGGATGGCCAGAAGCTCACCCCTGGATCAGAGAGTATTGGGCTAGATCAGAGATGAGCAAATTGCATTCTCCCAGTCTTGAAGCTCCCCAAGATCATTCAGACAAAATCTGACCATAAAGCAGAGAATACTGGCAGTGCAATTCTTGGTGGCAAATTCATTTTGGAAAGAGGGAAATCTTTTGATTGAGCCCAAATAATATTAAAAAGCATAGCTCTTGATCACAAAAATGTCACCCAACCTTGGGCTAGATGTCTATCAAAAAATTGTTTATGGACAGCTAGCTTCTTACACTCAAGGGAGTTCTTACTCCAGGGAGTATCTGGGATAGGGAAGATGTTCACCAAGTCCTGAGGACAGAACAATACTGTTTTATCTAATTCAACAACAATATGAATAGCTCTGCTAGTTCAAATCCTGATTTACTTAAGGCATTCGATTGCAATGATGTTTTTAATATCCGAAATCAAGTTAACCATTCGCTCTTTCACAGAAGCAATAGTCATACAACTCTCTCAATCACATGATCAAAGACCTAGCACACCCATGTGTAAACATGCTGGGTTGGCCTTGTTTGAACATGGGAGCCCCTCCCTTTTCCCAGCTTAGCGCTTAGTGTAAATTGAAACCACATAGTTTATTGTGGAAACCTACATGGATTTATACAGTAATCAAGTTAAGCTTAATGTGTAAACACTACTAAAGAATAGTATCTGTTCCAGATAAGACACTAAGTAGGGGAAGTGGGCTTCTGCAGGGCAGGACTATAGTTTTTATGTCCTCGTGTAAGAGTCACCCGGCTCTGCTAATTCACTCATCAAATAAGCAGGTCTTTAAAAGCCATAAAATTCCTACAGAGATGAAGAAAGAATGGAAGCTGATTCCAAAGTTGGGACCAGGTCATTAAAGACCCAGAAATTGGAGACCACAATCCTGAAGCAAGAACGAACAGAAGATTGAAAAGAAGAGGGACGTTTAATCAGCTTTATTGTTCTTTAAATTGCAAACATGGAGGCTGCATTCACAAAACACGCTCAACTAGATTATGAGACAGTTATGTAGTTTATGTTTCAGTAGGTTCTATAAGGGGGACCTCAGAGATGGCCCAGACGCACCCGCACTAGGGATCAGCATTGCAACCGTGCTTCTGCAAAGCCGTGAAGATCTGAGGAGGGTGATCCTGCTCCCTGACATATACATTTTTTTTTTACAATTCTGAGATTGGCTTTCTTGTTTTCCCTAACAAGGCTACTTGGTAGTTCTTTGCTATAATCCACTGGTGTTATTTCATTCTTTTACATTTTGTAAGCCATCTAGTGTTGCATCTGCAACTGAGGAGGCATATACATTTGATAAAATAAGCAAGCTACACCATCAAGTCAAGTCATAAGGGTTTCTTTGGCTTTAAAGCTCTAATTTTAATCCCTAAGTTTATATTAAACAGTAACTTATATGCTTTAAAATAAACTGAACCACCAAAGCCCTCATCCCATCTAATAAAAAGGAAGCTCATAAACTACAGTGATTCATATACAGTCAGGGCTGGCAGTGGAGCACCCACGCCTTTTGGTGTTTGGGTGACTTCAACCTGCCAGCCTCCCAGGCTGGCTTGGGGAAAGCTTGGGAGTTCATGTCCTCCATGGTGACAATGGGCTTGTCGTAGGTTATCTCAGTTCCAACACATGTGGGCATTCATACTCTCATTTTTGTCTCTGAGCAGTTGTTGAAGGATCTTGAGATGAAGGGAATTTCCCTCGTCCTTTCATGCCCAGGTCTGGTAATGATGGTAGCCTCCCAGGACCTTTGAAGGCAATGGAAACAATTAAGGGGGTCTCCCCCAAGCACCCAATGGATTTTCAGAGGGCACTTGGGGATCTTCCCAGCTCTCTGACGGGCAGTTCTGTTCAGCACCTAAAGGCACTGCATGCTGTTGCCCCCAAGCGGACTCTTTCTGGGAGCCAATCCCAGATGGCACCTTGGTTTACTAAAGCCCTTCAGGAGGTGAAGTGCCAAAAACAACACATGGAGCACCGGTGGAGGAAGTCTAGAAGCAAATCTGACAGAGCAGAGATACGTGCCCATGTTTGGCCTACATGGTGGCAATAACACGGAGGTAAAGTGTGCTTACTACATCAGACGGCTGTTGTTCAGCAGCCTGTTGGGGAGGAAACCGTCCTGCAAACTCCCACCCAGCTGTTGTGTCCAGTTTCCACAACATTTTGCTGATAAAGTTACTCGGATTCACTGTACCCTGACTCCACATGGACAGAGTCTTTAGTGGTGACTAGGGCATCACCTTGCCCTGTTATTTGGGACTCCTTTGGGTGTGTGACCTCCAAGGAAGTGGACTGAGTACTGTTTTTGTTATCTTCTGCCATCTGCAGTTGTATCCTTATCCCTTGGGCTTGGTCTGGGAAATTGTGAGCCTCATTGTGGAAGGGGGATCTGCCAGCAGCTCTAAAAGAGACTGGTGAGGCCTCTCCTAGGGAGGCCATCCCTGGGCCCAGTGGTGTTACACAACTACTGACTGGTCTTCAACCTTCTGTTTGGGGAAAAGATTCAGTCAGGATTCAGGCCCAATTTTGAGACAGAGACAACAATGATTGCTCTTTTTGACGATTATTCTTTTGAGACCTGGATGGGGAAAGTGTGCCCCTCCTGTCTTTTTATATTTTTGGCAGCTTCTGATGTATCAACCATGGTGTCCTTTTAAACTACCTGCAAGGACAGGGGGTTGGAGGTGTCTTGCAATAGTTCCACTTCTTCCTTAGTGGTTGATTCCAATCTGTGCTGATAAGGGAGGAGAGGTCAGCCTGGTGGCCCCTGACTTGTGGGCTGCCAAAAGGATCAGTCCTGTCTCTCCTACTTTTTAACATCTATTTGAAGCTGCTGTGAGGGATCATTCAATGGTTTGGGGTGCAGTATTACAATATTTATTGTAAACCGCCCAGAGTTCCCCGTTGGGGGAGATGGGCAGTGATATAAATTTAAATAAATAAAATAAATATATGCTGATACCAAACCGTACCTCACTGCCCCAGGCTATGGGGGAAATGCTGTCAACTCCCTTTCCCACCATCCTCAGCCATAGGGGCATTCATGGGGGAAGTCAACATCTGCAAGATGGCAGGTATGATGTTATGACTGAAGTCCTGTCCCTTTGGTATATGTACACATACAAACGTTGCGGAACTTCAGTCACAACGTTGCTCCCATCATCTTGCAAATTTGACAACCAAACCTCCTGCAGATGCCGCTGCTCAGCCAGCCTGATCAAAATCCATGCTAGTTGGGAATAACAAAAGCATACACAATACTCTACTTATAACAGAGCTTTCCAAACTTTTCAAGTTGGTGACACACTTTTTAGACATGCATCATTTTGCGACACACTCTTACAGCAGGGCACAAGGCAGGCACTAGGACCTGCGCGGAATCACACTAGGTTTGGAGGCAGCCAGGCACAAGGCAGGCACTAGGACCTGGGTGGAATCCTGGCAGGGCTCAGAGGCAGCAGCAGCAGCCGCCGCACTGCAGCCGACACACTAACGTGTCCTGACACAGAGGTTGGAAAGCTATGACTTATAAACTAGGATATTACAGTGAACAGCTCAGCACCATTGCTTAGGAAATATATTCAATAATATCAGTGGAAAACTTCATTTAAATCTGACTCTTTTTTTTTTTAATATGTTCAATCATGTCTGATTCTCAGAGACTGCTTGGCAAATCCCTGCAGTTTCCTTGGCCAGGTTTTTTGGAAGTGGTTTGCCCTTGCCTCCTTCCTAGGGCTGAGAGTGAGTGACTGGCCCAAGGTCACCCAGCTGGCTTTGTGCCTAAGGCGGGACTAGAACTCATGGTCTCCTGGTTTCTAGCCCAGTGCCTTAACTACCACACCAAACTGGCTCTCAAATCTACTATTTAAATCTATCTTTTTTCCTTGCTTATTTTAATATACTTTTTTTAAAGTTCATTTTTATTATCAATCTTGATTATCCTTATACCTCTGATATCACTTTTTTATATATACAAACACTGAATCTGTACAGGTAGTCCTCGTTTAGCAACCCCAATTGAGACTGGCAACATGGTCATTAAGCAAAGCAGTCGCTAAGTGAAACCGTGACTGTGCTTACAATCTTACTTCAGCTTTCCTTTGCTTTCCAGACTTGCAAAGGTTGTAAATGTGAGGATTGGTTGTAAAGTTACTTTGTCATCACTGTCGTAATGGCGAACAGTCACTGTAAAAGGCAGTCACTAAACAAGGACTACCTGTATTGCTTTTGCTTATTTGTAATGTATGTAAATCACCTTGGTTTCAATCACCTGGCACCAAAGAGGTTTATTTGGTTGCAACAGATAACTAAATCTCAGGCATTCTTGGCACAGTCTCTCCATTTCACAGTCACATAACACCACCATCCAAGCAGCCCACTCAACTTGCTTTATGAATATGCTTATCTCGCATTTCAACCCTGAGGAGACTCCCCAAAGACTTAAATAACTCTGTCTCTCTTTCTCACATGTATATACTGTACACACTGAAATAATTACAACAGGCTATAATTCTAGAGAGAGCCAGTTTGGTGTAGTGGTTAAGGCATCAGGCTAGAAACCAGGAGACCAAGAGTTCTAGTCCCACCTTGGCCACAAAGCCAGCTGGGTGACCTTGGGCCAGTCACTTTCTCTCAGCCCTAGGAAGGAGGCAATGGCAAACCACTTCTGAAAAACCTTGCCAAGAAAACTGCAGGGACTTATCCAGGCAGTCTCCAAGAATCGGACACGATTGAACGGATAACAAAAAAAAAAAAATAATAATTCTAGAATAGCCTCATGTGGCACAGAGTGGTAGGCAGCAGTACTGCAACCGAAACTCTCCCCACGACCTGAGTTCGATCCCAGTGGAAGCTGGTTCTCAGGTAGCCGGCTCGGGTCGACTCAGCCTTCCATCCTTCCGAGGTCGGTAAAATATGTACCCAGCTAAGCTGGGTGAAAACTAATCACGACTGGGAAGGGAATGGCAAACCACCCCGCTCTATAGTCTGCCTAGAAAATGTCGGCGAAAGCGGTGTCCCTCCAAAGGGTCAGTAATGACTCGGTGCTTGCACAGAGAACCTTTCACTTTCACATAATTCTAGTATCTTTGTTATGTCCATATTGCAGATTGGGATGGAGTAGAGGCTTGAAGTTGTGCTACACAGAGACTTAACTACCTACTGAATTGAAGGCAGAGATAAGAACATTTGGAAGAACCCTGGGAAAGTCCAAGGTTGTAGGCTAGACTGGGAAATTGAAATAAAATCCAGGAGGAACGCAATGGCAAGTCACTTCTGTAATGCTGCCAAGAAACCACACAGACAGAGTTACATAGTTATTAATTTTTAGCCTGACTTCAAGGAGACTTTACCTATATTAGCATCTTCTCCCCTGGTTCAAGCTACATCAAACAGCAACCCATCCATAGTAACATAGAGCCAGTTTGGTCTAGTGGTTAAGGTGCTGGGCTAGAAACCAGGAGACTGTGAGTTCTAGTCCCACCTTAGACATGAAAGCCTGCTGGGTGACCTTGGGCCAGTCCCTGTCTCTCAGCCCTAGGAAGGAGCCAATGCCAAACCAGGAGACAGAGTTCTAGTCCCGCCTTAGGCATGAAAGCCGGCTGGGTGACCTTGGGCCAGTCCCTCTCTCTCAGCCCTAGGAAGAAGTCAATGGCAAACCAGGAGACAGAGTTCTAGTCCCGCCTTAGGCATGGAAGCCGGCTGGGTGACCTTGGGCCAGTCCCTCTCTCTCAGCCCTAGGAAGAAGCCAATGGCAAACCAGGAGACAGAGTTCTAGTCCCGCCTTAGGCATGGAAGCCGGCTGGGTGACCTTGGGCCAGTCCCTCTCTCTCAGCCCTAGGAAGGAGCCAATGGCAAACCAGGAGTTCTAGTCCCGCCTTAGGCATGGAAGCCAGCTGGGTGACCTTGGGCCAGTCCCTCTCTCTCAGCCCTAGGAAGGAGCCAATGGCAAACCAGGAGTTCTAGTCCTGCCTTATGCATGAAAGCTGGCTGGGTGACCTTGGGCCAGTCCCTCTCTCTCAGCCCTAGGAAGGAGCCAATGGCAAACCAGGAGACAGAGTTCTAGTCCCGCCTTAGGCATAAAAGCCGGCTGGGTGACCTTGGGCCAGTCCCTCTCTCTCAGCCCTAGGAAGAAGCCAATGGCAAACCAGGAGTTCTAGTCCCGCCTTAGGCATGGAAGCCGGCTGGGTGACCTTGGGCCAGTCCCTCTCTCTCAGCCCAACCCACCTCACAGGGTTGTTGTTGTGGGGAAAATAGGAGGAGGAAGGAGTATTAGGTATGTTCGCTGCCTTGAGTTATTTATAAAAATAATAAAGGCGGGATAAAAATTAAACAAATCAATCAATCACCTTACTATATACCATGTAGTCCAGCCTCACAGTGACCAACCGCATAGTCGAACATGCCTCTATTACTATTTGCTCCTGCCATCATCTCCACCACAGCCAGTGGAACTGAGAGTTACGCTGGATTTGAACATGGAGATTCCATTTAGCAATAGCTATCATACCCAATTAGCATTTATGCATCTGGTGGGAGTCTATAAGATTTGCTACGAAACCTAAGTTCATGTACACATTATGCCTTAACCATTGTTCATAACCCAGGATCCATTCATCTATGTAACACACCAAGTCTTTCCTGGTCCTCACTGCTGGACTGGTCTTGGCCTCCCTGGTTTGTAATGCTGAGGGACTAAGTTCCATGCCGTGTGTGTGTGTAAGAGTCCATGAAGTCATGAAGAGTCCAAGAAGTCAAGCCATGACATTCATGGGCTTGATCCAGGTTATCTCAGACCTGACATACATTAATAGCCATACGTTAAATTTGCTCTTCATCTTGGAGCATTTGTGAGGTGAACTAAAGATGCAAGATGTGATGGTGAATCCTTTGCCATGGTCTAATCACCCTTTGATTCACCTGAGGCTAGTCCCTACCCCAAACCTCTGCTGGTAGTTGAACTTACGCTAGTCTGCCCTAGACATCTTAGTACCCAGCAGGTGCTTGAGAAGTTTCCCAGTAATCTTAGGAGGAGGTTCCACCCAAGGCCTAGATCAGTGCTTTCCAAACTGCCGCCGTTGGCGACACACTAACGGCGGCGGCGCGGGGGCATGCACAGCGGCGTCATGTTTTCTGCTAAAACGCAGAAGTGCTGATGGTGTGCCGCTGCCATCGTCACTGCCGCCCCAGCGCCACCACCATGCACGCCCCTGCCGCCGCTTCCAGGTTGTGTTGCGACACACTAAACTGTGTGTTGCGACACACTAAAGTGTCGCGACACAGAGTTTGGAAAGCTATGGCCTAGATCAGGGGTCGGCAAACTTTTTATGCCGGGAGCCATTTTGACATGCTCGTGCACATTTTTAAATGCTCGAGAGCCAGGGGGCGGGGTTTGCGGGCAGGGGCCAATCGCGTGGAAGGGGGCGGGGTTTGCGGGTGGGGGCCAATCGCGTGGAAGGGGCGGGGTTTGCGGGCGGGGGCCAATCACATGGAAGGGGGCGGGGTTTGTGGGCGGGAGCCAATCACGTGGCTTATTGGGGCGGGTGGGAGGGGGCGGGCCCGGCGGCGGAGGCCCGGGCCGCCCGCCCGCCCCGTCCGCTTGCCTGCCTGCTTGCCTCCCTGGGATCCGAGCTGGAGAGAAAGGGTGGTGGCGGGGCCGCCCGACCGCCACTCGGCGTGGGCGGGGCTGCCACTTCCGCCCGCCCGCATCGGGCCAAGGACATGATGGGGGGCGGGAAAAGAGGCGGGCGGCGACAATAAGCAGCACGCTTCAGGGGAGCCGCCGCCGGGTGGGTCCCCTCAGGGCGGGCGGGTGGGTGGGCGGCCCAGGCCTCTGCCGCCGGGCCCGCCCCCCTCGGCGCCTGTGCGGCTCCCCCGCGCCCTCCCACCCACCCCAATAAGCCACGCAGTCATGGTCCTCCTCGGCGAGCCCGGCCTCCAGAGTGGGGCATGTCTGGCCGGGCAGAGCGGGCGCGGAGGAGCCGCACAGGCGCCGAGGGGGGCAGCGGAGGCCCGGGCCACCCACCCCGCCCGCCTGCTTGCCTGCCTGCTTGCCTCCCTCCGCGAGGTCTCCTCCCGTTCCCTTGCAGCCGAGCCTCGAGAGGGCGAGAAAGCACCGACGCTGCCCCGCGGACCTCTCCAGCGCGCCTGGATCCCGGGAAGGCAGCGGGGGGCCTCGCGGAGGGAGGCAAGCAGGCAGGCAAGCAGGCGGGCGGGGCGGGCGGGCGGCCCGGGCCTCCACCGCCGGGCCCGCCCCCCTCGGCACCTGTGCAGCTCCCCTGCGCCCTCCCACCCGCCCCAATAAGCCACGGCAGGGAGGAGCTGCTGGCCCGGGACGCAGCGCTGTCGGAGGTGGCGCAGGAGCGGCTGCAGGGGCTGCTGCGGCTGGAGATGGCGCTGCTCCGCGGCATCCAGGTGCTGGGCGAGGGTGCGGGCCCGGGATGTGAGCGGCAGGGCAGTGCAGGGGGCCTGGCCGGGGCGGTGGCGGCGGCGGCGGCGGGGGGACGGAGCCGGCGGAGGTTTGCCGGGCGGCAGGACGGGGCGGGCGGCGCTGCTGGGGCTGGTGGCGGAGCTGGAGGGAGCAGAGGGACCAGGCGTTCCCGTGGGCGCAGCGTGCACTCTGCAACCCGCCTTGGAGAAGTGGCCATGGGAGGCCCTCCGGGTGCACCCTCCCGCCCCATCAATCCCCCCACCCCGCCGTTCGGCGTCCTCTCCCCCCGCTAACCCGAACCCTGCGGCGGCCGGGGGAGCCGAGCCAGGCTCGGACCGGAGGCGGCCAAGGGGAGAGCAGGCGGCTCTTCGCCCTGCGCCGCCCTGCCGCTCGCGTCCCGGGCCCGCGCCCTCGCCCAGCACCTGGATGCCGCGGAGCAGCGCCATCTCCAGCCGCGGCAGCCCCTGCAGCCGCTCCTGCGCCGCCTCCGACAGCACCGCATCCCGGGCCAGCAGCGCCTCCCTGCCGCGCCGGGCCTCGCTCAGTGCGAGAGCCAGGGGGCGGGGTTTGCGGGCGGGGTCCAATCACGTGGAAGGGGCGGGGGTGAGTTCAGCTGCGGAAGAGCCACACTCAAGGGGCCAAAGAGCCGCATCTGGCTCGCGAGCCGCCATTTCCGACCCTTGGCCTAGATCATCTGTGGAAAACAGAAGTGGGCCTTGATAAAATTGCTCCTGAGTTTCCTCCTGTCCCTGTCCCAGGGTGGGGTGTTGCTACGTTTACTAAGGAGCTCTAGGAGATGAAGTGGGCAAAGAGATGACTAAAGTAAAGGACATCTGGAATGAGCTTGACCCAATACAGGCACAAGCTCATGTTCCAGCCTACACTGTGGCAATGGCAACAAAGCCTTCTTACTTCTCCACCCTCATTGCATTGGGTGTCTTACCAGCCTTGTTTAAAGTGACTCATTCCTTTTGGGGGATTAAGACTAGGCACTGAAGTCACTGGTCATCCCCTCCTTTGGGGGGTGCTGCAGAGTTCCCCTCTCTCCTCACCGCTGTTCAACATCTACATGAAACTATTGGGAGGGGTCATCTGTCAGTTGAGGGTGAGGTATCTTCCGTACACAGTCTCCATGGGGCTGCCTTTGAACACTACTCAGAAGCTACAATTGTTACACAATGCAGCAATCTGCAGGTTGGCAAGCGAGGGCCAGAACAGGATATCAACCCCACAGAAAGGCTAAACGTACTTTTATTGAGAGTGGCTATAGCAACAGAATCTTGCAAGTCTGATTATATGGTTCCTCCTCCTCCTCCTCCTCCTCCTCCTCCTCCTCCTCCTCCTCCTCCTCCTCCTCCTCCTCCTCCTCCTCCTCCTCCTCCTCCTCCTCCTCCTCCTCCTCCTCCTCCTCCTCCTCCTCCTCCTCCTCCTCCTCCTCCTCCTCCTCCTCCTCCTCCTCCTCCTCCTCCTCCTCCTCCTCCTCCTCCTCCTCCTCCTCCTCCTCCTCCTCCTCCTCCTCCTCCTCCTCCTCCTCCTCCTCCTCCTCCTCCTCCTCCTCCTCCTCCTCCTCCTCCTCCTCCTCCTCCTCCTCCTCCTCCTCCTCCTCCTCCTCCTCCTCCTCCTCCTCCTCCTCCTCCTCCTCCTCCTCCTCCTCCTCCTTATACTGTAGTTCAGTGAATCAGGGAGGTGTCTGCCTGAGCTGCCTCCAAATGTTATCTTGTAGTTTGGGACTTAAAAAACGCTTCAGCCCTTTTTGCCTCCTGCCTATCTCTGTCAAGTCATCTTCCCTACTCTATACACCACTACACGTACATAACACCTGGGTTGCAGGCACTGCATTGGACGATAATATATATCCTAGTTTCCAGTAGGGTTCCAGGTACAATTCAAGATGCTGGTTATCACCTCTAAAGAAGGGAGCCAGGATACCTGTGGGACCACCTGTCTCCAGTGGTTTCTGCCCATCCCACCAGATCTGGCACTCTGAGTATGCTACAGGTCCCTTCTGTGAAACAACATTATCTTACTGGATCTGTGAGGCTGCCTTCTCTGTAGTGGACCCTGTCTTGAGGACCTTTAGGTTCAAATGGCCTCAACTCTGTTGGTCTTTGGGAACACCTTAAAATACTTGGATCTTTCCTCAGGCTTTAGGACCAGAAGGTCAGTGAAGCTCAGTTTGTGTGGTTTGTCCTACATTGATTGAAGAGGAATATTTTTACCTGGAGTCATTTATTGTCCTTTTTACTGTTGTTATATCTATGTTTTTGCTTTTACGCCTTTATTAACCACTCAGAGTTATTTGATTAAGATTCTTTTTTTTAATCTGTTCAATCGTGTCCAATTCTCAGAGACTGCCTGGACAAGTCCCTGCAGTTTTCTCAGCAAGGTTTTTCAGAAGTGGCTTGCCATTGCCTCCTTCCTAGGGCTGAGAGGGAGTGACTGGCCCAAGGTCACCCAGCTGGCTTTGTCTCTAAGGTGGGACTAGAACTCACGGTCTCCCGGTTTCTAGCCCGGTGCCTTAACCACTACACCAAAGTGTCTCTCCTTTGATTAAGATAGACAGACATATAAATTTGCAGAATACATAAATAAATAACATTCTGGTTAAAATTCAAAGTGCTGGTTTTATTTATTTATTTATTTAAAAGACTTACGTGGCCACCCATCTCAGGGCATGACTCTAGATGGCTAACGATTTAAAATAATTTTGACCTAGAAAGCACTACATGGCATGGCAACTGCAGGACCACCTATATCAAGTGGTTCCTACCCATTCTTTGTGAGTATGCTGAGGGGTACTTCCCCAGCAGGAGATTTCAGTGGAGTAAGAAATGAGTGTTTCTCAGCAACAGCATCCATCCTTTGGAACAACCTCCCTCTGCAGATCCAGAGGTGGTCTTAGTTTTGTGACTTTTAGGAAGGCCTTAAAAATAGAACTATTCAGAAGGGCACTTGGTAGTTTTAATAATTGGGCTGAAGTTTGATTTTCTTGGCTATTAATTTTTGTATATCACATTGATTTATTAATGTTTTGTTGTTTTTATTCAAATTGTACACTGCCAGGTACTCATGACATGTGGTAAACAAGCGTATTAAGGAAATAAATAAGCAAGCCAAAACCAACTTACAGCTTAGCAAATTGTGTGAACTTGGCTTCTTTGTTCAGCCACTTTCTCCAAGCTGGGTGCTGTGATCCAATACATCTGAAGGAACCAGCTTCACCAACCAGCTGATCACCAGAAGTCACAATATCCTGTGCTAGTCACATTGCAAGATTGGATGCTACAGCAAGGGAATCCTTCCCATACTCTTGTTTGAAGGAGCACAGCTTTTAATACAGCATACAAAAAAACTACCCTCTTACAACATTATATTTTGTTTGAAGATTAATCTTAGATCCCAGTTCAAATGACCTTCTGTGCCAAGCATCTTACACAACAGGATTAAGTGCTGGCTCTTCTGCTTATTTGCACAGCAAAATGTGGGGGAAGTAACTTTTGTTAAAAAAAAAAGAGCAATGAAGAAAGCATGGTGCAATTCACAGCAATGGTCTCAAGCAAGTTGACTTGACAGGAAGGGTGCCCAGAGTTACCTCTAATTCTAGTGACATTTAACACACTGCCATAGATAAGACCTTTGCCCAAGTGTTTCCTGGGTAATCATGTCTGTAGACATTCCTTAGCTTCCTTGCAAGAATCATATACGGTGGTAAAGAAAAGAACAAGCTAAAATAACCTGATTTAAAGTGAGTACTTTTGATCTCTCCAATTATTTTTTAGTACAAGTTTGGGAACCTCTTCACCAGGGAGTGTTGGAGGGTGTATTTTAATTAACTGAAGAGCCAATTTGCCTAATGTTTAGTGGAATGAAAGTGATAAAATTGTTAGGTAACATCCAATACACTAGCTGTAGAATTACACATCTGGACATGTTGTGATTGCACTGGGTTCTTCATTTGCGCCTAATTTAATTATTGAAAACGCTTTGGGGGGGTTTGCACAATACATAGAGCCAAAAACTAGCCAAACAACCTAGGATTACTTAATATACCAAGCCACAAATACAAATATAAAACCAAGATTACTTCTAACCAAGCTTGGCACATTGCCCAAACACAGCCAGTAGATCTTTACTTAACCTGTTTAAGCATATTTTACAAACCCAGCCTTACTGTCACTTGGAAATAAACTTGACTTGATGCAAGTTGTTGTTTCCTCCACTGACAAATGTAAACTTTACTCCAGAGCTCTTAAATCAGAAAAGGAGCCATCAAGGACATGGTTTGCAGCCATGGGCTTCATTCTTTATGAAGGGAAGCTCTCATCTTGTTTAAACTCTCATTGTCCCATAGAAATGGGAATGTGAAATATCTGCTCCCCAAATCCTTTATTCTGCATTAATGCAGACTTTTCCCAACCTGATGCCCTCTATGTGTACAGGATTACATCTACCAACAGCTACAGCCAACCTAGCCATGGGCCTTGCTGTCTTTGGGACAATATGAGTTGTAATTCAGCACATCTGGAGGGTATCAGGTTGGGAGATTCAGTTAGGCTAGTTTGTCTATGTAAGCCAGGGTTTGCTCAAACAGCAAACCAGCCACAATTATTTGAGTTCAACACAATATGCCCCAAACAACCCTCATTAGTATAAAGTTTGAAACAAGCCACTGAATGACACCAACCACTCACTTTCTGGGTCTGCACAAGGAACCAGACTAGGCCAAAATTGAGTTGGGTGGTTTGTGATTCATCCATACTATGGAATTTAGCCAATTAAGCCATAATAGGGCCTATTACAGTATGTGAATATATTAAGTGAATATTTTGTTAACCTGGGTTTAAGTTTATGACCCTAAAGGGGCCAATCATCTCCCTGAGCCTAACCATCCAAAGACAAAGAGAGCATTTAATACGCAAAACCATAAAGCATTAAAGCCTTCTCAGTCTGCCCTCAGATTATTTCCACTCTAGGAAGCAATTCTAATGCACATGCTCCCAAGGTTTCAAGTTCAGCCAAAGAAGGCTTGGCAACAGAGACAGGTGCAACTGCAGAGCCCATTCCCAATATCCAACAGGGTCAGCACAAACTGCATTCACACATATTCATGATCCTGACTAAGCAGGACACAAGTGAACGTATCATCTGGGGGAAAAACAGTGAATATAGCTGGTCCTTTCTGACTATCCCACCAAAGCCACAATCAAATACTGCTGGCTAAAAGTAACTGGACAATTTGATTATAACCAAGGAGCCCCTAGATCAGCTTCAATTCAGTTCAGCTGGAATCTCATTCCCAGGGCCAGAATGAGACAGAGGGAAGAGAACATGTCTATGTAAAAGTATGATCTTGGGTCTATTACAGCCCAGCCATGGAACAGGGCTTCTCCAAAAGGCAACCATTTTGTAAAAATGATACCTTGGGAAGCTATCAATGAACCTGAGAAAAAATAGACATAATCCTGCAGAAGAACCAGACTGGTAACCTAAACACTGCTTTGGGATTAAGCTGAACAGGGAATTTCAGGTTCTCTGATTAACTAAGACAGTGGCTGGGTTTATAGCCATAGTTTAACTGGCAGGTGCTGGGCCATTAACCATAGTTTATAAACTATAATGGTTAGGTTCACATGACACACTAAATCAAAACCAAGCAAATGTCTTTGGCATACTGTGTCCACTGCCAAAGACATGGTTCACATCTCAAATTTATATGGCTGAGGCCATTGTTCAGTGTGTTGTCCAGACCTTGACTTCAGTTGTGGTTAAGGGATCCACTTTAACCCATATGTGAACCCATGGCTTGGTTTTGAATTGTGGAGTTCTTGGTGCTGTCTTAGCTTGGTTGTTTGCTTGCAGACATTTCATTACCCAACTAGGTAACATCATCAGTTTGAGTGAGTGTGGGGTTTGTTGTTGTTGTTGTTCAGTCGTTTAGTCATGTCCGACTCTTCGTTACCTCATGGACCATAGCACACCAGGCCTTCCTGTCCTCCACTGTCTCCCGGAGTTTACTCAAATTCATGTTCGTCATATCGGTGATGCTATCTAACCATCTCATCCTCTGTCATCCCCTTCTCCTTTTGCCTTCAGTCTTTCCCAGCATCAGGGTCTTTTCCAGTGAGTCCTCCCTTCACATTAGGTGGCCAAAGTATTTGAGCTTCAGTATCTGTTTTTCTAATGAGCAGTTAGGGTTGATTTCCTTTAGGATTGACTGATTTGACCTCCTTGCAGTCCAAGGGACTCTCAAGAGTCTTCTCCAGCACCACAGTTCGAAAGCATCAATTCTTCGGCGCTCAGCCTTCCTTATGGTCCAACTCTCACAGCCATACATACAGTACATACATACATACAGTATGTATATACTTAATACAGTATGTGCATGTATGTATATACAGTACATAATACATACAGTATGGCTGTGAGTGTGTGGGGTTTACTGCCTGTATATACTGTATGCAGTAGCTTGTCCTGCCAGCTTTGGTGGGGGTGTAGCTTCCTCCTTGGTGGTTCCTTGATTAGAGTCTTCGTTTCTGCTTGATTGTTTCTCTGGTGCTGATCCCTACTTATCTACATGTGGGCTGCTGGAGGGGATGTGTGATAGTCTTTTTCCTTTTCTTCCTAGGTTTTTATTCTCTCTTTTGAATGGTGTGTAAATGTGGTTATCTCTATGTGTCTATTGATGGCTGACTTGTCTGAATGCCAAGCTTCCAGGAATTCTCTAGCATTTTTGGATTTGGCTAGATCTAAAATGCTAATAGTGCATATAAATACTGCACATAAACAGGCAGCAAACCCCATACTCACTCACACTGATATTACCTATTTGGGTAATGAAATGTCTGCAAGCAAACAACCAAGCTTAGAGAGCACCAAGAACTCCACGGTTCAATCCTGAGCTACAGATATTCTCTATTGGTTTTGAATTGTCTAGTGTAACCATAATCTGGTATGCCCTCCGAATCAGGTATGCTGTTCACTGATCCCTGACCACTTTTTCATCTCCAAAGGCAAGCCAAGGGTTAATTAGGGTCCCAAAAGAAATGGGGGCAGGGAGGACTCAACTATCCTGTATCCTGCAATGGTGGCGCCAATTAGGTCACCACCCTTTTTTATTTGAATTTCTTTACAGTTAAAGAGAAGACAAGAAAAAGTGGGTAACAAACTACTCTAAAGGTGGTTGGGATATTTGAACTTAGCTGCAGAAGGGGGAGAAGATTCTGCTGGTTCACTGCATCATATGCAAAACAATTGATCACATGCTAATTTAAATTGATTACTGTGTGAGCCTCAGTTGATCACTAAAAGTGCAATTCTTAGGACATTTTTCTGGAAGTTGGTCTCACAGATGTTGATTGCATCAGTCTGGGATAACAGGACAAAATATCTTAAAACTGATTGACAGTCCCTCTTCCTAGTCAACATTTTCAGTTCAATGGCACATGCCAATGAAAACTGTCCGTATATAAAGAGAAAAACATGCAACTATCTTTGCCAGGACAAATTCTGCCACCCTTACAGTATCTACCACAGGTGACTAGGAGAGGGACTCTACCAAGTCTTTATTCTGGAGCAACAGATTAGCTGTGCAGCTTTAACTGACAACATTTTTACAATCAAGAAAACTGTGGAGCTAGCATGCCTAAGGGGAAAATTAATAAACATAATACAGTTAATAATAATAATAATAATAAACAGGGGCGTGGTGGCTCAGCGGGTAAGACACCAGGCTTGTCGACAAGTTCGGAGGTTCGAATCCCTAGCCCCGCGTGACGGAGTGAGCTCCCATACTCGCCCCAGCTCTTGCCAACCTAGCAATTCGAAAGCATGCAAATGCAAGTAGATGAATAGGTACCACTTCGGTGGGTAGGTAACAGCGTTCCGCGCGCGTCATGCCGGCCACATGACCGTGGAAGCGTCTTCGGACAGCGCTGGCTCTTCGGCTAACAAACGGAGATGAGCACCGGCCCCTAGAGTCGGACACGACTGCACAAATGTGCGGGGGAAAATCTTTACCTTACAGTTAATAAAAAAATTGTTGCAGCCACCCAGGCCAACAAGTCCAGGATCTTTGGCTGGATTCTCATAGGAAATAGACCAAAATGTAGTTGTATGAACTCAGACAGCATGATTTGTTTATGGTTCTATGTATTGTGTGAAAAGACAGTGTGTTCCTATCCTTTTCCCTTCAGGATGAAACTTCTACAGCAAAGATAGGAAACCAACAGCACTTCCAATGTATGTAGACCACAACTCCAATCCTCTCTAACCATGTTAGAGAGTTGCCATGTTGGCTAGGACTCATGAGACTTGAGAATCTAATCCAGGGCTTTCCAAAGTTTTCCCGCAGTGACACACCAACGCTGTTGGTGTGTCACCGCGGGAAAACCCGGAAGTGCCGCCGTTGCGGCAGCGCGCAAAAACCCGGAAGCGCTGCTGCCGCTTTCAGGTTTTTGCGCAGCGCCGTTGGTGTGTCGCCGTGGGAAAACCCGGAAGCGCTGATGATGATCAGCGCTTCCAGGTTGTGTGGCGACACACCAGACTGTGTGTGGCGACACACTTTTGTGTCACGACACACAGTTTGGAAAGCTCTGATCTAATCACACCTGTAGCATCTGCAATCTCTCCCCCTCCCAAGCTAGTTAATGGTACGCAGGATGGCATGACCATTAAGTGGACACAAAGCTGGCTCAAAAATCATACTTGGTGCCCACCATACCAATGTATTTTCATCAGATTGGAGAAGGTATCAAGTGGGATGCCACAAGAATCGGTCCTGAGCCCTCTATTCTTCACTACTTTCCTTAGAGATTGAATTATGAGGCAGAGAGAAGGTTTATCAAATTTGCAAATGATACAAAATTGGGTGGATAAACAATACCCTAGAGAAGTAAAATTCAAAGCAGTTTTAATTCACTACAGAAATGGGCTGAAAGTAGCCAAATAAAGTATAAGAAGAACAAATGCAAAGTTCTTCACACAGGAAACAAAAGCAAATGCACAGGCATACAATGGGAGATACCTGACTTGCTAATAGTTCTTGCAAAAAAGAGAATGAGTCAGAAATGTGATGTGGCTGCAAAGAAGACAAATACAACTATAGTCTGTGTTAAAAGAGAGGTAAATTTACAACTGCTCAGCATCGCTGAGATTCAGGTGGCATATAAATTTAATACATCATCATCATCATCATCATCATTATTTTACTCAATTCTTTGGTCAGATACCACTTCAATTACTGGGTCCAGTTCTGGGCACTACATTTTAGGAAGTATTCAGAAAAATCCTAACAGGTTCAGAGATCAGAGCAAAGATGATCAAGGCACTAGAAACCAAGATTTATGAAGAGAGATTGGCCTCAAGAAAAGCTAAGAAGAGATATGACTGGACTCTTCAAAAACAAAGAATGTCACACAGGAAAAGACTTGCTGTCTCTCCTTCCAGAGTGCAGGACATGGAAGAATGGATGTAAGTTACAGGAAGGGAGACATCCCAACAGTAAGGGTAGTCTGACAGTGGAACCAAGAGCAGCCTTTCTCAACCTTTTGACCCTGGAGGAACCCTTGAAATATTTTTCAGGCCTCAGGGAACCCCTGCACCTTCAGGCTCAAATATAGGCCGGAAGTTACAACATTATTATATTCGTTTCATGGGTAGGCCTGTATAGATGCATGAACAGTGTTCTTAAACTGAAAATAAAGAATGAAACTTACCTCTTTAATGTGAAGTTGCCTGAATTTGAATTAATTTTTAATAAATTGTGATCTCCCAGGGAACTCCTAGTGACCTGTCACAGAACCCTGGTTGACAAACCCTGCCTTAGAGCATTGTTTCTCAACCTCAGGAACTTTTAAGATGTGTAGACTTCAATTCCCAGAATTCCCCAGCCAGCATGCTGAATGGGGAATTCTGGGAGTTGAAGTCCACATGTCAACATTTCAAGCAGAGGCTAGCCAGTCTGGAATGCTTTAATTTGGATCCCTGCCCCGACCAAGAGTTGGGCTCAGGGGGCTAAATGGCCCCTTCCTGCTCTAGGATTACTTCTCTGTCCATGCTCACCAGGCAGGGCTTACTAGAAAAGCCCTGAATTAGCACAACAAGACTCTTTTCCCCTCCCTCATTAACATTCTTGGATTTCTCCAAGCTCTTCCTAAAAGGAATCTAACTAAATCCTGCCACCTTGAACTTGTGGCAGGATTTCATTTCATCCTGGCATTAGATGAACTTGTGTCCCAAAAAGAAGAGGTAGGATAGAGGGAGAGGGAGAACGTAACGTGCTATTCGATTTCAGAAGGCAAATATGTGTTTCTCTCTCTCCTTTTTTTTAAAAGGACACCTAGCCAACCAGATGACAGAGATTCTTCCCACTCCTCATTCCAGGGACGAACTCATCAAACCCTGGGACAGAAGCCAAATTTGGTTGCAAAATGAAAAGAGGCACTATCTGTCCAAGAAAAGTTTCAGTAATGCTCATGGCCAATATCAATAGAAGAATTTTTGATACAAGAGTGGTCAGAGTGGTCACAGTTCAGACTTGTGGGGATCTACTCTTCCTAAAGTCCTAAGAGTGACCACTCTTGTGCAAAAGACACTAAGATTTTTTTTTAATCTAAGGTCAGGAATTTGTTTTACGTATCTGAACTAAAGGAATTCATAAGTATTCTACACAGAAATCTTTAATATATATATATATATATATATATATATATATATATATATATATATACACACACACACACACACACACACACACACATACATACACACACACAAACACACACACAGGATTTTATTCATTTGAGCAATGTGGGACATTTTGTTGCCATGGTTAAACTTTAGTTAGTCAGGAATTCAGAGAATCAGGGATGGAACTAGGGTCTGTGTCACCTGGGGCAAACATGGATTCCGTGCCCGCCCCCCCCCATGGGTTATTTTGTCATTTTGGCGCCCCCCCAGTGCGGCACCCTGGGCACGTGCCCCGCTTGCCCCCCCAGTTGCAGCCCTGGTTAGAAGAGGCCTTAAAGGTCATCTAGTCCAACCCCAATTGTTGTTATTCAATTGCAAATCTCCATCAATAGATCACAATTTATCTTTTAGCCATCTCTGATCTAAATGAGCAGGCCAGCTTCGCCATCATGAGGAGGAACACTATGGTAGGGGAATGGTTTCCACAACCAATAATGCCCAAAAGCCAGCAGGGGGCACTATCTCTAAGCAATACCAGGGCAATCACAAGGAGTCAGTCCCTAAATAAATACTTGAGGATGTTTTTTGTTCTGTGGTACTGAGTGTTTGGAAAAAAACATTTTAGAGTCACCTATTACATAACAAGGAAAACTGCTGCTAAGAATCACAAAAGGTAATTATAACTTTCCACCTGTCACAATCAAAGACTGGAATATACTGAAGCCAAAATATATGCTTTGGAGAAAGAGAAAGTAACAAGACTAAAACAATTTTGAGGGGAGCATTATCCAATGGGGAACATGAATCAAGAAAAATGAGCCTATCGTTGAAGAGAGCCATGGAGATGGCCTTGAAGGGAGTATTCAGAAGCTGTTACAGCAGAGCTTTCCAAACTGTATGTTCAGACACATTAGTGTGTCAGCTGCAGTGTCTTGGTGTGTTGAGGCTGCTGCTGCCTCCGAGCCCTGCCAGGATTCTGCGCAGGTCCTAGTGCCTGCCTTGTGCCCTGCTGTAAGAGTGTGTCGCGAAATGATGCCCTGCTGTAAGAGTGTGTCACCAACATGAAAAGTTTGGAAAGCTGTGGGTTAAGGCATCAAGCCAGAAACCAGGAGACCGTGAGTTTTAGTCCCGCCTTAGGCATGAAGCCAGCTGGGTGACCTTGGGCCAGTCCATCTCTCTCAACCCTAGGAAGGAGGCAATGGCAAACCACTTCTGAAAAACCTTGCCAAAAAAACTGCAGGGACTTGTCCAGGCAGTCTCCGAGAATCAGACACGATTGCACGGATTAGAAAAAAAAAGAACATGCCAACAGGGGCTATGTGCGCACACTCCAATTCGCTTTTTCCAAATCATGGCATGGAATTCAGCTCATATAGCCTTCATCCTTAATTACTGAAAAATGTGTCCCTCTTAGGCGTCAGTTAGACATCAATTAAAATGGTGCATTCCCTACATATTAATTTCTAAGACGTTAATCGGTTAAAAATTGCTATCTGCAAGGCATCCTTGGCTCACATAGCCTGGGCTTCCTCAAAAGGCCCCGGAAGTCCAGAACGTATGACAATTCATCTATCAAAGTATATTCAAGGACACCTCCAGTATCCTGGGTCTAAGTCCTTCAGTTGCTTAACAGAACACAAGATTTCCTGCCAGCCTCCATTAGCAAGTTAACAGAAGAATGTCTTCTCAAACTAAGCATGCTTCTGCTGCATTTAACAGCTCCAGAGTTCAACTGAAGCTGATTTACAACACTCCAAGATTCCTGGCACAATCTCACAATTCAGAGTCTCTCAGTTCAGTACATTCCGCTTGACAGGCAGCCATAATTCCATCTGAAAAATTGAAGGCTCTTCACCTGCCGGCATTCAGAGTTCATTCTAAGCCACAAAACCCCCTTTTTTTTTTAAGGAAAAACAGCTAAAGTGTCGAAAGAGACGTTTATGCCAGCATTACGGATCAAAGGCTTTGATTTCATTTTCTTTTTTTTACCCATCTTGCCAAGGAAGGCGGCATTGACCCCATCCACTCCTTTCCCAATGAAGTCAGGTGCTCTGCTTTTACAGCCTCCCACCCCCTTCTCTTCCTTTTCAAAGGCAAAGGATCCATCCAGCCCAGGCTGACAGCCAAGGGCCTCGCTGGACCCTATGAACTGAACCTTTTTCAAATAGGCAAACTCAGAAGTCCCTCCTATCCCAGCTTTTCCCTGGGCCCAGAACCCGGGATGCCACACGATGCCACTTTGCCTTTTTGCAACCCCTTGTTACCGCAGCATCTAAGAGTCGACTTTTCCCTACTTCCTACTCCTAGACGGGACTCCCTTTCTCCTTTAAAGCAAGCAAGCAAGCAAACACCCAGGAATCCGGCCTCTATATTCACCTCCGTTGAAAGCAAACCAGAGGAACCCAGGAGAGGAACCCAGCCCCGGTTCTTCTCCAAAGCACTTGGGGACCCCCACCCGGCTCCTGCGCTCCACCGTCCCGCACTCACTCACCCACCAACGGTCCCGAGTGGAAAGAAAACGACGGCAATTACAGCCGGCAGCAGCAGCAGCAGCAGGTCTCCTCCCGAAGACCCAGAAAGAAGGAAGGGGTGGAGAACGGATTATACCACTGAACGACGTGGGGGATGGACCAATAACGTGCTCCGGGCAGACCCCTCCCTCTCCAAAGGTTGCCTTTTTCTGTATCTTGCTCCAGGTCCAATCCAGAGGCTCCACCTGCGTCTGTTTCTGGCAAAGTGAATCCTTCCACTGCCCTTCAGTTACCTCCCCACGCACGCGAGGAATGGTACGGCCTTCCCGGCTCCAAGCTGAATGGAGACGCATGTCTTAAAGGGCCAACGCATGAATAGAGGAATTAGGGGATGGGTTATTCCAGTGTTTCTCAACCTTAGCAACTTTAAGATGTGTGGACTTCAAAGAGAAACACTGATTAGACTGATTTTTTTATTCAGTTGACTTACTTGCATGCCTTTCTGGAAGAAAACCTCAGGGAGTTCAGGGGGCTTCACTCGCAGGAACAGAGATTGTGTTTCCAGAAGATGCTTAATTGGTCAGGGGAAGACTTAGATCATAGCTTTCCAAACTGTGTGTCGGGACACTTTAGTGTGTCGAGACACACAGTTTAGCGCTGTGCACGCCCCCACCTCTGCGTGCGCCCCTGCACCACCATTGGTGTGTCGCCAACGGCGGCAATTTGGAAAGCACTGACTTAGATGCATTCTCACAATAAGATGCATTCTCTTAACTTGTTTGAAGTTAAGCCAGTTTTTTATTCTGGTCTGTAATACTGGGTGCATGAACTCTCAGCCTATTTGGTTAGTTTACGGTTCAACATGCAAAATAAAGTGAACTCAATTAATGGGTTGAGTTGCCACTCGATGCTTGATTGGCGAAAACGACTTGATGGCACCTAATCAATCAATCAATTAGTAATAGGGTGACCATACGTCCCGTTTTGAACGGGAGAGTCCTGTTATTTTAGCATTTTTCAACCGTCCCGTCGTTTTGATCAAAATCTCAATTTTGTCCCTTTTTTAAACCCAGCGGGAAGGACGACAGGAAGACAGGAAGGAGGACTGGAGCCGGACTTGCCACTTGCGAGCCCAGCAGCAGACACAGCACCACAGTCCACGTAAGGAGGTTCCTGCCTCCTTACCTGATCCTGAGATTGTCTGCCCAGCAGTGGTGGGGCCAGGGAAAGCAGGCACGGGAAGGTTGTGGAAAGAGGGTCCATGTGTGTGTGTGTGTGTGTGTGCGCGCGCGCAGATTACTTGCTCAGCGTAATCGCACACACACACACACGTACCCCACACCCTCCAGCCTCCCTGCAACAGGTGCGGGTGCATTTGGTCATGGGGAGGCTGGAGAAAGAGGGTGTGGGGTGCGTGTGTGTGTGCGCATCATCTGATCAGACTTGGCCAAGGGAGGAGAGTTGTCGGGCCGCCGAGCAGGAGAAGCAGGAGCCGGCCACCCTGGGGAGCTTCAGCGGGCAGCAAGGGGTGGAATGGTCAACAACTCTCCTCCCTCTGCCAAGCCCAATCAGATGCACACAAACACACACACTCACAGGACAGACTGCCCTGGCAGGAGCTGGCCATGCTGGGGGGATTCAGTGGGTGGCGAGGGGCGGAGTGGTGTGGCTGAAGCCTCCCAGCACGGCCGGCTCCTGCCGAGGGCAGTCTGTCCTGTGAGTGTGTGAGTGTTTGTATGTGCATCTGATTGGGCTTGGCCAAGGGAGGAGAGTTGTTGGGCCGACGAGCAGGAGAAGCAGGAGCCGGCCACCCTGGGGAGCTTCAGCGGGCAGCAAGGGGCGGAGTGGTGTGGCTGAAGCAGCCGAGCGCAGCCGGCTCCTCCTGCTTCTCCTGCTCTGCGGCGGTGGCAGCAGCAGCGACTCTCCTCCCTCCCTCGGCCAAGCCCGAGGGAGATGGGGCAGTGGTGGTCCTCCATCCCCTCCATCCCCGCCCCTTGTTCCCCGGCCGATGACGGTGCTGTGTGCACAGTGTGTGTACTCCGGCCTCCCCCAAACACACCAGCTCTGCCGCACCATTTACTGCTAGAAGAAAAAAAAAACCTTTAAAAATAAAAAAAATTAAAATCTGAGCCAATCACACTGATGGGGGCGGGGTTTGCAGGCGGGAGCCAATCGTGTGGGGCGGGGGCAGGGTTTGCAGGTGGGAGCCAATTGCGTGGACTGGGGGGCGGGGTTTGGAGGCCGGCATGGTGGCATAAGACCCTGTCCCATTTTGCCATCCCAAAAGTCCCGTTTTTGTCTGAAGGAAATATGGTCAGCCTAATTAGTAACCAAGTTAAGTTGTGGGGATCCAAGCAGATTCTGGGGCTATTTCCAAAGAGATGGCCATATTAAACTTTTGCAGCAAAACAGCAGTGTCTTATGTTAACCTAATATATTATGATACAGACATCCTAGATCACAGTCCATTTAACTAAATCCATGGAGATGGATTTACTTGTGAGAAAGGAGTATGTCATACAGCTTTTATTGAAAGAAGGGCTGAGGGAGGAAGTGATAAAAGAAGCGATGAAGCAGTAGTTGGGCATTCTTGAATTAATGATGAGCTAGTTAACATATGTTTTGGTATAAGAATCCTGGGACTTTGCTGAATCCATGAAAAATGGTCCCAGATCTTTACATTTGCTAGTCTTTAAGATGCCACAAGTTTCTGGGATTGTGACCTTAGTCTAATGATGCTTCCCAGGTAAGCCTTGGGGAAAACACTGTTTCTAGAGTGGCTACCTCAGCTGTGAGAGGACACCAAGTTATAGGCAGAGGTGTGCAGGCTTGGGAAATGGTTAGTGAGCTGTCTTCACACTGGCATGAGAAAGCTGTGTGGATTTCCCACAGTTTGCTGGTTGTTGCAAAACTGCAACACAGCATTGCCATGGCAGCTGTACAAAGGACTGAATGAATTTAAAGATCAACATTTAAAAATGAAACCAGAACTTTTTTTTTGGCAGGGATTAATGGACAGCCAATTAGAAAAGAGCCATGGAAGATTATTTTTATATATGATTTCTGCTGCGAGACTATTATATGTGCAAAAATGGAAAGACTCTGAAATACCCACAACGGAGGAATGGTTGGTGAAGATGACAGAACCAGCAGAGATGGCAAAATTAACTTGTTTGATTAGAGAAAGATCAACAACTACATTTAGCAGTGACTGGAAACCCATTATGGACTTTTTGCTGAAAAAAGAGAAAAACGAACTTGTGATTTATGGGTTTGAAGATTAGAAAGGGTGGCTTATGGAAAGAAGGAAATTATGATGTAACTTGAGAGAGAGGGGGCAAAACATAAGCATATTTATAACCACTGTAAAGAAGATTGGGAGCTGCTTCCTTATAATCTTTTTTGTTTTGTTTTGTTTTGTTTTGTTTTGTTTTCTATTTTCTATTTTCTTTTTTCACTATTTACTATTTTTCTTTATTATCTTTATTTTCTTTCATGATTTTTACTTTGTTAAAAATTTCTTCAATAAAAATTGTATTAAAAACAACAACAAAGGGCTGAATGAAAAGATTTGGATCACCTGGGATTAAAAGCACTTCCTTTCAGTGAAAGTGCTTCCCTAGAGCTACCACCTACAAACTGCCGAAATCTGAAAAACTACTAGATAGCACCAAAGAGTTAGGGCTTTGTGTATTTCCTGTCTGGAATTTTGCATCCTAGATATGGTAGCTTTAACATCACCAGTTACGCTAAGATGCAACACTATGTGTTTACCCTTGTTTTAGTGATGAGTTAATCTAGCCCTGGTGATTTATAACTCATGGTTTATGTCTTATTAATGTTTACTAATCCAGCCAAAGGCGTAGTTGAACCTTGATGAGACTGATTAATTACTCCAAGGAAGACTCCTCCGGCTTTAAGGGTTTGGTGCTTTAATAATTTGGACTGAAATAAAAACTTGAAATAAAAATTGTTCATCCCATTTGCTGGCAGGCTGTAAAAAAGCAAATCATGAGAGGGGAATGGATCCTTTAAGAAATGCTGGATGCAGCCAATTACATAAGGATTGCTTTTTTGTTTGTTTAAAAGGAGAGTATTCGCAGTGCACGTTTTATACATACAGTACATGATTTCCTTATGTCATAATTAATGATTGCTGTGCTCTGGGACATAATGTTATGATGGATATATACATGTTTAGGTCTTTTTTTTTCCTCTTAGAGTTCCTGAAATTATATCACTGAATTCCTCAACCTTGTAAACAGGAAGAGAAAAGGAGAGAGCAAGTGTTTCATGTCTGTTGCCAATAGGATTATTGGCTCTAAGTCCTGGGAGCAAAATAAAACCCCTTAGTCAAGAGCTTATAAAAGTATATGAGATCCATGAAATTTAATTGAGAGGTATCTAATCCAAGATTTTGTGTCTAATATTGGCCAGCCAAACACCTCTGAGAAAACTTTCCCTGCTTCTCATCAAATGCTATCCAGAAGCATATGAACTCCGACACATCAAAACACCATACAATCATCAGAGGCAAGCCATTCACAGAGTTACCATCCCTGAATTTATCTAACTAAAGCAATTTAATCAAATCATCACATCTCAAATGAAAAATTCACCCAACAACAAAATCACTCTAATTATTATTTCTGCCTTTGTGTCAGTGCAATTGTGTCCGATTCTTGGAAACTGCCTGGACAGGACCCTGCAGTTTTCTTGGAAAGGTTTCAGAAGTGGTTTGCCATTGCCTGCTTCCTAGGGCTCAGAGAGAGTGACTGGCCCAAGGTCACCCAGCTGGCTTTGTGCCTAAGGCAGGTATTGAATTCACAGTCTCCCAGGTTCTAGCCTAATGCCTTAATCATTAGACCAAACTGGCTCTCTATATATTGTATTTTGTATCAAAATGTACAGTAAAGTTACCTGAAAACTGCAGTCCTTGAGATACTTCCCTTCTGGCTGAGAACACTATGATATCACTATTCACCTTTCTCTGCAGGTCACTCCTAATTGAACTGCAATCATTCAACTGATTTTTTTCTTCTTTATTGACTCTTTTTTTTTGGGGGGGGGTGACTTTATTCTTCTTTAATCTTCTGCCTAGTACTACAGCCTCTGTCTCTTTCCAGCTTTGTGTCTTGAGTGAGAACTCTGGACACAACTCAAATGATGATCCATTAGTTTGTTTTCTTGGCTGTCCACGGTATTGTCAGGAGCCTTCTCCAACACCAAAGTTCAAAGGTGTCAATACTCTTCCTATCCAGCTTCTTCAAAGTCCAACTTTCACTTCCATAGAGTGTCACCGGGAAAATCATGGTCTGCATGATTTTGATTAGGTAAACACACATCCCAACATCTGAATATCTTTTCCAAGGCCTTTATGGCTGTTCTACCAAGTGCTAGTCTGTGGTGTATTTCTTGACTGCTTGTTCCTTTACTGTTAATAGTTGATCCTAAAACGCAGAAGCTGTCCACCACTTTGATATCTTCATTGTCAATTCTAAGGCTGGTTGTTGTATCTGTTATTAGTTTGGTCATCTTTATATTTAATTTTAGTTCCATTTTTGCACTATGCTCCTTGACTTTTATTACTAGAGCTTGCAATATTCCATTAAAATATTTGGTGTGCTCCATATTCTGCCCTGAGCTTTAGCAGTCTCTGAAACTCCAAAGTTTTAAGCTATTGGATTAAGTTTTTACCGAGGCTAAATCAATAAGTCAGTGTTACCAAAACCATAAAAACATTACAGAAACGAACTTGGATAACATACAAGAAATCCGGGGTAGAAATTGGAGTATCCTGTATTGCAAATTCAATGGATTCAGATCTTTAAAAAAATGAATTGGTTTTGTATCAACAGATGGAAGGTTGGTCTTACTCGTGGTGTTACCTGGCAGGGGAAGGAGGATGTAGACCTCTTCCATTTGTAACCCCCAATTGGCTGGATAGTCTACCTTTATGTTATGTTGGAAAAAAACTGACTGGGTTGCCAAGTCTTTTGCAGGGTAACACAAGAAGAGACCCATCTGGAAACATCCTTATCTCCCATAGAAAAAGGACCCCCAGAAATCTAGAATAGTTATACTCAAATGACCATGTTCAGGCAAGAGAGGCAAAGCAACAGGATACAGATGGGGATAGCTGTTATACTACTAACCTGCTCAGAAGTTGTAACCACGAAAATTATTTCAGTGAATCCCGATTAATGCTCTTTCTTTTGAAGTCTGGGTGATGCAAGATGGCAAAATTCACAGTGAAAGTAACACTGGATGAATATATTTTTCAGGTACTATTCCCCACTCCACAAACAAGGAGACACGCTCAGTGAAAATCCAGTTGAATCACAACTTCACCCTTGAGCTTCTTATTTATTGTAAGACTTAAGCCTGTTGAGTTCACCAGTGCCACATGTCAATTGTGCAAAGGGGTGGAGAGATAAAGGAGGAGAGGGTAGAACTGCTGGAATTGTTCCAAGAGACGAGCTCTCTAGAATTACAAAGGTGACAAAGAGGTACACGGAGGCTGCCATGGAAATAAACTAAGCTGACCTCTTCCTGGTGTTATGTGCAATGTGCATTGTGCAATCAGGTATGGCATTCTGCCTTTAAAAAAGGTCAATCATCTTTTTGGCTTCACTGTTTCAGAAGTGAGGTTTTTTTTTTAATGATTTTATGAACAATTACTTCAGAACAAAAGGTGGAAGGAATATAGCAAAGATAGGGGGAGAAGACCTTATGCAAAGCTTCATATAGACCAGCCTTTCTCAACCTTTTGACCCTGGAGGAACCCTTGAAATATTTTTCAGGCCTTGGGGAACCACTGCACACTTCAGGCTCAAACATAGGCCAGAAATTACAAAATTATTATATTCGTTTCATGTGTAGGCCTGTCTATATGCATGAACAGTGTTCTTAAACTGAAAATAAAGAATGAAACTTCTTTAAAGTGAAGTTGCCCGAATTTGAAATAATTTTTTTAATAAATTGTGATCTCCCAGGGAACCCCTAGTGACCTCTTGCAGAACCCTAGGAGCCACGAAACCCTGGCTGAGAAACCCTGATATAGAGAGATGATATCAAGAGCAATTTGTAGCATTATTGTGATGCTTTTACCATTACTCACCTTACTCATGGGCATGTGATACAAATAGATGATGGACTAGAAAAAACAACTATGTGTTGCAAGTTAGAGGAAAGAACAAAGGGAAGGCAAAAAACAACGTAAATGGACAGGGTCAAAAAACCTAGAGGACCGTCCTTGGAAGAGCTATGAGTTATTACTGGAGATAAGTCAAGAGAGCAAATATTTGTTTATGCTGTCACCAGGAGTCAACTCCTACTCCATGGCCCCTAAATATCACTACTAATTTGGCGCAGTAGGTTTTGATGCCTGGGCACCAATTATTAGTAAATAACATTTTACAGCGTTTTAATGAAATTACTTTCATAAGAATGCTTTTTTTTGTTATTTGGTTTATGATAATGAATTCCATACCATATTTTTGGATTGGTATGGATTCATTGCCATAAAATGTGACAGCCATTAATATAGGTAACTTAAAAGGGGGATTAGACAGACAGAGTATGTAGAGCAGAGCTTTCCAAACTGTGTGTCGTGACACAAAGGTGTGTCGCCTGCGGGGCCCAGATGTGTCGCGTCAAAACCCGGAAGCGCTGATGGCAACACACCAACAGCGGCGCGCGAAAATCCGAAAGCGCCACAGCGGCGTGCAAAAACCGAAAGCGGCAGCAGCGCTTCCGGGATTTTGCGCGCTGCCACAACGGCGGCACTTCCGGGTTTTCCCACGGCGACACACCAACGGCGGCACGCAAAAACTGAAAGCGGCAGCAGTGCTTCCGGGTTTTTGCGCGCTGCCGCAACGGCAGCACTTCCGGGTTTTCCCGCGGCGACACACCAACGGCGGCGCGCAAAAACTGAAAGCGGCAGCAGCGCTTCCGGGTCTTTGCACGCTGCCGCAACGGCGGAACTTCCGGGTTTTCCCGCGGCGACACACCAACGGTGGTTGGTGTGTCGCCGTGGGAAAACTTTGGAAAGCCCTGATGTAGAGAATAAATTTAAGCTAGGAACTTCTATGTGGACTCTCCAGGAGCAAATCTGCCATATACCAGGATATCAAGCCATCTACCCTTTCTTCATTCATTCATTAATTCAGTTTATGTGGCAGCCCATCTTGCAATAGCGACTCTGAGCTGCCAGCACGCTAGCTGGGGAATTCTGGGAGTTGAGTCCACACAGCTTCAAGTGGCCAAGGTTGAGAAACACTGAGCTAGCCCCTTCAAAAGAGAGAAAAAGAAAACCAGGAACTGAATTATCTGCATGCAAATTACATGCTCTACCAATGGCTGACAACCACTGAGTTACATCCTTTGCAAGTTTAGCATGCCACTGAATCCTACCCTTGGTCTGATCCAGTCAGGCTCTTCTTGAGGTCCCAGGAAGAGGGCCTTTTCTGTTGTGGCACCTGCTCTTTAGAACAGCATCCCCCTGGAGATCAGATTAGCCCCAACCCTGGTGACATTTCATAAAGTCTTGAAGACTTGGTTCTATCACCAAGCATGGGCGTTGGGACATAGGTAGGCTGACCATACGTCCCGTTTTGAATGGGACAGTCCCGTTTTTTTAGCATTTTTCAACCGTCCCGTCGTTTTGATAAAAATCTCAATTTTGTCCCATTTTTTAACCTGGTGGGAATGGCGCGGAAGGAGGATCCTAGCTGGAGCTGCCGATTGGAGGCAGCCTGGAAGAGGAGGGACCGGGGGGCGGGGTTTGCAGGTGGGACCCAATTGCGTGGACCGGGAGGCGGGGACCCGTCTTTTTCATGAATACAGAATATTACATAAGACCCCGTCCCGTTTTGCCATCCCAATGCCCCGTTTTTGTCTCAAGGAAATATGGTCAGGCTAGACATAGGGCAGAGCCTGTGGGATGCTTGTGCTGATGACTGTGGGAGCTTTTAACCTTGGCCACCAATTTGTAATTATTGTGATCTTGTTCCAATCTTGCGTTTTTTTAACTGTTGTTAGCCTCCCAAAGTCATGCTCAGAAGCATCTCATTAACCACTGTAAGAAACAGGAAGGATGCTTACAAATTAGTTTTAACAACTTTAAAGAGCTCACACATGTGTAGACATTATAATAAGACAGGCTGCTCCTAAGATACCATCCTTCAGTACTCATTCATTATCTTCCCATATTAATGGATGAAAAGAGCTCACGGTATTTGCCCCTTGTGCCAGCCCAGGTTCTGAGCTTGCATTATAATTATATATTGTATCAATTAATTAGACACCGACATTTGTTGGGCTACTGCAACAGTAACAGAAGTGACACACACACATTTATCTGCCCATCCTTCCTTGTTCTCTGTAACTGGAAAACACAAACAGAGACAGAGCTTTCCCAGTAAGCCCAGGAAAGGGCTCCCCAGGAGCAATGAGAGTTGAATGGGGAAGCAAAGGTCTTCTTGATCTAACTCAAGCATGCTGCCCCAAAGCTTTACTCCATGGACCTCTAAAAGGTGTTATCCGATTTTGATTTGTAATAGAATTGAAGGAGAAAATTCTTAAAGACATGACTGGCAAATAACCATATTCATTATATTGATTTTAATTATATTTAAGAGTAACTGGAATTAAATTATTGGTGTCTTGGCTCCGCCCACTACCTTTCTGAGTATGGCCCTAAGCATGCAATTAAAAGTGAGCATGACACTCGATTTGGATGAACATGTGCAATCTTTGCTCCTCCTCAAGCTTTTGCCAGCTCTCTTTCACCATTGGTTTCAAGGTGACAGGCAAAGGACTATTTAATTCCCTCTTTCCAAGTGTCATTATGTTCACATAGAATATTTAACCATGTTTGTTTGAACAAACCACAAATAGTTGAGACCATATGAGATCATAAACCATGATTTACAAATCACTGTGTTCATACACCATTGAAGCCACATATAAACCGAGTTATGAGAGTGCATCGTATGAATCCAGTTAAAGTAGGATACCATCACAGCTGTCCACAGCTAGCCAGAGTGACACTAAAAGAATGAAATGTGCAGTATGACATCATGATGCAAGCTCCATCTTTTGTACTTGTGTCACTGTCTTACATAGAAGTATACAAGGGGCAGATTTTGTATCACAATGCACATGTTTTCACATGCCTCCCCATGGTTGTCCACGGGTACTATGTCCTACAATGGGCTTACAGATCACACAAAAACATTTCTTTAAACAAGCAAATATTCCAAAAGTGGTTGCCAAATTGATATAAATGTAGAAATAGAATGCTCTCTTATTAAAGATGTTAATTTAGCCATCTGAGCCAAATCCATTAATTTAACAATCCAATCTTCAACTGAAGGTATTTGTGGATCTTTCCATCGTTGTGCATATAACAATCTTGCAGCCGTTATCATATATAGCAGAGGTGGGCAATGTCAGGCCCGCGGGCCGTATACGCATGGGGCTCCTGCCTGCAAACCCCGCCCCTTCCACGCAATTGGCTCCCGCCCACAAACCCCGCCCCCCAGTGCTTGTGATTGGCTCCTGCCCGCAAACTCCGGCCCCCGGTCCGCAGAAATCACAGAAACCCTGCCCCCCACCCCCCAGGTCCCCGGTTATAAATATCCAAATGGCCCTTGGCAGAAAAAAGGTTCCCCACCCCTGCTATATAGTAACAAAACTCCATGCTGTTTCTTTAATTGCTTTTCCATCAAACCTAAAAGAAAAAGTTCTGGCTTTCTTTGTATATTTACTTTAAGAATCTTCTGCTTGTAATCGAAAAAAATGATGTTTTGATTTTGGGTTTTAGAGATTGAATGATTTATTGTAATAGAAATAATGTTATGATATGTTAATTAATTGTAAGAGATTAGATTTGTATTTAACCCTATATCTGTATCGGAAAAAGTCAGAAGTCGCCTTTTCTTTTTTCTCTTTCTATTCACATCTTTATAGTTTTTCTTTAGTTCTGCTTTCTACCTATTCTATATATTTTTCTTTTTTGTATTTTAATTATATCTTGAAAATAAAAACTAAAAAAAACATTTCTTTAAACAAGATTTGTTGAATATATATTTGCCTACGTTTGCTCAACACACTAAGCCATGAACCATAGTTCACCTGCCATAATAGCTGGGGTTACACAATACACTAAACCAAAACAAACCATATTTTGATTTATCATATTATGCAAACCAAGTCTTATTCTCCTAGCTCTGGAGGAAAACAAGAAGTGTCCTGGAAATCCATGCATAGAGATAACATCAGTCCATCATAAGGTAAAGGTAAAGGTTCCCCCCGCA
Source organism: Charina bottae (assembly GCA_023362775.1). NCBI lineage: Eukaryota > Metazoa > Chordata > Lepidosauria > Squamata > Charinaidae > Charina > Charina bottae. The sequence goes on along the minus strand of JALMGJ010000001.1, from coordinate 99,111,700 downwards.
CATTTGTGCAGTCGTGTCCGACTCTAGGGGCCGGTGCTCATCTCCGTTTGTTAGCCGAAGAGCCAGCGTTGTCCGAAGACGCTTCCGTGGTCATGTGGCCGCATGACGCGCGCGGAACGCTGTTACCTACCCACCGAAGTGGTATCTATTCATCTACTTGCATTTGCATGCTTTCGAATTGCTAGGTTGGCAAGAGCTGGAGCTAGTGCAGGAGCTCACTCCGTCACGTGGGGCTAGGGATTCGAACCTCCGAACTTACGATCTTCCGATCAACAAGCCTGGCATCTTACCGCTGAGGAAAACAAGAAGTGTCCTGGAAATCCATGCATAGAGATAACATCAGTCCATACCTGCTTGCAAACAAGTGAAAGATGCACAGTTACATAATTAACAGATTCTTTCTCAAATATCGGTTCACATATGGGAGGAGAGGATTGAAAAGACTTTTGTTCTGCCTGCACATGTTTGAGTGTTAGAAGAAAATTGCAGATGCCTTTGTCTCCTAATCTCAGATATAGACTTTTTAAAATTAACTCGCTGATGGGAGAAGCATGTGTAATCACTGCATCCCACAGGCTAGTGTGACCTTGAAAGGTGCCTTCAGAACAAGCACCTTCAGATACCTTATTCAAGCAAGCAAACCAAACTGTAATCTTTAGAGCAGAGCTTTCCAAACTGTGTGTCGGGACACGTTAGTGTGTCGGCTGCAGTGTCTGGGTGTGTTGCGGCTGCTGCTGCCTCCAAGCCCTACCAGGATTCCACGCAGGTCCTAGTGCCTGCCTGGTGCCTGGCTGCCTCCAAACCTGCTGTGATTCCACACAGGCAAAGGCACAAGGCAGGCACTAGGACCTGTGCTGAATCCTGGCAGGGCTCGGAGGCAGCAGCATCTGCGACACACCCAGAAACTGCAGCCGACACACTAACGTGTCGCGACACACAGTTTGGAAAGCTCTGTATTAGACACTACTAGCAGCCAGCCCTACTAAACAGCTCTTTGCTGTAATTTTGCCCTTGGACTAAGACCTGTCAGAATGCTAGATATCTTTAAATGCCAAATGGCTTTCAAAAACCCAGCCCAACAAAGATTTAAAGAGCACATTGTTGGATGTGTCCAGGAAAAAACACATATAAAACCATACATAAAACTCTCCAGGACTGAGCTTCTTAATTATGCCAACCTAGACTTGGGACGTGGTGGCTCAGCGGGTAAGACGCCAGGCTTGTTGATCGGAAGATCGCAAGTTTGGAGGTTCGAATCCCTAGCCCTGCGTGCAGAGTGAGCTCCCGCACTAGCTCCAGCTCTTGCCAACCTAGCAATTCGAAAGCATGCAAATGCAAGTAGATTAATAGGTACCACTTCGGTGGGTAGGTAACAGCGTTCCATGTGCGTCATGCGGCCACATGACTGTGGAAGTGTCTTCGGACAACGCTGGCTCTTCGGCTAACAAACAGAGATGAGCACCGGCCCTTAGAGTCGGACACGACTGCACAAATGTGCGGGGGGAACCTTTACCTTTTTAGACTTGGGACAGTGAATTCCACCATCCTCATATTAGATATCAATGAGGTAAAATTCTAAAAATATTTTTTTTAAAAAATGGGGAGCAGGAGAAAGAGAGAGAAAATTGAGCAACTTCCTGCCCTGACCAGTATGGCTGTGTTTGCATAATGCACTTAAAACAGTTGGTTAACTGAACTGTGGTTAACATTAATTAAATTTTGGTCTTCATCCGACACATAAAGCATCAACTAACCACACAGACTGTTTGCAGGGTTCTGGAACTGGTGGATTGACAGTTCTCTCCCACATTCCCAGGTGGGTTTGCTTCGGTCTAGAAGGGCTTCCTAGGCATGGGGGGTGGGGAGTGAGCAAGGGGGAGGTAAGTGATGAAAAATATACATTGATGCAAACCCCATACCTCATGGGTTTGTGTCAGAGGTTGGGATTCAAATATGTAAGGATGACGTGTGCACTGTGATCACATTATGAAAACATTTTGACATAATCTCACTTTGCTGTGGACGCCCATGCTTTTAAAACACCAAAATTGGCTACCATTACCACAACTGCTGGCAACGAATTCCACACTTTAACTCAAGTGCTGGGTAATATAAGTATGTCTTTCAGCCAATCCTACATCTACCTGCATATCATTTCAGTGGGTCATCTAGAGTTCCAATACTATGAGAGTGGGAGAATAATCTCTCTTGCCCCATTATCTATTCTATGCATGATTTTATAATATACTTCTCTCATGCCTCCTCTTCCCCTCCTTTGTTTCAAGCTAAAAGGACACAACTGTTGTACTCTTTCTTTGTAGGAGAGTTGCTGCAGCCCCATTTGGGTTGCACATTCTTGCACATTTTCTGGGTCTATACGATCTTAGCATGATGAATAGCACTTAACCACTCCATGCTACCTATTAGCTACAGATATTTCCATTTTTTTCTCTCTGAGTCTGTTGGACTGACCACTTTTCTGGAAAAGAACTCTTAAGAATGGGATTCTTGGTCAATATCTTTGTTATCCAGAAAGTTAGTCAGAAAAAACTTGTCTGTCTCTTGAGAAGGGTACAGTTCAGGAAAGCAGTTTTATTCATCAGGTTTAATGCAGTATGTGTTAGCTATCTTGCTTTAGCTGTTACAGTATATATTTTTACTTTGTAGATTGTAATATTTTAGATTTACACTTGCACAGGTAATTAACACACCATTATACCGTAGTAGCATGTATAATGCAGTATGTTACATTTTTATTATAGAGACTCTTTGTTATCATCCATTTGATTTGTGTTGTATATTTTCAAATTTTGCTGGCTATTGACTGAATAAACAGTATTTCAAGCAGGGATTATTTGAAACACCAAGAAAAGGCATCACAATTCACAGTTAAATACTACAAGTTGAATGTAATTACAACTAGGCTAAACCAAAACTTAAGCAAATTATAGATGGATTAGCATGATGTGGAAATCTTGTCAATTTTGACTTAATCTGCAAATCATCCTGTAGCATGATGTATGAACTAGGTCAGAGACAGGCTAATGATGTTTAATGGTTAGTTGGAATGGGGATGTAAGCTAGGTACTATGGTGCACTGCTTTCATTTCCAACATTGTGTTATTGCCTACTAGAATTGTCACCTGAGACAATATCCTCATTTTAGTTAATATTCGTGCATTAAAGTATTAGAGTCCTGGTTGTTGGGGAGGTACTCATTATCGTGCTGCTTGTCTCTACCTATATCAATATTTGTAAATAATACAAACGAGAGTCAGTTTGGCGTAGTGGTTAAAGGCACTGGGCTAGAAAATGGGAGATAATGAATTCTAGTTCTGCTTTATGTACAAAGTCAGCTGGGTGACTTTGGGCCAGTCATCTCTCTGTGCCCTAAGAAGAAGCAGGCAATGGCAAACCACTTCCAAAAATGCCACCAAAAAAATTTCATGGACTTGTCCAGGCAGTTGCTAGGAGTAAAGGCTGACTTGAAGGCGCGCGCATACACACACACACACACAAATGCAAAGTAGTCTCCAGAAACTTTTGGAAAAACTAAAGCTCAGAATGATCTGAAGCTAGCAGGAAATACCAAAAATATCAAAAAATATTTCCTTGGATATCTTAGAAATAAAAGCAAAGGCAAACAGAATGTAGGTCCATTGAAAGGAGGAAGTGGTGAAGAATTTATTTTATTTTATTTTTATCCCGCCTTCATTATTTTTATAAATAACTCAAGGCGGCAAACATACCTAATACTCCTTCCTCCTCCTATTTTCCCCACAACAACCACCCTGTGAGGTGAGTTGGACTGAGAGGGAGTGACTGGCCCAAGGTCCCCCAGCTGGCTTTCATGCCTAAGGCGGGACTAGAACTCTCAGTCTCCTGGTTTGCCATTGGCTCCTTCCTAGGGCTGAGAGAATGTGATTGGCTCAGGGACACCCAGCCGGCTTTCAGGCCTCAGGCGGGACTAGAACTCTCAGTCTCCTGGTTTGCTATTGGCTCCTTCCTAGGGCTGAGAGACAGGGACTGGCCCAAGGTCACCCAGCCGGCTTTCATGCCTCAGGCGGGACTAGAACTCCCAGACTCCTGGTTTCTAGCCCAGCACCTTAACCACTAGACCAAACTGTGAGTGATGCTGAGAAAACAGAGCTTCTTAACACTATTTTGCATCTGTCTACTCTCAGAAGGGAAACTGAACCCTAGCTGGTGGTTATTATGTCACTGGGGGAACTGCAGCTTAGGACAGATGTGGAGAAGGTAAGAGGGCTGATTTAGATGCATGCTTGTCTTCAAGGTCAGATGGAATGCATCAGAAGGAACTAGTGGAGGTGATGGCAGAACCACTGTAATCCTTGAGTACTCCTGGAGGTAAGCAGAACTCCAGAATACTGGAAGAGAGAGAATGTCATCCTCCATCTGGCCCAGGTGCGTGTAAGAATGTCCCATCTTCCCATCGAACCCCAAGGAAAAAGATGAAAAAGGGTTTTTTTCCCCTTTCCAGCAATGGCAGAGTTGTTGCTTGGCAATTGTCATCACTGAGCAGAAGTTCTGCAGGCAGTTGCCCCTGCTAAGCTCTTATGAGAAACTGCTGGAGAATTTCTCCTTCCCCTGGAGAAATTCAGAGAAATCATCTCATTTAACTTCTCTGCTTTCAAATTTTGGTGGAGAATTTCCAGAGGCCATTTCTGCCTAATTTCTGCCTAATAGTTCCGCTGAAGGGCAGTGTTGGGCTTCAGAGTTTAGTGACCGTGGTCTAGACAACAGATTTCTTCAGACCATCTTCCCTCTGAAGATACCAGCCACAGTTGCCAGCAAAATATCAGGAAATCTGTTGTTTAGACCACGATCACTAAATCCTGAAGCCCAACACTGCTCAATAGATACCGGTCGTGAAAGCGTGCACCATTATATAGTTCCGCTGAAGCTTTACTTTATAAGATAACTTGAGACAAAAGACTGTGAAGATAATTGTTTGGCTTCCTCATATATGCTTGTTCACTGGGCCTGCCAGCATCGGTCCCTGGAGCAAATAGTGAGTTTCTGCTCTTAGTTTGTTGGGCTCATCCTCTTGAAACTCCTCAACCATGTAACCCTTGATAACAGATCTAGGCCTGGGCTAGAGCCAGGAGGTTTCCCCCCATCCATAATTTTCTTTGGCACCTTAAATGTTTTTACAAGCAAGCTGGCATCTGCAAGTTGCTCTATGAAAAAACAAAGAAACTTTTATTGATACCCCCTCCCTGAACATTTAGGCTGGTTGCCTGACGACACCACAGATCCATCTACCGTAGCCTAAACTGTCAACTCCATGGACTCAAAAGAAGAAAGACCTTTCCCACTCTGGTTGCTCATGATCTTCTTAATTAGAAGTATTAATTGTTAAGAATCTTCTGTTCACAAAAGATGTGCTTTGCCATTTTACATAAACCATTCTACCTGGTTTAGTTGGCCAACATATTGACCAGAAGGTGACATCTCCAGTTTTAGTTCATTATTTGTCTTTTTTCATCTCCCAAACGTTTGTTCTTACTCCAGAGACATGCACATGAAGCTTCTGTGAGAAAATGGTGTGTGTAATTCCCAGTAACAGTTCCCAGTAGCAGGCCACCATCCTTTACCTCAAGATGCATTCAAGGCAGAAGAAACTTCCCCAACCAGTTAGACAGCAGATCAGTTGAAAGAGGCTCACATACCTGCCTGGCTAAAAACAAGGATGAATTCTGAATTTTTAGAAAAAAGGCCTGTCACATTTAAATGCTCACTAAAAACAGCCAATGTCATTCATTCACCTGCAAAAAAAAAAAAAAAGCCCAGGGTGATTTGTACTAGAATAACCACATTTTATAAGTTAAGAAGGCATTTATAGTTTGCCTTTATGCTGGGAGCTCAAGGTATGTCCTCAGTTCCTTCTCAATTTTCCCCACAATGCCACCATTGTAGGGTCACTTAAAATGAGAGAAAGTCACTAACTAAAGTCACTCAAGGAGCTTTCAGGGGTGAGGATAGACTGTTTCAAACCAGCCTATTAGGAACTACATCTGGTGGGTTAAGCCTCCTGCAAGTTTAAGGTACCTAAGGGAAAAAAAAGCAAAAATGGCAAGAATTTGGCTGAACATCTCCATAGCATTTCTTCTAGTGCCATCGCTGGTGCCTTCTGGAGCAAAATCATGTTTTTGTTTTTTGAAATACAGTCCTTTCTTCCAAAAGGGAAAGGATATGAGAAAGGGCAGTTGAAACAAAATTACAAAAGAAAACAAGCCACCCAAGAATGGCATTCATAAATAAAAATGCATTTTGAAATACATAAATAAATAAATGGATAATATGATTGGTTGGTTATGCAATAAAATAAATAAATTTTCCATCAGTCTCTGAAAAGGGAGGGGAGATGGCAGATACTAAATTTCTAATGAGAGACAATTCCAAAAGACGGGGATTCTGTTTGAAATGCTCTGTTGCCTCTTGCAAGCAGCTGGGATCTGCTGTTCATAATATCTGGAACAAGGTTTCTCAACCAGGGTCCCGTGGCACCCAAGGGTTCCACGAGAAGTCACTAGAGCAGGGCTTTCCAAAGTGCCGCCGCTCGCGACACACTCGGCGGCGGCGGCGACACGCGCGCGCACGGCGGCGGCGCGGGGGGGCGTGCGGCGGCGCGCGTACGGCGGCAGCACGGGGGGGCGTGCGGTGGCGCGCGCGAGCACGACGGCGGTGCGGGGAGGTGTGCGGCGGCGCGCGCACACGGCGGCGGCGCAGGAGGGGCGTGCGGCGGCGCAGGAGGGGCGTGCGGCGGCGCAGGAGGGGCGTGCGGCGGCGCAGGAGGGGCGTGCGGCGGCGCAGGAGGGGCGTGCGGCGCCGCCACTTCCGGGTGGTGTGGCGACACACCACGCTGTGTGTGGCGACACACTTTTGTGTCGCGACACACAGTTTGGAAAGCTCTGCACTAGAGGTTCCCTGGGAGATCACGATTTATTTAAAAGATTATTTCAAATTCAGGCAACTTCACATTAAAGAGGCAAGTTTCATTTTTTATTTTCAGTTGCAGACCCCCTCTATGAAAGAATTCCATCTAGTGGGGTCCCAGAGGCGAGCCTTCTCTGCAGCAGCGCCTGCCCTATGGAACATCCTCCCCCCAGAGATAAAACAGGCCCCTTCACTCCTGGACTTCAGGAAAAAATTAAAAACTTGGCTCTGTGATCTCGCCTGGGGCAAGAAGGAAAGTGGTCAAGCCTGGGGATGGCTGATTTCCTAGAGCCGCCTCAAATATTTTAAATATGTTCAGCTGCACTGTAAGAACCACCTGCCACTTGGATTTTATTGTATTTATATTTTTATTGTTGTTTTTATTGTATTTTAATGATGTTATGTTGTGAACCGCCCAGAGTCCCTCCTTGACGGGGAGACGGGTGGTCATAGAAATTTAATAAATTAAATAAATAAATAAATAAAAACACTGTGAATGCCTGTAATACAAGCTTACCCATGAAACGAATATAATAATTTTGTAACTTCCGGCCTATATTTGAGCCTGAATATGCAGGGGTTCCCCGAGGCCTGAAAGTTTTTTCAAGGGTTCCTCCAGGGTTAAAAGATTGAGAAAGGCTGATCTGGAATAAGGATTTGTGGCTTTGCCAATATACTGTACAAATAACAGAAAAGCCTACCTCAACTCGACCTTTCAAGCTGCATTGGGAGGATTGTGCTGGACTTCCCTTCGGATCTTGCATTATTTTGATGATGTGCCCTCAAGTCATTGTCGAACCCTAGCAACCACACAGACAGATTTTCTCCAGGAGGATCTATCCCTAACGTGGCCTTTCAGGTCTTCCAATGGTGCACTCATAGCCGCTGTAACGGAGTCCATCCACCTTGCTAGGGTATTTAAAAAATGCAACCCATCACACTTTTTGTGGCTATTAGAAGGTGCCCAGAATGGGGGGTGCCCCCCAAAAAATCAGCTTTTCCAGCTTTTTGGAAGGCTTAAGGCACCCATTTCACCCCTTAAAACTCCCCCCACCCCAGTATCAGGCTTACTTTAAAAGTTCCACCCTCAACATGCTGAGCAAAAACCTTGTGTGGTCCTTGAACTGACAGAAATGGTAAACCTCTGATATAATAAATAGTTTGATGCAGCAAAAACCATTCTCAGGCGAGGGGTGAAATAATTTAGCCAAGATGTTAAAACATTTCCATTTGGGCTTCTGCAAACGCTTTCAGGAAATGTTCTTTACTTGGACAGTTCAAAGATCATCTTTACAGTTTCTTTGATGAGATGAATTTCTAATGTATTTTACAACAACATGATAGAACTGTTTCCATTTTCAAGTTCTTCCTGTTTTACAAGTTTTTAAAATAGAAATGCGTGAGGCTCGAAATGAAATGTTTCATAGTCTGAGCATGGCTTTTACCAACATCAGGAAGCACATGATTTATTTATTTTTTTTCACTTCTCAAACTTAATAATATAAAAGTGATGACATATTATTATTGATTAGCCTGCAACAGCCACAAATTCAAGGAACAGTCGTAAACCTATTTTTTCAGCTCCATCGTAACTTTGAATGGTCTCTGAACGAGCAGTCAGTACACAAGGACTACCTGTAGATTGTTTAACAGAGGCAAATGCAGTGCTCTTCACTTAAGAAACAAAAATTAAATATAAAGGTTTGAATGGGGGGGGATGTTTCCTGGCTTGGTAATTATACTTCTGAGAAAGGTCTTAGAATAGTAATGATTTCAAGCTGACTATGAGCCAGCAGTGTGATGCGGCTGCAAATAATACAAATACAGTTTTATTTATTTATTTAATTTTTATCCTGCCTTTATTATTTTTATAAATAACTCAAGGCAGCGAACATACCTAATACTCCTTCCTCCTCCTATTTTCCCCACAACAACCCTGTGAGGTGAGTTGGGTTGAGAGAGAGTGACTGGCCCAAGGTCACCCAGCTGGCTTTCATGCCTCAGGCAGGACTAGAACTCCCAGACTCCTGGTTTCTAGCCCAGCACCTTAACCACTAGACCAAACTGGCTCCTAGACCAAACTGGCTCCTTTAACCTTCATTAACAGTATAATATCCAAATCACAGGGAGTAATCATTCCACTCTATTCTATTTTGGTCAGACCCCAACTTGAATGCTCTATTCAATTCTGGGCACTACACTTAATGAAGGATTCAAGGAAATTGGAACAGTTTCAGAGAAACGCAACAAAGATGACCAAGGGACTAGAAACTAAGCCCTATGAAAAGAAATGGAAGGATCTGGGTATGTTCTGCCTTGAGAAGATAATTGAGGATTATGTTAACAATCTTCAAATACCTGAAAAGATGTACAGTAGAAGGTTAAGTCATGTTCTTCCTCATTGAATATTGGAAAAAAACTTGGTAACGGTAACAGCAATTCAACAGTGGAACCAATTACTGAAAGAGATGGAGGTTTCCCTTTCATGGAATATGCTCAAGCAGAGGTTGGACAGGCATCTGTTCTGGAATGCTTTAGTTTAAGTGGATTTTTGCACTGAGCAGAGGACCGAACTCAATGTCTAAATGGCCCCATACAACTGTATGGTCCTATGATAAATTGCTGCCAGTTGATGTTGACTAAAGTTCTGCCCTCTAGATATGCTGGAATATTAACTCCCCAAATTCTAGTTGGAGGTTCTATGGTGTAGAGTGGGAGTTTTCAAACTTTTTCAGGCTGCGGAACCTATTAATTAAAAAAAAATCTCCCAGAATCCCCGATTAAGAGGCAAAGCTTTACTGATAGAAAATTGGTTGTGTGTGTGTGAACTTTTTTTTCTTTTTTCCCCTCATGTAGATGAACCAACAGTCTGACTCCACTGAAGGCAGTTTCCCGTACCTGTGTTAGATGGATTTTTCTTTTCTCTTCTGCCTGCTCCTGTGGCTAGTCATGATGCATAGTCACCATGTGTTTCAGCAGATGTATGGATAAATGCCAAAACTGATAGAAATCTTACTCTTCAGAGATTTTGCTTGTTGAGTAGTGAGATCAACAAGGAATTTTATCTTAGCAATCACACAACTTCCTGCTCAGGGGACCAGGAACTGACCAGGAACTGCACAGCATAGATCAATCTGTTCCTGTGAACAAATTAGGATTACTATATCTAAATGGGAAAATGTGACTGCCTGTGATGATGATGATCTCTTACATCAGTCTGCAATCACTACCAGTCCCTGCTTCCTTACTCCTAATCAATATACATCTTACATTCTCAAGTTATCCAATTGATAAGGGTTGAATAAACGATGGGAAGAAGGAGATTATCTTTAGAACATAATTAATAATAATAAAGTCTTCAGTCACTCCTATGTAGGTGACTAGACTAAGCTGGGTCTTCCTCAACAGGATAACATAACATGCTTTTTTTAATATACAGTATATTTTTATTGAAAAAGAGTTTTATACCAGATTAAAAACTACAAAAACGTAAAGAAAAGATTAGAAGAAAGAAAAGATATGAAAAGAAAAAGTGAGAAGCAGTAAAAGTCAAGGAAAGAAAAAAAAGAAAAAAATCTAAAGAAGTGACTTCCAATCTTCTTTGTAGCAGTTATAAACATAACCAGCCCTCCCAAACTACATATCATGGTTCCTTTCTTCCCATAAACAACACTTGTTAATCAGTAAATCCCAAGATCATCAATTCATTTTTGTCCATTTTCAGAAAAAAGTCTATTAAGGGTTTCCAGTCTTTTATAGTACAGTAATTATTGTTCTGTCCCTAATCAGACAGGTCAATTTAGCCATTTCAGCAAGTTCTGCCATCTTTACAATCCACTCCTCCATTGTAGATATTTCTGTATTTTTCCATCTTTGTGCATATAATAGCCTTGCTGCAGTTACCATACTGTATATAAAACCAATCATCCATGAGCCTTTTCTAGTTGACTATCCATAAGTTCTAGAAAAAAAAAGCAGCTCTGGTTTCAATTGATAACATGTTGAGTTGACATGCTGAGACTGCATACATATACTCAACTCACACAATTTCCTTGAGAAGCCAGTTTACTCTTTCTCAACTCATAATCTCAGAATATATCACTGAGAGAATTTGAATTAAATCAGACTAGTGTATGTCTGAAATCTCTTCTTTTGAGTCTTTCACTTCAGGAGTCCTGAGGAAATGACATTTCCTACAATGCTATCACCGTGGCTCTGTTTGTTGAATGTGGCTAAGCCAGTTAGTCACTGCCCCAGTTAATGGACTTGCTTACAAACATTGGCAGCACATGATCTCCTATGACCCAGTCAGTTGGGAGGTAACCAGTTTCTAGGTCCAACCACTGCAAAGGAGTCTGGAAGGCTACCACAACTGCATTTTCCCTGCCAGAGTAAAAAAATCCCAAACTATTATGATAGTCCAAGCAGGGTTTCTACTACCGTAGACAAAGTCAGGGGGGAAGTTGACTTCACCCCACCCCTTTCTTATTCTGTGTCACCGAGGGGGTACGTGTGCTGAAAATTAAGTAGCACAGAGATGTAGTTGCTGAAAGTTGTTTTTTAGGAACTTCCTAGCACATTTTATCAGACAGGAGATGGGGCATTTACCCCTCCCCTGGTAATCTAGTTCCACAACATGACTCAACAGGGAAGTTACTTTAGACCAGCCTTTCTCTACTTTTTGACCCTGGAGGAACCCTTTAAATATTTTTCAGGCCTTGGGGAACCCCTGCACTTTCAGGCTCAAATATAGGCCAGAAGTTACAAAAATATTATATTTGTTTCATGGGTAGGCCTGTAGATATGCATGAACAGTGTTCTTAAAATAAAAATAATGAAATTTACCTCTTTAATGTGAAGTTGCCCAAATTTGAAATAACTTTTTAAATAAATTGTGATCTCCCAGGGAACCCCTAGTGACCTCTCGTGGAACCCTGGGGTGCCACGGAACCCTGGTTGAGGAACCCTGCATTAGACCTATTTAGGATGAAACTAACTACTTTTAGTTTAGGTGTCTCAGGAAGAATGTTTGCATGATATGCTACTGTCCCATAATCTATCTGAGGATGTTGTGCAAAAAAGGCCTTTGCATTGAGCAGTAGCAGCAAAATAAATAGGAATGGAGGGGAGGAACGATCTAAGTTTTAGTCTCAATTAAAACATAAGACAAAAGTAGAATTTGGGGTGATTATATCATAATGCACGATTCCTATTTTAGGTGAGCATGCTAATCGAGTTTATAGTATAAATGCCACTTACGGATCCACTGTTAAAATTTTACCTTTGGAAGACAATCTTACTCGGCTACGAGTGATCGCCAATGATGATGATGATAAATGCTGGGCTTCATTAAAAACACAACATCCTTATTTCCACCTGTAAAATATCAGAATGTATGGGACTGCCCAGTTATCACTTCTTAAAAACTCTCAATTTACATAATATCCAGCCTTAGTGCAGCAAAATAAGAATGAGATCAAAAGGCTGGAATTAGTTTTTACTTGGAAACCGTTTTTGGACCATTTGCTTGAATCTGAAAAAAATGAAGTTTTGACCTTGGGTTTTGATGATTTAAATAGTTTGATTTTATAGAAATAATGTTACTAAAAGTTTACGTAATGGTAAGAGATTAATTTTGTATAATATGTATCTATATCTGTGTTGGAGAAAGTCAGAAGTCATATTTTCTTTATGTTTTCTATATTTTTGCACCTCTATAGTTTTTCATTTTTCTTTAGTTCTGTACTCTATCTTTTCTGTATTTTATCTTTTGTATTTTACAGTAACTATACATTGAAAAATTAATAAAGTTCTAATTTTTTTTTAAAGGCTGGAATTAGGTTATAGTCCCCATTAATTAAGATGAATCTAATCACATCATTTGGATTATTATCTTCATTGTTGAAAACAAGTACTCCTAATAGGTATCAATATCTCTTGTTTTCCCAGACCACCTTTTCAGATTTTGGAGCAGGATTAACAAATTGGTATAATTATGTATTGTATGCACACGTGCTTTTCTGCTTGAGTAACTAGCCTTTTCATAACAGATTCATCCATCTGAAATCAAAGGAGTGAGCAATTCAAGTCATTTCACAGTTGTAATTATTCCTGCACAGAAAAAAATAAACAACCTATTTCTATTCATTTTGGCACATGAAAAACCAGTCCTCCGTTATGTCCTTTCCCCCCATGAAATGCAGCTGAAAGTATTTTCTTGATCATGGGACGCACTTACCTCCATTCTCAATCAACATCTGTGATGTTGCCAAACAGCTAAATATGTTGGGCTAAGAAAATCATATTCCAACCATAAAGAAGCTTGCTACTGTATTTTTTTTTAAAATGGCAACCAAGGACAAGTATTTGAGGTCAGGGAATATTTTGGGGGTGGGGAGGCATTCTAAAGCTCCAATTTCACACGGGAAGAGTTTGCTATGAAATTCTTGCATTGCCCCAATAATTTTGAATGAAAAAAAAATGATCATCATCCTCCTTCATATTTTTAGAATCTTTACACACTGGCTGCACAGAGAGAGAGAGATTTTCAACGCTCATCTCTTGCATGGGGTAAGGAAAGGAGGAAAGTCAAGGTTCAGAATAGTTAATGTACTGAAGTTTAGCTCACCCTGGTGCATCTCTTGACTGGTAATTTAAGAGAAAGGGACCCTTTTGCTTAACCTTCCCAAAACTTTAGCAATTATGCTTGGGAAATATGGGAGTTGAAGTCCAAGAGTATTGAGACAGCACCAGGCTGGAGAAGGTGGGTCTAGGCATCCTAGAGGCCCCAGCTGTCCAGTTTGTCTTGAGCCATGAACTATGATTTAATCTGAAATATTCAGCATTCACAGGAATTCAGCATGCATGCAGAATTCGTAGGCCTGAGTCTAGGCCAGGGTTTCTCAGCCTTGGCAACTTTAAGATGTGTGGACTTCAAGTCCCAAGCTGGGTGGGAATTCTGGGACTTGAAGTCTACACATCTTAAAGTTGCCAAGGTTGAGAAACCCTGGTCTAGCCACTCAAAACGCTTTGCCAAACCGATTATTCCTGGCTCATCAAAGCCTTGCTCAGATTTCCTTTCAACCTTCATTTGATCTCAACGTTTTCAGATTTTGCAATCATTAAGGCAGAATTACCAACACCCGTTCATTTGCTCTCCACATATTCTCAAAGGAGTGTGAGAAAATGTTGGGTGCAGCTTGAAAACAGCCACCTATGCAGCTCTGTGCCACCTTTGCATATTTATATTGTGAAGTCAATAGAACGGTTGTAGAATAAGATGAGATACAAAAACAACTGTCAAAAGTTACTTCAGCAGATTTTGCACAATGGCAGTATACGGTGTGGTAAGCTGTAACATTGCTCCAAAAGAGTTTTAATCAAGACAATGTCGCCGGCTTGTTAGGCCTGGTGGTTGTGCAAACCTCTGGCACCTCCATAAAGCTGCATAAATCTACCAGCTGAGCATTCCAGCTGCTGGCAGTTCTCACAATGCCAACAGCCATCCTGGATTTAAAGTGATGGGTATATGCTTCCATCCTATCATCCCCAGGAAGGAAGGAAATGTATGCTTAGCTTTACATTTTGCTCCACTGCTAGCATTACCACAGTCATCAAGAAGTCAACAGCCATAGCTCTGCACCTGATGAAGATGGCTTGTTTTCCATTGGATGAAGTTCTTGCTTTAAAAGGCTTAAGGATGAACTGGGGCCTCTGCAGCAGCGGTGAGCATTTTCAGTGTCCTGTGTATGAACGGTTTAGGACGGGCTTTCTTTCCTACCTCACTGCTTATATAACTGGCTATACCAGGGTTTCTCAACCAGGGTTCTGTGGCATCTGAGGGTTCCGCGAAAGGTTAGTAGGGGGTCCCTGGGAGATCATGATTTATTTAAAAAATTATTTCAAATTCGGGCAACTACACATTAAAGAGGTAAGTTTCATTATTTTGAGTTTAAGAACGCTGTTAATGCATTTATACAGGCCTACCCATGAAACGAATATAATAATTTTATAAACAATTATTTACAATAGAAACGTGTGCTCTAGCTATCTATGTGTCTAACTAATACAATCCTAGTTTGTTTCTAACTAGAAACTATATTCCTACTCGACGTAGACTATATAACTATTCCTATCCTTCTCTAATACATACAGTAGGCTAACTATGATATCACTATTATTATCTAACTATAACTATTACTATTAGAAACCAACACTTCTGCTACTATCTCTAGCACAAGGCTCCTTTAGGAGGGCAGCTTTCTCACTTGCCCCCCTCCAGACGTTTGCTGCAAGACTTCACTGCTGCTTGTCTTTTCCTCCAGACCTTCGACGTCCCTTTAGGAAAACAAATGCCTTTTTCTTCCCTTGGTTGCTGTCTTCCTCCTGTTTTGGCTGCCAGCTGGGAACTCCCAACATACACCAGTTCTTCATTCAGGTTCTGCTCTCTCCCTCGCCTCCTCCTTGCTCCCTCCTCTCTCCTTCTCCCCAGCTGTTAACAGTCTCACTGCCGTCCTTACGCTGAGAGAAGTTTGAAGTACAGGGGAGGAAGGCGATCACAGGTGCCTGTAATCTTCCTACAGCCTGTCCTTTCACACAGCCAATTCAACGTGTAGGAAAATGCTATTATCTTCAAATTTAGTACAAAAATAATAACAGGGAGACGATTATTTACTCTCAATCCTCCTTAATATTTGGTTGGAAAGCAAAGTCGAACACTTAAAAATATTTTTTTAAAAAAAAAATTAACCCCACAAATAACGATAAGCACCAAGAGAACCGGTTTCTCCTTGCTATAGAAAGCCTCTCTTAGGGTAAGGTAAAGGTAAAGGTTCTCCCCGCACATTTGACCGACTCTAGGGTACACTCTTAGGGTACATGTACTTAAAAAACATATATAAATTGGGTGATTTAGAAATGGGTTGGCCAGTCTTAGTATCCCTTTAAGGCTACAGCGCGGCTTGGAAAATGGTGACGTCCCAGCCCCCCGGCTGCTCTTACCAGTCGAGCGCGAATGCTGTTTGCGATCTTCTGGTTGTAAGCAGCCTTCCAGAGGACAGATGGGGTGATTCCAAGCATTTTCCTTTTTCCGGAAAAACACTCCTGTGCGTCAGGAAAAACCTGCCTGAGCCCGAAAAAACGCCACGTTGTCAGTTCTGCCTGCTAAGCCCGCGGGCACAGCTTTTCAGTCCGCCATATCCCCACCAGAAGTCACCAGAAATATGAAATAACTTGAATAGGTTATGTATTCAATGTGTGAATAGGGAAAATTTTATTTATTTATCAAATTTTGTCACTGCCCATCTCCCCCCGAAGGGACGACTCTGGGCGGTTTACAACAAAAAATATAATTTTCCTTCCTCCTCTGCTGATTTACAGATGCCTATGCTTCCTCTTCAATTCCTTAGGGGGGAGGTGGAAGGTGTTATTTTCGCTCCAGTTGGTGAATTACATCCTGGGTCCATTGCAATGAGGGATCAGCGCAGATTTTATGACCTCTCCTAGTGGTAAATCTGCAAAGGAGAAATATAATTTATTATGTTTATGTTATTTTAAAGCTTTTATCACTATTGTAAACCACCCAGAGTCGCTCCTTTGGGGGGAGATGGGCGGTGGCAAAATATAATAAAAATAAATAAATTAATTTATAATTATATATTAAATATAATATATATATAATTTATAATCAAATATAATTTAATTATAATCTTATATAATTTAAATATAACCACCCAGAGTTGCTGGGAGTCAGGCAGCATATAAATTGAATAATAATAATTTTAAAAAATAAACAAAAAATAATGATTTGCCTGTAATCCAGAGCTGTATGGGGCAGGTCAGGGTCCTTCCCATTCTCTTATGGAATAGACAGAAATACTACAAGGAGATTTATGTGGGTGGTGGGGAAGGCAAATCATGAAAAATGACTGAACATCAGTAATGCTTGCAGCACATTTAGAATTGCTAGCACACGGGCGTGCTGCTTTGCTGCTCAACATCGGGAAAATGCAAAACCTAGCATTTTTATTTTATTTATTTCGTGTCCAGATCAAACTTTGCCAAAATGTAGCCACCGCCACAGCTGTGTCATTAGCTTGCTGTAGGTCATCGACAGTACAAGGCTCTGACAATAATCCTAAATAATAAACCTAGCATTTAGCATCAGATAAAAAAATAAATAAAAAGAACTTCATACTTACACAACTGCAGGTATACGGCATTCTGGAGCTGTATATTCATATGATAACAATCGAGAGCTGGGAATGGGTTTTGATATAAGGGAGAAACAACACACTGTCTCCAATGGAGAGCCAAGACTTTCTGTAACAAATGGAATAAAATAGTTGTGTGCTTTAATCTCCCTGTCCAGCAGATTTGTCTCTTCTTTAACCCACCCATCCCATAAAAAGATATAGGAATCATGACAACTTCAAGCCTATAAAGTGGTTAGACTTTCCAGGGCTAGTGAGAACAAAACAAAAGAATTGACAGCAAATTTCATGAAGCTTCTCCCATCTTGTTTGTTTGTTTGGATTTGGCTTTTTATCTTTTCTATCCATCCTTTCCAAAAGTGAGCTCTAGGCTAAAGCTGAGAGATATTTGCTTGACTATTATGGTGCGAGTATGAAGAATCAGATATTTCAAAATGCTTTGCTGAGAAATTTGGTTCATTTTTCCCCATGGATCGACCCTGATTTTAATTCAGATGTTCAGACCCATCAGGGACAGACATGCACAGCTCTTTCGGGCTGCTGCTCCTTCTTCACGTTCCCAGGAACCAACCTGCATTGGTGGACTGGACCTTCCCACCACAAGAGCACAAACGTAGAAGTAACTAGTTCATGTGAATTGACAGGCAACCTTCCGCAGAGTACAAAGGAGTGTTTAAGGAACAACATGAGAATTCACGGTACTCACCCTGAGCCTGGAATAAGACAGCAGCAATGGCCAGAAAGGCTGCCAAAGAAGTCTTCATTCTCATAGTTCACGATGGATGCAAGGAGCTGGCGGGTTCAAGGGCAAGAGCACTCTTCTTTGCTCCGGACTGAACAACAGACCCCTTCGGTCCTTTTTTATACCATCATTTGTGGCAGGATGTTGACATTTCTTGTAAGTAAAATGTAGCAAACTCAGCCCATATTCTGGAATGCAATCACACTTAGCTTGGTATCAGATGAGGAAGTGAAAACTGGAGTGAAATGTTGCAGTTCATTCTAAGCTCCAGAGAAGAATGGCCAGGAAGAATACAGCCAGCAGGGAAGGCAGTGACAGCTTTGCTCTTTCTGAACTAAGGGGAGAAAAGACGTCCACTTTGCTATGCAGCCAAAATAAAAAGAAATAGAGTTGATGTCCGTTGGGACAATGATTTGAATCTGATTCCCCCACCCCCACCCCACCCCCACCCATTAGCCTTAGTAGAGATTCAACATACTGTAATGTGAAGCATTGTGAAGTTGGCATTGATTATGTTTTATGTATTTTAATTACTGATTTCTTTGTAAACTGCCCAGAATCCCCTTCGGGGGAGATGGGCAGTGATAGAAATAGGAAAAACAAATAAATAAATAAAATTTAATACTTACACCTCCAGCAAAGGAGATTGTTACCCTGTCGTGGTGCTGGCGCTTGAGCAACTCAATGAAACCATGAGCTAAACCGTGAAGGGACACCCAAGACGGGAAGGTCGTGGCAGAGAGGTCAGACTAAATATGATCCCTGGGGAAGGTAATGGCAACCCACCCCAGTATTCTTGCCGTGAAAACTAAATGGATCAGTACAACCAGAGATATGTCGGTATACCATCGGAAGATGGGACTCCCAGGTCGGAAGATGGTCAAAATGCTACTGGGGAGGAACAGAGGATACGTTCAACTAGCCCCAGATGTGATGACGCAGCTAGCTCAAAGCCGAAAGGACGGCTAGCGGCCGACGGTGCTGGTTGTGAACGACGAATCCGATGTTCTAAAGATCAACACACCATAGGAACCTGGAATGTAAGATCTATGAGCCAGGGCAAATTGGATGTGGTTATTGGTGAGATGTCAAGATTAAATATAGACATTTTAGGTGTCAGTGAACTGAAATGGACTGGAATGGGCCACTTCACATCAGATGACCACCAGATCTACTACTGTGGACAAGAGGACCACAGAAGAAATGGTCTGAGTAGCCTTCATAATTAATAATAAAGTGGCTAAAGCAGTGCTTGGATACAATCCAAAAAATGATAGAATGATCTCAATTCGAATTCAGGGTAAGCCATTTAACATCACAGTGATCCAAATATACGCCCCAACCACAGATGCTGAAGAAGCAGAAGTAGATCAGTTCTATGAGGATCTGCAGCACCTACTGGATAATACACCAAAAAGAGATGTTGTTTTCATTACAGGAGACTGGAATGCTAAGGTGGGTAGTCAGACGACACCTGGAATTACAGGCAAGCATGGTCTGGGAGAACAAAATGAAGCAGGACATAGGCTGATAGAATTTTGCCAAGACAACTCACTGTGCATAACAAACACTCTCTTCCAACAACCTAAAAGACAACTTTATACATGGACTTCACCAGATGGTCGACACCGAAATCAGATTGACTACATCCTTTGCAGCCAAAGGTGGCGGACATCTATACAGTCGGTAAAAACAAGACCTGGAGCTGACTGTAGTTCAGATCACGAACTTCTTATTGCAAAATTTAGAATCAGACTAAAGAGAATAGGGAAGACCCACAGATCAGTTAGATATGAGCTCACTAATATTCCTAAGGAATATGCAGTGGAGGTGAAGAATAGATTTAAGGGACTAGACTTAGTAGATAGGGTCCCGGAAGAACTATGGACAGAAGTTCGCAACATTGTTCAGGAGGCGGCAACAAAAAACGTCCCAAAGAAAAAGAAAACCAAGAAGGCAAGATGGCTGTCTGCTGAGACACTGGAAGTAGTCCAAGAAAGAAGGAAAGCAAAAGGCAACAGTGATAGGGGGAGATATGCCCAATTAAATGCAAAATTCCAGAGGTTAGCCAGAAGAGATAAGGAATTATTTTTAAACAAGCAATGTGCAGAAGTGGAAGAAGACAATAGAATAGGAAGGACAAGAGACCTCTTCCAGAAAATTAGAAACATCGGAGGTAAATTCCAGGCAAAAATGGGTATGATCAAAAACAAAGATGGTAAGGACCTAACAGAAGCAGAAGAGATCAAGAAAAGGTGGCAAGAATATATGGCAGATCTGTATAGGAAGGATAATAATATTGGAGATAGCTTTGACGGTGTGGTCAGTGAGTTAGAGCCAGACATCCTGAAGAGTGAGCTTGAATGGGCCTTAAGAAGCATTGCTAATAACAAGGCAGCAGGAGACGATGGTATCCCAGCTGAACTGTTTAAAATCTTGCAAGATGATGCTGTCAGGGTGATGCATGCCATATGCCAGTAAATTTGGAAAACACAAGAATGGCCATCAGATTGGAAAAAATCAACTTATATCCCCATACAAAAAAAGGGAAGCACTAAAGAATGTTCAAACTATCAAACAATGGCACTTATTTCACATGCCAGTAAGGTAATACTCAAGATCTTGCAAGGTAGACTCCAGCAATTCATGGAGCGAGATTTGCCAGATGTACAAGCTGGGTTTAGAAAAGGCAGAGGAACTAGAGACCAAATTGCCAATATCCGCTGGATAATGGAGAAAGCCAGGGAATTTCAGAAAAACATCTATTTCTGTTTTATTGACTATTCTAAAGCCTTTGACTGTGTGGATCATAACAAATTGTGGCAAGTTCTTGGTGGTATGGGGATACCAAGTCATCTTGTCTGCCTCCTGAGGAATCTGTATAACGACCAAGTAGCAACGGTAAGAACAGAGCACGGAACAACGGACTGGTTTAAGATTGGGAAAGGAGTACGGCAGGGCTGTATACTCTCACCCTACCTATCCAACCTGTACGCAGAACACATCATGCGACGTGCTGGGTTTGAGGAATCCAAGGCTGGAGTTAAAATCGCTGGAAGAAACATTAACAATCTCAGATATGCAGATGATACCACTTTGATGGCTGAAAGCAAGGAGGAGCTGAGGAGCCTTATGACGGAGGTGAAAGAAGAAAGTGCAAAAGCTGGGTTGCAGTTAAACCTCAAAAAAACCAAGATTATGGCAACGAGCTTGATTGATGACTGGCAAATAGAGGGAGAAAAAGTGGAGGCAGTGACAGACTTTGTATTTCTAGGCGCAAAGATTACTGCAGACGCTGACTGCAGCCAGGAAATCAGAAGAGGTCTACTTCTTGGGAGGAGAGCAATGGCAAATCTTGATAACCGCGCGTGTCATGCGGCCACATGACCGTGGAAGCGTCCTTGGACAACGCTGGCTCTTTGGCTAACAAACGGAGATGAGCACCGCCCCCTAGAGTCGGACACGACTGCACAAATGTGCGGGGGGAACCTTTACCTTTTTTTATTCCCTGTAGTAACCTATGGCTGCGAGAGCTGGACCATAAGGAAGGCTGAGCGAAGGAAGATAGATGCTTTTGAACTGTGGTGTTGGAAGAAAATTCTGAGAGTGCCTTGGACTGCAAGAAGATCAAACCAGTCCATACTCCAGGAAATAAAGCCAGACTGCTCACTTGAGGGAATGATATTAAAGGCAAAACTGAAGTACTTTGGCCACATAATGAGAAGACAGGATACCCTGGAGAAGAAGCTGATGCTAGGGAAAGTGGAAGGCAAAAGGAAGAGGGGCCGACCAAGGGCAAGATGGATGGATGGTATTCTGGAGGTGACGGACTCAACCGTGGGGGAGCTGGGGATGGTGACGGCCGACAGGAGGCTCTGGCGTGGGCTGGTCCATGAAGTCACGAAGAGTCGGAGACGACTGAACGAATAAACAACAACAATACTTACACATCACACATAGGCCAGCAAGAGGCTTTTTTGTGTAACAGCAGGATGCCAAACAATACGAATTTTTAAAATATATTTTTAACAATCCAAGATTTCATCATTAAAAAAAAGCCAAGAAATTTTGCAAAATGTCAGTGTTCTCATCCAAAAGGTTACAAGATTTCAGCTTGAAGTCTTGCAAGCTTTCAAACGTGTTTAAAACAACGTTTTACTGCAGTATCCATGGGTGCCACCTATATATGGGCAGTATCAACCTGCATGGCATTTTAGATTATACTCACCCACAGGCTTCTGTCTCAAGGAGTTTACAACCCAACATATGAGAATAAGAAAATAATAGAGGAAGGAGAGGTAAGGGAAGGAATTAACACGGAAACAGTTTACAGTTTTATCACAGTTTTATCACTTTGAAACCTAAGAGCTGTGTTGATATGGGTAAGGAGCTGGAAGTAAATGTAGAGCTATAATACGTGTGTGTGTGTGTGTGTTTGACTCAGTCTTGACTCCTGGTGACTGCCTGGACTATTCCCTGCAGTTTTCTTGGCAAGGTTTTCAGAAATGGTTTGCCACTGCCTTTCTCCCAGTTGGCTTCATGCCTAAGGCAGGACTAGAACTCAAGGGTTTCCTGGTTTCTAGCCTGCTGCCTTAACCACTACACCAAACTGGCTCTCAGAGCTATAATATAGTTAGTGAATTTTTGGAGGGTCATACGTGGTTGGTTCTGCCACTCGTAGAAGTGAAAGGCTCCCAACAGTGTTGATCTTACTAAGTCATTCTGATCAGAGGGTTGTGGCAAGTGAAGAGGTGAAGAACCTGTTGTATATGGACTTCTGGGTAAGATGGCCAACTGAACAGCTTTGCCCGCGAGCTCAGCGGGCAGACCTGGCAGCGTTGGTTTTTTATTGGGCAAAGGCGGGCTTTTCCTGATGCCCTAGAGCATTTTCATGGACAGAAAATGCTCAGAATCATCCCATTTGCACTCCTGAATGTCGCCTCGTAGCCTGAGGACCACCAACAGCGCTAATCGGATAAGAGACAACGGTAGTCAGGGACTCCATCATTTCTGGACCACGCTGCGGCCTTAAAAGGACACTAAGTCGAGCCTTTCCCATTTCTAAACCACCTAGTTTAGATATTTTTTAAGTTTCTGTACCCCAAGAGAGGCTTCCTACAACAAGAAGAGGTGAAATCTCTTGGTGCTTATTGTTACTTCTGGATTAATTTCAAAACTCTTTTTTAATCTTTGGCTTGTTTCCCGTTTGGATTTTAAGGAGGACCGAGAATAATTATCTCCCCGTTATTACTTTTGTATTCAATTTGAAGGATTTGACGTTTTCCTGCACGTTAAATCTGCCGTTTTGAGTTTTGAGTTTTCTGTTTACTTTTCTCCAGTGCCGCAGTTGCTGATTAACACACTTTCTCCTTTGTCAATATCACTCAATAACTTTCGGAAGCCTTTTATCAACCCATTAGATCTTATCTGTACCAGCCAAGTATCCAGGGGGCGCCATAACATACTGCCTGAAACATGGACGACCTTAAGGAAATTTTCTCAGAGCTTTGCTCTGAGCTTCATTGTGAGTTTAAACAGATTTTCCATGATACCCGTCAAGCTATTCTGCAAGATATTCGGGATATTGTAGAAAATATCAACTCTAAAATGTGTCAAGTGGCTGAGGACGTTCTACTAGGAGAGGGAGAGTTTCATCAAGAGGGAGATCTCTCTCCCAACAGTGAGAATGGACTCTCCTCAGAAATACCAGGCGATGAACACACTTTGGTGATGAAGGAGTTACAGCTTGGCCTGCAAGATTTAATTAATTTTAATTTTTAATTTTATCAAATTTTGTCACCGACCATCTCCCCCCTCAAGAGGGACTCTGGGTGGTTTACAATAAGAGTGCTCAATTAAAATAATAACCATAAAATATAAATACAATATATAAATACAGTTAGTAAATACAATTATCAAATAAATATAAAAATAAGAATAAAATTCAAGTGGCAGAAAGGTATAATTCAGTCCGTGTGTGTGAGGAGCACTCTAAGGCACATCCCCAAGAGTAACTATTCCCCTCCCTGCCCCAAGCACGATGGCAGAGCCAAGTCTTCAGGTTCCTCCAGAAGGTCAGGAGTGATGGGGCTAACCACACCTCCGGGGGCAGGATGTTCCAAGATACTGAGGTTGTTTTTCTGAGGGATTGTGTTGAGAATGAAATGGCTCTGGTCTGTGGGAGGCTTACTGCTGAGAAATCTGGCTTTTTAAGGGGGGCAGCTGGAATGTTTGATTTCTATATGAAAAATGCCTTATGTGTAACATGGAGACAAGTAAATGTTCTGGTCTATTTTGATGTAGGATAAAAAATTAAGAATATGTACTTGGTTTGATATTAAGGCTTATATGATTTCATTTTCTCTTAACGATTTGACTGGATTTGTTAAAGGGGAAAGAGCAATTGCATCAGTGATTTGTATATGTGCTAAGGGAAGGATCTATAGCAGGGCTTTCCAAAGTTTTCCCGCGGCGACACACCAACTGCTGTTGGTGTGTCGCCGCGGGAAAACCCGGAAGTGCCGCCGTTGCGGCAGTGCGCAAAAACCCGGAAGCGCTGCTGCCGCTTTCGCTTTTTGCATGCCGCCATTGGTGTGTCACTGCGGGAAAACCCGGAAGCGCTGATCATCATCAGCGCTTCCGGGTTGTGTGGTGACACACCAGTCTGTGTGTGGCGACACACTTTTGTGTCGCCACACACAGTTTGGAAAGCTCTGATCTATAGAAATAATGTGATCTTGGATTGATATAGACTAGAGCAAGGGTTTGAATATGGAAATTGATGTATATCTTGTTGTATTTTGACTTGTTGTATTATGACAGAAAAATGGGAGAGTATGTGGAACAAAGGTATGAAATATACTGTGAAATATAATTTGAAAGAGAATTTTTATAAAATGATGTACCATTGGTATTTTACTCCTGATAAGCTGTCTAAAAGGTATAATGGGGTAACAAATGTTTGATGGAAATGTATACAGGAGGAAGGAACTTTGTATCATTTATGGTGGACTTGTGGAAAAGCTAAGAAATTCTGGAACCAAATATGTACTATTATTCAAAAGATTCTCAAAGTGGGCTCACAACTGAAACCGGAGCTGTTTCTCTTGGGTTTGAGGGATCAACAGTTGGAGAAGCAACATGGGACTCTATTCTTATATATAACAGCTTTCTATCTGTGCTGGAGAAGGACAGAAGCCACTTGTCTTATATGTTTTTCTGTCTATTCCTGCACTGTTTTAGTTTTTCTTGTTTCTTTTTTAGACTTGTATTGTATCTGTCCTATATTCTGTATTTTGTATTTTAATTATATCTTGAAAAATTTATATAAATTTTTTTAGATATAAATTTATTTATATAGAGTTCCCCGTTGGGGGAGATGGGCGGTCATATAAGTTAAGATACACACACACACACACACACACACACACACACAGTGTATGTGTGTGTGTGTGTGTGTGTGTGTGTGTGTGTGTGTGTGTGTGTATATATATATATATATATATATATATATATATATATATATAAAGAATCTGTTGTATATGGCTCAGAGTCAGTTGATTACAGTGGCCTATAAGCCTTGTATGTAAACAAGTAAATTGAAAAAATGACAGTGTTATATTACCAGTGTAGTTTTAGTAGACTGAGGTAATTCAGTAGAAAAACATATCTAGAGAAAGTTGTGTTACATTTAGATCATTATTTCATCATCTGTCTCTTTCTCTACATTAGTCTTACCATACAGACTTTTTCCTCTTTCAGAGATGCTGTGACAGACAGTTTATTTATTTATTCGATTTATCACCGCCCAACTCCCTCAAAGGGACTCTGGGCGGTTTACAATTCAATGTAAAATTGAATAAACATTAAAATAGACCATTTAAAAATACAATAAATATGATAAAATCAAGATGGTGGTATCTTCTTAAAACATT
The DNA here is from genome assembly GCA_023362775.1 of Charina bottae. Taxonomy (NCBI): domain Eukaryota; kingdom Metazoa; phylum Chordata; class Lepidosauria; order Squamata; family Charinaidae; genus Charina; species Charina bottae. Next base: position 99,085,853 of record JALMGJ010000001.1, on the reverse strand, counting down.
GGAAGGGCAATTCTAGGGCCATCCTAAGACGTTGGCCACCCGCAAGAGTTTATACTCTTCTTCCCGTCCCAGGCCTGTTGGCAAACAGACAGTTGGTGCAGAAACATCTCAACAGCAAGATCAAATTAAAACTGCAGACTCAAAATGAATTACAAAATTTTCACTTCTTCATTTCATGTCACTGCAAAACCCCATGACATTACTTTGGATAGAAACTATGTTTAACATCAGCTCTCAGAAATGAAATGCTAAGGAATATCTTTTTGCAAAATCATATGTAAAAGGAGTCAGCAATCTTTTCAAGAGTCAGGCGGCATCACGCATTCTTGTGCAATGGAACATGTATCCCTTTCCCTCCCCCCCCCCAATAAAAACAACTCATATCACATATTTCAGGGATCCCACCTGTGAGACCTTTCAGTTCCATGTAAGGACACTGGAGCTTTGTGAGAAAATTTGAAGAGTTCCATGGTGCCCTTTCTACCGATTAAACAAAAGAGACTTTAGTTGGGAATAAGTTTTTATGTGGCTTGCTTTACTGAAACTTCTACAATTAATTGTAGTGAATGTGCAAGAAATACAACATATACAGGCAGCCCAAGCAGTAATATAAGATCACAGGCATCCTTAATCAATCAATGGTAATAATAACCCAATACATTAGGGACTTCCAGTTTGCTTGAAATCTGGTGAAATCTCAAGACAGAAGGCTAAAAACTTAAGTGATATAGGTGGTCCCATGTGGTTTCAACCATTTTTAAAAGCAATTTTTTACTATATTTTAAATTCATTTTTATTTGATTTTGTGAATGCCCATCTTGGAGTGATCTAGGGACATCATGAGCATCCAAGCATCTATAGATGCTGCATTGCCAGATTCTGCTGTCAAATGTTGCTCAGTCTGGAAGAAAGGGGTCATGCAGTGGACACCTTGGTTTTCTCACTTCCATAACAGATTCCTGCAACAATGTACAGGAATTGAGTCTTGCTGCTCTATTTCTGATCCTTACTGCTTTCCTATCCAAGGCTCTGGATCAGAGTTTCTCAACCTTGGCAACTTTAAGTTGTGTGGACTTCAACTCCCAGAATTCCCCAGCCAGCCGGGCTGGCTGGGGAATTCTGAGAGTTGAAGTCCACACATCTTAAAGTTGCCTCACTCACTATCAACTTCTCTAAATCAAAGGTAATACCATTTGCCAAAAGATGGTGCTCGCAGAGATGGTTCATGGGTAACACAGAAATTGAACAAGTTAAAACCTTCAAATATCTTGGCATTACATTTAGTTATAATCTTTCTTGGGTTACTCATCGCAACAAGACAGTTCATTTGGCCAATTGTTCAGCTGCTCAGATTAAACAATTTTATTTCACAAAAGGAAATCAATTTGTACCTGCAGCAATTAGAATATTTAAAGCCAAACCTCTCTCTCAAATACTATATGGTATTCCCATTTGGTTGGGAGCTTTTAATCACAAAGTAGAGGGTATTCAGGCAACCTTCTTGAGGCAGCTTTTAGGGGCTCCTAACTGTGTCTCCTATTTTACAATTTGTTTAGAAACTGGTCAAAGTTTAATTGAAACTAAAGCTTGGTTAATGACAATTAAATATTGGCTTAGAATTTTATTTAGAGCTGCTCCTAGTAGTTTGCTATCATATCTTAAAAAAGATAAATATATTTCACTTTGGACTCAACATATTATGTCCAAGCTTAGGCAAGTTGGGATTGCAATTGATGATTTATATTTATCGGATGAAATCTACGTATTCAGAACTATTAAACAGAGATTTATGGATTTAGAATACCACAAATTTAGACCTGCCCAACCTCGTATTTGTTCGCCTGCTATGTTAGGTATAGAAAATCATTTGGGTAAGATGGCACATTATTTGCATGATCTTGTGGTTCCATCTCAGCGTAGGGCCTTCTTTCTGGCTTGAGTTAATTCCTTTCCTTCCGAGGTACTTTTTGGAAGGTATAAACATATCCCTAGCCATGAGAGGCTCTGTTCTTGTGGTAGTCCAGATACAATTTACTACATAATCTTTGACTGCCACTTATTTGAGTCCCTTCGGTATGAATTACTTTTAAAACCTTTTCAGGGTAAATATCCGTTAAATGCTGTAAATACTGTATCATCTTGCCAATATCTACTGAGTGATGTTGTATTTGAAACCACCAGAATAGTAGCTAAATTCTTAGATGAAGTACTTAAAAGAAAATGTAAACAAATCTCCCAATGAATATGGCTTTTTCTCTGGCTACTCTCATGACATGTCATGTTTTTTGTATTTTGTTCCTTTTGTTCTTTTAATGCCAATAAAGGTTTTGATTGATTGATCTTAAAGTTGCCAAGGTTGAGAAACACTGCTCTAGCTAAATCCCACGTGTTCTTCTTTTACTTACACTCCTTCATTTCCAAAACACTACATTCCACATTTGCCCGAGCAGTTACTATATACTCAATCCTACAACAGACAGGAAATACCAAACCAAGAGCATACTTCAGTGCCACGGTTATACCATTGATGATCAATGGCTGTGAAAGGAGGAACTTTAAAAAATTGGAATCCTTGACTAATGTGATGGAGAGCTCGTTGGGATTATCAGGAGTCAACTCAGCATTGTCTCATAAGTATAACAGGGGGTCTTTCTAGTAAACGCATCTCTACTGTGCTTGTCACCTCGGTCACCTGATTTCCTCTTCCTCCTCCTTCTTGACTTTGGGGGATTAACAACCTCCATTACGCTTTGGGCACACCTGTAAGCAGGAGGGCTGCACCATGCAGCTCTCGTCCATTACATCTCGCTTGCATGCAGATCTACAATGAATCTACTCGTATCCAGATCTACTGAATAAATGTAAGCTATCTCTATTTTTCTTCATCTAGCTAATGTGTGAAGACTGAATTTATTTCTGAACGTAATTAAGCTTAAAGTGCAAGTCCCTGCTGGTCATGCTTCTACTCTGCAAGATTGTTGTTAGCTGCTTGGAGTTCTTTTATTAACCTTCAAGACTCCATCAGAGCTGAGTACTAAAGACCTCACTCAGAGACTGAACCCAAAATGCAGAAATTTCTCATAGAACCAACGTTAAAGATGTCATCGAGGTAGCACAGAAACAGAAATACAAATGGGCAGGGTATGTTGTATGCCTGCATAGCACAGATGGGCCTGAAAGATGACATACTGGTGGCCTTATAACCTTGTATGCCCACAAGGTTGATCACCTGTGAATTGGAGAGAGAAAATATGGGGAAACCGTGATCCCAGTTAGAGCACTACAGCACTGGAGCTTATGCAATACAAACCCCTGTTGGTATCTACCTGAATGAATTTGACCATTGAAGCGTGTACCTGGCAAAGTGAAAGTGTTTCTCTGCTCTGATAAGGCTTAGCTTATATCCAATTGCTTCTACATTTGAGTACAAAGACAAACTATAACCTCTGTGATCCTGTCTGTTTAATCAGATCTTGGAACCTGCATCTGAGCATCTCCGTTTGCAAAATGCCTTCTGCTCCAAGAACTGTCGCAATTGGCTTAATAGCCAAACCTGGGCAAAGGCCCCCATGGCCACAGCTACCACCTGCTTTTTCCAGGAGCAGCTCCAGATTTCAGGCCAGGGCTTTCTGAGGGAGCACAACCCCATCCAGAGCTAAACTTTTTACTGGGAACTTTTTACTCCCATCTTGACTCTATTTTATATTTATAGTTTGTATTTATATTTATTTTGATATTTTATGTATTGTGGTTTTATTGTATTTTAATTTTTTAGTTTTAATTTTTTAGAAAGAGTCCCTCTTTCGGGGGGAGATGGGCAGTGGCAAAATTTGATAGATAGATAGATAGATAGATAGATGATAGATAGATAGATAGATAGATAGATAGATAGATAGAGTTGGTATTCTCCCAAAATTATTTGATTTCTGAACTCACAGGCACTTTGTCTTTCTACAGTTGAGTATCTTAGCTAGTGCAAATTTAAGATCTATGAATAAATATTATATTAAGTTCAATTTCATAAATACTTTGTAGTCAGATGTACCTGGAGGTAAAAGCAAGGTAACCAGTATAGCCAGATTCTGCAGAAAAATATTTTATAGTTTATTGTTGTTGTAATGTTCAAACTACCGTACAATTGTGCTCATTTCACATGCTAGCAAGGTTATGCTCAAAATCCTACAAGCTAGGCTTCAGCAGTATGTGAACCGAGAACTACCAGAAGTGCAAGCTGGGTTTCGAAGAGGCAGAGGAACTAGAGATCACATTGCCAACATTTGCTGGATCATGGAAAAAGCAAGAGAGTTCCAGAAAAACATCTACTTCTGCTTCATTGACTACGCTAAAGCCTTTGATTGTGTGGATCACAACAAACTGTGGCAAAGTCTTAAAGAGATGGGAGTACCAGACCACCTTACCTGTCTCCTGAGAAACCTGTATGCGGGTCAAGAAGCAACAGTTAGAACCGGACATGGAACAACCGACTGGTTCAAAATTGGGAAAGGAGTACGACAAGGCTGTATATTATCACCCTGCTTATTTAACTTATATGCAGAGTACATCATGAGAAATGCCGGGCTGGATGAATCACAAGCCGGAGTTAAGATTGCCGGGAGAAATATCAATAGGCTGACCATATTTCCTTGAGGCAAAAACGGGACATTGGGATGGCAAAAATGGGACAGGGTCTTATGTAATATTCCCCCCGCCCCACGCGATTGGCTCCCGCCTGCAAACCCCGCCCCTTGGTCCACGTGATTGGCTCCCACCTGCAAATCCCGCCCCCCGTTCCGCCTGATTGGCTCCCAATCGCAAACCCCGCCCCCAGCCTGTGCAATTGGCTCCCGCCTGCAAACCCCGCCCCCCATTCCACACGATTGGCTCCCGCCTGCAAACCCCACCCCCTGGTCCACACGATTGGCTCCCGCCTAGCCAATCACCCTCCTCTCTACCTCTCCGCCCTCCTTTGCTGCGTGCTGACAGGCAGGAGGGCTTCCTCTTCCGGGCTGCCTCCAATCGGCAGCTCCGGCTTGGATCCTCCTTCCGCGCCATTCCCGCCGGGTTTAAAAAATGGGACAAAATTGAGATTTTTATCAAAACGACGGGACGGTTGAAAAATGCTAAAAAAAGCGACTGTCCCGTTCAAAATGGGACATATGGTCAGCCTACTTTGTGCCTAAGGCAGGACTAGAACTGACGGCCTCACGATTTCTAGCCCGTTGCTTTAACCACTACACCAAACTGGCTCTCAATATCCCACGCACTGTATAACTAATCTATAGTTATATCTATATCTTTATAGAGAAAGGGACACCACTAGCTAAAACAGGATAAGCCAACCAGGGTTTATGGCCTTCTGTAAATCGCAGGCCCTTTTTTCAAGCCCCACCAAGGTCCCATGGCCAAAATTGCACAGCAAACGAAAGAAATTCAGGGGCACATTTGTGCAGGTGTGTGCTTGTTTTCAATGCCCTTCCTCAAAGTGGAATAGGTGCATTAAGAGACCTTATATCCCCTGGAAACTGGAAAAAAAATAGAATTAAAACCATAGCAGCAAAGAGATTGTCTAGCTTTGCGAGAAGGAATTAATGAAAAAGAGGGATGTTTATTTCCCACTCTAGGGTTAAAATAGTTTTTTCCCCCTCCCTTATTAGGACAACAGGAATATGGAACGATTGCTAGAGACAAGCGGGAAGTTTGCTCAGCTTTTGTTTTGTTTTGTGAGGCTGGCACACTTCCTACCCAGATCATTCGACGGGGCACTAGCGTTTCTCCTAATCTTTTGCACTTGGTGTCCCACCAAAGATTGCAACTGAAGGATTGCACTGACCCTCAAACGGTGCGCTGGGAGGGACACACTCCAAAAGGAGGGGATGGGGCCTTGTGGAAAGCTCAGATTGCTTTGATGTACATTTAATGGGTGCCATAGATAATATTACTGCCCAGTCCTGAAGATAATGATTTTCCCCTTCCGTCATGTTGAAAAGGATAATTGGCTAACCCTTTCTGGAGGTCTTTGCAGGGGACCACCAAGGAGGTTGCATGTTAGAAACCATGGATCAGTTGCTCTTTGGATTTAAAGGCAAAAAGATACTTCTAAGAGCAGGTTTAGAAGCTTCCTTGTACCTCGTGATCCAAAGAGCTGCACAGCCATAGTGTACTGCTCTCATATCCTTCCTTCCTCCCTCCCTCCTTTCCTCCCTTCCTTCTTTCCCCTCTTCCTCCTTCCCTTCTCCCTCTTCTTCCTTCCTTCCTTCTCTCCCCTTCTTCCTTCCTTCCTCCCGTTTCCTCCCCCTTCCTTCCTTCTGTCCTTCCTTCTCCTCTTCCTCCTTCCCTCCTCCCCCTCTTCTTCCTTCCTTCTCTCCCTTTCCTTCCTTCCTTCCTTCCTTCCCTCCTTCCCCCTTCCTTCCTCCCTCCCTCCCTCCCTGTATCTACAGCACACTGTTCCTGATCTATAGCGGCTTCCCAAGCTTCCCTCCTTGGGAGTTAAAGCCAATTCTTTCTCCTCGCCTGACATTTCTGCAAGGGATTAAAGACAGGGAAGCAGAAGGCAGCCCGAGCAGCAGTGAGAATAAGTGGGGGATAAAAGCGACGTTTGTACTCCCGCAGTTAATCTCGGCTCCTATACAACTTCCCCAGTCACGTGGTCGGATGCAAAACCCGGACGGCACCGGCATGAAAAGCCCCGCTTGGATAGGCTGACCATATTTCTTTGAGGTAAAAAACGACCCTGGAGAAAGTGGGCGCGCATTCACGCGCGCTTCGCCACAGGAACTTTCAATAATGGGACAAAATGGGTATTTTTATTAAAATGACGGGAAGCTCCAGAATTGTTTAAAAAATGGGACTGTCCCGTTCAAAACGGGACGTATGGTCAGCCTTGTGTGTGTGTGCGTGTGCGTGTGTGCGTGTGCGTGTGTGCGCACGATTACGCTGAGCAAGTAATCTGCGCGCGCGCGCGCACACACACACACACACACACACGCACCCTCTTCCCACAACCTTCCCGTGCCTGCTTTCCCTGGCCTCACCACTGCTGGGCAGACAATCTCAGGATCAGGTAAGGAGGCAGGAACCTGGACTGTGGTGCTGCTTCTGCTGCTAGGATCGCACGTGGCAACTGGGCTTCCAGTTGCCGCGCTGATAGGGCCTCTTCCGGGCTGCCTCCAATGGCATGTCTGGCTCCAGTCCTCCTTTCTGTCTTCCTGTCCTCCTTCCCTCCGGGTTTAAAAAAGGGACAAAATTGAGATTTTGATCAAAACGACGGGACGGTTGAAAAATGCTAAAATAACGGGACTGTCCCGTTCAAAACGGGACGTATGGTCACCCTAAATATCAACAACCTCAGATATGCAGACGATACCACCCTAATGGCAGAAAGTGAAGAGGAACTAAAGAGCCTCTTGACGAGGGTGAAAGAGGAGAGTGCAAAAGCTGGCTTGAAACTCAACATTAAAAAAACTCAGATCATGGCATCTGGTCCCATCACCTCCTGGCAAATAGAAGGGGAAGAAATGGAAGCAGTGACAGATGTTATTTTCTTGGGCTCCAAGGTCACCGCAGACGGTGACTGCAGCCATGAAATTAAAAGACGCTTGCTCCTTGGAAGGAAAGCTATGGCAAACCTAGACAGCATATTAAAAAGCAGAGACATCACCTTGCCGACAAAGGTCCATATAGTTAAAGCTATGGTTTTTCCAGTAGTAATGTATGGCTGTGAGAGTTGGACCATAAGGAAGGCTGAGCGCCGAAGAATTGATGCTTTCGAACTGTGGTGTTGGAGAAGACTCTTGAGAGTCCCTTGGACTGCAAGGAGGTCAAATCAGTCAATCCTAAAGGAAATCAACCCTGACTGCTCATTGGAAGGACAGATACTGAAGCTGAAGTTCAAATACTTTGGCCACCTAATGCGAAGAGAGGACTCACTGGAAAAGACCCTGATGCTGGGAAAGACTGAAGGCAAAAGGAGAAGGGGATGACAGAGGATGAGATGGTTAGATAGCATCACCGATGTGATGAACATGAATTTGAGTAAACTCCGGGAGACAGTGGAGGACAGGAAGGCCTGGCGTGCTATGGTCCATGAGGTCACGAAGAGTCGGACACGACTAAATGACTGAACAACAACAAAAAATTTTATATTTTTAACTTATTGTTGTGAACCACCCAGAGTCCCCAGGTATGGAGGAGATGGGCGGTGATACAAATTTAAATAATAAATAAATAGTACTGAATGAAATGAAGTCGATTCCCAACCATACCACCACTCTACAGGTAGTCCTCGTTTAATGACCACAATTGAGACCAGAATTTCAGTTGCTAAGCGAAACAGTCATTAAGCGAATCCAACCCAATTTTACGACCTTTTTTGCGGTGGTCATTAAGTGAATCACCGCGGCCATTAAGCAAACCATGTTTCCCCATTGATTTTGCTTGCCAGAAGCCGGCCAGGATGGTCAAAAATGGCGATCATGTGATTACAGGATGCCGCAACGGTCATAAATGTAAACCAGTTGCCAAGCGCCCAAATCGTGATCATGTGACCGTGGGGATGCTGCAACAGTTGTAAGTGTGAGAAGCGGTCATAAGTTGGGTTTTTTGGCACCGTTGTAAGTCTGAACCATCACTAATGGTCATGAGTGAGGACTACCTGTACCTGCTTTTCAGCCCTTGTGGCCTCAGGCCTGACTTTGCCTTGATAACGCTTCTATTAACGTCAGAGCCTAATATGACACCAGCCCTGAAGGGATACAAATCCTAAACTTTGCTTCTAGTTTACTTAGATCTGGTCATTCAAAAGAAGTCAAAACTTACAAAGTAAGCTTGACCCACAAGCAATGAAGATGTGATATTTTGCAGCCATTCAGTTAGAATCTTTCCAATCATAAGAAAAGGCTATCAAGTGTGGACCCAGAGTGTGGAAAGACATTAAAACTATAATAGCTGGAATTACTATTGGCAACTTATTGGCCAAAATAACTCAATGAAAACCTCCAGGTTTAGAAACAATATGCCCCATACTGGAAATGCGCATCCTATTGCCCTTGTACCTCTCTTTGGCCTCCAAAGAAACATCTGGTTGCCCTTGTTGGAAATTGGATGTTTTGCTGGAGGGACTTTCACCAGATTCCATTACAAGACTCATGTTCTCGTCAATTAAACTGCAGAAGGAAATCAGAAAGGCAAGCAACGGTTTCTGAACAAAAAACCCATGAATGGAATCTGTAATCCAGAATGATTCTCCCTAGGAATGAGGAAGGAACCCGCATTTAATCTTTGCAGCAGAGACTGCATTCAGAACAGCTCCTGCCACTTAATCCATAATACCCAAAGCTCAGACTCTCTCTGAATGTGAGCAGATCATATAATTAAGCAGGATCATTTCGTGCCTTGCTATGAAATGCCATACATGTGTAGCACATTACATAAAAGCTAACAAAAGATGCTTTCATTCTATTATGAATGGAAAGAGACCAAAGACAAGTAAGAAAATAATTTGCCATTTTATTTCTAGGCTCTTGTTCCTAATTAGGGGTGGGGGGAATAATTCAGTGGGAGAACACCTGTTTTTTCAGCAGAAGATCCCTGATTCTATCCTAGCCATCTCTGATTAAATAGATTAGGTAGCAGGTGTGAGTAAAAAGATCAGGTAGCATAAGAGAGCTATTGTCACACAGAGGATAGGAAATCTCATTGGTGACTTGGCAACTTTGAGATGTGTGGACTTCAATTCCCACAATTCCCCAGCCAGCATGACCATTGCTGAGAATTCTGAGAACTGAAGTCCACGTATAGGGCAACTTCAGATGTTAAGGGGGAACCGGATCCCCATTGAGATTTGGAGTCCACCGCATGGTTTCTTTGCAGGAAGTTTCTCAGCATCTCTGTTAAGGATCTGTGCCATCAAAACTCGGAGAACAGCTACTAGTCAGAATTGAAGATCATTCAGTGGCCTGTTAGAACCAGTGAATGGAGCAGAGCTTAACATTGTATAAACTTGTGGGCAGAAAAAGGAATATTGTTTAAAAACACAGCCTGTGAGCACGTTAGAGAGATTCAGGTTCTTATTCTTACACTTTTAGCCCACCCAAGCATAAAGAAACACACGCTTAGACATTGCAAGTACAAAAAGTAAGTACAAAAGAGTTCTTACATTTATTTTGTCCAGGTACAGCCATTTCAGTAGAAAATTGGTTTCAGTTCTTCTTTCTGTTCTCTAAACTGCATACCTCTGGCCCTATTTGCTGCCAGAGGCTGCGTGGAGAAAGGGGCTTGGGGCCTAGGCATGGCCTCTCCATGGAGGAGCTAAGGCACATGCGTCCTACCCCATCGGTGGAAGAATAGAGAGAGAGAAGGAAGTGGGAGGGGCAACAAGCAGCTTCCTCTAGTAGCACAGAGTGCCTCCTAGAGCAATCACCCATATGCTAATGAGGCATGCTTGATTTGCTGGATTCCAACAAGAATAAGTAGCCATGGCCTGGAGGAGCCAAGTCAAGAGGAACTTCATCAATCCATCCTCATGCTTTCAGGAAAACAGTCTCTGCATTCACAATAACACTAAGCAATGTTTTGTTTAGCCATGGTTCGTTGCATAAAGAGAAGAGAATTCCATAAAGAGAAGAGAATTCCATCTTGCGGGGTCCAGGAGGTGTGCCTTCTCTGCGATAGCGCCTGCCTTATGGAATATCTTGCCCCCGGAGGTGAGACTGGCCCCCTCCCTCCTGGCCTTTCGGAAGTCCCTTAAGACCTGGCTCTGCCACCTGGCCTGGGATGATGGAGGTGGTAGTGCCTCCTGGGGTTGGCTGGCCCCGTAGCTCCATGATCTATCTGCGGGTCCTAATCCATCTTGGATTTTATTTTATTTATTCTCTGCTTGTGTTTTTAGATATTTTTGTATAGGTTTTTAAATTGTATTTGTTGTAACCCACCCAGAGTCCCTTGCATGGGAGATGGGCGGGGAATAAATTTGAAAAATAAATAAATAAATAAATAAACCACAACCATAGTGGCTGGATTCACACATCACTTGCCAATGATTTATTGTGGCTTGTTTTAACACCATGCTAGGCCAACAAGTCACATTATAATTTAATACAAAAGCCAGCCACAGAACAGATTATGCTAAATATGAGGGCTTGCTTAATTGATGAAAGAAATGGCTTACCTTAATGTAGACTTTTGAATGATTTAATTCCTAACAGGAGTACACGCACTCCTGATTATTTTTGACAATTTTTACAAAGCACCCAGTTGACAGAGAGATTCAATGAACTCTCCTAAATCTATTTTTAAACCTGAATCATTGTAAGCACTGCTCAGCTGGCCAAGGAAAGATCTAATCTTTGCTGGACCAAGTTCAAGGTAACATTAAAGTTGTTTTGAATCTCAGTAATGATATGCATTCATACAGCATTAATTGTTCAAGTACATATTAAACCTATATCTCAGCCTTCCTCCAAGGAGGTGAGAATAGCATTTTGTTGTTTATTCATTCAGTCGCTTCCGACTCTTCGTGACTTCATGGACCAGCCCACGCCAGAGCTTCCTGTCGGCCGTCGCCATCCCCAGCTCCACCAAGGTCGAGTCAATCACCTCCAGAATACCATCCATCCATCTTGCCCTTGGTCGGCCCCTCTTCCTTTTGCCTTCCACTTTCCCTAGCATCAGCTTCTTCTCCAGGGTATCCTGTCTTCTCATTATGTGGCCAAAGTACTTCAGTTTTGCCTTTAATATCATTCCCTCAAGTGAGCAGTCTGGCTTTATTTTCTGGAGTATGGACTGGTTTGATCTTCTTGCAGTCCAAGGCACTCTCAGAATTTTCCTCCAACACCCCACTTCAAAAGCATCTATCTCCCTTCACTCAGCCTTCCTTATGGTCCAGCTCTCGCAGCCATAGGTTACTACAGGGAATACCATTGCTTTAACTATGCGGACCTTTGTTGTCAGTGTGATGTCTCTGCTCTTAACTATTTTATCGAGATTTGGAGAATAGCACACCTTGATGGATATCACTCAATTCCCATTTCCCCTACACATCTTAAGAGGCAGATAAACCGAGTGATGGGGCCCAGGCAAGGGAATCTCTGAGCTATCTGCCTGAGTTTGATTTGAAGCTGGATCATTTGAACAGATCTCAAAGTTCAAAGAGTATCATGGCCACTGTAGTATAGGGGCGCGGTGGCTCAGCGGGTTAAACCACTGAGCCGTTAGACTGCCGACCATAAGGTTGGCAGTTCGAAACCGCGTGACGAGGTGAGCTCTCGTCACTTGCCCTAGCTCTCTGCCAACCCAGCGATTCGAAAGCTAATATAGCAAGTAGATTAATGGGTACCACTCACGTGGGGCAATTTGCGGGCGTCCAGCGGAGAGTCGTCCTCGATTCCAAAAAGACCTGGAAGAGCGGTGATGTCGGCGGAGGACGACGGAGGACGACGGATCCGGAGACACCAACTTCCTGGACGTCAGCAGCCGGCGCGGAGCGAGGCATTCTGGGACTTGCAGTCCAATGCCTTCAGCGGAAGAGCCGGTTCCCTCCCTCTCTCCCTGTCGCGCGGGTATAATATATGATGTATAATTTGATGTATAAATTAATGTATACGGATGTTGTAAGCCGCCTAGAGCCCTCCAGTAGGGAGGGGATAGGCGGGGTATAAATAAGATTAAAAAAAAAAAAAAAAAAAATTTCCATTAAACCGATAAGTATTATTTTCATCTAGAAAATAGGAAGGCCAAGGCTGAGAAGAAGAATCGTCTGCATAAGGCCACCTAGATGGATGTAGTAGGTCCCGAAATGGGCCATAATCAGAACAAATATAAAGTCCATAGTATCTCCTTGGCCCATACTAATAACAACCTTCAGTTAATAATCCTTACTTTGACCTGTGGAGTGCCTTTGCTAATATTATCTGGGCAGAACATCTGCAACCCTATGCTACTATTTAAAATGTGTGCATGAACAAACATGTGCCAGTTGCAAGCACTCAATAGACATGATTGAGCAAGCAGTGGATAAGTGTAGGTGTTCCAGAACTTACATCAAGAGTGCTACATAGGCAGTTGGACTCAGTGCTAAGGATTTCCACATTGGAACACATCTGAGGACAGACCAACATGCTGTATTTTGAAATAAAGTTCATTTTACATTTGTAGATTTAGAGATAAATAAAGTGAATAGACTCTATGTATTGTCGAAGGCTTTCACGGCCGGAATTCAATGGCTGTTGTGGGTCTTCCGGGCTGTGTGGCCGTGTTCTGGAAGTTGTGGTTCCTAACGTTTCGCCAGCATCTGTGGCCAGCATCTTCAGAGGGCAGGAGCACAGATAGAAGCAAAATCTCTGTGCCCAGGTAGAGTGGGAATGTTCTATTTATAGAGCTAAATTATAGGAGATTAGGTGGGGTTTTTTGTTGTGTTGAAATGTTAACGAGTGGCTGATGAGCGTGATTAGCATGTTCATTGTGAGAAGTATTCCCATGTCCTGGTGGTTGGACTGAGTTCGTTGACCTTTTGCAGGCTGTGTTTTTCAGGACTGGTAGCCAGGTTTTGCTAATTTTTAAACTTTCTTCTTTTTTATTGTAACTGTGCTGGTGTTTGTGAATTTCAATGGCTTCTCTGTATAATCTGGTGTAGTGGCTTTTGGTGTTGTCCAGTATTTCTGTGTTTTCAAATAGGATTTTGTGTCCCGTTTGCTTGAGAGCATGTTCAGCTACTGAAGATTTTTCTGGTTGCTGTAGTCTGCAGTGTCTTTCATGTTCTTTTATCCTGGTGTGAATGCTACGTTTTGTGGTTCCGATGTATACTTGTCCACAGCTGCATGATATGCGGTATACTCCTGCAGCGGTGCGGGGATCCCTTTTGTCTTTTGCTGATTTTAGCATTTGTTGTATTTTTCTGGTGGGTCTGAAGACTGTTTGAAAGTTGTGTTTTTCCATCAGTTTTCCCATGCGGTCAGTGACTCCTTTGATGTAGGGCAGGAATACTTTGTTTGTGGGGGGCTGTTTTTCTTCAGTTGGATGTTGTTTTCTTGGTTTGATGGCTCTTTTTATTTCATTCTTGGAATAGCCATTTGCCTGTAGGACCCAATTCAGATGGTTAAGTTCATTGTTGAGAAATTGGGTTTCACAGTTTCGATTAGCACGATCCACCAAGGTTTTGATCATGCCTCTCTTTTGTCATGGGTGGTGATTGGAATTTTTGTGTAGATATCGGTCCGTATGGGTGGGTTTTCTGTATACTTTGTGTCCTAGTTTGAGGTCCGGATTGCGTATGACCAGCGTATCTAAAAATGGAAGTTTGCCATCAGTTTCTTTTTCCATGGTGAATTGTATATTGGGGTGGATGCCGTTTAGGTGGTCCAGAAATTTCTCCAGTTCTTCTTCAGTATGACTCCAAATTGCGAAGGTGTCATCCACGAACCGGAACCAGACTGTTGGTGTAATGGGTGCCGATTCCAAAGCCTGTTTTTCAAAGTGTTCCATGTAAAAGTTTGCTATGACTGGGCTCAGGGGGCTTCCCATGGCAGGGACCCCCGCACCGCTGCAGGAGTATACCGCATACCATGCAGCTGTGGACAAGTATACATCGGAACCACAAAACGTAGCATTCACACCAGGATAAAAGAACATGAAAGACACTGCAGACTACAGCAACCAGAAAAATCTTCAGTAGCTGAACATGCTCTCAAGCAAACGGGACACAAAATCCTATTTGAAAACACAGAAATACTGGACAACACCAAAAGCCACTACACCAGATTATACAGAGAAGCCATTGAAATTCACAAACACCAGCACAGTTACAATAAAAAAGAAGAAAGTTTAAAAATTAGCAAAACCTGGCTACCAGTCCTGAAAAACACAGCCTGCAAAAGGTCAACGAACTCAGTCCAACCACCAGGACATGGGAATACTTCTCACAATGAACATGCTAATCACGCTCATCAGCCACTCGTTAACATTTCAACACAACAAAAAACCCCACCTAATCTCCTATAATTTAGCTCTATAAATAGAACATTCCCACTCTACCTGGGCACAGAGATTTTGCTTCTATCTGTGCTCCTGCCCTCTGAAGATGCTGGCCACAGATGCTGGCGAAACGTTAGGAACCACAACTTCCAGAACACGGCCACACAGCCCGGAAGACCCACAACAGCCATTGAATAGACTCTAATTATGGAATGTTTTGCATGAATATGGAGTTGAAGGTTGGTTGCTAAATGCAACAAGAGATGCATATGACGCAAGAGAAGAATTGGAAATGGAAGGTTACACTTGCCATTGATTTACTTATATGCAACTGACATCTTATTACCAAGATGTATAAACTTTTATTGAAAATGAATATGGAAGATGATTATGTTAAAGATTGTATGATTAAATGGGCAAAGAATTTTGGATACAATATCATGCTTGATCAATGGAAGAATATGTGGAGCAAAGGTTTGAAATTCACACTGAATTATAATTTGAAAGATAATTTTTATAAGATGATGTATCGTTGGTACTTAAATCCTGATAAATTGTCAAAGATGTATAAGGGAATGTCAAATACATGTTGGGGCCAGATATGTACTTTAATTCAAAGGATTCTTAAGGTCAATATACAGTTGAAGAAAGGAGGTTTTTTTAGGTTTGATGGATAAACACTTTGAAAGAAAATTTGGGATTTTGTTTTTATACATGATAACAGCAGCAAGACTTTTATATGCACAAAGGTGGAAGGACTTACAAATTCCTACAGTGGAAGAATGGATGGTGAAATTAATGGAGCTGGCAGAGATGGCTAAACTGATTGCATTGATTAAAGAAAATAATTTGTCTAACTTTGTTTCTACTTGGAAACCACTTTTGGACTTTTTGCTTGAAACTGAAAAAGATGAAGTTTTGATTTTGGGATTTGATGATTAGGATTGTGTAAGAATATAGAATAATGTATTTTATAGTAAAAAATAGATTAAGAGGTTAAGGTATTGTTATGTTTTTATCTGTACTGAAGATGGTCGGAAGTCACTGTTTTCTATGTCTTTTTATTTCTGCACTTTTAAGTTTGTTCTTTTTTTTTGTTCTTTCTTTCTTCAATCTCTTCCTATTCTTATATGTTTTACTTATATTTTGAAATTTAGTAAAGTTTAATAAAGTTTCTTTAAAAAAAGAGATGCATATGATGGAAGCAAAGGATGCATGGAAATAAATGGAATTTATTTATTTTATTTCTTTTCTATCCCACCTTTATTATTTTTATAAATAACTCAAGGCGGCGAACATACCTAACACTCATTCCTCCTCCTATTTTCCCCACAACAACAACCCTGTGAGGTGAGTTGGGCTGAGAGAGTGTGACTGGCCCAAGGTCATCCAGCTGGCTTTCATGCCTAAGGCGGGACTAGGACTCTCAGTCTCCTGGTTTGCCATTGGCTCCTTCCTAGGGCTGAGAGACAGGGACTGGCCCAAGGTCACCCAGCCGGCTTTCATGCCTAAGGCGGGACTAGAACTCTCAGTCTCCTGGTTTGCCATTGGCTCCTTCCTAGGGCTGAGAGAGAGGGACTGGCCCAAGGTCACCCAGCCGGCTTTCACACCTAAGGCGGGACTAGAACTCTGTCTCCTGGTTTGCCATTGGCTCCTTCCTAGGGCTGAGAGACAGGGACTGGCCCAAGGTCACCCAGCCGGCTTTCATGCCTAAGGCGGGACTAGAACTCTCAGTCTCCTGGTTTCTAGCTGTTGCCTTAACCACTAGACCAAACTAGTTTTTAAGTGTAATATCAATTATTGATGTCATTTTTTCCCAACAAGCAATCACATCACTTCCTCTCAAATTGCCTTTGGAATTTTTTTGTTTTGTTTTGCAAAGCTGTGGAGAAATGTTCACAGACATATGTACAACAATATCCACAGTATAGCCGAAGGATATCACCAGCAAAGTGTGTGTGTGTGTGAAGAGAGGGAAGAGATGCTTTAGCATGGATCCAGGGGAACATGAGGGGATGCCGTTGGTGGAAATCAACGTCCCAGAGAGGTGGTGGGCTCTCCTTCAGTGGACCTGTTTAAGTGGAGGCCGGATAGACACGCTGGGGCTGCTTCCATTGGGATTCCTACTCTGAGCAAGGGTTGGACTTGATGGCCTCTGGGGCCCCTTCCAAGTCTTATGAGTCTAGGCTGACCATATTTCCTTGAGACAAAAACGGGACGTTGGGATGGCAAAAATGGGACGGGGTTAAACTTATGTAATATTCCGTATTCATGAAAGAGTAAGACGATAAAAAATGTTTTAAAGTGTTTTTAAGATCCATTTGCTGGTCCTTAAACAGATTACTGTATATATAAAAATATTTTTGTTTTCATTAAAATGAAAAAGTGTTATTACATGAACATATTGAGCTAACAATTATTCTTCAGTGACAGAACTCATACAAAAAATTAGGTAGATGTAGAGGGGAACTGTATTTGACAGGAGGCAAATGGGGAAAGCACAGCTCACGGGCTTTGTGACATCACGGATCGCACGAAGGAGGGGAGGGGGGAGAGAAGAGGGGCAGGGAAGGGAGGATTCAAAAACTCCACGCCCGGCGAGGCTTCTCTTCCTTCTGCCTTCCCTCCTCCTCCTCCTGCTTTTTTTTCTCTCCCTCTTTCTCTCTCTCCCACAATCACAAACGAAAGACCCTCTCTTGCCGAGCTGGAGAAATAATCAGTTTCACTCGTGAAAAAAGGGGGCGGGATCACATCCCGAACGCATTTTAATAAAACAAACAGAGAGCAGAGAGCGACCAGCTAAGAGCAGAGCAGAGACGGTGGCAAAGATCTCTCTCCCTGTCTCTCTGTCTCCCTCTCTCTCTCTCTTTCCGCCTTCCTTGCCCCTCTCTAGTCTCACCCAACATCAGGCACCTCAATCAAGCACTTTTTAAATGATAATTGCATCTTGGCTGAATCAATCTTGCCATGCCTGACATTTTGCTAATTTTTTTTAAAAAACGGGACAAAATTGACATTTATATTAAAACGACAGGACGGTCAGGAAATGTGAAAAAAACGGTACTGTCCCATTTAAAATGGTACGTATGGTCAGCCTACTTATGAGCCTTTTGCTAACGCTGAATTAGTGTGGTCCTTAGATCAGCAGAAAATATACTGCTGTGAAATTTGCTGATCCATATCCTGCTTTTATTGACTCTGTTTTGACTCACTGCTGAACAGTGCTATCCTGGTTGTGTGTGTTGTGTGCAGTTTGCAATAAGCAAAGTGATTGGTTGATTCCTCTGGCTCTGCTGCCTGCCCTATTCAGCATGTCATTAGCTGGTAGGAAAACCATTCACCAATTCACATTCACATTCACCAATATTGCAAGCACTGCATATTGCAAACATGGAGAAGATCTGGCTCTTTTGTTGTGCTTAGCATCCTTCCCCAACTTCAACGCAGTCATGATTTTCCAAACAACCTCCCCATAGTTATGGGCTAACTGCCTGAACTATTCCTGGATGATTTGGCCCTCTTTTTAACTCCTACATTTCTCCTTTCAGATCTTTCCTAAGCTTTCCCAAGATGTCCTTCCATTTTTCACACATTAGAATTGTTTGAAATTGTGTTTTTAGGATCTCCTTTCCTAGGAATTCCTAGGAACATCCTGAGTTTCTTTTCCCATTAGCTTCTTCTTCCATGGAAACTTAATTACTATTGCCCTGTGTAAGACACTCAGCTTTAGTTTCCCTTAAAATAAAAAACTCCAATATTATATTACATGAATACTTTCTTTCACTTTTCTTGCTACTTACACCTTCTCAATTAAGTCTTCCCTGTTTTGAGTATCAAGATAAGGATCCTCTTGCACCTCTTCCTTTCCCTGAAGGAGACAATGGTCAGTAATACAAGGTAGGAATTTCCCAGAAGGACCAAGGCTAATTAAAATTCCCCCCGACTATTATTTCATGCATCTTTCAAATTCTCCCATTTTGTTTGGAAATTCATCCACATCTTCTTCCTAAGTGGGTGGGCAATAATAGAAACCAACAGCTGTCCTGCTTTTATTTGTCCTTCCTCCACTTATTTTAACAATGTTTTCTCTACAGAATCACCAAGTTCATTCACTTAGATTTCTGAGCAGATAGAGCTAATTTTAACCCGCAGTGCAGCTTCTCCTTTTTATTGCTTCCATCACCCTTAAACAAATGATGCCCTTCAATTGCTAAATTCCAGCCATAGGACAAACTCTACTATATCTATAACCCTGGTAAGATGGAGTGGCTGTGGATTGATGGCCCCCCTGGATCCGGGAAGTTGTCATCTTTGGTTCTGGGGGGGGGGTTGCACTACCCCACTCGGATCCTGTGCGGAATCTGGGGGTCCTCCTGGACTTGCGACTCCTGCTCGAAGAGCAGGTGGCAGTCGTGGCCAGGAGGGCCTTTGCACAGCTGCGAGTTGTGCGCCAGTTACGCCCTTTCCTGGATCGGGAGGCCCTCCGGTCACTCACGCCCTTGTCATCTCCCGTAAAGACTATTGTAATGCGCTCTACATGGGGCTACCCTTGAAGAGTATCCGGAAGCTTCAGCTGGTTCAGAATGCAGCGGCGCGAGCAGTTATGAGTGCCAGAAGATCGGCACATGTAACACCTCTGCTACGCAAGCTGCATTGGGTGCCAGTTTGCTTCCGGGTCCAATTCAAGGTGTTGGTGATTACCTTTAAAGCCCTACATGGCATAGGACCAGGGTACCTGAGGGACCGTCTCGTCCCGATAACGTCGACCCGCCCCACCCATACATGCAGAGAGGGCATGCTTCGGACCCCCTCAACAAGAGAATTCCATCTAGCGGGGTCCAGGAGGCGTGCCTTCTCTGCGATAGCGCCCGCCTTGTGGAATATTCTGCCCCCGGAGGTGAGACTGGCCCCCCTCCCTCCTGGCCTTTCGGAAGGCCCTTAAGACCTGGCTCTGCCACCTGGCCTGGGACGACGGAGGTGGTAGTGCCTCCTGGGGTTGGCTGGCCCCACAGCTCCACTATCTATTCTGCGGGTCCAAGCCCATCCTGGATTTTATTTTATTATGTTTTGTTTGTGTTTTTAGATATTTTGTATAGTTTTTAAATTTTTATTTATTGTAACCCGCCCAGAGTCCCTTGCATGGGAGATGGGCGGGGAATAAATTTGAATAACAAATAAATAAATAAATAAATAAATAAATAAATAAATATCTGTTTGTGGACTTCTGAGATACATTTGATGGACCAGTGGGGAAAAAGTGTAGGCCCTTGATCTACTCCAGCACTGGAAATGAAATCATAGAGTTTTTGTCTTCACTTAGGCCTGCCTTGGCATGTACGGCATCCACTTGTTCCTTTATGTAACAAGACATAAAGAAAGTTAATAACCATCATATCTTGTTACTCCATAGCAACTGGTAATCAATTATATACTGACTCAGATTAGTATAGAGCAGCCTTTCTCAGCCTTTTGACCCTGGAGGAACCCTTGAAATATTTTTCACCTCAGGGAACCCCTGCACATTCAGGCTCAAGTATAGACCAGAAGTTACAAAATTATTATATTTGCTTCATGGGTAGGCCTGTATATATGCATGAACAGTGTCCTTAAACTGAAAATAAAGAATGAAACTTACCTCTTTGATGTGAAGTTGCCCAAATTTGAAATAATGTAACCATCTGTATTAATAGCCATTAATAATTTTATTCTCCATTAACGTATCACCTATTAGAACCATCCTAGTCATCAGCACATTGTTTAACATCTCTTTACCTTCTAGATGCATAGCAGGTATACATAACTCTAGAAAATGAGTAAAACTCGCTTGGCTTTATTCACGCATCACGTTGTAGAGGACACACTGCATGTATCTTTATATCTCTAGCCCAAGGTTATATCTGAATTTCAGAGACATATGCATCATCTTTCAGTTAACATGTTGAAATTACAGGACATAATAATTGGATATGAGAATAATGATGAAATCCCTTAATTAGCTAGCAAGCCATACCTGTGAGCAAGACACATGTACACCTTAGGTTGATCAAACATTCTTTAAACTACTCCATAGTTCAAAGCTGAGGAAACCATCTACTTCATTGAATTTCCAAGTAGCAACTTTTAAATGCAATGGGTTGACATGAAAATGACTGAGTTTTCTCACAAGTGTACAGTATATCTGAACAATTGTATATATATATATATATATATATATATATACACACACACACACACACACACACACACACACACACACACTTTTTTTGTGGGTGTGCCTTTGAGTCAGTGTTGACTCCTGCCAACTGCCTGGATTAGTCCCTGCAGTTTTCTTGGCAACATTTTCAGAAGTGGTTTGCCATTGGCTCCTTCCTTGGGCTGAGAGGGAGGGACTGGCCCAAGGTCACCCAGCTGGCTTTGTGCCTAAGGCAGGACTGGAACTCACAATCTCCTAGTTTCTAGACTGGTGCCTTAACCACTACAGTACACCAAACTGGCTCTTTATATTTTTATTTATTTAAAGTGTAAAGTATATTTATATAAAGTAGTATGGTAGGAGGAGAATTTTCTTCCCTACTTTCTCACATTGCTGATGGCTTGGCTTTCTGGCTGCTCTGTTTATTATTCTTCAGTGTAATTGACTGTCATCTAACTTCAAAACCGAAAGAGTATTTATTTCACAAGGGCTGTAACATTTATGAAAGAGTCAGCTGGTTCCCACTTCCAGATCATGTCTTCTTTAGAAGATAGCTGCAAATGACCGACCTTGGCTGATTTCAAAAGCTAAGGAGGATTTTTTAAATGTTTTAAATTCTATTTATATTAAATTTATATGCCGCTCGACTCCCAGCGACTTTGGGCACTTTTCAAATTGTTAAAAACATTTAAAAACAAACAATATAAGACCCACAAAACAAAGGAACAAAGATGGCAGAGAAAACAAACCCAGATGGGAAGAAGGGGAAGGAAGAAAAGGGACGTCAAGGATCAACTGTGGTTAGTATTTGGATGAGGGACTACCTGGGAAGTCCAAGGCTCTAGGATAAATCATAATGGATTGAGTTTGCCAGAAAAGATCCTAACCATACAGGTAGTCCTCACTTAATGACCATTCGTTTAGTGATGGTTCAGACTTATGATGGTGCTGAAAAAACCAACTTACAACTTACAAAAAAGTGCTCACACTTATGACCGTCACAGCATCCCCGCGGTCACGTGATAACGATCTGGGCATTTGGCAACCGGTTCGCATTTAGGAACATCACAGCATCCCATGGTCACATGATCACCATTTTTGACCTTCCCAGCTGGCTTCTGACAAGTAAAATCAATGTGGAACAGCGTGATTTGCTTAACAACCACATGGTTCGCTTAATGACCACCACAAAAAGGTCATTAAATCAGGATGGATTTGCTTAATGACCGCTTCACTTAGCAACCAAAATTATGGTCTTAATTGTGATCGTTATCACGAAGAGTCAGAAACGACTGAACGAATAAACAACAAAAGCGAGGATTACCTGTATTACTGGAGGAGATTGTCATGCAAGAGAATGATACACTTGGTTCATTAGGAAAAATAAGATTAATACATCTCAGTGCATGTAGAATGCTATTCTTTCAGAACTTCATAATTATAGCCAGTCCCACCCATCCTTAGTTGAGGTTTGAATCCCAACCTTTTTCCTTCCCCTAAAAATCTAACTGATGCCAGACACAGAAGATGGCAGGGCTCTTCTGATAGCGATGGTTGTATAGAAGAGAATTCCCAAAGATGCATCTTGCCATGTTAGAAGGATAAAAGCTCCATCTGCTGGAATTCCTTCCTTTCCCCCCTAATCAATGTGTCCTCCGGAGTCCTTGCCAAGGTTAAACTTAGCCTTTTTAACCTCAGCCCCAAGGCTAAAGTACAGACTCCTGTGCTTTTCTCCCTAGTGCGGGGTTTCTCAATCAGGGTTCCATGAGAGGTCACTAGGGGGTCCCTGGGAGATCACGACCCACCCAGCTAATTATTACTATGCCAGGACTGGATTTACATAGACTCCATGGGAATTTTGTACTAAGAGGCAAGATTTTCCTGAAGGGAAGCAAGCATCCATCTTCTTTTGATGTTTGACCACATGCAACTAATCTCAAAAGGCTTCCCCTGCCCTTCTTACAGCAGCACTGAAGCTAAGAGTCATCTAGCTCAAGAGGGAAAAAGGGAACCAAGGAACGCAGCAGAAGTGTTGGGTGGTGAGATGCGTGTGGTGAGGGCTACTTGTACAACTATGAGGTTATCGGGGAGATACATTAATTAGTACATTCTCAACTCTAAATTCTGATCGATTAGGTACACATGTCAGGCTTCACAGCAGGCCTTGGCAGAAAATCACAACTCTCCAGAGCAGGTTTCTCAACCAGGGTTCCAAGGAACCCCAGGGTTCCGCAAGAGGTCACTAGGGGGTCCCTGGGAGATCACAATTTATTTAAAAAGTTATTTCAAATTTGGGCAACTTCACATTAAAGAGGTAAATTTCATTATTTTTATTTTAAGAACACTGTTCATGCATATCTACAGGCCTACCCATGAAACAAATATAATAATTTTGTAACTTCTGGCCTATATTTGAGCCTGAATGTGCAGGGGTTCCCCGAGGCCTGAAAAATATTTCAAGGGTTCCTCCAGCATCAAAAGGTTGAGAAAGGCTGTCCTAGTGTATGAACTCATTTGACATTTGTAGTTGCATTACATCAGATAAAGTTCCCTGTACAGAACAAGTGCAAGTGTTTGGGACAAAGGTGGCAGTTCATTGGAGTTTGTAGGGCCCAGGAGCAAATTTCCTGGAAACCATTTTATTTATTTATTTGAAAAAATTATATAGCAGCCTATATTATATAAAGCAAACCTAGTTGGCTTACAACAAATAGACAAGTAATAAAAAAAAGAAAAAGAAACTATCTATTAATTTTCCCTTGCATTCCTATATAAATTGTTTAGAATTTTTCCACTCCAGTCAAGAAAAAAAAATAATCAAAACTGGATCACCATGATAAAAAAATTATCATAAAGCAGCAGCAATCAGAAGATACGGTAATATTTCCTCCAAGTCTAGCTTGATTACTAGCCATTTCATGGATTCGTCCATGTAGTTTTTGGCAGCAAATCAGAAGTGATTTATCACTGCCTTTTTCTAGAATGTTTTTTCTGCTTCCCAGTCTAGTCTACAGACTGGTATTGCTTGGAGCAAGAGTGATCTCTTACCCAAGTACTGGTTAGACTTGATGCTGTTTAGTTGCTGAGCGAACATGTGGCCAGCCAGATGTTGCCACCTGCTGTACAATCATCAACATACACACACACACAAACTGCACAGAAGGCAAGGCAAAATTTGAAGTCCATTTTAAGTCATGAAAGTTCACTGGGAGACTAAAAGAGTCACGATGCATTCACGCAATACACTGGCCCTTGGTTGACTGTACCACATTTTACTACATTAACTCAACTGTCTCAGTTCACAGAAATCAAATATTAACTCTGAAAGTTCAAGGTACTCTAACCATGCACCTATGCTAGGTGGAGGGAAAGGTTACAAATGAAGCACTGGGGATGAGCACATGCCAACCGTTCGAGGTGGGGTGTTACAGTGTGAGTCTATCCAGAAGCTTGTCAGACTGTACTTGGCATGACAAGTGCTGGTCCTGACAGAGTGGGAATAAGCTGTGGCAGTGATTCAGCTTTGTCTCCCCCAAATTGGGGACTTGGAAACATAAGGAAGTGATTAAGGAGTAGTGGGAACGAGGTGGAAAATTGATAAGGAAGGAAATAAAGACAGTGAAGGAAATGTTTTGTTGGAAGCCATAAATTTTAGACTACAGGTAGTCCTCACTTAATGACCATTCATTTAGTGACAGTTCAGACTTAAGATGGTGCTGAAAAAACCGACTTACAACCGGTGCTCACACTTACGACCATTGCAGCGTCCCCACGGTCACGTGATCACGATTTGGGAGCTTGGCAACCGTTCGCATTTATGACTGTTGCAGCATCCCATGGTCATGTGATCGCCATTTTTGACCTTCCCAGCTGGCTTCTGGCAAGCAAAATCAATGGAACCGAGTGATTCACTTAATGACCACATGGTTCGCTTAACAACCACGGTGATTCGCTTGATGACCACTGCAAAAAAGGTCGTAAAATCGGGTCGGATTCACTTAATGACCACGTGGTTCACTTAACAACCACGGTGATTCGCTTGATGACCACTGCAGAAAAGGTCGTAAAATCGGGTCGGATTCACTTAATGACCACTTAGTTTAGCAACCAAAATTCCGGTCTCAGTTGCGGTTGTTAAGCGAGAACTACCTGTACTGTAGCATTAATGTTATGTTAAATTATGTCCCCAACTTTGGAATCTTTGAGGAGTTATGGTTACATCAGACCTGGAGTGTTGCTAAGAGAATTATTTTGAAAAATTGGAAAAGTAGTCGTATTCCTGATATTAAGGGCTTGATTCAAGAGAAGTGTAACTTCCCTGTTTTTGAAAAGACAATTTTACCTACTAATAAAAAAAATCATACATGTTTCCTTCTGGCACATATTTAATTACATTTTATAATAGAGTGTTATCATTTATTATTCTCTTTAATTTAGATTTACAAACTTTTATGTATTGTTTAATATTTGATGAATACGTGGTATGTACAGATAACTCTGTAGGAATACTCAGCCAAGGTACTGTAATCACTAGGGGTGAGAACAAAACTGAAATTCTGTTTGCTTTCAAATCCAAAACAAATCATTATGTTCTGAAGCTTCTGCTGAACAACGTTGGATTGGCTGTGGTTCAGCAGAAACAAAGCCTGGGACGTTTTGGTTCTTCCAGATTTCAGATGAAACAAAGGTGTGATTGATTTAAAGGTGTGATTGATTTTACAGGGCAAGTCTGGTTTGGAAAACCTCTTTCTCCTCTCTTCAACAGCTCCTGGGATGCCATATCCCACCAGCCTACCCAGCCCTTCTGAGCGCCTTCCCTCCCCTCCCTCTCCCCAGCTGCCACTGCTGATGTCCCAGGGTGGCATCTCCATCAGCCTGCTACTCTGCGTTCCCTACCTCCTCTCAGCTTCTGCCTGTGCCCTTCCTTTTTCCTACTCTTAGCCCCCCTCCCAAACCACTTCTGCCCATAACAACTGTGTTTTGGTCCGTAACTGAAATAAGGCAGTCCTGTTTTGTTCCACCTATGGAGCAAAAAGGAATTGTTCTGTACACAAAGTGTTTTGAACACCTGTAAAATCACAGATGCCCAACAGAAGTCAATGAGATTAACAGAAGATGGAAAAACAGCAGTGAACCCCTTGACAAATGGGATTAGAGAATAACAGAGCCATCTACAAACAGAATATATTCGGGGAGTGATCCCACTAGACCAGTGTTTCTCAACCTTGGCAACTTTTAAGATGTGTGGACATGCTGGCTGGGGAATTCTGGGAGTTGAAGTCCGCACATTTTAAAGTTGCCAAGGTTGAGAAACACTGCGCTAGACAGTGAGGTACAACAAGAGAGCAATTGTCAAGTAGGAAAGCATCAGCCATAGATGACATACCTACTGAACTGTTTAAAGAAGAAGAGCCAGTAAAATGCTAACAAATGGATAGAGGGGAGAACTAACTAGAACTAACTAGAGAACGTAAGAAAGACACTTGCCTTTGCTTTATTTCCTACAGCAAGGCCTTTGATTGCGTAGGTTGTGGAATGTATTAAGGCTAATGGGTGTGCCGAAACTTCTGTTGATTTTGAGAATTCACCTGAGGAACCTTCACAACACGTGACAAGCTATGTAAGAACTTGGAGGTGGTTCAGAAGAAGGGAGGGAGGGACACATGGATGCATATTATTCCCGTTTAACCTACCCAGTAAATAAAGAGGCTGGAGGGGATCCCCCCAAAACCCATGTTGGTCTGCGAGCACATGCTTTGCATACAGAACATGCTACTTTCATTCCCAGGTGTACCTGGTTGGGAATACCCTGACCAGGAGGATACAAGACAAGCAGGCTGGCTGTATCCATTTTGGGGAAGTCAAACATATGATTGATTTTATTTTTTTACAGTGGCCAGACTGCATCAGGGATGAGAGAAGTTCCCATTCCACCCATTGACAGATCAGCAGACTGGAGAAGCCTTGAAACCTTTTTCTATTCTCATCTCTGGAACTTGATAATCCAGTTGAGGACCTGTAAATAGAGGTGTGCAGCTTTTATGGTTTTTCATAGCTATGCCATGCATCACAATCTAAACAGTAGGCTAAAGAAATGCATGAGGCCAGGACTAAATTGGGTTTAATTCAATTTATATTACATTATAATGTATCATTTATATTAGAGTTAATTGACATTCAACTAGAATTAAATTTAATACATTTAACAGGACTGCTTCCCATCAATCACATTAAAAATTACAATGGGGGGGGGCAACTTTTAGGACGACTCTGGGAGAGTGTCTGTAAGGTCCCCCATCGGAACCTTCCACCCCAACACGCGCGCCAGACAATCCACATCGGGATACCAGCTGCAGGAGACAGAGAGAAGGAATGCGGCTAGCCGGAGAGCGATCGTTAACACCTGTCAGTGTCAGACAACCCAATCACCTACGGCCGAGACAAGAGAGGCGCCAAGAAGGAAACTGACAGCACTGGCAATACACATTGAACTAAAGGGGGGAAACACAATAAAAATCGATCGTTTACCAAACCAGGGCATTCAGATCTTCACCGATGTTAGGGCTTGCATGTTTCCTTAATAAAGTTCATTCCGTTTAACTCAGAGTGAGGAGCTTTCATTGGGACATAACACCCGGAACCATCACAGAAAGATCTGAATCAACAACACCAGTCGATTTTTCCCGGAGACAACCCCGTAACTGCGGAAAATTTTCAGTTGAGAATCGACGCTAGAACAACAAAGCAAGCCATGTCAAGCGACAACGCCGAGAAACCCACCACCCCAACCCAGAGTGCAGCAACCTCATCCCGGGGGGCTTCAGCAATCGCAAGGGAAGAAAAACCGGTGACCGTCGTACCTAGAGGGAGCCTAAAGAAACGTGAGTCACAAAGAAACAAAACCTGCAAAATTGAGGAAACCACCCCAGGGGCAAGGGCACCGAAAAACCAGGCGGAGTGGTCTTTCGGAATCGGAGGAGGGCTGGAAGCGAAAGGCGGAAAGCGAACCACGAAACGTGTCACCCAGTCTCAGCGCATGGGGGCCATCGAAGAAAAGATGTCTCGACTGGACCACGACCTGGAGACGGTAAGCCAGCAGTTGGGGTCGATGAAACTAGTAATGGACAGAATTTTGCAAAAACTAGAGGGGCAAACCGAAAAACGGAGAACAGTAAGCCCAGCCATCTCCGAAGGGGAGGAGGAATCCACAGAGGACAGCGAAGGAGGAGGAATCCGAATCAGAAAATTACAACCAGCCGCAACCCACCCCACCCCGCGGTCGATTCAGGACCCACTCCCTCATAAGCAAACCATCTGGGGTAAGCGAATTGAAAATGAGGTTTGATGAGGATCCTAAGAAACTTGCTTGTTTCATGACACACATGAGGGGTTTTATGGGGGAGTTCGAGGACACTTTTCCAACGGAGGACGCTAAAGTTAGGTATGTCTCCAGCTTTTTGGAAGGGGAGGCAGCAGACTGGTTAGTGGTAATGCACGATGCCAGGGCCAGAGAATTGCAAAATTTTGGAACGTTTATGTATGCACTACGCAAACGTTTTGAGGACACTTTGTCAAAAATGTCTGCAAAAGTACAATTGCAAAATCTGAGACAAGGGAACAGAACTGTGGCAGAATATGCCATGGAGTTCAAGAAGATATTAAGTAAATTACCAGATTGGCCAGAAACATTTCAAATTGAATATTTCCAGTATGGCTTGAGACAAGATCTGGTAAAATTGGCGCTGGGGAGGGGAGATCCCGATACCCTAGAAGAGTGGATACAACTAGCAGGGAAAGTGGAAAACACCAAACTGCAAATTCAAACAATTAGACATTTCCACACCCTGCGGAGAAGACCTGGGAATCATATGCCTCCCACACATAGAGACACCAAACAGAGAAATTGGGAAGAGGAGGACGCCAAACAAAAGATGGACTATGTTTCCGTTGCGGAAAAGAAGGACATTGCATAAACAACTGCCTGCAATACACGGCACCCACTAGAAAACCGGCAGAGAATAAGGGAGACAAAGCGGCACTCATGAAACGCAAAGGAGCGGCTGCAGTCATGGAGGAGCGGAGAATTCAACATTTCCAAGAGGATGACAGCGACTCCTCAGACACTGAATTCTCGCCAGCGGGAAACGCCAACTGCCTGCCCTAAAGTGTGCCGGGGGACAGGCATTCAGCAGCGGGCGCACCAACTACCGGGTAAGTAATGATTACCCTACAATGCAGATAAAAGTTATTATCGAGATGGAGGATGGAAGGGAGCAAGCCAGGTTAAGAGCCATGCTAGACTTGGGATGCTCCAGATGTTTGATCCATCCAACAATAGCATCTGGCTTAGGTCTAAAACTATTTACATTAAAAGTACCCATCATTTTTTGTCAACTAGATGGGTCTGGCATGAAAGGGGGCCCTGTAAATCATTACACTGAACCCATCAAAGTAAAAATTGGGACACATGAAGAAATTTTACGCTTCATCGTAGCACCCATCGCTCACCAGCCAATGGTATTTGGACTCAAATGGCTATGGGAGCGAAACCCATTGATTGACTGGGTCTCAGGGGAACTGCAATTTACAGATGGTAATTATAGGGAATTACCAATGAACGAACTGTATATGGAAAATGCAATGGGGGCATTAGATATGGAGGATTGGGAAACGGACACAAACAATGGGGAAGTAGAGATTCCGGAGCATTACGACCCTGTAAAACCAGTATTTGATGAAACGGAATCTGATCAATTACCCCCCCCCCATCACCCCACGGACTGTGCTATTGAAATCATACCAGGGGCTACCTTTCCCAAAACAAAAATTTACTCCATGACCCATAAAGAACTACAAGAGTTAAGGAAGTTCATTGATAAAAACCTAAAACGAGGTTTCATTGAACCATCCACCTCCCCGTTGGCTGCACCCGTGCTCTTCTGTAAAAAGAAGGATGGCTCATTAAGATTGTGTACAGACTACCGTGGGTTAAATGCCATATCCGTCTGTAATCAATATCCTCTACCATTAATGGATGACATGCTAGCACAATTGGAAAAAGGAAAAAATTTTACGAAACTAGATTTGCGCGAAGCATATTTCAAAGTATGCATTCGGGAGGGGGATGAATGGAAAACAGCGTTCAAATGTCAACTGGGTTGCTTTCAATACCGCGTGATGCCGTTCGGGCTTTCGGGCAGGCCTGGAGCGTTCATGGCACTAATTAATGAGGTTCTTCATGATTATTTATATAAAGGAGTCGTTGTATATTTAGACGACATCCTGATCTATAGCAAGAACCTGGAAGAACACGTGGAATTAGTGCGGGAAGTATTAGAACGCCTATTGAAAGCACAGCTGTATGTGAAGCTATCCAAATGTGAATTTCACAAAGAGAAAATTGACTTCCTTGGGTACCGAATATCGAACTAAGGGATCGAGATGGACCCGGCTAAGGTCAAAGATGTCTTGGGGTGGGAACCCCCCAAAACCCGCAGACCACTACAATAATTTCTCGGGTTTGCAAATTTCTACCGCCAATTCATTCCACAATTTGCGCAAATAGCTCTCCCCCTGACTGACTTATTAAAAACAGGAAAACAAGGGGAAGCAGGAGCAATGAAAAAACCAGGAGCAAAAATTAGATGGACTCCGGACTGCCAAAAGGCGTTCCAACAGCTTAAGATACTCTTTACAGAGGGGACAATTTTAAAACACCCTGACCCAGGAAAACCTTTCATTGTGCAGATGCCTCAAACATGGCACTGGGCTCTGTACTGCTACAAAAAGATAACGACAATAAATTGAGACCATGTCCTTATATTTCTCGGAAATTCTCTGAAACAGAGAAAAAATGGCACGTGTGGGAGAAAGAGGCATTCGCTGTCCGCCATGCACTCGCCACCTGGCAACATTTACTAGAAGGGTCCCCCCACCCCTTCATAGTATGGACAGATCACAAAAACTTGGAGGCTTTATGGGAACCTAGGAAATTGAACCCAAAGCAAATACGCTGGGCTGAATTCTTCAGCCGATTCAATTTCACCCTGCAACACATACCCGGAGACAAAAACTTTCTAGCAGATGCACTTTCACGCTTACCTCAACATGATTGCCAAAGAGAGTTAATCACAGACACCGTAATGTCCCCCCAACAACTGAACCTGCCAACTAGGGGAGCAGAGGGGGAAAATAGTCCAGCATTGCACAGTGGGCATGCCGCAATCACTCGCAGTCAAACAAAAAAGAACGCTGACATTGATACTTTAGAAGCCCAGTTAAAAACAGACACTGTATCTGATCCTTGGTGGATCACAAACAAAGACTCCTTACAAGAGCTGAATGGGTTATGGTGGAAAGATAACACTTTGTATGCTCCTGTAAGCCTACGAAAACGTGTGTTAACAAATTGCCACGATAATAAAACTGATGGCCACTTTGGATTTATAAAAAATTTGCACTTGGTGCAAAGACAATTTTGGTGGCCAACTCTTAGAAAGGATGTAAAAGAATATGTAGGGACTTGCCCAACTTGTGCCACAGCCAAAAGATCAACTGGGAAGCCGGTGGGACTATTGCAACCAATCGTAGCCAATCCTACCCAGCCATGGAAGCAAATTGCCATGGATTTCATTGTTGACCTACCAGAGAGTAAAAAACGGACAGCTATTTGGGTGGTGGTAGACTTATTCTCCAAAATGGCTCATTTTATCCCATGCAAAGGAACACCTACAGCAAGTCAATTAGCCAAACTCTTTGTGCAACCCATATATCGGCCACACGGGGTGCCAGAGAGAATAATTAGCGACCGTGGAAGCGTATTTACTTCAAAATTCTGGCGAACCTTTCTGAAATTAATTGGTACCGAACAGGGATTAAGCTCTGCTTTCCATCCGAACACTGACGAATCGACTGAACGATTGAACTCAGTATTGGAGCAATATTTAAGGTGCTACTTATCTCATCAACAAGATGATTGGGTGGACTAATTACCCTTTGCAGAAGTTGCTTATAACAACGCAGTACATCAAAGCACAGGATTCTCACCATTTAAAATTGCCACGAGACAAGAGTTCGTACCAATTCCTGAACTACCCACCGGACCCAACCAGAACGAAATCAAAAAAAAGTCTCAGGACCAGCGGAAGAATGGATCACCAAATTGACAGCCAATTGGCCAATTATGCTCCAGACTTTACAAACGGCCAAAGACTCCTACAAGAAATATGCCGATCGCAAACGAACTCCTGAATGGCAATTACAAGTCGGAGAGAAAGTTTACTTGTCCACAAAACATCTCCGCAAAACTCAACACTCCAAAAAATTGGGTTCCAAATTTGTGGGACCATTCCCAATTGGGAAAGTTATTAATCCGATAGCAGCGCAATTAGAATTACCAAAAATCTTCGGTAGAATACACCCAGTGTTCCACATCAGCTTGTTAAAACCCAACAAGCAATCAGACACCTGGCATCCGGTGCCACCGGAGCCCCCCCTCCCCCCCGTGATAGTAAAGGGAGAAAGACACTTTGAAATTCACAGCATTTTAGACTCCAGACGATATAGAGGACACTTACAATACCTGGTTCGCTGGAACCATCTACCCCCCAGCTTCAATGAGTGGGTAGACCACCATCATGTCTCAGCCCCGAAGCTGATCAACCAGTTCCATCGGAAATGGCCTGACAAACCCAAATAAACTGACCACTCACCAAAGATTGTTACTCTAATTTTCTCCTTTCTTTTTCTCTTTTCCTCCTCCCTCGTTTCTCTCCCACTCCCTTTCTCGTTTCAGGTGCAGCATACCAGGACCCGCTAATCCGACTTCCTTTTGTCATTAACTGTATATATTACTGTTTATATTAGTTTATATTTTATAGCTTAGATTATAGGGTATTTTGGAGGAGCGGCATGTAAGGTCCCCCATCGGAACCTTCTACCCCAACACGCACGCCAGACAATCCACATCGGGATACCAGCTGTAGGAGACAGAGAGAAGGAATGCGGCTAGCCGGAGAGCGATCGTTAACACCTGTCAGTGTCAGACAACCCAATCATCTACGGCCGAGACAAGAGAGGCGCCAAGAAGGAAACTGACAGCACTGGCAATACACATTGAACTAAAGGGGGGAAACACAATAAAAATCGATCGTTTACCAAACCAGGGCATTCAGATCTTCACCGATGTTAGGGCTTGTATGTTTCCTTAATAAAGTTCATTCCATTTAACTCAGAGTGAGGAGCTTTCATTGGGACATAACACCCGGAACCATCACAGTGTCACACTTAAAGACCAGAGGGGGCCTCCTGTGGCTAACCCTGAGAGCACACAGCTCTGTTTGGGATCACAAAACATTACTGGCCTATACGGGCCAGATGAGCTTTTAGTTGATCTAAGCCATACATCATACATACTCAGTGATTGTTTGGCCCATCAGGCTTCTTGATAAATTTTGGTTTCAGATTCCTAAGAATTATATTTAAATCAATATTCAGGAAGCATCAGCCACTGATTGTAGAAAGAGAAAGGGCATTTCTAACTCTCTAGCTCCCACAAATGGATTGTTAATGCACTGTGCCTTTTCTTTCAGAAGCACTTGGGGAGAGCACAAAAAGAATTTTTTTCCCAATACTTTTTATTAAAGATTATACAAATAAAAATACAAACTGCAAGAGATAAAAATATAAACAAAACAAAACAAAATACAAAAAGTGTAGGAAAAAGAAAAAGAAGAAAGAAGAAAAGGAAAAGGAAAAGGAAAAAGGCAACCACCCCCTTCGTCCCCAGCAAGTATAATTAACATTAACAATTTATCACCATCTCTTAAAATACCACAAGCTATCTCTTCATCCCAAATACCACCCCATTTGCCATAAACAGATCTTTAAAGTGTCACTCCATTTTGATCAGCAGAAGTCCATTAAGGGTTATCGGAAATAACAACATAACTATTACACACAATATCTAATAAACCCACTGTAAGTACTTCCCATACATTTATTAATCAAATATACTTAAAATGCAACAAGTGGACTCTCTCCATCTCTTATACATAAACAAAACCTTTAAAACGTCATTGTCCGGTCCTAGTCAGCATCCATTAAGCAATACTAGAAATAACAACCCATCCATTTTAACCTTGATCAAATAAACCGACTTTGTATTCTTTATTCCTGTGGGGGTTCTTTGCTTTCCAAGGACTGCACACACCACAGCGTTGCAAATCTGTACACATGCTTTATTGCAGCACACACCTTCCTCAATAACAGGCTATTACTCTGGGTCAACTCCACCCATCTAGGACTTGCAAGTTGCTGTTGCCACATAAATACGTCTTTAATACTCAGTCCTTTATACTCAGTTCAAACAAAGGTCTCAAAGTCTATAACATAGCATACAACCTTTGCCTTTTTCCAAAGGTTCTTGCACTAATTGGGTTGAGGTGCTGTCTCAATGTGGTTGTTCCTTTTCTAGTTGCTGCCAAGCTCCAGGCCAAGCTCCAAGCTCTAGGCAGGACTCCCACCAGGATATGCTGCTCATCATAACTTGTGATCCTGGCAGTTGAATGACAGTCCTCTTGCCTGCAATCGCTGCCAATCTTCAGATGTCGCCTCTGCTTCCTCATCTGTATGCCGTTTGCTGTCACCTTTCCTCCGACACACACCCCTTTCCACTCTGTCTTAGCATTTGTTTTTTAAAGCTAAGGGTCTGTGTGGTGTGAGGTTTCCTATGGACATCGGCACGTCCTTGAAAATGCTAGGGTGTGGCTTAGTTATCACAGGCAGCTGGAATGCCAGTTTGGATGCTTGTAACATTGTGGGTTAGTGAATGAATGAATGAATGAGGGAAATGGGTTGAGAAGTGTTTCTGCCTCGCTGCAGCTACCTTTCCCAACTTCACTCCCTCTCACTTCCAACAAGCTTTAATCCCCCCAGAAAATATCCTAACATCTGCTTTCTTTTCAGGTTCTCTTTGTCTCTTATCTCAAAGTCATTAATAACTTTAACAAATCTCTTTTGTAAATACACTATAAAAAAAATATCCAAGTCGCTCTTCATATTCTCACTTTCTCCTCTCACAAAATCGACTACTTTAACAAGCCCCCTTTGTAAGTCCCATATAAAAAGATTCTCCACATCGCTCTTCTGGTTTAGTATTTGCATGTCTTTTTTAATTGTTAGAACATCAGCCAGTTTCATTTGTATATCCAATATTTCATCTTTTTGTTTTAAATCTACATTGAAATTGATTTCAGTCATATGTAATGACTGTTCCTCTTCCATGATGCCATCCAGTTTATCTATAATAGAGCTTTCCAAACTGTGTGTCATGACACAAAAGTGTGTCGCCACACACTATCTGGTGTCGCCACACAACCCGGAAGCGCTGATCATCATCATCAGCAGCAGCGCTTCCGGGTTTTCCCGCGGCGACACACCAACGGCGGTTGGTGTGTCGCCGCGGGAAAACTTTGGAAAGCCCTGATCTATACTATCAGGTACCTTTAAAATTATTTTTTGAATCCAGTAATCCTTCTTTTTCATCAGCTCCATTGATGTATTTGTTGCCTTCTAGTGCCTTCTAGTGGCCAACCTTCAAAGTC
The DNA here is from genome assembly GCA_023362775.1 of Charina bottae. Lineage (NCBI taxonomy): Eukaryota > Metazoa > Chordata > Lepidosauria > Squamata > Charinaidae > Charina > Charina bottae. Next base: position 99,050,093 of record JALMGJ010000001.1, on the reverse strand, counting down.
ATCTTATCAGTTATTTTTACTTCCGAATGTAAACATGAAGTTTCCCACAGGAAGGATTCAATTAATTTCAAAATCATTAATTCGAGTCCATCTGAGCCCTTAGTCCATTTAAAACACTTTCTAAAATCAACACACCACACACCCTTTTGCTAAATATTCCGAAAATGGTGTTTAAAACTTCTTTCATTAAAACATTTTAAGAGAAGGAAACTGTCAGTGAATACAGTAGAAACTTGCTGATCCAAAGGATCTTAATATTTCCAAAGCAGTAAAATATTTCCAAAACAATCTTAATATTTCCAAAGCAATAAAAGCAATAAAAATATAATCCAAGAAGTGATTAAGAAATTAGGCTGGATCGAGCTTTTAGTCCTTAAAAGGCTGCGTTACGAGTATGAGCTTAGGTGGTATCCCTTTACTCCCAGCCACTCAACTCATAAGCCAACCACAAAACCACAGTTTCTGCGGTCTACTCACAAGGAGCGGCTGTCCAGAGCGCACATCGGTTATCTCAACTTTCTCTCCTTACTCCAGAAAGATTTTGCCGGTCTGGATCCAGCATCCAGCTGTGATTTTCCTCATAAACACTGTCCCGCTCTCAGCAGGATGTCAGCTCGCCATGGCGCTCCCCAGGATAGCATGAAAAGAATTTTGTGGGGCTCTGAAAGGGAATTATAGGCCAAGGGGCAACAAAGGAGAAAGAATAATGTAAAACAGCAGGAAATCTTTATGGCTTTGAGAGGATGAATCTAAGCATAAGCCACCACTGTGAAATAATGTGATTAAGGTGCTGGACTAGGACAGGGAGCCTTAGAGAAACCCAGGATCAAGTCCACTTTCAGCCATGGAAACTCACTGAGTGATTTGGGGCCAATTGCTCTCTCTCAGCCCAACCATTTCACAGGACTGTGGTGGTTCATATAAAAAGGAGATCTCCATATAAGATCTCCTGAGCTCTGGAAGAAAGGCAAGATATAAACCATAAAGCAAAGGACAATATTCTATTCACTTAACAGAATGTTTTGGTGGGGTGGGGTGGAGAGCCTCAAGGGGAAATTTCTAGGTAAAAAAGACCAGAAAGGAGCTGATATATAATCGAGGGTTTTCTTGGACTCACAGCTCCTGCTCGATCAGTAAGTCGAAGCTGTGACCATTCCACGAACAGGAAGCATTGGCCATTGTACTTATTTATTTAATTCGATGTATAAGAGTGCCTAATCGTCGAGCGACTCAGTCATTTGTGCCTGAGTTGAATGACTGTAACTTGCTCTACATGGGACTGTCCTTGAAACTTCAGTGATAATAAAATGCCGCCGGCTGAGTGCTAATGGGACTGCCCTGATATTGTCATATAACATCAATATCACAGAAACTGTACTGGCTGTCATTTTACTTTCAAGCACAATTCGAGGTGCTGGTAATAAAAGTTCCACATGGCTTGGGACTTGGGTATCTACGAGACTGCTTGCTTCAAGTCAAATCTACTGCCCAAAATGTGCTGGTAATAAGCAGACTCTTACAATTTACTCAATGCTCTCACCAGTATTGACGTCTTACAATTTCTTCATCCATTTCCCCATCTTTAGTAAACATTCCACAATGATAGACAAATTCATCTCCTTAATCTAGTTTTTCACCAACTATATATTCTACTTTCCCGGTCAAATATACCTTGGACTTTGATACATTATTTTTCAGATCTATACTCCTTGTTGCATCATACAGTCTAAGATTACTGCAAATTGTCCAGGTTCTCAGCTTAACATGGCATTATCTATACACAAAAATAAATGTACATTGTACCTAAAAATGTACCTCTATCACACCAAATATTTCTCCATAAGTAGAAACACTTATTGAACAGAAATACTGAACAAGAGGGCATCTCATATTTATTCAATGTGAAGCAATCAATCGATGCACATGCATAGTTCACTTGTCACATTACCATTCTTATCACTGTGGAGATTTAAAAGCATGCACGAAGGTGGAATGGCTTCGGCATGAATAAGCTCCTATTAGGAGAAAAGGCAAGTGGCTAGAACTGTGACCCTGGGAAGGAGACAGATAGCAAAAAACAGACTGTTGCCTTTCCTAATGGTGTGAAAGGAGGCAGTATATGGGCACAATAAATGGTATTGTCTACAGTACTTAATGATGGTATCTACAAACAAGAGTATCCTGTTTAGAGGAATGCAGGGGCACCCCAATAGTACTATCAGAGGCATTCCAAGTGCAGAGGTCATAGTATGATTTACAGTATCTTCTCAATCTTTTCTGTTTAACCAACCAAACATATGCTATAACTTGCAACCTTGCTTTGTTCAGGGCTCTTCTGCGTTCCTTTTACAAGGAGCTCAGCGATCACTGAAATTGTGCATGCCAGTAAATACAGTATACTTTGTTTCATCTATCTCCAATCGTTTGGTTCCTGATTTAAGTGGGCATTTTTCACTCAACATCACATTAAGCCAGTGTTTCTCAACCTCGGCGACTTTAAGATCTGTGGACTTCAACTCCCAAAACTCCCCCAGCCGGTGTGCTGGCTGGGGAATTCTGGGAGATGAAGTCCACACATTTTAAAGTTGCCGAGGTTGAGAAACACTGCATTAAGCAATCGACTTCTGGCTTCATATGTGAAATACCCCGTAATTCAAGCTGATTTACATTAAGGCTACATATATCCAATTAACTTTCTCACATTCATACGTTTCTTAATGACCTGCTGAAGAGCAGGTATCTCATCTGTACACTCCTTACAGGGCACAAAGGTGCACTGCACTCCCCAGATTTTGCTCACTGTCATCTTTTGTACCTTTCAGTCAGAGTTTGACCACTTTCTTATGCACAATTACAAATGGATCCCCCTGTAGCTTTTGTATTTGCCATTGCTCTCTCTCTGTACAGGGAAACAATATGAGCATTCTTCCAAGTATCAGGCTTAGATGCAGTCATTATTAGCATTTGCTTCATTCCAGTCTGCAGCATATCACTCTCATTCCCATACAAAGAATACAATTACACACTCCTTACAAACTTGTTCTTTTATTCAAATTAGGTTATTTTTTTAACACAGTTGAAGCATTTCCCGCTTTCGAGTACTATCAGGGTTGGCCAGTGTTATGCTATCCAAGAGAATACAGTAGAAAGATGCCAGGTCCATCTAACTCAATACTGCCCGTGGCTGTGGCTGGGAGAAAATTCTCATGGTTTCACAACAGATCTTTCATATTATGCTGTTTAGCTTCTTTGGAACTAGAAATGTCTAGCTGGGATCTTCTGTATGTAGAGTATGGCTTTTAATGAATTACAGTCCTTACCAGAACCAGCTGGCTACACTCCCTAGTGTGACCTAAAGTAGATTTTTTAAAATTAATAACAATTTATGTAGAAAATAATCAGAAGTTTAAGCCAAGATGCTCAACCGACACAAAGTGCCTCAGTTGAACAGACACATCCCATCCGTGGACAATAATTTAAAAAACTTTAATCCTAAACAACTTTCCTGCCAGCCAAATATTAAGGAAACATAACAATTTATCAGAAGCACATTTTTAAAGGCACAGTGAAACCAATCCTAAAATGGCCAGCACCTCAAACAGACAATCTATAAAATTTCCATCACTTTTTACAAAATTGTTCAGACTTAGAAAGGAGCTGGAACCTGAAGCTGTGAAGGCCATGCTGTCATCACCCAACGTTAATGCACAAATTAAGTTTCAGCATTAAACAGCTGAGGCAGTGTTATCACTTGATCCCACTGGGCTGCCCCAAGACACAGGAGGAGGAATGGTCCCTTTCTTCTATTGGATCCAAGCTGCTCAGGACCTCCAATTTTTTTATCGCCTGGAAGAGACTCCCTTCTCAGAGAAACCACTGTTACTGCAGCACAGTCCAACAATTGCAGCTACCTACTGCAGGGGTCCCCAACCTGTGGGCCGCGGCCTGTTAGGAACTGGGCCGCGGGGCTCCTGCCCGCAAACCCTGCCCCCTTCCACGCGATTGGCTCCCGCCTGCAAACCCTGCCCCCCGGAAATCCCAGAAACCCCACCCCCCGGAAAAATCGTCTTTTGAAACCGGTCCCTGGCGCCAAAAAGGTTGGGGACCCCCAACCTACTGGACTCAGCCCACATGAACTTGACAAACTTCTTCTGAATCTGAGGCAGCTCCCACAGTCAGAAACCCTGGTGCTTGGTGGGCAGCCAAGTCATCTGTCTTCTCAGGCACCCATAAATTAGCACCAGCACGATGAGAAGCAGGAGGTAATCCTGGTGAGTGGAAATGGTTCTGGATGCACAACGCTCCCATGGCACCAGCAGTATGATGCAGTGCAGGACCCTGAAAGGATGGGGGTCCTGGTACTGGAATGTGTGCATTCGGATGCTGCATATGCATGGCAAGCAAAGCAGGAGGGGAGCCATGATAGCTCTGAGTGGGATAAGAACCTGGCACTGGATTTAGCCTGAAATAGAGAGAAGATATATATTAGTAGATTATATGCATGGAGAATACATGCAAAATGACCCACCCAGCTAATTATTACTATGCCAGGAGCTGGATTTACATAGACTCCATGGGACCACAGCAACTAATCTCAAAAGGCTTTCCCTGCCCTTCTTACAGCAGCACTGAAGCTAAGAGTCATCTAGCTCAAGAGGGAAAAAGGGAACCAAGGAACGCAGCAGAAGTGTTGGGTGGTGAGATGCGTGTGGTGAGGGCTACTTGTACAACTATGAGGTTATCGGGGAGATACATTAATTAGTACATTCTCAACTCTAAATTCTGATCGATTAGGTACACATGTCAGGCTTCACAGCAGGCCTCGGCAGGAAATCACAACTCTCCAGAGCAGGTTTCTCAACCAGGGTTCCAAGGAACCCCAGGGTTCTGCAAGAGGTCACTAGGGGTTCCCTGGGAGATCACAATTTATTTTAAAAATTACTTCAAATTCGGGCAACTTTATATTAAAGAAGCAAGTTTCATTCTTTATTTTCAGTTTAAAAACATTGTTTGTGCATATAGACAGGCCTACCCATGAAACAAATATAATAATTTTGTAACTTCTGGCCTATATTTGAGCCTGAATGTGCAGGGGTTCCCCGAGGCCTGAAAAATATTTCAAGGGTTCCTCCAGCGTCAAAAGGTTGAGAAAGGCTGCTACAGACACTTAATTCTTTATTCAGAGCTTGCCTTGGCAGAAGATCCTCAGACATGACCAGGCAATACAAAATGTCATAAAACATTTCCAGTGGTCAACTCCTGATGTTTGACTGGGCTATACAGTTCAACATTGGCTACTTTCAAGGCAGATACATCTCTCCCTGAATTTTTAAGAACTTTTCCAGTACATTAGAAGCTCTGCCATTGTTGAAGGCATTGAGGAATCTGGTAAGGAAATATCTCTGAAACGATGACCCAACGGGTCATGGCTTGTCTTGTTTTTACTGCAGACAAGAATGAAGCCTTAAGCACACTAACTGCCTACTGCAGTGCAAAGAAGCCAGAGCCTTTATATATATTTATGCTCCAAAGTTTAAACTTTAGCCCGCCCGCCCCCCCCCCCCCGCAACCTTCTAATTAACATATGCTTGGCTAGTTCCTTGATTGCCTTGGCAGGCAGCAGAGTTATATTCACATTATGGTTCTTTCTAGCCCAAGAACATGGTTCCTGTCTCAGCAATTTCATCCTTTGTAATATGTAAAGAACAAATGCTGCATTAACCAGGCTATTCTTTGTTAAAGTTCATGTGTTCACTATTCCAGGAACAAACTGAGAAAGGAATACTCAGCTCCTACTATTCCAGGAAGAAACTGAGAAAGGAATACTCAGCTCCTACTAACAGCTGCCCTGGGCCTGGGAACCTGAAGGACAGCATAGCTACCTTTATTTATCTTCCAGGGAGAAAAGAAAACATGAAAACTATCAAAGGAAGGTCAACCTAGCCTGATCTGCTTAAATACCCAGTTATGGCTTATAATTTGTTTCTGTGCTTGAAGACTCTTTCTTTGCCCCTCAAGTTGGAGATTTAATATTTATTAATAGGCACTCTCTCTCAGCCCAACTCACAGGGTTGTTGTTGTGGGGAAAATAGGAGGAGGAAGGAGTATTAGGTATGTTCGCCACCTTGAGTTATTTATAAAAATAATAAAGGCGGGATAAAAAGTTAGTTAGTTAGTTAGTTAATTAATTAATTAATGACACAACCGAAGCAGACAGGAAAAAGAAAAAGAAAACTTCATGACAAAGGCACAGGCACAAATCAAGCTACTTCCTAAAATTCTGAAAACTGTTATATAATTTTTTCTTTCCAGAGCTTTTAACATTATTAGTGTGTTCTTGCATAGTGGTCTTCTTTGCCTTCTATGATTTCATTTCATTTGGGCAAAATAGCTTGCTATTTAAATCAAATCAAAGTTTATTGATTAGCCCTTAGGCCATATCAAAATACAAGATTAAACAATAAATGTTATTAAAACTAAATAAAATTAATATAAAAGACAAATTGAAGAAGTAAATAAAAATACTGTAGTTAAATATACATATAAGTGAAAATACACATCATATTTCTGTGTCACCCCTACAGTTTACCCTTATCCACATATGTAGATCTCAAGCTTATTGATTTGCTTAAATACAGTGCTGTGTTATATGTTATTTTTGGGTCTTGGCCACACATAAAATACGTTGTTTTGATATGTGATTCCCAATGGGTCGTTCGTTTAATGTATGGACCAAGGTACAGATCTCTCACATTCTTATACAAATTACAATTGAATAATATATGTGCTATAACCTCAATTTCAGGCTCTCCACATATACAAATGCGTTCATTATAAGGGATGCTGTTAAATCTCCCAAATCTGACCATTGTATCAAGCTGATCAAATCTAGCTCGAGTGAATACCTCCCTGAGATGTTTTGGCATTTGTATTTTTAAATAGTTGGCAATTTGAAAAGTGTGTTTATATTGGCTCAACCATTTCAGATTGCCAACCTTGCTAAGGGTGGCTATATCTTTTTGCGCTTCTATATCCAATATTCTTTGTATAACACTCTTTTTGACTTGATCTCCGGAAGCGCAAGAGACAGGGAGACCGCAACTCCTTATATAATTTTTCAGTTGTGTAATCCAAGAGGTCTGTAGTTGGGATTTTATCTGTTCTAATAGACACAATCTTGGAAGTCTATCGGGCTCCATTTCATTGATTTTACACCAATAATTGTACGCTCTAATTTTAGACTGTGAGTAGATTGTGTAAATTTCCAATTCGGCTCTAACTGCAGCAGCTGAAGTCCTTTTATCTACACCCAGGATGCTTCTCAGATGCTGAGATTGTGCCTGTTCTATTACTGTAGTGGGATTTAAGCCCCAGACTTCTGCTGCGTATAAAAGCATAGGTGTAACCTTAGCTTTATATACTTTGATTATCGGGACTAAGGAACCTGGGTAGCTATGTGTTTTTGATTTAAGTAGCAGATTCAGACGTGCCTTTGCTCTAAGTGAACTCCTTTGATGATGAGAAGCCCAAGAACCAGTCTCATAGAAAATTACCCCAAGGTAAGGGAAGGTATTCACTTGTTCTATTACTTCACCATCTAATTGCCATCTATGTCTCTGCTGTCTTTTTCCAAACACCATAATTTTTTACTTTGATTTATTGATGATTAGGGAGTTATCCTGACAGTAGGAGCTAAGTCTTCTTAACAATCTACGTAGTCCAACTTGCGAATATGATATCATATCATATCATCAGCATATAGCAAGGTGTTACAATGTGTGTTTAGGGCTTTAGGCATATGAGCTGCAGGGTCCTTCATTACTCCTGGCAGGTCATTGATATATAGATTGAATAATAGTGGTGCTAATATGCACCCTTGTCTTACCCCTTTGTACGTGTTGATCCTGTTTGTCATAGCTCCATTTACCCCAAACCGCACTCTCAAACAGGTGCTTGTGTATAGGGCTTTAATCAATACCAGCAACCTGGGTTCAATTTTGAGGGCAATGAATTTACTCCATAATACTTCTCTGTTCACCGTTGTCAAATGCTGCAGAAAAATCAATAAAGGCAGCATACAAATGTCTCCTCTTACAGGCATATTTGGCAATCATGTGGTTCAGAACAAAGCAATTATCGATGGTAGATCGGTTTTGCCTAAAACCTGCTTGTTCTTCCACAAGGATACCTTTTTCATTTACCCAGCTTTCAATTCTGCTCAAGAGGAACCTAGCATATATTTTAGCAACAATATCCAATAAACTGATGGGCCTGTAATTGCTGGGATCCTTTTTATTCCCTTTCTTATATATGGGAACCACTATTGCCAACTTCCACCCAACTGGGATCTGGCAGGTGTTGTTTATATGGGTAAATAGACCTGCCAATAGAGGGCCCCACCAGTCGGGATATTTTTTGAATAATTCTGCTGGTAAAAAAATCCTCCCCCGGTGCTTTGTTACTCTTTAGACCTTTTATAATGGACTGTATCTCTTTTTCTGAGACTGGTGGCCAGGGAGGAGAGGCTTCAATAGATAGTGAATCACTACTTAAGGACCGTTTCTCTGCAGATTCTGTTAAAGCAAATAAACCTCGATAGTAATTCTCCCAATCCTCAGCAGGGATTGGTATATCAAGTGCAAATCTCCGTTCTTTTAGAATTCCTGCTACGGAATGCCAGAATATAGCCGAATTGTGACTTTTTGCCGCCAGCTCAAGTCCAGACCAAATTGAGATGGCATAATTTTTTTTCTTTAATTTTATAAGTTTTTTATATTCCTTTCTTAAGGTCAACATCTTGGTTTGTATATGAGCAGGGGAACACCTCCGAGCAAGTCTCATAGCTGACTTGAGTTTCTTTTTCATCAGCCGGCATTCAATATCAAACCAGGGTGATCTGCCTACGTGAGAACTTTTCACAAAAGGTTTAGTTGTTAAAATGTTTCTTCAACAGAGAGCACAAATTTGTAAATGCATTGGAAACTGACAGCCAATCGGCAGTAGGTGACCGAATTGTAGTAGCCCAATTAGCCGCATTCTCTGCTTTAAGGCTATCTGATATTGCCATAGTATCAACTTTGGCCCGTATTAGTCTTTTATTTTGACACACCTCATAGTTATTAGTGACCCACCTGTCAGCCGTGTTACATGGTCTTAAATCTGAACTACCCAGTAATTTCACACTCACTGGTTGATGATCACTTTCGCCTCTTCGATGTACGGTGATCTCTGAGAAGAGGTCAGCTTTATTTCTTGATGCACAAATGAGATCTAACACACTACTCGTATGGGCTGCGTGGTATGTATATGGGTATGTGTAATTGCTATCCTTACCTCCCAAAATTTGGAGATTACATTTAAAAATTAAAGAAACTAAATACAAGCCAGCACTATTACTTTTGTTATCTCTTGAGAGCCACTGTGGGTGGTTCTCATAAAATTCATTTGGAAATCTATGCTTTTGAGCAAAATCATGAAGAAATGGTCCTAATTTGGCATTAAAATCGCCAAGTAATATAATTATAGATTGAGAATACAATGTGATTATTTCTTCTATTATTGTTTCTAGACATATCCAATAATCGGTATTATAGTAGAAAGATGTGTTTGGGGGAATATATACATTTACTAAAATTACTTCGAGCTCCTTATATCTAAATTTCACAATTAATAAATGAGGAGATTTATCTTCATTATATAACTTTTCACCCTGCCATTGCAATTCTTGCTTAATAAGAATACAGAGGCCGCCAGAGGCTCGCCCTTTATTCTTTAATTTTTGAGCAGGGGTATCCCATCTTTGAAAGCCCGGTAATTGTTCATCTTCTCTAGTTAACCAGGTTTCCTGAATGGCTATTATGTCAAATTTAGAAAGGAAACCCACTAATTCACTGTCAACTGCTTCCCTCCAACCGGCTACATTCCAGGTCACAATTTGTATAGGTCTCCCACAAGCAGGACGTTCTGAGTGGGGTGGTTGGGCTTGCTATTCAAAATAGTACATTCATGCATCTTTGTAAATAATTCTGTATTCCTTTACTGTACCTTCACTTATACTATAGAGCAGGGGTCCCCAACCTGTGGGCCGCGGCCTGTTAGGAACTGGGCCGCGGGGCTCCCGCCCGCAAACCCCACCCCCGGTGCTTGTGATTGGCTCCCGCCCGCAAACCCCGCCCCCGGTGCTTGTGATTGGCTCCCGCCCGCAAACCCCGCCCCCGGTGCACGCAATTGGCTCTCGCCCGCAAACCCTGCCCCCCGGTCTGTGGAAAAATCATCTTTTGAAACCGGTCCCTGGCACCAAAAAGGTTGGGGACCCGTGCTATAGAGCAATCATCCTAAACTAAAAGACTTATGGTTTATTTTTCTGGTCCTATATTGTATGTTATTGATTAAAGATGAACACAAATCATCTTTGGTCAATAACATTTCTAGCCTGAATTTCCATAGGTAATATGTCCACTTTCTAGTTTAGCCACAGAAAAACTAAGATCACAGCTACTAGCCATGATACTTTTCCTTAAAGATCATTAATGTTCAATAGAGCTACACTATTTTTCCCACCTTCCTAAAATTTTATGTACTGTACCCATACCTTTAGCAGAACTTATTTCTTAGCAATTCTTTGACACATAACGGAGAGGTACAAAACTTTACTTCATACCAAAGAGGAAAACATATGTTATACCATGTGGTAAGATTAATTTTTTTAAATGCATCAATTAACCAAGTCATCAGATTTCAAATTCTGTGAAGATACTGAAACTTTGAGATAAGTAAATAGCAAGCATTATGATGGCTTGCAGACTTACTTTCGGTTCTGGAAAGCCCTTCTTTCTGCCAGGGATCCTGGAACATACTTCACCCCTGGAATTCTTTTCAGCAGCCGGAAAGGGAACTTCTGATCTAAACAAGAGGCTGTTGATTCAGGGAAATCCAAACCAAAGCAGTAACCATAACCATCTAAATTGAGCAGTGAGTTAAGGAGACCCAGAAAAAGGATTTGAAAAGAAGGGGGTTCTTAAGCCTGGTCTTCTGAACGCATTTTTCCAAGATTGCTGTGAAAAATGTTCAGAAGCTTCAATGGAAGCTCTGAGAGTTCTAATGAGCATAGAACACCAATATTATATATTTTTTTGCTTCCCTAAATTTATTTATTTACTTTTCTATTACTGCCCATCTCCCCCGAAGGGGGGGACTCTGGGCAGTTTACAGTAAAATCAGCAATTAAAATGCATAAAATACAGTACAATACAAACACTATACAAGTAAAAAATAAGTTAAATATAAAATCCAAGGGGCGATAAGATCATGTTTAAAAGAGGATTCTATGGCGCCAGCCATCCCCAGGAGGAACTGTTACCCTTCCCATCCCAGGCGAGGCAGCAGAACCATAAATATATTTTTGAACTGTGCTAAGAAAGGAAGGACTCAAGAATGAAAAGTGGAGGACCTCCCAGTTACTTTTAGTGCAATGTACTATCTTTGCAATTTTGGGTGGGAGTTGGGGGCGATCTACTTAGTCTATTCAAGCAATATTTAAAACAGCCTTTACATATCTGGAAAAACCCAAAATGGAGAAGGCTGCTGATGGGCTAATATAATAAATCATTAAAGAAAATAAGTCTCAAATGTATCTGTGCCGTGTATAATACAGTTGCTATCTATAAGTATTCTTTAGATATGGAAGATGCAACTTGATAACTTAAAGGGCTAGCTTATGGAATTCATTATAAAAAGATACATATATCTCCAATTAAGAGGCCACAGAAGTTTGCTAGGAAAGAAGAACTTGGGAGAATCCAGGCCATACAAAGTAGGAGCCAGGGCACAAGTGTCATGTGGAAGTTCACCCCAAAGAGCACTGTCCTCCTCATTGGAGAGCGAGCAATTGATGTAGCCAGCATGGCAAAAGCCACAGGAGTGAATCCTCCAGCATCCTTGATCTTCAACAGACCAGATGCCACAGTCCTGAGTACAAGGTAGAGTAGAGCCAAGGAAACTGCAAATGCCAGAGTGAGGAAGGAGTGCTTCACAGTCCCCACCATCTTCTCAAAGCTGCCGGCAAAGTACCAGATGATAACAGCACTGCATACCAAGGAGATCACATCCTCGTAAATGAAGATGTAGGTCACCAGCCTATAAACTGTGTAAAAAGAGCCGTGTTGGCAAAGAAATCACAGACAAGAAAAGCTGACACACCAGAATCATTCCAAATCTATTCATAATTTTGGGAGAATGCTGCTAAGTCCAAAGACAAGCTGAACTGAAAGGTTGGGATAGGATTAAAACAGAGTGCTGCATTAAATCAAAAGTCCAGAATCAGAAGGTAGCTTGTCCTAGTGGTACTCTGCTATGGAAGGTTCCTCAGGAAGGGGGCTGACTAAATGAATGGTATTAGCCCCAGGAAGAAGCAAAAAATGCTGGTGGAAATTAAAAATGAGGACGGTATAGCAGGTCCTGCAATGCTGGGGGTTAGAAGGAGAAAGGGCCAGATCGTCTTCTATGGAGCCCTTGAAGAAACCAGTCTTTGCTAAGACATAAATACTTAAGAACAATAGAATGACTCCTGTAACGGCCCCGGGACCTCTTTAAGTCTTTTCCAACAGAAGCCAGCCAATGTCCTCCATGAAGCATGAAGACCAGAGCCTTCTCTTCTTTATCGTAACTGCTAAGGTAGCCTGCTCCTTCCCGTGGAGGATCCATTTCCACCTCTCTTGGCTTCCACCCTCCCCACGCTTCTGAAGAGACTCCACGGGGGAGGACGCAACAGCCGCTACCCGAGGAAGGAAGGAAAAGAGGAATCCCCTCGAGCTCACCCTGCCCTTCCCGCACCGCCGCCGGCCGCAGCAAAAACGCCGACAGAGCGTCGTCGGGCAGGCCACTTCTCGTGCTACGCTGCAGCAGACCCGGCCCGGAAACCAGCAACGAAAGCAAAATCGTGAGGCAAGCCGCCACGGGAAGCTTTTCCATGCTTTTCCGCCTTCACCCTCCACGCCCGACTCCCAGATCGTCAGGGTTACGAGGCTTCCGCAGTTATGCTTCCAGGATATGTCACGACCAACCTAACCAAGCGATCCGACAAACAGGAAGACCCGCCTGCGCAGGCGAGCCCGTATCCCCCTCCTGTCCCGAAGAGCAAAGCCGTTCTCAAAGCCCTGGTAACCGAACAAAGCGGTTAACCGAACAAAGCGGTTAACCCAGCCCTGAAATGTTATTTCAATTGGTAACAGCTGCAGAAAGGGGGCGGAGCTAATAAAGGATCCAAAGCACTGATAGGGTGACTGCAGTGGCCCTGCCCATTTCTGCCGTGTTGAGACTCAGAGCGGGGTTCCCTATAGTATCAGCTCAAGGTACGGGCGGAAGTAGCTGTCAATTCCGAAAGCTAAAGGGTTGAGAGGCGCGGCTATCTTATCATAATACTGTACAATAATAAAGTTACTCGACTGGAACCGAATCCTGGTGATTACTTGCTAGGATTATCCTTTTTTTTTTTTTGGCATGACAGCAATATGGAAGTGATTTTGTTATTGCCTTTTCTGGAATTTTAGATTTTTATTTCCCAGACTGGTCTATAGCCCTGAGATCTTCTGGTTGTCTTCTGTTAAAGTGTTCACTACATCCGGAGTTGTTTAGATTGAGATCAGGCTAAATGGTTTGGCACTATGCCTATATTCCCAAATGTTGCTTTGAGATTGTAACAATGACAATATTTTAAACCCTTTTCTATTGCTTAATCCAGGTTTGTTTGTTTTTTGTGCCTTCAAGTCAGTCTTGACTCCTGGCAACTGCCTCGAAAAGTTCCTGCAGTTTTCTTGGCAAGATTTTTGGAAGTGGTTTGCCACTGCCTCCTTCCTGGGACCGAGAGGGTATGACTGGCCCAAGGTCACCAGCTGGCTTTGTGCACAAAATGGGATTAGAACACACGGTTTCTAGCCTGGTGCCTTAAGCACTACACCAAACTGGCTCTCTTAATCCGTTTGCCAGGTGTATTTTGAAAAAGTAAAATAATCTGAAGCTTCTATTTGAATGGCCCTTTTGAAGGACAGAAATCCTAAATGAATTAAAACCCTGTGGTTCATATCTGAGCTGGCTGTGCTGTTCAGGGCTGACCAGAGCTGAAAAGAGGTACCAGGTAGATCAGAGCTTTCCAAACTGTGTGTCGCGACACTTTAGTGTGTTGTGACAAAACCTGGAAGTGGGTGTGCATGGTGGCAGCGCGGGGGCACACACGGCGGGGCGCACGGCGGCAGCGGCGCTTCCGGGTTTTAGTGGAAAACATGAGGCCGCTGCCACCATGCACGCCACCGCAGCTGCGCGCCCCCGCGCCGCCGCCGTTGGTGTGTTGCCAACGACAGCAGTTTGGAAAGCACTGAGGTAGATTCACAAACTGGTCAAGCGATATTGAGATTTGCTTGACTCTGGCTTAGTGTATTGGTGAATGCATCTGCTGTACAAGTAATTAGATATCATGGTTTAATGTTATGGATGAACAAAATATATCCCAAACCTTGGGCTGTTGCTTAAAATGCATTTATTGGTTGTGTAGAGGGCAGGCAGGTTGTAAGTGCATATACATGTAAGCAGAGCCAAAGCTTCCCAGTGATTTTCAGCTTTTCTAAGAGCCATTGGATATAAACAGATGCTTATACTTCTCTAGAAGTGGCATCAACTATGGCTATTCAATCTCCTTTTAACTAAGTCAAATACGTTGGAAATCTCCACTCTTCAGAAATATTCAAGCAAAGAAATAGACATAAAATTTTGATTTACAGAATGACCTGTAGACATCGATATTGTTGAGCTATATAAGAGTTGTACTTACAAATTACGTTTTAACAATTTTCTACATGATATGAAAACTGCAGCAATAGCTTTATAGGCTAAATATTGTAAATTAGAAAAAGTGCTCACAACAGAAGAATGGATCTCCAAAGTCCAAGTATACATATATATTATCTAAACAGGCATTTAAAAATGAAAATGCGTTAGGGCCTTCAGGAGTGTAGAAATTGTGGTTGTTTTGGTAGGTAATTTGGTAGGTAGGGCGCGATGGCTCAGTGGTTAAGACACCAGGCTTGTCGATCGGAAGGTTGGCGGTTCGAGACCCGAGTGCCATGTGATGGAGTGAGCTCCCGCACTCGCCCCAGCTCTTGCCAACCTAGCAATTTGAAAGCATGCAAATGCAAGTAGATAAATAGGTACCACTTCCGTGGGATGGCAACAGTGTTCCGCGCGCGTCATGCCGGCTACATGACTGCAGAAGCTTCTTCGGACCGCGCTGGCTCTTCAGCTAAGAAACGGAGATGAGCACCGCCCCCTAGAGTCGGACACGACTGTGCAGGATTTTGCCCCTGATCAAGAATTAGAAGTTCCTCTCAGATAGGGAACAAAACCAGCACAAACTCAGAGACCATCTGAGAGCGTGTTTCATTTCCCCAAACGTCTTGTAATTGCTAGAGAAGAGAAGTATCCCTGCAGTTGAGCTGTATTTCTGAGGTTCTCCTTCAGAGAGTTCAACTCAAAGGACAATTTTATACCCAAGCTGTTTATAGGGCATAGCTTTCCAAACTGTGTGTCGCGTCGCCTGCGGGCCCAGGTGTGTCATGTGAAAACCCGGAAGTGCCGCCGCCTTGTGCGAAAACCCGGAAGCGCTACTGCGCGCAAAAACCCAGAAGCGCCGCAGCAGTGGTGCTTCCGGGTTTTCGCGTGCTGCCGTTGGTGTGTCACCAATGGGAAAAGTTTGAAAAGCCCTGTTATAGGGGATGGAGATGTTGCACTTCCGAAGGACAGAAAGATAGCTTGTTGTTTTTGGAGCTCTAATATGACAAACTTGGAGTTTGTCATGCTTTCCAGAGTAGGAAGATGTGGGGGTGGGGGACAGTACTCACCATAAAAAGCTTGGAGAATGGAACAGTGGAGCCCCAACTATCATCTCTTTCATTGGCCCTGGTCCTATACTTTTTAGCACCTGCCTGATATGTAGAGATTTTCAGAAAAAAACAAACTCAAACTAGTTTTCCAGTTCAAGGCACCAGAACTAAATCAGAGGGTGAAAAAATATTGGCACAACTGAAAAAGCTCTTCTCCCTAGAATCCACAGAAAAATTGCATTACTGTACTTGTAAAATGAAGCAACTGCTTGAGAAACAAATCTGTTCATCTTCTTGCTTCACCAGTTGAGTATCCCTGCCAGATGGACTGGACGGTCATTTTGGTTGCAAGAAACCACAATGTATTTCCAGTTGCTTTCTTCCGCCTTGTACTTGCAATCTTTTCCATATTCCTGAGAAAGCCTGCAGCTTGTCACACGGAATTTCATGGTACTCTTCTTGTATTCCAAATTTTTGATCATGTATGGTTTCCCTGCCACACAAGTATGGTCAATAAGTTTCTCAGGGGCATGGATGAACGTGTTGAGCCATTTGCAACCATTCTTAGTCAAAGCAATCCTTCTATTTCGCATCTCGCTGTTGCATCTGTTGTGGTCTATGTTATCCAGAAATGTCATGTGCTTCCTTTGAAAGGCCTGCGGGCTCTGAGAGTGAGAAATGCTGATAGCAGAGATGGAGATAAAGAACAGAATCATCATAGATGCTCCTTTTGAAGTCATTTTCTTTAGTTGGACCTAAAGATTTAAAAACAATGAAACTGAAAAAATGCAGGGCAAATCTACATGTTAACCTGATTTAGTACTTATTCCTATTTTCCAGAGAATTATCATTTAGAGCTCCATAAGTTTGTAGGAAAAGTCTTTTGACCGTGGTAGGGCTTACACTTCACACTAAGCCTTACTGAAAGTTCACACAACACATTAAATCACTTTGGATGGTTAATATGAATGTACACATCACATACAGTTCTTCAACTTCAGTAGTGGCTCTTCTTTGGCTCAGCATATTCTCTTGTTCAAATCTAGAAGTTACCACTATTCTGAATTTAAATTAAATTAAAATTAAATTTACATTGAAAAAGTAAGAAATGACTTTCACTTCCGGGCATTGGAGTGAGCGGAGCAACGAGCCGATGCTCCGCGGTTTTCTGTTTGCGGCGATTGAAAAGAAAAGAAAATCGCTGAAAAATCACCCTCGAAGAGAGGGTGAGCAGAAGATCTCTCACAAGGGTCGCTGGATTTGCCGCTCTCTTCCGACCCCTGTATTTCCACCACGGGGGAAGGGAGATTGGAGGGCAAAAGGTGGCTGGAATTGTCATGAAGCTCTGCGGAAACCGTGAATCTGAATAAGATAAGTAGCTCCTCATCCAACCTTTTAGATGCACTTTTTATTTTTAAATATTATTTGCCTTATTAAGCTCTAAGATTTATCTCTGGACTTGATATATAATTGCTGGAGGTATATTTCTTTCTTGTCAATGTATGGTTAAACGGTGGGAATGGAAAGCTAACTGACTTTGCCACAAATGAAATGAAAGTGACTTTCTTTTTACTTTTACCTTGATCTAAGCTTTCCACCTATTGGCAACTGAATGCATTTTTATTTTGGAATTATTTTACTTGGATTTTGACTCTATATGGAATAACTAACATTCTGCCTTTTAAGGTTTTTTTTGGTGATCACTATTGGGAAAGAATTTATCCCTCCTTTCTTTTATAAGTTATTTTTAAATTTTTATGCTTTGTTTGGACTTTTCTTATATAGAAATTTGATTGTTTAATATGTACCTTGGGTGAAGAAGCTATTTGGATTACTGCAGCTTTTCCTTATATATTCTATATAATTTTCTTTTTCTTCAGTTACTTTTGGCTGGATTAAAGAGCTATAAGTGGGCGTGAGAAACCTTGGAACTGTTTATCGTTTCCATTATTATTTTGACTACAGTAGGGAAAAAAAAAGTTTCCATCTGCCTTTTTATTTTTTGTTCCTGAATTTACATGGACGTATATATCTAATTGACTACTTACATATCTAATGGATTACAAATGAATTATTTTTAAAGGACTGTTTTTGCCTTTTGTATGGATTACAATCCTGGTGTTCTGACAATTATTTTCTAAAGGATTGTTTTTACTTTTGGTATTTTTTTACTTCTTCCTTTTTGTAAACAACTATTGCAACAGTTATTATCTCTTTCTTCTTCTTTTTATTTCCCCCTCTCTCCTCTCTCCTTTTTCTTTTACAGGAATATTATCTACATTATGACGAATATGGCATTGAGGATGAAGAGAGACAAAGAGAAAAAAAAAGGAACTGGAAGTGCATCTACGGAAGTTCCACCAGCAGAAGAAGAAAAAATTCTGGATGCAATTCTGGATGCAATTACTTTATTAAATAAAAAAACGGAAGACTCATTTGTAAACTTGGGCCAACAAATCAACAAGCGGATGGAAAATTTATTTACTTTAGAAAAAAAGATGGACAAAAAGATGGATTTATTGGGACAACAAGTAGTTAAGAAGAAGGAAGAGACGAAAGAAGATCCAACCCAGGAAATTGAACAAGAATTTGAAAAAGAAGTGCAGATAGTTAAGGAAGTGGTTAATACCTTATCAGGGGAATTTAAAGAGATGCAAGGTCAGATGCAGAAATTAGAGGTCAACTCAGAAAGTTTTATTAAAGAAGTTGAATACAACTCAGATATTATTGTCCTTGCAGAAATGATAGAAAAAGAACATACCTGGAGATTGAGTGCATCCCTAGAACAATTAAATGAAAAAGCAAGAGAAAGGTTTATCTCTGAATTAGTTAAATTTCTAGAAATAAGAGAACAAGATTTGGATTTGGAAATAGATAAAACTTCTAGGGCTAATTCATGGTATGGTAGAGAAAAGAAAGTGTTTAAAGGGCAAAAGTCAAGAATAGCCTCTACTTTAAAAGTAAAACATTTTTAGAGAAATACAAGACAGATATGAGGGATGCACCAGGAGAACGTAAGAAGCATTTTATAGATAGAAGTAAGAAATAGAGATAAATGACTTATAAGGACTTCTTAAAAATTGGGAAAATTAGATTTTATCAATGAAATAAGATTGGATGTAAACTATCGATGCACTATCTGCAATATACAGGGGGGGGGGTAAAGCCTTTATGGGGTTTTGAAGATTAAAATATATACTAGTACTTTCTTAAAGAGTGGAAACTATTAATGGATTATTTGCAAAATGCAGGAGGGGCAAAGCTTATATGGGGATTTGAAGATTAAAATAAATATAAATTGATATATTAGACAAGAAAGGTTTTTTAATATTATACACAGACCTAGCAAGTAAGACAAACTTTTTATATTACTATGGCCAGAGATAAGTTGGAAGTTGACTATTTTCTATGTTTCATGTTTTTCTTTTTTTTCTTTGCTTTACTACACCTTTTTTCTTCTCTCTTTGATTTGTATTTCTATTTCTTTTTCTGTTTCCAACTTTTAACTATGTATAATCAAAATTTAATAAAATATATATGAAAAAAAGAGAAAAAGTAAGAAGTAATACACAAAAGAAATCTGAGGCAAGATATCAGAGGAAAGGATATCTAACTAAACACAGTTTACACCAACTCAATTCATTATACCTCTCCATACCGCTAACGGCATAACGGCTGCTGCTGTTGAACGCCAGGTCGGTGAACAACAAAGCCCCCCTTATAAGTGACTTGATCACAGATGATGGGGCCGACCTGGTGTGTATTACCGAGACCTGGCTGGCACCAGACGGGGGAGTGGCCCTCTTGGAAATGTGTCCAGCCGGGTTTCAGGTCTGGCATCAGCCGAGACACCGGGGCAGGGGAGGAGGGGTGGCAGTGGTCATCCGAGAGTCTCTTGTGGCTTTCAGGGGCACTGCTCCACAAGTGGCCGGGTGTGAGACCCTGTTTTTCAAGTTGGGTTCACGAGAACAGTTGGGAGTGTTGCTGTTGTACCAGCCTCCCTGCTGCGTAGCAACCTCTCTGCCTGAGCTGCTCGAGGCTGTCTCGGGGTTGGCAGTGGAGTTCCCCAGACTTATGGTTCTGTGGACTTCAATCTGCCATCTCTGGGACGGGACTCGGAGGCGGCTCGGGAGTTCATTAGCTACCGTGGCAGCTATGGGCCTGTCTCAGATTATTCGTGACCCAACTCGGGACAGTGGTCTCACCCTGGACTTAGTTTTCTTGTCTGAGCAGTGGCAATGTGATCTGAGGGGAGAGTTACATCTTTCCCCATTGTCATGGTCAGACCACGCCCTGGTAACCCTTAGACTCTCTTGTGCTGCCCCACTCCGCAGGGAGGCGGGACCTATTCGACTGGTCCGCCCCCGGCGACTGATGGACCCAGTGAGGTTTCAGAAGGAGCTGGGGGTTATTCCCGAGGACTTGCTTCACGGTCCAGTCGAGCTCCTGGCCGCGGCCTGGAATAGGGCCGCGGCCGGAGCCCTGGACAAGATCGTGCCTATGCGACCTCTCCAGCCCTGCTTGGCCCGCCGCTCTCCGTGGTTTACCGAAGAGTTAAGGGCCTTGAAGAGGGTTAAGAGACGTCTAGAGCGCCGTTGGAGAAAGACGAAGACTGAATCTGACCGAACACAATCTAGAGCCACAGTTAAGGCCTACCTTGTGGCGGTAAGAGCGGCGAAACGTGAATATTTCTCCGCTCTTATTGCGTCCGCAGAATGCCACCCAACGGCCCTTTTTAAAATTACAAGATCACTGTTGGGTCGGGAGCAGAGGGAGACCCACCTACAGGGCCAATCGGAAGTAGACAGGATTGACAAGTGGTGGTGTTTACAGACCCGAGAACCCTGTCTACTTCCTCAGGCGCAACAGGATCAAACTGTTCCCAGATAACATGGTAAGTACGAGCCCCTGGCATCTCCACAGATCCTGTCTCTTGGAGTCCAACTTGAATGAATCTGAGCGATTTTATCCTGCAGATGCTCAGAAAACTCTTCCGATTGGCCCTGTAGGAGGGTCTCCCTCTGCTCCCGACCCAACAGTGCTGGCAAGGAGGTGTTCTGGTCTTCTGGCTTTTCTATTGTCTCTTATGAATGGTATTGTAAGGCACCAAAACTTACCATGTGCCTCTTAGAGAAAACCAAGTACACAACAGAGACTTTGGAAAGGAACAGCAGCAAGTTTAATTGGCCAAGCAAGGTTGCTGGATGGAGGACCATACAGGAGCTACATGCAAGTGACCTCTGAGTGGAACCACCATCCCAAGTACAAGGGAACACAAACTTTTATACAGAGATTACACGCAGGAAATGAGGATGAGGAAGGTATGCCCATATGTGGGTGAGGTGTCCTCTGACCATTCCCTGGGATTACCTAGCTTTTGGGGATCAGGGTCCCGCCCAGGGCTCAAGATTTACTGTGGGATTCTGGGATCCATCAGGCCATGGGGTGACGTGGGTTATCAACATAGTTACAAAGAGAGGGGCCTGTGAACATTCACACCAATTGTTCCATGGGCACATCCTGGAGACCAGAGATTACCACTTGCATCTTACATAGATAAAAGTAACACTTTAAGGACATTCGGGTTATACAAGCATAGCTGGAACACAGAGGTCAGAACCATTAAATCACATCTTCATACAGTTACATCTTTAGAAGGGGGAGCAAAGGATTTATTACAGGAAAGTCAAGTAAACAGGTTAACTTAACAAGCAGGAAGGAGATGCTGACCAGATAGGGGCCCCCAGGCTGGCATGCATTCCTAAGGGAGGTAGAATTACTATCAGGGCTTAACACTTAGCATTTCTATACAGAATTCTTTGGGGCCTTGCTGAGGCCCATCTCAAGGGTCATCCTTGGGTGACAATTCTTTGGTTCAGGCAATAGCTTTGGTTCAGTGGAGTTCTGACAGTGTTGCACTATGGGAAACATTATAACATTGTATTGTCTAGGCCAAGCTCTGTGGCCCAGGTCTGCTCAGGTCCCTTCAGTATGTAAATATTGTTTACCTCTATGTGTCTGTTGATGGCTGCTTTGTCTGAGTGCCAAGCTTCCAGGAATTGTCTAGCGTTTTTGGATTTGGCTTGGTTTAAGATGCTCACAGTTTCCCAGTTGAAAGTATGGTTAAGTCTGTCCATGTATTGTGAGATTAAGGAGTTTTCATTGTGTCTTCTTTTTTTTTACAGTTTAAACTTTATTGATTTTCAGAGTATAGATAAAATACAAAATAGAAACTACAGAAAAGCATGAAAATAGAACTAAAGAAAAAAGAAGAAAAAACTATAAAGTCCAAATAGACAGAAAACAAAGATGGAAAAGTGACTTCCGACTTTCTCCAATACAGATATAGATAAATTTACAAAAATAATCTCTTACCAAAGATTAAACCATAGTAACATTATTTCTATTAAAATAAACCAATTAATCATTAAAACCCAAAATCAGAACATCATTTTTTTCTACCACAAGCAAGTACTCTAGAAGTGGTTGCCAAACAGATAAAAATCCAGAAACTGAATGTTCTCTAATTAATGCTGTCAATTTAGCCATCTGGGCCAGATCCATTAGCACCAACTAGCAGTCAGAAGACACGATGAAAACTCCTTAATCTCACAACACATGGACAGACTTAACCATACTTTCAACTGGGAAACTGTGAGCATCTTAAACCAAGCCAAATCCAAAAACGCTAGACAATTCCTGGAAGCTTGGCTCTCAGACAGCCATCAACAGACACATAGAGGTAAACAACATTTACATACCATTCATAAGAGACAATAGAAAAGCCAGAAGACCAGAACACCTCCTTGCCAGCAATCAACAACCAGATAGGCAAAGATTAACACCAAGATTAGCACCAGAGGAGCAATCAAACAACACAATAGACCCTAATCAAGGAACTATTAACTCAGTTAATCAACCAAGTAGCAAACAACAACCCAATCAAGGAACTACCAAGGAGAGTAGAACACCCCCACCAACACAGGCAGGACAAGCCAGGTTATATAAACAGAGAGCAAGTCCCACTCCCTTTTCACACTGAAGATGTTGCCTAGCCTGGCAATGAAACGTCTGCAAGAAAACAACAAGGCTCAGAGAGCACCAAGGACTCCACAGTTCAACCCTGAGCTACAAATATTCTCTTCGATGTTGCCTAGCCGGGCAATGAAACGTCTGCAAGAAAACAACAAGCCTCAGAGAGCACCAAGGACTCCACAGTTCAACCCTGAGCTACAAATATTCTCTTCAATTGGTAGCAGCAGAATTCTTTGGGACCCTGAATGGCTCTCCTACTAGGAGGCTGGGATACACATCAACATTTTGTTGTAGGATCTTCTTGTTCTGAAAGAATATGAGTCATAACAGCTTGGAGGACTTTGTTCCAAGAAAAGAAAGAAGAAAATGCCACTCACAGGAAAAGAAAAACAGGTTCCACTGCATGTTAAGAAAACATTTTTTACTGCTTTATTCATTACTGATCTGTTGCTCTGCCTTTTAGATGTGATTAAATCATCTTGTTTTTGACTCTCACTCATATCAGCTGTTTACCATTTAACTTTGAATAAAACTGTACTCACAATTTTACTTTCTCCAGTGGCTGATCCTGACTTAGAACCAACTTTCACTGTCTCTTGGACATCTGATCAGAACAGTCTCCTGACAAAAGAGAGGATAACTACGCCCCAATTAGATTTGTTTTTCTCCCAACTGGTATTTCTTTCTTTGTTGGAACATGCCTTTTTTTCAAACTCAAACATTTAGGCTGTTCTGTAATTTCTGAAGCATTCCTGATTGGACTATTAGTTCTTTAGCGTGGCAGCAGCCAACCCCCTTGCTTTTGGGGGAATAAATCTCATGGATTTAAAAAAACATTTACTTCTGAGAAGACATGCAGGTCAAGAATATTAGATTATTTTTGGCAGGGATGGGCAGATTTTAGGTTGACGGGATTTTGTTTCTTTCTAGGATCCATCAAAGCTGGTACGAAACATATATGTTTAAAACTGATCCCTGAATCAAGGGATTTGTTTGAAGCATTGGAAATGCATGAAGTTCTTAGTCCTTTGATATAAAAATCAATCCCTAGTTACAGAATATTTTGGGTGAGAGGAGTTATTTTGCTTCTGTTCTTGTTCAAGAATCAAGAGTGGTCAGATATATCATAGGTGTATATTTTTACTCCGATAGGTATAGAGATAAGCATGTAAACAAAATAAAATAGAGAATGAACAATCTGTCACTATTTTATGTAAAGTTTAACTTCCTGCACTTGTTTTACATACAATTGTAATTTTTGTGATTCTTTATTGTTTGCCCTGCATTTATTATTTGCTCTTTCATGTGTGTGTGTGTGTGTGTGTGTGTGTGTGTTCTACATATTAAGGCCATTGATTCAAAATTGAGTACCTGCTTTGAACACAGATTCTCCCTGGTTCAATCCTGACGTCTTAACTCAGGGCTGGAAAAAAGATCACTTCTCAAACTCTGGTATTCCCAGTAAGGCATGTTTGGAATTTTGGGAATTGATTGTGGCCTCTCTTAAAAGAAGGCATAAGAAGGGTGCCAATTCACAAAATGGCTGCCACATGGGCGTGGCTGGTAACAAAATAATGATTTAGGATACCCAGTCTAATTCCCCTCCATGATTCTATTTATTACTGTTATTTCTTTATTTTTTTCAGGGCAGGTGAATTAACTTCAAAGTAAAGGACTATCCATCATTTCCAATATTCTTATATTGCAAAATGTAAAGGCGCTAGGTTAGAAACCAGGAGACCGTGAGTTCTAGTCCCGCCTTAGGCATGAAAGCCAGCTGGGTGACCTTGGGCCAGTCACACACTCTCAGCCCAACTCACCTCACAGGGTTGTTGTGGGGAAAATAGGAGGAGGAAGGAGTATTAGATATGTTCCCCACCTTGAGTTATTTATAAAAATAATAAAGGCAGGATAAAAAAAATCTAAAAAAGATCTTGGATTTGGTAACTAAAGTTTCTGGATAGGAATCTCATGTCTTTATCTGCAAAATCTGGAAAAGGGTATATCACCCCCACCTGCCTCCCAAGCATTTGAAATCCCTATGGTGTTCAATAGGGAGTGGATAAAATAGGACATTTTCTGCCCCCCATAATTGAGCAACAGCCAATGGGAGAAACAGGAGGTCTCTGTTTTGTTGTGTCTGTAATAATTGCATAACAGACAAAAATGTTACAGGTGCTGTTGTTTGCAACATAAGATTGCAGATCACCTGCTAAATTTTGGATGATCTTTTTAAAATGACAGTGCATTTTTATGCTGTCTTTCTTCAAGGAGCTTCGGCCGGTACACATGCTTCTCCCCACTCATCCATTTTATCCTCACAAGAAGTTGTAGTAGTTGACTGGCCCAAAGTCTCTCTGGTCTAACACAACCACTCAACTGATTCATTATGCGCTGTCAAGTCAGTGTCAATTCTTAGTAACCACATAGATAGATTTTCTCCACGATAGTCTGTCCCCAACCTGGACCTTCAGGTCTTCCAATGGTGCTCCCATCACCACTGTAATTGAGTTCATTTTGTTGTTGTTGTTCAGTCGTTTAGTCGTGTCTGACTCTTCGTGACCTCATGGACCATAGCACGCCAGGCCTTCCTGTCCTCCACTGTCTCTCGGAGTTTACTCAAATTCATGTTCATTACATCGGTGATGCTATCTAACCATTTCATCCTCTGCCGTCCCCTTCTCCTTTTGCCTTCAGTCTTTCCCAGCATCAGGGTCTTTTCCAGTGAGTCCTCTCTTCGCATTAGGTGGCCAAAGTATGATTTGAGTTCATACCCCACCCATATATGCCATCAGAAGTGTACTGACTCCGTGTCCCACCCTTTATTTTTCTCACAACACTGAAGTTGTAGTGATGGATAGGAAAGGTGCACTTTTGGTATTTTCATTTGGCTGTTAAAAGGCTGGAGAATCTTCCTGCAGAGAAAAGAGGCAGCAACCTTACAAAAGGCTCACATTCTTTATTCCTGAGATAGGTGGGAAGTATCTGGGATTACTCAACTGCAAGCAATCTGCATATTCTCAGAGACAAGTTCTTTATTCCGTACTTTCCCTGTTAGTCTGGCACAGGAAAGCTAAAGCTGGAGAGCAAAGTTGTCCTGTTAATGAAAGCCAGCAGGGTGACAGGTAAAGTGTTGGTTTGGACTATCGCAGATTCAGACAGGCTCAAATCCCTTCTTTGCCAAAAAAAAAAAAAAAGCTTAAACCAGTGCTTCTCAATCTCAGAGCCTTTAAAATGTGTGGACTTCAACTCCCAGAATGCTGGCTGAGGAATGCTGGCTGGGCAATTCTGGGAGTTGAAGTTCACACATCTTAAAGGCTTTGAGATTGAGAAACACTGGTCTAAGTGATCCTGCCGTGTTGTTGTGAGGATCAATATTCGGCGGAGAGAGCCTTGTTTACTACGTTAAATTCCTTGGATGAAAGGCACGATATAAATGTAATAAATAAATGAGTACATTTTGCCCGAAAGCAGATCATTATTTAGGATACGATGAGACATTCCCTTATCGCCCGTTGACCTCGCCCCCCTCTTTAGTGGCCACGGTGGTACAGCCCATTTGGGAACACGGGACTCTTTTCTACTGTTGATATTATTCCTCTCTCTCCCCGCATCCAGCAACTCAGTCGGATTATTCCATTTCCACCTCTATCTCCCCCCCCCTTTTCTGCAGGCGTTGTTCAAGTTGGTATATGCCGCCTGCTATGATTGGCTGCGTCGACCCGCAGTCGAAGCGACGGCGGCGTCGACAACGCTGCCGCCGCTAGAGTCAGTCAGCCTGCTGGCGAAGGAGGCGGCAGATACAGTGGGTTGCTCGGGGGGCTTTTGCTTTCCCCCTCGCTGGTTTGCCCGCTGGGGTTGGTGACCGGGATGGCGTCGGGTAGGTTTATTTCCTCCCCCTTCTCCCCTTGTTGGGCGAAAGAGGAAAACTAAGGCCTGTTACTAGAGAGGCTGAAAAGAGGCGGGAGAGGGCGTGGCGTATGCAGGAGGCGGGAGAGCCTAGCGGGACCGTTCTGGCCGTCGCCATCTTAGATGCTAGTGCGCCTGCGCGCTCGGTCCACCACCGATACCTCCCACAAGCTCGAAGTCTCTGCCCAGGTCTGTCCTATTCAAGTTAGGCTTGACCAATCTCGGCGTGGCCGATTCATTTTTTGTATCGTTCGTTCTTTTTTCCCGAACTGGAACCCGTGCCCGTGTATTAAATTTACAAAAGAATGCTGTGTAATCTTATTTTTTAACTTAGTTAACATATGCAGTTTTAAGAATATATAAAGAGCCTCTCTGGGGCAGACCAAAATCTTACCTTCTCCAGTAACCTGTTTCGTACACAGGCCAGTCTGACATGGCTGGGAAGCTCGCAGGCAGAACATGAACGAAATAAGTCTTCAATTCTGTGTGTCTCTTCATCCCCCGCCCCCCAGTCCTTGCAAATGTACTGTTTGTTTATATGAAGCTTTTATTCTTAGTTATTGTATTTTCTCTCAAAACAAAACTACTGTAGTTAGTTTAGGATGGGAAGAACTAAATTGAAACAATAAATTCCATCATGAAGATCTCAGGTGTTCTTGGGCCAGTCAGTTTCTCAGCCTAACATACATTAGAGAGTTGCTCTGAAGGTAGTTAACTTCTCTAGATTCCTTTATTGTGTATATAACTAATAAAAATATAAGAACAACTGTCAGGTTCTATAGAAAGGGTGACCTTGTAGGGCTGTGAATAATAGTAGTCTTAGAAAAAAAATCAGTCCTTGACTGTTTTTGACGGGGTAAGAAAAATGGCAGAAGCAGGTAGAAAAATACAGATTATTCTGAACAAAGTAAGTGTACAGTATGGGAAAATGCAGATGGTTACAAGTGTAAGCATGTGAAGCACAGAAACCATATTAAGTCAGCCAAGCTCCGCTTCTGATTTTAAATTTCTTTTTAATAAATTATAAATGGGAAATGGGCATACTTCCAAAAGAAATGCCAGCTTTACTGTAAATTAAAAGAATACCTCTCAGCCCAACATGGGCCCTATAAACATTCCTAGAAAATGAAGCACTGTACAGGTGCAGTGTAGTCTTTAAGATGACATATATATCTTTTCCCCACCCCAGATATTTAACTAAAATACTAGGGAACATTCTGAGGGTTAATGGGGGTCGTTTTGTGATAAATGGGTGTTTTGTAACTGGAAGTACAACAGGCAGGCTCCCTATGTCAGCTATTTTATAAGGCGATCCACAGCATATTCTTGAAATGTGAAGTATGTAAGTGACACACAGAGATTGTCTGTCTGTAACAAATGGGGAGGATATTACTTACTAGACTGATTTATTAGGGGGACTATCCCATCTTTCCTCCTGGAGCAAGTAAGTGTATGTAATATTACATCCTGCAGTTTTTCCTCAATAATAACAATCTCATGGACTGACAGATATAACTAGCTCCAAATTACCCAGTGAACTTCCATAACTGAGTGGAACTTGAACCTGGATCTCCCTGTTCCTAGTTCAGTATGTTAAGCACTACACTACTTGACAGTGAAGGAAAGGCATTCCAAGGCTTGAGAGTAAGGCCTGTTTCTCCATATCTGACAATACAGAGTATCCTCAAAAAGGATTTTTAGGCAGATTTTAGTGACTGGAGGAATGATTTGTAACAAGACAACCTGCAAGATAGCAGCATCCTAAGACATAATACTTTAATGGTTAGTATAAAATAAAGAATTTAAGGGGAGCCTCTCTTCCCTTTTTAGCAGAAGGCTTCCATATGTATTTTATATGTGTATTTTCAGCTACACAATGCTTTCTGATAACAAAAGAATTAGAATAATAAAGGTAAGAGGCCATGTTAGTTAAGGAGGAATAAGCACTTGCATCTTTATCCTGTATAAGCTCCACAATTAAGGATTTAAAATATATTAGCAAAAAATCTAGAGGCACCTTTTTTTTAAAGAAACAGGTATACTTGTGAAGTGTATACACTTCACTTCTGCAATCAGTTTTCTTGCACATTCTTGTTCTTTCTCTTCTATGGTTTGCCTTCCATTGCATTATTTCATCTAAAGAATCCTCAGCTTACTTGCTCTCTTTTGAGTTGTAGTTGAGTTCACCAGCTAAAGGTAAAGTCTCATTCAAGTTCAGGTTTTGGTGGCTAATGGACTGCATTTTTCATAATGGGTGTATTGCTGATTTTATGCTTTGTGAGCTTATGTAATGGCTTTCATATGTGAGTAAAGTTATAACGGCAAATCTTACTGCTGTTCTAAAGTTGTGTCAGCCCTCTATTTGAGATTTGGGGATAATATCGCCTTGCCGTGCAAAGTTATTGTAAGGATTCAAATAATATAAGAAAAATGCTTTCAATGCTAATTGCAGAAGAGGTTGAATGAAAGGAAGCACCTGCAGCATGCATATGTGTATATGGTGGAAGGGTGGCCCTTTCCACATGATTGTAGAATGTTATTTTATAGTCAGGCTTAGAAATAAAGTTAATAAAGTTAATTTCTTGTGGAAGGGAGGTAAAAATTAAGACTGGTTTTAGAAATAAAGTACAGGTTTCCACCATACCCAGATTTATTTATTTTATTTATTTGTTTAATTTATATGACCGCCCATCTCCCCCTATGGGGAACTCTGGGCAGTTCACAATACAATAAGTTAAAATAAAATCTAAAATATATAAAACCTCAATTATACAATACAATAATAATTATAAGATTATAAAATCCAGATGTACGGTGGAATTAATTAAAAGAAGGACATTATAAAATTAGGGGATTAACCACCCCCATGAGGAACTATCTCTCCCTCCTTCCCATGCCAGGCAGATCCCTTTAGACAGGATTCACTTGTGTGATATAAACATTTGATTGTGTTGGTGGTGGCTGACTAGTATTAAATAGCAAGTACTGTCCCAGAGGAACTATTTATAGTAATAGATACAGCATGCCTCATTTACTCTGTCTAAAAATCACACTTGATCCAAGCACCAATCCATCTCCGGTTACTGATTGGGAAATAAAAACAATTATCTTCTGTCAATGAATTATCAGATATTTTGAACTTTGGCTTTCTATCTGAACTTCTTGTACATTGTGTTCTTCCTGCCATTACTATAATCTGCTTTGTACTTGATTACGCTGAAATTCTTATGTGTGTCCTGTTTCTGACAACTGGATGTTAATCCAAAATTGGTTTTAGAGGAAGCTTCAAAGATCTTTCTAATATGTTCTAAAAAATCACATGCAAATATTTTTTTTATTACATTAGAGAAACACCTTTGTTTTGGCTCATCTCTTCTTGTGGTACATAAGAACATAAACAGTTCCCTGCTGGATCGAACCCCAGGCCCATCTAGTCCACCATCCTATTCTCACGGCCATCTAACTGCACAAGGAAGCCGACAAGTCTCACAGCAGATGGCCTTCAGAGGCAGTCACATTGCCCAAGGCTAATAATCATTGATCCCCGTGACTTCCATGAATTCATCCAACCATTTTTTGAAGCCAGAGAAGCTGGTAGCCAGCACCACATCTCATTATAGCGAATTCCAAAGTTGAATTAAGTGTTGTGTAAAAAAATAATTCCTTTTATCCTCAGTCTTCCAGGATTCCATTTCATTAGGTAGCCTCTGTTTCTAGTATTTTGGGAAGGGGAAAATAGCTTCTCCTTGTCCACTTTATCCACACCATGCATAATTTTATACACCTCCGTCCTCTCCCCTCTCATTCACCTCCTATCCAGACTAAAAAGCCCCAAATGTCACAACCTTTCCTCATAGGGAAACTGCTCCAGCCCCTTGATCATCTTAGTTGCCCTCCTCTGAATTTTTTCTAGCTCCACTGTATCCTTTTTGAGGTGCAGCGACCAAAACTGCACACAATATTCTAGATACAGTCGCACCATTAATTTATATAAGGGTATTATGATATTGGCATCTCTATTTTCAATACCATTTCTCATTCATTCAATTTATATAGCTGCCCATCTCAAACCAGTGACTCTGGGCGGCTAACAATCATAAAAACAGTTAAACAATTAAAACAGTACAAATAGAAATTAAATACAAATAGCAGCCAAGAGATATTACAATCCGTGAGTGTCAGCACAACCAGGAAACGGGGCCTTTCACACACACAGGAACCCAGGCCCGGGCACATAGCCAGGTCTTCAATTATCCCTAATACGCTGTTGGCCTTTTTTACAGTGGATGCACACTTACATTTATAAGTTTGTTTGTTGGTTTTCCAATTCATCTAAAGCCATGTTTCCAAAGTGAGAGGCTAACCTCTTCTTTAACCTATTCCTAACACCTATTTTGCATGTTTCATATCACTTAATAGTTTGCATGATAAAACAAGCTCTTTCTACATATACTTTTCCCCTTGATAGAACCAGAAACTGATGCAATAAGTCTTGTGTTTTTAATACTGATTATTATAATGCTTGCAGTGTTGAAACAGTTAAACTTGTTGGTTTTTGGTGTGCCAGTGTCCCTGACTCCTGTTTTGGGGACCTTCAAGCATATAATTTGCTGTATTTATAATCAGCATACATCCTGGTTAATTTTAACCAAGTGTGCACCATGTTTTCTTTGCTGATCTTAATCAGTCTTATCCTCTGTAGAAGTGAAGATCTGCTTTCCAAGTGAGATTACCCTTTCCTATTTACTTTCATTTGCATATTAATCACACAGATTTCAAGATTAAAAAGAATCCCTTCTAAAAATGTAACAGAAGAAATTAAACATAAGATGCTGCAAACAGAATCTAGAATTCCTCTGAATAAAGGATTTCCTAAGAGATATAAAATAAATTTTAAGGGCTTTATCACAACTTACCATTACAGTATTTCAAAATCTTTAGATGTAAATTTGTAATTTGGTTACACGCTTAGTTGCAGTTTATTTACATGTATTTATTTATTTTTAAGATTCTGGAAATTTCAGCCATTCTGGGGATCAGCAAAGGTATGTGTCCTTGATCATTATGTTATATACAAAGATGTTATTGGCGAACAGGAATGAGGTATGATCAATATAGTGCAGTGTCAGCAGTCTATGATATATGTTTGGTTGGCTTTTTATCACAAAGTTCTTATTTTCTTTGAAAACCTTTTTACTTCAGATCCCATATGTAAACTACTATGAAATGCTATGCCATTCTGGCTTCACTGATGCAGTTTAGGGCTCTTCCATACAGTCAGCAGCTTCACTTTCCAATTCTTTGAAGCAGTCTGGTTCTGTCTGTGAGTGTCTTCAGTGTTACCATTCCTCTGGAGTAGTTACTGTGCCACACGTTAATTGACTGGGCTGCAGAAATACTCCTTCCCAAAGGCTATGTTATCAGAATTTATATCAATTGGTACCAGTAGCACCAATTCAAGATTGCCTCTTTTGTGTGGAAGAGGTCTCAAAATCATCTACTCTTCCTAGAAGACACTTCTCCAAAGGGGGAGTACAGTACCTCTCTCTCAGATCTTTCCCAATGGAGGATGCGTTATCGGGGGTATATTTGGCCACAACGGCTAGGCAGCTAGCAAAACTCAAAGAGCTCTTACTCTATAGCACCAGTAGGGCCTTGACATAGTAAAGGAGTGACTGTCACTCTGTGTTGAACTTCTTTAGATACAGAATGGGTTCTTTCTACTCTTATTTTAGCTACTTAATAATTATTTATTGCCAAACTCAGAAATGTATAAAATAATGGTACATTTGTTTTACATTTGACTGTGTATTAATTCTCCTTTGCAAGGTTGGATCTTCTGGTCTTGCTGCATAGTAACATCTCCCCTCCCCATTTTCTGTCATCTTTACTTTTTTTTCCTGTGCTTTCTCTCCTGTGTGTGTGTGTGTGTGTGTGTTGACCTCCTGAAGATAATACGTAATTTGTTTTAAAGATGTCATAAAGTGCCTTGCTTCAACTAAATACTTGTTTTGCCCCAACAGTGGGTGGTAATTGCACTTCTTTTAAACCTCCTAAACTTTTCTTCCAGCTATGCAGGGTATGGCAATCAAGGAAATCAAAATTATGGACATATGCCACAGGTAGGCTGAGTAGTTGTGCCATTGCTTCTTTAAATGCAAAGTGTCTTTCTTTATGATCAAGATAATGACTGTATTCCCCAACATGCTTCCGGGATTGTGGCATAGTACACAATATCTTGTTCTTCTGTAGAGGAGTAGTGAGACCACATTTTGGGGGAAAGGGTAAAAAATTATCTCTGAGATGACAGAACATAGTCACACTGAGATTACTTATGAGTAGATTCCTCTTGCTTTAATTGTATGTACCTTAATTTATTGAAGGCCTTAATTTGTTAATTTATAAAGTGAAAGCTGGCTGGGTGGCTTTGGGCCAGTCACTCTCTCTGAGCCCAACCAACCTCACAGGGTTGTTGTTGTGGGGAAAATAGGCAGGAGTATTAGGTGTGTTCGCTGCCTTGACTTGTATATTTAAAAAGGCAGGAAAAAATAATCATATGTGTGAGTTCAGTCATCATGGGTATCTCCTGCTGTAATTATTGTTTTACCAAGCAACAATTGCTACATGTATAATGATCTAGTTGGCAGACAGGTGCTGTCAATGATATCACACTTCTTAAATGCATTTCTATCTGGAGCTAAAGTAGCCTGTACTTTTAATTAAACCCCTGATTTAATGGGGGAAAAGAGTGATTGTTAAAATTCAGTGTCCATTAAATTGAGGATTTACCCTAATAATGAGTCGAGTAAGGCAATGCCCCCTTTTCCTCTTGGCTCTCAATGCATCATATCCCACTGGTGCACCTCCAGATCTTAGCACCTTCTCTTTCTTCTAGTCTCCCCTCAGGTAATGGTGAGTGGCCTGTGTGTCCCTTTGTGAAGGAGTCTCAGTAAAGGATAGGCTTTTAATGTGGCATTTCCCACCTAACTGCCTGCTGATCGTCCTAGGACCACCTTTTCCCTCCCTCCCCTCAGCTGCTGCTGATGTGCTAGTGTGGCCTCTCCTACCTGCCTGCCCATCCCAAATTTTCCCAGTGCCTTCCTTTCTCTTACCTATTACCAATGTCCCAACGCAGCATCCCACCCTCCTCCACACCCTTCCCAGCACGTTCTCTCTGTCTACCCCTCAGCTACCATTACCAGTATTTCAATACAGCATATTCCACTAGCATGCCTATCTGGCCCACTCACAGCTTCCCATGGCCGTACAGTCCCTGCTCCTCTCAACTGTGACCACCAATGTCCTACACACCATATTTCCATTCAGCAGATTAGATCCATTAAATCAAGGATTTACTGTAAAATAATCCATCCTTTCTCAGTACACTCAGAAATATATAGCTGGAGTGGTTTGTTTGTTTAGTGCGATCTAACTTTTTATCCTCCAGTTGTCTTGAGAGAACATATCTGAGGTATACTGGGTGTTCTAGGCCCTACATACCTGAAGGATGCCACATAGTAGAAGGCTAGTTTCGTAGTATTCATATCCTGAATAAAACAAATAAATGAAACAGCAGATAAAGCAATTCAGGCAGTTGAGAAAAATGATGATACTGGCTTCCTCAATAATCTTCACAATAACCCTCTAAAGGACAATTATAATATAATCATTTATTGAACTGTTGTGTAAAACTTTGTGTACATAGATGCATGTATGAGAAGCTTTCACATGTGTAATTTTGTTGGTTTGCTTTTGTTCTTTTTCTTTTTCATTGTTTAAACAAAACAGAAAAAGAAAGATTAATTAAAGGCAAACATTTAAAAAAGCCTATCCAGAAACACTCTAGACCAAGAGATGTTGGTTTATCTAATTGCCATCTACTACATAAGTGTAATGTTTTTCTAATTTAAGTAGCTAGACTCAGTAAACACAGCCTTATTTCTCTTTTATTACATTCTTATTCATTGCAGGGTTATCCTGGCTATGAGCAGAGTGGAGAGAGTTCATCTTATGGGCAAAGTTATGGAAACTATCAAGGGAACTATGGACAGACCCAGACAGGTTTGGTTGAGCATGCTGACATTTTTGTACATGTGCACCATTCAAGGGCGGCAGTGTACCTAAAGCATTCCCTATTGGATCTTCAGGTTACGGGCAAGGTAGCCAACAAGGATATGGTGGATATGAAAATCAGAACCAGAGCCCGTATAACCAGGAATCTTATGGCAATCATGGGCAGCAGAAAGATTTGTCGGGCAGGTAAGGACTCTTTTTTTCTTTTTCTTTTTTGCGTTAACTAACTGTTTAAAACTGAAAAGAGGATATTACTGATGTAGCCATGTTTTTTTTTTATAATAATGTTATTAAACATTGTAGTTAAACAGATAAAAACTAATACAAACTACAGAAAATAAAAGAAAAAAAAGAAAAAATAGAAAGTGCAGGAAAAAAATAATATAGCTAGAAAAATAAAAATAGAAAAATGTAGCAAAGAAAAAGAAAAGAAATATATAAGGAAGTGAGTTATAAATATATAAGGAAGTGACTTCC
Source organism: Charina bottae (assembly GCA_023362775.1). NCBI lineage: Eukaryota > Metazoa > Chordata > Lepidosauria > Squamata > Charinaidae > Charina > Charina bottae. The sequence continues at coordinate 99,014,730 of JALMGJ010000001.1, read as the reverse complement.
CCCTTTGTCACAACAAGTATAAACAATTTTTAAAACAATCTTAAAATACAACAAACAATCTCTTCATCCCGTATTTCATCTCTTATCCATAAACAGATCCTTACAACCTTGTCATTCAGTCCTGGTCAGCAAGAGTCCATTAAGGGTTACCAGAAATAACAACATATCTTTTTTAGCCTTGATCAAATAAACCCACTTTATGTTCCTTCCTTTTACTTTTAACAAACTTGATCTTTAATCACTTCAAATAATGTCCTAGAGCTTGTTCTCTTTTCATTTTTTCTTTGTCCCTTCTCACAAAATCCTTCAGAACTTTAACAGATAAATTTTGTAAATCCAATATAAGAAAGTTATCCAAGTTGCTTTTTTGGTTTGCCATTTGTATATCCCTTTTAATTATTAAGACATCAGCCAGTTTTATTTGTATATCCAGTGTAACATCTTTTGCCATATCATTCTTGTAGTTCATCTATCTATAATGGCAGACACTTTTAAGATTAACTTCTGGATCCATTGCTCACAAATATCCTCCGATACGTCCAGTGTTAAAATATTTTGCTCCATTCAAATTTAAGTGTTGTTCTCCTTTAATTGTAAACTTTAGTTCCTTCTGGTTCCTCTAGTGTCCAATGTTCAAATTCCCATCCTATCATGTTTTCTTTTAAGAATTCAAAACAACAGCATTTTCTCACAGGAAGGATTATGATTAATTTCAAAATCTTATTTCAAATCCATCTGGACCCTTAGTCCATTTATAACTTTCCAAAATCAACATTCTAATCCCCCTTTTGCTGTTTATTCCCCCCAAAAAGAGGTTTTTTAAAATGTCCTTAAACTTATCTTTAAAACTTCTTTCATTAAGGATTAAGGGAAATTCACCCATTATAAGACTTGTCGATTGAAAGGTTCTTAATAGTTGAAAAGCAGTTAATAAGCAATTTCAAAAAGCGATTAAGAAATGTGGCTCAGCAGAATTTTGTGTCCATAAGGCTACATGGCGGCTGTGAGCTTGGTAGAAATCCCTTGACTCCCAACCGCTCAACTCATGAGCTTACCGCAGAAACCTCAGTTCCTGCAATTTACTCACGAGGAGCAGCTGTCCAAGTGGGTGATCTCATGATCTCTCCTTTATCTGGAGAGACTTGGCTGGCCAGAAAACACCATCTGGCTGCCAATCTCCCCACAATGTCATCTCTGCTCCCTTGGAGACGTCTAGTTCGCCATGAATCCTCACTGGAAGTCATCTAGTCATGTACTGAACTGTGACTGCTGTAAAAACGAATTTGTTAACCGAGAAAAGAGATTGGTGGAAAAGCATTTTAATTGTCTAGCAATTGATTGATTTCTGTGGGTTGGGTTGGAGATAACAGTATGGGACAGAAACGGCATTTGTCACACATGGATGATCTCTGGCGGGAGCAGGATGTGGGCAGTGCATCCATCCTTGCTCTTCTTGACCTCTCAGCGGCTTTCGATACCATCGACCATGGTATCCTTTTGGGTCGGCTCGGAGTTGGGGGTGGGCGGTGTGGTTTTACGCTGGTTCACCTCCTTCCTCCATGGCCAGTTCCAATCGGTGGTGATAGGGAGCGAGAGATCCGACCCTCGACCCCTCCTTTGTGGGGTGCCGCAGGGTTCGGTTCTCTCTCCACTCCTTTTTAACATCTACATGAAACCACTGGGCGAGATCATCCGTCACCACAGGATGAGGTATCATCAATATGCTGATGATACTCAATTATACATCTCTGTCCCGGGTGAGGTGGGTGATGCTGTGACTGCCCTCTCGAGGTGTCGGTGGGCTGTAGGGGCCTGGATGGGATCCAACAGGCTTCAGCTGAACCCTGGTAAGACGGAGTGGCTGTGGGTTAATGGCTTTTCTGTATCCGGGACATTATCATCTTTGGTTCTGGATGGGGTTGCGCTGCCCCAGACAGACCCAGTGCAGAATCTGGGGGTCCTCCTGGACTCACGACTCCTGCTCAAAGAGCAGGTGGCAGTCGTGGCCAGAAGGGCCTTTGCGCAACTTCGTGTTGTGTGCCAGTTATGGCCTTTCCTGGATTGGGAGGCCCTTCGAACACTCACTCATGCCCTTGTTATCTCCCATGTAGACTACTGTAATGCGCTCTACATGGGGCTACCCTTGAAGAGTATCCGGAAGCTACAGCTGGTCCAGAATGTGGCCGTGCGAGCTATCGTTGGTGCCCCTAGATCGGCGCACACAACACCTCTATTACGCAAGCTGCATTGGGTGCCAGTCTGCTTCCGGGTCCAATTCAAGGTATTGGTTATCACCTTTAAAGCCCTACATGGCATAGGGCCAGGTTACCTGAGGGACCGCCTGGTCCCCAATACATCAACCTGTCCCACCCGATCATGCAGAGAGGGCATGCTGCGGACCCCATCTGTAAGAGAATTCCATCTGGTGGGGTCTAGGAGGCATGCCTTCTCTGCAGTAGCTCCCACCCTCTGGAACATCCTGACCCTGGAGGTGAGGTTAGCCCCATTGCTCCTGACCTTCCAGAGGAACCTGAAAACTTGGCTCTGCCACCTTGCTTGGGCTGGGAAGGGAATAGTTATTCTTGGGGATGGCTAATACCTTAGAGTGCTCCTCTCACACATGGACTGAGTTAGACCTTTTTGTCACTTTTGCCACTTGGATTTTATTCTGATTTTATACTTACTAATAATTGTGTATTGTATTTATATTTTATCCTTCTTGTTTTAATAAATTATCTTATTGTAAACCACCCAGAGTCCCTCCCGAGGAGGGAGATGGGCGGTGATAGAAATTTGATAAATAAATAAATAAAATAAGTAAGTAAATAATAACAGTGGCAGGAACAGATATAAGTCAATTTATATTTCTTTTACCTCTTGTTGGTATCACTATTCCATTTAATTTTAATTTTGTTTTCTGGAAAGATAAATGGAGAAAACACTCCCAGAAAAATAGAATGATTAAGAAGCACTCATAAGATGATCCAAGAGTTCAGTAGCATTTTATTTGATTTATTGTTACTAGCTGCCTGGAGTAGCTAGAGGACGTAGTTTCTGTTGTGTATGTTCTAGTTGAGGGCATGAATGCATCTGGAAGAGTAGGCACATCATCACACACTAATGCAAATACTAGCTAAATCAGGCAGCCAATATATGTATTTAAAAAAAAATTGGTAGTCCTTGACCTACGACCATTCGTTCAGCGACTGTTCAAAGTTACGAAGGCGCTGAACGAATGGTGGTTATGACCAGTCCTCGGTGTTCCAGCTGTCCCAGCACCCCCGTGGTCACGTGATCATGATCTGCGTGCTTGGCAACCAGCTCACACTTATGACCGGTTGCAGCACCCTGCAATCATGTGATAGCAATTTGCAACCTTCCCTCCCTGCTTCTCCAGAAAGTCAATGGGGAAGCTGGCAGGTAAGGTCGCAAGTTGCTGGGGTAAGTCTCCCCCACTTGCGCACCCTCCCTGTTCCTCATGCACCCTCCCCAACCTGCACCATGCGTCTTGCGCGTCCTCCTTGACTTGCGCCATGCCTCTTCCACCCATCCTCTCGCACCCTCCCCATCCCACACCGTGCCTCTCGTGCACATCCTCACTCACCCTCCCTGACCTGTGCCACACCTCTTGCACACGCGACCCGCACTGCGCCTCTCATGCACCCCCACGCGCCTCCTCACTCCCCCACCCAGCAGCAGCCGCCACTTACCTGCCTGCCAGCGTGGGACTTGGAACTTCCTGCCGGCTTCCCCACTGACTTGGGTTGTGGGAAGCCGGCAGGAAGTTGCCTCACTTAACTGTGGGATTCAGTTAATGGCGGCAACTGGGACTGCAGGGATTGCTGTTGCTAAGCAATGCAGTCATGCTTTACGACCACACCACTTAGCGATGGAAATTCTGGTCCCAGTTGCCATCGTAAGTTGAGGATATATTGCTGTCAATGTTACAAACCTGGGTTTTTTTATTTTCTAAAATACTTAGAGGTATTTTTATATAGGAAATAGTATAAACCATAGCTTTCCAAACTGTGTCGCGACACTTTAGTGTGTCACGACAAAACCCAGAAGTGCTGATGGCGCATTACTGGTGGCGGCAGCGGCGCGCCATCGGTGCTTCCGGGTTTTAGCACGAAACACGAGGCCGCTGCCGCCGCCATACACCCCCATACCGCCGTTGGTGTGTCGCCAACGGCGGGACTTTGGAAAGCACTGGTATAAACAAAATTAAACAGCTCTTTTCTGTTTTTATTGGAACAAAATTATATTAATTCTTCCCACTTCCTGCTTGATTGGATTATCAGTTGATACCATATGTTATTTGTGGCTTACAGCAATTATTTTCAAAGCTCGAGTGGGGAGGAGAGAAAATGTCTGGGGGAACCGTGTGCTTTTTCTCCCTCTGTTGTGCCTTCCTCCCAAGTCAGGACCTCAATATTTTGAGAGAGAATTTAGGCTAATCCACATTTGTGCAGTCATTGCTTCAGGGAACTTGGGAAGGAAGAAAATGTAGAAAAGACTATAGCTTTGTAGTTATACTGCTCACATTCTTACAGTGTGACTTAGTATACAGATCCAGTTCAGGTGCTAGATTTTTGCAGACATCAGCAACGCATGTAACCTGGTTGTGGGCAAAGATTCATGTGTAGTCACCTGTGAAATACTGTAGTTACCTTAGGAGATGATGGGCTCCCCTTTGCTGGTTCTCCAAGCAGAAGTTGAATGGAGATTTGATAAGGATGTTTTAATTCAGGTTCCTATACTGAGAAGGAAATTGAACTTAATGGCCTAAATTTCTCTTTATTATTCTATTTAATTGTATCTGAAGTTTTTGACACTCTTTGTTGCTTTGAATGAATAAGGCCAGGAAAGTTGTCTCTGCATCATTTCTATGCACTTCTGCATAAAAAAGAGAGTGCAATTAATTTCTTGTTTGCTTCAATATAAGGTCTTCCTATGACCAGAAATCCAGTTATGGGCAACCAAGTTCATACAACCAGTCTTCAAGCTACAACCAGCAGCCAGGATCCTATGACCAACAAACAGGTTACAGTCAGCAGCAAAGATCATTTGATCAGCAGTCAAGTTCTAACCAGCAGGGACAGCAAAGCTCATATGACCAGCAGTCAGGATACAGCCAAAATCAAGGCTCATATGACCAGCAACCACAGCAGAGCTATGGGCAGCAACAAAGCTCATACAACCAGAACTCAAACTACAGCCAGCCACAAGGCTCATATGGTCAGAACCAACAGTCATACCAGACGCAGCAGAAGGAAAACTATGGGCACAGCATGCAAGGTAGGCATGGCATGGAGTCCACGCAGAAACATTTTACAAAACAAAGCCTTGTGGCACACCTTGTAGGAACTGGAGGATTTTTGTACCCAAGATGTTGCAAAGAGCATATAGCAGCAGAGCTCTTAAATAGCCATGGGCCAGCTGCATCTTGTTGCTGCATTAACTTGTGTGTGGTTTGGGCACGGAATGAAGAAATCGTATTGACAGTCTCTGCTGAGTTGCTTCCTTCCAGTTGATTTTTAAAGCATGTACTATGATAAGAATTAATTAAATTACATTAGTTCCTGTTCTTGCTAGTTTTTTTACATTAGAGGAGGCACGGCCTTTTTATTCTCACATAGGCTGAAATGCCTATTCTATGATCATGCCTGCTCTGGCACATATGTAACATCCAAAGCCAAATAAGCATTTCTCCCCCTCCACAAGTATTTCAGTATTTACTGATCAGTGTAATTGATCAAAAGGCATTCATTTAAATTATTAAGAGATTTTGACTGAATGGGAGTTCTTCTTCAGGACCTAATAGTATAATTTACTATGTTTGCCTCTACATATAACCATTCTAAACTAAAATGTAAGAAGGCATTTACTTTATGCTACTCAAGAATAATTGCTTTGAAATTCCTTAGATGATCGTCGTGAAAAAAATAGATATGGAGACGATAACCGAGGCTATGGTGGCCCACGAGGTGGAAGCAGATTCGATTCTGACAATAGGAATATTATGTCTGGCTTAAGGTAAAGGATTTATCCTAGGAGCTAGAGATGATTTACTATACCAGTTTAGTCCATTGTTTTTCTTTCTTGCTTGGATGAATGCTCTTACAAACTATTTGAAGGAGTATTTCCTCCCCTGAAATGCTAGTATTAATGATCTGCATTAAAATTCAGGTTCCAAAATTATTGTGATACTGTATATACCTTGGCAACTAATCTAGGATGTTTCTCTGGTTGATTCATGCACCTACTAAGCCATACATGGTATGTTTAGCTTTGGCTTAACATGGCATGTAACACTAGCCATTGTGGCTAGAATCTACCTATAGCATATGGCATAGTGTTCAGGTATGGATCCAGTCATTGTAGCCTATTTAGTAAACTATGTTAAAAGGTCATTGTTTAGTACAGAGCTTTCCAAACTGTGTGTCGGGACACGTTAGTGTGTCGGCTGCAGTGTCTGGGTGTGTCACGGCTGCTGTTGCCTCCGAGCCCTGCCAGGATTCCATGCAGGTCCTAGTGCCTGCCTTGTGCCTTGCTGCCTCCAAACCTGCTGTGATTCCATGCAGGTCCTAGTGCCTGCCTTGTGCCCTGCTGTAAGATTGTGTCGCAAAATGATGCCCTGCTGTAAGAGTGTGTCACAAAATGATGCATGTCTAAAAAGTGTGTCGCCAACATGAAAAGTTTGGAAAGCTCTGGTTTAGTATAATGCATAATTCAGCCTATACTCACCCCATATAAAGAATTTGTCAGGAATGCATAAAACACTAAATTTTGTAACTTAAAATTAAAATGTATTTTTATAAGAGATAATAAAGGGTACTTGGGATTCTATTCTATTCAATGCCAGGCTTGGCCAATTATGCTTTATTCATTTATGCAAATATCCTTGGCATACATAGGCAACCACTCTTCCTCATTGGCATCTGAGAAGTGGGATTGCTGAAGGTTTTGTTGTCCACTGTTCCCAAGCTTGACATAATATTTGTTCATGCCATGAAAAATTTAATCTGACTTTTTCAGCTTGTGTGGCTGTTACAGGCCCAGGAATAAGGCAGACCAAGAAACTTTGATTCATTCACAGGCCTTCTCCTGCTAAACCATAAGATTAGCTTAGCAGTGATTGCTCGGTTAGCAGGTACAGCTGGCCATATTTCTGCATGTTGGTAAGCCAAGTTAAGGGGTGTGGTGGCTCAGCGGGTAAGACGCCAGGCTTGTTGATCAGAAGATTGCAAGTTCGGAGGTTCGAATCCCTAGTCCTGCATGACGGAGTGAGCTCCCACACTAGCCCCAGCTCTTGCCAACCTAGCAATTCGAAAGCATGCAAATGCAAGTAGATTAATAGGTACCACTTTGGTGGGTAGGTAACAGCGTTCCACGTGCATCATGCCAGCCACATGACCGTGGAAGCGTCTTTGGACAACGCTGGCTCTTTGGCTAACAAACGGAGATGAGCACCGGCCCCTAGAGTCAGACACGACGGCACAAATGTGCGGGGGGAACCTTTACCTTTTTAAGCCAAGTTAGATTCAGGCTTTGTCCATCTACAAGTAACCAGAGAACAATTTAACTTTGCTTTTTAACTTTGTTCTCTGTTTTTTTCCATGTGGATGAAACAGTCCCATATTGGAATGTCACACTAAGCTTAAACTACCAAGCTACTCACTACTGGTCAGTTGCCTATTTGAGGATGAGCTAACAAGTGTGTACAGTTGTATTTATGGCTGAGTTTGGAGGGAGGTGTGAAGTCAGTGGCTGTGTCTTATTTTGAATTTACAGTTCTGTTTTAACATTTTTAGAGAGATCTGAAAATAGAATAATTATTTATCAGTGGGTAGCATCATTGCATTGTACTTGACTTTGTGTTGAAAAGGTAGATTCTCAGTGTGTGTAGTTACAGATAATTGAAATCTAAGCTGCCTTAACTTGGATCATTGCCTTCGAACCTGATGGAACGAAGTTAGGAATGGAATGAGTTCGAAAGAGAGGTGTATATACAGTGGATATAAAAAGCCTACACACCCCTGTTAAAATGCCAGGTTTTTGAGATGTAAAAAAATCAGACCAAGATAAATCACTTCAGAATTTTTTCCACCTTTAATATAACACATAAGCTGTACAATTCAATTGAAAAACAAACTGAAATCTTTTAGGATTCTTTTTCTTCTTCTTCCTAACGTTTTCCCACTATTTTCACGTGGTCTGCTTTTCGGATTTTGAAATACCACTTATTTTATTATTTTATTTTAGGATGAAAAAAGAAAAATAAACTAGAATAACGTGGTTGCATAAGTGTGGACACCCTCTTATAAGTAGGGATGTGGCTGTGGTCAGAATTAACCAATCACATTCAAACTGATGTTAAATAGTACTCAGTACACTCGAATCAAATTATCCATTCAGTCTTATCCAATCCTTGGCGATTCCATAAGCCAGCTCTCTCCATGTCAATCAGTACACACCTGCCATCAATTAAAGTGACTCTGATCAAGCCCATATAAAGTTGAGCTGTTCTAGTAGGATTTTTCTGACATTTACTCAGTTGCCTCTTACAGCAAAAGCCATGGTCTGCAAAGAGCTTACAAAGCATCAAAGGGATCTCATTGTTGGAAGGTATCAGTCAGGAGAAGGGTACAAAAAAATTTCCAAGGCATTGGATATACTGTGGAACACAGTGAAGACAGTCATCAACAAGTGGAGAAAATATGGCACAACAGTGACATTACCAAGAACTGGATGTCCCTCCAAAATTGATGAAAAAACAAGAAGAAAACTGGTCTGAGAGGCTGCCAAGAGGCCTACAGCAACATTAAAGGAGCTGCAGGAATTTCTGGCAAGTACTGGTTGTGTACTACGTGTGACAACAATCTCCCATATTCTTCATATGTCTGGGCTGCGGGGTAGGGTGGCAAGACAGAAGCCTTTTCTTACAAAGAAAAACATCCAAGCCCGGCTACATTTTGCAAAAACCTACATCAACTCTGACAAAAGCATGTGGGAAAATGTGTTGTGGTCTGATGAGACCAAGATTGAACTTTTTGGCCATAATTCCAAAAAGTATGTTTGGCACAAAAACAACACTGCGCATCACCAAAAGTACACCATACCCACAGTGAAGCATGGTGGTGGCAGCATTATGCTTTGGGGCTGCTTTTCTTCAGCTGGAACTGGGGCTTTAGCCAAGGTGGAGGGAATTATGAACGGTTCCAAATATCAGTCAATTTTGGCACAAAACCTTCAGGCCTCTGCTAAAATGCTGAAGATGAAGAGGAATTTCACCTTTCAACACAACAAGAACCCAAAGCATACCTCCAAATCAACAAAAGAATGGCTTCACCAGAAGAAGATCAAAGTTTTGGAATGGCCCAGCCAGAGCCCGGACCTGAATCCAATTGAAAATCTGTGGGGTGACTGAAGAGGGCTGTGCACAGGAGATGCCCTCGCAATCTGACAGATTTGGAATGCTTCTGCAAGGAAGAGTGGGCAAAGATTCCCAAGGCAAGATGTGCCATGCTGATAGACTCCTACCGCAAAAGACTGAATGCTGTCATAAAATCAAAAGGCGCTTCAACAAAGTATTAGTTTAAGGGTGTGCACGCTTATGCAACCACGTTATTCTAGTTTTTCATTTTTCTTTTCCCACCCTAAAAGATTTCAGCTTGTTTTTCAATTGAATTGTACAGCTTGTATGTTATATTAAAGGTGGAAAAAATTCTGCAGTGATTTATCTTGGTCTGATTTTTTTACATCTCAAAAACCTGGCATTTTAACAGGTGTGTGTAGACTTTTTATATCTACTGTAGCTGAATGAGTTCAGAATTTTCTGCACTGACCAGGAGGAAGTCTGCTTTTATTGAGTGACTTATTTTTCTCCTGTGCTATATGTTTGTGTTGGTTTGCAATGTTTATAGCTTGCCCCAATCTGTAGAGACTGGGTGGTGTATAACAATAATAAAAATGGGGAGTCTTTGGTGCTCTCTGAGCCTTGTTGTTTTCATGCAGACGTTTCATTGAAACGTCTGCATGAAAACAACAAGGCTCAGAGAGCACCAAAGACCCCCCAGTTCAACCCTGAGCTACAAATATTCTCTTCGATTAATAATAAAAATGCAAATATAGAAAAAAGCAAAACTAAAACCCTAACGAAAAAAGAACTACTCCCTAACACGTACAGTACAAAACAGTCAACTCTAATTAAAAGCATGCTGGAACCAGACACTTTCTGAAATGCTGGGAGGGAAGGGGCAACACAAACCTCCAAGGATAAAGAGTTCCACAGCACAAGGGTCTCTGCCCGAAAGCCATGTCCCACTAGCCTCCTGTATGTGGAAGGAATCAGAGCAGGCCCTCTCGGGATGGTCTTACCAGACCTGAAGATTAAGACTGCTCTCCCTACAAAGTAAAAACACAAGCTACTAAGTCTGAAACTGATGCTGATACCTATTCTAGGCACTGTCTGATTTTATTTAAATTGTATCTCAATGTTTTGGCTGGGGGATTTCAAATCAGAACGTAGCAAATGCAGCCTTGTCGTTTGGCATTCTGGATATAACAGATCTCATCCAAGCTTTGGAAGCTGCCTCAGAAGTAAAGCAATGAATATAAAAGTGGTATGGAAAAATTGCATTTGTAAATATAAATATTCCCTCATTTGTATTGCTAAACAGAAATGGATGAGAGCTATTTCTCAAAATAAATTAGAAGCTTGAACCTGGGCAGGCCATGCTCAACATGTGTGTTGATATAGGACAGATAAGTACTGAACGAATCTATTGATACCTGCATATAGAGAAGAAGCAAAGTGGCAGAAACTGGAGCAGGATCACTTGTATTGTACTTTTATCAGGTGGAAGGTAAATATGCTTGTTGAACCTGCAGTGGCTGCAAAAACATCTCTTACCTATTGTTAACGAGTCCTCCTCTTCCACAATCTGTTAATCTCTTGCTTTTATCCAACCATTGATTACTCTTTACCAAAAATAGTTTTAAATGGCACGTGTCTTATGTTGTGAACAAAGAAACAACTCTTAATTGCTGAGTTACTAAATTGGATTCAGGAAAGCAGCATTATATCTAGATGGTGTTGGGGGGGTGTTTACTTGCTCCATCTGTTTTTTCTTCCTTTAGTAATCTGCCAGTCAAATTCTTTTCTTGACTTTGTCTAACTGATTTGCTTAATATACTGTAGTTGACATTATGGTGCCTCAAAATTAGTGTCAGGTAGCTCAGTGATGAAAGTGCATGTTTTGCACGCTGAAAATCCCCAACTCCTAGCACTGCTGTCTAAAGATGTCAGAAGCTTCGACTAAACAGACTAAATAGTACTAGCTATATTAGAGATATAACTTTGATACAAGCCAGATGTTTTATATAGAAGTGCCAAAAAAGACTATAATTTTTTTTTTGCTTTGCCTTGGCACTTTGAACCCGAGAAACTTGAGCAACATTTACATGCTTGATGGCAAGTGTAATAATACTGGAAATGGGTTTTTTTTTTTAAAAAAACAACAACAGAGTTGCTTTTTCCCCACCAGCAGTCTTTATAATATCTAAGAATAAATAATAATGAATGTAATTTTTTTCTAAAGACCAACAAGTCCAGTGATTTTATAGTTTTGCCTACATAAGTGAATTTATGAAGTGGCTTGAAAAAGTGCAAGCTTTACCTAAATGTGGGTGGTAATATCCTAGGGAACAAAATAAGTCAAACTGAGAATCAGATAACAGAATGAAAGAAGTATAACTTGAGAATATGTTAAGTATAGACCAAAAACAAAATCTTAGCTTTTGTTTGCCATGAATCTCAGCCAGTCACTGAAGCACTAAAACATTAGTGTACAGTAATAGTAAACCAGATAGGCACTCCATCTTTCACACTAAATGACAAAAACCGTTCTTGAATGTACATACCTAAAAACACAGTTGACTTCTGGCACTGTATTCTCACCCAGATGCAGCTCTGACCTAAAATGAGAGTAGCTAAGACTTCCCACAAATTATTTTACAGAAGGTACAAGCTGCCCCCAAATGTGCAGAATTAAATTGATTTTTTAGAATTGGCAAAAGCAAATAGACTTGGACATGAAGAGGTACCTAAAACAGGTGTAGGGTATCTTATTTGGTTTGAGGGCCACACTTTGTATTTCTGCCCTGTGTAGGGCTGCTGTGGGTCTGACTAGTGATGCTGTGATACCACTTGAAAGACAGAACTAAAATTTTAAGATTTTAAATTTGGGAGGAGGATGGGTGGAATGACAGGGCCAAATGTTCCCAGAAATGTTGCAGAGGGTTAAGTCTTCCATTTTGCCCCTTTTACTACCCCTACATGGAAAAAATAAAATAAAAGGCCTGAAATGTTCAGCTTACCCAATCTTGGGGCTTCAAATTGAATGCCTGTGGGATTGTAGGGTGCTCAATCCTGATTTAAAAGTTTGATTCTGCTATATTAAGGTCTCTTAAAATCCACATCACTCTGGATGTGCTGCACTTCACCTCTTGTAATCTGTTTGCATATGTGCCCTATATGCTAATATCCAGGATAGACACCTCTCTCTAAACTATACAAATGGGAAGCATTTATGACATTTACTTATCCAGCTACAGAATTAACACTTCTAAAACCTCTTCTAGACTCAGAGTAAACGGAAGAACCTGGTAATTCCTTACATGGCTGGCCTGTCTGAAAATATAAAAAGGATATTTGGCAAACACCACATACCTGTATATTTCAAACCCACCAACACACTGAGACAGAGGCTTGTACACCCCAAAGATCAAACTCCAAAACACAAGAAAAGCAATGTAGTGTATGCAATCCAGTGCAGTGAGGAGTGCTCTGAGCTCTACATTGGAGAAACCAAACAACCTTTGTACAGGAGGATGGCCCAACACAGGAGAAGCAACACTACAGGACCAGAGCCAGCAGTTTACCTACATCCAAAGGAAAAAGGACACTCATTTGAGGACATTAATGTTCACATTTTAGACAGGGAAGATAAGTGGTTTGAAAGAGGGGTCAAGGAATCCATTTATGCCAACTTGGAAAATCCTTCTTTGAATAGAGGTGGGGGCCTCAGGCACAACCTTTCCCCTATTTTCCTTCCTGCTTTGTCTTCTGTGCCTAGGAAGATTAAGACCATTTCGCAATCTCAACAACAGCAAGGTAATCTTAACGATCCTCCTTTGGATGATAAAGGGACTTAGAAATAAACATCTCAAAATAACCATGACCTAGCCCCAGGTGCAAGGTCACACAGCCACCCTAGAAACATATTTAAGGATTCCCTTACTAACTTTGCTCAGACTGAAGAAGCTCCTTGGATAAGGAGCGAAACGTTTCCACTGAGAAAATAGAAATCCAGTTGACATGATTCAAGCTACAGACAATTCCACCTGGATGACTGAGAACCTTCATCGACACACTTCTAAAACCGTTTGGTGGAGTTCCAGCAATCTCTTACCAGTACAAAGCACAGCTAAAGAGAAGCAATAGCTATTGTTTGAGATAAAGAAGTACATGTTACCAGATCAGGAGGTGGAGAGTAACAGCAGCCCAAGGGAACAACAATTAGCTATAATTTGGATGGAAGGCGGAGGAGATGCGCTAATAGAGGGGTAGAAACATAGTAGGCCATGAGTGTTAAAATAGCAATTTATAACAGGATGTAATTTTATGTTCTGTGTTGCTGGCTAAATTTAACAATTTTGTAATGTTGAATTAACAACACTGCCATTTTAGACAACCTTATTTTGCCTTTGAGAACAGTTACGTGTTTGTGTATAATAACTGGAATTCATTGTATCCAGACTTACTCCCTGTTGTTTTCTGATAGTCCTAATCCTGTTCTTAATACCACAGAACCAAACATTCATGCATAAAATTCCCCAGACTAAAATGGCTTTTCTATACCTGATTCTGTCCATATTACTCAGTTTATTTGATGTAGACACATTATGTAATAGGAGTACTTTAATGTGAGGATGCTAGAGTTGGCCTTAAGAAGATATTTTTGCCTTGTTCTCTGTGTATGTGAAATACTCTCAAGTAAGTAATGAAATGAATCTATTAGTGATTGCACATTATCTGATAATCTTTTACATGTCTCTGCTAATACATAAATGTAATAAAGGGCCTGGGTGGGAATTAAGAGCTCAACATTTTCTCCTTAAATTTTAGATATTTTTTGCTTTTTTTTACTACTAGTCTTTCTTAAATAAGTACTGATGGCTTATCTCCTCCCCCTTGCTCAAAGCAGTATGCACTGTTTTAAATTGAATCCTCAACAGGTTTTTGAGGTAGGTGAGGCTGAGAGAGTCAGTGCTCTGAGGTCCCTAACTGAGGATGAGCGGGGATTTGAATCCAGGTATATCTATTCCCAGTCAATCCCTCTGAATGCTATTGCCTTGGATGCTTTTAGTTCAGAAATACAGTGAAATAAACATATTCCCCCTTATAATTGCTTGCAGAGATAGAAACTTAACTTGTAAAAGCCACATTTCACTTAAATCAAGCATTCAGTTAAATGCAGATTGACTGTCTGTTGTCTCACCACACCTTCGGGAAGTTTTACACTATGTGAACAAGAGGAATTCTACAGTGAAATACTCACTAGGATGATGATGTTTTTTTAAAAAAAAAATTTGCACCATCTATAGTCATGTCCTTAAGTACAGTATAATCATGAGCAGAAAGTTATTTTCTTTGTTCAGTCTGTGTGGTGCAAAAGGGTATATAGTTCAAATTTGACTATTTTTATAGAACATGCAGTAAATAAAAAACATTCACTTTTCTTTAATTGTTATAGACTAGAATTCTAGTCTTGGCATAAATATAATATCCCAGTCTTTAATGGCAGCAGTCTTGGCTGATTTATGAAGCTCAGGCTGTTATTGAATTGTGCCAAGAAGTGGGTAAAGGTTCTTACAAGATGCATTTAGCAGATATAGGATAACTTTCAGTAAGTGCAGCTATTGAGCCTTGGGCTCAGCATGTCAAGACCTAAAGAAGAAATCATTTCTTCAATTTTTCCTCTGCAGTGGTGGTGACCGAGGTGGCTTCAAAAATTTTGGTGGTAAGTGCTGAGCATCGAAAAAAATATTTCAGTGGAAACTATATTAAAATGCGCCAAAAAACCCCAAATCCCCTAACGAGCCACCAAATACCATGTTTCCATGTTTCTATCCATTAGAAGCATTTGATTTTTTTTCCTGTTTGGGCTGAGGCTGGTGTGTGTGTGCTTAACTTTTTTTTAAGTGCTTATAATACATTTTTAAAAATGAGATTCCTGGTTTTGTTTTTTATTTCCAAATTGCATGAAATGATTTTTCTGGCAACTCATAGTTGGCTTCAGATGGCATCTACAAAAATCTTCTAAGCACAGTGTGAGAGAATTATGTGGCAAAGAGCTTGGTTATGTGGACCAACAGCATCTACGAGACAACCACCAGCATAAACCTGGGTGGCAAATGCCACCATCTGCAGCTTAGAGACCATAATCGGTTTTCTACTTGGGCATAATCTTGTGTCATTCTCAATTGCAATTTCTTGTAAACCTTGCCTTGGTTTCAGTGTTACATATCTTTTTGCTAATATTAATTTAAACAAGATCGGTGTTGCTTAGACACCCTTTGCTTTTTCTCTCCTGTTTCACAGGTCAAAGGGATTATGGGCCAAAGCCAGATGCAGGTAAATGTAGGAGCCATACATGATATACAGTTTTATGGTTGTCTCCTTTAGTTTTATATGAGGTAGGCTTCCCCAGACTGGTGCCATCCAGATGCCTTGGGCCAATTCCCAGAATTTGTGGCAGACTTGGGCAGGCTGGTTCATGGTGTTTTGGGAAGGACAAAATTGCAGTCAACTGAGCCATCTCCTTCATGATGCCACCCTGTTTTCCTGGCACCAATGTTAATCCCTCTTTAATTAGACTGGAATAAAACTAGGGCAACTTGGGATAATCATTGAACATAACACTGCTAGGAATTTCTTTAGTAACAGAAGCCTTTCCCAGCCCTATCTGGAGATGCCAGCAACAAAATTATTCTGGAATTCTGGAGGACTACTACTATGGTGTCTAGGTTCATGTAACGCACCAAACCAAAGTCAAATAAACCCACTGTTTAAACCTGATAATTGTAGTATGTAAATAATGGTTTATTAAACCATGACTTAGCACAATGTGTAATCTCAGTCAACAAAGAGAATTCTGAGTTAGAGGGACTGGTAGTTTCCTTTGGTAGAAAACAGCTTCTGCTGTTACTAAATACCATAAATGATATGGAGAATGGATAGAGAAAAATCTTCGTTCCCTGTTGAAATAGATAGGCAACCAAATTAGGAAAAATGAAAGAGAAGAGTTTACTTTTATTTATTTATTGTTCAAATTTCTATCACCGCCCATCTCCCCCAATGGGGGACTCTGGGCAGTTTACAATAAAATCAACAATTAAAAACATACAATATAAAATCAGTTATAATAATACAGTTAAATAAATACGAATATAAATATATTTAATGTCTTTTCATAAAATGCAATGGCTTAGATGGCTTTAAGACAAAAATCAACAAATTCAAGGAGAAGGAAAGACGACATTCAAGGATGCACACGTAATGGCTGCTGTGTTCTAGCCCTCCTTGCAAACTTTCTAGAGCCATTTGATTTATTGGGGAAAAGGGATGCTAGATATATAGCTCCTGAATCCAGCAAGGGTGTTTCGGGGTTATTTGGTGGGGGTGGTGTGGTGTGGTGTGGCTTTTCTTTTCTTGTCTTAATGGATATTGCACATGTTCTTTAGGTAAAATAAAGGCTTCCTAAATTTTGTACAGAATCCAAGGAGGTACATTAGAATGGCCTAGTTGGTCTTTTACTGTTGAGTAGCAGGTTTACATACCAAACTATTTTTGGAGTTTTTGATTCCAGTGGAGGGGTTTATTTGAAAAGACCCCTTAACTGCAAATTGTAACTTTTCATCTATCTATTTGTTTGGTATTTTGAACCAAATAGCAAAATGCTTAAGTGAAAAAAGTCTCCAAAGCAGTATATATGTATATTAAAAGACTAACAATTCATGAAAACAAACTACCACAAGTAAAAAATCAAATGTTATGGCAAGGACATAAATAAATTTCAATTCTTTGCAAATGACTTCTATCTAGCTGACTCCTGAATTAATAACCACAATATATACATGCTATCAGTTTGTGGAAAGGAATTTCAGTGACCGGATTTTTTTTATGTTGGTGCTTTTCTGGAATTTATGTACATCGCCTCTGAAGTAGATGATTAATCAGGCTCATATAGGAGAAGATAAACCTTTACATGCCTTGGTCCAAATTTATTTAGGAGATTAATGGTCAACACTAAGGTTTACAATTGTGATCAGAAACAAATTGTTGCAAAAAGCATTATCCATTTAACAGTCCAACTGCTGTATTTAGAATCATTGTAATGTTCTGAACAATTAGTTCACTGTCACTGGTAGCATTGGGAGGGGAAAAGTGTCTTTGCACAATTATACACCTTTTAGCAAACTTTATTGTTTCTGATTAATAATTTCATTGAGAGTGGATTATTCATAATGCTTTTCTCTAAGAGAAACATGGGTAGTTCTTTTCCTTTGGTTTCTGTGCATCCATAGTTTACATGCATTTCCTCAACTTGATGGAGTTTAAATGTCTTGATTTAATTCTTGAGTATACACAGGGGCCAAAGTATAAAGGCTTGCTTGTGACATAGCAAATGAACTGTCTTGGACATTTTGAAAAAGGCTGTGATATTTTGCACAGCTTCTGCTACACACTTTATTTTAAAATAAACCACCGCCCAGAGTTCCCTTGTGGGGGGAGATGGGCAGTGATATAAGTTAGAAATAATAAATAAATAAATAAAAATAATACCAGGCTCTCTTCAATGTAGATTCAGAGTCTGACAATTCTGATAACAACACCATCTTTGTACAAGGACTCGGAGAAGATGTTTCACCAGATCAGGTGGCCGATTACTTCAAGCAAATAGGTGTTATTAAGGTATGTAAGGTGGTAAAACTTAAAAAGGGGGCAGATCAGCTAAGAATATGGGCTAATACAGAGCTTTCCAAACTCTGTTGGGACACGTTAGTGTGTCGGGTGCAGTGTCTGGGTGTGTCGCGGCTGCTGCTGCCTCCGAGCCCTGCCAGGATTCCGTGCAGGTCCTAGTGCCTGCCTTGTGCCCTGCTGTAGGAGTGTGTTGCGAAATGATGCCCTACTGTAGGAGTGTGTCGTGAAATGATGCATGTCTAAAAAGTGTGTCACCAACATGAAAAGTTTGGAAAGCTCTGGGCTAATAGAAGAACAAGGAGGAATGAGTGTTAAAAAAAAAAAGTATGTATCAGTGCAGAACAAAATATTTAAATAGATAAAAACAGTATTAAGACACACCCAAACTAGGTGGACCATCAGAATGTAAGTTTGAATAAAAAGGCATTTAGTGTTTCTGATGAAAGATGCTTAAAGTTGGATTTAGCAGATCTCCAGTACTGTGAAGTAGCCGTTATCCACATACTCCATCTTGCTATCAGTTCTTTCTGAATATTCGAATGAGCGTAAAGTATAGGTGGTTTCTTCCATTGGGTCTGAATTAGTAATGGTATACAGGTAGTCCTTGACTTACGAAGGCAATTGGGACTGGAATTTTCATCACTAAGTGATGTCATAAAGCGCAACCACATCACTTAGCAACTGCAATCCTGCAGTCCCGGTTGCTGTTGTTAACCCAATCCCACGGTTGTTAGGTGAGGCAACTTCTTGCTGGCTTCCCACAACCAAAGTCAGTGGGGAAGCCAGCAGGAAGGTGAAGTCCCAAGCTGGCAGGCAGGTAAGTGGCTGCTGCTGGGTGGGGGAGGGAGAGGCGTGGTGCGCTGGGGGGTGGGGGAGGGGTGGGGATGCTCGATAGACATACAGGCCAGGGAGGGGGTGTGAAAGGGTGCACGAGAGGCACATCGTAGATCGGGAAGGGTGTGTGCAAGAGACAAGGGTCAGAGGATGCGAGGGAGTGCGTGAGTGCGAGGGAGATGGCGAGGGTCGGGGAGTGTGCGAGTGACCGGCGTGAGTGCAGAGGGGCTGGGGGAGGTTGCACAGGTGGGAGACACTTATCCCAGTGACTTGTGACCTTCCCTTGCAGCTTCCCCATTGACTTTTTTGGGAAGCCAACAGGGAAGGTTGCAAATGGCTATAATGTGATCGCGGGGCACTGCAACCGGTTGTAAGTGCGAACTGATTGCCATGCACCCAGATTGTAATCTCGTGACAGTGAGGGTACTGGGTTGGCTGGAACTCCGAGGACTGGTCGTAAGCACCTTTCATTCAGCACTGTTGTAACTTTGAACGGTCGCTGAACAAATGGTCGTAGGTGGAGGACTACCTCAGGTAGTCCTCGGGTTACAACCATTCATTCAGTGACCATTCAAAGTTACGACGGCACTGAATGAAAGGTGCTTACGACCGGTCCTCGGAGTTGTGGCCGTTGCAGCGACTCCATGGTCATGTGATTGCGATCTGGGTGCTTGGTGCCTGGCCTGCAATTATGACGTCACAGTGAGCCAGTCACGTGATCGTGATTTCCAATGTTCCCTGCCAGCTTCCTACAAGCAAAGTCAATGAGGAAGCTGGCAGGAAGTTGGAAGTCACGATCACATGAGGTCCTCGTTTAACAATGGCAACCAGAATTGCTGTTGCTAAGCGACACGGTCACGTGACATAGCACTTTACGGCCGTATTGCTTAGCAACGGAAATTCTGGTCCCAATTGCCGTCGTAACCTGAGGACTACCTATAGATCACATTACTACCCAAATGGAGAGCTGCAAAATATAGTGACTTATTAGGTCTCTGCCATACTTTTATGGACCATTTTCTAGGCTGTTTCCTTTCTCTATTGTTACAGTTCTTGATCACCCAGGATATTTGAGGGCTGAGACTTGAAAATAGACCGTAGGTTTCTATTTGTTTATACATTCCATCAGCAAGTATGGTGCTTTACAGCGCTTACAAGGACAGATCCTTACTTCAATGAACATTGAGTCTAAAATTGGTCACTGAACAAGGAGAGGCAAATGGAGACAGTGTAAAAAGGAAAGCTGTTTCATCTGAGCTACAGTGGGCATGCATTTTAACCTTCATGGAAAAGGTGGGCTTTGAGGAGGGATTTAAATGAAGAAAGAGATAGCATTGCACAAGTGTTCTAGTAGGCAGTGCCAAGCAGTACAGTGCAACAGGAGAGACAGGATGATCTTTTGAAGGAACAGATTTTGGACAGCGAAGGATGGTGAAATTGGAGGAGTGATCTTCCTGTTGGTGGCAGGATTCGCCATTATTAGATTGTTAGGACAATTACATGGATGGTGAAAAAAAGTTTTTTTTCTCTTTTTTCCCAGACAAACAAAAAGACAGGTAAACTTATGATAAATCTGTATACAGACAAGGATACTGGCAAGCCAAAGGGAGAAGCAACTGTGTCTTTTGATGATCCTCCATCTGCTAAGGCAGCCATTGACTGGTTTGATGGTAAGATTGTGTTTGCCAACCAATTAATGCATGAGCACCGAAATGTCCCATTATAGGCAAAGGGGGTAAAATAGCTAAGCCAAATAATGAAGGTTCTTGCTGCTATAGCAAAGGTGATCCTGTGGAAATGGAAAGCATGGGAGAGAAATGCTTTCCCTGTCCAGCATTGAAGTCCAGTCCATTAGATGGGCCACCAGGTTAGGGAAGATTGCCTTAGTTTTTTTTATAAAATGAGTGACAACATAGAGAACCCTGCACTGTTACCATTTTTGCTTGAAGTATAGTTTGTTGGGTTTGGTATTGAAACGTTTCATTTCCTTGTTGTAGCTGGCCATTAGTAGATTTATTCCTTGATCTCTATTCTTCCTTCTACAGGAAAGGAATTCAATGGCAGCGTTATCAGGGTTTCCTTCGCAACCAGACGGCCAGAATTCATGCGAGGAGGTGGTGGAGGTGGAGGTGGTGGTGGACGCCGAGGTAGTAACAGATCCAGGTCCTTTTTACATGGTAGTCCAGTGGTGCAGTTCCTTTTATGCTTGTTCATCTGAGTTTCTCCTTGAGAATGGGAGCAACACTTCAGCCCAACCTGCTTTTCATGATAATCTCTGACCGAACAGCAGGTACATATTGGCCAGTTTTGATGTCAGAGGCTATCCGTGTTGCACATTGTGAGTCTTTGCCATAAGGGCCACATACACATTTCCTTGCTTTAATTGTAATATCATTGTGCCTGCAGGTTCACGTGGAGGGGGCTTTGGAAGAGGAGGGGGCTTCCAGGGCCGGGGTGGAGAACCCAAAAGTGGTGATTGGGTTTGTCCTAACCCGTAAGTCACTTTCCTTGGTCTTAAGGAAATCATTTGATGTATAGAAACATAGAGTCTTATACCAAGGTTGCCTAGAACTGCCTACTCCAAAAGTAGATTGTTTGGGGCAGTGAGTACAGTTGGAATTTTGAGAGCATAGCATGGAAACTCCAGCAAAATGGCTGCCCTGAAAGGCTTATCTGTTCACAAAATGGCTGCTGTGGG
Organism: Charina bottae; assembly: GCA_023362775.1. Classification (NCBI taxonomy): domain Eukaryota; kingdom Metazoa; phylum Chordata; class Lepidosauria; order Squamata; family Charinaidae; genus Charina; species Charina bottae. The sequence continues at coordinate 98,993,149 of JALMGJ010000001.1, read as the reverse complement.
TGGGAGGTTGGTCAACCACAAGGGGAAAAAATCCAGAATATAAACTAGTGAGGTTGCTTAAACCATCTGGTTTACCTGTGTCTTTATTCTGTGCAGGATTCCAAACAAAGCACATGGCTGCAACTACCCAGAGATAAATTTATTTTCTAAGGATGATTATAATTCTTATGTGGGGCTGGGTTCATTCTTGGAAATAAAAATGATGCTAGATGTTTTGCAACATGCTAATGTTTTTTTTCCCCAGTGAAAATAATTTTTAAATAATTTAAATGGAACAGGGAATCTGACAGTAAAGAGGAAGGCATTTTTTGCATTACCAGACGAACACCTCAGGCATCAAATTGCCTACCTCATATGATAGGCAGCAGCTTTTCAGGGTTGCTGAAAAAGTGCAGGTTGAAGCCAATGTAATCTGGCATCTTTATTTGACCTTTCACTCAGAGGTTGGTAGTTTCCTACCGTTTGAGCTCCCTTCCTGCTGACTTCATGGTCACATCCATGTAATTTTTAAGACAACAGCATGGAACTGGTTTGCCATTGCCCTCTTTAAAGATTTTTTTCCCCCAAATTCCCAATCTGGTGTGTTCCCTAATTCCCATTAGTTCTCTAATGGTTTCTCAATCAAGTATTAAGCAGATCTGACCCTGGGCTTGCTTTTCAGTAATAGACCAGTTGGCTAGATCCTGCCATATGCTGTAGATTTCACTCAGGTAACCATTTGGCAACTCAAATACAGGTAGTCCTCGCTTAACAACCACAAGTGGGACCGGAATTTCGGTTGCTAAGCGAAGCGGTCATTAAGAAAATCCGACCCAATTTTACTACCTTTTTTGCGGTGGTTATTAAGCAAATCACCGTAGGTGTTAAGTGAACCACGTGGTAATTAAGCAAATCACGCGGTTCCCCATTGATTTTGCTTGCCAGAAGCCGTCTGGGAAGGTTGAAAATGGAGATCGTGTGACCACGGGATGCTGCAAAAGTCATAAATACGAACCAGTTGCCAAGTGCCCAAATCGTGATCACGTGACCGCAGGGACGCTGCCACGGTCATAAGTGTGAGGACCGGTTGTAAGTTGTTTTTTTCAGAACCATTGTAAGTCTGAACCATCACTAAACGAATGGTTGTTAAGCAAGGACTACCTGTAAATGTTTTGCTACTGAGCAGTGGCACTTTTCTTCCTTTATTTTGATTATGTCCATCATCAGGACTCAGCAATTATACCAATACCATTATGGCTTAATGGGAGTTGTATTCTAAATAAAGTTAGATAAGGCAAAACTCAGAATGTTTCTAAATAAGGGCTGTATAACATCTATTGGTTATATAGCCCTTACCTTCATTGTTAGCCTCTTTTCAAGGCAATAACAGAGAGATGTTTCCTGCTCTCTTTCAGGAGCTGCGGAAACATGAACTTTGCTCGCCGGAATTCCTGCAATCAGTGTAATGAGCCCAGGCCGGATGATGGGCGTCCCTCTGGAGGAGGTGTGCAAAAGCCCCACCATTCAAAATGGAGGGATGTTGTAGGCTGGAGTGACATTCAGAACTTCCCATTCTATCTTCCTTCTTCACAGATTTCCGTGGCAGAGGTGGTTTTGGAGGCGATCGGGGGTTCAGAGGCCGTGGTGGCCGGGGCGGTGGTTTCGGTGGCAAAATGGGAGGAAGGTTGGTGCTGAATTTTCAGAACTATGGAAGTGTGTATATTTCTCCAAATGATGCAGAGAACTGGCAGCATGCTGTATTCAGTAATGAAGAGAGTGAGGTGGGCTCCCAAGTGGAAGCTGCCTGGTTCATTCTAGAATGGCAACCTACCTGTCAGGAGACAGGCCCGGAAGAGTGATTCAAGATGAAACAAGGGACCAGATTTTCTGGGAGAGATTGGTTGCACTTCTGGTTTTAGTCACACCAGAAACATCTGGGATAAAATGTGCTTCTCTCATAAGCCAGAATGGGGCAGCGGTTAGAGGCAAGTTGGGTTCCTGAAACTCACTGGGTAATTTGTTCTGTTAGGTTAATCTGCTGCATAGGATGGTCATGAGGATAAAAAGTGGGGCTTCGTGTTTGCTGACTTAGCTTCTTGGAAGAATTGATGGGTTGGTCCTGGGCAGAAGATGATGGCCAGTTGCACGTTTGTCTGAAGCCTTAAATCCTCAGAGTAGATGGGCACTGGTGGTCTGGTTGTTGTAAATTCCTTAAAGACGTGTTTTTAATTCATGGTTTTATTTTATTTACATCGTGCTTTTCTTCAGTATAAGTTCCCATCCAGGTACTGCTAACCTTTGGCAAAGTGAAAGTATCAAGCTACATGTTCTACCCCATTAATAAACAAACTGTCTCTGCATTCTAACAAATCCAGCTGTTAGCAGTTTGTTAGTGAAGTTGCATACCTTTCTATTTAACTATTACTGTCTGTCTGTCTGTCTGTCTGTTTGTTTGTTTGTTTGTTTATCCAAATTTATGTAGCCGCCCATCTCATATATGACTCTGGGTGGCTTACAAACAATTAAACAAATATAAAAACAACAAAAAGGAGCAATACAATTTAAAAACAAGAATATATATATATAAAGGCATTTAAAAAACCATCATAAAATACCTAAAAGTCACAGCCCATAATCCCATTCATCAAAGCAATCAGTACAGGCCCTGCACCTGATCCACCACACAGTCACGTCCCCGTGCCCATTGGCAAAACCAGGTCTTCAGGACCTGGCAAAAAGCCAGCAGAGTCAGGGCCAATCTGATTTTGGGGGATGATGTTCCATAGGGCGGGTGCCACAGCCAAAACGATTCTCTTCCTGGGTCCTGCCAGACAGCACTCCCTGGCTGACAGGACCGACAATATGCCCCTCCCTTACTTGAGAAGTCATGACTATTAAGCTAGATTGGAATTGGTTGGTGGAACAGATGTAGGTGCTGCTCTGTTTATATTCCTTTACAGACAGGCCAACACTTGGAGAGTTCTTGACATTTAGCTAGGATGACATTCATCGGCTGTTGTCAAGCCTGGGCCTGTAGCGTAATCTTTTAAAAAATTACAACAATGGATATGTTGTGCTTTTATCTGCCCTAAATCATTAAGGAAGGAATTAAGAGCTGGTTTAAGCTTTGGACTATACCTTGTAGGTATTGCTGGTTGTTGTAATTCTTCCAGTTAACGATATTCTGACTTTATTTGGGGGTAAAGTTGAAAACCAGAAAGCTCTTTGGAAGAGCAGGACTTTCAACTAGACCAGGTCTCTGTCCTCCCCTTACCTCTTGATGTTTTGACTCCACGTGTCTGTTGCCAGCATCCTTGTTAGGAATTCTCCTGTAGCAACTAGTTTTGTGGGCTTTGTATATAGAAGGCAGTTAAGTGTGGGAATTAAATACCTTTTCCCTCTTTTCCAGAAACGACTTCAGAAGTGATCAACGTAACAGACCCTACTAAAAAAAAGCAGAGAATGTCCCTTCCTCTTTTTAATGGCTTTTCACAGCAGATTTGCTGAGTTTCGCCTGCTGCTTTATATCCCATGGTCTCTTGGATAGTGGAATTAAATGTAAAAACTGGATTTTTAATTTGGTGGGAGGGACTGGGATACTCTTTCCCTTTTTTTTCCTTTCCCTTTTTTTTTTTTGCAAGTCCATCAAAATTTCATATTTCCAACATTCCCCCATTTTCCCCCCAGCTACCAACTACACTTGTTCACAGGCTCTTAAAAAAAGGATGGAATGAAATTGTAAAATATTTGCCAAAAATCTGACATGTTTTATAATACAAAAAATAAAATAAAAGCTGATTGTTTATTTGTGACATCTTGGCTGTTTTTTTAGTCATTGTTATTTCAAGGATTTATTTTTTCTGTATTTCAACTCTGAGGCACACTTGTGCATGGAGTGCTTAACTGGTAATGATCTGGATTGTTCTAAAATATGAGCAATTCTGGAATGAAACCATTTGTGTTCTGTGGATCATCTAAATTATGCAAATTGGCATATATTAACATATTTGTCACTAGTTGACTGGGAAGAGAAATTAGGCTATACATAGCCAAGATTATTGGAAGTCTTTTTGAGCTTGAGAGTTTTAATAGGTATTGTCCACATCCACACAAACTAATATTAAGGATTATCCATCCATCCTTACAATTTTATATAACCGCCCATCTACCAAAAGGAACTTTATGTATTTGTGTAGAAATATGTGTATCTCTTGCCAACCTAGCAATTCGAAAGCATGCAAATGCAAGTAGATCAATAGGTACCACTTTGGTGGGTAGGTAACAGCGTTCCACGTGCGTCGTGCCAGCCACATGACCGCGGAAGCATCTTTGGACAGCGCTGGGTCTTCGGCTAACAAACGGAGATGAGCACCGGCCCCTAGAGTCAGACATAACTGCACAGATGTGCGGGGGGAACCTTTACCTTTATGTGTATTTTGGAGAGAGAAAAAACCACTGAATTGAAAGTCAAGATTATTGAGAAACAAACAGGAACACAGTGTTTCAGTATTTTTAAAATGTGATTGTATACATGGCACTAATAGCATTTGAATTTCTAGTCTTATATTTTCATGTTGCTCTTAACACTGGGAGGGTAAAAATTGAAGGGAAAGCGGTCTTCAGTGGCTCCCAGAGTTTAGCTATCTCCATCTATACCTGTGCAAGGGGGGGATCAATGCATTCAGCTGGGCTCCATCTGGATAAGAAGACAACATATGTGGGTTTAATTTGGTTAGGGCTGATACTGGAAACCATGAGCTAATTAATGGGAATGGCTTTCTGAGCACAGCTCCCATCACTGAATGCCTGTATCCACTCACATCCAGAATGAGAAGCAGGGCGGCCATCCAGCTAGAGCCTGATTCCATCCACTTTCAGAAAGTTTCTGGAAGCCCGCTACCCCCAAATTGGCAGGTTCTTCTAAATCTATATATAAAGGGGAGTCCATGTTGTATTTGGGGCCTTGTTTTGCCCAGGTTAAGTTTGCTGTATCATAATGCTGCAGTCATAAGGAAAGCTAAATCTGACCACACCAATGAAAGTTTACTCTCCCCCCGCCCCCCGTGGATAATATACCAGTTGCTGGGAACAACAGCCAATGATGGGTATTACCTTCCTATTAGGATTTCTGAAGGCCTATGATTGGTCCCTGAAGAGAACAGGGTGCTAAATTGTTCAGATCCACAGCATCAGATTTTGTTTTGCTGCCTTCCCACAACATGTTTAGGCAGGATAGTTAAACCTGTAATGGTTGCATTTGCATAACGTGTATTAGAATTACCACTGGTTTGGGGGGGGGGGGAGTTGTAGCTTAGTGTGTTGTGCCAATTCAGCCTATTAGGATAGTTTATGGTTCAAGACTCAACAGGTTAAACATGTTTTGCAAATGTGTTTCATAGATTAGCCCCTTTGTTCCCTAGCAGCTTTTTTCTTTCATGTTTCCTCTATTGATAGGTCTAGTTCATAGCTTTCCAAACTATGTGTCGCGACACAGTACTGTGTCGCCTGCGGTGTGCAGGTGTGTCGTGCGAAACCCGGAAGCGCTCATGGCGGCTTGCCACCAGCGCTTCCGGGTTTCGGGTGACACACCTGCACGCCGCCACCACGCGCGTCGCCGTTGGTGTGTGTCACCAACAGGAAAAGTTTGGAAAGCTCTGGTCTAGTTACTTCTCAGTCCAGTGTCTCTTCTGTATCCATCCATCTTTTTCAGAGCGGGGGAGCCTCTCCACATTAGCTACCCTCTCTTCTGGTACCCATTCCAATTGCCTAGCAGTTCTTAGTCTTGTCCTGAGAGCCAACGCAAAGCTAGTCCCTGCATTTTTTCATTCTTTCACAAAAGCTGAACTGCAGAGATTTGAACAATCCTGATCCATGATCATTTGCAAGCCACAGCATTCAGGATGCTGGAAATTGTCAGTCGATTTCAACACCTGGATGTTCAATATGAGTGTGTTTCCTGACAAGTAGCTGGGACTTGTCCTTTAGCAAATGGAACTGCAGGTGGTGCTCTTTGCTTCCGTGAACAGTCAAATGAACGGCTTAAACAGAACTTGCAGAGTGAAGGATTTCCAATAATGTGGAGCTGAAGGGGGGAAAGAGGCAAATTCCAGTTTTGGAATTAATAAAAAAGGGATTGAGAATAAAACACCGATAAACCATTGTGCTATACAGATTAGGGTATGCAGCCATATTTGAAATACCGTGCTGTTATCATTTCAGAGACTTGGGCAATATAGAAAAGACAATCGAGATTATTATTATTACTATTATTTATTTAATTTATATGACCGCCCATCTCCCCCCAACGGGGAACTCTGGGCGGTGAGATGATTGGGCGGGGGTACATAGGAAGGATCATATACCTTAGAAGGGAAACCTGCATTTAGGGGGCATTGGCTTGAGGGTGAAATTATGTTGGAGGAATAAAAAAGGTGGTGGTTGTGGGTTTTCGGGCTGTGTGGCCGTGTTCTGGCAGATTTGGTTCCTAACATTTCGCCAGTAGCTGTGGCTGGCATCTTCAGAGGACAGGAGCCCAGCTAGAAGATTCTCTCTGTGCCCAAGTCCAACGTTAGGAACCAAATCTGCCAGAACACGGCCACACAGCCCGAAAAACCCACAACCATCGGATTCCAGCCGTGAAAGCCTTCGAATAAAAAAGGGTTATAAAATCATAACTAAATGTGGAGTACTGGTGGAGAATGAAAGTCTCAGGAGAACTTGATCGTTCAATAAACATTATTGGCAGTAGATTCAGGTCAAATTAAATCAAATCAAAGTTTTATATAACTCGGGTATATGTGCACATCAGTATATATAATATACTTTAAACTGGGTCTGCCATCTTTTCAGGGGGAACACCATGCAGTTTTGTGTTATATGGGCACCACATTTTTTTTGAGAATTTTTCAAAGTAAAAATAGCTGAAATGTTTACCAGATCTCATGGGTGGACACAAATCATGTTGAACTTGGCTAGGATATTTTGGTAATTACTACTTTTTAAAAAATTAATATGGGAAAGGTGGTGAGTGATGTGTATCCAACCCATACCTGAGGAAGAAATTATCGATGGGTTTGTGTTTGTGTGTGCCTTTGAGTCAGTATTGACTCCTAGTGACTGCCTGGACAAGACCCTGCAATCTTCTTGGCAAGATTTCAGAAGTGATTTATCATTGCCTGTTTCCAAGGGCTGAGAGAGGGGGGCTGGCCCAAGGTCACCCAGTTGGCTTTGTGCCTAAGGCGGGACTAGAACTCACAGTCTTCCGGTTTCTAGCCTGGTGCCTTAACCACTACACCAAATTGGCTCTCATTGATGGAGATAGGCAGTATAAAATGGAGTTTCTGTATTCAAAGATTATCTCTGAATGCCAGCATTCAGTTTGGTTGGTTGCCACTGGAGAAGTTATGTTATTTTTATGTTAGTTGATTGGCCTCTGTGGGAAGAGGAAGCTGGTTTAAATGGATCCTTGGTCTTGTTCCATGATGACTGACAATCACAAGAAGGGGTCAAGAAAAATACACTGAATTGATGCTTCACAGCATTTTCTGTTCAGGGCTGTCGCTGCAATGCAGGTACAGTGGACAAACCACCTTACCAAACCTGGGAATGGATATTTAGAGGATGGCTGATGCGTCGTCTCCAGAACGGGGTGGTTCCTTCAGGGTGTAAGTTGGCCACCCAAGGCTGCCTTGTCTAGTAGTGGTCAAGATCAGGGAAACAGCTTGTCCCCTAATTGGAGCGGTGTTCCATCTTTTTGAAAGCTTCACAATGCCTTGTCAAGCATGATTCATGCCTGTGGCTTGCTGAGCATGGAGCTTTCACCTGGTTCCAGACGGTATGTCAGCTGCTGTTTGGTGCTACTCAGTTGCCACTCCTCATTCTCTAAATAACCGATGCCACAATCTGCAGTCCTTGTAGTGTTCTTATGACCAGAAGGACAATTCCCCCCCCTTTCTCATAAGTCTAAGGTTCAATTTTACCAAATGAAACTAACTGCCAAATAAAATATGGCCATCCAGGTGCTAGAAAACATTATGTATTATGATGTGTCAATCGCAAGGGCATCCGGTACATTTTAAAAGCTAATTCAAAGTGGTTTTAATCTTTAAAGACCCTGAATAGTTTGGGACCTGCATATCTTAAAGTCACCTACTCCTTTGACAGGCAGTGTGGTGTAGTGGTTAAGGTGCTGGACCAGTTCTAGTCCTCCCTTAGGCGTGTAAGCCAACTCTCAGCCCTGAACTGTATCAAGGTGTACCGTATCAAGCCAGCCGAAGAGCAAACTCTTTGCCACATTGTGCATCAGTGGCTTTGCTATGGGAACTAGGTAAGTGCAACATAGACAAGTGGACCTCATGACCAAGCAAGACAGACACTCAGAAGAACAACTTCCTTGGTTCCTGCATCACAAATCGTGGTGATGTGTTAAAATAGACACGTTCTTTGTTGGAAGCCCCAAAGTTATGGAATGCCATCTACTTCAAATTGCAAGCTTTAAATATATTACAACAAGTACAAATGCACTGCAGCAACCCAGAACACCAGAAAAAGGAAACAGACCACCTATACAACATCTTCCAACAAAATGGATACCCACACAACTTTATCAAAAAGTGCCTGACCACTCAACCCACTACAGCACAACCGACACAAGCTATGAAAAGATAACACTGTGATACATCAAAAACATCTCAGAAACAAACTGTTACAACAGCATGGCATCTCCCTAGCACACAAAACTAAAGCCCTCCCAAACACCTTAAGTAACCCAAAAGACCCAGTAGCCCAAGAAGAAAAAACAGGAGTCATCTACAACATACAGTGTAAGGACTGTAATAGCCATTAGGTAGGACAGACAAGCAGAAGACTAGCAGAGCGCATCCATGAACACCAACTAGCAGTCAGAAGACACGATGAAAACTCCTTAATCTCACATGGACAGACTCAACCATAGTTTCAACTGGGAAACTCTGAGCATCCTAGACCAAGCTAAATCTAAAAAACGCTGGGGAATTCCTGGAAGCTTGGCATTCAGACAAATCAGCCATCAATAGACACATAGAGGTAAACCACATTTACACACCATTCAAAAGAGACAATAAAAAAGCTAAGAAGGAAGAAAGACGAGAACACATCCTCTCCAGCAGCCTTCACCCAGATAAGCAGGGATTAACACCAGGCAAAAAATCAAGCAGAAATCAATACCCTAATCAAGGAACTACCAAGGAGAAAACCACACCCTCACCAAAATTGGCAAGGCAAGCTACTGTATATAAACGGAGCAAACCCCACCCTAACTAGCACTGATGATGTTACCTAGTTGGGTAATGAAACGTCTGCAAGCAAACAACCAAGCTCAGAGAGCACCAAGGAGTCCATAATTTAAATATATTTTTGAGACACCGTGGGAAGCAGCCTAAATTCATGGATGTTGTAGAAAAGGCCTTCCTTTGCTGCTCTAACAAAATGGATGACTTGGTGGGTCACAAAACACTTGTGTGCTAGAACGGGTCCCCAACCTGTGGGCCATGGCCCACTACTGGGCCGCAGCCTGTTAGGAAGTGGGCAGCGGGGCTCCCGCCTGCAAACCCCGCCCCCCGGTGCGCGCGATTACCCCACCTCCGGTGCGTGCAATTGGCTCCCGCTTGCTTACCCCACCCCCCAGTGCACGCGATTGGCTCCCGCCTGCAAACCCCACCCCCCGGTGCGCGCGATTGGCTCCCGCCTGCAAACCCTGCCCCCCCGGTCTGTGGAAAAATTTTCTTCCACGACCGGTCCCTGGTGCCAAAAAGGTTGGGGACCACTGTGCTAGAAGGCAATCTGACAAGATAGAAAATAATAATTTAAATTTAAATAATAATAATAGTTCCCTAACCCTTGCTCTACCCCTTGTCCCATTTCCCAGCTATATTTTATCATTCCAACTCACCTGACTTTTCCCTGGGCAGGTGAGCATACTTACAAATAGAGGACTGAGCTGCAACAATGCACTGTTGTTATTTTCCACAAATGCTAAGGGACCCATTGATACTGACTGCTGCTCATCTGGGCTTTGATCAATCAAGGCTTTCACATAATACTCTTTGATAAGAAAAAGGGTTAAACTAGGTTACCAGCCTTAGTCACACCTTTGCACACAGAGGCCCCTAAGACATTTTAGGAAGCAAAAATGGGGGTGGATGGGTGCAATCTGCTGCTCTGTTTGGAAATGGCCCCCTTCCCCAGAAAAAAAAAAGACAAGGGGAAGCTGGAAGGGAAGAGGGTGGTCTGGGTGGGCTAGTAGGGCTAGCAGGAAGCATTATCAGTTTGTAACACAGATGGATCCCTCAGATTAGTTTAAGAATGTCCATCTCCCCACCCAAATTGGAAATAGTTTGATTTAGTCTGAGCCAAGCTGAACAAAGTCTGCTAAGAGTCAGTTGATTGCAACAGGCTAAAATGAAATATATTAAATAAACTCAGATCCTTTTGACCTGGTTTGATATTAGGTCCTCCTTGAGGCTTTTGTAACTCCTGTTCCTGGGGCAACAAGAAGGAAGAAGCTCTAAAAGTGGTGCAGCCAATCCATCATTCTTCTATATAAGGGAAACACAATATATTCTAGCTGCTGTTCAGCACTTTGTGGCCACGTCTCTAGCCAAACTTCTTTATGGAGTGGAATTAGGGCTCTGTCATTCCTCCCTGCGTGAGTCTATCCAATCAAAGTTTTTAAGGAAAGTCATTCAGGTGGTATGCTGTGTACCTAATGCAGCATTCTACCCAAGGCTGTTACCAGTCTGGGTGAGAAAATGTAATGTCTGGCTAAGTTGCATTTCCTTCCACAAGACTTGGCCCCACTGATATTGGTGAACTCCTTCCATGCAGCCTGGAAAGTTAGGATAGAGCAGAAAATGGTGCAATATGGGTTTTCCCCCAGGATTTGGGGAATGGGATAGGCCCATGCCAAATACTGTATATCCTGCAATGAAGACTAAAAAATGGGCAGGTAGAAAGATTAAGCAGAATTTCTGCAAGTGTGGTAGCTAGCCACTACTGGCTTCATGCCTAAGGTGGGACTAGAACTCACGGTCTCCCAGTTTCTAGCCTAGTGCCTTAACCCCTACACCAAACGGGCTCTTGGCACTAACTTACAATTTTAAAAAGAAATATGATATACTGTCTTAAAAAAGGTAAAGGTTCCCCCCGCACATTTGTGCAGTCGTGTCCGACTGTAGGGGCCAGTGCTCATCTCTGTTTGTTAGCCGAAGAGCCAGCGCTGTCTGAAGACGCTTCTGTGGTCATGTGGCCGGCATGACGCACATGGAACGCTGTTACCTACCCACCAAAGTGGTACCTATTCATCTACTTGCATTTGCATGCTTTCGAATTGCTAGGTTGGCAAGAGCTGGAGCTAGTGCGGGAGCTCACTCCGCACGCAGGGCTAGGGATTCGAACCTCTGAACTTGCAACCTTCCGATTGACAAGCCTGGCGTCTTACCCGCTGAGCCACCACGCCCCTATAGTGTTTTATCTATCAGTAGATTTTAACTTTAAATAATCTTTATCAACCTAGACCAGCTTTTTGGGACCTTAACACTGCATAAGCATTTTAATTTCTGTTTCCTTTATGTGTGTTCTTATTGTTTCACTATAAGCAATTGTCTCACTATACCTTTATATACTGTCATTTCATAGAAATTCTTTCTGTATTTTTATCAGGGATCTACAGTTTTAATTGCAAAACTGTATACCAGAGCTTTCCAAACTGTGTGTTGCGACACATTTGTGTGTCGGCTGCAGTGTCTGGGTGTGTCGTGGCTGCTGCTGCCTCCAAGCCCTGCCAGGATTCCACGCAGGTCCTAGTGCCTGCCTTGTGCCTGGCTGCCTCCAAACCTGCTGTGATTCCGCGCAGGTCCTAGTGCCTGCCTTGTGCCTTGCCTGCAAACCTGCTGTTATTCCGCGCAGGTCCTAGTGCCTGTCTTGTGCCCTGCTGTAAGAGTGCGTCGCGAAATGATGCATGTCTAAAAAGTGTGTCACCAACATGAAAAGTTTGGAAAGCTCTGCTGTATACAGTCAGCTCAGTGACTGCTGTAAAGGCTATTCATTCTTTGTAGATATTTCATTCATCAAGTATCCTGATGAATTAAAACTTTTTAAAATTATTGTCAATGTCACAAGAGGTACACAACAAGAGCACAGATGCAGTGCTCCAACAAGATCTGCCTCTTCCATCCTTGCATTTGAGCTTTTGTTTTAAAAACAATAGTATACTAAATGATAATTAGATTTGAAATATGTGCCTCCAACATACTGGGCAACTGTATGTTGGCTTGCAAGGCAATCTCTAGATGAGAGATCTTAGTTTGCATAGCACAGTGTCAGCAGGCTTGGGGTAAGATGGGGCTTTGGTGACCTTGATAGCAAACCACCCAAAATGTGCCAAAATGGATCACTTTCTTGATCTTGCCAAAACCCCTGATGTGAAAGCCTCAATTGACCAAAGCCATGTTAGGTACCAGAAGTCCATTTTCATGGGCTGATCAGTGCAATTAAATATTAGATAAATACCAGTTATATTTCCTTTGGCTTAGCATTTTTCTCCTTTTCTGCACTTTGCAGGGCATCACTGGCTTACCCCGAAAGGGAATTGTGAGGTGGGTAGTCATGCATGAGTTGAAATCCGCGGGGAGCACCAGTTAAAATCTCCCCAAGCCTTTGTTCGGAGAAGGAGCGGCGAGTGACGTCATCGGCCAACGCCTGAGGAATCGATGGACTTGTCTTGCTCTGGCAAGCGAATGAGGTGACCGAGACTTGCGCTTCTGACTACCGTTTGCAACACGCTAATTCACAGGATGGAGCAAATCAGGCAATCTTGTTAATCGCCAGGCGCGTCTTTCTTTCCTTCCTCGCAATTCCGCGCGGCCGAGTCGCGAGGCGAGGCTACCATCCAGGTCGAGCTCGAGAGGACGGCGGAGGGCTTCTCCTCGGTCAGCCGGCGCCCTGCCTACAGACCTGGGCGTGCTCAGCCAGCCCAGCCGGATGGGAGGAGAGGCCGAGGCCGGGGGGCTGAGCGCGACTGGGCTTCCCGGCTGCGTCGATCAGCTTCTCGGCGGGACGGGAGGCGGAGCGGCGGCGAGGCGATGGCCGCGGCTGCTGTCCTGATCGCGGCGCTGCTCGGGCTCCTCTTCGCCCAGCCGAGTTCCGGCCCCCGCGGGAGAAGCCAGCCGGGAGCGGCCCAGGTGAGGCGGGCGGGAGGGCTCAATGGATGCTGGAGCTCGGGACCGAGCAGGGGTTAGTCGGCCGGGAAGGGAGAGAGCTCTGTACATGCCCAGAGGCACGGTCCGCATTAGATCTCGGCCTACCGTCCCTTAGGAACGAGACCAGCTAAGCGGCGGTTTTTACCATAAAGGGTGAAGGAGGGTTGAAAGTTACTTGGATGAGGCTGTGATTCTAAAGGCAGACAATGCCATTGTTACTGTACTGAAGTTTTCCAGATTTATGGGTCTAAGAGTCTCCTTCTCCCTAGAGAATATGGAGCTCGAAGTTTGGAGCCCCAGGCTGGCTCTCCACAGTGGTGTGTTCCTGATGTGAGATATGCTTCCTTCTTAACAGTCTACCTAAATAATTGTTAGTAGGACTATTCTTTGCCATAACTTTTCCTAAATCCCTTTAAAGCCATTTAAACTGGTACCCAGACTGTGGCCAGTTTGGTGTAGTGGTTAAGGCAGTGTTTCTCAACCTTGGCAACTTTAAAACGTGTTGCCAAGGTTGAGAAACACTGGGTTAAGGCATCAGGCTAGAAACCGGGAGACTGTGAGTTCTAGTCCCACCTGAGGCACGAAGGCAGCTGGGTGACCCTGGGCCAGTCCCTCTCTCTCAGCCCTAGGAAGCAGGCAATGGCAAATCACTTCCAAAAAAGCTTGCCAAGGAAACTTCAGGGACTTGTCCAGGCAGTCGCCAGGAGTCAACGCTGACTCAAAGGCACCCCTCCCAACCTATGGGCAGAGCTGGACTGCACAGAGGCATCCATGGGAGGAGGTGTGTCAAAAAAATCAAGATGGCGGCCACAACCACCAACTGAAGCCCCATTCCCTTTTTATGTGTGCCACTTGTGCCTTGCAGTCTCAGCACATCTGCCAGGTGAGAGGTTGCACTTGGCTGTTCAACTCCCATCACCGACACCTAAGACAGCATTGCTGGCTGAGAATGATAGGAGTTGTAGTCCAACACATTTGGAGAGCACCAATTTAGAGAAGGCTGGCTTAACATTGGCCCCCACTGCCATGGATTGTATTTGTTTCATGTTGGTACCGTATCATTCCAAGGATTTTCCCCATGTCTATGTTCTATCATGGAACTGTCATAAAAATATGCCTTTAAGTTGCCTCAGGACACCTAGAATTCAGCGCTGATGAGGACCAAGCCAGCCATCTAATCAATGCAGCAAATCTAGAGCTACTGTTTTAATGTGCTTGTTATTGTAAACCGCCCAGAGTCCCTCTTTTGGGGGGAGATGGGCGGTGGCAAAATTTGAAAAATAAACAAACAAACAAACAAATAAATAAATAATGAAACCTTTCTAACAGATACTAGCTGGTCTCTGCCTGAGCACCTCAAGCGAGGGAGAGGCGTCCCCCTTTTGCTGAACCTTTAAACAGAATCTCGTAACAATTCTCAAGCTTTGGATTTTCAGAGCAGGGGCTCAATTGATAATCTGGTTGATAATCTGGGCTGTTCTGTATATTTCAATTGAGCCAAGGCAGGTGAAATTATCTTTGGATCTCAGTCTGAAAATTCCCCTAATCCTTAACTTCAAAATATCATAATAGATTGAAGAGCAAATTATCTTTTGTCCATTCATGACAGCCCAAAGCAGTTCCCTATTGCATTTGCTGTATTCTGATAGAGGCGGTTCTGCCCAGTATACATAAAGTATACATGCCCAGGTGGCTCAGTGGGTAGGACGCCAGGCTTGTCGGTCGGAAGATCGCAAGTTCGGAGGTTCGAATCCCTGGCCCCGCGTGATGGAGTGAGCTCCCGCACTCGCCCCAGCTCTTGCCAACCTAGCAATTTGAAAGCATGCAAATGCAAGTAGATGAATAGGTACCACTTCGGTGGGTAGGTAACAGCGTTCCGTGTGCGTCATGCTGGCCACATGAGCGTGGAAGCGTCTTTGGACAACACTGGCTCTTCGGCTAACAAACGGAGATGAGCACCGGCCCCTAGAGTCGGACACGACTGCACAAAATGTGTGGGGGGAACCTTTTTATACTTTATACAGTTTTGTAAACAAGACATGGTTCCTAGAATATTCCCCAAAGATAAACTGTTGGAAGACTCATTCAGTGGGAACGTGTATCTCAAAAGAAGTGTGGTTCTTCATAAAGAAGGATGTCAGCCCCACTAGATAGGCCAAACCATGAAATCAACTCCATAGGAAGGCTAAAACTTATTTTATTGAGATTGGCTATAATAACAAAATCTTGCAAGTCTGATTGTCCTCCTCCTCCTCCTCCTCCTCCTCCTCCTCCTCCTCCTCCTCCTCCTCCTCCTCCTCCTCCTCCTCCTTCAGTGAATTAGGAGCCCTCTGTCTGAGCTGATTCTGAATGTTATCTGGCTGTTCTGGACTTAAAAAATGTTTCAGCCCCTTTTGCCTTCTGCATACCTCCATCAAGGTAAATTTCTTTACTATCTTTACTACCTGTATGTGAATTTTGGAATTGAGAAAGGGCTTTGTGGCTAAGTCCTGACTAAAATGAAGGCATTCATTGGGCAGGGGGAATAAGCATCTGGATTAAGATATGAAGTTAAGCATCAGTGCTGGCATCACCTACCACATCTGTCTGACTAGACCAGTGGCTATGAAAGTCATGGCCTGGGCTGGCATATAGGATTCAGCTAGAAAAGAAGCCGGACGAGCAGTGAAATTAGGACAACATAGGGCAGTGTTTCTCAACCTTGGCAACTTTAAGATATGTGGAATTCAACTCCCAGAATTCCCCAGCCAACCTTGCTGGCTGGGGAATTCTGGAAGTCTACACATCTTAAAGTTGCCAAGGTTGAGAAACACTGACTTAGCGGATGGGAGACAGGCTGTGCTACACAAACGACTCCATGTTCCCACTCTTTTGTCACTCTTATCCGCTGTTCAGCATCAGTGTAATAGTTGGTTCCCAGACTGATAAGGATGCAGGAGACTATTATATAAACAATCGGCTGCAAGATTTCCTATTACCAGTGAAGACATCTGCTGTGGGAAAGCTGTTTGAAAGAAAATCAGAAAGTCTCTACTACCCTATATCTACATGGGGACATATTGGCTCTAAAGTGAAAACAGTTCAGTTGCTGGAATTCTTGTAACTCCATCCATTCCCTTCAATAAAGAAAGAAACTCTGGGGAAATTGTGCTGGGAAAAGACTTGCTTTTGCTTTGAGACGGTTGCCAAAGAACCTGACAATCTGCCACCTGAGGCAGCTTGTCTACCGGTGGGATAGACCCTGCAGATGTGTCCACAGGACCCGAGGCTTTTGTCGAAATGACAAAACTAGCGCCGTGCCAATGCGATGCAAGCTTTCCCACTTCTGCACATGCTTGCAACATTACAACACAGGTGAAAAAGGGGTGGCCCTTGTATCATGACGGTGCAATGTTAGTTTTGTCATTTGCCACCCCTTGACCCCCTTTCCCCCTCCTTAAGCCTCGGGGCCCAGTCTCTGGAGCACCCCTGCAGCTGCTTAGAATGTATTTCCCAGCCCTGTTTCTTTGGCATTGCTATTTCATGTCCTAACAAGAACATGTAGTCCAATTCTTTCTCCTCGCTGGCTGGCGGGAACAAAGAGCTGCTCTCCCGCCCTCTCTAAAACTCTGGTCCTCGTGGGGCTACTTGTCATCCACGCAGAAGTCAGTCTTGAGAGGCCTTGATTTGTGGGTTTCTGGGGGCAGCCTCTGGTCTTAAGCATGGAGAGAAATTAGTGAAGCGAGTGGGTTGTCTGCGTCTGTGAGTATTTCCTTTCTCTTTCCCTCCTCGTTGCATAGGACAAGTGGGAGAGGTATCTCTATAGGGCATGTTTTGCTGTGTGTTTTCCCATGATGCTCAGTTGTTTATTTCCTGCTGCTTCAGAATATTCTATAGAAAATGGAATTTCCTCCTTGGGGAAATGAGGGGGGGGGAGAACCTATCCCCTTTTTCCACGCTTGGCAGCCAGTTGCTTATGGCTTCGGGGTCAAGAGTAGAGCTGCTAAAAAGCTGTTTTGAAGCAGAGTTGAGTGCCCTGGTTTGAATTGCCTTATGAGGCAGCCTTTAATCCTGATGTTATCTGGCCAGCTTATAGCATTATGTTTTTCTCTGCCAAGTGTCATGAATGTTCCAACTTGGAACTGGTGCGCAGAAAGAGGGGGGAACTCAATGTTTATGTTTTATAAACACATTTTGTTTCTTTCCCAGCCTTACAAAAGCAGACGTTCTCCCCAATTAAAGCTAGATCGACTTCACTCCTTGAGAAGTTTACTTTTTAGCCTGTATAGCAGGGCTTTCCAAAGTTTTTCCCGTGGCGACACACCAACCGGCGTTGATGTGTTGCCGCGGGAAAACCCGGAAGTGCGGCAGCGCGCAAAAACCCGGAAGCGCTGCTGCTGCTTTCAGGTTTTGCACGCTGCAGTTGGTGTGTCACCGCAGGAAAACCCGGAAGCGCTGATGATGATCAGCGCTTCCGGGTTGTGTGGCGACACACCAGACTGTGTGTGGCGAGACACTTTTGTGTTGCGGCACACAGTTTGGAAAGCTCTGCTGTATAGGCTTAATATCACACACCTCTTTTAAATTCCTTTCATGATTGCTTTGAACTCTTCTGCCTACTTCTGTTAAATATAATGATTCTTTATAAATCATCTGAAGAAGAACAGTGCCATTTTCTCTCTATAGTGACTTTGTTGTTTCTGTGGCTCGGCCTGGACATTCCTCTGCCCCCTGATTAAATTCGATGCTGTGGCCGCATAATGCAATTATTTTATTTGTATTTCTGTCAAGATGTACATATAGCCTTTCAGCTCTGCTTACAAAATCGAGAAAATCTGTGCTGTGGGAAAGTGGGGGAGAGATAAAAATAGTAGAATAGTTAATATATAATAGGTATATATAACTGAGAATCAGTTTGGTGTAGGGGTTAAGGCAAGGGTCGGAAATGGCGGCTCTTGAGCCAGATCTGGCTCTTTGGCCCCTCGGCTCTGGCTCTGTCTGCCACCCGACATCCGGAAAGCCGGTCTCCGGAAGCAGCGCGAACCCTGGGGAAGAAACAGACGCTGATTGGTGGAGGCTCAGAAGGAAGGACGCCTCCACCAATCAGCGCGCGCCAAAGGGTACCAGAGAGGCGGGCTGAACAAGGCGAAGCCTGATTGGCCCTGCTTCCCAGAGGCGCGAAAAAAAGACCGGCGCGGGGCCTCGCTCAGCTGCGCGCGGAAGTGCTCCAAAAAGACCGGCGCGGAGCCTCGCTCAGCTGCGCGCGGAAGCGCTCCAAAAAGACCGGCGCGGGGCCTCGCTCAGCTGCGCACGGAAGCGCTCCAAAAAGACCGGCGTGGGGCCTCGCTCAGCTGCGCGCGGAAGCGCTCCAAAAAGACCAAAAAGTCCAAAAAGTCAAAGCTGGCGGGCGGGTGCACTCCCCTGCCTGCCCGCACCCGAGATGCCGAGAGAGCGCAGCCGGGCTGGGCGCCCAATCCCGAGGCAGCCCGGGCAGCACTGAGCCGAAGGGTCTGCGCCGTCGCTCCGCTGCCGCCCCGCGCTTGTCCTCCCGCTCTTCCCTGGGGGCTGCATTCTGGCGAGCAGCTGCGCTTGGCCAGGAGAGGCGGGGGTCCCGAGCGGCAGAGCCTGGGAGCAGCAGGGCCCGGCCGCGGCGTTTTTCCCTCTCGGAGGAGGAGGAAGAGGGGGGTCTTCCTGTAGCCCCGAACGGAGGTGCCGCTTCCCCGCCTGGACCGCCGCGCTGCACGGGCTTTGCGGGCATCTGGACGGTCTCCGCGCACAGGCCGGCGTGGCGGGCGTGGCGGGGCAGGCACAATGGCAGGCATGCTGGGCGTGGCAGCCAGTGTGGCGGCAGGCAAGGTAGGCATGGCGGGGGCAGGTGTGGTGGGCATGGCGGCCGTGGCAGCGGCAGGGGCAGTGGCGGATGTGGCGAGGCAGGCGCGGCAGCGGGCATGGTGTGCTTGGCGGTGGGCATGGCGGCGGCGGGCACTGCAGTGGGTGTGGCGGGCATGGTGGGAGCAGGCCCTAAGCATGCGCGATTGCCTCCCGCCCGCAAACCCCACTCCGGCGCTGCATTCCCCACTAGCTTTACTTTGCCTGGACTGGGGGCTTGAGCGGCTCCGGAAGAGAAGCAACTGCAGTCGAGCCTCTCTGTCCCTTCTCCTTCTTCCAAACCTCCCCCGCCCCCTTCCACGCGATTGGCCCCCGCCCGCAAACCCCGCCCCCTGGCTCTCGAGCATTTCAAAATGTGCACGAGCATTTCAAAATGGCTCCCGGCATAAAAAGTTTGCCGACCCCTGCTTTAGGCCAGTCACTTTCTCTCTGCCCTAGGAAGGGGGCAATGGCAAACCACTTCTGAAAAACCTTGCCAAGAAAAGTTCAGGGACTTGTCCATGCAGTCTCCAAGAATTGCACACGATTGAATGGATTCTGTCTCTCTCTCTTTACGCACACACATATACTCACATATAAAAAAATAATAATCAGCCAAATCCATTGCAGGATGAGGGCCTTTTCATGGAAAGACCCTACTATGCTGGTCCAATGCAGGTTGGCAGACAGATGTTTTTCGACTTTCCAGTCTGGGGCTGGGGGAGAGTGAATGGCCCAAAGTCACCCTGTCAGCTTCTATGTCTAAGGAAGGACTAAAACCTGGGTCTCCCTGCTAGCAGAACCTTAACCATTACACCACACAGTCTCTTGCATGCATATGTATGATTCCAATAAAACAATACCTTGATTTTCTACAAGGATCTTTTGCGCTCTCCTCCCAATTACAGCTGAAGCTACACATGGAAGTCTGCTAATTACCGGTCAGGAAAACGGCTTCCTTGCACTGTTTATAGCTTCCCATAATGATACAAATCTGCTAGTGGTCACCATTGTTATTAGGACATTTCTCGACATCATTACAATTGTGTCCATGGTGATCTTGTTGCAGCAATTTCCTGAAATGCTGATGAATTTGTATAACTAGCTTCCCTGGCAGAAGGCATCCTCATCAGCTGTTTTCACATTGCCAAGATGAACAGAAATCCCCCGGTTTACAATTTTGTTGTTGTACAACAGTCCAGGCAGTCGCCAGGAGTCAACATTGACTCAAAGTCATACACACACAAACACACATCTTTTGACAAATTATACAAGCACACCAGTTGCCTGCCCCTGTTATATCCATCCATCCATCCATCCATCCATCCATCCATCCATCCATCCATCCATCCATCCCTCCCTCCCTCCCTCCCTATTGTCTCCTGTAACCATGCCAGGAAGGAAAGAAAAGAAAAGGGGGAGGTGAACATAATTAACTGTGTGTGCTATTTGCCTCCCATCTCCTCCCATTGCTTTTTCTGGATCCCAGGGAAATTGACTAAGTGGTGAAAAGCCTTGTCAATTTCACTTTGAAACTGACAGAGATAGAGTGTCAGTAACACTAGTTCCTCTCTGCACTTCAAGGTCTATGAAAACGGCATTTTTTCCCCTCCTCTTTCAGTGTTTTTTGGCCCCCTCCATACTGCTATCGTTGTTTACTCTCCAGACCCTTTAGAAGCATTTGATGGTGGTTTTGATAGTTTTCCCTTCTGCTGACTCAGAAAAGCTGAAAACATGGAACAAAAGCCACTGCCTTCCCAAGGTGTTGCTGTTTATGCAGCAGCCAAAATTCTCTCTCCCTCATTCCACACAAAAGGGAGCGAAGGAAAATGTGTATGGGGAGGCACCTCTAATTTGGCTCTTTCTGCTGTGCTGAAAAGAAGGATGAAATTGACAAAACTCATGTCATTTTATACCTACAGGTAGTCCTTGCTTAACACACACAATTGGGACTGGAATTTCAGTTGCTAAGCGAAGCAGTCATTAACCAAATCCAATCTGATTTTACAACCTTTTTTGCGGCAATCATTAAGCAAATCACCATGGGCATTAAGCACACCACGTGGTCGTTAAGCGAATCATATGGTTCCCCATTGATTTTGTTTGCCAAAAGCTGGCCAGGAAGGTCAAAAATGGCGATCATGTGACCACGGGACACTGCAACGGTCATAAGTGTGAACCAGTTGCCAAGCGCCCAAATCATGATCACGTGACCATGGGGACACTGTGGTTGTCGTGTGAGGACCAGTCACAAGTTGTTTTTTTCAGCACCGTCGTAAGTCCGAACCATCACTAAATGAATGGTTGTTAAGCAAGAACTACCTGTATGTCTGGGCTCCTGGGAAGGAGCTGCAAAGCCATCAAGCTAGCATTTCTCTTCCAAAACTTGAAGCTCAAGAGCTAGAAGGAAAGGCAAGGTCAAGTTCCCTTCAATGGAGAAACGGAGTCACATTGCCTTAAAAAGAAGTGTTGCAGCAATTTCACCTCCACCACAACTGAGTCAGAAATAGATAAGTTCACTTCTCCAACACTGCTGATGTCATGGGAATACAGAGCTTGTAAGCTCCTTTCAAACTGGCCTAGAATCCACATGTGAAAAGGCTCTTACAGTATTTTCATGAGAGGAGTTGACCGTCATGAAGCTGCCCTATTGCAGCTTCCCACAGGTGTGGAAAAGGAGAAAGAATCCACAGCACAAACCCAGAAAATGAGTTAATAATCAGGTTAAGTATGCTGTGTCACCAAAAGTCACTGGTGAAGTCATTAGCCTTCAACGACCACATATGGTCCTGTCTGTGGATTGCTCAATTTGCCTAACTGGCAAACTACATTTAAAAACCAAGCTACTTGAGAAAACTCTAGTAGGCGCCTTTGATTTTTTTTAAGCTTTGAAAAGGATATTTTGAACAGAATCCTGCAAGCAAAGAGATTAGGTTTTTTATGATGGAGTTTTGCTATTTCATTCATTAAATTTTCTGATGAAGACAGAAACTAGTATCTTCCATTTGGAAACCTCCCCCTCCCCACTGTATTTCCCCCCTGCTTTCTCTGATTTAGTTTTTATTTTGCTCATCAGAGAAAATGCACAAAGTTGGGAAAGATGAAATAAGTCCACCGTGTCTTTTGAAGGGCATCACTAGAAATTCCCTGCATGGAGTCCTTGATGCGTGCTTATCTCTCTATTTAACATAGTAATAGATCATATGCATAACTCACTCTGTCTGTCTGTCTGTCTGTCTCTCTATCTGTCTCTCTATCTGTCTCTCTATCTGTCTCTCTATCTATCTATCTATCTATCTATCTATCTATCTATCTATCTATCTATCTATCTATCTATCTATTCCATTTATATGGCTGTCCATCTCAAATACATGACTCTGGGTGGCTGACAATGCTTAACAACAACGTAAAAACAGTATTAACAAAACTTGGGCACTGCAGAATCCTCCCACTGCTTTGATTTCATATTTTAAAAAAGGGATTGGTCATTAGTCTGAATTCTTTCACGTGGTTTAAATTAACAGCAGCAACCAATTATTTTATCTCCCTTACATTTTGAACCTTTCCCCCCCACTAAGGATGCCCTATAACTACAGTGACCATGCATCCTTTATTATAAAGGACAGTCCTTTATTTCAGAAAGCTGCCCTTTTATATTTCAAAAACTCACTTTTGTCCTTTATTTGGATCATTTAACTTTTACCATACAAATGGTACCATTTAATGCACAGTCTTTCACATTCATGCAAAAAGTATCTAAACTGAATTGTCTTTTTAAAATAAATTTACGTATACTGTTTTAGATATTTTTATTAGAATATGCATTTTTGTAAAGTTTGTTTGTTTGTTTGTTTATTTGTTTATTTATTTATTTATTTATTTATTTATTATTTAAATTTATATGACCGCCCAACTTCCCCAATGGGTTTCTTGGTATTGCTCTTGCATTTTCCTTTGTAAAGCCAAGTTATAGACATAAACAATTAAGATTTTTTATCCTTATGAACCTCTTTCAGATTTGCCCCTTTTTCCGGTTTGTCCTTTGTTTTTTCCAAGAAAATAGGGTCACTGTACCTATAACAGACATTGTATTTTCAGGTCTTGTGTGGCTGTAGTGTCTCTGATGATTATCTGGTCTCTGGAGAAATTATGTGGCTGAAAAAGGAAGTTGTCTGCCTGTGCTCTTCTGCTCTGCTCTGCTCTGCTCTGTCTGGGATGAATTTGTTTTAGGAATCAAAGCTGATAAGGGAAAGGGAGTGCCAGGAAAAGCAGAGCTGATAGAGACACAAACTTTGGAATGAAGAAGTTTGCCTGGCAGATACAATAACTGCAAGACAAAGCTTGCAACTCGGAATTAAATTGCTTCTTGGCAGGCACAAAGGGAGACTGACATGATGTTATCATTCTGGGAGGCATGGAGCTACAAGTGGATATTCTTTGAGGTTGGGTACAGCATTTAAAAGAGATTTGGGAGCTACCAACAATTTCTAAAACTGACCAAGAATGTCCAGAATCAAATGTGTGTAAGGACTTTGCATACACACTGGATGGAAAGGTTGGGCTCACAAGGAAATAATAAAAGAATGCCGGGGTGTTGTGTGTGGGTTTTCTTTTTTTTTTCATACAAAGCCTAGCGTCTCGGCTATTATTTATTTATTTTGATTTGATTTTAGAGGTTTCTGGAGAAATATGGTTATTTTGAGTCTGTGCACCAAGGACCGGACCCAGCAGGATTCTCAGATGCCATAAAGTAAGTCTGTAACTCTCATCCTTCCCTTGTTTAGTTTTAGGTGTTGGCTGGAGATGCAACTTCCCAGCCTTCCATCTCCGCTCAGTATCTAGTTGGTCCCTAAATCCCATGCCTTTCTATGCAGTCTGTTGCTAGCTTAGACCATGCAGCTGGCCAGCTTTCATTGGCATTGGGTTCCCCTCAGTGGTTTCCCTTGTATGGGCCTGGTTTCCTTTGGAGAATGAGAGCTCTACAAATGCAGCAGTTTTGGCCCAGCTGGTAGATTCCTCAAATGCCATTGCTGCCTTCTGGACTTGGGCCATCTTCCAGCACTCCTTCTGGGTTGCTTTCTTTTTAAAATCCTTTATTTCTTTCCCCTGCTACCAGCATCGAGTTTCATAGGGCTATAGCGGGAGATGCTTGCGTGTTTCCAAACCAAGGCCTAGATCAGTGTTTCTCAACCTCAGTAACTTTAAGATGTGTGGACTTCAACTCCTAGAATTCCTCAGCCAGCCATGCTGGCTGGGGAATTCTGGGAGTTGAAGTCCGCACATCTTAAAGTTGCCAAGATTGAGAAACACTGGTTTAAACCAAGGAGCATCATGCAAGGTCCATCCCCCTTCCTTTGCTCTTCCAGGGAATTTCAGTGGATCTCTCACCTGCCCCTCAGTGGCACCCTGGATGCCGTCACTCTCCATCACATGAGTCTCCCTCGCTGTGGTGTCAACGATGCAGAGAGCCACATGGCGTGGAAGGAGCGCAGGGATGCCCTGTTCTCAGAAGGGAAATCCGGGAAGAGGCGCAGGAAACGATACTTGCATCAAAGTAAGCCTGCTTGAGTTTGGAAATACGTTTCCTCCTTCAGGGCCAGGTTGTAATTTCCAACCATTTTTTAAAGGTGGGAACTCAAAGACTCCAAAGAGATGTCCAGAAGACCAGTGGGGTCTTTGAGTATCTACTCTACTGCTAGTACAGATGTTAGATCTGGGCACAAAGGGCCTTTGGAAACTCTCCACTCAATTTCTGGGAAGAATAATTGGATCGGTAATTTCTCCAGGGGAAGGAGGCTTTCTCTGATGGTTTCTCAAGGAGAGGGCTCCTCCTCAGCAGCATTACTCCTGAAGTCCTGTGGAAAGAGTTCCCTCGTGAGGTCCTCGCTTGGGGTTTAGTGGAAATGTGGGAAGCCCAGGAGGGTTGCAGACCAAAGGATAGAGGAGTGTAGAATGAAAGATGGTCATGAACATACAGGTAATCCTCACTTAACGATCTTACGCCTTTTTTTGTGGTGGTCGTTCAGCGAATCACATGATTATTAACCACATGGTCATTAAGCGAACCACGTGGTTCCCCATTGATTTTGCTTGCCGGAAGCTGGCTGGGAAGGTCGAAGATGGTGATCGCATGACCGCAGGACGCTGCAACCGTTGTAAATGTGAACCGGTTGCCAAGCACCCGAATCATGATCACATGACCATGGGGATGCTGCAACGGTTGTGTGAGGACCAGTTGTATGTCGGTTTTTCCAGCACCGTTTTAAGTCCAAACCGTTGCTAAATGAATGGTCATTAAGCGAGGACTACCTGTACACACACACACAAGAGTTCTTGGCTACATCCTAATTAAGTGAAAGAACACTACCCACTAGAAATTATTTTCTCTATAAAGCAAATGTTCTTTCATCAGAGTGAATAAGAACCAGTAGAGGAAAATGCAATAGACATTTTCTATCTGGCACTTAGAGAAGTATGGAGGCCAGTCCCCCAGACACCACCATAGTTCAGGAAGAACATAGTCTTCCAAAGCGCGGTCACCTGGAGATGAGGCAGTTAGGAGGGATAGTTAGGACAATTTCCAATCTCTCTCTCCTTGCTGGACACATTCCACAAAGCTGGGAAAAAAATATTGCTGACTAAATAAGCTCTGAACCACTTATTCATGTTACGAGTGTCAAGTGCCAGGAATTAGGCTGTCTTTGCCTACTTACCAGCTCCGTTGGCTTAATAGCTTTCCTAGACAGCAGAAGTCAGAAAAGCTGAGAGAGCACCTGTTTTGAAGGCAAACCCCAGGAAATATTTAGTGCAGTGTTTCTCAACCTTGGCGACTTTAAGATATGTGGACTTCAGCTTCCAGAATTCCCCAGCCAGCATGGCTGGTGAATTCTGGGAGCTGAAGTCCACGTATCTTAAAGTTGCCGAGGTTGAGAAACACTGATTTAGTGGAAGGATTAGGTAACTGCTCGTGCAGGCGAGGTTTCTAATTGGGCCTGACAAGGCTGCATCTGAGTCGGAGCGCCAGGAAGGAGGCCAAAAACACACCCACCAAGGTTTTCACACGTTTGTCTTCTCTGACGTGAAGCAGGCCTGTCCTTTGGCACAACTACCTGGTCTTCTTGGCCTCCTGCATTTGTGCCCAAGGATATGTAGCTGGATCTATCTATCTCTATCTCTATCATCTCTACCTCTACCTCTACCTCTCTATCTACGTATATCTCTATCTCTATCTATCTCCCTGCCTGAGCTGCTGGAGGCCATCTTGGGGTTGGCGGTGGAGTTTCCCAGACTTATGGTTCTGGGGGGCTTCAACCTGCCGTCCCTGGGACGGGCCTTGGAGGCAGCTTGGGAGTTCATGGCCACCATGGCGGCCATGGGCCTGTCTCAGATTATTTGGGACCTGACTCGAGACGTGGCCTAACACCGGACTTGGTTTTCTTGTCAGAGCAGTGGCAGTATGCTCTGAGGGGAGAGCTACATCTGTCCCCCTTGTCATGGTCAGATCATGCCCTGGTGACCTTAAGATTCTCCTATGCCGCCCCCCTCCGCAGGGAGGCAGGACCCATTTGATTGGTCTGCCCTCGGTGACTGATGGAGTTTCAGAGGGAGCTGGGAGTTATACCCGAGGATCTGCACGGTCCAGCGGAGGCCCTGGCTGCCACCTGGAATAGGGAGGCGGCAGGGACCTTGGACAGGATTGCGCCTGTGCGACCTCTCTTGTCCCATCGAACCTGACATTCTCAGTGGTTTACGGAGGAGTTGAGGGTTCTGAAGAGGATTAAGAGATGTCTAGAGTGCCGCTGGAGGAAGACAAGGACCGAACCTGGCCGAACACAAGCTAGAGCCACTGTTAAGGCCTACCTTGTGGCGGTAAGAGCGGCGAAACATCAATATTTCTCCGCTCTTATTGCATCCGCAGAATGCCGTCCGATGGACTTGTTTAAGATCACCCGATCCCTTCTGGGGAAGGGGGATCTAGTAATCCACCTACAGGGCCGTGCAGAGGAGTTTTCTGGGCATCTGGAGGATAAAATCTCTCAGATCCATTCCAAGTTGGATGCCAAGCATGCAGCATGGCCTGTGGAGTTGGGTTTCAGGCCCGGATATGGGACAGAAACAGCTTTGGTTACACTTTTGGATGATCTCTGGCGGGAGCAGGATGGGGGCAGTGCATCCATCCTCGCTCTTCTTGACCTCTCAGCGGCTTTCAATACCATCGACCATGGTATCCTTTTGGGGCAGCTCATGGAGTTGGGGGTGGGTGGCGCAGTTTTGCGCTGGTTTACCTCCTTCCTCCAGGGCCGGTTGCAATTGGTGTTGATAGGGAGCGAGAGATCCGGCCCGTGGCCCCTCCTTTGTGGGGTGCCGCAGGGTTCGGTACTCTCTCTGCTCCTTTTTAACATCTACATGAAACCGCTGGGTGAGATCATCCGTCATCATGGGATGAGGTATCATCAATATGCTGATGATATTCATACATCTCCATCCCGGGTGACTTAAGTGATGCTGTGACCACCCTTTCTCAGTGCCTGGAGGCTGATGGGGAACAACAGGCTTCAGCTGAACCCTGCTAAGACGGAGTGGCTGTGGGTTGAGGGCTCCTCAGCATCCATGTGTATTTATATTTTATACTGTAACTGTTTTTAACAATATTTTAATTTTTAATTTTAATTTGCTTGTAAACCGCCCAGAGTCATTGCAATATGAGTTGGGCGGTAAAGAAATATGATTGATAAATAAATAAATAAATAAATAAATAAATAAATAAATAAATATCGAATTTGGAGGCTGCCTGAGTCCAAATGACTCTGGGCAACTTACACTTTAAAGAAACATGAAGAACAGTTAAATAATAGGGAAGATAATGCACATCCAGAGAAAACAAGATAACGCACCAAAGAAGAATGTACGTTCTTTCCCTGTCTGTGACTGCACGTGGGATTCTTTTTGGTGATTTGAAGAGGCTGTCCTATTTCTACTCCAGCTTCTTGTCCCAAGCGACACATACCCAGCTCCTTCAACCTCCCTTTACAGGACTTAGCTTTCAGTCCCCTGATCATCCTCATTGCCTTCTTTTGCTTTTGCTCCAGTTTGTCAGAAAGTGAATCCTTCATAAAGTGGGAACTGGACACCGTACTTATGCTGAGGTCTAACCAATGCAGAATAGAATGGAACTACCATTCTCTATGATTTAAAACTACACTTCTGTTAAGTCACAGCAGGTGGCAGCTTGTCTAGTCTTGAAGAAGCTAAGTAGGGTTGGGCTTGGGGTGTACTTGGATGGGAGACCCCCCAGAAGATCCTAGGGCTATAGACTAAAATGCAGAGTTGAAGAAACATCCCAGAAGAATGATTTCTAAAACAACAAGGATGTGTCCTTGTAGTTTCCAAGTATCAAGCTTAGCTCAAGAGTTTTATGTTTACTTTCAAACTTTGTAGGCAACCAAAACCAGTGTATCTTCTTATATGTTATGAAGGCTCACAAACCTGTGTGGTAACTGATTTATAGCTCTGGTTTTGGAAGTAAATGTCATAATTATGTTGGTGTAAGAGCTGAGGCTGGTGAGGCAGAAACTAGCGGTTCCTACCTTAGAGTCAGTTGATATGTAACTACATCTCTGTTGGAAATTCAGCAAATCAACATGCCTCATTTGCATGTAAATGAGTTCATCCCAGGATGCAATTCTCCGTGTCTTTGAGGAAGTTGTTTTGTTGCCATTCCCACTTCCTCTTTCTCAGTCAGTCCTTCGAGTCTCTCCAGCGGAGAGGCAAGCATGCTGCTTGCGCTCGCGCTCGCGCTCTCTCTCTCTCTCTCTCTCTCTCTCTCTCTCTCTCTCTCTCTCTCTCCATCTTAGGCTATGGATGGGCCTAGGAGAATTTTCCCCCTCTCTCCACGCAGCTCTTGGCAGCTATAGGGCTAAGAGTCCACAAAGTTTAGAGAAAAGGAAATGAGAAACTGAAACATCATTTATCTACTGAGAATGCTGTACCTGGACCGAATAAATGTAAGAACTCTTTTGTACTTACTTTTTGAACCTACTATGTCTAAGCATGTGATCCTTTATGCTTGGGTGGGCTAAAAGTGTAAGATTAAGAACCTGGATCTCTCTAACATGCTCACTGGCTCTGTTTTTAAACAATATTCTCTTTCTGTGCACGAGCTTATACTACGTTAAGCTCTGCTCCATTCACTGGTTCTAACAGGCCACTGAATGATCTTCAATCTCAAGGCCACCAAAGACCTCCCAAGTATCCATTAACTGGGAAGGGCAGGAGAAAGAAGCCTAAAGTTGAAACCCTTGAGAAGAGATTTGTAAGTCTCTGAACTCTTTGCACTCCAATGGGCAAGTAGCTGTACAAACATCTCCCTCCGGCAACATCACTGGGGGTTGAAGACATCAGAATAAGGCTGTATAAATCATGGATTGGGGATGAGGTTAGGGCATTATCGTGGAGATGGGAGGTAAAACAAAGACCATCAAGCAGTTTGGGTGGTGCTATAAATTATTAACAAAGATCTCAAAATCTAAGGAATGTCTTAGTTTCAATAAACTTTGTGAAATAATCTCCCTTTAGAATGATGGAAGACTGGACAGTAGTACTAAGAAGAACCAGATTTGGTAGCAAACTACTGAACAATCAAACAAAAAGTGATGTAGGAAGCCTTAGATAGGTTTTACAGACAAATGGTGGCAATTGGGGTTGAGACTTGCTCTAAACAGAAAAAAAATAATGGTGGCTGTTTTTTGCCATGAAAAACAATATTGCAAGAAAACTTTGCCCCTGCGTAAATGGTTTTTGCCTTCCTTCGAGGAACATATCTATAATTTGAATCTGAGATTCCTAAGGCTCACTCTACAAGGTCTGAGTCATGTTTCAAGGATGGAATCTTAATTGCAGCTGTTATTTGTGGCTATCACTTTGTGGGGAAATAAACAGGTTTGCACCCATCACAAAGTTAGGCATGCTTCTTCAGGCCTGTTGAAACTGGGAGGTGTGTTTCATTTCCAGGAGATGAACATCAGAAGTTAGGCTCTTACAAAACAGTTGATCCTGTTATCAGTTGATGCCTGTTAGAACAGGCTTTTGTTGTGGTTTTTAAAACTTTTGTAGAAATCCAGTTGACATGATTCAAGCTACAGACAATTCCACCTGGATGACTGAGAACCTTCATAGACATTTTGTACTTGAGCCTCTGGAGATAGAAAGAGTAGCTCTATTCATAAATCACAAACTCGTCTATCCCATTTTAGCCTAACATTTTGTCTAGAAACAGTCTGTGAGATTCGTTTATGGTTCAGTGTATTCTGTAGGTCTAGAAAATTGGAATAAAGTAAACCATGCTTAAATTAACCAAGCCTGTATTCCCAATCAACCTGATGGCTGAAATAACCCATTTCCTGCATTTGCACAATTCAAGCTTCATTTCAAAGCACACTAAGCCACAAATAAGCTAATATGCTTAACATTAACCACATTTAGCATGCTGTGTGAATACATGTTTTCTTCCAAGCCAGGTTCCGAAGGCTTTATGTGAAACCAGGCTAAGAGTAAGATTGCCATGGAAAATACAATTGGTGGGTGCCCCAGAGCAAATCTGGCTGTTGGATCTTGGAGAGTGTCCAGCTTTGGCAAGTCCAGGTCCAGAACTGAATGGCAATGGCTGCAGGGCAGCTGTGTATCCCTATTTACAGAGGATGATCCTCTGTTTGAAGGTTGGTCAGAGCAGTCCTCTGTCTGTAGGTATCCTTTATTTATAGGAAGGCCTTTCTGGAGCAAATCAAGTTCTTATAATTCATTATAAGGAAGGAGAGTAGGAGCTTTGAAGTTGCCTATCTATGGTAAACATGTGACCACAGGAGGAACCCCTCTCAAATCATCTCCCGCTCAAAACTTGATATAACCAGGTTTTAATTGCTTTCCTCAATCAATTGGGTCAAGATGAATCTCCTGGGGGTGGGATGCTATTCCAGAGAGGGGGTGGGGGCACAATGGAGAAAGAGCTAGATGACGTTTGTTAAGAGATGGAACCCACAATGAGTCCGCTTTGCTCAATTTAATTGGGGGGGGGGGAGCAGATGGTCCCGTAGAGGCATTAGTTGAACAAGAATTGTTGAAGCTTGCCTGAATGCTGGCAAGGGATGATAGGAGCTGTAGTCCCAAACTTCCAGACAGCATGAGATTTTGGAAGGCTGTTTTAATAGGCATACAGGCAGATTCTAAAACAAAACAGTTTGTTAAAGATTTCTTCCAACAAGACTGCTTTTTTATCCCAATCAAAATTTATATTTCAAGCCATTTTGCGGTTTGTAGAGTATTTAATCTTCTCTCCAGGGGCTTGTTGTATTTGGCAGATATAGGACTGGATAATATATTAGAGTAATTGGAGAGGGGAAGATCGACACTGCTTCCCTCCTGGAATAGGTCCAGAGTACACATCTTGGCCCACAAATGATGGTGTGCAAGGCTCCCTTGATCATTAGGATGAGCTCACTGTTTTTCCTGTGCCCAAAGCAGGAAGCAGCTCCTTGGGGAATGGAGCTGTCTTTTTCCTTACAAAGGAAATGCTTTCTGAGAGTCTAATGTAGTGTTTCTCAATCTTGGGAACTTTTAAGATGTGTGGACTTCAACTTCCAGAATTCTCCAGCCAGCCATGCTGGCTGGAGAATTCTGGGAGTTGAAGTTCACACATCTTAAAGTTCCCAAGGTTGAGAAACACTGGTCTAATGGCTGAAGGAAGCGGTCTTTGTCCTTTCGTTTATGGTGAGAATCAACGTAGGGTACTTGGCTGCTGAATGTGGAGGTCTTTGAGTGATAGGGAATGTCAATCTGAAGTCAAGTTTACTCTCTCGGAGCTCTAGAATCCTACTTGATTCCTGGGAACAAGAAAGCTTCTTGCATACCCTCACTTTCTCTAAACCAGTGTTTCTCAACCTCAGCAGCTTTAAGATGTGTGGACGTCAACTCCCAGAATTCCCCGTCAGTATGCTGACGGGGGGGGGGGGATTCTGGGAGTTGACGTCCACACATCTTAAGGTTGCTGAGGTTGAGAAACACTGCTCTAAGACTGTGTCATATGTGGCAAAACACTTCTATATGTCTGCCAAGGAAACTACATGGGTATGTCCATCAAATTGCTAGGAGTTGACTTTAATTCAAAGTAGACCTTATACAGGATCAAGATTAAATTTGCAAAATTAATTCAGAATCAATATATTGATGACTTCACATTTCCTCAGGAGTATGATATTTAGGTCTTTTACTGGGAACAGGTGACACTAACTGCTCTGCTGACTCAGTGATAATTCATGAAAATTGGCATGTCTCAGTGGGGATTGGAGGGGGAAGTTACCAAGCCCATCTCAGCCTGACATTTGGACTGTGCCATATGTGGTGAAAATAATGGTGTGGGTCCTGCGGAAGAGAAGGAAGGGTTACTGATGTTACAGAAGAAATGTCTTTGACTGTAGGGGGCTGGAGTGCTAGGAACTTTGTGAGGAAATTGTGGTTTGGGGACAGTTTGGGTTTTGGTGTCTCTGACTATCCAAACTGCAAATATGAACACCATATTTATGAATAAAACCATAAGCATAATTCATGCACTTAGTCCCTTGTGACTTCATCTTCTTTGTAAATGGATGTGGGCTCTAATTAATAACGTTTTTCATTTTCACTTGAATTTCACCCAGTGGTTTCCTGCAGAACATCACAGGATTTCAGAATCAATTCACACACACACAAGTTACTGTTGTGGGAGAATGAATTTCAGTTGCACTTTCCATCTTCCATTTCTGCCCTCCTTTGACTCTGGTGAGCAAGCTATTGCTTGTGCATTTCTTTAAAACATCCGGTTGGAAGCTGCTGGGAATATACTGTTGTTGTTATTCTTGATGTGCCTTTAACAAGGAATAGGGTGCTGGACTTAGTAATCCTATGTCTGATTCAGGAATTTTTTTTCCTGATCTTTCCTCCACTAATTTTTGTAGGTGGCAAGTGGTACAAACGACACTTGACTTACCGGCTAATCAACTGGCCTTGGTACCTGCCACAGCAGCAGGTCCGCCTGGCAGTGAAAGCGGCTTTTGAGCTCTGGAGCAACGTCTCTTCCTTGATTTTTTGGGAAGTGGTCGAAGAGCCTGCGGATATTCGCCTGACATTCTTCCATGGGGATCACAACGATGGAGTTGAGAATGCCTTTGACGGTCCAGGTGCTGATTTGTTCTGCCTTGTCTCATAAGCATCCTTTGGCTGTAGGACCACAGTTGGCCCAGAGCTGTGATTTCATGCATCTTCTGCCATGGTCCAAGTTCCTATTGTCTCTGAAATCACCCCCAAGCAAGTCAGGTTTTATAGAGAAATAAGTAAGTGGCCAAGAGTCTTAGGCTTGGAGAGAAGCAGAGAGAAGGCTGGTAGGGCAGAAGTTAGATTTGTCCATCCTGAAGTTTTCCAAATAGGTAGAAAACACAATTTCCGAGATAATCTGGTTTTGCTGTACACTGCCCAGACTCTCACTTATTGGGGTGTTTGACCAATGTTGTAAATAAAATAAATATTTCTAGTTGACTTGGTTGAAAACTAGGGATTCTGACCCTACAGTTCCTGGATTTGCAGTCTGTGAAATGGTTTGAGGAGTTTCATAGCTTCTGAGAACCTTCAACATGGGATCTGTGCACCCTTCAGAATGAGCTCTACACTTGTGCGCAGAATTCCTCTTCCTCCTCCTCATCTGCGTTTGGTAGCTGAGCAATTTATTTCTCAAAAATTGTCTTAACATTTGCAGTGCTGAAGTTCTGTAGCAGGTCATTTCCCTATTTTTAAGAACTCCTGCCTCATCCCCCTCCTTCTTCCTGGCCTTCAACCACCCCAGCAGGTCTTTTAAGGGGAAAGGTGGCTTGGTGGGTTTTCAACTTCCTTCCCATAGGAATTATTTGGATTTTTTTCCATATGTCCCAAAAAAGCACACAGTATTAAGTAAGAATATGACAGCGGGGGTGAAAGAAATTTATTTTATGTCCCTTTGGCATGAAGTGAGGATGAGGGTTTTTTGTTTTTCCATGACCTGCAGCAACTCAGGGCCAGGCAGTGATTCTCCTACTCTCAGAATTGCAAAGTTGGCAGCAATGAAGGATTGGAAAAAAGAAGCATCGGTGGTATGGAATGCTCTGATGGATGCAGTTGACTGTTTTTCATAGCTAAATATAAATAGTGTTCAAACTGATCTGGGATCTGATTTCCCTTTCTCTCTCCTTAGGGGGTGCTCTGGCACATGCCTTCTTCCCACGCCGTGGTGAGGCCCATTTTGACAATGATGAGAGATGGTCACTGGACAGTGGGAAAGGCCGCAACCTCTTTGTGGTGATGGCACATGAAATTGGTCATACGCTGGGCCTAGAACACTCCCCTGTGCCCAGTGCTCTCATGTCCCCCTACTACAAGAAGCTGGGCAAGGGTTTTGTCCTGAACTGGGATGATGTTCTTGCCATCCAGAATTTATACGGTAAACAGAACTTAATTTCTCAAGAGTAAATCTTTCTCAAGGTAAAGATTGCACGACCACATCTTCAAATATGGATTGCGGCTTTGGAACCCGTTGGAGTGGAGGAATTGCTTAGCCCTTTCAGAGTGGCTGCTTTTCTAGTTGAAATCGCTGTTGCACCTTCACTTCTGCTTCATGAACGTTGCTTTGCCATTTTCCACCCACCTAAACAATATTCAGGGGTGTTTGACTCCTATACAAAGCTGTTCTACTTGGTCATCTTGTTCAGGTCCATCACAGTGGGAAGTTAGGACATTTTAGGAATCATCCTTTTCATTGTATATACAGTACATCATGCCATTCCTCAGAGAACCAAAGGAATTTATGTTTTGTTCTTTCCCCCCTCCACTTCCTTTTATTTATGCAGTGAGAAAATGACTGGCCCAGAGTCACCCCAAGACCTCTCTGCTCAAATGGGGACTGATGTGAACCTCAATCTTCTTGGTTTCAGTCCAGCTTCTTTTTTAAAAGTACTTTTTATTAAGGATTTTAATGATACTAAAAGATAATATTAACTAATATCAAAAAGAAAATAGAAAGAAGAGAAATACAAAGTACAAAAAGAAAAAGAAAGAAAATAGAGAAAGAAAGAAAGAAAAAAAAATAGAAATAGAAAAAAGAGTATTTAAGGAAGTGACTCCCAATCTTCTTTACAAAAACCACAAGCAAATTTAATATTTTTCCACCCCCTATAAAATATGTTCATTCCACTTCTTCCCATAATCCCCCCCTTTCCATTCACAAATCCAAAAATTGTCATTTCTGTCCAAGTATTGGCAAAAAGTCCATAAAGGGTTTCCAGCATCTTATGACAGTATTTTTATTTTATCCTTGATCAAACAAGACAACTTTATATTCCTTTTTTTTTTTTTTGGTTCTAACAATCTTGATATTTAATTCATCAGGTTGCTATTGTGGGCTTGAATCTCCATTCAAACTTTCTTCCCCCGTCTCAAAAATTTCTTCAAAATTTTAGAAACACTTTTTTGTAAATCCATTAATGAGTCTTTGTCCAGATCATTTTTCATCTCTTAGCTTATCAGTTGTATTTCCACTTTAACTGTCATCTGTTTTATAATCCACAATTCTTTATTTTCCAATGTTTCTATATCAGCTGGAATCTGTTTCACCTCTTCATTCTGTCAGTCTGCAAATTCTTCCACATTCTCTTTTTTCATCTTTCATTTCTTCTTTAGGATCTTCTTCAAGAAATGCATTAGCAGGTGTAGTAATTATTGCTGTCAGTTTAACTATAAGTTTCTCTCCCAGTTCTTCAAAGATCCTTTGAAATATCTCAAGTGTCATACCTTTATCTGTCATTTTGTAAGTTTCACTACTTTTCTTTCAAATCCAAAATAAAAATAAAAAACAGTTTTGTCTCTTTCTTTCTTTTTTCCTTTTTCCTGTCTGGAAATTTAGTCCCCTCTAGTGTCCAGTTTCTATAGAATCTCGGCAATCATATCTTTCCTGGTAGATCAAACAATTTAGATTCCCATGAATATATTGTTTATTTATCTTATTATTTCAAAAATCTTAGCAAAAGTTATTTCACAAATCTTAGCAAAAATTCCAGTATTCCAAATTCTTCTGGTCCCTTAATCCATTTAAAACTTTCTTGAATTAAATTCTTATTTAGTTTTTTGCCCTTTATTTTATATTCTTTAAGTTCTTTAAACTGATATTATTAACATTTTCCTCTATTTGGGGATGTTTTACTTACCAGGTAATTTTTCAAGCTTGTTGCTCGGAAGACCTCTTTTAACTTTGAAATAATTGTAAATCCAAACGTGTTTAGAAAGTGAGTTGACGAACCCAGTGTCCTTAAAGGCTCCACCGCAGTTGAGAGCTTGATGGCTTCCCTCATCTCCCAGTGCTCAGACCTGTGGGTTGACTGCTGTCCTGTGGTCTCCTCGTGAGGAGCAGCTATCCAGAGCACAAGTGGGTGATCTCTCATCCTCTTCTTATCTGGAGGGGTTCCAGTAGACCAGGCTCATCACCAGTCCATCCGTCTTTGCCAACTGTGTTGTCTCCGCTCCTCCAGAGACATCTTAGTTCACCATTCCCTCACTCGGAAGTCGGTTTCAGTCCAGCTTCTTAATCACCACACTACAGTGCCTGCCATTGTCAGCCTTGCAAGGTAGTCCAGACAGGAAGCATGCCCAGATGAACCAATTCTACTTTATTGTAAGGTTACATTAACAGAATCTTGCAAATCTGAAAGTACATTTCTCCCCCGTTGCCTTTACAGCCCAAGAATCTAGGGAGTTATTTGCCACACCCCCATTCCTTCTGTGGGCTCAGCTGCCTCTTATCTGACTGTTGCCCTGGCTGGAGCTCCTCCCCCCATCTCCCAAGGTCATTCCCACATACCATTACAGCCATTGATTGATCTTACAGTAGAGCTTTTGTGTTGCAAAAATTCTAGTAACCACTAGATGGCAGCAGAGACAGATAATTCTAGACTTTCTCTTACTTCATAGTTCGGGAACTTGGCACTGCTGTGTCAAGGACCTGCCTGCATATCTCACTAAGTGGAATCCTAACATCAAGGCCTGTTTTGATGGCAAAGCCAGTTACTAGGGTTTTTTCAAAGTCTAAATTTGTGTATTGTCGAAGGCAATATAAAAAAATGGCAAATAACTCCCTAGATTCTTGGGCTGTAAAGGCAACGGGGGAGAAATGTACTTTCAGATTTGCAAGATTCTGTTAAATTTGTTTTGGAAATGTTGCAACATTTAACTGTAAGGGCTAGATAACAAACTTAAGTTGGAAAAAGAGAAAGTGTTTTACATGATAACAGCAGTGAAACTTTTATATGCACAATGGTGGAAAGATTTGGTATTACCCACAATGGAAGAGTGGATGGTGAAGATGATGGTGCTTGCTGAGATGGTGAAATTGACAGCTTAGATTAGAGAAAAGACACTGATTAAGTGTAATGCTGATTGGAAACCCCTTTTGGACTTTTTGTGTGAAACAGAAAAAAATAAAAAATTATTATATGGGTTTGCTGATTAAAAAAAAATTAGATAATAGAAAAAATGAAAGTTATGTTTAGAGTAAGAGGTTAATTTAAACTTATAACTGTTGTAAAAGAAAATCGGAAGTCATTTCTTTACATTTCTTTTTTCTTTTTTCTTTCTGCACTTTTGACTTTGTTCTCTTTTACTTTACCTTTTTCTCTTTTCTATTTCAACTAGTAGTTCTGTTAGTTTTTATATTTCTTGTTTAAAATCTAATAAAGTTACTGAAAAAAGAAAAAGACAAAGAGTGTCAATATATTAGATTTAAGGCGTCCAAATAAACCTACTTTCATAATATGTTCAAATTGCTGAATTAGGGTGCCGTTGTTTTTTTAAGAAGGGCAGAGTTTCAAGCACATAGCTAGAATTCTTCAGAATATAGAGACAGTGTGTAACTATAACAGTATGAAGATGTTGATTGAACTTTCCTCCGTGAGTTAAGCACCAATACAGATCTTAGTTCATTTTTGAATTTTGTGTTTTCTTTTGAACAGGAAAACCATCCCGAGGCCCAGTGGTCCAGCTTCCAGGGAAATCATTTGCTCATTTCCAGGACGGGAAGCAGTACCTTGAAAGCAGGGAGCAGAATCAAGAGGCAAATTTCAACTTCCATTACTGCTTGTCATTTTTTGATGCCTTAACTGTAGGTAAGAATGAACGGACTTGAGTATTGTAGCACAGTTTCTCTAGAAAGGTCTATCAGGCATTTAAAAAAAAATATTTGAAGAGGTTTGGTCTTTAGCTGCAGGTCTGCTGGAACAAAGCTCTTAAACTCTTTTTTGGTGAAGGACAGGTAAACCCTCCCAGCCCCCATTTTGGTGCCTGCAGAGATATGCCCCCCCCACACAATTGTGCCACCAAACTTTGGAAGCAAAGCCATAGATTTTCAGCAGTGTCATTGTTTTGCTTTCTCCCCCCCAAAAAAGATGTGTATTAATGCACCCATTTTAATCTTTAAGCCCCCTCTCAGAACCTGAAATAAAGTAAAAAGAAAACAGTCAAAAACGTTTTTGGGCCCTGACTATCCAGTGACTTCATTATTTCATTAGATCAGAGCTTTCCAAACTGTGTGTCGGGACACGTTAGTGTGTCGGCTGCAGTGTCTGGGTGTGTCGCGGCTGTGGCTGCCTCCGAGCCCTGCCAGGATTCCGCGCAGGTCCTAGTGCCTGCCTTGTGCCTTGCTGTCTCCAAAGCTGCTGTGATTCTGTGCAGGTCCTAGTGCCTGCCTTGTGCCCTGCTGTAAAGTGTGTCGCGAAATGATGCATGTCTAAAAAGTGTGTCACCAACATGAAAAGTTTGGAAAGATCTTGGAGAGCTGAAAAATGGAGGGAAAAATGAAATGTTTGACCAAAAAGGTTGACCATCCCTGCTTTAGAAGGTATCAGGAAGTGTTGTGCATAGTCACTTATGCCCTCATCATCTTGCAGCTGGACTACTGTAATTAATTCTACAGGGGCTGTCCTTGAAGGCCATTTTGATGTTTCAACTGGTACAGCATGCAGTTGCTATGGGGACCCTGAAATTGGTCCATGTAACATCACTACTTCAGGAGCTGTATTGGTTACCAGTCAGCTTCCAGGTGCAATTCAAGCTGTTGGTTATCTAAAGCCCTATGGCTTGGGGCCTTTGGGTCTGCCTTTTCCAGACTGAATCTGATCATGAGACCAGGAACAGAATAAAAACTACGATAAAAACAAAAAACTAAAAAAGAAAAAAAACTAAAAAAGTGCAGAAACACAAGAGAAGATTTTTTTTTAATTTACAGGAAGATGTGGCTTCTGACTTTTAACAGCAAGGATATACAAAGTTTCCATAATCAATCTCTTACTCTATTAAACCAAAACACCATATTATTTCTATAAATCACTCCCCTTTAACACATAATAAAAATCACTAAGTACAGTTACTCCTCCCCCTTATATTAAAATAAAGAAAAATATTTTTTTTCTTTCTTTGAAACTTCATAAAATTTACTATAAAACAATGAGATCAGGAACAGGCGGCTTACCAAGGCTTCCTTCTTTGAGAAATGGTACCTATATGCACTCTGGGGAGGGAGGGGCCTTTCAGTGATTACTCCCCATGTATGGAACTGCTTATCCCTAGATATCTGGTTCTAACTTGCTGGGCTTCTGAAGGGCTCTACAAAGATTTGGGTCCTTAGGAAAAAATTGGGGATGTGGAGGCTTGGCCAACCCCTGTGGGTGATCCTGTTAGGGCAAGTTGCTAGAAGCATTTTACATGATTAGATGTTTTTAACATGTTTTGGTGTTTTATAAGCCACTCACATCCTACATGAATTGAGCAACATAGAAGTCAAGAAATAAATGACTTTTACACTTCTCCTGAGCTGTTTTATAGTTTTTCCAGGTGAAAAGGCTACAATACTCTTACTACTGTGCTATTGAACACTAACATGATTATTATAGAATGATGGTTATTTATCAAAGTTTTACAGTAATGGATTTTACTTATTCATACATTTGCATTTCTTTTTTCTCTCTCAGAAGCTCACAGTTGCTGCCCAACTTTCATTTTTTATCTTCACGACACTAGGGGGGAGATTAGATTGAAAGCTTCATATCATCCAATCAGCTTGGTGGGGGTGGGGGTGGGGGTGTAAACCTGGACTTCAGCAGCTGTGGTCCAACATTGATTAGGTTTTGTTATAATCCTGGTTTCGTATGTATGTATGTATGTATTCATTCATTGTTTTCTATCCCACCTTTATAATTATAATTCTGTTGTGTCTTTATTTTTATGTTATTGTTACTTGCCTTGAATGCCATTCTGGGGAAATATGGCAAGTTGTAACATTCAATTACAAAATTACAAAAGATGGCAGAATTCTAGTCAATGCACATTTGTATTGGTCAACCATATCAGTAATTATTATGTCTTTGACTGAAATATCCAAGGCATTTAATACACTTTATTTTATATAGATATGGAAGACAATCTGTACATTTTTAAAGGCAAATATTACTGGATTATATCCAAAGGAGACCCTGCTGCCGGTCCATACCTTCTCCAAGCCAAATGGCCAGGCCTTCCTTCTGCTATTGACGCCTCAGCCTTCTCAGAGAAAGATGGGAAATTCTACTTTTTTAAAGGTAGTTTCATTTGATTGTAGATCAGATCTTATTTATCTGTCTATCATCTATCTGTCTGTCTGTCTGTCTATCTATCAAATTTAGCCACCGCCCACCTCCCCCTGAAAGAGGGACTCTGGGTGGTTTACAATATAGCTAAAAAATTAAAATACAATAAAACCACAATACATAAAATATAAATATAAATACAGAATATATATTTCAGTTGCATAATTGCCCAGAGGCTATAGATAAAGCATAATCTTTCAACCTCCACCTTTCCATTTACAGTTTGGCTGTAAAAATAGTAACGCACCTTTCCAAATTGTTCTGAGAATTACTGAGATACAGTGCCTGGGATATTTCCAAAACATTCTATAAATGGAAGATGGTGTTGATTTTTTATGACATTGGAGAATCCCAAAGGTCAATCTCGGTGAGCAATCTGGGATTGCAATCCCCACACATCTGGAGTACAGCAAGACAACGCTTGCAATTGATCCAAATTAAGGTCCTTTTAAACTCTGAGTTGATTTCAGTTTAAATTGATTTCATTGGGAGATTCTGTCCGAGTAGTGCACATTGTGCCATCCACTGAGTGGTCTCGAAAGAAATCTGCTTGGAGTCTGTGGCTTCAATATTTACAGACTTTACTATACAGATCTCTATACAAGCAAATCCTTTACTATACATAACCAACAATACGCAGTAATACTCTCTAGGAATACTTAACAACACTCAGTAACACCCAACAAGAATATGTTCATCTCCCACTGCTTATATACATTGATATGTGCTGAGTCATTTACAGAAACATCCTAGTAACAGTACAGGTGCTAGCAATTAGCGCCCATGGTCCTTCTGAGCTAATTACTCATTATTCTCAGCTGTGTACTTTTGCCTTGTCATTCCCTTATTCACACAGTAAAATTATCTATACATTTTCTGAGTATACCCTGACAGATTCAATATAATATTTGTGCCATGCCTTGGTCGTGGTGGAGGAGGAGGAGGATTATTTTTTAAAAATGGCAGGCACAGGATCAATGGAAGACAACGCACATGATCTTTAAACAGAGCAGAGCTGGCAAATTGATGTCATTAAACTCAACTCCCAATGATGAGGAAATTCTCTCTCGCCCTTGTCCATGCTGGCTACATCTGCTGGATTGGCACATATTCTCCAGCCCTGCTATCGGGGTTACCCCATCTTTTGGGCAGTGTTGAGCTTCAGGGTTTAGTGACGGTGGCCTAGGCAGCAGATTTCCTGATGTTTCACCAGCAACTGTGGCTGGCATCTTTAGAGACAAGGTGGTCTGCTCTGTAGACGGCGGGCAACTGAGCAGAGACTGACTGGGCTCCTCTTTGTAGCCAGGTGTCCTGACCTCTGATTGGTCTTTGGACAGGAGCCCAGTCTAAAGCTCAACAGATACTGGCTGTGAAAGCCTACACCAGTATGTTGCCCCATCTTATTGGAGAGGCTTCCAGGAAGCCATCTAATTGGCTCACAAAGATTTGCTGTTTCCTGTCTCAGGCTTCTTAACACACAACGCTACATTAATGTAAGTAGGAAGCCCTGTTGGTTTGCCCTCTGCCTTGAACTGGTTTGCCTGCATTTAGTTGTTCAACAGGCAAGAACTTTTTGTAGATCTTTCTTCCCTCTGACTTGCTTTTGTTCTCAAGGCAGAAAATCACCAAGAAAGCACTGCTGCCATCTGCTGGCTGTCATTGAAAAAAACATTCTTGCCTTTTCTACCTCTTTAATTCTGCCTCCAATTTAAATTAGTTCTCGGCTTAGCCATGATGACCCATTTTTCAGGGTTGAAACGCTGCCAGGAATAGTTATATTGATTGAACAGTATCTCATTGTTGCATACAGAGAAAATTGCCTTAATAATATCAAGATTTCCCCACATGTAGAGTATGGGCTCTGCCACAACTATCGGTCAATTATGAATAACACCCCTGCAGCCCATTGCAATAAAGGCAATAACTCCCTTGCTCTTTGAAAGATAAAGTTTGAAGAGATATTATGAACCTAAGAAGAGTCCATCCGGGTCTCGCCAAGTCCAGCTTTCTGTGCATAGCCAGGTGCATTCAGTAAGAACTCTCATGTTACTGGTTTATGCTACCTCTGGCTCACAAGTCAGTGAATATCCATCAATGCGATTCATTTATTTATTACTTGCAACAATTATGCAAGGAATAATGAAGATTCTCTATCAAATTATATAGTAACATACAGTTACATACAGCTGCTTAGGAATCTCCGTCTGGAAACAATGTACAAGCCCGTATTGCGATGTAAAGTGGGCCAGTATTGTCTGCTCCAATTTCAGAAACCAGAAGGATGGAACGGAATTAAGATTTCTGGTGCTGGGCTGTGGAGCAGCAAAAACAGTAGCTATAGAATGCCATTCAAGGACAGTTCTTCAGAGAAGGAGATGGCAAGGCGCAGGCAGGCAGGATTTGTTCCCGCAGCAAGTTTAGGTGGCAGTGGCCTCACTCGGCCTTGGGCCCCCGTCTCCCACCACAGGCCTCAAGAGTGGGAGAGTGACATCCAGGCAGGGGCCACTGTAAACAAGCGCTTGTTACTGAAATTGTGAATTTTTTTTATAGTTCTGGGTCTTCTGGGGTTCCCTGTGGAAACACCAAAGGAATTGGGTATCTATCTCAATTTCTAAATGGGCTATGCAGCTGCTGGTCCTGCTTATTCTCCTGACATATATCCCCCAGCAAATCCAGCACTCCAAACAGGTTATACACCAGGCACGCTGTCTAAAGTCTCTTATTGTTTGATGTATTGTGTTATTTTCTTTGGGGTTTTTATTTGCTCTTGAGTTGGTTTGTTTTTTGTATGCCACCCAGAGTCGCTTTGTTGAATTGGGCACCCATATAAATGCCAGGAGGGAGGGAGGGAGGGAGGGAGGGAGGGAAGGCAGGCAGGCAGGCAGGCAGGCAGGCAGGCTATATTTGCACGACATGCAAATAAGACCAATGTAAAACAGAATAGAATTAAGAATAATCATCATACTATAACTCACACACCAACAGGCATATTGGGCTCCACCAATGTCCTGGCCCAAATGCCTGAAGAAAAAGCCAGGTGTTCGTGGACTTCTGGGAAGCAAATAGGGTGAGGGCCATCTGGATCTCGAGGCTGTTCTAAAGGTGAGGTGCTGCGACAGGGAATGCAGGTCTTCTGGGTCCCACAGGATGACATTGTTTCAGAGAGGGGATCTGGTTCATACCTACCCTGCTGGATCTGGTAAAATAGGCTGAAACCTCTGGAGACAGGTGGTCCCACAGGTAGGAATGTATGTTTTCTTCAGTAACTGTGGTCCTCAACTGCAGGTATGGTTTCATGATTTAATGACTGACATGTTTTGTTTCCTTTTTTAATGTCCCTGAGAGAAACCTCACATCACTCTTTCCTTTGTTGCTTACCTCAGGTGGCCGATGCTGGCGCTACAAAGGATCTTCCCTAGAAGTAGGCTTTCCCCAAAAGTGCAGCCTTACTGGTGACCTCCCGCGCCACCCTGACACTGCCCTGTTCTTCCAGCCACTCCATCAGCTGGTGCTTTTCAAAGGACCCAAGTACTATGTAGTCAACGAGGAGACTCTCCAAGTGGAACCTTATTATCCCCGAAGCTTGAAAGATTGGGGAGGAATTCCAGCTCTGGCAAATGGTGCTGTCACACATCAGGATGGCTTTGTCTACTTCTTTCGAAATGACCAGTTCTGGAAATTCAACCCAGAGAAGCTAGAAGTGGTGGGAACTGGAAAATGGGCTGTTCAGTTGGGGTGGCTAGGCTGTCAGGATGTCAGCCTAAATCAGGCTGGGGCCTGATCTTTCTGTGGAACTCTGGATTTGTCACTCATTTTTCTAGTAAAATCTCCAGAAGGCTAGAACTTCTTGAACAATTTATCCTGTGCTCATCAGGGTTCAAGTTTGCTTTTAATCTGGTCCCAAGGAGATTACAAAAACCAAAAGTATGCAAGGCCTAAGCCAAAGTTGCATTTTCTGGAAGAAAAACTCAAACCCTCAGGAAGCAAAACAATTTGATGTGAGGAACCATCTATCAAGATTTGCACCATAAGTGTTGAGTGTTAAAACATTGTGAAGT
The DNA here is from genome assembly GCA_023362775.1 of Charina bottae. NCBI lineage: Eukaryota > Metazoa > Chordata > Lepidosauria > Squamata > Charinaidae > Charina > Charina bottae. Next base: position 98,948,311 of record JALMGJ010000001.1, on the reverse strand, counting down.
GGGTGAGGCACACTGGTTCTTGATTTGCACTGATCAGAAAACACTAAATTGATGTCCCTTCTAGTCAGTCAGAAGCATTATAGAAAGGAGGACAGAAGGTAAGCATTATTCTCCACTGGCAATTGGCTACACCTCATATAGAAACCAGTGTTCTTCTTACAACTACCAGTTTAACTTGGAGTCTTCTGTATTATTGTCCATCTTTATCATCCAGAAGTGACTGCCATGGAGAATGCAAAACCAGAGGGTCGTCTTCAGCAGTAAATTTTCCTCCACAATTGAGCCTTAAATACAGGTGCCTAATCATGTACTTGAACTTCTGCCTCAGGAGCAGTTCCATGTTCCATTTGTTTGTTACATCTTCAGTATGGAGCTGAGGCTGTTCAAAATTACTACCTCCTCTTCCTGTTAGGTAATGTAACTTCTGTGTGGTGATTTTTGTTTCTCTGTTAAACAGGTAGCCATTTTGTAGGATGTTGATGTTATTTTATAGCAACCCTGTTCTCTTTTTCTACGTACCCAGTTTTTTGTCATCTCACTGTGGTCCTACAACAATTGTGTAAGGAAAAAATATGGGACAATGGCACTCTCAGAAAGGACTCCAAGCCATCACAACAGCTTGAGGAATGGATCTAAGGCTTCCCTGTGGGTACCCAAGTTTCCTTCGGGTGCACTAAATTGCTAGAAGATTATTTTTACCTAATATCTCCCGAGTCTCTAACATATTGATATTGTTTCCAGCAGATGTGCAGTTCCAGTATAATTTTTTTCAAATTGATACATATGAACGATGGTGCTATTTTTAACAGATGTCCCTATTCAGAAGTTTGGAATATTCCTCCATCATTGTTCCCAAGATGACATAAGAACATATGAAGAGCCATTCTGATTCAACAGACATGAGACTCATCACTAACATTGGATTTTCCACATTGAGGCCAATAGGCAGGATGTGTAGTCCCCTTCCGCTCATGTTCCCAGCGACGGTGATTGAGAGGGTTACGTTTCCAAGCTTTGGTGATGTCAGTGGCATGCTAAACTATCTCCCATAATGTCTAGAGAAGCCTCTCTGTCCATCAGAACTTGGTTGTCCTGGAGGACTGAGCTCAGATAGCATTATACTTATACTGTACCAAGCAACCATGTGAGCAGCCTTGGCCAGAGCACATGATACAGATGGGTCTTGTGCTAAATATGCACTTGGGGATAAACTTGTGTCTGGGCTGTATATATCTTAAATTGTAGGTTGGGGAGCACACAACAGTTTGTTCCATTAAAGGAGACACATGTATAAGAAGGCATATGTCAGAATGAGTTCAGAATACTAGTTTTCTTCCTTGCAAGGCTAGATTTCTGTGGAGATTTTATGTGTGTGGAGCCATGCATAGTTTTCAGCCACAGTGGGAACTTGTCTTAAATGACTGGTATTCTAGTATTTGCCTTCGCTCACACCCATTTACAATATATTGTCTTGGGGAAAGTAAAGTTATTTGTTAGAACTTTATAGCAGAAAATGAGCTTCATCATTTTTCTGTCTTTCCAGGGCTTCTAGAATGATGTAGTACCAAGTTTATGATTATTGGATTTTATCTTTCTGGAATTACATTAGCAGTACAATCCTATACACATCTCCTCAGTAATAAATGACACTCAGTTCCTGGGATATATTTTTTTTATTTCAGATAAGGGTATATGGGATTATAGCCATATTCTGGCATTATGGTTTCTGTGCCCTCCCCCACTTTAGCTGTCAGGAGCTGTGATCTATCCTGATCCTTTTCTGCCAAGTTTCAAAGGGATAAATAACTGAATTGGTATGCTCACTTGCAGCAAAGTCAGAACATCCTGTATAGTTTGTGAATTTTCAGATTTATTGGGGGTGTGGTGGCTCAGCGGGTAAGACACCAGGCTTGTCGATCGCAAGTTCGGAGGTTCGAATCCCTAGCCCTGCGTGCAGAGTGAGCTCCCGCACTAGCTCCAGCTCTTGCCAACCTAGCAATTCGAAAGCATGCAAATGCAAGTAGATTAATAGGTACCACTTTGGTGGGTAGGTAGCAGCGTTCCACGCGCGTCATGCGGCCACATGACCGTGGAAGCATCTTCGGACAACTCTGGCTCTTTGGCTAACAAATGGAGATGAGCACTGGCCCTAAGAGTCGGACACAACTGCACAAATGTGTGGGGGGAACCTTTACCTTTTAAGCATTCATAGGCAAGAGCTCACTGTGAAAAAAGCTGGAGTTCCAGTTTTGACACCTAATTGGTGCTTCCCATGCTAAGAAATCTCCAGTTAAGTACTGTAGCTACGTTAGTGGATTTAGCAAAACGGACTAGCCGAGCATCAAAGAACCTGTCTTCAGTGTCAAAAGTCCAGTTCAGTCCCAAGCATCTCTCAGGCAGGCCTGAGAAAGATCTCTCTGCATCCTTAAAAAAATCGGTTCTGGGTTAGAGTAGACAAGGGTAGGCCGTGAGCCATACCACATCATCACCCATTGGGCGTGGAAGATAAATTCATTAGAGTGTGGTTTGTAAACTGCTTTCTGGAGATGGCTTGGAAGTAATAGGGGTGTAGCAGGAGGACAGCTCAAACCCTAAAGCAAAGTACTGTAATCCATGAATGTTTCCTAAGGAAGAGTTTAGTCTAGAACGGAAACAAATGCTTCTACTCACCGCTTACTGTGACACCTTAGCTGGGACAAGCTGCAATTAAATTTAACAATGGTGAGGAGAAACAAGCTGGCCTTAAACCATTGCTTATAAAGTGGGTTTGCTTTCATTCACCAAATTTATAATAAACCACTCTTTATGGGAGATTTTATTAACTTTTATGACTTTCTACTCTATACCACTTGAGAAGACTGTGGTCTGGAAAAATGGCTAAGAAATACATTAATAAATCCAAATGGAAACAAGCTTTCAACCTGTTTGTGGCTGTGAAATGGGAGAGGGGGAACGCATGACTCCAAGAGATGCTGCAACTGGCTTTCATAAGTTGTGGTTCAACATTACAGGCAAGCCAGACACAATTTTGCAAGCTTGCAAAAAACAGTGAACTGGAGGTACTGTCCAAGATTTGCTCACTTAGTTCTCTAAGGCAGGGGTCCCCAACCTGTGGGCCGCGGCCTGTTAGGAACTGGGCCGCGGGGCTCCCACCCGCAAATCCCGCCCCCTTCTACGTGATTGGCTCCTGCCCGCAAACCTCGTCCCCGGTCCGCGGAAATCCTGGAAACCCCGGTCCTTGGAAAAATTGTCTTTTGAAACCGGTCCCTGGTGCCAAAAAGGTTGGGGACCCCTGCTCTAGGGCACAGGCTTGCAAGCCTTTTCAGGGTGCAGAACCTGTTAGTAAAAAAAAAATTGTTTTGCGCGCCGCCGTTGGTGTGTCGCCGCAGGAAAACCCAGAAGTGCTGATGATGATCAGCGCTTATGGGTTGTGTGGCGACACACCAAACTCTGTGTGGCGACACACTTTTGTGTCGCGACAGAGTTTGGAAAGCTCTGCTCTAGAGAAATAAACAATGCTAGGTAGGGGCTGGAAATGCCATGCCTTCCATTAAAAAAACTCACTGCCAAGGCTTGGCAGTCATAGAACACATTTCCCAAACACTGATTGGTAGGCTGACCATATTTCCCTGAGACAGAAACGGGACTGCGTGCACACGCGCACGCATGCACGCCCTCCATCTAACAAAGCCTCGCCGCTCATTGAGAATGGGACAAAATGGACATTTTGATTAAAACGACGGGATGGTCGGGAATTGTTTAGAAAACAGGACTGTCCCGTTCAAAACGGGATGTATGGTCAGCCTACTGATTGGCCACAGCATCCAAGCCACATCCACTTCATTGACAACATGAAACCTCACCAGTATTCTCCTGCTACAAAGTCTTTTTGAATTCCAGGCAGATCTGGTTATTATGATAGTTGCCAGATTGAGTGGTGGTGAATTATTATGACTGGTGCTTTGGTGGTTGACTGGTGGCATCTTATGCGAACATGGTCATTGTGTCCCTCTTTTTTCAACATTTTACCGTAATGGTGCCACAATTATTCCCTTCTGTTGATGATTGAGGCCACTGGGAATCTGTTTTCACCTTTGATTTCTTGCTGTGATGTGCCATTCGGCCTCTCTTTCCTTGCCAGAAGAATGCAAAAGGGAGTTGGCCATCCTTTGTCTTTCTTCATGTTGCAACATGCCAGTGTTGACATTCGTCAATCCCATATTGACAAACTGCTTAGAGGGCAGCAGCCTGTTTCCCAGGATTAGAAATCTGTTTACCTGTTAAAAGGCACGCACATACATGCACCTTGAGCAATTTTGCAACAGGCAGGAAGGCTGGAAGAGGACAAGTAATCGTTTTTGAACAGCTGAAATGGCAAAGGGATACTTTGCAATGGATTCTGAATGGGAAACCGTGTGCAGCTAGAAGACAAAGGTGTATCAATGTTGTTTCACCTGCTTCGTCACCTACATTTCTTTGCTACCTATCACTGAGCAGAGAGCCCTTTGTTAGGACTGTTCCCTTCGGTTTGAATTAATGTTTCCTCTGGTTCTCAGAAACCATGCATTTCAGGGCTAAGGACTTTATGATATAACTGGGTTCTCACAACATGCTAAACCTGGATTAACCTTGGATTAACAAACCACTGGAGATGGGCAAAACACTATCTGTTTCTCACTGGAAACAGTCTGGTCTATGTATTCCCAGAGCTGGTTCATGCTTTTCCAGAAGTGGGTTGTCTAGAACAGGAAGTAGACGGCGACGGCGTGGGGGTGTGTGTGCGGCAGTGCATGGCGATGGCGCGGGGGGGGCGTGCGGAGGCGCGCGCGCACGGCGGCGGCGGGGGGGGCGTGCGGCGGCAGCGCGCACGTGCATGGCGGCCGCCGTGCACACACGCGCCGCCACTTCCGGGTGGTGTGGCGACACATCACGCTGTGTGTGGCGACACACTTTTGTGTCGTGACACAGAGTTTGGAAAGCTCTGCTATAGCTGTTCCAATAAAATATCTATAGCATTGGTTTCTTAGTCTGGTCTACCTTCTTGGGCTGACACTGTTTGTGCCATTTATTCCCCCTCCCATTAATGGGATTTTAGGTTGACTTCCAGGTGAACTTTTAATTCTAAATGACACAACTAAGATCATTAGCTAATTTTTGTATGACAATAACTTTGGGAGAATTCCCTCGCGCTATAACCACAAAGTAAAAAAGTAAAGGTAAAGGTTCCCCCCGCACATTTGTGCAGTTGTGTCCGACTCTAGGGGCCGGTGCTCATCTCCGCTTGTTAGCTGAAGAGCCAGCGTTGTCCGAAGATGCTTCCACAGTCATGTGGCTGCATGACGCACATGGAACGCTGTTACCTACCCACCGAAGTGGTACCTATTCATCTACTTGCATTTGCATGCTTTCAAATTGCTAGGTTGGCAAGAGCTGGAGCAAGTGCGGGAGCTCACTCCGCACACAGGGCTAGGGATTCAAACCTCCGAACTTGCGATCTTCCGATCGACAAGCCTGGCGTCTTACCCGCTGAGCCACCACGCCCCCTCACTGTATGTGTATATATGTATATATAATATATAATATAATATAATATAATATAATATAATATAATATAATATAATATAATATATTATTATATTATTATATATATTATATATATATAATATATTATATATATTATATAATATATAATATAATATATATATATATATATATATATATATATATATATATATAAATCTGCATCTGGCAGGTCTACTTTAACATGGGAAGCAAATGAAATTTTCCTCCTCCTCGAATCAGAGAACATATGAGAGTGTGAACCTAGCAAGCTGTCTCAGGCTGCATTTAGCACACTTGGTGTTCCTTGCACTGTGGCTGCTTCTACCTCGTTCACAGACAGGGACCTTTCCCAGCTCTAGCTAGGGATAAGTAAAGGTAAAGGTTCCCCCGCACATTTGTGCAGTCGTGTCCGACTCTAGGGGCCAGTGCTCATCTCCGTTATCCGAAGAGCCAGCGTTGTCCGAAGATACTTCCACGGTCATGTGGCCGGCATGACGCACACGAAACGCTGTTACCTACCCACCGAAGTGGTACCTATTCATCTACTTGTATTTGCATGCTTTCGAATTGTTAGGTTGGCAAGAGCTGGGGCTAGTGTGGGAGCTTACTCCATCACGCAGGATTAGGGATTCAAACCTCTGAACTTGCGGTCTTCCAATTGACAAGCCTGGCATCTTACCTGCTGAGCCACCATGCCCCTATCAACCACAAAGTACCCAACCCCAAATAAGTTTAGGAGAAGAGTGAACATTTTTCTTATTGATCCAAAACTTGTTGATTCCAAGGAAACTTGGGAAACCATGTGTGATAATCACAAGACGTTCTGAAGGTTTAAAGACATGTCCTTGGGCCAAATAGGAGACATTGGTAGGAGAGGTTACCAGCACAGTTGGAGGCACCAGGTTGGAGAACATTGGTATAGATGGAAGTGTGAAAGAGACTAGGCCATAGTTAAAATATTTGAACTGAGTTAGCAGAGGTAGAGATTAGAATCCTCCCTCCATTGCTATCCTTAGTCTTCTTCAGGTATCACTCCAACATTGCTATAATTCCATGTTTTTGGAAAGCCTCAAAGCCAAATAGATTTTATTCAGGATGAAACAATCCCACCTCCACACACATGTAAGCAGTCATGGTGAACTTGGGCAAACTTCAGTCCTTTGAGGTTAATAAATGAAGCAGATGGCCGGTGTTGGTGGACCATCAAGAAATAAGTCCATCGCTCCCTCTCACGGCCCCTTTGCCTCCCTACCTTCTGCTTCCACCTGAGCACCAACTAAGTCTATGGAACCTGGAATGAAAACAGTGATATAGAACTACCTGTTAAATCAGACCAAGGTTTATCCCGTCCAGCATTCTGTTTCCCCTGGTGATATCCTAGATACTTCTGTGAAGCCCTTTCCTCTTTAGCCTTAGCATCTGGCATAGTTACATTTATTGCCATTAATGAGAGATGCTTTCCAAACTGTGTGTCGGGACACATTAGTGTGTCGGCTGCAGTGTCTGGGTGTGTTGCTGCTGCTGCTGCCTCCGAGCCCTGCCAGGATTCCATGCAGGTCCTAGTGCTTGCCTTGTGCCTTGCTGCCTCCAAACCTGCTGTGATTCTGCGCAAGTCCTACTACCTGCCTTGTGCCCTGCTGTAAAACTGTGTCGCAAAATGATGCCCTGCTGTAAGAGTGTGTCGCAAAATGATGCATGTCTAAAAAGTGTGTCACCAACATGAAAAGTTTGGAAAGCTCTGCTCTAAACTGTAGCAAAGTGGACTAAAATAAAAACTAAAAGATGCTTTTATTTTCTTTATATTTAAACGTAATAAAATGTAGTTAAGACGATTGCTCTCTAGTCACACATACCATGATTTTCCCTTCCGTTACATAACTTGTTGTATTTGTCTAGCATGCTAGGTTTGGTTAATTTTAATCTGTTTTTTTAATGGGTCAGTGAGGTTTGTGCTTCAAAATATTGGGGAACTAGGTAATTGAATTTTCTCAGGGGTATCCACAGGATGTTGAAAAAGTCAGGATAGTATCTGCGATTGCACAATCAAGGCCCCACCCCCTTACATGCATAAAAAGGGGCGGAGTCTCAATCATGCAGTCATGGCCGCCATCTTGACTTTTTTTTTTAATATCCTTACAATTTCTGTAGATCTCTGGGATAAAACCAGTGTGGAATTGTAGTTAAGAAGTTGGACTAGGACTGGAAGATCCACATTCAAGCTCACATTCATCTTCAGCCACAGAACACGCTGGCCGAGTTTGAGCTAAGATCAGCCAACCTCGCAAAGTTGGGGTCCGGAGCTCAGTTTGCTCAGTAACAAACTGAGGTCTCGGTTGGGCTCCTGGGAAAAGGGTGGGATATGAAGCTGACAATCGGGAGCCAAACATATTTATTAGATGTTCATCCCATGTTTATTTTTAGTCAGCTGAAGGCGGCATCCATACCTAATGCTCCCCATGCAATAGCCACCCTGGCCCAAAGTCACCCAGCTGGATTTCATGCGTAAGGGGAACTAAAGTCACAGTCTCCTGGTTTCTAGCCCAGCCCCTTTGTCATTACATCAAAGTGGCCAAAGCTCTTAAATTATCCCTTTCTGGGCTATTTTAGAGCCTGCTTTCTCCAGGGAATGAATCAGATGCTTCTGGGAAATTCATAAGCAGGAGGCAAAGCTCATTTTACATTTATCATCACCAGAAAAGAAGTGAAGCTGCCTCTCTTTTCATATGATTAGCACTATTCCTGGTCTAGGGAGATTTCCTCAGCTGAAAGGCACCGATCCTCTGTCAGCAAAAAGATGGCTGCTCCAAGGGAGGGTTAATCCATTAGGAAAGGCAACATTTTATCACCCAGCCCTGGTCCATGTACTGAATTGGCTTGGTGTGGGCAGCTCATTATGGAGTCAGGTGGCTTTACAAACCTGATCAGTAAACAAACCCAGCCAGTGGTGGCCGATTCTACAAACCACAATGTACCAGCCCAGAAATTGTGTCTTGCCTGTGCTCACTGAGGGACTCGAAGCTTCTGGCAAGCTTTCTGTGCTGTGGCCCAGGAGACCATGCTCAATGAAGACCCGGCTGTAATGTAACGTCTCACATTTCTTGCAGAACACAATCTCACATCCTGGGCACATATTACTGGAGGTTCTTTTTCTCTGGAGTTGGCAGCAAACTGGCTCCTGAAGAGACTTGTTTCTGCAGCAAAGAAAGAATAAGGCACTTAAAATGACCCAGGGTAGACGTGCTTCTCTTCAAGGAAGCAGATGACGCCTATCAAGCCTTTCGAATCCTGCTGCTTAAGGCTGTAATTACCACCTGGCGATATGATTTTTCTCAGCTCGAAATGCTTCCAGCTTGATCCACGTTTCCGATCAAACACTGCTTTTCCAGAATGCAGTCCTCCAGCTCAGGACTTAAAATGAGATTTAACGAAGTGCTGTAAATAGATCAGCAGCAAGAAGGCAAGTAGGTACCAAAAAAAAGGTGCAAAACCTTTTTAAAAATATTAAATCCCTAGTTTTTTCCCAAGCTCTTGTTATTTGCAAATTATCAGATGATCAGATAGCTTCAGTCAGTTGTTTGTTTGTTTTTTTACAAATGGTTAGGGGTTTTCTTTTTCAGGGGAAGGGGGAAAACAGACTTGATCCTTCTAGCTGTGATTGTCAGCCTTACCAGGTAGACTAGACAGAAAACACAACCAGATAAGTAGCTTGAATCATGTCAACTGGATTTCTATTTTCTCAGTGGAAACGTTTCACTCCTTATCCAAGGAGCTTCTTCAGTCTGGGCAAAGTTAGTAAGGGAATCCTTAAATATGTTTCTAGGTGGGCCATCCTCCTGTACAAAGGTTGTTTGGTTTCTCCAATGTAGAGTTCAGAGCACTCCTCACTGCACTGGATTGCATAAACTACATTGCTTTTCTTGTGTTTTGGAGTTTGATCTTTGGGGTGTACAAGCCTCTGTCTCAGTGTGTTGGTGGGTTTGAAATATACAGGTATGTGGTGTTTGCCAGATATCCTTTTTATCTTTTCAGACACGCCAGCCATGTAAGGAATGACCAGGTTCTTCCGTTTACTCTGAGTCTCAGCCCTATCTGTCGCTGTTTTAGGTCTGGTAGATTTAGATTTAGTGAAGGCCCAATTTGGATATCCACAGGCCTTCAGAGCTGTTCTCAGGTGCTGATTTTCATTCTTTTTGGAATCCATGGAGGTGGGGATGGTTTCTGCTCTGTGTGACAAAACACAAGAAAAGCAATGTAGTTTATGCAATCCAGTGCAGTGAGGAGTGCTCTGAACTCTACATTGGAGAAACCAAACAACCTTTGTACAGGAGGATGGCCCAACACAGGAGAAGTAACACCACAGGACCAGAGTCAGCAGTTTATCTTCATCTAAAGGAAAAAGGACACTCATTTGAGGACATTAATGTTCACATTTTAGACAGAGAAGATAGGTGGTTTGAGAGAGGGGTCAAGGAATCCATTTATGCCAACTTGGAAAATCCTTCCTTGAATAGAGGTGGGGGCCTCAGGCACAATCTTTCCCCTATTTTCCTTCCTGCTTTGTCTTCTGTGCCTAGGAAGATTAAGACCATTTCGCAAGCTCAACAGCAGCATGGTAATCTTAAAGATCCTCCTTTAGATGATAAAGGGACTTAGAAATAACATCTCAAAATAACCATGACCTAGCCCCAGGTGCAAGGTCACACAGCCACCTAGAAACATATTTAAGGATTCCCTTACTAACTTTGCCCAGACTGAAGAAGCTCCTTGGATAAGGAGTGAAACGTTTCCACTGAGAAAATAGAAATCCAGTTGACATGATTCAAGCTACAGACAATTCCACCTGGATGACTGAGAACCTTCATAGACAACCAGATAAGCTAATTCTACTTTATTGTAAGGCTACATTAACAGAACTGAAAGTACAATTCTCCCATTTCCTTTACAGCCTGAGAAACTAGGGAGGGTCCCTTCTGAGCCTCTTGCTCCACCCACTATCCAGCTGTGGGCTATGCTGCCTCTTATCTGGCCATTTCCTAGGCAGCATCTCTTCTCCTGTCTCCCAAGATCATTCCCACATACCATTACAGCAGTGCTTTCCAAACTCCTGCCGTTGGCAACACACCAACGGTGGCAGTGTGCACAGCGGCGGCAGCGTGCACGGCGGCGGCTGCAGCCTCGTGTTTTCCACTAAAACCTGGAAGCGCTGATGGCGCGCTGCTGCCATCGCCGCACATGTCGTTGCAGGGGCGGTGGCAACGCGCCATCACCACTTCCGGGTTTTGTCGCGACACAGAGTTTGGAAAGTTATGCATTACAGTGATGGAAACTTCCAAAGCTGTTTTTCCCTCTGATGTTGGAGGGGGGTGGGGAGCATATCTCTCCTGATCCACAGACAAGTCCCAACTAGTGGCAGTTCTGAACCAACCAAAGAGCCTGGGTAGATCTATCTCCTCCCATAGCATTCATCAATGATGAGTGAAGGTGGGGGGCAGCAAAAATGCTGATATGATCGCCTTTGAATGCAACCGTTCAGCAGTTTGCGGCTCTTTCAAAAATATGGCTGATACAGTTCTTCTGTTCAGCTAAATTGGGCATGAGCTTGATTGAACCCAGTAGGACTTAACTCCTGAGTAAACATTTTAGGGTGGCAGGGGAGTGAGAAGTTGTTTAATAAAATGATGAACAGACCAGAAAATGACAGCAGCCTTTGGAAAATGTGGATATAAGGAAGTTATTTTTCCCTTCTGATGATGTTGAAACTTAGGGTTGTCCTTTGAAAATAAACATGAGAAGATTCAGGGCTGAGAAAGAGAAGGATTTCTTTACAAATTATGGATTTCATTGCTATGAGACACAGGCCTTGTTCACATGGCCACTGGTTTTACTCCCTGGCCAAAGAGTATTTTTAATGGGAAAAGTACTTAATTGCATGGTGTCCAGCTGAGAAAAAGAGGCAGGAAGGATCACAATATGAGAGTTTCAGCTGATGAGTAGGAGACATTGTTTAAAGTGACATGGGCTCCTTGCTTCAATGCTTTGAAACAGAGGCTGGCCAGCCATTTCTTCAGCTGTCCCCAACACGGTGCTCAACAGCTACGTTGAACTTTGGTCCCCAAAATCCATAGGGAATCTAGAGATTAAAGTCCCAAACACCTGGAGGGCACCACCAGGGTGTTGGAGATTCTGGCAAATCCAGTATGCCTCATCAGCATATGGATGGCTGCTCTAGGATGCAAGCTCTCCATGCTTTTTGAGGAAGCTGTTTGTGGCCACTCCCACTTCCTCTCTCTCTTTCTCCCCTCCTTGGACCGGGAGCAAGCACATGGCTGTGTGCTGCTCCATTCTAGCCCATGGATGGGCCTAGGAGATTTTTCCCCCTTTCTACACGCATCTCTTGCAGCAAGCAGGGCAAGAGGTATTAAGTTTAGGGAACAGAAGGAAGAAATGGAACATCATTTATCTACCGAAAATGCTGTACCTTTAATGAATAAACGTAAGGACTCTTTTGTACTTACTTTTCATACCTGCCATGTCTAAGCGCGTGTTTCTTTATGCTTGGGTGGGCTAAAGGTGTAAGATTAACCTGGATCTCTCTAATATGCTCATGGGCTCTGTTTTTAAACAATATTCTTTTTCTGTACACGAGTTTTGCAGCTCTGCTCCATTTCAGTAGTTCTAACAGACTGCTGAATGGGCTTCACAGGGAAGCTGCAGATCTCAAGCACTGAGTGCAGAGATGGAGTAAATGGCCTCCAAGGATCTCCCCAGTGTTAGGATTCCATATTTCTGCCCCCTGTGAGCCTTTCAGCTCTGACCACCATGAAGGAGAAGACACCTGGTTTGAAGCACTGCTTTCCTGACTAGTACCTGCCTCCCAACCAGGTCAGCCCAGGGAGAAGAGGGAGGGGAAGCCATCCCCAAAGCCAGCTCTCGGGCTTCAGGGTTTGCTCTGTGCTTGAAGTCTGAGGACAGGCTGGAGGACTAGAACCGGTTCTGTCTGCACTGGCCTCCAACTCCTTTTCCGTTGCATCTGGTTCTTGGTGGCATTTCTCATCTGACTGGTTTTCTTCCTGTTCTTGTCTGTTTTGGGACATTGGAAATTATTTGAAACCTGGCCCCCAGAAAGAAGGGAAGACAAATGATAACAGTAAGGAGTAATGAATAGGAGACCCAAATCCCAACCTCTTTGAGCTGGAGCATGCTGGACGTTTGAGAGTGTGTTTTGGTGCTCAAGGACAGTGGTTGCCATGGGAAGGGGCCCTGCCCATTTACAAAATAGCCGCAGCAGTGGCTGCCCATGGCCATTCTCAAAACACCCTAGAAGACAAACTGGGGAGATTGCTCCCTCCCATCCTCTGCACCCCCCGAAACACTTGTTGATAATTCCCAATTTATTGCTGTCTTCTTTACAAGCAAAGGAATGGGTTTGCCATCATTCCGTGTTTATTTACTAAGAATGGGCCTTTATGGGATTCAAGGGCATTCTGGGAACTGGCATTGGGCTTTGCAGTAAACCAGGTCCATTTTAAATTTGTGTTTAAAATTAATCTTTAATTTAAACTAAATGATCCCAAAGACCTTCCTATTATTTACATTTCAAGAAGCAAACATTATTCTGAACACCATCATAAAACACAGAAACCCCAAATCAATCAACGTATCACCCTTAAAAATCTCACAGTGAAGTTTATGGGGTGTGACTGCAAACACACAGACCAACAGATCTGCCAACTGAATTGTATTCTTTAGCTTTCCTTAGAAAAAGCAAGCAATGTTGTGAAGAATTGCTAACATGAACTGGGACCTCCCATCAAAGATAGATTCTATAAATATCCCCAGTAAGGGATTTTTTTTTCATTTTCTCATTTTGCTAATCTGTCAAAACAGTAGTAATAATAATTACTGAAAGGCCCTCAAGGATTCTGACATTCCAACAGATGTTGCCATAATTTCTGTGTTAATCATTGCCAGCAACTAAAAATGTGATTCTATACTGTATTTTGCTTTTTATTACTTTGAAAGGAAAGGAAACCTTTTTTCCCAGGCAGCCAAGATGCCTCATTTCCCACAATTTCCGGGGGGGGGGGGGGGGGCTCTTGAAGTTCCATAGTGATATCACTGTAAAGGTCAGTGCTGGACTTTTAAAAAATAAATAAAATACATACATTGAGCCCACTGAAGACTTAATAGGCCTATTTCAGTGCTTATTAAAAAGATGGAAAATTGGGGATTGTATGGCCTCATGGAAAAATGTGGGGGAGTCAAACAGTTGGAAAAAAGTCATGTTTTTATATATAATAACTGCAGCGAGATTATTATATGCTCAAAAGTGGAAAGACTCAGCAGTACCGCCAATGGAGGAATGGTTGGTGAAGATGATGGAACTTGCAGAGATGGCCAAACTGACTTTCTTGATTAGAGAAGAGACAACATCTATGTTTATTGCTGACTGGAAATCCCTTATAGACTTTTTGCATGAAACACAAAAAAAAAACGATCTTATGATTTATGGCTTTGATGATTAGAAAAAAGAGACAATAGAAAAAAGAGAGCTTTTCTTTTTGTAACCATAGAGTAAAAGGTAATTTTGTAATTGTACTTTTATCTGCTGCAAAGAAAATCAGAAGCTACTTCTTTCTATTTCTTTTCATTCTTTCTATTTGCACTTTTTGTCTTTTTCTTTCTTTTCTTTCCTCTTTTTCCCTTTCTTTACTTTATATTAATTCTTGTTAGTTTTTAATCTTTTATTCAAAACTCTTCATAAAAAATATACAAAAAAGAAAATTGGGGGGGGGGGAGTGATGGAGCATGTGTTATGTCACACTGCAGACTTCCTGACTTATATATCTTTGCATCTCACATTTGCAAGTGTAAAAGGGCAGGGTCTGCCTCACGACATCAGGATGTACATTTTGTTATTTTTTTTAGTCACTGAAGTTAGTAACGGATGCCTATATAGATTGGGTGCCATTTGTAGCCCATGGACCATGGGTCACCCAGTGTTGATTTAGTAGTATTCTAGAATCTTCTATCCCTGGAACCAGCTTCTTAATTTTACAATCCTTAGAATGACCACAGGAGCCACTTGAGACCTAAGTTGGCCTATGATTTATCAGGGTTTCAGCTTCAGGTGTTTTTTTTTAAACTGCCTTTCCAATATTAAGGCATAACATCTTTTTTCAGCACAAAAGAAAAAGAATATAGTTAGTACCTTCTAATTCACCAGATGACCTCTCCCATCATGATATCACACTGCAGCTAACTAAATGAAAATAAATTGGCTTCAGCCATTGTGAGGTCACATGGAATTTCACATAGTAAGTTCTGGAGAAATAGCATAGCTGATCAAGAAGGGACGTTCCCTCTATTCAGTTCCTGGTGTAGGTTACCCATCAAAGTGATGAAAGCTTTTTCTAACCCCCAATCAGGTCTGAGTCCAAATGGGTCCAAACTATCAGCTTTATCCTTTTCTTCTTTTTGATTCTGAAATGTGGATTCCCATGTTGAGCTGGGTGTTAGACTTCCAACTCTAGGATTCTTTGATTCTAAGTTGCCTGCTTTACTTTTAAAAGGAGCATTGGAGACTGGCCAGCAATTGTAGAGGGTGGTGAAATTCAAGATGGTACACCTGCTTCTTTTACGATTTGATTTTTTCCCCAATTTTCTAAAGAGTTCTTACAACCACTATCACCCAACTGGCTAATTCTCTGTAAACAATTATACTATTGGCTAAAATAGACATAGAACTCATACCTGTGGCTTCATTTCTCCAACTAATCCATATCCTCAAACGAAACAAAGTGAAATTCATCATCAAAACTAGATAAGGGGTTGCCTCAAGTAGTTGATCAATATTTACCCTCCTTGTGGAGTCCAATTTCATCCCCCTCTAAGATGACTTGAAAGTCCACATGGGCACTGAATAAGGAGAGTCTTTGCCTAGCTCTCAATGAAAGCCAGATGGACCTCTTCATGAGAAAAATGGATCTGGCCACAGCAATATATGCCTTCATTACCTCTAATCTAGACTGCTGTAACCTATGCAGCTGCCCTTCATATGTGTTGGTAACTTCAATTAGTATAAAGTGAGCAAAGTTAATTGTTGATACCATGTACTTTATAATTTATCTCTGGCCTTGAAATAGCTACTCCAGCTTTCCATTTGTTTCCAAACCCAGTTCAAAGTGCTGAGTTTTGACCTATAAAGCCCTAAACAGTTTTGGACTGTTGAGCATTCTTCTCCCCTAATCTACTTTGCTGAATTTTAGACATGCAATAATAACCACTTCTATGGAGGCTGTGAGAGCCTCTAACAGATTTTAATATTGTTTGGGTTGGTTTTAAGAGCCTCATGTGGCGCAGAGTGGTAGGCGGCAGTATTGCAACCGAAACTCTCCCCATGACCTGAGTTCGATCCCAGCGGAAGCTGGTTCTCAGGTAGCCGGCTCAGGTCGACTCAGCCTTCCATCCTTCCGAGGTCGGTAAAATGAGTACCCAGTTTGCTGGGGAAAAGGTAATTACGACCAGGGCTGAAACTAGGGGGGGCAAGCGGGGCATGTGCCCCGGGTGCCACGCTGGGGGGGATGCCAAAATGACGCCCGGGGGCGCCAAAATGACAAAATAACCCATGGGGGGGGGCGCAGAATCTTTGCTCCGGGTGACACAGACGCTAGTTCCATCCCTGATTATGACTGGGGAAGGCAATGGCAAACCACCCCGCTCTACAGTCTGCCAGGAAAACGTCGTGAAAGCGGCGTCTCCCCAGGGGGTCACAGGACTCGGTGCTTGCACAGGGGAACCTTTCCTTTTTCTTTTTGGGTTGGTTTTAATGATTTATTTTTGCCTTGATTTTATTGTGATCTTATAATTTTATCAAAGTCAAGCATAAATACCTTTAAACTAACAATAGTAATAAAGCAAGTATTATTTTAAACTGACCATTCCAGTATAATTCAATGTCATTTATTTACTTGGATTTATTTATTTATTTATTTAATTTATATGACCGCCCATCTCCCCCAACGGGGAACTCTATATACTCTATATATATCTTTATACCCCTTTCTACCATGTCATGGCATTTATACTCCTTCCATGGCACTCAGGGAAGGTCCCTCAAATAAAATCACAAAAGTTTAAAATAACCTTAAAACATTATTGTTGTTAAAAATATAAAACTTCATAAAACCATTTAAAGCTAAATCTAATTGGGCCACTTGAATTTCAAGGAAAGGCAGGGTTACGATTCAAGGGTGTTCTGCCTCAAATCCTTTTGGGGGGGCATTTTATTCCAAAGGTCTTGTGCTGCTATGGAGGCAGCCCATCAACAGAGACATACCCTAGCAACCTGTCATATTGATGGAACCATCATCCCGCCATCCCCAGTCATCCCCTGCAGTGTGGTCAATATGGGGTAAGGCAATATGTCAGATATCCAGGTCCAGAGCTGTTTAGAGATTTATAGGAGAGTACCTACACCTTAAATTGGCGTGGTATGCTATTGGCAATCGGTTCAACTCTTGTAGAACAAGATAATATGCACCCATCTTCTGAGCCACAGCACTCTGCTCCAGCTGTAAACTCCATACTATCTTCAAGGGCAGACCAACATAGAATGCATTACAGGTAGTCCTCACTTATTGACCATTTGTTTAGTGACAGTTCAGACTTACGACGGTGCTGAAAAAACGACTTACAACCAGTGCTCACACTTACAAACATTATTATTTATTTAATTTATTCCCCGCCCATCTCCCATACAAGGGACTCTGGGCGGGTTACAATAATCAAGACTTAAAAATTTAAAATATTTAAAACCATACAAGTAGAAAATGTATAAAAATAAATAAAATATAAAATAAAATAAAATAGAATCCCAGATGGATTGGAGACCGTAGCATAGGTCTTATTGCTACGGGGCCAGCCAACCCCAGGAGGCACTACCACCTCCGTTGTCCCAGGCCAGGCGGGAAACATCATAGCGTCCCCACGGTCACATGATCATGATTTGGGCACTTGGCAACCAGTTCGCATTTATGACCGTCGCAGCATCTCATGGTCATGTGATCGCCATTTTCGACCTTCCTGGCCAGCTTCTCGCAAGCAAAATCTATGGGGAACCACGTGATTCGCTTAACGACCACGTGGTTTGCTTAATGGCTGCAGTGATTCGCTTAATTACCACCACAAAAAAGGTCGTAAAATTGGGTCGGATTCGCTTAACGACCACTTCGCTTAGCAACCAAAATTCCAGTCTCAGTTGTGGTCGTTAAGCGAGGACTACCTGTACAGTAACTCAGTTGAGGGTTTACTAGCAGAGGCACTACTGAGATCAGGCTATCTCCATCCAGAAATGGATGAAGATGACTCAGTAACCAAAGTGATGCATAGATCGCCAAGGTCACATGCACCTCCAGCTGTAATTTGGCATCCAAGAGCACCCTCAATTCTCAAACTTGGCCCTGTTAGGGGGATTGCCACCCCATTCAGCACTGAGGTTCAGGACAGTTCCTGAATTTGAGAACTGCCCAGCCAGAGAGTTTCTGTCAGCATCATTCCCTTTATTCCAAAAGCATTCATCTACCCCAATGAAGGATGAGGATCAAGAGGGAAAGTAGTTCAGCAAATACTTGTGGTTAGGAATAGAAGCCTATGTACCTAGGTCTCCTTCCTCAGGTCTCAGGGGCTGAAACTGATCCTGCATTAATTAATCAGATGGTACCTTGACAGCTCCTGCCAAATCTGCTTCACCTTTTGGCAGCCATATGAGTGTAAATGTAGAGCTGATGTTGTTTGGTATGCAGTCTTTTTTAACCCATAGTGCTGAGTGCTACTCCTAGAATGACTTGGGAATTAGAATCTGAACAATGGGGTAAAGCCTGCCTGCCTGCCTGCCTGCCTGCCTGCCTGCCTGCCTGCCTGCCTGCCTGCCTGCCTGCCTTCCTTCCTTCCTTCCTTCCTTCCTTCCCTCCCTCCCTCCCTCCCTCCCTCCCTCCCTCCCTCTGATATCCTTGTAAGATCAGAGGTTTCCATGCAAAGGGAAGGCAGATGGGTTAGGAATTACAAATTATGGAATTAGCATCAGGAACTGCTTTGTTCGGGTCTGATAGTTTATACTTCTAGCTCAATGTTGACTGCATTCATACAACCTATTAATCCATTTGCTGGGTGCACACAATATCTTGACCCATAAACTAATCAGATGGGCCGAGTTCACACAAAACCAGTACCAACAAGATTAATGTTAACCAAGCTTAACAGTTTGTGTGAATGTACCTGCCCTGGAAAATACGTTGTGTGAACACAGCCATTGTTTACTCTGACTGATATAGTCTTTCCAGGGTTTCAGATGGCATGCCAGGAATTGAAGCTGGGCCTTCTGCATACACTTTCCTTAGGGCTATGAGATTTGGGCTGCAAATATATGGAGGACCACTAGACAGCAGCAAAGGACTTCCTGTATCTCTTTGCTGCCATACGATGGTTATGCAGAATTTTGCAGAACGGATATGGTAACCCTAACTTTACTATTGAGCTATGACTCTCCCTCGGAGTATCAATGATGACAGAAAATGGAGACAAGCTGATTTCCTCACTCCTTCCAAGAACACTGAACTCTGAAAGTGTTAACCAATTTCTTTTGAAATATGGCTGCAGGCGGATAACTGAGGCTCGGTTCTATGCACATTTAATTGAGAGTGAGCCAGCTCAACGCAATAGATATTGAACATGCATCATTTTGCAACTGTTGCCATGGAATGGTCTGGTTATTTTTCATACAATAATCATTCAATTTGCTTTGTTGTTGTTTTTCCCTCCAGAATGATTACCTTTAATCAGAGGCAGCACTGACTGATGGATGAATCAGTTTAAATTCAATGAGAAAAATTACCTACAAATTTTTCACTTGGGTGGCAGCTCAGGTAAACCCTGAAGATTGTTCAGATCTATTAACTGGAGATGCCAAAGCTTGAAGCTAGGATTTTTTGTGTGCAGAGTTGAAAGTCTGTAGCTTGAATCATGTCAACTGGATTTCTATTTTCTTAGTGGAAACGTTTCGCTCCTTATCCAAGGAGCTTCTTCAGTCTGAAGAAGCTCCTTGGATAAGGAGCGAAACGTTTCCACTAAGAAAATAGAAATCCAGTTGACATGATTCAAGCTACAGACAATTCCACCTGGATGACTGAGAACCTTCATAGACACAGAGTTGAAAGTCTTTTCCTGAAAAACACAACATCTGATTGATAACTCCAACTGTCAGTAACTCTCTAATACCCGCAGTAGACAAAGATTTCTCCAGGAGATCCTTTTAATTAGAGTGCAATTTTAAGACCTTTGCATGTAATTTATTCTTGGACTATGGTGCTTTGTGGTAAGAGTGGTCCTAGAGCAGACATAGGAGGAACCTCTGGCTAGGCTGAACCCCATCTTTTAACTCTCAGCTCTGCCAGCCCATAACCTTCCTTAGCAGCTCCTCGGGATACTGATACTTACATGTTTTACTTCTTGAACTTGTTATACGGTGGACTAGTCAGGCCTCCCAGTGATGTACAGTACATAACATTTAAGATTTAGAATGAAAAATATTAAACGCGATTCTAAAACAACCCACTGTTAAAAGACTGTTTCAAAGGATATGTTTTAGGACCTTTTTTAAAAGATGAAAAAGAGCTACGGTAGGTCTATTCAAGTCAGTAGAACAGGGCTTTCCAAAGTTTTTACCGCGGCGACACACCAACCGGCATTGGTGTGTCGCGGCGGGAAAACCCGGAAGTGCCATCCTTGCGGCAGCGTGCAAAAACCCGGAAGCGCTGCTCCGCTTTCGGGTTTTGCACGCTGCAGTTGGTGTGTCGCCGCAGGAAAACCCGGAAGCGCTGATGATGATCAGCACTTCCGGGTTGTGTGGTG
This sequence comes from Charina bottae, assembly GCA_023362775.1. Lineage (NCBI taxonomy): Eukaryota > Metazoa > Chordata > Lepidosauria > Squamata > Charinaidae > Charina > Charina bottae. The sequence goes on along the minus strand of JALMGJ010000001.1, from coordinate 98,927,842 downwards.
ACACACCAGACTGTGTGTGGCGACACAGTTTGGAAAGCTCTGCAGTAGAAAGTGTGTTCCCGTGTCCCAGAGGAGCATCTACAGAGAAGACTCAGCCCAAGCTGCCACAAGATAAACTTTCTTCAATGATCTGTGTGTGTGTGTGTGTGTGTGTGTGTGTGTGTGTGTGTGTGTTTGTGTTTGTTGTGGGTGGAGGGAAGGATCAAATAGAAGGAAATAACTTGGATCCAAGTCATAGTGGGCTTTACAGGAAATAAGCACCTTCTGTATGTCACTGGGAAACAAATTTCTAACCAGTGTAATGCTTTCCACAAAAGGAGGATACTGTATTTATTTATTTGTTTTCAGGGCTTATAGGCCACTCCAATCTGCCACCTCTGTGCAAAGTACAACTCCCCGATGTTTAATTGTAATTAAAAATCATACAATCAGTTTAAAAAACAGCCACTAGAATATGGGAATCACCAACAAAAACATTAACAATAATGAAAAGAAACCTAATTGCACCAAGAGGCAATTACCACGAGCCAACCAGGGGGCTTGGTGGAACAACAAGGTTTTCACCAGCTTCCTAAAAGCCAGAAGGGAAGGGACTAACCACTCTTCAGGGGGAGTGCTACTCCACAGTGTAGTGGCTGAAAGCATAGTTAAGGGGCCCTTGAAGGTCACAGGATCTAATTGAGGGTATACACAGTGGGCCCACACTACTGGATTTTATCAGGTAGGCAGATGTTACTGGGAGAAGGCGGTATCCAAAAACCCAGGACCCAAACCAGGAAGGACTTTAAAGGTGGCCACCAGCACCTTGAACTGCACCCAGAAGCCAACGAGTAACCAGTGTAGCTCTCTGAGCAGAGGTGTTACGTTGGTGCCTTGAGGTGTACCCATCACGACTTGCATTCTGTAGCTTCCAAACACTCTTCAAGGACAGCCCCATGTAGGGCACATTGCAATAATCCACTTGAGAGGTGACTAAGGCATGACTGACAGTGAGTAATGCTTGCTGTTCCAGGAAAGGTGGTAATTGGAACACAAGATGGAATTGCACTGAGGCTCTCTTAGCCACAGCTACCAGCTGCTCTTTGGACAAAAGCTGTGAGTCCAAGAGGACCCCCAAATTGTGAACCAGCTTCACCTGGAGGAATGCTGCCCATTCAGAGTTAACAATGGAATCTCACTGGAATCAACAGGCCTTTGAAACCACAGCCACTCTATCTTGCTGGGTTTGCCTCAACCTTTCTTCTGCACCCAAACCTGGACAGCCTCCAAGCACCTTGACAGCACCTTGACGGCCTCACTTATTTTCCAGGGGCTAAGATGTACAGTTGGGTATCATCAATATACTGAGGAAACCTGCTGACAGCGATATACCCAGCAGTTTCATGTTGAATAGAAATAGGGAGAGAGCATCAAGCCCTGTAGCACCCCCCACCATTAAGGGCCCTAGGGCTCAGTGTTCCCACCAAACCGTTCCGTCAGGAAGGAGAATGTCAGAGTGCGCACCGTGGGGCGGCCTGCTGCCTATTTCCAAGATTCCAGTGATCCACGTTCTATGCAGTAAATAGGCACTCAAGCAGAGATTAGATAAAATAGCCTATTTACTTTATATACATACGTAGTCCAAAATACATCCAACAGCAGTAACAAATGATACAGCAACGAGATGGAATACAGCGATGAGAAGTTTAACAGCAATGAGAAGAAAGAACACCAGATCTTCTCTGCTTATATACATAAACTGACCAATCACATTATAGGTCACTCTCATCATCTGCCACACCCAACTAAACTATAGCACCTATAGTATGAGTCATTACTTCCACATCATCCCTACAACAATGGCTGCTAATTGGGTGACTTGCAGAATAATTCCCCTCTCACCTAGATATCAAGCCTCTCCAGTATAATTTATCTATCTGTAAATTCCTGGGTATATACAAACCCCAACAGAGAACCAGTATAAAACAGTGGCCTGACTCTAACCCTTGAAGACAACTTAGAAGGGTACCATGATCAAGGGTACTGAAAGCTGCTGAAAGGCTATGCAACACCAGAAGGGTCACACTATCCCTATCCTGGTCCCACTAGAGATCATCGGTAAGCATGATCAATGCTGTCTCCATACTGAAACCAGGCCTGACATGGCTCCAGACAGCCTGTTTTCTCCAGGGCCCCCTGCAGTTGCAGCCCAACCACTTTCTCCACAACCTTCCCCCAAGTATTGCTGAGCCAAGTGATGGCTTCCTGGGGAGGGGGTGCACAACTCCTCTTTCAAAGAAGGAAGTAACATTCCCAAGGACACATCGACCACCACTGTGACCCAGCTCCCCTTCACTTCCCTGGAGGATTTCACCAAAAGGAGGGCAAGGTCCAGACTGCAAGTGACCGAGTTGATACTGCAGAGGACCCTGTCCATTTCCTCAGGATTCATGGGATCAGGCTCATCCCAGCAAGATGGGCCACAGCCATCTCCTCTGGATCCCTCCAACTGGCTTCAGGCTTTGAGTGAATCTGAGTTCATTCCAAGAAGTCTTTGAATTCTTCCAGAGACCAACTTGGCTGCTACATTTGATAATAATTGTACTTTCCAGATGAGGCACATGAAGGGCACTGTGGGAGTTATGGCTGCATACAGCACTCTGTTTTAAATTCATTTTCTTCAAGGAAGGGGTATGGTTGGCACATCAAACAGAGTTGATAAAAGGTGCTCAATCTCAGAAGTCAGAGATTTCAGAAGCATCCTCAAACTAAGGGTTTCCTCTTTGTGAGAGAGCATAATCCTGCCCACGAATTCAATTAATTACTTCTCATTCAACACAATATCTATTGCAAGAGGCATTCCACAAGCCACATGCAGTCCCCCGCCTACATAGTTAATTGTGGGAACCTGGCATAAGTTGGGGGAAAAGAATGCCCAGTTCTTTTCTTTGTCTCCCTTTCCAGCTCATTACATGCTAGATAGAACCTCGTCCATAATTTTCCTGACTTTCCTGACTCTGGCCTGCTGGCATGCACTGCTAGAATCAACTGGGTACAAAACTTTCTCCATCCCTACCATGCAAATGGAACCAAGCGGGTTGGAAATGTTTGCCCTCCTTCCAAGTATGTCATTGCTTGGGACAATGTTTCTCAACCTTGGCAACTAGTGTGTGGACTTCAACTCCCAGAATTCCCCAGCCAGCCATGCTGGCTGGGGAATTCTGGGAGTTGAAGTCCACACACCTTAAAGTTGCCAAGGTTGAGAAACACTGGCTTGGGAAGTGTCAAGAAGGAAACAATAAATGTCACCTGTAATATTTTTTGCAAACATCATAATGCTGGGCTAGTTGAAGAGTAAATGTGTGCATGTCTCTTATGAATCAGTAGGAAAACAAAAATACCCATCAACTGATAACTCCTTTGCTCATGTTTCCAAGAGCCAGGTTCCCCCTCCTCCCCCCCCCCCATAGTGAGTGTTTGTTCCAGCTGAAGCAAAGCGACATCCGATCTAGCAGGGTTAACAGGGAGTGTTTTGTAGAGAGCTGCTGTCACCAAGGAGAAGAGAAGAGAACTTCAAAGTGGAAACACAGCAAAACACTGATCAGGGCATGCTAGGAGAGTCTCCTTTTTCTGGGTCTTGCTCCCCAAATTCTGAAAATCCCCTTACGTATTTAAAACAGAAGGATATCTGAGGCCTGTGGTTTAAGAGGAAAGCAAGGGTTCAAGCATGTGGCCTCCTGAAGCAAAAGAGTTCTAAGGAAGGTTCTAAAGTAGCCAGAATGAAGACACCAAAATGCTGAGATGGATGTAATCTTGAGAAGATCTCTCAGAAGATCATAGGGATCCAACCTACCTGAGTCTTTCCTGATTCTGTGAAATCCAGTGAAGGACAGGGGAGGGGCAGATGGGTATGTAAATCCTGTCTTTAAAAATATCAGTGGTGTGGATTTTTAATGCTATAAATGGTTGGGCATATTTCTAGAGATGGGTTGAACAACAAGGAGAAAACGGAAACTCTAAAAACAGTTCAGCAGATTACAGGCAAAAGCTCCACCAGGGATTCTGCCAAGAAGATGTCAGGGATTCAGGAAGCCAGTGAGCGAAGCATCCGTCCCTACAAGACTAGCGAGCAATACTTGTATGCCATGGAGGAGGACTTGGCAGAATGGCTTAAGGAGCTCTATGAAGTTGACATTGATGTGAGATCTTTTTTGCATGTCCTGGAGACAGGCATCCTTCTTTGTCACCATGCCAACAACATCACCCAGGTGGCCAGAGACCTCAACCAGGAATATCCAAGTGTGGGCAAAAAACTCCAACTTCCCATATATGGCGTAACCTGTAATGATTTTGCTCAGCCAGGCACATTCCAAGCTCGAGACAATGTGTCCAACTTTATTCAGTGGTGCCGAAAAGAGATGGATATTAAAGGTACACTGATTTGAATCGGTACACTGTACAGTAAGAGAAAATTGCTAAAAGCAAATTGATTGAATGATTAAAATGTGAATTCTGTTTTGCTTTCCTTTCTTAACTTTCCTTGTGTTTGGACTATTCTATCTATTTATGTATCATCCATCCATCCAGTTGTTGACTATATCTTTCTAGAATCCAAACTAAACTTGTTTAAAACACTGCTTTGCATGATACTTTAAAAAACTGTATATACACACTCATGCATATACCCACTCACACTGTCTAAAAAGAAAAGAAAACCAGAAGACAACTGAATTCCTAGTGTTCCTCTGTCCTCAGATCTGATCTTGGAAATTTGGCCACACTCATACTCAAATTAATGAAAAGAGAAATAATATCTTCACAGTCCCTTCCTTTACCTCTCACCCCCATGAACTACTTCTGCTGTTGGCTCCCTGTTAAATTGATTGTTACCATCAGAAACAGCCTTGGAAGTTCAGGGTGACACCTGTGGATGCTTTTAACCAGAAATTAACTCTCCTTAAACTGGGGTTATAATGTAAGTCTCCAAGAATGGGGCCTTTGGGAGTCAGTAAAGCACATAGAGGTGGAATCTAGCAGACCTGAAAGACTACATTTTAAAGTGGGAAATGTTTAAATGGTGCGGGGGCTTTCCTTCTATTGTCTTTGATCTCCCTCTGCTCCCTCTGTTGCATTTTCCCCTCGCATAATAGAGGGGATGAAATGTTTTGTCTCCTTGCTCTCCTTTTCATTGATTGGGGTGCTATTTTTAATTTGTATTGTTTTGGTTTGAAACTGCTGGTTCCTTGTGTTTCTCAGCTACTTTATTCTGTTTTTGTGTTGTTGTTTTTTGCAGACATTTTTAGTGTATTTCATATGTTTGCATTTTCTATAGTAAGTCCCTTTCAGGTAGATTTAGAACAGCCAAGCCAGTTGAGAATTGTGGGAGTTGCAATCCTGATGGGGAAACAGAGGGGTCAAAAAAGTCAAGATGTCAGCCACCATCATGTGATTGAAGCCCTGCCCTTTCTTACTTGTGTCTCAAAGGGGAAGAATAATGGGAAAAGGGGGCCATTCCAAGGCCTTTAAAGGCTGAATCCTAAGATCTTCTCTTTCCATAATATATCCCAGAATAGGAAGGAAACTTATCTTTTTTTTGCAGCTGCTCTTTTCTCATTTTCTTGTTGATTGGCATGAACTTGGAGAGGTTTAGGCTCTTCCGCCATTCACACTGGATGTCTCCCACTCATTCCCACTGGATTGCTTTGTCCAGGACTTAGAACAATTCATGGAGGACAATACAGCACCCAGCAGCTAATAGCAGTCATGGCTATGTGGAGCCTCCATGTTCAGAAGCTGTGAATAATACCAAATGGTTGGAAACCAAGCTTGCTGGGTTGTCAGAAACCTCTTGGCCATCTGAGGAGGCAAATTGATCTCAACTAGAATCATAAACAGAGAGTTTGGTGTAGTGGTTAAAGCACGAGGCTAGTAGTGGCATCAAGACCAAACTGGCCAAGCAACATGCTCTTAAATTTAATAAACTGCCAAGATACACTCCTGTGTACACCAACCTCTGTTTTAAGTACTATAAAAGAATCAAAAGCAGCCACCTCAGGACTTAGAGCCAGTTTGGTGTAGTGGTTAAGGCATCAGGCTAGAAACCAGGAGACTGTGAGTTCTAGTCCCGCCTTAGGCACAAAGCCAGCTGGGTGACCTTGGACCAGTCACTCTCTCTCAGCCCTAGGCAGGAGGCAAGGGCAAACCACTTCTGAAAAACCTTGCCAAGAAAACTTCAGGGACTTGTCCAGGCAGTCTCCAAGAATCGGACATGATTGAACGGATTTAAAAAAAAAATCATGAACATAATCTTCCTTGGACCTTGTATCCATCAGATTATCTGGGCAGCAATTTCTATTATCCACAAAAACCATGCTGGCTGGGAATGATGGGAGTGGTTTCCAATACATATAGATAATAGCTGACAGGGGACAGCTATACTAGACGTCAGAATAGAACATCCCAATGTCGGGGGGGTCACATATGGCCCCCTCTTTGGTTCAGCTCCAGGAGCTCCCTCTTTATTTGCTTGCTATTAATTTCAGGGTTTTTTTAAAAAAAGGGGGGGGTTTCCATATGCAGAGCAACACCTGCATTACGCAGCATGTTAGATGGGAGCCATGAAGTAGATTTTGTCTGACCAAAGTTAATATTTACCTCAGAAGAGTGGCAAAGAGCCACATTCTTCTTCAATAGAAGAATGACTTGCAAGCTGACAATTCAAGTTATTTTTGTTCTATGCAAGCCTGAATAGACTCTGAGAATAGAGCATTCCTTTGGGTACATCCTATATTTCCTTTCTTTCTTTCTTTTTTTTAAATAAATTTTATTGCAATTTTAAAATACATAGTTAAAAGTTAGAAACAGAAAAAGAAATAGAAATACAAAATAAAGAAAAAGGAAAGAAAAAGTGTAGTAAACTAAAAGAAAGAAAAAGATATGAAAAATAGGTAACTTCCAATCTATCTCTGGTCATGTAGATAAAGAATCTGCCTTAAATGTTGGTTTTTCCTATATTTCCTTTCTTACAATACTTTTAGAAAATTAATCTATATACTACTAAAACTCTCCTGTTTGTCTGTGTGTAACCTTTAACTGGGCAAAATGGTGCATCGTAGGGCAACAATTTTTGAACCAATGGGCTAACTTACAGAATGCATCCAAAATCTGGGACCCATGACACATGGAATAGAAATTTGGCAAATTTTATAAAACATTTTATGACATAATACAAAATGTCATAAAACATTTCCTGTGGTCAACTCCTGATGTTTGACTGTGCTATACAGTTCAATATTAATGACATGGGCTATTTTCAAGGCAGATACATCTCTGAATGTCTCCCTGAATTTTTAAGAACTTTTCCAGTGAAGGTAGTAGCTCTGCCATGGTTGAAGGCACTGAGGAATCTGGTAAGGAAATATCTCTGAAACGATGACCCAACAGGTCACGGGTTGTCTATTATTTGCTAAAATTCAGTTGAAATGAAACCAAATAATTATAATACGATAAATATTTGGGGATTATGCCAGGAATCAATAGATTGGGATTGGATTCTAGAAGTGATTTAAGGGGCAGCAACATACTGAGAAAATTAACCAACCCAAAACTCTCTCTTTTTTGTGGCCCTTCCCACTTTGGGCCCTGGAGCCTGCTAAGAAAAGGTGATCACCTCTGCTCCTTATTGGCCAGCGATGTCTCATGGCCACTCTAGGAAGCAGGGAGGAGACTTAGAACCATAGTTAGGCTGTTCGGGAATGAGGAGAATGGCAGACCAACTCTTTCGCTGAGCTTGCGCCACCTATTAAAGGGTTGTGACTCAGCGGCTTGCGGGTAGCCAATAAATGTCTTAGCAAGTTGTGTGAACCATGTCACCATGTTAAGCCATAATGTGATCTACTTATTTGGGCATAGCATTCACATCTACTTATGTGAACACAGAAATAGGGGTTGGTTAACTTGGGTTTAGGTTTTAGCATGTTGTGTGAACCCAGCCTTTCTTTCAGGTCAAGGAAAGCTGCCCTAAATGGGTTCACTGTTTCAGCAGGTTTCTCCTAGACAGGGATATGTAACTTTCAGGGCTATTTGGCCACACTTAGCCTTTGAAGGATATGCTAGGAAGCTGCCGTCTCCCTGTAAAAGGACCCCAAAATGAGCAGGATCAGGACCAACATGATATACATTTAATTAAAATTAATTAAATGCAATTAATAAAATGCACCTCCCTTGGGGTCAACCATTTCCCCCCTTCCCCGCCATTAGAAATTGCAGTTGGTAATTTTGCAATAGATCGGAGACATGCAACCTCAGGTTGGGCAGTCTCGTTTTATAACCCTAAACCTGGAAGCACCAGAATTCGACGATCTGATTTGACAGAGTAAATCTCTGCAGCTGTTAAGCCTCACTCCATGGCATTGGTGGAAGGCAGGACAAAGCGTAAGGCACCAGAGCAAATCCATCTGGTCTTTTGGCTTCCTGCTCACCTCTTCCTGGGTTACATCCCTGCTCCAAGGGAATCTTGTAGCAATTCCCCCACCTTTCTTCTCCTCGCCCCGTTCAGCCTCTCTGGTGTGTTTCAGATGTCCTGATGTTTGAGACAGAGGACCTGGTGTTGCGCAAGAACGAGAAGAACTTTGTCTTGTGCCTTCTGGAGGTGGCCCGGCGGGCTTCTCGCTTCGGCATGAGTGCTCCTATCCTCATCCAAATGGAGGAAGAAATTGAGGATGAGATCCGTGAGGACATGAACCTGCCACCAGACGAAACGCTTCTTCCCCGGCCCAAGAGGGAACCTCCCAACTTCAAGAATCTGGACCAGATGGTATGAGAGTCTTTAAGAATGGCGAGACACAAATTATGTGTGACAGTCAGGACCTCTAGGACTACCTCCAAAAGGTCAGGGACAGAAGGTTTGTTAGAGCCACTAACACTTTCTCCACACTGTCTCCAATGTCAGCATCACTTTTTTTTCATAGTTTTTTATCTATCAAAATCCTCAACCTAGGAAACTGGAGCAAGTGGAGAACCCTAGCAATAACTCTAAGGATTATATTTTAACTGATTTGTTTCACTGCCTTACATAAAAAGCATGGATCCATCTGATCATTTCAAATGAGTGAGGGGCAGTGACAATTGCTTCCTATTCAAAAGGCCATGCAACGGGTGGCAGCAGCTAGACAGCCTTGGCTGCTCCTTAAGCAGAGTCAAACCTGGTTGGTGAATGGGAGACCACTAGGAAATCCTAGAGCTGTAGGCTAGATTGGGAAGTCCAGCAATCATCCTGGAAGAAGGCAATAGCAAGCCACTTCCATGTTGTTGCCAAGAAGACTATACAAATGTGTTCATGGTCACTGGGACTTGAACTCAAAATCTCAAGGAAGATTTTACCTCGCAATCCAATTACAACATCTTCTGTTTTAGCATATCCAGCAAAGGGGAACCCACCAGCAAGGCAGGGTCTCCTTCCTTTTTTAAAGTTTTATACAGTTCTCATCTTCAGTAGACACCTTTAGAAAGATGACAGCATCTCAGCCCACAGCAAAAACTTTCCACCAAGATGACAGAACAACAGCACAGGTGCACACATGGGAACAGCAGCCTGGGTCATTTGCATGAGGCTGGTGGTTAGACTCGACTAATACGACAGGGTGACACGGCAGTGCAGAAATGAAATGGGCAGCTAGTGCAACTGGTGCAAAAATGGTGCTAGACCACAGCTTTCCAAACTGTGTGTCGCGACACTTTAGTGTGTCGCGACACACAGTCTGGTGTGTCGCCACACAACTCGGAAGCGGCAGCGGGGGCGTGTATGGTGGCGGCGGCGGCGCGCCATCAGCGCTTCCGCGTTTTAGCGGAGGCCGCCGCCGCTAATGCTGCCGTGCACGTGCGCGCCACCGCGCCGCCACCGCTACCGCCATTGGTGTGTCGCCAACGGCGGCACTTTAGAAAGCACTGTGCTAGACGCTCAGCCCAGCCTTTCTGGCATCCAGAGAGCTCTTTTCTGCACCAATAGAAAAGTTCAACCTGTCTTCAGGGACAGACCCACGGGAAAAACAAATGTTCAGCTCAATCCCAGAGTCACTAGGAGTCAGGTGGCATATAAATTTAATAAATTATTATTATTAATCAGTTAAAACATTTGGATCAACTACAAAGGTACCCTAACAGTTAATCGAGCAGATTTTTTCCAAAATATTTTTAAGGCAAGCTCATTATACTATTATTTGTTTCATCATTATTATTTCAAAGATTCTGCAACACTTTTGACTTCTTTTGGTTTTGGTAATAGGTACATAATTGCCCTCTCCCATATACACTCTGGCAATCTAAAGACACCAAGGCTGTGTTTGTAGAACACAGAGATCTGGCAGCTGCATTTGTACAAGATGCAATTGGTGCATTTATTTAGTGGATTTATATGGCCGCCCATGTCACATACGTGGCTCTGGCTGGCTCACAATATTAAAAATAATAGAAACATATACATAAAATATAAACCCATAGCAGCTGGAAAAAAATTACAAAGCCACAATCCAACACTCCACATAACCAGGGAACCGGCTCCGTCCCACACAGAGCAATATTTTCAGGGCTTTACAGAAGGCCAACAGGGGCTAAGGGGAATCTGATCTCTGGAGGGATGGTATTCCAGAGGGCAGGTGCCGTGACAGAAAAGGCTTCTCCTGGGGCCCGCCAGCCAACACTCCTTAGCTGACTCCTTGGCAATGCTAGGTAAGCTTTAACCTAAATAAAGGTTGGATGGTTTGTGCTTAGTGTCCACAAACTCAAGCATCTTATTGTTAGTTTATGGTTCAGTGTACTGTGCAAATCTCAAAAGGGCCAGGTTATTTGCAGGATTGTCTATCTCCAATTACATCTGCCCATCCAGTACGGTCTAACAGGGTGGGCTTGCTTAGGCGATGTCGTCTGGTAGGACAGCATGCCCCCCTGACATTCAGTTACCTTGACCCTGCCTGCCTGCCTGCCTCCCTGCCTGCCTTTCAGAAGCATCAAAGACCTATTTTTTTCCTTCCGGCATTACATCTGGAAGTGATACAAGCTGCTGGATGAGGTCTTTCCCCGCAGCCCTTATGTATTTGCATGTTGTTACGGATGGTGTTTTTTATATTTAGTTTTATTACGTATATGGTTTTATTGATTATTACTGTTCTTGATGAAGTACACTGCTGCCCTGAGTTGTGTGCCAAGTAGGGAGGCTAAATACAGGTAGTCCTCGTTTAGTGACTGCCTTCTTTAGTGATGGTTCGCAGTTACGACTGCGATGAAAAAGTAACTTTGCGGCCATTCCTCGCATTTGTGACCTTCACAGGTCTTTAAAGCAAAGGAAAGCTGAAGTAAAATCCTAAAATCGTGATGTTTCACTTGGTGGCCACTTTGCTTAGCGACCGAGTTGCCGGTCCCAATTGTGGTCGCTAACTGAGGACTACCTGTACATACATAAATTGGCTTAATTGAGTAATATGGTTCAGTGTATAGTATGTAAACAACATAAAGAATCCTTTTTTCTTTAAAATTATGGTTCTGGTGGGGTTTTTTACTCATCTTCAAGGCAGGTTTACTTGATACCTTTCATTATTAAGATCTTTATGTTTTTTTCCGTCTTCTGCTTTCCATGAAGGTGCAGCACCTTGTTAGCCGGTGCACCTGTCCAGTCCAGTTCTCTATGGTCAAAGTCTCGGAGGGAAAGTATTGCATCGGTGATTCCAACACACTCATATTTGTTAGGGTGAGTCAAGCTTAAACATTACCTTTCATGAAGCAAGAATTCTACAGAAAACCACATGTTATGCTCCTCGGGGTGAAGATCTGCCTGGTGCCAGTAGCCAACTCGCTTAATGAACAAACAACTGTTGGGAGCCCGGGAGGTATTGAGTCTTTCCATTGTGCTGAGGAAAGACAACTTGCATTTCCAAAATTAGAGCAACCTAAATTTATCCTAAGGGGCGTGATGCCTCAGTGGTTAAGACGCCAGGCTTGTCGATCGGAAGATCGCAAGTTCAGAGGTTCGAATCCCTAGCCCCGCGTGACGGAGTGAGCTCCCGCACTCGCCCCAGCTCTTGCCAACCTAGCAATTCGAAAGCATGCAAATGCAAGTAGATGAATAGGTACCACTTTGGTGGGATGGTAACAGCGTTCCGCGTGCGTTGTGCCGGCCACATGACCGCGGAAGCGTCTTCGGACAGCGCTGGCTCTTTGGCTAAGAAACGGAGATGAGCACCGGCCCCTAGAGTCGGACACGACTGTGCGGGGAAAAACCTTTACCTTTACTTTAAATTCATTCTTCAGTACAGGAGTGTGGTCCTGTACTGAATCTGGCCTGCACGTCCTCCAGGCAGCATAAAACCCCACTGTAAATTTTCCTTATTGTCACCTCTCATAACCTGCCCATCAGAATTGTACTAAATACCTTCCCAGCACACTTAACAAATTTCCCTGTTGTTTTTACATTCACTCTTGCTACCTTTCTCCAAATAGGCCCTCTGCTTTCAATCACTCAGCTGGAATCTCCTTGCTTATCCCTTTTCACCCACTTCCAGAACAATTTTTTATTTCCATCAAAATCATTCTGCATTTTCTCTGCCTCTTAACTGTTGGCTTCAGTCTTCACAACTATCTTTTTTTCTCTACTCTCATTATACAATATGTTCCTCTCATCCTTATTTTTTGCAGCATTACTGAACAACAAAAAGTAGGATTAAGGGTAATTACATTTTAGAAGCTCAACTGCACTGTTCCTGATGGGTTAGCGCATGCACTTTTCAACTATTAATCACATTTCCACATAAAAGAGTTCCAGTCATATTGGAAAAGTTCAAAGGATCAACTAGCTCAGCATCCTGTTTTCCTAGCACTCAATTAAATACCTTTAGGAAACAGGGAAGGACCAAGAAAATCTTCCTCTGGCTACTAGTATTCAGAGATAAATTTACTTCTGAACATGAGAGTTCCTTGACAAATGTAGCTAGTAAATGAATTTATCTCACTTTTACAGCCACATTAGTTCCCACATTTGAGGTTCTCTGGAAGTTATCCTTCTGTGGGTTCAAAGAAAATGTCTGGATAGGATTGCCATTTGCATGCAAGACACTAAGCATGCTACTTCGGATCTGCTCCATGCTAAGTTGTGGCATATATTATTTAATTTAATAAATAATAAATAAATTGTGGCATGGAATTATTTATTTATTACATTTATATCCCGCCCATCTCCCCCACAAGGAGGGACCCTGGGCGGTTAATTAGCATGTGCAGTTAAATGGCAGCAAAGAATATCTGAAATCTCTAACCCACTGCTGCCATCTAATGATCACCTGGATATTTGCAGCTCAATGTAGAAGCTCCCTTCCCAACCACGGAGGAAGATCTCCTGCAAAGGGACTGTGGTATCATCCAGTCCTATCAATTAATTCATTGGCAGGGGATGAAGTTCAAGCCTCTTCCTACTCCCTCCAGTAACCCTGTTAAATTGGTTAATTCTGTGTTACTAACAGAAGGACTCCGCTGTTTGCTCAGTTGATCAGCCGGGTGATGGAAGGCAGAAAAGCAGGGCTCCCAGGGAGAATGTGCAAAGGCAAGTCGCCACCCAAGGCTGTGAGCTAACCTCCTTTGTGTTAAAGAGCAATAGGTGGGTGCCCACTTTTCAAAAAGCTGAAGACAGCTAAGGGCTGTTCTCTGTCAGCCCAGGACCAAGAATAGTGGTTCTAAGTTACAAGAAGGCAGATTCTGACTGAGAGTTAGGAAATGCTCCCCCATGGCACAATCCGTTTGACACTGGAACCAGGAAGGTGGGGGACTGGACAGCCAGCTGTTTGGGATGCCTTAATTTGATTTTAATGCTATTTGTGGGACCGTCTCTCTCCTATGACTTCTACTTGGCCCATCAGATCTAGCAGAGGAGGCAAGCTCCAAGTCCCTTCCGTCAGACGGTACCATCAGAAGATCTGCCTTCTGTATAGTAGTGCTTGCCCTGTGGAACGGTATCCCCCCTGAAATCTGGATGGACCCCACTTCGTTAGCCTTTCAAGAGGCTTTGAAGACTTGGCTGTTTCCCCAGGCAGTTAGGCAAGCTCTGGGGTTGATGTAGTTTTTCTGATTGGGTTTTTTTTCCCACCTCAGTTGTCATGAAATATATGCGGATGCTGTAGTTGTTGTTTTGGGCAGCCATATTAATTATTTATTTAAATAAATAAATTCCTGCATTTAGCAGGAAGTTGGACTCAGTGGCCTAAATGCTTGAAACTCTAGAATCGGATTCTAGAATAAACTTTGGGCTTGCATTGATTGATTGATTGATTGATTGATTGATTGATGTGCCATCAAGTAATTGTCAACTCTTAGCAACCAGATAGATTTTCTCCATGATAATCTGTCCCTAACCTGGTCTTCCAGGTCTTCCAATGGTGCCCCCATTACCATTGTAACTGAGTCCATCCACCTTGCTGCTAGTCATCCTCTTCTTTTTCTTTCCACCTTTCCCAGCATTGGAGCCTTCTCCAGAGAACTAGATCTTCACATAATGTATCTGAAGTAGGATAATTTGAGCCTGGTCATTTGTGCCTCAAGTGAAAACTCTGGGTTAGTTTGTTCGAAGATCCATTTGTTTGTTTTCTTGGCTGTCCATGGAAGACTCTCAGGAGTCTTCTCCAACACCAAAGTTCAAAAGCATCAATACTCTTCCTATCTTGCTTCTTCAAAGTCCAACTTTTGCTGCCATGGAGTGTCACAGGGAATACTATGATGGCTATTGCTCTTTAAGATTTTAAGATTTTAATAATTGATATGTAGTTTTTATTTCTGTCATCTTAACCTATGCTGTACTCTGAGAATCTTTCACTGAAGGGCAATCCTCATAACAACAGACCAACCAAAAATGTATACTGTAAATATGCAATGTTGGCATTAGTCTTCTGCCCATACTTGGAGACACACTCAAAACATGCAAATTCTTAGGCAAATGAAGATGAAAAACATTGCCGCAAACTTCTCTCTTCTTCTTCTTCTTCTTTTGGTTTCTTTCAAGGTTAGAGAAATGATTATTTATTTAGAGGGTTTAACCTCTTCTTCAACTGCACAGGGATTCCCAGGTGGGTTTACAAAGATCAGAAACAAGACAGCAGCTACTTGTTTTATCACATGCTTAAGATGGTTCTCATATTAAATATTTTTCTGCATTCACACAATTAAATGGTCTGAATTCACATAATACACTAAGCTACCAAAAATAAAAAAGCAGCTTACCCTGTTGTGGGAGTGTACAGCCACTATGACTTTAAACTGACCAGGTTAAGCCTGCAGGGTAGACCCACGTATTTCGGTTCACAGGCTTTTGGTCTGAGTAGACATGGCAGAAAATAAAAAAGGGACCGGGAGGGAGAAGGGAAAGCACATTTGGGCTCAAGAGTCTTATATCATGGAAGAAGGTGTTTTTTGCTCACATATGTGTTTGGTTGGTCTAGATCCTGCGGAATCACGTGATGGTCCGAGTAGGTGGTGGCTGGGACACCCTGGAACACTACCTGGATAAGCATGACCCATGCCGGTGTACCTCACTCTGTGCGTCCGTTTCTATTCCTTAAGTGTAAAGTATGACTTTGCCTGCAATTCTAAGTTTAGATTCCAAGAATGGCATCCATCAATCATATTTGAGTCATTTTTTGAGCCCAGAGATGCACAAGTATATCTGCTCTGCTAGAAAGTTAGGATGCTTCCTCTTAAAGGTGCATCAGTATACTGTATATACCCAGGGCCGCAACTAGGGAGGGGGGCAAGTGGGGTGACACAGACCCTAGTTGCGGTCCTGTATATACCTCCTAGTTGGTGGGATGCAGGCAACAGTATGGGCCTTGCAAGGCAATCCCTAGACTTAGAGATCCTAACTTGCATAGAATAATGTGAGCATGTTTGGGGTAAAACTTTGGTTGCACTTGTGGCATATTGGTCAAAATGTGCCCGAACCGGCTAGTGTTGTCCTTAACATTAGCAAGGGATGCTGCATGTGGCACATGTATAGCTAAGGCTATTGACCTAGTCCATGCCTTTTCAATCATACTAAAAAGCATTATGAGAAAGCCTCAATTAACCAACGCCATGGTGGGCTTTGGAGGTCAATATCTATGGGCCCATCTGATATTGACATACAATGTAACTTGGAATGTAAAAGAAATAAATGGTAAAGAGCATGAATTAAAGAAGGAAATGAAAGAAGGAAAATAGATGGGTTGTGTGTCTATGAAACTAGAAGGAGTTCTGGTCAATTACCATAATAGGGTTTTGATTTATGAAACTAAGAGAAAGGTGGAAGGTGTAAAAGATCTGAATGAAGGTGGTGTGATCTCATAGAGTAAGTTGAATATAGGCAGTGACTGAAGATGAGGTTTATTATGAAGGAAAGGGCTAAGTTGTATGTCAGAAAGCATAAAATTGGTGTCATTTAGATTGTTGTAAGACTATGAAAATAGGAATTTTTAAATTAATGATAGTGCTGAGTTTGGAGAAAAGCTGTGCAACATTCTGAATGAATGTAATGTAATCCCGGGGGGGGGGGGGGGGACACACAGTCTGTTAGTTGACATGAGAGAAAAGAGTACCGAAAAAGTGATTGGGCCTTTTGAAGACCCAAGAATGAATGAGAATGGTGACTATTTGGTGAATGCCTGCTTAGAAACAGGTGCTTTCAAACAGAGGATTGAAGCAAAGTCTCTTAATAAAGATTAAGCGAATGGGTGAAGGATATAACGTGATGAGAAATTTTGAATGAGATTGCCATTATTTGATTGGTGTCAAAGTTGCATCTCAAGAAAAAATGAACACAGAAGAAAAGAAAAACAGTCAAAGAAACTAGAGTGAAATTAGAACGTCTGCTGGAAAAGAAAGTATGAAAAAGTATTAGAAGATAGATTGACTTCCCAAGAGAATGAATGGAAAGTGAATCTACAGAAAGAGGAAGGGGAAGCTGTTTTGGACAGAGTGAAAATAACTGTTAGATAGCACCAGAGAAGCATGTGGAGTTATGCTCCTGGGATGCATGAAAAAAGATGCTTGATGGAACTGGAATGATGAAGTGAGAAAAGGTGTGGATGAGAAAAAATGCATATAAGGAAATGAGTTCTGCAAACAGTGAAGATGAGAGAAAGATATAATGTACCAATCAAAGAGAAGCATCTTAAACCAAGCCAAATCCAAAAACGCTAGAGAATTCCTGGAAGCTTGGCATTCAGACAAAGCAGCCATCAACAGACACATAGAGGTAAACAACATTTATGTACCATTCATAAGAGACAATAGAAACGCCAAAAGACCAGAACACCTCCTTGCCAGCAATCAACACCCAGATATGCAAAGATTAACACCAGAATTAGCACCAGAGGAACAATCAAACAGCACAATATACAGTACCCTAATCAAGGAACTATTAACTCAGTCAATCAACCAAGCAGCAAACAACAGCCCAATCAATTAACTCCTAAGGGGAGAACAACACCTCCACCAACACAAGCAGGACAAGCCATGGTATACAAACAGAGAGCAAATCCCACTCCCTTTTTGCACTGAAGATGTTGCCTAGTCTGGCAATGAAACATCTGCAAGAAAACAACAAGGCTCAGAGAGCACCAAGGACTACAAAGATATAATGTGTCTAGAGGGAAAAATATATATTATAATGTGTCTAGAGGAAAAAAGATAATTCCAAAGAATGTATTCAAAGAGAGCAAGAAATGGTTAAGATTAAAATGCAGAGTACTTTTGATGGTAATTGAAAAAAACACCATATTTTGGAAATGAGTGAAAAGGGCTAATTAGGAGAAGAATGAATGGGATTAAAAATAAAAGTGATGCTTTGGAATGAAACTGAAGTGAGTGAATGCTCAGCTCTTTAATTCTATGATTATTTGAATCAGGGTTACTAGGTTTGGACTGCAAACAATCTCATGACCACCAGGTGGCAGAAAAGAAATACAAAAAAACTTTATCTTGCCATCTAGTGGTTGTCCAGATGTTCGCAGTCCAGATCTGATAGCCCTATAGTACTTTGAGTACAAATGAGCCGGATTAGTTTTTTTTTCCAGTCTGGTAACACCCCTATCCCCATCCCCAGCAATGCTGCATTGCCTCATTGCTTTTACTTTAAATGGGTTCCTTTCAAAACATACACAGGCAACATTCGTACAATGCTTAATCTGATGACTGAATTAACCCCATTTTCCAAGTCTGTATAAGCCATATTACCCAACACATTGATTCATTGCTGTGGAAATACAGCCAGAGGAAAAATTCAAAATGGCTTCTCTCTTGCTCTCCAGCCTGAGATAACCTCCATTCTTCTACAGCAGGGGTAGGGAACCTTTTTTCTGCCAAGGGCCATTTGGATATTTATAACCGGGAACCGGGGGGGGGGGGGGGCAGGGGGCAGGGTTTCTGGGATTTCTGCAGACCGGGGGCTGGAGCCAATCACAAGCACTGGGGGGCGGGGTTTGCGGGTGGGAGCCAATTGCGCGGAAGGGGCAGGGTTTGCAGGCAGGAGCCCCGCGGGCCTTAGGCAGGAGCCTCACGGGCCTTATACGGCCCGCGGGCCTGACATTGCCCACCCCTGTTCTACAGAAGTAAAGGTGGCTATATTCCAATTATATTTTCTGGCTGTTGCTTTAAAACCATGAATGATCACTTCTAATCATTATGCCTATCCATTGCTTTGGTAATAGAGTCTTTGTGGAATTAAAATGGGGGTATGTACCACCATGCTTATGAGCTTCCTGGAAACTGGCAACAGCAGGGATCAGAAAACTGTATTAGATAGCCCCTTGATCTGACACAGGAGCCTGGGAATCCTGGCAACTGTAGTGCCAAAAGATCTAGAGGGCTCCAAGCTTTAATATGTTACAACATTTTACCTTGTTGTTACTGCTTTTTCTGCAGCTCACAAGCAGGCCATGAAGATGGGCAGTCCTCAGAAGATGCAGGCTACCCAGGTCCAGCATGAGATCACAGCCCGCTTAACACCCAGGAAAGACAACTGTAACAAGCCCCAGCCTGCCTTAATTGTGAGCAGATGCCAAAGCCCACTGCCCCCAGTAGAGTGGAGGACCTACCTGCCCCACAGTGTGGGTTCTGGGTGGAAGAAGGTTCAAGCATCCTCGCCCTCAAACAACGGTGGCAGCAGTGGCGGCAAGAAAAATGAAGGCCTACGGATCTCCCAGGATCATTCAGAGCCCAGGAGAGCCCCTTCAATTAGGTAATGGAGGATATCTATGGGATTTGTTTCCCAAGAGTTTTTTAGTTCTGACCAAATTTTCTGAAATTTGGGACTTGAAATAATTGGAGTAATAGCATGGTTGACAAGCTACCTTATTTTTAGCTTCACCATAACTCCCTGAGATAGGTTAGCCTGAGAGTTATTGATGTGTCCAAGTGTCTGGCTATATAGACCTTCTGCCTCAATCATCACGACTGACCTTGCCTGTTTCTGCCTCAATCATCACGACTGACCTTACCTGTTTCTTAGTAACTTTACTCAATCAAAAGCCTTGGCAATATATGCTGCCTTTCATCTCTTGCATATCAACAGTTGATTATTTGAATCATCCTGCAAAAATCGTCTTGCAAGGAAAGGAGCTTGCACTGTTAAGGGGCAGATTTTACCTCAGCACAAGAGGCAGGTTTTGTATTAGAAAGGTTGCAAGTATAAAGAATGACATCTTAGCAGCAGGTAATGGAGACGTCTCCTGCATGAGACCTGGAGTACCGCTGCCAGTTGAAATAATAAGTTAGATCAGCCTTTCCTAATGGACTAAAAGTCCCATATTATCAAAGGATGATGAAAACTGTTATCAAAACCTTTTCTAGGGTACACAATTGGAAAGTTGATTTGATAGACCAATGCTCTGTTGTCCTGCACAGAAAGCAGGGGCACTCCATACAGGTAGTCCTTGCTTAACGACCATTTGTTTAGTGACAGTTTGGACATACGACGGTGCTAAAATGCAACTTACAACTGGTCCTCGCACTTATGACCATTGCAGCATCACTGCAGTCATGTGATCACCATTTTCGACCTTCCCAGCCTGCTTCTGGCAAGCAAAATCAATGGGGAACCATGTAATTCATTTAATGACCACATGGTTCGCTTAATGATCATGTGATTCGCTTAATGACTACCACAAAAATGGTCGTAAAATCAGGTTGGATCCGCTTAACAACTGCTTAGTGACCGAAATTCTGGTCCCAATTGTGGTTGTTAAGCAAGGACTACCGGTACAGTATGTAATATCAGTATACAGATGCAATACTTGTTCCCAGTTTGCTATGTATTGACCTTTTCTTTTTCAGGGTGAGGGAACGGTCAGCAACTCCATCCCAGAGACTTCCAGCTGCAGAAGAGAGGCTTGGACCCAAGCAGATGGTTTCTACACGGACTGGGAGAGAGACATTCTGTGTCTCATTGTCTTCTCAGCAAAATGGGAACGTGGAGAACAACTCACATGGTTTGGAATATTTCTCTGGTCTAAGGCCTAGAAGAGAACCTGATAGGATCGAGACAGCCGCGGGGGGTCTGAGAGCTGAGACAAAGAAACTTGCACCACCGGGAACAATGACACGAAGGGATGAGGCATTTCAACCAGCAAGACATGTCCAGCGAGAAGTGAAGGGTTGTTCACAGATGCGTCCTACCAGCCCAGACAAGCCCTTTCGAGCCTCCTACCAACAGACTGCTAAGGCCCCAATGCAAAACCTTCGGGGACAGCCAAAAGGGACTCTTGCACATAGTTGGAGGAAAGATTCGATAGCTCAACTATCATCATCTCCAGTGAAGCACACAGGCCAGGTTCACAGAGAAGAGAGTGGCTTAAGGACCTCAGGAAAAGTTGGCTCACTTTTCTGCAGGCCCCCAACTCCTAGTAGGAATGAGGCTTATCAAGGACTATTTAGGAATAGTGAACCTGCCTTGGCCAAAGAACGACTCCAATTGAACAGCAAAAAGATGCCCAGGAATGAGATGGGTTCTAAAAAGGAACAGAGTGAGAAGGTCAGCATGGAAGCTTATGGCTCATTGTCTTCTCGCTTAGGGATTGGAGTCAGTCAGTTGGACTCCGAAGAGAAAGTGAAACATAGTCAGGCATTGCAGGGGCAAAAAGATACCCCGAGGACTTCTTGTCAATTGAGCACTGGAGATACAAAAGAGCCCACTGTGGAGAAGGAACGTGTCTACACACCACTACCTATTAACCTGGCTGAAGAACAAGCTCTGTATAGAAGTTTGGAAGAAGAAATTTTGTCCAATATCAAGGAGTTGGAAGCAGATTCAGATGACAACCACCTTCCTGAACAGAACCAGTTGGAAGAGTTTAGAGAGAGAAACTCCACAAGGATAGGTTGTAACCTCCCCAAATTGTCCATTTCCTCTTTGTCCTTTTTGCAGAGAGCCAAGAAGGTCTTGACTTATGGTGAAGGCGTGCCACGAAGTGGTGTGTACGTGCCAGAAAGAGAGACAAGGTGGCATCCAGCAGGCCTACATTATGACAGGGTAATCCAAGAGCTTTCCATGGCACTCCATCTGGAGCACATGGGAACCGACCTTTCTTCCTCCCCTCCAATGAATTCCTATCTGTTGAATGGAAGCAAGGCCAAATTGAAGTTTGGGGAAAGAGAAATTCCACACGAGACCCATTTAGCCCCTGAAGCAAAGGAGGACAAGCCACCTCATGCAAATAACAGAGGACATGCAGAAGTTAATGAGAACGGTGATACCCCTCAAACATTTCCAAATGAAGACGCTCCCAACCCTTCAGAAAGTTCTGTTGTTGCAGAGAATGTGCCAAGTAAACCGAAGCGATCTCTGAAAAAACCGGAGCGTGTGCCGTCCTTTTACAAGCTCAAACTACGCCCCAAGATCCGTCCACGCAAAGACAACAGGCCTGAGAAGAAGCCTTCAAAGATCCCCAGACCAGTGGCATACAGATACGCCCGAAGAACATCTAGCATCCAAGGCCAGGGAAAAGCCCACAAGGCCAAATTTCAGACCAAGAATGGCCCAGCTATGGTGAAACGAGACAGCACTGGAAACACAGCATCTGAGCGCAGCTTGTCCTCCACACAACTTGTGGAACTGACAGAACAGATAATGGGAGCTTTGGAGGATGAGGAAACCTGGCTGTGATTATTCCTGAAGATACAGTTGTAATCTTTTGATATGCTTAAATCCATCCCTCTCTAAACTCCATCTCTGTGAGAGGAGTACACTTAGGAGATATATATCATATAAGTCAGGGTTCCTCAACCTCAGCCATTTTAAGATGTGTGGACTTCAACTCCCAGAATACTCCAGCCAGCAATGCTGGCTGGAGTATTCTGGGAGTTGAAGTCCACACATCTTAAAATGGCTGAGGTTGAGGAACCCTGATATAAGTGCAGAACTGTGTGCTATCTATGTGATATGTTGAATTGCAGGGAAGGATACCCTAGCTTCTACTTCTTTGGCTTCCTGAACACTTTCTGAAACTGATTACAGATGCTTCACTTGTACCGTATTAGTGAGGGCTAGAACCCTTTCAAAATTAAAACTCAGATTCTTAGGGTTCCATGTGGGTAGAGATTTGCACAGAGAGAAAAGGCTGCTAGAGAAATGTATGCCTGTTGATCATTGTTTTTTCTGCCAGCTGAATAACTACTATAGGTCTGGTTTGATTTGATCAGATTCATGAAGACCCACAGCCCATGGTGCCATTTTGTCTCACTTTCCGCAACATATGATCAAACCTGTTCCTGGTTGTCTTGCTGGATCAGCCCTATGTTCCTAGTTGTCTGTCAGCTCTTCGAGGTAGAGCAGACTTGAACACCAAAGTTATGAATACTAAAACTACTTCTATTATAGGGTTACACTAACAGAATCATAGAATCATAGGGTTGGAAGGGACCTTGGAGGTCTTCTAGTCCAAGGCAGGAGTCCTCATACCATCTCGGACAAATGGTTGTCCAATCTTGTCTTGAAAACCTCCAGCGATGAGGCACCCGCAACTCCAGGAGGCAAGCTGTTCCACTGCTTAATAGTTCTTACTGTCAGGAAATTCCTCCTTATTTCCAGGTTGGATCTCCCTCTCCCAAGCTTCCACCCAATGCTTCTTGTCCTACCCTCAGGTGCTACGGAGAATAAATTGACACCCTCTTCCCTGTGGCAGCCCTTCAAGTATGGGAAGACTGCTATCATGTCTCCCCTCAGTCTTCTCTTCGTTAAGCTAAACATGCCTAGTTCCTTTAGCCGTTCTAAATAGGATTTAGCCTCCAGACCCCTATCATCTTTGCTGCTCTTCTCTTAGGCTGACCATATTTCCCTGAGATGGAAACGGGACCCTAACGCACGTGTGTGCGCTGGCACACCGGCACGCACGTGCGCACACACAGAGGCACGCATGCAGGCACACGCGCAAGGGCGGGCACGCACATGCGCATGCACTCCATCCCTTAAAAAACGGGACGAAATTAAGTTTTTTAAGGAAAAGACGATACAGTCCAGAAAAGGTAAAAAAACGGGACTGTCCCGTTCAAAACGGGACATATGGTCAGCCTATCTTCTCTGTACTCTCTCTTGCAACTCTGAATGTGCCTCCCCGCCCCATCTTTATCCTAAAGAGAACTAGGGAGGGTCAGGTCTGAGACATTTTCTCAAATTACATTTCTTCTTCGGACTCAGATTTCTCTTATCTGACCGTTGGGTTGGCTGCTGCAGCTCTTCCTCCCCTTCCTCAAGGTGATTCTCACAGCACGTTTCATTGTCCCACTTAAAACAGACTTCGCAAACTTGGATCTTCCAGATAGGTTGGGAAAGGATATGTTGGCTTGGAATTCTGGAAGTTGCACTCCCAACACATCTGGAAGATATCTAGTTAAAAAAAGGTGGCTTGAAGCAGGAATGTGTAACCTTTGCTGGGCCAGATGCTTTACTTGGCCTTTAAATGGTATAAGGGGAGTTGCATTCCAAAACGAGGGCAGGGCCATGAAAACTATATTTGATTGTAATTAAAATGATATTAAATATAATTAAAACATTTAATAGGATGCATGTATTTTATAATTTCTTCTTTCTAGATTCTCAGCACCCCAAGCACCCCAGTCCCCAAAACATCCCTATTTATTTCCAGCTGCTTGTCAAGCATACAACACTCAGTGCTAACATATCACGGTTACTCATTAGGACCTAAAACTTCCTAATTGAGAATCATTCTTGTCATGCCTACAAAGTCAGTGTAAAGTTTCTGAAAATGGTAATGATATCAGGATTAGAAAATCTTATGCAATGGAATACAGCATCTAGATCAGTGTTTCCAGGGCCGCAACTGGGGGGGGGGGCAGGCGGGGCATGTGCTGGGGGGGTGCCAAAATGACAACACCTCCCTCACCAACCCATGGGGGGGGGGGCGGAATCCATGTTTGCCCCGGGTAACACAGACCCTAGTTGCAGTCCTGAGTGTTTCTCAACCTTGGCAACTTTAAGTTGGGTAGACTTCAACTCCCAGAATTCACACATGCTGGCTGGGGACTTCTGGGAGTTGAAGTCCACCCATCGTAAAGTTGCCAAGGTTGAGAAACACTGATCTAGAGTTTGAAGACGGGGACACTCCTGTATTTGAAAAGCTGGAGCTCTCAGATGTTTTGTCCAGAAGTCCAGAAGAAGTCCAAGCCAGGACAACCTGGATGAAAAAGGATAGATTATTTAAGTCTGAAATAATTCTGAGACTGAATTTGACAAACAAAGTTGCCTCTGAAAAGTTCTCTTCCTTTTGATAGATAAATATAGAAAATGTAGATTTTGGTTAACTCCTCTGTCGTTTTATCTCTTCCCTGATGTTCATCCCTGTCTCTCTTTCTCCCCCTTCTTTTCCCTGCCTTTTGTCCCATCTTGCCAGTTAACTAATTTTGATATTTGCTGTTGTTTAATAAATAAACATCAGGCTACATTTTTTGCTAGCTGAATCGAGCCTGGGTGCTTGCTGTGATGCAGATATAGGGACTGACTGGGAATGTGCTGGGCGCAAACTAAACTGGAAATTACAAACAGTAATTCTCCAACATTCACAGCTTTACAACCTTCCAGCACGACCATTGCACCGCAACTTGGCGAAGATCCTTTTTAAGCTAGCAAACGTGGGAATGGAATTTGCCTCTTTCTGCAGGCTGCACAATGATGTTCATTCTCATTTTGTGCTCTAGGGGGCTTATAGACATCTGTGCAGAATGGAATTCAGTCCAATTATTAAAACCATTTTAAAAACCAGTGGCAAAACAATTCTAAAAGGGATGAAAGCATTTTTTAAGCCCCTCTTAAGCTGTAATAAGGAAAAGCACACAGCCTTAACTCCAAAAACAAGCTGTTCCATAATTTAGGCCTTCCATGGATTCTGAGACGTAATCATGTCTGCAAACTGGGTTGATTTGCAAATAGATTTTGCCAGGGGACCGGTGATGTATTTTGAGCTGTTTCATGCAGAGACCGAAAAGCAAACACTTTGTATCCCAGGAACCTCATATTCTTGTTAAAAGCAATGGTAGAACCAAATTTCTTGTCCATATGAAGTTGTGAATTGTGGAGTCCTTGGTGCTCTCTGAGCCTTGTTGTTTTCGTGCAGACGTTTCATTGCCAGGCTAGGCAACATCTTCAGTGCGAAAAGGGAGTGGGACTTGCTCTCTGTTTATATACCTTCAACCCTGAGCTACAAATATTCTCTTCGATTGGAAGTTGTGAATGCTGGAAAATTACTGTGGGTAATTTCTAGTTTTGTTTGCACCCAGCACACTTCCAGTCAAGCTCCCACACCAAAAAATAATAATAATAATCTGATGTTTATTTATTAAACATCAGCAAACATCACAAAATAATTAACTGGCAGGATGGGACAAAAGGCAGGCAGAAACAGAATGAGCGAGAGATGAATAACAGACAAGAATGTACATTATCTATGTATCTCTATACTTATATATCAAAAGGCAGAGAACTTCCTGGAGCCACTGGAAACATTGTGGGTAATTAGCATGGGCAGTCCCAGAGGGAATGGCCTTTGGTGATTCCAGCATTAATCCTTGTATGTATATAATGGCAGCAGAATAGAGATGGAAAATAGGACACTAGGTGATCCATCCTCTGTTTTGCACCATGAAAGAAATAATTTGGTGGATGGGGCTGATGTACCCAACAGCTGGGAGGAAAACAAGACTTTGGAGTTACTCGCTACCCGTCCCTTCTGCTCCCAAACCAATCTGGCATGGGTAGGGGTGTATCACTGGTTTGCTGTTTGGATATAGTAGCATTCTTGGTATACCTGGCAGCATGCAGAGGCCACTGGGATACTCCTTGCCCAGAAGGGCTCGCAAAATAGCCCTGCCGCCTGAGGATTGCATACCCGTTTGAAGGCAACTCAAGAGATCTGTGTTCCCAGGATGTTGGCAGCAGTGGACAGCTAAGCTGGTTTATTTCTGGCTCACCTGCAAGCAGCTGGAACCACTCTGAAGGTTGGGTGTTTTGGTTCTTAAAGATTGCGACTCTGGTTCCCCCTTGGAGGGAACTGTGGCCTGTAAGAAAATGCATGCTTGATTGCACCCCTTTCTGCCCCGTAGCATGGGGACAAGGCATCTGGCAACAGTTCTGACCCATTTTCTTTTTCTCTTCAGCACAGGATGGCTGGATGAGCAAAGCTGCAGGCTGCTCATGCAGTTTTCTTTTCCTTCTTACTCTTTTGTGCAGAGTGAGAACAAAGGTGTTTTGGGATTATTTGTTTAATTTGTTTAACTCTTTATCTAATTTTAGCACCTGTGTGGAGAATTCAAAAGGGTTCACGAACATTTAAGCGTGACTGTATGATGGAATAAAGGGGCGTGGTGGCTCAGTGGGTAAGACGCCAGGCTTGTCGATTGGAAGGTCACAAGTTCGGAGGTTCGAATCCCTAGCCCCACGTGATGGAGTGAACTCCTGCACTCGCACAAGCTCTTGCCAACCTAGCAATTTGAAAGCATGCAAATGCAAGTAGATAAATAGGTACCACTTTGGTGGGATGGTAAAAGCGTTCCGTGCACATCATGCCGGCCACATGACCGCGGAAGCGTCTTCGGACAACGCTGGCTCTTCGGCTAACAAACGGAGATGAGCACCGGCCCCTAGAGTCAGACACGACTGCACAAATGTGCGGGGGGAACCTTTACCTTTTACCTTATGATGGAATAAGTAGTGGGAAAGACAACATCATTTGTATAACCCACACATGTTCCATTGAGAAGCTTGGACGATTGTGTAACAAAAGCCTTGTCTGAAAGCATCCTACATCTCACTGAAATTGAGGCATAGTTTGTGCTGAAGCCCAGATGTGCTGAAAAACCACATTTGGTTGGGTTCACAGGTAACCCAGGCTGTGCCACTGATTTTCTGTAAGCCAAGGATTCACATTTTGTTTGGGCACACAGTGGATGGCAACACAACAAAAATTGACTTGACTTGATTTTATTTACATAATGTTAAAGTTAAACATAATTAATATGTTTACTTACTCTCCAGTCATGTAATCGCTCTTTGAGTGAGATGGGCGGTGACTAAATTTGAAATACAAATAAAATCAATAATCATAAGCTATAATGACTGGGTTCACACAACATGCTGTTATATTGTTATAAGGATTTAAGAAACCCCCCCCCCCCGTTTCTCCTTCTCGAAACCGCCATTTCTCCCCTTTATCCAAACCACGTCCTTTCCCCATCGAGAGACACTTCCCGCTGAAACCATTTCCATAAACCGATCAGGACAGGAAAGGCGGAAAGGCAACAAACATCTTGGCATAAGTAAAGAAAGGGCTCCCCTTAGAATATCAAACAATCTGAAACCGACAGACAGATTCCACAAGGGCTTAATTGATCAAAGGGACTAGAAACCACAAACAATAGGGGGCGCAACCACAGGAATGTCTCTAGCCTTGGTTCAATTCACACTCATTCAGAACTCTTAGAAAGTGTCCTGAAACTGAAAAAAGGTGCGAATCCAGCTAAGGCAAGCACCGTCTCTCGCCTTCCTTTCCATCAAAGGTTTATGTCTCTATAAAAGGGGCTAGTGAGGAAATACACACGTGGCCACCTTCCAACCAGCACACTCTGCACATGCTCTTGGGAAATAAACCTTTACCTCTGCTCAAGCAACTGCCCGTGTTTCTTCGTTCCCGGCTCGGGACGAACCCTTGGTAAGTTTTCCTTCCAGCAGTGCTTAAGCTGGTTACTGAATTAACCCATTGTCTGGGTTTGCACCATACCCTGAACCATTAACTAACCAAATTGGATGGATTTGCAGCATCTGATTAGCAAAAACCAACAAAGAAGCAAGGAAAGATTAAAACAGTTTTGCACATGCGGTCTCTGCACCTTTAACTGACTTAGTACAGTGTGTTATTGTGTGAAACCTACCAGCCTGAATCAGGTGCCAAATAACGTTGAAAACCAGTGCTTTCAATTAAACCGTATATTCAGTTTAACACTTGATTTGTATCAGAACCAACTCGCACATCAAATCTTTTTATGCAAAATCCTATCCTTAGTTTGCCTACAGTGGTTCTTTTCCAGCTACCCAGTTTAAGGGAAGGAGGCAAAAATCTTTTTAATGGTTACCAGCGTTAAGAGAATGAACCCCCAAGTCCTTCCTGTCTACCGCAAATCGTGCAGAGATCTATCAGGAATCTCCTTTCTATTTAACTTTCTACCTTCTCTTTAACTTTGATGTGGCATCCCTGGAGTTCCAGAAACATGAGGCAACAAAGGAGAAGGGATACTATTTTTTTAGATGCAAGACTAAAGATTTCTGCTCCAGGCAACAACCGGTTTGTCATTTCCACAGTCTGATCTGATTTCTGTGCGGTTGTCTCTAAGCTCTGCTAAAACGCATCTCCGAAGGGATGCGTTTTAAAACCAGTAATTCTCCTCGATGAGTCCTCACCGATCCCCCTTCTGCCCAGCCTCCTTTCCTCTCCTCTTCCTCCTCCCTAAAGAGCGGTGCAGCCTCTCTCAGTGGGGTGCACACAGAAGCAATAATTTAGTGATTGAGTAGAAAGGGATGCAGCAGCAATGCTTAATAGTGGTGATAAGAAGAAGAAGGAAACAACTGGAGGCAGCTGGGGGTGTCACCCTTGCAGTGGGGAACTGCCATTCTAAGCAAGAAGCCAGATCTGAAGATAGGATGTAGGTTCTTGGGGCCAGCCCTACCATTAGGCAGAATGAGGTCACTGCTCCAAGCAATAGATGCCTCAGAGGGGGCAGCCTGCTGTCCCTGTACTCTTCCTGAGCGCTCCCTCCTGTTGGAGGACAGACCTGGGTATTCCGTATGACTCATCCTAAACTAGGCTGGCCATATTTCAGGATGGCAAAAAAGGACGGGGTCTTATGTAATATTCCGTATTCATTAAAAAGACAGGCGCTCCCGCCCCGGTCTACGCAATTGGCTCCCGCCTGCAAACCCCGCCCCCCCGGTCCGCGCGATTGGCTCCCGCCTGCAAACCCCGCCCCCGGTCCACGCAATTGGCTCCCGCCTGCAAACCCCGCCCCCTGGTCCACGCTCCGGCTCGGATCCTCCTTCCGCACCATTCCCGCCGGGTTTGAAAAATGGGACAAAATTGAGATTTTTATGAAAACGACGGGACGGTTGAAAAATGCTAAAAAAACGGGACTGTCCTGTTCAAAACGGGACGTATGGTCAGCCTATCCTAAACTGACCTGCTGCCTTAGGTATGGTGAAGACGCACTACCAGCCTTCCCCAGGGGAGTCACACAGATGTGTTGGACTACAGTTCCTAGCTAGGAATTATTGGTGTTTAAGTCCACATGATCTTCAGGATCCCAGGCTGAAGACAGCTGTACTATATCAGAGATGGTGCTGCAATAAAATCTGTCTGTCCAGCTTGCTTCTGTATGGTGCAGGGTTTCTCAACCAGGGTTCCGTGGCACCCTAGGGTTTCGCGAGAGGTCACTAGGGGTTCCCTGGGAGATCCCGATTTATTTTAAAAAAAATATTTCAGATTTGGGCAACTTCACATTAAAGAGGTAAGTTTCATTCTTTATTTTTAGTTCAAGAACACTGTTGATGCATATATACAGGCCTACCCATGAAACGAATACAATAATGTTGTAACTTCTGGCCTATATTTGAGCCTGAATGTGCAGGGGTTCTCCAAGGCCTGTAAAATATTTCAAGGGTTCCTCCAAGGTCAAAAGGTTGAGAAAGGCTGGTATGGGGAGTGAGGAGGGCAAACTATTGACAAAAAGGTTTTGTGTCTTGCAACACCACAATGAAAATATGAGTTGGAAGGTAAGTTCTTCAAGGCAGGACAATATCACCCAGAAAAGAATTGAGTAGTCTCAGATTTCATCTAATAGGAACCTTTTATTGGAAGGTGGGCATCTAAACGTATATAATTTGCAGTTTAGTGCCTGTGCTGATACAAGAATGGAGAGCATGTTACATTATTTGTCTGATTGCCCTTTGTCTCTGGGTATGTAGAAATACTTATTCTTAAAAAGAAAAAATACGGTAGTGACTCAGACCAGCCAAAGATAGATTTCATGATGATGATGATGATCATGATGATCATATGGTAAACAATGATTCAGAAGATACTGGCTCTAGATTTTGCTTGTCAAGTGCTTGTCTGAACTTTTGCACACTGTTCAAATGATTGCTCAAGATGCTTATTCATGGCCAGAATGAAGAAACTAAAACAATTAAATTGAGATTATAATTCATGGGCCTTTTTACTTTAATATACTGTAAATGCAATTTCCTGAAAACTTCATCTGTGGGATTTGACAGGATTACTTGTTGGAAGATAGGATACCTTAAATTTAACTGTGCTACAAATCACACCATGTTTTCATGAGAACGACCATATTTGGGCTACAAAAATCTGGATGAGCATTAGGCGGCAACAAAGATATACAGAAAAATTCAACTTTTTGTTGCCACCTCATAGTCACTCAGATTACTGCAGTCCAGACTGCATCTCTGAAATCTCTTCCAATATCGAAGGCTATGATTCTAAGAAATATTCCTTTTCAAAAATCAAGTATAGGTTACAGGTTGGGAATGTTTGCAAAATTCTTGTAGTGGCACTCATACACATTAGAAATTCTGAATCATTCGATTTTCAAATTGTGAATTTTCTACATGGCCCAGCATGGGCTGAGTTTGGGACATCTTCCTGTTTCGTTAGCAACTTGG
This sequence comes from Charina bottae, assembly GCA_023362775.1. Classification (NCBI taxonomy): domain Eukaryota; kingdom Metazoa; phylum Chordata; class Lepidosauria; order Squamata; family Charinaidae; genus Charina; species Charina bottae. The sequence continues at coordinate 98,896,626 of JALMGJ010000001.1, read as the reverse complement.
CCATGTATTTCTCCATTTCTGCATTATCAATGTGCACGTCTGTTATGATAAAACTCTGCCAAAAATTGTGATTTAGTTGCAGTAACATCTGGTTTATTTGGCATTTATCCAGGAGTTAGCTCAATCAGTGTACCGGAATATAAGCGTAAGGCATCTCAGAAAAAGAAACTTGATGTAGACTTACACATCTGCCTTACACACTTAGGCACGGATAACCTAAAGACAAATAGAAGGTTGCAGGGAAAACTCCATGCTCCAATTCTGGAATGTGTTTTAATAACTCAAGCCTGAACTGGGGAAGAATTGAACACAGAGCAGAGTAAAATTCTATCAGAGTAAACTACTGGGAAAAAAATATTGACACCTATATATGAGTATGTGTATATGTCTAAAAAAAAAGAGCCCTGAAATTATATTGGAAGTTACCAACATGGTTATACTACAGATCTTCCTGTCTCCTTTATTTTTTTTTAATGAAGCAGGAAGAAGATTGTATGATGGTTATAAATTACATTAACTAAAGTAACACTGCCAATTGCAAACCAGGCTTAGAGTTCTAATTCCTGGGTAAACAACATGATGCCCATGGGCACCAATATGCCTCAAGGTAACTCTTTGGTACCTGCTAGTCTTCCCAAAGGGGCGTGGTGGCTCAGCGGGTAAGATGCCAGGCTTGTTGATTGGAAGATCGCAAGTTCGGGGGTTCGAATCCCTAGCCCCACGTGACGGAGTGAGCTCCCGCACTTGCCCCAGCTCTTGCCAACCTAGCAATTCAATAGCATGCAAATGCAAGTAGATGAATAGGTACCACTTCGGTGGGATGGTAACAGCGTTCCGCATATGTCATGCGGCCACATGACCGTGGAAGCGTCTTTGGACAACGCTGGCTCTTCAGCTAACAAACGGAGACGAGCACCAGCCCCTAGAGTCAGACATGACTGCACAAATGTGCGGGGGGAACCTTTACCTTTTAGTCTTCCCAAGCACTTAATTTTTTTCCTTACTTTCTTTTACTTAAAAAATTAAATTGGAAGCTGGCATGGCATTAAGTGAAATATAGTCTCCTAGGGTTGTTTTTCTTGAGAATGTCCAGGAGGGGCTATATGAAGCCATAGACACTCTTGGAAAATAAACTTTATTTATTTATTTATTTAATTTTTATCCTGCCTTTATTATTTTTTTATGGCAGCTGCAACCACAGGCATCCGGTACAAGTGACAATGACATCATGTGCGTCATTGTGCATTTATGTAATGTCCGCATGACACATGCAGTGGAGATTTGCATTCAGCAGGAACCCTAATTAAAGATGCTCCTAGACATAAGCAGAGCGCTGAAAGAATACTGTATGGAGCAGTGTTTCTCAACCTTGGCAACTTTAAGGGGAATTCTGGGAGTTGAAGTCCACACAGCTTAAAGTTGCCAAGGTTGAGAAACACTGGTATGGAGTAATTAAGTAGCAGAATGGCTCATGAAAAAGAAAAGTACTGATACTATGAGATAATTGATGGAGTTTTGAAGGTTAATAAAAGAACTCCAAGCAGCTAACAACAATCTTGCAAAGTAGAAGCGTGAACCAGAAGGGACTTGCACATTACGCTTAATTACGTTCAGAAATAAATTCAGTCTTCACATAGTAGTTAAATGAAGAAAAATAGAGATAGCTTACATTTATTCAGTAGAACTGGATATAAGTAGATTCATAGTAGATCTGTGTGCAAGCGAGATGAAAGGATGAGAGCTGCATTCTGCAGCACCTCCTGCTTGCAGGTGTGCCCAAAGAGTAATGGAGATTGTTAATCACCCAAACTCAAGAAGGAGAAAGGAAGTGGAAATCAGGTGACCCATGTGACATCCCACAAGCACAATAGAGATGCGTTTACTAGAAAGGACCCCCCTTATGCTTATGAGACAATGCTGAGTTGACCTCTGATAATTCCAGCAAGAATCAAGGAATCAAGGGACCTTGGAAGGCTTCTAATCCAACCCCCTGCTGAAGACAGGAATCCTCAGATCCTCCCAGATAAATGTTTTTCCAACCTTTGTTTGAAAACTTTCAGTGATGAAGTACCCACAACTCCAGGAGGCAGATGATTCCCCTGTTTAATAGCTTCATGGTCAGGAAATTCTTCCTTATTTCAAGTTTGGATCTCTCTCTGTAAAGCCTTCCCCCATTGGCTCTAGTTCTACCCTCAGGCACTACAAAAATAGATCCACAACCTCTTCTCTGTGATAGCCCTTCAAGCATTGGAAGATTGTGATCATTTCTCTCCTTAGTCTTCTCTTCTGTAGGCTAAACATACCCAGACCTGGAACCAACCACTTGGCAGTGGCTTGGTGGTGCATCAGCCACCTTCTGTTCTGCAGGACAGGGCTGCACACATTCTTGTTCTTGTACATCCTGTACATCAGGGGTGGGGAACTTTTTTTCTGCCAAGGGCCATTTGGATATTTATAACTGGGGACCAGGAGGGTGGGGTTTCTGGGATTTCCGCGGACCGGGGGCTGGAGTTTGCGGGCGGGAGCCAATCACAAGCACTGGGGGGCGGGGTTTGCAGGCAGGAGCCCCGCGGGCCTTAGGCGGGAGCCTCGCGGGCCTTATATGGCCCGCGGGCCTGACGTTGCCCACCCCTGCTGTACATAGTGCCATTTGGCAACAGTGGTTTACTCACAAATGAATCCTTTTTGTGACATCTGAAAGCAACTTTTGTTGTCTTCAAATATTACTCTAGACTTGGGTTTGCTAACTGCAAAGTCCCCTACGAATGTATAAATCTACATGAGTTTGCAACCAGCTTCACTAGCTGAAACTTGGTGGAAGACAGTGTCAGGGTGGCTTGATTTCTCCTGGCCCTACGGATTATTTCACTGCCATTGAGAAGCAGGTACCCCCTTGTAAATTTGGGATCAACTCTGTCTTCAGTCCAATCTGCATCCATGTTTCCAATTAGTTCAGGGTTGTTGATTGCTAGCAGCCTTAGCTTTAAGTCAGTAGTGACCTTGATGTATCTCCCCAGCCTCACAATTGCACTCCCACCACTTTGGGTGGCATCAGCCCTATAAGTTAGAGCAGACTAAGAAACAGACACAATGTGGGCCTAAAGCTATTTTTATTAGAACAACTATAGGAGCAGAATCTTGCATGTCTGAATATGCTTCCCTTCTTCCCTCTTTTATACTGTATTCATGTGAATTGGGGGGCAGGGCCTTTCTGAGACATTTTCATAAACCACTTTCTTGGTTTGGACTCAAGCCACATTCATCTGGTAACAGATCTTCCCTCTGTCCTTCAAGGCCATCCTCTAGACCAAGGTTTCTCAACCAGGGTTTCATGAGAGGTCACTAGGGGTTCCCTGGGAGATCCCGATTTATTTTAAAAAAATATTTCAGATTTGGGCAACTTCACATTAAAGAGGTAAGTTTCATTCTTTATTTTTAGTTTAAGAATACTGTTAGTGCATATATACAGGCCTACACATGAAACAATTATAATAATTTTGTAACTTCTGGCCAATATTTGAGCCTGAATGTGCAGGGATTCCCTGACACCTGAAAAATATTTCAGGGGTTCCTCCAGGGTCAAAAGGTTGAGAAGGGCTGTTCTAGACTCTACAAGTTGGCATCCTTACTTTTCTGTATAGAATTTCCACTGCTCTGGCAATGTCCTAGTCGAGTTACTGTTGACACGTACAGAAGTTATCTAATTGCAGGGTGTTTTTCCTCCTTCCTTCCTTCCTTCCTTCCTTCCTTCCTTCCTTCCTTCCTTCCTTCCTTCCTTCCTTGTCAGGTATGACACAGACCCAGGGACAGTGGATGAAGACCCTTCCCCTATCACCCTTTGCATTAATAGTTAAAAGACTTATAGATGCAAAGGGATGGTGCATTCTCCAACAGCACGTGAAGATGCCCATAGGTGTAATCCAATGCTTGGCTCAGAAATTTAGGCCTATTTATCAGAAGAAAAAGTAGTAGTAAACTTGGTTAGCAGAGAATACCCTGGAGAGGGAGGAATAGCAGGGTTAGGTAACTTTTCCCACCCAACAAGACTTTAAAATGGTCTCCACTATTATGATTTCCTTCACAGCCCACCCCATGACCATCAGTCATATAAGAGAAAGAGGCAAGTTTCCACCAAACACCTCCTTTGTTACCCAGCAGCCTCTCTGCCCCATCTGCTTTTAAAAACATTATTTAAAATAAAATTAAATAAGTAGATGTTGGTATGGTTTTCTGGCAAAGCTAAGCTCCTTCTCCTTTTTCTCCTTCTCCTTCTCCTTCAACAGGAACATTTTGGGACCCCATCACAATAGAAATCCTGAGAGACAGCAGCATGCCTTCTAGGAAATGGCCATTTTGTGAATGGTAAAGCAAAGAGATCCCAAAAACCTAACAATGGGCTGCCATCTAGCACTCTCCCATATTTCTGCAATGTTTTGAGGCCAGGGACACATCTGAATTCCACATCACCACAGCACATAAACCAACCAAAACCCTTCAGAACATCTTAAGTAACCCAAAAGACCCAGTAGTTGAAGAAGAAAAAACAGGAGTTATCTACAACATACAGTGTAAGGACTGTAGCAGCCACTATGTAGGACAGATGGGCAGAAGACTAGCAGAGCGCATCCACGAACACCAACTAGCAGTCAGAAGACATGATGAAAACTCCTTAATCTCACAACGCATGGACAGACTCAACCATACTTTCAACTGGGAAACTGTGAGCATCTTAAACCAAGCCAAATCCAAAAATGCTAGAGAATTCCTGGAAGCTTGGCACTCAGACAAAGCAGCCATCAACAGACACATAGAGCTAAATAACATTTACATACCATTCATAAGAGACAATAGAAAACCCAAAAGATCAGAACACCTCCTTGCCAGCAATCAACACCCAGATATGCAAAGATTAACACCAGGATTAGCACCAGAGGAACAATCAAACAGCACAGTATACCCTAATCAAGGAACTATTAAGTCAGTCAATCAACCAAGCAGCAAACAACAGCCCAATCAAGGAACTCCTAAGGGGAGAACAACACCTCCACCAACACAAGCAGGACAAACCATGGTATATAAACAGAGTAAGTCCTACTCCCTTTTCACACCGAAGATGTTGCCTAGTCTGTGTTGGTGTATTATTCCTTGAGGGTAAGACACAGCAATATAACCTTATTAGGTAAACACCTGCAAACTTTAAAAGGTCAGGCAGCACATGATTCAGGCTGAAGAGTATAAAAGAATCTGCCTGCCCCACCCTGCTTACTCTGTTTCTTTCTGTCTGTTTCTACTGTCTGGTATGTGGAATTGTAATACTTCCAGGGATCTGGAAGAGGACTGTACATATCTGTTTGTATAAGTAACAAATATAACTGCAACTAAGTTACTAAAATGACTGGCCTAATTTATGGTCTCTGGTGCTGATCGCTTTCTGATACTCCGCGTGTGCAAGAAAACACACTCTCCAAGAGTCTGGCAATGAAACGTCTGCAAGAAAACAAGAAGGCTCAGAGAGCACTAAGGACTCCACAGTTCAACCCTGAGCTACAAATATTCTCTTTGATTGGTACATCTGAATTTGGTAATGTGTGCATTTACAAAGGAGTTTTGCTGCCCAGATTTGGTAGCAGGACTTGGAATACAGTGGCCCAAAATTTGATGTGCTATTGGTTGGCTGCCCTTTTTTCATCACTTACAAAGAATTGTAAAAGTACTGATCAAACCAATTAGTATTAAAAACTTTGGTCAGTGATATGATATTGAACTTCTCAGTAGCAGAGAGGGATGCAAACCTATACATGAAATCCTATACTCACTTGCCTAAGGTCTCTGGGCTTGATTTTTAAAGCAACTGTGGTAATCCAGGCATTGCCTCTGGCTAGGACAGTTGAAAATCTTAGTTGATCAGCATCTGGAGGGCTACAGATTCCCCACTTTGATGTGTAACATTGCATGGTTATTGGAATAAATTATGCATTCATTCATCAATGACTGGAAACTCCTTATGGGCTTTTTGCATAAGAAAGAAAATGATTTTGTGACTTATGGTTTTGATGATTAGAAAGAATAGGTTATAGAACAGAGCTTTCCAAACTGTGTGTCGGGACACGTTAGTGTGTCGGCTGCAGTGTCTGGGTGTGTCGCGCTGCTGCTGCCTGAGCCCTGCCAGGATTCCACGCAGGTCCTAGCATCTGCCTTGTGCCTTGCTGCCTCCAAACCTGCTGTGATTCCGCGCCAGTCCTAATGCCTGCCTTGTGCCCTGCTGTAAGAGTGTGTCGTGAAATGATGCATGTCTAAAAAGTGTGTCACCAACATGAAAAGTTTGGAAAGCTCTGTTATAGAAAGAAGGGAATTATGATGAAATCTTGGAGAGAGAGGTTTGATTAGAACTGTTTGTATAACTAGCCAAAAGGGAGATTGAAAGCCATACATACATACATACATACATACATACATACATACATACATACATACATATTTCTGTTCTTTTATTTTCTTTTTCTTTTTTCTATCTTCTTTTCTCGGTGTTTTTTTCTTTTCTTTTTTCTTTTTCACATTTACTTTACTATATTTTTTCTTGTATTTCTTATTATCTATGTAAAATCTTTTAATAAAAATTATTTTAAAAAAAGGAATAAATTATGCATTGGTCTCATTACAGTATAGTCAGTGTTGGAAATATTCCAACAGCGTTGGAGTAAATCATATCACCACACTACTTAATGTCAAGTGTTAAATTCTAACCCATGTGTTTCTGTTCCCAAATAAACCCTTCTGAACTCAGTAGCACTTCATAACAGGGGAAAAAGTGCACAGACGTGTGCAGTAATTTAAATGATGCAGTGTGAATGAATCCCTCTTGCAAAATGTTGATTTCTCATCTTTCATTAAATTAGGGAGAGGGATTCCTTTGTAGCAAGGTCCCTAGCCTTTTGAGTGCTTAGTAAGCCAGATCTCAAAATGATGTGTTCTATACATTACAACTCCCATCTTCCCCAGCCAGCAGGGTTATTATTTGTGCAGGATGAAAATGGTGGCAGTTACAACCCACCACATCAGAAAGGTGCCAAGATGGGGGAAATTGTGGCTTGCTGCTACACACCCTTCTACTGTCTAACATCTTTCCAGAGCACACTAGCATTTCATCAGGCCACTTGGGTCTTTTCACATATTTTTGTTTGTGTGTATGAGCGCCTTCAAGTCTTGAATCCTGGCAACTCCATGAACCATACAGTTTTCTAGGCAACATTTTCAGAAGTCGTTCCCTTGCCTTCTTCTTCCTAGGGCTGAGAGTGAGTGACTGGCCCAAGGTCACCCAGCTGGCTTTGTGCCTAAGGCGGGACTAGAACTCTCGGTCTCCTGGTTTCAAGCCTAGTGCCTTAACCACTACACAGAACTGGCCCTTGATCTCAAATCCAGATATTCTCAACAGGGTCAGGGACCACAGGGGGCTATTTCCTTTGAAGCATCAGCTTTAGTGCAACCATGCTTTGATGGCAGGGACATGAAGCAAACATTTCTTTGTTGGAAGGAAAGACATTATTGCAGAATTAATAGCCCAGAGGCAAGATTTCATTTCTGTAAATCACCCTCTAATATAGCCAGTATTGACTTAGTCAGTTTCACACAATGGCGAGGCTCATGCAGCATGCTGCACTAGGCTAAAACAGGCTTGGATAGTTTGTAGTCTGGTGTGATAGGAAGCTACCCATTGTTGTCTTCCCATGTTGGATGAACTAGTCCATGATATTAAGCTTTAATACAGTTTGTTTGGGTATAGCATGTTATGTGAACATAGCAGCTGTATTAGGTTAAAGTGAGATAAGAGTTTGGTGTGTTGGTTGAAATCAACCAGGTAGCGGTCATAAAAAGGTAAAATTGGTTACGAGCATGCATTGTTTAGTTTTTCAGTCCTAATTAGGATGAGGTTGATGGCAAATGAAAATGAGAACTCACTGAAAAGAACTGGCTGGGTTGCACAATACAGTTAGCTACAGTAGTTATGGCTCAAAGCATTGTTTCCTATATTTAATTCGGTAAAGCATAGTTCATAATTCAGTTAACTGTCTTGTATAAGTGCAGCTACTCTGTGGCTGAAGGTGATACCAAAGTATTTCTTTTTATCCCTGGGAGAGTTGTGGATGTGGGAATCAATACATTCTAATACATGCACATGTGAGAATTATTGGATTGGCTGATGCTTGCAGGAACAGATGTGTGCCCATGTGTTGCTCAGTTTTGTATCATATGTCCCAAACTGGCACTCTCTAGATATGTTGTGACTACAATTCCAAGAGTTGCAATCTCAACGTATCTGGAAGATATCTGGGGTGGGTGGGTGGGTTGTAGTGTATCTGAGCCTATTGGCTGTGTTCACACAATGACCTTAACTAGATCAGATACAGACCAAGTTGGTACAACTTTGGCTCAGTTATTATGCAAACTCAGCCCTCTTGATTATTTGATGGTTCAATGTACAGTGTGAATCCAGCACATGAGTCAATTCAGGAGCCACGCCTTACAGTCACTGCACATTTTCATTCTTGGAATTTTATGGAGAATCCAAACTATGACAGCTCTTGTTTGCAAGCTTCCCCTTTTTTCTCATTGCTCTCCAGCCTCTTTTTTTCTTACCTGAGGAAACCCTTTAAGGCAGTGTTTCTCAACCTTAGCAACTTCAAGATGTGTGGACTTCAACTCCCAGAATTCCCCAGCCAGCCATACTGGGTGGGGAATTCTGGGAGTTGAAGTCCACACATCTTAAAGTTCTAAAGGTTGAGAAACACTGCTTGAAGGAGTGTGAGAAGGAGCCTTTGGATTTGCAGAGTTAGACACTTGGTCTGAAAGCACGTTTTGCTTCTCATTCCACAGAATGTTGCAGCTCTCATGTAAGACTCAAACAAAGTTACTTTGCAAAAGCAATCTGATGCTGAAATTTAACAGGGGAAGCTGTTGCTTCATGGAGGTAAAAGAGTATCTTTTCCTTAGCAACTTCAGGCCCAGGGTCTCCGAATTGAGCTCATATTACAAAATGCAGTATTTCAAGTTATGGGAGCTATTGCAATTCCAGAGACTGAAGCGGGGCCCCTAGATGGTTTAGATTTTGTTTTGTTCAAGGGAGATTTTAGGAAAGGACTTAGAAGCAAGATGCTCTCACAACAGAATGCAAACAATAGGGAGCCAATGGCAAAACCAGTCAGCCTCTTTATTTGTAATTCCCAGAAAACAAACCATTTATAAATTAGCATGAAGACCAAACGGATCATTCTAAAGTTGATTTCTTTAAAGAGGTATCTGCCGGGAAAGACTGTATTGGTCAAAACCTATATTGGCAAACCTGTCAGCCAGGACCATGCCACGTTATGACAGAATGGTTTGCTGTTGTGTGTGTGCGTGTGTGCGTGTGTGTGTTAATGCACATAGAAATTAGCATCTTGAGGAGGCTTGCCTAGAACTTTTTGTCAACTTGCTTGTTTTCCATGCATGTACAGGAACTCTCCTTTCTTATGAGAGCCTCTCCCCATGACGTCTGAAGGAGTCCAGACAGCCAGCCTGAAGATGGCACTTCCAGTCTGGTGGTTCTATAAGACTGGTGAGGAATTTCCTCTTAAGCCTGCCTCAACTAGGGGTCCCAAGTGTGTTTGCAGATAGATCCTTCTTGGCTGTGCTCCGATGTCCGGGATTTTCTCCACTTCCCTGGAGTTTTTCTATTATTTGGAAGATGTGTGTATAAGCTAGTTAGCTCTCAGTGCTCATGGACAGGGGAAATGCGAACAAGTTGGCATTTAAAAAGAATGTGATCAAGGATTCTACAGTTAATGGTCATTAAGCAAAATAAATCAATAAGCTAAGAGCAGGGGGGGGGAATCCTCCCTGCCCCAAAATGAGCAGCCCTTCCCCCAAGTATTAATTTCTAGCAAATTTCCTTGTGCACCATGGTTGTATCTAGTGCAATCAAAGTAACAAGGCTGCATCGCTTATTACGGCAAAGGTTGGAACCTGTGTCCATGTTGTTGAACCTTATTGCCCATTAGCCTCTGCCACCATGGCCAATGATAGAAGTCTAATGAAAGCAGGAAGGTGTAGTTCAACTACATCTTCCAGTTAGCATGGACAATAGTGAGGTATGTGGGAATTGTAGTTCAGCAATACCAGGACAGCCAGAAGTGTATATTCTGAATTTTAAGTGTACAAAGATGGTTTGCATGGGCTTGAAAAATGTGTAAATGTAAGCAAATATATCTCATGGACTCATGTTATCATATCATCAGAACCACTGAGCTGAAGTTTAGTGGCAAACCCAATTTACTTGATGTCCAGACTGAAATGCTTCCCCTATCTCTGTGAACATGTATTGTGAAATACACCAAGCGTATCTACAAACTCTTTCACAATCTCAACATACATGACCTGAGAGATCCCATCTTTATATTTCAGTTGCCCTTACTTAATCCCTACCAGTCCCATCTTTGCTGGTTCTTCCTGGCTCACACACCCATCTCCATTATCCAATCATTCTATGCTCCTCTTGGCTTTTCTTTCCTCCTGAAATATCCCACTGATGGTTCTGAGCCAGGATGCAAGTAATCTCACATTATAGGAATGCTGATCTGGGGTAGGAATGGTGGGCCTCTAGAGGTTGCTGAATTAGAACTCCCAGCATCATTCTCTTTTAGCCACACCAGCTAAGCTAAGTTGTAGTTTAGCAACATCTAGAGGGCCAAAGATTGCCCATCCCTGTTGGGCTGCCTAGTTATATATCAAGAGGCCATCTGCTCCTCTTAATTTGCCTTGCATTATTCACAAAATGTTAACTAATCCCATATTTGGTAGATTTATAATCTGGCTGCAAGAGACTGAACTAGATGCATCCCCTTCTTCAAGCTCCATCTTGGATGACTTTCTGCATCTTTGCTCCACCGGAGGATTGCCGCACCTCCTGGTCCATGATCCAAACCAGAAGGGTTCCTGTGTATAAAGAAGCAAACCTCCCCATCAAATCCATTGCTTCAGGATCAGCAAGAGAGAAAACCAAAACCTCAAAAACTAGCTGGCCTCCATGAGGCCAAGGGCTGAGGCTTCCTTTGAGGACAGAGCTGCTCGTAAGGTCTTCTACCCCAGCCGACTCCGGATCAAAAAAAGGCTCCCATGCACATGGCAGGCGAGTGGAGAGAAGCTGCCCACAGGGACGGAGGGGACAGCAGGTCCTTAAGGTCTCACATAATGGTGCATCGGTTCCTCCGCAGGGCCCCCTGGAAGCGGATGGCAGTGTGAACGTGCTTACATCGTGCACAGCCTACACTCTTCAGAAGTTCACTGAAGAGCAAGAGGATATGCCAGTTGTATTTGGCTGAGCACTCAATGTAACCACACTTCCATGTCTTCTTCACAAGGTTGGAGACATTCCAGCGGGGGATGACCCGGCCTTTCTGGAGGTCCCGCTTGTTCCCAACAATGATGATGGGGGTATCTGAGGTGCCAATGACTCTGCCAATGAAGAGAGGAAAAGTCTTGTGAAGAGCTTGAAAACCCAAGCCAAGGTGGTAGAATGAGAGGACCGATAGAGGAGCTAGGTGTCCTTCTGGTCACAGTGGCTGGGAATTATGAAAACTGTAGTCCCAACCAATTCCTTCCTAAATCTCTGAAAGGCCCAGGTGCAAAACATCACAACCCCACCTTTATTTTCATCATAGCTGCCAGTGTAATGTTTTCCTCAACTTCTTTACCCATGGAAGCCAATAACTGGGAATGTGTTGGGAAAACTAACATGATGAAGTCTCTGTTGAGATTATCGTTGTAGGGGGGTCATCCTAAGGATGGCCATCTCTGGAGCTATAGGTTAAGTGGCCTGCATGGCACATGGTCCAGAGAGTCATGAGCCTTGGGCACAGTGAAACAGCTGCAGCTGGAGAGGGCAGAAAGTATTGACTTGATCCAATTTACAATTTAACCCAACAGGCCTGATCCACCGCCTAATACAGATGCTACCTTCTGCTCAATGATAGGCCTAGCCCTGGATTTTGAGATGGGTCAGCTCATCTGGGGCTCTGGATTCCAAACGTGGCTGCACAACAACTTGCTCTAAGCAAATCAAGGGCTCTGCTAGTGGGAGAGAGTCCTACAATCCTTCCCCTTCCCCTTTCCCCACACAACAACCAAAGCTGAGTCTAAGAAGCTCCTTGAAAGCAGCTGCCAACCAACTCTTTACAGCCGTTTGCCAGGATTTCAGTGGCTTTTTAAAGCGATCTTGCATCATATTCTACCTGCTTTGCTTTGCTTTGTTAAATGAGGGCCCCTGCTTTTTACAGGGTTCAGATCTTAACCCTGTTAACTACCGGCCCTGAAATTACTCCAAGCAGAAAGAGGTTGACATGGACTGCACTCTCCATATCCGGGGATTTGTGCTGCTTTCTAAAATTCCTGGCCTTTGCATCTGGGTCCCCTCCCTTCTCTGATCTCAAGTCCAGGGTGGGATGAAGCCGAGGCATATTTTTACCTTGTTTCTAGGATCTGCTGCCTAATGGTTTTGACATACTCAAAGCTGTCAAAACAACAGATGTCATAGACCAAGATGTAGGCATGAACACTCCGGAGGCCTCGGCAGCACACGTCCGCCCACTCCTGCAACACAGACAGAGAGGGACAGATCAGGGAACACACAGCACACAGCTCCACAATGGCACCACCCAGCCCACCCACATACCCACAGCTTGCATCGAGGGTGGGGAAAGTTTGCTCCCGTCGAGTATCCAAATGCTCTGATCAATTCTTAACTAGCAAGAATTGCAGGGGGCGGGGCAGGGAGAAGGTATCAGGAAAGGAAGTCCTCCAAATTCAATTTAAAAATGGGACTAAAATTAAATAGAAAGAAGACCAAACTAGTCACAAAAAGTATAGCAACTAGGCTTAGAACTGACAGCGGTGATATTGAAATGATGAATAGTGTCTGACTTTTAGAATTGACTGTCAAGAGTAAAGGAGCCAACAATCAAGAAATATGTCACAGACTAGCACTTGGTAGGTAGCTGCGGAGGCCATGGAAAAGATATTCGGATGCCGGGATGTTTCTATACCTACAAAGATCAGAATTATACAGGCAATGGTTTTTCTAGTGACACTCCATAAAAGCGAAAGATGGTCTTTGAAGATAGATAGATAGATAGATAGATAGATAGATAGAGAGAGAGAGAGAGAGAGAGAGAGATGGATGATAGAGTTTTGGATATAAATTTTTCATGTTTTTGAACTTTGACACAATGTTGGAGAAGACTATTAAGAATACAATGGATAGCCAAGAACACAAAACAAAACAAAAATGGATTATAAAACAAATCAATCCAAAGTTCTAACTTGAGGCAAAATGACGAAACTTAAATTATCATATTTTGGACACATTATGTGAAGATATATCTCTACTGAGAAGTTCATAATGCTGGGAAAGGTAAAAGGAAAAGAGAAGAAGAGGACAACCAGCAGCAAGGTGGCTGGACTTAATCACAGTACTGATGGGTGCACCGTTGGAAGACCTGAAAGGCCATGTTGGGAACAGATCTTCCTGAGGATGATCTATCTATGTGACCATTAAGAATTGACACTGACTTGATGGCACATAATCAATTAGTCAATCACTTAACAGTAGGACTGGAGTTGCCTACAAGGGTGCAGTGACATCTCTCAAAAATGCTCTGTCACGGATAATAAAACAACAATACAACGGAGATCTCAATATTAAGCAATTGGTTTAAGACCGAAACTATTATCATATAACCAATACTTCGATGTGAATTGCAGCAGTTCTTTTTTATGCTATACAGTACTTAACTTTGGATGAAAAGTCAAATAAACTTATGTTTGTAATATTGACTTCCTACATTGCAATTAATACTGATAGAATTTTTATTTTTCTCTTTTTATTTTCAATACTTTAAGCTTTCTAAATAATAGAACATTCATAATTTTCAATCATATTACATAAATATTACAGCATTGAAATCTGCGTTGGAATAATACAATGCATCAAGATTTATAACATTACAAATAAAAGGGAGAAAGAAACCCAAAAAACAAACAAAAAAAAAGCCATAGAATATGGGACTGACATTAAGGTTAATAATTTTATTACACCCTAGGACAGTGTTTCTCAACCTTGGCAACTTTAAGCTGTGTGGACTTCAACTCCCAGAATTCCCCAGCCAGCAATGGATACGTCAGCACATTAGTATTCAGGTTGGAGTTTAATTCTTGTATTGCAATGCACAAGTGTGAACCATGTTGCTTCTCTGTTTTATGGTAGAGAATACATTACATGCTATTCAAGAATCCAATAGACACACCAGTATTTAGTTTTGAGGTCATTCAGTTAATGAATGTAAGGTTAAAAAAATACCCCTCCATTGCTTTTTTTAGAACTAGTTTCTATTCATTTACTGGATAAGATTTCTATCCATGTACTGCGGAACCCCATTTGTACTAGACTGAGTTGTAACTGGTTGAACAATCTTTTCAACAATCTTTTCAAACAATCTTTTTTTTTTTAAGGACTCTCCTTTTTTCTCCATTATTTTCAGCCTTTAAAAACACCAGGATCATTACATTGAGTGGGACCAGATAGAAAATTTTAGAGGTTTTTTTTCCTCCCTGCAGGAAATAAGTATATTAAATATCAAAAAGCTGAAGAAACATATTTTACAGCTTATATTAAACGAAGAAAAAAAAAAAAGGAGGGAGAAATTCACACCACCGAAAACTGCCATTTCACTATGTAATGCTGGCAGACAAAAATTAGGGCAGTGAGGTCTCATCAAGCTTGTGGGCTATGGGTTGCCCAACTCTGGAGTAATTGTAGAATTATATTGTGCAAAATAAGGGAGAGAAAGCAAAAATGCAGAAAAGATGCCAGTCACAGAATCTGGCTCTCCCTGGTGTAAAATTTGGCTCAACTTGGTTCCAATGCAGATGTTGCTCACCCAGCAAATTCACTGTACTGCTATTATGCTTATACACAGGGTTTTATGCTGATCTGAATCTAAAGCATAGCTTTCCAAACTGTGTGTCGCGACCCTTTAGTGTGTTGCAACACACAGTTTAGTGTGTCGCAAAGCGGCGGCACGGGGGTGCGCGCGGCGGCAGCAGTGTGCATGGCGGCGGTGGCGCGCCATCAGCGCTTCCGTGTTTTAGCGAAGCCGCCGCCGCTGTCCACGCCGCCGCCGCCACGTGCGCCCCCGTGCCGCCGTGCACACACACGCACACACCCCGCGCGCCGCCACGCCGCCGCCGCTGCCACCGTTGGTGTGTCGCCAACGGCGGCACTTTGGAAAGCACTGATCTAAAGGAACAATTGGGGCTGGGTATTTCTTGGAATTAAATGAAGGCAGCACTAGGAGAAAGAACGGGCGGGAGGCAAAATCTCACCCTTCTGCCCCAGGTGGTACCCATACGGCAGGCCTAGCTGGCTGTGGGTGCATATAACTTTTTGGGAGGGGGGACAGGGCCACAGTGGGTGGGAAGATGATCCAAAGTAGGTAGGGGTACATCTACAGTGACCATATTTTCTTGGAAAAAATAAAGGACAAGTCTGAAAAAGGGGCAAAACTGAAAGGTTCATAAAGATGATGATGATGATGATGATGATGGTGATGATAGTTTATGTTTATAACTTTGCTTTACAAAGGAAAATTCAAGAGCAAAACCAAGATAATAAATAATTAAATTAAATAAATCTAAAGGACAGCTTTCTGAAATAAAGGACTGTCCTTTATAATAAAGGACGTATGGTCACTTTATTATATAGGCACCTCTCATATAGCTAAGGCTGGGATTTTCCATTCCCCTGTGCTAGGTGGGCTTCTCTTTGATTTTGTTTTAGCACTGTTTTAACTTGTTATTGTTGTCAATATCAAGTTGTATACCTTTTCCCACTGGAAAAGGGCATCCGGGGTCAAAAAAGTCAATATGGCACCCGTGACCACATGATCAAGATTCCCATCTTGATCTTTTTATTTATTTATTTATTTATCAAATTTTTATCACCGCCCATCTCCCCCTCAAGGAGGGACCCTGGGCGGTTTACAATAAAAACAAAATTTAAACTATCAATAATACAAATAGAAGAAAGAAATATAAAATACAATAAAATCCAGATGGTGGTAAGTTTTGACTGTCCCTGGTCTCCCTTATCTTATTCCAAGCAACTGATCATGATCTCTACTGCCATGTAACTCAAGAAAGTACAAGGACTTCCATTGCAGTTTTTGTATGTCTTCTGCTTCAAAACAGCGGGAGGCAGCCATTTTGTTTCAGCAATAGTATGGCCAAATTTCACCATGTTTAGGCCTGCATGGAGGCCTGCTTTCACAGAGTGCCCATCCCTGCCCTAGATAGTCCCCAGATTATGTTCCAAACCTGGCATTCTGTTCCAACAATGCCCTAGTTGGTAAATCCTCAATGCCACATGAGTAGAGGGGTATAGTATAGCTACTAAGAGGATACTGTTTCTTTTTATATATAATTGAATATTTTTAACCAAGTAAAAACCATAAAAAATAAAGATAGTAAAGAAAAATAGTAAATAGTGAAAAAAGAAAATAGAAAAAGAAAAAGAAAATTTATAAAGAAGCAGTTTCTGATCTTCTTGACAGCGGTTATACATATATTTATGTTTTGCCCCCTCTCTCTAAAGCTACATCATAATTTCCTTTTTTCCATAAGCTACCCTTTCTAATCTTCAAACCCATAAATCACAAGTTCATTTTTCTCTTTTTTCAGCAAAGTCCATAAGGGGTTTCCAGTTACTAACAACTGTAGTTGTTGATCTTTCTCTAATCAAACAAATTAATTTTGCCATCTCTGCTGGTTCTGTCATCTTCACCAACCATTCTTCTGTTGTGGGTATTTCAGAGTCTTACCATTTTTGCACATACTATATAATAGTTTCGCAGCAGTAATCATATATAAGAATAATCTTCTATGGCTCTTTTCTAATTGACTGTCCATTAATCCCAGCACGAAAAGTTCTGGTTTCAATTGAACGTTGATCTTTAAAATTCTTTGTATCATTATATGTATTTGAATCCAGAAATTTCTGGCTTTTTTACAAGTCCACCAGGCATGATAAAATGACCCTTCATGTTGTCCACATTTCCAATATAAATTTACCTTTATAGATTCTAGACCATAGCTTTCCAAACTGTGTGTTGCGACACTTTAGTGCAGAGCTTTCCAAACTGTGTCGCCACACACAGCGTGGTGTGTCGCCACACCACCCGGAAGCGGTGGCACGCGCGTGCACGGTGGCAGTGTAAGCCGCTGCCGCCGCCGCCATACACATGCGCGCCGCTGCACGCCCCCCGCGCGCCGCTGCACGCCCCCCGCGCCACCGCACGCCCCCCCGTGGCGCCGCACGCCCCCCCGCGCTGCCGCCATGTGCACGTGCGCCGTCGCCGCACCGCCGCTGGCGTGTCGCCAGCGGCGGCACTTTGGAAAGCCCTGCTTTAGTGTGTCGCAACACACAGTTTAGTGTGTCGCGACACAACCTGGAAGTGGACGTGCACGGCGGTGGCGCGGGGGCATGCGCGGGGGTGGTGGTATGTACGGCGGCGGCAGCAACGACGGCAGCGGCGCGCCATCAGTGCTTCCGTGTTTTAGCGGAAAACACAAGGCCGCCGTCGCTGCTGCCACCGCTGACACACACACCCCTGCGCTGCCGCCATGCACGCCATGCACGCCACCGCGCCACCGCCGCTGCCGCCGTTGGTGTGTCGCCAACAGCGGCAGTTTGGAAAGCACTGTTCTAGACAATTTTTCTGGAGTCATATACCAATGGTACATCATTTTATAAAAATTCTCTTTTAGATTATAACATGATGTAAATTTCAATCCTTTTAACCACATATTTTCCCACTGTTCCATCAGTATATTGTGTCCAAAATTCTTAAACCATTTTATCATACAGTCTTTCACTTGTTCTTCTTCCAACTAAGAGGATACTGTTTCTGATCCTGAAGTATTATACAGTATTATCACTGCCTAGTAGCCTGTTCACAAACCCTTCAAATTCTTAATTATCACTTTATCATTGTTACTGTTGCTAACGGCCTCTCGATTAACATTAAAAAAACCAAAGTGCTTCACCAGCAAGTTCGAACCAATCCCTCCGCAGCACCATCAATCCAGCTTAAAGGTGTGTCACTAGAAAATGTCGACCACTTTTCTTATCTCGGCAGCCATCTATCTACAAAAGCCAACATCGACGCTGAAATTCAGCATCGCCTGAGCTCTGCGAGTGTAGCTTTCTCCCGAATGAAGCGTAGAGTGTTTGAGGATTGGGACATTCGCAGGGAGACCAAAATGCTTGTTTACAAAGCCATTGTACTACCAACCCTTCGGTACGCCTGTGAAACATGGACTCTCTACAAACGCCACCTCCAACTTCTTGAAAGATTCCATCAACGCTGCCTCCGAAAAATTCTGCAAATTACTTGGGAAGATAGGCGGACTAATGTTAGCGTATTAGAAGAAGCGAAAACCACCAGCATTGAAACAATGATCATCCAACATCAACTTCGCTGGACCGGTCATGTTGTTAGAATGCCTGACCATCGTCTTCCAAAGCAGCTACTTTACTCCCAACTTAAGAATGGAAAACGGAATATTGGTGGACAGCAAAAGAGATTCAAAGATACTCTCAAAGCTAATTTAAAAAAATGTAATATCAGCATTGAGAACTGGGAAGCCCTAACTCATGAGCGTTTCAATTGGAGGTCATCCTTTATTAATGGCGCTATGGACTTTGAAGAAGCAGGAGTACAGGGCGAAAGGGAGAAAAGAGCTAAAAGGAAGGCACATCAAGCAAACCCTCATCATGACCGTCTCCCACCCGGAAACCTATGCCCTCATTGTGGGAGGTTGTGCGGATCCAGAATTGGCCTTTATAGCCACTTACGGATCCACTGTTAAAATTTTACCTTTGGAAGACAATCTTACTCGGCTACGAGTGATTGCCAACGATGATTCATCAGCCTCTCATACATTTTTCCATTGTGTTCCCCACATTACAGCAAGCAGCTGATAATGATTTGTATTGCCCTATAACTTTACAAAGCCTTTTTATTCCTAACAAGGATCCCAATACATTGTAAAGCTGTACTTGGTCCTATGCTTAATATTACCTGTTCTTGTGGGCTTCTCTTTTACAAGCTCCATTTCATTTTTTTTTAATTTCCAAGAAGAACATTTGGCAAACAACTGAGAATTCCTAATCCAGCTTCATCTCGATTCCATATGTGACATCCAGGTGGAAGGCCTTCTTTTTTTCCCAATATTTTGGCTCCTCAGTTTCATAGCTGCTTATGGTTAGGATTCCCTATGCTCAGCCCCACAGGTTGTTACAGTTATAGTCTCCCTAGCCTGCCCCTTCACCCATCCCTGACATCAGAGAAGCAAACTTCTCCTGAAAACTTGAGACTTTGCAGGAAAACAGCACACCCCTGTGGGAATGAAGAAGGATTTTAGGATTGTATTGGCAGCAATTGCTACAGAAGGATGGTGCTTGTACAAAAAGAATGGAGTGCTTCCTGCATTGTTTTTATTGATTAATCTTCCTTCCTTGCATTTGCCCATATTGAAACTCAGAAATTTACACAACCCTGTAAATAGAGAGCCAGTTTGGTGCAGTGGTGAAGGTGCTGGGCTAGAAACCAGGAGACTGTGAGTTCTAGTCCCGCCTGAGGCATGAAAGCCGGCTGGGTGACTTTGGGCCAGTCACCCTCTCTCAGCCCAAACCACCTCACAGGGTGGTTGTGGGGAAAATAAGAGGAAGGAGCATTAGGTATGTCTGCTGCCTCGAGTTGACCAAAATGTATAGAATAAAAAGAGAGTAAGTAGATAAATAACATCAGGACATTTCTGTTTGCCCTGAAATTCTTTGTCTGCTCAGCAAAGGCAGGCCCTTTTGAAGAAATAGCCAGCTCTGGCCCTTCCCACAAGCCAAGCTTGTCCACCGAGAAGAGTGATCCAAAGCACAAAGACTGTCTGCTGCGGGAATTCAGGAAGCTGTGTGCAATGGTGGCTGACAAATCCAGTTACAATGTCAAAACTCAGATAATTCAGGACTTTTTGCAGAAGGGAGCCAGTGGAGGTGTGGCCCAGGAAGGAGGACATCCATACACCTGGAATTGTTGGTCTAGTGGTTTGGTCTAGTGGTTAAGGCACAGGCTAGACTCCAGGAGACCATGAGTTCTAGTCCCACCTTAGGCACGAAAGCTGGCTGGGTGACTTTGGGCCAGTCTCTCTCCCAGCTCAACCCACCTCACAGGGTTGTTGTTGTGGGGAAAGTAGGAGGCAGAAGTACAGGTAGTCCTCGTTTAGTGATTGCCTCGTTTAGTGACTGTTCACAGTTACGACAGTGATGAAAAAGTAACTTTACAACCAATCACACATTTACGACCTCCGCAAGGCTGTAAAGCAAAGGAAAGCTGAAGTAAGATTGTAAGCACAGTTGCGGTTCCACTTAGCAACCGCTTCACTTAACGATGGAGTTTCCAGTCCCAATTGTGGTTGCTAAACGAGAACTACCTGCATTAGGTATGTTTGCTGCCTTGAGTTGACCAAAATGATAAAAGGTGGGATAAAATAATAATAATAATAATAATAATAATAATAATAATAATAATAGGAACAGCTTATATCCTGCAATGATACCTTTAACACCATCAAACAACAACATCTGCCTATCCCAGATCCTTGGGAAGGACTTGATAGGTGGATAAAAATGCCAAATCCACTCTAAACATCTGGCTGACTGTGCAGCCAACCATAATAATAATAACTGGAACTCACTGGATTCACTGGAACATCTATAAAAATGATCATATGCCAGTAATGAAAAATTGGTGGGAACATATAGTTGAAAAAGTAGTCAAAAATGAGCAGGTTAAAACATTGTGGGATTTCTGAATACAAACAGATAAAGTCTTGGCGCATAACACACCAGATTTAACTGTGGTTGAAAAGAAGAAAGTATGGATAATTGATGTGGCAATACCACGAGATAGTAGAATAGAAAACAAAGAATTGGAGAAGATCACAAAGTACCAAGACCTGAAAATCGAACTTGAAAGATTATGGCATAAACCAGCCATGGTGGTCCCAGTAGTTAGCACGCTGGGTGCCATACCAAAAAACCTTGGAAAGTCATTGCTGAGATGGGCGGTGGAAAAATGTGATAGATAGATGATAGATAGATGATAGATAGATAGATAGAATGAATGAATGAATGAATGAATGAATGAATGAATGAATGAATGAATCTGCCCATTGACAAAACTTCCATCTGTCAGTTACAAAAGGCCACACTCCTTGGATCTGCACATATACTATGCTGATACATTACGACATCCCAGGCTCTTGGGAAGAACTCAATACGAATGAAGGCCAACACCAGCCAAAGAACTGGCAGCTGTGATTTCACATTGTTGTGTATATAAGAATAAGAATAAGCCTACAAAGCTATGCTGGGACTGACTGGCAGAGGAGGGAGAAAGAGATACATTTTTGCATAGGGCCCTGTGGAAAAAATTTTCCCTTCCCAAAGTTTATCCAGTTTCTATGCTGGATACAGAAAAAGGGATACAGCATACCATTCTTCTGCCAATTTACTCACCTTCATGCAGTTCCTGCATACATTTAAATATAAGCCATACATTCAACCATGTAACCATAAACAATATATCCTCTGATCATGTACAGAGAAAGTCTGTCCTAACACTCCAGTAGCAAAATATCATTCTTTTCTGATGAGAGAAAAATCTGTAGATGCATATATAGCAGCTATCTGTGCACTCTACAAGATAGTTTTTTTTTTAAAAAAAGTGCTCTCAATGTATAAACTGTCTCCATACCTCTCAGTATCAAGGAGAGGTGTGCCCTGCTGGATCAGTCCCTAATCCCATCTAGTGCAGCCGTCTGTTCTCACAGTGGCCAACCAACTGCACGAGGAAGCCCACTAGTTTCCCAGCAGATGGCAGTCAAGGCTAATAGCCAAGGCTAATCAAGGTTAATAGCCATTGATCCCCAGAAACATGGGTTGGGTCTGTACAACTTTCTAGACTGTTACAATAAAATTTGTAGCCCAGTCAACCATGGCTCCTTGTTAAACCATATTGTGATTTATTTGTTTGGGCATAACATGCTATCTGAACACAACTACTGTGTTTTCTTGAACCAGAATTAGGGTTTAGTGTGCTGTGGGGACCCAGCCAGAACTGACATTTATGCACGCGTGCGCGCACACACACACACACAGACACACTTTGATATTCTGGTGGGTTTCCCTGTTCTGGCCATGAACATCAGAGTGCTGGGAATTAGGATTACTGAATTCCATTATTCTCGAGCCCTTGCTGGGTGTTCTGTACCTTTCCAAGCCTAGTTCAAGCAGGTTTTAGTTGTGGCCTCTGCAACCCTGTGATTCAATGCCCCTATTTCATTTTTGATCTGCTGTCATCTTTCTACTTCTGATGCAGTTCTGAAATGGTGTGTTTAAAATATTTCTTCTTTAAAATGTTGGGGTAGGTGTTCAATATTGTGAAGCTACTACTTTTGTGTTTTAGCATGTGAGGGGGTTGATGTTTAAATGTCAACTGCATTGGATTATATTTTTAAAAATGGGGTACATGTTTTTAAATTATAGACAAACATAGAGATGGTGGAATTTCTGCACTATATCATTTCCCAACCTCCCACTGAGGTTTGGGGACTAACCGCCCTATCCGTTAAAAACCATGTGGGTCTTCTGTACCTAATTTCCTAAAAGGCAATACAGGATCATTTGTATTGATTCTTGCTAAGCAGGGAGACCGTGATCTGTGCTGATCATCAGTTACAAGCAGAAGTGGACGGCACATATGTGAGCATCTGTCTATTACATTAACAAGCTCTCCTTAGAGAAGTGATAACTTTTTATTGGTTTTGGCCCCAGAGGGCAGGGCCGCAACTAGGGGGGGCCAAGCGGGCCTGGGTGCCCCGGGCGCCGCACTGGGGGGTGCGCCAAAATGACAAAATAACTTGGGGGGGGCGCGGAATCCATGTTTGCCCCAGGTGACACAGACCCTAGTTCCATCCCTGCCAGGGGGTGGGGGAGAATTGTGCTAGAATATCTGCCAAAGGGCTGCATATTACCATTGACAAAAATGGATTAAAAAGGCAGTTTCTAAACAGAACACAGGAATGTAAAATGTATGTTCATTTAAACTTCTCTTGCTGACTGCAGCAACAGTCTTGTTAACCTGAGAAATCCTGGGTCAAAATCTATAAACATCAGCTCAGAATACTGAGCAGATTTAATTAATATTTCTTGAATTATGCTGCCTTCACATAGGGAATATAATTGCATAGGCTGGTGTTTCATAGACTTTTTTGCTCTCAGGACCCCTTCCCACTTTCAAAAATTATGGAGTACCCCAAAAGAGCTTTTGTTTCTATGGGTTATATTTATCCATATTTACCGTATTAAAAAATTAAATTGATGCATATGTAGAATATTTATTTATTGAATCATATAAAAATAACAATATTAAACCCATTCGATATTAACATAAAATATTTTTCATGGAAAATTATTTTTTAACAAATAAAAAATAATAATGAGAAGACTGACATTGTTTTAAATTTTTGCAAATATTTTCAATATCTGGCAAATAACTTTGATTTTGCGGACCTCTGAGAGGGTGTTGGGGGACCCTCAGGGGTCCTCAGGCCATGCTTTAAGAAACGCTGGCATAGACAATACCAGGAAGAGATGGGCTGTACTGCCCACTTCTCTTACTGTGTGAGATCTTCATTCTTTCCTGAATAAAATTATTTTTTTCATATTAAAATATAACATGATAATATTTGGTATAGGGCACTACAGAGAATTTACAGACAGATAAATTAGACAGATGGTGTTTGCAAAATTTTCCAGGAAAAGTCTAAATTCTTAAACAGTTTCTCAAGGACAGAACTTTCCCTTAATATTGAGAAAGAAATTTTGATTAGAAAACACACGCACACAGTCTTATACACTAGAACAGTGTTTCTCAACACTGGCAACTTTAAGATGTGTGGACTTCAACTCCCAGAATTCCCCAGCCAGCCATGAACACTGCACTAGAAGTTCCCTTCAGATGTCTTCCTTAGAGATTTAACCATGAAACCATGAAGGATGCAGACCACTGATGAGATAATTGTCACTGAAAGTCAGAAATTCACATATAGACATAGGAAATGGCTTTCCTTTCTTTCAATTCTTTAAATAAAACCATACAATTCTACAGCCAACTAATTGAAACATGAGACAAAAAGCACGGAATTCTGTAGCTTGTGAAATGGAGCAGTTGGTGTGAGAATGCATATGCATTCACACCATCCTTCTAATTTTGCATCATTTCTTCCTGTTCTGGTGAGGCTAACTGCAGATAAGTGGGAGAGCATTTACACATTAAAGTTTAAAACAGGAGTGGGTGTTTTTTTCCCCAGGCCAGTGACCATAAATATTTTAAAATTATTATTATTATTAATCACCAAGGGCTGCAGTGGATGGAAAGTAATATTTGGGACTCACCAAAGGGGCAGCATCAAGATTTGTGGTCTGTGATTTTGGACTGTGTGTGGATGTTTATAGGTTATTACAGAACGTTTTAGAGCAGAGCCTTCCAAACTTTTCATTTTGGTGACACACTTTTCAGACATGCATCATTTCGCGACACACTCTTACAACAGGGCACAAGGCAGGCACTAGGACCTGCGTGGAATCGCAGCAGGTTTGGAGGCAGCAGAGAACAAAGCAGGCACTAGGACCTGCACGGAATCCTGGCAGGGCTCGGAGGCAGCAGCAGCCGTGACACTCCCAGACACTACAGCCAACACACTAACATGTCGCGACACACTGTTTGGAAAGCTCTGTTTTAGAGAGTCAGTTTGATCTAGTAGTAAAGGCAATGGATAGGAGCAGGGAGTTCCTATCGTGCCTCAGGTACAAAACCAGCTGGATGGCTTTGGGCCAGTCCCTCTCCCTCTCTCTCAGCCCTAGGAAGAAGACAAGGACAAAACACTTCTGAAAATCTTGCCTAGAAAAATGCATGGACTTGGCCGTGTAGTTGCCAGGAGCGAAGACTGGCTTGAAGGCAAACAAAACATATCGTAGTTTTCAGATTTAGATTTTGTTTCATTGTCTACCAAAATGACACCTCTGTTCAATGGATTCAAACTGAATATCAGTGACCTAATCTTTGAGAGATCAGAACAAAGGTGATTTGGCTACACCTGGTTGAAAGCTTTGGGTCACTCACCCATGCAGGAAGACTACGTTGCATCCTGTTTTGTTTTGCTTTTTTAAATCAGGACACGGGAATATCTTTGCCTAAAGCCCTGAATTATTCAGATGAGGCCAGGCCAGATCAACAGGTTGACCAGATAAAGGCAGTTCCCATGTCTCTTCCCAGCCCCCCTCCATACAAGCACAGATGTAGGCTGAACAACACACAATGTGGTTACTAAATTAATCTCTTTTCCAGATATTCACAATACACTGAAATGTAAGCTAACCAAGGGGTCTGGGTTTGCCCAACACCGAGCTGCAAAAATGCTAACCAAGGTTAACCCTAATCAAACTTAGTAGGCTGTGTAAATGCAGTCACTACATCAGAGCTTTCCAAACTGTGTGTCGCGACACAAAAGTGTGTCGCCACACACAGTCTGGTGTGTCGCCACACAACCCGGAAGCGCTGATCATCATCAGCGCTTCCAGGTTTTCCCGCAGCGACACACCAACTGCAGCGTGCAAAACTCGAAAGCAGCAGCAGAGCTTCCGGGTTTTTGCGCGCTGCCGCACTTCCGGGTTTTCCCGCGGCGACACACCAATGCCGGTTGGTGTGTCGCCGCGGGAAAAACTTTGGAAAGCCCTGCACTACATCTTTCACTAACTCAGTGAAGCAGGTTGTGCAAATAGCATTTTCGTACCTGTGGAATTTGCTTCCAGAAGATGATGAGGCAGCTGCTCATATTGAGTGATAAATTTAAAAATAGTTCCTTCTCCTATTGGGTACATCTTACTTGGCAATATCAGTAGGTTTGTCAATACTGTTCCCTGGGGACATGAGAAGGAAGAGATTTAGTTCTTCTCATCTTCTTCAGGGCACCTTGGCTCACCACTGTGGAAGCAAACTTAAATAGCTGTTGTGGGTCTTCCGGGCTGTGTGGCTTCCGTGTTCTGGAAGTTGTGGTTCCTAACGTTTCGCCAGCATCTGTGGCCGGCATCTTCAGAGGGCAGGAGCACAGACAGAAGCGAAATCTCTGTGCCCAGGTAGAGTGGCAATGTTTTGTTTGTTTTCTATTTATAGAGCTAAGTTATAGGAGATTAGGTGGGGTTTTTTAATTTAGGTGAAAGCCTTCGACAAAACTTAAATAGCCTTTGATCTAATCCAGCACAGGTTTACTGATAAAGAATTACCGGGAGGCTAAAGAATGTCAGGGTATAAATATATGTAATATAGTTTATTGTGTGGCTTCAGAGTGTGTGTTGGGTTAGCTGATGCTTCAGGATGTCCTGGGAGATGACAAAGCAATCTCTTCTTTTCAAAGCACTGGAGGTGAGAAGAGTCAAGGGGCTTCCCAGCCTTCATGCTTGAATGAATCAGGGGTAAGTGAGTCATGAGAAAACAGCCTGAGTTTCAGATGAAGGATTAAAAAAGCATATTTTTGCTCATCTCTGTGTCTCTGATTATGAGGATCCTTCCCTACCATCTCAGCATCTCCAGGGTAGCTTCTTCCTTTCTCAGGAGCCTTCCACCTGCTCTACCCTAAAGGTAAAGGTAAAGGTTCCCCCCGCACAGTTGTGCAGTCGTGTCCGACTCTAGGGGCCGGTGTTCATCTCCGTTTGTTAGCCGAAGAGCCAGCGTTGTCCGAAGACGCTTCCGCGGTCATGTGGCCGCATGACACACGCGGAACGCTGTTACCTACCCACCGAAGTGGTACCTATTCATCTACTTGCATTTGCATGCTTTCGAATTGCTAGGTTGGCAAGAGCTGGGCGAGTGCGGGAGCTCCCTCCGCCATGCGGGGCTAGGGATTCGAACCTCCGAACCTGCGATCTTCCGATCGACAAGCCTGGCGTCTTACCCACTGAGCCACCACGCCACCTCTGCTCTACCCTACTTGCATTTTAAAGCAGAGGACCAAGTAAGGGGGTCATTCGAGTCTGCCTTTGTTGATCATTTATCCTCTGATACTTCCATCTACCTCATTCAATGATCTTCCTTCCCCACATGTAAAGCCTCCCTCTCATCCTCGCCCAAACTGAGAGGCAATACAGCAATTTTTTCTTTCCAGAGCTCCAGGTGAGGAGCACAAAAAATCCCCGTTTTCATCCCTTGAGCCCAAAACGGCTGAATCACAACGATGTCTGCTGCATTGCCACCTGGCTTTCATTATCATGACTGGACAGCCATGGCTACTCACTCTGTTAATGCTGCATATTTCAATAAAATAATAACAATAACAACAATAACAACTGCTACTACTACAACATCTGGACCACCACCCGAACACCATTGGCATTGACAAAATCGCCATCAGTCAATTGCAAAAGGCAGCTTTACTTGGAACAGCTGACATCCTGCGACGATACCTTCAATATTATTAAACATCTGCCTATCCCAGATCCTTGGGAAGGACTTGATAGGTGGGCAAAAATGCCAAATCCAGTCTAAACATCTGGTTGACTGTGCAACCAACAATAATGTATAGCCAAGGAGAAAAATGCACACATGTGATTTTTGTATCCCAGGCTCTAAAATAAACATAACTGGTCTTAGAGGCTACTCTGCCTCAAGTGATAAAATGTGTCTTGGGATTTGCTCCCTGACTTAGCCAGGTTATAGGTTAAGCCATGATAGTTTAGTTGATTTTTTAAACAAATTATTTGCAATACTTACTGTATTACCCTTGCCCAATTCATATATTGCAATGTTTTCTTGTAAGTCATCCTGACTGCATGGAAAGTTCCTAAGGGCAGACTAACTACCTCACATGAGTTTTGTCTAATCGCCTTTTAAAGCCATCTAACAACGTAGCCATTATCATTCCCTCTATCAGAAAACACCAGAAGTCACTGGAACCAGAACCAATGACTTCTAGCTACAAGCAAAGGGGTTCAGGAGGAACTTTCTGACTGTATGAGCTGTAAGCTAGTAGAACAGGCTGCCACCTGAAATGGTGGGGTGGGTTCTTCTTCACTAGAGGTCTTCAAACAGGCTTTCAGGTATGCTTTAATGCAGGGGTGGGGAACCTTTTTTCTGCCAAGGGCCATTTGGATATTTATAACATCATTTGCGGACCGGGGGGAGGGGTTTGCAGGTGGGAGCCAATCACGCGCACTGGGGGCGGGGTTTGCGGGAGGGAGCCAATCACGCACACTGGGGGGCGGGGTTTGTGGGCAGGAGCCAATCACAAGCGCTGGGGGCGGGTTTGCGGGCGGGAGCCAATCACACGGAAGGGGGCGGGGTTTGTGGGCGGGAGCTCCTAGATTTATTGAATTTCAAGTCCCGCCTGTGGTTGCCTTGGCAGGACCAGACCAAATGATTTTGTGGGCCTTATACGGCCCCTGGGCCGGACATTCCCCACCCCTGCTCTAATGGATCCTGCACTGAGCAGGAGGTTGGACTAGATTACCTTTGTGGTATCTTCCAACTATAATTCTAGGATTCAGCAAAGTGAAAGAACGAAAAAATTATCTTAAGAAAAGCAGCGTTCTCTAGCCTATGTGCACTTCCACATGCAGCTTTAGTGCCAGAAAAGATTGGCACCATGCCCCAATAATTTCATGCTGTGCCTGCTAATGTGCACCCACACCAATTCACTTTTGTGGATTAGAAAATATGGCGAAATGTCACTTTTGAAAGTGACAAAGGTGGACTATGTGAAAAAAATGCATGTTTTTCTATTGATAGCAATTCTTGCCTTCCAGCTCTCCATGCCCTAGTACCCCAGAGCCTTAGGAGTCAGACAGAATATAAATTTAATTCATCATCATCATCATCATCATCATCTCATAATGGGCTTCATAATGATCAGGTTTGTGCTGCTAAAACAAATGCAGTGAGACAATGCTGCCCCATGGGATAGTTATGGGGGGAGATGCTGCTTGGCTCATCCAGTTCTCTACCTCTGGATGAGGACACTTATGGGCACTGGGAAAATGATTAATAGCGATGTTGGTGGCAGGGCAGAAATAGCCAAATATGACTGAACCCTTGTATCTGATTGAGCATTATGACTGTGCCCTTCTGTTGCTGATTTAATTGTTTGTTAGAAGAATAGGCTCTCCTAATCTGTTACACATCTGCGCGGGTTATGTGTGTGTCCAAATCTAACATATTTAAATCAGCAACAGAAGGCGTTCTTCCAATCCCTGGCAAAGTCCAGCTTATTGGAGAAGACAACGGTTAGGATGTTTGTGGTCCACTTTTGGTGGGATGGGATTCAGTTGAGGAGACGTGGAAGAAACCCGCGGAGCTTGAAGGAAGAGAGAGAAAAACTAAGGCTCTTCCACATAGTTGTGGTGCTTTCCTCCAGTCCTCGAGGGGGCTGAAAAGTGTGCCCACCTACTTTGCACCAGCCTCTATTCTGCCACGGAGTGGTGCTCTCCTTACAGCTTTAAATTGGAACAATTTAAGGAAAGCCATTGGTGGATTTCCCTACCACCCAACGTCACCAGTCAGAGGGAAAAACATCTGCCCGTCGCTCTCCTAAAAGTGAGGCTTGGGAGGGGGCAAGTTTAGACAGATGGCCGGGCCAGTGGCTTTGCCATGTGAAACCTTGTTCTGGTGTGGCACAAGCGTTTGCTGTTCTGGAATGGCATTATTTGGAATAACTCTTCCAGAATAGTTTTTTTAAGGAACGGCACTAAACCTGCAGTTTAAACGTAGCCCCCAGACTGGCTAACATTCGGTGGTCAGTTGCAGGGTGAAGCGAGAAGGATCTCTGGGGGGGTCAGGGAAGGGCTGCCTGATGAATTTCAGTGGAAAAAAATTGCAGGCAGCTTTTAAAAAGAAAAACCAGAGTGAAAAAGCAGAGGATTGATAAATCATTTGAAGAGGGCAAGGGGTTCCTCGGGGGGGGGGGTCAAAAAAGTCACGATGGCGGCCACAACCATACAATGTGACACACCTACATATGGGCGGGGCTTCGATTGCATGGTTGTGGCAGCCATCTTGACTTTTTTGATCCCCCCCCCCAGATACCCCTAGAAGAGAGCATCATTGTTTGTGTCCTTCCTCTATATTTAAATGGCCCTTCTTTTTGTAGCCAAAGGGTTGGTGGGGGGAACAAGTTAATCGATGGATTCCAAACACTGCAGCTTTGGTCAATTTCTCCATTTTGCTAAGGCACAAGCACTCACAATTTCGTTATTATAACAACTTGTTACATCATTTCAAGTGGGAGTTAGGGCAAAATATTACAATGTGGACCCTCTGGACCCTCTAATTCAGTCAGCCTCCAGCCAGCCATGACTTTTCCCAGGATAGGTCGTTCTGTTCCCCTGAGCCTGGTTTTCCATTACACACAACAGACGCTCATGAAAAATGCTATATCTTAACTCAAGGTTTCTCAACCAGGGGTCCGTGGCACCCGAGGGTTTCGCGAGAGGTCACTAGGGGTTCCCTGGGAGATCCCGATTTATTTTAAAAAAATATTTCAGATTTGGGCAACTTCACATTAAAGAGGTAAGTTTCATCCTTTATTTTTAGTTTAAGAACACAGTTAGTGCATATACAGTATATAGGCCTACCCATGAAACAAATATAATCATTTTGTAACTTCTGGCCCACATTTGAGCCTGAATGTGCAGGGGTTCCCTGAGGACTGAAAGATATTTCAAGGGTCCCTCCAGGGTCAAAAGGTTGAGAAAGGCTGTCTTAACTAGATGCCTTGGATTCCCCACTTATTTTCTCTAAGTGGATGTCTGTCAGGGTTCATCGCCATGAATCCTGTCATTAGTAATGGAGAGGTAGTTAGTGTGTGAACTACAGGGAGGGGGGAATAGGCACGGAGTGTTATGACTTCTTCTGGAGACTGGAAAATGCAGCGTCAAGGTCAACCACCTGCAGGAGATGGAGGCTGGGAACGGAGAGCGAAAGTTTACATGTATCTGAATAAAGCTTAATCTGCATTTCAATGAACTGCATCGAGAAGTGTTTATTAGGGCATTGAAGTTTGGGTCATTACAATGTCCTCCAAAAACGTAGGACTCCAGTCTCACACAGGTTTCTTGCTCTTCTATCCCTGGTGTGTGTGAATCGTTCAGTTTTGGCATTTTTTTTAAACAGAGGTATTTATAAAACAGCAGATGATAGATGTAATTTGGAAAAGGCATTATTTCCAGAGTGCAGGTATAATCTTAAAAGAAAGGAAGCATTTATTCAGGATTAAGTTTCGTTTAAATGAATTTAGATTTAATTCAATTAATAAGATCCATTAACTATCTGATAAGTGGCAGCAGTCGTGATTACTGACTGCATTAATAAACAATGACAAAGATTTGGAGACAGAGAGCAATGAGAGCTAATATAATATAATATAATATAATATAATATAATATAATATAATATAATATAATAATATAATATAATATAATATAATATAATATAATATAATATAATATAATAATAAAAAGGTATATAAACAGAGAGCAAGTCCCACTCCCTTTTTGCACTGAAGATGTTGCCTAGCCTGGCAATGAAACGTCTGCAAGAAAACAGCAAGGCTCAGAGAGCACCAAGGACTCCAGAGCTAAAAATCCAGGGGTGTGGAGGAGTGGGTGGTTTCTGAAATTCATATTTTAAACTGAATCAACCAGTTACCAATTTCATGCAACTCTGCAAACATCTGTGTTAGCCAGCTATACAGAGATGCAAGGAGCTGTATCAAACCTTATCCACCAAAAGATCCAGTCATTCTGAGATTTTATGAGACATGCCTACAAGCTTTCCTCTGAAACTGGTACTTATGTATACCATAAGAACTATAAACTTGTTCTCATTTTAATAAGAAAGACGAAATAAACTAATGGCAATGAAAACCATGTCCCTGTTTGTTCTGGTACTGCTTTTCCACCTTTTAACATAGCATGAGAGCAGGCTTTTTCACATCCTGCATTTTCTCCTATCACTGTATAGCCATGCTGAGATATCTCCATCTGTTGCATTTCTAATTATCATGCCTTGATAAATGGCAAGCACAAGAGGACAGGGCTTTCCTAGAAAAAAGTGGGACAGCACTCAGTGAGGGGGGATGGCAGGGCTAAAAAAACAGGTACAGCTTCTTATAATTATGAAGGCAGCTAAGTGCTAGACCAGGGCTTTCCAAACTGTGTGTCGTAACACAATACTGTGTCGCCTGGGGCCCCCAAGTGTGTCGCGCAAGAACCCGGAAGCGCTGATGGTGCGCCGCCGCGTGCGGCAGTAGCGGTGGCGGGCCATCAGCACTTCCAGGTTCCAGGACGACGACGCCACAACACAAAAACCTGAAAGCGCGGCGGCAGTGGTGGCGGCAACCCAGAAGCGCCCCCGCCAGCTCACGAAAAAGCCTCGGATCACCGCAAAAAGTGACGGGGGGGGCGCCCCAGGGTGGAAAATATCCACGTCAATCAGCTGTGCGGCGGGGAGGAGGCGCCCCTCTGCCTCCCGGCCACACAGCTGATCGGCGCGGATATTTTCCACCCCAGGGCATCCCCCCCACCGTCACTTTTTGCGGTGATCTGAGGCTTTTTCGCCTCACGACCGCATCTTTTCTTGGCAGAGGCAAGGCAGGGCAGGGTAACCAATCGCGTGGGCCGGGGGGCGGGGTTTCCACCCAGGAGCCAATCGCATGGGCCAGGGGGCGGGGAGCCCTGTTATTACTGTGTCGCGAAATGATTCACGTCTAAAAGGTGTGTCACCAACATGAAAAGTTTGGAAAGCTCTGTGCTAGACCATGAGTCTAAAACCTAAAACATTTATTAAATAATAATAACAACCATAATCATAATCATAATAATGTACTTGTATTGCACTCTGGACCTTTCAAGAGCATTCCACATCTCTGAGTAGGTAGAATGAATTTAAAAATGCATTGGGAAACCCACATTGTTCCTGTGTGTTTTCGGGAGCTTGGCTTCATGTAGCATGCTTGGCATGCTTAATTTGCACAATACAATGAACTAATAATCCAGTTCCCACATCATGCAAAGCCACAATAAAACTATCAAAACTTATCACTAACCATGCTTAGTGCTTTATGATTATGCAGCTGCTGCTGAACTTAGTTAAGTGTGTTGTATGAAAAGAGCCTTAGCATAATCTACAGTGCTGTGTGTACTTTTTCGAGGAGCAAGGTTCACTACTGAATAAGCATGCATTAGGGTTCTGCTAAGAAGACTCAGCTATAACTCGCAAAGACAGGGGCTGTACTTTAATGTAGAAATAAACAATTAGCACCATAGCTAAAAATGCTAAAATGGACAGCTACAGCGATCAGTTTATATCCTGCAAAGGATTTAGTGAAAATGATCACTGTTGATTTTATTGGTTAAACTATTATTTGACTATGTGCCATCAAGTTGCTGTTGACTCCAAGCGACCACATAGATTTTCTCCATGATGATCTGTCCCTAACCTGGTCTTCCAGATGTTCCAACTGTGCATTCATCGCTACTGTAACTGAGTCCATCCACCTTGCTTCTGGTAGTCCTATTCCACCTGCCCCACAGAGGCATATACAGCATAGAGGACCATAGACAGTTCTTCTCCTACCTTGAGAGATGACTAACCCAAGATTACCCATCAAATTCATTAAAAGTCCATTACATTTGCCTATAATCTATAGGAGACCAAGTAGCCATACAGCTACCTGGTTCAAAGCATGTTGTTCTGCTACAATTCCTAGCACCCATAGCCAGTGTGATCAATGATAAATGCTGTGAATATACATCAGGACCACGTGGAGGGCCACGAGTTCTCTATCCTTGATGTAAAGCAAAATATGCCAGTTAAAAACAGTGCACTGGAAATGATACTCTGTTACCAAACCCAGCTAGATGGGCCATGCTGGACAGTGATAGCCAAGAACACTGGTTTTGGATCTGGATGACCCGCACTGAAATCCATGCTTAGTTGTGAACTCACTGCTTCTCTCCACCCTTTCCTACCTCTCCTGGATTATAATCATTCTCTATGATTATACCTGAATGAATGATACCTCTCCTGAATGAATAATCATTCTCTATGATT
The DNA here is from genome assembly GCA_023362775.1 of Charina bottae. Classification (NCBI taxonomy): domain Eukaryota; kingdom Metazoa; phylum Chordata; class Lepidosauria; order Squamata; family Charinaidae; genus Charina; species Charina bottae. Next base: position 98,862,325 of record JALMGJ010000001.1, on the reverse strand, counting down.
ATACTGGCCTTTATTAAAAGGTAAAGGTTCCCCCACAGAGTCATGTCTGACTTTAGGGGCCGGTGCTCATCTCCGTTTCTTAGCTGAAGAGCCAGCACTGTCCAAAGACGCTTCCGCGGTCATGTGGCCGGCATGACGCGCACGGAACGCTGTTACCATCCCATGCAAGTGGTACCTATTTATCTACTTGCATTTGCATACTTTCGAATTGCTAGGTTGGCAAGAGCTGGGGTGAGTGCAGGAGCTCACTCCGTCATGCGGGGGGGGGGGCACGGTGGCTCAGCGGTTAAGATGCCAGGCTTGTCGATCGGAAGGTCACAAGTTCGGAGGTTCAAGACCCTAGCCCTACGTGAATGGCCTTTATTATACAGCTTTCATCAACTGATTGATCAATTATGTGCCATCAGGTCAATGTTAACTTTTAGCAGTCAACATAGATAGATCCTCACCAAGATGAACACATTTCTCATAAGGATTACTAAATGGCTATGTTCACATAACATGCTGAATCAGGTCACCAGCATTCACACAACTTGCTGAATTTGGACAGTTTTAATCTTGGTTCACACCAAGATTGCTACTGAAATTGCAGGTACAATGGGTTAACATCTGGAGATGTTAACACAGATGAGACATCTGGAGGGCATCAGGCAGATGAAGGCTGAGCTTTGGGAACAGATGACAGCTGAGTGGTCAAACGTCTGCTTTGTGTTTAGAATATCCTGAGTTGTTCCCCAGTGTTTTAATTGAAAAGGATTGGGGAGTCTTTTGCTGGAGTTTTCCCTGCTGTAGAGATTTCCTTCTCACAAAAAGGGAACTACAGAGCTATTTGCACCAGTGGGTCTTACTCATTGGCCTGGTCTTCACAAAATGATAAACTGGACCATCAGAGGGATTAGTCCATTGTGAAAAATTATAAAAGTCTACTGATCCAGTAACTCCCAGGGTGTTAGATTTAACCCAGAACAGGCACAGCACAGATCATGCACAGGGTTAAATTAACCACACTCAATCAGTTGTGAAAACCCAGCCGAGTCCTCCAAGAAAACGAGCAGAAGAGAAAGACTGCTTGAAAAAGTAAGTCTTTCTTGTACAGAACGTCTTGCTAAAGCCTCACAGCCCAGAATGCACCTCCCAGACACGGATAGGCTACAATGGCCAAGACACACCTACTGTTGCCTGCTTGATCAATAGAAAAGGGCTGGGGATGTAATGAAGCCCTGCCAATATTCTTCCGGTGCCAAGTGCATTAGGCATGGGAAGTCTGTAACTCCAAAATGGAGACTTCTACCCCAGGTAATGTGGCTGTGATTCTCCTGTGCATCTCCTATGGCAAGGGGATATAATTGGGTTATGCATGATAGAAAAACAGCCAGTGACTGAATTCATGCAGCATGGTTAACTGGTTAGTGAATTAAGATGTTTGGGGTGTACCTAATACACTGAATCAACTAATTAGTTAAATATAAAACATGCTATGCCACACACACAAAGACAAAAACTAACCAAACATAGCATTAGCCAAGTGTAGCATCTTCTGAAAAGGCAGCTGCTACGTTTTAGCTGTCCTGGTTAAAAGTATAGTGTGAACACAGCCTGTACAAAACATAATCTGTCCCAAACCAATACATTTATGTGCGTAAATTCCTGTATCCATTCCCAGCCCTCTAATAAAAGGATAAAGTACATGGGGGAGGAAAGATCCCTTCTAAAGCTCTAGAACAGTGTTTCTCAACTTCAGCAACTTTAAGATGTGTGGACTTCAACTCCCAAAATTCCCCAGCTAGCCTGATTGCTCTAGAACAGTGTTTCTCAACCTTGGCCGCTTGAAGATGTGTGGACTTCAACTCCCATAATTCCCCAGCCAGCATGGCTGGGTGGGGAATTCTGGAAGTTGAAGTCCACATATCTTCAAGCGGCCAAGGTTGAGAAACACTACTCTAGAAGACTGCTGTCAGCCAACACCACGCCCCTTACAAAACAGCTTACCAAACCAGAAACAGGATGAGGGCCTTCCCTAACAAAGATGTCCTCGATCTCAGGGACAAAGCATCAGGAAAACAACCTGAGAGGCAAAACATCAGCTTGAGCTTATCAGCTTTAACATTCCAATTAAACCAGCCCAAAGCAAAGCCAAAGAATAAATGCAAAAATAGAAATCTAGCATGCTCCACATGTGAATGTTGCCGTTGGACATTGGGCGGGTTCACTCCCTTGAGGCCAAGGGTTCCAATTTAACTGAATTGTCTTGGAACTGAATCTGCTAAATGAATTTCTGTGCAGCCCTACTTCTTATTTTCTTAGCATACATAGCCAAGGATATGATCTAAGAGGGTGTGTAAGAGAGGATGGAGAATTTTCCTCTCCCTGTAGCATGTATATCCCATGAACTACTCACTCTAATATTTTCTCCATGGAAATGCAGGGTGTCACCACGGAGCTTTCAATCCACTTCTGGAAGACTGGGCATAGCCTTCTTCTGAACTCTGTGCTTACAGGACCAGCCACCTGGAAGACCTCGGATGCTGACACTGCCCCATCATTCAGAGCAACCTACAGCTGGCAGTGGCAGTATCCTTTTCGAAGTCTGACAGGTGGGACACACACCTACCTGCAGGGTATTTACAGGGAAAGAGGTGATGGGCGGGAAGTCCATGATCTGTAGGTCGTGAACGTGGCCATTCATGACCACGGCAGGTAGGTAGACACGGCGGGCCTTGGTGGGGACACAGACCTCGCTGAACTCGTTGTACAGGAACTGGCGGACAATGGCACTCTTCCCGACCCCTTGAGCACCCAGCACAGCAATCTTGAAAGTTGTCACCATGCCTCCCGGCCGCAACCCCCGTGCACAACGTGGTGATCAGCTCCTTGGCGCAGTCCGCTGCCTTTGCACTGCCAGGAAGGCCCCTGGGCTGCATATTCTGGCAGCTGTGGATTCAGCCACAGTCAGCAACCATTTCCTCACTGGCTCGGCCTGTCACTGGAAGAGCAAAAGAAATCTCATCAACCTAGAGAAGCTAAGAAAAGTCCTGCTAGAGCACAGCAAGGGTTCATCCAGCCCAGTTTCCTGTTCCTCACAATAGTCAATCAGATGCCTACAAGCAAAATGTGAAGGCAACATCTCCTCCCTGTCATTTCCCCCAGCAACTGCAATCTAGTGGTAGACTGCCCCTAGTTACGGGGGTTTCAAATGTCCTTTGTAACTATTATGTAATGATAGATCGCTTTTTCTCCTTGAGTTCGTTAAACCCTCTAAGCTCAAATCCCACACCACACGAAGCAATAGGCTTGATTTTTATCTCATATGAATATTTTCAAGCTGCCCACAAATGACAACATGTCGAACATTAAAAGAAATAAACAGAACATGGCTCTGGATGCCTCCTTCCCAGATAAACTCAAAAGTCCTTTGCCATCTCAAATGTATGGTTCTTCGAGGGTTCTGACCAGCTTCACATATTGCATAACTCCATTTGATTGGGTTTACCCAATATATAGGCTGACCATATTTCCTTGAGACAAAAACAGGACATTGGGATGGCAAAATGGGACGGGGTCTTATGTAATATTCCGTATTCATGAAAAAGACAGGGGTCCCCGCCCCCCGGTCCACGCGATTGGCTCCCACCTCTAAACCCCGCCCCCGGTCCCTCCTTTGCCGCGCGCTGATAGGCGGGAGGGCTTCCTCTTCCGGGCTGCCTCCAATCGGCAGCTCCGGCTTGGATCCTCCTTCTGCGCCATTCCCGCCAGGTTTAAAAAATGGGACAAAATTGAGATTTTTATCAAAACGACGGGACGGTTGAAAAATGCTAAAAAAACGGGACTGTCCCATTCAAAACAGGACATATGGTCAGCCTACCAATATACCAAACCATTAACCATGGCTGACAGATCATTGGGGCTGCCTTTACCCAATGAGCTAATCCACAAACAGATAAATCGTGTGATTTAGCTCAAGGGTGGGCAACCTGGGGCCTCAGTCCAAAACAGCCCTTGACTTCTGCTGTCGTATTCTCAGAAACCTTTCTGGTTATAACTGCTGAAAACTGGCAGCAGATTTCCTAGATATTTTGAATGGTAGTGTGTGTCCTGCAATAGCTGTAACATAGTTAAGAAACAAAAACCCTAAAACTTGCCCCAAAACACAGGGATGGAACTAGGGTCTGTGTCACCCGGTGCAAACATGGATTCCCCGCCCCCCCCATGGGTTATTTTGTCATTTTGGCGCCCCCCCATGCGGTGCCTGGGGCATATGCCCCGCTTGCCCTGCCAAAACATAGCACTGCCCATCTGTAAGATATAGACCTCTTGCCTTTTATGCTAGATAACAGATGTAATATTATTGTCCCTTAATTCTCCCTTAAATATCAGTATGTGTTAGTTAAATAGCTGTAGTATTATTTTTTCTTAATTTTTCTTTTCTTGATTGTATAATTATTGAGAGTTCTTGCACGGAAGACAAATTCCTTGTATGTTTAGTCATACTTGGCCAATAAAGTGTTCTGTTCTATTCTATTCTATTCTATTCTATTCTATTCTATTCTATTCTATTCTATTCTATTCTATTCTATTCTAGCCTTCAGCCCTCCCCCACCCATGTTACAGGTAGCCCTTGGTTACCACCAAAATATTGCCTACTCCCGTTTTTCACAAGATATGAACATTTTGCTGATTCTGTTTTATTTTTATTTGATGTTTTAATCCAGTTGTGTGAGCCACCTAGAGTCATTTTGTGATATAAGTGGCATATAAATTGATAAATATGTTCTAGGAAGGGAAACATGGTCTATTTCATACAGCCTGAGCAATTGTTGGTTAGTTTCAAATGATATCTTAGAAAAAAACATGGATGGAGTGGTTCCCCCCCACTTTTTTTCCCCCTTGGAAAACATCCATACCCTAGAACAGCAAAAACCAAGTAGAAATCACAGTTGATATTTTTCTTCCCTGCATCTTGAAGGTCCACTTTACCTGTGGAATATCTGATATGTTATTCCAGTGCACAAGAGTGCAAGAGTGTTAGCAGGGGAAGAAACTTTTCCCTTGCTCTCCCCTCCTTTATACCTAGTGACGATTGATATTTCTTCAATAAATACAAGTCAAGATGTTAATTAAACTCTGTTATGTCACTGCTGTGTGTATCTAATGTAATCTATTTGTACTAATCTTTCCAACATTTTTTTATTATTTATTTTTATTTTATTTATTTAATTTATTCCCCGCCCATCTCCCATACAAGGGACTCTGGGCGGGTTACAATAATTAAGACTTAAAAATTTAAAATATTTAAATTAAATTAAATTTTAAAACATAATTAAGCCATGCGGTGTGTTATTTGAGGAAGCCACTATAATAATCTCTCCATCATTCCACCATAAATCCAGCATTCTTGGTTCCTTGGCAGCCAGCCAGGAACATACATTGAGGTTCTTTTCAATTGTAACCCCCCTCCCTTTAACCAACTCATGGCCATTAGAGTGAATTGTAAAAAAAAAAAAGTAGAATTTCCCCTATGCTTCCTGCCTTTGTTGTACATCAGCCTTTCCCCACAAGATGCCTTCCTGACAAGTTGGGAAGGCAATTCCCAGAATTCCCCAGCAACCTAGCTCTTGGCTAAGAATTCTGGGAGCTACAGTCCCAGTGCATCCATTTGGAAAAGTGCCCATCTGCCCAGGGAAAAGACAAAGGTCAGCTGAGATGGTAGAGAACATCCTCACCCAATTGTCTTCTGGCAAATGGCGTATGGTGACTTGTTACAGCTACCATGAAAGCCATTTTGTCAGCATGCCACAGTATATCTTCAATATTTCACACTGACTCCAAAAGTAGGGGAAACTCAGCTACCCTCAACTTGTGGTGCCTTCCAGATGTGTAGCCTTTACTGAAAGAATTTTCAGAAATGGCCTACTGGCTGGAAAAATCTGGGGGATTCCTATATCTTTGTTGTTCTCTGGGTCAGCAGGGCCTTCTCAGTGGTAGCACTTTGCCAGAAGAATGCTCTTTCACATGAGATTTAATCGAGACTTGATTATTTAAAAAGGCTACATACTTTCCACATGTTCCATATTCTACACATATCCATACCTATGGCTGCATTCACACAACATACTTGAAGCTGGTTGCTAAATTAATCCTTTTTCTGGATTCATAAAACACAGCAAATCATAAATGAAGCAAATAGACTGAATTCATACATGCTAAGCCAGAAAAAAATCCCATGGTTAACACTAACCAACCTGGCTACTTTAGCTTGTTTTGTGAACACAACATATATCTATTTCATCATTGTATGCCAGCTTATGCTTGCAAAAAATAATAAATAATCACTCATGTGTTTGCATTTTCTTCTTTCTCCTCTACCAATGAATCTGAAAATCAGAGGGTTGCAAGTAAAAATCTTAGGATCGCTCACACAGAGACCTACTGTTCTTCCTCCCTTCCCACAACTACTAAGACAAGCAAGCGGGGTTTCAAAAGGTTTGACATTCTGCCACTCTTTGGCAGCGCCCAAGCAAAAGCCTGTTGCACAGATTAAATATGTCATTTCGTGTCCTGAATGACCAGTGCTTTATTTGATTTTTCTTTTTCTGTATTCGGCAACCCCAATATTGTCTCACAAAGCTTGCTCTTTAATTTTTAATTCTACTTCTTATCCTTTTCTTTTGCTTTTATGGAAAAAGGAAGACCAATAACAGTGCAAATTAGCACTTTTTAGTGTTATTTAGCCTAATTTTAATAGAATTAGAATAAACTGCATCCTAGAGCAGAATTAGGCCACTTGATGTTTTCCCTGTGTTTTAGACTATAACTCCCACAATTCCTTGTAGTTGGGTCATGCTGGCCGGGTCTGACTGGAGTTGAAATCCAAAATCTTTCAACGGCATCAGGAATAGATTGTGGATGGACAATTTCCAGCCTATCCTGCTCACCACAGAATCACGGACATGGAAGTGACCACTTAGGCCACTGAGTCCTATCACCCGGTCAGTGCAGGAATCCAAATTAAAGCATCCTCAACAAATGCCTTTCCATGGACTCTCCTGACCACTGGGCTATTAGTGCCATTACTAGGCTGTTCTTACGATTAGAAAGTTTTTCTTAACATCCACCCAGAATTTGCTTTCCTATGGCTTGCAATCATAATTCTGTCCTGTAAGAAGGTGATGTTAAAGAAAAAGTTCTGCCTTCTTTCTGCATGACGCCACTTTATAATTCCTCTCAGTCCACAGGGGGGTCAAAAAAATCAAGATGGTGGAGCCCAGACCCCTTGTGTACATGCATAGCATGCACACACAACACACATGAAAGCGGGGCAGGGTTTCAATCACACTGTCAATGGCTGCCATCTTGACTTTTTTAACCCACCCCCATCCCACCATACACAGACGCCCTTGCTCTCAGCCATCTTTTCTCAAGGCTAAAGAACTCTGTTCTTCCCATTTCCACTCAGTCCTTCGTAAACGGTGGCCCATGGAACTGGGCCAATACTTAAAATGGGATCTGATGAAAAATCACATTTCCAACGGCTATCATTCTTAATTCTCTACAAGAGATCATCCAGGCCTTCCAAACAGATCTTTCCGAGTCATATTGGAGGGACTGCAATCAAACTGGAACGAACAGTATTACCATATCTAGCAGCCCACTTGGTTATCCATTTTTGCTGAACGTTTGAAGACATTCTGCCACAACTCTTGGTAATTAATTCTAGTGTGGATTTACTGTGGCTTTATTTGGAAAATTTCCCAAGATTTGTACAACTCTGCAACATAAGAAATTAATTCAGTTGTTTTTATTAGGTGCCAGTTTTACAATAGCAAAACAAAAAGGACACCTTTAGTTAGTTAGATCCTGCGCTGAGCAGGCAGTGGTTTAGAAGACTTCTGTGGTTCCTTCCAACTCTGTTATGTTATGTTCTCTCCTTGAATCAGTGGCATGAAGAAGCAGAGCAGTGTTTCTCAACCTTGGCAACTTTAAGATGTGTGGACTTCAACTCCCAGAATTCCCCAGCCAGCATGCTGCCTAGGGAATTCTGGGAGTTGAAGTCCACACATCTTAAAGTTGCCAAGGTTGAGAAACCCTGAAGTAAAGGAAATAGCATTGGCTGGAGAATTAACACAACAACAAAGTCTTGAAGAATCTTTTAACTAAGGATTGTTCTTGATTTTTAACTGAGTCAGTAAAGTAGTTTGTAATAGATTGTGTTGATCTATACAAATGTCTTTCTGGGCAGAAATACTGAAGACAGATGTCTACAACTTTGCACCTCATCTAAAGATTTCAAATATATTTCCTCATGCTAAACCGTATTTCCTTCCCTCGCCACACCTTTTAAACTTCCTTATTATACTGTCTTTTGAACATTGTCACTGGTTGATATACTGTGAGTCTTTGGTAAAACTATTTAAAAATAAAAACAACAGACCAAGCAGAAGATGCTTCAAACAGGAGAGGAATATCCCTTCCAGTAAAAGGTGGTCCTGCTATACTTGGTCACTCCAGCTGGGAAGAGAGAAGGCAGATTCACCTGCAGATCCAAAGGATAAGCATTTGGAAAATGAGAGATCGGGTACCAAGTCAGCAATATGCTGAGAATAGAGAGGAAAGCCTTGTTAAAGAAATAAGATGGGGGGGGGAGTAGTCAGATGGAAGGCCTGTTCCATCAGCAGCCAACCAAATGCCTTCAGGAAGCCTACAGGTAGGGTCAGGACGCACCAATCCTTCCTAGATGTTTTCCCTTAGCCACTGATATTCAGAAACCACCTGCCCTTGTAAATGCAACTCCCACACTAAAACGGCACCAGCCCCATCTTCCCCCCAGTCCCTATTAAAGCCATCCATTCTATTTAGCTTTATTGACAATATTTTTGTCATTTTGTTTCATTTCTATACTGGCCTTCCTAAATAGCTCAGGTGACATTACATTAATTTTTAAACCATTTAAATATAAGAAAACCAAATAGAATAAAATTAGTGTAAAAGTCATATTAAAACTATTAAAAGGACTAAAGGTGATCAAAAGCCAGATGAAAAGATGGGTGTCTATGGGTCTCTTGAAGGCATCTAAAGAAGATAGGCACTTGCTATCTACTGGGCATATGTTCTACAAACCAGGATCCACAACTGAGAAGTCCTCATCCCAAGTTGACATCGGATGACCTGGTCACACCTGAACGACTTCTTTTGACAATGTTCATGTGCACGGGCATCATGTAAACTAAAGCATTCTCTCAGGTAAACTAAGCTTAAGATATCTAGGGTTTGAAAGGTAATAACTAGCACAGGGCTTTCCAAAGTTTTCCCGCGGCGACACACCAACCGCCGTTGGTGTGTCGCCGCGGGAAAACCCGGAAGCGCTGATGATGATCAGCGCTTCTGGGTTGTGTGGCAACACACCAGAGTGTGTGTGGCGACACACTTTTGTGTCATGACACACAGTTTGGAAAGCTCTGAACTAGCACTTTATATTTTGCCCGGAGACCTCTGGACAACCAAGGTAACAGTTGAAGAACAGGAATGATATGGTTTCCCCAAGTTGCTCTAGAAATCAATCTGGCTATCATGTTTTGAACTGAATTTTCTGAACTATGTGCAAAGGCAGACTTCTATAGGACATGTGGCAGTAATAGCACATGCTGCAGTAACATATAGTAAAACGTATCTGGAAACATATCATCTCCTGAAGTAATTCTCTTCATGGAATAAACATAGCTGAGGTTGGTGACAGAGTCACGGTTGGTGAAAAAGTCTAAGTCTCAGCCTGAAAAGCCAGCATGAGACCAGTGTCCAAAAGCATTCTCAAACCGCATACCTGTTCTTTCTAAAAGGGAATCCATCCCAGCCTCCAGATCATGACCCTTCATAATGAGCATCTTCATCTTTCTTGGATTCAGTTTCAATTATTACCTTTCATCAATCCTATTACAGCTTGTAGATGGGCATTTAGAGAGACAAAGCTGTTTATTTATTATTTACTTATGAGACACAAAGCTATTACCTGAGAAAGGTGACCTAGGCAAATAGAGATGGTCATCCAGAATGAAAATTCTTGATGACTTCACCCAATGTCAAAAAGCATTGGAAACACAATGGAGCCATGAGAGACTCCATATAAGAGCCCCTGTTTTGAGGAGCAACAGCCACCAAGCACTACCATTTGAGATCTCTAGGACAGAAGAGAATGGAACCATGGCAATGCATTTCCAGTTCTCTCAAGTGATCCAGAAAAGTATCATGGCCAAGCTTACTGAAAGTTGCTAAGGAATCCAAAACAACCAACGCAGACACACTGTCTCTATCAGTCACTTGGTGAAGGTCATCTATGAGGTCAGAGAATGCCTTCTCAATCTCACAGCCCCACTGTAAAGCTGGTCTGAAGTGAGTCTAGATATTTCCTCCAAGAACTCTTGAGGCTGATTAGCCATTATCTTCCCTAGCACCTTTCCCAACCATGGGAGATTATCAAGGGATCTATAGAAGGCCTCTTCAGAGATGTGTAACCATCGTCTTGTTTAAACACAGAGATATCCTGCTGTCTCTCAGTGATGCATTAATGTTGTCTTCTAAGCCAATTCTCACAACTCCTTGCACAGTGATATCACCCATGTCAGGCATGGATCCAAAGAATGGGTGGTGAACTAGTCCACCCCAAGCAGCGCCTACGTCCTCAGGAATCATATACTGAAACTGATCCAATGTATAAGAATCACTGCACCCTCTCTTAGCTGACTCTGCAAAAATACTTGTCAACCCCTATGCAAAAGATTTTATCAGAAAATAACTAATTTCGACATCATATTAAGATATCGTTTCTGGGAGCGAAGGAGCTTGAATGAAACTGCTAATTTCCTAGGATGGCTCTGCTCGACACAAACTTGCTGGGTCAATACATGCATAATAAACTTGAGGTCCCAGGGCTGCATGGCACCTCCTCCAACTCTTCACTTCTGTCCCTCAAGTCCCCTCCCATCATAACTGCTGACAGTTGGGGGCAGCTCTCACCCCCTCCAAACTGTTAAACAAAGGGTTGCCTTTCCTTGCAATATGGCTTCAAAATTAACAGAAAGAGCTTGGGGATATTACAGAACCTAGAAAAAAATATAGAGAAACTTCCTTCCCACCAGGTACCAACACGCCAACCAGTGATGTATTGCCGAAATTGCACTGTGTCTTAACTCTACTGTTCATTCTTTTCTTTTTTTGTGGTGGGACCCTCTCATTCCAGCCTCCTCTTCCTCCCTGCACACCATGAGAAATCTTTTTTGCAGGGATGCACAATTTTTCCCAATTACTCCAAAAAGTCATGGTTGAGGAGTACAAGAACAATGTTTATATTTGTGTCATTTACTTAATGACAGGCTTAATTTTAATTTTGCAGAGTTAATATAATCACCTTAGAGTTATGTTTTAAATGCTCCCACATATTAAAGCAGTGTTTCTCAACCTTGGCAACTTTAAGATGTGTGGACTTCAACTCCCAGAATTCCCTAGCCAGGCTGGGGAATTCTGGGAGTTGAAGTCCACACATCTTAAAGTTGCCAAGGTTGAGAAACCCTGTATTTGTAAGGTGCTCCATCAGATGCCTGAAATCTTTTTACTCTAGAGTAAACCACATACGCGCGGTTTCTTAGAAGCAGAAAGATTTATTGCAAGACATGTAGGCTAACGCGAACAAAGACTTGAATGAATCAGCAAAGCATGGCTTGTCACATTTAAACATTCCCCTTCCCAAAGTCCTTTGATGTTGACACGTGTAGCTCGTGGCTCCAGGGTGCTCAGACATCCGTTTGCATAGATGTGTACTGGCGCTGGCCTCTTTAGGTGTGAATCGTCTATTTCAAAGGCAGGCGCCTCTTCCGTGTCTGTTGCACGCCACCCTGGCTATGCATACTTATCTAAGATATTGGCAGAGGTCTGCAGAGCTCTGACATGCTCCCGGCCCAAGATGCTTCCCCCACCCCACCAAAACATGCTAACTACTGAACTAACTAACTAAAACATTTTCAGTCGTGCCCTGTAACGAGAGAACACAAAGAGAATTTTTTACATTGTCCTGTTGGAGTAACCGTCTCAGTGAGGTTTGTCCGGGAACTCCCTATGGAAGGTTTTTACCAATTTGGGAGCGTGTGTGTGTTTAGCGCTAACCCACTCCTTGTCTCCTATCGGCAGATGTTGCCACTTGACCAAATATTGCAGCTGTCCCTTGTGCCATCTGGAATCAAGAATCCTGTCAATTTCAAAGTGTGGTTCTCCCTCCACTAACAATGGGGCGGGTTCTGCTGGTTCTGGGTGCCACTGCTGTGAAGTGTGGTGCTGTTTCAACAAACTAATGTGGAAAACTGGGTGCACCTTTCTTAGTGTCTTTGGTAACTGCAGTTTAGCCGTTACCGGGTTAATAACTTCAATTATTGAGAACGGACCTATGAATTTGGGCGCCAGTTTTCGTGACAGTTGTGTAGCCCTCAGGTTTTTTGTTGAAAGGTACACCTTATCCCCTACTCTCAACTCCCATTCCTTCTCTCGTTTGCGGTCTGCGTATTTTTTGTAACTTGCTTTGGCTTCCTGTAGCATTTTCACCATGATTGGCCAATTGCTGGTTACCTTTGCTATCCATTCACCCACTTTCAGTGGTTGCGCTAGTTCTGTGCTTTGGGTCATGGCCAACTCGGGGATAGTTACAAAATCCTGCCCTGTGGCTACTTTAAATGGCGAAAACCCCGTGCTTTGATGGAGCGCGTTATTGTAAGCAACTTCTGCGAACGGTAACAGTTCTGCCCGGTCATTTTGTTGATAATTAATGTAACATCTAAGGTACTGCTCCAGTATAGCATTAATGCGTTCGCTCGCTCCATCTGTGCACGGATGGAACGCACTACTAAGCCCCTGTTCTGATCCAATTAATTTCAAAAAAGCCCACCAAAACTTACAAGTGAAAGTGCTGCCGCGATCGCTGATTATGCGTTCCGGCGTCCCGTGAGCTCGATAGATGTGTTGAATAAACATCCTAGCTAGTTTTTGAGCATTCGGGATCCCATTGCAAGCAATGAAGTGTGCCTGTTTAGAAAATAAATCTGTGACCACCCAAATAGCTGTTTTCTTGTTGCTTAATGGTAAATCTACTATAAAATCCATGGCAATCTGCTTCCATGGTTGAGTGGGGTTTGCTACTTCCTGCAATTTCCCTGTGGGTTTGCCCATTTTCCTTTTAGCTGTTGCGCACACTGGGCACGATCGCACATAAGCTTTAATGTCTGTGCGCAATGATGGCCACCAGAATTTGCACTGAACTAAATGTAATGTTTTCACAAATCCGAAATGCCCTGCCGTTTTGTGGTCGTGATGCTTGCTCAAAACCCTTTGCCTTAAAGACTCAGGGACATATGCTTTATTGTCTTTCCACCCCACTCCATCTTTCTCCTCGAGGGTGTGTTTGTTCTCCCCCCACCATGTGTCTGTCACTGTTGCCGCTCGCAGTTCGCTTGCAAACGGGTCGCTCTCAGCCAAGCGTTTCGCACTACTGCGAGTGATCGCCATGTTTCCCTCCAATCTATCAGCTTGTGCCAGGTGGCTCTGAGCCTCCTCTGGCTGGGAAGGGATGAGTGACTCAATAATCTCCTCCATCTTGCTTTCATGCTGCGGCAGGCGCGATAGTGCGTCCGCCAAGTAATTTCCCCCCCCAGGGAAGTACTTCAGTGTGAAGTTGAATCTGCTAAGGAACTCTGCCCACCGGAGGTGTTTGGGATTTAGTTTTCTGGGGGATTTGAGAGCTTCTAAGTTTTTGTGGTCAGTCCACACTTGAAACAGGACTGCTGCCCCTTCCAGGAGGTGTCGCCAAGTGCTTAGAGCGTGTTTAACTGCGAACGCCTCTTTCTCCCACACATGCCAACGTTTCTCAGTCTGATTGAATTTTCTGGAGATGTAAGCACAGGGTCTTAATTTCTTACTGTCATCTGCCTGCAGCAATATGGCCCCGACTGCGCTAAAAGATGTGTCCGTGTGTATAACGAACGGCCTGTCTACCTCAGGGTGTTTGAGGATGGGCTCCTCAGTGAACATCGCCTTTAACTTGTCAAACGCTTCCTGACATTCTTGGGTCCACACTAGTTTTGTGCTTGGTGACAGGGCTTTCGCTTTCGCGCCCCTGCTTTTCGTTTTTAACAAGTCAGTAAGGGGCAGCGCAATCTGCGCGAAATCCTGAATAAATTGCCTATATAACCCCGCAAACCCGAGGAATGCTTGCAGCTGTCTGCGCATTCGGGGGCGGGGGCTGCCAGCTCAGGACCGCTTTGACCTTTTCGGGGTCCATTTCAATGCCTTCATGCGATATGCAATACCCCAGGAAGTCTAGCTTATCTTTGTGGAATTCACATTTCTCAAGTTTCACATACAGCTTTGCCTCCAGTAATTTCTCCTCTTGACTAATTCCATATGTTCCTCTAAGTTTTCAGAAAAAATCAGTATATCATCTAAATATACAATTACCCCTTTGTACAGAAATTCATACAGTACTTCGTTTATGAACCTCATGAAAATTCCCGGTCCTCCCGCAATCCCAAACGGGAGCACTCGGTATTGAAATGATCCTAGCGGGCAATTGAATGCTGTTTTCCACTCGTCCCCCTCCCGTATACGTACACGATAGTAAGCCTCCCTTACGTCTAATTTCGTGAAAATCTTCCCTTTAGACAGTTAGGCTAACATGTCTTTCAATAACGGGAGGGGGTACTGGTTGGTAATCGAAATTGCGTTGAGCCCCCTGTAGTCCGTGCACAGTCGGAGGGACCCGTCTTTTTTCTTCCTGAACAAGACTGGGGCTGCTAGGGGGGAATTGGCTGGTTCGATAAATCCACGCGCCAAATTTTTATCGATGAATTTGCGAAGCTCCTGTAGTTCTTTTTGTGTCATGGCATACATCTTGGGCTTGGGAAAAGGTGCCCCTGGGATGAGATTGATAGTTGCATCCGACTGTCTGTGGGGGGGTTCTTGTTCGCATTCCTGTTTGCCGAACACCTCCACCACAGGGAGGTATTTCTCCGGGATTGTGTCCACAATAGTGCCACCCCCTTGGTCCTGATCCTCATCCCAGAGTTCCGTCCCAGCTGCCCCCACTTCTAAGCAGCCTGGAGTTCTCTCCTTGTCTATCCCTAAATAAGTCCCATCAATGAATTCAATTTCCCCAGAAGCCCAATCCACCCTGGGGTTTCTTGTTCTCAGCCATTTCAGTCCTAATACAATAGGTCGTGTTGCAATGGGAGCCACAATAAACCTCAATGTCTCTACATGAGTCCTAAGAGTCATTTGGATTTCTTCTGTGAAATGCTCCACTGGCCCCCCTTTCATTTCTGAACCGTCCAATTGGCAAAATGTGATGGGCGTATTTAATTTAAAAAGTTTTAGTCCCATCTTGTCAGCCACGTTCGGGTGCATTAAGCATCTTGAGCAACCAGAGTCTAACATTGCCACCCCCGAATATTTCTTCCTCCCAACCAAAGTTTTTAATTGTACCTTTAGATGCATTGTCGGGCTGTGGCTTTCCTTCCCGTTGCGCCCTTTTGCAAAGGCCTGTCCCGCGGCGCTCTTTAGAACAGACCTTTTTCGTTTCCCGCCGTCTGGAATTCGATTTCAGAGTCATTGCTGTCGTCGTCCAGGTCCGAAACCGGGCTTGGGTCCTCTATTGCCGCTGCCGCTCCTTTGCGCTTGTTGGTCGCCGGTTTGTCGCTACTGCCGTCTGCTGACTTTTTCACCGGTGGCTTTTCTTTAAAGTTCATTTTCCCTTGAGAGCAATTATTTATTCTGTGTCCCTCCTTCCCTCAACGGAAGCACAACCCGTCTTTCACACAGCGTTCTTTCTCCTTTTCCCAATTCCGTTGTTTGCTGTCTTTGCGGGGGTGGGGGTTAAAAGTTCCTTGATTCCTTCGCATGGATTGGAAGGTTCTAATATCTTGTAACTGCATTCTGCTGGTTTCAATTTTCCCCGCTAACTGGATCCACCCCTCCAATGTTCCTGGATCATCTCTATCTATTGCTACCTCGATCAGGTCCTGTCTCAGCCCATATTGAAAATGTTCGATTTTAAATGATTCAGGCCAGTCTGGTAATTTGCTTAAAAGCCTTTTGAAGTCCATAGCATATTCAGCAACTGTCCTATTTCCCTGCCTTAAGTTCTGGATTCGCGCCCTGGCTGACATTTTCGATAGGGTGTCCTCGAATCTTTTGTGCAGGGCGTACATAAACTTCTTAAAGTTCATCAGCTCCCGGGCACCACTATTGTGTAGTTCCACTAGCCAATCGCCCGCCTCCCCTTCCAAAGGGCTGGAGATGTACCTTACTTTGCTCTCCTCCGTTCGGAAGGTATGTTCAAATTCCCCCATAAATTGTCTTACATGCATTAAAAAGCATGCCAGTTTTTTAGGGTCCCCATCGAATTTCATCTTCAATTCGCCTATGCCACTCGGTGCGTTGGGCCACTGCGGGATCCTGCGTTGGTCATGGTTCGGGGTGACTGGTTGTCGGTTGTAAGGACGAATTTCTTCCTCCTCCTCATCGCCTTCACCACTCGTCTCACTTGCTTCCTCCTCCCCTTCGGAGGTTACCGGGCTCGGGGCCGTCCCTCTGCGTCCCTCCAGGGTTTTTATCAACTTCCCCATGGCCACCCCCATGGAGTCCAATTTACTGTTTATTTCCCCCACGTCTAGGTCCAATCGTGACATCTGTGCTTCCAGGACCTCGATGCGCTGGGTTGGGGTGACTCTCTTCTTCGCTTGCTTCCCCCTCTCTCTTTCTCTAGCCCTTTGCCAACTGTGACTGACCATCCCGCCAGCTTAGGCTTTGTAGATTCAAGGGGGGGGGGAGTTTTGATTACCTCCTTCTTTTGGGATTTCTGTCTTTCCCGCCTGTTGGTGGTCTCGGGATATTCCTCCTCTGCTTGCTGCAATGACTCCGCCATCGTCTGGGCATCTAACGAGCTGGCTCCGGCCACTTCAAAAGTTTCTGCATAGTCCCCTTCTTCACGCTGCAGTGCTTCGAAAGCTTCTGCTTCGTCTACTTGCTCCATTCCGTTCCACGATGCTGAAATTGGTGCTGGATGCATGACCACTTTCAACCGGGAGCTCGCTGATTTCTCAGAGTAATTCTCGGGATGTGTGGTCAAAATTTCATTCAAGTCTTTATGTAAGGTGCTCCATCAGATGCCTGAAATCTTTTTACTCTAGAGTAAACCACATACGTGCGGTTTCTTAGAAGCAGAAAGATTTATTGCAAGACATGTAGGCTAACACGAACAAAGACTTGAATGAATCAGCAAAGCATGGCTTGTCACATTTAAACATTCCCCTTCACGAAGTCCTTTGATGTTGACACGTGTAGCTCGTGGCTCCAGGGTGCTCAGACATCGTTGCATAGATGTGTACTGGCGCTGGCCTCTTTAGGTGTGAATCGTCTATTTCAAAGGCAGGCGCCTCTTCCGTGTCTGTTGCACGCCACCCTGGCTATGCATACTTATCTAAGATATTGGCAGAGGTCTGCAGAGCTCTGACAGTATTAAAGGTATCTTGGGGGCCACACCCAAGGAATTTGGAGGCTGCATATGGCCCTAGGGCCTCAGATCACACAAATCTGTTTTATTGCAAACAAGATGCACACTCACTTGTTTTTATCATCTGTATCTTTAGTTTTTGTTTTTGTTTTTTCACATGGGGAAAATGCTCTAATAAAACACCTTCTCTGTCCCTTTCCATGATCTGGGATATCTTATCTGGCTGATGTTTTTAAAAAAAATTAAGCAGAGTTAGACCTGATTAGCAGTGGATAGGACACCACCAGGAAATCCAGGGCTGTAGGCTAGACCAGGAACTCGACAAAAATATCCTGGAAGAAGGCAAGGGCAACCACTTTTAAGTGGTTGCCAGGAAAACTGCATGGGCATATCCATCAAGTTGCTAAGAGTTGAGTTTGACTAGAGGGATTCTTAATTCTTACTTTTCTACTATGTTAAAAATTGTAACTGGGTAACAATTGAAGGTACCTAAAGGCTATCCCCAAACTTTGGGGGGGCTGCACATGGCTTCTAAAACTTTAGGCTGCATACATCTGCACTGAAGTATACTCTTTCATCCTACCATGCGCATCTTGAGCTTTTTTTCATAGGAAAAACGTAGTATTCAAGCCCCTTTTCTACCCTCTTCTATGCTCTGCAATAGACCACACGTGCCAAATGCCAGAAGCATGTCTGAATGTTAGGGAGAAAGCGTATCCCCCATTTCTGTCCTGCCTTCAGCACTCAGAGGCGCTCTGCTCTGGAGCGCCATTATAGCTAAAACAGGACTGGTCTCCTGACCTTACAGCGGGATTAGTGTGTGAAATAGCCAAAGTTTTTCACAGCTTGTCAGGGAACTTGACATCTGTGGGGAGCATCTGCCAGGATCACAAGGCGAGCACATGCTGAGCCGCCGATAGCAATGACACATCCATGCACCCAAGAAGCAGATGTGCTCCCACAAATGGAGATGGCCACGTTCATCAGCTGATCTGTGGCAGCTGCATGTGCAGCCAGCATGCGTAGACTGTAAACATGCATGTTAGCCTGGAGAGCATGGTCTTTATGGATTCATGAAGTTGGGCTGTTGCACAGTAGAATTTTGCTTCAAAATGTGCATTTCCACTTTGCCTTAAAAGCATTTTCTTCCTCCCAAAAGAACTGGGAGATTGGAATCAAAAGGCTTTTGGATCCAGCATTGTGCCCAAAGAGGGGGCTTGTCACACCATGACCTGGACATGGATGCATATATGATACTGGAGACTAACTCATCCATCTGACACAGGCCATAAACCAGAGAGCAAGCGCCTCTGGACAACTCAAGTAACTGAGCCAAGCTGCATGCCGCTGAAAATCTTCCCATTGTTCATAGCCTCCAAGTATGCCTGGTGGGATGTTACAGTGGTGCCAAATTGACACTCCTGCTGCCTGATTCTTGCCCCGGATCCAAATGTGCAGCCGTTCTCAAAAAGGTGCATGAGAAAATGAGGAGGTGGGGTTTTAGGAAGACCCACATGTAAACATGCAAGAGGCACTTGCGGGACACACACCCAGAAGGAAGGGCATGCTGGGTGTAACTGGAGGAGCCCACTGGCATCCCTGGAAGGAATTTAGCCATGGCACCTGTGGTGTGAAAAGTCAGGGGGGCCAAGTGGGCCTAACGCAGTGTTTCTCAACCTCAGCAACTTTAAGATGTGTGGACTTGGACCCCCAAGGCTGGGGAATTCTGGGGGTTGAAGTCCACACACCTTAAAGTTGCTGAGGTTGAGAAACACTGGCCTAGTGCAAGAACCTGCTCCATTCCAATCAGCAGTCCTGGGTCTGCAGCCAAGTATTTCTCTAAGGGTCCTCAAGGGATGTCTGTTTACCCCCTTGCTTGGGTTGATTTAATGCACCCTCTGCCTAACGTGACCTGCTGAATCCCCCCTCGGTGGGTCTCTCCTAGGGTTCAGCATCTCTTGAGGGCAAAGAATGCTTTTTCTAACACTACAGCAGAAGGCACTATTTCGTTGCCCCCCTCCCCAACTCCATTTTGGGAGATTTGGGGGGGAGAAGCAGCAGCAGAAGAAAATGACAGCGAGAGTTTCCTTTTGGTGGCATTTCGAGTCACTGTCACGGGATCATCCACTGCCTTCCGCCCCCCCCCCCCCCCCCCCCCGCCACCAGGCAACTCAATCAGCAACTGCTGAACCTCATCTCCGGCTTCTCTAGGGGGGAATCAGCTCTTCCCCACAAATCTCTGGGATGCAGGTGCTGGTGGGAGACAGGGAAGAGCCACGGGACCCCTGCCACCAACCCCCACCCTCGTTCTCCCAGGCGTGGAACTGTAACTTGGTTGGCCCCTTGGTTGGCATTCCTACCTCCCCCTCACCTACAGCAGGTAGCTGGGGCACCTGGGCTGCTCCCTCTCTCCTTACACACCCATTGGCCTGACTGTTGTAAGGTGAAAGGGCCTCCTTCTTTCTCAACATCTTTTCTCTCTCCCCCCCCCCCCCAGCCACCCCCCCCCCCCGCCATCCCTTACCTTGCAGTGATGAGCACGTCAAGGACACTCTTCCCCCACAATGAAATGTCCCTGGTGATGGATCCTAAATCCTTGAAATCCGTGGGGGTGCCGGCTGGCTGTAGAGAAGGGGAAATATTCCATTCGGTGGTCCCACCCTGATCTTGGAAGATGCGGTGGGGGGGGGGGGGCTGGGGGGAGACAACTGCGATCGCGGGCGCGGGGAGAGGGGGGAGATCCTACGGCTACTTGTAGGCAAGAGATCGGGAGAAGAGACTTGGGGTGGGGGCAGATTGGCTGCTTCTGCAATGAAAGGGACGGCTTTCTCCCGTCTCTTCGGGATGTAAAAATATAAATGGAATGTGCTCTTCTCGCTTCATTTGGCAATGCAGAGAAATGTGCTCGGGAAGAGAGGAGCGCTCTCTCTGTGTGTGTGCGTGTAAGGAAGGAATGGGGGGGGGGAGTAGGAAATCTGCTACTGACTGCTGGAGATCCACTGGGTCACAAAGCCTGACGCGTTCCATCCAACTTTGAAAGAGAGGAAGCAACTGAGCAGCGTCGGTTGATCTCTAAGAGTGGGGAGGAATCCTTAGCTGCAGAGACGTGTCGCGCCGATTTGGATGGGCCGGGCCTCTCTTGACCCAATTGCCAGAGACTTCATCATTTACTCGTTAGATTTAAATCCTGCTTTTTGTGAAGGAGTCCAAGGTAGCGTCCGTAACTATCTTTATCTTATCTCCACAACAACCCTGTTCAGGTAGATTGGACCAAGAGGGTGTGCCCAAAGCCACCCAGGGAGCTTCCATGGCTAAAGGTGGGCTTGAACCCGGGACTTTCTGGTCCCAGTGCAACCCCTTAGCCACTGCACCACACTACTGGCTCTCTCATATCCTCAGTATTCTCACTGTGAGGTAGTGAGAAAGTATATTTCCGTTCCTGGGATCTCTGCTACTCTGGGGAATCGATATGTTAGCGGTTAAAAATATGGTCTCTTTTTTTTAAAAAAAAAAAGGCAACTGGCTGTATAGGAATGAGTGCCATAGTAGACTGGGGGCATCTGTGCAAATCGTAAAACATGGCTTCCTTGCCTGTGGTTGGCTAATTAAATCACAACTGATGTAGAGAATCATAGAATCGTGGAACTGGAAGGGACGCCTGGATCATCTAGTCCACCCCTCTGCTATGTGTAAGGAAACCAATTAAACAGTCCAGGATTGGTGGCTGAGCAGTCTCTACTTAAAAATCTCCAGAGATGGAGAACCCATCATCTCAGTTGGTAAAGCATTCTACTGTTGTACAGATCTACTGTTTCAACTTCTTCCATCAGGACGGCGTTACAGAGTACCGTATGTCAAAACATCTAGACATCTAAAGAGTTTTTTCCCTTGTACTATTGATTTGTTGAACTCCTAATTAATACAGCATGATATAATGATTGATAATGTGTGCCATTGCTCTGTTGAACTTTTAATTAATGTAGCATGAGGAAATGATTGGTGCTGTATGATAACACATGACTGCTAAGATGTGACCGGTAATGCTCTGTTATATGTGAACATATGCTAGATAACAGATGCAGTATTATTGTCTCTTAATTCACCCTTAAATATGAGTATGTGTTAGTTAAATAGCTGTAGTATTATTTTTTCTTAATTTTTCTTTTCTTGATTGTATAATTTATTATTGAGAGCTCTTGTACTGAAGACAAATTCCTTGTATGTTTAGTCATACTTGGCCAATAAAGTATTCTATTCTATTCTATCTTACAGTAAGGAAGTTTTCTCTTATATTTAAGTGAACTCCAGGTACCTGCAACTTATTTCTCATCCAGTTTCTTTTCCTATTTCTGTTCCTGACCACCTTTCCTAGGACAGCATTTTATTTACCTGAACAGATCATCCCAAGTTCCTCCAGCCTGTCCTCATAGGGGATGTCCTTAAGTCCCTGTATCATATTTACCACTCTCCTCAGGATCTGTTCTAACCCATCACTATTCTTATGGAAATGTGGTACCCAGAATTACACACAGCACTTCAGGTATTGTCTAATCAAAGTGCAACGTAGACAGGAATAAGGACTTCATGCATCTTTGATCGAGTGCTTCTTGTTTCTCAACCTTGGCAACTTTAAGATGCATGGACTTCAGCCAGGGAATTCTGGGACTTGAAGTCCATGCATCTGAAAGTGCCAAGGTTGAGAAAGTGTTCAAATGCAACCCAGAACTGTATTTGCCATTTTACAAGCTGTCTCACAGTACAGGCTTATATTCAGTTTGTGTGGCTTGATCCACCCACATTGCACAAAGCCATCATCAGCAAACCATGATGGCTGTGTTCACATACCTGTTGAGCTATTACCAAACAAAGCATATGATGGCTCAGCACACTGCTTGAACCCAATGCTACAAGGTGGTCTTTTAGACCTGTAACTTTTCAGATCTAACTGCTTGGGGAGGACTTCAGCTAAATGGTAAAGCCCCACCTTTTCAGGCAAAGCCCCTAAGCTCAAGAGATCTTTCCCCTAGATCTGTGGGAAAGGCTGTCGAAGGCCACTGCCTGAACCTTCCGATATTCAGGGTAGCCTGCTTGATTTTTGAACTATAACTTCTTCAGTCTCTTGCCCAGATGAGTCCCGATGAGTCTCATGAGAGCTGGTCCAAAACATCCTGCCTTTTATATAGACACTGACCTGGTGCATAGACATACTAAACTTAACATATGGTTAACCATAATTTACTGAATGCATGACACCTAAACCGTAAAACATGTTTTCATATCATACTGATTGCCGTCCCATGGGATTTAATGGAGGCTATAGACCACTGGAAAGAGGATGGATTGTATGATGAACAGGGGTGTCTGCAGGGTGTGGTCAAAAAAGTCAAGATGGCAGTCACAATGGTGCAATCGAAGCTCCATCTGTTTTTTTGTACATCACAAAACAGGTGGAGCTTCCACAGCACCCTTGTGGCTGCCATCTTGTTTTTTTTAACCATTCCCTGCCGACATATCTGATGATGAAAAACAAACAATTTGTACATGCATCTTGGCCTCTTCAGAACTAAACAAGGGCATGAATACCCTACTCCCCCATGAGAATTTCATCCAAATTCTTTTCTCCTTTGAAATAAAAAAAATCTAAAACAAATTCCCTCTCAACAAACCTGATGAAAACTGGTAGGGAAAATAGGCAGGAGCATTTCTCTGTAAGTTGCCTGCACTCCAGGCTTGTCAGGATATGCCGTTGCTTGAGGAACAGGGCAAGATGGTGCTCCTGCTCCATGTCAGGCCCTGGCAGGATGGGCCTTGAAATTTAGTACCTGGCTGGGCTCACGTCTTTTCCACAGTAGAGGAAGCAGCCAGTTTAGGGAACTCAGGACAGGCCACACAACAGACCAGTAGTGCTCTGACTCGGTGGAGAGAGCTATCTCTTTGGAAAACCCTGTGCACTACCATTTTGTTGAGATAAATAATAGCCCAAGCTCCATAACTGAATATTCATCTAGCTAGCTGTCTGTGATGGTCTGTGGGAAAGACCTTGGGAGGCGGGGCAAAGAGATGCTGCCTAGGGAACGGTCAGATAAGAGACAGCATAGTTGCAGCTGGGTAGTGGGCGGGGCAAGAGGCTCAGAAGGGACCCTCCCTGAGCCGGCAGGACAATTGTACTTTCAAACTTTATTTATTTATATTTATTTATAATTCAAAATTTGCCACCGCCCATCTCCCCCAGAAAGAGGGACTCTGGGCGGTTTACAATAGGAACTTGCAATATTCTGTTAATGTAGCTTTACGGTAAGGGAGAATTAGCTCATCTGGTCATGTTTCCTGTCTGGTCTACCTAGTAAGGCTGACTCTGTCCCTGATAATGAACCTTTCTTACAGAGAAGAAGAAGAAAAGGCTGGGTCCCAGTATCAGCCCAAGAACTGAAGCAGAGCCTGTCTGCTCTTTGCTGTTACATGGAGGATTCCCCTGCAGGACTGTGGGGCCCTATGGTCCAGCCCCAGCCACAGCACCCTGTTTTCCAGCAGAGAGAACAGCTGGAGAGGACAGGAGGAACAATAAGGGTCTGACACTTCTGTTCCACTCTGCCTAATAATAGGGGTGTTGCTGCTCAGCTTCAGAGCTATTGGTCTCTCCTTCAGTGTGCTTATTGTGTGTGCCCAGTAGGTGAGGGGTGTGTGTGTGTATTTAAATCTTTTAAAAGAGAAGATACAAAATAATACAAACTAATATAAAGTAAGGAAGAAAAAAGAGAGAGAAAGCAAAAAGTGCAAGAAAAGGAAAAGGTTGAAGAAAAATAGAAAAGAAAGAAAAAAGATACAAAGAAGTGGCTTCTGATACTCTTCACAGCAGTTATAAGTAACAATTATATTTTAACCTCTCTCTCTAAAGTTACATCATGATAGTCTTCTTTCTATAATCTATCCCGTCGAATCATCAAAGCCATGAATCACAAGTTCATTTTTTTCCTTTTTACACAAGAAGTCCATAAGAGGTTTCCAGTCACCAATAAATGTAGATACTGTCTTGTCTCTAATCAAAGAAGTTGGTTTATCCATCTCAGCAAGATCTGTCAATTTCACCAACCATTCCTCCATAGTGGGTAGTGTCAAATCTTTCCATCCCTGTGCATATAATAATCTCACTGCAGTAATCATATATTGAAAAAATCTTCCATGGGTTTTTTCTACTACTGTCCCCAGTAGGTGAGTTTTGATTAGGTTTAAGAATTTTGCATTGCTAAAGTTTTTTGATCTAGGCCCAATTTTTGGCTCCTTTCAACTTGTCTCCCACCCGTAGTTCAGGTCAGCTCATCACCACATATGGACACACAGAATGCAAGGTTTGAATACATTGAGGAGGTGGGGTTGGGAAGGGAGGAATTAGTCTTAGGCCAGCCTTCTCTAACCAAGCTCCATCAAATAGCATTGGACTACAACCCCTATTATTTGCTGACTGGAGATGACAGGAGTTACTCCATCAAACCTCTGAAGGCCATTGGGTATATTCTGGATGATGCGTTATTCCATTCTGGAAAGGAAAGGGAAGGGGAAGGGGAAGCCATAAATTTATTCAATATATATACTGAACTTTGTCACCACGTGATCAGGCTGAGGAACAAGTTGGGCTTCTCCATGCCTAACTTGCCCCAGCTCTAAGATAGCCTGCTTATCCTTTGCTAATGGCCTGTCTTCATGATGGAGCCTCCATCTCAATGCAAACAGAAGCCACACCAAGGTGACTCAACAGGAAAATGGTCTTTTTCATTGGAAAACAGAAAAAACTTTTCGTGTGAACATCTCAGTGGCCTGGAGAAGGAGCCTGAGAGAGGTCAGTAACCTACAGGACTCCAATTGGCCCACTGCAGGACTGCCCACCCTATCTGGCCATAGGGCTCTGTGCCAACTGAAGTCCCAAACAAGACAGGGAAGTAGATGCTCCTTCCCACTAAAACAGTGTTTTTCAAACTTGGCAACTTTAAGATGCGTGGACTTCAATTCCCAGAATTCCCCAGCCAGCAAGTTTGAAAAACACTGCACTAAAGCTAGCAATGGACATCCAAAGATGCTGCCTCTGACCCTGCATGAAGATCTCTTCTGGCTTCCTAATAATCTTCAATGATTTTGCATTAATGAGGCAGGAGCAAGAAGCTACAGTAAGCCCAAATCCAACCCCACCCCAATTCTTCCCAGCAGCTATTTTACTTTG
The DNA here is from genome assembly GCA_023362775.1 of Charina bottae. Lineage (NCBI taxonomy): Eukaryota > Metazoa > Chordata > Lepidosauria > Squamata > Charinaidae > Charina > Charina bottae. The sequence continues at coordinate 98,836,577 of JALMGJ010000001.1, read as the reverse complement.
AACCTCTTAAGTATCCATCCCTTCAGTTTATGAGATCCAATAGGAAACTGTTTAACGTTTCTTTGTAATCAGAAATGTAGAAACTCTACCCTACTTAGGGATGAGAAACCTGTAGCCTCCTAGTTATAGCAGAACTACAATTTGCATCCTCGGTGGTGAAGAATGCTGGGCATTGCAGATCAGCTCAGCTAGAGGATCATGGCTTCCCAGTCCTTGAGATTCTTCATCCCTGAGTCCAAATTTGTGCTCTTTTTCTGTACTCAGCAGAAATACATAAACAGGTTTGGAGTAGCTTCAACTGATTAAACAAATGCAAACCACACCATAAGTGGGCCTCAGTGCATCACATTTTTGATCAAAATCTGCACTGGGTATTAATTTCATATGCCGAAGCTGAGTTCAAACAATACTTAGTAAAACAAAGAGTCGCTTTGGTGAGATGGCGGTGAAGAAATGTGATGAATGAATGAATGAATGAATGAATGAATATTTCTATTTGTTATTCATCTCCATCTTCCCAAATGTGTAAGGAATTTTAGATTGGCTGTATTAGCACATTATGTTTAACCTGGATACTGAATTAAACCATCTTCTGGATCATGTAATACAGGTATATGGCCATAAATAATCAAATGGATTGGGATTACATAATTGCTAAGTCAGGCATGTACAAAAATAAACAAGGTTAACAATAGCCATAGTTCATATGTCAAAATGTATCCCTTAAGTCAGGGTTTCTCAACCAGGGTTCCGTGGCACCCTAGGGTTCTGTGAGAGGTCACTAGGGGTTCCCTGGGAGATCACCATTTATTTAAAAAAAATATTTCAAATTTGGGCAATTTCACATTAAAGAGGTAAGTTTCATTCTTTATTTTTAGTTTAACAACACCGTTAATGCATATATACAGGCCTACACATGAAACAAATATTAGTTTTGTAACTTCCAGCCTGTATTTGAGCCTGAATGTGCAGGGGTTCCCCGAGGCCTGAAAAATATTTCAAGGGCTCCTCCAGGGTCAAAAGGTTGAGAAAGGCTGATCTAGAGTCTTTCACTAATCTGGTTAAATACATCCAGTATACACAGTCCTAGTAAGTTTTCTTGAACTGGCAGAAAATGAGCGTCTCCCTGTTATTCTGCACAGCTGCATACACACTAATCACATGATATACTGTAACCACCAAACCCATAGCTTGTGGCATTCATGGCACTGGAGCCAAGATGCGTGTTTGAGTGGTTGTTAGTTAAATTAGATTCTAGTTTGTCTATTGAAGAACACTCCCGTGCACCATCCTGAAGCCCATCTCATTTGGGCCTGCAAAAGAGGAGAATTGGAAGTAAACAATAATTGTCTCTGGCTTTTGTGGTTCCAGAAGACTTTGTTCCTTCCCAGGAGCAATAAGCCTCCGCTGACATCCAGGATTCTTTTACAACACTATAAACGTACCGCAAGTAGCTTTCTTCCTTTTTCATTTGAAGAGCTACTCATCTGTCCACTAATGCTGTAGGTGAGATCCACATTCACCAGCTTGCCTTCTTCCACGTGAGCATCACTTTACCTCTTAGGATGGCCAAAGATTACCCAAACCAGACACAGCCTCCCAATGTGGTCCAAGGTACGTTCCTCAAGAGAAGGTTTCAGAAGGCAAAACTTCATCTAGGGGTGAGCACTCTTGGATCCCAGCTCTTTTTGCATATCCATGCATATCCACCCAAATTGCACCACGAAAATCCAGCATAAAAATGTCAAAGATTGCTGATGCTCTGTTCTGGTTAAAAAAAAAGAAAAGAAAAAGGCTCTGATACTCTTAAAAAGGCAAGGATGCCTTCACATCAAGCTCAACTCCTGTGACGTGAACATGCAGTTTTCTGGGCAACAATAGGGAGGTTGCTTGCCATTGCTTTCTCCCAGGATATTTTAGTGTCCAGCCCTGGGATTCTCAGCCACATCCTTATCAGACCTGAGCCTCCTTAGACGAATCCAAAGCCGGCCAGGTGCTGCTGCCACCAGCTGAGATTGACACCTTTAGCATCCCCCCCCCCCCCGTCTTCCCCTGAACATCTGTATATGCCGCTGGATCCAGCGGATTACAACAAAAGAAATACACAAAGCTCTCAAAAATGGGAAAATGGTGTATATGTGTGTTTGAAAATTCCTATCTGCCTATCACGGCAGAACAGTCTAAAAGACAGGATATCGAATAAAATGTCAAACATAATGTCTAGAAACTTAATGTGTTTTTTTTTTTAAAAAAAGAGGGACTGAGATGGTTAGGAAAAAAGCAAGTCATTTGTAGAGTATCACATTGTATATGTGTGTGTACTGTATGTGTATGCCTGTGTGTGTGAGAGAGAGCTTCCTTCCCGCCCCACACACTTTCCCCACTGGAACCATAAAGGGAAAAATGTCTAATTCTTCAACATTCCTTAGTGACTGCATAGATACAGCTGCTGATTTGAAGTCAACAGCACAACACAGTAAACCAGAAGGCTAGGATCACAAGATGATCTGAGACAAGGAAGGAAGAGATGTCAGGTCCCTGAATAGAAGCCTTTAGAGGAGCCAGATAAGGGTGGGGGAAATCACAAAGCTACTGTTGGAAGCCAAACACTTGAACTGTATTGCACAAAGCTGGAAAGCAGAGACACATTGCCACGGGGAATCTTTTGTAGCAACAGCTGCTGCCTACATTTTTCTTTCTTGTGGTGAGTGTCTTCCACCTACCAGGGCAGGGGGTGACAGAAGCCTGGGGCATCCGACAGGCCATTTCCAAAGCATGTGTCACATAAAATCGGTTGCAATACTTCGGAGAGTCAATAGGACCTATTCACAGAGACAGCACCTTGTCTGGCCCTGCCTTTCTTTAAATTGCTTTTTTGTTGAACAGCCAAAGTATCAAGGCAAAAACTAAAAATACAGAATTAAAAACAAGAAAATGAACAGAAAAGAATGCAAACAACAAAGAAAATTGGGAATGAATATGCCCGCACCCATGCACACATATGTAATCTTCAGGCAAAAGATTTTAAGCCTTCACATTCTAGTTTTACCCTGAACATTTATATAGAAAAAGATAATCTATTAGGAAAGACTTGGTTAATATAGCTAAGAAATGATGAGCAGATCTGAATAAACGTCTCTTTAATTGTAGGATTCTTAGACATAATCCAGGGGTCCCTGTTCCAGAGTGCAGGGGTTTATCATGTTGATATACCCTTACCTCTCTTTCCTCTAATTTGTTTCAAAAAGTGACTGTATTCCACCTCTTCTCTCTGGTCTATCCACATGCTGGATTTTTATCACATACTTAGCCATCCCTGGCCAGGTTGGGGAAGTTAAGAAAGCCTTAAAGTTTGGAGGCTGTAAGGAGCTGGCTGGATCAAAACAAAATCAATTTAAATCCCTGCATTTGTTTTTTTTTGTTTTTTTGCTGTTTGTAGGTGACTGATTTGACTCATTCCTAATTCCGATCCCACAGTTTCTAGATACGAATGCATTCCCCCTGAAAGAACAAGTCCAAGACTTTGGAGGGGGTGGGGTAGGGGTCCCCCTGGACTTACAGCTACCACTCAAGCAGGTCAAAACTGTGTTCAGAAAGCCTTTGCTCAGCTTTGGCTAGCATGCCAGTTGTGGGCCTTTGGGGATCAGGATGCCCTTTCAACACTGACTCCAGCCCTTGCCATCTCTTGGTTAGACGACTGCAATGGGCTTTTTGTAGGGCTGCCCTTGGAGATGATTTGGAAGCTGCAGTTGGTTCAAAATGCCAAGGTCCAACTGCTGGCAGGAAGAATCAGGTTCAGTAGCATAACACCTATGCTGTGAGGTCATGTCATGGTTTATTTATTTTATTTATTTATTGTTCATATTTCTTTTACCGCCCATCTCCCCCAACGGGTTACCCATAGATTTCTGGGCCCAATTCAAGGGTGGTTTAAACCTTTAAAACCCTATGTGATTCAGCACCCATGGATTGTCGGGCTGTCTCTCCCAACAAGAATCAGCCTCAACATGTCTCTGGTATGGGTCTCTGGTACCACCCATTGGCATTTCACTGGTTATTGTGTTCTGCAGCTGCCTTCTCTAACCTGATGCCTACCAGATATGTTGGGCTGCTCCCAGAATTCCCAGTTGGGTTTCAAATACAAAGCAGTTTTGCTTGCTCTGAACTGCCCTTTTGGATGCAGGAAGCTCATTCACACTACAGGCTCAAGCCACTTTGGTTAGTCCATCTCCCCAGGAAAAAAAAAAACCAAAACAGAAATCACATTCATCAAACTACAATACCAGGATTTATTGGGAGAAGCCATGACTGGTACAAAACCAATTGTAAATTTGTTGTGTGAATATACTTAAGATTTTGTAGAGAACATACACCATCCATTTGTAACAGACTGTACCCACGTCCTACATTTATACAGTGTATTTAATAAATTGGCTACATTATCACCTGCCTCCTTTAGACCTTACATAATTTGATAACTAGGGCAACACGTTAATCACATATGTAATTTTCCCAATGTTCTGTCTCCTGAGATCCAATATTTTGCATAAAATGTTCCTATTGCGGTAATCATATATTAAAGAACTATGCAATAATTTCTCAAGTTACTACAAACATCGTAACACCGTAACATCTAAACTCATTGCTAACATCTATTTCTGCATAACCAAAGCAAGCCAACATAACGAAGCAAAGCCACCACAAGCAGTTACCTTCCTACACAATTCTAATGACAAAAATCAAGTACTGAACCCTACTTTGCCTCACCCCCTACCCCTGTCACCAGCCAGTTTGGGGGGAATGAGCTTCCCATTGAAACCTCAATGTACAAATATATACTGTATCGTGAGCACAACATCGGACCACACATTGAAGAGCTTAGCTGTAGAAAGAAGGCCTCTGTATTAGATGGAACATCCACGGTGCCAGTAAAATATTATATCCCTTTATTAACCATGAGTTAATATAGATGGAGAGCAAGCACACCACATAGGTAAGACATGTAAATGGGAAAAAGTATTACTGATTTAAAACTTTCCCCTAGAGAAATACTGCATTGTTCAGGGATCTGTTCAGAAGAGGGGCCACTGCCTTTTGGATGGGTTTAAACTTCTGCATTTAGCTTTTGTAGTCTTTGGTTTTCATCTTGCTCTTACTGTTTTGTTTTTTGTTATATGCAAACCTGTCTTGGGAAGGGTTTTGTCCTACCCTAAAAGATGGATTGGAAATAAACAAAGTAGTATCTGATCTCTCCCAGTAATTAAGAAGCTCCAGCTGTACTGGAAGACTTAACAGCAGGTTGACTTGTGTTATGTCCTAAAAGTAGGAATCACACTAAATTTCTTGCCTCCGACTTCCTTGGTTCTTTCCATTCCTATTCCTGACAGAAGACAGTATCAGACACAGCCAAGTGTGTAAACGACATTTATTGCCGAGACAAAGCAAAACTCAGTTCCATCATCCAATTCCCCCACTGCCAAATGGTTCTGAATGGATGGGATGCCAACATGTGTGAGCAAAAAATCACCTTCCACTCCCCTCTGGAACACACCTCACAGCACGCAGTCAAAAGAACACAGCGTGGGCCCAACAGGAAAAAAAAAAGGATGCAGTGGAAGTTTCAAACAGGGCCTTGCCTGCTACTTTATTTCATTTCAGCCTCTGGACAGCAGCTCTGCTTTTGTTGGGCATGGGGCTTCATATCACTGATTTGTTGGAAGAAATTAACAGATATGAATATGGAACCCAGACTCCTCTCTTTAATTAAGGCATTATATTCAAATTCCTGCCTAAGGGTACGTACTGGAGCAAATGGTTCCTTAACAGGGACTATTAATACTCACAAAGGGGTCAGACAAGGATGCATACTGGCCCCCATTTTGTTTAATTTATACATAAGTGACATCCCAAAGTTTTTACATTCATTCGATACACATATGCCTAAAATTAAAAATAACCATGTAAACATACTGCTCTACACAGATGACATGGTACTGATGTCACATACCCAAGTAGGAATGAGAAGACTGCTACGCAGGATTAGCATGTATTGCACACTTAACTACCTGCCCATCAACAAATCTAAGACTAAGGTAGTTGTTTTTGGGAAGAGGATCAGGTATAACTGGACCCTGGACAGGGAACATATAGACCAGGTCAAGTCCTATCTATACCTAGGGCTTGTTTTTACCGAAACAGGATCATGGCTCTCATTTCAAGAGGAGTTCCCTAAAGGCTACAGCCTGTGCCAACGCCTTAAGGCAGCTTATCAATCATAGCTACCCAGGATCATTAACCCCAATTATAAAGGTATATAACAGTAAAATTGTCCCAATGATCACATATGGTGCAGAATTGTGGGGACACTTAAATGTCCCTTTGTTTGAACAGATACAGTCCTCTTTTCTGAAATGCACCTTGGGGATGGACAAGTCGATACCAACTCGAGCAGTAAGAGCAGAGTTAGGTATACCTCCCATACAAAGCCACTCAGTAACTAAAGTATTTAATTATTGGCTGAAGATCCTATCCATGGACTCAGACAGATTAGCCAAGCTTTGTTTTGAAGAGCAGATGTATAATATGCCTTCTCGTGCTGGTATTACCAATACCATCTCGCAATATGGATTTTCAATTCATTTTCCAGTCCAATTAGATTTGAAGGCCAAGAAAAGCTTCAAACAAAGGGGCTTGGATGTGGCTGCCCAAGAGGATATAGCATCCCTTAAACATGCTAAGTCCTAGAAGTGGCTGGCCCAGCATAAATCAGTCTTTCAACTTGGAAAGTATTTAACAACTTTCTTGCCCCAATATCTCAGAAGAGCTTTTACCAGAGCTTGTTTCGACCAATTAGACTCCATGGCAAGATATGGGCAGTTCCAAGGAGTTCCCTATGAAGAAAGATTATGTATTTGTGGCACCCCAGCTGTTGAAGATACCGCACATATCTTATTTGACTGCAAATCATACTCTGTAGAAAGGGCTGACCACTTAGATTTAGATTTAAAAAACAAAAAATACTGGAGCAGCCAACAGAAACTTTCTTATTTTTTACAGGGAAAGAACCAGCTCATTACTAGTAAGACTGCACTCTACATATCAAAGGCAATCTTAAAGAGGACAGTTTATTTAGACCAGATTGGAGTTGACTGTAGGGGTGACGGTTTGATATGAATTTGTATTACAGTTTTACTTGTAACTACTTGTATGTTTATAATGGCTTTTTCTTTTATTTTCTTCTATTCTTGATATGGTCAAAAGACTAAATCAATAATCTCTCTCTCTCTCTCTGACTTGGAGGTGGAAGAGCTCCGAAGCATGTATTCTTGTAAAACAGCTTCCATATCGTCTAACCATTAGAGTCACACCTTGAAAATACTATGGTTCAAAGTTTCTAGGTCATACTTTTTACTATCTGAATGTTGACAAAAAGCTAACTACTGTATGTGCCTGCCTCCCTCCACCCCACCCCACCCATATGAATTGGTCTAGAGTGCTTGCAGGAGGCCCCTTAAAACTAGGAGAAACAGGGATCTTCTGTTACTTCACTTAGCACATCCAGAAATATTGGTAAGTCAGAGTAAATGCAGCCCTGCACATAAGAGTCAAAGAGAATCTCTGACTGGGACAACTTCCTTGAGGGCCAGGCACGAGTCTTCATGACTTGGGACTCTGCAAGCTTCAGAGGTGTCACTGGCCTCTTTGCTATGAAACCAACAATCTTGGGCTAGCACTGCAACTCCCAGTCCCTGAGTTACATGATGCCATTATGCCTTCTGGTCAGCCTAAGCCCTGTATATAGCAGCTGTACAAGGACAACACAAACATGCCCATGGTTATTTTATTACACGAATCAGGCTAAGCCAAAGCCAGGATGCTCAAGAACTCCAGTTTTAAGAGGCAGATGACAAAGTGGTTATTGAGGTTCTACTGGTCTGTCAGCTCAGGCTGCTGAATTTGGCTTGACAATACAGGCCATCTATATCACAGCCTTTAGGCTTTCCAAAGATGATTTAAGATGCAGGCAAAGAGCCAATTAAGACACACATGACCCAGTGTGAGTTCTTGATTAGCTAGTGACTACAAGGTATTCATGAAGGAATTACACTTTGGAAACGCAGCTCGAGACACCTGGCTGAAAGGAGCCAAGCTCTCATGTGATTATGAAGCAAGCATGAGGGAATAAGGATCATGAGGACTTGGCCACTGAAAATGTATTTCTGGTTTTGACAGGCATAGCTTGGTCAGGACTTAAAGGGTAAGTTCTAGTGACCTGCCTCTTATGTTCACAGGTGACTGATTCTTTCAGTTCAGTTCCAATTAAGAAGAGACTCCCCACCAATCCCACTGAACGGAACTTGGCCTGGTTCTATATCCAAGATTCAAAGGCAATGCAGCAGCCCACTGGACCTGCCGGATTTGCTCTAAATCCCCCTCCCCTCCTTTCCCCACCCAAAGGCTGGCTTCTTGAAGAGGGAAAGTTTATGTGTGCTCCTTGCACAGAGGTGGGTGGGTGGAGGAAACTGAAGTCCACCGGGAATAGCCAGCATCATTGCAATGCTGTATTTGCTCAGAGGATCTCCTAGACATCACAGTCCCCTGTTCTTTCAAATAAGGTGGGAGAAAAAGCAGCAATAAGAAAGGGGGCAATGTAGATGGGGGCATAGGAGAAAAAGGCAGACAAGCCAGGAGGCAACTGACATGGAGGGAAAAGACCATCCTATCTTTCCTTAACACACAGAATGTGTCAAGATGCTAATGGTGAGACCAGGTTCCACATAAAGAACTCTGCTCCAGGCTCACCCAGAAAATGCTTCTCTCAACCTTGAAGAAGTGACAGGGCATAGATCCTTGCTAAAGGTTAGATTCTGGTGGAGTGAGGATGGCTGGAGCTGGGAGCCCGTTTCAGCCACACTGGGGTATGGCTTGAACCTGGCACATTTAATAGGTGTTTTAGGTTTCCAGGGAGATTCCAGTACAGAGATGGCAAAGAAGGGCACAGCAGGAGTTTGCAGTGAGACTGAGACCAAGGTCAAGAGGAAATGGCAACTGGATTAAACTGTCCACAACCAGCATAACCGGACAGCAGTTTCTGCTGCCTCCCCCCCCCCCCCCCCCCCCGGCTTTGCTACCATTCCTCTTTACCTGTGAAAGCTACTGTCTTGGCTGCCATGTTTTTTTTAATGACACTACATATGCACAAAGCTATCAGAACCTGCTGTTCAATCGGCAGCACGTGAAAAGAGAATATAGAGCTGTGATGCACACTGATGCATGCAGGGGCAGCAAGGGGATTGCCCCTCGATTTTCAGCCCTGGGAGCTCAAACAGCAACAGATTGTCTCTTCAGCTGCAAACCCTCAGGTGTCCGCAGGATTGAGGTTTGGTAACTAGTGGGATTTTCAGTCTGTGTGGAGGGCAGGCAAGGAGGGGCCTTAAATAATAATAATAAGCTACAATTCGTACCAGGTAATGGAGTTTCCCAAGGTTAAATCAATAAGCCAGCATTGTTGTTGTACAACTAGTCTCGTTTTGATGCCCCTCCTTTATTCCTGCTTGTTGTAGACAGCTGGTTCATTACAAAAATTAATCAGCAGTACGCATATACAAAAGAATAATAAAGTGCAGTGTGTGTGTTTTCTCTCAGATGCCTCTGGCTGGGCAGAGACTGTGTGTGCATGTGCATTTATTAAAATGAGGAAGCATATTACAAAATATCAACCAGAGGCCTACAGTGGTTTAGAAAATGCAAAGCATTGGCACGAGATGAAGAAGCCACAGGAACAAACGAGACAGACATGGCACAGGACTGCAAAAACAGCTGATGCAGAGTGGTTACAAAATTCTCACAGATGCTAAAAGTATCAAATGCAACATCCCCTACTGTTACCGGCACGTGGACACTACTTGCTACCTTGGTTTAGCCTCAGCGCCTGGAGCTGAGATCTCGGACACAACACAGAGCTGCTTTTCCCATACCGAGGGAAGGAATGTTCTTGGCCTACACCAACACACGGGCACTGGCAGAAGGTGTGGAGTGAGCCCCGTTCCCATTCCCCATGTGGTGAGGCGCTGGCAGGAGTGGTTTGACAGATCAGTTTTTCAAAATGGCATCGTAGACTTGGTAGACGTACTGGGACACTTCAGGAGCTCGGCACTTCAGAGACAGCTGTTGGAGAGAAGTTGGGAAGGGAATTATTTCAAGGGTCCCTATGCAGTACAGCAGGAGATGGTGGGCGGTTTGAGGCAGAGCTAGAAACGGCATGGAGATGGTGCCAAGTCCCTTCCCCGCTTCATTTCAATACCATGCATGGCATTACTAACCAGAATGTAGATTTTCTTTATAAAAAATTGACCAGGTAGGCTTGCCCAACATGCTAGACCTCTGTGTACTTTGTGGTTGATGTTATCTGAGTCAGTCAATAAAACGGCGTATTTGCCTGGTCACAGCATATTCTGCCAGCACACCTGTGCTTCATTAACCTGGCTTTAGGGCAGAGCTTTCCAAACTGTGTGTTGCGACACATTTGTGTGTCGGCTGCAGTGTCTGGGTGTGTCGCAGCTGCTGCTGCCTCCAAGCCCTGCCTGGATTCCACGCAGGTCCTAGTGCCTGCCTTGTGCCTGGCTGCCTCCAAACCTGCCCTGCCAGGATTCCGCGCAGGTCCTTAGTGCCTGCCTTGTGCCTGGCTGCCTCCAAACCTGCCCTGCCAGGATTCCGCGCAGGTCCTAGTGCCTGCCTTGTGCCTGGCTGCCTCCAAACCTGCCCTGCCAGGATTCCGCGCAGGTCCTAGTGCCTGCCTTGTGCCTTGCTGCCTCCAAACCTGCTGTGATTCCGTGCAGGTCCTAGTGCCTGCCTTGTGCCCTGCTGAAAGAGTGTGTCGCGAAATGATGCCCTGCTGTAAGAGTGTGTCGCAAAATGATGCATGTCTAAAAAGTGTGTCACCAACATGAAAAGTTTGGAAAGCTCTGCTTTAGGGTTATGCGTGAAACCAGCCCATTTTTCTCTTATATAGAAGGATTCAATCATTTCATGGAATAAACGAGACGTAAGGGACTTGTTGCCTACCAGATGTAGTGAATTCCACACCTAATCAATCACTGCCAACAGGACAATGAGAGGAAAGTTGAGCGCTAGAGACGTACACACTAGGCAGGCCCAAAGTTGCCTGGCAGTGGACTAAGCAGATGATTCATCCACGTTTTCTTTGATCAGGTGACAGCTTTTGTATTTTCGTCTGTCCTCCAAATTTTTCAAAGTGATAATTTGAAATGTGAGTATGATATTTAACTGGATTCCGTTTTGAGTACTTGGAGCTTCTTTTTAAGCTGTGAGCACCAGCTCAGTGACAGTTCCCGCAAGGAAATAGCAAGTTAAGATACAGAGAGGAAAGGTGAGATCCAAAAGGGAGCCTGGGAGGCCAGGGCTGCTCCTGCACTGTGGCCTCAGCAGCAGGGTCTTACCGTATAGTTGGGGTTGCCGGGCTGAATGCGCAGTTCGGCCAGTATCCAGATGCCATTGGTAAGCTTCAGAGACTGGTACAGCATGTCCTGGCCCTCCACATTTCTCTTGGCTATGGTATAAATGTTGTTGTTCTGGAGCTTACTGGAAACAGTATCTAACAGAAGGAAGAAAACCCCATTAGATCTTGGAAACCTTCAAAGCAGACCACTTTTTTGAGATCATACCTGGAGACAATCTAGAAAATTTAATAGTACAAAATACTACCACTGGATCGTGCTTTGTTGTTCGCTGTGCCAGCGTTCCCTTCTTGCCAACTACTGGGGCCCCCAATTCAAGATTAAGAATAAGAATCTACTTGACAATTTCATTCCATTTCTGACCCTTTGTCTCCCTCTGCCTGACAGATGAGCTGAACATGCAGTACCACGCAAGGTGGTAATGGGGCTTTTGGGCTGGAACAATCTCTGAAAGAGACCCGCTCAGGCAACAAAGGGGCCAGTTCTTAGGAAACTATTCCAGATTTTGGGCAAAAGATGACTGGCCATTCCTTCTCACTTTGCATGTGTGCATGGATCCAGGTAGACTAATTTAGCAATTGCAACTAGCTATGACGGCTATATGGAACTTCCATATTTATCAGCTGTTAGGGGCCAAGAACGGTGAAGGGAAGGTTTCCTTTGCCTGCTCTTTCAAAGCCTCTGTGGGAATCAGGGTACTGAGTAGATGGGTCTCTGGTTTGCTCTAACAGAGCCCACCTATATTCTTCCAATTTGCACCGCTTTTGACCGAGTAACTAAGAAAAGGAGGGGGAAAGAGACAAGTCTCTGCTTATGAGGAGCTTAGAGTCAAAACATTCAGGAGTTAGGTCTCACCCTCACTTTCTAGGGCTTCCTTTCAATACATACCTCTTCCTTAATTGCCAGAAGATTCCATATTGTGCAGTACCCTCCCCAAATGCTCTATCATTAATCTAGAGCAAAGCATGGAAATGCAGCAAATCTATCCATAAGCCAACAGATTTCTTTTAACAAGCACTTTCATTTTCTGCATTTACCTAATGCAAAATCCAGAAGAGGCTTCCAAGTGGATCAAATCAGTGCTGGATCCACTTGAGATTCTAGAATGCTAGGCTTAAGGGGTCATTACTGTCATGCTGAAGGGGTCATTACTCACCACCACCACCCTTACACACATGGAAACACAAACATTCAATCTCTCTTTAACTGAATTCACAATTCAATGGGCTTGCCTTGCCTTTTTCTTGGTTGCTGTGGAAACTGAGGCACCCAGGCAACTCATCTTTTCCAGGGATTGTGTCCTATGTCTCTACCCCAACTTTTTTCTCAGAGAAATTCAACATACAGAACAGTCATCCCCCTTCCATGCAGAATTAACAGCTGGTCACTAAGGAGATTTGAAAACATGGCTTCCCCCTGAGAATCCTGGGGCAAAAAATCCTGTCCTGTCCTGTCCTGTCCTGTCCTGTCCTGTCCTGTCCTGTCCTGTCCTGTCCTGTCCTACCCATTCATTTATTCTCTCTCTCTCTCTCTCTCTCTCTCTGTCTTGACTCCTGGCAACTGCCTGGACGAGTCCCTGCAGAGCTAGTTTGGTGTAGTGGTGAAGGCACCAGGCTAGAAACCAGGAGACCTTGGGTTCTAATCCCACCTGAGGCACAAAGCCAGCTGGGTGACCTTGGGCTAGTCACTCCCTCTCAGCCTTAGGAAGGAGACAATAGCAAACCACTTCTGAAATCTTGCCAAGAAAACTGCAGGGACCATCCAGGCAGTCACTAGGAGTCAAAAAGCTGACTCGGAGGTGCACACACACACACACAATCTATAATCACTTGCATACTGGCCTTGCAAAAGTTAATTCTCCAAACTTAATCAAGAATCACATATTTTGTAAACTAAGATCTGGTTTGCATCCTGATGTAAGGATTCCAAAACAGCCCAATTCACTTGGGTTAATTTCCATGCTCACTAACAACTTGGGGCCCGGATACAAATTTTGATTCAAAATCCAAATGTCCATGCATCCTGCTGATTGTCCCTGGAAATTGGCTACAATCTGTATTCTCTTTGACAGGATTGGGTGAAAAGTGCAGGAAAAGCAGTGGAGTATGAAGGGATGAGGTCTGCCAAGTTTCAAATAAATAGGTTCAGGAACTTTTACACACTTTTTTTTTAAACAGAAGAAACACCTTTAACTTTTACATTTATTTTCAGACTTGAAAGAAATTTGCAGCAAAATAGCCACCTCTGTGATGATCAAGCCTGCTGTTTCGGAGAAGGAGGGCTGTCCAAGAGAGGCTTTGATAATTTGAGCATAAGTTTCTTTTTGTGGCAATTACTATTAAAATGACATAGAGATTAGAAGTGACTAGTTAAAAAGCCTGCAAGATTTCAGAAGGAGAATTAATGAGCTGGATTTTGTGGAACACCGGGGATAGATTTGGGGGGAGAAGAGAGTAAATCTTTCTAACAGGAGAATCGGGATTGAAGCCAGCCACGTGGGCTGTGCACTGACCTAAGAGTAAATGTAAGCTCTTTGGGGTAGAGGATGCATCCTTTCACACTGTGCATTTTATAGCTCAATTCGTTTTATTTATTTTTTAAACTGGTAAGGGCCCACTTTGGGGAATAAGATCATTCCTTTTCCTTCAGAGGTGTCAATGCCAGCCAGCCAGCTTTCCCTCCCCTTCCCAGTCCTCCCATGCCAAGGCTGATGTCAGCTTCTCAGGGAATGAGCCAGGTTGCTAGGCAACATTGCCCGGCAGTGCCTGACACGTGAGGTAGACCGGCTTGGGCACGTGACAGGCCTGCCTTTATAAACTGGCCCCTGTGCAGGGTTGCAGCACAACCTTAGCACCAAACGGGGCAGATCATTTGGCAAAGGTGCCTGAAGAGGCACAGAACTCGAAAGGAACACCCCTCCCATTTGCTGTTGGTTTATCCCAAGGCAGCTTGGTTGCTGTTAAAAATACTTTGGATTCCATCAGAGCTTTGCTTTATGACGTCTGTTGGAGGAGGGAACAAACCTGCAGCAAAAGTTCACCCTGGCAGTGGCAGCCCCTCCAGAAATAATAACCCCCAAATGGAAGAAAACTTTTCCTTTTTAAAGACGTGTTAAGCATCTGAATTTATGCCTCTCCAGGTCAGGGGATTGTTTGGCTGATGCCTGAAGACTGTAACTTATCTTGGGAGGAGCATATCCGGGCATACATCTCAAGGGATTACACTGAACTTCAATAAACTGCTGGTAGATAGAGCAACAGACTTGGATAGGTGGGCCTAACTTAAACTATTTGGGATCATTCACTTCACAGGTTTTAAAATCAATGTTCTGCTACAGGTAATTTATACCACCCAGATTGTTCTATATATTCTTGGAATTCATTTAGGAAGCTTCAGCTGTCAGGGACAGGAGGTGGTTTTTTATGTTCCTGACTTTGGTTACATCAGGCATATCTTCTTTTTTGGGCTAACGACTTGCAAGGTCTGCCCACTGGAACTTTGCCTCCATGGGCCCACTTGGAACTGGCATATTTGTCAGCCCTTCTAAGCTGCAGGGTCTTAGGGTCCAATTGCCTTGGCAAATCTGGAGTTCCCTTTCCCACTCTATTCGCTCCCAGGGACTGAAGGTGGTGGTGTGCAAAAGCACAGCTGCTCTGATTTGAACTTTATGATTGAGCCAGATTTACATTACGGGACAACCCAAACTTGAAAATAACAAGGAGAACCTTTTTTGGAGAACCTGGCTGGAATATAGAGTGTCATGTTAATTAATAGAATTACATGACCTTTTATTTTGTGTGTGTGTGTGTGTGTGTGTGTGTGTGTGTGTATTTACAACATAAGCATATCTTGCCAAACACTGCAGAGCGGTAATATTGCTAGCTAAAACACCTTTCAATATCTGAATATGGGTCAGCAGCCTTAAAAGCCCTACAGCCCAATTTGGTATTAAAGGATGTAATATATTCTTTATAAAATAAGAAGCCAATAACAACTATAAATAGTTCTTATATATACTGAATTAGGTGTTTTAGAGTAGGTGGAGGCGTGGAATAAGCAACTGAAGAGTTAACGGAGACTGTTTTATCTTTTAGATAGAACATTTCTATAGATTTAAAATCAATTTAATTGAACCAAAATTATTATTTTATGTCTGTTGGAGATCTATACTTCTTTTCATGAAGAAATTGGTAACTTCGGTTAATTATTAGTGACTTGGTGCGTAAAATGCAAACAGTGGTTCATCTGATGTGGTTATAGTGGCTTCCTCTATGGTAAGTTATTTCCCGTATTAACTGGGGGTTTTTTGGTCGATGCTCATGTTCTTTTGACTTACATCACAGCGGTTGTAAACTAAAAGAAAGAAATCTTCATGAGAAGGCTGTGCGTGATTTGGAGAAGGCCATGCGCAGCCTCAGGAAGGAGGCCTGGTGTGGCCAGCAGCTGCCTCACAGGGGGTCAGGGCGTGCCACGTCAGCAGCAGCAGGAGGAGGAAGAGGGCAAAGCGCCGGTGGAGTGCAAGGTGGTGGGGGAGCCGGGGCTTTGTGCTGGGGCACTGGGGTGGCTGGCCGCAGCACGTTTCTTAAGGCGGCACTCCTCAGCAGAGGTGATGGCACCGGGGCTGCAGTAGAGGCCGGGGGCAGCAGTGGCTAGCTGAGAGTGCTAAAGGCCCTGGGCCTCTACTTCAACCCCAGTGCCACTGGTGCTGTCACTGCCGCCGAGGAGTGCCACTGTGCAGGGCAGCCAAAAGGGCAGAAATTGGGGGAAGACAGGCGGGTGGGGGGAGTTCAAGAGGAGGTAGTCCCTTACCCTACCGAGGTTCAGGGCTGAGAGGAACCAAGCTGGGAATGGCTTGGATCGGGGTAGGTCCTTGCCTAATGACCGGTGGGATTCGGTTAACAATGGTAACAGGGATTGCCAGAATTGCTGTCACTAAGTGATGAGGTCACATGATGTCGCACTTTATGACCGCATTGCTTAGCAACAGAAATTCTGGTCCCAATTACTGTCGTTAACCAAGGACTACCTGTATTTGGCCCCATCCAGGCTTCACAAGGCTTTTATGAACATTAATCAATCTTCTTCCACCTGGGACTCTCCAGACAAGTTGGGAGTAGGATTCCCAGAATTCCCAATCAGCATGAGCAAATGTTGAAAGCCATGCTTTCCACACGTCTGGAGGGGACCAGGTTGAACAAGGCTAATATGAAGCTGCACATTTGCACTCCATCTCTAAGTAGTCCATGGGACATCTGGGCTTCACTGACATACTACCTTGCGACAAGACCATGAAATAGGGTTGGGGAGGAGACAGTATGAGAGTGCCCAAAATTACCCTTAAATTTGATCACTGAACATGAATTGGTACCATAATCAGGTTTCAGCAAGCCTATCCATTATTTCACACTGGCTTTAATCATATACAGTTTAGGACATTATATTTGGGGGTTTGGGTGCACTGGAAATATTGACGGACGTTCCATTCACAAGGGGTGCTGCCAACCTTTTCCAGGGCCTTCCACAAAACCTAACAACAACAGACATAACAAAGCTCTCTCTAAACCCATCCCACCCCTTGCCCCTCGCAGCTCTCACTGTGACGGCACTTAAATAGAGCCTTGACTACCCTAATTCCTGTTCAGTGGAATTCTTCTGACATGTGCAAGAGAACACCCCCACCCTGCTATCAAGGGAAAGGCACTGGCTTTGTGATCAGTGACTTAATTGCTGCACTCGCCTCTTTTTGACACTCTGAACTTAGTCACTGCAGGAGGGTGACCTTGCAACTATGGACGGGGGTGGCAGCAGATTAGCAAAGGAGGCAAGCCCCAAGCTCACAAGGAATTTAACACCAATAATGTGCCTTGGCTTAGTAGGACACAATTGTGCAAGCCACCCACTTTAGAAACTGCATGCCCGCTTCTCTTTTGTAGTGATAATTGTGCATTGGAACATTTTAAAAAGGGGGCAAGTGGTGGCGATGTGTGTGTGTGGGGGGGAAGGGGGCGAATGGCTGTTAGAAACAGGCAACACTGCAGGAGCAAACTGAGAAACAAATGGAATCTTATTCCACAGAAAGCAGATTCTGTCCTTGTAACTAGTTGCCTGAATGCATACACAGGCTTACTAGGATTTGAAGACGTATTAAGCACAAGACAAACTTTCTGCCGTCCTGAAAAGCTTAATATGTGTACAAAGCTATACAAAATTTATCTTTCTTATTTTTAATTTTTTTATTGTAAAAGATTGCACAACTGAATTGATACAATAGTAGACATTTTGTTGAAACACTGTATGTAGTAATTAAACTCAGCTACTGATCCTTATGGATAAAATTAGTATCGTTGCTAATTAAACACTGGTCTTCTGCTGAAAATAAGCTCAGCTAAGTGAATCAACAACTGAACTAGTATCTTTCCCGTTTCCCTCACCTTCCTAATTTCACTTTCCCAGTGTTAACGTTCAGTTCACAGCAGCCTACCTATTTGCTATGCCACTCTGTCGAACAGGGCAGGCCAATTTCTGGCAATATAGATGTTACCCAACGAGCATGACCAGTGAAGGGATGTTTAGTTCAATAGCTGGATGGATACAGCATCATCACACCTGATGTAAAGTGTCACCCACATTAATGGACAATCTCTCTGTAGATGTTATTCCCTGCCAGGGGATTACTACCTTAATGTGACAGGCAGACTCCGTAACTTCAGTGACTCTTGATGCAAGTTGAAATATAAACTCCAGGTAAAGTCATCCTTGCCAGCAAAATCAAAAGGGGAGGGGTGACCTTAAGCGTAATCTACAACAGGGGTTGAGGGTAGGTGGGCTCTGCAGGTATAAGGAACTAAGAAAATGCATGGATATGGTTGCAATGTTTAAACATATGTAGGCACAACACCAGATAATGAGCATCCCACATTGGAAGGCATTCCTCTAGTTACTGGGGAAGAAAAGTAGATCTGTAAGTTAGTGAAGCCGGGGTGAATTAATATTTTATTACCTAATATTGCTTTTTACACTCGGCTGCCATTTTGTTTTGAATTATATGTTTAGCATTGTAAGTTTTACGGTTTGATATTGTGGTTCCCCTTTAAACTGTTTTCACTGCCCATATAAATCGAAATAAATAGGTCTTCCGGGGAAGGTATGGTGAACTGAAGATGAAAGCAGATCTGATGACCGCGGCAAAGACCAAGGAACTGGTGAGTAGACCGGTTCCTTGGAACCTCTCCAGGTAAGGAGAGGATGGGAGACTGCCCACATGTGCTCCAGAGAGCTGCTTCTCATGAGGAGACTGCAGGACACCGGTTTTCCGCAGGTTTGAGTGCCAGGAGACAACGGAATTAGCCATCTTGCCTGCAACCGCGGTGGAGACTTTTAAAGGATACTACGTTTCTAATTCTTCTACACTTTCTAATCACTTTCGGAAATTGCTTATTAACTACTTCTATGCTATCAGAGACCTCTGGAGCGACAAGTCTGAAAATGCCAGTTGAGTCTGCCTTCAATCCTGAATGAAAGAAAAGTTTAATCATAAGCGTAAGAATTTAAAGAATCTGAATTAAACAGCAAAAAGCTAAATAAGATTTTATTTATTTATTATTTATTTATTTATTACATTTATATCCCGCCCATCTCCCCCACAAGGAGGGACCCTGGGCAGTTTTGATCTTAGAAAGTTATAAATGGACTAAGGGTCCAGATAAAATTAGAATATTGAAACTTTTACAATAAGATTTTGGAATTAATTATAAAGAACAAGGAGCTCCTCATGGGAAATAGATTCTGTTTTGGTTTTTACAAGACAAAAAAAAGATAAGCAATTTCATGATTTCAAAAACTGGACACTAGAGGGGACTAAAGTTTTTAGGTAAAGGAAAGATTTACAAACCTGCAAAATGTTGCAAAACATTCTAACAATGAAAATACTGAAGGAGACTTTTGAAGAATGGAATCAGAAAATAGTAGCCGCAATATCAACAATGTCAATAATGTCTGCTTCTATGGACAGACTATGTCCAAAATATGTTATTGAAGAAATGACAGATGTAGAACAAATTTTAGCTGACAAGTTAGAGATGGTATTGAAAGTGAATTTACAACTGACAAGCCAAGAGAATGACTTAGAAAAGGATGTTTCACGGGATCTACAAAAGAAATTGGCTGAGGCTTTAAAATTTAAAAGGGAAATACAAATGATAAACCAAGATAGTAACCAAAGAAATGAAGAGAAATCAAATCCTACAATATTGAATGAACTAAAGATTAAGACTGTTAGAAGTAAAACAAAGGAATATAAAGTTGGTTTATTTGATCAAAGTTAAAACAAGATATGTTGTTACTTCTGGCAACCCTTTACGGACTTTCTGCTGACACCAGGACTGAAAAGATGATGTTTTATGGATTTGCCTATAGATAAGGGATGGGATATGGGGCGAAGAGATGTTTGTAATCTTACCAACGGGGGGGTGAAGAGTCACTAAATTTGTTTATACCTGTTGTGATGAAGGTTAGAAGTCACTTCTTTACATATTTCTTTTCTCTTTATTATATTCCTCCCTCCCTCCCTCCCTCCCTCCCTCCCTGCCTCTCTCTCTCTCTCTCTCTCTCACACACACACACACACACACACACACACACACAATAAATAAGTGCGGCCAGACTAAATCCACAAGGAAGTCTGGTCAATGATCATAACAGTGTTCGAAAAGGAGTTCCTTGTTCTGTAAGGACATAAACAATTGGAACAGGGGTTGTGACACATATGAATCAAGGAAAAATTGTCAAAAATTGTCAGAATGGAAAAGCAGCACACTAAATGGGATATTCTGATTAGACTAACTGGAGAAATAGCAATCATGCTTAAAAAGGACATCACTAACTATGTGCTTGACTATGCCCAATAAACAACAAAATTGTATCTATTAGAGATAGTGGCTATCCAGTGAACATCAGTATTATATAAATATATGACCCTACTACAGATGCAATGGTGGAAAATACAGAGGAATTAACAGAAATTCTACACTTCAGCACCTCTGAATGCATAATTTTGGAAACAATTTGACTACATAATAGGAAACAGAAGATGAATAAATGCAATCCAGTCAGTCAGGATACTTTCAGATGCAGACTGTGCAACATACCATGAATTACTGGTGTCAAATACATGATTTGAACTTCAAAAATTAAAGACAATTGAATATGTTAGCAAGATTTTACCTTGAGGTCATACAATCAGAGTGTATGATCAATGTAAGGAACATATTCAGCACACTTTTATGTGGAAAAGAACTTGAGAAGCTATGAGATAAGAAAACAAAAATGATACACAAATAAATCAAAGATGAAAAAATCCAGGTGCCTTTCAAATGCCTAGTACTAATTCCTCACACAAGTAAAGTTGCTTAAGATTCCGAAAAAAATACAGCCAGACAAAGAGAAAAAACTGCCAAATGAATAGGCAGGTTTCAGAAAAGGCAGAGGGGTGTAAGACCAGATAGCCAACATTAAAAGAACAGAATTTAAGAGGGAGATATTTACTACAGTAAGGCCTTTGATTGTGAAGATCATGCCAGAATGTGGACTACAGTAAAGCTAATGGGTCTGCCAGAACATCTGCTTTTGCTTGTGAGAAACCTTAATTCAGAAGGAGTCTGGTAGCACCTTTTCAAATTAACACATTTTATTAAAAAGCGTAAGCTCTCGTGACCAAATTCTGCTTTCTGGCTACCATAGACTAACATGGCTGTCTTCCTATGATGAGGAATCTTAGCAAACAAGAAGCTATTGTCAGAACTGAATTTGGAGAAACAGCGGCTGAAAATAGGAGAAGCAATGAGACCAAGATGTATTTTGTTTCCATACCTGGTTAACTTATACAGCAAATACATTGTAACAATGACAAGGCTGGAACCAAAATCTCAAATGTCTAGACCAGTGTTTTCCCCACCAGCTGGCTGGGGAATTCTGGGAGTTGAAGCCCACACATCTTAAAGTTGCCAAGGTTGAGAAACACTGGTCTAGAATCTACACTTGCCCAGTTCATCATTCGAATCTTGGCTTGGCCAGATCAGTTTTGGTCACTCCAATCTTGTTGCAGTGCAACTCTGGGCCCTATGACTGAGAACTTTCCAGCATTTCAAAGGCTGTACACAGCCACATTCTCAGATAAGGAGCTTCTTCTCCCATAACAAAAAAGGCGGTGGGAAGTGAAGCCTTCCAAAAGTGAGCTATCATTGGGGAAGTGACAGCGTGTGTGGGAATCTGCCAGTTTCACTCAGTTTGGGAAGAATGTGAAAAGTGGGTCATGTCTAATAAACAAGATTTTAGTTCTTTAGATTGGCTTCCCCCATCTCCAGAGCTGATGTTTTGCTCTCCCAGCAATTAGAGAGGTTTTCTGAGCTGCCTCTTCCTCCTGCTCCCCCACTTGCTGGTGTCTGAAGATTGGACTGCCAAGCTTGCGGGAGAAAGACAGAGGCAGCAATATCGCCAGCTAGATGTGTTCCCTGCTGGGAGCAATGAGGCTGGCAAAGAAAAGCTACAGAAGCTCAGCAGATGATTTCCTAAGGATAAGGAACTTGGCATGAAGGTGTGGGCAACAGGAGGCTGGGACTGTGGGATGTGTACAGATCCTGAACCCCTAATATCACCCCTCCCAATTGGCGTCATAGAAAAATGCCATTTTAAAGCAGGAAATACTTGAAAACTACCATAAATCTTAAAACCGACTTTTTGTAGTTAAAGAACCTGCCAAAACATTGCATGAAAACCCAGGGGAAAAGAAAATAGAAATCAAGAGTATGGGACAGATTCTCACCTGTTATCCATCACCAGCTCACCCACTTTGGTCCTTGCCTTCCCCCAAAATATGGTATAGAGCCACCAAATGGCTGCTCACCTCTGTTGTAATGGGAAACACTGTGTGTGTGTGTGTGTGTGTGTGTGTGGGTGGGTGGGTGGGTGGTTGGTTTCAGGTAAGTATTGCCTGGAATGGAATCTCTTTGGCATTCTAATTCCCTGAGTTCCAATAATAAAGTAGCCCCACGCAAGCGGAGGAAGATGCTTGGAGATGCCCTGAAGGTCGCAGATCTATAATTGTTTTAAATGCTAAAAATGTCTTGACAATGCCACCTATTCCCACATAAAACACACACAGACACACACACACACACGCGCACACACACGCGCGCGCACACACACGCACACACACACACACACACACACATATATATATATATAATATGTGCTTTGTAAGGGCCAAGTCTGCTCATTGCCCCAGACTATATTGGATGGCAGACAAACATTCCTATCAGCAACAGAACATAATTTAATGCATTTTGTTACCCAGAAATCTAATAGGTAAAACAACCTGATCCTTTTATTATTATGTACCATATACTAGTGGCTTTTGGGGCTGGTCAAGTACATTTGATGTTTTGAGAATATGTTGCGGGAGCTCTTGCAAAATGACTTCTGGGAGGGGTTCCCCATTCACAAAATGTTTGCTACAGGGACATAACTGGTTACAAAGCCTAACTTATGAAAATAGCACTTGCCACCCCATAACCCCCCATTTCCAGAAGATACTACCTATTATTTATGCTTATCTCTCTCCTTTTGTCTGGTCAGGTGGGCATAAAAGGTAAAAGGTAAAGGTTCCCCCCGCACATTTGTGCAGTCATATCTGACTCTAGGGGCTGGTGCTCATCTCCGTTTGTTAGCCGAAGAGCCAGCGTTGTCCGAAGACATTTCCATGGTCATGTGGCCGCATGACGCGCACGGAACGCTGTTACCTACCCACCGAAGTGGTACCTATTCATCTACTTGCATTTGCATGCTTTCGAATTGCTAGGTTGGCAAGAGCTGGAGCTAGTGCGGGAGTTCACTCCGCACGCAGGGCTAGGGATTCGAACCTCTGAACTTGCGATCTTCCGATCGACAAGCCTGGCGTCTTACCCGCTGAGCCACCACGGCATACTTTCTGCTGTAGATCCCTCTGGTTTTTATTTTCTGAGAAAGTGTCTGGGGCTCACTGGCTCCAGACACTTTCTTAGAAAATAAAAATCTTGGAAATAGAGATGATGCTGGAGGCTAGTGCCTCACTTTGAAGCACGCCTGACTTTGCATTTCTTAAAATTAAAATATATGCAAGAAGTCAGGTGAGATTGAAAGTTTGCAGGCACCAAGTATCAGTGCAATACTGACCCTTATCTTATCTTCTCAACAGCTGCCTCTACACTGCATGCCTATCTCTCTCTCTCTCCCACCTCAAACATAGAGTAGCTTAGAGGTAGAGAACAGAGACAACAGAGGCTCAGTGTGGGCAGAAATCATTCCACAGGGCTGGTGCTGCAATGGTACAACAGCCATTCCTGGCCTCAGTTCCCCTCATTTCATGGAAGTGGGGAACAATTAACAGCTTTTCCTGGGAACAGCACATCAGGTGAGTTAATTCTGGTTGAAAGAGGTGTCCAAGAAGTAACTACATGCCAAGCTATATAGGGGCTTTATAGATCAAAACCAACAGTTTGAATTGTACATGGAAACCTACAGGCAGCCAATGTAGGACATCCAACACAGTTGTTATACATTCCTGACAGCTAGAACCTGTCAGTAAACGGACAGCTGCATTTTGCAATAATTGTAGTTTCTTAACCATTTTCAACGGCAGTCCCCTTTAGAATGCATTTCAGTAGTCTAGACAGGTAGTGATGAGGACATGAATTACTGTAGTGAGATTGTCATGCCCCAGATAAGGATGCGATTTATGAAGGACCTGGGTGAAGGTCCTTCTGGCCACTGCCTTCACCTACCCATCCTACTCCTATCCAGGAGATTATCCAAGTCACATACCTGCTGTCAGGATGCCATCCTGCCATTCTGCTTTAGATAGATCACTAGTTAGTGATGTTGCCTTAGATGGGACTTTTAGTAACTAGATAGTGCAAAGCCTATCTGCCTATGCAAAGGAACATCTGCCTATGGAACTTCCTGAAAATGTTGAGGAACACTGGGTTAAATTGAAGACTTCTATTATTTCAGCCTGTGAACAAACTATCGGATACCAAACTAAGAGACATCAGGACTGGTTTGATGAGAACGATAGTGAGATTGAACATATTATTGACAAGAAAAGGAAAGCCTTCCGGATATGGCAAAAAGATATTAACTGTGCCGTTAAGAAAAAAATCTACGCCAGTGCAAAGGCAGAAGTCCAAAGAAGAACTAGAGAACTTAAGAACATATGGTGGATAAAAAAAGCCCAAGAAACCCAACATTTTGCAGATGCTCATGATGCACGGGGCTTTTTTAATGCCATAAAGGCCATCTATGGACCAACAAACCATGGTACAAATCCCTTACGCTCAGTAGATGGTGCTAAACTTCTAAAGGACAAAGAGTCTATTGCACTGCGCTGGAAAGAGCACTACTACAATCTCCTTAATCGTCACTCTACTGTGGCTGATGAAGTCTTCTTGCAAATCCCGCAAAAACAAATAAGAGATGAGCTTGCAGTACCCCCTAGTTTGGAGGAAGTCAGTAAACAAATGAAAAATAACAAAGCTAGTGGACCTGATGGGATTCCTCCTGAAGTCTTTAAAGAAGGCGGGCCTGAACTTACACAACAACTTCATAAGCTCATCGAAAAAATCTGGATGAGGGAGGAGATTCCAGCAGACTTTAGGGATGCCATAATTATCACTCTCTTTAAAAAGGGTGATAGAACAGACTGTGGAAACTATCGAGGCATCTCCCTTCTAGCCACAGCAGGCAAAATCCTGGCAAAGATCATCGCAAACCGTCTCCTATCTGTATCAGAAGACATCCTCCCTGAAACGCAAAATGGCTTCCGCCCTTCCAGGGGAACAGTGGATATGATCTTCACTGCACGACAGCTTCAAGAAAAATGCAAGGAGCAAAACCGCCCTCTGTACATGGCGTTTATTGATCTGACTAAAGCTTTTGATACTGTAAATCGTACTGCTCTCTGGACCATCCTTCTGAAAATCGGATGCCCAGATAAATTTGTGAACATCTTGCGGCTACTCCATGACGACATGATGGCAACAATCCTGAATAACAATGGCTCTCAAAGCGATCCATTAAAAGTGGAATCCGGCATTAAACAGGGATGTGTTATTGCTCCAACCTTATTCGCTATCTTCATCGCTATGATTATACACCTTGTTGAAGAGAAACTTCCTACTGGTGTAGAAATTATGTATCGAACAGATGGAAAGCTTTTTAATCTTAGTAGGCTGAAAGCAAAAAATAAGGTAACTACAACTTCTGTTACAGAACTTCAATATGCTGATGATAACGTAGTCTGTGCACACTCCGAAGAAGATCTTCAAACTATCCTAAACATCTTTGCAGAAGCATATGAAAAGCTCGGCCTCTCGATTAACATTAAAAAAACCAAAGTGCTTTACCAGCAAGTTCGAACCAATCCCTCCGCAGCACCATCAATCCAGCTTAAAGGTGTGTCACTAGAAAATGTCGACCACTTTTCTTATCTCGGCAGCCACCTATCTACAAAAGCCGACATCGACGCTGAAATTCAGCATCGCCTGAGCTCTGCGAGTGTAGCTTTCTCCCGAATGAAGTGTAGAGTGTTTGAGGATCGGGACATTCGCAGGGAGACCAAAATGCTTGTTTACAAAGCCATTGTACTACCAACTCTTCTGTACGCCTGTGAAACATGGACCCTCTACAAACGCCACCTCCAACTTCTTGAAAGATTCCATCAACGCTGCCTCCGAAAAATTCTTCAAATTACTTGGGAAGATAGGCGGACTAATGTTAGCGTATTAGAAGAAGCGAAAACCACCAGCATTGAAACAATGATCATCCAACATCAACTTCGCTGGACCAGTCATGTTGTTAGAATGCCTGACCATCGTCTTCCAAAGCAGCTACTTTACTCCCAACTTAAGAATGGAAAACGGAATATTGGTGGACAGCAAAAGAGATTCAAAGATACTCTCAAAGCTAATTTTAAAAAATGTAATATCAGCATTGAGAACTGGGAAGCCCTAACTCGTGAGCGTTTCAATTGGAGGTCATCCTTTATTAATGGCGCTATGGACTTTGAAGAAGCACGAGTACAGGGCGAAAGGGAGAAAAGAGCTAAAAGGAAGGCACGTCAGGCAAACCCTCATCATGACCGTCTCCCACCCGGAAACCTATGCCCTCATTGTGGGAGGTTGTGCGGATCCAGAATTGGCCTTTATAGCCACTTACGGATCCACTGTTAAAATTTTACCTTTGGAAGACAATCTTACTCGGCTACGAGTGATCGCCAATGTATAGTGCAAAGCCTTTAGTAAGTTACTAAAGTGCTTGCCAGACAGTAGAGTAACTTTAGTAAGTTACTAAAGTGCTTGCCAGACACTAGAGCAACCATTAGAACAGGGCTTTCCAAAGTTTTCCCGCGGTGACCTGGTCACCGCGGGAAAACCTGGAAGTGCCACCATTGCGGCAGCGCGCAAAAACCAGGAAGCGCTGCTGCCGCTTTCAGTTTTTGCGTGCCGCCGCTGGAAAACCCGGAAGCGCTGCCGTTGTGGCAGCGTGCAAAAACCCGGAAGCGCTGCTGTCGCTTTCAGTTTTTGCGCGCCGCCGTGGCTGCAGCGCTTTCGGATTTTTGCGCGCCGCCGTTGGTGTGTTGCCGCGGGAAAACCCGGAAGTGCTGATGGCGCACCATCAGCGCTTCCGGGTTTTGATGCGACACATCTGGGGCCCGCAGGCGACACACTTTTGTGTCGCGACACACAGTTTGGAAAGCTCTGCATTAGAGATAGGAATGGCACGCAGGCGTTGAGGGAGGGAAGAGAGGTACCAGGCTCCAAGGCCATCCATCTGGAAACATCAAAGGCTGGCCATGTAAAGTTATGGGAAGTGAGTCAGGAGGGGAGGGGTGGATGAGGGGTGCTTGAGAGTCTGGCAGGTTTTAAAATATGTTTGAGCGCGAAAAGTTTTAGTTTGCTCTTTGCATCGATTCTATTCACTTGTATTAATAAAATAACTTTTTCATATCCTATCATGGCTTGTGCTAAAAGTCTCTAAGTTACTATCAAAGGAATCACACCTGCTCTCTCAAGGGTAGTGCCTTCCTCTTGAGAGACAAGGGGTCTGGGGTAGACTGACAAACATGATGGGTCAAGAGTGACTCCATCTTGCTTATATTTAACTTCAGCTTGTTTCTCCCCATCCAGACCCTCTCATTCTGCAGACACTGAGACAAGACCACCACAGCATTACTGGCCCAGCATGGGGTGGTAATGTACAACTGGGTATCACAAGCATATTAATGATACTGCATCCTGAACAGAAGGATGACCTCTCCCAGTTGCTTCATTTAGATAATAAATAATAGGGGAAAAGACTTGAACTCTGAGACACACCAGATGTTAGTGGCCATTGAACTGCTATCTCCACCACAACTGCCACAGACTGGAATCATCCACTCAGGAAGGAGCTGAACCACCGCAAAAATACCTCCAGACTGTAACCTATGCAACTGGTCCGGCAGGATACCATGATCAATAATATTGAAAGCCACTGGCAGGTTTAATAGGACCAGAAGAGATGCCTTCCCCCATCCAGGTCCCAAGTCATTTACCAGTGTAACTAATGCCATTTCAATCCCACACCCATGCCTGAAACTGGGCTGGAATGGATTCAGATAATCCACTTCCTCTAGAGTCCTTTGCAGCTGACTTTCCAGGGAGGGGCTGATAGTTGTCCAATATTGGTGAATCCAGGGAGGGCCTCTTGAGGAGAAGTCATACCACAACCTCTTTCAAGGCTGCAGGTATCACCCTCTCCCACAAGGAGGCCCTGACAACCTCCCAGATCCCAGCATATGACACCTCCCCCTGCCCCCTGAAGAACCAGGAAAGACATGGAGTCAAAGCACAGGTGGCATAATGAAACAACTCAATTTGAAATGGAACTCTGTACAAACGATGAAGATGTTATTACAAAGATGTATAAACTGTTGTTACAGATGAATTTGGAAGATGAACATGTTAAAGAATGTATGATTAAATGGGGTAAGAATTTTGGATACAATATTATGTTGGAGCAACGGGAAAATATGTGGAACAAAGGTTTGAAATTTACTTTGAGTTACAACTTAAAAGAGAATTTTTATAAAATGATGTATCGCTGGTATTTAACCCCTGATAAGTTGTCAAAAATGTATAATGGTGTAACAAATGTTTGTTGGAAATGTTTACAGGGTGAAGGAACTTTTTATCATCTTTGGTGGACTTGTGAGAAGGCCAAAAATTTTTGGGATCAAATATGTGCTACTATTCAAAAGATCCTCAAAGTAGACTTACAAAAAAAACCAGAATTGTTCCTCTTGGGTTTGATGGAGAAGGAACCTGAGAAACAATATGGGACTTTGCTTTTATATATGATTGCAGCAGCAAGACTTTTATATGCACAACGATGGAAAGATTCACAAATACCCACAGTGGAAGATTGGATTATTAAATTAATGGATTTGACCCAAATGGCTAAATTAACAGCGTTAATAAGAGAAAATACTGTTTCTGGATTTATCTCTACTTGGCAACCACTTTTAGATTACTTGCTTGTGTTAGAAAAAAAATAGAGCTTTGATTTTGGGTTTTAGGGATTAAATGGGTTGTTTTGATAGAAATAATGTTACTAAAGTTTAATCAATGGTAAGAGATTATATTTGTAAACTTATTCATATCTGTATTGGAGAAAGTTGGAAGTCATTTTCTGCTTCTCTTTTCTATCTGCTTGCACTTTTATAGTTTTTTTCTTTTTTCTTTAGTTCTATGCTCTAGCTTTTCTATATTTTATATTTTAATCATATTTTCTTATAAAAAAACAACAGGTGGCAGAAGTTATATTAACTCTATCCACTAATTGGAGTCCATAGGCCAAAAAGAATATCAGTTAATGAGGAAAGATAATGCTCTAGTCACTACATTAGACTCTGGCAAATCTGAGTGACTTTATCAAACTATTGTGCACAATGGTCACAGCAGCCCAGCAGGAGACCTTCCTGCTCAACTATCTCCAACAGGAAGTCTGCAATTCTAAATAAGGCTGCTGGATTGCAGCCCACTGAAGCAATAAGGAAGGAGAAGTATATATACCTTGCCTCCCTTATTGATATGGTGTAGGTTCAAACTTGAGCTTGTACCCATGTTTGATCATTTTTTCCCTCATCTTTCCTCACCTGCTCTTCAGGTATCACTTCTGGCACTGAATCTCCTGGGTAAACTGAGGAGCTACGAACGATCGAGGAACAGAGAGAGGCTGGTTGAGGGTGATGTTATCAAGAGTGTGGGTCATCTCTTGTTGCCAGTGGTCAACCAGACAACTAAAGGAACTGCCCACCAGATCACTGGAAAACTCCTCAAGCTCCCACTGGAATCCATCCATATCCATGGGGTCATTCATTCATTGGCTATCACTCGTAGCCGAGTAAGATTGTCTTCCAAAGGTAAAATTTTAACAGTGGATCCGTAAGTGGCTATAAAGGCCAATTCTGGATCCGCACAACCTCCCACAATGAGGGCATAGGTTTCCGGATGGGAGACGGTCATGATGAGGGTTTGCCTGACGTGCCTTCCTTTTAACTCTTTTCTCCCTTTCGCCCTGTACTCGTGCTTCAAAGTCCATAGCGCCATTAATAAAGGCTGACCTCCAATTGAAACGCTCACGAGTTAGGGCTTCCCAGTTCTCAATGCTGATATTACATTTTTTAAAATTAGCTTTGAGAGTATCTTTGAATCTCTTTTGCTGTCCACCAATATTCCGTTTTCCATTCTTAAGTTGGGAGTAAAGTAGCTGCTTTGGAAGACGATGGTCAGGCATTCTAACAACATGACCGGTCCAGCGAAGTTGATGTTGGATGATCATTGTTTCAATGCTGGTGGTTTTCGCTTCTTCTAATACGCTAACATTAGTCCGCCTATCTTCCCAAGTAATTTGCAGAATTTTTTGGAGGCAGCGTTGATGGAATCTTTCAAGAAGTTGGAGGTGGCGTTTGTAGAGGGTCCATGTTTCACAGGCGTACAGAAGAGTTGGTAGTACAATGGCTTTGTAAACAAGCATTTTGGTCTCCCTGCGAATGTCCCGATCCTCAAACACTCTACGCTTCATTCGGGAGAAAGCTACACTCGCAGAGCTCAGGCAATGCTGAATTTCAGCGTCGATGTTGGCTTTTGTAGATAGATGGCTGCCGAGATAAGAAAAGTGGTCGACATTTTCTAGTGACACACCTTTAAGCTGGATTGATGGTGCTGCGGAGGGATTGGTTCGAACTTGCTGGTAAAGCACTTTGGTTTTTTTAATGTTAATCGAGAGGCCGAGCTTTTCATATGCTTCTGCAAATATGTTTAGGATAGTTTGAAGATCTTCCTCGGAGTCTGTGCACATCCATGGGGTATGATGTGTCATAAAAGTCATGTCCGACATGAGACATGGGAAGTGCTACACCAAACCAAAGAGCAGCTTTTTTCAAGCCAAATCATGAGTCACAAATCAAAACTGACTATTTCAGGGAAAGCTATAGAGATGATATCTTTGAAAAAAAAACTTTTCTACTTACCAGCATTCAGGTGACACTCTTTAATTTGGAACTGGAGCTCATTTTCATTTGGAATGTCCTTCCATGTTGCGAGGAAAACTTGACGTTCTACAGGATGGGAAAATGTAAAACTGAGTTTTCCATGTTTCTACAGCTGTTTGAGACATCCCCACACACTCACTTTTAGGTCTGATCAATGGAGTGAAGATTTATGTGGCACCCCAAATATGAACAGCAGCATTGGATGTGGAGAGCTGTCATGCTTAATATGGAGCAGAGTGGTTTTTTGCTGCTTCAGAGGCAAGATTAGATCCAATGGGTGGAAATTTCAGGAAAGTGGCTTTTTGCTCAATACTATGAGAAATTTCTTAATAATGAGCATTGTCTGACAGTCAAACTATCTAGTGCAGGGTTTCTCAACCTTGGCAACTTTAAGATGTGTGGACTTCAACTCTCCCCAGACAGCCATGCTACCATTGACATTTTAGTTGTTTTTTGCACGCTAAATCATGCATTACAATGAGGTTGGATTAGATGATCCCTAGGAACCTTGGCAACTCTAAAGTATTTGTGTACATGTATGCCAACCTTGACCTGAGGAGCCTTCTGCCAAACATTTTGTGTAGATGTCAAGTAGGTAAAGCTTTTAAAAAGAGGAAATCTGCAAGCTCTGAGGGGAGAAAACAAAAGGATGAAGTCTGTTATCTGAGCACCTTTCAGTCAGGTTCAGACCTGGTTATGGTACCGAGACAGCATTAGTCACATATAGATGACCTGTGAATGGAAGAGGTGCATCCATCCTGGCCCTCCTTAATCTCTCAATATCATGGTATTGATCATGGTATCCTTATGGACCAACTTAGGGGGAATAGGAGTGGGAGGCAGCAGATTTTTTTTATCCTGCCTTTATTATTTTTTTATAAATAACTCAAGATGGCGAACATACCTAATACTTCTTCCTCCTTCTATTCTCCCCACAACAACAACCTAGTGAGGTGAGTTGGGCTGAGACAGAATGACTGGCCCAAAGTCACCCAGCTGGCTTGCATGGTGTTGCAGTGTTCCTCCACCTTCCTTTGGGGTCAGTTCTGGTCATTGTTGGGGGATGAGAAGGCCTTGCTCACTGTCAATGAACTCTATATGGGGCTGTCCTTGAAGACTACTTGGAAGTAGCAGCTAGTCTAGAAAGCAGCAGTGTGGGTAGATGTGGATGTGTTTCAGTTCACTTCTGCAACACCTCTACTCTGCGAACTCACCGGCTCCCAGTGGACTTCCCAGTGCAATTCAAGGTGTTTGTTATCACTGTAAAACCCTTAATGGCATAGAATTGGGCAATTTGTGGGACTACTATACTTACCTCCAGTTATGTCTGCTTGTGTGGCAGGGTGAGCCTGCTTCAGGTCCCTTCCAGCAAACAATATTATCTAATGGGACCCAGGAAGTATGCCTCCATCACAGGGCCTGCCCTATGGAACAGCATCCCCCCAAGATTTGGATGGCCCCAACCTTGCCAGCCTTCCTTATCGCATTAAAGACCCGGTTCTTCCCCGGAGCACTGATCCTGGGCATTGGATGAGTCTGTTTAATATGGTGATTGTTTATTTGGCTTTCCTCCAGATGCACATTGATCTTTTGTTTTTTAACATTTGTTACGTTTTTTATGGATTCCTAGCCGCTCAGAGTTACATGTCAATTGGGCGGCCATAAAAATGTATATAATATAAATAAAGTCATCTGTGTCTTCCCCTACAATGAATTGTAATTTGAAGCTGGGATTTGCTGGGATTTGGGATCAGAGATCCCTCTCATCCTAACTTGTTCCTCCAAAAATTAGTTCATGGGCAGGGAGTGGAAATGAAGTTTTTCAGATCCAAATATCCTGCCTCCACTTGGCCCAGTCATTGTAGGAGTAAAGGGCAGACTGATTTGGAGTATGCACTGAAAAAAGCGTAATTTAAAAGGGATATGATGAAATAGCCTTCAGAAATCAGCAGTCTCAGTGTGGACCAGCAGTATAGGGCTTCAACTCTCAGTGGCCATATTGAATGGGGAATTCTGGGAGTTGAAGGCCATATTTTCTTGATTGGGAAAAGCTGGTCTGGACATTGTAAGTCAATATAGCAATTGCTGCAGTGCTTCATTTCTTTATTTGTTGTTTGTCCTTTACCTAGGAAACAACTGACTGTCCTTCCATCCCTCCCTTAGTTCTTTCTGGGCCTAGTAGCAACCAGATATACCACTCACCCATTTTGCCATCTTCCACGAAAAGCACGTTGAGGGGGATAAGACAGCTGAAGTAAAAAACATCAATGTTGTTCTTTACAGCCACCTGCCCCAAAAGAGAAAAATAAATTTATTTTGCTATTTTTTAGAAGGAAAAAAAAAGGCCATTTCTCCACCCTGATTCCTAAGAGGATCAAAAAATGTCAGTATGGCATAAATAAATAAAAAAAGAATGCAAGCAGTGACTGAATCTTTAGGGAATTTTGGCTTTGGAATGTTTTCCAGCAAATGTTTTGGGAATTCTTCCATTCTACTATATCTCAAAGGTTTTCTAACATCAAAAATAAAAATGAAATATTGGACTGGGTGAATGAAAAAAAAATCAGCGAAACATAGTGTTGTTTAATTGTCATACCTCAAACCTTTTCCATGGAAATTATTTTTATTGGAATGCCGGTAACATAGTTGATAACATCTTTATAAGGACCAAACTAATGAAAAAGTGTGATGGCTTTCAAATTCTCCAGAGTATTTTATCAGGAAAGATTTTAGTAAAAAAACAGAGGATAAGGAAGAAGCAAAGAATTCCAAAATTGAAGTTTAATGTTTCGGCCATGAGGTCTACAGTTTGAAATCAGTACCAGGACAAAAACTGTGGACTGAATATTGGATCAGTGTTAAGTGCTGTTGGTATCCCTGAAGATTATACCCAATCTTCAGGGATCATTTGGGGGAAAGGGGCTATTTTCTTTGTTCATGAAGGTAGATGGCCCCATGTTCAAATTCCCCAAATCTCAGATAATCCTGATCAGTCAAAACGATATTGAGCTGGAGAGACTGACCTGATACCAAAGTAGATTCAACCAAAAATCTGCTATTCTGCCACTTGGGTCCACAACCAACAGTTCTGTCCTCTAGGACCTCAGACCTTGTGCCCTCTTCTACATGACAGTCTTACAGGGATTTCGAGATTGCTCCCATGTCACTTTGCAATGGTGTGCTCAGTTAGGACAAGGCCCAAGTCAAGAAGAACAGAGTCATGCTCTGGTTCTACTGATGCCAGCCTGGCTCAGCCAAATGTCAGGGTTGAACAATCATTCCCCCTAAACATCGTGTTTGCAAGCCCTAGAAAGGTAACTCTGTGAGTTGCTCCCATCTGTTAATTTACTTCACAGCAATGGCACCAATGATAAAATAGGATCCAGAAAAGAAAAAGACTTGGGAACAGGTTGACGACAAGAAGGGAAAGCAAGGCTTTGGTGGAAAGAAATTTGATTTCACATTACACTGGCTAATGTACTGTTGGGAACTTTTTGCAAACTCATGGGACAGTTCAATCTGCTGGTTCATCTAGTCCAGCATGTTCTAGGGTCTCAAACAGAGAAATATTGTCCACTTTACCGGATCTCTTTAAAGTAAGATACCAAAGACTAAAACTTGGGGCATTCTCATGCAAAGTAGGTATGCATGACTGCCAAAACACAGAATCTTCCTAAGGCAGCCACTCAGTTGCATGAGAGAAAACAAAGGAATCTTTTAAAGATCAGCCCAGAGTTCCCCATGGGGGAGATGGGCTGTTATAGAAATTGAATGAATGAATGAATGAATGAATGAATGAATGAATGAATGAATGAATAAATAAAGGCATTTACTGAAGATGGGACTTCAGCTGCTTCTGGTAACTCCCACCTGGTGGGGAAGACCCTCAAAACATAGCAGTGCCATTATTTGGTTCAAATAATTCACAGCCGTCAAACCCCAAGCCCATCTTCTTGCTGCAGAAACCCTTCTATACATATAAGTCTTGCTCGAGGATCCATTTCCTGAGATACTCTGAAGTAGATTAAAAAGCAAGGACCTTGTGTTTATATTGTTTACTTGTACGGATATACACACAAACACACCCTCTTTAAAATGCCAATGTTAGGGGGGGGGAAGTCTGAAATCTGGGCAAGCATTTGGAGCTAAAGAATTTTAAAATGCTAAAAAGAAAAAAAGACTTAGCTTTCCCATTTCCCGTTGTAAGCCAAGGAATGTGGCCAAATCACATTTAGGTGACAGTCATAATTTATTGCTTGACATTTACTATGTAACCTGTTATCAGAATTAACTTGCAATCATTAACTCTGACCTTAGGAAACTAGGTACATTTAAACATCTATGCATTTAAGAAGTTCATCCTGAACTGGGCAGGGGGGCATCAGCATGTTTGGCGTATGATATGTGCACAGCAAAGGCTGCATAAGTAAAGCCAAGATCTTCAGCTTGGAGGAGGATTTGGAACAAGCATTCAGAATGCCAGCCCTGATTTTGTAAGGAGTGAATCTGGAAGTGCTGAGAGAAAGCCTGTCTGTATCTTTTCTAGCCTCAAGGTCTCTGACAGGGAATGTCTAAATTGGCATCAGAAGTTTTCTGTTCCTTGGCATCCCCTACCACTGATGAGTGTTCTGGGCACTCGGCAGGAATAGAAAGAGTAGAGCCTGGCATTCAGATACGATTGGAAGGCAAGGAGTAGAAAAACAGTGTTTATTTTTCAAATAATCCTAAATCAGTGTAAGTCAGGATTTATTTGTGATCAATTAGCACAGCCTACTAATTAATTCCTTCATGGAGGCTGCAAATTGGGTCTTTTCTGGCTGCTTCTGAATGTATCCGTTTTCTCCGAGTCTCAGCCAAGGGACAGGGCAAAAATATTATCCTGGAGACCAAAGAAAGCCGATAAATCTGAGCCACAAAGTAGCACCACTGTTCTCTTTAAGGAAGGGGCATGCAGGTTTTTTCTTCAAGGACCCATGTTTTTAATTAATTATTTTAGGTTTCCGAGAGCAATAGAGAGAATGATATGGTGACAACACTGGAATAGGGAGACCAATATTTTCAGATCAACCCCACTCCCAATTTGGCAGCTGTTGCACACAAAGCATACATTTATGGTAATTTTGAGCCTTACATTGCTGAAAAAACCCTTAGAAACCTGAAAAATCACACTGCCAAAAAAAGCCATTATACCATCAACTTGGTATGTACTAGGGATTTAATGGCACTGCCAGTTATTAGTACTGGCCCTGACTTCTGCATGATTTTAGGGAACCTGCCTCAAATCAGAAGGTTTACGCTGTTCTGTTTTTGGTTGCAACTCTGCCATGCTCAATGGGAAGCCAGGCAGCGAGGGGGCCTGAAAATATCTATAAGTAGTCTAGAGCAGTGTTTCTCAATCTCAGGAACTTTAAGATGCATACACTTCAGCTCCCAGAATTCCCCAGCCAGCCATGGTGGTTGGGGAATTCTGGGAGTTGAAGTCCCAGAATAGCATTGCAGAATAGGCAGAATTACACATGAAAATCAATGCAAAAGAAACACTGAGTCAAGAGGGTTAGGACCCAGCTTAGCATCACATTCCCCCTTGCAACTCTCTGTTAAGTAAATGTAACTAAGTGACAAGGTAGATTTGCACATCCAGTCTTACATGCTACAGTCAGCTCTGAGCCACTCCACCTAAGAGACCTTTCACTGCCCCATCAGCACACGTTCAAATTGCCAAGTGCTTCGCAAGAGCTTTCAAGAACATCTCTTTATCACCCTTGACTGCTTTAATCAAACACATTTCAGTAGTTCTCAAAGTGCCTACTATCTGGAAGCTTTTTCTGCCTAAAGGCAACTGCCAAGGAAATCCTGCACATTCTTGAGAAGTCTAGGGCATGCTCCAATGTTTTATTATGGCCATAGCAAGGTCTTCGGGAACTTATTTTTTTAACTGAATCTGAGTATGCTTAGATAACAGATGAATTATAAAACAGGGAGGGTAAAGCATTAGAAAGCAACAGTACTACATCTTTAAAATCAGAATGAGTGTAGATATTTTTAATATTGAACCTATGATGTCACTATTAAAAGTTTTTACAACTTTATTTTAATTATTTGGGATTGACAGATATGTTTTATTTAAGATTGCCAAATGGATTTCTAATGTCAGACTCCTGACTACATTACTTTTCTGGATTTCAGATTCACTTAATTTTGAGTAAGGATACAATGCACCCAAGAAAAATGACTCAGTTATGGGTAACAAACCAACTGTGCTTTCTTTGCTACTGGATTTGGGATGGTGTTATTTTCCACTTTTCAATCATGCCCTTGCTTTTTCCAACTTTATTAACAAGTCAGTAAGCCAACTTACTACCCTACTTTGAAAAACAGAAAACAAGGAGCCAGGAAATCTCCAGAGGGATGGAATTCTATAGTCATGCTATCATTAACAAGAGTAACTTGTAAGTATTGGATATACTGTATTTTTGTGTTTTGAGTGATCCACAGACATAATACTACTAAACTAAACTAGGAATTCCAATGTGTTCTGGAGAACAGTTTGAAAATCCCTCACCTAGCTAGTCCTTGTTTTGCAAGAGAAGAAAAGTAAGAGAATAGTGGACTAGCCCTTGCTATCTTCCTAATGGGATGCCACGGCCATCTCCACGCTTCTCTCTAGGATGACAACTACATGAAAGCATTGTATTTCCTGCTCCTCATTTTTAGGCACCAACTAAGACACCAATCTCTGGAAATGGCTCTAATGCTGGGAAAGGTGGAAGGAAAGAGAAGGACAACCAGCACCAAGGTGGATGGACTCAGTTACAGTGGCAGTGAGTGCCCCATTGGAAGACCAGAAAGACCAGGTTAGGGATAGGTCATCATGAAGAATATCTATCTACGTGGTCACTAGGACTCGAAAACGACTTCATGGCACATAATCAATCAAAAAAAATCAAAACACCAAACCCTTGTCCCTGGAGAGCAAACACTGAACAAGACTGGAACAAAGACTCCTCCTGACCCTGCCTGAAAGAGGGGATGGACAGACACACAAGAAAGATCATGTCACATTAAATCACCTCACCTCTAATGCAGAACCATGTGAATGATGGCAAGGAAATTAGGAAGGGCAATACAATGTTTGTCATTGTGGTATCGTCTTAACATTCCAGATCTGCCCAGTGATACTAAACAAGGGCAAGAAAAGGAGGATAAAGGAAGAGGGCAGAAAAAGGGGGAACGGGGACAAAATATCTAAATATCTACATTCCTTTCCCCAGAATTGCTTCTGCACACATTAATTCTCTTGAAGCTGAATCAGCTACATGTACAAGTTGCTTTTTCAGGGGGGATTAAAAAAAAAAGATAAACGGGAACAGAAAGTTCTTCTATCATTAACAGATTCTTCAGTAACGACGACATTTCCGAGGCCGCCTGCTTGAGAGCAACTAATACCATCCAAAACACAGGATTCCTGAACACAGACCTCCTGGACAGACACAGTGGCTAAGCCAGCATGTGGCTGGTTTTTAACTTCTGTATCTGCTTGTGGGGCTGCCCCTTGTAACATCTTCAGATAAATAGCCCAAGACCTTAGGAAAACAAATCACCATAACGCATATCTTTGGGCTCTTTTCTCCATCCAAACTCTTAATGAAAACTTCCCATTTTCCCATTCCCAACTTACTACTCCACTAAGGAAGCCAGCTCTGTCCTATTTATTTCTAATTCATTTGCCTATATCTTGGGACTGAACGGGGAGAAACAAGGTCAGAATAAAGCCTACCAAGAAGAGTTGCTGTTTATGCATAAGCAGCTGAGCTATTTGGGAACATCAGCCATGTGGCCCATCTTGATGGAGTCAGGCTTCCCCTGAAAGAGGTGATTTATGAACTGGGGATCCTCATGGGCAGGTGGAAGCTGCAGCCAGGGAGGCCTTTGTCTAGCTATGGCTGGTGTGCCAGTGACGGTCATCCCTAGACCAGGAAGCCCTGATCGCCACAGGGTTAGACTCCTTAGGTGGGGCCGTCTTTGAAAATGACCTGGAAGCTGCACCTTGCAGGGAATGCAGTGGCCAGGCTTTCAGCTGGAGAAACCCGATACTGCAGAGTTACTTCCAACTTGAGATCTTGGCACTGACTGCCAGTCAGCTTCCAGCCCCAATTCAAACTACAGGTTGTCACCTCTTAAGCCCGATCTTGCATGATGCTGGGATACATCGGGGGCTGTCCTGCCAAGCACGAGTCCAAATATATATAGCAGAGCTTTCCAAACTGTGTGTCGGGACACATTAGTGTGTCGGCTGCAGTGTTTGGGTGTGTCGCGGCTGCGGCTGCCTCCAAACCTGCCCTGCCAGGATTCCATGCAGGTCCTAGTGCCTGCCTTGTGCCCTGCTGTAAGAGTGTGTCGCAAAATGATGCATGTCTAAAAAGTGTGTCACCAACATGAAAAGTTTGGAAAGCTCTGATATATAGTCTCAAAAGATGAGAGGTGCAGGGGTATGGACTAAAGAGTCAGTACTTTTCAGCGACAGCCCCGCACTTTGGAATAGGCTCTGCCTGGAGTATGCCAGGCCAGGACCAAAGGCTCCAAATATTATTTTATCACAAAGGGTCTTCAGCCCTTAGTATCTCTGAGGGCAACCACTATGTGAGTTTTTGATTATATTTATAAATATTCGGATGTTATGTGACAAAATAAACAAACATCTAAAAGTGCATCACATGTAAGAATACACCTATGGGCTCAGACTGGAGGTCTCTGCAGCCCACCATCCTTTTGCTAACAGTTGCTTGCTAGAAGCCGCTATTAAATCTACACAGCTTTAAAAAATACCCTCCTGCTATTTTCTTCTCCAACAGCAACTGGAGATAGAATGCTTCTGAATATGGAGGATACATGGGTAACATTTCATCTGTTGGCTTTCTAAAAATAAAAGCTGAAGAGCACTCATGTTAAATGAGCAAAAATATCTACTTAGTCTGGCATCCAAATATACAGAGGTAAACAACCTGATTCTATGTATGTATTTTCCCAGTTAAGAGGTTTTTGGCTCATAGACTCCCTGCCCCTCCCTGTAAAAGCAGCTACACAGCTGCATCTCTCTTGTTCTCAGCCCCAACCGGGACCTCCCACATCAAGGCAGCACTATTTCTAGCGCCTTATCAGTAGGTTCGTTCATAACACACAGGACAGAACTGCTGAAGAAAATGGGGCTTTCTGTGGTTAATAAGCTTCCCTGTTGGGGATGCCATACAAAGATGATTAGAGTGCCGGGAGGAGGAAAAGAAGTGAAGGAGTCACAGTTTGCCTATATATCTGGAATAGAAACCATTGTGTAGAAGGCCAGCTATGGATAGCCGTTATTTATTATAATACCAGAATCAACTCAGGAGCCTGGTGCTTAGTTAGGGCACAGATGTGGGATGGACAGAGCAAATTGGCAATTTGTTTTTAATTTCTTTTAAGATTGCTTGCCGCCCAGAGTCACTTGCTGAGATGGGTGGCCATACAGATGGAATGAATAAATAAATAAATAAAAACCAGATTTCAGAAAAGTTGCACAGGAGGATATGTAATCCCTATCTGCCCATAGAATCCAGCCATTTTGGAAGCTAAGCCATAACACAATCTGTTTGTTTTTGGTTTAGATGATACGCAGACCAATTCTTATACCTTAGTATTATGCATGGACCAGCCCACCAGGGCGTCTTCAACAAATTTTAAGAAAATTCTAACTCAGAATTAGGGGAATCAGCCAGAATATCTAATTCTTTTAAAAGCCATTTCACACAGTGATCATTGCCACAGTGAAATCCAGAAAGTATTTATATGTGATGTACTAAATTCCTTTATTTTGTTTGCCTGAACTGAATATGCTAAATCGTTTTGTTCTAACAACAGCTTCTTGCTTTGTAAGAAAAAATAATAATATTATTATTATAATAGTAATAGTAATTTATTTACTAGATAAATTTACTAAATAGTAATTACTATTTATAGTAATATAAATTTAATAAAATAAATAAATAATAATAAAAAAAACACCACCACCAAATCATTTGAAAAGGATCTAACAGTTCCTTGAATATTCAGCCACTTTTGCTTCTCTCCCCAACAATTCTGCATTATCAAAACGCAAATCCCCAAAGTCTTGATTACCTTCTCCCATCCCTCCCTCCCCAATCCCAGGGTTCATACCTGAAGATTGTTGAGAGGTTCCATTTTCATGACTGGCCCCAAAGTGTTGAGCAGAAGGGAAACATCAATGCTTTGGTTTGGCATCAGAGGAGTATGAATGGCCAGGGGGGTGCTGGGGATGACTCCGAAGCTGGACGGGTGGGGAGGAGAGAGAGGGAAGAAGGTGCAACTTTCAGCACAGAAGCCAGGAAAGGTAAACCCTACAACAAAAGGGCTTTTAGCTGACTCCAAGGCCTAACCTGTTC
Organism: Charina bottae; assembly: GCA_023362775.1. Classification (NCBI taxonomy): domain Eukaryota; kingdom Metazoa; phylum Chordata; class Lepidosauria; order Squamata; family Charinaidae; genus Charina; species Charina bottae. The sequence goes on along the minus strand of JALMGJ010000001.1, from coordinate 98,795,040 downwards.
TTGTTGAACTGAATGGCGAAGTCGCTCATGTGTTGAAGAGCCTTGTTGGTGAAACTCATGTCCATGTAGATGTGTCCTTGCCGGTGGCTGAAGGTTCCAGAAATTTCCAGGCCTTTGGCTTTCACAGCCGGCAACCAGACCTATAAAGGGATGAGGCATGGCAGTTAGCAGCAAGCAGAGCTGGGCTCACAAAGGGTCAGAACAATTCCAGTGAGATTTTTCTTTGTCATGGTAGACAGTAAGGCTGAGGGATCTATTCTGTCTTTCCACTTCAAATGATTTTATATATTGGTATTATGTATATAATTATGATTGCATCTCAGATGGTGGCGTAAATCCTTTCCAGCTGACTTAAACAGAAAAGCTGGAGAGGAGACTGTCCCAAAAACCATTACAGCACTCTGAACAGAGTTCACAACAAATTGGAAGTGAAAGAAAGGGATTTAAAGAGGAAATACCATGCTCTAAACCAGTGTTTTTCAAACTTGGCAACTTTAAGATGTGTGGATTTCAACTTCCAGAATTCCCCAGCCAGCATTTTTTTTTTTTATTTATTTAATTTATATAACCGCCCATCTCCCCCAATGGGGAACTCTGGGCGGTTTACAATAAAATAGTTAAAATAAAATATAAAACATCAATATACAATATATGTAAAAATAATAAATAGTTATAAATCCAGATGGACGATGGAATTAAAACGAAGGACATTATAAAATTAAGGAGTTAGCCACCCCCATGAGGAACTATCCTTTCCTCCTTCCCATGCCAGGTGGCAAAACCAGGTCTTCAGCTCTTTCCTAAAGGTCGGGAGGGAGAAGATCTGTCTCAACTCTGGGGGCAAGATGTTCCACAGTGTGGGTGCCACCACAGAGAAGGCCCGTCTCCTAGACCCCATCAGATGACATTCTTTAATTGATGGGGTTCGTAGCAGGCCCTCTCTGAATGACCTGGTGGGGTGGGTCGATAAAATGGGGATAAGACGGTCCTTCAGCATGCTCTAAACCATAACAAAAGAAAAGACAAAACCACCATCCGGGTTTCACTTAAAACTTTTCACTGCAGTACCAACTGAATTTGATGAAAACTTTTCAGAGAGAGCCTTTATAGTGTAATCCAAACCTGAAGTCGGCTAAAGCCTCCTGGGAGGTGATGTTAGGCTGGGTTCTAAAGGTGAATTCTTAAAGAATCAGTGGGGGTTCTCCCACCATCTCTTAAAGAGACAGTGATTCACCGCCTCCCCTGGACTCAATGGAACTGGACAATTTTCATCCAGTCTCCAATCTTCTCTTTTGGGGGAAGGTTGTGGAGAAGGTGGTCACACAACAGCTTCAGGGAACTCTGGAGGAAACGGATTATCTGGATCCCTTTCAGTCAGGATTTAGGCCTGGGTATGGGACTGGGTATGGGCGTGGTGGCTCAGCGGGTAAGACGCCAGGCTTGTCGATCGGAAGATCGCAAGTTCGGAGGTTCGAATCCCTAGCCCTGCGTGCGGAGTGAGCTCCCGCACTAGCTCCAGCTCTTGCCAACCTAGCAATTCGAAAGCATGCAAATGCAAGTAGATGAATAGGTACCACTTCGGTGGGCAGGTAACAGCGTTCCACATGCGTCATGCCGGCCACATGACCGTGGAAGCGTCTTCGGACAACGCTGGCTCTTCGGCTAACAAACGGAGATGAGCACCGGCCCCTAGAGTCGGACACGACTGCACAAATGTGCGGGGGGAACCTTTACCTTATGGGACTGAAATGGCATTGATTCATTTAGAAAATACACTCGTTTTATATCACATTGAACATTTCAATTTGGCAGAGGTTTCTGGGGTGGTTTGAGGATCTAGCTAAAGCTTTGGGACAAGGAAAAGGTAGAAGATCTGGAACTAAATCATTAAGAATTAGGGCAGTATAAAATACTTATTTACTTACTTAACAAGATAAATAAAATAAGATCTGCATTCTCCAGTAATGGGTACAGAGGCTCATTGGGCCAAACAGAGCAAAAGTCAGAGCTGTTCTTTATGTCTCCAGAAACAAAGCCAGTGTGGAACACAAAAGAGAGGTATGGAAAAAAATTAACCGATGATGGTACTTATAGCAAACTAAGAGACAACACTGGCAAAAGGAGACAGCTACCTGGCCACGTTTCCTCACACATACCGATTTGGGAGCCACATAACCACCAGGTGCCATGCCGATGCCGGAAGAGAGTTCAAAGAGGTCATTGAGTCCACTGCTGACTGCAGCCGGGGTAGGCGAGGGGGCAAAAGTTGTTGGGACTGACGATGGGATGAAGGTCTGCCCCACCTGCAAGCAATTAGGGAAGACATTTAGATAGGTGGCAGGTAACAGACACCTACATTAAACAAACCATGAAATTGGACAATATTCTGAATATTTTAAAACTCTTTCCTGGCATCTTGCTGAAAGATCCAGGGTACTAAATTTGCATGCTAGTGTGCTCTCTGCTTTAATCCCCACCTCCACTACCCATCACTATGTGACTGAAGCAGCCACTAATTGCCAACCTACCTTCTCCAAGGGACTCTGAAGAGTGAAGGGCAAGGACATGGTGGGGGACCATGAAGCAACGCCCACAGAACTCGTTTCCACCCTTGCCTTCTTGAACGCATGCCTAGCTATATCCCAAAATTTTAAAAAGCTTGCTCATAAGGACCCAGGGAAGCAGGGGCAACATCATGCAAAAATCCAGCTGTGCAGTTGTTAGACTAGAATAGAAAAAGGTGACTGGAAGTGCCCAAGCAGACAAGTGGGCCTGATATGGTGAAGAATATTGGTCCAGGTAGCCTGACCACTTGTGGTGGATGTCAGAGCTGCTGCTCTTTCCCGGGAGGGAGGGGGCGCATTCCAGGGAGATAAACGATTTCACAGTCCGGATTCCGGATTCCGCTGGTGGGAAAGTCAAGAGATTCAAGGTGACTCCACCTTAGAGCCCGCACTGAGTATTTTACCCATAGGTTGGTTAGGGTGCTTTTAGTCTGGCTAGATTCTGTCTTGTAGGGCAAGGACAATAAATAACTAGAGTTGGAATTGAGGCTCAGTGTGGTTCTTCGTCTGCTTTTCCTGACACCACTCCAAAGGTAGTAGTGGCTATTACATGGTACCTACTGACTCCAGAAATGAAATATATGTTTAAGAATGTAATTTAAAATAAACTAGATCTCACAAGATCTTAGCTATTTGATTTTTAAAATACAGCGAAACCTTGATTTAATGAATCCCCATTTAGGGACTATGGATGCAATAGGCTTTCTATCCTTCTCCCTCCCCCACTCCAAATAACATTGTGGGGAGACAAAGCAATTAAATACATATAACTTTATGTCCCTTGCAGTGCGTTGAATCATTTGCAAAGGATGCAAATTGTTGCAAATTACATAATTTGTGATGTAAGACATTTGAGAGTAACTGACATTTCCTGCCCCCCAACTGGTCCATTACACTGAGGTGTCACTACATATCTTTTTTCAAGAACAATTTTTTTTCTTGCCTGTGACACTGTGCAGAATTACATGGTGGTGCCTGCTGCATTTAAGAAGTTGCTGACTCCTGGCATTTACTGACTCATCAAGATCACAGGCAAAAAAGGCCCTTTCCAGCCATGCTGTATCTTAGTCAAAAATCCAGGGATGGGACTTTCAATATTTAGCATGAAAGCTTCCAGTCTGCTGTTGACCCACGGCTTCTCTCCCACTTCATCTATGATTTGTGGAAGGCAATAGAAATAGTTCTTCTTTCTTAGAGGATGCTGTTTTTGCAGGCCTTATCTCCCTTTACTCTCTGCTCACATTCTTCCTTGGGCCTGCCATCCTTTCAGTGCTGCATAATTCACAGCACTTTTAAGACGAGGTGCAAATGGGCTAAGAACAGAGGGGGAACCTGGGGTTGGGTCAGACCAAAAACACTTTTTCGGGGGAGGGGGAGAGAGAAGCATATTTAATGGGTCTGCAAGACTCCCAGAAACTGGAACATCTCATGACCCAGCCATTTTTTGTGGTGTCTGGGGAAGGTACTCTTTTGCAAGTGATTGGCCCTCCTGCAGATACGGGGTCATATTCTTGCCATGACATAACACACTTGGGATTATTATACTACAGGGTGGATGGGCTTTCCTGACACCCTGAGCCTTGAGCCAATTAATCACATTTTAGCCTAGGGCATTCTGTGAACTCAGTCAGGTATTCAGCTTATGGTTTGGCATCACACAGCCACATGCCAATAAAGTTAATTTAAATTAAACTAAACTGTAGTTCAGTTAAAGATGAGGAACTATACCATACGATGGTGAGTGATCTCTCCATAAGGAATTCTCAGTCATAACCAAGCCATCAACAGATATGCAGTGAAATAGGCTCAATCCCGGCACTTTCAAAAATAGACACTTTGATCAGCCAAGAGGTCCCATAGCCCGCAAATCCATTTTAACAGAATTGGAAGAGGAACTCTTCACTCCAAGGACAATAGTAATCCACAGGGCAAATGACTCTTGGAAACCAGGACTATGAACTGACCAGCCCTAGTTCATTCAGTGACTTTAAATTATCTGGAATTTCTCACAAGAGGGTGGGGCTCTGGTAGCCTTATGCTTTCCATCCATAGGTTTACGGAGCTCTGGGACCAAGCCAGACCTGTGCGTCAACTGCCAACTTTCTTTAAAGGAAGAGCAATGATTTTCAAACTGGAAGGAGGCAGAGAATGCTCAGGCAAACTCAGGCCTTCTTTTAGCCCCTCCTTGAATGTGGCTCAGTTGGCCAAGATCCAAGTGTTTCCTCTAAGAAAAGTAAAAAAGAAACCAGGTTTTTATAATGGCTCTGGTGTCTTGAACAAAGCCTGGGAATCCTTCAGCTTGTTTTCCTTGGTTCTCCATTTTTTTTTCTACGAGCAAGCAGTGATACATCTACCTCACATGGAAAAATATACTGTAATCTCAGATCTCCCCGGCAACAGAATTCCCATTCTTGACTATTCTACAAGTCAAGCTTGCCACCAAAACTCTCTTTTCTTTTCCTTCCACTATTTCAGTGTTTTAGATGGCTGGCTGCTTTATTTATTTATTTATTTATTTATTTATTTAATATATATATATATATATATATATATATATATATATATATATTTCCAACTTATATCACCGCCCATCTCCCCCCATTCCGGAGGGGACTCTGGGCGGTTTACACCAAGCCAGTAATTAAAACATATAAAAATTTATAAAATAGAATACATAATTTAATTAAATATATAAGATCCAAGAGGCTCTGATGTTAGGCTTTAAAGAACCCTATGGAGCAAGCCAACCCCAAGAGGAGCTATTACTCCCCCCATCCCAAGCGAGGTGGCAGAGCCAGGTCTTCAGTTGTTTCCGGAAGGTCATAAGTGTGGGGGCTAGCCTCACCTCCAGGGGCAGAATATTCCAGAGGGCGGGTGCCACTGCCGAGAAAGCCCGCCTCCTGGACCCCGTCAGGTGGAATTCTCTTATAGACGGGGTCCGAAGCAAGCCCTCTCTGCATAGCCGGGTGGAGCGGGTCGAAGCTCTGGGGATGAGGCGGTCCTTTAGGTAACCTGGTCCCATGCCATGTAGGGCTTTAAAGGTGACAACCAACACCTTGAATTGGACCCGGAAGCAAACCGGTAACCAATGCAGCTCGCGCAGCAGAGGTGTCACATATGCTGACCTTGGGGCACCCATAACTGCGCGCACAGCTGCATTCTGGACCAGTTGAAGCTTCCGGATACTCTTCAAGGGTAGCCCCATGTAGAGCGCATTGCAATAGTCTATGTGGGAGATGACCAGGGCATGAGTGACTGTACGGAGGGCGTCTCGGTTTAATCCACAGAACTACGTGTTGAGCATTTATAACCTTGGGCTATCTCAGCTGCACCGATTTAAAAGGATGGGTAGGGAAAGAAGACCACCGAGTGAAAGCCTGTGAGTTTTAGTGGTTAAAGTTGCAGAATGGGAGATCCTGTTTTCAAATCCCCACTTAATCTTGAAGAATAGTGGCCAACTTAAAGCCTGGTTACAATGTCTCAGCCCAGCCTACTTCACAGGGCTGCTGTGAGGATAAAATTGAAGGAGAAAGTACCATGTGTGCCAACATGAATTCCTGAAGGAAAGATGGGATATAAATTCAACAAATAAATAATATTTTTTCAATCAGAACTGGAAAGAAAAAAAAAATGAATGGAGGGCACTTACTGCTGGGCTGCCTCCAATTCCCCCGCCAAGGTCACTGCCAAGCTGCAAGAAAGAAAAGAGGAGAGAAAGGGAGAGAGAGAGAGAGAGAGAGAGAGAAAGAGGAAAAAAAAGGAAGAGAAAAGGGGAGAGAGGAAGAGTTCATTACAGCCGTCAGGTGCCAAGAAATAAAGATCACGTGGTTCCCAAAAAGGCCTGGCACACCACCTGTCCCCCATCTGTTTGCCCAGAGAGAATACTGACCCAGCAAAGACAGAGAGATCCAGAGATTTGAAACCCCCAAATTCCACAGGCAGGGAAGTAGGATTTGGTTGAAAGCACAGGAATACACGCCACAGTCTTGTGGGCAGCAGCAGAATGCAGCAGCTATGACCTGGATAGACTTGGACTTGGCAACCTGCTTTCATCTCCAATTCTACAATTTTAAAAGGCCAACTGCCCTCAGCCTAGACCCCCCTGTTCCTAGAGAAAGGCACCTCACCAACAGTCATGGTTACTCTTCTCAGACCTAACGTGGATCAGGGCTTTTGTGAGAACTCAAGTAGCAGTGGTCCTCTTTGTTTCCCTTTGTAGATCTACCCATGCTTGCAAGACACGGACAATATGGAGATGGGGGAACACAGTGGGCTAAGGACAGCTATTCTGAACATGCCATCCCTGCTCACCACCCTTCCTGTGTGGATCAGCTTCAGCAACAGCCCCTTGCCATTCCCTGCCTGTCTACCTACGTCCCTGTGCTCCAACCTCAGCAGCCCATTGACGTTCTGATAGCAAAGAGTCCACAAAAGCAAAAAGCTGGGCCAAAAATAAACTGACATATATGCGCAGCATTGTCACCCTAAAGTGGGGGTTGGCTGAATGAGTATCATGTGATTCTCTATTTCTGGCAGCTCTCTGAACAATTACCCAACAGAGCAAACACAAGCACTCAGATATAGAAAATGTATTTAGCTTTACTCATAGATGCTTTCTGGAAGATACACCCCCCACACCCCCTAATAAAGCTTTATATCTTTTTCTCCAAAGAATAAAACATTAACACCTTTTCCCGCCAAAGGAGGAAATGTTGTAACCAAGTAGATACGGTATGAGGACTGCTGTGATACGAAAAGCAATCTCACAACTCAAAACGTACCTGTTTGATGCTAAACAGTAAAAAATATGACAGTACGTCAGATTGTTCAATTTTGAGTTGATAATCCTTATGACAAAACCAAGGAGGCAGGATTTTCACATTTTAGGGAATAAGTAGCTCCTGCTCTGCTTTTAGATAAACAAATGGTGACAATCAAAGATTTTTATTTATTTATTTATTTATTTATTTCAATTTATTCCCCGCCCATCTCCCTTGCAAGGGACTCTGGGCGGGTTACAACAATTGAAAGTTTAAAAAATACAAAAACAATATCTAAAATACATCCAATAATAATAATAAATTACATAAAATCCAAGAAGGGGGGACAGGTAGGATGGATCATATTACTACGGGGCCAGCCAACCCCAGGAGGCACTGCCGCCTCTGTCGTCCCAGGCCCGGCGGCAGAGCCAGGTCTTAAGGGCCTTCCGAAAGGCCAGGAGTGAAGGGGCCAGTCTCACCTCCGGGGGCAAGATATTCCATAAGGCAGGCGCTATCGCAGAGAAGGCACGCCTCCTGGACCCCGCTAGATGGAATTCTCTTGTTGAGGGGGTCCGAAGCATGCCCTCTCTGCATGCACGGGTGGGGCGGGCCGACGTTATCGGGACGAGATGGTCCCTCAGGTACCCTGGTCCTATGCCATGTAGGGCTTTAAAGGTAATCACCAACACCTTGAATTGGACCCAGAAGCAAACTGGTAGCCAATGCAGCTCGCGTAGCAGAGGTGTAACATGTGCCGATCTCATGGCACCCATAACTGCTCGCGCCGCGGCATTCTGCACCAGCTGAAGCTTCCGGATACTCTTCAGGGGTAGCCCCATGTAGAGCGCATTACAGTAATCTATACGGGAGATGACAAGGGCGTGAGTGACTGTTCGGAGGGCCTCCCGATCCAGGAAAGGGCGTAACTGGCGCACCACACGAAGTTGTGCAAAGGCCCTCCTGGCCGCGACTGCCACCTGCTCTTCGAGCAGGAGTCGCGAGTCCAGGAGGACCCCCAGATTCTGCACTGGATCCGAGCGAGGTAGTGCCACCCCACCCAGAACCAAAGATGACAACTTCCCAGATCTAGGGGGGCCATCAATCCACAGCCACTCCGTCTTACCAGGGTTCAGTTGAAGCCTGTTGTTCCCCATCCAGACCCCCACAGCCTCCAGACACTGAGATAAGGCATCGACCGCATCACCTACTTCACCCGGGATGGAGATGTATAACTGGGTATCATCAGCATATTGGTGATACCTCATCCCGTGGTGACGGATGATCTCGCCCAGCGGCTTCATGTAGATGTTGAACAGGAGAGGAGAGAGAACCGACCCCTGCGGCACCCCACAAATCAGGGGCCGCGGGTGAGCCCTCTCCTCCCCTATCAACACCGACTGGGAACGGCCCAGGAGGAAGGAGGCGAACCAGCGCAAAACTACACCGCCCACCCCCAACTCCCTGAGCCGTCCCAAAAGTATACCGTGGTCGACGGTATCGAAGGCCGCTGAGAGATCTAAGAGAGCTAGGATGGATGCACTCCCTCCATCCCGCTCTCGCCAGAGATCATCGATAAGCGCGACCAACGCTGTCTCCGTCCCATATCCCGGCCTGAAACCTGACTGGAAGGGGTCTAGATAATCCGTTTCCTCCAGAATCCTCTGGAGTTGCCACGCCACCACCTTCTCAACCACCTTTCCCAAAAAGGGAAGGTGGGAGACTGGGCGAAAGTTGCCCAGGATGGTAGGGTCCAGGGATGGCTTCTTGAGGAGGGGGTGCACCAGCGCCCCCTTAAAGGCCTCCGGAAACACCCCCTCACTCAAGGACAAATTAATCATCGCCTGGACCCATCCACATGTCACCTGACTGGCCGATTTCACCAGCCAGGAGGGACAAGGGTCAAGCTGGGATGTGGTGGCGTTCACAGTCCGAAGGATCCTGTCTACTTCCTCAGGCGCAACAGGATCAAACTGTTCCCAGATAACATGGTAAGTATGAGCCCCTGGCATCTCCACAGATCCTGTCTCAAGCTTGGAGTCCAACTTTGAATGAATCTGAGCGATTTTATCCTGCAGATGCTCAGAAAACTCTTCCGATCGGCCCTGTAGGTGGGTCTCCCTCTGCTCCCGACCCAACAGTGATCTTGTAATTTTAAAGAGGGCCGTCGGGCGGCATTCTGCGGACGCAATAAGGGCGGAGAAATATTCACGTTTCGCCGCTCTTACCGCCACAAGGTAGGCCTTAACTGCGGCTCTAGATTGTGTTTGATATATTAAGATAATATTTGTAGCTCAATTTGTAGCTGCAATTTGTAGTTGAAATGTGGAGTCCTTGGTGCTCTCTGAGCCTTGTTGTTTTCTTGCAGACGTTTCATTGCCAGACTAGGCAACATCTTCAGTGCCAAAAGGAAGTGGGACTTGTTCTCTGTTTATATACCATGGCTTGTCCTGCTTGTGTTGGTGGAGGTGTTGTTCTCCCCTTAGGAGTTCCTTGATTGGGCTGTTGTTTGCTGCTTGGTTGATTGACTGACTTAATAGTTCTTTGATTAGGGTATATTGTGCTGTTTGATTGTTCCTCTGGTTCTAATCCTGGTGTTAATCTTTGCATATCTGGGTGTTGATTGCTGGTAAGGTGGTGTTCTGGCCCTTTGGCATTTCTATTGTCTCTTATAAATGGTATGTAAATGTTGTTTACCTCTATGTGTCTGTTGATGGCTGCTTTGTCTGAGTGCCAAGCTGCCAGGAATTCTCTAGTGTTTTTGGATTTGGCTTGGTTTAAGATGCTCACAGTTTCCCAGTTGAAAGTATGGTTAGTGCTCCTCTGAATAATGTTCTTACACAGCTTCTCTTGTGGGAGGTTGGGTTGTTGCTTTGGTAATGGACCACTTGGTTAGTGTGGGTAGCTTTCTGGTAGACTTGTGTTTCTAGAATGCCATCATTTCCTCTACTGATGAGGATGTCCAAGAAGTGTGTTGTTGTTTCTTCTTCCCTTGTGAATTTTATTCCATTGAAGATGTTGTTGATGGTTTCATGCGTTTCCTCCAGTTGTTCCTTTTTTATTATGACGAAGGTGTCATCTACATACCGGATCCATACTTTGGGTTGTATACGTGGGAGTGCTATCATTTCTAGATGCTGCATTACAATCTCTGCTATGAGTCCTGAAAGTGGTGATCTCATGGGTGTTCCTTTGATTTGTCGAGGTTGAGAAACACTGATTTAGATTATTAAAAGTCCGAAAGATGGATTAAATTTGTATTTGGCGCACGGGGTTGGGGGTGCTCTCTTGCAATGTTATTACAGACCCATTTTCTAGCCTTAATATCTATTTGGACTCTGTGGTAGAAAGCTCCTAATAAGCTATTGGTGATTTTTATGCTTAAAGCTACAAAATGGCAAATAGGTTAAAGGTGGAAAAATGGAATGGGACAATTTACTGTAGTTGGCTGAAAAGATCTGTTCTGCTGCTGCTTTTTCAGTGACTTTACAAAACAGAAAGGTAAGGAGCCAAAAGACTGCATTTACTTTCACTGAGCGTCGGCTGTCCTTTGAAATACGATCAAATAAGGACATATTCTAATATGCCATGCTGACACAGTATATTTCCTTTGAACGGGACTTGATTTGCCATCGACATAGGCAGGAATTGGTAATGTGGCATCTGTGGATGCCATAGCACCTGCAAACAGTAGACCGTGCCCACCTGCAATTTTTTTCAAAGAAATAATTTCTTCTTAAGTGAATTAACTAAAGTATTAAAACATTGGCAAATATTTCAAGATAAGTGTTTTCCACAAGACCTAGTAAAATTTGGGCCACCTTAAATTTTTTAATTGATTTTTTTTAACTAAAATGTTTTATTTTATGTGTAGCTTTCAGCACCCACAACGCCATGCAGAATTATGTAATGGTGCCCACTTAATGAAAAAGGCTGTTGACTCCTGGTATAAAATTACAGCAATCTACATCAATATCACTCAAGCTCAGGTAACCAGGTCATGGCTTGACGGAAAACAGATGATCTCTCGCTCTGTCAATCTGAATACTGCAGTTTTAGAGTGGGAAAATAGCCTGAATACTCATGTTATACGACTTCCTTTTGCAGAAGTAATCATGGGTGGTTATTATCCCCTTTCATGTTACAGCTATGTTACAGGCAGGAAAGAGCATGGATGGTATAGCAAAGGCAAGGAAAGCCAGATTCCTTCTGAGCAAGGCACTGATCCTCTGGGGAATGTTTCCCAGTCGTGGGAAAGGGGAGAAGCAGTCCCCCCCCCATCAGCTGGCAAGTGAGCTTCTTACATAAAGCAGCATCAAAACAACTTGTGAATAATTCTACATAATAGAGCCAGATGTTTTTATCTGCTTTCATCAGCTCCTTTGCCAAGTTTATCTCATTAAAAGAGCCACCGGCTGGGAAGCCAACCTTGAAAGATACAAATCAAGGTTTCTTGGCTAGTACGGTCCTGTACTTCCTCGCTCCTTCTCTTTTAGATACAAACACACACTGCTCCTCCGGGATTTGCAGAACCTGATGTAACAGGGAGGAGAGAAATCCAGCGTCTCCAGGTTGTTGACGAGTTTGTGGTCTGGAGCCTGAACCAGGACTTTTGCAATCCGAGACCAGGGCTTAATCAAGCAAGAGTTTGTGTGTGTGTTTATGATTTAAAGTACTTTTTAGGTCCACAACAAAATAAAGAGTGGGCAATATGAGCACCTACAATGGGGGGCAGGTAGCAGGAAGACTTTTGGGTGTGCAAAAACCAAACTAAGCCCCCAACTGAGGGTGCTGTCTGGCTACGTGATTCATCTGTCCTAATACCTAGTCAGATGGCCTCCGAGGCCAATCCTAGTTCATCATAAAATTCTGGCTTCCAAATTTGCTCCTTACAACTTGTCTCCTTGGTAAGGACTGACAGCATTAATTCCTGCCTTCTTAGGGCTTCACAGGCTCCTGACCCTCCACTGTTGCTTAAGACCGTGGCTCCTGCATTGCTTAGATTATGCTTCTGGTCTGACTAGATTGATAACCTCTCTTCTCACCCGTTTCTTTCTTGATCCCGTCTACATGAAACTTAAAATTCACTAAAGTTCTTCATCTGATCAATGCAGCAGCACCACACCTCAGGAACCTTGTGATGCGCAGTACATACTCAAGGTCTGGATTAGAATATGGTTGTTCACCATCCCAATCCAGCCTTGACTCCCAAAAGAACCATTTGCCTCTTTTTCTTAGCCTCCACAGTGCATGATGTGGTTGCCTTGCAGTCTATAACCTTCATAAAATACTGCAGTTGTGCACGGCATCTTAACGGTGGTTCCCAGTCATGTGCCTCCACTGATTAAAAGGTATTTGATCCAGTGGAGGCTTCTATAACTCATCGGTGGCCAATGTGTGGGGGATCAGGAGCCTTAAATAAAGCTCCAAAGTCTTCAGAAGGCCACAGGAGGCCATCCAGCGATGTGGAAACATCATCAGAAGAGGCTTGGTTGAGTTTTTCAGCCTTTATATATGTTTTGTGGGACCACAGAGTGAGAATGGCAGTTGCTCCTCAAAAAACCCTGAAAAATGGCCTGAAATCACCATTTTAGGTCTGATTTCAAGAATGGGAATTCTTTGAATCCCCAAAGTCTTCCACTCCCAATTCTATCCTTAAAGCTCCCCCTAGCACAAAAAAATCAAAAAGCCAGAAAAAAAAATTAAAAAGCCAGGCTGAAATCAGCCCCCCCCCCCCAAGGATGATTTGAGGCAGATAGGGGTGGGAGAGATAAGAGCAGAAATGACCTCCTGCTTAATTCCAAAAAACAAAATTAAAAAAATACCCAACTGCTTAAATTCTCAGGCTGGGGGCCAGAAATGCTTTACTGGGGCTGTTCCTGTTTTAGCTGAACAGGAGAGGGGGACAATCTTCCCTCCCCCCTCCGCATCCAAGTCATCGTCATCCCTTTGGATTCCAATTCCTAGTTTTACATTTTAATTATTTCACAGGATTTATTCCTATTTTACTATGCAAGGAGAAGAGGCATGGTGCTGATATTTTCTTTTTAGTGATCTAAGTCAACAGCTTTCTTTTGAGCATCGAGATTTCACCTGCAGCTTTCCAAACAGATCACTGCAGCTGTTTCATACTAAAAATTGACATTTTGACATATCTATCTACTATTATTTTCAGCAGCACATCCCCACAGAACCACAACATTCTCCATTCGGAATGGCCCCAGACTAAATTAAATTGAGGATACCTAAAACTCCGGTACCCAAATAAGGTAAAAAACAGAAAACAAGCCTGGAACAGAGAGAAAGATGATAAGAAGTAGATTTATTTGAAGTTTGCAAAATATATTGGAATATTATAGCTCTGTCTAATCCCAGATTTCTGATCCTTTTATTTGTACTGTTCCTTGGGTGGGAACAATGATTGGTGGATTTGAAAGGCAGGGCTGAATCTTTCATGAGCAAGGCAGGGAGCTTTGCTCCACTCCACAACTAACAGAGTGAACTGGGTACCATTGTGAACAAAATGGTACATAGGTGGCTAGTTGGATAAATCAGAAGTGATGAAATATCCGGAGGGTGCTGAACCATGACCCCTTCGACCCCTATTAGCTGTGTTGGCTTAGGAGCTATGAATCTGTCACATCTAGTGGGCTGCAGATTCCACTTTTGACTGTAAGACTAAGCTCCTTCTTTCGTAGAGTATTCAGATTCCTTTAAGCTTAAAACGCGCTTAAGCTACTTCCAGGTACTACAACACTCCAAAACCTCTTTCTCACAAAAGCCAGACACACTGGACAGCTTTGATTTGAAGTTTACCCACTTCAAACTGCAAGTAAAAGCCTGTATGACTGAATGTTCACCCTGAACAAAACCAATTATAGCCCTACATATGAAAGCTAGCACATCAAGAATTCAAGCTGGAATAGAAATGTTTGCCCCAACATACAGTGATCTAGAAGGCGATATATAGAAGAGCATTAAATTTGTTGTCTGGAGCATTAGAGACTGCATGCAAATATAGCTTTTGTCAGCTATGAAAGAATGCAGGCCTCAAAACCTCTCACAATGGATGTGGTAGCAGCTTCTAGATATGACACCAGGAAGATTGCAGATGCCTTGGCAAATACAAAGCTGCAAACTCTCACTAGCATCCCCCTCCCTGCGCTCTTTTGATTGGCATTTATTGGCTCTGCTGCCACTACAGAAGGGCTGAGATTGAGGACCAGCTACCCTGAGAGTTCATTCTGATGAGAACAGCTTCTTCTCCATGTTATGAGGCTTAATTCCAAGAATCTGCTGAAACCTTACAGACCTGGTTTCCACTGAAAACCAGGGAGCCAATCTTTGCTATAGGGCTGCCAACATCTTGCAATATTACATGAAAGATATGGAGCATCTACGTCCTGGCATTGAGAAGCCAACAGGAGCTGGACCACAGATACTGCCGAGGCTATGTTGTTCAAAGTCTTAACAATCTCTGGAGCACGGAGGCCCCATGCAGTAGGAAGTTGATTGAGAAGCCTTAACTCACTTTCTAAGAAGCAGTTAGATTTTATTGGAGCGCTAAGGGTTACCTTACTCAGGGGGCGCAATGGCTCAGCGGGTAAGACGCCAGGCTTGTTGATCAGAAGATCGCAAGTTCAGAGGTTCGAATCCCTAGTCCCGCGTGACGGAGTGAGCTCCTGCACTCGCCCCAGCACTTGCCAATCTAGCAATTCGAAAGCATGCAAATGCAAGTAGATAAATAGGTACCACTTCAGTGGGTGGGTAACAGTGTTCCGTGTGCGTCATGCCGGCCACATGACCGTGGAAGCATCTTCGGACAACGCTGGCTCTTCGGCTAACAAACGGAGATGAGCACCGGCCCCTAGAGTCGGACACGACTGCACAAATGTGCGGGGAGAACCTTTACGTTTACTAAGGGTTACCCAGAAATGCCTTGCTGCAGAGTGTGAGACAGCATCTGGACAGCACACAAGCAATACCACACATACACAGTGGACTTGAGACTGAAGCCTGCTTGCTAAATTTGGGGATCCAAGCATCATTGTGAACTGCTACACCTATGCAGGAAGGTCCAGATCATAAAACTAGGTAATGAATATCAGCTTCTTGGAAATCTCATATTTTACTTAACATACACACAAATTCCTAGGTCTCAGGGTTGCAAAAGAAAAAAAAAGTTTGAAAATGCACAGACAACAAGCTCAGGTTGCCTAGTGGTGGAGGAAGGGGACTGATTACCATTTTCTGCAGTGGGGAGGAGGGTTGGGAATTGCAGGTCATTAAGTTCTCTGTCCAATACTGAGAAGTACCAATCACCTGTCTTGTGTCCAGGACAAAGCCAACTGGTAGAACAGTGGGTTTCTCCATACTTAAAGAATCTTGCATGTATTAAGCCATTAATTTTATTATTATGTTGCCCTGAAAATTCGGGTGTTATCCTGAATGCATCTTCATATCTTTCCACTAACCCAACATCTCTGAGCTGAATGTGTCATGGGGGATACACCATAAAATGGCCCTCCTAATCCTCACAGATGTACTCTGGAGTGTTTTGTTGAATGGACAAGGAACAAGTAGAAGACAAAAAGACAGACATTGTACCTGCAGGGCACTGTATCCTCCAGTCACCTCTGGAGGACATACAGCAGGAATTCAAACACACCCCAACTTTGTGAGATAGCCTGGATTTACTTACTATGAATCACAATTCATAGGTAGACTGAGTTAGAAGTAGAGGGAATTTTGAAGGCCACCTTCCCTTCAAACCCATCTTATGAAAGTTGAGGAAAGCATTACAAAATCACATCTGTATGCAACATCCCAGTCTAGGAGTTCAAGTTGAAGACGTCTAAAAGGTATCAGGTTGGATAAGCCTGGTTTAGGTTCTCTGGTCACTCTATTGGAGTGTGAACCCAAAGCCAACTACAACTCTCACCCAAAAAAACTATGCATACACTCGTCACACACATGCAACCTACCAATGTCACTATCTCCAGTCACACCCATTTATTTATTTATTTAATTTATTTATTAGATTTATCACCACCCAACTCCCACAAGGGGACTCTGGGCAGTTTACAATAAAACAAAACTAAGCTATACAATGTAAAATCACACAATAAATACAATACAATACATACTAAATAAATATAATAAAAACCAAATGGCTCAAGTTCTTCTACTACTGCAAGTGAAATAAAGTTGTATTAAGAAACTAGCCATCCCCAGGAGTGGCTACTCTTATTCTCGCCCCAAGCATGATGGCACAACCACATTTCCAATGTACCAAAAGGAAGGAGCCAGAAAAAGGGAGGGGAGAGCATCCTACTTTAGAAAAAAACATCCTTGCCCTGTGAATGAAAGCCATGTTGGAAAGGAAGCTTCTTTTTGTAGAATTAGAAGGTGGGGGATAATCTCAAAGTCATTTTAAAAAAAATTCTAATGGCTATAAGCTGCTTTGATAATACCACCAGTCGAACTGGTGAAAGATTTTACAGAAAATAAATCGAGAAAAAGAGAGCCAGATTCTGTCTGTCTGTCTGTCTGTCTGTCTGTCTGTCTGTCTGTCTGTCTATCTAATATTGATACTCCCTAGACCAGTGTTTCTCAACCTTGGCAACTTTAAGATGTGTGGACTTCAACTCCCAGAATTCTGCTTTATAAACCTGAGATATTCTCAAAGCATTTTACAGAAGGTACCAATGTATCACATGCAAAAACTAATGTAGGGTCATAAATTACAATAATTTGATTTACATGTCACAGCCAGTCTGTCTCCACAATAATGATTTCTAGTGTCATCCAACCATCATGGTCCAATCTACCAACAACAGGGACAGACTATATATTGCTACAAGCATAGCTGCGTAATGTTACAAGATTCTCTCTAGTAAAGAAATGGCTCTCATGATAGGGGTGTGAGGTATTTGTTCCAAGCTTAGCATTATGGGCTAATCTATCAATTTTGGTTCATAAACTATGGTTTCTTCCTTGGGATTGGTTCGCCCATGAGCTAATGCACAATAAACAAACCATGTTATAGTTTAGCGCAGGGCTTTCCAAACTTTTCCCGCGGCGACACACCAAAAAACCCGGAAGCACCGCCACCACTTTCAGTTTTTGCCCGCCGCAGCCACTGCGGTGCTTTCAGATTTTCGCGCGCCGCAGCGGTGGCAGCAGCAGTGTCCTTGTGTGCCGGGAAAAAACCCGGAAGCACTGATGGCCCGCCGCCGCCATGCACGCATGTGCGTGCGGCGATGGTGCGCCATCAGCGCTTCCGGGTTTTGACGCGACACACCTGGGCCCCGCAGGTGACACACTTTTGTGTCGCGACACAGAGTTTGGAAAGCTGTGGTTTAGCGTAATGTGTATATACTGTGTCCTAGCATTGTTCTTATGGAATAAGGATGATCCCATGCTTGCTCTTCCCTGCTGTCATGCAAAATAACAGCCTTTGTTACAATCCTTTACGATAAGGAACTGACACAATTAACCACAAGACCCTAGATGCCAAGGGTGGCACTAGATATTGTAGGAAGCATGTACCTAATCCTAAAATTCAGGAGCATCTTTTTCCTTCTCCTTTCTCTGCTAACCTTTAGTAAACAAACACAAACACGACACAGCCATACTCCATGTTTCTGCCTTCTTACAGGGATCAGGCCACAAATTTATAAGCAAGTAAAGGAGGCAGTAATCTTGATAACTTGTAGTGTGTAAGGCTGAAAAGGAGCAGAAAGAAGCCAAACATCTCTGCCTCCTCTAAGTGGTAGCTACCCAGGTCCAAGATCCCAGCTCTTCCTTAGCATAAAGGAAAATAAGGCTGCCAGCAGCCTATATTTTGACACTACAGAGCTAAGCAATTCATATATATCACACTAAGAATTTTAGCCCAGCAAAAGTAATGCTTACTCACCAGGCTATCAAGTCCACCGCCTAGAAGATCCACAGCACCCATTTGCATGGAAGACACTTGGGGCACATTCACTGGAGGCCCCAGATCAAGGTTCAAGAGGTCACCCAGGAGATCTCCTTGGGACGGAATCACCTGAGGTTGCTCCAGGTTTGTAGCAGTCAT
Source organism: Charina bottae (assembly GCA_023362775.1). Classification (NCBI taxonomy): domain Eukaryota; kingdom Metazoa; phylum Chordata; class Lepidosauria; order Squamata; family Charinaidae; genus Charina; species Charina bottae. Next base: position 98,776,633 of record JALMGJ010000001.1, on the reverse strand, counting down.
GGTTCCGACAGGGCTGTCTCCTGCATCAGTACTGAAGAGGGGTGGGTGGGAAAGAAAAGGTTACTTGGCTTCACTGTCAAAGAAGAGAGCAACACAGAAGACTTTCTCAAGCAAGCTGCTCTACACAGACTTTGCAGTGCAAGTATTCTTGTGAAAATAGCTCTCGTGAGAGGTGTGTGAGCTGTAAAATAGTTTGATGGCGAACAACTGTTATTCGTTTAAAAGTTGCATTCCATAAATACCTACCCAATCTATAAGGCTACTAAAATACAGAATAAAACACTGTACAAACAAAATCCAAAATTAAATAACAAACTGAAAAATTAAAATAGGACCATTTAGTCATTGTGAAAGAACAGGGACAACTGTGGAATTAATATCCTGCCAAATAGCTTGGAAAGAACATTCACCCAAAGCAGGCATGGGAAACTTGTGGCCTTCCAGGTGTTACAGCTCCGAGGATCCCTCACCATTGCTTAGGCCAGGGGTGGGAAACGTCAGGCCCGCGGGCCGTATAAGGCCCACGGGGCTCCTGCCTAAGGCCCGCAGGGCTCCCGCCCGCAAACTCCACCCCTTCCACGCGATTGGCTCCTGCCCACAAACCCCGCCCCCCAGTGCTTGTGATTTGCTTCCGCCCGCAAACTCCGGCCCCCGGTCCACGGAAATCCTAGAAACCCCGCCCCCCACCCCCCGGTCCCTGGTTATAAATATCCAAATGGCCCTTGGCAGAAAAAAGGTTCCCCACCCCTGGCTTAGGCCATTAGGAATTGGAGTTCAACATTATCCAGCAGACCACGAGTTCCTCAACCCTGCTTCAGACAACATGTCCTGTTTTTCTCAAATTTTCTGGTAAGATATAAATTATGAGACTGCTTATGGCCTTTCCCATATGCAATACTGTTTCTATTTTCAGGTTAATTTTGAGCCTGTTTTTAAATTTTGTATTACAAACTGGCCACATAAATTTTTAATGACATCAGGGCAGGGCAATATTTATATATATGGACCTTTCCAAAGCAACTAACACACAAGGCCATTCTGCCTCTCTTACCTTCCGTGATGGATAGGCAGGTGTTTGCGATGGATTCCGTGGCTGCCCTCCACAAAGGCATTGGGTGGTTTGTGGTACACCGAAGCCAACGAACCAATGTGGCAAATGAGCTCATCCAGCAGAGTGGGCTCAATCAAGTCGGTCTCTTCAGAGATCAGGGGCTTCTCTGACAAAACCACCTCCTTGGCAGTGACGGGGTCTGTGGAGAGGAGTCGCCAGTAAATGTAGCCACGGTCACGCAGATCTGGGTTGTCAGAATCCTGAGGCAGAAAAAGATTTTCTATTAATGGATATTATTATTATTATTAATGGATAGTGATTTGGAGCAAACTTTGACAGAGGAATAATGAGGGTGAAGGGGGAAAAAATGCATAGGAGCCTAAGGTCAAAATCAGGGCCTTTGGATATTTCATACTCTCCACAGAAAAATCACGAACATTCCTCACATATCTGAGACTTAATAAGATTATGCAAGATTGGGTACCCCAGAATGGGTCTTTTCAGTGATAGTCCTGTCTGTAGAACTTTAAATCAGTTTTTTTCAAACTGTGTTCCATGGAACCCCAGGGTTCCCCCAGAACTCAGTAGGGTTCCATGAGGAACTAAGGGGGGGGGGGGGGAAGTTCACTCAAATGCAGCCAATTTTTTTTTATCACTAGAGCTTTGCCTCTTGATCAAGGATTCTGGGGATTTTTTAAAAAACTTACAGGTTCTGTAGCCTGAAAATGTTTGAAACCCCTGCTTTAAAGAACAACAATTTGCAAGACTATTTGCACTCCTAAATAAACGTTGAAAGGTTGCTTTTTAGCAGGCCGGGAGTTCTTCTTTTAAAAACCGCCCAGAGTCCACTGTCCTGGAGATGGGCGGTCATAAATTCGAATAATAAATAAAATAAATAATAAAAAACTCAATGTTTTCCAAGTTTCAACAATGTTGTCAGAAGTGAGTTCAGTACCCCTCACCTTGGTTCTGTTTGCACAATTATGCTTAACTGGGTCAAGTGCAGGGGGCATGGTTAGTGTGTGATGTTAACAGTTAAACTAGTCAGTGTAAGAGTGGAGGTGTAGAGGCGGCGTAAATGGAGCCAGTTCCAGCCCCCGCATCCCCCCGTTGTATCGTTCAAATAGGGATGAGAAATTGACAGGATCCTGTCCAGGACAAAGTCCCAGAACAGTCCACAAAAGGGGGCTTCTTTTGGTACTTCATCTCTGCCAGCTTTACTTTTTGTCCCCCGTGGCTACAGAAGTGGTAGATGAGTAATCGGAAGGGGCAGGGGTGCATGGGCAAGTCCTCTTTGATTCCGACTATGAACCTGATCAGGCCACTGCAGATTTTACTTTATTGTTCTGGGGAGGAAAACTCAAGGAAGTGACATCTTTCCAGCCTCCTTGGGAGCAGTTGGAAAGACAGTGAAATGGCTACTCCATTTGACTGGGGCGCTGGCTTAGAGCTCTCTTGGACTGAAGTGGTACAACTATTTATTTATTTAATTTTTATCCCGCCGTTATTATTTTTATAAATAACTCAAGGCGGCGAACATACCTAATACTCCTTCCTCCTCCTCTTTTCCCCACAACAACAACCCTGTGAGGTGGGTTGGCCTGAGAGAGAGTGACTGGCCCAAGGCCACCCAGCTGGCTTTCGTGCCTAAGGCGGGACTAGAACTCACAGACTCCTGGTTTCTAGCCCAGTACCTTAGCCACTAGACCAAACTTAATAAAAACAAATTTAATAATTCCCTTCTCACCCCTATGGGTGAGTATGTGTCTTCCTCAACCTTGGGTCCTCTACCAGAGGCCTGGGAGTTTGAGGGTTCTGCGCAGCATCTTAGCTGTTCCTAGCATCGCACTCTTCTGCACAGAGACCTCCGATGTTGTTCCTGGGATCTGCTGGAGCCACTCTCCCAGCTTGGGAGTCACAGCCCCGAGTGCTCCTACCACCACCAGGACCACTTTGGCCTTCACTTTCTACATCCTCTCTAGTTCCTCCTTCAGGCCCTGGTACTTCTCCAGCTTCTCATACTCCTTCTTCCTGATGTTGCTGTCACTTGGCACCACTACATCTATCACCACCACTGTCTTCTGGTCCTTGTCTATTTTATACACACATACACACACACACATACACAGCTGGAGCACAAAGTTAAGTTTTTTTCTCTGGATATGCTCTGACTCAGTCAGTTGAGCTATGCCAACCCATGTAAACTTAATTGCAAAATGTTGTTTTTGGTCTGCTTTGGTCATTGTTTAGTTTTGGAGATCCGTATTCTCTGATGGAGTTTTAAAGCCATACCATTCATCATATGATTTTAGGAGCTGTCAGTGTGAAGCTGCCAGGGTTTCAATATATTTCATACTATCAAGGAGGATACATTTTAAAATGGTTCCTGAAACCTGGAGAGGTATACCCCACCTTCCATTTTGGATTCTTCACATATAAATTAGGTCTCCCTGATAAGTTCTGGAGCACTGTAATTTTTTAACCTTCAGATTTTTTAATATGGTTTAACACAGTCATGGGGGATTTCTGGCCCTTTGGATGTCGCTGAATTATGACTCTCAGTATTACTCACCATTAGCTGGGCTGCTGAAAACTGCCATCCAGCAATATCTGAAGGGCCACAGGTTCTCCATTCCACAAACCTATCCCCATAACCATCTCACAGGCTCTGCCTCATGTTCCAACCCCCATGCCCAGTGACACAGGCACGTCTTCAAGGCCCTATGAAAGGCCAACTGGGTCAGGTTATTCTACTCTCTGGGGGGATGATGTTCCAAAGAGCAGATGCCACAACAGAAAAGGTTCTTGTCCTAAGTCCTGCCAGATGGCACTCTTTAATAGATGGGACTCGTAGCATGCCTCTCCTGCTGGATTTGACAGGACGGGGAGACACAATCGAGGAGAGGCGGTCCCTCAAATAACCTGGCCCCATGCCATGAAGGGCTTTATAGGAAACTACCAGCACCTCAAATTGACTATCTACGTAGCCTTCCTTCTCTGAGAAGTGTTTTTGATCAAACCATGCGACTCTCTGCATGGCATCCCTGCACGTAAGATTGGTGATCTTCTTTTCCCTGTGTTTAATGCTGGTGAAAGTACCTTTGCTACTACACAAGCGACAAAGAAACAACTTATAGAACCTTTGCTATGGCAGAATGTGACAGTCAACTTCATAACAGGCTTTTTCCCCCAAAGCAAGAACTAGATACGGTGTTGTTAACTCTGATAACTGGGAATGAAACCCCTTCAGAGGTGGGGTTTACCACCTCTGATTACCAAATGCTGGCCATTCCGTGGCTTTCTGTGGACAGCAGAAAGGCAGTCAACTTTCCCTGCTGTTGTCCATTAGTAATCAGAGGTGCCCTTCTTGCCCTTAAAAAACATAGGCTCCATCCAGACATCCCAGTCTATAGTGGCTCACAGACACGCTTCCAACTAATTTATTTAATCCCCTTTTAAAACTATCTACACCAGCATCTATTAGCCCTAGCGTTCCTTTCTTTTTTTTAATAGGCGCTCCTTAATGTGCAGGACAGACACTGGCATGGAAAGTAGCCACACACTGCTGACCATTCCATGCTGGTATTATTCAAACATTACCAGCAAATGGATGGAAAGGGAATGCGCTACAGTGGTTCCAACATCACTGCGGACAATATAAATAACCAAGCCTTGGGAGGACCTTTTGATAGTGTAACGATGACGCTAACGCTTTTCAGCACAGGAAGTGTAGCTGAACCGGGTTCTGTGCCTTACCTGCGTAGCAAGACTCAGCACTTGCTGGACCAGTTCCTGTGTTTCAGACGGCTTCTTCAAAAACAGCTTCACGATGGCAGTCAGCAGAGTGAGCTGCACCTAGAGGAAAAGCAAGAACAAGGCAACGAGGAAGGTTTATAATGGAGGAGTTACATTTCCAGTACCAGCCAACCTTGGGGAACATTGCCTTCAATGGGGCATAAAGCTCAAAGAATGAAAGAAAGGCTAAGCAACTGTGTGATGCAGCTCCTCGTGCAATTAACGAAGAAAAGAAGCCTCATGGGATCAGCTCTAAACTTAATCTAGCATCCTGCTGCCCACAATCGCCAATCAATCTGATGTCTCCAGAAAGCAGCAAGCAAGTCTGGGGGGAAAAAATGGCTCTTCCATATTTACCTCTGAGCAGCTAGTACTTAGGGCATATTGTTCTGAACCTGGATGTCCCATATCTATAGATTACTGAGGCTTCTGTGCAAATTGCCAGAACTACACCAACTATGCAAAAGTCAGAGACATGGGCAGATCCAGAGGAACCCTGAGTTATACACAAATGCAAAAAACTCTGCAGGGGGAAGACAATGCTGAGACCTGAAAAGAGGGGGAAATGTTCTGATCAGCTGCTGAGAAGCAAGAACAAAGCTGAGTGAGTGAAAAGGATGACAGACAAATACAATTAGCGAAGACAGACCGTTCTCTGAAGAGATAATATCCTGATTACACTGAGAAGCTATTTTTAAATACCTTCAGGGATGGCGTGACAGCTGTCTGCCAAAGTCGAAGATTTGAATGTACTTGGAATTTGGCATCAATATGTGGTGACAAAGAAGAAATCCCTGTTCTCTCTTAAAACAGCTAATGAAAAGCAAACTCTTCCCCAACGGCTGGGAATTATGATAGTTGGACGTATCTGGAGGGCAAATGGTTGGAGAAAGTTGCACTAGCAGGGGTATAGCGGCACATAGCACAGACTGGGTGGAGAAACAACAGCTTGTGGAAAGAGAAATGTGAGCAGGCTTTTGGCCAGTACCAAGCTGCTGAAATCAAGTATCCAGTCTCTTCCTTCAAAGAACTGAGACAAAAATATGGAGATATCAGTATTACCTGGGTACTTTCATCATGGAAGCCCTCCAGAAAGCTCTCCAAGAGCTCATCTGCGTTGTCAATTCTCTCTGCGTATTCGCCCACAATCCAGATCATAGCTGCTCGGGCATCTGGCTCATCCAGAGAATCAAGGTTTTCACAAAGTGTGGCAATGATACTCTCATACCTAATTTAAGCGAGGTAGAATTGGATAGGGTTATTACGGTCAAACCGTCCTGTGCTCTCAGTTTCTTTCTGCCCGGCTTCTAGACCACATAGTTTTAAAACAAACCTTGCACTCACCCTCCTTCTTCTCCAAGCTCCTCAGCTACTGGTTTTAATTATTGTTCCATCCACTTTAATAACCTCCTATCCTGTTTATAAAGTAGTTTCCCTTGTCTGTTTCTCTAACCCTGCAAAGTATCCCATCCCAGTGTGTCCCATTCTTGCTTTCCAGCTCTTGAATAATTATTAGTATCTCAAATCATTAATTACTAGTATTAATTACTAGTATTAGTGAAGGCCTGTAGATGAGTTGGGCAAAAACAGGTTAGGGTTTAGCAGTAGTACATGTCAAAGGGGACTGGTTATCTTTGTTGACCACAAGTTAAACATGAACCAGCAACGTGATTCAGCTGCTAAAAAGGCAAATGGAAAATAATTTTTCCACTCTATTCTGCCCTGGCCAGACACAACTTGTAGTATTGTGTCCAATTCTGGACACTTCAGTCTAAAAAGGATATTGACCAATGGAACAAGTTCAGAAGAGAGCTACCAAAATGGTAAGGGGTCTGGATACTAAGCTCTGTGAAGAACAGTTAATGTATCTGGGTATATTTCGTCTACAGAAGAGATGACTGAGGGGAAATATGACGAAGACTCTGAAAGGCTATCAAATGGAAGTGGACTTACACTCTACTGCCCCAGAGGGAGGACCAGATGGGGCAGATTGGGTTTTAACCAATGGGTTAAAACTATAAGGTAGGATGTTCAGGCTAGACATCATGAGGAACTTCCTGACTGTACAAGCTGTCAACTAAAAGAACAGGTTGCCACATGAAGTGGTGTGTTCTTTTTCACTGGAGGTGTGGATGGTCATCTGTCAGAAATGCTCTAATGGAACAGGAGTTGGACTCGATGCCTTCTAGGTTCCCTTCCAACTTTATGATTCTAAATCTATGGAAACTGCATTCGCTGTATTTAATCAATGCCACCTGATTTTTCTCAAATCAAGCTGCCCTGCCCCCACTTATCCAAGCATTCCTCCACCATGTCACCTAAAGGCCATACAAATGGGCACCCTTTAAGTAAACCACAGCTAGTATTGGCAAGGTTGCTTCTGCACACTTCACTTGCTAGCTGTACTTACTTGTTGGGATACTTGCGGAAGATGTCTCGGATGACCACGATGGCTTCCTGCACTACATAGTTGACCTTGGTCTGGATGAGATCCAGAAGTGTGCTCACGCAGCGCTCAGCAGATTGCTGTCCAAAAGGGAAGAGCAGAGAACAAATAAATAAGCAGAGCAGAGCAGAGCACTTCAAGTAGAAAGTCAGCTCCAGTTTAAAGGCTACCTTCACAATTCTATAACCCCACCCACATGTATCACATCCACTCCCTTTTCAGAAATCAGAAGGCAGGGGTCATGTTCTAGTCATTCACAAAAAAATGGTCCTTTCATGGCAAACATCCGTAAGTGGTATGAAATGAGACACGTTTATTTCAGTCTATGATCAATAGATATTACATACTATGCTTGAAGTACTTTTGCTGCTGGCACTGTTAATATTTTTTAAAGTTATGGAAATTGCCTTGGGCAGATTATCAGTCTTGGAATTAATGACTATACAACTCTGCGTCCTGTCTTTTTCCAATCACACGGACAGAGAGGACTACCTTTCCTGAAGGTGACTACAGATATCTAGGGCCTTACTAATTTAATCAGCCTTTGCTGAAGACAGGTATTTTCCCCCGTCTTCATACTGGATAACATTTGAATGTTTCCAGTGTAGCAGAAACCATTGTTGATACAAGAGACTATCTACCATGAGTCATTGCTCTAGGAAATGCAGTGGGAAGTAATCCCCAGCCTCTCTGGATAACATCACTGGGAAGAGACCCTGGAGAACTTCTGCCTGCCCCACCCAATTATCTAATCCTAAACTACAGCCTGATGGCAAATAAAGCAGCTTCCTTTGTTTCTAATGCTACAGTATTTGGGTGGATTTCCACGTCTAAGAAGAAAGCTACAGCTTAATACCTGTTGGGGTTTGTATATACCCAGGAATTTACAGATAGATAAATTATACTGGAGAGGCTTGATATCTAGGTGAGAGGGGAATTATTCTGCAAGTCACCCAATTAGCAGCCATTGTTGTAGGGATGATGTGGCAGTGTATGACTCATACCACAGGTGCTAATCGTTTAGTTGGGTGTGGCAGATGATGAGAGTGACCTATAATGTGATTGGTCAGTTTATGTATATAAGCAGAGGAGTCTGGTGTTCTTTCTTCTCGTTGCTATTGAAACTTCTCATCGCTGTATTGCTGTATCATTTGTTACTGCTGTTGGATGTATTTGGACTACGTATGTATATAAAGTAAATAGGCTATTTTATCTAATCTCTGTTTGAGTGTCTATTTACTGCATAGAACGTGGATCACTGGTGTCTTGGAAAAAGGAGCAGGCCGCCCCACGGTGCGCACTCTGACAGGTTTCGGGCCCAGCAGTGGAACGTGTGCAGCTGGTATGCTGGCACGGCTGTGAGGACTTTGGAAGCCTATCCAGGAGTCGTTTGGATATCTGGGGCGATTTGGAGCTTTTGCAGGTTCCGTGCCTGGCTGTGTATTTTTCCTAGGCCTGTTTGCAGCTGAAGGACGTTCTGATAAAGTCTGTGCTATTTATTCATCGGTGTCTGCCCAGGAGGGGCTGAGGAGGATGAGCACAGTGAAAATGCAGCCTACAGTTGGAGGTGGTTTCCCTCTGGAAAGGCTGAATGACTCCAATTATCTGTCGTAGGCATACAAGATGGAAATGTTTCTTCGCCGGGAAAGTATTTGGACGGTTGTCCATGAGCCACCGGATGAGTTGGATGCTGAAGAAGTTATTTTGCAGAACGAGAAAGCATTGGCAAGCATAATTTTATGTTTGGAGGACAGCCAATTATGTTATGTTAGAAATTTTCAGTCAGCCAGTGGGTGTTGGGAAGCTTTAAGGAATGTTTATCTTAGAAGCACACCGTTATGCAAAGTTATGTTGACAAGAAAGCTTTATCATGCTAAATTACATGACAGTGGGAGTATTCTTGAACATTTGCATTATATGACTGGTTTGTTCCTTGAATTAGCACAGAGAGATATGCAGTTCTCAGAAGCGCATAAAGTTTATGTAATTCTCAGTTCTCTAAATGAAACATGGGATAATTTAGCTACCAGTTTTGGGTCTTTATCTGAGAGAGATTTGACCGTAAATTATTTGACTGGTCGGCTTCTGGAGGAGGAACAAAGGAGGAAAGAATGTACCTTACTTAAGCAGAGTACGTTTGTTAAGGAATGTTATTCTTGCACTGATAATGTATTATCTGTGAAACACTGTTTTCGCTGTCGGTCTGATAAGCATTTGCAAAAAGACTGTGATGTTGCTAGAAGGAAACCAAAAGTCAAGCTGAGGATTTCCAAGCAAGGAAGTGCTGTCCAGCTGTTGGTGATTAATTCTACAGGAAGGAATTTAAAGGAGACGTGGCTTCTGGACAGCGGAGCAAGCCAAAACATTGCCAATGATAGAAAGATGTTTAAAAGGTTTACGCAGGGTGAACGGGATCATGTTAGCCTGGCAAATGGAAGTTTTGCATCTATTACTGGCAGAGGGTTTGTGTTTGTACCTAGTTTAAATATTGAATTATCTATGCTAGAGTACAATATCCTGAGTGTTTCCCAGTTAGATAAACAGGGATATGATGTAAGGTTTGGGAAGGGTGAATGCATTATTATGAAGGATAATCATGTCTGTGGTAAGGGTGTATTACAGAACAGTTTGTATGTGATGATGAAACCCAAGACAGAAGTACCCCATGATGTAGCTATGATCAACAAACCAACCCATGATTCATGTGAACATTTGTGGCATAGAAGGTTGGGGCATCCAAGTTTCAAAGTGGTTGAAAAGATGTCTGAAGCAAGTTCTGGAATGGATTTGAAACCGTGCCAAGCTTATCTGGATTGCACGGCTTGTAAGGTTGCTAAGTCAAAGGTGTATCCTGTAAGCAAATTTAGTGATAGAAAGTCACATAAATATTTTGAATTGGTTCACGCTGACCTAATTGGCCCATTACCAGCCACACTAGGTGGTGCTAAATATGTTTTAGTTATCGTGGATGATTTCACTAGATTCGGGTTCTGTTACCTATTGAAAGCTAAAAGCCAAACATTTGATAAGTTCAGGAATTGGGTGGAGTTTGTGGAACGTAGATATAGCACAAAGGTGTGTAGTTTACAGACTGACCGGGGAACTGAGTTTATGAGTGGCAGTTTTCAGCAATGGCTCAGTAGGAGGGGCATTGCACACAGGAGAACCAATCCGCATAGTTCAGCTGAGAATGGCGTGGCAGAACGAAGAAATTTAGCATTACAGACAGTAAAGGATTCATTGTTAGCTGACTCAGGGCTATCTAGAGGATACTGGGGAGAAGCTACTGTATACTGACTGCTAATTATTTAATTAACAGGTTGTGGAGTGTGTCTGTAAATCAAACACCATATTATATTTTGTATGGCAAGAAGCCATCATTAGCTCATTTGAAGGTGTTTGGGTGCACAGCCTATGTTCACGTGCATAAGGAAGTACGTAGGAAGGGTCAGGCGAAAGCACAGAAAATGATTTTTGTGGGGTATGAGCCAGGAACCAAGGGATATAGGTTCACTGATGGCAGAAGACTTGTTATTTCTAGATCAAGTTTCAGCGAGCATAGCAATTGGCTGAAGTTACACGGAGGGAGGGAGGTTTTTCTTCCTAGTCAAAGGCAGTTCGAGCTAGCAGAGCGGCGAGAGTCTAGAGATGTGATTAAGGATGAAGAGGAATTAACTCCTAGTATGCCAATGATGCAGGATGCTACTGTATTGCACAGATCTGAAAGAGCTAACAAGGGCATACCACCTCAGTGTTACAAACCAGGTGATGTTAAAGTGTTTTGTTAATTATGAACCTCGTAGTTATTCAGAGGTATTGGAGTTGCCACCACAAGAGCAGAAAAAGTGGAAAGCTGCTATGGATGTGGAAATGAATGCCATTAATTCCCATAAGGTGTTTAAATCTACCAGGCTGCCTGAGGGGCATAGGGCAGTAGGTTGTAGGTGGGTTTATAAGAAGAAGACCTTAGTCAATGGTGATATTCAGTATAAAGCTAGGCTTGTAGCACAAGGGTTTTCCCAGGTTAAGAATCAGACTTATGATGAGGTTTTTGCGCCAACGCTAAGAGGGGAGACATTCAGGTTTGCCTTAGCAATGGCAGCAGCTGGGAATTGTGTAGTGAACCATTATGATATCACCACAGCATATCTGCATGCTGATTTGAGGGAAGAAATCTATATGACTGAAGCTCCAGGATATGAATCTAATGATGCAGGTAGAGTGTACAAGTTGCAGAAAGCGTTGTATGGACTCAGGCAATCGGCACATTGCTGGAATCTGCGATTAGATGAGGCATTGCAAAGAATGGGGTTTAAGTGTAGCAAGGCTGACCCATGTCTGTACATAAAGCAATGTGATAATGATGAACAGGTGTTGCTTTTGATCTTTGTAGACGATTTGTGTTTTATAGCAAAAGATCAAAGGAGGGTAAATGAATTTACTGAAAAACTGAAGCAACAATTTGATGTTAAAGATCTGGGAGAGATTAGGAATTACCTAGGCGTAGGTATTCAGAAGGTTGATGGGGGTTACGTTCTAGAGCAGCGGAAGAAAATTGAACAGCTGCTAAGAGAAAACGATATGGAACATTGCAAGGAGGTTCCTACCCCGATGACAACTGATTTTGTTAAGACAGAGGCTGGAGACGATGACCAAACATCATGTAATCAGGAACACTATCAATAATTGGAAGTTTATTGTATTTAGCACAATGGTCGCATCCTGATATCGGGAATGCGGTGAAAGTACTGAGTAGGTATGTTGTGCAACCTACCCAGAGGCATTGGAAAGGTATTAAATGTGTGTTTAGATATCTTAAAGGGACTATTAATAAACATTTATTAATAAAACCTTGTAAACCATTGGAATTAAAATGCTATGTAGATAGTGATTGGGGTAATGATGTACATGATAGGAAATCAATGTCAGGATTGATAATTATGTTTGGTGACACCTTGGTGGGGTGGAGGTCTCGGAAACAGAGTTCTGTTGCTGTATCTACTGCAGAGGCAGAGTACGCTGCACTATCTGACCTATGTTCAGAGTTAATATGGTATAGGCACTTGTTAAGGGATGTTAATGTAACAATTGAGGGACCTATATGTGTATATGACAACAGTGAAGCGTGTATACAGATTGCAAAGAGTGATAGGATCAGAGGGAGGAGCAAACATGTTGATATCAAGTATCACAATGTTAGGAATGCTGTAAAAGAATCTCTGATTAATTTGCAATATTGTCCATCTGAGAGTAATGTAGCAGATGTGATGACAAAGCCTCTAAGTGTAGAGAGACATAGGATGTGTTTATCCAATATGTGTATGTCTTCTATTCTGTGTAAGTGAAATTGTAATATCTATTGTAAATTGGAGGGGTGTTGGGGTTTGTATATACCCAGGAATTTACAGTTAGATAAATTATACTGGAGAGGCTTGATATCTAGGTGAGAGGGGAATTATTCTGCAAGTCACCCAATTAGCAGCCATTGTTGTAGGGATGATGTGGCAGTGTATGACTCATACCACAGGTGCTAATTGTTTAGTTGGGTGTGGCAGATGATGAGAGTGACCTATAATGTGATTGGTCAGTTTATGTATATAAGCAGAGGAGTCTGGTGTTCTTTCTTCTCGTTGCTGTTGAAACTTCTCATCGCTGTATTGCTGTATCATTTGTTACTGCTGTTGGATGTATTTGGACTACGTATGTATGTAAAGTAAATAGGCTATTTTATCTAATCTCTGTTTGAGCATCTATTTACTGCATAGAATGTGGATCACTGGTGTCTTGGAAAAAGGAGCAGGCCGCCCCACGGTGCGCACTCTGACAATAGCAAAGCACCTATTTCACATGGAAAAGCCAGGCATCCCCGCTTGTCCTAGAAACTAAAAAATCATCTAAATAGTACTCCTTATGAAATGGCTGTCTGCTGAATTAACTGAACATTAAATCTTCCTGATTCAGCCCCAAATATTTGCCCTTTTTCTAAGACAAACGGTTTCCAAGTATAGGTTTCTGTTTCTGTTAAGGTCAATCAACATCAAATAATGTTTATTGTTAGGAAAGCAGCTAGGGATTTTTTTGGGCGGGGATAGGGAAGGTCAGTCTGTTCCAAAGATAAGATGCTTTTTAAATCACAACAGTTCCCCACTGACTGAATGGTGTTGCCTAAATCAAGGGCTCTGAAAGCAGAGAGAATAAAAGGCAGCATTTCCCAGAGGACTGAAAGCTATGTATGTGTTTTCACTCTGAACCCAAGATCAAGATGCTGAAAATGTTGTCTTTTAGGATGAGTAAAAAAAAAGAATTTACTACACTCAGATACTCTATTCCCCAACTGTATTTCTGTGCAGGGGTGCCCCGCAAGGAGGTGTGTCAAAGAAAACAACCCTCAATGCACGTAAAAAGGGGCAAGGATTTGATCACACAATTGTAGTTGCCATATCAACCTTTTTTTACCCCACCTTCCAACACCCTTGTTTCTGCATCAGCCACCATGAATCTACCAGAACTGAGTGTGGTGGTTGTGTGTGCACACCACATGGTCTACGTCTGGGCCACGTATGATGATGTCAACTTCGTGTTTAACACCACTTCTTTTCAAAGCATACCCCTTACAATTCATACCCTGATCTGAGGTTCAACCAGCTATAGCAATTTAATGCAAAAGCAACACCAGGGAAGAAAAGCTTCTCACTTCAACTTTGATGGCGCATCGCCCAATGGCACGGACAGCTTTGCGGACAAAGTCTACATCCACTTCTGTGGCATACTCCTTGAGTTCAGCTAAAACCTGTTGGAAACACATAAAAAAAAATACCCAGATTGAATCTGACTATGGTACCATTTTTTGTTGCCCCCATCCCCTACTGGCTTGCTACCACTGATCTGATCCAATAAAAGGCAAGCATCCCCCTTACACGTTTCTAGCCCTCCTGTTGCAGAGAAATACAAACACAATGGAAGTGTATTACAGGAGGAGAGAGATCATAACCATTTTAAGCCAGGAGGCAGATTGGGAATGCTGGGACCATGTCATTCTCATTAAAGAATTCCCAGGGTAGGGACGGCCATGCCCATAGATCCATTTACCAGAAGGCCAACTGAGCAGTGGGCTGTAGCCACCCACCTTTTCATTGTCTAAGAATGTTTATGTTGGGTTCAAGTCATGCAGCATATAGACTTGTCACAGAACCTTAAAAAACTACAGAAGGCAGGGAGCTGGACAGGGGTCAAGAAATGTGTTATTTGGCACCATGTCACCCTGAGGTGCCATGTTGGGGACTCAGGGATTACAAGTAACTGCAGAGCTAATGGAGAAGCACTTATCGGAAGGCACTTTCTAGACGAATGTGAAATGACACCCACTGAGTCCCAGGACTGACCTGAGCAATGTTGGCCTGGGATGCTAAGCGAATCATGATATCGAGTTTCTCCAGCTTCACATAGATGGGGTCATTGTACTTCACAAAAAATACCTTGATCTCCTGCTTCAGGATTTCAGGCCTGGGAGGGGAATGAGCACACACACTAAAATTACCACCAAGCAGCACTCTCATTCATTCCTGACAAAAAGCAGATTTGCATTTGCTTTCCAGTTAAAGCAGCATCATGCACCCTAACAGGAGATGCGAAAGCAACGCAAATCAGCTTTCCCTAATCTACTGTGCCTCTGAATGTGCTGGATTATATTATCCTAGTTAGCCCAGACACTATGCTGGCTGGGAATAATAGGAGCTACAATCCATCCTCCAGGAAGTCTGGCAGGCGAGGAAAGCTGTATTAAGTCACCTGCTAATAGAACTGTAATAGCGCTCCACATTTGTCTGATCCCCCTTTAAAGGCGTTTCAAGCGATTTACCAGGAATGCACCTTTTGGTAGCCAATGCCATTAAATAACTCTGTATTAGCATATCTCTGACGTTGCGGAATACCAGGATCAGCCCACGTTGGTCAAACAAAACTGTCTTATATGCAATTATTCAATCAGAATCTTTGAAACAACATCCCCCCTTGTGCCCTGACCTTTTCTGCACAATCAAGTTGATGTTCCTCAAAGCAACGTATTGGACTTCAGGCTCGCCGGACAGCAGGGTGACCAGTGGAGGGGCCAGTTTCTTCAGCAACATGTTGTAATAGTCAGAGTCCTTGGGGAGGAGCTCCAGGAACTTCATCAGCACTTTGACAGCCGAAAGCACAACAGCGGAGTTGGCATGAGAGAGGCGCGGCGTCACCCGTTCGCATATGCTGCCAAAGAAAAGAAGCAAGAATGGAGGCTTAGGCTGTTCTTTCCTGCTGGAAAACCCTGGCTGTGCTGGAGAGACACATTTTGATAACCGAGAACTAGCCAGCAACACGGTGCTTTTTTTTTTAAAGTTTTGCTGTGCTGAATCGGATATCCCATTCAGTAGATTCATGAGGGACTTGACTATTTGATAGTCAGAGGTGCTAGTAGAGAAGCAGCGCACATTGAAGATAGCCAATTTACTGCTGCTGGTCCCCAACATCTGGAAGTAAAACTGGTTCAGTTGTCATCTGAAATACCTGGATTAATCAGTTGCAGTCTGACTGCCTATGTTTGCTTATTCTCAGCCATTGAACAGAAGCTCGAAGAGAGACGTTTTACCCTTCTCCCAAAGTGCACTGAGAACCAGACTTAAAGGGGGAAGGAAGTTTCACTGAAGCAAGGCAGCCAACAAAAGTGTCATGATAGCTGTCATCATCTGACCTCTGGAAAACACAGCTCAGAGGCCAAGATTAAGCCAAGCTTGACTCCTCATGACATGGAGATACCTGAACAATTTTCTTGCCCACAGTACAGGAGGGAGGGCCCCCCTGCTTTTTCCAAGATGTTTTTCAACTTCCCAATCTAGGCTATGCTCCTGGGCAGAGCTTTCCAAATTGTGTGTCGTGACACAAAAGTGTGTCGCCACACACAGCGTGGTGTGTCGCCACACCACCCGGAAGCGGCGGCGCGCGTGTGCACGGCGGCAGCAGCAGCAGCGCAGGATCAGTGCTTCCGCGTTTTAGCGGAGGCTGCCGCCACCGCACACCCCCTGCGCCGCTGTGCACGCGCGTGCTGCTGTATGCATGTTGCCACCGCGCACGCCGCCGCACCCCCCCGCGCGCCACCACCGCACTGCCGCCGCTGGTGTGTCACCAGCGGCGGCACTTTGGAAAGCCCTGCTCCTGGGATTCCCTGGTAGCTTCAGATCCAGGTACTAACTGGGCCTGTTACTGCTTAGCTTCTGAGGCTGGATAAGAGGGCCCAGGTGTTGCCACCTACTGGGATAACCCAGTTGGGAAGCAGTTCTCAGTTAATGGGACGGCAGAAAGAAGACGGCATCATTTGACTTCTGCTTCACATCACAGGCTTCCTACACCCCTTCAAAATCTGCTCTGTAAGATCTGAGGAGTCGCAGATTTTAAGAGTGGGAGGTGGGAAGGGGAAATCACACCCCTCCTGCTCCACTTACAGAAACTTACCTTTGGATAATACCCAAATGAAAGGAAGAACCTTTTGAAGTTCTGCATGCCAACACTGTTAGTGGCTTAATATTAACATTGGATTTTCTCAATGTCTGGTTTTAATGAGAATGCACCCCTAGCCATAGAAGCTTCCTGGGCAACTTGAGGCCAGTTGCTTTGCCCCAACACAACCAACCTCACAGGGTTGATGTTCTGGGGGAAAAACGGAGTGTTCCACACTGCTATAAGTCTAATGAATACATATATAGAAATAATGCAAGTCAAGTTTCTGCTTGTTGAACATGCCACTGTTCTCAAGCTGTGTATATCTCAAAGAGTTACTGAAGACTAACCAAAGTAAACTTCTGCCTGCTTAGGATTTAATTCTACTTTAAGCAATCTTTATACTGACAGATACAGAGCAGGTCGGAGAAGATGAAAATCGGCAATTATCCTGAACTGAGAATTCGTTGATAAAAATGGATAATAAGCCATTCCCTAACTCCCAAGGTTGGGTAAGGTGACTGACAATGTGGTGGCTTCTTAACTACAGGCAATTCTGGAGGCAGCAGAGTATGTTGACCCATTTCAAAATGGCTGTGAGGTTGAGACTGCCTTGGTCCTCTTGATCTGAGGATCAACAGAAGGAGGGTGACTCATTCTTGAATTCTCAGTGACTTTTTATACCATCAAGCAGAATATCCCTCTGGATCATCAGAGAGATTTGGGAATAGGGCAAATAACTTTGCAATGGTTTTATTCCTATCTCTCAGGCAAATTTTAAATGGCCTCACTTGGAGACAGCTGCTGTTGATACAAAAGCTATTCTTGGCGCCCCTCAAGGCTCCATTCTCTCTCTAATGCTTTTCAGTATCCATATGAAACTGCTGGGGGAGATCATCAGGAGGTTTGGAGCTGGGTACTGTAAGTATGCTGGTGATATCCAAACCTATTTCTCTGTGATATCTTCAGGAAATGCTGGGGTTCCCTGGAATGTCTGCCTGAATGAGGGATAATAAACTGAAATTGAATCCAAAGAAGATGGGAGATGCTCACTGTGAGGGGACATAATTCCAGAGAGACAGTGTCTACCTGTTCTGAATAGGATTACACTCTCCCAGAAGAAGTAGGTATGCAATTTGGGGAAGTTTTTCTTCTGGTTTCCAGATTAAGGCATTAGCCAAGAATGAATTTTATCAGCTTCTGCATTCCTTTCTGGAAGATAATGGCCTTCAAACTGTAATGCATGCGCCGGTAACGTCTAAGCTTAACTACAGTAATGTATTTTATGTCAGACTGCTTGTGCATCTAAAATGGAAAATTCAGTTCATACAAACAGCAGCAACCAAGTTGATCTTATATAAAGGTGGGATAAAAATATCATCATCATCACCACCACCATCACCACCACCACCTTGAGAAGATTCCAAAGTTATTGTAATATTACACATGTGCTTAAAACACTGCACTGGCTGCCAGTTCATTTCTGGGCAAAATACAAATTACTGGCCATTGAGGACATTAATGTTCACATTTTAGACAGAGAAGATAGGTGGTTTGAGAGAGGGGTCAAGGAATCCATTTATGCCAACTTGGAAAATCCTTCCTTGAATAGAGGTGGGGGCCTCAGGCACAATCTTTCACCTATTTCCCTCCCTGCTTTGTCTTCTGTGCCTAGGAAGATTAAGACCATTTGGCAAGCTCAACAGCAGCATGGTAATCTTAACGATCCTCCTTTAGATGATAAAGGGACTTAGAAATAACATCTCAAAATAACCATGACCCAGCCCCAGGTGCAAGGTCACACAGCGACCTAGAAACATATTTAAGGATTCCCTTACTAACTTTGCTCAGCCTGAAGAAGTTCCTTGGATAAGGAGCGAAACGTTTCCACTGAGAAAATAGAAATCCAGTTGACATGATTCAAGCTACAGACAATTCCACCTGGATGACTGAGAACCTTCATAGACATACTGGCCATTACCTTTAAAGCCCTATAGAGCTTAGTTCCAGGCTATTCCAGAGAACATCTCTTTCTATAGGAACCTCCACATAAACTGAGATTATCTGAGGACGTTTACCTACAGTTGCCACGAGCTGTCTGGTGATGACTTGGGAACTGAACCTTCTCTGTCACCACTCCAGCCCTTTGAAATGCACTTCCTGCAAGGTGGAGGGGGCTGACATCTTTTTTTAGCTTTTTAAAATGTCCTTAGAACCCTATTTTTTGTCCTACCTTTTAACTGCTGATCTTATCTTTCATTATACTTGTTCATTTTATTTGTTTTTTTACTTGCTATTTTAGTTGTTTTGAACATCTCAATTTTACATTTGCTCTTTATAGTAAGCCACCAAGAGAGTTTGGTAGTTGGTAGTATATCAAATAAATGAATAAAATAAACCACATGTGACCAGATGACACCACAGGCTAAGCCACAAGAAGTAAGCCAGGGTTAGCTTAGCGTGATATGTGAACCCAGCCAGGAGCTGGGTATTAGACGACCTACTGGGAGGGACTTTCATAGGTCAGAAGACATTGTACCCCCTGCCACAGTGAAGAAGTCGTAGAATTTTATAAAACTCTCAGTAAAAGGAAAGGAGAATTCCCATTCAAGTAGAGCAGTCACAGATCAGCCTACCTTTGGGCTTCCCGGTCATCCTTTGGGTTGTAGTTGGAAAGGCAGTCTAGGATGAATATCTGCCCCCACTCCGTGCACTCATTTAGAGCAGTGAGTAGCTTGTTGATGTTCTGAGGGTTTAGATCTAGCAAATTGCTATTTGGATGAGATTCGCTGATTTCAGACAAGGCAGCAACAGCGTTGGCCACCACCTGGCAGAAAAACAGGGCAAAAAACTTGATACTCAGTAGTGGAGCAGAAGCTTGGCAATTCTACTTACATTGCACCAACCTCTCGAGTCAGTCTGCAGGGCTGATTGAGATTTTTTGAAATGATTAATTAAGTTGTGTTACAGTCCACTTCCTTTTTTGATCAGATTAACTGATTTAAATAGACCTTCTGATCAACCAATAAATTCAGCCACAGTTTATTTATATTTATATACTACTTCTCCACATGGACTGACAGGGGTTTACAAAATCCATTCAACCAATAAAAACAAATACATAATACATATAAAACAATTTGTAATATAAAATTGATATTTATAAATAATACATATGAGTATCTTAAAAAAAAACACCTGGAAGCATCTTCCTGGAAGACATTCCCTTTTCTCTATTACATGCACAGAGATCATGGTTTTTCTGAAATTATGCATGCCACAGTAGGTACATTTGGTTTTTTGAATCATGATGATTAAATAAGACATAGCTAGCTGGATTTGCACACTGCAGTCATAAAGCATGGTTTCCAAACTACAATAGCCACATAACATACAAAGCCAAAACCAAACCAAACACACTTTGGATCAGTACAGTGTACAAACCTTTCACAGTAAGATTTAGTGAGTCAATCCAGTCAGACTTATGATCATATAAAAAGAAGTTCTTAGAAATAGTTGCTTCAGGAATAGTTCTTAGTTAACAGAAAATGTATACCTGTAGTCAAAATGTTGGTTTTAATCTTTTAAGACCTCAATTGCGTATGGATAGATGACCTAAAACAGCCTCCCCCAAACTGGCATAATCCAAATATGTTGCCCAACAACTCTTGACCAGGAAATGTGATGCTGCTTACCCAAAAAATTGAAACAGAAAGTTGTCCTCATAGTCCACGTCAAGCATGTCTACAAGACTGTATATTCAAGAGGCTGTCATGTAACCAAGCCAGAAAGACTATCTCTGCTGGAGTCCCTGATGCGCAATCACTGGACTAGGCAGCCCCCTATCTTAGTAAAACAAGTCAAAAGAGAAGATGCCCATGCAGGTGCAGTGGAGTATGTTAGATTCTTAGCTCCCCAAACATTTCTTACTGAGAATAGCATGCTCAGATGAAGATCAAATGGCAGGATGTAAAGCGATTGCTCTGCCAACAAAAATGCTACAATGAATGCAGGGAAGGAAGTGGTCTGCTTCTCTCCACTGGGGGGAACCCCCCAAAAATAGGATAGAAAAAGTTACCCAGGGAAGAGGGAAACAATGAAAAAGCAGGTGATCCAGAACAGGGAGAAAGAAAAGCAATTAAATTACTCTGTTATCATCTAAGGCTAATTGGAAATTAAACCAAGTATGGAATGGAGGTAATGAAGCAGAATACTCTGCCATTTAACAAACTGAATCTTCAGTTTAACACCCCATCAAATTCTAAGAAAGGGACAAGAAACACAGGTGGGGAAAACAGCTTCATGACAGATGCTACTGGAAAGGGCTGGCAAAAGAGGCCAAAATGACTGGAAGAAGGCATGGCTGGCCATTCTGGGCAATGTATTTATATGGAGGAGGAGAAGAGTCCTCAACGTTGGCATTAACAATATTGGCTGCGTTGGCTACGTTAATGTCAACGTTAAGGACTCTTCTCCATGCATTTGATTTGTTCTTTTTCAAATCCATCTGACTAGATGGAGAAATGGCACCTTGCAAAATACTGCACTTCTACAACTCCTTTTTTTTTTTTAATCCGTTCAATCGTGTCCGATCCTCGGAGTCTGCCTGGACAAGTCCCTGCAGTTTTCTTGGCAAGGTTTCCGAAGTGGTTTGCCATTGCCTCCTTCCTAGGGCTGAGAGGGACTGGCCCAAGGTCACCCAGCTGGCTTTGCGCCTAAGGCAGGACTAGAACTCACGGTCTCCCGGTTTCTAGCCTGGTGCCTGATTCTGATTGTACCAATCTCTCACAACTCCTCTAGTTGTCCTCTAAAACCTAGTAATACTTCAATTCTTTGAAAGTTGGTCATTATACAGCTAAGTGGCATCCCTTATGTGTAAGAGAAACTGTTAGCTGCTTAATGTGACTAGCTAATACAATCCTAGCTTATAACTAACCAACCTATATTACTAATGGACTTATTCTATACAACTATTTCTATCCTTATCTAATACACATATAAACTAACTATTCTTATATTACTACTACTACTATAAGCTTATTCTGTTGCTACTATATCTAGTACACAGAGCTTCTTTAATTGGGCAGTTTTCACACACTTGCCCCTCTTCACATGTTTGCTGCAGGACTTTTCTTCTGCCTGTTGTTTCCTCTGGACCTTCCAAAACTCTATGGGGAAAACAAACACCTTTTTGCTTCTTCGGTTGCTTTATTTTCTTTCTGGCTGGCTGCTGCAAAATCTCTGCACGGGCTCTGTACTCTCCTCCTGCTTTCTCTCCCCGCAGCCTCCCCCAGCTGTTAGAAAGCTGCTTTTTATCAGTCGCTCTGCCGTCCTGAGGCTGGGAGGAGGTTTGAAGTAAGAGGGAGGGATAACCCCAGCAGCTTGCTCTCCCACAAAGGACTAGACTCAAAATGCTGGGAGTGCATGGAGAAGGCTCCAGAATCAAGTTTCTGGTCCAATGTTTTTCTGCAACCCAAGAGGCCTCTCTCTGGAGAGTTGCCACCTCTCTGATCACAGCAGACTTCCTTACCTACCATGCTCCAAATGTGCTGACCGACTACGAGAATTCCCCTATACTGGCTCAAAATTCACAGAGATAACAATTTTAAAAGAGGAAAGTAAAACAAAGGATGTATTTCCAAAAAAATGCTACCAAATGTGGATTTACTGAAAGAGGAGATATGATCAAGCATTTAAACGCATTGAATCTGGGGTGCAATGTTTTTATTATTAGGACTCATAAGCAGGGCATTATACTTAATGTAATAATTCCTGTCCCTATTGCATACAGTCCTATATAAAACTTGAAAGGATTTTCAAAATTCAGCTTTTTAAAATTAGCTTGTTTTTCTTTTACAACAAAAGAAGAGAGGGAGGAAAAAATGGATTTGAACGTTTCATACCCAGCAGCCTACAAAGGAAGCCAGTTATTGGAGAAAAGCTTCTGAGAATGGAAAATCACAGCTGGCCTTCACAGTGGCTGGGAAGATGAAAGAGGCAGAACCACAGGAGTCTTTCCAAAAGCTGCCCCCATTCCACGTTAAGAATAAAAGCATATTGGGAGGAGTGGAACATTAGGGGCGTGCTGCTTGAGTGAAAAGGAATACGCCAATATGTGCAAAACTGCCTGCTGGGAAAGACTCAGGCAGGTTCAACTATTTGTGGCTGTCTAAACCCTCCCCCAATGCCATTTAACAGTGTGAAATGGTGGCGATCTATAACCCTTGGGCATACAGTGAAGGGATACATTCCCCATTTCTAGATTTTGACACTGTGCAGGCATAGATCAACAATGCAAGAACTACAAACCAACAAAGAACTTATGTAAATGGGGCTTACCAAAGCCGGAATGATCATACCCCATTGAGATCCTGCTTAACTTCCAACCCCATACAAAGATCCCAGGTTCCTGCCACCAGCTATGACTGTCTGGGCACAGTTTTATGCTACATGAACATTTTTTGTGTGTGCCTTCGAGTCAATGTTGACTCCTGGCGACTGCCTGGACAAGTCCCTGCAGTTTTCTTGGCAAGATTTTGGAAGTGGTTTGCCATTGCCTGCATCCTAGGGCTGTGTGTGTGTGACTGGCCCAAGGTCACCCAGCTGGCTTCGTGCCTAAGGCAGGACTAGAACTCATGGTCTCCCGGTTTCTAGCCTAGTGCCTTAACCACTACACCAAACTGGCGCTCTTTTATGAACATAGCCAACTGTATGTTGTTATCTTGGATTTAGGGTTTAGCACTGGGTATAACCAGATATATTCTGGAGTTGACGGACTCAACCATGGGGGAGCTGGGGATGGTGACGGCCGACAGGAAGCTCTGGCGTGGGCTGGTCCATGAAGTCACGAAGAGTCGGAAGCGACTGAACAAATAAACAAAAATAACCTAGACACTGACTGAGGCACAGGAAGACACTACCTCGATTTTCTACCTGAAAGCTTTAAAGCAAACTATACCATCTTCAATGTCGATGCCAGCTAGACTATTTGGACTACAGTGTCCATAGTCCTTAACCACTCGCCATGCCAACTGGGCTGATAGGAGTTGCAGTTGAAAGCATCCAGATTGTGGTAGGCTTCTTAAAGGAGAAATTAATTGGGGGGGGGGGGGAGAGATGCTTTTGCACAAGCCAGTCTCTGAAAGAAAAAAAGCTTTATTTTATTTATTATTCTTGTAAGCCGACCAAAGACAAAAGTTGCCTGGGGACGGATTACAAAGTTAAAACAAAATTCTTGAAAACACTTAAAAGCAAGGTAATATACAGAGCAAGGCACGGTAAAATAAAAACAAAACATAGCACAAGGGAAAAAATTAAAAAGAAATCCTTCTATCATAGACCAATCTCTCTAACTTTCTTTGAGGCTGACTATAACATTTGCATTATAACTTGGGGAATCACTGACCATGAGAGAATTACATGCTGCCCTCTTGTGGCCTGCTGTTAATTACAACAGAATTGGTCCAAAGTGCTTCAGATTTCCTAGAACTGAGGACTCCTATGGAAGGTTTAGGTCAAATTCTGCCTTGCACCCAGTTGCTCTGTCAGGCCCAGTACTGCAGGTGGGGGTGGGGCACTGTTGGACAGGGGACCAAAACTACAGCAGAAGGCTAATGCCTCCAAGCCTCTTTCTGCCTTTGTTGCTCATTCACCTGTCCCTCTGAGTGACTGATGAGGAACAGCGATCTCCAACTCTCTGTGTGCTTTTTCCTAGGAGGTAGCATTAATAAGACCCAGAAAAAGTGGCAAGAGAAGGAATAGCAGGAATGGAGGAACCCAGAGTCAGATCTCCTTGGGTTCACGATGCACATAAAAACCAGGTAGAGCTTCAATCACACTGTTGCGGTTGCCATCTTGACTTTTTTGACCGGACCCTGTGGATACCACCATCAAGATCCGTCCTCTGCAGTAATGGATTCAAGTTACAGGAAAGCTAATTCTTGCTGAATGTTAGGAAACTCTAACTGTAAGAACAGTTTGACAGTGAAACCAGTTGCTCAGAGAAGATGGGGTCTTCCCTTCGTTGGACGTTTTCAAGAGGAGACTGAAAAGGATGTTTAATTTGGATTCTTGCAGTGAGCTGGGGGGTTGGACTCAATAGCCTGAATTTCTGTAACTATGATTATACAGGGCTGAATGAGTATTGGGGCTAAGAGAAAGGCTCTAAATCATAAGGCACTTGGCTCAAATTTTGCCATGAACTCACAGGACAGCCTTGGTCAAGCTTTGCTGTCTCAACATTTTCTTCCACTTACCGCATTTGTGGACTAACACAGCCTATTTTATAAGGCCAACACAGAGATTCCTGCATGATAGTTTTAAAGCCCTTACTGTATAACTGTTTGGACTGAATTCTGGGAACCTAAAGATTTTTTAAGGAAAAAAATTGAGAAAGGTATTACATTATATCCCAAAATAGACATACAGGTTGCCAAGGTTGAGAAAAGAGTAACAGGTTTTCCAGCATGTTTGGGGCCATTTTTTTTAGACGAGATGGGTTGTTAGCGGTAGTGAGGGAGGGTTTGGGGTAGGGAGGACGGGGGGGGGGGCACCATGGAGGGGCCCCTATTGCTCACCCTGTTCTTCCTAGTGGCTTCGTGGGGAAGGTCCGGGGAGCACCTGGGCCAGATGTGCTACCCCTTGACAGAGGGGAACAAGTCCCCCTTCGGAGCCTTCGTCTGCCTGGGACCTCTGGACAGCACTGATGTCCAGTTTCGCTGCGGAACTCGCAGCGTGCCCTTCTGCTGCGCCTCCCAGGAGAGGGGCTTAGGCCCAACTCGGTGCCCTGGTCTCCAGCAGGAGGTGGTAACCAGCAGTGAGGCGCATCCCGAGGCAACCAGCCAACCCCCAACTCAAGGAGAAGATGGCAGGCTGAGCGGCCCTTGTTTTTTATTGGAATCTTCATTGCCACCACCGTTCTTTGGAGAAAAGGATAACAGGTTTAGACGGCTCTTAGTCAAATGCAATGTGTTAGCTGGACTTGTTTTGGAAGCCTGCCTCACTGCATATATTTAAGGCAGTTGGATATGGCCCTTCAGATGGTATTGGACCGCAAATCCCATCATTCCTTATCATCAGCCATGTTCTCTCAGATTAATGGAAGTCCTACTGCTGGAAGAAGCCGCCTTTGTGAAGTTACACATTCCTCAGCCCTTTTCTTACATTTCTGTGCCTGGTCACTTGAAAATACTGTAATTCTGAGTTATCATAGTAAATTAAACGTGCAACCATTCACAGAAGTGTACAGCTCCAAAACTAATCTATAGGCCTGAGTGAAAGTCTTCAAGACTAAAAATCCAATGACCAGTGTAGGTAGTCAAAATTGTTTCATTATTTAAAAGATCATCTAACTGGGCTTGAAAAAGAGTTCTAAATTAGCATCCCGGGCAGATGTTCTGTCTTCTCCAGCTATCAATCGAAGATAATATTTGTAGCTCAGGGTTGAACTGGGGAGTCTTTGGTGCTCTCTGAGCCTTGTTGTTTTCATGCAGACGTTTCATTGCCAGGCTAGGCAACATCTTCAGTGCGAAAAGGGAGTGGAACTTGCTGTCTGTTTATATACCCTGGCTTGTCCTGCCTGTGTTGGTGGGGGTCTTGTACTCTCCTTGGTAGTTCCTTGATTGGGCTGTTGTGTGCTGTTACAGCCCAATCAAGGAACTACCAAGGAGAGTACAAGACCCGCACCAACACAGGCAGGACAAGCCAGGGTATATAAACAGACAGCAAGTTCCACTCCCTTTTCGCACTGAAGATGTTGCCTAGCCTGGCAATGAAACGTCTGCATGAAAACAACAAGGCTCAGAGAGCACCAAAGACTCCCCAGTTCTCCAGCTATTCCATTCACATTATTTTTCCCACCAGCAGCATGTCACCTTTCTTCCCTTAGCATTTTGTCTCCACCTGGTGTCTTTTCCCTTGGGATACTGCTTCCTCAGATTCTCTTCGGTCCTTACATCTATTACTGTTACAATCTCCTCCTACCAATCTCTTTGCCTTTCTAAATCATCAAAACGTCCATTATATCACAGTAGTTCAACAATGGGTATAAGTAGCTCAGCAATTCACAGGTTCAACAGTCCATCTGTGCTTTAATCTATTTGTGGGTGGTTTCATTGGCCAAAATCATTCATTTTCTTTTAAAAGGAACATGTCCCTTTGTTCCTTCTCTCTTCTGTTCCAACTTTATAAAGAGATTTCTCCCTGCAGCCTGGATAATGGGCAAAATAAAAGAAGAAAGCAACTTCTCTTCTTCAAGAAGATAACATTGCTGAGAAGTCACCGTTGCTGAGAAGTCATCAATATTCATGCAAGGAAGCCGAGAAGTCATCAATATTCATGCAAGGAAGCCTGAGCGGAGGCATCTTGGAGAGATGCCTTCTGAAAGCCAGAGGGGTGTATGATTTTCTAGAAGGGGGGGGCGATCAGGGAGAGAACCAGCAAAACCAGACTTCTTCAGTGCTACCATCTCAGGAAAGCCACAAGGCAGTCAATAAGAACTGTCTGTCTTGCAACTCAGAGTCTGGGAAATTTGCTGGCACTTTGCCAACCCTTACATCACTATTGAGAAGGTTTGGGCTACAGAGCTGGTATTCTGCTCAGCTTGATCTGCTCCAGAACTAGAAGGAAAAGGCAGAGAGAACCTCAAATTCAGCAGTGAGCAACCCATGACACGAAAGCGGCACGCTGCTCCAGCACTCTTTGGCTGCTCTTAGTATCTACCCCTGCCCCGAGAATGGGTGGGGTGAAATGGGTGCCATAAGCCTTGTGGAGATGGAAGGCACGTTGCACTGCCAAATTCCCCCAACCCTCCTGCAAAAACTCCTTTGTTTCAAGGTCAAAATAGATGTCTTAAGTCTCTGCAAGGCCAAAGGCATCAATTTTTAAACCCCTGAAAATGGAAAAAAATGGAAAGCTTTAACTCCTCCTATGCAACCCCCAAGCAAAACCCAGAGAAAATGCGGCCCCGGAGTAAAAGTTTGCCAATTCATCCTCAAGCTCCACTGTCACCTCTCTTTTTCCCATCACCTCCTCTTCTTCCATAAATCTTTTGAGCCCTCAATCCCACTTTTTTGCTACTCCCCAACCCCTTCCGGCTGCAATTACCAAAAACCCTGGAAACCAGAAACACATGAAATTGTGCAAGCCCTGAAGTAGGCATAACCCAGTTTTTTTTTTAAAAAAAAAAAAATCCTAAACTTCCCAAATCCAGGAAACAAGAACGCCCTGGCTCTGCCCACGATTCCCACCATCATCTCCCTGCTGACTGACTGCAGCCCTTGCCCAAAGCAAATGCTACCTGCGGCCCAGGCACAAAAGTTTCTGGGCAGAGCTTGCCCAGGACTGTGATCTTGGACACATATGAATAAAGTACCTTCATGCCTCAAAGTGTCTGAAATATGAAGCTGGGGCAGATGAAATGTCTACCCAGAGAGCAGCAGATGCCACAAGGCCAACGTGGGCCAGAATATTGAAATGTAATAAAAGAAGAACATAAACATTTCTCAGGAAGCTGAACTTTTGTTTGGTGTCACATTCCATGTTTTTCAGAGCAAAAATCAACTCATAGCTCACATGTATAGCCCATTTTTTTCAAAGTTTCTCGTCCAAGATGAACTAAAAGCTTCTTTTAAATGAATC
This sequence comes from Charina bottae, assembly GCA_023362775.1. Classification (NCBI taxonomy): domain Eukaryota; kingdom Metazoa; phylum Chordata; class Lepidosauria; order Squamata; family Charinaidae; genus Charina; species Charina bottae. The sequence continues at coordinate 98,748,236 of JALMGJ010000001.1, read as the reverse complement.
CTTAATCCAGTGTTTCTCAACCTGGGCAACTTGAAGACGTGTGGACTTCAACTCCCAGAATTCCCCAGCCAGCCATGGGAGTTGAAGTCCACACGTCTTCAAGTTGCCCAGGTTGAGAAACGCTGGATTAATCAGTTAGCATCCTTCAATCCTAAAAAATTGATCGCTGCAGGTAGGCTCACCTTTGCCGTAAACATGTTTGGTCTGACTGCTGTTTTCCAAGCTGGGAGGCCAACAAGTCATGGGCAGCTACCAAGTGAAGGTCAACAGCAAAATGCATGCAATTTCCATTTGGTGCAAGGAAGAGATTAAAACCGTTTGCTCAGATTGGAAGGTCCCAAGCTATATATACCCTTCACAGGTCAACAACCCAATATTCTTTTTTCAAAAACTGGGAAAGACTACAACTAATCTAGGGCCTCCTGTCTGCAAAGCATGGGATCTACCACTAAGCTACAGTTTTTCCCAAAACGAAGCAGTATCACCTGTTACAAGCTTTAAAGGTGGGCAACTTCAACGGGATTAATACTTTACCATGGGATTGGAGTCGGCAATGAGATCACGCAACGAATCCAGAAAGCCCTGATCCTCCACCATTTGGGCGTTGATGTCATGTAGTTTGGCCACGCAGACAGCAGCAGTCTTGCGCACATACGGGTCTTCATCCTTCAGACACTTCCGGAGAGGTTCGCACAGGTATTCAGTGATCTTGTCCACACGGATACATCCCATAGTGCGCACCGCCAGAGCACGGATGAGAGGGTTAGGATCCTCACAGTCCTGGGATAGGGAAATTAATAAACAGAGCTACATAGATGGGTTCTGTGCAACCAACATTAGAAATTTTATCCAGAACAACAGGGCTCTTTCTATTCTGGGTCAAACCACATCTCAAGCATCACAAACCACGTCATGTTCTGGAGGATTTATATTTAGAAAACTGCAGATCTTTCTTAGAACAGGTGGACTGGCAAGGCCCTGAGGAAGAATGTAACAAACCATGTAACTGCAGATCTTTGGAACATTTTGCACATACCTAATTAATAGCAGCAGCTCCCAAAAAGCACTTGTCCTATCTGCCACAAGAGGACTAAAGAATTTTGCCCATTTAAGGTATCAGTGAGTTCCTACTACCCAACTTACTGTGATGTTACAAAAGGATCAGACAAATATTACTACTATGCAGGGAAATGATACCCATAAAATACAGATCATTAATGCAGAGAAATGGAAAGTTGATTCAAGGAGGAGAACTCCCCCCCACCACCTCCTGTGGTATAGAAGCAGCTATACAGGTAGTCCTCATTTAACGATCATTTGTTCAGTGACCGAAGTTACAACGGTGCTGAAAGAAGGGACTTACGACTGGTCCCTGAAGTTACGGCCGCTGCAGCGCCCCCATGGTCACGTGATCAAAATTTGGGCCCTTGGCAGCCCACCCGCGCTTACGACCGCAGGCACTCCAACTCCCCCCCACCTATCTCCCCCACATCTATGCCCTTTTGGCCCCCTGCACTCCGCGGCCCCTGCCGCCCCAGCTGACCTTCGCCGTCTTCTTGCTCCTACTGCTAACCAAGCATACCCGCCCTGGCCCTTTGTGAGGCAGCTGCTGGCCACACAAGACATTCTTCCCAAAATCGCACACGGCGGTTTCCTCGCGAGACCTGGGGAAGATGGCCTCACATGGCCAGCAGCTGCCTCGCAAAGGGCCAGGGTGGGCACACCTCATCAGCAGCGGGAGCAAGAAGATGGCGAAAGTCAGCTGGGGCGGCAGAGCACAGGTGGCAGGGGCCTTGGAATGCCGGGTGGCAAGGGTGACTGCGGCTGGGACTGGGCTGGGGCGCTGTGGCTTTGCGCCGCATTGCTTGGCCGGGCACAATGCAAAGGGGCACACCACGTCTCTGGGGCTTTTTGCACGGCACAAAGGGGCTTCCTTGCACACCACGGCTCTGGAGCTGCCAAAAGCTTGCAGCCCCAGAAGCACAGAGCACCCAGAAGCCCCTGAGCCACCGTGGATTCTTTCCCTGGCCTTCTTGAGCTTGCACCGCACCGCAGCACCCCCCCCAACTCATGCACGGCCCGTGCCGGCCCCCCCACTGCAGCACCCCCGTGCTCCTTACCTGGGTCTCCAGCCTCTTCCCATTTAACCGCCCACTCATCTTGGGGTTAGGAGAGCAACTGGGACTGCTGGGATTGCCATCGCTAAGTGATGCGGTCATGTGATGCCATGCTTTACAACCATATTGCTTAGCGATGGAAATTTCGGTCCCAATTGTGGTCGCAAGTCGAGGACTACCTGTATTCTGGGGTGAGTTGGGGAGAGAGGCAAAGTGCTCTTGAAGAGGCAGGAGCAAGCACTGAATTAGATATATTAATCAGAAATGCACTCAGTCCTTAAACAGAATCATTAGATTCTATTACATTTTTAATTCTTCATTCTTTCTAATTCCTGAAAAAAATTATATCAGATTTCCAAACCAAAGAGAATCTCTTTTGCCCGAAAGTGTTCCTTTCCACCTATGTCTGACAGAAAGGAAAGGAGTCTTTCAATGTAATTTCCGCTGTCAAGTAAAATTACATCAGCAGCTGAGAAATCAATGATTTGACAATTAACTATACTGGGCTCACTCAGTATCCGAGAGAAAAGAAGCTGAGAAAATCAGCGAGGGCAGAGCAGCACAACTGCAAGACTGCAGCCTGGAAGCTCGTGGGAAAAAGAGAAGGAAAGGAGGTAAGAGCCTGTCCAAGTACAAATGTAGTGAGTTAGTATGTTCTGCAAATCCCCCCACCCCACCCCCCGGCCAAATGGTTTACTTAAAAATGAGCTTAGAGCACGTGTGAGCCGGGCCACCGTGATATATCAAGTCGAGAGTGTTGTACTTCAACCAGTAAGACCTGAATTCAAATCTTTACAGAGCATACTGGGTTTTTTCGACTGGTTATTTTCAAACTGGGAAGGTTCACATACTACATTAAACATGGTTTGCTTATCCACCATTTATTGAACAAGTTATCGTTGTGTGGGTTCATACAGCACACTAACCGAGGAATAGACGTTTTTTCAGCTAAAGGCCACCCTTGTTTTAAAGGCTCTAAGAGCAAGAGAGGAGACAGCAGCAATGTCTTAGAGAAGGCAGGTCTCCCATTTTTGGGCCCAGATTTTGGGATGAAGTCAAAAAGTGTGTTAAATTTAGTAGAGGCATAATGTGTTTTTTTGCTTATTTCAATAATGAAAGCCTTCAAAATTTTACAGTTGAGTTGTGGCATTTTGCCACTGAATGTAGGCAGCGTGATCTACCCATCAAATCAAATCTCTTTACGGTCAAAGACCAGCATAAGGAGGATGGGGTACAGTCAGTTAAAAGCACAGAAAATACATTAAAATCTAAAGAATACTATAATAACAGATGATAGATAGATAGATAGATAGATAGATAGATAGATAGACAGACAGACAGACAGACAGACAGACAGAACACAAAAGCCTAAAAGAAAAGAAAAAAATCTAAAAGGAGGGGTAGGAGCATTAGACAGGTGTAGGGGAGCATAAAGGTTAGTATGCCTATCAGTACAGAACACTCTAGTGCAGGGGTCCGCAACCTTTTTGGCACCAGGGACCAGTTTCAAAAGACGATTTTTTCCGCGGACTGGGGGGGCGGGGTTTCCGGGATTTCCGCAGACCAGGGGGTGGGGCTTGCGGGCGGGAGCCAATCATAAGCACCGGGGGGCGGGGTTTGCGGGTGGGAGCCAGTTGTGCGGAAGGGGCGGGGTTTGCAGGCTGGAGCCTTGTGGCCCAATTCCTAACAGGCCACGGCCCACTAGTGGGCCATGGCCCACAGGTTGGGGACCCCTGCTCTAGTGTGACGAATTAGATGCTCATTTAAAACTAGTTTATGGCACCGGTCATCATCTGACGAATTTTAAGTGTTGCTGTGCAGAACCTGGCAACATTGTATGTCGTAGCAGGGTTGGAATCTGACAGCAGCAGGGAGGTGTAAAATTATCCTGAGCAGCCTTACAATAGTGTAAGATGAAGCTAGTGCGAATGTCTCTGTAATACAGGCACTGGAAAAGCACCTGCTCTGTTGTTTCTATGTGACCAGAGTCACAGGGGCATTATCTCTCTGGGTAAGGATCTTCTTGTATCAGCCTTCAAGGACAGCTGAGGGGAGGGCGTGACATCGTGCCAGAGTAAAGGCCCTCCCGATGGTTAGGTACCCTGAGTTTAGTTAAATATGTCATAGGGGAGGCAGAATACCTATTGGATTCACTGGCAATAAAGGTTGGGGACCTAAATCTACCCAAGTTATGTCCACCACCACAAGCCAAATCAAACCAACAAAATGATAGCTCAGTACAATATGTAAACTCAGTCATTCACTTTTTCTGCCTATCTTGATTTGTACTATAAAGGTAAGAAATGAGGGAATCATGTGTGCAACTCTGAACTTCCCCATGGCAGACTGAGGTAAAAATGAGGGGTTATTTTGGGTAAAAATATTGTATATCTGCATAAGAGGAGCCCTTATTGCAGCTCATGCATGCCCTTGCCATCACACTGTCTGTCTGTCCACTGTACAATACTTATATACCACCCAGCTCATATGGCTCTGGGTGGTTTACAGTATTAAGATATGCAGAAATCAGTCACTTCATACCGAATTATTATTTTGCTATTGAAACATAGCAGCAAAGATACATAAATATTGCCAGTTACCTTCACAAAACTGTTCACAGCCATGATGGCCATATCTGGCTGACTTTTGGCATAGTTCATCAAGTAGAGATACACCAGCTTCTTCAGCTCCAAGTTATCTGTCTGCATGCAATTCACCACGTCAGGGAAAAGGGAACTGGACAAGAAAGACAGCCAGGTTAAAGCAGTAATTTCTAGACAGACTGCAGTGGTTAATGTGCTGAAGTTAGCCGGAGAGATCCAAGTTTAAGACCCCACTTGATTACAAAACTCCTGGGTGACTTTGGGCCTAAGACTCTCTCAGCCCAACTTAAGGCATAGTATTACTATAGAGAAAAGGTAAGGGGAAACCACCCATCTATACTGCCTTCATCTTGCTAAGAAAAGTAATCATCATCAGACAGCAACTCTCTAAGGTTTCAAGTAAAACCATTTTTCACTCTGCTTCCAGGAGTCTTCAAACAGGAGGTACCTGGAAATGAATCTGGGGTCTTCTGCATGCAAACATGTACTGTATTACAGGCCCTAGAATCTAAAGCAACATGGGGGGGGCATATTTGGCCTTTGGAAGATGGCCTGGGATGCTACTTAAACATTGGGCACGGCAAAAGGCACATTTCCTAGGCATTTAATAGTTTTTCCCTTCTACCTCATTAAAAATTACACTTGGATGAAGCAGCGGGAAAAACGGCACATGAAAGCCACTACAGAGATGTTACCTGACATCCTTCCCCACAGTCATGGCAGCAATGACTTTTTTCACTGCCTCCTTTCTCTTCTCCTTTTTTTCATTGTTGAGCTCAGCTTTCAGTTCAAAAATTTCCCCTGGAGAGAAATGTAAGAGGACCATGGTCAAAAGAGTCCAGCAAGAGCAGACTAATTCACCCCCCCAAGCTAAAAATCCTGCTTTAAGCAGTGGACAACAGGAAGTGCTTACGATTCTTCCAGCTTGCCCTTAGAATCTGACAGTCTGATGTGGCCACCTGGTAAGACCCAAACATTGAGTTACTGTGGCAGATACAGGCAGTCCTCATTTAGCAACCACAGTTGGGACCAGCAACTTGGTTGTTAAGCAAAGCTATCGCTAAGTCACTTTAAAATCATCACTTTATGATTTTACTTCAGCTTTCCTTTCTTTACAGACCTGCGAAGGTCGTAAATGCAAGGATGGTCGCAAAGTTACTTTTTAATCACCGTTGTAACTGTGAATGGTCGCTAAACAAGTCAGTCGCTAAACAAGGACTGCCTGTACACCAATGCCCTGATTTTAAAGCAAACGTTTTGCTGTAAACCGCCCAGAGTCCCTCCTCGGGGGGAGACGGGCAGTGATAGAAATTTAATAAATAAATAAATTAAATAAACTAGGCCACCTTAACTTATCTATCTATCTATCTATCTATCTATCTATCTATCTATCTGATTTCTATATTCAAGTGGGCAAGCCTGAGTCACATATGGTTTTCCCCTGGACTTCTGGGGAGAGTCCAGGTGCTTTTCTTCATTTTCAGAGATGTTAAAATGTTTTTAATATTCAGAGTTTTTTCTTTTTTAAAAAATGCTGGGAAGCCTACTATAAGGCATAGTCTATACTTCTCTCATGTTTTCTATCCCCAAATGGTGAGAAACAAGGCCCGAATTTTCAGCAAGATCAAAAGGCATTCTGGGACTTACAAAGAAAAAGAAAGTTGCTCTGCCAAATCATGATTTAAAAGCCACAGTGGCTGGGAGCACACAACAGGCTAAGCCAAACCAACAATCACATTATTTGTGAACCCAGACAGTAAGGCTGAGCGCAGAGTTAACTCTGGAAGAGTCACTGCTGGTAAGTGCTAGAGCACATCCCTTGCGTTTAAACGTTCCGAGTTCCATTATTTCCTTCTTTACACAAGGGTGAGAAGAACATCTGCCTCAGTAAACTAAGTCAGAGGAAGGCAACTAATGTGTCTGCAAACACCTCCCTTGGAGACTGCCAGGCTGCCTCTCACATTTAATTACATTGTAGATTCTTCGAATAAAAAATATTCATTGGACATCACCCTCTAGAACAGTGTTTCTCAACCTTGGCAACTTTACGATGGGTGGACTTCAACTCCCAGAATTCCCCAGCCAGCTGGCTGGGGAATTCTGGGAATTGAAGTCCATCCATCGTAAAGTTGCCAAGGTTGAGAAACACTGCTCTAGAGTCGACTTTATGTTTAGGAATGGCTTTGGGATTCCGCAGTGATTCCACAGGCCTGCTTAGAAAATGGTGGGCAGCTGCAGCTCAATGCGTTGTTTGCGTATCTTTTTTTCTGCGCCTCCGCCCAGAAAAAGGACCAAGATAAAGTGAGGTATAGTATGGCACACTCTTGAAGGCTGGAAGGAAGGGACAGGGAGCAATCTCTCCAGTTCCTCTTTGGGTAAATGGCTCTGTGTCTAGGCACATTCACCAGACAGCCATTCTGTGAACACACAGCAGGTCCCCCGGCAGCTATTTTTTGTGAGACTTCTCACTAAGTGCTCTCACAATGTAAGCATACAGAACAGTGAAAAAGACAATGCTCAAAAATGGCACAACTTGAAAAACAACTCCAGCAGACAGCTGCAGGGTTAAAGACACTTACAGATTTTTAAGAGTCATTGCTTTGGCAACCTAGAGGCAGCACATTCCATTTTGTGAGAAAGTATTTGCCCCCGTTTTAAAAATATCTTTGCCACTGCATGCTATCAGAGCTCACTTGGACCTACACAAACTTCTGATACCGTTTGGGATAAAAAGATACGCAAAAATTCAGAATATCTGAAAGCGGGGCAAATACTTATTCACAGAACAGGCTGTTCCAGGAGTGGTTCGGAGGCCATCTGTGGTGCTTTGGCTGTTTGCAATGGTCAGCAGCTGGGAACAGAACATTCAATTTCCGACTTGATGAATTTCACACACCTGATACAAGCCTGTATTCAATTTGAACCAGAAAGAAGGGGAGAGAGCGATTGTCAAAGGAGTTTCTGACATACTGGGAACCTACACATGAGTATCTCATGTTATTTCAGTTCTCAGAAACCCTAGAGGGCAGCTGATTCGAGTCCAAACGAACAATGGATTGAAGCAAGCAGTGTTTCTCAACCTCAGCAACTTTAAGACGTGTGGACTTCAACTCCCAGGATTCCCCAGCCAGCCATGCTGGCTGGGGAATCCTGGGAATTGAAGTCCACGCGTCTTACAGTCGCTGAGGTTGAGAAACACTGGAAGCAAAGATTACATATCTTTGGAAGACGCTTTCTTACAACAGGCGTTGTCAAGTCATTCTAGCATTTATAAATCATGATACTGAAAAGAGGGGAAATTTAACAGTCTTTTAAGCAAGAGGGCAGAATTAGGGAAGGCCCTGAAATCAGTAGAGCAGAAGAGGGTGGAGGAAAAGGAAGAATCATCTTCTCCCCCTCCCAGCTTGTTTGATGATTGGATGGCTCCTGGGAGTTGGCTGCTATGAAGATCAATAGCCTAGCTGGATGCCAGGAATCTCCATTACCTAAGAATGGGAAGAAAGAGGAATGGCCATACAAGAATAGGCAGGGCCTGCAAACCTCTGAAAGTCAGGGATGATCAGAACAGCAAGTGTATACATTGTCTTATCCAGTCTCATAACCTCAGCAGGCGATCTGCTAGCTGAGGGACAAGATGTAACCCCAACCTCAGCAATCAAGTGATAAGTCCAAAAGGCCTTAAAGGCAAGAGACAGTCCACCATATTAATTGCCCTAAGAGCTCCACATGCAGCAGGCGTGGACACGCTGCCCCTTTTTTTTTTGTAACCACAGGAAAATTCAGCAGTGCCTTTTCCCATTACTCTGAAGTTGAAAACGTATGGAATTTAAAAAAGAAAAACCCATCCTGCCTGAAAAATAAAAAAAGGGAAAAGGAAAATCCCAGCCCAACCACATGTGATAGGACTAAACCTATTTTGTGTCTCCACCCCAACTGATTTTTTTGGTTTTATGGTTTTATGATTTTATGGTTCAAGGGTGTTATTGTTGTGAGCTGCCCAAAGTTGTGTTTTAAGATGGGCAGCTGTATAAATCTTATAAATACTGTAAATAAACAAACAAACAAACAAACAAATAAAGGTTTTGGTTTTGACTTTGCATACTTTAAGAATCCAATTGCTACGATTTGTAAATTACATGTTAACATGTTATATGAACCCAAACAACTCTTATTTATTCCACAACAAGTGGTTCAATAAAGCATAACCTATGGAGTAACCTGTGTTACTCCAGCCACATCAAAGAGTCTTGCTGGAGGATCAGTACTAAGATCCATGTAGTATTCTTTCCTCTTGCTGCAGCCTATATCAGATTAATTTTCTTTCCACTATTCTTTATGCACGGAAGTTAGTAGCTCATTAACTAGGAGGGTGGGGAAAAGCTGAAATCGTGGAAATAACTTCTCACTGTATTTCAACTGATTAAAAACCAACTGCCCTCCTTTAAAAAACTAAGCTTTAATTTGGTTGGCTTGGCTAGGCTCGGCTGAGTTTAGCTTGTTAGATGAACCATGCCATCATGGCTTATTAATAAAGCAATTTTAAAAATGGCTTAGCAACTTGTGTGAACCAACCGAGTCTCTTCATCCACTTGATCTACAGCAGGCATGAACATACAGGCCTCTGACACGTCACTCTTTCATTCCCTAATGCTTTCATCTTAATTGTCACATCAACTTGCCCTTTCTGCTCATGTAGCCCAGGAAGAGGGATTCAGAGGCAGATGGTATCCATTGTAGAGGGCAGACATCATGACCTTTATTTCCCTCAAGGACCTGCAACATCACATTGTACATGAAATCTAACCTTTTTTATTGGTGGTGAAGTATTTGGAGTCTGTCATGACTTCGGTTTCTTATTGCACCTACGTGAAAAAACAACACAAAATTTACGAAATCTGCACATCTTTTCATGGCAAATGCATTTGTGACTGCTCCAGAACAGAGTTGTTTTGTTATCTGCTTTAAACTATAAATCTCTATTTGTTCCAATGTGCTACAGAGTAGCAACTAGTACTCAAGCTATGAAAAAAAAACCTTTTTTACAACCCTCTATGTGACAACAAAAATAAATAAATAAATAAATAAGGGGCGTGGTGGCTCAGAGGGTAAGACGGCAGGCTTGTCGATTGGAAACTATATAAATCACAAGATCGGAGGTTCGAATCCCTAGTCCCGTGTGACGGAGTGAGCTCCCGCACTAGCCCCAGCTCTTGCCAACCTAGCAATTCGAAAGCATGCAAATGCAAGTAGATTAATAGGTACCACTTCGGTGGGTAGGTAACAGCGTTCCGTGTGCGTCATGCCGGCCCCATGACCGTGGAAGCGTCTTCGGACAACGCTGGCTCTAGAGTCGGACACGACTACACAAATGTGCAGGGGGAACTTTTACCTTTTTATGTGATAATTATTCCAAAGAAAATTAACAGGCCAAATAATACTAATAATCAACCACAGTTTTTATTGTGAAATGAAGTTTCTGAGGCTCCAGGCTAAATTAAACTAATGACTCTTCCTAATATCTGATGGCGCCGAGTTGCAAGATGGCAAATGGTAATTTTTGTGGTAATAAAAGGTCTTCAACCAGTGTCCTCCTATATTTTATCTATAATACCAGGTAATCATTAACGTCAATCAGTCTATAACAGGAACATCAATGCAAAAAACGACTCTCTGAAGATATGAAGCAGCTTTTATGCTCAGAATTATTATAAAATGCATTTTCTTTACTGCTTTAAGCATAAATGCTGATAAAGTCAACCATAGACCTGTCCCAAGTACCTGAGGGCCCAACACATACCAGGGGGCGCATGCTACATTCAGTTTTGTCTCAGGTCAGTTGCCATGCAATTGGGTGTTGGAGGATATTACCATCAGTCATTTGCCAAGGACATATCACTCTCTAGTTGCCCTCCGGCTTGCTGGTGCCACTCACCCCTGCAGGCGGATAGGCCTGTTTGATCAGCCCACCCCAGGCGACTGATGGACCCAGTTGGGCTCTGGAGGGAGCTTGGGGTTTTCCCTGAGGATCTGCTGGGTAGCTCGTCTGAGGCCTTGGTTGCAGCCTGGATAGCTCCTATGCAGGTGACTGCATATTGGATTGCTCCAATATGGACTATTGGATTGCTCCAATAGGCAGGTGACTGAGGCCTTCACCTGGATTGCTCCTATGCAGCCTCTCTGTGCACTGATCCTGGGGTGCACCTTGATTCTCTGAGGAGCTCCAGGAGATGAAGCACAAGAAGAGATGCCTAGAGCACCATTACAGGAAGACAAAGAGTGACTTAGACAGGGGCAGGGCTTGGGACATCTACAGGGCCACGGTGAGAATTCATGCTGTCTGGTGGACAAAATTGCTCAGATTTGCACTTTCTCTGGGCAGGACCGAGTGAGCGCCTGGGACACAGTCTTGTGATGCGCCTGCACCACTACATTCTGAACCAGCTGTAGCTCCTGGGTGGTCAAGAGCAGCCCCATATCCAATTGTGAGGTGACTAAAGCATGAGTGGCCACCTGAGTGGTCAAGGAAAGGGTGCAACTGGGGCACAAGGTGAATCTGTGCAAAGGCCCTCTTGGCTACAGCTGCCACCTGCTCTTTGAGCAGTACAGTAGCTGCAAGTCCAGGAAGACCCCCAAGTTATGCACTAGTCTTGAGTGGGGAAGTGCAACCTACCAATATTTTCTCTGTTCAAAGAGTAGCTCCTCCACAGGAGGTAGGGAATACATATGTAGAATAGGCAACCTTTTGCCCATGTGTCATTGCTGCTTTGTGAACTGCATTGGTTACCATTTTTATCCAAAATACAATCCAAAAAACGACAGAATGATCTCAATTCGATTTCAGGGTAAGCCATTTAACATCACAGTGATCCAAATATACGCCCCAACCACAGATGCTGAAGAAGCAGAAGTAGATCAGTTCTATGAGGATCTGCAGCACCTACTGGATAATACGCCAAAAAGAGATGTTATTTTCATTACAGGAGACTGGACTGCTAAGGTGGGTAGTCAAACAACACCTGGAATTACAGGCAAGCATGGTCTGGGAAAACAAAATGAAGCGGGACATAGGCTGATAGAATTTTGCCAAGACAACTCACTGTGCATAACAAACACTCTCTTCCAACAACCTAAAAACGACTTTATACATGGACTTCACCAGATGGTCGACACCGAAATCAGATTGACTACATCCTTTGCAGCCAAAGGTGGCAGAAATCTATACAATCGGTAAAAACAAGACCTGGAGCTGACTGTAGTTCAGATCACGAACTTCTTATTGCACAATTTAGAATCAGACTAGAGAGAATAGGGAAGACCCACAGATCAGTTAGATATGAGCTCACTAATATTCCTAAGGAATATGCAGTGGAGGTGAAGAATAGATTTAAGGGACTAGATTTAGTAGATAGGGTCCCGGAAGAACTATGGACAGAAGTTCGCAACATTGTTCAGGAGGCGGCAACAAAAAACGTCCCAAAGAAAAAGAAAACCAAGAAGACAAGATGGCTGTCTGCTGAGAGACTGGAATTAGCCCAAGAAGGAAAGCAAAAGGCAACAGTGATAGGGGGAGATATGCCCAATTAAATGCAAAATTCCAGAGGTTATCCAGAAGTGATAAGGAATTATTTTTAAACAAGCAATGCACGGAAGTGGAAAAAGACAATAGAATAGGAAGGACAAGAGACCTCTTCCAGAAAATTAGACACATTGGAGGTAAATTCCAGGCAAAAATGGGTATGATCAAAAACAAAGATGGCAAGGACCTAACAGAAGCAGATGAGATCAAGAAAAGGTGGCAAGAATATATGGAAGATCTGTATAAGAAGGATAATAATATTGGGGATAGCTTTGATGGTGTGGTCAGTGAGTTAGAGCCAGACATCCTGAAGAGTGAGGTTGAATGGGCCCTAAGAAGCATTGCAAATAACAAGGCAGCAGGAGATGACGGTATCCCAGCTGAACTGTTTAAAATCTTGCAAGATGATGCTGTCAAGGTGATGCATGCCATATGCCAGCAAATTTGGAAAACACAAGAATGGCCATCAGATTGGAAAAAATCAACTTATATCTCCATACCAAAAAAGGGAAACACTAAAGAATGTTCAAACTATCGAACAATGGCACTTATTTCACATGCCAGTAAGGTAATGCTCAAGATCCTGCAAGGTAGACTCCAGCAATTCATGGAGCGAGAATTGACAGATGTACAAGCTGGGTTTAGAAAAGGCAGAGGAACTAGAGACCAAATTGCCAATATCTGCTGGATAATGGAGAAAGCCAGGGAGTTTCAGAAAAACACCTATTTCTGTTTCATTGACAATTCTAAAGCCTTTGACTGTGTGGATCATAACAAATTGTGGCAAGTTCTTGGTGGTATGGGGATACCAAGTCATCTTGTCTGCCTCCTGAGGAATCTGTATAATGACCAAGTAGCAATGGTAAGAACAGACCACGGAACAACGGACTGGTTTAAGATTGGGAAAGGAGTACGGCAGGGTTGTATACTCTCACCCTACCTATTCAATTGTATGCAGAACACATCATGCGACGTGCTGGGCTTGATGAATCCAAGGCTGGAGTTAAAATCGCTGGAAGAAACATTAACAATCTCAGATATGCAGATGATATCACTTTGATGGCTGAAAGCAAGGAGGAGCTGAGGAGCCTTATGATGAAGGTGAAAGAAGGAAGTGCAAAAGCTGGGTTGCAGTTAAGCCTCAAAAAAACCAAGATTATGGCAACCAGCTTGATTGATAACTGGCAAATAGAGGGAGAAAACGTGGAGGCAGTGACAGACTTTGTCTTTCTAGGCGCAAAGATTACTGCAGATGCTGACTGCAGCCAGGAAATCAGAAGACATTTACTTCTTGGGAGGAGAGCAATGACAAACCTCAATAAAATAGTTAAGAGCAGAGACATCACACTGACAACAAAGGTCCGCATAGTGAAAGCAATGGTATTCCCCGTAGTAACCTATGGCTGCGAGAGCTGGACCATAAGGAAGGCTGAGCAAAGGAAGATAGATGCTTTTGAACTGTGGTGTTGGAGGAAAATTCTGAGAGTTCCTTGGACTGCAAGAAGATCAAACCAGTCCATACTCCAGGAAATAGAGCCAGACTGCTCACTTGAGGGAATGATATTAAAGGCAAAACTGAAGTACTTTGGCCACATAATGAGAAGACAGGATACCCTGGAGAAGATGCTGATGCTAGGGAAAGCGGAAGGCAAAAGTGTTTACAGTGTTTAAAAGAATACATAATTTAAAAGAAACAGGACACCCAAACGAAATTACACAAATAACATCCAGGGGAAAAAAATAACCACAAATACCCCAGGCCTGGGAACACAGCCAGGTCTTAAGAGACTTCTGGAACATTTAAATAGAGTTCCCCGTTGGGGGAGATGGGCGGTCATATAAATTGAAATAATAATAATAATAATAATAATAATAATAGGAAGAGGGGCCGACCAAGGGCAAGATGGATGGATGATATTCTGGAGGTGACGGATTCGACCTTGGGGGAGCTGGGGGTGGCGACAGCCGACAGGAATCTCTGGCGTGGGCTGGTCCATGAAGTCACGAAGAGTCGGAAACGACTGAACGAATAAACAACAAATTGGTTACTAGGCGGCTTCCAGATGCAATTCAAGGTGCCGATTGTCACCTATAAAGCCCTTCATAGCATACAGACCACCTGTCTCCAACTATTTCTGCCAATCTGGTATGATTGGGCAGAGTGGATGCACTCTGGGTCCCTTCAATTAAAATTGTCATCTTGTGGGACCGAGGAATCGTGCCATCTCTGTTGCACCCCCTGCCCTCTGGAACAGCACCCCCACCCCCAGAAAGACATACAGCTCCCACTATTTAAATGTTCCAGAAGTCTCTTAAGACCTGGCTGTGTTCCCAGGCCTGGGGTATTTGTGGTTATTTTTTTCCCCTGGATGTTATTTGTGTAATTTCGTTTGGGTGTCCTGTTTCTTTTAAATTATATATTCTTTGAAACACTGTAAGCATCTTTTTTGGAGTCAGGCAGCCTTGAAATCCAATAAATAAATAATCAAAATCATAAAAAGAGATTTCCCCAAAGCTAAAGACCACCATCCTTGCTCTAATTCAACCCTAACCATAGGGCTGGGAGCCAAAGCTGTATTGTCTGCATCCCTGGAATTTGACATAGGAATTAAATGTTTTTAATGTATTTAGGATATGAATCAATTTGGAAATGCAAAAAGTCTTCAAGGACAAGAAACAGAAATGCTCAGTTAAGGGTGCAAAATGATTTCCAGATCTTTATTTGGATATGCGGTTTCTCCTAAAACATGCATGAAACAACACAGTTGAGAAAACAGTGATTCCTAATACAAATACCTCATTTCTAAGCAAGATAATGAGCACTATGTCTCTGCAAAGAACCAAATGCCTCTACCAAGCTTCTAGTACACTCTTCCCTTCTGTACAATCTGGCTGTGTTAACAATGCTCTTATACTCATGGTTAACTAACTATGGGTTCTGGAAAAAATCCAATTTTCAGGGTTGGCATTCCACAGTGAACAATAAACTAACTACATGGGTTAGTTCACACAACATGGTAGGAAACATGTGGCTAACCAGATTCCAATTTAGTGTGTGTGAACTAAGCCTAATACAAGACTCCACTTGGCCTGTTTAGATCATGCACATTTTCATAAGAACTGCACCAATCTTATTCCTTCCTCCCCTGCACTTAAAATATTCCAGGGCAAGCTGGCAGCCCAGATGCTGTATTGGGCTGAGATCTCGGGATGGAATGAGAAGGTTATTGTCCAGTTGGAAGTAGTCTAAAACAACTTCATGAGGAAGATTTTGGGACTCCCCAGGGTGCCCCTGCAGTTTATCTAAAGAGGGAGGTAGGGTTACCTTCCATCGCTGTCAGAGTACATCTTGCATTGCTGGGGCACTATAAGAAACTAGAAAGCCTTCAAGAATCATACCTTGCTAAACTTTGTTTTCTCCATTACACAACTGGGAATCAATGGACCAAACTTTTGTCACCTATCCTAACTCAGCTCTTGGAACAGAGAAAATATTAGAGAAAGGCTTTTTGAAAAGGACGCCAATAAAGATGCTATTATAGCACAGATACCCAAATTTTCATCTTGGTTTCATCACTATAAAAAACATAGAAGCCTCTCCCAGTATCTAGTTAATATTATCAGAGTCCCAATGAGAAAGGCTTTTATATCCACTTGCAGACCATGCCTTCAGATATCTTGAAGGGAGATTTTGTGCACACTCTGTTAAACAGCGTCTCTGTCCCTGTGGTACCAGTCAAGTGGAGGGTGTTATTCACTATGTCCTCCACTGCCCCATTTACAATGAGATTATGACCAAATTATTAATGGAAGCAAATTCAAGGGCTTGGACCTCAAATGGTTGAATTATCATGGTGCAGATATGTTCCCAACTGTTAGTAGCCAGATTGCTACTTTTGCTCTGTCATCATTTAAACTCAAGTTCTCAATCACAGCCCTGGCTTTATCTTGCTTTGACCTCTTTGTAGCTAACACTCTTTTTATTACTTTATATTATTTTGTTATATTGTATTTTATGCCATGTTAAAATGCTATGACCTATAGTTACAACAATAAATCTTATTCATTTTACTTGACTCCCAACCACGAACTAGGAAACCCAGCCAGCTATCTATTGGAGATCCTGGCTTGGTACCATTCTTCATCCGCAACAATAAAGCCTGCCAGCTCTGCTCTAGAAGATTCTTTAATAAGACATCACCATTTTACACAGCCAGCCAGTGTGAAATAGAGGTTAAGGTGTTGGACTAGGAGCAGGGTTCTAGTCCATCCTCAGCGACTTGGGGAAGGTCACTCTCTCTCAGCCCAACCTACCTCACAGGGTTCTTGTTGTGGGGAAAAATAGGAGGAGGGGGCACTATGTAGTTGCCTCAAACTCCTGTATGAATGGCAAGCTATAAATCTAATTAATAAATACAAAAACTTTTATTTTTCTTCTTCTACTGGTTTTCTTTAGAAGCAGTGACTGACCATATCCATCCCTACTGCCCTGTCCCACTGTGAGGACACCTCTACCTTCCTTTCCCCACAGAACCTTGAGGCATCTCCATTCCATCTCAAGGACAGCGGATTCCTTTTCCTGTGGCTCCCATCTATGTTTTCTAACATGCAGACCTCCTCCTCCCTCCCCAACCAAAGCAGAGAAATGGCCTTACAGAGACCCAAGTACTATTTTCAATCCCTCTGTTTAGCTCATAGGTGCTATTCTTTGCACACTCTCACCTCACAGCCGCTCCTGTTCCTGAAAATTCCCTCCTACTCCCCCACCTGACCCTGAATTCCCTTTAAAGGTGTTTACAGAAGGAACCCCCCTCTCTCTCTCTCTCCACCCCACCCCCGTTATCTAACCAGCCCAAACCTCCCCCCACCCCCCAGTATTCTTTCTGACTTTCCTCATTTTCCCCAACGCTCCCATTGCAGATTGTAAATTCCTCGGTGGCAGGGACTTGCCCACCTTGTGGGCTTTAGACTTTTGTTGGCAAAATAGGGGCTGTTAAGGTCTGCAGATTCAGCGTGGGGCATCTATGACCATCTCTCCCAAAGTAAATAATTATCCCCCCCAGCACCTTTCTACTCCCCTCCCCACGCAAGGATGTCCCACTCCTCTTCCTGAGAACAGGAGCCTGCAAGCTCCACCCCGAGAAAGGAGCCATTCTAACCGGGTAGAAATTATGCTACCCCCTTCCAGCCCCCCACCCAATGAGGGTACCTCCACCGGAGTACTGGGGGAAAAACGGACCCTCGCCCTCATACCAAGCCCCTGCCGTACCCAAGGGGGAGTAGCAATTCATCCTCCCCCCAATTCCTTAAGGGGCGGAGTCACAGCCTATCCCCCAACTAACCTACAACGAAGAGGAGAATCCTCGAAAAGACTTGATACCGAAGAAAAGACGACAACGAAAGAGGAGAAAGAGGATGGAGCAGCAACGGTCACAAGGAGCCAGAAAATTGCCTCGCTTGGGAGGAGACCGGAAACCGGGTTGTCTGGGAAGACCAACCAACGACACGCGCCACGCCTTCCTGCTTAGACCGTCCGCAGCCACAGAGCTTCAGTGGGTTAGATGTTTACATCCACTTCCTTCCGGTAAAAACACTCCTATCAGCGGAACGTCACTCCATAAGGTTAGATGCGGCTGCTTGTAAATATTATCCTCCTGTGTCACACGCATCTGCCAATCTCACGGAAACGGCTTTTCATTTTTAGCTTTCCAGACCGAAGTCTTGAGAGTAGAGGGTTTCCTCATAGAAACCCATGATCTAAATGAGTGTTTCTCAATCTCAGCGCCTTTAAGATGGGTGGACTCCAACTCCCAGAATTCCCCAGTCAGCATGGCTGGCTGCGGAATTCTGGGAGTTGGAGTCCACCCTTCTTAAAGGTGCTGAGGTTGAGAAACACTGATCTAAAGGCCTGTGGCTTGAATCATGTCAACTGGATTTCTATTTTCTTAGTGGAAACGTTTCACTCCTTATCCAAGGAGCTTCTTCAGTCTGAAGAAGCTCCTTGGATAAGGAGTGAAACGTTTCCACTAAGAAAATAGAAATCCAGTTGACATGATTCAAGCCACAGACTGTTCCACCTGGATGACTGAGAACCTTCATAGACTGATCTAAAGGGCTTTTGTTTCAACATCAAGAAGAGGGACTGTTCTCCCACCGGAAATTCCTCCCAACTGGACTAAGCCTGTTTGCCCACTCTGTAACTCTATGGTACGATAGAAACAAGCTAAAGGAAATGCTAGCGCGGTCACAGCCCTGAACTGCAGGCGATAGCATCACCGAGGAGGCGGCTATAGACGGAGGGCGGTTGAGGTGGGTGTCGGTGGGGCGGGGGAAGTCCTTGCCTGTCTCTCTCCTGAACACGGGGCACAGAAATGTAAGAGTATCCTTGTAACTTTTCCATCCGCTTCTTCCTGCCGGAATGTGGGGTCTAGTCTTTGCCATGATCATGATACAATTTAATGGCCAGAGTCATTCATATCATTAGGCGATTTCCCTCGTGGTCCCATTTGGTCTTAAGACTTGGTTCCGTTTGGTTGCAGCGTCCTCTCGATTTGCACCGCGCTCGCCTAGTTCATCAAGTTAATTCGTTTTATTCGAGCAAGGATGTGAATCCAGCTCTTTCTGACCATACCTACTACCCATGGATCTACACCTTTCTGAGAGATGCAGCAGCCTTGAATTCCCTCAAATGTCTTCCAGGCTCTTACCCTGTAGAAAAAGATTTGGGTGGGTGGGTGGGTGGGTGGGGGACTGAGAGGGGATGGAGCAAGGCTGCTGGTATGGAAAGGTGTTGTGAAGCAGCAGGCAACAATTGGAGTAAGAGCCAGTTTGGTGTAGTGGTGAAGGTGCTGGGCTAGAAACCAGGAGACTGTGAGTTCTAGGCCTCCCTTAGGCATGAAAGCCGGCTGGGTGACTTTGGGCCAATTATTCTGCTTTAGTCCAACCCACCTCATAGGGTTGTTGTTGTGGGGAAAATAGGAGGCAGGAGTATTAGGTACATTCGCCACCGAGAGAGAGAGAGAGAGAGAGAGAGAGAGAGAGAGAGAGAGAGGATAAATATAAAAAAGGTGATTAGATATATATTCATAAATCTAATAATAGTGAAGGAAACAATAGACATGGGGTGTACTTGTGCAAGGTGCCCATAGTTAACCTTGGTTGACTCAATCCACTTTCCTGGGTTTGCATGTGCTAGTCATAGGCTGTGAGTTCACCAGCACACTAGGCTAAAATGTGTTTGTATGGTGGGTGGCTTGGTGCATCCTGCAAATATAGAGAGCCATGTGGGTCTTCCAGCTATTATATGCATCTTCATCATCCTTGAGGAAAACAGCTTGCTGTATTAAATAACTTGCCATTTTTCAATCAAATTAGGAATGAAAAGGTCAGTAGTCTAAATATACCCATATAGCATTCCAGAAAAAGTTTGAGGGCTCTTGCAATAATGTCTTCTGAAACCCAATTCTGTTTTGTTTTATTTATGAAATATTTTGGAAAGTTTGTTTTTTTCATTCCAGAAAAGACCATGGCAGAACATGGGGCTCATCTCACTGCCACCTCCACATATGAGGACAGGCCTTCCATCTTTGAAGTTGTTGCCCAAGACAGCTTGATGACTGCTGTGAGACCAGCATTTCAGCATGTGACCAAGGTAAGAAGAATGGCTGGTAAGTGAGTACTGGCGGAAGGATAACCATTACTTCTCTGTGCTTATCTAAGGTTATCTGTGCTTATCTCTGAACTTATCTAAGGTTGAATAATGGCCAGAAAAATTAAGGAAATGTGAAAGATTGGAAGGAAAGGGGAAAAAATTGCATACACAAGGTGCGGCATCCATTTTTCTGTGGTCAGAAATATTATTTCAGGCATCAGATATGGGAAAAGAATCCTGTCTGAGACCTTGGAAAGCTCCATAGTCAGACCAGGATAGTTGGATCAGTGACTTTTCACTAAGCCTAAAATGGAAATCCAGACAATATAGTCTGTAAAGGATAATTTGTGGCTTAGGATTTTATTCATTTTTCTGCTGAAAGTGATTAACGAAAATTCAATTTAAAATAATAAAAACATCCGTGCAGATTCCAAGTTATGGGTGTGGCCCTTGAAACCTTCCAAAAATTGTACAATTTTGAATTTGAGAGAAGAGGGAATTATGATCCAGTATTCGAACACAACTTCTAGCATGTCATTCAAAGGCCACATCGCCCTCATCTTGAAAAAGGTTGTGTTCTCTTGCAACAGACTCAAAGCAAAAAAACCCCACAAAATAGCCAAAGCAAAATGTTGCAAACATCTACAAAAATGTCTTGGCACATCCAAGTTGATTACTCTTACCCTTGATTGTCCTTTGTGCTAGGTATTGGCTGAATCCAACCCTTCCTATTATGGCTTCCTGTGGCGCTGGTTTGACGAAATCTACACCCTCCTGGATCTGCTGCTGCAGCAACACTACCTCTCCCGGTGCAGTGCTTCTTTTTCTGAAAACTTCTACGGCTTGAAGAGAGTTGCACTGAAAAGCAAAAAGCAGCAGCACAGGTGCTTGGCCGCTGCTGGACTTCCCCAAAAGCATCATTGGAAATCTCTCTGTTTGTTGGTCCTTGTTCCATATCTGAGAACCAAACTGGAGAAGTTGATCTCCCGTCTCCAGGAGGAGGAGGACTATTCCATCCACCCTCCATCGTCCTGCTGGAAACGGTTTTACAAGGCCTTCCTGGCTGCCCACCCCTTTGTGAACCTGGCTTGGGAGGGCTGGTTTCTGGCCCAGCAACTATGTTACGTCCTGGGGAAGGCTCAGCACCACTCCCCGCTGCTGAGACTGGCCGGTGTGCATTTGGTTAGGTTGACAGCAGAAGACCTGCAGGCTTTGAAAGATGCACGTGTAGCTGCCGGTGATGTCCTGCAGTCATCAAACAGGTGAATTGAAATGAAAACCCTAGAAACAGCTAAATCTTGCTCCCACCAGGGGTTGGGTATATTTATATATTCACAATGTTTGAATATCATCTAAAAACTAACACTCTCCAGGCAGTTAATCATAAACATTGTAGACCATAAAGATGAAAATGCGAGAAAAAGATCCTATGATTACTACACCTGGGAAAAGAAACAAACAAGAAAAGCATCTTCAGCAGGCACCAGAAAGGTTGTAATAGGAAAGATTGCAATAGGACAGGTCTATCTCTAATACCTATATGTTATACCTTGTTTAGCAAGTGCATCTGGAGAGTAGAGTCATGGCTAAGATTTTTCCTATTTTTGAGGATCACAGTCTTACTAATGTAATCAGTTGGAAGCCACCTGTTGTTGGGTGGGAACACCAATTTTCTCTTTACAACTTTTTATACTCTACTGTTTTTCCCCCTCAAACCAAGCTTACAAAAAATTAGGCAGAGGGTCTAATTTTTCTTCTGTTTTCTCACATTCCCCCATGCCCTGCCCCTAGACATCTTTTCTGTAATGGCCCTGCTTCCTTCTGTAATGGTCAGTCTCTCTCTTCCATTTTCCCAAGGTCTGTTAGGCATTCCACCATGTCCGTTTCTTCCAGGTAGTTCATCAATGATTGACAAACCATAGGAGACTGCCATTCGCTCAAAGGGAAGGCATGTGATATTTCTCTGACTAAAAGGGTCAAAATTGTGTTTCTGCTGCCAAGACAGTTAACTGAGGTGATTTGTAATTTTTGCTAGGAAAAAGATTACTGCCCATATTTGTGAGTTACATGTAGATGCATGGAAGGAGGGTATGTATGTATCTGCATGTGCCGGCAGATATGGCCCCCAAAGACTTGACCTGGCCCCCATTAAGGGACTGACGATTTCCCAACCCAGTATAAGAAAAATGAAAAGAACACCCTGACACTCTCAAAGGACCCTCTAGGTACCTTTGAGAAATCATGTACAGTTGCTAGGTAAAGGTAAAGGTAAAGGTTCCCCCCGCACATTTGTGCAGTCGTGTCCGACTCTAGGGGCCAGTGCTCATCTCCATTTGTTAGCCGAAGAGCCAGCGTTGTCCGAACACGCTTCCACAGTCATGTGGCCAGCATGATGGGCGCGGAACACTGTTACCTACCCACCGAAGTGGTACCTATTCATCTACTTGCATTTGCATGCTTTCAAATTGCTAGGTTGGCAAGAGCTGGGGCGAGTGCGGGAGCTCACTCCGTCACGCGGGACTAGGGATTTGAACCTCCGAACTTGCGATCTTCCGATTGACAAGCCTGGCGTCTTACCCACTGAGCCACCACGCCCCATACAATTGCTAGAAGATTCTCACATATATTAACTCTTGGGACCACCCAATGAAGATGTTCAGTGATAGACCAGAAGCAAACAAAAGGAAGTGTGTCTTAACATATAATAACCTTACAAAAGATTTTTAAAAAGAGGTTTGAGAAAATCTTAAATCAGTTTATCCAGTGGTGTGGTATAGTCTCTCTGTATTTTGGGTATTATACCTTGGATTGTTAAATGCTGGAAACCAGGTAGTTGGATGAATAGCTTAATCAGAGTCATATCCCAGGGATTTATGGCCTTTCTCTCTTAGAGGAGGATTCGAGATTGTATTTTTACTGTAACCCTGGATTTGCATCTTAGTGCTTTCCTTGTTTCTTAATTAATAGTGTGCATTCAATGTATAGTGGAATATAGTGTGCATTCAGTTAATTTCCTTTTTATATCTTGCCCCTTCCTGCAGCATGAAAGAGCAAATGCAGTCAGCTGGGAAAAAGGCCTTGGGGGCACTGGCTTTCTCCCTCTCCACTGGCCTCTCTGTGGGCATCTTCTTCCTCCAGTTCTTGGAGTGGTGGTACTCGGCTGAGAATCAGGAAACCGTCAAATCGCTGACTGCGATGCCAGTCCCGCCATCACCTGTGCACCTGGACTATGAGACTGATTCACCTCTTTTGCCAAAGCTCAAGACAGTGTGTCCATTGTGCCGTAAAATCCGTGCCAACGACACAGCCCTCTCCACCTCTGGCTTTGTATTCTGCTATCGCTGTGCCTACAGTTATGTGAAGCGTCACCAGCGGTGTCCCATCACTGGCTATACCACTGAACTTCAGCACCTTGTCAAATTATACACACCTGAAAACTGACGGGTCCATCCTTCAATCTTTATATAAAAAAAACTGGAGCGCTACATTGCAGCATTGGGTGTTTTTTCTGATTATACTAAGCAGGGGCATTCCATGATTTTTACTGGCAGAGGTGGCGGCTTTTAAGAGTGTGGCTACAGGTTATACTTGCTGTTTGGAGAATCAGTAGAAGTCAACTGTTGACTTTGAGCTGTCTCACTCAACTGATTTTCCCCTAAAAATGTTAAGTGAGAACAGATTAGTTGAGTGAGATTATTAGATTTTAAAAAAGGCCCTACCTGGTTCTCATCATTATGACTTAAAGACACACTTCTAGGGGTGAGCGACTTTTCCTAGAAACAGTTGACCATTGACTGGCCAGCTGAGGGTTGCAGACCAAGTTGCGAGCAGGGTTTAGAAAAAAACTAGCTTTAATTTTCTTTAATGTAAATGTAGTTAATTTTTTAAGACCATGTATTTAATAATCTCCTTTTATTACATTATAAATTGATAACTTTTAGTTGCACACTGCTGACTTAAAGGTGGCCCATTTTTTTTGTGATAAGTGGCTCATACTTACTTTTTCAGTCTCCGAGGCTTGTAGAGAATATGGTACACACTTTAGTGAGCTAGTCTATAATCTGGCATGTATATAAGCCCAGCCAATTGAGTTAATTCACTGAACCAGGATTAAGTTAAAGTATTGCAGAAACACAGTACGTAATATAGTAATGTTGCCAGAGAAAGTAGAGTTGGAGTATTTAGCAGCTTTGGGGAATGGTTTCAGTAAAAATAGCTACATTAAGTCAACCAGCATCTTAACATACTGTACTTATTTGTTGGGAAAAAAACCCACGTCTTAATTGTCAACGAGCCTGGGGACCCCAAGCTGCTTTGGAGCCAATCAAGTGGCTGGTATGAATGTGTTTGCTGCGGCCGGGGGCGTATTTATTGTGTTTTTATGGTTTTTAATTCTGTAAGCCGCCCGGAGTCACTGTGTGAGAGTTGGGCGGCCTTATAAATCTGTTTAATAATAATAGTAATAACAACAACAATTTGGCAGCATGATCTTGAAACAGTTTGGAAAAGACGTGGTTCACAGGCTGACCATACTCCGTAGAATACGTTAAAAATCCTGAAGGTTCCTCCAGTCCAGACTGTTGGTGTCCTGGAATTATACTGTAAAGGAAATGTGTGCAATAAGATTTTCTTAATAATAAACTTGCTCTACTTAGTTTTTCCATGTTCCTTAGCTGCTGGGTTAGTGAAAAGTAATAGAATCTGAGCTCTTCTGTTGTTCACGCAGAGCATAATCTCTCACCAGATTCTAAAACTGTGTTCACTCAGCTTCCTGGTTTGCTTAACTGGTTTACTGAACAAGCCATGATTTGCTAGATTCATAATGGACATCATGCATTAAACCAGGGAAATTAAATACTGGTTAACCCTGCTTAAATGTTATTCTGCAAGGCAGAGTATTTGTACAAAAAAGAAGTGGAAGAGGGTTTTATTCCATGGCAGCCATTTTGTGACAGGACATGGAACAGCTATTAAATGGGAATGCTGACATGCTCTCAAAATTCCAAATGTGTCCATCCTTATGTCCAAAAAGTCTTGCCCTTGCACTAAACCATGGTTTGCTTAATTATAATTTACTGAGTAAGCCATAGTTAACAGAATAAGCAACAAAAAAGCCATGTTGGTTCAGTATGTCTATGAAGATTCTCAGTCATCCAGGTGGAATTGTCTGTAGGTTGAGTCATGGCAACTGGATTTCTTTCTTTTGGTTGAAACGTTTCGCTGCTTATCCAAGTAGCTTCTTCAGACTGAAGAAGCTACTTGGATAAACAGCGAAACGTTTCAACCAAAAGAAAGAAATCCAGTTGCCATGACTCAACCTACAGAAATGTTGGTTCAGATGTCATCTGAGGCCATTCTGCAAACAGCATCACTCTCATGGCCCTTCCTTCTAGGCAGAGACTTTGCCAGTGAGCAACAGACAACTGTACCCGACATGACCTTCCTTACTAGCTGTGTTAAGCTGTGGTTTGCTGGATAAATCATAACTTACAATTTCACACAACACACTCATGCAAGTGTGTTCTGGCTCAGCATGTTTACGGCTTACCACAATACATAAGCCAGGCCACTGACTAATTATGCTGAAGAATTTCAGTGCCAGTGTCAGAAAGGTAATGGCCATATTCACATTCTGTCTTTTAATCCCTCTCTCTCTAACTGCGCTCCTTGATTCACCAGCATTTGTTACATCACAGAAGGAACCTGGCTAGATAGGGTAATGATACCCAGCCAATGGTTAGCATTCCTCTGGAGGATCCACTATTCAACCCATTTGCAGAGGTCCATTCTTTGTCTTGCTGTTAAAAATCATGCATTCAAATTTAAACAAATTGCTAGGATAGTGCTGGAAACTATTTTGTTAAGTTCTATTTTGATTCTTACCATTGTTGTCTGGGCTCATACTGTGCTTCATTCTGCATGCACACTTAGATGCACTCTTATAAGACATTGCTGGGGGGAAAATTGGGGACTGTGAGTGAGCCTGAGAAGATAGAAAAGTTGCTGATAGGAACTTGGGCAGCTAATCTTTAAATTCCAACCCTTTTTTGGCAGCAGCAAGATGCTGGCTGTCACCTATAAAGTGTTCACAGCATGGGGCTGGGTTATTTGTGAGACTATGTCTCCCTGGTTGTTTCTATCCATCCCACCAGGTCCGACTGAAGGGGCACGCTCAGGGTCCCCTCAATTAAAGAATGACATCCACGGGGACCTAGGAAGCAGGCCTTTTCTGTAGCACCTGCCCTCTGGAACACCATATCCCCCGAGATGATATTGGCCCTGATGCAGCTGGCCTTTTGCAAAGCACTGAAGACCTGGATGTGCTCCAGGACATGGGGGTTGGGAGGATGGATAGCCCGTGAGATGAGATTGTATTGTTCAATGTTTACTGGGTTTGTTTTCAGCATCCACTGTAGGTTCTTTATGTTTTTTTGATATTGTTTTCTTCATTGTTTTTAATGTGATGTTAGCCACCCAAAGTCACATCTGCAAGATGGGTAGCCATATAAATCAAACAAATAAACAAATAATACATTCCTCAAAATAGGCACATAAGAAACTGCTTTATAGAGATTGTATTTGGACATCATGATCAACAGACATTTTATTACAAATGTTTTGCTTCAACCAGTTTTTACTCTAAGAGGCTCTATGACAGAGCTTTCCAAACTTTTCATGTTGGTGACACACTTTTTAGACATGCATCATTTTGTGACACACACTTACAGCAGGGCATCATTTCGCGACACACTCTTCCAGCAGGGCACAAGGCAGGCACTAGGACCTGCACGGAATCCTGGCAGGGCAGGTTTGGAGGCAGCAGCAGCCGCAACATACCCAGACACTGCAGCCAACACACTAACGCAGAGCTTTCCAAACACTGTGTCGCGACACAAAAGTGTGTCGCCACACACAGTCTGGTGTGTCGCCACACAACCCGGAAGCGCTGATCATCATCAGCACTTCCGGGTTTTCCCGCGGCGACACACCAACGGCGACGCGCCAAAATCGAAAGCGGCAGCAGCGCTTCCGGGTTTTTGCACGCTGCCGCAACAGCGGAACTTCCAGGTTTCCCGCGGCGACACACCAATGGCGGTTGGTGTGTCGCCGCAGGAAAACTTTGGAAAGCCCTGCACTAACGTGTCCCAACACACAGTTTGGAAAGCTCTGCTCTATGAGATGGAACAAGCCTAGATGACCCTTCCCTCTTCTGGAATGAGCACAAGATGATAAACTTCTCTTTGATAAATTGAAAGTTTACTTTGGTGAACAAGGCCACAAATAAAAATCCAACATAACATTTTGGAGCTTAATAGGATGTTTGAACTGTTAAACCCTTGGGTAATTAGGCCTGTTATGTAACAAGGAGTAGTAGGGGGTAGAAAACCAGTGTCTTCCATGCTTTTTGAGCCTTCTAAATAAAATGCAGGGGATTGATTCTGGATTTTTGTCTGTGTGTTCCTTCTTAATGGTTTTGGGAGAATGAGTGAGCTTGGTAGAGTGGCAGATCACTCAATGGTTGTGATCACACAATAAGCTACACCATGAATCTGCTAGAGATGGCTGACAACCCCCAACGCATTGGGTTCACAGAACATGCTAATGCATAAAACATTGCTTACAAACTATAATAGATTGCTCAGCATAGACCAGCATGTTGTGTGAATTGAGTCCATCTGTCCCCCATCAACCCAAATGGTTTCCTTGCTGGCTGTTGAGGAAGGAACAACTATTTTTTGATAAGCAACACTGAATTACAGCATGCTGGCAGACTGTAGATAGATCACTTCAATCCCTCCTCTATGCTTGATTTTGTAGTAAGCCATTAGATAATTTATTCACAAAAGCTCTCTGAGTGTGGCTTCATCTCCAGTACCAGGGCTTACAAGATCCTCTGGATTTCAGCAAGATCCCCCAACCCAAACTCTTCCCCCCCCCCCGTCCTTGTCACACTTTTTCATTAAAAAAAATTTACTGCTTATCTGGTCAATCCCACTGTTAACACCATTTTGTTGTAAATTCTCAGGATCGATCAGATAAAATACAGCATGCAAGATCCTTCTTGTGAGCCATTCCAATTTTTAAAATTTATTCTTAGCATAACAAGGGCAGAAAGACATATTTTCCTCTTGACAGACTGACATAAGCAAGCAAGCAAAATTCAGCTAATGCATGTAGACCTTCATTTCTCCCATCCCACCTGTGTCTGCATTCAAAACAGATTGAACTGTACCAAATCAATTCATATAACTGCTCTACAATTCAGAGATTAACCTTCTGCCTCTGCTGGCAATAATGGTGCTCCTGCTAAAATGACAGTGTGTCTATCCGTAGCTTCTATTAAATTCCCCAGAGTTAATCAAGGACTCAAGATAAAACTTAACTGACAACCTCTCCTGGTAATCAAAACATGGGTCTTCAGTTCCTCTTCTCCTTCTGGATATCTGCTCAGGGTAGACAGATTCTACACTGTGTTGTCTTCTTTGCATAGTGATCCCTATGCTGATTCCTCTTCCATGGTCTTCAATTCCACTGGAACTGCATCTTTTCAGCAACCTAAAACTGCCTAATTCCAATGTTGCTTGCTAGCCTATTTCTTATTTCCCCCCCTCTTCCTCCAATTCCAACTCAACTCCTTCCTTCCTGCCAAATTCTTAGCCTAGTTCAACTTCCTCCCTCCCATGAGAGGGGCTATATGTGAAAATCCCTGATCTGGTTCTTTTCCCAGATTCAGGTTATTACCCACAAATACAGTTTGTGTCTGGAGGGTCATATAGGATGACAGATGGTGTCTACCTTCCTCATTCTGTCTCATGGCCTTTTTGTTTCAAGCCAATTTTTTGTACCCTTCCCAAAAGGTAGTCATCCATATGCTGACTCCACCACAGAAGATCTCTTTTCTGTACAATATCATGGCAACATATACTGCTGACCTCCTACCATGCTAGTCATTTTTTAAATCCTGTAGATCAGTAACATGGACTTACAGTATTTATATACAGTAACTGTTGTCCTTTGTGTGCAGATCTCGCAGCTCTGTGTCCTCTGCTACATGAGTCTTTTTAAAGTAGAATAGAACGCTGCTAGGAGGAATTCTCTTCAGAAGGATCTTGTACAAGCAGATAATTCTTGTTACTGCCTCTGGTCATGTCAGCAGTAAGCCATAACCTGTAAAACACTGGGAAAAAAACCCAAAGTTGTTACTGTTTTCAGAGAGTCAATGTTGGGAGGGACCATTTGGGAGTTCAAATCCCATCACCTGTGCAAGAATCCAAATCAAAGTGTCACCTCCCCTCCTGCATATCCAGTGAAGGGGAGTCCACTGCCCCCTATTATGCTGTTTTTACTGTTAGAACATTTTTCAAACTACCATCATCAAATGTTTGTAACACAATGGAAACAATGCCCAAATAATCACATCACAGAATCATTGGGTTGGAAGGTCTTCTAGTCCAACATCTTCAAGCATAATTGTACTTAAGTTGGAACAAAATCTCAAACAATCTGTTATCCACATATCCAGTTTCATACAGATCTCCTTGTTTTAAAGTAGCATTATTTTCCATTCCCTTGACTTTGAAAAAGTTGTATTTATTAAATTGATTCATATAGCCACTCAACTGACATGTGACTTGGGGCACTGTACACACAGAAAAATATTAATAATCAAAAAACTTCATTAAAAATAATAAAACATCACACCCAAGGCAACTTTACACTACCAAAAACAATCCAAGAACAATCAAGTTGGGTACAAATTACTTGACCCAGCACCTGGGGAAAAGCCAGGTCTTAAAAGCCTTCCAAAAGGTGAGGATTGTTGGAGCCATCCAAATCTCTCTGGTCCATAGGGCAGGTGTGGTGACAGAGACATCTCATCTCCTGGATCCTGTCATCTGCTTGAGTGATGGAACCCAGAGCATGTCCACCCTCTCAGATCTTATTGGATGAGAAAAAGTTATCAGAGACTAGTTGTCCTGCAAATAACCAGGCACTGTGCTATGAAGTTTTACTTAACTGTGTCTTAAGATTTAAAAAGATTCAGCTGTGTATTTGCCATTCCCTGTGAAAAACATGTCACTGTTTTGCTATAGGAAAAAAGGTTTACCCTAGTGGTTCCTTTTCTACATAGAAAAGAAGTATATATCCTTCCCTGGTGAGAAAATGGCTTTGTCATGAGAAAGAGCTAGTTTCCTTTGCATTTTTAATTCCATCTGATTTTCCCTCTGGATTTTTTGTTGTCACTTATATACGTATATCGCTTGTCAACCCTGTAACTGGAATGAAGTGGGGCTTCCCCACTCTAAAAATTGTTGCAAATTTTCTATTTCTGCTTCCCAGAGAAAGCAGGAAGAGTAACTCAGTTTTCATCCAGCCAACCACTGAAGAAAAAGAATATTCACAAGTGCAATGTTCTACTTAAACCACTTTAAATGTGATAGATTCAACCCCTCCATCCCAATAAAATCTATTTCTGCCCAAATACTTTTGGCTCCTGGGAAAACATTCCAGCAATAGACCACAGATTCAGAGACAATTGCAAACAGAGAATTCCCTGGGGACACAGACTGCCAAAACCGGCTCAGAGAGAAGATTACATGATCATGCCCTGGTCAGAGTCAAAACCAAAGTTTCAACAATACCAGTTCAGACTATACTTCGCTCATCATTGCCTTTGGCACATCTTGCAGGAACTCCTTTGTCAGGCCATGCACTTCAATAGCCATTAGTCCAATTCAATATTGCAAAATGGTATTTCAGGGAAAATGAAGATCAATGCCACTAATTTTAAAATGTGGGCAGAGAATGAAAGCCAGGGCACCACCAGTCTCCTAAGAAGCCAGTTTCATCCAGCTTTCACTGCCTCTTAGTGGTGACCCATCAGCCATTCCTCAGGCTATCCAAGAAAGGGAGGTCTTGGTTCTTCTTGTACTGCATTCTTTCTGGATGGTTACAATAAAGTCAGCAGTGTCCAACAGTGTATCAGCTACTTAATGAAATATTTTTTATATGAGAAGGTGTTTTGTCTGCCAGCTTCCTTTCCTTTCCCCTCCTCCTTCTGCAATGTGTTAAGCCTGAGCGTAGGGATGGTCTGGATGAACTGATCTGGCAACTCATCTACAGTGGAAAGTTATAATTATAATGAACAAATCCTGGACAGAGGGGAGAGCTATTCCATTCCCATTTTTTGTAGTTAATTAAAATGTAAAAAAGACAGAGCTACTATGCCTTCACATATAATGATTTTGTAATGGAATTTTATCTGGTCAATACACAGCCAGTTCTAACATGGCACACACTTTCTCCTTCCAGTAGTTTCCTTTCTTTATTAATAAACATATTGCTGGATTATAGTCGCCCCCAACCAGCATGGCCCAGAGACCAGTGCAGTGACCTGTTTCTAAAATTTATAAGCCCATCATATGCTCCCGGGCACTTCTTAAAAACAATGCAACCTTTCTCACGCTAGCAACACATATGTCCAATATAGGTAACAAAATATCTAATGGCATTGAAAAATCATTTAAAAAACAGCCATCAACCTCCTGCCTAAACTAAATCTTCATGTGCTTTTGAATGTGTACACATAACATGCTAATCCTAAACAGAATTAGCAAAATACAACTGCAATGTTCACTTAATTTGCCATGCCTACACAAATAAACCACAATAATGTGTTGGTCTGGATTCCAATAACAAGCCTTATTTTAGCCTAGGTTAAGCACGCTGTGCAAAGGCAGCTAATATCATTAGAGATAGTTGCTAGCATGAGAAAGGCTGCATTGTGTGTGAGAAAGGCTGTATTAAGAACTTCCCGGGAGCATATGATGGGCTTATAAATTTTAGAAACAGGTCACTGCACTGGTCTCTGGGCCATGCTAGTTGGGGGTGGCTATAATCCAGCAAAATGGCACCAGATTGGGGAAGTCTGCTCTAGAAAGATTTTGATTAAACAACTGTTATGAATAAATTTATCAACTTTTATCCAAAAGGCAAATGCCATGGTATGTCTATACTGTACCTACAAAAATCAGAATCATGCAAGGAATAGTATTCCCTGTGACACTCTATGGAAGTGAAAGTTGGACTTTGAAGAAGCAGGATAGGAAGAGGATTGATGCCTTTGAACTTTGGTGTTGGAGAAGACTCCAGAGAATACCATGGATAACCAAGAAAACAAACTGAGGGATCATCAAAAAAATCAAGCCAGAGTTCTCACTTGAGGCACAATCGACCAGGCTCGAATTATCCTACTTTGGACACATTATGCGAAGACCCAGCTCTCTGGAGAAGGCTCTGATGCTGGGAAAGGTGGAAGGAAGGAGAAGCAAAAAGGAAGACCAGCAGCAAAGTGGATGGACTCAATTACAGTGGTGATAAGTACACCGCTGGGACACCTGAAAAACTAGGTTAGGGATAGATCATAATGGGAAAAAAAATATGTGGTCGCTAGGAATCGAAAACGAACTGATGGCACATAATAAATCAATTCCCAACACAGGCAGCGCACCTCTTGCTGGATCTTCTAGCAAGGGCGCCGTTAAAAATGAGCCATGTGGTACCCAGCTATGAATCCTCGACGCTAATTTTGCAATAAATGCACTTTCTTCTCCCTTCTCGTGGTAAGCGCATTTTCTTTTTTCCCTCCGCCTCCTACTTTCCCCAGATCTACCCCCGGACAGCGAATGTCTACGGCTTCCAGACAAAAAAGTTTACGGCGAGAAAGCAGCAAAGAAAAGGTTCCGCCTTCCTTCTCCCAACCAATCACAGCTCGCGAGGCTACGACACGTGACAGGCGGGGCAAAGACCCAATCGGGGCTAGAAACGGTTTTTCCTCGCGACGCTTCGGCTTCCCACTTAAACGCAGCCACGGAGGGGTTGCTCTATCCCGTGGAACCCGGATCTAGTTCCCTGGTCCCGCTGTGCCTGTTACGTGTCTCTCATGTTGTATTCCTACAATACGCTAAGCCAGGGTTTCTCAACCTTCGCAACTTTAAGATATGTGGACTTCAACTCCCAGAATTCAGAGGGGGGGATCACATCTTAAAGTTGCCAAGGTTGAGAAACACTGTGCTAAGCCACGGTTTTCTTAACTATGGTTTCTCGAAAAAACAACTGCCTAGGTTCAGTTTACCGCATACGAATCTATAAAGCTTAAATATAAGTCAATTGCCTTAGATCCACACACCTACCATATTCTTAGCAGGGCCCGCGTTGCTCCCACATTTTAAAGTCCCGCGTCAAGGGAGGGAAGGACTTCCGGAGGAAGCTGATCGTCCCACTTTAGCAGCCCTACGGCAGTCTGGATCGCACTTCCTGCTTCCGGTCACTCACAGGGCCTAAAACCCTTCTTAACTTCAACTCCCAACAATCACTGTGGTGGGGGAAATACCAGGTTTTCTCGCGAGAGTCTTTTTTTCCAGCCCAAGGCTTCAATTGGGTGGCGGCGTGTTATGTTTCAGCTCTTGTTTCTTTTTTGCCTGCTAATAAGTTCTGTAATCACAAGGGTATCTTTGAATGCATTCTATATGATATATCTGTACAACATCCATTTAACTGAGTGGTTGATAAATAAAAATTGGCAGAACCTGTCTGCAAATTTATCTGCCGCCCAAACTTTTTGGACGTGACTGTAGCTTGAATCATGTCAACTGGATTTCTATTTTCTCAGTGGAAACGTTTCGCTCCTTATCCAAGGAGCTTCTTCAGTCTGAGCAAAGTTGGTAAGGGAATCCTAAATATGTTTCTAGGTAGCTGTGTGACCTTACACCTGGGGGCATGATTATATTGAGATGTTATTTTAAGTCCTTTTATTATCTAAAGGAGGATCGTTAAGATCACCATGCTGCTGTTGAGCTTGCGAAATGGCCTTAATCTTCCTAGGCACAGAAGACAAAGCAGGAAGGAAAATAGGGGAAAGATTGTGCCTGAGGCTCTACATTGAACTCTACATTGAGGCTCTACATTGAACTCTACATTGGAGAAACCAAACAACCTTTGCACAGGAGGATGGCCCAACACAGGAGAAGTAACACCACAGGACCAGAGTCAGCAGTTTACCTTCATCTGAAGGAAAAAGGACACTCATTTGAGGACATTAATGTTCACATTTTAGACAGAGAAGATAGGTGGTTTGAGAGAGGGGTCAAGGAATCCATTTATGTCATGATTCAAGCTACAGACAATTCCACCTGGATGACTAAGAACCTTCATAGACTTTTTGGACGTGACATTTTTTTCACTACTGGGCAAAACGAGCCTAGCTGAGGACAAGATTTAGATTTAGCTGCATCTAATGAAGGGGACTATGGTCCACCAAACTTTTTCATGATAAATCTCTTAGTCTTTAAGATGCCACAAGCGTTTTATGAGTGGGAAGGGCAATTTGATTTGCTTGATAAATGAGGAATAACAAGGCGGGGGCTAGAACGGTAA
Organism: Charina bottae; assembly: GCA_023362775.1. NCBI lineage: Eukaryota > Metazoa > Chordata > Lepidosauria > Squamata > Charinaidae > Charina > Charina bottae. The sequence goes on along the minus strand of JALMGJ010000001.1, from coordinate 98,713,853 downwards.
AGAACACAACCTCTAAAAATAGGGGGGGGGGGCTTTCCCTTACTTGGTCTCCCTATCAGTGAGGTCTGCCCACCCAACCAGTGCAGTCCAGATTAATTAATGCAGCAGAGATCTAGTATCATTGTCACCACTCCTTTTCTCATTAACCAGGAATTTAGAAGGGCCAAAAGTTGTGGATGTGTCTGGAAGTGGAAGGAAAGTCCGATGCTGTAAAGAACAATATTGCATAGGAACCTGGAATGTAAGATCTATGAATCAAGGTAAGCTGGAGGTGGTCAAACATGAGATGACAAGATTGAACATCGACATCTTGGGAATCAGCGAACTAAAATGGACAGGAATGGGCGAATTTAATTCAGGAGACCATTATATATATAGCATCACCGATGTAATGAACATGAATTTGAGTAAACTCCGGGAGACAGTGGAGGACAGGAAGGCCTGGCGTGCTATGGTCCATGAGGTCACGAAGAGTCGGACACGACTAAACGACTGAACAACAAAAAAAGGAGGAAAATGCCTTCTTTCTAAATCCCCCACCCTATGGAACATGTACGTGCTTGGCAGAATGTATAAACTGTGAGTGTCACAGGAAGTTCTACACTAAATAGATGGTTAATCTCTTGCAAACAACAATTGCTTACTCACAAAAACCCTGTGAGATCCTGATAACCATTAATTAAAAAACCAGACCCTTCCCATTTATCCTATTTGCCTTATCTTAACAGGCACAAAATCCAGGATGTTCATAAATTACTTGTGGTAGCCTTCAAAATTTCCTTAATTTCCTTGTCTTCTCTTTGTCTCCTGAAAACCCTTGCTCAAGGGATCAGAAATGTATAAATACAAATGTCTCTTTTGTTCAGGGCGCTGCCTTTCAGAGGAAGCCGCCCCCTGTTACTTGAGCTCAATTAAAAGGGTTATTCTATTTCTCGTCTTGGTGTGAATTTATTTTGGGTTCTTCGTACCAAGTTAAACGTGCTTGGACACGGGACCAACTTTTGGTCCAACACCCTTTATGTTACTTGAAAAAAAGAAAAGTCCAGTAGCTGGTAGCCAATTTGTAAAATCTTAGGCCATCAGAGCCATATTAGCCAACTACAAACCCCAGATGCAACTGGCACCAAAAATGTATCTCTAAAAATAGTATTTATTTTATTGAAGAAAACACAGAAAGAAGAAAAAAAATAGAAATGCAGATGAGTGTTGGACTTGGCAAAAAAGGATTGCATTGAGAGTGCAAGGGTCATCAAAGGAACAACAGGTAAGCTTAATCAAAATGGAGACAGAGCCTTATTGGAAAACTGGTTGTGAAAGGAATTGGTGAAGCTTCGAGCCCACGTGAAATAAAATAACCACATTAATACAGTCTGATTATTTTCTGATCCCTCAAGTTTGTGTGTGATTCTTTCCTGAGTCTTGGAAAATTCTGTCATTGTAACAGTCTGCCTCGCTCCCGGGGTCTCAAAACAAAAAAAATCTGGCTATTTAATCTTGAAGAAAAGGAGAGTTGTGTTTAAATAGGAATTTGGCCCATTGTCCCTCATGGTTTTGTACTAGGAATAAAGCTGATGTGGATGCTTTCTGATTCAAAAGGGACCACTAGGGGCTAACCTAGCTAGTGGTGCACATGAGAATGTTGGACCATGAGAAAAAATGATTGGCACATGATTTTTAAAAATATTAATCAAACCAAACTTCTATAGTATGACCATTCTTGATTAGGACCAAGTGAGATGTCCCCCAAATCTTATTTTATTCAAAGTGGATTAGCTTGGTTTCAATTCTTGCGAAAGCCTCTGAGTATGCATGAAGGCTCTTCTCTGCAGTGGTATTGGACCTGTGGTCAGCCAATTCTTCACTGGAATCACCAGTGTGACTTAGGGAGGTTCTGTTCATCACTTCTCACGTGTTAAAGTTTACACACAAAAGTATCAACTTTTCCTTCCAGGCTAGTGTGTGCAAGCTTTATGTTCTCCAAAACTCTGTCATGCAAAATGCAGGAGATGGGGAATATGCAAGAAAGGCCAGAATGAGGTCAGGTATTTAGTCATGAGGTTTGCAATTCAAAATCAAGATGGAAAATGTAGATTACTCACAACTTTCAAGGATAAAGAATAGCTGCCTCCCCTTTCCTCCCTATTCCCCCAAGACCTCTATTTTCTTGTCTGTCTCCTATGAGTTCAGTGGCCCTACTGACCATACTCTACGTCCTTTATTATAAAGGACAGTCAGTCCTTTATTTCAGAAAGCTGTCCTTTAGATATATTTAATTTAATTATTTTCTTTTTTGCTCTTGAATTTTCCTTTGTAAACCATAGTTATAAACATAAACAATTAATTTTTTTTATCCTTATTAACCTCTTTCAGATTTGAGGTTGGTCCATTATTTTTTTCAAGAAAATATGATCATTGTATCTATGAGTGAAATGCACAGGTTCCTACCTTGACCGAAATCAAAAATAAAGAAACACTGAGGAAAACTAGGAAGTAGTTTTAGGAAGTACATGATGTAAAAAAGTCAATAAAGATATATTGTATAGCATCACTTAGTGGGTCGAAGGGATTGAACCCTTTAACTGTAATGTCCATCTTCACTTCTACAAACTCTTGGTCCTCTGCATGCAGAATCTAACATTGGTGTTTAAATGTGGTATAGCTGATTAGCAATATGTGTACACCGAGCAAGCCATTTATAGCAAAGTCAGCTACTAATGTTTTTCTAACAATACCTGGCATACTTTAGCCCTTGCTGTATCAACATAAATTATTGCTGAGATAGCAATACACTGATTTGACTCTCATTGCTGTTCTAGCCAGCTGGCTGCCTAATATATTACAGTATATGGCCCTCATCGGTGGTGGTCCTCATTAAAGACATTGGCATACATTTCTCACTCTCCATCCTTAAATACAGATGTCTCCATATACCAGTGACCAAGGCCAGCATGATTATATGAATAGGCCTCCCTGAGATGGGGAGTAGGGAGAATGATAAAATTTACACAGCATGCCTCAGTGTCAGATTAAGCAGGAAAAAACGGTTCGTTTCCAAAACAGGAAAAACTGACATAACACTGATGAAAACATGGGGTGATAACTCTATATGCCCAGTGTAATTAGGTGAAGGTTGCCATGAGGATCAACTGATAATATACATTGTAACTGGGAGAAAGGGCATTGGATGTCCTGAGGACGACGGATCCAATTACAACTTCCGGGACGTCAGCAGCCGGCTCGGAAAGCAAAGCATTCTGGGGCTTGTAGTTCCGATGCCTGAAAAAGAAGAGTCGGTTCCCTTACCCCCTCCCTAATTGCGCGCGGTGCACTGCAATGTATATATATGAATGTATAATTAAATATGTATGAGATTGTAAGCCACCTAGAGTCCTCCATTAGGGAGGGGATAGGTGGGGTATAAATAAGATAAATAAATAAATAAATGTCCTACTGCTGGTTTGCAGTCTAACTCAAACCATCACTTTATCAAACAGCAACAAATCCAAGACAGTCAGAATTTTGAACCTTTCCGTTTGAGCACTCCTTCAAAAGCTCTCCAATTATAGAGCTGACTAATAATAATCATATGCTTCTGGCAGAGCTGAGCAAATTATTTCTGACATTACTTGTAATTATCATCAAAAAGGCATAACAAAACTATGCATAATTTAATTTATGTATTGCAACTATTTTATTAATAAATCACAGACTATAACAGCAGCCACATAAATGTTAATAACAAGCTTTTATAAAAATCAGATTTTCCAAAAAGCATTCTCTGATATTAATCCACTTATAAAATTCTTCTCCACAAGAACATTTCAGATTGATTAATATCTATTTACCGTATTTATATACTGCCAAACTGCCCAAAAGACTCCTGGTAGTTTATAAATACACTTCATAAATACATTGATTGCTTTGAACATTTTTTTTTGGGGGGGCTGCAATCTTTTTTTGAGTCCACATGAACACTGGAAATTTTCAGAATACATTGTGAATACTCTCACACAGTTGCCATAGTGGGCACAGAAACCACCTATTTATTGGAAGACAAAATGGTTGAAGTTGTGTCTCCAGCAAATCACATCAGACTAACCTCATTTCTTTCTTTGATAGAGTTACTAGTTCAGTAGATCAGGGACATGCCATAGACATAATGTACCTGGACCTCAGCAAAGCCTTCAGCAGAGTGCATGATATTTTCCTTTGTAAAATATGGCCTAGGTGACATTCCTGTTGGCTGAATGGCCAGAGTGCTCATTAATGGCTCCATTTCAGCTTGGAGAAGTACTGAGTGGAATGTCACAGGGCTCTATGCTAGACACTGCCCCGCTCAACCTTTTAATCAATTACTTGGATGAGGGAATTGAGGAGACACTTATTTTCTATTGTCCCAGAGGGCAAGACCACAAACAGTGGGTTAAAATTACAAGGAAGGAGGTTCAGGGTAGACATCAGGAGGAACTTCCTGACTGTATGAGCTGCCAGCCAGTGGAACATGTTGGTGTATTATTCTTTTGAGGAGTAAGTCACAGCAATATAGCCTTATTAGGTAAATACCTGCAAATTTTAAAAGGTCAGGCAACATGTGATTCAGGCTGAAGAGTATAAAAGAGCCTGCCTGCCCCACCCTGCTTACTCTGTTTTCTGTTTCTGTTTACTCCTGTTTGCTTGCTTACTACTTCTGGTATGTAGATTTGTAATACTTCCAGGGATCTGGAAGAGGACTGTAAATATCTGTTTGTATGAGTAACAAATATAACTGCAACTAAGTTACTAAAATGACTGGCGTCATTTATGGTCTCTGGTGCTGATTGCTTTCTGATACTCTGCGTGTGCAAGAAAACACACTCTCCAACAGGTTATGGGCCCAGGATGGCACAAAGAGAGACCAGCTCAGCGGCAGCTCGTTTGCATTTGAAGACAAGTAAACAAGGCAAGTGAAGTGCTTTTCTTTGAAGTTTACCGGGAGACTTCTAGCAGCTATCTGTTTGCAGAAAAGCTAAGCTGAGGAATTTATGAGGTGCTTAGTGAAGATGGAGCCATGGCCAATTCTCAGTCGTTAGGAATGCCGCTCAAACATTTATCAGATTCTAATTATATAAACTGGAGTTTAAGGATGGAAATGTAACTTCGGAGGGAAGATGTATGGTCCCTGATAGCCAAAGCAACTCCAGCAAATCCCTCCAAAGCATGGCTTAGATTGGATGAACGTGCCAAAGCATCCATTACAGAGCTTTCCAAACTGTGTGTCGGGACACGTTAGCGTGTCGGCTGCAGTGTCTGGGTGTGTCGCGGCTGCTGCTGCCTCCAAACCTGCCCTGCCAGGATTCCGCGCAGGTCCTAGTGCCTGCCTTGTGCCTTGCTGCCTGCAAACTTGCTGTGCTTCTGTGCAGGTCCTAGTGCCTGCCTTGTGCCCTGCTGTAAGAGTGTGTCGTGAAATGATGCATGTCTAAAAAGTGTGTCACCAACATGAAAAGTTTGGAAAGCTCTGATCCATTATTTTGGGAGTTGAAGACAGTCAGCTAGTAAACATGCGTGGTTTACAATCTGCCAAACAGCTGTGGGAAGCATTAAGAGATTTGCATATAAAAGCAACAGCTGGCAGTAAGGTTTCTCTCACTAGAAAACTGTATAAGGCTTATCTGTCTGAAGAAGGGAGCCTGTCTGAACATTTAAACCACATTCAGCAGCTGTTTGTAGAACTGCAAGAGAGAGGAATTGATTTTACACCTCTAATAAAAGCATACATTATTTTATCCTCACTGAATGAAACATGGGATATGTTAATTTGCACTCTGGAAGCAATGCCCGAGGCTGAACTTACTCCTTCGTTTGTTTTGGGACGGCTACTTGCTGAGTGGGAGAAGCAAAAGGAATGGCACTTGGCACCACCCATTTCTTCCAGTAAGCTACCACGTGAGAGAGCGAAGGAAGGGAAGGGCAGCAACCAAGCTGAGGCAACAGCGTTAGCCAGTCGCAGATGTTTTAATTGTGACTCAGCTGATCATTTACAGAAAGACTGTAATTTATTGCCCAAAGAGTGAAAGACAGGAAAAAAGAACAAAGAGGCAACGCAGAAGAAGGTTCTTCAAACAACACATATTGCATGAGTTCATGAAAAAAAATATTCCGATTTCTGGGTGTTAGATTCTGGTGTTAATTGTCATTTATCAAACTGTAAAAATTCTTTTGTTTCATTGTTTAAAACTAATAGACAAAGTGTTTCTATAGCTGATAGAGCTACAATAGAAATTATGGGTCAAGGTGACATGTATCTATCTTGTTTGGGAGAAACTGTTAAAAATGTGCTGTTCGTTCCTAAATTGCAAACTAACCTTTTATCTGTATCCCAATTAGTAGCAGCTGGATATGTCATAATATTTAAGAAAGGCGGCTGTGAGAAACGTAAGAATGGTAAGTTGTGTGCACATGGTGTACAAACAGATTCATTGTACATAGTACAGAATGCTAAAAGCCAAGCTGCAAAAGCTATAATTGGCAACATTCCAATTCATGATCAGTGCATACACTTAATACATAGGAGATTTGGTCATGCAAATTTTAGATACATAGCACAAATGCCAGAGTTATGTGCTGACCTGAAGTTAAAACCTTGTAGTAAATATCTACTGTATAGTTTGCAAGGAATGCAAAACACAGAAGGCTCCTGTGAGTAAGCACAGAGACAGAGTTACTACTAGACCTCTTGAAACTGTTCATTGTGACATAATTGGTCCTTTTGCTCCAAGTTTTGGACAAGCAAGATTCATAATGACCATAATTGATGATTTTTGAAGATATACATTTATCTATCTGTTGAAACATAAAGATGAGGCATTTGATAAATTTAAAAGTTTTGTAACATGGGCAAATGGAAAATTTCCAAAACCTGTGTCTGCCTTACAATGTGATAGAGGAGGGGAAATTCTTTCTAACAATTTTAGAAAATTCCTAGCAGAGAAGGGGATAGAACAAATTCTTTCTAACCCTTACACTGCACAGCAAAATGGTGTTGCTGAAAGGAAAGGTAGAGTGCTTCAAGAAGCTATGATGTGCTTGCTTAAAGATGCAAAACTACCTTTTAAGTTTTGGGGTGAAGCAGTAGCAACTGCCTGTTATGTTCAGAACAGACTGTTTAATTGTGTGATTGAGGATACTCCATTTCATTTGTTTTATGGTGTGAAACCAAAAGTGTACCATCTCTGAGTTTTTGTCAGTGCAGCATGGGTTCACATACCAAAACAACAGAGAAGAAAAGGAGGTTCCAAAACAAAGAAAGCAATTTTTGTTGGGTATGAACAAAGCCAAAGAAGCTACAGGTTCATATTAGGAGATAAATTGATTATAAGCAAGAGTGCTTCATTTGCAGAACAAAACTGGGAAAAAATAAATTCCAGTTCTCAGATTGATTTGAAATCAGGGCAAAGACAAGAACTTGCTGAGAACATTTCGCAAGATTCTTCGCCAGATGAGTTCATTAAACAAGAGGAACAAGCTGAAAATCTGTCTGATGAGACGGATGATACTCAGGAAAGTGATGGAAGACAGGTTGTTAATCCTGTTAGTCCTGTCCTACCTCACAGGTCACAGAGGAGTAATAAAGGTGTTCCTCCTCAACATTTTGAGGTGGATATAGTTAAAGCTTTCCACGTTCACTCTGAACCAGAGTCTTTACAGCCAATAAATGATATGCCACCTGAGATTGCAAAATGCTGGTATAATGCAATGCAGCAAGAATTAGATTCCTTGAAAGAAAATAAAACTTGGAAATTAGTTAATCTACCTCCCAATGAACGTTGTCTGGGTTGTAGATGGGTTTTCAAACTAAAAAAGAATGCTAGTGGGAACATTCAAAAATACAAAGCAAGATTAGTTGCTAAAGGAGTTTCTCAAAGATAACATTTAGACTTTGACAAAACCTTTGCATCTGTTACAAAGGGTGAATCAATCACTTTGTTGGTGAAAGTTGCTGCATTGAAAGGAATGTCAGTTCATCATTATGATATTCAAACTGCATTTTTGTATGGTGAGTTAGACCAGAAATTGTACATGCAACAACCATCTGGTTTTGAACAAGGTAAAAATCTAGTATGTGAACTACAAAAATCAATCTATGGTTTGAAACAAGCAGCTTGCTGCTGGAATCTAAAAATAGATGAAAAACTGCAAAGTTTTGGTTTTGAAAAAGGAAAAGCAGATCCATGTGTTTATATCAAGAAAGACAAACAAAGTTTTATGTATTTGTGTTTGTATGTTGATGATTTACTGTTACTTACTTCATCAGACAAACAGAGACTTGATTTTGAAACGTACATGAACAATTTTACATTAAAGAATCTTGGCATAGTAACAAATTACTTAGGCTTGGAAATATACAGAGAAAAAGATGGTAGTTTCCTGGTAAGTCAAAGTAATACGATCAAGAGACTTCTAGAGGAATTTAACATGCAGGAATGTAAATCAGTCTTAACCTCTATGCTTCCTGAATTCCAGAAGGAGATGGGAGAACCTGAGTTATCTGAGGCAGATGGGTTTAGGTCTGCAATTGGAAGTTTATTGTACATTGCAAATCATTCTCGCCCAGATATTTCTAATGCTGTTTCAATTTTAAGCAGACAAGTAGAAAAACCAACTTCTACTGGGAAAGCAGGATTAAAAAGATTGTTTAGGTATTTGCAAGGCACAAAGGATTACTGTCTGAGACTTTCTGCTTCTGAGACTGCAGAGGAATTACTAGCATATGCTTATTCAGATTGGGGAGCAGACCTAAATGATCCTAAGTCAACTTCTGGAGCTGTAATTCAGTATGCTGGCTCAACAATTGCCTGGCATTCTAAGAAACAGACACTTGTTGCTCTTTCTACAGCAGAAGCAGAATTTTATAGTCTAGCACAAATCTGTAACAAGATTGTATGGTTTAAACAATTATTAAAAGATATAGGCATAGAATTGCACCAGCCTGTAACTGTTTCTGAAGATAATCACGCTTGTATTCATAAGGCTCAGTCTGAGAGTTGTAGAAACAGAACTAAGCATATTGATATACAATGCTATCATGTCAAGGATTTAATAGCCAAAGGTGAAATCATGTTAAAGTATTGTGACTCAAAAAGACATGATTGCTGATTTTCTAACAAAGCCCCTTGCTGCAGTAAAACACAAGGAGTTAACTGAAAAAATTGGGTTGTGACTTACACCTCTATCATAATAAGAGGAGTTTTGGTGTATTATTCTTTTGAGGAGTAAGTCACAGCAATATAGCCTTATTAGGTAAACACCTGCAAATTTTAAAAGGTCAGGCAGCACGTGATTCAGGCTGAAGAGTATAAAAGAGCCTGCCTGCCCCACCCTGCTTACTCTGTTTTCTGTTTCTGTTTACGCCTGTTTGCTTGCTTACTACTTCTGGTATGTGGATTTGTAATACTTCCAGGGATCTGGAAGAGGACTGTAAATATCTGTTTGTATGAGTAACAAATATAACTGCAACTAAGTTACTAAAATGACTGGCATCATTTATGGTCTCTGGTGCTGATTGCTTTCTGATACTCTGTGTGTGCAAGAAAACACACTCTCCAACAGGTTATGGGCCCAGGATGGCAAGAAGAGAGACCAGCTCAGCGGCAGCTCGTTTGCATTTGAAGACAGGTAACCAAGGCAAGTGAAGTGCTTTTCTTTGAAGTTTACCGGGAGACTTCTAGCAGCTATCTGTTTGCAGAAAAGCTAAGCTGAGGAATTTATGAGGTGCTTAGTGAAGATGGAGCCATGGCCAATTCTCAGTCGTTAGGAATGCCGCTCAAACATTTATCAGATTCTAATTATATAAACTGGAGTTTAAGGATGGAAATGTAACTTCGGAGGGAAGATGTATGGTCCCTGATAGCCAAAGCAACTCCAGCAAATCCCTCCAAAGCATGGCTTAGATTGGATGAACGTGCCAAAGCATCCATTACAGAGTTTTCCAAACTGTGTGTCGGGACACGTTAGCGTGTCGGCTGCAGTGTCTGGGTGTGTCGCGGCTGCTGCTGCCTCCAAACCTGCCCTGCCAGGATTCCGTGCAGGTCCTAGTGCCTGCCTTGTGCCTTGCTGCCTGCAAACTTGCTGTGCTTCTGCGCAGGTCCTAGTGCCTGCCTTGTGCCCTGCTGTAAGAGTGTGTCGCGAAATGATGCATGTCTAAAAAGTGTGTCACCAACATGAAAAGTTTGGAAAGCTCTGATCCATTATTTTGGGAGTTGAAGACAGTCAGCTAGTAAACATGCGTGGTTTACAATCTGCCAAACAGCTGTGGGAAGCATTAAGAGATTTGCATATAAAAGCAACAGCTGGCAGTAAGGTTTCTCTCACTAGAAAACTGTATAAGGCTTATCTGTCTGAAGAAGGGAGCCTGTCTGAACATTTAAACCACATTCAGCAGCTGTTTGTAGAACTGCAAGAGAGAGGAATTGATTTTATACCTCTAATAAAAGCATACATTATTTTATCCTCACTGAATGAAACATGGGATATGTTAATTTGCACTCTGGAAGCAATGCCCGAGGCTGAACTTACTCCTTCGTTTGTTTTGGGACGGCTACTTGCTGAGTGGGAGAAGCAAAAGGAATGGCACTTGGCACCACCCATTTCTTCTAGTAAGCTACCACGTGAGAGAGCGAAGGAAGGGAAGGGCAGCAACCAAGCTGAGGCAACAGCGTTAGCCAGTCGCAGATGTTTTAATTGTGGCTCAGCTGATCATTTACAGAAAGACTGTAATGTATTGCCCAAAGAGCGAAAGACAGGAAAAAAGAACAAAGAGGCAACGCAGAAGAAGGTTCTTCAAACAACACATATTGCATGAGTTCATGAAAAAAAATATTCCGATTTCTGGGTGTTAGATTCTGGTGTTAATTGTCATTTATCAAATTGTAAAAATTCTTTTGTTTCATTGTCTAAAACTAATAGACAAAGTGTTTCTATAGCTGATAGATCTACAATAGAAATTATGGGTCAAGGTGACATGTATCTATCTTGTTTGGGAGAAACTGTTAAAAATGTGCTGTTCGTTCCTAAATTGCAAACTAACCTTTTATCTGTATCCCAATTAGTAGCAGCTGGATATGTCATAATATTTAAGAAAGACGGCTGTGAGAAACGTAAGAATGGCAAGTTGTGTGCACATGGTGTACAAACAGATTCATTGTACATAGTACAGAATGCTAAAAGCCAAGCTGCAAAAGCTATAATTGGTAACAATTCATGATCAGTGCATACACTTAATACATAGGAGATTTGGTCAAGCAAATTTTAGATACATAGCACAAATGCCAGAGTTATGTGCTGACCTGAAGTTAAAACCTTGTAGTAAATATCTACTGTATAGTTTGCAAGGAATGCAAAACACAGAAGGCTCCTGTGAGTAAGCACAGAGACAGAGTTACTACTAGACCTCTTGAAACTGTTCATTGTGACATAATTGGTCCTTTTGCTCCAAGTTTTGGACAAGCAAGATTCATAATGACCATAATTGATGATTTTTGAAGATATACATTTATCTATCTGTTGAAACATAAAGATGAGGCATTTGATAAATTTAAAAGTTTTGTAACATGGGCAAATGGAAAATTTCCAAAACCTGTGTCTGCCTTACAATGTGATAGAGGAGGGGAAATTCTTTCTAACAATTTTAGAAAATTCCTAGCAGAGAAGGGAATAGAACAAATTCTTTCTAACCCTTACACTGCACAGCAAAATGGTGTTGCTGAAAGGAAAGGTAGAGTGCTTCAAGAAGCTATGATGTGCTTGCTCAAAGATGCAAAATTACCTTTTAAGTTTTGGGGTGAAGCAGTAGCAACTGCCTGTTATGTTCAGAACAGACTGTTTAATTGTGTGATTGAGGACACTCCATTTCATTTGTTTTATGGTGTGAAACCAAAAGTGTACCATCTCCAAGTTTTTGTCAGTGCAGCATCGGTTCACATACCAAAACAACAGAGAAGAAAAGGAGGTTCCAAAACAAAGAAAGCAATTTTTGTTGGGTATGAACAAAGCCAAAGAAGCTACAGGTTCATATTAGGAGATAAATTGATTATAAGCAAGAGTGCTTCATTTGCAGAACAAAACTGGTAAAAAATAAATTCCAGTTCTCAGATTGATTTGAAATCAGGGCAAAGACAAGAACTTGCTGAGAACATTTCACAAGATTCTTCACCAGATGAGTTCATTAAACAAGAGGAACAAGCTGAAAATCTGTCTGATGAGACGGATGATACTCAGGAAAGTGATGTAAGACAGGTTGTTAATCCTGTTAGTCCTGTCCTACCTCACAGGTCACAGAGGAGTAATAAAGGTGTTCCTCCTCAACGTTTTGAGGTGGATATAGTTAAAGCTTTCCACGTTCACTCTGAACCAGAGTCTTTACAGCCAATAAATGATATGCCACCTGAGATTGCAAAATGCTGGTATAATGCAATGCAGCAAGAATTAGATTCCTTGAAAGAAAATAAAACTTGGAAATTAATTAATCTACCTCCCAATGAACGTAGTCTGGGTTGTAGATGGGTTTTCAAACTAAAAAAGGATGCTAGTGGGAAAATTCAAAAATACAAAGCAAGATTAGTTGCTAAAGGATTTTCTCAAAGATAACATTTAGACTTTGACAAAACCTTTGCACCTGTTACAAAGGGTGAATCAATCACTTTGTTGGTGAAAGTTGCTGCATTGAAAGGAATGTCAGTTCATCATTATGATATTCAAACTGCATTTTTGTATGGTGAGTTAGACCAGAAATTGTACATGCAACAACCACCTGGTTTTCAACAAGGTAAAAATCTAGTATGTGAACTACAAAAATCAATCTATGGTTTGAAACAAGCAGCTTGCTGCTGGAATCTAAAAATAGATGAAAAACTGCAAAGTTTTGGTTTTGAAAAAGGAAAAGCAGATCCATGTGTTTATATCAAGAAAGACAAACAAAGTTTTATGTATTTGTGTTTGTATGTTGGTGATTTACTGTTACTTACTTCATCAGACAAACAGAGACTTGATTTTGAAACGTACTTGAACAATTTTACATTAAAGAATCTTGGCGTAGTAACAAATTACTTAGGCTTGGAAATATACAGAGAAAAAGATGGTAGTTTCCTGGTAAGTCAAAGTAATAAGATCAAGAGACTTCTAGAGGAATTTAACATGCAGGAATGTAAATCAGTCTTAACCTCTATGCTTCCTGAATTCCAGAAGGAGATGGGAGAACCTGAGTTATCTGAGGCAGATGGGTTTAGGTCTGCAATTGGAAGTTTATTGTACCTTGCAAATCATTCTCGCCCAGATATTTCTAATGCTGTTTCAATTTTAAGCAGACAAGTAGAAAAACCAACTTCTACTGGGAAAGCAGGATTAAAAAGATTGTTTAGGTCAGGGCTTTCCAAAGTGCCGCCGCTGGCGACACACCAGTGGTGGCGGCGGCGGCGGCAGCGCGCGCGTGCACGGTGGCAGCGCGGGGTGGCGTGTGGCGGTGTGTGCGTGCACGGCGGCAGCGGCGGCAGCCTCCGCTAAAACGCGGAACCACTGATCCCGCGCCGCTACTGCTGCCGCCGTGCACGCACGCGCCGCCGCTTCCGGGTGTTGTGGTGACACACCACGCTGTGTGTGGCAACACACTTTTGTGTCGCGACACACAGTTTGGAAAGCTCTGGTTTAGGTATTTGCAAGGCACAAAGGATTACTGTCTGAGACTTTCTGCTTCTGAGACTGCAGAAGAATTACTAGCATATGCTTATTCAGATTGGGGAGCAGACCTAAATGATCCTAAGTCAACTTCTGGAGCTGTAATTCAGTATGCTGGCTCAACAATTGCCTGGCATTCTAAGAAACAGACACTTGTTGCTCTTTCTACAGCAGAAGCAGAATTTTATAGTCTAGCACAAATCTGTAACAAGATTGTATGGTTTAAACAATTATTAAAAGATATAGGCATAGAATTGCACCAGCCTGTGACTGTTTTTGAAGATAATCACGCTTGTATTCATAAGGCTCAGTCTGAGAGTTGTAGAAACAGAACTAAGCATATTGATATACAATGCTATCATGTCAAGGATTTAATAGCCAAAGGTGAAATCATGTTAAAGTATTGTGACTCAAAAAGACATGATTGCTGATTTTCTAACAAAGCCCCTTGCTGCAGTAAAACACAAGGAGTTAACTGAAAAAATTGGGTTGTGACTTACACCTCTATCATAATAAGAGGAGTTTTGGTGTATTATTCTTTTGAGGAGTAAGTCACAGCAATATAGCCTTATTAGGTAAACACCTGCAAATTTTAAAAGGTCAGGCAGCACGTGATTCAGGCTGAAGAGTATAAAAGAGCCTGCCTGCCCCACCCTGCTTACTCTGTTTTCTGTTTCTGTTTACGCCTGTTTGCTTGCTTACTACTTCTGGTATGTGGATTTGTAATACTTCCAGGGATCTGGAAGAGGACTGTAAATATCTGTTTGTATGAGTAACAAATATAACTGCAACTAAGTTACTAAAATGACTGGCATCATTTATGGTCTCTGGTGCTGATTGCTTTCTGATACTCTGTGTGTGCAAGAAAACACACTCTCCAACAGGTTATGGGCCCAGGATGGCAAGAAGAGAGACCAGCTCAGCGGCAGCTCGTTTGCATTTGAAGACAGGTAACCAAGGCAAGTGAAGTGCTTTTCTTTGAAGTTTACCGGGAGACTTCTAGCAGCTATCTGTTTGCAGAAAAGCTAAGCTGAGGAATTTATGAGGTGCTTAGTGAAGATGGAGCCATGGCCAATTCTCAGTCGTTAGGAATGCCGCTCAAACATTTATCAGATTCTAATTATATAAACTGGAGTTTAAGGATGGAAATGTAACTTCGGAGGGAAGATGTATGGTCCCTGATAGCCAAAGCAACTCCAGCAAATCCCTCCAAAGCATGGCTTAGATTGGATGAACGTGCCAAAGCATCCATTACAGAGTTTTCCAAACTGTGTGTCGGGACACGTTAGCGTGTCGGCTGCAGTGTCTGGGTGTGTCGCGGCTGCTGCTGCCTCCAAACCTGCCCTGCCAGGATTCCGTGCAGGTCCTAGTGCCTGCCTTGTGCCTTGCTGCCTGCAAACTTGCTGTGCTTCTGCGCAGGTCCTAGTGCCTGCCTTGTGCCCTGCTGTAAGAGTGTGTCGCGAAATGATGCATGTCTAAAAAGTGTGTCACCAACATGAAAAGTTTGGAAAGCTCTGATCCATTATTTTGGGAGTTGAAGACAGTCAGCTAGTAAACATGCGTGGTTTACAATCTGCCAAACAGCTGTGGGAAGCATTAAGAGATTTGCATATAAAAGCAACAGCTGGCAGTAAGGTTTCTCTCACTAGAAAACTGTATAAGGCTTATCTGTCTGAAGAAGGGAGCCTGTCTGAACATTTAAACCACATTCAGCAGCTGTTTGTAGAACTGCAAGAGAGAGGAATTGATTTTATACCTCTAATAAAAGCATACATTATTTTATCCTCACTGAATGAAACATGGGATATGTTAATTTGCACTCTGGAAGCAATGCCCGAGGCTGAACTTACTCCTTCGTTTGTTTTGGGACGGCTACTTGCTGAGTGGGAGAAGCAAAAGGAATGGCACTTGGCACCACCCATTTCTTCTAGTAAGCTACCACGTGAGAGAGCGAAGGAAGGGAAGGGCAGCAACCAAGCTGAGGCAACAGCGTTAGCCAGTCGCAGATGTTTTAATTGTGGCTCAGCTGATCATTTACAGAAAGACTGTAATGTATTGCCCAAAGAGCGAAAGACAGGAAAAAAGAACAAAGAGGCAACGCAGAAGAAGGTTCTTCAAACAACACATATTGCATGAGTTCATGAAAAAAAATATTCCGATTTCTGGGTGTTAGATTCTGGTGTTAATTGTCATTTATCAAACTGTAAAAATTCTTTTGTTTCATTGTCTAAAACTAATAGACAAAGTGTTTCTATAGCTGATAGATCTACAATAGAAATTATGGGTCAAGGTGACATGTATCTATCTTGTTTGGGAGAAACTGTTAAAAATGTGCTGTTCGTTCCTAAATTGCAAACTAACCTTTTATCTGTATCCCAATTAGTAGCAGCTGGATATGTCATAATATTTAAGAAAGACGGCTGTGAGAAACGTAAGAATGGCAAGTTGTGTGCACATGGTGTACAAACAGATTCATTGTACATAGTACAGAATGCTAAAAGCCAAGCTGCAAAAGCTATAATTGGTAACAATTCATGATCAGTGCATACACTTAATACATAGGAGATTTGGTCAAGCAAATTTTAGATACATAGCACAAATGCCAGAGTTATGTGCTGACCTGAAGTTAAAACCTTGTAGTAAATATCTACTGTATAGTTTGCAAGGAATGCAAAACACAGAAGGCTCCTGTGAGTAAGCACAGAGACAGAGTTACTACTAGACCTCTTGAAACTGTTCATTGTGACATAATTGGTCCTTTTGCTCCAAGTTTTGGACAAGCAAGATTCATAATGACCATAATTGATGATTTTTGAAGATATACATTTATCTATCTGTTGAAACATAAAGATGAGGCATTTGATAAATTTAAAAGTTTTGTAACATGGGCAAATGGAAAATTTCCAAAACCTGTGTCTGCCTTACAATGTGATAGAGGAGGGGAAATTCTTTCTAACAATTTTAGAAAATTCCTAGCAGAGAAGGGAATAGAACAAATTCTTTCTAACCCTTACACTGCACAGCAAAATGGTGTTGCTGAAAGGAAAGGTAGAGTGCTTCAAGAAGCTATGATGTGCTTGCTCAAAGATGCAAAATTACCTTTTAAGTTTTGGGGTGAAGCAGTAGCAACTGCCTGTTATGTTCAGAACAGACTGTTTAATTGTGTGATTGAGGACACTCCATTTCATTTGTTTTATGGTGTGAAACCAAAAGTGTACCATCTCCAAGTTTTTGTCAGTGCAGCATCGGTTCACATACCAAAACAACAGAGAAGAAAAGGAGGTTCCAAAACAAAGAAAGCAATTTTTGTTGGGTATGAACAAAGCCAAAGAAGCTACAGGTTCATATTAGGAGATAAATTGATTATAAGCAAGAGTGCTTCATTTGCAGAACAAAACTGGTAAAAAATAAATTCCAGTTCTCAGATTGATTTGAAATCAGGGCAAAGACAAGAACTTGCTGAGAACATTTCACAAGATTCTTCACCAGATGAGTTCATTAAACAAGAGGAACAAGCTGAAAATCTGTCTGATGAGACGGATGATACTCAGGAAAGTGATGTAAGACAGGTTGTTAATCCTGTTAGTCCTGTCCTACCTCACAGGTCACAGAGGAGTAATAAAGGTGTTCCTCCTCAACGTTTTGAGGTGGATATAGTTAAAGCTTTCCACGTTCACTCTGAACCAGAGTCTTTACAGCCAATAAATGATATGCCACCTGAGATTGCAAAATGCTGGTATAATGCAATGCAGCAAGAATTAGATTCCTTGAAAGAAAATAAAACTTGGAAATTAATTAATCTACCTCCCAATGAACGTAGTCTGGGTTGTAGATGGGTTTTCAAACTAAAAAAGGATGCTAGTGGGAAAATTCAAAAATACAAAGCAAGATTAGTTGCTAAAGGATTTTCTCAAAGATAACATTTAGACTTTGACAAAACCTTTGCACCTGTTACAAAGGGTGAATCAATCACTTTGTTGGTGAAAGTTGCTGCATTGAAAGGAATGTCAGTTCATCATTATGATATTCAAACTGCATTTTTGTATGGTGAGTTAGACCAGAAATTGTACATGCAACAACCACCTGGTTTTCAACAAGGTAAAAATCTAGTATGTGAACTACAAAAATCAATCTATGGTTTGAAACAAGCAGCTTGCTGCTGGAATCTAAAAATAGATGAAAAACTGCAAAGTTTTGGTTTTGAAAAAGGAAAAGCAGATCCATGTGTTTATATCAAGAAAGACAAACAAAGTTTTATGTATTTGTGTTTGTATGTTGGTGATTTACTGTTACTTACTTCATCAGACAAACAGAGACTTGATTTTGAAACGTACTTGAACAATTTTACATTAAAGAATCTTGGCGTAGTAACAAATTACTTAGGCTTGGAAATATACAGAGAAAAAGATGGTAGTTTCCTGGTAAGTCAAAGTAATAAGATCAAGAGACTTCTAGAGGAATTTAACATGCAGGAATGTAAATCAGTCTTAACCTCTATGCTTCCTGAATTCCAGAAGGAGATGGGAGAACCTGAGTTATCTGAGGCAGATGGGTTTAGGTCTGCAATTGGAAGTTTATTGTACCTTGCAAATCATTCTCGCCCAGATATTTCTAATGCTGTTTCAATTTTAAGCAGACAAGTAGAAAAACCAACTTCTACTGGGAAAGCAGGATTAAAAAGATTGTTTAGGTCAGGGCTTTCCAAAGTGCCGCCGCTGGCGACACACCAGTGGTGGCGGCGGCGGCGGCAGCGCGCGCGTGCACGGTGGCAGCGCGGGGTGGCGTGTGGCGGTGTGTGCGTGCAAGGCGGCAGCGGCGGCAGCCTCCGCTAAAACGCGGAACCACTGATCCCGCGCCGCTACTGCTGCCGCCGTGCACGCACGCGCCGCCGCTTCCGGGTGTTGTGGTGACACACCACGCTGTGTGTGGCAACACACTTTTGTGTCGCGACACACAGTTTGGAAAGCTCTGGTTTAGGTATTTGCAAGGCACAAAGGATTACTGTCTGAGACTTTCTGCTTCTGAGACTGCAGAAGAATTACTAGCATATGCTTATTCAGATTGGGGAGCAGACCTAAATGATCCTAAGTCAACTTCTGGAGCTGTAATTCAGTATGCTGGCTCAACAATTGCCTGGCATTCTAAGAAACAGACACTTGTTGCTCTTTCTACAGCAGAAGCAGAATTTTATAGTCTAGCACAAATCTGTAACAAGATTGTATGGTTTAAACAATTATTAAAAGATATAGGCATAGAATTGCACCAGCCTGTGACTGTTTTTGAAGATAATCACGCTTGTATTCATAAGGCTCAGTCTGAGAGTTGTAGAAACAGAACTAAGCATATTGATATACAATGCTATCATGTCAAGGATTTAATAGCCAAAGGTGAAATCATGTTAAAGTATTGTGACTCAAAAAGACATGATTGCTGATTTTCTAACAAAGCCCCTTGCTGCAGTAAAACACAAGGAGTTAACTGAAAAAATTGGGTTGTGACTTACACCTCTATCATAATAAGAGGAGTTTTGGTGTATTATTCTTTTGAGGAGTAAGTCACAGCAATATAGCCTTATTAGGTAAACACCTGCAAATTTTAAAAGGTCAGGCAGCACGTGATTCAGGCTGAAGAGTATAAAAGAGCCTGCCTGCCCCACCCTGCTTACTCTGTTTTCTGTTTCTGTTTACGCCTGTTTGCTTGCTTACTACTTCTGGTATGTGGATTTGTAATACTTCCAGGGATCTGGAAGAGGACTGTAAATATCTGTTTGTATGAGTAACAAATATAACTGCAACTAAGTTACTAAAATGACTGGCATCATTTATGGTCTCTGGTGCTGATTGCTTTCTGATACTCTGTGTGTGCAAGAAAACACACTCTCCAACAGGTTATGGGCCCAGGATGGCAAGAAGAGAGACCAGCTCAGCGGCAGCTCGTTTGCATTTGAAGACAGGTAACCAAGGCAAGTGAAGTGCTTTTCTTTGAAGTTTACCGGGAGACTTCTAGCAGCTATCTGTTTGCAGAAAAGCTAAGCTGAGGAATTTATGAGGTGCTTAGTGAAGATGGAGCCATGGCCAATTCTCAGTCGTTAGGAATGCCGCTCAAACATTTATCAGATTCTAATTATATAAACTGGAGTTTAAGGATGGAAATGTAACTTCGGAGGGAAGATGTATGGTCCCTGATAGCCAAAGCAACTCCAGCAAATCCCTCCAAAGCATGGCTTAGATTGGATGAACGTGCCAAAGCATCCATTACAGAGTTTTCCAAACTGTGTGTCGGGACACGTTAGCGTGTCGGCTGCAGTGTCTGGGTGTGTCGCGGCTGCTGCTGCCTCCAAACCTGCCCTGCCAGGATTCCGTGCAGGTCCTAGTGCCTGCCTTGTGCCTTGCTGCCTGCAAACTTGCTGTGCTTCTGCGCAGGTCCTAGTGCCTGCCTTGTGCCCTGCTGTAAGAGTGTGTCGCGAAATGATGCATGTCTAAAAAGTGTGTCACCAACATGAAAAGTTTGGAAAGCTCTGATCCATTATTTTGGGAGTTGAAGACAGTCAGCTAGTAAACATGCGTGGTTTACAATCTGCCAAACAGCTGTGGGAAGCATTAAGAGATTTGCATATAAAAGCAACAGCTGGCAGTAAGGTTTCTCTCACTAGAAAACTGTATAAGGCTTATCTGTCTGAAGAAGGGAGCCTGTCTGAACATTTAAACCACATTCAGCAGCTGTTTGTAGAACTGCAAGAGAGAGGAATTGATTTTATACCTCTAATAAAAGCATACATTATTTTATCCTCACTGAATGAAACATGGGATATGTTAATTTGCACTCTGGAAGCAATGCCCGAGGCTGAACTTACTCCTTCGTTTGTTTTGGGACGGCTACTTGCTGAGTGGGAGAAGCAAAAGGAATGGCACTTGGCACCACCCATTTCTTCTAGTAAGCTACCACGTGAGAGAGCGAAGGAAGGGAAGGGCAGCAACCAAGCTGAGGCAACAGCGTTAGCCAGTCGCAGATGTTTTAATTGTGGCTCAGCTGATCATTTACAGAAAGACTGTAATGTATTGCCCAAAGAGCGAAAGACAGGAAAAAAGAACAAAGAGGCAACGCAGAAGAAGGTTCTTCAAACAACACATATTGCATGAGTTCATGAAAAAAAATATTCCGATTTCTGGGTGTTAGATTCTGGTGTTAATTGTCATTTATCAAACTGTAAAAATTCTTTTGTTTCATTGTCTAAAACTAATAGACAAAGTGTTTCTATAGCTGATAGATCTACAATAGAAATTATGGGTCAAGGTGACATGTATCTATCTTGTTTGGGAGAAACTGTTAAAAATGTGCTGTTCGTTCCTAAATTGCAAACTAACCTTTTATCTGTATCCCAATTAGTAGCAGCTGGATATGTCATAATATTTAAGAAAGACGGCTGTGAGAAACGTAAGAATGGCAAGTTGTGTGCACATGGTGTACAAACAGATTCATTGTACATAGTACAGAATGCTAAAAGCCAAGCTGCAAAAGCTATAATTGGTAACAATTCATGATCAGTGCATACACTTAATACATAGGAGATTTGGTCAAGCAAATTTTAGATACATAGCACAAATGCCAGAGTTATGTGCTGACCTGAAGTTAAAACCTTGTAGTAAATATCTACTGTATAGTTTGCAAGGAATGCAAAACACAGAAGGCTCCTGTGAGTAAGCACAGAGACAGAGTTACTACTAGACCTCTTGAAACTGTTCATTGTGACATAATTGGTCCTTTTGCTCCAAGTTTTGGACAAGCAAGATTCATAATGACCATAATTGATGATTTTTGAAGATATACATTTATCTATCTGTTGAAACATAAAGATGAGGCATTTGATAAATTTAAAAGTTTTGTAACATGGGCAAATGGAAAATTTCCAAAACCTGTGTCTGCCTTACAATGTGATAGAGGAGGGGAAATTCTTTCTAACAATTTTAGAAAATTCCTAGCAGAGAAGGGAATAGAACAAATTCTTTCTAACCCTTACACTGCACAGCAAAATGGTGTTGCTGAAAGGAAAGGTAGAGTGCTTCAAGAAGCTATGATGTGCTTGCTCAAAGATGCAAAATTACCTTTTAAGTTTTGGGGTGAAGCAGTAGCAACTGCCTGTTATGTTCAGAACAGACTGTTTAATTGTGTGATTGAGGACACTCCATTTCATTTGTTTTATGGTGTGAAACCAAAAGTGTACCATCTCCAAGTTTTTGTCAGTGCAGCATCGGTTCACATACCAAAACAACAGAGAAGAAAAGGAGGTTCCAAAACAAAGAAAGCAATTTTTGTTGGGTATGAACAAAGCCAAAGAAGCTACAGGTTCATATTAGGAGATAAATTGATTATAAGCAAGAGTGCTTCATTTGCAGAACAAAACTGGTAAAAAATAAATTCCAGTTCTCAGATTGATTTGAAATCAGGGCAAAGACAAGAACTTGCTGAGAACATTTCACAAGATTCTTCACCAGATGAGTTCATTAAACAAGAGGAACAAGCTGAAAATCTGTCTGATGAGACGGATGATACTCAGGAAAGTGATGGAAGACAGGTTGTTAATCCTGTTAGTCCTGTCCTACCTCACAGGTCACAGAGGAGTAATAAAGGTGTTCCTCCTCAACGTTTTGAGGTGGATATAGTTAAAGCTTTCCACGTTCACTCTGAACCAGAGTCTTTACAGCCAATAAATGATATGCCACCTGAGATTGCAAAATGCTGGTATAATGCAATGCAGCAAGAATTAGATTCCTTGAAAGAAAATAAAACTTGGAAATTAATTAATCTACCTCCCAATGAACGTAGTCTGGGTTGTAGATGGGTTTTCAAACTAAAAAAGGATGCTAGTGGGAAAATTCAAAAATACAAAGCAAGATTAGTTGCTAAAGGATTTTCTCAAAGATAACATTTAGACTTTGACAAAACCTTTGCACCTGTTACAAAGGGTGAATCAATCACTTTGTTGGTGAAAGTTGCTGCATTGAAAGGAATGTCAGTTCATCATTATGATATTCAAACTGCATTTTTGTATGGTGAGTTAGACCAGAAATTGTACATGCAACAACCACCTGGTTTTCAACAAGGTAAAAATCTAGTATGTGAACTACAAAAATCAATCTATGGTTTGAAACAAGCAGCTTGCTGCTGGAATCTAAAAATAGATGAAAAACTGCAAAGTTTTGGTTTTGAAAAAGGAAAAGCAGATCCATGTGTTTATATCAAGAAAGACAAACAAAGTTTTATGTATTTGTGTTTGTATGTTGGTGATTTACTGTTACTTACTTCATCAGACAAACAGAGACTTGATTTTGAAACATACTTGAACAATTTTACATTAAAGAATCTTGGCGTAGTAACAAATTACTTAGGCTTGGAAATATACAGAGAAAAAGATGGTAGTTTCCTGGTAAGTCAAAGTAATAAGATCAAGAGACTTCTAGAGGAATTTAACATGCAGGAATGTAAATCAGTCTTAACCTCTATGCTTCCTGAATTCCAGAAGGAGATGGGAGAACCTGAGTTATCTGAGGCAGATGGGTTTAGGTCTGCAATTGGAAGTTTATTGTACCTTGCAAATCATTCTCGCCCAGATATTTCTAATGCTGTTTCAATTTTAAGCAGACAAGTAGAAAAACCAACTTCTACTGGGAAAGCAGGATTAAAAAGATTGTTTAGGTCAGGGCTTTCCAAAGTGCCGCCGCTGGCGACACACCAGTGGTGGCGGCGGCGGCGGCAGCGCGCGCGTGCACGGTGGCAGCGCGGGGGGGGCGTGTGGCGGTGTGTGCGTGCACGGCGGCAGCGGCGGCAGCCTCCGCTAAAACGCGGAACCACTGATCCCGCGCCGCTACTGCTGCCGCCGTGCACGCACGCGCCGCCGCTTCCGGGTGTTGTGGTGACACACCACGCTGTGTGTGGCAACACACTTTTGTGTCGCGACACACAGTTTGGAAAGCTCTGGTTTAGGTATTTGCAAGGCACAAAGGATTACTGTCTGAGACTTTCTGCTTCTGAGACTGCAGAAGAATTACTAGCATATGCTTATTCAGATTGGGGAGCAGACCTAAATGATCCTAAGTCAACTTCTGGAGCTGTAATTCAGTATGCTGGCTCAACAATTGCCTGGCATTCTAAGAAACAGACACTTGTTGCTCTTTCTACAGCAGAAGCAGAATTTTATAGTCTAGCACAAATCTGTAACAAGATTGTATGGTTTAAACAATTATTAAAAGATATAGGCATAGAATTGCACCAGCCTGTGACTGTTTTTGAAGATAATCACGCTTGTATTCATAAGGCTCAGTCTGAGAGTTGTAGAAACAGAACTAAGCATATTGATATACAATGCTATCATGTCAAGGATTTAATAGCCAAAGGTGAAATCATGTTAAAGTATTGTGACTCAAAAAGACATGATTGCTGATTTTCTAACAAAGCCCCTTGCTGCAGTAAAACACAAGGAGTTAACTGAAAAAATTGGGTTGTGACTTACACCTCTATCATAATAAGAGGAGTTTTGGTGTATTATTCTTTTGAGGAGTAAGTCACAGCAATATAGCCTTATTAGGTAAACACCTGCAAATTTTAAAAGGTCAGGCAGCACGTGATTCAGGCTGAAGAGTATAAAAGAGCCTGCCTGCCCCACCCTGCTTACTCTGTTTTCTGTTTCTGTTTACGCCTGTTTGCTTGCTTACTACTTCTGGTATGTGGATTTGTAATACTTCCAGGGATCTGGAAGAGGACTGTAAATATCTGTTTGTATGAGTAACAAATATAACTGCAACTAAGTTACTAAAATGACTGGCATCATTTATGGTCTCTGGTGCTGATTGCTTTCTGATACTCTGTGTGTGCAAGAAAACACACTCTCCAACAGGTTATGGGCCCAGGATGGCAAGAAGAGAGACCAGCTCAGCGGCAGCTCGTTTGCATTTGAAGACAGGTAACCAAGGCAAGTGAAGTGCTTTTCTTTGAAGTTTACCGGGAGACTTCTAGCAGCTATCTGTTTGCAGAAAAGCTAAGCTGAGGAATTTATGAGGTGCTTAGTGAAGATGGAGCCATGGCCAATTCTCAGTCGTTAGGAATGCCGCTCAAACATTTATCAGATTCTAATTATATAAACTGGAGTTTAAGGATGGAAATGTAACTTCGGAGGGAAGATGTATGGTCCCTGATAGCCAAAGCAACTCCAGCAAATCCCTCCAAAGCATGGCTTAGATTGGATGAACGTGCCAAAGCATCCATTACAGAGTTTTCCAAACTGTGTGTCGGGACACGTTAGCGTGTCGGCTGCAGTGTCTCGGTGTGTCGCGGCTGCTGCTGCCTCCAAACCTGCCCTGCCAGGATTCCGTGCAGGTCCTAGTGCCTGCCTTGTGCCTTGCTGCCTGCAAACTTGCTGTGCTTCTGCGCAGGTCCTAGTGCCTGCCTTGTGCCCTGCTGTAAGAGTGTGTCGCGAAATGATGCATGTCTAAAAAGTGTGTCACCAACATGAAAAGTTTGGAAAGCTCTGATCCATTATTTTGGGAGTTGAAGACAGTCAGCTAGTAAACATGCGTGGTTTACAATCTGCCAAACAGCTGTGGGAAGCATTAAGAGATTTGCATATAAAAGCAACAGCTGGCAGTAAGGTTTCTCTCACTAGAAAACTGTATAAGGCTTATCTGTCTGAAGAAGGGAGCCTGTCTGAACATTTAAACCACATTCAGCAGCTGTTTGTAGAACTGCAAGAGAGAGGAATTGATTTTATACCTCTAATAAAAGCATACATTATTTTATCCTCACTGAATGAAACATGGGATATGTTAATTTGCACTCTGGAAGCAATGCCCGAGGCTGAACTTACTCCTTCGTTTGTTTTGGGACGGCTACTTGCTGAGTGGGAGAAGCAAAAGGAATGGCACTTGGCACCACCCATTTCTTCTAGTAAGCTACCACGTGAGAGAGCGAAGGAAGGGAAGGGCAGCAACCAAGCTGAGGCAACAGCATTAGCCAGTCGCAGATGTTTTAATTGTGGCTCAGCTGATCATTTACAGAAAGACTGTAATGTATTGCCCAAAGAGCGAAAGACAGGAAAAAAGAACAAAGAGGCAACGCAGAAGAAGGTTCTTCAAACAACACATATTGCATGAGTTCATGAAAAAAAATATTCCGATTTCTGGGTGTTAGATTCTGGTGTTAATTGTCATTTATCAAACTGTAAAAATTCTTTTGTTTCATTGTCTAAAACTAATAGACAAAGTGTTTCTATAGCTGATAGATCTACAATAGAAATTATGGGTCAAGGTGACATGTATCTATCTTGTTTGGGAGAAACTGTTAAAAATGTGCTGTTCGTTCCTAAATTGCAAACTAACCTTTTATCTGTATCCCAATTAGTAGCAGCTGGATATGTCATAATATTTAAGAAAGACGGCTGTGAGAAACGTAAGAATGGCAAGTTGTGTGCACATGGTGTACAAACAGATTCATTGTACATAGTACAGAATGCTAAAAGCCAAGCTGCAAAAGCTATAATTGGTAACAATTCATGATCAGTGCATACACTTAATGCATAGGAGATTTGGTCAAGCAAATTTTAGATACATAGCACAAATGCCAGAGTTATGTGCTGACCTGAAGTTAAAACCTTGTAGTAAATATCTACTGTATAGTTTGCAAGGAATGCAAAACACAGAAGGCTCCTGTGAGTAAGCACAGAGACAGAGTTACTACTAGACCTCTTGAAACTGTTCATTGTGACATAATTGGTCCTTTTGCTCCAAGTTTTGGACAAGCAAGATTCATAATGACCATAATTGATGATTTTTGAAGATATACATTTATCTATCTGTTGAAACATAAAGATGAGGCATTTGATAAATTTAAAAGTTTTGTAACATGGGCAAATGGAAAATTTCCAAAACCTGTGTCTGCCTTACAATGTGATAGAGGAGGGGAAATTCTTTCTAACAATTTTAGAAAATTCCTAGCAGAGAAGGGGATAGAACAAATTCTTTCTAACCCTTACACTGCACAGCAAAATGGTGTTGCTGAAAGGAAAGGTAGAGTGCTTCAAGAAGCTATGATGTGCTTGCTTAAAGATGCAAAACTACCTTTTAAGTTTTGGGGTGAAGCAGTAGCAACTGCCTGTTATGTTCAGAACAGACTGTTTAATTGTGTGATTGAGGACACTCCATTTCATTTGTTTTATGGTGTGAAACCAAAAGTGTACCATCTCTGAGTTTTTGTCAGTGCAGCATGGGTTCACATACCAAAACAACAGAGAAGAAAAGGAGGTTCCAAAACAAAGAAAGCAATTTTTGTTGGGTATGAACAAAGCCAAAGAAGCTACAGGTTCATATTAGGAGATAAATTGATTATAAGCAAGAGTGCTTCATTTGCAGAACAAAACTGGGAAAAAATAAATTCCAGTTCTCAGATTGATTTGAAATCAGGGCAAAGACAAGAACTTGCTGAGAACATTTCGCAAGATTCTTCGCCAGATGAGTTCATTAAACAAGAGGAACAAGCTGAAAATCTGTCTGATGAGACGGATGATACTCAGGAAAGTGATGGAAGACAGGTTGTTAATCCTGTTAGTCCTGTCCTACCTCACAGGTCACAGAGGAGTAATAAAGGTGTTCCTCCTCAACATTTTGAGGTGGATATAGTTAAAGCTTTCCACGTTCACTCTGAACCAGAGTCTTTACAGCCAATAAATGATATGCCACCTGAGATTGCAAAATGCTGGTATAATGCAATGCAGCAAGAATTAGATTCCTTGAAAGAAAATAAAACTTGGAAATTAGTTAATCTACCTCCCAATGAACGTTGTCTGGGTTGTAGATGGGTTTTCAAACTAAAAAAGAATGCTAGTGGGAACATTCAAAAATACAAAGCAAGATTAGTTGCTAAAGGAGTTTCTCAAAGATAACATTTAGACTTTGACAAAACCTTTGCATCTGTTACAAAGGGTGAATCAATCACTTTGTTGGTGAAAGTTGCTGCATTGAAAGGAATGTCAGTTCATCATTATGATATTCAAACTGCATTTTTGTATGGTGAGTTAGACCAGAAATTGTACATGCAACAACCACCTGGTTTTCAACAAGGTAAAAATCTAGTATGTGAACTACAAAAATCAATCTATGGTTTGAAACAAGCAGCTTGCTGCTGGAATCTAAAAATAGATGAAAAACTGCAAAGTTTTGGTTTTGAAAAAGGAAAAGCAGATCCATGTGTTTATATCAAGAAAGACAAACAAAGTTTTATGTATTTGTGTTTGTATGTTGGTGATTTACTGTTACTTACTTCATCAGACAAACAGAGACTTGATTTTGAAACGTACTTGAACAATTTTACATTAAAGAATCTTGGCGTAGTAACAAATTACTTAGGCTTGGAAATATACAGAGAAAAAGATGGTAGTTTCCTGGTAAGTCAAAGTAATAAGATCAAGAGACTTCTAGAGGAATTTAACATGCAGGAATGTAAATCAGTCTTAACCTCTATGCTTCCTGAATTCCAGAAGGAGATGGGAGAACCTGAGTTATCTGAGGCAGATGGGTTTAGGTCTGCAATTGGAAGTTTATTGTATCTTGCAAATCATTCTCGCCCAGATATTTCTAATGCTGTTTCAATTTTAAGCAGACAAGTAGAAAAACCAACTTCTACTGGGAAAGCAGGATTAAAAAGATTGTTTAGGTCAGGGCTTTCCAAAGTGCCGCCGCTGGCGACACACCAGTGGTGGCGGCGGCGGCGGCAGCGCGCGCGTGCACGGTGGCAGTGCGGGGGGGCGTGTGGCGGTGTGTGCGTGCACGGCGGCAGCGGCGGCAGCCTCCGCTAAAACGCGGAACCACTGATCCCGCGCCGCTACTGCTGCCGCCGTGCACGCACGCGCCGCCGCTTCTGGGTGTTGTGGTGACACACCACGCTGTGTGTGGCAACACACTTTTGTGTCGCGACACACAGTTTGGAAAGCTCTGGTTTAGGTATTTGCAAGGCACAAAGGATTACTGTCTGAGACTTTCTGCTTCTGAGACTGCAGAAGAATTACTAGCATATGCTTATTCAGATTGGGGAGCAGACCTAAATGATCCTAAGTCAACTTCTGGAGCTGTAATTCAGTATGCTGGCTCAACAATTGCCTGGCATTCTAAGAAACAGACACTTGTTGCTCTTTCTACAGCAGAAGCAGAATTTTATAGTCTAGCACAAATCTGTAACAAGATTGTATGGTTTAAACAATTATTAAAAGATATAGGCATAGAATTGCACCAGCCTGTGACTGTTTTTGAAGATAATCACGCTTGTATTCATAAGGCTCAGTCTGAGAGTTGTAGAAACAGAACTAAGCATATTGATATACAATGCTATCATGTCAAGGATTTAATAGCCAAAGGTGAAATCATGTTAAAGTATTGTGACTCAAAAAGACATGATTGCTGATTTTCTAACAAAGCCCCTTGCTGCAGTAAAACACAAGGAGTTAACTGAAAAAATTGGGTTGTGACTTACACCTCTATCATAATAAGAGGAGTTTTGGTGTATTATTCTTTTGAGGAGTAAGTCACAGCAATATAGCCTTATTAGGTAAACACCTGCAAATTTTAAAAGGTCAGGCAGCACGTGATTCAGGCTGAAGAGTATAAAAGAGCCTGCCTGCCCCACCCTGCTTACTCTGTTTTCTGTTTCTGTTTACGCCTGTTTGCTTGCTTACTACTTCTGGTATGTGGATTTGTAATACTTCCAGGGATCTGGAAGAGGACTGTAAATATCTGTTTGTATGAGTAACAAATATAACTGCAACTAAGTTACTAAAATGACTGGCATCATTTATGGTCTCTGGTGCTGATTGCTTTCTGATACTCTGTGTGTGCAAGAAAACACACTCTCCAACAGGTTATGGGCCCAGGATGGCAAGAAGAGAGACCAGCTCAGCGGCAGCTCGTTTGCATTTGAAGACAGGTAACCAAGGCAAGTGAAGTGCTTTTCTTTGAAGTTTACCGGGAGACTTCTAGCAGCTATCTGTTTGCAGAAAAGCTAAGCTGAGGAATTTATGAGGTGCTTAGTGAAGATGGAGCCATGGCCAATTCTCAGTCGTTAGGAATGCCGCTCAAACATTTATCAGATTCTAATTATATAAACTGGAGTTTAAGGATGGAAATGTAACTTCGGAGGGAAGATGTATGGTCCCTGATAGCCAAAGCAACTCCAGCAAATCCCTCCAAAGCATGGCTTAGATTGGATGAACGTGCCAAAGCATCCATTACAGAGTTTTCCAAACTGTGTGTCGGGACACGTTAGCGTGTCGGCTGCAGTGTCTCGGTGTGTCGCGGCTGCTGCTGCCTCCAAACCTGCCCTGCCAGGATTCCGTGCAGGTCCTAGTGCCTGCCTTGTGCCTTGCTGCCTGCAAACTTGCTGTGCTTCTGCGCAGGTCCTAGTGCCTGCCTTGTGCCCTGCTGTAAGAGTGTGTCGCGAAATGATGCATGTCTAAAAAGTGTGTCACCAACATGAAAAGTTTGGAAAGCTCTGATCCATTATTTTGGGAGTTGAAGACAGTCAGCTAGTAAACATGCGTGGTTTACAATCTGCCAAACAGCTGTGGGAAGCATTAAGAGATTTGCATATAAAAGCAACAGCTGGCAGTAAGGTTTCTCTCACTAGAAAACTGTATAAGGCTTATCTGTCTGAAGAAGGGAGCCTGTCTGAACATTTAAACCACATTCAGCAGCTGTTTGTAGAACTGCAAGAGAGAGGAATTGATTTTATACCTCTAATAAAAGCATACATTATTTTATCCTCACTGAATGAAACATGGGATATGTTAATTTGCACTCTGGAAGCAATGCCCGAGGCTGAACTTACTCCTTCGTTTGTTTTGGGACGGCTACTTGCTGAGTGGGAGAAGCAAAAGGAATGGCACTTGGCACCACCCATTTCTTCTAGTAAGCTACCACGTGAGAGAGCGAAGGAAGGGAAGGGCAGCAACCAAGCTGAGGCAACAGCGTTAGCCAGTCGCAGATGTTTTAATTGTGGCTCAGCTGATCATTTACAGAAAGACTGTAATGTATTGCCCAAAGAGCGAAAGACAGGAAAAAAGAACAAAGAGGCAACGCAGAAGAAGGTTCTTCAAACAACACATATTGCATGAGTTCATGAAAAAAAATATTCCGATTTCTGGGTGTTAGATTCTGGTGTTAATTGTCATTTATCAAACTGTAAAAATTCTTTTGTTTCATTGTCTAAAACTAATAGACAAAGTGTTTCTATAGCTGATAGATCTACAATAGAAATTATGGGTCAAGGTGACATGTATCTATCTTGTTTGGGAGAAACTGTTAAAAATGTGCTGTTCGTTCCTAAATTGCAAACTAACCTTTTATCTGTATCCCAATTAGTAGCAGCTGGATATGTCATAATATTTAAGAAAGACGGCTGTGAGAAACGTAAGAATGGCAAGTTGTGTGCACATGGTGTACAAACAGATTCATTGTACATAGTACAGAATGCTAAAAGCCAAGCTGCAAAAGCTATAATTGGTAACAATTCATGATCAGTGCATACACTTAATGCATAGGAGATTTGGTCAAGCAAATTTTAGATACATAGCACAAATGCCAGAGTTATGTGCTGACCTGAAGTTAAAACCTTGTAGTAAATATCTACTGTATAGTTTGCAAGGAATGCAAAACACAGAAGGCTCCTGTGAGTAAGCACAGAGACAGAGTTACTACTAGACCTCTTGAAACTGTTCATTGTGACATAATTGGTCCTTTTGCTCCAAGTTTTGGACAAGCAAGATTCATAATGACCATAATTGATGATTTTTGAAGATATACATTTATCTATCTGTTGAAACATAAAGATGAGGCATTTGATAAATTTAAAAGTTTTGTAACATGGGCAAATGGAAAATTTCCAAAACCTGTGTCTGCCTTACAATGTGATAGAGGAGGGGAAATTCTTTCTAACAATTTTAGAAAATTCCTAGCAGAGAAGGGGATAGAACAAATTCTTTCTAACCCTTACACTGCACAGCAAAATGGTGTTGCTGAAAGGAAAGGTAGAGTGCTTCAAGAAGCTATGATGTGCTTGCTTAAAGATGCAAAACTACCTTTTAAGTTTTGGGGTGAAGCAGTAGCAACTGCCTGTTATGTTCAGAACAGACTGTTTAATTGTGTGATTGAGGACACTCCATTTCATTTGTTTTATGGTGTGAAACCAAAAGTGTACCATCTCTGAGTTTTTGTCAGTGCAGCATGGGTTCACATACCAAAACAACAGAGAAGAAAAGGAGGTTCCAAAACAAAGAAAGCAATTTTTGTTGGGTATGAACAAAGCCAAAGAAGCTACAGGTTCATATTAGGAGATAAATTGATTATAAGCAAGAGTGCTTCATTTGCAGAACAAAACTGGGAAAAAATAAATTCCAGTTCTCAGATTGATTTGAAATCAGGGCAAAGACAAGAACTTGCTGAGAACATTTCGCAAGATTCTTCGCCAGATGAGTTCATTAAACAAGAGGAACAAGCTGAAAATCTGTCTGATGAGACGGATGATACTCAGGAAAGTGATGGAAGACAGGTTGTTAATCCTGTTAGTCCTGTCCTACCTCACAGGTCACAGAGGAGTAATAAAGGTGTTCCTCCTCAACATTTTGAGGTGGATATAGTTAAAGCTTTCCACGTTCACTCTGAACCAGAGTCTTTACAGCCAATAAATGATATGCCACCTGAGATTGCAAAATGCTGGTATAATGCAATGCAGCAAGAATTAGATTCCTTGAAAGAAAATAAAACTTGGAAATTAGTTAATCTACCTCCCAATGAACGTTGTCTGGGTTGTAGATGGGTTTTCAAACTAAAAAAGAATGCTAGTGGGAACATTCAAAAATACAAAGCAAGATTAGTTGCTAAAGGAGTTTCTCAAAGATAACATTTAGACTTTGACAAAACCTTTGCATCTGTTACAAAGGGTGAATCAATCACTTTGTTGGTGAAAGTTGCTGCATTGAAAGGAATGTCAGTTCATCATTATGATATTCAAACTGCATTTTTGTATGGTGAGTTAGACCAGAAATTGTACATGCAACAACCATCTGGTTTTGAACAAGGTAAAAATCTAGTATGTGAACTACAAAAATCAATCTATGGTTTGAAACAAGCAGCTTGCTGCTGGAATCTAAAAATAGATGAAAAACTGCAAAGTTTTGGTTTTGAAAAAGGAAAAGCAGATCCATGTGTTTATATCAAGAAAGACAAACAAAGTTTTATGTATTTGTGTTTGTATGTTGATGATTTACTGTTACTTACTTCATCAGACAAACAGAGACTTGATTTTGAAACGTACATGAACAATTTTACATTAAAGAATCTTGGCATAGTAACAAATTACTTAGGCTTGGAAATATACAGAGAAAAAGATGGTAGTTTCCTGGTAAGTCAAAGTAATACGATCAAGAGACTTCTAGAGGAATTTAACATGCAGGAATGTAAATCAGTCTTAACCTCTATGCTTCCTGAATTCCAGAAGGAGATGGGAGAACCTGAGTTATCTGAGGCAGATGGGTTTAGGTCTGCAATTGGAAGTTTATTGTACATTGCAAATCATTCTCGCCCAGATATTTCTAATGCTGTTTCAATTTTAAGCAGACAAGTAGAAAAACCAACTTCTACTGGGAAAGCAGGATTAAAAAGATTGTTTAGGTATTTGCAAGGCACAAAGGATTACTGTCTGAGACTTTCTGCTTCTGAGACTGCAGAGGAATTACTAGCATATGCTTATTCAGATTGGGGAGCAGACCTAAATGATCCTAAGTCAACTTCTGGAGCTGTAATTCAGTATGCTGGCTCAACAATTGCCTGGCATTCTAAGAAACAGACACTTGTTGCTCTTTCTACAGCAGAAGCAGAATTTTATAGTCTAGCACAAATCTGTAACAAGATTGTATGGTTTAAACAATTATTAAAAGATATAGGCATAGAATTGCACCAGCCTGTAACTGTTTCTGAAGATAATCACGCTTGTATTCATAAGGCTCAGTCTGAGAGTTGTAGAAACAGAACTAAGCATATTGATATACAATGCTATCATGTCAAGGATTTAATAGCCAAAGGTGAAATCATGTTAAAGTATTGTGACTCAAAAAGACATGATTGCTGATTTTCTAACAAAGCCCCTTGCTGCAGTAAAACACAAGGAGTTAACTGAAAAAATTGGGTTGTGACTTACACCTCTATCATAATAAGAGGAGTTTTGGTGTATTATTCTTTTGAGGAGTAAGTCACAGCAATATAGCCTTATTAGGTAAACACCTGCAAATTTTAAAAGGTCAGGCAGCACGTGATTCAGGCTGAAGAGTATAAAAGAGCCTGCCTGCCCCACCCTGCTTACTCTGTTTTCTGTTTCTGTTTACGCCTGTTTGCTTGCTTACTACTTCTGGTATGTGGATTTGTAATACTTCCAGGGATCTGGAAGAGGACTGTAAATATCTGTTTGTATGAGTAACAAATATAACTGCAACTAAGTTACTAAAATGACTGGCATCATTTATGGTCTCTGGTGCTGATTGCTTTCTGATACTCTGTGTGTGCAAGAAAACACACTCTCCAACAGGTTATGGGCCCAGGATGGCAAGAAGAGAGACCAGCTCAGCGGCAGCTCGTTTGCATTTGAAGACAGGTAACCAAGGCAAGTGAAGTGCTTTTCTTTGAAGTTTACCGGGAGACTTCTAGCAGCTATCTGTTTGCAGAAAAGCTAAGCTGAGGAATTTATGAGGTGCTTAGTGAAGATGGAGCCATGGCCAATTCTCAGTCGTTAGGAATGCCGCTCAAACATTTATCAGATTCTAATTATATAAACTGGAGTTTAAGGATGGAAATGTAACTTCGGAGGGAAGATGTATGGTCCCTGATAGCCAAAGCAACTCCAGCAAATCCCTCCAAAGCATGGCTTAGATTGGATGAACGTGCCAAAGCATCCATTACAGAGTTTTCCAAACTGTGTGTCGGGACACGTTAGCGTGTCGGCTGCAGTGTCTGGGTGTGTCGCGGCTGCTGCTGCCTCCAAACCTGCCCTGCCAGGATTCCGTGCAGGTCCTAGTGCCTGCCTTGTGCCTTGCTGCCTGCAAACTTGCTGTGCTTCTGTGCAGGTCCTAGTGCCTGCCTTGTGCCCTGCTGTAAGAGTGTGTCGCGAAATGATGCATGTCTAAAAAGTGTGTCACCAACATGAAAAGTTTGGAAAGCTCTGATCCATTATTTTGGGAGTTGAAGACAGTCAGCTAGTAAACATGCGTGGTTTACAATCTGCCAAACAGCTGTGGGAAGCATTAAGAGATTTGCATATAAAAGCAACAGCTGGCAGTAAGGTTTCTCTCACTAGAAAACTGTATAAGGCTTATCTGTCTGAAGAAGGGAGCCTGTCTGAACATTTAAACCACATTCAGCAGCTGTTTGTAGAACTGCAAGAGAGAGGAATTGATTTTATACCTCTAATAAAAGCATACATTATTTTATCCTCACTGAATGAAACATGGGATATGTTAATTTGCACTCTGGAAGCAATGCCCGAGGCTGAACTTACTCCTTCGTTTGTTTTGGGACGGCTACTTGCTGAGTGGGAGAAGCAAAAGGAATGGCACTTGGCACCACCCATTTCTTCTAGTAAGCTACCACGTGAGAGAGCGAAGGAAGGGAAGGGCAGCAACCAAGCTGAGGCAACAGCGTTAGCCAGTCGCAGATGTTTTAATTGTGGCTCAGCTGATCATTTACAGAAAGACTGTAATGTATTGCCCAAAGAGCGAAAGACAGGAAAAAAGAACAAAGAGGCAACGCAGAAGAAGGTTCTTCAAACAACACATATTGCATGAGTTCATGAAAAAAAATATTCCGATTTCTGGGTGTTAGATTCTGGTGTTAATTGTCATTTATCAAACTGTAAAAATTCTTTTGTTTCATTGTCTAAAACTAATAGACAAAGTGTTTCTATAGCTGATAGATCTACAATAGAAATTATGGGTCAAGGTGACATGTATCTATCTTGTTTGGGAGAAACTGTTAAAAATGTGCTGTTCGTTCCTAAATTGCAAACTAACCTTTTATCTGTATCCCAATTAGTAGCAGCTGGATATGTCATAATATTTAAGAAAGACGGCTGTGAGAAACGTAAGAATGGCAAGTTGTGTGCACATGGTGTACAAACAGATTCATTGTACATAGTACAGAATGCTAAAAGCCAAGCTGCAAAAGCTATAATTGGTAACAATTCATGATCAGTGCATACACTTAATACATAGGAGATTTGGTCAAGCAAATTTTAGATACATAGCACAAATGCCAGAGTTATGTGCTGACCTGAAGTTAAAACCTTGTAGTAAATATCTACTGTATAGTTTGCAAGGAATGCAAAACACAGAAGGCTCCTGTGAGTAAGCACAGAGACAGAGTTACTACTAGACCTCTTGAAACTGTTCATTGTGACATAATTGGTCCTTTTGCTCCAAGTTTTGGACAAGCAAGATTCATAATGACCATAATTGATGATTTTTGAAGATATACATTTATCTATCTGTTGAAACATAAAGATGAGGCATTTGATAAATTTAAAAGTTTTGTAACATGGGCAAATGGAAAATTTCCAAAACCTGTGTCTGCCTTACAATGTGATAGAGGAGGGGAAATTCTTTCTAACAATTTTAGAAAATTCCTAGCAGAGAAGGGAATAGAACAAATTCTTTCTAACCCTTACACTGCACAGCAAAATGGTGTTGCTGAAAGGAAAGGTAGAGTGCTTCAAGAAGCTATGATGTGCTTGCTCAAAGATGCAAAATTACCTTTTAAGTTTTGGGGTGAAGCAGTAGCAACTGCCTGTTATGTTCAGAACAGACTGTTTAATTGTGTGATTGAGGACACTCCATTTCATTTGTTTTATGGTGTGAAACCAAAAGTGTACCATCTCCAAGTTTTTGTCAGTGCAGCATCGGTTCACATACCAAAACAACAGAGAAGAAAAGGAGGTTCCAAAACAAAGAAAGCAATTTTTGTTGGGTATGAACAAAGCCAAAGAAGCTACAGGTTCATATTAGGAGATAAATTGATTATAAGCAAGAGTGCTTCATTTGCAGAACAAAACTGGTAAAAAATAAATTCCAGTTCTCAGATTGATTTGAAATCAGGGCAAAGACAAGAACTTGCTGAGAACATTTCACAAGATTCTTCACCAGATGAGTTCATTAAACAAGAGGAACAAGCTGAAAATCTGTCTGATGAGACGGATGATACTCAGGAAAGTGATGTAAGACAGGTTGTTAATCCTGTTAGTCCTGTCCTACCTCACAGGTCACAGAGGAGTAATAAAGGTGTTCCTCCTCAACGTTTTGAGGTGGATATAGTTAAAGCTTTCCACGTTCACTCTGAACCAGAGTCTTTACAGCCAATAAATGATATGCCACCTGAGATTGCAAAATGCTGGTATAATGCAATGCAGCAAGAATTAGATTCCTTGAAAGAAAATAAAACTTGGAAATTAATTAATCTACCTCCCAATGAACGTAGTCTGGGTTGTAGATGGGTTTTCAAACTAAAAAAGGATGCTAGTGGGAAAATTCAAAAATACAAAGCAAGATTAGTTGCTAAAGGATTTTCTCAAAGATAACATTTAGACTTTGACAAAACCTTTGCACCTGTTACAAAGGGTGAATCAATCACTTTGTTGGTGAAAGTTGCTGCATTGAAAGGAATGTCAGTTCATCATTATGATATTCAAACTGCATTTTTGTATGGTGAGTTAGACCAGAAATTGTACATGCAACAACCACCTGGTTTTGAACAAGGTAAAAATCTAGTATGTGAACTACAAAAATCAATCTATGGTTTGAAACAAGCAGCTTGCTGCTGGAATCTAAAAATAGATGAAAAACTGCAAAGTTTTGGTTTTGAAAAAGGAAAAGCAGATCCATGTGTTTATATCAAGAAAGACAAACAAAGTTTTATGTATTTGTGTTTGTATGTTGGTGATTTACTGTTACTTACTTCATCAGACAAACAGAGACTTGATTTTGAAACGTACTTGAACAATTTTACATTAAAGAATCTTGGCGTAGTAACAAATTACTTAGGCTTGGAAATATACAGAGAAAAAGATGGTAGTTTCCTGGTAAGTCAAAGTAATAAGATCAAGAGACTTCTAGAGGAATTTAACATGCAGGAATGTAAATCAGTCTTAACCTCTATGCTTCCTGAATTCCAGAAGGAGATGGGAGAACCTGAGTTATCTGAGGCAGATGGGTTTAGGTCTGCAATTGGAAGTTTATTGTACCTTGCAAATCATTCTCGCCCAGATATTTCTAATGCTGTTTCAATTTTAAGCAGACAAGTAGAAAAACCAACTTCTACTGGGAAAGCAGGATTAAAAAGATTGTTTAGGTCAGGGCTTTCCAAAGTGCCGCCGCTGGCGACACACCAGTGGTGGCGGCGGCGGCGGCAGCGCGCGCGTGCACGGTGGCAGCGCGGGGGGGCGTGTGGCGGTGTGTGCGTGCACGGCGGCAGCGGCGGCAGCCTCCGCTAAAACGCGGAACCACTGATCCCGCGCCGCTACTGCTGCCGCCGTGCACGCACGCGCCGCCGCTTCCGGGTGTTGTGGTGACACACCACGCTGTGTGTGGCAACACACTTTTGTGTCGCGACACACAGTTTGGAAAGCTCTGGTTTAGGTATTTGCAAGGCACAAAGGATTACTGTCTGAGACTTTCTGCTTCTGAGACTGCAGAAGAATTACTAGCATATGCTTATTCAGATTGGGGAGCAGACCTAAATGATCCTAAGTCAACTTCTGGAGCTGTAATTCAGTATGCTGGCTCAACAATTGCCTGGCATTCTAAGAAACAGACACTTGTTGCTCTTTCTACAGCAGAAGCAGAATTTTATAGTCTAGCACAAATCTGTAACAAGATTGTATGGTTTAAACAATTATTAAAAGATATAGGCATAGAATTGCACCAGCCTGTGACTGTTTTTGAAGATAATCACGCTTGTATTCATAAGGCTCAGTCTGAGAGTTGTAGAAACAGAACTAAGCATATTGATATACAATGCTATCATGTCAAGGATTTAATAGCCAAAGGTGAAATCATGTTAAAGTATTGTGACTCAAAAAGACATGATTGCTGATTTTCTAACAAAGCCCCTTGCTGCAGTAAAACACAAGGAGTTAACTGAAAAAATTGGGTTGTGACTTACACCTCTATCATAATAAGAGGAGTTTTGGTGTATTATTCTTTTGAGGAGTAAGTCACAGCAATATAGCCTTATTAGGTAAACACCTGCAAATTTTAAAAGGTCAGGCAGCACGTGATTCAGGCTGAAGAGTATAAAAGAGCCTGCCTGCCCCACCCTGCTTACTCTGTTTTCTGTTTCTGTTTACGCCTGTTTGCTTGCTTACTACTTCTGGTATGTGGATTTGTAATACTTCCAGGGATCTGGAAGAGGACTGTAAATATCTGTTTGTATGAGTAACAAATATAACTGCAACTAAGTTACTAAAATGACTGGCATCATTTATGGTCTCTGGTGCTGATTGCTTTCTGATACTCTGTGTGTGCAAGAAAACACACTCTCCAACAGGTTATGGGCCCAGGATGGCAAGAAGAGAGACTAGCTCAGCGGCAGCTCGTTTGCATTTGAAGACAGGTAACCAAGGCAAGTGAAGTGCTTTTCTTTGAAGTTTACCGGGAGACTTCTAGCAGCTATCTGTTTGCAGAAAAGCTAAGCTGAGGAATTTATGAGGTGCTTAGTGAAGATGGAGCCATGGCCAATTCTCAGTCGTTAGGAATGCCGCTCAAACATTTATCAGATTCTAATTATATAAACTGGAGTTTAAGGATGGAAATGTAACTTCGGAGGGAAGATGTATGGTCCCTGATAGCCAAAGCAACTCCAGCAAATCCCTCCAAAGCATGGCTTAGATTGGATGAACGTGCCAAAGCATCCATTACAGAGTTTTCCAAACTGTGTGTCGGGACACGTTAGCGTGTCGGCTGCAGTGTCTGGGTGTGTCGCGGCTGCTGCTGCCTCCAAACCTGCCCTGCCAGGATTCCGTGCAGGTCCTAGTGCCTGCCTTGTGCCTTGCTGCCTGCAAACTTGCTGTGCTTCTGCGCAGGTCCTAGTGCCTGCCTTGTGCCCTGCTGTAAGAGTGTGTCGCGAAATGATGCATGTCTAAAAAGTGTGTCACCAACATGAAAAGTTTGGAAAGCTCTGATCCATTATTTTGGGAGTTGAAGACAGTCAGCTAGTAAACATGCGTGGTTTACAATCTGCCAAACAGCTGTGGGAAGCATTAAGAGATTTGCATATAAAAGCAACAGCTGGCAGTAAGGTTTCTCTCACTAGAAAACTGTATAAGGCTTATCTGTCTGAAGAAGGGAGCCTGTCTGAACATTTAAACCACATTCAGCAGCTGTTTGTAGAACTGCAAGAGAGAGGAATTGATTTTATACCTCTAATAAAAGCATACATTATTTTATCCTCACTGAATGAAACATGGGATATGTTAATTTGCACTCTGGAAGCAATGCCCGAGGCTGAACTTACTCCTTCGTTTGTTTTGGGACGGCTACTTGCTGAGTGGGAGAAGCAAAAGGAATGGCACTTGGCACCACCCATTTCTTCTAGTAAGCTACCACGTGAGAGAGCGAAGGAAGGGAAGGGCAGCAACCAAGCTGAGGCAACAGCGTTAGCCAGTCGCAGATGTTTTAATTGTGGCTCAGCTGATCATTTACAGAAAGACTGTAATGTATTGCCCAAAGAGCGAAAGACAGGAAAAAAGAACAAAGAGGCAACGCAGAAGAAGGTTCTTCAAACAACACATATTGCATGAGTTCATGAAAAAAAATATTCCGATTTCTGGGTGTTAGATTCTGGTGTTAATTGTCATTTATCAAACTGTAAAAATTCTTTTGTTTCATTGTCTAAAACTAATAGACAAAGTGTTTCTATAGCTGATAGATCTACAATAGAAATTATGGGTCAAGGTGACATGTATCTATCTTGTTTGGGAGAAACTGTTAAAAATGTGCTGTTCGTTCCTAAATTGCAAACTAACCTTTTATCTGTATCCCAATTAGTAGCAGCTGGATATGTCATAATATTTAAGAAAGACGGCTGTGAGAAACGTAAGAATGGCAAGTTGTGTGCACATGGTGTACAAACAGATTCATTGTACATAGTACAGAATGCTAAAAGCCAAGCTGCAAAAGCTATAATTGGTAACAATTCATGATCAGTGCATACACTTAATACATAGGAGATTTGGTCAAGCAAATTTTAGATACATAGCACAAATGCCAGAGTTATGTGCTGACCTGAAGTTAAAACCTTGTAGTAAATATCTACTGTATAGTTTGCAAGGAATGCAAAACACAGAAGGCTCCTGTGAGTAAGCACAGAGACAGAGTTACTACTAGACCTCTTGAAACTGTTCATTGTGACATAATTGGTCCTTTTGC
The DNA here is from genome assembly GCA_023362775.1 of Charina bottae. Lineage (NCBI taxonomy): Eukaryota > Metazoa > Chordata > Lepidosauria > Squamata > Charinaidae > Charina > Charina bottae. Next base: position 98,672,656 of record JALMGJ010000001.1, on the reverse strand, counting down.
TCCAAGTTTTGGACAAGCAAGATTCATAATGACCATAATTGATGATTTTTGAAGATATACATTTATCTATCTGTTGAAACATAAAGATGAGGCATTTGATAAATTTAAAAGTTTTGTAACATGGGCAAATGGAAAATTTCCAAAACCTGTGTCTGCCTTACAATGTGATAGAGGAGGGGAAATTCTTTCTAACAATTTTAGAAAATTCCTAGCAGAGAAGGGAATAGAACAAATTCTTTCTAACCCTTACACTGCACAGCAAAATGGTGTTGCTGAAAGGAAAGGTAGAGTGCTTCAAGAAGCTATGATGTGCTTGCTCAAAGATGCAAAATTACCTTTTAAGTTTTGGGGTGAAGCAGTAGCAACTGCCTGTTATGTTCAGAACAGACTGTTTAATTGTGTGATTGAGGACACTCCATTTCATTTGTTTTATGGTGTGAAACCAAAAGTGTACCATCTCCAAGTTTTTGTCAGTGCAGCATCGGTTCACATACCAAAACAACAGAGAAGAAAAGGAGGTTCCAAAACAAAGAAAGCAATTTTTGTTGGGTATGAACAAAGCCAAAGAAGCTACAGGTTCATATTAGGAGATAAATTGATTATAAGCAAGAGTGCTTCATTTGCAGAACAAAACTGGTAAAAAATAAATTCCAGTTCTCAGATTGATTTGAAATCAGGGCAAAGACAAGAACTTGCTGAGAACATTTCACAAGATTCTTCACCAGATGAGTTCATTAAACAAGAGGAACAAGCTGAAAATCTGTCTGATGAGACGGATGATACTCAGGAAAGTGATGGAAGACAGGTTGTTAATCCTGTTAGTCCTGTCCTACCTCACAGGTCACAGAGGAGTAATAAAGGTGTTCCTCCTCAACGTTTTGAGGTGGATATAGTTAAAGCTTTCCACGTTCACTCTGAACCAGAGTCTTTACAGCCAATAAATGATATGCCACCTGAGATTGCAAAATGCTGGTATAATGCAATGCAGCAAGAATTAGATTCCTTGAAAGAAAATAAAACTTGGAAATTAATTAATCTACCTCCCAATGAACGTAGTCTGGGTTGTAGATGGGTTTTCAAACTAAAAAAGGATGCTAGTGGGAAAATTCAAAAATACAAAGCAAGATTAGTTGCTAAAGGATTTTCTCAAAGATAACATTTAGACTTTGACAAAACCTTTGCACCTGTTACAAAGGGTGAATCAATCACTTTGTTGGTGAAAGTTGCTGCATTGAAAGGAATGTCAGTTCATCATTATGATATTCAAACTGCATTTTTGTATGGTGAGTTAGACCAGAAATTGTACATGCAACAACCACCTGGTTTTGAACAAGGTAAAAATCTAGTATGTGAACTACAAAAATCAATCTATGGTTTGAAACAAGCAGCTTGCTGCTGGAATCTAAAAATAGATGAAAAACTGCAAAGTTTTGGTTTTGAAAAAGGAAAAGCAGATCCATGTGTTTATATCAAGAAAGACAAACAAAGTTTTATGTATTTGTGTTTGTATGTTGGTGATTTACTGTTACTTACTTCATCAGACAAACAGAGACTTGATTTTGAAACGTACTTGAACAATTTTACATTAAAGAATCTTGGCGTAGTAACAAATTACTTAGGCTTGGAAATATACAGAGAAAAAGATGGTAGTTTCCTGGTAAGTCAAAGTAATAAGATCAAGAGACTTCTAGAGGAATTTAACATGCAGGAATGTAAATCAGTCTTAACCTCTATGCTTCCTGAATTCCAGAAGGAGATGGGAGAACCTGAGTTATCTGAGGCAGATGGGTTTAGGTCTGCAATTGGAAGTTTATTGTACCTTGCAAATCATTCTCGCCCAGATATTTCTAATGCTGTTTCAATTTTAAGCAGACAAGTAGAAAAACCAACTTCTACTGGGAAAGCAGGATTAAAAAGATTGTTTAGGTCAGGGCTTTCCAAAGTGCCGCCGCTGGCGACACACCAGTGGTGGCGGCGGCGGCGGCAGCGCGCGCGTGCACGGTGGCAGCGTGGGGGGGCGTGTGGCGGTGTGTGCGTGCACGGCGGCAGCGGCGGCAGCCTCCGCTAAAACGCGGAACCACTGATCCCGCGCCGCTACTGCTGCCGCCGTGCACGCACGCGCCGCCGCTTCCGGGTGTTGTGGTGACACACCACGCTGTGTGTGGCAACACACTTTTGTGTCGCGACACACAGTTTGGAAAGCTCTGGTTTAGGTATTTGCAAGGCACAAAGGATTACTGTCTGAGACTTTCTGCTTCTGAGACTGCAGAAGAATTACTAGCATATGCTTATTCAGATTGGGGAGCAGACCTAAATGATCCTAAGTCAACTTCTGGAGCTGTAATTCAGTATGCTGGCTCAACAATTGCCTGGCATTCTAAGAAACAGACACTTGTTGCTCTTTCTACAGCAGAAGCAGAATTTTATAGTCTAGCACAAATCTGTAACAAGATTGTATGGTTTAAACAATTATTAAAAGATATAGGCATAGAATTGCACCAGCCTGTGACTGTTTTTGAAGATAATCACGCTTGTATTCATAAGGCTCAGTCTGAGAGTTGTAGAAACAGAACTAAGCATATTGATATACAATGCTATCATGTCAAGGATTTAATAGCCAAAGGTGAAATCATGTTAAAGTATTGTGACTCAAAAAGACATGATTGCTGATTTTCTAACAAAGCCCCTTGCTGCAGTAAAACACAAGGAGTTAACTGAAAAAATTGGGTTATGACTTACACCTCTATCATAATAAGAGGAGTTTTGGTGTATTATTCTTTTGAGGAGTAAGTCACAGCAATATAACCTTATTAGGTAAACACCTGCAAATTTTAAAAGGTCAGGCAGCACGTGATTCAGGCTGAAGAGTATAAAAGAGCCTGCCCGCCCCACCCTGCTTACTCTGTTTTCTGTTTCTGTTTACGCCTGTTTGCTTGCTTACTACTTCTGGTATGTGGATTTGTAATACTTCCAGGGATCTGGAAGAGGACTGTAAATATCTGTTTGTATGAGTAACAAATATAACTGCAACTAAGTTACTAAAATGACTGGCGTCATTTATGGTCTCTGGTGCTGATTGCTTTCTGATACTCTGCGTGTGCAAGAAAACACACTCTCCAACAGAACAGGCTGCCACATGTTGGGGTAAGTTCTCCTTTGCTAGAAGTCTTCAAACGGAGGCTGGCTGGTCATCTGTCAGAGATACTTTAGTGGATCAGACACAGAAGAGAGGGTTGGGGTCGATGAACTCTTAAGTTCTCTTCCAACTCTGTAATTCTACAATAATATGTTTCTAGGAACACCTCCTCTAGCCCTCATCCCCAATCTCCAGGAATTTCTTCTTCCTTCCTTTTTTCTCTTTTCTGGATTTTCTCAAACAAAACACTGGACTGCAGCTCCCTATCATTTTCATTTTCTAAGAAGGCCCCTAGAGTCTGCAAGAGGTTCAGAACATTGTTGGAAATAAAGATAGTTACTTGAGATGGTTATTTATTGTTTCACTGTAGATTCAGTCAGATCAGGAAGAGTGGTGTGCACCAACTGAGGTGTTACCAAGCACATTGCATACTGCCACATCAGGTACTCTGATTTTAGGTTTCCTGCTGTCAAAGAATTTGGCCAGGCAGGCACTTCAAAAAAATAATTTTGTTAGCCAGGACAAAATTTTGGGACCCTCCAAGCAAACTTTTTAGGAATTATTTTGGTGATTATTCCTGAAGGCAAAAGCGTAAAGTGTAACAACTTTGAAAACAATGCTTTAATTTTCTGATCACTTCTCCTGTACATATTCATTCCATTTCTCCTTTATCTCTGATTTGCGTCATTTTATTTTTCCTTGCTTCTTTATGGCTGAGACACAGGTTTGATCAACCCATAGTCCATGAACTTCACAAGGCATTCCCGAGCCACGTTGAGAATATGTTGTCTTTTAGGATCATCTGCTTCTTTACCAATGATGGTCAGGATTTCCAACATCTCACTCTCCACCAACTTCTTTGCCAATTCTTGGTCTGCGTGGATTAAGTTGTAAACAATCACCACCCCGCGGTGCTGGATGTCCTGCTTTTCATGAAGGCAAAGTCTCTGCAAAATCTCCAGCCATTGGGTTGTCTAAACAAATCAGAGTTATTAGTCTAAAGAAATCAGAATTATTAACACATAAAGCATGCAGTTTTGTTCATGGGGCCCTATTAGAAAAGTGTGAAAAGGGTCATAATTCAGGATGTTATTCATATAATAATAATTGTTACCATGGCAAGCATTGCTTTTTAGAAAACTAAATAAAAATAATGTAATAGCCACCAGTGGAATTTTCTATAGTCATGATCCATCCAGAATATTTGCTCAAAAAATAACATGTAATGTAGCAATGTTTCCCTGTAACTTTAATTAAAAGATTCTATCTTGTACAGTAGCTTCTGACTCTGATTGTATTCAGTTCAGGGTAACTTCATGGTGAATTATTGATTAATTACTATGTCCTTATTCCCCATTTGTGAGGTAGGAGGAAGGCTTTACGAACTGATTTAGTCTCTTTTTTAAAAAAAATTGTGCTGTAATGCAGTTTTATTGTTAAAAGGTAGAAAATGAGGAAACTGCTTATGGACACACACACAACTTGCCACTTTTTCATGAGGAAACAGGAACTAATGGAGGGTAGATTCACATCACCAAACAGAACAGGAATCCTTAAGGGGCAAAATATTAAAGCTGTAATACTCTTGAAAATCTTCCTTCCTGGATTGCTTTGGGCCAATCCAGCAGTGAGGATTGTGAGAGGATGAGAGTGAAAAAATGTGAGGAAGAAAGGGAAAACAGCAGAATGATGCCCCCTCTCATTCGAGGAGCACAGGTATTCCATTGTATTTATATACGTTCTTGAAAGCCTTCTACCCGAAAAGATCAAGAGCAGGAACTCCAGAATTACTTTCAGAAAATAAATTGGGATTTTGAAAACAACTTTAAACATCCATCTTTACATACCCACTGAGGCTGAAAGCAAGAAGAGACTTACCACTTGGGTTAACTTATGACAGAGTGTCTTATGGGCTGCAGTGAGCATTGCGAGGGCCCCCGCAGCTGCATTCTGGACTTTGTCATCATCCTCACCACACAACAGGACAACCAACTTGAGTCTGTCATTTCCTTCAGCAACGAATCTATCTTGAACCTGGGGGGGTGGGGGAGGGAAATCAATTAAATGGATGCTCCGTAAAATACAGTAATATTGTATTGGAGATCCTGGCAAATCCAGCATGCCTCATTAGCATATGGATGGTTGCTCTAGGATGCAAACTCTCCATGCTTTTGAGGAAGCTGGTTGTGGCCACTCCCATTTCCTCTCTCTCTCTCTCTCCTCCTTTGACTGGGAGCAAAGCACACGGCTGTGTGCTGCTCCATCCTAGGCCATGGATGGGCCTAGGAGATTTTTCCCCCTTTCTACATGCATCTCTTGCCAGCAATGAGGGGCAAGAGTTAACTAACTTTAGGGAACAGAAAGAAGAAATGGAACATGGATGATGATACTCAATTGTATATCTCCATCCCTGGTGAGGTAAGTGATGCAGTGTCCACCCTCTCCCAGTGCCTGGGGGCTGTGAGGGCCTGGATGGGGAACAACAGGCTCCAGTTGAACCCTGGTAAGACCGAGTGGCTGTGGATTGATGGCTTAGCGTCTTCTGGGAAATTATCATCTTTGGTTCTCAATGGGGTAGCACTGTCCCGTTTGGAACTGGTGCATAATCTGGGGGTCCTTCTAGACTCATTACTCCTGCTCGAAGAACAGGTGGCAGTCGTGGCTAGGAGGGCTTTTGCACAACTTTGGTTAGTGCGCCAGTTACGCCCATTCCTGGATCGCGACGCCCTCCGTACAGTCACTCATGCTCTCGTCATCTCCCATATAGATTATTGCAATGCGCTCTACATGGGGCTACCCTTGAAGACTATCCGGAAGCTTCAGCTGGTGCAGAATGCGGCCGCACAGGCAGTTTTGGGTGCGTCAAGATCTGCACATGTAACACCGTTGCTCCGCGAGCTGCATTGGGTGCCAGTTTGCTTCCGGGTACAATTCAAGGTGTTGGTTATCACCTTTAAAGCCCTACATGGCATGGGGCCAGAATACCTGAGGGACCGTCTTATCCCCATGTTATCGACCCGCCCCACCCGGTCATTCAGAGAGGGCCTGCTACGAACCCCATCAATTAGAGAATGCCATCTGATGGGGTCTAGGAGGCGGGCCTTCTCTGTGGTAGCACCCACTCTATGGAACATCTTGCCCCCAGAGTTGAGACAGATCTCCTCCCTCCCGACCTTTAGGAAAGAGCTGAAGACCTGGTTCTGCCGCCTGGCATGGGAAGGAGGAAGGGATAGTTCTACCGCAGGGGCGCGGTAGCTCAGCGGGTTAAACCACTGAGCCGGAAGGACTGCCTGTATAAGATCTGATGGTCGGCAGTTCTAATCCCCGCGTGGCGAGGTAAGCTCTCGTCATTCACCCTAGCTTCTGCCAACCCAGCAATTCGAAAGCTAATTAAGGCAAGTAGATAAATTGGGTACCACTTACGTGGGGAAAATGTGCTACGTCCTGTCGGGAGAAAAAAGATGGAGAAAAAAGATCGGAGGAAGACTGAAATGCTGCCGGTGAGGACAGACAGACCCGGAAGTGACATCAACAGGACGTCAGCAGCCGGCTCAAGGCATCCTGGGAATTGTAGTCCAGAGCCTTAATGAGCCGGTTCCCTTACCCCCTCTCCTGGTGCGCGGGTAAAATTACACTTAGGTGATAAATGTATGTATAAAGATAAATGTATATAGACATGTATGTAAGCCGCCTAGAGTCCTCCGTTAGGGAGGGGATAGGCGGGGTATAAATACCACTATAAATAAATAAATAAATAAATAGTTCCTCATGGGGGTGGTTAATCCCCTAATTTTATAATGTCCTTCTTTTAATTATTCCATCGCCATCTGGATTTCATAATTATTTACTGTATTGTATATTGAGGTTTTATATATTTTAGATTTTATTTTAACTTATTTATTGTGAACCGCCCAGAGTTCCCCATGGGGGGAGATGGGCGGTCATATAAATTAAATAAATAAATAATAAATAAATAAACATCATCTATCTACCAAAAATGCTGTACCTGCAATGAATAAACGTAAGGACTCTTTTGTACTTACATTTATTTATTTATTTATTTATTTATTTATTTATTTATTTATTTATTTATTTATTTATTTATTTATAATTCGACTTGTATTTACCGCTCCATCTCCCCGCAAGGGAACTCTGGGCGGTTTACAAAAAATCGACAGGTAAAATTCAACAATTAAAACAGCATATATAAATACTCTCCAATACAATAAAATTTAAATACAAAATCCAAGATTTGATGGGTCGATGTTTAAAAGGGCTCTATGGCACCAGCCATCCCCAAGAGGAGCTGTTCCCCCCCCTCCCACGCAAGGCGGCAGAACCAGGTCTTTAAGTTCTTTCTGAAGGCCGGGAGCGATGGGGCCTGCCTCACCTCCGGGGGCAGCATATTCCAAAGGGTGGGCGCTACTATCGAGAAGGCCCGCTTTCTAGACCCCGTCAGGTGAAACTCCCTTACCGACGGGATCCGCAGCATGCCCCATACTTTTCATACCTGCCATGTCTAAGTGCATGTTTCTTTATGTCAGTGCTCTCCAAAGTGTCGCCATTGGCGACACACCAATGGTGGCAGCGGCAGTGGTGCAGGGGCGCACACGTGCGCAGCAGCGCGGGGGTGTGCGCGGTGGCGTGCACGGCAGCGGCAGCATCCTCGCTAAAACGCGGAAGCGCTGATGGAGCGCTGCTGCTGTTGTCGCTGCCGCCGCCGTGCACACCACTGCCCCCACGCACGCCCCCGCACCGCTTCGCAACACACTAAACTGTGTGTTGCGACACACTAAAGTGTCGCGACACAGAGTTTGGAAAGCTATGCTTTATGCTAAGGTGGGCTAAAGGTGTAAGACTAACCAGGATCTCTCTAATATGCTCATGGGCTCTGTTTTTAAACAATATTCTTTTTCTGTACATGAGTTTAGCAGCTCTGCTCCATTTCAGTAGTTCTAACAGACTGCTAAATGGGCTACATATTGAACATTCCCAGATGATGGAGCTATGGTCTGGAGACCCCTTCACCAGCATTTTCAGGAGATGGAAATGCATACCTCTTTATTGACCACCAAGTTGCACATACACTCTGTGGCTGCTTGTCGGAGCTGATCGTGGTTTTCAAACATGTAGTTTTCAATGTCTGGTAGAGCTTTCTCTTTGATGATCTTTTGTCTGAAAGAAGTGTGTGAATTTTAATTAACATATCAGTGTGCTGAAAATGAAAGGTACCAAACTTATAGGGACTCTGAAAACAGGTCAATCTCTGCTTTGTGAAACGTGGCCAAAAGATTGGCCAGAGCAGAGTCTACTGCAATTAAAAGATCTTTTGGCATTACCAATACTGTATTAACTCCTGTGATGCTGCAGTAGTTGCTATGGTGATGTGAAGTTTTTTTTAAGTCCCTCTGTTAGAACCCTGGTTCATGACTTTATTTTATTTATACTTATATTTATACCCTGCCTATCCCCTCCCTAACGGAGGACTCTAGGCGGCTTACATACATCGTATACATTTTTATACATTTCATACAATTTAAATCAATTTAAATCGCGCGCTAAGGGCAGGGGTAAGGGAACCGACTCTTCCGTGGCTACTGGACTACATGTCCCACGATGCCTTGCGTCGGAGCCGGCTGCTGACGTCCTGTAGATGTTGCTGCTTCGGGATCCGTCGTTGCCGCTGCCATTCAAGAGGTCTTCCGTTCGGTGGCCGACCCCTGACAGGATGCCAGCAAATTCTCCCACTTAAGGTGGTACCCAATTTATCTACTTGCTAAGCTTTCGAACTGTTGGGTCGACAGGAGCTGGGACGAGCAACGAGAGCTCACCTCATTGCGCGGGGGTTCGAACTGCCGACCTTGCGATCAGCAGTCGACAGCTCAGGGGTTTAACCTGCTGAGCCACTGCGTCCCCAACGCGACTTCTTGTAGAACCAACATAACTTGAATTTGATGACTTTGAAAATCTGTATAAACCACTTTATTTCATCTGTTTCCTTGGGGTAAAGGAAGGATTCATACAGGGTATTGGCATCCAACTATGCCTTTCATCCATCCCTTCCAGTTTTCTCTGATTATGTGAGATACGTCTTACATATTTCAAGGAAATATTTAAGTAACAAAGCATGGAAAATCTTGAATTTCCAGGATTCTGAATGTTGAATTAATTTTTCTGTTGCTATAATGGAATCAGGAAACTTTAGGAGCCCTAATTAATCATCAAGTTACTGCTGTTCCTGATTAGATCACTTGTTATTACAATATTAAGTGTCTAAAAAATGCAGTGATATACACCATATAAGAGTTAACAACAAAGCTTCTGTTGAGATTTATAATCTAAAAGAACATCATTCCTCCCAGATCTTAGATTGGCCCCGACCTCCTGGCCTTTAAGAAGGCCCTGAAGACATGGCTCTGCCACTGTGCTTGGGGGTCCAGCAATGGTGGGTAGCTTTTACAATGGCTGTGTAGAGTTTGACACAATGATGGATTATGCCACTGATCATGGTCATTTTTGTTTTCAAGTGGTTATTGATAGTTTTTTATGTTTGTATATTGGTTTTTAACTTGTTTTATTGGATTGTTGTTTTTAACTGTTGTGAGCTGGCCCTACAGATCAAAGAAGCAAACAAATAAATAAATCACAAGGAAACAGAAATGGAATGACAAAATATAGTGGAGGGAAAAAAACCACCACATTTTTGGTTAATAAGAAAAATTGTGACGATATAGGTATACTGTACATGGTAAGGTTTTTCTTAATAAATAGGATCAGCCTTAAAAAAATCTAAACACAATGAGTTGTCTCACCTGAGTTTGTCACTTCTTCCAGAAAAGTTGGTGAGTCCCAACAATGCCTCATAGTTCTGTAGCCCATCACGCTCCGTATTCAGTAAACTGACCAGGGGCCGCACAACTTCATACACCTAGGATGAAAGCAATAGACAACCTAGAATCTAAATGGTGAGAGGCCTGGTGTAATGGGAAGAAGGAACAACCTTGAGGAACAGAAGGAAGAGCCGCAACCAAGACAACGCTCAGATAAAGGAAATCTGAGTTTTGGCCAAAATTGTAACCTGAGAAAGTGTCTTAGACAAGACTCTCCCTAGTTCTCACAAAGATAAAGGGAGGGAGCAGGAAGCGCATTCAGACTTGCAAGATTCTCTGGCTCTAACCTACAATATAAGTAGTATTAGCATGCATGACTTTGGCTTCCTAATCTGGTCTACCTTGAAGGGCTGACACCTGGAAGGAAAAACTTGTGAGGAATGGTTGGAAGTGTTGGATATGTTTAGCCTGAGATGAGAAGACTGTAGGGGACATGATAGCTGTCTTCAAATATCCAAAAGGCTGTCATGTAGGAGATGGAGAATTGTTCAGAGATGTTCCAGAAGACAGGACAAGAAACAATGGATTCAAATTACAAGGAAGTAGATTTTGGTTGGACATCATGAACAATTTCCTAACAGGAAGAGCTGTTCAGCAGTGGAACACTTGGCCTTGGGACATTGCAGATTCCTTTGCAGAAGATGTTTAAACAGAGGCTGGTAGTTCTCTGTTGGGGATATTGTAAAAGTGGAATCCTGCATTAGGCAGGGAGATGGACTAGATCAATGTATCCCAGTCTTAGTAACTTTAAGATGTGTGGACTTCAACTCCCAGAATTCCCCAACATGCTGCCTGGGGAATTCTGGGAGTTGAAGTCCACACATCTTAAAGCTGGGAAACTGAAGTTGAGAAACATTGGACTAGATCGGGGTACCCAACCTTTTTGGCACGAGGGACCGGTTTCGTGGAAGACAATTTTTCCACGGACCGGAGAGGGGCGGGGTTTGCAAGCGGGAACCAATTGCGCGGACCGGGGTTTGCAGGCGGGAGCCAATTGCATGGACCGAAGGGCAGGGTTTGCAGACGGGAGCCAATCACATGGACCGGGGGTGGGGTTTGCAGACGGGAGCCAATCGCGTGGACCGGGGGGCGGGGTTTGCAGGCAGGAACCAATCACGCAGACCAGGGGTTGGAGTTTGTAGGCGGGAGCCCATCGCGCGGACCGGGGGACGGGGTTCAGAGACCGGCATGGTGGCCCGGTTCCTAACAGGCCACGGACTGGTACCAGTCCGCGGCCCGGGGGTTGGGGACCTCTGGACTAGATGATCTCCAAGCAGGGATGGAACTAGGGTCTGTGTCACCCAGGGCAAACATGGATTCCACGCCCCCCCCCATAGGTTATTTTGTCATTTTGGTGCCCCCCGGGCGTCATTTTGGCGCCCGGGGCACATGCCCCGCTTGCCCCCCCTAGTTGCGGCCCTGTCTCCAAGGACCCTTACATTAAATGATTCTATGATCCTAGAGAGAAATATAGCTAGGTGTTAAAATGCCTGTTTTGCAAAGAAAAGAAATCAGGTCCAGTCCCTCTGATCTGGTAAAAGCAGATTCTGGGAATGCTGCTGGCAATGAAATTAGACAACACTAGGATACGTTGTTTTTAAAAAGCCTGCTGCCTGCTATGAGGCAGCTTCATATATGTATATCCCTCTCCAGTTACTGAAATGCAGCCTGTTCCCATTATTGCTTTACTGTATTATAAAGATGCTGCAGGATGCATTAATTTACTCACCCTCTCCCCTGGGAATGCTATGTCTGGATTGGAAATGGCAGCAATCTTGGCCAAGGCATGGGATGCTTTTATTTTGCCAACATCTGTGCCTTCTAGGGCCAGTGGTATAAGGGCCTAAAGATGAAGAGAAAGAAACTGTAATATACAGTAAGCATTTAATATACTGAAATCATTTATATCCCAGTCTACAGTTTCTGCCATTACAAAAAGACATGGCACAAAAGGAAAACAAATGCACAGGGAAAAGGAAAACAGTTTAGTTTCTGTGTTAGCATCTCAGAAATGAAGCAAAATAGTTCTCATAGTTCTTAATTATTGTAGGGAGGGAGGAAGTGAGGGCAGGGAAAAAAAGGGAGGGAGGGGATAAGTATTACTTTTTTCAGGCTCTTATAATTAATATTAAAATTACAATCAAATTATATCTATGAGGGAGACACAAGTTACTTTTATGGGATTTGATTCAATCTTTGACAGTAGTACAAGTAGTCCTTGCTTAATGTTCATTCATTTAGCAACCGTTCAAACGTATGATGGCGCTGAAAAAAGTGACTTATGACTGGTCCTCACACTTACGAGCATCACAGCATCCCTACAGTGATGTGATCGCGATTTGGGCACTTGGTAACCATCAAGCATTTACGATGGTCGCAGCGTCCCACAGTCATGTGATCACCATTTGCGACCTTCCCAGCTAGCTTCTGACAAGCAAAGTCAATGGGAAAGCTAGCAGGAGGTTGCAAGTCGTGGTCACGTGATGTCTCACTTAACGACCATGGGTGATTCACTTAACCACAACTGGGACTGCCATCGCTAAGTGGGATAGTCACATATTTTGCTTAACGACCACTTCACTTAGCAACGGAGTTGCTGGTCCCAATTAGGGTCATGTATATCTGACAATAATATACAAGTGGGTACAGTATGCACTGGGCCACTAGCTATATACACAAAAAAGGCCATCAAATGAGTTAACAGCAAATATGGACCCAGAAAGTGGACCACTACTACAAAGACAAATGGTCAGTGACCTCTTGCCTGGAATCTAACCCTGTGAACTGAGATAAGACAAATGTAAAACTGTAAGTTGGATTCAGACTAAGTTACAGTCAACCTATTGAAATCAATAGTACTAAGTCTAGGCTAAGATGGAGTTGGGATAATTTTCAAGAAGTGTGGTGGATTTCAGCGCTGCCGCTGGTTCTCAGGAAGGAGGGAGCGCGTTCCAAGGAGATAAGAGGACTCACAGTCCGGAGAGCATTGGTGGGAAAACAAAGAGGTTCAGGGTAGCCCTGCCCTAGAGTCTCCCAGGTTATTTCCCCTTAGGTTAGTTAGAGTAGCTTTAGTCTGGCAAGATTCTGTCTGTACGGTGAGAGCAAATAAAGAACTCGAGTTTTGAATGCACTGACTCGTCGTTGTTCTTGGGCTGGCCCTGACAAGAAGAGAGGATAAGAAACAATGGTTTAAATTACAAGAGGAGAGATTTTGGTTGGAAAATCTAGAAAATGTCCTAGTGGTAAGAACTGTGCATGGGAACTTGGCCATTGTCTTTGCACTTTGTGTGAACCAGGCCACAACGTCAAGCGATAATGTGGTAGCCACTAGATCTTTGACCTGGTTAGATGCATTGTATGAACCTAGCCCATCTGTTGCAAATGAAGAAACTGTAGGAATAAGTTACCTTTCCACCCCCTTGAGCAACAATGGTACCACGATCCTTGGGGTCTTCACACAAAGCAAGAAAAACTCTGCCAGAAAGGAACAGAGACTTGAGATAACCATTTTTCATTACAGCTCCTATTCCTATTCCTGGTTTATCTTTCGGTGTATATTGTGTTTTATGGAATAGTAAACAAGGTGGGTAGGTAACAGCGTTCCGCAGGCGTCATGCCAGCCACATGACCGTGGAAGTGTCTTCGGACAACGCTGGCTCTTTGGCTAACAAACGGAGATGAGCACCGGCCCCTAGAGTCGGACACGACTGCACAAATGTGCGGGGGGAACCTTTACCTTTTTAAACAAGGTAACACAGCAATCAGGCTTACAATTCAAGCAAGAATGATCAACATTCATAGATTGAGAGAAAGGATTACATCACCCATTGTGCTCCTTAATAATATGCTTTGGAATGCAGCAAATGTATCTAAAAATCATTTCTACATAATGTCGAACAATATAGAACTGTAGATTGTACAACACATGGTAGACTGCAGTTGTACAATATACAAGTATTGCAGAAACAGCAGGAAATGTTTCATTCCAAGTGCCACTGTTGTAGGATACTTCATTTTATTTCAACCCTTCCCTCCCTAATTTTCTGTAGCGTTTTCTAAATACTCAGTACTCATTTTGTGGTTACTGAGCAGAGACCAATCTTTCTTCCTGGGCTATTTGTAAAGGTTTGTTCTAACTTTAGGTTGTTGCTTGATGCACTGTGTCTGCCTTTGCTCATCTCTCCACTCTATTTTACCCACCATGTTCTGCTGCTGGTCACATTCTCCACCTCTTCCTCTCCTTTTCTTTCCTTAGAGAGCAGAATATTTTTCTTGTATAGTTTGAATCTATTTTGGGACCTGACAAGCCAGATTAGCAGAGTAACCCTTGAGCTGACCCTTGCCCTCTTCCCTTCCCTCAGTGCAATGTACACACCCACTGAGCAAATGGTGTGATTAAGCGTGATGGATTCATTAAATCACCTTGGCTGGCTACTCATATCACATTAAGCCATAAGATATGGTTTACAAGCCAGAATGTCAAGACTTATACCGCATGCTATACAAAAGCAAGAAAACTATGTTAAACAGGATGTGTGAACCTTGGCACCATCTTCCCATTTTCTGTTTTGTTGTGGGGAAAAAGGTGTATCATATTTTTAAAAATTATTTTTGCACTGGATCTTCTTCTTTTGTAAACCTTAGGATTCTCCTATGTGGAACTTCCGGTGGGGAACATGGCCGACTGAACAGCTGTGTCTGCGAGCTCCATAGACAGATCTGCCCTAGAGCGTTTTCATGGTTAGAAAACACTTGGAATCATCCCATTTGTACTCCAAAATACCGTCTTGCAGCCAGAGAATCGCATACAGTGTTTGCGATGATCCGGTAAGAGACGACGGGAGACAGGGACGCCATCATTTCCATGCCACGCTGTAGCCTCAAAGGGACATTAGGTCGAGCCTCCCCATTTCTAAATCACCCAATTTATATTTACTTTAAAAGAGTTACCTAGCTAAAAGTTCTTTGGTCTGATCTGTCAAAATAGCACTGTCTGCCTTCACCATGCAGACCAAGGCAAAGGTGACTCCGGCTTTGATCAGATGTTTCACTCGCTTTGTGATGAAGTCTTTTTTGTCCTATGGGAAGAAAAAAGAAACAAGATTTGCCAGTTGATGGAGTCATCTTAAGTGTCAAGACAAATTGGTGATCCTAAGGAGAGTAATGATACCTACCTTTGGGTGTTCCTCAGGCACATGCTGCTTAGAAAACTTGGCCAGCTGTACAAGTTCAGGGACAAGTTCTTTGACATCATAGCTGTTGGTGCAGTTCACCAAGACACTGGCCACGGAGTACAAAATAGTCTTGTCGCTTGTCTGCATGCAGCCAAATGAAGGAATTTCAGATTGTACCACCAGGCATTTCAGATGAGAGTGCTCTCTCCATGTGGTTGCCTGATGTATGAGAATAGCCTCCCTGAGGCCTAGGGAACAGGGATTTATAGCAAACCAGGGTCTAGATTTCCTACCTTGGCTAATTCAAACATGGCTTGCATGGCTGGCTCGTCTTCCACAAAATCATCCTTCACGTCGGCATCCAAAGTCAAGTAAGCGAGACCCTCCACTGCCCACTTTCGAGTACGGGTGTCAATGGTGGGGTTACACAGCCATCTGAAAGAACAAGACAATTATAATGCCTCTAGCAGGACAGATGTTTTGGTGAGAGAGAAGCCGATTGCCTGAGAATTGGGGATTTCTGTCAGAGCACGCAACGCTGGGGCGGCCAGTGCTTCTCCAAGACATCAAAGTTATACATTCTAAGCAGTAAATAGACACTCAAACAGAGATTAGATAAAATAGTCTATTTACTCTATATACATACGCATTCCAAAATACAGTCCAGTAACGTCCAACACAGATACAGATGAGATGAAGTAACGAGAAGAGAGTGAACACTAAAGCTTCACTACTTTTATACAAATATTGACCAATCACATTATAGGTCAAACAAATTATCTGCCACACCCAGCTAACCTACAGCACCTGTAATATGAGTCACATCATACCTTCTACAATGGCTGCTAATTGGATGACTTGCAGAAAATATCAACTCTCACCTATATACCTCTAGCCTCTCCTGTATAATTAATCTACTTGTAAATTTTGGGTATTTCATAAACCCCAACAATTTCCTTCCAGTCTGTCTGCCCCTTCACTATAAGAACGTAAGAAGAATCCTGTGGATCAGGATAATGGCCTATTTGATCTAGCATTGCGTGAAAAGGCTGGGAAAGGAATGGAAGGGAGAGGAGGCATAAACAGTCAAGAGACCGCTTCTCCCTAAGGACATCTGCCCATCATACCAGATCGGATAGGGTGGGCACGGTCCTAGTCCCTTCCCTTGAATGTCACCATCTTACTGGATCTAGGAAGCATGCCTTTTCTGTGGCAGCCCCTGCTCCTGCCCCATGGAGCACCCTTCCCCCTGAAGTTTGGAAGGCCCCCACCCTTTTAACCTTCCAAAAAGCACTCAAGGTCTGGCTTTCCTCCCAAGTGCTGGGATAGGGTGAGCTACGTTTAGTTATGGTGCCAGGCTTTTTTGGTTTTAATATTTTTGGTTTTAATATTTTCATGGTTTCATAGATGTGGCTTTATCTCTTGGTTGTGCGATGCCCAGAGTTTGGTACAAGCTGGGTAGCTATATGAATGTTTTAAATAAATAGAAGGAAGGAAGGAAGGAAGGAAGGAAGGAAGGAAGGAAGGAAGGAAGGAAGGAAGGAAGGAAGGAAGGCAGGCAGAAGACAAGTCTGTTGGCAGCTTATCTCATAAACAGCAACTTAGGCCAGGTGGCAAAAATCTAGAAAAAAGTGTTTCAAATCATTCAAAGGCACTCCACCGTAAGGAACACTGTAAACAAGAGTGGGAAACTCCTCATACAATTTCCAAGATTCTGTATTTACCCCATAGCAGCACTAAAGATACTTTATTGAAATCTGTATAGTTCTTGCTTCCTTGATTTTGCCCACACTGGGGCCAATCAAGTGCATTCTGGAAGCTCACAAGTCTGGACAGAAGAGCTATAGCATTCTTTTACAGTTGCTCCCTAACACCTACAGTAGGTATTAAATTATGCTGTTTGTAGATAAGGAGTAAAAAACAGTCACCAAGACTAGTCACCCTAGCTCTGTGGCTATAGTTTTTCCTCTTCTTAAATAGCAAGCTGATAGCAGTTGCAAGACAAACAATATCTTTCCCTACCAGACCTTACAAGGCAGGAGACTGTGGCTGACAAGATAGGGAAGGAAGAGAGTCAGGCAGGCAGGCAGGCGGGATCTGCCCATTCAACTGCATCCCTCTGACCCCAGTTCCCAAAATAGATCTCCCACTCACTTGCGGCATTGTTTTGCTAGCTTTTCAGTGGATCCCTCTGCAAATTGTCTCAGGCCATAGTCAGTTCCTCCAGCAGAACCCAGTTTGCAAAGCCCCTGGCAAGAAAATGGAAAAGATAGATGGGATATCCATTAACAGACTCCAGTGAGAAATTTATTTTAATCCCAGGATTGTAGGCTAGACTGGAAGTTGAAAAAATATCCTGGCACACGGCAATGGCAAATCACTTCCTCATTGCCAAGAAAAGTATATCCATGTAGTAATCAGCTCAACTCAAAACCATCTTTATCCCTTGAGTGATAGAAGGGTGCCACCTTTACCAACAAATTTAGAGCTTCTCAGGCTGAAAGATTCAGGCCTGGATGTAAGTCTTTAGCTGAGATAAGCTTATTATCTTTAAGTCCCAAAATAGATTTGTTCTGCTTCTGCATTAA
The DNA here is from genome assembly GCA_023362775.1 of Charina bottae. Lineage (NCBI taxonomy): Eukaryota > Metazoa > Chordata > Lepidosauria > Squamata > Charinaidae > Charina > Charina bottae. The sequence continues at coordinate 98,654,868 of JALMGJ010000001.1, read as the reverse complement.
CTCTGGGTGAATTCCATTACAGCGCCTGCTTATCCAGACAGATTAAAAGGATCAACTTGTTAAAAGAACAAGAGCAATTCTAAAACTCTGAAAGAAGAAAAACTAAGGAGACACTGTTGGGTCAGACCCTAAAAGTCTCTTTTATTCAGCATCATTCTTCTTCGAACGACCAGCCAGTGCCTTTTGGAATTCCACATGCAGTTGGTTTTTATGATGTTGGCCTTTCTATGACTGACATTCTGCTGGCCATGGACTGCAGGAAGCATGGCAGCAAGATTTCTGTAGGAGAAAGGGGTGGCATTTACTCTTTATTAATTTTTTAAGCAGATTGCAATTTGGGGAGATTATGTTTTGCATCAATAGATGCATTGAGCATCTCAGAGAATTCATTAACCTATTTATTCTCATTTTCTGCCCAGAGTTAGTGGGAAATCTCACCTGCATAATTTAGTGAGTTGCCACCAAATTCTAGTGATGTAATTTTGGAGGATTCTGAGAACATACACAAGAGGTTGGGGGCTTTCTACAGCTCTTGGACTATCTCCTTCTCCTCCAAAAAGTTTATGCTTCACCCTGGCTTTGGCTTAGTAACAGAGCTCCCATTTTTTATGCTGAGGGCTCAGATATTCTGTAATCCTTGAAATAACTATTTAAAGTGATCTCGATGGGGAGAAATTCTGTATGCCAAAGACCTGGGAGACTTGCTCGCAATCAGAATGAAGCAATGCTGTGATTCCATATAAGATGGTTCTTTGGATAGGATTATTGTTCATTGCCAGAGTACATTGAAGGTCTCAGTTCTATAGAAGAGAATATCTGTAGCTCAGGGCTGAACTGTAGAGTCCTTGGTGCTATCTTCCATCCAGCCTTGGTGCTCTCTGAGCTTGGTTGTTTGCTTGCAGGCATTTCATTACCCAGCTAGGTAACATCATCAATGTATGTAAGTGTGGGTTTGCTGTAGCTTGCCTTGCCATTTTTGGTGGGGGTGTGGTTTTCTCCTTGGTAGTTCCTTGATTAGGGTATTGTTTTCTGCTTGATTGTTTGCCTGGTGTTAATCCCTGCTTAGCTTCTTAGCTTCTCAGCCATCAATAGACACATAGATATTAACCAGAATTACACACCATTCAAAAGAGACAATAAAAATGTTAAGAAGGAAGCAAAAAGAACAGAACACATCCTGTCCAACAGCCAACACCGAGATAAGCAGGGATTAACACCAGACAAACAATCAAGCAGAAAACAATACCGTAATCAAGGAACTACTGAGGAGAAAACCACACCTTCACCAAATTGGCAGGGCAAGCTACAGTTTGTAAACAGGGAGCAAACTCCATGCTTACTCACACTGATGATTGACTCTACAGTCTCAGTTCTATCTTTGGCAATGCAAATGTTGTATCTCTGTAGTAACAAGTCTGAGAGAGATTTCTCCTTAATAGAAATTTGGGAAGCTACTATCACCCAAGGCAATTGATTCTAGATTACAGTTCTGTCTAGTCTAAGATAGGTTCATAAATTAATCTGGCCTTATCCCAAGAATGGGAACTGTGATGGAGCCAATTTTTGTTTGGGACATGTAACAATTGCTCCCTGCTCATCATTAGTGCCACCAATAAGGAACATAGATTTCAACTTAATTAAACTTCATTTATAACTGGTTAAAGTTTGCACAAATACATGAGCAGGGTTCTTTGCCTGATTCAGATGACTGTCATCAAGCAGATTAGGATAAAGATCTGAGAGAACTAACCACCAAAGCTCTGATTTTGATCTTCTCGTTCAGGGTCTTCTTGTAAATTTCCTTCAGCATGGCGATTCCATTGGTGATGATGAACGTGGCCCGGCTCAGTTTGGTTGAGGCGTGGATGAGAGCTTCCACAGCTACTAGCTGGTCAATCTCTCTCTCTGAGCCACAAAGTGCCACCATCATCTCCATGACACCGTTCATGCTCAGCAGTTTGTTTCCCAAATCAAAAGGTCCTTGTAGAACTCCAGACACTGTCTGGATGGCATGTAAAGTCTTGTCCATATCCTTGGGGTCAATTTTACTCCTAGAGGCAGGGAAGAGCACACGAAGAAAAGAGAACACACAGTTAAGGTTAGATGATGGCAGGCGTAATATTTGTCCTTCGGTTCAGCATAGTGAGGAATGTGATACCATGTTGATATCAAGCACATTCCTTTTCTTCTCTCAGAATTATTCCCAGCACTACCAGTTCATTGTTCTTCTACTGTAAACTACAGATGGAGTTGTTTTGTGTGCAAGTTCTGCTAATCTCCATCCAAATTAGTGGAAATGCTATAAATAGAAGGTACAGACAGTGCACCAAAAATCTTACAGTAAGACGTTTAAGTTTGTCTCCACTATAAAAATGCCATGGCTTCAACATTTACTCAGTGTTGCCGTTATAATAACTTGCTAATGAAAAGTTCTGGGGATCTTCGTATCTTCCCCACAGTTGGTGTTATGTTTTGTTTTCTTTTCTTTTGATGTTTATATACCACTAGCTTCAGAAAACAGTTCCCAGTGTTTTGTATCATAAAAAATTGAAATCATAATAAAGCTCTCAAAAGCAATAAAAGTACAGATCTATATAACATAACAGGTGCAGCGGTAACCATTTACCCCCCAAACACCATTTATTTAGTTGACCGTATTTAAAATACTGTCTGTGGATCCTGGTTCCTGCCCCCTCTCCCCATTGCTAACATGGCTTATTCCATATTAAGAGCCTTTAAAATAATTTTTTAAAGTTTCCATCTCTTCAAGCTCCATTCTCTTGTCAGCCTTTTGAGGTTGTAGTCCAGACAAGAAACCAAAGCCATGAGTACTAAGACTACCCTTAGTGTGAGGTTGTGTCAGGGAGATAACTGGTGGAGAAGGAGGGGGCTCCCTCCAGGATGATAAACGCATGCGCAGTACTGAATCGCTTTGCTTTCCTCCCAAGAGGCTAAAGAAGGCCCCGCCCTAGTTTCATGGGCCTTTTCTCTGAGCATCACTAGTTCATTTTAGTTTAGATGGATTCTGTCTAGCAGAGTAGAACAATAAAACACTAGAGCCTTTACACCAAGTCTCAGTGTGTTCCTTCACTCAAAGTCAGGACAGGTTACAATAACAGAATCTTGCAATTCTGAAAGCAAATCTCTCCCTCCTTGTCTTTACTTTCCAGGGAACTAGGGAGGGCCCCTTCTAAGATGCTTTCCGTACTCCCATTCCTTCTGTGGACTGAGATGTCTCTTATCTGACCTTTGCCCTGGCTGTGGCTCTTTCGTCTCTCAAGGATATTCCATAGACTTTTAAATCCCTCCAGAAACAAAACAACCCCTTTTCTTTTTGAGGTAAAACAAAAGACTTAGGGATTAAGGGATTCCAATACAACCCTATTTGTTGCCTATTTGGATGCATATGCACTCCAGAAAAGGGGATCTAGTACAGAAAAGTTTTCTTCCCATTCGGGTTATCAGAAAGGCTCTACCATGGCAGCTTCACCTGTAGTGCCACACATCTAAAGTGAAAATGCATTGATTCCTACTCAGAGATTTAAATTATTATTTTATTACATTATTTAGTATATTCGTAATCTACCCAATGACCATAGAAGAGAAGTCACTGAGGCTGGGACACAAAAGGGAGTATTTTAAAGCACCAGTAATAAAAAGTAGATGGGTGTTGCAATGCCAGGTTTATTTCAGAAATGGGCAGTTAGCCTTTCAGTTCCACAATCTGGGAAAAAGAGGTTCAAACAACTCACAGAGACAAAATTAGGTTGCACTGAGTCCAGTCAATCAACCAGACACATCCCACTATATCTCATTTGAGTCCTGGTCTACCTCTGTGAAGTTTTTGATAGTCTTCAATTGGATTGCTGAGTTCTGTTTCTCTTGTTTTCTGTAAAAACTTCAAGGACCATGATCCAATTTTCAGCTAGCCAAGAACCACCATGGTTGGACTTACCTGATGTACTCTTCACAGATGACTCTGAACTCTTCTCTTTCTGGGTCACATCGCAAGTCATCATACAATTTGTTCAGAAGAACTGAAGCTGTGAGCTGGGTATTTTCTGTTAAAGGGAGACAGTCGGGCATGTCTGGAATCTGGCCAGCAACTTTCAAAATCTTTTTTAGGCCTGGGGAAATGAGGTGCAGGGGGGGGGAAGGTAGAGGAAGATAGAAAGGATACAGAATCAGCTTAAGTTAAAATGCAAAAAGGCAATCTGTTAAATTTGTAGTCTGAAAAACGTTGGGGCAAATTGAAAGCTGGGCTTTCAATTTTTTATATATAAAAATGAAGTTCACAGACTTCTTCTAAGGATACATCTGCTAGACAACAAAACTTTTTATATCGTTTCTGAGAAAATTATTGTGAAACATATGGATTTTCTTATAAAAAGTGAGTCATAAAACTACTTAAACAGCCATCAAATTGTATTTGGATGGAAAGTCTATAATGATTGATAATGGAGCTTCCAGCTTCAGAGGTAATATACTATTGAATACTATTTGTTGGGGAACAACAATGGAAGAAGGATATTGCCTTTCTGCCCTGTTTATTATATTTTCATAGACATCCAGTTTGTTTTCTGTCTGAAACAGGATGATGGAGTAGAAACTATTCCAAGAGGTGGCTGTTGTGGGTCTTCCGGGCTGTATTCCAAGAGGCCTTGTCTTACGTGATATCTAATAAACCTTTGGCTTCCACTTTTAAATTTATTTTCAGAAAATAGATTTCCTTTTCACCTATACACATTAGGGCACTGAAGATCCCAGTCCAGTATGGAAATGCATTCTTTGCAGAAAATTCTTAACTCAACCTTTTTCAGTGTTGGATCTCCAGTACTGTTGACCTATTATTCCCATTATTCTTGATGACTGGCCAGGATGATTGAGGATGATGAGAGTTACTCTGCACCATCTGGGGACCCGAACTTGAAAGAAGTTAACAGGAGGAATTACTCAGTTTGCTACGATGCTCAATCCATCATCCAGGGGCTTTTCCATCCAATTGTTTGTAAAATTCTGGATTTAGGACTGCACTTTCTACAAGATCTCTTTAATGCCTTCTTCTCTGATGTGTGAATAGCATCATAAATATTGGCAGAACCTTTTGCCTTTACTGGAGTGCTGAGCCTTGGGCAGTTGGCAAATGAAAGTAGGCAGCTAAGGGGTATAATATGGAGTGACCTCCTTTGTATTGAGTCTCAAGTGGCTCCATCTCAAGCCAAGACCAGGGATGTGCTAAGCAAAGGCAGCAAGGGAAAATCAAACAAATTCAAGTTCAGGTTTCACTTAGGCCAGGGATGCACAACTTCTTCTGGGCTGAGGGCCACATTTGATCTTTGAGCAGGTGGGACCAGGACAAAAGCTAAATTTGATTTGATTTCATTTACATTTACATTTAAAATGAATCAATATGGAGTACAGTAACTATAGTGAATTTCCAGTTATGCATTTAATAATGAAATTGGGGATAGGTCTTCAGCTCCACGCCAAACTCAGGTGCCTGAATTTCTAGGCAACACTATCATACTAAAAATTCGTTTGGTAAAAAGTTTTGAAGGTCTGTGGCCTTCAAGAGACATATAGTTTGAAATGACAACTGACTGAATTGGCTGATAGAAAGCAGATTCAGCTCGGTGACTTCCAAGTGTTGATCCAGAGTATAAAGCCATAACCCTACATGGAAGAGAGAACCAGGGTTCTGTGGCACCCTAGGTAGACTGACCATATTTCCTTGAGACGAAAACGGGACGGGGGTGGTTGCCTCCTCCTGTCGGCGTGCGGGGGGGCGGTGCGGGCGGTGCGGTGGGCAGAGGCGATTCCCTTTCCGGGTTCCCTCCAATCAGCTGCTCCGCCCCCACCCATCGCGCTGCCTGGCCTGCCCCTCCCGCACACTGAGAGGTGGAGATGACTCCCCCCCACCCCCCCAACCAGCCGCTCTGCCTCTGCCCATTCCTCGTCCTGTTTTCTTTGCCTCCGCCTGTTGGCACGCAGGGGGGCGGCGCAGTGGGCGGAGCAGCTGATTGGAGGGAACCCAGAAGAGGAATCGCCTCCGCCTGTCGTGCTGCTCGGCCGCCTCTCCCACCTCCTTTGCCGCACGCTGGTGGGCGGGGGCGATTCCTCCTCCGGGTTCCCTCCAGGTTTAAAAAACGGGACAAAATTGAGATTTTTAGTATAATGACGGGACGCTCCAGAAATGGTGAAAAAACGGGACAGTCCCGTTCAAAACGGGACATATGGTCAGCCTAACCCTAGGGTTCCGTGAGAGGTCTGGGAGATCTCGATTTCTTTTAAAAATTAGTTCAAATTCAGGCAACTTCAGTTTAAAGAGGTATGTTTCATTCTTTATTTTTAGTTTAAGAACACTGTTAGTGCATATATACAGGCCTACATATGGAACAAATATAATAGTTTTGTAACTTCTGGCCTATATTTGAGCCTGAATGTGCAGGGGTTCCCCAAGGCCTGAAAAATATTTCAAGGGTTTCTCCAGGGTCAAAAGACTGAGAAAGGCTGATCTAGGCATTGCTTACCATTGTCAACTACAAATATAGTGTGACTGTTGTCATGGATTCTCTGGTCCTGTCTTGGTACGTTCTTGTTAAGTAAATTGAGAGCCCGGTCCCGGCCTTGTCCAGATACCTTTCTACTGGGAAGCATGTCTAGAAGATGGACAAAGATTGCCTTCATATCTTTTTTTGTGTCTGTAAAAAGGAAGAAATCAGCATCAGGCAAAATTATTTAAATTAGAACTTCAATTGTGGTAGACATCTACAGGAGCCAGATTGCTTATTTTAGGTAAATGATTTTCCCCTGGCTTTCAAATAGCCATTTGCATAATCATTTATGGTGAATCAGAGTAGCTTCCAGGTCCAATAATCAGAAACGGTTAATTCTTCATTTACTGTATTTTGCACCTGAAATAACTGGAGCTGCAAATTGTTCCTATAGTCATTTTGTGAAGGGGGAGTAAAGGAGCGATTAGGAATTTCATAGAGAAGGAATTGTTGCATTACAGTTAGAAAATAGAGTACGACCAATATAGTTAATTATTTTTTAAAGTAAACACTATAGTTTATATAGATTTTAAGCTATATGTTAAGTCTCCCTGCATTTTTCCATGCTAAACGAGTGGTTTTAAGATCACATATGAAAAACCACCACCTTTTAGCAAGGCTGGCAGGCCCCTCCAATGATAATTACCCAGCACCAGGGCATCCTCCTTCCCATGTTCTTCCTTCTTGCCTTCTCCAGTTAAAGAGTCAATGATGACCTGCAGCAGGTTGGAGACCGCCAGCGAGATCTCTTCATGATCTATGGACATCCACAAGCAGATTTTGTTGATCCCCAGCATGTGGAGTATGGCAGTGGCCTATCCAAGTAAAGAACACAACATAGTTGTTGTCTGATTATCTGTCCTTGGGTTCTCATGCATATGCCACAGCAAATTTGACTAAGGTTTTGCAACGTGTGCGCACCCCACCCACACACACACCCATTATGGAAACACTGTAGGAGGAGAGCTCCTACAATGTGTTAGTCTATGGTGGCAAAAAATCAGAAGGATTGTGGTAGCATCTTTTCTGAATAACACATATCATTAAAAGGCAAACCATGAAAGCTTAGGCCTTTTAATAAAATTTGTTAGTTGGAAAAGGTGCTACTGGACCTGATTTTTTGCTACATATTATGCAAAGGGAGCCAATTTTACTTTGTAGATGCATTCTTTATAATGCTTCTGGGAGACCCAGGGGCATCCATATGGGTCAAAAAAGTCAAGATGGTGGCCATGGCACCATGAGTGCTCTGGAAAAACTCACTGTTTGTTTTATTCCTCCTGACCAGAAGCCAATCCATGCAACAAAGAGATATCAAGACATGTTCCTCTCTTACCCGTGCTATGTGTCTTGTGCACATCCCTGAAAGGGTCCTTACTGCTGCCAGGATCAGCTCAGGATTTTTAGTTTCTATCAGCTTCAGAAGCAAATTCAAGCCATTGTTCTGGAATATCCTCTGTGCGCCAGCTTCTTCTCGGCCAAGAACAATGAGATTGTTTGCAGCCTGATTTGAAAAAGACAGCCAAAGGAATGGGAGGACCATAAATTCAGATACCCACCACTATTTATTTCATTTTATTGAATGAATGCTTAGATTGGAGCTCAAGGTGGTATAATACCTCCTCCAATCTGAAGTCCATAATAACACTATAAGGTAGGTAAAGTTGTAAAAGACCAATATGCCCAAGTCATTCAATGGCTTTTCATGTTTCAGTATGATCTGAATTTCCCTGCTTCCACTCCCCAATTCCTGCAAACTGTTCTGAAGCTGGCTATGTGTCAACCCCAAGATGTAGACAAGACCAAGAAATCAACTTCACCAGAAGATTAAACTACCTTTATTAAGATTGGCTATAGTAACAGAATCTTGCAAGTCTGACAGTACTTTATCTCCTCCCCCTCTTATACTCTTGTGAATTAGGGAGGTATCTGTCTGAGATGTTTTCTTGCAAGTCTGACAGTGATTTATCTCCTCCCTCACTGATACTCCTGTGAATTAGGGAGGTGTCTGCCTGAGATGTTTTTGCATGCCTGTCAGGGAGATAACTGGTGAAGAAGGACGGGGCTCCCTCCAAAGGGATAAACGCATGTGCAGTACTGAATCGCTTTGCTTTCCTCCCAAGAGGCTAAAGAAGGCACCGTCCTAGTTTCTTGGGCCTTTTCTCTGAGCATCACTAGTTCATTTTAGTTCAGTTGGATTCTGTCTAGCAGAGTAGAACAATAAAACACTAGAGCCTTTACACCAAGTCTCGGCGTGTTCCTTAACTCGAAGTCAGGACAATGCCTTCAGCACAGGGCTTTCCAAAGTTTTCCCACGGCGACACACCAACCGCCGTTGGTGTGTCGCCGCAGGAAAACCCGGAAGTACCGCCGTTGCGGCAGAGCACAAAAGCCCAGAAGCGCTGCTGCCGCTTTCGGGTTTTTGCGCGCTGCCGTTGGTGTGTCGCCGTGGGAAAACCCGGAAGCGCTGATGATGATCAGCGCTTCCGGGTTGTGTGGCAACACACCAGACTGTGTGTGGCGACACACTTTTGTGTCGCCACACACAGTTTGGAAAGCTCTGCTTCTGCATGACGGGCTTAAGCCATATTTTTTGCCTTGTTGCTTTGGTAATGGATCTCACCTACGTATTTCTGTCAAGGTCATCCTCTTTACTCTGTACACTATGTGATTATCTTCACTCTTGCTGCCCTTGGATTACTGAGTAGAGGCAGGGAGCACTAGAGCCAACCAGAGCTCCCTCTCCAGCCAATTAACAAGAGAGTGGAAAAAACACCATTCCCTTAGTCAAATGAAGTCAAAGACAGCAAGGAATGGTTCGCATTAAGGAATCTCACCTTCTCTCGCTTCTCTTTCTCACTCTTTTCATCCAGGAGGATTTCAAACATTTGTTGCACTCTGGCATCAGTGGAGAACTGAACATGTAACTACATCAAAGACGAAGGAAAGAACAGAGGATATTATTTAATTTTTGTTGGGTTCTTGGTGATCTTTGAGTTTGCTTTTTCTCTTGCAGACTTTTCATCACCGGGCTAGGTAACATCACCAGTGGATGGGAGAGGGAAGTTTGCTGGCTGTTTATATATGCCAATTTGTCCTACTAGCCCTGAATGGGTTACAGGTGGTCCTCGTTTAATGACCACTCATTCAATTACCATTCAAACTTGCAACGGTGCTGAACAAGTGGTACTTACAACTGATCCTTGAAGTTCTGGCTATCACAGCGCTCCTGCGGTCATGTGATCGTGATCTCGGCACTCAGCAACTGGCCTGGATTTCTGACCATTGCAGGGGCCATGTGATCACAATTTGTGACCTACCCTGCTGGCTTCTCACAAGCAAAGTCAATGGGGAAGCCAGCAGGAAGTTGGAAGTCGTGATCACATGAGGACTTCGCTTAATGACCAACATGGTCCTCACTTAACAACAGTAATTGGGGACTGCTGGAAGTGCCGTTGCTAAGCGGTGCGGTCACGTGACATCGTGGTTTACGATTGCATTGCTTAGTGACGGAAATTCCGGTCCCAATTAAGCATGGACTACCTGTAGTGAATCTTCCTTGATTGTTCTAGTGTTGGCTGCTGCTTATCTAGGTGTTGCTTAATAAGTGCATGATAAAGAAGGATGCACTTAGGACTCTTGTCCCTATCCTTGACTTTTCGTTGCTTCCTATCTTGAATGATTATGACCAGAGCTCATCTCAATATGTTTGCTAATGGCTGATTTGTCAGAGTGCCAACCCTCCAGGAATTTTCTTGCATTTGGGGATTTGGCTTGGTCTAAAGCAGTATTTATCAACCTTAGCAACTTTAAGATGTGGCTGGCTGGGGAATTCCGGGAGTTGAAGTCCACACATCTTAAAGTTGCTGAGGTTGAGGAACACTGGTCTAAAGTGTCTAGAGCAGTGTTTTTCAAACTTAGCAACTTTAAGATGTATGGACTTCAACTCCCAGAATTCTCCAGGCTGGCTGGGGAATTCTGGGAGTTGAAGTCCACACATCTTAAAGTTGCCAAATTTTAAAAACACTGCTCTAGAGTTTTCCAATTATTTTAATTTTCATTTCAATATTGGCTGTCCAGAGAATGACAGAAAGCATTCAAAGAATCACAGGGATTTTATAGGCCATTGAGTCTAACTCATGGCATGTTTAACACAGGAAATCCAGAATCAAAGTATCCCCAATATTCAGTTTGCAGCTCTGCAGGAGATTTAAACAGTTGATATTGGTAGTACAATTTCTGAATTAACTGGGCAGTACTTTCGACTTGCAAACTAGGATTGGGCAAATGGGGAAAAGGTTTAAGAAATGGCTTTGGCTATGAAAGCTAAATGGGAACACTATATTCAAAAATAGTAAACTAGGGTGGACAACCATTTTAGCTCAAAAGGTTGCCTTAGTTGCTGGTACCAGGGTACCAAATAGGTATGTACTTGTTGCTTGCATTTTTGTTTACATACACATCGACCGACACACCTCCACCATTTCCCTTTCTCCCAGTGGTCCTGATCAGGATGGCTGAGACAGAGGGAGAAGCAATTCCCTTTCTGCTGGTGGCTGTGCGGATCAGGATTTTCAGCAGCAAGAAACCAGCAGGCTTCAGTGGCTTCACTTGGAGGAATCAGAAAGCAACAAAGCTTCTTCATTCCTCTCAGCAGCCTCCTTGGTGATTGTAGATGACAGTGATTAGTTCCCTGCTGGCGAGCTGGTCTTCTCTTGATCAAATCAGCAGGCCTCAGATTTCCCCAGCTTTGTTATTTGTAGACAAGGATTGTAGGACATCAAGCTGTGCAATAAACCTTTGTAAGCAAGCACAGGCTTTGGAGAAGATCTCTTGCCTTCATGTCGATGAAGGTTCTCAGTCATCCAGGTGGAATTGTCTGTAGCTTGAATCATGTCAACTGGATTTCTATTTTCTCAGTGGAAACGTTTCGCTCCTTATCCAAGAAGCTTCTTCAGTCTGAGCAAAGTTTGTAAGGGAATCCTTAAATATGTTTCTAGGGTGGCTGTGTGACCTTGCACCTGGGGCTAGGTCATGGTTATTTGAGATGTTTATTTCTAAGTCTGAGGCCCCCACCTCTATTCAAAGAATAGAGTTCACATTTTAGACAGGGAAGATAAGTGGTTTGAAAGAGGGGTCAAGGAATCCATTTATGCCAACTTGGAAAATCCTTCTTTGAATAGAGGTGGGAGCCTCAGGCACAATCTTTCCCCTATTTTCCTTCCTGCTTTGTCTTCTGTGCCTAGGAAGATTAAGACCATTTTGCAATCTCAACAACAGCAAGGTAATCTTAACGATCCTCCTTTGGATGATAAAGGGACTTAGAAATAAACATCTCAAATAACCATGACCTAGCCCCAGGTGCAAGGTCACACAGCCACCCTAGAAACATATTTAAGGATTCCCTTACAAACTTTGCTCAGACTGAAGAAGCTTCTTGGATAAGGAGCGAAACGTTTCCACTGAGAAAATAGAAATCCAGTTGACATGATTCAAGCTACAGACTCTTGCCTTCATGCTCTGCTTGTGAGTTACCAGAAGGAATCTGGCTACAAAAACAGAACTAGCACTAAACTGTGTGTGAAACTTCAAACGGGTCCTTTGCTCCAACAGAGGTTCAAATGAAACACCCCTTTGAAGTTAGTCTGGAAAAAAAAGATCTCCTCATTTTTAAGGGTCAAGTGAAGCAACTGTATTGCATTGCATCTCTCTTCTTGAGAGGCCCTCTCACCTTTCTCCCACAGCATTGGCCAATGTGCTTCCAGTCTGAGCAACCTTGGTAAACATTGTGGAATTATGGTGCTGTCGGCCCAGATCTGAGTGTGATTCCTTCTATTGCTGGTGCTGATCCTACCCATCACAACATTCAACTGCTGACAAGTTATGCACAAGGGAATTTTCTGATAAAAAAATTGATTCCCCAACCCTAGACCTGGTAGATCTTGGCATTGCCAGATCCAGAATTATCAGACAGCAAGGTAGCATTTGGCCAAGGAGATGATGTTGGAAGTGTGAATTTGGTGGCACTGGCTTTTCACAAGGAGACAGTAGGAGTAACTAGATAGCTAAGGACTCACTTTGTGGCCCCTCTTTGTCTATCGCACTGCCTGCTAAGATGAGGTCCTTTCCTTCTGCAGAGGGAAATGTCCTTGGACTCTCCTCTTGGTAGGATGTAGCTAGCTATGTGCTAGGCTTTGCCTAACCCTGTTGTTTATTTCCTATAAATAAATCTCCATTCTGATATAGTTATAAAGCCTGCTTCATTTATTACCTGGGTCAGATTCCTGCTCTCAGGACTGCCCACATGCACATACATAACACATCCACCTCCAACACAAGAAAGGAATGGTCTGACCAATCAGCTGATCAGTGTGTCAAGCCTGCCGTTCATTTACCTTCTCCTGGATGTTAGTGCCCAGACGTCGAAGGGCCTCCTGAAAACTGTGGTTCCGAGGTTCAATGGTGGCACATCTCTGGATATCTTTGAAGGCCTGATCCAACTTGCCCAGCTTCTCCAGAGCCTGGCTACGTCGGTATAAAGCTTTAATATCAGAAGCGTTGATGTCAATAGCTAGATGGAAAATAATAACCAAATTGAGCTGATATCTGACAGCAGCCATGCTGGCCTTGGAGCTTTATCAAGAGAAGAGTTGCATCTGACTCCTCTTCTTGCTCCGTCTATTTCTATCTCACCTAGTTGTTACATGTTTTTTACCTATCTAAGTGCAATACTTGTATAGGGTGCAGAATTGTATGTAACAGAGTGGGAAGAACAGAACCCACTGGTTTTGTTTTCCTACTCTATAATAAAGGTAAAGGTTCCCCCCGCACATTTGTGCAGTCGTGTCCGACTCTAGGGGCCGGTGCTCATCTCCGTTTGTTAGCCGAAGAGCCAGCGTTGTCTGAAGACGCTTCCACGGTCATGTGGCCAACATGACGCGCACGGAACGCTGTTACCTACCCACCGAAGTGGTACCTATTTATCTACTTGCATTTGCATGCTTTCAAATTGCTAGGTTGGCAAGAGCTGGGGCTAGTGCGGGAACTCACTCCGCACGCAGGGCTAGGGATTCGAACCTCCGAACTTGCGATCTTCCGATCAACAAGCCTGGCGTCTTACCGGCTGAGCCACCGTGCCCCTTACTACTGTATAATAAATATCAGCAAATCTTGATTATTGGCCAAGTTCATAGCAAGACAGGTGGCCTCTTAGATCAAGAGGTTACAACCTGAAGCCCCAAGCCTGCATGTGACCCGCAAGACTTTAGATGTGGCCCCAGGAGTCCTTCCAAAAGTTGCCACCAAATTTTAGGGTTAAAGTGACAGGAAATTATTAAATAAATGGAGAGCAACCATATTAGTTGTACTTAATGGAATGTAATTTGAATTATATGACCTTGCTTAGCTTCCAAGCCCATGTGTTGCCATCTTTTGAGACAAATGTACTATAGACCAAATCAAAGTTATATTTTATCCAAGGTATTATTTCTTCATCCTGACCCCTTTTTTGGGCATGAAGCCCCTGACTTGATACACAAAGGTGCAAAACAAAACAAAACAAAACTAGGTTGTGCATTTGGGTACGAGATAGTCTACATCTGGTGGGCACTAGGTTGCTATATAATTTATTGCATTATAGAGTATAGACACTTATCTTCTCTCTTGGATTCATGAAACTACAGCAAGAGCTTCAAATGATTGATTAAAACTCAACTACTGTATTGGTTATATCCAAATCCTACTGAAGCATCTTTTCATCCAGAATATCCTAGCCATAGTTTAACTTACCTTTAGTTGCATCTGATGCCACTTGGGCATAATTCTCCTGTGTTTTTCAAAGAAAAGAATTTTTATTAGTGATAAGAAGGTTGCTCATAGGATGTTCATTCTAGTTTGACATGAACCAAGTTCTTTCCCTCCCCAGTCCTCCCCCAAAGGATTGCCTTTGCACTTCTTCGTTTTACCTTTTGAAAGTTGACTGCCTGACAGGGCAAACATCTTCAGTATCTATATATGAGAATCCTTTTTCATGCTTATGAATTTATTAAATGGACTAGGTGACCAGCCTTCCTATTCATTTCCAAAATGGTTAATTGAGTGATTGACTTCAGAGGATAAAAACAAAAGAAATTGTCATATAATGGAATGAGAAGAAAATGGATGAAGGGTTCATATAAATAATTCTGTACTTGCCCCTTTAAGTACAATAAGACTTACTGTCAAATAAATTAGTGCAGAATGTAGAGGCCTTGGAAACAAGTATCCTGATTTAGAGTACTTGTCTATGCATCTTCATTCAGAATTAAGCATTCTTTTAGAGGGCTTATTCACAGCTAAGTAAGTACAGTATATAATTGTAGCTGAAAAAATCTTCATTGAGTTTTACTGCAACTGTTCTGGTCAATGGATTAATTCAGTGATTAAAAATTCATAAAGATAATTAATTGTTTTAAAGCCACATGCCAGCTTTTGTTTTGTTTTGAGATGATGCATGAATCCCAAAAGGCATCTTCTTGGAAGAAACAATCTTTCCCATGCATATGATGGTGAATGCTGCTTTTAAAAAGTGTCTGCCATCTTTAGTTTTTATAAGTGATCATTAAAAAAAATTAATATGTAAATGTAGAGGGCAGAGGGAATGGCCTTGAGGGATAGGAGAAAGAGCCGCTGCCAAGGCAACCGTAGATAAAAGAAACCGGAGTCCAGGGCAGGAATCTAACATAGGTTAGAGAGCCAGCTTGGTCTAGTGGTTAAGGCTCCAGGCTAGAAACCAGGAGACCGTGAGTTCTAGTCCTCCCTTAGGCATGAAAGCTGGCAGGGTAACCTTGGGCCAATCCCTGTCTCTCAACCCTAGGAAGGAGCCAATGGCAAACCAGGAGACTGAGAGTTCTAGTCCCGCCTTAGGCATGAAAGCTGGCTGGGTGACCTTGGGCCAATCACATTCTCTCAGCCCTAGGAAGGAGCCAATGACAAAGCAGGAGACTGAGAGTTCTAGTCCCGCCTTAGGCATGAAAGCCGGCTGGGCGACCTTGGGCCAGTCACTCTCTCTCAGCCCAACTCACCTCACAGGGTGGTTGTTGTGGGGAAAATAGGAGGTGGAAGGAGTATTAGGTATGTTCCCCGCCTTGAGTTATTTGTAAAAATAATAAAGGCAGGGTAAAAAAATAAATTAAAAATTAAAAAATAGGTAAATGTCTCAGACAAGCCCCTCCCTAGTTCACACAAAGGGTGGGTGGGGGAGAAACGCATCCAGACTTGCAAGATTCTGTTACTATGGCTTTACAATAAAAGTAGTATTGGCCTATATTTATTTGTTTGTTTGTTTGTTTGTTGAATTTCTATAACCGCCCATCTCCCGCTCAAGGAGGGACTCTGGGCGGTTCACAGTATAATATCAACAAAATACAATAAAAACAGTAATAAAAATACAAATACAATAAAAATACAATAAAAATACAATATATGACTTTGATTTCCTAGTCTGGTCTACCTTGAAGGGCTGACATCAAAATATTATATAACAGGATGTGGACTAGATGACATCTAAGATACCTTCCAATTAGATGGTTCTGTTTTTCAAATATATTGCCAAATAACTGTCACAACCCTAACCCTCTAGATGTGTTGGACTTCAACTATCCGAATCCCTAGTGAGCACTGCCATTGTAACATCCAACATCAAGTGGAGAAGGTCAGAGCACTTGAATGCCATGAATTCTCATGAGAAGTTGTCAAAATCTCTTGAGATCTTGCCAAACCACTAAAAGTTTGTGCAACTTTTGGATTCTCTTGGGAGATAATGGCATTTTGAGGGTAGAAGTACCAGTTGTATATCAGATGGCTTGCCTCCTAGAGGTGTTACATTGTGGACTCTTGACTTTTCTCATTTTATCCCAATTTTTTATCTATATTTGAAAACTCTTCCCTCATCTCCCCATAACATTTCCTTACCTTTTTCAGAAAACATGCTGCTCGGTTTCGATATAACACAGCCTGGAGTGATGGATCTTTAGCAAGTTTAAGTCCTTTGGAGTAGCTTTTAATAGCATTCTCATAATCGTTGCCTTGAAAGTACTTATTCCCCTCCTCCTTCAGCTGCACAGGGTCCTCCATCTAGAAAAGATATGAACAGATCTTTCTAGGGATGTCTCCAGCCACATGGCCCTGCCACTCCTAAGGAAAAGACACCAGGCAGCTATTCTGTCCTTTATTCCTTAAGATTTTCTGTGGGGTGGAGGGAAGGGAAAACATGCAAGGAACACATGAAAGCACAGTGAATCCAAGTGGAAGACCAACACCTCCTGTAAAATGGGTTGAATGAGCCTTCCCTGGAACAGCAGTAGGGTTTTTAGAGAAAATCAGGCCAGTTTTCTCAGTTCTAGGTGCTCTCCAGATATACATGTAATAAAAGTGCAGACAAAGAAGCATTCCCAGATTGGAACGTAATCAGCCATAAGGACCAACCGGTAAAGTCCCAAATCCGGACTATGCAACCTCTGTCAGATTGAGGGCTGCACCATGATTTGTGTGGAATGTACTTCAACATGGACAGAGCCAGAATCCATGGTGAGAGAACTTTCAGGGTCTAATGGATTATTATTGCTCCCTAATTGAACTACCAGATCTGGACTGCAATAATCCAGATGGCAATTACTGTAGTTGGCAGCAAAAAGATGCACAACTCTATCGCTTTGTTGCCATCTTGTGATTGTCTGGATTTTTTAGTCCCAGATTTAGTAGCCCAGAATTGCCCAACATCTCAATTTCCCATACAATTCATGTCAGAATATCTTGGGTTTGCTTGGTTTGCCAGATTCATAGCCTTGACAGCCCTTCTCACTCTTGGTTGGGGAAGATAGGGACTGTAGTCTGAAACATCTGGGAAGCCCCAGTTGGGGAGCAACTGATATACCCCTTATTTGCAAATAGTCCATTAATGGTTTCCACTCTTTAAGAACATAATAATTTGAATTTTCTTTTAATAAACATGTCAATTTATCATTTTCTGCCATGTCCATCAATTTTAACATCCAGTCTTGTATCGTAGGTGTAATCTGGTTTTTCCAATTTTGTGCATATACAAGTCTTGCTGCTGTAATCATGTATTGCATAATTCTTGTAAATTGTTTTCCTATTTGTTCTTCTGATATTCCCAATAAAAATAATTCCGGTTTAAATGGAACTCGAATTTGTAAAATATTTTGCATCAATGAGTGTATCTGAGTCCAAAATTTCTTTGCAATCTCACATGTCCACCACATATGGTAAAAAGACCCCTCTTTTTTTTTACATTTCCAACACAAGTTGGAAACATTCCCATACATTTTAGCGAGTTTTTGTGGGGTCATATACCATCTGTACATCATCTTATAGAAATTTTCCTTCAAGTTGTAACACAAAGTAAATTTTAGTCCTTTAATCCACATATATTCCCATTGTTGCATTTGAATATTATGACCAATATTTTTTGCCCATTTAATCATGCAGTCTTTGACTTGTTCCTCTACCATTTCACCTTTTAACAATAATTTATACATTTTAGCAATTAAGTGATCATCTGTCTCACATAATTGTATCTCAAATTCCAATTTGGTTTGTTCAAATTCAAAATCTTTTTTATCTGATTTAAATGTTTCTACAAGTTGCATGTAAGAAAGCCATTGAAAGGTATATCCTTCTAAGGCCAGTTCTTCTTTTGATTTGGTTATGTATTGTCCTTGTTCTTTTTAAGGAGGGGCAAAGCTTATATGGGGATTTGAAGATTAAAATATATATAAACTGATATATTAGACAAGAAATGTTTTTCAATGTTATATATAGACCTAGCATGTAAGATAAACTCTTTAAATTACTATGACCAGAGATAAATCGGAAGTTGACTAATTTCTATGTTTCATCTTTTTCCTTTTTTCTTTGCTTTACTACACTTTTTTTCTTCTTTCTTTGCTTTGTATTTCTATTTCTTTTTCTGTTTCCAACTTTTAACTATGTATATTTAAAACTTAATAAAATATATTATGATATACTCCTTATTTGCTTTGTTATACTGTAGGCAACAGCTCCCTAGTAGGCTTTCTTTCTAAGAATCTCTAATAACTGCATAATTCATTACAACATTCAAAGATGTTCTGGCATTTTTGTTACTTTGCCCATGTTACTTTGTAAAGTACACCTAACTCTATTTGCATCTCTTTCATAGTTCTCATCCATCTCCATCAATACATCCTTAATTATATTTGGACATCATTATGTATAATTATATATAATTCATGTATCCAAAGAAGTAGACTTTAGATTGAAGAAAGCTTATTATATATCTTCATACATTTATGAGGACCATTCATTGGTGAAAAGATAGGATATAAATCCTATAAATAAACATTTTTTCACTCTTGACTTCTGGTGACATGTCCCTGCCGTTTTCTTGGCAACATTTTTCAGAAGTGATTTATCTTTGCCTTTTTTTAAGGGCTGAGAGAGAGGGACTGGTCCAAAGTCACCCAGCTGGCATTGTCCCTAACCCTAAGGTGGGACTAGAACTCACAGTCTCCTTGTGGCTAGCTCAGTGCCTTTAACTGCTATACCAGACTGGCTCTCATTAAATAAACAATACGTGTTATTTTAGGAAATGGATTATCATATTCAAGAAGTCTTATCTCATTTTATCCTCATCAGAATCCTGTGAAATCACTATGAGGCAATGATTGACCCAAAGGGTCTAATTGGTTGAACCTGCATCTCTCTGTTCCCATTCCAGTACCCAAATCCATTGCTCCACTGGCTGCAGTGTTCATATTTCTGGCCCCACATTAGTGTCTTTATTGCATTAGCTGCAAACGAAAAAATATCTATGCCCTTTGGTAACTATACTGTATTTGGACGATTTTCAGATGCCTTTGGGAATTGTCCCAATCACGTGTCATTGCTGATGAGAAGGGAAAAAAAATCCAACCTCAGTGCACATATATACACACGTCCATTTGCAATAATCCTTGGCACTCAAACAATATATTCTCTTGGGTTTTGCTATTTGATATTTTGCTATCCTGTTTGCTATTAAATCCCCATTTATGCTCCTCTTTCCTTACCTTGCACAGTTTCCCAGTTCTCGAGGTAGTCACCAACTTGGATTTCTTCCTGCGGATCACTTAATCACAGGCACCCTCTCTCTTGGAGTAAGCTGATAAGTATGGCTGCCTGGACTTTAGATAGGGGTATATATATAGCTAAATGAAATAGTCAAGAGCCAAGGATCAAAGCACAGTGCGCAAGACCTTAGGGGTGAGGCGCTAATTTCCAGATAAAGCACATGGTTTTCAATTGGCCACAAGCAATGCAATGAAAGAATTCACCGAACCCCACACCCAAATTTTGCATCAGTCTTAGGCAAGGTCAACAATGGAGTTTTTGAAGGCAATAATGCAATGAGTGTGGTGCTTGGCCCACCCTGCCAAAATGTACAAATCCCCCTTCCCTTTCTATTTAAAGAAGAATGAGACATTTGAAACTCTGGAACAAATGGCTTCGCTCCAGAATCCTTGCAGAGATCCAGCAGCAGCTGTGACAGACAGGGCACCTCTAGTAACTTCCAGAACTCACCACCCCCACCAGAAATTATACTCAGAAATGACATTCCAAAAAACATAAGCAAAGCAAAAAAAAAAAGGCACCCTCTTGTCTTAAATTCAAGCTGTACTAACCAAGAAGCAAAGGAATTGATTGGTTTGACTGATGGGAAACCGATCAGTTTTTATTAGCATTGTTAATGGCCACTATACAAAGATACTGATATCCATCCAGCCATATGCACACATCTGTTCAAGCATGAGATTTAAAGTATTGTAAAGTAAAAAATGCAGCAAAATGCAGCGGCACGAGCAGTTATGTGTGTTTCTCATACAACACACGTTACACCTCTGCTTCGCAAGCTGCATTGGCTACCAGTTTGTTTCCGGGTCCAGTTCAAGGTGCTGGTGTTGACCTTTAAAGCCCTTCATGAAATCGGACCGGGTTATTTGAGGGACCGCCTCTTCCTGATGACATCTGCCTGCCCCACCAGATCCCACAGGGAGGGCATGTTACGGGTCTAGGGAGCTACATTTGGCAGGCCCTAGGCGGCGGGCCTTTTCTGTGGTGGCGCCCGCATTCTGGGATCTTCTTCCCCCTGAGGTGAGGTTGGCCCCATCACTTCTGAGCTTCCAAAGGACCCTCAAGACTTGGTTGTGTCAGCAGGCCTGGGGACCCCAGGGGACGGGCGAGCTAGTCAGGTGGCTCCCTTATTATTAACATCCCTTCACCTACTTTTTAGTTTAGCTCATTTTTTAAAATAGTTTTTGATTTTTTAATGGTTATTATAGTGTTTTATAGTGTTTTTTACGTAATTATTGCTGTTTTAACTTTGTTGTAAGCCGTCCAGAATCTCTTGTAAAAGTGGACGGCTATATAATTTATATACACACACACACACACACACACACACACACACACAGTCACCCAGCTGGCTTCTGTGCCAAAGGCAGAACTAGAACTCATGGTTTCCCAATTTCTAGCCTGGTGCCTTCACCACTATATTAAACTGGCTTTCACTACGGTAATGCATACAGTATTCGCTTTTATCCTCTAAGGAAGTTCATGCTGCTCACTAGGGCAGTAAAGAGATGCTGGAATGTCTGACTCAGTGTTTCTCAACTTTGGCAACTTTAAGATGCGTGGACTTCAACTCCCAGAATTCCCTAGCCAGGATGGCTGGCTGGGGAATTCTAGGAGTTGAAGTCCACAGATCTTAAAGTTGCCAAAGTTGAGAAACACTGGTCTGACTCTTTGCTTCTAACTAGTGGCCATATACATCTTTGCAGCCATGTCTGGTAGCCCTATTTCTTAAAGCATAAAAATGGTGGGTAACTGCAGCATAACGTTTTGTTTGAACGCATGCTCATCTACCCAGGAAAGGAATAAAAATAAATAGGGACTGTCCTGGCGGAGTTGTGTGGGCCAAAAAGAGGACAGAGAATACTCTGATAAATCAATGCTTTGTAAATGCCCACAGGCCACCCACTGGTGAATGGACCGTTTAGCAGCTAGTTTGCAAAAATTCTCATTATATGTTTTCAAATTTCCAAGTCAAAACAAAACAAAACAATTGGAAACCCTTGCACACAGCCATATATTTCACTTTACATATTTCAGTGACTAGATTCATCAACTCTTTTGTGACCAAATTAAAAAAAAACCCTCATGTTTGCTGTTTGCATGACTGCTTACTCATGGTTACATTATCCAGGGCTAATGAAATTAACTCAGTTTTCTGGGCTTGCACCATACACACTGGACCAAGCACTAACTATTCCTGCTGGGTTCACAGCTGTTCCAATAAAATATGGTGGACTAGTTTGTAGCAGAGGGGCGTGGTGGCTCAGCAGGTAAGACGCCAGACTTGTCGATCGGAAGATCACAAGTTCAGAGGTTCGAATCCCTAGCCCTGCGTGCGGAGTGAGCTCCCGCACTAGCCCCAGCTCTTGCCAGCCTAGCAATTCGAAAGCATGCAAATGCAAGTAGATGAATAGGTACCACTTCGGTGGGTAGGTAACAGCGTTCCATGTGCGTCATGCCGGCCACATGACCTTGGAAGCGTCTTCGGACAACGCTGGCTCTTCGGCTAACAAACGGAGATGAGCACCGGCCCCTAGAGTCGGACACGACTGCACAAATGTGCGGGGGGAACCTTTAAAGTTTGTAGCACAGTGTGTTGTGCAAACACAAACTACCCCTGACTTGTCACTTCACACTAAGCATAGTTTGCTGAACTGTGGTTTACTGAATATACTGCAATTGGCTTATTCTACAAGCCAAACACTGCTCAGAATCAAGCGTACTTATAGTACCTGCAGTGTAACAATTTTCTATCAAAACTGTTGGAAAGATAAATTCCTTTGACTACAGCAGTTAGTGTGTCAGCTGCTGCAGTGTCTGGATGGCTGCTGCTGCCTCCGAGCCCTGCCAGGATTCCACGCAGGTCCTAGTGCCTGCCTTGTGCCTTGCTGCCTCCAAACCTGCCCTGCCAGGATTCCACGCAGGTCCTAATGCCTGCCTTGTGCCTGGCTGCCTCCAAACCTGCCCTGCCAGGATTCCGCGCAGGTCCTAGTGCCTGCCTTGTGCCTTGCTGCCTCCAAACCTGCTGTGATTCCGCGCAGGTCCCAGTGCCTGCCTTGTGCCCTGCTGTAAGAGTGTGTCGCGAAATGATGCCCTGCTGTAAGAGTGTGCTGCGAAATGATGCATGTCTAAAAAGTGTGTCACCAACAGGAAAAGTTTGGAAAGCTCTGGACTACAGTATGTTGTGTAATGAGTTCAGGGTCCAGCCAGTAGGTGGAGCTAAACAGGAGGTGGGGGAGCGGTCGCTCTAGGAAGGAATCAGGACAGAGAAAACGGCGGGGAAAGCGAAGCGTTCGTGAATGGGTTTGAAGCTGCGAAAAAAAAATGGGTTGGGGCTTATTTGCCTCAAGTCAGGTTAGGTAAATATTTCCTTTGACTTAATGTTGCCTCTTTCATGCTTTTTCTCTTTCGTGTAGCTTTTGCAAAAAAGTGGTAATTGTTGTGTGGGGGAACAGTTAGCTACCAAAGACTGAAGAAGCTTCTTGGATAAGGCGTGAAACGTTTCCACTGATAAAATAGAAATCCAGTTGACATGATTCAAGCTACAGTTAGCTACCAAATTTTCATCCTGTTTCTATGCGATGCTGCAATTCTGCTAGCAACCGGTGCAAAGGAATTAAGGAAGTGAGACCATGTTTGAAGCATCTAATATAAACGATCCTAACTAAGCCAATTATATTCTGCTTTAATGTGATGGCCTGGTTCACATCCCCTAAGAAAATGACTGGGTTCCAACAACAAGCTGAACCACCCCAGCTCTTTGAGTTAAGATTGGTCCTTTATGTGAATCCAGCTGCATCTTAAGACTTGCGATGTGTGTTGGCTTTGCCCACCTGTTTTGGACCTTCCCTCACTGAACTCTAATTCAGTTCTTAAGAGTAGATTGTCTGCATGCAGTTTTATGCAGTAATGCATTGTTGGGTAAAGTGCTGTATTCTTTGTTGTGTGTGTCAAAGCAAAGCCTTATGTCATCCCTACTTGACTAGGGATGTGATTCTGGGGACACAGGTGGAATACAGTAGCATGTCTTGCTTATAGTTCTAGAAATGATTCAACCATCTGCCTTTTCTGTCTAGGCTGTCGCTCCAGGGATGATCCTCCGCGTGGGGCTGTGTCCTGGCCTCTCCGCTGAAATGGTTGAGGTGCTTAAAGTCAATGGCGTCAAAACAGGTAGCTGATTGGGGTGGGGGAGAATAAGGAGCAAGTTGTTCCACAATTTAGGGGTTACACTAACTGGCTATTGTGAGCAGAGCAGAGTAGATTCTTCAGAGAGCCCACAGATCTCTTTGAATTTTAATTTTTGTGTAGTTGGAAGTTGCAATGTGGTTGGAAGAATGATCAGGGTGAGGTTAAGGGAAGAGAGAAGGACTCAGAAAGAGCTGTGATGGGATAGTTTGATCAAGGAGGGAACAATAATTACTTTTATAAAAGACTGGAAACCCTTTATGGACTTTTTGCTGAAAATGGATAAAAATGAATTGGGGATTTGGGGATTTATTGATTAAAAAGTTTTGTTTATGGGAAGAAGGGAACTATGTAATTTAGGAGGGTGAAGACTGCAATTACTGTGTTTCTAACTGCTGCGAAGAACATCAGAACTCGCTTCTTTAGATATCTTTTTTCTTTTTCTTTTATTATCTTTCACTTTCTTTTATTCTTTCATATTTCCTTTTTTTCCCTTTTATGTTTCTGACGTTTTTAAGCTTATGTAAAATCTTATAATAAAATTACATTTAAAAAAGCTGTGATGGGATAAACCAGTGATCTGTATTTTTCAGGCTCCTGCCTTCTCCCTCCCCCCTTTTCCCATTTCTTTTAATAGAGGTATTTTACTAGCTTTCATCAAGTGGGGTCTTTCACATGCCTTGTGATGGCATTTCCCAGGATTCCATAGCAGCATGGTGAAAGAGTATTAAAATCCATAATAGAATCTGGATTGATGCATCATGCTAAGCCAGTGATTCTTAAACTATTTGGCCCAATTACCCCCTTTCCTGGTCTCAAATAATGTTATTACCCCACAAAAAAACCAGAGACTGTTGTTTTACACAAGCGTCTTGGTAGCACTGGTCCCAAATTGGATCTTTGACTCACAAACAAGCAATTACAGATTGTTCCATTACTCCCAGGATATGCCCAAATGACTCCTTGGGGGTAATTAACCCTAGTTTAAGAACCACAGTGCTTAATTTATTTTAACCATCATTTGTTGAATAAGTCAAAATGGCTGAATTTACATTCAATTGAAGCCAGGCCGAAACAACTCAGATTCTAGGACAATGCAATGTATGATCCAATGACAGAGCCAGTGGTAGGTCACAGACAGAGGCTTGGTAAATTGGGCGTGTGGTCTGATGAAAGAGAAATTTTGTATCATTGCTGGGTAGTTTGTAGTTTTTTCCAGCTGAAGCTTTTTCCTATCTTTCATCTCTTTTCCTCCATCTTCCCAAATGTTTTATAGTGGTTGATCTTGTCTCATCGGATCTAGAGGAAATTGCCCAGAAGTATTCCTTATCGTACAAGGCAAGTACAAGGAGTCTCTAGAGTTGGATTTATTATTGCATATTTCAGCACACAAAATGTTGCATGGTTCTGGTTTCCACCAAAAAACGCCCATTATTTCCACCAAAAAACACCCATTGGGGAAGCTGGATTCACTTAATGACCCATGATTCGCTTAACCACTGCCATAAAATTGGGTCTGGTCTGTGGTGACTTGACGTACGACCGCAACAACTTACAATGGAAATTCTGGTCCCAATTGTGGTCGTAAGTCAAGGACTACCTGTACATCAGGAAGTTGCCACAGTTGAGAAACACTGCTCAGCTGCTGGTTATTTTACCCCTTGTTAATGCTAAGGCTGCAGGTGGTAAAGGATTGGCAATCTTCTCTTACAGACCTTAGTTGCAGTACGACGCGTGTTGCTGGCACAGTTTTCCTCCTTCCCAGTCAATGGGGCAGATCTCTACGAAGAGCTGAAGCGCACCACAGCAATCTTGTCTACTGGAATTGAAAGGCAAGGGGTTATTAATCAGAACACTGTGTTGAGGTGAACTTTTTGTCTAAAACAGACCTGCTCCATTAATTTTCAAGCTCACATATATACAGGGTTTCAGCACAGAGATGCAGGGGCATTGTTCTACTTCCTTGGAGGGCCATGTACAAGAGTGGCTTTCAATTGCTTTTTTTTTTAAAAAAAGCAGAACATAGCTAGTGGCTGTACTGTCACAGCATGTTTACATACAGTTAACTGAACCATAGTTTTACTTCACCCCATTTCCTATATTCACAAATCACACTAAATGTAGGCTAAAATGTAGTTCACTCGCTTGTGGCTCAGTCTGTGTATGAACCCCAGAAGGTGGGCTAATTGAATAAGCCATGATTCAGTTGACTGTGGATAAGCAGTTCACCGTGTCAGCTGTTATGATAGCACTGCTGTTAACTGAGGAGGAGGGTAGGAATGGGGGGAGACTTAGGGGCTAAATTCCATGTGGAGACCTCCAGGTTCCTTAGGCTTCTTCCTCATAGTGTATTGTGAGGATAAAAACAGGGAAAGAGGACCGTTTATACCAGTGTTTCTCAACCTTGGCTGGGGAATTCTGAGAGTTGAAATCCACACATCTTAAAGTTGCCAAGGTTGAGAAACACTGGTTTATACTGATTGAAGATGGAAAGGAAAATGTAAAAATAAAAGTAATCCATTTAGTGTTTTTCCCCCTATCTATTCAATAATACATGTTTATTAAATGTATATGCCGCCCGAGTCCCAGTGACTCTGGGTGCTTCCATTTTAACCCAGGAAGACTTGGCATTGTCATCAAATGTTGTTGTGGTGTTGAGGACCTTCCAAAAACAAAGTATCCCTCTGAAAATTGGGCTCAGTAGCTGAATTTGGAGGTATAGTGAGCAGAAAATGAGAATTAACAATTCCCGTGGATATAAGCATGATCTTTAACTGGTGATACTTTTGTTTGTTTATTAGATGTATATCTCACCTTTCCTCTAGGAGTTCATGGTGGTTCCAAGAAAGGCAGGTTATAAATCTAATGAATAAATATATAGCTAACTAACAACCTGGTGAGGGAAGTGAGCTAAGAGATAATGACTGCCCTAAATTCCCCAATTAATTTCCATGGTTGAGGATGTCTTTGAATATGGGTCCAAGCACATTAAGCAGTATCCTGTACTGGCCCTGTTATGGATCAATTGTCTATCCAAAGCAACCATCTCCTGGCCCCCCAGTTTGCTGTAACTTCAATTTTTCCCTCTTAATACTGAAGTCTTCCCCTTCCCAATTGCTTGTAGAAAGATTGGCCTACAATGATTAGTCAGGATAGCCATGGTGGTTGGGGATGACAAGAGCTGTAGCTTGACCTGTTTGAAGGCTTCTGGGCTGAGCAAGGCTGATGGGCAGATGAGCTGTTCTGAAAACTGTAATGGGACAGGGGCAAGGCTGGCAGTTCAATCCCTCTTTGGCTTGCTGTGCCCTCTGTTTGTTTTGGGCAAGCGGCAAAATTGAATTTCCAAGCCTAAATGGAGACCCCACTATGGCTGCTCTTTTGTCCTTCAGGAGATAAGTGTCAGAGATCACCTGATCTCTGCCAAAATGGCAGGCAGACAAAGCGCTCATCAGAAGACTGGAAGTGGCGCGAAACTGACATCGCCGGTCTAACAAGGGGAATAGACCGGACCGCATCCACCCGACGCTCGGGAATACACATCTGGACGGCGGTTGCCGGAGCAACCGGGCAGACCTGACCACACGTGTCAGCAGCAAAGGACCCTGGGGGAGGGAAAGGTTTAAATGTGCTTGTTGTTCCCAGAATCGGCATTCCAGTCTTTGTTCGTGCTAGCTTCTGTATCCTGTAATAAACTCTTCTGCTTCTAAGAACTCGTGCGTCTGTGAGTTACTCTAGAGCAGGGAGATTACAGATATCGGATGGAGTGCCTTACAATAAGACACTGAGAGAGAGGAACACGTGAAAAAGTGAAAGATGAAAACTGGGATGTGCAGGTCCTGAAATTCTAATTTTTCTCCTCTTTTGCTGTTTTAGCTTGGACAAGCTTCTTGACTCAGGTTTATACACAGGGGAACTGACAGAACTTGTTGGAGCACCCAGTGCTGGCAAAACTCAGGTTGGCTGTTCTTGACATACAGTATTTGGTTATTTAGAACAATTTGTATGTTGCCTTTTCATTGGACTTGAGGTAGAGTACAGTCTTAAAAACATGCAATTTGCATACTAAAATCATGAACAAAACCATGTTTTACTCAACTACTGTGGAGGAGACTGTTTCAAAGGCCCTACAAGAAATAACTTGTCTGGTTTTGATGCTTGTTTTGCTTTATGCTAGCAAAATGCCTTTTGTAACACAGATGTGTATATCTAGGGAGCGCTTGTACGTACATTGCGAGACTATATGGGAGATGGGATGGATCCAACAGTGCTCCAAGTTGTCAGAGATATGTTAGGCTCTCCCTGTAGGAGTTTTGACAATGGATATTGGTTTACCTTATATGAAAGGGGGAGGGCAAGATTTGAATCAACGTGTCCTGTCCTTTAGGGGGTTGAAATCCAGGTTTTCCTGCAGAGATGGGGCTGTCAGAAGATTGGCCTGAATGGTAGTTTGAGGTAAAGGACAAGATAATACCTTCCTTTTCCATGTAGGGAAGCTGATCAGACTGCCAGTGGCATTTTTATTTCTCGTACTGTAGTGGGGAAATCTTCTCTACTACACTTGAGGGCAGCAAGTCCTCTATCAAATTGGAGGAGGCGCTGCACTAGAAGCTGGCTAAAGAAAGAGCTTTGTATATTTTTATAGTTTCTGATTATGGCAGACTAGTTTCTCCCTCATGAAAGACAGATCAAAGCATTTTCCTCCATGCCTGATTATTTAGCCCAAGATTTTCTGCAAGTAGCATAAAACTTTGATGTGATGGATGTAGGTGTTTCTGGGTCATGGCACCCTCAGTTTGGTACATTCCCAAGCTGATCTTGCCCACAACACCATTAGTCATTGTAACAATCCATTCCTGCTTCTGAACATTGGCTGCTTTCTGGAGCCTTCTGACTGTGGATGGCATCCATGTACATGGCCTTGTGTTAGAAATAGCAAAATCCTTGATCTGGCAGACATCCTGGCGCCATTCCCAAAGCCTTAGCAGCCTTTCTTCTTCTTTTTTCTATATAATTGCATTAGATCACCTGTTTTTTTAGTCACAAAGTCTCTTGGAGTACCCTTCATGAGTTTTATCACAAGGGACACAGTCTCTACCTGTGGGCTTACAATGTCAGCTATCCCTGACCTGCTGCCTGCAGATATGTTGGATTTGATCTCCTGGAACTCTTTCCAATGCATCTGCAGGCATCAGGTATGGAAGGCTAAGATGAAACACAAAAGAATGGGGAAGAAAGAAAGGAAAGAAGCAAAGCTAGGTGGTTGACTTTTAAAGTTAGACTTTGCTCACATAGCATGCTAAGCCATGGATTATTTAATCCATGGTTGCCTGGGTTGATACATCATCGTAAGCCAAAACCAAAACAAACCACATTATGGTGTTCGTATAATTACTGGCTTCAGTGGGATACATTCAGGAAGGGGAAAAGCCCAATGATTGCTGTTTTTTTCTGGGGAGGGGGGAGGTCAGTGCAGTGGAACCTTTTCCTATCCATGTGGAATTGTCTGGGTTGTAAGACACTTCCAACCCTAAAGTTGTTTTTCCTTGGCTCTTAACAGCCTGTCCAAGTGTGGTAAAAAATTAACTGCACAGTTTCACCTGTAAGGAGAAGAACAATAGTTTTCCTTTTAAGAAATCAAAGTGCTTATGAACAAAAAAAATACTGTACAGCAAAAAAAATTATATTTTTGCCTAATGATCCATGTACAGTATGTGTCCTAGCAAGCACTGGCTTGAATGTCCTCTCATTTTGCTTCCATTTGCATGCAGCTTTGTAATCAAGCTTTGTGGCTTATCATGCTATCTGAGCTCCAAATGGCTGCCAACTCATGCTTCCCAAATTCAGGATTCGTAATCTGTGACAAATCTTGGCAGCTGAAATCCTAGTTTGTGATTTGCAGGCTTTTCCCAAACTTTTGGAAGGTAGGCTATAAAAGGCTGCCTTTGAGCATCCTAATTTCAGAAATCACACATGAGTCTTAAGCTCTGCCTCTTGTTGTGTCTCTAGGTGTGCCTCACTGTAGCTGCAAATGTATCCCATAGCCTCAAGCAGACTGTTCTGTACATTGACTCCACTGGGGGTTTCACCGGTGCCCGTCTGCTGGAGCTGTTGAATTGCCTGACTGAGGATGAGGAAGAGCAGGTCAGTTGAACAGGAAGTACTTATTGTGGGATGTTGGTACCCAGAAGAGTATCTTCAGTCTGGCCAAATAAAGAGGCAGCACTGGAATCCTCTCAACTACCAAATACTGAATGAACAGGTCATTATCTGGAATAAAAGAGGATTAGATTTGAAGAACCTCTGATCCTTCCTGTACTTTTGTTTTGGAGAGTTGGTTCAAATCCCAACCTCTCCATATAAAGCAGCCAAAGGTTGCACTTGGCCTTTAGGTGATGTGTCAGAGTTACACTCCAAAAATTAGTGAGTAAGATGGGAAGAATTTCAGTATGATTTTTCATTTACATATAAACTTAATTAAAATACAATAAATATGATTATTCACCAGTTGTATATTTAATAATTTTCCTCCATTGCCACATTAAGTATAACAATTGTGCTACAAATTTTGTGAGATCTGGGGGGGGGGGTCCTACACAAGGTTTTGGGAGCTCCATGCAACCTGGGACCACAGTTTATGCATGAGATTGTGCATTAAGGTGTTGTATTTTGACAAGGAAGGTGGGACACGTTCAAGACATCATTCAGCTATGAAGTTTAGTGATTTTTAAGTTGGGCCAGTCACTATCTCTCAGCCCAATCAACCTCACAGAGTAGTTGCCACAATGGTAAAATTAGAGGTAACCCGTATATATGTCTCCTGGAGCTCTCAGAGGAAAGATAGGATAGAAATATAGAGATGATGATGATGATGATGATGTATCATCTAAGGGAAGCCTCTTCTCCAAATCCTGCTTACTGGGTTCTGGATTAACATGATTTCTGCCTTTAGGGCTTAAACTTTTTTGCTTGTTGTGCTAAAGCGGAGGTTTTTGAAAGAGCAAATTGTATACAACATAAGAAACACTGAGTGTTGGAACAGCATAATTGTTAAAGGACTATGCTGTGAAGCAAACAGTACTGAGTCTGAATTCCACCTCTGCCAAGGGGAGCAAATGTAGGTTAGCCTTCTCCAATCCGGTGCTCTTTGGGTGTCTTCAACTGCAATTCCATACAATAAAAAATGTATTGAATTTGTGGGGATTATGACAGTTGTAATCCAGTCTAGAAGGCACAATATTGGAAAGGATAGTCATAGGTTAAAGAGTACCCCATAGACTTCAAAGTCCCCCCAAGGCCATGCTGGTTGGGGATTCTTGGCTTTTAGCCCCAACAGATTTGAAGGGTTCTAGGTGGGAAAGTCTAACCTAAACATTTACTGATAATAGGTACTTTATTTTGAGTTATCAAAAGCAATATTAAATAAATGCTTAGAATTAAGATGGTTCTTCTACTGCAGAACATTGAGCATCAGGGCATCTTCAGAAGAGTATCAGAAAAGTCAAGATGGTGGGGTGAGGCTTTGATCTCATGGTTGTCGCTACCAGCTTGATTTTTTGACCCTCATCCCGGTGAGCATGCAGACTTAATAGGGGCATCCATGATGTATTTACCTTACCCTGTTCCTTACTCCATTACCCTGTAGGCAGAGGGACTGCGGAGGATCCAGGTTTTTCATGCATTTGACGCCTACAAAATGCTTGATGTGCTGCAGGAAGTCCGCAGCTATATGGCCCAGCAGGTGGGTGCTTCTCGAATCATGTCTAATACTGACTGATGCTTGTTGATTTTTCTAGCCAGTTGAGGCCATGTCTGTAGCTTGAATCATGTCAACTGGATTTCTATTTTCTTAGTGGAAACGTTTCACTCCTTATCCAAGGAGCTTCTTCAGTCTGAGCAAAGTTGGTAAGGCCTTACCAACTTTGCTCAGACTGAAGAAGCTCCTTGGATAAGGAGTGAAACGTTTCCACTAAGAAAATAGAAATCCAGTTGACATGATTCAAGCTACAGACAATTCCACCTGGATGACTGAGAACCTTCATAGACATAGTTGAGGCCATGATATCGCTTGTCCTGCAGTGCTGGCCTCTGTAATTCCAGAAGCTTCAGAACTAAAGTTTTGCAGTCCTGTACAGTGCACAAATGTGCGGGGGGAAGCTTTACCTTTTAAAGTTAAGGCATTGGACTTGCCTCAAAGAGACCCAGGTTCAAATCTGCTCCCAGCCACATAAGCTCCTTGGCTTTGGGCCAATCACTGTTTCTCAGCCCAACCCACCTCACAGAGTTGTCGAGGGGGGAAATGGGAGGAAGGAGTGATCTGTAGATTGCCTTGAGCTCCTGAACAAAACGAGGGATATAAATCTAATAAATAAAGAATCCCACCCTTCTCTGTTGTTAACGTACGTAATAAGCATAGCTTTTTTTTCAGACAAGAGCTGCATTTGGTCTTTAAGTGGCATGCAGGGAGCTGCGCTCTAAAAGGTTGCTGGGGCAGGAGAGAAAAAATGGGTGTAGCCAAGATAAGAACTGATTTTAAATTAGAATTTATCAAATTAAATACCATTAACAATGTGCCCCATATATTTGATAAATGTTTCTCTTTGTCACATTGAGGTGGTGGGAGGGTTGCGCTGCAACTGAGCCGGGATCTCAAATTGTGCTTCTTAACATGTTCTAGGACTGGGTTCTACCATTGGAAGCAAGGTGCTTCCTTTCTCTTATGTTCCACTCTTTCTGGCTTTCTGCCAGTAAAAAGCTTTCAAGCACTTCTTTAAAACACACGCAGACACACAAAACAAAATCCTTAAAATGCAAAATCAATGCTGTAAACGCTCCCTAGCTTCCCGATGTTGTGAATTTCTCCAGGAATATTTCCACTTGGGTTTCCTTGAAGAAGAGAACATTGTTTTGGCGGAGAGGTGGAATTAGGCTGTGATTATTATAAATATACAAGTAGAACTAAAGCAAATGGATTCAGTCTGCAAAACCAGCATCCAGGAATAACAATGTGGATATTTGCAGCTTCTTGGCATCCTCCCTCAGTCAGTTTTCAGTTCAGCTATTTTGGTTCTTCGGAACCACTTCCAATGAATTCAAACTGGCTCCACGGTGTTTCTGTGCTCCCCTCCAAAGCTGCTGGTAAATGTCACTTTGCAAAGGCTGAAAGCCGTTATGGACACGTTTTCGGTTTATTGATGAACATTTGCATTCTTTAATTAGAGTGCCAACTCCAATAGAGTCATACCTTCCACTACCTGGAATAAATGCGTTGGGACTGCACTCCAAAGGTTCTCAGTCAGTTTGTGGCCGTGGTGGCGGGGAATGCTGTCTCAACACATTAGGAGAATGCCAGGTTGAGGTAGGCTGGTTTAGGCAAAATTGTACACCTGTTTATGGATTTATCAGAATACATGAGTGCCAGAAGGGTGAGGAGGGCAGGGTGGGTAACCTTTTTTAGGCCAAGGGCCAGCCTGGCTTTTGAGTGGTATGTTGGAGGGTTGCACACCAAAAAGTGAGTAAATCACCAAAACGAGATTTAGAATGAACCGATTTTCAATTTCAATTTGATTTAACATTAAACTAAATAAATGAAATACAGTTCATATACATACTTCTACATACTGAAACATTTCTGCCTTTTGTTAAATTAAAAATGAAACTTTTGGAGGATGCCACAAGCTGTGTTCCCTGTTTAGACAGGCTGGATTGTGCATGCTGGCCATGATCCCCCAATATTTGCAAGCATGACTGGCCCATTGCCTTAATGTTTGATCAGGGAAATCTGAAGGGGCGTGGAATGGTCTCTGTGATCATGGTCTTGTTGTATCACTCTTTGTAACTGCACAATAAGTTTCACCAGCATGTGAGCTGGCCTTCAGATTTGCCTGGACAGACAAGAGACTTGAGGCTGAAGGAAGGGGATGGAGATAATACACAGAGAGCAAGGCCAGTATTGCATGGTTCCTGTTTGGCTTAATCCCTTTTACTGGGACTCACACCCTTCTTCTTCCTTTCCATTCAGGAAATTGCTTTTCACTATTGAAGCAACAGGGAAGACTGGAGTCACTGGGTCTGCTCTAACTTTTTCAGTTCCAGCAGATATGCATGTTCTTTTCTCTTGGTGTCTGCTGCCATCTCTAGCCATTTAATCTCTGATTCAATCTTTTTCATCTTGACGCAAGCCTTCCAGTGATGTCCTGGACGGCTTCATCAGGCAGTGAAATAAATCCTGCACAGCGTCCTGCATTCAGCCAATGTTCATGCTGCTTCTAAAGTTCTCCTCAGGGTTGAGAGGTCTTGCCACTTCTCAGGTGCATGGACTGGAATTCTGGTATCTAGCACATTCGCGACTGCCTTTCTCAATCCTAGCAACTAGAACTAAAAACTCCATATATGCTTGGTTGCTCCTTGTTCTTAGGGAGAAGCCTAATATTTTTTCCTTAATACCATGTAAATCAAAGGAGAAAATGTACATAAATAAAAACCAGAGGTGTTTATTGCTCAGTTTACTCTGCATTGTCCTCCAGTGTTTATAACTTGACCGGTACTACCACGTACTAGGTTAAGTCCTTTAATCTGGGGTCATTCCTCATCCCTTCCTTTGGTTTCCTATCACTCTTAACCTTTTCCCAGTCAGGTGCCAACCTAAGGATGCTCTCCTGGTGTAGCAGGTCTTTTACTTTGGGGGAGGGGGTACATTGCTACCACCTTAGCATTTAGCATAAGAGGAGGGAGGGAATCCCTTCCTCCAGAGGAAACAGGAAACCCTTTTGCTTCCTCAAGTTTGCTATCACATTTGACATAATTGGAGAAAACTGATGACTGGACTGCAGGGTCTAGCCTTTAATAAGCCTTGCAGTCAAGTGTCCAAAAATGGTTTTAATAGGACAGCTGTGCAGGCAGGAGAACAGTCCTGAACATGCAGGACCTAAAATAATAATCTAATAGTGACTGTCCCTCCATGTCCCTCTCCATCTTACCAACCAACCCCAATATGTCTATGAAGGTTCTCAGTCATCCAGGTGGAATTGTCTGTAGCTTGAATCATGTCAACTGGATTTCTATTTTCTCAGTGGAAACGTTTCGCTCCTTATCCAAGGAGCTTCTTCAGTCTGAAGAGGCTCCTTGGATAAGGAGCGAAACGTTTCCACTGAGAAAATAGAAATCCAGTTGACATGATTCAAGCTACAGACAACCAACCCCAACTTTCTCCTTTCCTTTCCTTTCCTTTCCTTTCCTTTCCTAACCCATTAGTGGTGATCAGCCACCACAGCCTCATCATTGCACCTAGCTTTCTTCTGCTCTTCTGAATTCCTGAAGAGGGCTATGATTACAGTACTACTCAGTATAATTAAAATAGACAAACATCCAGCCTATTCAGATGCCTTTGGTCTAAGACTAGCATTTCCTCGTGCAGAATTTAAGCATAGATAACATATAGGACACGCGAACCCATGGCTTTAAACTATATGCAAAATTGAGCTTTGAATGCTTCATGTTCTCAATCCATTCTCATATTCCAAGGAAAGGTACCCGTTGGCTTTTTGTAACTTCTGATTTGTGTTTCTTCTTTTACTTCATTTCCTTTTTGCTTTTTTTTTTTTTAAAGATATTCAGTACCTCTGGACCAGTGAAGCTTCTTATTGTAGATTCCATTTCTGCTGTGATTTGCCCTTTCTTGGGACTTCGGCAGCCTGATGGTCAGTAGTGGACATCTATCATCCCAGAGAACATTTCTTTTTTTTTGGTTTAAACTTTATTAATTTTCAGAGTATAGCTAAAATACAAAATAGAAAATACAGAAAAGCAAGAAAAAAGAACTAAAGAAAAAAGAAAAAACTATAAGAGTGCAAATAGACAGAAAACAAAGACGGAAAAGTACTTACGACTTTCTCCAATACCGATATAGATAAATTTACAAAAATAATCTCTTACCAATGATTAAACCATAGCTTTCCAAACTGTGTCACGACACAATACTGTGTCGCCTGTGGGGCCCAGGTGTGTCACGTCAAAACCTGGAAGTGAGTGCGCACGCCAGCGCCGGCGGGCCATCAGCGCTTCCGGGTTTTCGCACGGCACACCAGGACACTGCTGCTGTCACTGCTGCGGCACGCGGAAATCCAAAAGCACTGCGGTGGCGGCGCACAAAACCTCGGAAGCGCCGCTGCGGCGCGCGCAAACCCGAAACCGCCGCAGTAGCGGCAGCGCTTCTGGGTTTTTGAGCGCCGCTGCAGTAGCGGCACTTCCGGGTTTTCTTGTGCGCTGCCATTGGTGTGTCGCCACGGGAAAAGTTTGGAAAGCCCTGGATTAAACCATAGTAACGTTATTTCTATTAAAATAAACCAATTAATCATTAAAACCCAAAATCAGAACATTTCTTAATATGGTTCATTAATGGACATATTGCTTTGCAGAATCATACCCTTGACAAGTCCATGGCTTAAAGGGTTTACAATACAGGTAGTCCTCGCTTAATGACTGTTTGTTTAACAACGGTCTGAAGTTATGACAGCCTCAGAAAAAGTGCTTTACGACCTATACTCACATGACTTTCGCAAAATGTCGCACCACCCCTGCAGTCATGTGATCGCAATTCAGGCACTTGGCAGCTGGCTTGCATTTACGACCAGTTGCAGGTTCCTGCGGTCACGTGATCGCAATTTGTGACCTTTTTGGCCAGTTTCCGGCAAAAAAGGTCCATTGGGGAAGCTGGATTCGCGTAATGACCCATGATTCACTTAATGCCCACAGTGATTTATTTAACAACCATCATAAAAAAGGTTGTAAAATTGGCTCCAGTCATGTGGTGACTCGCTTAACAACCGCACTGCTTAACAACCAGTTTTCTGGTCCCTATTGTGGGCGTTAAGTGAGGACTACATGTATAACATTTTGAAACATGGAAGTTACAGGGCTAAGAAAAGCAAGATCACGTAGGTCCCCTGTTCACATTCAGTGTGGCAACTTATTTTCTGCATGTTTGAAGTTTTGCAGCAATAAAGTTTCATGTGTGTGAAGCAGAGAGGTGTGAGCGTAAAAGTATAGCGCACAAAGATCAGAAAAGGCTGCACCATAACCACCTAAGGTTGCTTGTGGCATGCAAATAATTGTAAATAAACATATCATAGCTTAATCTTCACCATTCTGGTTTCTTTCTAGGGTGTGGTGTGACAGCTTCCACATCTTTTAGCGTCTGTGGCTGGGAATTACAAGAGATGAATCAGAAAACTTTTGTTATACATCCAGCTCCTTTGCACTAGATTGGTGAAAACTGTCACGGAATGTCATTGGACCTTTCATTCATGCTAGTGATGAGCATAGTTAGTTATGCATTTGATTCTCAGGGGATAAGGTTTACACAACCGACTAAATCCTAAACCTGGATTAATACAATTGCTATGTTTGCTAATCATGCTGTGTCCAAAGAAATAAAACATGTTATAATGTAAAGTGATAACTTGGTTCACACAATGTGCTAAGTCAATGGTCAGGTTCCCACTACATGATGAACCACAAACTACCTAACTCTATTTTAGTTTAGTCTAGCAAGTTGTACAGACCTAAAGACCAGAAGGCTTTAGCTATCTTGCCCCTCAGCCACTGTGGATTAGTGGGAACTTGTCATAGATCAGGGGTGGGGAACCTTTTTTCTGCCAAGGGCCATTTTGATATTTATAACATTCGCGGACTGGGGGCGGGGTTTGCGGGCGGGAGCCAATTGTGCGCACTGGGGGTGGGGTTTGCAGGCGCCTGCGGTTGCCTTGGCAGGGCCAGACCAAATGATTTCGTGGGCTGTATATGGCCCACGGGCCGGACATTCCCCACCCGTCATAGATGATATCGCTTATCTTCAGCATGGTGAGAAACTTTTCTGAGCTTATATATGGTTTTTGTAATTGTAACATGTGGCTTTGAGAATTAGACTTTAAACAAGATGGTGCAAAGAGAAATGGTACAAAGATGCCTTGAATGGTGATGCCGGACAAAATAGTTGAAAATACCTTGGAATGTAAGAACTAATTGTTCAAATTTAGATGAAGTAAAACCAGACTATTCACTAGAAGCACTAAGAATGCTGCTAAAGCTTAGATGTTTTGGATATCTAATGCAAAAGCCAGAATCATTGGCGGAGACTCTGATGCTGGGAAAAATCAAAGGTAATTGAAAAAGAGGCTGACAGAAGACAAGGTGGCAAAATACTTCCATTGTTGACTCAAGCAGGAGCTTACAAGAAGTCAGAGAAGCAATTATTGACAGTCCCTCTGTCAAATGATGCCCTTCAGGTTGTGAAGAAACAGAAGCCACCCAAGGCCACGAGATACCTGTCCCAATCCAGGGCATAATTTCCCTACTTGATGTCTTAAAAATGTGCCGCACTACAACTGTCTTCTAAATAAGCATCCTTAGGATCACAGTTCTGCCAGCTGGATACTTGTAAATACTTACAGTTAAAAAAAATGATTTTTAAAAAATCTGAAGTAATAAATGGCAAGGCCCTTTTTAAATCAGAGAGCTAAATGTTGTAGCTCATACAATTTTGGAAGGACCAATTGAAGAGTTTGTAGGTCAGGGTTGAACTGTGGAGTCCTTGGTGCTCTCTGAGCCTTGTTGTTTTCTTGCAGACGTTTCATTGCCAGGCTAGGCAACACCTTCAGTGCAAAAAGGGAGTGGGACTTGCTCTCTGTTTGTATACCATGGCTTGTCCTGCTTGTGTTGGTGTAGGTGTTGTTCTCCCCTTAGGAGTTCCTTAATTGGGCTGTTGTTTGCTGCTTGGTTAATTGACTGAGTTAATAGTTCCTTGATTAGGGTATATTGTGCTGTTTGATTGTTCCTCTGGTGCTAATCCTGGTGTTATGCAAAGATTAACACCAGGATTAGCACCAGAGGAACAATCAAACAGCACAACATACCCTAATGAAGAAACCATTAACTCATCAATCAACCAAGCAGCAAAGCAGATATGCAATCTGGGTGATGATTGCTGGCAAGGAGGTGTTCTGGTCTTCTGGTTTTTCTATTGTCTCTTATGAATGGTATGTAAATGTTGTTTACCTCTATAGGTAAACACCAACACAAGCAGGACAAGCCATGGTATATGAACAGAGAGCAAGTCCCACTCCCTTTTCGCACTGAAGATGTTGCCTAGTCTGGCAATGAAACGTCTGCAAGAAAACAACAAGGCTCAGAGAGCACCAAGGACTCCACAATTTTGGAAGGCTTCTCCAGTATGAGTGTGATCCAGAAAGTTTTACCTGTTTCCCTTCTGCAGGATGGGCATATATTTTGGGGCAACCCTCAGCGTCTAGGGGAAATAACAATAAATACAGTTAATTGTACAGCTTCAAGCGCAATGATCTCTCTCTTCATAGGCATGGCCCTCATGATGCATTTGGCTAGGGAGATGAAAACACTTGCCAAAGAGTTTGGGATTGCCATCTTGGTAAGTACGTGGACCAGGCTTTTACTTATGCTTGCTTTTGGCTTTATGGGTGCATGAATGCTATAGTTCTGCTCTTCTAGTGTGAGCTAGTTCAGATATTATACTAAGTCTCCCCCGTTGTTTTTTTTACTCTAAAAGAAGTTTAATCCTAAAAAACTGGGTAGCCTGGATTCTGTAAAGCAAAGCATCAGCCTCCAGCATTACCTTTATTTCTAAGATTTTTTTTCCCCAAATGGGCCCCATTAGCCTTTTAGAATATAAAAATGACGGGTAGCTCCAGTTCAAGGCTCCTTTGGAAAGTACAGGTGATCCACTGTTGATGGTCTCCTATCCATGATCGATCATTAGATATCAGACCTCAGTATGTGCATAAAGCTTTTCTGCAGTTTTGACCCTCTGTTTTGTTATTTTACACATGTACCACATGGCATTTGTGCATCTGTAAAGTATGTGTTTTAAAAGTTAGGATTAGGTTGTCTGTACAATGTACCTGTATTTACTGCCCCTCGTTCTTGCTTGGTCATAGCAGATCTTGCTGGGTCATCCTGGTTGCGAGACTCAACATGGCGAAGAAGGAGGTGGCCTTCTTCCCAGCATCTCATTGGGCTGGTGATGGAGGGAGCATCTCCACTTCCACCACGTGGCTCACCCTGGTTCTTTGGCTCTTTAAATGACCTTGGTGGATAAACCTCTTCATGGTGCCACTGGACATAGTGCTGAACACAGTCTTTGTGCAGCTTGCGAACTGCTTGATCGAAATGCCCCTCGATCAAGACTGTGAAAGCATATAAAGCATGGCATAATCCTTGAGAAGATAATTTGAAATTTGGTGTCTCTGTCCTAATGTTCAAGGGTCATTTAGCACGTTCTGCCTATTCTCTTAGATTCTTTGGATAAAATGTCCCATGCAGTTGTAGCCCATCTGGGGGCAGGTGAATGCTTGACCAACCTTCCAAAAACAATGAGTACTGAAAGGGAGATGATGAAACCATCTGCTATCTTTTAGTTGACAAATCATGTGACCAGAGACGCTAGTGGCGGTTTTAAACCAGCATTGGGTCGCTCGTGGAGTTTCATACCTAGTACTCGGCTGCTGCTGGAGAAGAGAAAAGACACTTCTCAGAAGGCAGGTCGAGTCGCATCTTTGATGAAATCTCCTCGACAGGTGAGAACATGGGGCAGTTGTCTTTGTTGTGGGCTTCATATATCAAACTTTTTCAACTTAGTGATGTCCAGATGTGCTGGAAATACATCTCTCAGAATTCCTTGCCAGTATAGCCAAAGGCAATCACTTATCTGCAATGTAACCTCATATGTAGGAAGCAGGATGGAAAATTCCCATTGTCCTTGATTT
Source organism: Charina bottae (assembly GCA_023362775.1). Classification (NCBI taxonomy): domain Eukaryota; kingdom Metazoa; phylum Chordata; class Lepidosauria; order Squamata; family Charinaidae; genus Charina; species Charina bottae. The sequence continues at coordinate 98,614,187 of JALMGJ010000001.1, read as the reverse complement.
ATTGTGAGGCTTACAATAGGGTTGTAAGGCTGTGTTGTAGAGACTATATTCCAGGGGGGCTGTTTGCCGGAGGGGTGCAGGGGAGATGCACAGGAGCACGGAAGAGACCTGGAGCTCCTTCATAATAGCTACCTTTCATGTTAAACACCATTCATGTTCTCCCTTTCCCAGGAGAACAGCCTTCCCCAAATCTGGCACCTCTGGATGAGCTGGACTACAATAGCTTGCATGACCCTTAGCCAGCATCTTCACTAACTACAACTCCCCTCAGCCTCAACCAGCGTGGCCAGGTTACATGCTTGCTGATAATAATGAATACTGCAGTCCAGTAGTTCTGGAAGGCACTAAGATTAAGGAAGGGTTAGTAGAGTTTTGGAAGTGCAGAAGGGCAGTGTAGACTTATTATGTGTGCATACTTTAATGCAGGAGTAGAGATGGCTGCACTCACTGGTTTTGTCTGAATGTGACAGCACCTGTCAGTTGCTGGCACTGGCTGGAGCTGATGGGAGCTGGTGCCTAAGACAATTTAGAAAATGCAGCTCTAGGGAGGGTTCATTATTAGTATGATTAAGAAATGGGACTATGTTAAGAACTATATTACGAAAGGGGCAAAGCTAAAAAGATAAGAACAGTTGCAATTCTCAAGGGTTCTCATTTTGCTCTAAAAGCTATCACTTATTTGCATTTTTTGGGTTCTGAGTAGTAAACATATCCTGTCTGTCCTTTCTGATATTGATTGGCATGTAATTTTAATTGCATCATGTAGTTTTCAAGCATACACAGGAAGGGACAGGGAGCATGGAAAGGTTAATTGTCTTAGAGTAATGGGCACATTTGAAGTTTTGAAAACATATGGGCATTTTCACAAAATAGCCCCCATTTTGGAAAAAACGGATAAGGTTATTCCCCACTATCTTTTCTAGCCCATCTGTTTACTTTGGGGAGGTACTTTTGTAAACAAACCACCAGACTAACTGCCCAATATTTTATTTTAAAAGAATGAATAGGTGGCCTTTATTTACGGAGGCATTCTTGTAAATAGATGACACTGGAGTTCAAAATTTTGCTTTTCAGGTTGTAGGAGTCTCATTTAATGTTTAATTAAATGATTAATAAAGTGAGATGAGGCAGAGAGTTGGAGCTATTCCATGGGAAGTGTCTGTGAGAACATGGGTGCCTAGTGCTCAGATTCAGAGGGCGTGTCTCAGACTGAAAAACTCCAGCTGCTTAGAATTAAAGTTGGCCTTCCCTTCAGTAAGATAGGAGGGATGTGCAAAATGTTTCAACCCCAGATTGGGCAGTTTGAGTGTCCGAAGTGTGGCTATTGCTCATTTTGGAATTGGGCTGTTCCAAGATAGGATTGCCTTTAGAACACATGTAATGTATTATTCTGGGGTGAGAATGTTTTGTCATAGAAAGTTTTGCACATCTCTGTCGGATAGTAAAAATCCTAAGAAGGATTGGCCTGTATGACTATTTTTTCTCTAAATTTAGGCCATACATCTGCAGTCCTGGATAGTATTCTAGTAACACACTGATTTGAAAACTTCCAAAGTGTGTTTCTCTCAAACCACTGTGGAACACTTAGCTCACTGTTTATCAGTGAGAAGCAGTATGGAAATATTCTTGTTACTTCTACCACTGGAGACTTGTAGGGCTAGTTAGGCTTTTCTGCTATGTACTTGTATTGGGATTCTTACAGTGTTCTTCTGTTTTACAGCCTTTTGGGATTCAGGCAGAATTAGACCTGAGGAACTGGGAAGTGAGAAAAGGCAGTCCAGTGACATCAGGAGAGGGACTGAATGAAGGCATGGATGTGTCTTCCTGATCCACAGCTGGCTTTCCTGAATATTGCAGATCTGAAAGTGGAAAGAATAGTTCAGTTTTTAGAGGAATGGAAAATAAAGACCAGTATCAGCCTTCTCCAAACAGATGCCTTCCAGATTTATTGGACTTCAACTCCTAGAATCCCCAAAGAACATGGCCTATATATCAGAGATGATTTGAAGTCAAAAACTTTTGGAGGACACAGTTCCTTCGTTTGGAACACTCATATTGTGCTGGTTAATTAAGGAAATATGCATGTGGATTAGCTAAGTCATGGCTCACTTTTTCAGCAATTGCAACTTTTGTAGGTAAATGTACAGTTTGTCAATAAAAAAGGGACATCGAATGGAATTGTTTATCCGAAGGACCCTTCATGTTCTTCCCAGTATTACTACAATGTATTGACATCCTGACCCTTGCTGTTTGAAATGGGCTAGTCAAATGTAGGGGTTATATTCATTTTGCTTAACAGATCAAGGAAGTTTGACATTCTATAAGCAGGAGAAAAGGTAGAATATAAATAAAATTCTCCAAAGGCTACAGATACAGTATTACACATCATGTGGTAAGTTACCAGCCAGTGCAAAATTGTCAAATCATTTTGGCAGATGGGTAGACTGACAGGTTTAGCCGTATCTCAAAAGTTGCTCCTGGTAGGTGAGTTGACAGCGTTCCCACTCTGCTTGTGCAAGCCCGTTCAACTTTAAATAAATTTGTGAACTCCATTGACATTTCTAGTGATCTCCACTTTGAGATTCCTTGTCTTCAGCCTCTTATGCTGGTTGGGAAAGATGGGAGATGTAATCCCAACCCAAACTCGAGCACCCTGGCTCAGGAAGGGTCTTCTAGCCCATGTTTTCCCTTTTCCTTTTTTGGGGTGGAAAGGAACCCGAAGCACTGAATCACGGAATGTCATGGTTGGGGGAAACCAAGGAGATCATCTAGTCGACCCCTCTGCCAAGAGTACAAATCCACTGTACAACTGTTTGCTTTTAGTTCTGGTTTCCTCATTTTCATTCATTACATTTCCTAGCCCACAGCTTTCCAAACTGTGTGTCGCGACACTTTAGTGTGTCGCAACACACAGTTTGGTGTGTCGCTACACAACCCGGAAGCGGCGGCGTGCATGATGGTGGCGGCGTGCCATCCGTGCTTCTGCGTTTTAGCGGAGGCCGCTGCCACCACCATACACGCCGCCGCCACGCACCCCCCTGCGCTGCGCCGTGCACGCCCCCGCGCCGCCACCGCTGCCACTGTTGGTGTGTCGCCAATGGCAGCAGATTGGAAAGCACTGTCCTAGCCTTTCATTTTGTGGAGAGTTAATGTTATTTTCCCCCTTCTCCAGACCAGGTTTTTCTCATTTCTTTCAAATTCTAGGCTTGTCCATGTGTATGCTTGATAATTTAACAGAAAGAAATCACAATAAAATATAGAGAACAAAAAAAATTCCAAAACAGCAAGGATAGTGGTATATAACTACAGTGACCGTACGTCCTTTATTTCAGAAAGTTGTCCTTTATTTATTTTGTTGGTTTTACTCTTGATTTTTTCTTTGTAAAGCAAAGTTATAAACATAAACAATGTTTTTATCCTTATGAGCCTTTCAGATTTGCCCCTTTTTCAGGTTTGTCCTTTATTTTTTCCAAGAAAATATGATCACTGTATATATAACTGATGCATTGCAATTCGGCTATTTCTGGAATTTGAAATATACAAGAATGTACACAACCACGTCCATCATTTTGAATATTTAATAATTTAGAAAAAAACTGATTTTTTTTGTTTTATCCCTCAAAACAATATTGGAACTCGCGAATATTTATCGTTTATCAACATTTCCCTCCACGCCGAGGTAAAAGATTACTTTCACCTCCCAGGAGGCCTCTCTAGCCTTAATCTCGTTTCCCTCTCTATGGCGTGAGCAGCTCAGCTTCGCTACCCTTCCCTTCAAAACCTCAACCATAGATAAAAAGCGACAATCCCAACGCAGCTTCGCTCTAAAGCGCCCCGCCAACGTAGCCCCGCCTCCCCGTTGCCATAGCAGCGGGGCAGCGGCCAAAGGCTGGGCGGCCGTCGGCCAGGCGGGCGGCCGAGAGGTGGCGCCTTATTCTGGCCCCGCCCACTTATGTGGCTGAGGCAGTTGGAGCCTGGTCTTCGAGGGAGGAGGAGGCGCCGCCGTGTCGCGGAGGTCGGGAGTGAAGCTTTCTCCGTGGTGAAATGTAAGGAGGGAGAGTAGAAGCCGGTCAGGAAATGGCAGCAGAAATCAGAAGACAATCTCCTTTGTTGCTGCTTTTAGAAGGACGCCGCGCTGGTTTGGTGGTTGGGGTATCTAAGGTCTGGAGTGTGGAGGAAGACGTGGGAAAATGAATGTGATAGAGGCCATGGGCTAGTGTAAGTCCTGTTAAACTCGGGAGAATATACTTCAGAGTAAACACATTTCGAAGGAGGTGATGTGTCACTTCCTTGCTCTCTTGCTGAAGTTTGGCTTCGCTTTTTCGCAGCCCCAACCAGTATTCCCCAACCTGTTGCTCTCCAGGTGTCCTGGGTTATAACCCCACTATTCCCAGCTGCTGCAGCCATGCAGTTGCAGAAGGAGGAGAGTTGTAGCTCAGCTCATCAGGAGGCCATCGGGCTGGGGAAGCTTATTCAATTGGAAATGCTCCTCCTCCCCTCAGGAAACAAACTACACTTCTTGACTGTGAGAGTGGATCAATAGCAAAGGCATTGAAAGCCCAGAAAGCAGGGCATGAGCTGTGACTCAGGCGGTGTGGTGATTGGATCATATATAAAAATTATTCTTTTTTATGAAAGGCGAAATACTGAAAAACACAGCATGATGCTTTTATGTACAAAGAGGGCTGCAAGAATATTTATTTATACTTCCAGCCCTACAGTCTGCTGTTCTCCAGATGGGCTGGGTCTACCCAACAGCCAAGCTGGCTGGGGAAGTCTGTGGCAGCTGGAGAACACCAGGATGGGGAGGGTTGGTCTGCACCGCCTTCCAGCTGATGTCATCTCTGGTAACTGAGAGGAAGGTCCCTAAGATCCCATGCCCGTCTGGCTTCTGTTTACTGTGCTGGTAATCAAGTTGAGACATCTTTTTTGCACTCTGTTCATTTGCGTGATGCCCCCAAATGCAGTGAAAAAATCGCTCATGAAAAGATTTTCTGGTTTGACAATTAGTTGCATTGTAGACAAAATTGTGTTTTATATTTTATGTTATGATTAATGGTGAAAATAAGAATAGTGATCACATGATGGCTTTCTTAAATCCCTCCACTGCTTTCTTATCTGCTCCTGTATCCAGCATAAGCTCCTTGTCCTTGATTTCAGAAACTTCATGGCTCTAAGCCCACCTTATCTTGTCCATTTCTTTTCTTCTACAGTTCAAAGGTTTCCCTTCTCCTCAGGAGATTTGCCTTTTCCAGCATTACTGCCTCTGTGCTTGGAATTGTCTCTACAAAATGCTCTCATTTTTCTCAAAATTAACATTTTCCACGATGCATTTGACACCATCTACATCTTATTTCCAATGCAAACCTGTAACTAACCCCCACCCCCAACATGTATAGCTGAAACAGAAGCTAGTGTGGTGTAGTGGTTAAGGACTAGGGAGACTGAGGTTCAGAGTCCACCCTTAGCCATGGAAACTTACTGGGTGACTTTGAGCTAGTCATGGTCTTGCAGCCCAACCTACTTCACAGGATTGTGGAGATAAAATGAAGAGATCCTTGTGTAGGCCACCTTGAGCTCTCGGATGAAAGGTGGGATATAAATCTAACTAAATAAATATTTTCTAATTTATATAACCTAACTTTCCTTTGTTTTCTTAGAGCATAAGCTACTCACAGCTGGAATCCAGCTTACTTGGGTATACAACTTTCTTGTAGCAGGGATTTTTTAAACACATTTTTAAGAAAAAATATTTTGGGCTTCCAAACACCAGTGAAGGTCTGGCTGGTAAAATGACATCACTAGAGTAGGTAGGGGTGTGGGTTTTTTTGCTTTTTTGGGTTTTTGGATTTTAAGGGGCAAATTTTGCTCCATAAGATAACCCCCAGCCCCCAAAATGACCCAAACAGTTTCCTTAGGAATGAAATGAGTGCTTAACATTTTTGCAATGCTTATTCATTTTGCCCCTTAAAATTCCCATTCCTCCAAAAAAATAAACCCAGATCAAATGACCTGCTCTTTCTGGAGGGAGCTCTTTAGGGCCTCAAAATAGGTGGTGAAACCTGAGGTTACCAATCAGATACTATTGCTGCATGATGGCTCTTCATTAATTGTAATACTATAACAATAGATTAATACTTCAAAACTGTATTCTTCTCCAAATATTGTCCCAAATACAATGTCACTTTAGATGGATGAAATCTGTCAGCTCCAGCCACTTTGACCAATTGTGGATGGTGGAAGTTCATATCCATAATACATGGAAGATATAGGTGGGAGAGTTGTGCTCACCACCTACTATATAGATATATCCTTCCAATGTGAAGTGGTTTGTGTTGTCTTTTTCTGGGATTTCATCACCACTTTGCAGGGCAGAGTTTATTTTTTCCTTGCAGTTGAATACATTTAAAACTGGTATGTATTAAACAGCTTGTGGCGTAATTTGATGTGTGGGTTGCCCTCAGACTTGTGAAGTAACACAAGACTTTTCTTCCTTGTTTTCTGTCTGACATAAATAAGGAACAAGAGGAAATTGGTCTTAAATTTCAGCATTCTCCTGAACTGTGCTGTAGTTTAGAAAATGGTGTTGTTTTCTTGTTTACCCCAAGTAAACAGTTTAGAAAACAGTAGTATATTAACAAACTCCAGTTAAGATCAGAATTGATCCTTGAGATAATCTCGACTAGCTGCCTATTGATTTTGTTGGATGATGTTGCATGGGGTAACAGGAAATGCACACATTCTATGAATCAACATGGCTTGTACATTCTTCTTGGGTGTAATGAGATCTTGATAAAAATGTAGCCAGTGCTGCATGGTGACTTGTGAGAATCAGTAATGTAATTGCTCAGAAGAAACAACCCATGGAGATGGTTATACGTTAAATGTATGCTGTTTCTCAAGGCTAGAATATTGTGATCTCTTACACCTTAATAGACTTGGTGCAAAACAGAATAGTGCAGCGGCAGAGGTCTTTGCTGTTCAGCACATATGTACACGTATGATATTGAATTGTAAAAAATTGTAAAAAATACAGCAGTATTCTTTACGGTCTGATTTAGATAGCTGGATTCTTAAACTTATGGAAATTAACTATTTTTAAAGTGACGTAATCTTTTAGACGTAGGAGGAGGAGAGCTATGTTAGTCTGTGGTAGCCCAAAATCAGAAGGAGCCTGGTAGCGCTTTTTCAAACTAACAAATTTTATTAAAAGGCATAAGCTTTCATGAACTGTAGCTCACTTCATTGGATGAAAACTTACACCTTTTAATAACATTTGTTACTGAAAAGACACTACCAGTCATCTAACCAAGGTATTAGATGATATTTTCCCCATCTTCTGTCTCCAAATGTATTGGGGCTGCAACTACCTTCTTAAAATAGCCAGTGCTCTCTATGGATAATGGCAGTTGTAGTGCATCACATTTATAGGACACTCAGTTGGGAAAAGTTGTATTACAGGAATGTGGAAACTGTGACTCCCTAGAGGACTGGCCTTGTTAGTCTCACGGCAAAAACAACAAAGCAGCTTAGAGCGCTTTTATGACTAACATAATTATTTTTGTATAAGCTTTCATGACACTATAATGCATGAAAATTTATGCCACAAGTCTGCAACACAGGGACCAAGGCTTTCAAGGCACCCATGATATTCCACATACTATCTGTAGAACCCCCAATTTTTCTTTTAAAATATCTTTTTAAAATTAGATGGGCAAAATTTCGGGCATTTAGTGTTCTCATGTGAAATGGCATTAAATCTTTGTGGTAAAATAGCTGAAACAAGATTTTACCATTTCTATAATTTTTGTATTAAAATACAAATCACGCCCCCCAGTAAAAATTTGGCATCCGCATCTTTGTGTATAGTCATATGGGGTTGCACAGTATCTGTCCCTTGTTGACCCTTGGCTTATGCAGTAAGAAATTTGTTAGCTTTTAAGGTGTCAAAAGCTTTGTTTTTGTTTTTTAACTTGCAGATTTTGTCAAATTCCAGTTCCAGTTCCCATCCAACCAGCCCCCATGGCCAGCGATTATGGATATTTGGAACTGTAGTTCAACAATGTCCAAGTGGTGGCACAATTTTCCTGCCCTCCATTATATTGGGTGCAATAATGAATAAGCTAAGCAGTTTTAGATGCCTAAACTTAAAAAAATGGATTAGCTCTTAAATTCCCACTCTTTGTTAAAGTTATGTGGAAGTTTGAAGGGGGCGCGATGGCTCAGTGGTTAAGACGCCAGGCTTGTCGTTTGGAAGGTTGGCGGTTCGGGACCCAAGCGCCGTGTGACGGAGTGAGCTCCCACACTCGCCGCAGCTCTTGCCAACCTAGCAAAGAAGTTTGAAATGAATTGAATTGAAAGAAGTTTGAAATGAAATGAATTGGCAGCCCTAGTTTGCTTGTAGGTAGAGGTAAAGGTTTCCCCTGCACAGTCGTGTCCGACTCTAGGGGGCGATGCTCATCTCCGTTTGTTAGCCAAAGAGCCAGCACTGTCTGAAGACACTTCTGTGGTCATGTGGCCGACATGACAAGCACAGAACGCTGTTACCATCCCACGGAAGTGGTACCTATTTATCTACTTGCATTTGCATGCTTTCAAATTGCTAGGTTGGCAAGAGCTGGGGCGAGTGCGGGAGCTCACTCCGTCATGTGGGGCTAGGGTCTCGAACCGCCGAACGTGCGACCTTCCGATTGACAAGCCTGGTGTCTTAACCACTGAGCCCCCTACAGTTTGCTTGACAAAGTCAAATTAGCCACAATTAGCTGGATTTTGCATAGCAAACCAAGCCATAAACCATGATTTACAAGCCATAGTTGCTAGGTCAGCCTTTCCAGCCTGAATGTCCTCCATGTATATAAAGTTCATTTCCTAGCCAGCCTAGCCCTTGTTGAAATTTCTAGGAGGTAGTCTATACATTTGGAGACTGTCTAGGTTGGGGAAAATTGGAGTAAGTTGACAAAATACATTAAGCCCAAACCAACAATGACATTATCGCTTAGTTAATTATGTGAACGGGCTTCTGTGTAACTAGTAGTGAAAGGAAGTTGAGTGCAGGTGCAGGAACAGAATAGGTAAAGCTAAAACATATTAAAAGTAGGCTCAACAACATCTGGTGCAGAGACCCTTCCCACCTTAAATATATTTTTAATATGTTACCTTTGTTTTGTTGTTTATTCGTTCAGTCGCTTCCGACTCTTCGTGACTTCATGGACCAGCCCATGCCAGAGCTTCCTGTCGGCCGTTGCCACCCCCAGCTCCCCCACGGTTGAATCCGTCACCTCCAGAATATCATCCATCCATCTTGCCCTTGTTCGGCCCCTCTTCCTTTTGCCTTCCACTTTCCCTAGCATCAGCCTCTTCTCCAGGGTATCCTGTCTTCTCATTATGTGGCCAAAGTACTTCAATTTTGCCTTTAATATCATTCCCTCAAGTGAGCAGTCTGGCTTTATTTCCTGGAGTATGGACTGGTTTGATCTTCTTGCAGTCCAAGGCACTCTCAGAATTTTCCTCCAACACCACAGTTCAAAAGCATCTATCTTCCTTCGCTCAGCCTTCCTTATGGTCCAGCTCTCGCAGCCATAGGTTACTACGGGAAATACCATTGTTTAACTATGCGGACCTTTGTTGTCAGTGTGATGTCTCTGCTCTTAACATATGTTACCTTTATTACTAGACAATTAATTTGCTCCACTTTTGTTTGTGATATTTTGGTGGGAAATGTTAAGGAAAAAAAACTAACAAAATGCTACAGCATGGAATATGTATGCTCAGAATGCTAATTAATAATGTCATTCTTTAGGTGACTCCAGGCCATATATTAACCCCCACCCCCAATGTTCTATTGCTCTTTACCAAAATTACAATATTCTTTAGGCCAACATGTTCTGTCTTCATTTTACAGGGTTTTTTGCTTCCTTAAATATTTAAAGAAGATGCTTTCTGATCTCACCTAAGCCTTCACTACTTCCATGTCTCCTAATTTGTTTACCTCTCACCTGCTTCCTTAGTTATTTCTCTTTACAACAGTTATGATAGTTAGTGCTAGGGCTGAGTAGCTTCTATATGTCCTTTTCCTTCTTTGTGCCTTTTCCCATTCCCTACAAAAGTACACACGTGTACATTTGTGTTTCCCAGATGTGAAGTCCTTTGGTTCATTAGAGCACCTAGAGCAGACCTTTCCAAACTGTGTGTCGGGACACGTTAGTGTGTCGGCTGCAGTGTCTGGGTGTGTCGTGGTTGCTGCTGCCTCCAAGCCCTGCCAGGATTCCACGCAGGTCCTAGTGCCTGCCTTGTGCCTGGCTGCCTCCAAACCTGCTGTGATTCCGTGCAGGTCCTAGTGCCTGCCTTGTGCCCTGCTGTAAGAGTGTGTCGCGAAATGATGCCCTGCTGTAAGAGTGTGTCACCAACATGAAAAGTCACCTAGAGACTTTCCTTTTTAATACTAACCACTGCACCCAAGAGCTTCATAATCCTCAAGGAAAGTGAGATATGTGTAACACTATCAGTAACAAAGCTTAGGAGCGCACAGTGATAGTTAAGTAGTGAAAACAGCGTAATACTCAACTATCACTGTGCACTCCTGAGCTTTGTTACTGATAGTGTTACACATATCTCACTTTCCTTGATGTTTATGAAGCTCTCAGGTGCAGTGGTTACCAGCCTAGGTTTCCTTTAGAAGCAGATATTGGAAGTTTATAGAGTGCTGTAGTATTTGGTGTACTTAAGAATATATGAGTGACAGGTACAGACCAGCACACTCGGTTCTTTGTCTCTCATTCTCTGATGCAGCTATTAACAAGCCCAAGGCTCAGGACAGCTATTACCTCAAGGCAACTTATACATACATAGATGGGAAACCCCGAACAATGGGAATGTTGATACTCTATAATGTAATGGGAGATGAATGGTACATCTGCTCCAGATATGCTATTTAAATAAACAAATAAAAGGCTGAAGATTGTAAGTGAGCTAAACAATTTTGGACCAAGTTGTGTACAGTGCCAGATTAAGGATCTTCTGTGTAATTTTGACATCTAAAATTTTATGCTTTCAGTTGTCTGGTGTTACTCACGTGAAGTATAACCTATAGGAGAATTACTTAGCTCAGCGGTCCCCAACCTTTCTGGCACCAGGGACCGGTCGTGGAAGAAAATTTTTCCGTGGACCGGGGAGGGCGGGGTTTTCAGGTGGGAGCCAATCGCATGTGCCGGGGGGGCGGGGTTTTCAGGTGGGAGCCAATCGTGTGCACTGGGGCAGGGTTTGCAGGCGGGAGCCAATCACGCACACCGGGGGCGGGGTAATCGCACACACCGGGGGGCGGGGTTTGCAGGAGTGAGCTCCGTGGCCCACAGGTTGGGGACTCCTGACTTTGCTCATGGAATTTACCATAAGGTCCTTAGGGCAGGGTTTTCCAAACTGTGTGTCGCGACACAATACTGTGTCGTCTGGGGGCCCCAAGTGTGTCGCGTGACAACCCGGAAGCGCTGATGAAAATGCTCTTGGTTCCAGCAGGGAGGCGAAAATCGTGCGTGCACACTGCCAGGCTGTTTCCCTGCTGCACAGCTGATCGGCGTGGGGGTGTGTGTGGAAATTCTCCGTGCCGATCGGCTGTGCGCCGGGAAGCGGCCTGGCAGCGTGTGCACGTGTTGAGGCTTTTCGCCTCCCTGCCGGAACCGAGGGCATTTTCGGGGTCCCCGGAGCCTGCCCTTTCGAAGGGGCAGGGGCGGCGGCCATCAGCGCTTCCGGGTTCCAGGACGCTGCTACTGCTGCTTCCCCTTCGAAAGGGCAGGCTCCGGGGACCCCGGACCTTGGTTCCGGCAGGGAGGTGAAAAGCCTTGCCGCATGCACGTTACCGGGCCACTTCCTGGCGCACAGCTGATCGGCGTGGAGAATTTCCACCCTGCCCCCCCCCCCACGCCGATCAGCTGTGCAGCAGGGAAGCAGCCCGGCAGCATGTGTGTGCGATTTTCGCCGGAACCGAGGGCATTTTCGGGGTCCCCGGAGCCTGCCCTTTTGAAGGGGCAGCGGCAGCGGCGGCAATCCGGAAGCACCACTGGCGGCGCTTCTGGGTTTTTGCACACGGTGGTGGCGCTTCCGGGTTTTTGTGCGCCGGCCATTGGTGTGTCGCCAACGGCAAAAGTTTGGAAAGCTCTGCCTTAGGGGTTTGTGTTACATAAATAGTTAACCAGAGATACTTTGGAGCCCCTAAATAATTTTAAGTTCTGATTTTTGCTTTACAAACTAAAGGAGAATCCAAAATAAATCTCAGTTTAGGCATGCTTACTTGAATTGACATTGAACTCAGTGGAATTTACTTTCTAGTGAGCTTAAGGGTAGAATTGCATTCTAATTGAGAGTTTAAAACATTATAATGGGCCTTATATGCTTCTCCTGATTACCCATTAGAGAGCACATTCTTTATGATGGTTTCTGAGAGAAAAATTACATGTGGCTTATGCTATCAAATGATCAAAGAAAGAAGGCATGTGTATATGTGATAGTTGAAAATAATTCCAAGGTTTCTTTCCCAACTAATCACATTGTCTTGAATCACATTGTCTTGATGTAACAGCATTAAGATAAGAACTAAAATTGTAGATAATGTAAGTAAGGTAAAAGCTGCTTATCTTATAGTTTCATCAGTGTTTCACAGCCTCCAATTAGTGTCTTGGTTGATAGTTTGGCTTGGCTATGACAGAATTACCACCATTATGCTTTGGGCAAGGTTGTGTTATGTTGTGCTAGTGAAGATTACAAAGTTTGTTCTCCAAATCTGATAAAGTGTTTTGTGGATAATTCAAGGGGGAAAACCATAGTCTGATCCAGTCTTAACTGGTAAGAAAGCAGATGTCAATCTGAATTGCTACTGGATTCTAAGACAACTCTTGCTTTGAACCTGTCTAGATAGCTAATATAGTTATTGTGTCTTGCTTATTCCTGTCAGAAGTTTTGGAAGAGAATTGTCTTTCCTAGCCTGCTGCAGTTTTTGAGGATACCAGTGATACCTGCACATTCTGATATGAAGTTGCACTTTTCACTATTGGACCTGCTGGCTGAGGCTGCTGGGAATTATTATATGTCAGCAACATCTGGAGGACCACAAGTTCTTTTTTTATATATAACTTTATTAAAATTTTAAAAAAGAAAGTTAAAAACTAACAAGAACTAATATTTAGAATAACAAAAAGAGAAGACAAAGACAAAAGTGCAGAAAAAAAGAAAGAAACAAAGAAACTGTACAAATGATGAACATGTTATTGCTAAAATGTTTAAAGTTTAAATGTTTAAATGTTTAAAGTTCTGTTGAAAATTGAAACAGAAGAAGAACAAATGAAAGAATATATGATAAAAAAGGGGTAAAATTTTTGGTTACAATATACAAGTGGAGCTGTGGGAGAATATGTGGTTGAAAGGATTGAAATTTATGTTATAATCTTAAAGAGAATTTTTATAAAATGATGTATCGTTGGTATATGTCACGAGAAAAATGGTCTGGAATGTATAAAGGTACTTCACATTTATATAACCGCCCAGGGTTCCTCCTTGTGGGGGAGATGGGCGGGATATAAATGTAATAAATAAATAAAATAAATAAATATTGGAAATGTATACAACAAGAGGGGACATTTTACCAAGCTTGGTGGACATGTAAAAGAGCCAGAAAATGTTGGACTCAATTATATATACTAATTCAGAAGGTTTTAAAGATTAATATAGAAATGAAACCAGAGGCTTTGGGATTGAGCGATAAATAGTTGGAAAAAAGTGATGGAAGTTTGTTCTTATACATGATAACTACAGCGACACAATTATATGCACAAAGGTGGAAAGATTCGACATTACCCACAATGGAGGAATGGATGGTGAAGATGATGGAACTTGCTGAGATGGCTAAACTGACAGCTTTGATCAGAGAAAAGACATTATCTAAGTTTAATGCTGACTGGAAACCCCTTATAGACTTTTTGCGTGAAACAGAAAAAAATGAAATTATGATATATGGTTTTGATGATTAGAAAAAATATATATAAAAAAATGTAACTTGTGCTGTAACCATAGAGTAAGAGGTTAATTTACATCTATACTTATAACTACTGTAAAGAAAATCAGAGGGCCACAAGTTCTGATGAAGCCACTGGTCCAGCTAGCCCAGTATTGTCTACTTTATTATCAACTGGTTTCTAGTATCTTTCCTAATCTTGTTATCTGAGGTTTTTTTGACAAATGTCATTAGAATTGGTCTGATTGAAGTGGTGCAAAGAATTTTCCATTCCATACTGAGACATTGTAATCATCCACCATCAATTCTTGCTGCAATTTCCATCTTCTATGATGACATAATTTATGATCTTGCATAATGCACTCCATGTATACTCATATTCTCTAGAGCTCTTTTGTTCCTCATAGGCTCAGGAAACCTGCCGAGCGTCCACGTTCCTAGGGTGGCAGGACTTGATTGCCAATAGTTGCATAGGCTCAAAACTAGTTAGTACTAGTTCAATCAGTCCCATTTCTGTTAAGCATGGAATATGATTGAAGTCCTGGAAGAACGTGTTTAGCTAAGTTGCCTTATACTGGGAAAGTTTGCGTAGCACAGCGAACGTAATATGGCTTAACAATGAATAAACAGTATGATAGCACATGCTGCTGTGATTATACTTGCCTGCTTCTCCTGCAGACAGGGACAGCTAAGAAGTCATGGACAGGTCAATGGATAGTTTGTATGAACCAGGAAATCTGGCATCTTTTGAGGAGAACAAGTCAAGAGTTCTTGATTCTCATAAAATGCTAAACAAATCATAGACAGCGGTGTCCATGGTTTGTTAGCGGCATCTTCTTGTAAGAAGAATGGACGCAATCAAAACAAGGGCAGTTTGAAGCAACCAGCATCAACATGCTGCTCATTAGCCATATTATGGTTTTCTGTGTTCTGCAATTAGTCCACCTAGCTTTGGGAAATCAAAAGACCATGCTACAAAAGGGCAATTGCAAATTACTTTTGTATCATTCTAAGAAAACTGCATAGATATGTCCATGTAAATTGTCAGCACATCTCAAATGTGACTTTTTACATTTGTACATTTTAGTCCTATGTGATAGTCTCACTACCTGGCTCTGGAGAACCAAAGTTTAGGCAAGTGTCTTTTGCCCCACTACCTGGAGTGATTGATTCTTAGGCCTTTTTTTATACTATGGGCATTAGTTTTGTTTTTTGAAAATTAGGGAGTCTTTGTCATCATGCAGGATATATGAAAATGCTGGTTAGTACTTTTTAATAGCACAAAGCATCCATGTTTTGAAAGCGCTATGCTGCAGAAATAATGTATGATCATTTGTTTTAGTAGTTAATGCAACATTTGTGGGATTGTTCCTTCAGGACTAGGCAGTCTTTTACATTGCCTGTGTATTGCTTTTCCCATCCCCTTAAACAATATTTATGGGATTTGTTGGATTTATTTAAAATTGTGTTTCTAACCCTCTTGTTAAACCACTTTGGGCTCCTTGGGAAGAAGAGCAGTATAGAAATAATTAAGAATAATAGATGGTGGGTGCCTAGAAAGTGCCAGGGCTATGTATAGGCAGGGCATTAAAAGTATCTCAGTTGTTTCAGGTCACAGCACATTCTGAAAGGAGCTTTTGTAAACATTAGAGCAGGTGTTCAAATGATTGCTATAGTAATCAGCAGTCTGTTCAGAAATAGTTTGTGCCAGTGTGAACTTTTGAATTTGTGTGTGTGTATGTGTTTTCCAACTAGGATCTTGCTGGTGGGAAACCTGTATCTTGCTAATGTTGTTTCTTGGAGCATTTGCAAAGTATGTGGATCCATGCTAGATAGACAGAAGTGTACTTTATACCTTTATCTGCAGAGCAAGAAGGCATCCGAAGTCAGATAACAAAATAGGTTCCTTCTGCTGCTGGAGGTGTCTTCCTAGCTTTGATTAAGCTCCTGCGTCATAAGAGCAGGCTGGGTAGAACTTTTGAGTCCTGTGGCCTCTTCCAGGTAGTAGTGACTTGAGGCTGTCTAGAAACGCACAAGGAGTGCTTGAAAGAACATCCTCTCCTGCCATGTTAGCAACTATATTTAGAAGCAGGTGTTTCAACTGAACTGAGCATTCCTGCCTGTCAAAAATACAATAGCTGCTTTCAAATATCACATGAAGCCATCATGTAGTGTGTTTGGTTTTAGCCTAGCACAAACTCTGAACTCAGTTGTTGTGTTTTTTAAACCATGGTTTATAACTACTGTTATGTGTGAACCCAATCACTGGCTTATAAAGCAAACTATGGCTTAGCATAATGTGTGAATGCTATTGTAGTGCAGCTTGTGTGGCTCTTAAGTTGATGCAGGCCTTTCTGTGCAATGATGGTCACTTGCTGTCATTAGGTAGGCTTGGGAGCTTTCCTGTTTTTCAGCTGGGAAGGATTCTGGATGTCAACCTTTGCATTGATTTCAGTGCATAATCATGGTGGCATAGCCATATTTCTCCCTCACAAAGTTTTTTGCTGGTGCATCTTAAAGCTTTATTCCATTCATACACTCCAGTGCCAGCTGATAAGATATTTCAGATATTCTGCTGTTTAGCCAGGGTTCAGGTTTTGTGGAAGAAAGTCACCAGAGCAGAGCTTTCCAAACTGTGTGTCGCGACACAAAAGTGTGTCGCCACACACAGCGTGGTGTGTCGCCACACCACCCGGAAGCGGCAGCGCGTGCGTGCACGGCGGCCGCCATGCACGTGCGCGCCGCCGCACGCCCCCCGCGCCGCCGCACGCCCCCCCACGCCGCCGCCGTGCGCGCACGTGTCGCCGCCGCCGGGTGTGTCGCCAGCGGCGGCACTTTGGAAAGCCCTGCACCAGAGGATTATTTTTTATCTGTGAAGTTGGTTTACAGGCTAAGCATGAGAAAAGGGTTTGCGGTGTTAGCACTCCAATAAATTCCTAGATACCATCCTCCAGAAGCTTTGGATTACTATTATCAGAGTCATTGGCCTGCTGATTGGAGCTCATGGAGTTATAATCCAAAACTTCTGGACGGTCCAAGTTACCTGCCCTTCCATTGAATTGTGAGAGGAAAATCTGTGTTACAGCTGCTACTCACACCAGTTCAGGTCCAGCTCAGCTTCCTGTACACTAATAGAATTCATCCTCACATCACCTTTGCCGGCTTCAATCTAGTGAGTTCCTGTTGAAAACTCAGAGTCAAAGTGTTCCTAGCTGTTGTTGGTTTTTTGCTAAGCTGGTTGCTCTATTCACAGAAATCTCCCATCAAACATTGCAGTTGTGTAAGGACTCCAGTCATGTCATTTTGACTAACTCACAAATCGGTAACAGTATTTTGGGGTTCATTTTATTCCTTCTTCCCAGTGCAAGAGAGTTATACAAGTAGAGGATCCAAAGGCAAGATTATGTGGATTCCTTATAAAGCAGAAGGGAGAACAGAATTTAAAGTATGGTATGACTGGGTTATACACTACGCTAGGATAGGCTAAAATGGGAATAGTTAGTTTGTGGTTCAGAGTGTTAATTTATTTATTTAAATAATTTATATGGCTGTCCATCTCACAAGAGCGATTCTGAGTGGCATATAGAGCCTAGAATAAAAACTACAGTATAAAACCCATGGTGCCCAAGGTTAAAAAAGTAAACTTCAATCACAAAAAGAAAACATATCAACAGCAGCAGAGCTAAGCTACCGACCTGGCCCAAACATCTGGGGAAACATCCAGGTATTCAGAGCCTTGTGAAAGGCTAACAGGATCAGGGCCATCTGGGTTTCTGGGTGGATGCTGTTCCATAGGGCAAGTGTTGCCAGTGACAAGGCAGGGCTCGGGGGTCTAACAAGATGGCACCTTTTGATAGAAGGGACCCGAATGTGCCTTCTCTACTAGATCTGGTGAAGGAAGCAGAAACAATAGAAGAGAGGCAGTCCTGCAAATAGCCTGGCCCTGGGCCATGTAGGGTTTTATACGTAATAACCAGAACCTTGAATCACACCCGGAAGCCTACTGGGAGCCAGTGCAGTTTGTGAAGCAGCACTTTTATATGAGTGTAATGAGAAACACCAAATACTGCTGCTACATTCTGGACCAGCTGCAGCTTCTGAATGCTCTTCAAGGGCAGCCTGATGTAGAGTGCATTACAGTAATCCAAACAGGAGGTGACTAAGGTATGAGTCACCATGAGCAACACTCCTGGTCCAAGAATAGGCACAATTGATGTAGAACAGGGGTGGGGAACCTTTTTTATGCCAAGGGCCATTTTGACATTTATAACATCATTCGAGGGCCGGGGGGCCGGGTTTGTGGGCGGGAGCCAATCTCGCAGAAGGGGGTGGGGTTTGTGGGCGGGAGCCAATTGCGCGCACTGGGGGGCTGCCACACCTGGCGCCATGCCTGCCGCCCCTGCTGCCGCCCGCCACGCACCCACCCCCATGCCTGCCGCTGCGCCTGCTGTGCCCGCCGCCATGCCCACCATGCCTGCCGCTGCACCTGCCCCCGCCATGTCTGCCGCTGTGCCTACCACTGCTGCGCCCGCCGCCACGCCCACCATGCCTGCCGCTGCACCTGCCCCCGCCATGTCTGCCGCTGCGCCTACCACTGCTGCGCCCGCCGCCACGCCCACCATGCCTGCTGCCGCCACACCCGCCACACACCTGCTGTGCCCGCTGCTGCGGGCCAGACCAATTGCTTTTGTGGGCCTTACATGGCCCACGGGCCAGACGTTGCCCACCCCTGATGTAGAAGATGAACTTGTGCAAAGGCCCCCCTCGCCATGGCTGCCCCCTTTTTTGGGTAGGAGCTGTGAATCCAGGAGGACCCCCAAACTGCACACAAATTTTGACTGGGGAAGTGCACCCCCAAGCAAAGTTAGAGATGGAATATCTCAGGAGCCTGGGGATGTAGGATGGAACTGAAGCCTGTTTTCCCCCATCCAGATCCTCACAGCCTCCAGGCACTTGGAAAGGACCTCCACAGCATCACTTGATCAACCCAGGATGGAATTGTACAAATGGGTATCATCTGCATACTGTTGATATTGCACCCCATGCTGATGGATGACCTCACCCAGTGGCTTCATGTAGATGCTAAATAGGAGTGGGGAGAAGGTAGAGCTCTGAAGCACCCACACAAGGCTGGGTTGTGGTAACCCAGCTATTAGCAAATTGTGTGAAGTTGGCCATCACTTTAGGTTATAATATGGTTCAGACTTTATATAATACAGGTAGTCCTCAGTTAACTACTACTCATTCAGCAACCGTTTGAAGTTACAACGGCACTGAACGAGTGGCACTTACAACCAGTCCTCGAAGTTGCGGCTGTCACAGCACCCCCACGGTCATGTGATTGCAATTTGGGTGCTTGGCAACCAGCTTGCACTTCGACAGTTGCAGCATCCCATGGTTACATGATCACCATTTGCAACCTTCCCTGCCAGCTTCCCCGCTTGCAAAGTCAATGGAGAAGCCAGCAGGAAAGGTCACAAGTCACTCTCCCTCCCATCACCTTTTATCCTGAAGAGCCCCACTATGGAGTACGAGATCCCAGGGATCTCGTACTCCATAGCGCATGCATGCCCGCAGCACTTGCCCAGCTGTACTTGCGCTGGGCTGCATCACCCATCTGTGTGCTTGCCCACACTCTATACCACTCACTCCCCCACCCACCTGCACTCATGCCGCAGCACCCACTCTCTGCCCGCCTGCGCTCTGTAGGACTCTCCCAAGCTGCTTGCAAGCCACCTAAGGAAAGGCTTGTTGTGACTGGGACTTGCAACTTCCTGCTGGCTTCCCCATTGACTTTGCTTGTTGGAAGCCAGCAGGAAGTTGCAAGTTGCGGTCACATGAGGTCCTCACTTAACAGTGTGCGATCCTCACTTAGCAATGGCAGTTGGGATTGCTGGGATTGCTGTCACTAAGCGATGTGGTCACATGATTTTGCACTTTATGACTGCATTGCTTAGCGATGGAAATTCTGGTCCCAATTGTTGTTAAATGAGGACTACCTGTACGTTGCATTTTATTCACTGGGATTTAAGGTTTAATATAGTTTTCTTGGGCAAGGAGGCCTCAAACTGGGTTAACAAACCAAGCTTTTGTAATTTTTGAAGAAATGAAAGCTTATTCCAATATCCCCTTTCCTCCATGTGTCCTTTCTTTGTAGGCTGTTGTCCTCCTGATTCATGGTGCTATTTTGTATTTTCATGCATGAGCTGGAGAATTCTTACTGAGAAGAAATATGAGAAATTGCTGTAGGCATTGATGTATGCAAGCTTTAGTAAAGAAAGCAATAGCTGTGGGATTTGTAGGTCAACTAATAAATTGGATCTGGTCTGTTTAAATTAGCATTGTTTGTTTTCCAATGTTTCAGGGACTGGGAAGACTTTCGTAGTGCTGTATCTAATGATTTTTCTAAATGGACATTCTGGAGATTAAACTTGTGACTGTGCTTGCCACAGAGACATAGCTTTTCTTTGATATTGGTAGTCTTGCTTCTTTTATGGAAATGCATTCAGGGAGAAACAGCTGTGATAAATACCAGCAAGGCCCTTCCAGCTGAAATGTTTTGAAGCAGCCAGGCAGTGGAGGTTGCTTAATGCATTGACAGAAAGTATTAAAGCTTATGGTGACTTGGATTTATACAGAACAGTATTTATCCCACTGCTGCTAATGTAGAGTTGCTTGTAACTGTTTAAAAAATATTTTATTTATTTATTTATTTATTTTATTTATTTTCTATCCCGCCTTAATTATTTTTATAAATAACTCAAGGCGGCGAACATACCTAATATTCCTTCCTCCTCCTATTTTCCCCACAACAGCAACCCTGTGAGGAGAGTTGGGCTGAGAGAGAGTGACTGGCCCAAGGTCACCCAGCCGGCTTTCATGCCTAAGGCGGGACTAGAACTCCCAGCCTCCTGGTTTCCTTAACCACTAGACTAAACTGGCTCTCTCAATATGTTGGCATGCCTCATGTTCCAATCAAAACAGCGTGCCTATAAAGCAGCCTTTCTCAACCTTTTGATCCTGAAGGAACCCTTGAAATATTTTTCAGGCCTTGGGGAACCCCTGCACATTCAGGCTCAAATATAGGCCAAAAGTTACAAAATTATTATATTCGTTTCATGTGTAGGCCTGTATATACGCATTAACAGTGTTGTTAAACTAAAAATAATGAAACTTACCTCTTTAATGTGAAGTTGCCCGAATTTGAAATAATTTTTTAAATAAATCGTTATCTCCTAGGGGCCCCCTAGTGACCTCTCACGGAACCCTAGGGTTCCACAGAACCCTGGTTGAGAAACCCTGGTATAAAGACTCTGGTTGGTGCATAAAGTTGGTAGGGTTGTAATGCCATTAAGGACTTATTTAATTCTGTCCACTAAAGTTCCCTTGTATAAGCCCCGTAGAATGCTTACAAATAAATGAGTGTGAAAGCAGAAGGATCCTGGAAGGTCATGTTTATGTTAGTGGGAGCACTTTGCTTAAGACAGTGAGATGTTTCGACATCATTGCTGCCTTGTCACACACGAGCTTTTAACCAATTTCTTCTGAGTGGAGGAGGGGATGTTTGGTATATATTTATTTTATTTTATTTCTTTATTATTTCAATTTTGCCCAATTCCATAGTGACTCTGAGCACTTTACAATTAAAAATTTAAAAGAAAAGATCATTCAGCCACTCCTTGTTTAGTGACTACATTGGTTAGCGACCATTCACAAATACGATGGTAATAAATGGTAGTAAATTGTATAAACAAATCATTTTCCGACTAATGTGTTCACTTATGACCAAATTTCTGTGCCTGACAACAACGCATGCCAGAGTGAGAGTAACGATGGCGTTGCTGCACTGGCATTGCTGCATGAGAGAACTTTATCTAAATGAAATGACAGCAACCAGCGATCTTCACAGCATCTCTCTCTCTCTCGTCACATAGTTTGCTTAGTGACCATTCACTTAACAACAAAGTTGCTGGAACGTATTGCGGTCGCTAAATGAGGAGAGGGTGTATATCAAAGAAAAAGAGTAGCTGACTGGAAGACAGAACCAAAACCCAAAGTGGCTCAACCACCATCCTAGTCCAAAGTGTTTAACAAATTTGTGGAAATTCAAAAGGGTAGGAGCAGTAGATGGATCTCTGGTGGGGTATCATTCTAACAAGGCATGAGCCATCACTCAGAAGGGATGCTCCCTGGGTCCCGCAAAGTGACACTATTTAACCAACAGGATCCGGAGCATGCCTACTCTAGTTGACCTCACCAGATGGGTAGAAACATATGGAGACTGGCAGTCCCTCAACTGGTCAGGCCCTATACCATGTAGGGCTTTATAAGTGATAACCAGCACCTTGAATTGTACCATGAAATGAACTGGTAGCCAATACAGCTCATGAAGCAGGGGGAATTTATGTGTGTACCGTCACATGCCCATCACTGCATGTGCAGCTGCATTCTGAGTAGTCTTCAAGGGCAGCCCCATGTAAACATTACAGTAGTCAGTCGAGAGGTGATCAAGGAGTGAGTCACTGTCTGAAGAGCCTCACATAAGGAATGGCCTTGAAGGACAGAAGGAAGATCCACTAGCAAGGCAATAGTCAGATAAGCAGGGCTTGAGCCTGGGCCAAGAAAATAACTTGAGAAAATGTCTCAGACAAGTTTACATGGATAAAATGAGGGAGGGGGAAGCATCTTCAGACTTGCAAGATTCTGTTACTATAGCTGTTACAATAAAAGTAGTCCTTAGTTCTTAGTCTGCTCTACCTTGTTGGGCTGACAGCCTCCCAGTCCAGAAACGGGTATAACTAGCACACCAAATGAACCTGTACAAAGGCCCTCTTGGCCACAGCTGTTTTCTCCTCTTTGAGCAGGAGCTGTGAATCCAAGAGGACCCCTAGATTGCATGCTAGTCTTGCATGGAGAAGTGCAATCCCATTAAAGACTAAAGATGGAATGTCCCCGGAACCAGGGGAATCAAACAAAGCCCTTGTCAAGATTGAGCCTGAGTGTGTTTCTCCCCATTCATGCCTGTATTACCTCCAGGCACTGGGTCAGGGCTTCAACAGCATCACTTGGTCAGCCTGAAGTCAAGAATTATATTTGGGTATCATCAGCATGTTGATGATACCTGATCCCAAACTTATGGCTGCCACCCAGTGGTTTCATGTAGATGTTGAACAAAAGGGGAGAGACAGTTGAGTTCTGTGGCACCCCACAAGTGAGGAGCCGCAGGCGTGACCGCTCACCCTGTCAACACTGATTGAAACTGGTCACAGAAAAAGGAGAACCACTGCAAAACAGTGCCTCCCACTCCTAACCCATGAAGCAGGTCCAATTGGATATTGTGGTTGATGGTGATGAAACCTGCTAAGAGGTCAAGGAGCACCAAGACAGATGCACCACCCCCATCCCGGCTCTACCACAGGTCATCAACCAGCGCAACTAATGCTGTCTCTGTACTGAACCCTGACTGAAGTGGGTGTAGATAATCTGCTTCCTCCAGGGTTGTCTTTATATCCTGCGTTCCTCCATAATGAAACCAGAACAATGTATGTTGGGATGCAGTATATTTTTCCACCCAGGAGCTGACCAGATCCAGGCCACCTTAGCTTCAGTAAGATGGTTTCATTATCTAACTTCAGATCAGTCTATTACAATAGGACAGTGCTGAAAAGAAAGGAGCTGCAAAGGAGTTTCATTCAGCTCTATTCTTTTTAATGCTATGCCCAGAAGGCCCATAGAGTTTTGAATCCTGGTCCAACAACTTTGTAGTTAACGTTGTTATATATCCCCAGACATACAATACATACTCTTAAGTGCACCAGGCAAAAAAGTTTGTGGTATGTAGGAAATGGCTTGCCTGTAGCCCCGGCCTTTTTTTGGTGGTGGTTGCTTAAGTGTTACTAGGAACAAGAGTGCCATTAGGAGCAGGACCAAATCTTAATCTTCATTTTTGCTTAATGTGGTATGTGACTCCACCTGTTGAGACTCACAGGCTTGCTTGCTTGCTTATTTATTCACTTATATATACAATTTACAGACTAACAACTTCCAAAAGGACTTGAGGCAGTTTACACTGTAAAGAAAAACAACAATTAAAACCATCAACAACTAACTAAGGCAGCCCAAGTGCCATCAGCACCCATACGCTCAGCAGAATAAAAAGTCTTTCTGCATCCCAACTGTCTTTTTCGATTTGGTGAGAATGATGCTGCTGTTCAGTGCCCTTCCATTGATCTCTGAACGATTCTCCATTGGCAGCTGCAGCTATACAGACTCCCCTTCACTGACCACAAACCCAGTGCCATCAAATTCTTTGGCAGATGCTCTTTGTTTGCTGGGACTGTCACCTGCTAGTCACAAACCACTGCTACTGCACTGACTGCTGCTTCTCTCACCACCATCCAGGATCTAGCAGGCACCATCTGGTATAATCTACTACTTTCTTTTTGATGTTTCTTTTTGTCCTATTCTTCACTTGTGATAGTGCTCATTCCTTCACTTTATCATTTTAAACACAGAAGCAAATGGAAGAGGATCTGCAATCTGAGAATGACACATTTGTGTATTTTCATGTGCCAGAATTAACAATCCAGGATGACTGGACTGGCTAGCCAGTGGGCATTTATTTTTGTCCAAACCATAGTTTATGGCATGGTGCATCTGTGAACCAGATCTCTATGGTTTATCAAAAAATCATAGTTAAGGTAAACATGTTTGCATTATATTGAGTTCTGTCACTGTATTGAGGTACAGGTAGTCCTTGCTTAACAATCATTCGTTTAATGAAGGTTCGGACTTACGATAGTGCTGAAAAACCCAACTTATGACCGGTCTTCACACTTACAACTGTCGCAGTGGCCCCGCAATCACGTGATCATGGTTTGGGCGCTAGGCAACCAGTTCGCATTTATGACCGTCACAGTGATCACATGATCAACATTTTCGACATTTCCGGCCGGCTTCTGGCAAGCAAAATCAATGGGGAACCACGTGATTCACTTAACAACCACACGGTTCGCTTAATGCCTGTGGTGATTTGCTTAACGACCACCCCAAAAAAGGTGGTAAAATCAGGTCGGATTCACTTAATAACTGCTTCACTTTGTGACCGAAATTCTGGTCCCAATTGTGGTCATTAAGCGAAGACTACCTGTATGTGAAAACTAAGCTGATTTTAACTCTTTGATCTAGTTCCTGCATTTCGTTAAACATTTGGTTTGCTTAAACATTCACTGAGTAACCACAATTGGCTGGGTTCATACATTATACCATAAATATATTGGCAGAATATTTGTAACATGCTAAGCTAGTTTCAAACAAATCACATTATGGATTAATGTGATATGTGAATCTAATCTGTGACTGCATAACCATGTGATAAGTCAGGATTTAATGTTACATGTATGAGCTCTGGAAGTAAAGCCTTGAGATTGTACATCGCTTGGTCCCTATTCCTCTGCCTCCACAGCTAGGAAGAGGATTCTTGCTGTGTTCTTGATTTGTGGATTACTGGTCATGGTTTAACACAAAGTCTTAATTGTTAACTAAGCCATTTATTTTTGGCTTGTTTAGCAAGTGACTACAATTTGTAGTGGATGCTCCCAGAAATTAAAACTATAATTTAGCATTATTTAAATAATCTTGTTTTGGATTTTTGTTGTTCAGTCGTTCAGTCGTGTCCGACTCTTCGTGACCTCATGGACCATAGCACGCCAGGCCTTCCTGTCCTCCACTGTCTCTCGGAGTTTACTCAAATTCATGTTCATTACATCGGTGATGCTATCTAACCATCTCATCCTCTGCCGTCCCCTTCTCCTTTTGCCCTCAGTCTTTCCCAGCATCAGGGTCTTTTCCAGTGAGTTCTCTCTTCTCATTAGGTGGCCAAAGTATTTGAGCTTCAGCTTCAGCATCTGTCCTTCCAATGAGCAGTCAGGGTTGATTTCCTTTAGGATTGACTGGTTTGACCTCCTTGCAGTCCAAGGGACTCTCAAGAGTCTTCTCCAGCACCACAGCTCGAAAGCATCAATTCTTCGGCGCTCAGCCTTCCTTATGGTCCAACTCTCACAGCCATACATTGCTACTGGAAAAACCATAGCTTTAACTATACGGACCTTTGTCGGATCTTTGTTTTGGATTACTGGATCCATATTTCTGCTTTTCTACATGGCTAATCAAAATGTGCTATATTTCTTATTCATCTTTTGTTATTAAATTATCCTGAGCAGAATTTCCTGTTTGATAGAATTATTTTTAATTCTAGAAAATTTTGGTCCCATGAAATAGCTGTGTTTGGAATACCTAAGACTACCTACATCCACTTCCAAGTTCAGATGATGCCTTTTAATCTATTATTTTTATACATCAAAGTACTTTTATACTTAAAATCTTCTTCATGGCTCCTCCGTAAATATCTAATTCTCCCTACCTCTTGAAAATGATGCAACACCTTTTTAGTTGGGTGGTGTTGTTTTTTTTTGTGTGCCTTTGAGTCAGTGTTGACTCCTGCCGACTGCCTGGACAAATCCCTGCAGTTTTCTTGGCAACATTTTTGGAAGTGGTTTGCCATTGCCTGCTTCCTAGGGTTGAGAGAGAGTGATGGCTCAAAGTCACCCAGCTGGCTTCGTGCCTAAGGCGGGACTAGAACTCACAGTCTCCTGGTTTCTAGCCTGGTGCCTTAACCCTTTACACCTAACACAGTAAATGGTAAAACCAATCCTGTGCATATTAAATGTCACCTTCTCTTACAAGGAGAAGGTATGCCTTCATCTTTTTAAAAATCAAACACGCTACTTCTTCTGAGTAGCCGGTGTCAAGATTGGCATTATTTTGTGGCTTGTGTGGACTACAAAATCAGTGCTGCCCAATTAAGATCCTTTTCTGTGTCAATCCATGTATTGGGATGAGCATTAGAGGCTGGACTCTGTTGGACAATAGGTGATGGGCATGCAAAACAGGCCTTTTCTGGTTCTAATGGTTACATGGTAGCCTTGCTTCCTAAGTGAAACCCCACAGGTTCCAGTATTGCTCACTTCTTGCAACATGATAAAAAAAAAGGCTATGGGGTAAATGTAAGGTTTTTTTCCTGCTAAGATTTATTTTTGTGGCTATGGTGTATAACATCTTGATAGGATTCTGTGTGTGTTAGTGGCTCTAAAAGCTAAAAGCTTAAGACTCCTTTGAGTCAAGTTCAGCTGGTAGTCTGTAGCTTGAATCATGTCAACTGGATTTCTATTTTCTTAGTAGAAACGTTTCGCTCCTTATCCAAGGAGCTTCTTCAGTCTGAGCAAAGTTGGTAAGGGAATCCTAAATATGTTCCTAGGTAGCTGTGTGACCTTACACCTGGGGCTAGGTCATGGTTATATTGAGATGTAATTTTTAAGTCCTTTTATTATCTAATGGAGGGTCGTTAAAATCACCATGCTGCTGTTGAGCTTCTGAAATGGTCCGGTGGCAAGCTAGAAATAGGGATCTACAGGAAACCCACACACACAGATCAATATCTGATGTTTGACTCCCACCATCCACTGCAGCACAAACTAGGAGTCATCAGGACATTGTCACACAGAGCAGAAACCATCCCCACCTCCATGGATTCCAAAAAGAATGAAAATCAGCACCTGAGAACAGCCCTGAAGGCCTGTGGATATCCAAATTGGGCCTTCACCAAATCTAAATCTACCAGACCTAAAACAGCGACAGATAGGGCTGAGACTCAGAGTAAACGAAAGAACCTGGTCATTCCCTACATGGCTGGCGTGTCTGAAAAGATAAAACGGATATTTGGCAAACACCACATACCTGTATATTTCAAACCCACCAACACACTGAGACAGAGGCTTGTACACCCCAAAGATCAAACTCCAAAACATAAGAAAAGCAATGTAGTTTATGCAATCCAGTGCAGTGAGGAGTGCTCTGAACTCTACATTGGAGAAACCAAACAACCTATGTACAGGAGGATGGCCCAACACAGGAGAAATAACACCACAGGACCAGAGTCAGCAGTTTATCTTCACCTAAAAGAAAAAGGACACTCATTTGAGGACATTAATGTTCACATTTTAGACAGAGAAGATAGGTGGTTTGAGAGAGGGGTCAAGGAATCCATTTATGCCAACTTGGAAAATCCTTCCTTGAATAGAGGTGGGGGCCTCAGGCACAAACTCTCCCACATCTTCCTCCCCGTTTTGTCTTCTGTGCCTAGGAAGATTAAGACCATTTCAGAAGCTCAACAGCAGCATGGTGATTTTAACGACCCTCCATTAGATAATAAAAGGACTTAAAAATTACATCTCAATATAACCATGACCTAGCCCCAGGTGTAAGGTCACACAGCTACCTAGGAACATATTTAGGATTCCCTTACCAACTTTGCTCAGACTGAAGAAGCTCCTTGGATAAGGAGCGAAACGTTTCTACTAAGAAAATAGAAATCCAGTTGACATGATTCAAGCTACAGACAATTCCACCTGGATGACTGAGAACCTTCATAGACATTCAGCTGGTAGCTTTCTTTAAACAATATGGGAGATGCTTACCACTGCCTTCTCTCTGGATTTTTTTTTTTTTGACTTCTGAATCTAGTCTGCAACTCTAGGATTTCCTGGTGATCTCATATGAGTGCTAACTAGGTCCCAACTTGTTTAGCTTGTTGAGATCGGCCAAGCTTCCTTAAGTGCTACTATAAAGTTTTTATTTTATATAAAAAATAAATATATTTTATTTTATATATTCTCTTTAAAAAAGTCCCACAAAGGCCCTGTTAAGATGGTTGTCCTGTGTTAACGTCCCTGTGTGCAGAGGCAAATGTTTCAGGGAATAGATAGGAAATAGCTGGCCTCACACGTTTTTTGAGCTATGGTTTGTATAACAATAGTTTATTAAATAAATCACAGTTGGCTGGCTGTTCATAACACATTAAACCCAAACCAAATAAATAATATTTTGGCTTCAGCAGTAAGTGTACCCAGACAATTTGTCTTTATGAATGACAGCAATACTGTTTTTGGTCTTAAGGTATCTAGCATTCAACTACAATACAGTACCTACATTTAGTAGAAACAGGGGAACCTCCTGCTTTCTAGTCTGCATTTTTGAATTCATAAGCTGCTACCAAACTAAATGACATTTCTTCTGACAAGCCAAACAACAAGATGTCAGGGAACAGAATTAGGTCACTATGTAAAAATTGGGATAAACCCCTTCCCCATCAAAATCTGAAACACTGCATCATATGGGTTTAATGTTGGTCTACCTCACAGAGCTTCCTATAAGGACTGGTAAAACATTGCAAGGGGCGTGATGGCTCTGTGGTTAAGATGCCAGGCTTGTTGATCAGAAGGTCGGCGGTTCGAGACCCGAGCGCCGTGTGACGGAATGAGCTCCTGCACTCGCCCCAGCTCTTGCCAACCTAGCAATTTGAAAATATGTCTATGAAGGTTCTCAGTCATCCAGGTGGAATTGTCTGTAGCTTGAATCATGTCAACTGGATTTCTATTTTCTCAGTGGAAACGTTTCGCTCCTTATCCAAGGAGCTTCTTCAGTCTGAGCAAAGTTAGTAAGGGAATCCTTAAATATGTTTCTAGGTGGCTGTGTGACCTTGCACCTGGGGCTAGGTCATGGTTATTTTTGAGATGTTATTTCTAAGTCCCTTTATCATCTAAAGGAGGATCGTTAAGATTACCATGCTGCTGTTGAGCTTGCGAAATGGTCTTAATCTTCCTAGGCACAGAAGACAAAGCAGGAAGGAAAATAGGGGAAAGGTTGTGCCTGAGGCCCCCACCTCTATTCAAGGAAGGATTTTCCAAGTTGGCATAAATGGATTCCTTGACCCCTCTCTCAAACCACCTATCTTCTCTGTCTAAAATGTGAACATTAATGTCCTCAAATGAGTGTCCTTTTTCCTTTAGATGAAGATAAACTGCTGACTCTGGTCCTGTGGTGTTACTTCTCCTGTGTTGGGCCATCCTCCTGTACAAAGGTTGCTTGGTTTCTCCAATGTAGAGTTCAGAGCACTCCTCACTGCACTGGATTGCATAAACTACATTGCTTTTCTTGTGTTTTGGAGTTTGATCTTTGGGGTGTACAAGCCTCTGTCTCAGTGTGTTGGTGGGTTTGAAATATACAGTATATTTCAAAATATAATAGA
Source organism: Charina bottae (assembly GCA_023362775.1). NCBI lineage: Eukaryota > Metazoa > Chordata > Lepidosauria > Squamata > Charinaidae > Charina > Charina bottae. The sequence continues at coordinate 98,584,044 of JALMGJ010000001.1, read as the reverse complement.
ATATATAAAATAGAAATCCAGTTGACATGATTCAAGCTACAGACTAGCAATTTGAAAGCATGCAAATGCAAGTAGATAAATAGGTACCATTTTGGTGGGATGGTAACAGCGTTCTGCGCGCGTCATGCTGGCCACATGACTGCGGAAGCGTCTTTGGACAGCGCTGGCTCTTCGGCTAAGAAATGGAGATGAGCACCGGCCCCTAGTGTTGGACACGACTGCAGGGGAAAACCTTTACCCTAAAGCATTGCTTATGAAATGTATATACATATATAAATGCCACTAGCGGGCATCCTACATTAGACACCTATTTTATTTAGCTTTAAAAAGATTCCTGCCAGGCCAAATATAACATTTTAAATCATAGCACAACTTGCATTCTGACATTTCCTTCCATGAAAGATATAATGATTCTATGCAGGGCAGAACTAAAGCAGCATTTTATAGTAGTTTAGATTCAGCCACCAGTATTCTTCTTACCTGGTTAAAGAACAGGTTTTCCCTGTTAATTTCTTATTTGGAACCTACCTCCCACTTTGTGTCGCTAATTAGAGTATCCTAGTTCACAGATAATGCTAAACAGTTAGTGAGTTCATGCGTCACATTAACCCCAAAATAAAATCCAACCACTGTGATAGTTTTGTTGCTTTTTGGAAAACCCCTTGATTATATCTGAAGGTCAAATTAGAAAACCAGATCACATGGATAAGGGTATGTGTGTGCAGGTATATAGGGAAACTACGAACTGGGTAAAAGTATGGGGTGATTTGTTTATAGATGTACAGTATATAAACATTTTGAGTGACACTGATGGCTTTAGACTGAGAAGCAGGGGGTCCTTCTTTTATTGCTTTCAATTATGCTGCTCATACAGTTAAAGGGCTTGGAAACCAGGAAGTCATTTTGACTTCATGAAATATATGTCTCTTTCAGATTGGCAGTCAATGGATCAATAGTTTCATGAGTTACACACACACACACACACACACACACATACATACCGTATTTTCCGGCATATAAGACGACTTTTTAACCCAGGAAAATCTTCTCAAAAGTCGGGGGTCGTCTTATACGCCGAGTGTCGTCTTATAGGGCGGGTGCAACTCCACTTCCCCGCCGCACAGCTGATCCCCGGCGCACAGCTGATCGGCGCCGAGATTTTCCACCCAGGCCCTCCCCCTGCGAATACATCTCCAAGCTTTAGCAGAACAAACCATGGAGGAGGAGGAGGAGGAAGAGGGTGGTGGTGATGATGGGGGGAGGTTTGAAAAAGCAGATCCAAGCACAAAAGTTAGTGAGTCATTTCAGCCTCCCTCCCTCTCGCTCTCTTTCCCTGGTGATGGATCAGTGCCGGGGGGGGGGGGTCGGGAGGGAAGGGAGGAAACGGCAAGGGAGGGAGGGAGCGGAGGGTGGGACGTTAAAGCTTTCTCACCCCTCCCCACAATATTCTCCTTCACACACACACCCCGCGCTGCTGCGCTTCGCATTACTACGGTATTCGCTTTCTACTCCGCTTCCCTGTTTTCTCCCTGCAGTTTTTTACTTTCTACTCCGCTTCCCCACCACACAGCTGATTGGCGTGGATATTTTCCACCCCGGGGCGGAGCAAGCTGCAGGTTTTGAAGAGGGGTAGTCTTATACGGCGAGTATATCCCAAACTCTATATTTTAACTGGAAAAGTTGGGGGTCGTCTTATACGCCCAGTCGTCTTATACGCCGGAAAATACGGTATATATAATATATATCTGCAACATTTTAATATCCAACTTCTAAAATATTAAGGTCATTCGGTCTCTTATAAAGATGAGCTGGACTAGTATGGTGTGTTGGAATCATCAGGGGTCAACTCAGCATTGTCTCATAAGCATAAGGGGGGTCTTTTCTAGTAAAATGCATCTCTATTGTGCTTGTGGGATGTCACATGGGTCACCTGATTTCCACTTCCTCCTCCTCCTCGAGTTTGGGGGATTAACAATCTCCATTACTCCTTGGGCACACCTGCAAGCAGGAGGTGCTGCACAATGCAGCTCTCGTCCATTCCATCTCGCACGCAGATCTTCTATGAATCTACTTGTATCCAGATCTACTGAATAAATGTAAGCTATCTCTATTTTTTCTTCATCTAACTAATGTGTGAAGACTGAATTTATTTCTGACCGTAGTTAAGCTTAAAGTACAAGTTCCCTGCCGGTCCACACTTCTGCTCTGCAAGATTGTTGTTAGCTGCTTGGAGTTCTTTTATTAACCTTCAAAACTCCATCATGGTGTAGGGTATGTCTTAAAACATGTAAGTTAAAGATAGGTGGCTGAGTATTGGGTTTAGCAAATCACTTGCTTGGAAGGAGCAATTTCTTTTCTTGAGTGAGGGGCTAACTGCTTGTCTGGTTTAATTGTGGAATAATCTGAATTTCACTGGATTAAGTCAAATGGAACTTTCTGGGGTCCTGAATTGGGCTCTTGAGTCAAAATTTTGTTGCTGGTCATACTTGCTTGTGCATTGCTAGATGAATCATTTGACCTTTCATACAGTTAATTTTTCCCTATTGCAATTACTTCCTTGATTAAATGTAGCAATAGTTGTCTTAACTTTCACTTCTTTTCTCCCTGATGCTTTTACACCATGTCACTATGAAATCTTTTTCATAACAATAATTTTGAAAAACTGGTTCAGAACATTTGAGGCTTAAGAAATAACAGGCTGGAACTCTAGTTGACAGAAGTTGCTACTAAAATAATTTTACAGGGTAAGTTACTTATTTTGCACTATAATTATTTCCACAATTTATTTTCTAGGATACAGAATTTTCTTTGCTCTTTGCTGTTGTCTTTTGCCTTTGATCTGGCAAATGGTACATTTAGAAGTGGGCAGCTATATTAAATTGAAAAAATAATAATATAAAGCATGGCATATCCCATTAACTGTGCATGCTGATGAAGGTTGAAACTACAATCACAAAGGGTCCAGACACTGGTCTGTTTAGTCCAGTGTTGCCTATTCAGATTTTTAGCAGATTTTCTGAAGTTATTTATTTATTTATTTATCATATTTCTATTACCGCCCATCTCCCCCGAAAGGGGGATTCTGGGGGGTTTACAATAAAAACAAGGATTACCCATTCAAATATAAAATTATACTCAGACAACAGGAAATAAATAAATATAAAATCCATGTGGCGAACCATCTCATTCAAGCGGGAGGGCTCTACGGCGCCAGCCACCCCCAGGAAGAGCTATTGCCCTTCCCGTACCAAGCAAGGCAGCAGAGCCAGGTCTTCAGATTCTTCCGGGAGTGAAGGGGCCCGCCTCACCGCCGGGGGCAGAATATTCCAAAGGGCAGGCGTTACTGCAGAGAAGGCCCATCTCCTGGATCCCGGCACATGAAATTCCTTTGTCGATGGAGTCCGGAGCATGCCCTCCCTGCATGACCGGGTGTGACTTTTGTATTGCTGGCAACCAAGAAAAAAACATGCAATTCCATGTTGTAATTCACAACATTCTCTCTCCTCCTCCCGTTCCCAAAATCTCATGTCATGAATATTGTTCCCCCCAAAAAATCAGTACGTTAAAAAAAATACGAAGTAAATTTTTTTTCCAAATTTCGTCACCACCCATCTCGCTCGAAAATTAGAATGTCCCCTTTGTTTCTTAGCTGCTGCTCCTGCCAAAAGAGAGGTATGTGTGATGATCCCAGTGCCAGTATCTAACTCAAGAAATTCTCCAGACAGTTCATCAGAATGCTAAAAGAATTCATTTATTAGAATACAGCTACATGGGATGGCTGCAAAGCTCTGAATACCAGTTTTGGCGCCAAGCATTCAAACTTAAAAACATCCCTCTGACTTCATCCCTTGTTAGTTTCAAAACAACCGTTTTCCCACTCCTGATCTTCCCCCCTCCCAACTTGTTAAGTTTAATGAGAGTCCAGGTGTCTTATCAGAGTCCTCAGTTTGTCTCAGTCCGCGAAGGAATGCGAGGGAGGCGGTTCTCTTCGGTGCAAAGTAGCAGCTACAAAGCAGGCTGACACGAGTCGGTTTCTATACGGTTTGACACATGTTGGCTCAAATACATGGCAGGCAAGCAAAGTGAGTCTGACATTCCGCCCCTCCAAAAAAAAAAAGAAATGCCCCCTCAGTGGGCAGGGTAACAGCAATCCTGTAAATGAGAATAGAAACAATTAGGTTTATTAGGAAAACGGGAGTGAAAAGAGCAGGTTAAATCAGGAGCTCGAACATGGCGACTGAAGACCCATTCGCTGTCACTCTTAGGAAAGTTTTTCCATTGTATGAGGTATTGGAATTGGCTGTGATATTTGCGAGAGTCTAAAATGGCTTGAACTTCAAAGTGGTGTTCTCCATCAATGAGAATGGGATTGGGGGGAGGTGGAGTAGGATGCCAGTGGGCAGACGGTTTGAAAGGCTTAAGACAACTGCAATGAAAAACAGGGTGAATGCGTCGCATATATTTAGGTAACTGCAGTTGAACAGTGACGGGATTAATAACTTTGGTAATAGGAAAAGGTCCAATAAATTTGGCACTCAATTTTTTTGATGGTTGGGTGGATTTAAGATGTTTAGTAGACAGGTAAACCTGTTGGCCAACAGACAGGCCCCATTCAGGAGCGCGTTTGCAATCAGCAAAGTGTTTATAAGTGTCTTTAGCTTCCTGCAGGGTTTGAAGCATGAGAGGCCAATTTTTCTGAATGCGTGTGATCCATTCATCAGCCAAGAGGGGTGGTTCCAGTTGTTGGGGCAATTCAGGAATAGGGACGAAGTTCTGGCCATATACGATGTGAAAAGGGGCAAATCCAGTGCTTTGGTGAACAGAATTGTTATAAGCAACATCAGCAAAAGGAAGCAAGTCCACCCAGTTGTCCTGTTGGTAACTAATGTAACATTGGAGATATTGTTCTAGAATGGCATTCACACGTTCAGTTGATCCGTCCGTTTGAGGATGAAAGCTGGAGCTTAGAGCTTGCTCCGCCCCTATGAGTTTAAGGAATGCTTTCCAAAATTTGGATGTGAACTGTGGGCCACGATCTGAGATGACCCTGGAAGGCAGGCCATGTAATTTATAGATGTGTTGCACAAACAGTCTGGCCAGTTGGGGCACAGTAGGTAACCCTGCACATGGGATAAAATGTGTTTGTTTGGAGTATAAATCAGTGACAACCCAAACAACTGTTTTCTTTTTACTTTCAGGTAAGTCAACAATGAAGTTCATGGCTATTTGTTCCCAAGGTCTGGTAGGGCTAGCCACATTTTGCAAAAGTCCAGTAGGTTTACCTACTTTGTGTTTGGACATAGCATATACAGGGCATGTGGAGATGTAGTCTTGGACATCCTTTCGAAGGGATGGCCATCAAAATTGTCTGCGGATGAGATGCAAAGTCTTTACAAAACCGAAATGGCTGGCAGGTTTGGAATCATGTGAACATCGCAAAATCTTTTTTCGTAAAGGCTCAGGAACATAAATTTGACTGCTGGCCACTAGATGCTGTTGTGTTCAGTAAGGTCAGTTTTGTTTTGAGTCAACCATGTATCTTGGTGTTGATAAACAGAGAGCTCTTGTTGCAAGTCAGGAGGCGTGGTGGGCCGGGAGGTGGAGTTGGCGCTTTGAGTGACGGCCACCAATCCGGAGTCAACAAGCTCCTCCCTATTCATGTTATGCTGCTGCAAGGGAGGAGGTGTGGCGGGCGGTGAGGTGGACTTGGTGTTAGGAATGACAGGAACCAATCCAAGGGGAGGAGGAATGACGGAGTCAAAAATCTCCTCCCGATGGCTGTTATGCTGGGGCTGGTGGGAAAGAGCATCTGCAAGAAAGTTTTTCCCACCCTGTATGTACTTCAAAGTATAATTAAAGTGGGTAAAAAATTGCACCCAATGGATGTGTTTGGGATTCAGTTTTCTGGGGGATTGGAGCGATTGGAGATTTTTGTAATCTGTCCAAACCTCAAACAGATGAGCTCCTTCCAACAGGTGGCGCCAAGTTACAAGTGCGTGACGGACAGCAAAAGCCTCTTTCTCCCAAACATGCCATCGTCGTTTAGTGTTAGTGAACTTGTGGGAAATATATGCGCATGGTTACAAAGCCCCCTTCTCGCCCCTTTGCAGCAAAACGCAACCAATTGTGACATCAGAAGTGTCAACCTGGATGACGAGGGGTAGGGATGGGTCGGGGTGTTTTAAGATGGGCTCAGCAGTGAATAAAGTCTTTAGGTCGGGTACCCAACCTTTTCGGCACCAGGAACCGGTCGTGGAAGACAATTTTTCCACGGACTGGGGTGGGTGGGTTTGCAGGCGGGAGCCAATCGCGTGGACCAGGGGCAGGGTTTGCAGGTGGGAGCCAATCACATGAACCACCACTGCTCACCTGTGTGGCCCACTTCCTAACAGGCCGTGGCCCACTAGTGGGCCGCGGCCCATAGGCTGGGGACCCCTGCTTTAGGTGATCAAAAGCCTGTTGGCATTCTGCCGTCCAATTCAAAACAGTGCCAGGTTGTTTAGCTTTCTTAGCGTTCACCTTTCCTTTCGTTTTTAACAAGTCAGTGAGAGGCAATGCAACTTGGGCAAAATTGGGGATGAATTGGCGGCAAAAATTCGCAAACCCGAGGAAACTTTGTAGTTGCCTCCTAGTTTTAGGTGGTGCCCAAGCCAAGACATCCTGTACCTTCGCCGGATCCATTTCTATGCCTTTATGGGAAATTCTGTACCCCAGATAATTGTTCTTTATGGAATTCACATTTAGAGAGCTTAGCGTACAGCTGAGCTTTTATTAGTCTCTGTAGGACCTCTCGGACCAATTTTACATGGTCGGCCATGTTGTCTGTGTAGATCAAAATATCATCAAGGTACACCAGCACGCCTTTATATAAAGGGTCATGTAACACTTCATTAATTAAGGCCATAAAGCACCCCAGGGCTCCTTTTAAGCCGCACGACATCACGAGATAGTCAAATGCCCCCAGAGGACAGTTAAAAGCAGTTTTCCATTCATCCCCCTCCCGTATGTGCACACGAAAATACGCCTCTCTTAAATCCAGTTTGGTGAAAATTTTCCCTGTAGACAAGTGGGCAAGCATGTCTTGCAAGAGGGGAAGCGGGTATTTGTTAGATGTGGTAATGGCACTGAGTCCTCTATAATCAGTACATGAGCATAAAGATCCATCTTTTTTCATGTGAAACAATACCCAGGGGTGAATTGGCTGGTTGGATGAAACCTCGCTACAAATTTTTGTCAATAAACTCACTTAAAACCTCCCACTCTTTTAAAGTCATGGAGTAGATTTTTGGTTTGGGAAGAGGGGCTCCGGGGTTCAATTCAATAGCACAGTCTGCCTTTTGATGGGGAGGGAGCTGATTTGATTCAGCCTCACCAAACGCTACTTTTAAGTCGAAATATTGCCGCGGGATCGGGTCTCCCTCGGGGCCTGGGCTGGGTGCCAAGGAGTCATCCACAGCGGCCAAAGCTGGTAACTCGGCAGGGGCGGAGTGACCATCTCGGGGTCAGCTGCAACAGCTAAAGTTTCCAAGTCTGGCGGGGGTTCAGGCTCCTGCCAACCGCCATATCTCCCATCAGGGAACTGCAAACTTCCTGAACCCCATTCCACTTTCGGCTTTCTGTCTTTCAACCAGGCGAGCCCAAGAATTAAGGAATGAGCCACTAAAAATCTCAAAGTCTCTTTATGAGTCCCAATTCTCATCTCCACCGTTTCAGTATAAAATTGCACGGGCCCCCCTTGCATCTCAGACCCATCAAGTTGAATAAATGTCACTGGGTTTTTTAGTCTCCCAACCCTTAGTCTTAATCCCATTACTACTGCAGGGTGCATTATGCAACAAGTCTAAAACACTGTCTAAAAGTCCTACTAAGTCTGCACTCCTGCCAGTTCGTAAGGAGGTGATTTTAGTTCCCACCAATAGACTGGGACAGGGTCCACTCACCATCATATCTGGACACCCGGTGTGTTGAGTTATCGCTGCCTGCCCTCGGGCGCCATTTAGGGCAGGCAATTCCAGTTTCCGGCAACTGGAATTCTTCATCTGCTGAGTTGGCATCGGACAAACCTCTTGGCACAAACTCAGCGGCTCCTCTGGTTTGCGCGAGCTCAGTACCGATGGAGGCGCCACTGGATGCTTTTGTAGTTGGCAACATGGGTTTGCGGCTGGGGCTTTTACCTTGTTGAGCTGGTTGGGATAAAGGGCACGCAGCAATGCGATGGCCTTCCTTGCCGCATCTGAAGCAAGCCCCACTTTGAGCACGCTGCTCCTTCTCCCTTTCCCAAGTTCTACGTCTTTCTTTTCATTCGGTACTCACAGTAGTAGTAGAAGTGCACTTCTCGGCTCCATGCAGGCGGTGCTATAGTTTTACTTGCATGTGGGCTTCTTCTACTTCTCCAGCTAGGCAAATCCAACCTTGCAGGGTCGTTGGTTTAGCCTGTGCCAGACACAATTCCAAAATTTCAGGTTTTAAGCCGACTCGGAAATACTCTAATTTCAACTACTCTGGCCAATCAGTCATTTTTCCCACTAGCATCTTAAATTCTGAGGCGTACTCCGATATGGATCGGTTTCCTTGTCTAAGAGTTTGCAGACTGGTTCTGGCTTTCATTGCAATGAGGGGATCTTCAAAGTGAGTTCGGAGAGCAAACATAAATTCGTAGAAGTCCTCTATCTCCGGTGCTTCAGCGTCGTACAGATCCACCGCCCAATCGGCCGCTTCGTCTTCTAAGTGTGCTGTAATGTATTGGATTTTCGAGTCATCCGGGAAATCTCTTCCCCATGCGTCCATGAATCCACGAATCTGATTCATGAACCATGCCAATTGCTTCGGATTGCCTCTGAATTTCACTTTCAGATCTCGTATTCCTACTGTCCTGGTTCAGCCTCTGCCCCAGGACTTCAGTGAGGAGTCAGAAGACGAGCTGCCCCTGGTGAACCCCCAGGGGACTGAACCAGACGAGGTCCCAGACACAGGCACGGCCCCAGACGAAGACCTAGCACCACAGGGCAGTGGGGAGTTGGCAATAACCGAGGCTACAGGGGAGCAAGCTGGGGATGGTGGTTTGTCCCTACCCTCTAGCCAGCAGCCAATAACCGAGGCTACAGGGGAGCAAGCCGGGGATGGTGGTTTGTCCCCACCCTCTAGCCAGCAGCCAGCTGGATCCCATCAGACTCCCAGCTCACCTGAATCACCCAAAGGGCAGAGACGGAGGCGTGTACGCCTCGCCTTAAAGGACAGAAGAAGTGCCCGGTTAGCTGCAAGAGATTTACGGAGAGGAGAAGTGGAGTCTTTGCAGGACCCAGATGACAGCTCCTAAACTCCTAATAAATAACCAGCAGAGCGGTGAGTGGGTTGTGGGAGCAATGTAGCATATTGGCTTCGCGACCACTCTGGCAACCTGGCTTGATTCCTGATTTCCTGACTCGGTTTGGACTATTGTTACTCTGTTTTCTGGACTCCTTGACTTGGCTTTGACTTCTCGCTGACCTACTTGTTACCACCCCTGACCTGGCTTTGGAATATCGGTTGTCTTCTGGATTAACTCTGACTTCGGCAAACGAACTCTGGACTTCTCTCTCAGCTTTTCCCTACAGCATAACTCCTGGCTGTTGCTGTGCAGTCAGCTGGTGAGTGAATTCCTGCCTGCAGCTCACAAGCAGAGACGCTGTGTAACTTGATACTCGAGGCTAGCCAGCACACCTACACCCCCACCACTAGTTTGGTGTCCCAGCCCTCGGTTTGTCGCAAATTGTTGGCCGGGGCCTCTGGCAAATTGCTGGCCGGTAGTGGCCATGGCTATTTGGCCCACTTGTTGACTCATCGCTTCGATGATGCCTTGTAAGCCTTCCATGCAGTTTCCAAGCTCTGATACCTGACATTCCACTGCCCCGATTCGTTGCCCTGATCTGGATTGGGATCCTCGCTCCATGGTCACATGCCGAGCGGCCTCTGGATCTGCATTGCATCCAATTGCTGTCAACCATCTGTCTCTCGCCTCCTGTAGTGGGGGGTTGGACCCATCTCCATCTCTGCGAACTGGATTTTGGGTCGGGCTCCAAAATTCTGCCACTCCATCCTGGGATGACTAACATCCCCTCTGTTCCTGGAGGTGAATCTTTTCTGTAGTTCTTCCTTCGCCTGGGGCTCTCTACTTGGCATGTCCCAGGTTTCCTCAGTTGGAAAGCCTGCCAATAAATCCATCATGGTATTGTGCACCATGGGTTGTTCTGACATGGGGGACTGGGAAAATCTTACTCCTTCTGGGAGGACACCTCCAGTCCCCATATTGGATATGGGGGACTGGGAAAGTCTTACTCCTGTTGGGAGGACACCTCCAGTCCCTGGGATGAGTTCTTCCTCTTGCCACTCATCCATAACAGCTAAGTCCAGATTGCTTGACAACCCTGGGTCCACAGAAGGTACTGCTGTCTCAGAAAGAACAGTGTCCTCAGGGCAGGTTGCCATTATTTGGGATTCAGAGCTTTCTGTGATGATCCCAGTGCCAGTATCTAACTCAAGAAATTCTCCAGACAGTTCATCAGAATGCTAAAAGAATTCATTTATTAGAATACAGCTACATGGGATGGCTGCAAAGCTCTGAATACCAGTTTTGGCGCCAAGCATTCAAACTTAAAAACATCCCTCTGACTTCATCCCTTGTTAGTTTCAAAACAACCGTTTTCCCACTCCTGATCTTCCCCCCTCCCAACTTGTTAAGTTTAATGAGAGTCCAGGTGTCTTATCAGAGTCCTCAGTTTGTCTCAGTCCGCGAAGGAATGCGAGGGAGGCGGTTCTCTTCGGTGCAAAGTAGCAGCTACAAAGCAGGCTGACACGAGTCGGTTTCTATACGGCTTGACACATGTTGGCTCAAATACATGTCAGGCAAGCAAAGCGAGTCTGACAGTAGGTGTATCTATTGGTAAAGTAAACTGCAGAGGTGCAAGTAGAAAAACTCCCTGTATTTCAAAAGTCACATTTCTATATTCAAAGAATGTGTCAGTAGGTACAAGAACTTAGGCCCAAGATGTAATCGCTGGTGATGCCAGCCTCCTTCCAAAGCTGCTTGTTGCTGTTTTACAAAGGGACTATGTCTATTTATGGCTTGAAAGTTTTGTTGAGATTGATTTGAATTTATTTGTGTTATACCAATTATGTGTGATGGGATCCAATAGATTTTATCTGCAAAGTTATGAGACTTAGTTAAATATCACTTTCTTCCATTTGGAGTTGTCCTTAAACTTCCTGATAATTGACCGCTCTTGGTGGGGCACGTGGAGCAGACGTAGTATTGCCATTTAACCAGCACCAGGGAACCTAAGGAAGCAACTGTTGCTCGGTCTTTGCCATATTGCTTGTCAGCTATTCTTCATAGGCAGCGTTTGGGCAGTGATCCAGTGACGCAACTCTACGGGAACTCTGATTAAAGGGAGCAGTAACTGGAATAGGAGGGGAAGGCAGGGCAGCCTGTGAGCAGTAATGGAGACCATCCTCGCTTTCTCTGTCTAAGAAGAGAGAGGAACTCTAAGGTCTTACGTGATTTGCGAGGTAGACAACTGGTCTATATTTTTAAAAAACATCATTACATACTGTACGTACAGCACTCTTATAAAAAGTTGGCAATGCTATTATAGTATTGTTATAAGGTGGGCTAGTATATTGTTTCCAATTTGATCAAATTTGTAGAAGCTGAAGCCAGTCTAATGAATTCATAGGTCTGGGGAGACTTGAACATGGGATTTGTGATTTTGTAGCTCCGACTCTAATCCTTTCCGTTATAAACATGTGATCACATCAGCTTCACACTCATTTATGGGATTTATATCCTGCCTGTCTTCCAGAAGATAGCATTTGGATACTGACCAGACACTGGTCTCCTATATATTTGGAAAAGACATTTTGGAGCATGTGGGGGTATGAACGTTGCACCTGTGTACAACTCTTTAATACAGCCTTGTCTTTTCTCAGGATACTGCAACTGCCTTCAGTATTGTATTTTTATTTTTCCTCTGGTCTGCTTTCAGTGGGTAGGCTTTACTTAAAAAAAAATTGGCTGAAATCATTCCACTTTTATTGAAGGGTGTTCTTTTTTTTGGTTGTCAAAGTGTTTATTATAGCAGAAAGGATTAATTATTTAAGTAGACAAAGATGTACAGATTGGTCCTTTAGATACCTTATAAAAGACAACAATGTCACATGAAGCGACTTTAGAAGGCATGAGTTTCGATTGTTGTGTTTTGGGGTTTAAAATCAATACATTTTAACTGAACAAAACAAATCCCCCCATCTAGAAATCTAGACGTTTAGAGAGGTGATCCAGTGTAGCAAAAGTGAACAGCCCAGCTTTAGAACCTATGTTTATAAATTGAACTGGTCCAGTTAATAAGGAGGTGCAGCAGCTCTGCTCTTAATGAGACTCAGCCATTTTGTCATGCTGTGAAACAAGATAATTTACTAGAATCACCTCTGTACAAGGGAGAATTTGTCTCTTAAATTGCAAGAAAAATTACGCTGTGCCTTGGTTGTCTGTCTCTTCTTCCTGCTTTCTAAGGTCTTCTTTCAAGCCAAGAAAACTGGCTTCTTTTTCCTGTTGACTGACTTTTTTAAAAAAATCCACAGCTATCATGTGGACAGCGTGTTGCAACTGGTTTTGCCTGAATGGACAGCCTGAGGATATGCAACATTGCCCGCAGCCAGGAACACGAGCATACTCCAACGCTGGCTACAGCTCCTTCCCGTCTCCCACAGCTTCCGAGCAGAGTTGCAAAGCCTGTGGGGTGCATTTCAACAGCTCCTTCCTTAAGGTGAGTGATAAGATCCTTTGGGACTTGTTATTATCGGAAGAGGCCTTCATTTTAGCCTTATTTAGTATATGCAGCACTCAGTGCCAGTGCCGGATGATTTAAAACCCTTACATCATATTCTGAAACAGATCAAGCTGCAAAGTAGAAAAGTTGCAAACTTTTTAAACAAAAGTTTGAGATACATCTAATAAGATTTAAAGATTTAATCAGAGATTTGCAGCTCCCAAATTGTAATCTGAGTTGGTCATGCTGGTTGGGGCTGATGGGAATAGAAGATCACAGGTGGAGAGGACCCAGTTCCTACTTTTGCTTTAAATGGTTGGTATGTGTAGCTTCATGGAAGTTAAGAGCATAGAATCCTAGAATTGAAAAGTGCCGCAGAGAACATCTAGTCCAAGCCCCTGCTCAGCGCAAGATCTGCCAAAATATTTTGGGCAGACGGCTTTCTAGCATCTCTTTGAAGGCTTCCAATGAAAGGAAGCATAAACTACCACACGCCCTGTTCCACTAGTTGACAGCTCTCACTGCCAGCAAATTCTTCCCAATATCTAATTGAATCTACTTCATGCAGTTTCAGTCCATTGGTTCTGGTCCTGTTCTCTGGGATAATAAGGAATGATGGCTCAACAGAGATGATGATACAAGAAAAGTAGGTGATGACTTGAATGAGAACTACTCTAGAATCCCCCTCTCCCCCTGGACAGGTCTGTTTCTGTACATGAAGAGAACAAAGAACTGCAGTTTGAGATAGAAGATGGGCTTGTAGCTATGAGAATTGGGTTATTGCTTCCTTCCCTAGAGTAGGGACATAAAACCTTTTTCTGGCCAATAGCCACACTTGGCCACTGAGTGGTGTAGACAGGCCAGAAGGAAAACTTTTTGACTCCTAGCGACCACATAGATAGATCTTCTCCATGATGATCTATCCTTAACCTGTTCTTTCAAGTCTCCAATGGTGCACTTATCGCCACTGTAACTGAGTCCATCCACCTTGCTGCTGGTCGTCCTCTTCTTCTCTTTCCTTCCACCTTTCATGTGTTCAATAACTTTCCCTCCTGTCCCAGTAAAAATTACAACTGGTGGCAACTTCTGAAGAGGCTCTGAGGCCTGACATGCAGGCCGGAAGTCCCAAGATTAGGCTCTACTACTCTGTTAGTATGGTATGGCAGCTCTCATAATGCTGAAAGAGAAAGCTGTGGGTTAAGAGAAAGCCCCTTATACACACTAATCTGTTCACCTTGGAATTCTAATCCATCTTCATAGATCTTCCTTTTACCCTGCTCTAGGAAAAAAACAAAAAGAAGATACTCTAGATATATTACCTCACATATATAGAACTGGCTTCAAACACGTGTGAAATATCCCAACTCAAAAAATAGCTTAGTCATACAGTTCTAAAAATGGGAAAGGTTTTAGAGGGAATTACTTTTAAAGCAATGTTGTCAAGTATCCAGCTATAAAAATAGAGAGACACAAAACCAGGGAAGGCAATCATTACACCCTGGATTCCAAATAAACCCCAGTACAGTCAAGCTGATCTTGCAGGTTCATTTTTTCTCTACTTGAAAACAATGTTGAATTTCAGAATATCTGCAGAATGCCATGTAGGAAGAAGGATCAGAGAGAGGGAATGCATGATTGGATTCTTAATTAGTTGTTTCATATAACAATTGGAGTCTAGGAAAACATTTCCCCAGTTGGGATGAACTGTTTTACCTGCTGTAAGTGGTATAGCCAACCAGTTGAGACTTTAGATCACGCTTCCCCACTTCACCCTCTGGATTTACTGGGACTGCAATTCCCAGAATTCCTCCAGCTCCAAGGATACTTGGAGTTGCAGTCCTGATTTCTCTGAAAGGTGCAAGATTGGGAAGATTGATCTAGAGATTATATCCAACTAAATCAATCTTATCCATGTTGAAAGAGTTGCAGATTCCAATTGGAACAAAAGTAATATGTGATATATTAATGAATTCCCTGTGATACCCCAGGGATGGGCAGGCAGCTGCTATCCTGAAATTTTAGATTACGGCTTTCATCTTACTTTATCTCTGGCGAAAGGACAAACAACTTAGAGGTCTCTTAGGTTGCCTGCTCACTCTTGATGGGTCATTGTTAATCAATATCACAATAGAGGTGGCTCCAGGAAATAAGCACAGCTATTTCAAAACACAAACAAGATGTATTGTGATCTTATTCCAAAGGGAACCAAACCCAGATAAACTCTGCAAACTTTGACATTCTTCCTAGTTATGCACCCACATCTCACGTCTCCAAGCTATAATGAACATTTTTTCATAACCTCTGGTCCATAGTAATAGCTAAGCTACAGCTGAGACAAACTGATTTTATGTTGAGAAGGGAAGTAAGAGGGCTCACCTGTTGCTGTAGTGAGGTATGGTTAACAGCAATGGTTCTCAAACATTTTGGTCTCAGTATCCCTTTACATCAGAGCTTTCCAAACTTTTCATGTTGGTGACACACCTTTTAAACATGCATCATTACGCGACACAGTAATAACAGGGGTCCCCGCCCCCGGCCCACGCGATTAGCTCCCGCCTGCAAACCCCGCCCCCCGGCCCACGCGATTGGCTCTCGCCTGCAAACCCCACCCCCCAGTCTTGTATGTATTGTATTGTATGTAATTGTAGATAAAATACAAAAATACCCTCCAGATGTGCTTGATGGGGAGGTCATGGATCCAAGGTAGATGCCAGAGCAGTGTTTTTCAATCTTGGCCACTTTCAGATATGAGGACTTCAACTCCCAGAATTCCCTACCCAGCAAGGCTGGCTAGGGAATTCTGGGATTTGAAGTCCACACGTCTGAAAGTGGCCAAGGTTGAGAAACACTGCCAGAGGATGGGAAAACTGCGTCCAGTGCTTGCTAAGGCTCTGGGCTGGCACTTTGGAAGGGGAAGGGCACTCTCCTTGGTGCATAGGTAACCCCTCTGTAAGGCCACCAAAGGGAAGAGTGTTTTCCTCACCCCTCCTTGCATCCCACGGGGTCCTGACACGCAAGAGCCATACTCACACCACACCCTTCTACCAGGTCACAGAAAAGCCGCTCCCCATGAGGTCTTGACACGCAAGAGAGGTACACAACGCCCCTCCACCAGGTGACGGAAAGGCCTGCGCATGGCATGCCAAGCACGGTTAGGCCCGGGGGTCCGCTTGTCTGTTTCCACGACGCGCCCAGCTGCCCACCAGGGGCTCAGTGGGCAGTGCGAAATCCGAAAAAGGGCTCAGGGCGAGCAGGCTGCCCGTGCTGAGCGAACGGCCCCCGAGAGGGGGGAGCCACCAGCATCGCGCTTCCAACGTGGGGCGTCTCTTCTATTTGCCCCCATTAAAAACAGACGCGCAGCTGACTTCGCCTCCACCAGGTGCGGCGCGAGACTGGACGACTCAGCCCTCTCCCCCTCCCTCGCCTCAGGCCCCGTCCTGTGCGTTCGTGCAGGCGCATGGCAATGGGGGTGGGGCCGAGCAGCCTCGCTTCCCCTCAGCGGAGCGCCCCCTCCTCCTCCTCTTCCTCCTGTTCCCGCCGATCCCGCTTTTTTTCTCCTCACGGTCCCCGCCGCTGCCTCACCTGGACCACTGGGCACACGCACCCTCATGCCCTCGGCCCCAGGCATGATCCCGACACCGCACGACACACCAGGACACTTCAGGTGACACAGTAGTGTGTCGCGACACACAGTTTGGAAAGCTATGCTTTACATTCTTTAAAATGATTGAGGACCCCAAAGAGGTTTGTCTTATGTGGGTTATATCTATCAATATGTACTGTTTTAGAAATTAAAATATTTATTTATTTGACTTCACAGACCCCTGAAAGGGTCTCAGGTACCCCCAGGTGTCTCCAGACCACACTTTGAAAACCACTGGTCTACAGCAGTGTTTCTCAACCTTGGCAACTTTAAGATGCGTGGCTCCGGAATTCTGGGATTTGAAGTCTTAAAGTTGCCAAGGTTGAGAAACACTGGTCTATAGGATGAATTACAAGCCTAGCTGATAGTTTAGCCTCACTTCTGCAGGCTTTTGAAGCAAACAAATCCTAGTGATTTATGCTCTGTTGATTAAATTTGTCTCCCACTTTGCCAACTTGTGGGCAGATAGCCCCTTTCTCTGTAAAATCTGCATTAGTTTGGAGCCCAAATGATGGTGGGAGATTTCTCTGAATGGGTGAAAGAATTGTGCTGCAGTTCCATCCCCTTAGTAAGTATAATCACTGAGACTGCCCATAAAAATACATCCAGAAGTTGAACAATAGAATAACCTCAGTCACCTATTCTTTTATTGCCTTGCTGTCCCTGAAGGCAGAGGCCGAAGCTGGATTTTCTAGCTATCCTTGTCTTGTGTACTGAATTCTTGTGCACCTAACCTCTCCAAAACCACCAGGGTCCTGTGGAACAAGACATAATCAGCATTCTTCTCCCAAGAAATGTCTATTTTAGTAAGGAGCTTTCCCAACTGTTTTCCACCCTCTTCTGGGAAGTCCTTCCAAGAAGTGGCAGGAATCCAAGTGTTTAGTTTCTCAGCAAGTCTCTGACCTGCTGCACATTCTCAGACAAAACGTTGTGAGCAAAAGGAGGAGGTGGATGTCTGAATGGGCATGTGGCTTTTATGTAGAATAGACAAGAACATGTCCTTTTGCATCTTCCCTGCCCCCCGCCAAAGAATTGGGACCGACTTCAGCAACCGATAGAATTGGGCAACCGCCAGGACTGCCAGTCATGGTGCCTTGTTGCAGCCTCTTGTTTGTTTCTTGGATTTATGGTCTGCCATTTGTTCAGGAGCTCAAGGCTGTGCAGATAGCACTCCTTTCCCCATTTTCCTCACCACAACCCTGTGAAGTAGATTGGGTTGAGAGAGAGTGATTGCCCCGTGGTCACCTAGTGAACTTCTGTGGCTGTGAGCTTCTGGGCTTCCCTGGTGCCAGTACGACACCTTAACTACTACGCCACACAGCCTCTCTCTTGCCTGGAATTCTGGGCAGCATCAGGCAGCTAGATCTTGATGCTGCCACCCAGATCAGAGGCTTGCTGTAAATCCTACTTGTGAATGGGATGTTGGACTAAACAGGGCCTTGGTATGATCCAGCTGGGCTCTTACAGTCACCATTTAAATTTTCTGCAGCTATCCTGATCTATTGTTGCTTAAGGCACTGCAGAAATTTAAAGAGGAGTTAAATCCCATCTTTCAGTGCTGCTTGAAGTAGCCCCACTAACAGAGGTGCAGCCGGAAAACACTGTGTAAATAAAAACTGATGCTTGTCCAGTTAATATTGGGTATTTTTCAGAGAGTCAGTTTAGTCTAGTGGTTAAGGCAATGGGCTAGAAACCAGGAGGCTGAGAGTTCTAGTCTCGCCTTAGGCGTGAAAGCCGGCTGGGTGACCTTGGGCCAATCCCTGTCTCTCAGCCCTAGGAAGGAGCCAATGGCAAACCAGGAGACAGAGTTCTAGTCCTGCCTTAGGCATGAAAGCTGGCTGGGTGGCCTTGGGCCAGTCACTCTCCCTCAGCCCAACTCACCTCACAGGGTGGTTGTTGTGGGGAAAATAGGAGGAGGAAGCAGTATTAGGTATGTTTGCTGCCTTGAGTTATTTATAAAAATAATAAAGGTGGGATAGAAAATAAATAAATAAATAAAAATAAATTAAATAAATTTCTAATAAGAGTTGAGGGTTTCTTCATATATTGTAAGAGCTTATTCCTCAAAATGTGATCAGGGCAGATGTTTGAATCTTTTGATTGATTATGTGCCATCGAGTCGCTTTTGACTCCTAGCAACCACAAAGATAGGTTTTCTCCATGACGACCTAACCCTAACCTGTTCTCTCAAGTTTCCCAATGGTGCACTCCTCGCAAATTTATCAAGGTTTTAAAACAGGCTGATCAAATGATAGATCTACATTTGCCTTGCATAAGGCATAGTCCAAAGAAAACATAAAAGTTGATCCTATGTTTACATGTTATATTTGTCAGTGACATTAACAATCAGTTTTTTGCGGATGGCTCATATCCTGAACTGGTCAGTAGCTCCAAGAGCGATATGAACTTAGATTTGGTTTGCTCTGGAGAACAGAGAGAAGCTTGGACCAACTGAAAAAGGTGGGAACTGGAACAATTCTGGAGCAGTTAAAGAAACTTGCAACAAACAAGACTGAATTATGTGTGTAGTGTGCAACTGACTCTTCTTCTTTATATTAAATGTGTAAAGCCAAGATCTGAACTGGGATCTTCTCTCTCAGCCGCTTGCTTTTCAAAATTTGCTTCAATTTGCAGGGGTTAAAAGAAGAGAGAATCTTTCCCTGTTGACAATGAGCTTTTAATTTTTAAAAGCCTCCCTGGAGGAGAGGTTTTAAATCTTCACTGCATTTAATTCAGGACCCATGTGTTTACTCTAAGGAGTGCCTACTCTAAGCTCTAAGTTTGAATAGGTTTAAAGCAGTGTTTTCAAACTTGGCAACTTTATGCTGGTGGGGGAATACTGGGAGTTGAAGTCTGCACATCTTAAAGTTGCCAAGTTTGAAAAACCCTGTTTTAAAGCATTGCTTTAAGCACTAAAATGTGGTTTATTTCAGGTTAGCTTGGTGTGATGTAAAATTGTATAAGCCATGCCATCAGTCATTAGTTGTGGCATAGTTATAATTTAGTACAGTATATGATGGGTTGGCAAGATGTATGAACTAAGTCTGTGTATTTCCTGTGGGTTTAATCATGGGGTTTAATCTTTAGTTAGCAGATCGTAACAGGTTTCAGTTGATCTATTTTAATTCTGTAAACATTTTCATATGTGAAAGAAAAGAACTGTAAAGGAGAGGGGCAGAACTCCTTCCTGCTTTTAGACAAGTCAGGGATGTGTTGCAAACCTCGCTCTAGAGGAGGTCTTTCCCCTTTGTTTACCTATCACTTGCCACCTGCCATTTTTATTGATGCATCTGCATAGCAGGCCTTGTACATTATGGTAGCAGATGCCAGAAGGAAATCATTCACTCTGATGACAGGATTTGTCTCTATTGATCAGCTCTAACTTCTTCATATGGGATGATAGCAAGGATTAGTATGGCTGTGAATGTTATTTAATGAGATTAAGTTAGTTTTGACTCCTCTTGAGCAAAGATTGTCTGTGACATGAGTCCTATCTGAACTGACAAGGAACATAATTTTCTAATTTGCATGAGAAGAGGTTCAGGCAGAAAGGATTTGCTTTGCTTGTTCTTTAATCATAGCAGTGAACCCAGATGGATTGCTTAGGGGCACTTGGGAAACATGTGGGATAACACTTCCTTTTGTTAATTTCCCATGTTCTTAAGACATAAATTGGGAAACCTTTGACCCAAAGTGACCAGAACTTTCTGGGATAGGAAGGACATAATTGCCATAAGTTTTTCAGGCTGTGTTTGTTTTGGAAGCATTTTTACTGAGAAGGCTTTTATGGATGTAGGGGAGCAGCACTTTCTGATTGCTTTGTGCCTGTGATGAATCAAGCGCTTAATGCAGAGACTCTACCAGAATCTACATTTTGTTTCAGGAACACTGTGACTATACCCAAAAAAGCTCTCTGGCACTGCCTTGCGCTAGATCTAAAGCCACACTTTGGCAGCTGGAAAACCTGCAAGCGTTCAAGTTTGGCGAAGAGTTCCGGACTACATGAAACTTTTGCATGTTCATTATGCCTATGACCACCATTGAACCTGTTTATGCTAGGCACTGAGTGGAACGTTATGATACCCATCCACACTCTACGTCAGTGTTTCTCAACCTTGGCAGTTTGAAGATGTGTGGACTTCAACTCTCAGAATTCTGGGAGTTGAAGTCCACACATCTTCAAGCTGCCAAGGTTGAGGAACACTGCTCTACGTTATGTGAGGTAGAGGATGGGCCAGTAGTGGAATAAGCACCCGAGGGAGGAGTTTGACGGAAGGCAGGCAGCAAGATATCAGAAAAAGAGGCTGGAGAGAGTTTATGCAAAATAGCAGGCAGGAATGTGCATGATAAATTTAATGGGTTGTGATAAATTTAAGCAAATAAAAATAACATAAATAAGGGAGGACATGTGACATTGTCAAGCTCCCAAAGTCGTCTTGAGAGGAAAAACGGGCATACCGGCAACATAAAAGTAGCGCAGACACTTTTCTCTTATGGATGCCGCAAGTTCGTTTGCTGTTATAAAAATAAACAGATAATGGAATCCCACACACTAACTGAATTCCAACCCATATATAGTGATAAATACGTCTCAGTAAAAAGCAGCCTGCCAGCTAGTTTTCTCAATGTAAGTGTTCTGTTGCTCTTTCTGCCTTGTCACGGGTCTTCTCTCCATTGCCCTGCCATGCTGATCCATGCCTCACCCTTTTGCTTTTTCTCTGTATTCTCTCTCCTCATTCCTCTACTTGTCCTTCAAGCTATAACCAAGAGGTTTTAGAGCTGCAGTTTGAGCAGAGTTTAGCCCACTTTTTTCTTTAGTTGTGCATTTCTGCGGTTGCATCTAATGATTGTGTTCACTTCTGAGATGCTAACATTCCATCATGATATATTTTCAGATAGCAGCAGCAACTGGTGCTTTACCGCCCAACAGAGTAGCTAGACTGGAAAATTGAGCAGGCTTCCCAGTGTAGCACCCTTCTTGCTTCACAGAAGCTGGTGCTGTGAAACTGGCTTCTCATGACTTAAATCACACCAAACCAGAATGTGGGAATCTGATGTTGTTCTCTGGGGATTGATGGGAAGCTGGTTAGCCTGTCTGCATGTTTCTGATGATTCACAAGTTCTCATTATTCACATGGGCAGTGTCATGAGCTTTTGAGAGAATGCAAAAATGTATTCTCCCCTATGGTTTCTCTGCCTCTAATGTCTTTCCTCCTTTCCCCCCTTCTGAGCAGCGTGTCTGCTTGGACTGCAAAAAGAACTTCTGCCCTTCCTGTTCACACCAGCCTGAGAGTGGCCCCTGCCTCTGCCACCTCTGCGAGCGATTCCGAGCTACAGCCTTTCAGAGGGAAGAACTCATCAAAATGAAAGTGAAGGACTTGCGAGATTATCTGGAACTCCGGGAGATCTCCACGGAGATGTGCCGTGAGAAAGATGAGCTGGTGTGCTTGATCATCGGTCAGCAGCCCTTGAATCCCCAAGGGGAGAGGGTACCCCCGGTTCCTGACCCAGCATCAGTTCCCGCTGCCCAGGAGGAGTATACAACTGTACCAGCCTCACTGGATTATTCTCCAGAGCAAATTTCCACAAACCCTGCCTTGCATACTGAGGAGCATCCCCAGGTATGGATGCCTTTGCCACCCTAGTCCAGGTACCACGGTACTCAAGTAGATGCTTTGGCGCAAGGTCCTGTTGGCTGTTGCTAATGTGAAGATGCTGCTTGGGTATGGAATTTGAAAAAAAAAGGGCTTATATAGTGTAGTGGGGGAGGAAGCTGGATAGTGGAGTATGTGTGCAGAACCCCCCAAGTTCAACCTCCTGGCATCTTCAATAAAAAGAAGTATAATTTAGGAGAGGCATTTGCTGTAAACCTGGAATACTTAGGCAGCTTTCTAAATTTTGAAATGCTCTTAAAATTAGATGGGTTGGGGTCTCCAACCCAGCCAAGTTTCTCTAATCCCTGTTTGCTTAGCCACCCCTCCTCTCCTCTTCTCATAGCTGAAAGACTGGGAAAGGCTACATCTCTCAAAGTGTTTGCTTTTCACTTTAAAATAATTAGTAGTGGTGAAGATAAGGGAAGCCTAGCCATTCAGTATTGGGTGGATTTTGTCCCCTCCCACCCCCAACCTCCTGTCCTGTTCTTGATTACATCTCCCAAGATTTTTTGCACTTCTAGGGGAAAATAATGCAGAATTGCCCTCCATCCTGGGAGTGAGAGCTGCAAGCAGTTTTGAGGAGCATATGAAGAAACTATATTTCTATCCAGTGTTTAGTCTTGACTGAGTATACTTATGTTCGTATAATCTGCCCCAAATTTAGAGCTATAAGAATTGCCTCCCCCACCCCCAAGTATCTGTCCAGTTTTATGGCTTTATTGTTATGAAGACACATTGCCAATAGAAGGGGCGAGGCTCGCATTGAGCTTGGAGATTCCCTACAGAAGTTCTTTAACTTCCCTTTTGCTTTTCAGAGAGTAGATTACACAAAAGTTACCTTCACCTGTGCAGAATGCAGGAAGGGAAGTGAGTTAAAAGCTTTATGGTTCAAGATGCCCCCCTCCTTTTGCCCAGGTCATGACAAAATCTGAGACAAGAAGCCTTGACTCTACAGTGGAAGTGTTTCACTTTCTGCAACTACCCCATCCTCCCATTATGAGTTTCTTCTGTTCTAACCTTGCTTGACTTCACGACAGCTTTTTTGTGGCTTGATGTTTTTAGTGAATCCTAAATAGGCAGGTCCTTGTTCTCTTCAGACATTGGTGTGGGAAATACATGGCCACCTTCCAGAGAGAGGGCATTTGTGGGGCTTTGGTATTGTGTCATAAAAATGCCTTGCATTCTCCATGATGTCGTGGTGTGTCACAATGGAAGGCAGCAGAGCAGAGCCAGGACTTCACAGCACGGTCTCCTGCTAGTTCCCTACAACTCCATCATGACTGGCCTGGCTCTGCTTCCTTGGAGATACCACCCAAGGGCCTCCCTACTTGAGCCAAGGCAGTCCTAACAGGGCTTAGCCAACAGCAAGGTGAGGATCTCTACCTAAAGCAAGTTCCTTATCCAGTTTTGAAGTGCTGATGATGCTCTGGCTTCTCATTATTGCTTGTGCATTTTCTTGGGCTCTTGATGAGCACATGAGGGAGCAAGAGAAGGCCAGCTGGCCTCTCCCCATCCTCCCCCCCAAATTTTCTGAGCAATTCAGTCGCACTTTTTTTTCTTAGGCAAATGGGCACGTGCTGCCGAGCCAGGACGATATGGCAGAAGTTGAGAATGCAGTGGAAACCCTGACTGAGGAGGAGACACAGGTAAGGGAAGGTCATTGCCTGCTTTTCAGGGGCTGGATGTTGGAAACGGGAAGGCTGTTTTTCTTGCATGGCTGATACAGTCTGAGTCACCACGCCAGCACTAACAGTGGCATCAGAAATTGACGAAGTCCTTTATGGGTTGAGAAACACTATGGAAATAACTGTATGTTTTGAAACAAAGTGCAATTTGGAGCTGGAAGAGGTAGGATCAAGTCTGCTCTGATCATAGGATTCTTTTGTGTGGCCTTAAAAAAAATCTCAGCTGCTTAATCCCAGCAGCAGGACAGCTACACAGCACTTAATCTGCCCTCCTCAGACATGATAAACTCATCTTCTGCACTCCCCTGCATTCTTGCTCCCCATTTGCTGAACCCCAACAAGGGAGCATATTCTCGCTACTCTGATTTCAAAATGCCAGGCGAGATGTATGTATATTTATAGACACAGACCATTGTATAGCTTGTACTTTTTTATCCAACACTGACCCTCAAAGCAAGTCAAATTTTACTGTATGATACAATAACATGGGATTTTGTATATTGATTTATTTATCAAATTTCTAGGCCACTCAACTCCAAAATGACTTCACAAAAGAAATAGTATTACATAAAACAGCCACCATACATAAAATATTAACCATTTGAGGGAACAACAAACCATCCTTCCAGTCCACCCCCCACCCCAATCTTAAAGGGGCCCACCCAACCATCCTAACCAAAGGCCTGGGGGAAAAGCCAGTTTTTTTAAAAAAAACATGAAGTTGGGAAAGGTATGGCCATATGACTCTCCAGAGGGATGCTGTTCTAAATGGCAGGAGCAGTGACAAAGACGTCCTGCCTCCTGGGTCCCATTAGAAGATGTTGCACAATCTACTGGGCTGACTTTGTTGGAACACGCAGGACGGGAGATGGGCAAGCCCTCATTTGAGGGTATTGAGGATAAGGAAGAAGGAGTGATTATGGCTTACCGTTGTAGCTTTATTATTATTATTTTTCCCTGTTGTAGCTTTTTTATTTATTTCCTTGTGATTTGCTTTGCTCTTGGTTGCTCGATCTCATTCCTGTTTTGAATGTTCAATTTGTTCTGTTGCAGTCCACTGATTCAGAAGACAACCTAGTTACGGGACGGAGGGCATCCCTCTCTGACCTGACGAGTGTGAGAGACATTGATGCCCTCTCAGTACGGCAGTTGAAGGAGATCCTGGCTCGCAACTTTGTTAACTACAAGGGCTGTTGTGAGAAGTGGGAGCTGATGGAGAGGGTGACCCGCCTTTACAAAGAGAAGGACCTCCAGCAGCTGGGTATGAAATTCCACCCCGCCCCCCTGTCTTTTACTTGTATATATTAATGGAGGAAGCAGTTCCTTTGATTGATTTGTGTTCATTGACATCATTGTCTTTAGGAGAATATTGGCACTGGAACAGATCTGTAGCTGTGTTTATACAACATGCTTAACCAGGTCAGGTAATCTCGCAGATGCATTGATGCATTTGTACAGGCAGTATGCTAGGTCTAAATCTGAAAAGCTGGGTTAATATTAACCTCTGCCAGGTTTTCATGGGCTAACAACCCCTGCCTTTTAAATTTAGTTTATAGTTTAAATATGGTGGAAACTCAGAAAAACAATTAATTCATTGTTCAGGTGGAACATGTGGTATGAATGCAACCAGTGTGTCTTGGGCACCTACAAGATTTCACTCCATTGCCTCCTGACCAAACAGAATGGTAATGGTTTATTTTCCCTCTGACTGTCTCCTTCCCCCAAGTAGCATTTTCTGTCTTTTATCCAATTCCCTTAAAAAAATGGAAAGTAAGATGATGGTTCCATTAATTTACCTTGCATCCTATCTATTGCAAACATCTCAAACTCAGGCTTTTCTTCTTTTCTCTTTCAGTTTCAGATACAGATGTTCAAACCGGTAAGCATGTACTTTTTTTGTCTTCTCAAAATTGTAGGCTGCAACTATTTAAATGGGAACACTTATTCTCTTCCAGGAAAATCAGTAGTCTTAAATTGATGCACATGTGTATGCCTTAGTGTTTGTGCTGATACCAAAACAATGACACACATACAGTGATGTCATCATGTAAATGTATTTTATGTACATTAATATTATATGCGTTTGTACCAGGGGAATGGAAGACCATAGATACAGTATTTAATGAAAGCTCCAGAAATTACTTTAGATATTGGCCACTTTTTCTCTGCCTATGCAGTGGTTCAAAATTATGGGACAAATACACAGGGATTAGTATAATAGCATTTTAGGCAGAAGAGAAAACAAGTGCATTTGCACAATGCATTTAGCATTACTGAATTAATTCATTTTCTGAGTTCACGCAGTGCCTTGAACCATAGATTAACCAAATAGGCTGGTTTTCTACAACATGGTAAGCCTCGAAAAAACCCTGGCTGTATGAGCTGTTGATCAGTGGAACAGGCTGCCACATGAAGTAATGAGTTCTCTTTTGCTAGAGGTCTTCAAAGAAAGGCTGAAGGATCATCTGTCAGGAATTTTATTTATTTACTTATTTTTTAAATTTATATCACCGCCCATCTCCCCTAACCGGGGGACTCTGGGCGGTTTACAATAAAAGCAAAGTTAAAAATATAAATTTACAATATCAATATAATAGAAGAAATATAAAATCCAAAGGCAATAGATCTTAATAATAGGGAGGGCATTATGGCACCAGCCACCCCCAGGAGGAACTGTTGGTGTTCCCATCCCAAGCAAGGCGGCAGAACCAGGTCTTCAAATTTTTCCAGAAGGTCGGGAGTGAGGAAACCTGACTCAGCTCCGGGGCAAGATGTTCCAAAGGGCGGGCACCACTGTAGAAAGGCCCACCTCCTGGACCCCGCTAGATGGAATTCCTTTGCTGATGGGGTCCGTAGCATGCCTTCCCTGCATGACCTGGTGAGGCGGGTCGATGTTCTGGGGTTGAGACGGTCCCTCAGGTAACCTGGTCCCATGCCATGTAGGGCTTTAAAGGAATTTAAAATTTAAATTTAAAGGAATTTAAAGGAATGGAGAGGTGGATCTTATACTAGGCAGAGGTTTGAACTCGATGATTTCTGTTGTACCTTCCAACTCTATGATTTTATGAACCTTATCAAGATTAACCCTAATAGAGCTTAGCATGTTTATGGGTTGATCTACTAGAGACATGGTTAAGCATGTCGTATATAGTCAGCCCATATGCTGCTTAGCGTTTCTTGGGTATGTGGCCTATGGCCAAGAATTGTGCCCTAGTCTTGAAACTGTTGCAGAATGTGGAGATAGCCACAAGCATGACAGCCTTTTTTTAAAGAGAGAAATACATGGAAAAGGAGAGGCGTTGTGTATCTATCTATCATATATAGAAACGTCTGAGTTGGTAGCTTGCAATTTCTCTTCCCCCTAAAGCAGTAGGTAAAGAGACAGAGCAGTGACATCACGCAAGGGGGTACACTTTATTACCTTGTTTTGATGTTTTCAGTGTATTAACCCCAGACACTCCTTATTTCTTTTGCTTCCTGCCAGAAATTGTCTCTCCCATGCTCAAAAGTCTTATCTTGTTGTTCTAGCTCCATCTGGTAATGCCACACTTCCTGGCTCGGAAGAAAATCTCTGCAAGATCTGTATGGACTCCATCATTGACTGTGTCCTATTGGAGTGTGGCCACATGGTGACTTGCACAAAATGTGGGAAACGCATGAATGAGTGTCCCATCTGCCGGCAATACGTGATAAGAGCTGTCCACGTTTTCAGGACTTAAGGGCACGGGAAGCAGGACTAATATTGTCTTAGTTTCTTCCACTGTGACAGAGATCACCGGTCCCAGCCTCCCAGTCCCCATTCTTAAGAAGCCCACAGATGATAGGCGAGATGAAGGATGGAGGGCTGCGAAGACTTGAGCTGTGATTGGCTGCATACCCCGTCTAATACTGTGCATTATACCACAGTGCCTGGAGAGCTGGACGTCCTCAGTAGATCTAGAAAGCAACATGCCTTTCCTTTCTTTGCTTTTGACAGGGCATAAAGAAACACTTGATGTTTCCAAGACATTGAGGCTCTTCCCCTCTGGAGTGAATAAACAAGGTGATCTAAAGAGGAAGAGAGATTTGCTCCTCTCAATTCTCCTTTCTCTTTCTCTAGAACCTTGAAGGGGAGGGTATGTATTCCTTTTTTAGGATATTGTAATTTTTTAAACTTTGGTTTTTAGCTAGCCTTGCAGGTCAGGCTGAAAGTTGCCTCTTCCATTGCCTTGGATTCTTATACAGAGTAAATCTGTATCCTACCACAGTGGCCATGGTGACGTATCTACGTATGAATGGGGCTGTGGGTGAGGAGAGGACTTAGAATGATGGAGGTGAAATTTTGCCAGGTTTGTAATGAATGGGTATCTCAGGGATACTTTCTGGGTTTTTTTTTGGTAATTCTGTCATGATCAAAATGTGGTGGCCTTTAAGGAGATTAAGTTGCATTACAATTGATTTGTCTTGTGTTATCATTGGGGAAAACGCCTACCATTGTACTGGATCTTGCTCATGGAATTTGCATTGGGGACAATAAGGAAGAACCAGTCCCGTTTTTAAAGGCCATTGTCTGATCATAAACTACATTAAGGCCCATCCTTGGCAAAGGATCCTCTTCATTTCATTCTTTTGTTCTATGTTGGTATTCATTGCCTTTCCGATACGGTATCTCATACTGAGATAAACAGATGTCCAGACTGCCTTCTTCAGGAGTCCAACTACTTGATTTTTTAAAAGTATACATTTTGCCTTTAAATGCCAAGTGTTGGCATTTCATTTGCTTCTGTTTTAAAAAAAAGTTCTGTTCTTTAATCATTCAGTGAAGCGCTGGTAGAAATTGGATGCAGGAGGTCAGAGATGGGTCTTTTCATTAGTAAGGGAGGCTGCTGAAGGTGGAGGGGCTTCTGCCATGTTCTGCTAAGACCATTTTTGAGTGACTATGCAAATGTGTTCAGCTATCAGACTGCAGTTCAAGAATTCCCATGAACCTTGGACTGAATCCTACTTTTACAAGTGATGGAGAGGACTGTTTTAGGAATAACCATGGAAAAATGTCATCAGTAATCCTCAAAAATGGCTTGGAAAAAATCCAGGAGAACCACTTAGTTGTTTACATACTATCTTCTTCCAAGGGCATTTCAGAAAGGCTGTTTTTCTCTCCATGTTGTATAAAAGCCTTAAGAAATGTGGCATTTTCATATCAGCTGCTTCCTTCACTGTTGTGTCTTAATTCCCAGTCAGCCCAAGTGCTTTCTCAAATTCTGGCTGTTTCCCAAATTGTTAAATGCCTTGCAGGTTGAAGATGCCTTAAACCCACAGTACACAATCTGGTACCTTCCAGATGTTTTGTACTGCAATTCTTTTAGCCTTAGCAGCAAGGGAATTGTACTTCAAAACATAGGAAGTGCACTATCCCTGCCTTAAGTTCTGAGGTGTGTGTAAAATAAGAGGAACTTAGGCAATTCGCTTATAGGTTGCACCAATGGGTAGATAGGTTTATTGTGGAGAGGTTTCATCACAAATCTTTCCTCCCCTTTCCCCTTCTCCCATGGAATTCCACAGGCACCCAAAGAAAGCTTTTCTGGAAATCAGTGTGCACATGCAGCATACGTTACGTAAATTACCTTCCCCTCCTCTAGTGTTTCCAAAGATCTAGCCTCAAAATTGCACTATTGGGCATGGCGATATCCCAAATGCCTGGCACATTAGCTTTGGTCCTTGTTAACCTCTACTCTACTTGCTTTTTGTAACAGCTTTTGATAACATTTTGCAAGAAATAACCTCTACATTTATATCTGTAACCTCTGCAACCAATATCAGTTTGAGGATAGCAAAAAGCTTTTTTGGGGGGGATGCTTTGGTGCAATTTTAAACTGAAGAACAACATGGATTGGCACTGTATCAAGCCAATGTTGGAAACAATTTATAACCCATTTCTTTGGGGTGGTGGGCGGGAGAGAGGAAAAAACTACTTTTTTCATGTAGGAAATCTTAAAACTTGAGCTAATGTTAGAAAACTTATTTGAGTCACTGCTATTTTGCTCTTAAACTTCCCTTTTCCCTCTTAGGAAGGATTTTTTTTCACTTTACATTCCAATTCTGGGCACGTTAATGAATAAAGGAACATATATGGTGAATATTGTGAATATAGATGTTGATCATGCATAAGAGAAAATTGCTGGTATGGTTAACAGTGGTGAAGAAGAGGTAGGAAACTGAAGAAGGAAAATGCACAAGTCTACCTGTGACTAAAGTTCCATGTGAACAGGGAGGTGACTTAACAGGTTAGATGTGGCTGCTGGGCCTTCCCAAAGTGTTGGGCTATTCCGATCCTCCCCACTCAGGAAAAAAAAAGAGTTGGGGGGAGGACAGTTGTGCTCCAATAATGGGTAATACAAGTAGCTTGTTTCCTTCTTGGCTTCACTTGGTTTTATAATTAAGTTCTCACTGCCACCCTGTTTTGATTCAAAATTTGGTATTTTCCATGACTGTGATTTGAATTTTGGTGAAGCGAAATCTTCTCCATAAAGTGATGCTGCTTTGTGACTGATAGGAGACTGCTGCTGCTGCACTAAGCTGTCTGTGGAGGATTTCTTTTGTTCTGGCAGAAAAATTAATATAGCAATGTATGCTTGTCTGAACAGTGGGAAAGTTAATCTTGACTGTGAGAAGCTGTGTTTTACACAGGCCTCACTAGCACAGAGTCCTGCTTTATAATTTTATAATAAAATGGAAATGTGTTACTAAATCATGGTCCTCTTTGCTTTTTAACAGATAATATATTTCAAGTTTCACATGAGGTACTTGGTGAAATATTGTTTAGGCTGTTAATGAAAACTGGAAACCTATCCTTTTGTGTGACTAACAGTTTGAACCAGCGCATGTTGTGCTAGCGGTGTAAACGAAACTCCAAGTAGCATCCAACAAACTCACTTGACCGTTCCTTCCGCTATTTGCAATGGGCAGTTTGAAATCCCCCTTGACCATTTTTTCTGCAAGTTGCAGGTGGGTATTGTACCACCTCACTTATACTTGCGGCCCTCAGATGAAAAGCAAAGCCTTGTTTTGAATTCCATTATCTATGACAGAATGCTCAAAACAGTATGGAATGAAACACTCCATTTTGTCCTAAATTTGGGGAAGAATTCCACCACACGGTGTTCTGTTTTCAGTTCAGAAGATTTCACAACTCCTGCAAAATAGGCCAAGTCTAATTATCAATATGTATGACTGGTTAATGTGAGCTTCCCTGAAAAGAGCAGTTGGGCTGTTAACCATGGGTTCCTACTAGCACCTTTAGAATCATAGGGTTGGAAGGGACCCTGGAGGTCTTCTAGTCTACTCCTGTCCAGGGCAGGAATCTCCATACCAACTCAGACAAATGGCTGCCCACTCTGCTTGAGAACCTCCAGTGATAGAGCACCCATGACTACAGGAGCAATCTGTTCCACTGCTTAACAGCTCCCAAGGTCAGGAAATTCTCCCTTATTTTGAGTTTGGATCTCCCTCTGCAAATCTTCCATTGCTTTTTGTCTTACCCTTGGGAGCTATGGAGAATAATCCACTCCCCCTTCCCTGAGACAGCACTGTCTCCCCTTAGTCTTTTCTTTAGGTTGAACATACCCAGTTCCTTTAAACATTCTTCATAGGATTTAGCCTCCAAGGCCTTCATCATCTTGGTGTTTCTCTGCACCATTTCAGTTTCTCAGCATCCTTTTTGGATTGTGACAGCACTGGATGCAATATTTCAGGTGTGGTCTCACCAATGTAGCATAGAATAGAGCACTCATGTCCTGTGATCTTGACACTGTACCTCTGATGATGCAGCCCAAGTTTGCATTAGCTCTTTCAGTAGCTGAACATGCTGCTGCTGGCTCATGCTTAACCTGTTGTCTACCAGGATGCCCAGATCCTTCTCACAAGTACTGCTGCTGAGCCAGGTACCAGCTATTTTGTACCCATGCATATGTTTTTTTCTAAGTGTAGAACTCTATACAGGTAGTCCTCGCTTAACCATTTCTTCAGCGACCGTTCAAAGTTACGACAGTGCTGAATGAATGGTGGTCACTACTAGTCCTTGAAGTTACGGCCGTTACAGCATCCCTGCAGTCACATGATTAAAATTCAGGCGCTTGGCAGCCCACCTACATGTACGACTGCAGCATGCACTTCAACTCCCCCCCCATCTCCTCCCTCATCTCTGTCCTTTTGGCTGCTCTGCACTCCGCTGCCCCTGCCGCCCTCAGCTGACCTTTGCCGTCGTCTTCCGCTGCTGCCTCGGTGCGCCCAGCCGAGGCAGCTGCCGGCCCTTCGTGAGCTGTTGCAAAGGGCCAGCAGCTGCCTCAGCTGGGCGAACCTTGCCAGCAACAGGAGGAAGATGGCAAAAGTCAGCTGGGGGTGGCGGTGGCAGCAGAGTGGCCAAAGGGGGTGGGGAGAGTTGAAGCAGAGGTGAGCACGGTAGGGCAGCAGAGCCTCATCTGCAAAATGAAGCCTGGCTGGGGAGGAGGCAGCAGGACGGAGCCTGCAGTTCGCATAGGGAAGGAGAAGCGTGAGGTCCTCACCTAACGACAACTGGGACTACCAGAACTGCCGTCGCTAAGCAGTGTGGTTATGTGATGTTTCACCTAGCGACTGCTTTGCTTAGTGATGGAAATTCCAGTCCCAATTAAGGTCGTTTGAGCGAGGACTGCCTACATATGTTGCCACTGAAGTCCATTTTGTTGGATAGGGCCCAATGTTCAAGTCTATCAGTATCTTTATGAACCTTGAACCTTTCTAGCACTGTCTTTTGAGGTGTCTACTCTATCCACTCTAGCTTTGTGTCATCTCAAATTTGGTAAGTGTCCCTTCTGTCATTTTATCTAAGTCATTTATGAAAATAATGAGCATTAGGCCCAGGACAGAACCCTGAGGTACCTGTCCTCCATGTTGACATAGTACTGTTAAAAACCATGTGTTGGGTATGGTTGTTCAACCCCTGCAAATCCATCTAGTAATGAGACCATCCGTTCAACATTCTGTCAAAAAGGAGCAATGTTTCACTTCAAACAAAACAGGTAAGTGCATGCTAGTGACTTTTCTAAAAAGCACCAGGCGCAAACAAGGATAAACTAAACCATCAAGTAGTGAAGGGCTGAGAAATAGAAATGAAGTAAACACACGTGGTTATGTAGTGCCAAATTGATCTTTAAAAAGTTATATACACAATTTCCGCACAACCTTCTGTTACGAAGAACTGATTTGTTTTATGGCACAACTGAGTCATAATTAGGGAAGGGAGCTTCCAGATAAGGTTTTATTCCTATTTTTCATTAAAAAACCTGAACATTAAAAACAAGTGGAAATATTAAGTCAGCTTTTCATTAGGTACTTAATTCATTCCAGATGGTGCTCATTTAATGGGTGCAGTTAAGGAGTCTCCAAATGTAACCATTTTTTCCACTGGAACCACTTGCTCACAACAGATAATCTAGCACGGAGTTACCAGCCTTCTCTTCCGAATGCATTCCCAAATCCACTCAGGGGTCACGTGCTTAGCAGATGGGTTGTCTTCCATCCTCTTCATCACGTGAGTTGCTGAAGTAGCATCATACTCTTGAACCAGGTCTCCATTATAGGCTATGAAATAACGCTTGAGTTTCCTGAAACCCTCCACAGAAGGAGGAAGATAAAGCTTAACCCCAGTGAATACATCCAGTAGCATCTGCTGTTTTGAGGTAGGAAACACAAGAGAGGACAATGAACGGGCAATGAGAATTATTTTGTTTTTAAAAGGTTCTTAAATAGATGGAGACAGGGCTGTTGCAATCTAGGCTAACAGCTTCCATTAAGAGAAAGGTACTATAGCATTCAGGTGCTGTGTTCACACAACATGCTTAACCAGGTCTGCTGAAGATTCTGCAGCAGCTGCATTTGCTGAAAAGGCTAAGCTTGGTTAGAATTAACCTTAGGTTTTTTCCCTTGCCTAGCATGCTGTGGGAACCCAGACTATTTGGTTAAATGTGCTCTGTGAGAAAATAGGTTACTTTAGTGAGGTGGTTATTGTGTGAATATAGTCAGTGACAGAATGTAGTTCTACACCTACTCAGGAAACACACAATAAAAAAGGAAGTACAGTGAAATAATCTAAGAACCTTGCTTTACTTCAAGAGAAGGAAGATCAAGGAAACAGTGAAACATTTGAGAAACTGATTTGTGACACATTGGTGACCTGTGACAGCCAGCAGGGAAAAAATGAACAGCCCCCCAGTCAGCTGGAGAATCACCCTTCTGCATAGATTCTAGCACTTTTAGGTTGAAAATGTGTACACAGGTTGCTTGCTAAAATGCAAAGTGGCTGCATCCAGCATCTTTTCTTGCCTTCCTCCCACACCCCAGGGAAATTTTTCTATAGCTTGGGGGGGAGGGGTGCACTCATGAGGGAGAGCAAAGCCGCCAAAATTAAAATTAATTAGCCAATTGTGGTTTTTTGGTGCTTTTTTCTTTTAAGTGAGAAAGCTGGCTTTTAAAATCTATGAATAAGAGTAGAACAGTCAGGTTTACTGCAGTCATTTAATGGCTAAATCTGATGGTGTTTTGAGAGTACGTTACTAGGTCTGAAATAGGGCCTGGTATTCTCACTGCCTTCCTTTGCACAAGGGAAAACTCTGCTAGCTCTCCAATTCAGCTTCTCTGTAAGGAAAACAACAGCTGTGCTGAAGAACTCCCTAAGCCAGTTTTGTGATGGGCACACGGTGCTTGAAGAATTTAACAACGAATCTGCTCGCTGAGACTATCTAGTTCAACATTTGTTTCTAATGAGGAAGGAGAAGTGGCCAATCGGATGCTTTTGGGAAGCTTTCAGCTCTGTTCTCAGCAAATCCTCAACTGGTGACTGGCAGCAGATTACCTTTTAATGGAGAAATGCAATTCAGTTACATTAGCCAATAGATGTTGATCAGACAAGAGTGTCTGACTCTTCTCTAGAACAATTCCCATTTCAGCAATGCAACCTGCTCAGGTATTTCCTCAAGAAACAGCACTGAAGCTGAAGAGAAATTTGGAAATGCAGATTAACTACTAGCATGAAATGCCTGGGAATTGGAACAGGCTCAGGTAACATATATTTGGGGCATGAAATTCAGCTCTCCATCCTTATAAAAGGCTCAGAATGTATAGGATAGAGGTTCCGTTCACGGAATCTTCCTATTTGTTTACATGGAGACCCTTACCTCTCTTTTGTCCCCCTCCAGCTCAGGTGCTTTCCTTTTTTCTCCTCGCTTTCCCTCTGTTTTCTTCAATGGAGACCTTTCTACCAGTTTGCTGGCTAATGAGAAAAAAACGTTTCTAAATCAGCGATGAGGAGATGACAGAAAACAATGAAAAAAAAAGATTCCCATAAGGAAGACAATCCTGCCTATGCAAATAAAGGCAGAAGACACCTTCAGACAGGTTCTGCAGCTGTTCCCACTGAGAAACATATTTGAAAATAACAAATGTTTTAAGTCTACACTTTTAAAGACTAAAAAAGTCCTGATTTTATAGCCTGCTTCATCTTAAGATTCAAAGTTGGTAACAGGTAGTTAAATTGTTTCTGCAGTGACTGGAATGCTATATGCACCTTCTCACACCGACCACTGAAAAGCAACCTGAAGAAAACCTCATCTTTATATTGTGCTCTGGCTCGATGAGAAGTTGGTGCAAACAGCACTTTGAATGTTGGTGGCAGAAATCAAAACAGAACCTGGTTCAGTTTCTGGACTAAAGTCCTACGTTAGAAGTGAACTGTTGTTGAGGGTAGGGAACAGCCCAAAAGCATTTTAAAGCTCAAAGTGGCTTTCAAAATAGACAATGGTAATAAGCCCCACATATCTACCAAACAGGCCCTAAAACCATACTTTTATCATCACTGATTTAATAGACTGGCTAAGTACTGGGCTCAGCGGGTAAGACGCCAGGCTTGTCGATCAGAAGATCGGAGGTTCGAATCCCTAGCCCCGCGTGACGGAGTGAGCTCCCGCACTCGCCCCAGCTCTTGCCAACCTAGCAATTCGAAAGCATGCAAATGCAAGCAGATTAATAGGTACCACTTTGGTGGGATGGTAACAGCGTTCCGCGCGCATCATGCCGGCCACATGACCGCAGAAGCGTCTTCTGACAACGCTGAACAAATGGAGATGAGCACCGGCCTCTAGAGTCGGACACGACTGCACAAATGTGCGGGGGGAACCTTTACCTTTTTTAAGTACTGGGCACCTGGCAATTTAAATGCCAGCCATGAAAAAAAGTGCTTAAGTTGCAAGGAAGGTGTTGCAATGTTGGATTTCTGGAGGAAATACAGTATAGGGGGTGCACAGCAATTATCCCCGAAGCTCTGGTCTCTGCAGCCATGGTCCTCTTGGAGATCTCTACAGAGCAAGGCCTTAGGAGAGAAATCTAACTAGGGGAAAGTAGAAATGGATCCCTGGGGAAGCTTTAATACCTTTTCCCCACTGCTCACCTTCAGGCTTCTTGGCTTTCGCAGGGGACTTCCTGGAGTGCTGTTTTGCAGCCTTCTGAGGAGAAGACGACTTGGGCTGGCCCTCAGTCTCTCCGCTGCTGCCCGCTGTGGAGTTCTCCTCCTCTGCAGCAACCACCAGGAAGTCCGATTTCTCTTTGGACAACTGGTACAGCTCCTGCCCACAAAGGCCAGAGAGTTCCATGAAGGGGGGGGGGGAAGACTTTCTAGCAGGCCCCTCCATAACCTCCCACTTCTACCTGGAAGGTACAACTCAAACAAGTCAGGTTCTTCTGAAACAGACAGGGGAATAGGCAATTGGTGAATTATTCCCAATGAAACATTTGGGTACCAAACAATATCTACTTGCTTAGAAACATCCATAATTGCTAGAGGGGCTTTTGGGAAAGGATTCTGGAAATTGGGTACACTGGCTAAGCGGTATGAATGCTGAATACCACCATCAAAATGTTTCTAACACAGCAGTTAGTTCTCATGAAAGTTTGAGAAAGAAGATCAGACGTTTGTAAATGTTAGTTTCAAGTTGTCAGGCAGCTGGGTGACTGAGACCCTGTAGTCTTTTTTTCTCCCCAGTCATGCCTTATGATACTTCTCCATTCCTACCCAACATTGTTATTGGGTGCCTGGCCATCCCATCCTGGCTGCTATGTTAGGAACGGACAAGCCAATCCTTTCCTTTGTTTGGGACAGAGCATGACCACAACATACTCTTGAAATTCTAGATATATTAAGTGCCCAAAAAGATTGGGAATCCCTCTCTTAATAAAGGCTGAGTCCATCAACGTTTACTATATCCCTCTGCTGCTGCCTTTGTAATTTGAAAACAGCTGCTTTCCTAGCTGTTATGTTACCTACAGGTAGTCCTCACTTAACAACTACCCTGTTTAGTGACTGTTTGAAGTTACGATGGGGCTGAAAAAGTAATTTCATGACTGGGCCCTCACTTAGGACCATCGCAGCATCCCCACGGTCACATGATTGAGATCTGGGCACTTCGCAACCAGTGGGTGTTTATGACGGTCACAGTATCCTGCTGTCACAGATTGCCATTTGTGTGCTTCACAGCCGGCTTCCAACAAGCAGTCAATGGAGAAGTCAGCGGTAAAATCTCAAGTCACGGTCATGTGATGTATTGGTGAATGACCATGGGTGACTCGCTTAACAACTGAGGCGGAAGTGAAGTAAGCCCTTCACAGTCACGTGATGTCTTGCTTAACGACCGTGTTGCTTACCGATGGAGTTGCCGGTCCCAATTGTGGTTGTTAAGCAAGAACTACCTGTACTGTGTTTCTGCTAAGGTAATAGGAAGTCTAAATTGCTCACTCTCCTTAAACAGACAGTGGTTGGCTTTAATACCAAAGCGTGATGAATTCTCAGGAAATAGTGGGATGCAAATGTATACATTCTTCCAGTAGCAGCACAGAAGAGATACTGTGAAATGCCAGATTCCAGCTCAGCATGGATGAGGGAAGTTTTGGGTTATCAGAAGCCGCAATTTGTTGTTCTACATTAACTGATATCTTTCCTTGGTGTGTACATACTTACATTTTATTTTTAAATACTAATACTGTTGAGTATTTTGTCTGGGATTCTGTAATATTAACTGGAAATAGAATTTAGATACTTTCACTCAAGTAAGAAACCTACGCCCCAGTAAACACCAATCCCATACAGAAACTGGACAACCAGGTCAAGAGAATCCTCAACGACCTAACCAAGAAAGGTCAAATCACAAAAGAAGAACAGAGGCGGATGAAAAGCAGCGGACCCATCATCCAACGCTTCTATGGAGGCCCCAAAATACACAAGCCCGACATACCGCTCCGTCCAATTGTATCGTTACCAGGGACCCCCACATACAACATAGCTAAAGAACTTACAAGAAAACTTGGGCATCTCAGAGGAGAGTGAATACTCTATCAACTCTCCACTACAGTGCCTCCAGAAAATCAAAGACCTAAAAATAGATGAAGATGAAATTATGGTGTCATTTGATGTCACTGCACTCTTTACATCCATAGACCCAGCACTAGCAATTGAATCCATGGCAGCAGTTCTACGCAACACACCCGACCTAACCAGATACACCAAGATCAAAATACACAGAATCATGGACCGCATCAACCTCTGCCTCACCACCTACTTCCAGTTTGATGGACAAATATACCAACAAATCAAAGGAACACCCATTGGATCACCACTCTCAGGACTCATAGCAGAGATTGTAATGCAACGTCTAGAAAGGATAGCACTCCCACGCATACAACCCAAAGTATGGATCTGGTATGTAGATGACACCTTCGTCATAATAAAAAAGGAACAACTGGAGGAAACGCATGAAACCATCAACAACATCTTCAAAGGAATAAAATTCACAAGGGAAGAAGAAAACAACAACACACTACCCTTCTTGGACATCCACATCAGTAAAGGAAACGAGGGCATTCTAGAAACACAAGTCTACCGGAAATCTACCCACACTAGCTCCACTACCTAAGCAATAACCCAACCTCCCACAAGAGGAGCTGTGTAAGAACACTATTCAGATGAGCACAAACGCACTGCAGCAACCCAGAACACCAGAAAAAGGAAACAGACCACTTATATAGCATCTTCCAGCAAAATGGATACCCACGCAACTTTATCAAAAAGTGCCTGACCACCCAACCCACTACAACACAACCAACAGAAGCTATGAAAAGGATTACACTGCCATACATCAGAAACATCTCAAACTACTAAAAGACTGTTACAAATACACGGCATCACCATAACACATAAACCAACCAAAACCCTTCAGAACATCGTAAGTAACCCAAAAGACCCAGTAGCCCAAGAAGAAAAAACAGGAGTTATCTACAACATAACAGTGTAAGGACTGTAGCAGCCACTATGTAGGACAGACTGGCAGAAGACTAGCAGAACGCATCCATGAACACCAACTAGCAGTCAGAAGACATGATGAAAACTCCTTAATCTCACAACACATGGACAGACTCAACCATACTTTCAACTGGGAAACTGAGCATCTTAAACCAAGCCAAATCCAAAAATGCTAGAGAATTCCTGGAAGCTTGGCACTCAAACAAAGCAGCCATCAACAGACACATAGAGGTAAACAACATTTACATACCATTCATAAGAGACAATAGAAAAGCCAGAAGATCAGAACACCTCCTTGCCAGCAATCAACACCCAGATATGCAAAGATTAACACCAGGATTAGCACCAGAGGAACAATCAAACAGCACAACATACCCTAATGAAGGAACCATTAACTCAGTCAATCAACCAAGCAGCAAACAACAGCCCAATCAAGGAACTACCAAGGAGAGAACACCCCCACCAACACAGGCAGGACAAGCCAGGGTATATAAACAGAGAGCAAGTCCCACTCCCTTTTCGCACTGAAGATGTTGCCTAGCCTGGCAATGAAACATCTGCAAGAAAACAACAAGGCTCAGAGAGCACCAAGGACTCCACTTTCACTCAAGCCAACATTTTCCATATAGATGTGTTTGAACTATCTCCAGTGAAGGTTGTGCAAAAGCTGATCTACAAGTCAAGATGATCAGTCACAGTCAGCCAGACTGAATCTACCAACCCAGGATCGCATTTCCACAAATTGTCACCCATATGCTTTTCAAAAAATTCACCAGTGCAACTCAGAGAGCAGGAGTCTTCCCCACTGTACTTCTGCAACATGAGGAACCCAGAAACATACCGAGGGACCCATTCCTACATTTCATGGCTAACAACAATAAACAATGCCCCCTTTCCTGTTCCTTATCCCTAGCATTGCCACTGAAAAATGGAAGTATCTTGACTAAGTAGGAGGTCCAGGAAACAAGGTTTCTTTAAAAACAAAAGAAGGCACCCTGAGATAATGGGGCTGGAGAAGACAAAGATCTCTATGGCAGATATAAGTAACAGAGGAAAGATGTACTGGTAAACAGAGCAGACTGACAATAAGACTGAATGCTAAGATGGAGGAGGAGAAGTGGGATATATGCATCATGAAGAAATACTGAGTTATCTGAAAGAGCCAGTTTGGTCTAGTGCAGGGGTCGGCAAACTTTTTTATGCCAGGAGCCATTTTGACATTTATAACATTTATAACATCACTCGAGAGCCAGGGGTCGGGGTTTGAGGGTGGGAGCCAATCGTGTGGAAGGGGGCGGGGTTTTCGGGCGGGAGCCAATCGCATGGAAGGGGGCGGGGTTTTCAGGCGGGAGCCAATCGCGTGGAAGGGGGCGGGGGAGGTTTGGAAGAAGGAGAAGGGAAAGAGAGGCTCGACTGCTTCAGTCGCTTCTCTTCTGGATTCCCCCGTAAATGGCTCCTGGTTATAAAGGGTGCTTGGAAACTGGGAAATGCTGAATTAGGCCTGGCGGAGCTCAGCGAACCAGGTTCTCCTTTCCTCGCCTCCTCCAAAACCCCCCTCTTCCTCATCCGAGAGGGAAAAACGCCGCGGCCGGGCCCTGCTGCTCCCGGGCTCCGCCGCTCGGGACCCCCACCTCTCCTGGCCAAGCGCAGCTGCTCGCTGGAACGCAGCCCGCAGGGAAGAGCAGGAGGACGAGTGCGGGGCGGCGTACTGCATTGGGTCCCGTCGCTCCACGGAGAAACGCGGGGAGGGGGGAGCGAGCTCCGTTCCCTCGGAGCAGCCTTGGGAAGGGAGGGGGCAAAACGCAGTGGCTCCACGACGGGCTCCAAAGTCGCCCACAACACTCAACGGGCGCCTCGCTTCACCTCCCCTCGCCTCCCCTTCCGTTCCCTTCCCCTCCCAGCCGCGCTTTCAATGGAGCAGGGCCCCAGACTTGGCCGCGTTTCCTACCAGGCTTCCCTTTCCCCAACCACTGCTCTTGCTGCCGCTGCTTTCAGCGTTGCTGGTGCCACTCAGCGAACTACCTTTTCCCCCGGCAGCCTGAAGGCACGTGAAGTCCTGAGGGCTCTTTTGCTCTTCCCGTTTGGATCCTGGGCCAGGGATCAACGATGCATTAAAAGCAATTGTAAAGATTCCCTCGGCGCGTCGCTCTCTTCGACGGGGCGGGTGGGCGGCCCTCTCCCTGGAGTCCAAGTAAGCCGCGATGGGCGGACGGCGAGCGAAGAGTCGCCCCGCCTCCTCTGCCGTTGCCTCGCACACTCCCAGGCACCCCGGACCCAGCCTCCGCGCACTGCCGGCAAGATGCGGCTGCACCCGAAGGGGCGCAGGGACGGCGCGCCTCCCGAGCGAAGCGGGAGAACCTGCAGCGACGGGACGCCGCAGCCCTCGCCTGCTCCGGCCGCGGAAGGGGCAGCCCCACCTCGCTCCCGCAGCCCCTGCCGGTTGGAAGAGCCACAGTCAAGGGGCCAAAGAGCCGCATGTGGCTCGCGAGCCGCCATTTCCGACCCTTGGTCTAGTGGATAAGGCAAGGGGCTAGAAACCAGGAGACTGTGAGTTCTACTCCTGCCTGAGGAATGAAAGCCAGCTGGGTGACCTTGGGCCAGTCCCTGTCTCTCAGCCCTAGGAAGGAGCTAATGGCAAAGCAGGAGACAGAGAGTTCTAGTCCCGCCTTAGGCATGGAAACCGGCTGGGTGATCTTGGGCCAGTCACTCTCTCTCAGCCCAACTCACCTCACAGGGTGGTTGTTGTGGGGAAAATAGGAGGAGGGAGGAGTACTTGGTATGTTCGCCGCCTTGAGTTATTTATAAAAATAATAAAGGGATAGAAAATAAATAAATAAAATAAATAAATAAAATAATACTACTAGTAGAATCATACTTCATAGATATGGATCTTAGTATCTCAGATCTTTTTCAGATTATATATGCAACATAGCTATATCCATGGAACAAATGACTCACCCTGAGTTGTGGGAGGGTGGTGGACGTCGTCCAATCTTTGTCATCCCGGATACGAGTACACCGGGGGAAGCGGATGGAGATCCCATCAGCAGTGTGGGCCTCTGCTTTAGAGAATTCAGCACCTGTAATCTCCCAGACTGGTGCTTCCTAGGACAAATTGTAACAATTGGAAAAATCCTTCTCCTTGCCAATGAACCAAGAGATGGAGTACTGTGTGCGGGCACCATGAGTAATGTG
The DNA here is from genome assembly GCA_023362775.1 of Charina bottae. Lineage (NCBI taxonomy): Eukaryota > Metazoa > Chordata > Lepidosauria > Squamata > Charinaidae > Charina > Charina bottae. The sequence goes on along the minus strand of JALMGJ010000001.1, from coordinate 98,541,706 downwards.
GAGTCCTTGGTACTCCCTGAGCTTGGTGGTTTACTTGCAGACATTTCATTACCCAACTAGGTAATATCATTGATGATGTTACCTAGTTGGGTAATGAAACATCTGCAAGCAAACCACCAAGCTCAGAGAGCACTAAGGACTCGCTAGTTCAACCCAGAGCTGCATATATTTTCTTCTATTGGAACCATGAATATCTTGGTTCATCAATTCCATACATATTTTTGTGTTTTTCATTAATTTTAAGAGGCAGGCACAGAATCTAACAGTTTCTGGATTGTATGAGATCAATTTGAACTATCGTATCAGATAATCTAGCCAATCAGAAGAATCAATTCTGAGTCCTGAATTGATTCAATTTTATGAATCCAATAACTGAATTAATTCAAGTAATTAAGTTGATTTGTTTTGGGGAAAATGTTTTTTTATGCCACTGAAATACTGGATCGATTTGGAAGCATCCAATTTGGCTTTAATTAAATCATCAATTCAGAAAGATTTTTTGATTAGGGCATTCAACTGAATCACCTTCAGACTGAGTTTTTGCACAGTCCTAGCAGCATAACAGAGGACATTCAGGGCACTTTAGTCCAAAGTAAAACATTCTTGACAGAAGGTTATCGGTCTCTTCTTGAATATCTCAAGGCAATGTCTAGTAGATAATCAGGGCTTTAGTGCAATTTTTGCATAAAGTGTGAATCTGGCACAGAATACTGCATTGTGAGACCTGCTCAGCTTCTTTCTATTCTGTTTTGTTTTTTAACTTCTAATCCTTATGGGTGCAAGATGGGTGTGCATATACATAACTTCACATGCCCACTGTTCCTGGCTTTCCATAAATGGATTGATTTTTACCTGCTCCTAGTATTCTTGCATTACTTTCCTGTCAACACATTCAGAAGCCTGGAGAGAAGTGAGGTTTATATAGTGCTATCTAAATTTCCTCTATAACAGAGCTTTCCAAACTGTGTGTCGCGACGTCTGGGTGTGTCGTGGCTGCTGCTGCCTCCGAGCCCTGCCAGGATTCCGCGCAGGTCCTAGTGCCTGCCTTGTGCCTTGCTGCCTCCAAACCTGCTGTGATTCCACGCAGGTCCTAGTGCCTGCCTTGTGCCCTGCTGTAAGAGTGTGTCGCGAAATGATGCCCTGCTGTAAGAGTGTGTTGCGAAATGATGCATGTCTAAAAAGTGTGTCACCAACATGAAAAGTTCGGAAAGCTCTGCTCTATAACTTGGAGAGAAGATGAGAAGATGAACTTTGTAAACAGAATGAAATCATAGGAAAAATGTGAAAGAACAAATGTCCTTTCCTGCATTGCAGTGAACTTCTAGTGGACTCCCTTCCATGGGATTGGTCATATCCATGCTGGTTTCACTTCAGCAATATTGCTGCATCAAATGCCTGCAAACTACTTAAAAGACCTCTCCCAGGTGGGGTTCATGGCAGGGAAACCACTTTTGCACAACACTCCCACACTCCCACAAGACATTTTACCTTTGGGTCTGGAACAATGAAATCAGGATAATAATTCTTATTAATCTTTAGCCAGTCTGGAATTTTACTGGGATCCTAGGAAGTGGAAGAAAAAGAGGGACCCATCAATTTAGCCCCTTATTATAGGATGAGAAACAACTTTAATGATGATTAAAGGGAGAAATGGCTCCAAAATCTAAGAGAATTGCATTGCACTGCAGTTTCCAATGGCTGACAGAGAAGGGGACAACTTGCCACCAGTGAGCATTTAATACCTGAATAATCCAAGGAGGTTAGAGACCTAGTTTAGAGCAAGGCAGACTGAACATGGCTGCCATCCTCCAGAGAGACTGAACCAAGATCCTGTGTTCGAGCATCCCAGAAGCTTGGCTGACCTGCACCACTCTTAGTTATTTCAGAATCATAATGAACAAGATTATTCTAGCTTTCTTTCAAATTAGCAACCAGTATCTGGCTTCAATGAGGCAGTAAAATACGAGATTGAGGCCCGAGATTTTCTGAGGTGGTTCAGTAGTCTGGAAGGCAAGACCAATTAAAAAGAAAATAGTTTCAGTTGTCTAACACCATCAAGATTTTGAGTAACCGGGTTCACACATTGTGTGCCTGGACTGGGCACAGGCCCACAGAACCATGATTTGCAAATGTCACAATTACAGAGTGCCCTGTTGTCAGAGACCATGATTTACAAACTGCAGTCTCTGTACAACATACTAAGCAAAAACCAAACCATGGAAGATTATTTCATTTCAATAGGACTTTGGCTGTTATTGTGATTGTGGGAGACCATTAATTATTTCATAACTGTAACTGATTATATGGTGCATGGAGTTCTATAATAGGGACAATGTACAAACATTGCAAATACGTTTTAGCTTAGTATAGATAGTTAAGTAAGTTATCATAGGCCAGACCTTATGCATTATTCTGAGATATTAGAGAAAGAGATGGAATGATTGGAAGAATAGTTCAGTTTCAATATAACAGCAAATAGGAATGAGAAGGACCAACCCTTAGATGTCTGCACCTCATCCCTATTTACTGTATCTGTGAGGGAATTTTACAAGCTTCTGCTTTGCACAAACCATGGTTTGTCATCAAGTCAGGACCAAACTTTGGTTTTGGCAAAACAGCTTGCTACATGTGGATAACATGACGAATTCTGGTTTATCAGAAATTAGAAACAGAAGCTTTTAATCTTCTTTTGAATGCAGAGATAAAGAGAAAGGAGCATGGGCCCTCCGTGAACTTTAAAAACCCAGATCTGGAGGATCATCTGAATGTAATATTTGTGCACATAGGCAAAGGAGACAAAGAAAAAGAAACCGGACCTTGGTATACTGGAGATTGATTTGAATGCTAAAAAAATTAGTTTTATCTACAGCATTTCCAAGTTAGAGCATGAACTTTGTGGTTTCCCTGCAAGACCAGAGTCACAGGGGGCTTTTGCACCTAGTGAGCTACAAGGCCTTCCAACCACAAACCTTGCTGATTTTCACCATGTCCAATTCTTTCTGCAACCGGGCAAGCGTGGCGTCATCGTGTCCACCCGCACATTTGGTCACTGTGCACCACTTCTGGCTGTCAGGATCATAGCACCCCATGAGAAAGATGGACATCATCCCACCTAAAGCAACGAGAGGTGGACAAAAAGGATCATCTGGGGCAGGGGTCCCCAACCTGTGGGCCACGGCCTGTTAGGAAGTGGGCCACACAGCAGGTGAGCGGTGGTGGTCTGTGCCAATTGGCTCCCGCCTGCAAACCCCAACCCCCATCCGTGCAATTGGCTCCCGCCTGCAAACCCCCCCCCATCCACACGATTGGCTCCTGCCTGCAAACCCCGCCCCTCCCGGTCCGTGGAAAAATTGTCTTCCACGACTGGTCCCTGGTGCCAAAAAGGTTGGGTACCCCTGATCTGCGGGGTGGGTTTAAATCTATTTTATCTTCCAGAATCTCTTCTCATAACAACATGGAGATGGCAATTGAAACGACCTCAAAACATTGTTTTTCTGAACGCTGCATGCCACTAGAAAGAAAGAGAGTCATGATTCTCAGCCTGGATTTTTTAAAGATACCCACCTTTGCTCCCCTGGCCATAGAAGGCACCCAAAACCACCAGGTCTGCTGTGTCTGCCATCGCTCCCTCGTTCAGATAGTCCTTTTTCACTTTGAGCCAGTGGCGTTTTCCTGGTTCATATATGCTCTGCCCAAAGCAAAAGCAGAAAGGGAATGAGACACACTCCAAGGAGGGAAGGCCAGCAGCCCCCCCCTCTGGCGCAGAGCCCATCTTGGAGGCAAAGGGCTGCGAGTGGCCTTTAATTGGTACGCGCACCCCAGAAGGTAAGGGGGGAGGCAGGTCAGAAGACAACGCTCGATTTCAACTTAAATTATATTCAATAGGGTTCTCATGATTACTCCTTATGTATTTTACCAATTTCCTCTTTGGTCACAACAATTACAATTCAGCAGCAACTTTTAGAGCAGAGCTTTCCAAACTGTGTGTCGGGACACGTTAGTGTGTCGGCTGCAGTGACTGGGTGTGTCGTGGCTGATGCTGCCTCCGAGCCCTGCCTGGATTCCGCGCAGATCCTAGTGCCTGCCTTGTGCCTTGCTGGCTCCAAACCTGCTGTGATTCCGCACAGGTCCTAGTGCCTGCCTTGTGCCTTGCTGCCTCGCTGCCTCCAAACCTGCTGTGATTCCACGCAGGTCCTAGTGCCTGCCTTGTGCCCTGCTGCCTCCAAACCTGCTGTGATTCCGCGCAGGTCCTAGTGCCTGCCTTGTGCCCTGCTGTAAGAGTGTGTCGCGAAACGATGCATGTCTAAAAAGTGTGTCACCAACATGAAAAGTTTGGAAAGCTCTGTTTTAGAGGGACTTTGCAAAATTTTTTGGAGTTGCATGCAATCCTGGGGCCTCAAACTGCCTAATTCATGACGCAAAAAGATAGGTCCAACAGGGGGACACAAAAGTAGCAAATGCACAAATATCTGCTGGTATTTTATTTTGTGCCTCCGAGTCAGTGATGACTCTTGCCAACTGCCTAGACAGGTTCCTTCAGTTTTCTTGGCAACATTTTTGGAAGTGGTTTGCCATTGCCTTCTTCCCATTCCTGAGAGGGGGACTGGCCCAAGGTCACCCAGCTGGTTTTGTGCCTAAGGCGGGACCAGAACTCGTGATCTCATGGTTTCTAGCCTGGTGACTTCAAGCAGTACACCAAACTGGCTCTCATTGTATTTTATTTATTTAAAATTGTGCAAAGTTTTCCTGTATGTCTTAGAATTGGGAGTGACTGTTCCCCCCCCCCAATAAAATCTCCTTTTATGTCTCAAAGTTTAACAAATAATTTGACAATTTAAAAGTCACATTTTGATGTATTATCAAACTTTTTGAGATCAGTCTCTTGAGGCTAGGGTTCTCCGTGGCAAAAATATAATTTCTCTCTTGTTACTAAAACAAATCTATTATAGGGTAAAACAAGTAAGTCTTGTGTCAAAATGTACAAAATTAGTTTAGCGTGGTATGGCATTCACACAATCACATACTTAATATATTTATCAAGGATGGAAAATATTTGCTTAATACACCTATTTGAGCCATATGCAAGAAGGAACTGAGTGATCCATTTCAGATAGCTCTAGTGACTTATAAAATGGGTGGGAACTTAGTGTACGTTCCCACCCATTTTACACTCTTCTTAATCTAGTATTTCTTAATGGTTGATAAATTGACATATATATATGGAACTTAGTGTACGTTCCCACCCATTTTACACTCTTCTTAATCTAGTATTTCTTAATGGTTGATAAATTGACATATATATATATATATATATATATATATATATATATATATATGCAGCTAACCCAAGTTTTTAAAATATCTGTGTCAAACATCTTAATCCGTGTATTTTTTTCCCCCCGAGACAGAATTAAAATCATAATATCGAAGTACCATGTCTTCTTCAACAAATTTTCTATCCCTTTCTAGAGGTCTGCTTATATTCAACAAGGAATTTATGACTTAACACCATTCATTTTACAGCCCTTTCTAGCTCTGAGTTCCACTGAAACAGCATCACCAGACGCCTTGACAGAGTCAGGGTAAAGAATGTAGGCTGCTTCTCCAGAATCCCCTTCTTTTTATGGTCCTGGAATTAAATGCTTTTTCCTGCAGATTTGGAAGGAATGCTGAAGAGGACAGTCAAAATGATCAGGGGCTTGTACATCTTTCCTACAACAACAGGCTTGAAAATTAGGAATCTTGAGCTAAGAAAAAGAAGGCATATACTGTAACTAAGGTGTATAAAATCAAGCAAGTCATAGAGGAAGCAGACAGAAAGAATTATTTCCCCCCCTCTCAAAACACCAGGAGCAGGACCATTTAATGAAGCTGACTGGAAGGAGATTTAGAACGAACAAAAGAAAATTCTTCATGAAGTACATACAGTAATTAGTCTTTGGAACTCATTACTGTAAGATGGATGGTTGCTGACCTGGATGACTTTAAAAGGAAACTGGATACATGGAACCTGTTAGTCTTTAATATGGGGTGGGAGGATGACACTGGGGCATTTCTGAAGTCAGAAAGCACATGCCTTCCAGTTACATATTTTCAGTTTTACAGACTTTGTAGCCTTCATGCAGAAACGAGCATGGCAAAAATAGAAGCCTATGTACCTTCACATCTTTCAGCACTAATCCCTCCAGCCCTTCGCGAATGACCCGGTTGATCATGTCTGCAAGGTCTGAAGCTTTCTGGAAAGAAGAACGTTACAAAGGCAGGACTGAGATTAGGGACCCCACTGGACATTTAAACGTTACTGAAAGTCTTATCCAGAAGATCTAAGTTGCCCATTGACCACCTTTATTTCAACAAGCCAGCCAGGTAATTTGGGTGGAAACTATTTCATTCTGTTTGAAAAGTCCTGGCCTACCAAAGACTTTCTACCTCTTATGACCTATGTTTGGCATACCTACCTTTCATGAATTATAGTTAGAGTAAGCATCCCATTACAGCCTATTTATCCTAATTCTGCTCTCTATTCCATTTTTTCAGACCAGACCAGAAAATCAATTCCACAGAAACACTAGAACTATAGTTTATTGAGATTGGCTATAACAGCACAATCTTGCAGCCTTGATTATTCTTTTCCTCCCCTCCTTCTTATGCCCCAGTGCAGTGTTTCTCAACCTTGGCAAATTGAAGATGTGTGGACGTCAATGCTGGCTGGGGAATTCTTGGAGTTGAAGTGCACACATCTTCAAGTTGCCACGGTTGAGAAACACTGCCCCAGTGAATCAGGGAAGAGCCTGCCTGAGTCGCTTCCGAATACTATTTTCCTTCCTGGGACTTAAAGATTGTTTCAGCCCTCTTTGCTTATGTAACAGTTCTTGCATATTTCTGTCAAGGTTATCTCCCTTACTCTTGACACCATTCCCTACTCATCCAGATGTGTTGGGAGATGAAAAGAGCTGTATGCAACACATCTGAAGGGCCCCAGGATGGGGAATCTGGAAAGAACACTTCATGGTTGGTCTGGCACCTGGGGGGATGGGCGTTGTTTTTATCTTGTTTTTATTGCTTGTTGTGTGCCGCCTAGAATCACTGTATGAGATGAGCGGCCATATACATTCTGTAAGTAAATAGATAAATGGTGTCAGGCTGGTGAAGAGTACACAAACGTTTTTGAGACACAGAAGGTTAAACATCCAATGGTTCACCCATGTATGGAAGATTCAGAGAACCTTCCAGCGCATATTTTTAAAGTTCTCTAAGTCTCATTCTTGCCATCCAAAATGGTACCTACTGTGACATGCTTCATCTCTGAAAAGAGAATTCGGTTGGGGATTTCCACCATGTTATCCTGGAGAAACTTGCGACGCTCGCGCAGAGGTCTAAAGGAAACAGACATGGGCAAGTCACCAGATGAAAGAAGTGGGTGGGAGAAAGTCTCTTTATTGATTCTAACGTCAAGCAGACCCTGCACTTTTGCACATACTTTGTTGAGCATGGCCAAAGATACTCATCTCCAACTGAGCATTCTCCCAGAGCGCTGACTGGGAATTCTGGGAGTTAAGGTGTCCACACACTTTGTCAGCCTTGCGAGGTAGATCAAATGAGGAAACTGACTGTTCTCTTAACACCTTCTGGATGGCTTCTCCAAGGTCATCTATATGGACAGCAGATTTAAAATACTCTGGAACATCCATGTTCTGCCTGTTTTGCATTCCATCACAAGCCAACAGTTTTCTTTTGCATGATCTCACAGGACCATGTGGCGGATGCCTGGCACAGGTGAACTGATAGTATCTTTCTTGCTCAGAAAGGGTTAAGCTGATACCTTCACAGCTCTGTGGCTCATGGTTAACTCTGTTTTCTTAACCTGTCAATCTTTCTGTCTCCAGGTAACTCTAAGTAAAAGGGGGCAGCTTCTTGCAATGATGAGGAGAGGCTCTTCATTCAGAGACGACGTTGATTCAATGCAAGTCTTAGGTCAGGATTATGTAGAACAGTATGACCTGCACTTCTTTGCAACTCCTTCCACTCACTTGCTAAGCCAGAAATCCTGGCTTACAAACCAGGACTGGCTGTGTTTGAACAATACCTTAAGCCAAAGCCAAACCACCCACAAAGTAGCTCAGTAAAATGCCTATGTCTATGTTCACACAACACAATTAAGATGGTTACTGAATCAAACCATCTTCTGGGTTCACACAGTACACTGAACCATCAGTTAATCAAACAGGCTAGGTTTGCACGTGCCCTAGCTACACACATTCATATCTAACCAACCGCATTGTAGAAGGCTGTGTGAATGCAGCTGTTAGGTCTCTATCTAAGCTGTTTAAGTAGGTTGTGGGAACATAGTTACTATGATTTAGCTTGGAGCCTTTGTGTAGAATTAGTTTAAACATACAGGGTGCATGTAGTCCAGCAGAGATTTACATGGAGCAGAGACCCACTCTTGGCAACCAAAAACGTAGGCCTTGGTTTTCTTCTTTGCTCAGATTCAGGCTGATACAAGAAACAGTAATAGCTACGTAGGGTTCTGCAAGGCCCACCTTGCCGGAGAGGAGTAATGGCATTCATTATACACCCACCTGTCCATCAGGCTGACCTCATTGAAATAGATGCAATCAAAGACAAAAAGGCAGACATTGGCATCTTGGAAAGCAGCTTTCTGCAAAGGGACAGCAAAGGAGCTGAAATTGACTGCAACATCATTTTATGAGCAGCAACAAACAAGTCTATTCTATTCTAAGCAAAGCTGGCTGGGGAATTCTGGGAGTTGAAGTCCACACACCTTAAAGTTGCTAAGGTTGAGAAACACTAAGGTAGGGATAGATAACTTGTGGCCCACCCGTGCACCACTTGCAAATTATTTTTGTTTGCATTTTTTTATAAGAAACAGTTATGGAATTGGAGAGGGCAAACCAATTTCCTCCTTTCAAAAAGCACCCCCCCCCCCCGGCATAAAACTGTGATGCTGAAATCTGGCCATTTTGTCTAACTTTTAACCAAACAACTCCAGTTCTAGTGTTACAAGGAGGAAAAAAAACCTGTCCACTTTCTCTACACAATGTCTTCTAGTATAAATCTACAGGACCATAGCTTTTGCTGATGTGGGTTGAGAATTCTGGAAGCCACCTCTCTGGAGATCTATGGTGGAGAAAGTTGGGCTCTGTTCTCTCCCCATAAGCTAAAAAGGGCTGCAATCTTTTCATTATTGTGTTCTTTCTATTAAAATAGAGAGCCAGTTTGGTCTAGTGGTTAAGGTGCTGGGCTAGAAACCAGGAGACTGAGAGTTCTAGTCCCGCCTTAGGCATGAAAGCCGGCTGGGTGACCTTGGGCCAATCACTCTCTCTCAGCCCTAGGAAGGAGCCAATGGGAAACCAGGAAACAGAGTTCTAGTCCCGCCTTAGGCACGAAAGCCAGCTGGGTGACCTTGGGCCAATCACTCTCTCTCAGCCCTAGGAAGGAGCCAATGGGAAACCAGGAGACTGAGAGTTCTAGTCCTGCCTTAGGCACGAAAGCCAGCTGGGTGACCGTGGGCCAATCACTCTCTCTCAGCCCTAGGAAGGAGCCAATGGGAAACCAGGAGACTGAGAGTTCTGTCCTGCCTTAGGCACGAAAGCCAACTGGGTGACCGTGGGCCAATCACTCTCTCTCAGCCCTAGGAAGGAGCCAATGGGAAACCAGGAGACTGAGAGTTCTAGTCCCGCCTTAGGCATGAAAGCCGGCTGGGTGACCTTGGGCCAATCACTCTCTCTCAGCCCTAGGAAGGAGCCAATGGGAAACCAGGAGACTGAGAGTTCTAGTCCTGCCTTAGGCACGAAAGCCAGCTGGGTGACCGTGGGCCAGTCACTCTCTCTCAGCCCAACTCACCTCACAGGGTTGTTGTTGTGGGGAAAATAGGAGGAGGAAGGAGTATCAGGTATGTTCCCTGCCTTGAGTTATTTATAAAAAATAATAAAGGTGGGATAAAAATAAATAAATACATAAATACAGGCTGTTCACTCCTGTGCTATAAAGGAAGCCTGCTGTAGATTATTCCATCTCTTTAGCGATGGGAGAGATCACCTTCTGATGTACCTTATGCACCCCCAGGGTCCCAAAAGGCAGAGGCCTCCCTGTCTTGGTGTCGATCAGAAGAACTTCAGCATCCAAGATCATACTGTGCCCTCCTGGAAAGGCCTTAGGGATGAAGTCCTTAAAATGGGCCACCTGATGAGAGGCAAGCAAGCAAATACATTCTGTGAATTTTCAAGCCTATCCACTGGCCAAAGAACTATCATCTGGTATTTAAAGCAGACAGAAAGATTCGACTCGCCCAGTGCTTCTCAACCTCAGCAGCTTTAAAATGGGTGGACTTCAACTCCCAGAACGGAGTTGAAGTCCACCCACCTTAAAGTTGGTGAGGTTGAGAAACACTGGACTAGCCCAAACAAGATAAAAATGCTGCCTTTCCCTGCTTTTCTCCCCACCTCATTTTTAATTTAATTAATTAATTTATTGTTCACATTTATATGGCTGCCCATCTCACATAAGGCAACTTATTTTTTTTTTTGGCAAGCCTAGTTTTTGTTTCTGTTGCAGCATGAAAAAGCCACTTGGGAGACAATCGTCGTCGGAAAAGCCGGGTGAAACAAATGTTTGGAATAAAGGTTATGTAGGTGCGTGTTAAGGGGGAAAAAAATGTTACTGCCCACCAATACTCTAGCAATTAAACACAAAGGTGCTGAGGAAACTGTGAGGCCAATATTTCATTTAAAACACTGTGCAATCAAGTATGTTGTTGTTGTTCAGTCGTTTAGTCGTGTCCGACTCTTCGTGACCTCATGGACCATAGCACACCAGGCCCTTCCTGTCCTCCACTGTCTCCCGGAGTTTACTCAGATTCATGTTCATTACATCGGTGATGCTATCTAACCATCTCACCCTCTGCCGTCCCCTTCTCCTTTTGCCTTCAGTCTTTCCCAGCATCAGGGTCTTTTCCAGTGAGTCCTCTCTTCGCATCAGGTGGCCAAAGTATTTGAGCTTCAGCTTCAGCATCTGTCCTTCCAATGAGCAGTCAGGGTTGATTTCCTTTAGGATTGACTGGTTTGACCCCCTTGCAGTCCAAGGGACTCTCAAGAGTCTTCTCCAGCACCACAGTTCGGAAGCATCAATTCTTCGGCGCTCAGCCTTCCTTATGGTCCAACTCTCACAGCCATACATATACACTTGAACTATTAAAACTCCTTCTCTTCCCTGACCAAAGCACACAGCACCAAACTACAGTTCGGGTATTACTGGATTTCAGCAGGGCTGGGGTTAAGAGTGCCAGCCACATGCATTCGACTGGAAGCCCGAACATGGACCAGGAATAGCGTACTTTCCACCAGAGGCAACCCATCAACTCCACTAACCTTGTGAGGGAGAACAGGTTTCAGGCTGCGGCTGAAATAGCTGAAATGCTCTCCCTTTTTGTGCACTTGGACACGCTCTCCATCATACTTAATCTCTGCATACATGCCGTTGGGACACTTTTTCATGGCATACTCAATAGATTTGCAAGCTTCAGCCTTACAGAATAGGGAAGAGAGAAAAATCCAGTTTATAACTCTTAGCTTATAACTACCAGCTGCCTTCTGGCGAGTTAGACATGGCTCCATCCAGAACAACCTTCCCTAACCGAGCACCTCTCAGATGCCCTGGACTACAATTCCCAGAATTCCTAGCCAGCATGGCCATGGACTCGGGCATATACAAGGTTCTTACTTGCATGGAAGCCAGTACTTATACAACTGCATGCATGAGGGGTCCCTCTAATGTCTGAGAGAAGAATGAGTCTCACAAATGATGCCAGAGAGGACAAAATGGTTCACATATGCAGAGAAGCTTTTCGGGGAATGCCAGACTAGGACTAGGGACAATTTAGGGTAAGCAGTGCTGAGTAGACTGAATGACAAAGCAATACAGATGACCAACAAGATTTTTTGCTTTCCAGGAAACACATTTCGAGAAGAAGCCTCACTTAGAACATCAAGATAATTAGCTTTAATCTGATCATGGCCTAGAAACGCATCATCAACAGCCATAAACTCCAAAATGTATAGTTAAAGGACTATACAAGGGTTCTTAAGTATGGCAGACAAGCTAGCAAAAACCAATGGAACTCTTGATTTTATCCTTGGTTTGATTTTTTTATACTGCAGATTTTACAGTATTGTTCTATAGCTGCTTTGTAAATTGCTGAGTGATGGACCTAACTCAAATAAATAAAAGAATAAAGCAAACAGTAAGATGTTGGGCTTGGACTACTGAGACTTCGGTTCAAGTAGCCACTCAACCATACAGCATACTGGGTGACGTTGACCAACCCCTCTCTCTCAGCCCAACCTGCCTCACAGGACAGATGTCGGGGTAAAATCGGAGGAGCCTCTTACAGGCCCCCTTCTGCTCTCAGAAAAAAGGAAGATGATAAATAAATCAGTGCTTAAACCAGAGCTTTCCAAACTTTTCATGTTGTGACACACTTTTTAGACATGCATCATTTCGCGACACACTCTTACAGTGGGGCACAAGGCAGGCACTAGGACCTGCGCGGAATCACAGCAGGTTTGGAGGCAGCCAGGCACAAGGCAGGCACTAGACCAGAGCTTTCCAAACTGTGTGTCGCGACACAAAAGTGTGTCGCCACACACAGTCTGGTGTGTCGCCACACAACCCGGAAGCGCTGATCATCATCAGCGTTTCCGGGTTTTCCCGCGGCGACACACCAACCGCGGCGCGCAAAAACTCAAAAGCGGCAGCAGAGCTTCTGGGTTTTTGCGCGCTGCCGCAACGACGGCACTTCTGGGTTTTCCCGCGGCGACACCAACGGCGGTTGGTGTGTCGCCGCGGGAAAACTTTGGAAAGCCCTGCACTAGACACACCCAGACACTGCAGCCGACACACTAACATGTCGCGACACAGAGTTTGGAAAGCTCTGGCTTAAACTAAGTAAATACATGCTTAGCTAACAATAAAACCTGCAAGTAACAGGATGACACAGACAGACAAAGGTTGTTCCAGAGCCTGGGGCTGCGACTGAGAAAACCACACGTCTGCAGACCCCAACCAAGTTGTTCCTTACCAGCATGGGCTGAACCGGGGTCATCAGGGCTGCCTGGACACTCAGAATTTTCTTCACGCCTGGCTGAGATTCTTGCTGGTTCTTCAGCACTCGCTCCACCACGTCATGGAGGTCACGGGATGCTTTGAAAGCCTCAAAAGCATTGGGGTCCAATGCATCCAGTCTGGATATCAAAAGAGCAGGATAATTGTTGTTTAGAAAAGGAACTAATGTGGTGTAGCTGGAGAAGGATCGGGGAGCCTCAGGTTCAAGTCCATCCTCACCCATGGAAGCTCACAAGGTGACCTTGGGCCAGTCATTTTCTCCCTATCCTAAAGGGATGCTGTTTGGGGGAGAGAAGTAGGAGGAATTGCTGTGTGTGCTGCCTTGGCCTTCTGGAGGAAGGGCAGGATTTAAATCTAAAGAACAGATACATGAAGATATTTAAAAAATGACTGCTTCTAGATTCCACCTGCTTGGTTAAGACAGATTTCTCCAAGTTGCATCCCTCTAAATATTGTGAATTTACCTTCCAATCATTAGCTATGTTGACTGGGGCTGATGGGAGGTTTAGTTCAACAGCATCTGGAGATGCTACTAGGGTGGGTGTTTAGTTGGGGTGATGATTTATGGTAGAGAACAGAATCTTTATGATAGGGACTCCTTGAGTGTAGAGCCGTCCCCTTAAGGCACCCAATTTTAGCGCCTTTGGCCTTTTAAAGGAAAGTAATAATCACTCTTTTAGTAACAAAAGCTTTGCAAGGCCACACCGCAAAGGCTATCCAGTCCAGCACGGATTCTGGGAAGTCTCTGGACCAAACCTGAAAGGAACGCCTTTCTTCCACTGTGACTGACAATCAGAGTTCAAAGGTTCTTCAAACTAATTAGCGGACCTCTGTCTATCCAATTATCTAATCTCCTTACTCACACCACTAGCACATTCTGCTTTCAGATTTCTGACATCCTTCTCAACCTGATCTCAGCTTACACATGCTTCGCGCCAGCGTTCATTTTCAAGTCGTGCTTAATCAGCCGAATGATGCACTTCAGGTCATTAGCGGTGCACCTGAAAATAAAGAGGCATACAAATGCAGTACGCTTATGTGAATACACAGCAAACAACCTGGGCCTCTAGTTTTACATTTTGTGTATGTTGATGCTGGCCCAAAACCGGACCTCTATTGCAGGGAATGGGGGCAGAACCTGTTAGGCTCAATTTCTGAACACACATCTGAGCATGCGTATCTGCTCCAATTTGTTCCCCTGGCTTCCCATTTCACAAATCTTTCCTTTTCTACCTCAGTGCAATCTCTTGCAGTAGGTTTTGCTGCTCTTCTTCTTTGGAAAGTTTCGACAGCCGCGTCAGGAACTCATCGACTTCTTGGATTGTCAAAAGGCTCTTGGCAGCCGGAGGGCAAGACTTGCTTTGCTCAAAAAAGATCCGCACCGTTTCCGAAACATCACCCTGGTTTAAAGCACAAAAGGAGACAGCTGCAAAGAGCACTACAGCGGGCAGAGGAGGAGGAGGAGTGCTTGGCTTGTAATTGTAATAAATTGTAATTACATTAAAGGTAAAGGTTCCCCCCGCACATTTGTGCAGTCATGTCCGACTCTAGGGGCCGGTGCTCATCTCCGTTTGTTAGCCAAAGAATTAAATTTAATTAATTCACGATCAATTCATTAATATATTTAATTGATTAAATTATTTGATTGTAATTAGATTAATTAAATTAATTACAAGCAGGAAAGCCTGAGGAATCTTTGACATCAGCCCATCAAGGTATAAGCCAACTGGAGAGTTCAACCTGCGATCCTCAGAAGCAATGAATGCAACCCTAGAGCTCCTTCATAAATTGCCAGTGAATTGCATTTCCTTAATGAAACAGGAAAAGAAAATTAAATACACGGAGAGTGTTTTATTGATCAGTCTCGAATGAGTATGATTGAAATTTCACTGGACTTACATTTAAATGTCAACTCTTTTTTGTTTTTTTTGCTTGGCATCACCCACTTTGGGGAATGGAAGTCCTGAGTGCCTTTGACCGCTCAGAAATCAGATGCCTGCCTTCCTTCCTTCCTTCCTTCCTTCCTTCCTTCCTTCCTCCTCCTACTTTTCTTTTCTGGACAGCTTATTCTTCAAAAAGAAAAAAAGTATCCACGGTTTTCTAAAAAGCTTATAGATTTTGTTTAGGGTCCAAAGTCATTCTGGGTATAATAAAGACAATGATAGAGGCTGGTGCTTTGTTCTGCGAACAGGCCACTTTCCCATTTTTTAAAAAAATATTATTCTTTTTAAATAAAAAAGCAAGTAGGAAAAAGAACCTGGTAAGCACCAAACAAATTGTCTGTGGGCGCACTGGCACTCTGGCGTACCAAGCTGGAGATCTTAGAGAAAGAGGCATGTCGTATACAGGAATACGGTCAACCCACAATCCGACTCCTTTCTGCCCACCTGCTCCAGGTCTCGGACCATGTCTTCCTGGCTGCAGTTGAATATCCTACTGAAGAGCTTGACGATCTGCTTGTCATTCAAGTTGTACACACTCTTAATGACTCCGGGCAAGAGTAACTTTACTGTCAGGTAGAGATCACCACGAAAGCCATCTGGAAGAGGTACAGATGCTTGCCATGAGCCAGCAGAGAGAGGGCTACTCTCTTCCAGACTGGCAGCTGACTTAGCCTCCCCCACCCGTTCTAGCCTGCATTTGATGAGAAGAAGAAGGTTAACCGTTAGGGATAACAGACACCTCCCTCCCCAAGTCACCGTCTGCTAGGTGATCCTGTGCCTTTCTTAGCACTGTGTTATTTCAGTGCTTCTATCAATATAGATCCTGCCACTCCCCACACTAATGCTCTCCTGCAGAGCACCTCTTAACCTTAGTATTACAGTTACGCACACACACATATAATAAATGGTTATTAAACATTACTATTACGTTTATCCCAGATTTGAGTTGTCTCTGCCCAGACCCGAGTGCCCCTGCCAATGAAAACAAAGAGAAAGAAGTCGTACCTCCACTGGCTCCCTTCTGCAAAAAGTCCTGAATTATCTGAGTTTTGACATTGTAACTGGATTTGTCAGCCACCATTGCGCACAGCTTCCTGAATTCCCGCAGCAGACAGTCTTTGTGCTTTGGATCACTCTTCTCGGTGGACAAGCTTGGCTTGTGGGAAGGGCCAGAGCTGGCTATTTCTTCAAAAGGGCCTGCCTTTGCTGAGCAGACAAAGAATTTCAGGGCAAACAGAAATGTCCTGATTTTATTTATCTACTTACTCTCTTTTTATTCTATACATTTTGGTCAACTCGAGGCAGCAGACATACCTAATGCTCCTTCCTCTTATTTTCCCCACAACCACCCTGTGAGGTGGTTTGGGCTGAGAGAGGGTGACTGGCCCAAGGTCACCCAGCTGGCTTTCATGCCTCAGGCGGGACTAGAACTCACAGTCTCCTGGTTTCTAGCCCAGCACCTTCACCACTACACCAAACTGGCTCTTATATGCTTATAGGAGGGCTTACAGTATATGCTGCTCTGATCATTATTGATTCTGAGCGACATACACATCTGATACAGTAATTAGACTAAAAACAATACAAGTAAGAAATATTTATCAAAATTGCCCAGAAACTGTTAATGACCAATCTTGTACAACATTCCCCACTGCAGGACGGATCAGAGACTGCTGAGCATCTCATGCTACAAAAGCAGGCTGGAAAAAGCACAAAGTCTTTAGAACTTTTCAAAAATTAAGGATAGGTGTTGATTTGATCTCCAGGGGAAAACTATTTCAGAGAAGGGGAAGTATCAGTGCCTATTCTACCCCCCCCCCCCAAAATCTATTTGTATTTCCAACCCCGCAAAGTAGGCAATATAGTTCCTCCCCAATGTTTTTTGTCTGCAATGCTCATAAACTCCAGCAAGACTACCTTATGATCAAGACTTTATAATCCAAATCATTTGGAGACCATAAAATTATCTACCACAATTCTAGTCCATTCTATTCCTAAAACAGTGGCAGATAATATTAGGGTTTTTTTTTTCACTTGAGGACATACAAAACAGTGGCCACATTCACATAATATGTTTAACTGGACCAACACAATGCCAGGATGTTCCCTGAAGTTGGAAATCCAAGAATTCCTGTCCTAGGTGGAAGGCTGGAATAGCAGAAATAGACCATTGCACATCATCCAGACTCAGAAGAGAAAATTAATTTGATATTAGCCTTCTCTTCTGGCCGAGGGCACAGAGATAGGAATCTAAACTTTTTTTTGGGGGGGAAAAAAGAGGCTGCTGCTTTCACCTGTAAGGGCTGGTTCTCTTTTTCAACATAACTGCAAGCACATCTGCTGTCAGCAAAAAGACCCAAATTCTTACCAGTTCAAAGACCAATTAGAACAGTATTTCTCAACCTTGGCAACTTTAAGATGTATGGACTTCAACTCCCAGAATTCCTAGCCAGCCATGGCTGGCTGGGGAATTCTGGGAGTTGAAGTCCATACATCTTAAAGTTGCCAAGGTTGAGAAACACTGCATTAGAAATTGCAAAAGGCTCCACCCTAATCGTTTAGGAGATGAATGGGTTCTCAATGGAAACAGTTCAGCTGCTGAAATTTTGGTAACTCTATTCAACAGATCTTGCTCAAGAAGACTCTGGTGCTGGGGAAAGGGTTTATTTTCAGTCTGAGGCAGCTCCCAAGAACCTGACTCAAGTCACTCTGGCTCTTTGCCCTTCCGGGCTAAGTCAGATCCCGAGTAGGCTGATGGAGGCTTCCACATTTATTTCTTATGCTGTTTAAAAAAAGACAAGACAGGACAGCTGGCTGGCCACCATAAAGATGGCTGGGATACTGTCAAAGATGGCCACTCTTTAGTAAACCAAAGCAGTCCTCAGTTCGCAAACCAATCTGCCACTAGATCCCTGGGGAAGTAATAGATCCGCGGTTAATGCAAGCATGGTTAAGCATTTCATAAGAACAGAATAGTTCTTAAAAAACTTGACAGCAGAGATACACTTTGCTTCTTGATTACAACTGAACGCAGGGTTGTAAAATACCTAAGAATGGGGAAAAGCATCCATCTCCAATCTCATCCTTAACTTTGGGACAACAATGGCCTTTAGTTTGCTCAGCCTCATAAAAATTGTATGTCTGCAGGACACGCTGTGCTACTCTGCCTAGTTAAGATGAGCAGGCACCCTTCCGTTTTATCCTACCCAGCGCAGTTCTTCTACCGCAGTCAGTGACTTTCTTAACATGCCCCTGAACTTCAATCAGGTTACCAGGCGATAACTTTTTTTTCCCTTCCACCGCTACCTTGAATCAAAATGAAATGCCAGCAATATGTTGCAAGGAAGTAAGAGTTCTCACATACTTGTAAAACCTGAAAATTTCTTTGGTGACGGATCTGAAGAAACCAGAGGCATTTTCTTGGGTGATGTTATTTGTCCACCAGGAGAAATCTTTGCCTGGATGATGGCCTTTTTCTTCGGAGTGTTTGCAGTTTTGGAAGAAAGCTCTGTGAACAGATAGGGAGTTATCCATTATTCTGTGTCCTGTATTCTGGAATAATAGAGAACAGGTCTCGATATTCTTAAAAAATGAGACATTTATTTGAAAAGGGCTAACAGTTCCCCTCTTCTTTTTTCAAGGCTACAGGTGTTCCCTCATAGGGCAGTTTCCAGTCTTCTGATAACCCTCATTGCCCTTCTCCAAACCTGTCCTACTGTGTAGTTTGACAGAATCAGTCATGCAGTTTGACTGTAATGGCCTCAAAATATCCAGAATTTATTCTACATCTCCACAGGGATCATGCAAGGATATACTCAGGAAACCTTACTTTATTCGGAACCGCCCAGCTTTCAATTTAAAGAGAATGGTTTATGTGACCAACACAGTCACAATGCATATGGGCTAGCATGGAAAAACATCCCTAATGATCCCAATCAGGGAATATCAAGAGCCTCTGGAACCCACAATATGAGAATGTATCTCAATGCATACAAGAAACATTACAATATCAATGGGAGAAGTCATTAATGCATCTAGTTGCATCTAGTTTGTATATGAATAAGCAGTCATTCCACTGGTCTCCGCTTCATTTCTTGAAGTCAGGAATTTATTGCAACCTTCCCAGTGAAGGACAGGGATGGCAGGATTTGTAGTCCAACACATCTGGAAAATACTAGGTTGCAGGGAGCCTGGTTTACTTAAGAGTTGGAGAAGATGAAGGGATCATGCAAGGATATACTCAGGAAACCTTACTTTATTCGGAACCGCCCAGCCTTAGTAAGTTTGGTCCTAGGACACTCACAAAAGTCTACCACAAGATAACTTGTGACAAATTTGTTATTTAGCAGGAAGTCTCTATTGGCAAAAATAGAAGATCAGTTCATATTAGCAGGATTTTGGAATCAGACTTTGGGGTACTGTTATATTAATTAAATATAAATATATACCCAATTTAACAAAACGTTTGCTAGAAGGATGAAAATAGTGAACACAAACGCACCCCCTTCCTAGTTTAATTTGTTTAAATATTTATATGCTATCCTCTGGCAAAATTAAGTTTTAGGACGGTTTATATATTTAAAAAAACTCCAAAAAGCCATAACTCCCCCTCAATAACTTGAATAATTTATCCTAACACCAGTTGTCCAAGTAATCATTTGAATGGTTCATCTTTATAATCATGCTTTGGGGATCAATCAGGCTTGGTTTAAACTCTGTCCTACCAGACAGGGATATTGTGAGAACACCACAGTACTCTAAACACTGTAGTGTATACCAGTGTTTCTCAACCTTGCCAGCTTGAAGATGTGTCAGCAAAAAGACCCAAATTCTTACCAGTTCAAAGACCAATTAGAACAGTGTTTCTCAACCTTGGCAACTTTAAGATGTGTGGACTACAACTCCCAGAATTCCTAGCCAGCCATGGCTGGCTGGGGAATTCTGGGAGTTAAAGTCCACACATCTTAAAGTTGCCAAGGTTGAGAAACACTGGTTTATACAAATGTTGTGGCTGACACCAACACTGCAGTGTTGTCAGTATTTGATCTCCAAAAAAAAAAAAGCCAGATCTGATTAGTGTTTGGTTGGGAAACCAATAAAAAATTCCAGGCCTAAATACTAGACTGGAAAGTAAAAAATATCACAGAAAAAGGCTATGGCAAATCACTTCCATATTATCATTAAAAAGCAATGTGGATTTCCTGCATTCACCAGGAGGCGAAGTCAACTCAAGGGAGACTTTTGTAACTGCTACCACCACCACCACCACCTCCCTGATGCATAGCTGACCTGAGATGAGCTGGTTGATCATCTCCTTTTCACCCTCCTGCAGTTCCTCCCAGCCTTCCAGATCTGTGATATCTTCAATCTTCTTTGTTGTGGCCCGAGCCCTCTCCAGTTTCTCAAAGATGCACTTGACGTGATACCACTCCTTCATTTCGCCACCAGATTCAGTGAAGGGGTTGGGCACCACTTTCCCAATACGCACCATCCCCTTGAGGATCTTCTCCTTGCACTTCTTGCAGCCAGCGGTGCCTCGCTTGGCATAGTCCACACAGTACCGCTGCTCTGCCATCTCAGAGGCGGTGCACAGGGGTGTCAGGCAGCAAGCATGCGAAGCTGCTGGGAGGGGGAAGCTAGAGACGCCGGGTTGGCGATACCACAGGCCGGTCAAAGGCAAGGCACCCCTAGCTTGGAATCTGAACACACCGGTGTGACTGTGCGGTGTCTTCTTTGGCAGCAAGGCCAATTTCTCACTTCTGCTAAGGGTCCTGGCTGCTTTCAGAAAAGCTCCGAGAGAAAGAAGCATGTAATTTCCTTTGCTGAATTCAATGCTGTGAAAAAGAAACCATTATTCTTATAAGAGGGGGAGACAATGGTGATTGCAGCTCAACCGCGGAGAGAAGAGCTGCACTGGTTTGTTGCAAAAGCAGAAACAGCCCCCAACCAAAGGCCATGTGATCTGGGGGCGGGAACAGGTAGACAGCCCAAATAGACCACCTTGAACTTTGGGGGTAAAAAGTCCTTGGAGGGCAGCCATCCAGCTTAGAGAAGGTCGGCCAGATATTGGCAGTATTATTATTAAGGATGATGATGAGAGGCGTGGGAGCTTCAGAGGCCACAGTTCGCGCGCCCACCTACCACTTCTCCGCCTGATCCCCCTCCAGCCCGCAGGTTCTCCCCACTCCAGGTCTGGGTTAGCCTCTCACCAGGGCCTCGCACCTCGCTGGGAGAATGCAAAAAAGGAAGGGGAGGCGACGAAGAAAGGCAGCCGCCTTACCAGCGGAGAGATCCCACGAAGAGAGAAGAGCATGAAGGGGAACAAAACTTGCTCGCCTTCCCCAATTCCGCCCGCGTGCGCTCCTCCCCGCGGCGGGTTTGGCTCTCACGCGGCCTGGGCCACAAGGACAAGAAAGGGGCGGGGTAAGCAAACAGAAGGCGTGTCTACCAGACGCTCCGCCTCCCTCCAAAGCGTGAGCGGGCCACAGCCACGCCCCAGCACCTCAGCCTCCCCGCGGCAGACTATCCCCCGCCCACCTTTGCTTTGAGCATTCCTTTGGCAGCGGAGATGGCGGCAGCAGCCCCTTTCAATTCAGGCCGCGGGCGAACAAAAGGCAGGGACGCTCGGCGGCCTGACGTCACCACACTTCTCGTGCGCTGGCGCGGTAACGCCCTGTTTTTTTCTTTCCTAGCCGATGGCGTGTGGGGAAAAAGGCAAAGCCACGCCTCTCTACTATCGCCGCGCCTCCTACTATCGCCCCGCCTACATTTGCAGAAGGCGTGCCTCTTGCCTAGTCACAGATGGGGTGGAATGTTTTGTTGCTGGCTGGGGAATTCTGGGAGTTGAAGCCCACACATCTTAAAGTTGCTCAGGTTGAGAAACACGAATCTACACTTTTGCTTTGGTTTTTGGCCTTTATGCAATCCCATGTGATGGGATTGCTTAAAGAAAGAAAAAGAAAAGTGTGTGAGTGGCATAGCAGGCTTCAATCTGTGGCCCATTATTTTGAAGCAAAGCCCATTGAAATAAATGGTTGATTTTATTTGTTTGATTGTTGTGAGCCACCCAGAGTTGTTGAGAGCTGGGCAGCATACAAGTTTAATAAATTACATCATCATCATTAAAAGCATGCATGCATCTGGCTGTAATCAAGGTTGGGAACAGGCTGACCACTTATTAAAGAAAATATTTGTAGCTCAGGGTTGAACTGTGGAGTCCTTGGTACTCTCTGAGCCCTGTTTTCTTGCAGACGTTTCATTGCCAGACTAGGCAACACTAGTCGCGTAGTGTCACACTGTCACACTGAATATGTTGCCTAGTCTGGCAATGAAATGTCTGCATGACCACTTACTCTTTGGCAAAACTGAAGAAGAAAACTGTCACTCAGCAAGTAGGAGACAAGCGATCTGCATATATGTTCTAATTTGTAAGTGTAGCTACAAACTTGTCATAACTGTAACTTACATAAAAACACTCACTGTGTTCTCAGCATGGCCTTAACAGGTCAAAACATTTTGAATGATATTACAAGTTTATTGTATAAACAACAACCAATGGGTTTGCATAACACAGTAACCCATAATTAAACCACAGTGTGGCTATGTGAATCTAGCCATTCTGCTAAGCAACATTGTGATTTTCCCAACAACAACCCTGTGAGGTGAGTTGGGCTGAGAGAGAGTGACTGGCCCAAGGTCACCCAGCTGGCTTTCATGCCTAAGGTGGGACTAGAACTCACAGTGTCCTGGTTTCTATCCTGTTACCTTAACCACTAGACCAAGGGTCCCCAACCTGTGGACCGTGGCCTGTTAGGAACTGGGCCGCAGGGCTCCTGCCCGCAAACCCTGCCCCCTTCCGCACGATTGGCTCCCGCCCGCAAACCCCGCCCCCGGTGCGCATGATTGGGTCCTGCCTGCAAACCCCGCCCCCGGTCCACGGAAATCCTGGAAACCCCACCCTCCCAGTCCGCGGAAAAATAATCTTTTGAAACCGGTCCCTGGTGCCAAAAAGGTTGGGGACCCCTGCACTAGACCAAACTGGCTCTCTCTGCACATATGAATCAATTTTTGACAGCTAGAGCAAATGGAGAAAGAAGGGGAGATTTCTTCACATACTGTCCCAGGGTCTGTATCATCCCTGGCATATTGTTAGTTGAACGAATCCCTGTGATTAAGAGGCAATAGCAACTTCCTCTCTCTTCCACTTTCTTGTGCTTCGCTGTCTTCAAGATGTATCTTGGGCAGAAGGGAGGCTTTTCTGTCCTATGTATTTCTTTAAAAATCTAAATATAATGAATATCTGTTAGCATTCACAGATAGCTGGACAAAACTTGTATTTGCATCCAAGACAATTATAGTATGAACATTTTTTTTAATGGGAGCCCCTGCCATTTAATTACACTGTACAGTACTCTTTTAGCACTCTGCATATGTTCAGGAGCATATCCTCTAACAAGTGTAACAATTTCCAAGAGGAGGAGATCCTGTTGAGGAAACATCCTTCTATTTTTGTAAGCTGCCCGGAGTCACCGTGAGTGAGTTGGGCGGCCATATAAATCTCTTTAATAAATGAATGAATGAATGAATGAACGAATGAATGTGTATCAATAGGTGGAACTAAGTGGTAGAGTCAGGAGGACAAAGTTGGTAACAGAGGAAGGACTGAGATTGGGGAAGCACGCCCTCTGCTGGGAAGTACGGCCTTTGGCCCGGGAAGTAGTTTCGTTTTTTGCTATTCAACAAGTAGTTAGAGCAGGAGGCTGGATGTGGAAGTTGTTAGCTAATAAAGACATTAGAAGAGACCTTGAAACAGAATGAATATGCAGAGTTAAAATGCATTGTGAGTTTTAACTTGTGTATTAAAAGAGAATGTCTTGTCATAATTATCACACAAACACACACACACTGTGTTTATGAAGAGCATTGCTTTTGTGAGTTAGTACTGAGATATAATGGCATGAACTGTGTTATGGTTGTTTGTTAGGGCTTTTTCTAAATGGGTATCTTGCAGGTTTTGCTGATTTCCCTTCAGAAAGGAAATATTTTAACGGTTTGGTTTTGATCTAGTGGTAGACACCCAGAGGTACAGTTAAATGGATATTATATAATGCAGGCAGAAATTAAAGGACTGTGGAGGATCGTGGGAGGAAAAAACAAGCCTATTTGTTTGCAATTTAAGAACAAGCAAAAAGGATGGAGGAAGTGGAAGTAAATCTGTTTCCTCAGAAGTCATTATATGAAATGTTTGCTAAAAGGAATTCATTTTCTATTTAAACTTATAGCTGGCTTTAGAAGCACACAGAAGCTTAAAATAGCTTGTAACCTGGCTTGCAGGAACTTAAGCAAATAAAAGTGTTTCAGTATAGTTGCTTTTCTCTACCATTCTAAATCATTTCAAACAATGTGTATAATGTGCTGACTTTATTCATACCGCACATCTAACCTGACCTAATTATTGAACTAACCCATTTTGCGGATTTGCACGATTCTATGCCATCAATTAGGAAAACGGCCAAGCTTGCACAACATGCTAAGGTACACATATGGACAAAACTAACCAAGGTTAACACTAACCAATTCTGGGAGTTAACACTAACCAAGCTGAGCATGTGGTGCAAATGCACCTGCTAGTATTGTAACTGATTTGGTTAAATTTGTGTTGTGAACAAATTAGCTTGAGTTCACACTTTGCTGTAAGTAAGCCATGCTTTGTTAATGTTGGTTTTTGGGGGAGCCTGGCCATTTGTGACTTACTCTCTAAACCAGGGCTTTCCAAACTGTGTGTCGCAACACAATACTGTGTCGCCCGGGGGCCCCAAGTGTGTTGCGTGACAACCCGGAAGCACTGATGAAAATGCCCTCGGTTCCGGCAGGGAGGTGAAAATTGCGCACGCACGCTGCCGGGCCACTTCCCTGCTGCACAGCTGATCGGCGCGGGGGGGGGGGCAAGGTGGAAATTCTCCGTGCCGATCAGCTGTGTGGTGGGAAGTGGTCCGGCAGCGTGCACGCACGGAGAGGCTTTTCGCTTCCCTGCCAGAACCGAGGGCATTTTCGGGGTCCCCGGAGCCTGCCCTTTCGAAGGGGCAGCGGTGGGGGTGGGCCATCAGCGCTTCCGGGTTCCAGGATGCCGCTGCTGTGGCGGCAACCCGGAAGCACTGCCGCCGGCGCTTCTGGGTTTTTGCGCGCTGCAGCGGTGGCGGCGCTTCTGGGTTTTTGCGTGCTGGCTGTTGGTGTGTTGCCAACAGCAAAAGTTTGGAAAGCCCTGCTCTAAACACAGTTAAGCCACAGCATAGGGCAAAATGTAACCTCAGCAATTGTGACTCACTCAGCAAAGTGTAATTATAAATGCATTCGTTCTTCATGGCTATATATCCCCAATATTTGGAATCTTATCGAGACATTAAAAAAATGTGATGTTTTTGGCAAGGGGCTGGCTGAAAGAATGATCATGCAATACTGGAAAAAGACATATACACTGGATTTACAGCAGTGGATTATTGATATTTGTTTATGAGCATTTGATTTAGTTTGTGGTTTTTGGTTTCTTTTGGACAAAGAGGGAAAGAGACGTTCAAGTAACAACGCCAGATTTTTTGGAGTTCGGTTTATAGCATGCTTTCCCAAGCCTTTCCCCACCCCTTTCTAATAATATGGCATGAAAGCCGGCTGGGTGACCTTGGGCCAGTCACTCTCTCTCAGCCCAGCTCATCTCACAGGGTTGTTGTTGTGGGGAAAATAGGAGGAGGAAGGAGTATGAGGTATGTTCGCCGCCCTGAGTTATTTATAAAAATAATAAAGGCAGGATAGAAAATAAATAAATAAAATATGACAATTAATTTTGAAATTATATAATATTGTTAATAGTGCTGTATGTATCTACAGTATATTTTTTCTGTTAATTAGTTTAATATATTTTTTAAAAATACGATTAAGAGAATCATGGCTTAGCATGCTGGTGATTCCAGCCAGTAGGTATCAACTGTGATTATAAGCCTTTTTCTCAAGCTCCTTTAGGCGCTTGAGATATATTTTATAGGATGACGAAGTACAGTAACTAAGATTAATTAGCAACATGAACACAAAATTGGCACTTAATGGTTTGGGGGAGAGGGAGGGGCTGTGTTTGGTAAGGCAAAAGTGCCGAATGGGCATAGCTTGAGTATACTGTGTAGGAATTCTGGGATGCTAATACCAGAACTCCACGCAGCTTCTAATTAGTTTTTTGTTTAGCAGAGCGGAAGCGTCCCAATTAACTTGCACAAGGCTTAATCAGTTCAAAACACAAACTAAACACACTTCACATGTTAATGTAAAGTTACAGAAAAATAGCTTACAGTTTTATTGTAGATCAGTTTCATGGTAGCAGAGGATGGTTCATGCGTGCGAGCGATAGGTTCTGACCAAACCCACAGTCTTCTTAATGTGGCCTTGCTGAATGCATGTGTGAGCAACGTGGACAGCCATAGCTGACCATCCTTCCCTTCAAGCTTGTGTGAGACTTGCTTGGTTGAAACCCGATATCTCTAACATACTGTACATACAGGGGTGGCTGAAATTTTCTTTCTGGGATGGGGTGGAAACAAACTGGGTTTTTCCTTTGGTTTTTAAAAGGGTGTTAAGCCTTTGTGAGGACTTGCCCACCAGGTTTTGTGTTTCGTACCTCAAAATGGGAAACAGCTCTGCCAATTTCAGCCCTTCTGAGGCGGAGGACTTGGGGCCACACAAGATGTCTTGCAAGTTGCTCCCTGTGCCCCCCAGTGCGCTAAGGCAATTTGCCTCACAGAATTAATCACAAAATATTATTTCATTTATCCTTGTCTCTTTTCTTGTCCTCTTTGACTTTCTCTCTTGCATGTAGATTGTGAACCGTGTTGGTCAAGGACAGGAATGTGGAAAGTGATGAATAATTAACAAATAAAACACCCTGATGTTGTCAGGTGGAAACTCCACATGTGTTCTGTAAGGGTGGGCAATCTGATGCCCTCCAGATCTTTTGGACTATAACCACAAGCAAGCATGAGTAATGTCTAGGATTCTGGTAGCTTTAATTAAAAACCTCTCTATGGTAATATGGAAAGGCTCAATTTAGTTTATAGTTAAAAGCACAGGTATTCCTTCATGCAGATGATTAGAAAAAGCCATTGCACAATCTATTTAGTTCCTGAAGGTAAGGTATAAGGAGAGGCTGAAGCTCTGGCTTAAATAAAGGTAGGTAAGGTCTCCGTTGACTTGAGAGCAACTTCTGGGGATTTCATGGACATATTAAGGTCATCTGCAAGATAGGATGCTAGATAAACTAAATTGAATCTTGTTTTTTTTATTATTATTATTATTATTATTATTATTATTAAAATTTATTGGCTGCCCAACTCCAGCAGACTCTGGATTAGTGGATCTATTCTCCGTATGATGAGCAAAATATGTTGGATTAATATGTGGTATATGAAGTGGATATGACTCAGAATTTTTCTCCCCAGCAATGGCTGTGTATTCACCTTCATTCATTTTTAGTAGTGTGAACAGTTTATATTTCCACATATTGCATGAATCTAGAGTCAGTGGAGAAGCCGGCAGTATAATCGCAAGTTGCGGTCATGTGATGTCTCGCTTAACGCCCCACAGCGACTTGCTTAACGACGGCATCAGAAGTGAGGTCGTAAGTCCATCGCAGTCATGTGATGTTTTGCTTAGTGACCTGCAGTGACTCACTTAACAATTGAATGGGAATTGATGTCGTAAGTCCGTCATGGTTACGTGATTTTCTGCTTAGCAACCACGATGCTCAGTGATGGAGTTGCTGGTTGCAATTGTGGTTGCTAAGCAAGGACTACCTGTAATGTTTGGGGAGGAATCTGACTACTGCAGCACTGCAGCCACCTCTGCCCACGTGCAGAATACCTGTGATCAGAGCTGGTGCCTCTCTGCCATCAATCCACTCTTCCTTTCCCTTCTGCAGGCAAGTTTTCAGCAGCTGGGAAAAATGGGCAGCCCCTTTCCATCCTCTGGGGAATGGAAACGACCAGCCTGATCAGGCTGTACCCCACCTGGAGGTAAGGGGGCTGTCTCAGGGTGTAGTATGGGAAGCAGGACACGTGGATAAGGAGGAGCAGGCTATGGGCATCTCCTCCAGGACAGCTGCTGCTGGAGGAGATTCCAGTGTATAGCTGCAACCTAGAACAGCCACTCCTTTAATTGTGTGTGTGCGCGCGCATACACAAAAGGGGATATCAGTCTTGTAGAAAGTCTTCCATGAAGTTGATATTCCCTCTACTGCAGAAAAAAATGGCTGCTGGAGTGAGCTCAGTTTTCACTGGGAACTGAAGCACAAATGGCCACCAAGGCATGGAGCCCCATAGCTTGGGGGGAGAGGTGGGCCTGCAGTGGGCCAACTGCAGCCCTGCAGGGTTGCCAACGTCCCTTGGCCTCCAACACCGGACATTTGGCTAGCTAGGCAGTGTTTCTCAACCTTGGCAACTTTAAGTTGCTGGCTGGGGAATTCTGGGAGTTGAAGTCCACCCATCTTAAAATTGCCAAGGTTGAGAAACACTGAGCTAGAAGAAGGTTTGTTCGCTTTCCAATGGAAAATACTGTGAAGCTCCCTACAACTGGGTAAGATCAAGAAAGCAAGAATTATA
The DNA here is from genome assembly GCA_023362775.1 of Charina bottae. Taxonomy (NCBI): domain Eukaryota; kingdom Metazoa; phylum Chordata; class Lepidosauria; order Squamata; family Charinaidae; genus Charina; species Charina bottae. The sequence goes on along the minus strand of JALMGJ010000001.1, from coordinate 98,512,986 downwards.
CAGACTTCAATAAGGTGTCCTTAAGGCTAGGATCAGAGGTAAATGCAGAATCTTGAAAGCTGCGAAAGGCATTTCCAACCCTCATTCATTCGTTTCTTAAGGCAGAATCTCTCAGAATGTTTTGAATAGTTTCTTCCCAGATTTTTTACCACCTGGACTTACGTAGTTGCTGTTTATGAGATAGGATCTCAAGACACTTTCTTTTTATCTCTTGGTCTAACAGTTTTATGTCTAACATTCCGTCCATTGCTCTCCCAGCACCCCGATAATCTCTCACAAATACTAGCTTCCTGCTGGATCCCCTTGATCCAACATCTGCTTGTCTCTGCAGTGGGAGGCAATGAAATTTATATTTCTTGTGAGGACACGTCCTCAACAAATGGTAACCAGCCTACTTCAGCACCAAGGCGAGGAGGAGGGGTGGATGATCCTGCAGTAATGCAGATTATCTATCTATCTATCTATCTATCTATCTATCTATCTATCTATCTATCTATCTGTTATTCACATTTCTATCACCGCCCATCTCCCCCAAAATAGGGACTCTTTAAATACTGTATGTCTGAAGGAAGCCCGTGGCCCATGTGTGGTTATGCTGAAAGCTATTCTCTATTGATTACAGTGGGAAAGGAAATAATGTCCAGTTTCAGACTTTAATACTCAGTGGGCCTAAATATCACACTCCTTGGGGGATCCACAGATCCAACATTTCCTGTGCTATTCTGACCTCATGAGATACGGATCTGGAATCCCATTGATCAGGCAGCATTAAACTCTTACCGTTTCAGTATTTTCCTACAGGCCAAAGTTAAGTTTATTGTTTTATAGCAAGTACATGCTCCATGGAGTGATTCACAATATACCGTAGTGTAGAAATGCAAATGAAGGTTGTTTCCATTCAACCAGATGCTAGTTTTAAATAGAGATGATGTGACAGAATGATTCAATTATGGAATAATAATGTTAAATGAAATGGTCTCTTACATGGTACAGACAGCTGTTGATCACTGACAATCACATCTCAGTAATGGAGGATGTCAGGAGAGCTAGTACAAGCTAGGATTACTGAAGATCAGGTAGTTCCGAGGCAAAACTAGTTGCCAGAGCATTCAGATGGCTGTGAAATGAGTGGTTACAGCTATTAACATGAATAGAGCAATCTCTGTTAGGCAGGATAGATCATGGCTGGGGGATTCTGGGAGTCTAAGTCCATTCATCTTAAAATTGCTAAGGTTGAGAAACACTGATCTAGGGAATGCTGGGAACACATGAAGTCAATATATACTCCTGCACAACTGCAGTAACATCCATGCAGACATTTGCTTTGGCTTCTTAGCAGTCTAGGTTTTTATATTCTAAAGGCAGAACCTCTAGATTCCCTAATGGATTATATGACCTTGGAATATCCAATTTTTGCATTCCCATTCCCACCTGTATACAGATTGTTGAACCTAAAATCCTCATTTCTATAAGCTTTGTTTCTCTTCCTCCCACGTTAGTCTTTTCATTTTACTATCAGTAGCACTGTTTCTTCTTCTGCTTCTGTGATCTCAGTAGCAAAGGAATTTTTAAGTGCATTTAGCTCCATTATAATGAAAAACTGTTCATGCTAAAATGCAAAATGCAGCTCTTGTACCTTGGAGATTTTCCACAGCACACGCGTAGGAAGATTTTTCATAGTTGAAGACAAGGCACAAAGAGGCTACATTTGTATGCTTGGTCACCATGCTCCCACTCCATAACTTCCTAATAGCGATATTTGCTAGTTATTAATTTCAGAGGTTCAATGTATTTCAGCTCATGGTACCGAAAAGCCTCCCCCAAATTGAACTTGACTCTTGATGACTCCATGGATGCATCCAAGCTGTTTTTGTGGCAACAATATGGAAATGTTTGGCCATTGCCTTCTTGTGAGATATTTTTTCAGCTTCCCAGTCTAGCCTACAGTCTTTGAATGTCCAGGTAGTTAACCATCCAAATGCCAGTCAGATTCAATCCTGCTTATGTTTTTTGAGATCAACCAAGTTTGGCTAGGTGCTGCCAGCTAACTGTTTTTAAATAATGGATTGATTATTTATTTTTGATCTCAATTTTTACTGTTGCCTGTTCATACACAACTCAGGTTAAAAACCTCATAAGAGTGTCCATGTGTCTATACAGGTAGTCTGTAATGACTGTTCGTTTAGTGATGGTTTGGACTTACGACAGTCCTGAAAAAAAGACTTACAACCGGTCTTCACATTTACGACCGTTGCAGTGTCCCTGTGGTTACGTGATCATGATTTGGGTGCTTGGCAACTGGTTCCCATTTATGACCATCACAGCATCCCATGCTCACATGATCACCATTTTCGACCATCCTGGCCGGCTTCTGGCAAGCAAAATCAATGGGGAACCGTGTGATTCGCTTAACGACCATGTGGTTTGCTTAACGACCACCGCAAAAAGGTCATAAAATTGGGTCGGATTCGTTTAATGGCTGCTTCGCTTAGCAACCAAAATTCCAGTCCCAATTGTGGTCGTTAAGCAAGGACTACCTGTATTTATATGCATTTTTGCTCACTTACTTTACTTACATTTTTTTAAAATTTCCCTAATGATAGGAAATCTTCGCTCCATATATATTTTGTGCTCTCCAGTTACATTTTATGGGTGTGCCTGTTTCCTGACCTCCTCCCTGCACTTCACAAGCCGAGGAGGCTGCTGGCTGTCATACTACAGGAGCTCAGGAGATACTCTGCGAAACGAAAAATGGGCTGAATTGCCTTGAGGTTTCTGATATCATTAATTTTTAAAGACCTGCCTGTCTCCTTCAGGGCATCCATTGTTATTAGTATTAAATGGTCCACCCAGAATTAGAAGAAGTAAGAAATCTCATCCATATAGACACATGAGAGATTTTACAAGCTATTCCAGAGATCTCGCTGCTGCCATTAATGGACAACTTTGCAAACTGATTATATTAATAATGTGCTCAATAGTTAATTGGTGTTCAGTTTGGGAGGCAGAGCAGCAAGTGATGAAAAATAGCTGCTTCTTTTAAGCATTGTACTATTTCATTCAAACATGCACATGCACGAATACACAGCTGAGATAAAATGCTGAGGGAATGCCAAAAGAACACGAAGGATTTATACTGCATTTTGCATCAAAGGAATGGTTAACACCAGGGGGAAAAACTTTTGCTTCCCTCCTTGAAGCTACTATAATGTGGTTCTCCTCATTCATATGAGTTTCTTGGAGAGCTCTAAAGCCCTGTGTAGACGTGCAGGATCATCGGCTTAAAAGAGCATCTACCCATCCAATGCACATGTCCCAGATACTGACCCCATGGGAGATCTAGAAAGCAATCCTTTCTCCATTGGGGCGCCACCCCTTTGGAACAGCCTCCTCCTGGAGTCCTGGATGGTGCTCTTTGAAGCCCATTCAGCAGTCTGTTAGAACTACTGAAATGGAGCAGAGCTGCTAAACTCGTGTACAGAAAAAGAATATTGTTTAAAAACAGAGCCCATGAGCATATTTGAGAGATCCAGGTTAATCTTACACATTTAGCCCACCCAAGCATAAAGAAACACGCGCTTAGACATGGCAGATATGAAAAGTAAGTACAAAAGAGTCCTTACGTTTATTCATTGCAGGTACAGCATTTTTGGTAGATAAATGAGGTTCCATTTCTTCTTTGTTTCCCTAAACTTAATACCTCTTGCCCTGCTTGCTGCAAGAGATGCGTGTAGAAAGGGGGAAAAATCTCCTAGGCCCATGCATGGCCTAGAATGGAGCAGCACACAGCCATGTGCTTGCTCCCGGTCCAAGGAGGAGAGAGAGGGAAGAGGGAGGAGGTGGGAGTGGCCACAAACAGCTTCCTCAAAAGCATGGAGAGCTTGCATCCTAGAGCAGCTATCCATATGCTGATGAGGCATGCTGGATTTGCCAGGATCTCCAACAGAGATCTAGAAAGCAATGCTTTCTCCATTGGGGCGCCACCCCTTTGGAACAGCCTCCTCCTGGCGTCCTGGATGGTGCCCTCTCCTGCTCTTCAGGAAGGCTGTTAAAACCAAGCTATTCAGAAAAGCCTTTGAGGATGAAGATCACTGTCATTTGGGACGCCTGTAGATATAGTAGTAGTAGTAATAAAAATAACAAGCTTGTTCATTTTAGTTAAAATTGTTTTATGATTTAATAATGGCATTTGCGTTTACGCTTTGTTGTACAATGGTTGTTTTTAAGTTGTAAACAGCCACAAATCCTCTGGAATGTGGCTATATAGAATTATAGTACGTAAGTAAACTACCTAACTCACTAAATGCTTTTAGAGATTCAGTTTGGTGAAGTGGCTCAGGTGCTGGGCTAGAAACCAGGAGACTGAGAGTTCTAGTCCCGCCTTAGGCATGAAAGCTGGCTGGGTGACCTTGGGCCAGTCCCTGTCTCTCAGCCCTAGGAAGGAGCCAATGGCAAACCAGGAGTCTGTGAGTTCTAGTCCCGTCTTAGGCATGAAAGCCGGCTGGGTGATCTTGGGCCAGTCCCTGTCTCTCAGCCCTAGGAAGGAGCCAATGGCAAACCAAGAGACTGAGAGTTCTAGTCCCACCTTAGGCATGAAAGCCGGCTGGGTGACTTTGGGCCGGTCACTCTCTCTCAGCCCAACCCACCTCACAGGGTTGTAATAGGAGGAAGCATTACGTACACTATCTTGGGCTGCAAAAAATAAAGACAGAATCAAATAAATGCAATATGACTGTATTCTGTTGTATAGTTCACTGGTGCTATACATAAACAAACAAATAAATGCATTGTGACTGTACAGTATTTGGTTGTATAGTTCACTGGTGCTTGCCTGTATTAAGCACATGAATAAACTACAGTATTGTCACTTGTTCAACCATGTGATCAAAGCCCCACTCCTTTGTACACGGCTTATGAACATATGAAAACGGGGTGGGGCTTTGATCACATGGCTGTGGCTGCCATCCTGACTCTTTTGACCCCCTCCCTGTGGATACCCCTGCTTCAGAGAACATTAAAAGAACATTGCTGGGTTGGACCAGAAGTCCATTCATTCCTGCTTCCCATTTCCCATCCAGCTGTATATTATCACTGAACCTAGAGATACTATTCAGCTGTTATGAACTTGATCATCCATGGTGTTTTCTTTCTTTAATGAAAACTGACTATCCCAACATTCATTTAAGACCCCAGCAAGCCATTTTCCCAGTGCCAACCAAGTGCTTTTTCTGAAATCCCATATGCCATTCCCCTATTCTTTTTCAGCCTGCACGAATGTTTATGTTTGGAAATTTGAATTTTGCCCATCGTGTTGTAGGATGCAGAGAGGAAACCCCCAGGATGCCTGAGGACCAAAAGCTGTTTTCATACACCCAGTCAGAGACACCTGCGACTTCTGCGAAGCATAAGAGGGATAGCACGTGTTACTTGTAAGAACAGCGGTGCATAACACAATACTGTACATTTCTTTTAATTGATTGGGGCCTTGAAACCAATTTAACCAGAGTTGCTGAAAGGTTTCTCTGCAAAAAATTTACTGCAGCTTGGGTCAGAGGTACACATTCTAAGAACCCCATGCTGCACGTGTGTCCTCTTCAAAATCTTGAATGCAATCCCCAGAGTCACTAAAAATTGTAATTTTTAATGTGATGGAAGATACAATTATTTATTTATTTATTCTTCAAATTTAGTCACCACCCATCTCTCTCAGAGAGTGACTCTGGGCGGTTTACAATTAAAACAAAAATAAATAATAATTAAAAAACAATAAAAACAATAAAAACAATATTCGTAGATAAAAATATTGGGGATTACTTCTATGAATTGTATTTCATTAATTGAATATTCATCACTTTTTCTTTAATTACACTAAATCAAATTTACCTTTTCCCCACTTTTTGGAGTCCATTATCCAGAGGCCAAGAGTGTCCTTTGGCATAAAAAATAATCTTTGCCTAGCCGTGGCCTAGGCTGCCTTTGACTATAAATGTCTGGACATTATCTCTGTGTCCTATTTGTACAGCATTGTCTTTGAATAGCCAGACTCACATATTTATTACTAATGAAAGAAAAAAGAAAAAGGTACATGTAAAGGAAAAGAAATCCAGCAAGACAACAGCAAAAAAGGCAAAAAAAAAAAGGCAGAATTTTCTACAAACTCTCCAGGAAGGAGATCTACGAGCCTGTTACTTAGAGGCTGTTGTGGAAAGACCGTGATGGGTGTTGCATGATGGGTGTTGTGTTACTTTAATGCCACCACAGGAAAGTCTACGTACCTCTCATGTCATCATGGGTTGTACATCATACAATAAGAATAGCAGGGCTTCCAAAAAGTCTTTTAATGTGCACAAAGGCTCTGTTCACTTATTCTTAGTACTGCCATAATTGTATTTTAGATGGTTGTATGACTCTACCGTCAACCCTTCCCCTCCATAAGATGATCTCCTACCCCAAGACGGGGACCTCCTAGGTGTAAAAATGGCTAATGAAAACAAATGCAGTGGCATTTCTACTCTTGTGGGGAATGCAACTATTGTGCAGAGATTTTTGTTATTAACAATTTCTATTAAGCCAAGTTGAAATATATGAAAGCTTTCAGACCATTTGTGTAAAAACACCCCGGGTTTGTGCTAGAGTGCGCTAAGCTACAATGGAAGCTTTCTAATTAATTGAGGCGGCTGTGGAGATAATGGGTTTATGGAAATAGAGGGTTCCTGCAGGAAGAGACTGTGAGCTACAAAAGCATTAGTCTTAATGGGATTTTCTCGCCTCTCCTTCCCATTACTTGCACCTTATTGCAGCTTGTAAATGTTCTTATTCTTCTTCCGAGCCTGTTTGTGGCTTTACAACTAAGTCTAACTCTTAAACTAAGTCTTATGAGGTGAGATTGAGGGAGCTTGGTATGTTTATCCTTAAGAACTGGCGACTGGGGGGGGGGATGTAATTGCACTCTTCACACAGATAGGCAAGACCTGTTCTCTATCGCGCCAGAACGCAGGGCATGAAATAATGGTCCCACGTTATAGGGAAGCAGCTTCAGGTTGAATGTCAGGAGAAACTGCCTCAGAGTTAAGAGCAGTTTGACACAGAGATGATTATTTTACCATTTGACAGAGAGGTGCTCTTCGTGCAGAGCGGTGGTGGGCTCCCCTACGCTGGATGTGCAAGGCAGAGGCTAGATAGCTATCTGTTGGGACAACTTTAGCTTGCATTCTCATTCTGAACAGGGGACTGAATTCAGTGGGCCGAATGTTCCCTTCCAACTCTAGGATTCAGTAGGTTTTTCCCCACTTGCATCTAGCCACAATCTTTTCCCCACTTGCATCTAGCCCTGGCCACCTCGTTATTTTTGTTATGTTACCCTAATGTTGAGGGAATGATATTAAAGGCAAAACTGAAGTTCTTTGGCCACATAATGAGAAGACAGGATACCCTGGAGAAGATGCTGATGCTAGGGAAAGTGGAAGGCAAAAGGAAGAGGGGCCGACCAAGGGCAAGATGGATGGATGGTATTCTGGAGGTGACGGATTCAACCGTGGGGGAGTTGGGGGTGGCAACGGCCGACAGGAAGCTCTGGCATGGGCTGGTCCATGAAGTCACAAAGAGTCGGAAGCGACTGAACGAATAAACAACAAAACCCTAATGTTGTCCATCTTGTCTTCAGTCTGCAAGTCAGACAGGTTTGAGACAACCTTAGCTGTTAAAGTTGTGTTTCCCCTCTTCAGCTGACAGCAGCTCATGGCAGTTCCAAGGTATGTAAAATCTGTCGTTTCACTGGCGACTGGTAGGAGATGAGAGCAACCCACTACCTATTGGCCACTTCAGGCTGGTGCATTTCCTTGAGTCCCAGGAACTTCCTCCTGCTACCAGTCTTTTCCCTCTTTGTCTCTGGGCAGAAAGAACTGGATAGCCCAACGAGAGCTTTTTTTATGTGCAACGAAGCTTTGGTCACACCATCATGGCTGCCATCTTGACTTTTTTTAACCACACCCTGTGGACACCCCTATCCATCCCTCTGAACAGCTATTTGGCAGGGTGCAAGGAGCTACTGGGATTGGTGGATGGCTTAACGTTTTGAAAATTGTGTTCTCCTGCTTCAATGAAAGAAAGAAAGAAAGAATAATAACTTTATTGTCATCCCACTATACAAGTGCACAATAGAATGAAATTTCGTTGCAGTTGGCTCACAAATTCACTCAAGCAATAAAATACTAATGATAATAATAAAAAACCATAATTACTATAAAATACCCATTCTTATAAAATATACATTCTTAAAAAATATACATTCTTTAACTCACAAAAGAACCTATTTGGCATTCAAGAATCCAATAGCCTGGGGGACAAAGCTGTTTCCCAATCTGGCTGTTCTACATTGGATACAGCGGAACCTCTTCCCAGAGGGTAACAGAATGGCAGACTCCCCAAGTGCCATCCCCACACCGCTCTCCTGAATGGAGGATCATCTCTTGCCAGTTGGGGACATTCAGAAAGTGGGAAGACAGCAGCAACGTCAGAGGGTTTAACCAGTTCCCTGTTTAACACACCATGTACACCCGAAATCAGGACAACACCATTCAGTAACAAGCCAAAACAAAGAGATTATATGCTGGTTGGGTATCGGCAATGGAGACAGCAAATTTAGGCTGGTAATTTTCCACTGGATGAGGGACTGGGGGAGAAAACAGTGCAGAAATGCTTTATGAGAATAAAGATCAGTCTATGTTTGACTTACTTTCAGGTAAATGCAGATAATATTATTCCTTTGCACATGATATACAATCTTTACATAAGGGGTTAAAGAAGGTAGGGTGGAACACGAACAAGAGTCAAAGGCGGATACATTCATACATACTGTACAGTATATCTCATTATGCTATTCCCTTTCAGGATAAGCAAGGTTATGTAAACTGCAGAAAGGGTGTAAGAAATTGTAAGCCAAATAAATTAAATGCATGAAATAAGAAAAGGAAATAAATCTAAGTTTAGTTTATACCATACCATTCACTATGACTCTCCATGGCTTTCTATCCTTGCAAACCATCCTTGCTTCACCATATCCATCCACCTCTTCATATGGTGCCTTTGGGTCTTTAAACTTCTCACCTCTCATCAACTCCAACCAGTTTCCTCACCTTCCCCTTCCTCTTGACCCATTCGCTCTTTGTTCATACATTTGCTTTTCAATTCAGTCCTCATTTATTCTTGCTATATCACCTCAACTTACTTCTTCTGTATCTTTCATTCACTTTTGTATTCCATCCACATTCATTCAGCACCTACTTCTTAAGTACACCCACTTCTTAAGGACCCCATTCCCACTGCATTCAACTTACTTTTATGTTTCTCATTTTGTCATCCCCAATTCTCACTTCCAAATAACAAAACGGGCAAAACCATGCTCTTATATCCAGCTTCACTTCTTTCTACAAGCATTCAGTCTTCACAATAGATTGTATATTTCCCTTTCTACCAACATTTGCAATTCTTAAAATTTCTCTATTTCCTCCTCATTAGTAAACTTTCTACCGACATATACTGTACAAATTAATCTGCCTGCAGTAGTATTCCTCCTCCGCCACCGCCTCCTCCGCCTCCTCCTCCTCCATCAAATCAATTATATTTGTAGGTTTATATTTATTTCTTTGTCACATGTACATATGAACAAATGTATGCTTGAACCATATATTTGAAACAAATATTTGCACATACTTACTAAACAGTTGCCATTCTCATTTATTCTTGGGTCTCCGAATGACCCAATCATATTTTATTTGGTTCTCTCTCATTTTGCTCCCACTCATCCACCCATATCACCTGACTGAATAATTCTTTCCCCTGGATTATTCATTGAGAATGTGCAAGATGTTCACCAAATCTCATCTCTGTTTTTTCTATTATCAGCATTTACTACATTTATTACCAATCTATGGATTCTTTCATTCATATGCACCCAAAATAAACTACTGTAGATGATGTCCATTCATGCTTTCTGACACATTTTAGTGCTTTCATTTATACACAAACCTATACCTTATTTCCCTGCAGGTACTGATCACTCCACAAGATCAGACCATCTTCATTTGAAATCCTTCCCCTTTCTCTTAGTTTCTTAGGACACCTATCTGTTTTTCTTTCTTTAATCTCGCTCATCAATTCACACTCTTTGCCATTTATTCCTCCTACATTCCAAGTCATAATCATTTATATGCAGTATGGTCAACATCAGATGGGCCCAAAGATATTGACCTCCAATGACCATCATGGCTGTGGACCACTGGGGCTTTCACATAATGCTTTTTAGTAATAAAGAGAAGGTGTAGGCTAGGTTACTGGTCTTAGCTATGGTTACCAGTCTTAGCTACACCCATGCCAGCTACAGCATTACCAGGACAGTACTGGTAAGTTTGGGCACATCTTGGCCAGTATGCCACAAGTGCAACCAAAGCCCAGTTGTGCTCCAAACAGGCTTGCATTATATTATGCAAGCTAGGATGTCTAATCTAGAGACTACTTTGCAAGCCAATATAATATTGCCATCACCTCACTAATTCAGTGGGAAATGCATTATACTGACACAGACTTAGGATGCCAAAGCAGGTATGTGGTCAAAGCCAGACAAGTACCAGTAGCCCAAGCAGCAGGACTTTAGGCTCTACCCTCCCACCAAAACATGTTACTCAGGCAGAAAAGCAAGCTGTGAGGATAAAAGTAAAGGTAAAGGTTTCCCCCTGCACAGTCGTGTCCAACTCTAGGGGGCGGTGCTCATCTCCGTTTCTTAGCCAAAGAGCCAGCGCTGTCCGAAGACGCTTCCGCGGTCATGTGGCCAGCATGACGCGCGCGGAACGCTGTTACCATCCCACCGAAGTGGTACCTATTTATCTACTTGCATTTGCATGCTTTCAAATTGCTAGGTTGGCAAGAGCTGGGGCGAGTGCAGGAGCTCACTCCATCATGCATCAGCTTTGAGGATAGCTACATTCAGAATATAGCTCTAGAATCACAGGGTTGGAAGAGACCTTGGAGGTCTTCAAGCCTTCTTCCTGCCCCTTGACCAGTGCAAGAATCCTCAGACCATCTCAGACCAATAGCTGTCCAGCTTTTGCTTGAAAACCTCCAGTGATGAAACACCCACAATTCCAGGAGGCAGACCGTTCTACGGTGAATAGGTTTAACAGTCAAGAAATGGCTCCTTATTTCAAGTTTGGATGTCTTTCTGTAAAGCTTCCATGCACTGGTTCCTGTCCTACCTTGAGGCGCTACAGAGAGTAAATTTACTCTTCCCTTCATGTATTGGAAGACTGCTATCACGACTCCCCTGTAGAGAATGAAGATGGTGACCTTGATGGAGATATGCATCAAGGGCATCTTCCTTACTCTCTTAGGTCCCCTTAGCCTTCTCTTCTTTAGGCTAAACATACTAAACTCCTTTAGCCACTCTTCATAGGATTTAGCCTCCAAGCCCTTCATGGTGCTCTTCTCTGCACCCTTTCCATTTCCTTAGCATCCTTTCGGTATTGTGACCACCAAAACAGGGCACAGTATTCCAGCTGTGGTCTGACCAGTGCAGCATGGAGCAGAAGTATCTCTTCCCATGATCTCAACATTGTACCTTTGATGATGCAGCCCCAAAAAGTTGAGAGGAGGCAAAGATCTTCATAAGTGGTATTAGATGTTAACATACAAACCAAGGGAAGGTAATGGGAGACCTCTTGGTATCCATAAACACCTCCTTCGGTGCTCATCATCAGATTTCATTTATTTTAAAAATATTTTTTCAATCATAAATGGAAATAAGAAGCTGGCCTGCTCCCAAAGCAGAACATCAGCTTCCAGCATCATCTAGATTCCCATTAATGCCCCACAGGCATTCTCAAATAATGAAAATGGTGGTAACTACAGACCAGGTACAGACAATTAGCAGTTCGAAAGCATGCAAATGCAAGTAGATGAATAGGTACCACTTTGGTGGGTAGGTAACAGCGTTCCGCGCGCATCATGCTGGCCACATGACCGCGGAAGCATCTTCGGACAATGCTGGGTCTTCCGCTAACAAACAGAGACGACTCCCCTAGAGTCGGACACAACTGCACAAATGTGCGGGGGGAACCTTCACCTTTACCTTTACCTTACAGACCAGGACCTTCTTTGGAAATATGTCCTCCTGCCCAGAAGAACAAAGACCTAGAAGCCCACCATGACAGCCATTTTGTGAACAAGAACCCCTCCCTCCTATGGTAGCCATTTAATGAAAGTGTCCACGTATGTTCTCAAATTATCAAATGAGCCCTTGTTGTTGTTGTTCAGTCGTTCAGTCGTGTCCGACTCTTCGTGACCTCATGGACCATAGCACGCCAGGCCTTCCTGTCCTCCACTGTCTCTCGGAGTTTACTCAAATTCATGTTCATTACATCGGTGATGCTATCTAACCATCTCATCCTCTGCCGTCCCCTTCTCCTTTTGCCCTCAGTCTTTCCCATCATCAGGGTCTTTTCCAGTGAGTCCTCTCTTCTCATTAGGTGGCCAAAGTATTTGAGCTTCAGCTTCAGCATCTGTCCTTCCAATGAGCAGTCAGGGTTGATTTCCTTTAGGATTGACTGGTTTGACCTCCTTGCAGTCCAAGGGACTCTCAAGCACCCTGCTTATTTAACTTATATGCAGAGTACATCATGAGAAATGCCGGGCTGGGTGAATCACAAGCCGGAGTTAAGATTGCCGGGAAAAATATCAACAACCTCAGATATGCAGACGATACCACCCTAATGGCAGAAAGTGAAGAGGAACTAAAGAGCCTCTTGATGAGGGTGAAAGAGGAGAGTGCAAAAGCTGGCTTGAAACTCAACATTAAAAAAACCCAGATCATGGCATCTGGTCCCATCACTTCCTGGCAAATAGAAGGGGAAGAAATGGAAGCAGTGACAGATTTTATTTTCTTGGGCTCCAAGATCACCGCAGACGGAGCCCACCAGCCCAAAAAGATGGCTGCTCTCAATACAAGGCACAAACTGAGAACCAGATGGCACCAAGTCTTCCATTTAATCTCCTGGCCACTAGGGGCCGCTGCTGTTCTACTGAAAAACTCCAAAGCTTCAAACCTTGATAGCGTCTTTTTTGGTTTGTCCTGCATCTTTGGTGCACATGGCAAATTTATTTGCCACAGCTGCCTTCTGCTGCTCCAGCAAGCCTTGACCTCCAACTTTCATTTTCTCAACTCAGACTCCAGACATGAGTCATTTGGGAACCACCCAGAGTCCCCTTGTGGGAGATGGTGCGGTGATAGAAGTCGAAACATAAATAAATAAATAAATAATTTTTTGTTGCTGTTGTTTTAAATTTAACCAACAATTGATGTTCCATAGCCAAATGTAGTATGGAATAGTCTTTAGAAACCTAGAATTGTCTTTTGATTTGGGGGGGGGGGCTGCTGTGGTCATTTGATCAATTCCATATATGTGCTCCAACTTCTGTATGGCTACAGAAGGAAGGTCCTATTTCCCAAATCTAAACCTGGAGAGGAAATGGAAAAAACTGTCAGCTTTGTCATGTTTGAGTGTGTATAACAATTTAACTGAGCTGTGCTGGAATAATGATAATAATCTGTAGAATTTCGTGCTTCAGGTTTTGCCAGTTGCAAGAAAAGATGCTCAGTATGTACGTTCAATTTCAGTTGGGAAAAAAAATCAACTTTTTTTTTTGTAATCCCTAAAAAGAGTCTTCCTGGTGGATTTGTGTAATTGGATCTAGGGCGACCGGGATGATGGGAAAAATAGTTAATCCAGGTTGAAAAAGGCTGAATTAGATGTATCCCCACTTTCATAGCTCTCATGGATAGGATAGTTTCCAAAGCTTCAAAATGTGAGTTGGCCAGGCATTGACTACACGGATCTTGCAGTGTCACCTTGTACAGAGACAACCATGAATATAAAAATAGGGTGAAACACTCAGTTTGCTGAGAATGCGCTAAAGGTATCCTTTACATTTATCTTGCCCAAGCATATTTAGTGCGATGTGATATAGCCAAGAGATCACTAGGATTAATTGGCTGCCTTAACTTCGAGCCTTCAGATGTTTACCTCGAAGTGACTGTTCTTTCGCACCACCCAGGAGGCATGTGTGACTTAAGGCAGGGGTCCCCAACCTTTTTGGCACCAGGGACCACTTCCATGGGAAAATTTTTTCCAAGGACCGGGGGGGTGGGGTTTGCAGGTGGCAGCCAATCGTGCGGACGGGGGCGGGGTTTGCAGGCGGCAGCCAATCGCGCGGGCTGGTGGGTGGGGTTTGCAGGCGGCAGCCAATCACGTGGACCGGGGGTGGGGTTTGCGGGCGGGAGCATTACATTTATTGTGCACTTTATTTCTATTATTATTACATTGTTATATATAATGAAGTAATTATACATATATATTATACATATATATCTCCCCGGGCTGCTTCTCGGCTCCTCAGCACCGCCCTTCCCTCCCCCCTCAGCAGGACTCAAGGTCTCTCTCTCTCTCTCTCTCTCTCTCACACACACACACACACAGCCGTATTGGTTTTGTGCACCTGCCTAGTTTTAAACTGGTCCGACAGCAGCGAGACCGGTCAGCAGGGGCTGGTCTCTGGCGGGGCTAGGCGGCAATGCGGAGGCACTTACCAATGCGGCAGTTCTGAAGGCCGGGATGGTAGCTGCAGGGCGCGTGGCTGGAACTGGCGGCAAGGCAGGAACTGGGCTGGCGTTGGCAGCGGGTTCTGCAGCAGCGGCGTCTCTCGGCTCAGTCCAGGAGTTCCATGTGGCTGGGTGAGCTCGGTTTGCGAGCTGGGTCCAATCGGGCCTCGCGCTCCTCGGCCCGCCTCTGCCCTTCTTTGCCGCGCACTGATAGGTGGAGGTGTTTCCCCTTCCGGGCCCCCACCAATCAGCTGCTCTGGCTCACCCTGCGGCCCACTTCCTAACAGCCTGCGGCCCACCAGTGGTCCGCAGCCCACAGGTTGCCGACCCCTGACCTAAGGAATGTCAGGGACGGGCCATGGTAGATGTGCAGATGCCCTTTATAATTGGGGCAAAATAATTGTGACTGTGGGGCTGAAAAACAAACTATCCAACATATAGTGACAGAGTGCCAAAACAGAGCCTATAATGGAGATTTTGCTGATTTCCTGACTGTGACGAAGCAAAAAATTATATTTGTAAATTGGACATATGCCTATAATTTTATACTTTATATCTTGTATTTTATCTTTCGTGTTTTTTATTCTATTGAATTGCGATGTGAATATGCCATACAATAAATAAATAATCATCTTGGCCAAGAATAATTTTCCCAATTTTGCTGTCTGCATTTTGATAAATGTCAGAATGATTCCATGAATCTAGACATAAAATACGATGATTGTGTGTTTGTGTGGGAGAGTTTTGATCTACACAACTAGAATGCTCTCAGAGGTATAACTGTATAGCCTATTAGGGTGTTCTATGAAAAGAGACCCCAGTCGTTTGAAAACAGCATCTTAGAGTATAGTAATCATTTCACAGAGCACACCAGTTTCCCCATTATCGTAATCTCCCCAGGATTCTTAAACATTCTTCAGCTGAAGGCGCACCGGCACATTTCCAGTTCTCTGCAGCTAAAATGGCTAATGTCACAATCAAATTCCACACCAGTTCTCTGTGATCCTGATAAAGCTCACCCCTTGTAAATCCTGATATGAAATATGTTGGACTCAGAGGGAAAGCAGAGTATCTTAGCACATTTTCCTAGCGCTGTTTTTAATTTCTTAATAGCAGGTTTACAGCCCCACATTCCCACATCTTAGATCAGTGTTTCTCAACCTTGGCATGCTGGCTGGGGAATTCTGGGAGTTGAAGTCCACCCATCTTAAAGTTGCCAAGATTGAGAAACACTGTCTTAGACGATTCCTCTACCATGAGTTGATAGCACTAACATGCATGGCCATTGCTTGACAACAGATGAGTTTCATGCTTCTATTGAGCTATTGTGATTTCCATTGGCACAATGGCTCAGTCTTTTACTCAGATTGAACCAGAATAGATCATTGACTCATAAAATCATAAGGTGATTACCTTTAAAGCCCTACATGGCATAGGATCCAGTTACTTGAGGGACCACCTACTCCCAAGAACATCTGCCTGCCCCACACGCTCCCACAGAGAGGGCGCATTCCTGCTTCCTCCTTTTAAATCTTGTCATCTTATGGGACCTAGGAAGTGTGCCTTTTCTGTGGTTGCCCCGGTTTTCTGAAATGATCTCCCCCCCCTCCAATATATGACAGGCCCCAACTCAGTTGAGTGGGAATCGCCTTCTGATTGTTTTGCTATGTGCTTGGTTGCTATCCTATATTTTATATTTATATATTGTTTTGTTTATTGTTATGTGGGGTTTACCCCCCTTCAATTTAGTATTTGCTTCTATGTTGTACACTACCCAGAGTCACACTGGTTGAGTTGGGTGGCCGAATGAATGAATGAATGAATGAATGAATGAATGAATGAATGAATGAATGTCTTAGAGGTCATGTAGTCCAACTCCTAACATTTCGGACAGATGGCTGCCCAGCCTCTGTCTGAAAACCTCCAGTGAAGACAAATGTACCACTTTGTGAAGCAGCCTGTCCCAATGGTTGACTTCTCCTACTGTCAGGAAGTTCTTCATCTATTTCTCTGCAGTTTCAACCTGCTGCTTCTGGTCCTGCCCTTTGGGGTGACAGATGTCCTGGCTGAACCCGAAAGAGCACACAAATGTTCAGTTCTACTCACTCCAATATTATCAGATATTCAATATTATCATTATATACATGGTGTACCAAAGGTCAGGCCCCCTAGGCCAATCCCAATGTTTTATTAATTTTATTAATTAATATTTTTTTTCAATGAAAATGTTACTTAGGAATGTTGAAAGGCCATGTGCCAGATGAGTAAGGAAGTGTTTAGAACAGGGGTTCCTGGGACTTCCGGTGGGAGAATGGCAGCTTGAACTGCATCTTTCGCGATCTTCGCAGTAGACCGGTCAGCGTGGCAATTTTTTCGCGCTCAGGCAGGATTCCTTAGAGCCCAGAAGTGTTCTCCGGAGCAAGGAGAACCCCAGGAATCACCCCATATGCTCTCCGGACGGCTGGTCACAGCCAAAAGACTGCAAAACGGCATCTCACGATCGACTGGTGAGCGATCAGCTGGGAGGCAGGGCTGTCATCTTTTCCCAAGCCATGCTGAAACCAAAAATGGACTCTAAAGCTGTCCACCCCATTTCTATAACACTAAGTTTTTTTCTTGTTTAATTTTTACCAAAGAGAGGCTTTTTACAGCAAAGAAATGTGGAATCTCTTGGTGACTTTCATTATTTTTGGAATTGATTAATTTGGTGATTTGCTTTTTTTATATATAATTTGTAACATTTATTTATTTATTATTTAAATTTATATGACCATTATATGAACATTGAGATTTAAAGCATTTTTTGTTGTTGCTTTTTTTTTTTTTTTTTTACTAAAGTGAGTTTTGAGGAGTATAAAATATTTTTTCTTTTTCGTTGAATCTGTGGATTTGGAATTCTGACCTATTTGCTTTCACTTTTCTGTGGGAACATTTTTTTGTTATGACTTTCTATTTTCCCAATTGGTTACATTGAAGATAAAAGGGCTGGAGAGAGTATTCAATTACAGTCTTAATAGACTTTACCTTCCTGAGGAACTAGAGGGTGCCATAATCTACTGTGGAGAAATATGGAGGAAATTAAAGTGATTTTCAAAGATTTCTATAATGCAGTTACCCAAGTTTTGGACCGTCTTTCAGAATTTGTGGAATACAAAAATTGAAAGAAGCTGAAAAAGTTTAAAATTATCCTAAGAATAACGTGGCCTCCCCAAAGAAGAAGATGAGAATTGGTGACTTGGACTTAAATAGTCAAGGGAAGATAGAGAGCCAATTTGGTTAAGGCAACGGGCTAGAAACCAGGAGACTGAGAGTTCTAGTCCCGCCTTAGGCGTGAAAGCCGGCTGGTTGACCTTGGGCCAGTCCCTCTCTCTCGGCCCAACTCACCTCACAGGGTTGTTGTTGTGGGGAAAACAGGAGGAGGAAGGAGTATTTGGTATGTTCGCCGTCTTGAGTTATTTATAAAATAATAAAAGGATATTAAATAAATAAAATAAAATAAAATCTGAGTTGTGGAAAGTTGAAGATAGAGGCTTCAAAGGCTGGAAGGTTTCCGAAGAACATTTGGACTTTTTAAGGCAGGCTGAAAAATTTGAAATTAACAAGAAGAAAGTTCTGTGTACAATACTGAGATTTGTAAATGCCTTGGTTTACTTTGAAGTGGGATAACTGTTTATTTTTTTTTATTATTAAAAATAAATTTTATTGTATACAATATATTATAAAAAAAGACGAACAATACATAACAGATTCAAATATAACATAACATAAATCTGATATCTTAATCTATAACCTTACATACTGTACGTATTTAGATTTAGTACTGTACGTATTTAGTACTGTACGTATTTATACTGTACGTATTTAGATTACATACGTACGTATTTAGATTTAGCCTAATCTAAACTAACCTAATCTAACCTAAAAAATCAACAACAAAAAAAAGAGAAACCCAATAAACTAAATTGTTTAAAATCCTATCTAATTGAATATTCCATCCTAACCATCTTCTTTCTTTCTCTCCTTCCTTCCTCTTCCCTCTCTGCCCTTCTTTTAATTCCACTTCCTTACTCCTTCTATTCTACTTTACTTTACCTTCTCACCCCTTACCCCCAAAACTCCGGGAAAAAAAAAATTAAATAAAAATAAACAAAAAAGACTTCTTACTTCCCGTCTAATTTTCCATTACATATTTATATACTAGTTAGTTTCTATTATTTTCTTTTCATATTATATTTTTAATATTAATTTTCTAATTGAATATTTTGTGTTTTTTGAATAAATTTAGAAAAAGGACTCCAAACTATCTTAAATTCATCCATATTTCTGTCGTTAATTTGGTCAGTCAGTTTGGCCATTTGCATCAGGTCCATTATATTTATAATCCATTCTTCAGTCGTGGGTGTATATTCTTCTTTCCAGTATTTGGCGAAGATGATTCTAGCTGCTGTTATAACGTAGAATAGCAGTTTTCCATATTTTTTATGCAATTCTGGTTTTATAAATCCCAACAGATATAGTTCTGGTTCTTTAATAATATCTTCTTGTGTGATTTCACAGACAATTTTATGAATTTTGTCCCAATAAATCTTTGTTTTCCGACATGTCCACCATAAATGAAAAAAGGTACCAATCTCTTTTTTACATTTCCAACAATGATTTGGTATTACCGGGTTCATTTTAGACAATATATATGGGGTGAGGTACCATCTATACATCATTTTGAAGAAGTTTTCTTTCATGTTGTAATTTAAAGTAAAGTTCAAATCTTTTAACCAAATTTTATCCCAATTTTCACTTTGAATGTTGTGGCCCAAATTTTGTTCCCATTTAATTATGGGATATTTTTTAGGTAGCTTAGAAAACTTATTTTGGATTAAAATTTTGTAAATTTTTGCAATTAGATGTTCCTCCTCTCTCCACAGTATATTGTCCCAATTGACATAACAATTTTTAAATTTAAAATTTTTGGAATCCATTTTGAATTGTGTTTTTATTTGTAAATATGTATACCAATTGCAGGTATGACCCTCATTTTCTAGATCCTCCCTAGTTTTAAATTTATAGTTTGAGCCTTCAAATATGAATAAATATTTATAATTTAACCATTTATTCCTAGTTGTAATTCCTTGGATTGCAAAAGCTTCATGTGGTGATATCCACAATGGTATATTTGGTATTAATAGTTTTTTATATTTCTCCCAAATTTTTAAAATCGATTTTCTAATTGGATGATGTGTAAATGCCCGGTTTGCTTTTAATTTATCGTACCATAGGTACCCATGCCATCCAAATCTGAGATCATACCCCTCCAAATTCAATAATCTTCTATTGTCTAATTTTACCCAATCTCTCATCCAAATCATTACACTAGCTTCATAATATAATTTTAAATCTGGTAGGCCAAATCCTCCATTTTCTTTAATATCTTGTAAATATTTATATTTAATTCTAGGTTTCTTCCCTTGCCATATAAATTTAGCAAGATCTTTTTGCCAATTGTGAAATGTTTTTTCAGTAATTATTATTGGTACTGTTTGAAATAGAAAGAGAATTCTTGGAAGAATATTAATTTTGATTGTGGAAATCCTTCCCAGAAGAGATATTTGGAGCTTTGTCCACTTATGAAGATCCTGTCATATGTCATTCCAGATTTTCATATAATTATTTTTGAATAAATCTGAATTTTTTGACGTAATTTCAACTCCTAGATATCTTATTTTTTTAACATTTTTGAACCCCATAGCCAATTCCATGAGCTGAGTGTCATTTGCAGACATATTTAAATTTAACATTTTTGTTTTTTGATTATTTATTTTAAATCCAGCCAGTTCTCCAAATTCATGTATCTTTTTGATTAAATGACTTAATGAATGATCTGGATTTTGTAAAGTAATTACAATATCATCAGCAAATGCCTTCAGCTTGTAATTTTCTTGTTTTATTTTAACTCCTTCAATTTGGTTATCTTTTCTGATATTTTCTAGAAGAATTTCCAAAACCATAATAAATAGAAGTGGGGATAATGGACAACCTTGTCTGGTGCCCTTACCTATAATACAGTTTTGTGTTTATGATTTTTACAATAAATTATATCAAAAACAACAAATATTACAAGATAAATGTGAAACATACCTACAAAGAAGTAATATGAAGAAGATTTCTCAAACGCAAAGAGAGATCTTAAATGAACCAATTACTAATCAGGAAATAATAGAAGCCATAAAAAACAGAAAGTAGGCAAAACACCAGGACCAGACGGTTTTACAGCATCTTACTATAAACATTTTCAAGAATTTCTCATAACCCCGTTTAATACACTTCTAAATTCAATAATGGCAGGAAATACAATTCCCGTTTCTTGGACACAAGCAAATATTATTCTAATTCCTAAGGAAGACCAAGATACGACCCTTTGTAAAAACTATAGACTGATCTCTCTTCTAAATATAGATTACAAAATATTTACCACCATTCTGGCCAACAGATTAAAAAAAGTTCTACAAGATATAATAGATTTAGACCAAAGTGGTTTCTTACCAAAAAGATATATAAAAGATAATATAAGATCCATTTTAAACATAATTGAATACGCAAAAAATCATAATGACAAACAAATTACTTTATTATTTTTAGATGCGGAAAAAGCTTTTGATAATTTAAATTGGACATTTTTGATTAAAACACTTGAAAGTTTAGATTATGGAAATAAATTTATTAATGCTATCCAAAATATTTATACAAATCAGAAAGCTAGAGTGGTGGTAAATAATGATACAATGCAAAACTGAAGTGGGATAACTGTTTAAATGTGTTTATCAGGATAGTCTTTTAAAGGTTTAGATAAACGTTTATGCTGATTGGAGAACACTTAAATTTCTGGTTAAAGGGTACTAATAATGCTACTTTTAAAATTATATAATACTGTAGTAATAAGATGTTGGTAGGTTATTTTGTTTTAGTTTAAATGCTTTGTTTTATTTTGATAATTGTTTAAATTTGTTTATTAGGATGACTTTTTAAAAAGGGTTTAGATCATAGCTTTCCAAACTGTGTGTCGCGACACGCTACTGTGTCGCCAGCAGAGTCTGGGTGTGTCGCTAGATGACCCGGAAGTGCTGACTGGGGGGAAGCCAGAAGAGGCACCCCCGCCAATCAGTGTGCGCCAAAGAAGAGTCCCCTTCGGAGTCCTGCCGAGCCCTTGCCCCGCTGCCGGTAAGCGCCACTGCCTTGCCTCTCTGCCCCACGATGAGGCAGGCCTGCTCGAGGTCAGGGGCAGCCGGCCAAGCGTGGGTTTGGTGTGAGCGGTTCATGCGACGCCGCACAGGCAGAAGCCTCTCCGCTGGGCAGATCGAAAGCCCCTGAAGGAGGGAGAGAAGCGGTCCCCAAGACGCCCTTTCAAAACTCAATTCCGTGCAGCCAGCAGGACACCGAGGGAAGGAATGGCGATTAAAGCCTGTTGTTGCGATTTAGCTTCACCTGCCTGCTGCTCCTGAAATGGAAAAGAAGGTTTGATGTTGACCGATTTGGGTCCAGGGGCTCATGCAATGTCACGCGGGCAGAAGCCTCTCCGCTGGGCAATGTGTTTGGCCGGCCAGAGGCCGCGCCTCTCACCCCCTGGGATGCAGATGGAGGCGCGGGGTGCCTGGGGCTCCCGGTCCGCTGCCTCCCTTGCCGGGCAAACGCTTTAATCGCCATTCCTTCACTCGGTGTCCTGCTGGCTGCACGGAATTGAGTTTTGAAAGGGCGTCTTGGGGAGCACCTCTCTCCCTCCTTCAGGGTCTTCGGATCCAGGACTTTTGCAAACATCCTGCAGCCCCGGGTGTTCTTTGGGGGGTGCCGCTTCTTCTCGCAGCACCCCAGGACCAGGAACCATCCCCTCCCCCCATAAATATTATTTGGATATGCAACGTAATAGTTTGGTAAACGCGGGCGGTGTTTTCAGGTGGGAGCCAATCATGTGGGCCAGGGGGGCAGGGTTTTCAGGTGGGAGCCAATCGCGTGTGCCGGGGGCGGGGTTTTTCTGGCAGGAGCCAATCACGTGGGCCTGGGGCGGGGTTTGCAGGAGGGAGCCAATCACGTGTGCTGGGGGCGGGGAGCCCTGTTATTACTGTGTCACGAAATGATGCATGTCTAAAAGGTGTGTCACCAACATGAAAAGTTTGGAAAGCTCTGGTTTAGATGATTGTTTTTCATTTTTTGGATAATGTTTTTATAAACAGATAATAGCAATAAGATATAATTGGGCTATTTTGTGTTACTTTAGTTGGTAGATAGGAGTAAATCATAGTGAAGGAGGATATTGTTTGTTAGTATATTAGGTATATAATTATGTTTGAAGGGTTTTTTATGTTTTTTAATTGGGAGGCAAAATTTGTTTTAGAAGGGAATGTTATAATGAGAATTGAAATGCTTTATAGAAATAATGCTTGTTACAGTATAAATTGGAGTAAGAGATTGATACTGATTTATTTATATCTTTGTTGTAGAAAGTCAGAAGTCACTTTGTAGTAGTTTGTTTTGTATTTTCACACCTTTTTAGTTTCTTTTTCTTTTTCTTTGTAGCCTCTTTTGTTTCATCCTTTTTAGTTTTTTATATACAGTATATATCTTGAAAAAATTTAATAAAGCTTTTTTTTTTTAAAAAAAAAGAACAGGGGTTCCTAAACTTTTTGCCATCACACCTCCCTTTAGTGTAATCTTAATGTACACACCTCCCCTAAAAACCCAAACACCAACACAAATGAACAATGAAAACAATACAATGAAACTTTGGGAAAAGTGGTTTTTATGTAACAAGGTAACTAAAAGGTTCTTCACACCTCCCCTGGACTCTGTTGGTACACCTCACAGTTTGGGAAACCCTGGTTTAGAACAAAATGGCAGACAATTTGAACATTTAATGCACTGTAATTTATATAATAAATTGTCTATGGGGCCTGACTTTTGGTATACCCTCTGTGTGTGTGTGTGTGTGTGTGTATGTATTCAGTGGTATGCTGCTCCTAAACATGGAGGTTCCATGAGGCTGGCTGGTGCAGCAATGACTATTAATGGTCTTTCCTCTTTGAATTTGTCTTATCTCCTTTTTAGGTCATCAAATCCTACTGATCATCCCCCCCTCCGGGGCAACGGTTCTCAGAAATACTTTCTCCATGATGGGGAGAAATTGTGTCGGTCCATCCAGAATGTCCTGCCTCCTCACCCGTTCTGGATGCAGGCAGCTACTGGCTGAGTAGCTGATAGAGGCTTTCCAAGCAACTCAGCCTCAGTTTACAAGCCTGCTCAAATTAATCAGCCAATGTTTGCACAGTTTTTCTCAATTACAGGACAGAGCCCTTAACATGGCTGTCATTCCTGTGTTGACATTGAGTGAGGAAGGACCTGCCAGTGACCAAATGTCCTCAGGGAAGTAGCCTCTTTTCACACAATCACATCAGGACCCAATCCATGCAGATGTTTTGATGTTTTGATGCCGTGATGGTGCGATCGAATCTCCGCCTGTTTTTAATCTGTGGTGCGTTTATACAATTTTGCATTTGGTCTCAATCCAAGCCAGAAACAATGGCTTAAGCAGCAATCCCCAGTCGATTCAGAACGTACAGATCAATATTTGTATTGATCCTCTCTCTCATGGATGTAACAATCTAAAAAGGCCCAACACGAAAGGAAAAAAGGGGTGTGGAGGGGAGAGGAAAACAAGGACCCTTGGTTACCAATTCTTAATATTAGGCAGATTTTACCTATTGGACTGCCAATGTAATGCTAAAATGGCTGACATGAACTGGAAGTAGCTGATCATCTTATCATAATCCTCAGATTGCTGAAAGGACAGCCCTGCTTCCTAACTCTCTGTCCCCAGAGCCTGTAAGTATGGTGGAGCATCCCCAGGAGGGCCAACATCTCATGGCCTGGCTTGTCAGCAGAGATTCTGCAGTTCTCCGCATCCTCTAATATGGCCGGAGAGAAGCGATTTCTACAGAGTCAGCTTTTTGGGCCACCTATCTCAGTACTAACTGGCCGCAGATTTCCAAGATCTCGGCAGAAGTTCTTCCTCTCCTTTTAACTGGGATTTGAATTTGGGGCCTTTGCATGCCAAGAAAAAAAAATCTATCTATCTATCTATCTATCTATCTATCTATCTATCTATCTATCTATCTATCTATCTTATTATATATTTTTATATATTTTTATATATTTTTATATTTTTTATATTTTTTATATTTTTTATATTTTATATATTTTATATTATTTTATATTTTATATTTTATATTATCCCGCCTTTATTATTTTTATAAATAACTCAAGGCGGCAAACATACCCTATACTCCTCCCTCCTCCTATTTTTCCCACAACAACAACCCTGTGAGGTGAGTTGGGCTGAGAGAGAGTGACTGGCCCAAGATCACCCAGCCGGCTTTCATGCCTAAGGTGGGAAAAGAACTCTCAGTCTCCTGGTTTGCCATTTGCTCCTTCCTAGGGCTGAGAGAGAGTGACTGGCCTAAGGTCACCCAGCCGGCTTTCATGCCTAAGGCAGGACTAGAACTCTCAGTCTCCTGGTTTGCCATTGGCTCCTTCCTAGGGCTGAGAGAGAGGGACTGGACCAAGGTCACCCAGCCAGCTTTCGTGCCTAAGGTGGGACTAGAACTCTCAGTCTCCTGGTTTGCCATTGGCTCCTTCCTAGGGCTGAGAGAGAGTGACTGGCCTAAGGTCACCCAGCCGGCTTTCATGCCTAAGGCGGGACTAGAACTCTCAGTCTCCTAGTTTGCCATTGGCTCCTTCCTAGGGCTGAGAGAGAGGAACTGGACCAAGGTCACCCAGCCGGCTTTCATGCCTAAGGCGGGACGAACTCTCAGTCTCCTGGTTTCTAGCCCAGCACCTTAACCACTAGACCAAACTGGCTCTCAGTTTGCTGAATATGCTGCTCAGCTAGGGCCTCCATTGAGGACACAACAAACATTCATGGTGTGACGTCCAGAGACTTGCAGCACCAATCATCCAAACAATTTCCAAATACTGTACATCTTTTGTCACCAAGTAAACCAGGGGTGGGGAACCTTTTTTCTGCCAAGGGCCATTTGGATATTTATAACCGGGGACTGGGGGTGTGGGGGGCGGGGTTTCTGGGATTTCCGCGGACCAGGGGCCAGAGTTTGTGGGCGGGAGCCAATCACAAGCACTGGGGGGCGGGGTTTGCAGGCAGAAACCAATCACGTGGAAGGGGCGGGGTTTGCGGGCGGAAGACCTGCGGGCCTTATATGGCCCGCGGGCCTGACGTTGCCCACCCCTGAAGTAAACCAATATGCGCTACAGATTAGAACTATTTCCTATTCTTGACCAGCAGGTGGCAGGCTTGCACCAGGAAGCACCTAGTGGAGCAGACTGTGTAAGATTTATTAACTTTCCTCAAAGCAGGTTGGGAGGAAATAAAATGGGGAGGGAAAGGGAAAAAAAGGAAACAGATAAAATTCCATTCTCAAGCATTCTTCCTCCGTCCAGTCATACATATACTCAGTAAACTACATTCAAGAATCGGTGAGAAACCTGGCTGAGCTGACCCAAGATATATTCCCTAGCAAAAGAAATAGGTGGCTGGCGAGGGAAGTGGTGTGTGTGTGTGTGTGTGTGTGGAGGACAGGTTGGTGGGTAGTGGGAAAGAGAAGTACCAAGGTATTGCCTGGCTGTCTGGTGAACTGAAAAGTATACAGTTTTGCAAATGTGGTTGTTAATGCTTTATCTGACAAATGGTCTTACTGCAGAGCTGCCTGTGACACTCTGTTAGGTGATAATAGAATTCTGCGCAGAAACCACGGGAGACCAGCTTCACGCATTTAATTTGTAAAACTGCCAGAAACCACAAATCTCTAAAGGGTTTTCTATGTGATTCTCTCTCCTTTCTCTCTCCCTGTCTCCCTTTCCCATGTACTTCCTTTTTATTTTATTTTATTTTATTTATTTTAATTTCCCACAGAAAACAAGAGGTTGGATGTATCTGTTTGTTTTTGCATGCAGATGAGTGCTGGCTAATAGGATTAATGTCTCAAGTTGTAGGTGGCAAATGGAACCTTGTTAAGTGGGCCATTATGAGAGTATTATGTTTAGGGTAGAGGGAAAATGCATAGAAAGCAAGAAGAGTGCTGTGCTGGAGAAGTTGTATTAATTGTTTGCAGTGAGGGAGCTGGTAGCAGGGCTCGATTGGTTTCAGACTCTTGATATGTGCTCCATGGAAATATAGGCAGCTGTTCTTGCAGGTGTCAGATCTCAGAGACAACTCTGGATGTCTCTCAGAGGTCAGGTTTACATGGACAAGAACCTCTCGCTGGCCCTGCCAATATGATTTCTGTGTATGTTGCTCCAGCTCTGCCGTATCTTGCTGGGGGTGGGGGTAAAGAAGCTACAAGGAATTGGTCCCTGCACTGTGATGGTAACCTCCTAAACTGGAGGCCACAAGGGACAACATCTATCAAGCCTACCTGATCAATCAATCAATCAATCTGATGATAGGTACTGCAATGAACAGACTTCAACCCCAAATCTTTTCTTTTCTTTTTTTCAGACAACAGACACCATAGCAGAAACATGTACAATGGCATGAACACCAAAGTATTTTTTGAAAATGATGGCGATCTCATGAGATTGTGTGGAATTGAGAATAGGGTTCAGTTCATGTTGGATTGTGGTGGTCTACAAATCGATCATCAAACAAATCAACCCAGAGTTCTCACTCGAGGCACAAATGACCAGGCTCAAATTATCCTACTTTGGACACCATTGAGGAATGGTGTGAAAATTGGTAATCTCATGAAAATTGGGACTTTGATTTTTTTTTTTTTAACACAGGGGTATTGCGGACGCCATTGAGGAGAACTGACAGGGCTTCGCCTCTCCTGGCAAACACGTTACCGTTCCTGAGCTTGGAGCACTGACACATTTGAAATAGTGTCACTGGTCACCTTCAGAGGGCACTTGGAAGCTACAGCTGATCCAGAACATGGTAGCACGAACGATTGTGGGTGGGCCCCAATATGCCCACATAACATTGCTGCTACACAAGTCACCAGTAGGCTTCTAGCAGCCATTCATGGTTATCTGTAAAGCCCTAGATGGCATAGGGATGGAATACTTCTGGGACTGCCTATCTCCAGTCATGTCTAGCTGCCCTATAAGAGCTGGCAAGCTACTGTAGATACGCTCTGGGTCCCATCTATTAAACAGTGGCCTCTAGTGGGACCGAGAAGGTGTGTCTTCTCTATCATGGTGCCCGCCTTCTGGAATAGCATCTCCCCAGGTTCTCTACAGCCTCAATCTGGAATGTCTGCAAGGTATGGTCAAAAAAAGTCAAGATGGTGGTTGTAATGGTGCGCCTGAAGCTCCACCCATCTTTTAGGGGGCTCACATGTAGCCTCTCCACCATTGCTGTCCCCATTAGTTGAGAAATTCAATTTGAAATGTGACTTCAGTAAAAACAATCGGGCAGCAGATACAATCTGCAGTAAAATTATCCACAAGATGTCTTGAGGATAAAATTGCATTGCTAACTTAATAAACTCAGTAGGTTTCCTAATTGTATTACTTTATTCACAGTGTCTGTAGGGGGATCAAAAAAGTCAAGATGGTGGCGACAACCATGTGATCGAAGCTCCACTCATTTTTCATGTCCATTACAACATACGCAACAAAGGCTGTAATTGTACAGATGTGGCTGCCATCTTGATTTTCTCAACCCCTCCCTGTGGACACCCCTGACTTGATTGATTTCATATCCTCCCCCCCATCTCTGTCATACAAAAGTGTTAGCAGATGGGGCAAGGAAAGGAAAAGGAAAACCTCTATGTTTAGAAAAAGTGTATCTCTAACTTGGGCCTGGGGAACTCATGGCCTCCTGGATATTGTTGAACTGTTATGGCTAAAAGCTTCTTCTTGCACAGCCATTGATGAGGAATGCTGGGAGTTGTAGTTAGCAGCATCTGGCAGGCCACACCTTCTCTAACCATACAGTAGATCAGCATGGGGAACTCTTCTGAGTGGGGAGAATGTACTTTCTCCCCCAATTTTTTCTTTCAACCTTCAAGGGCCACCAATGCAGTAGTGTCACTTGAGGAAGCATGGCCAGAATATATGACTTTTGGGGATGGGTATGACTTCTAATGTAAAATAGATGCACCTGTTTTAGTGCTCATTCTCAACAGCAGCAAGGAAAGTAGAAAATCATGCCAGCATAATTGAATCGTTTACATTGGACTTCAGCAACACCATTTGGGGATGTTCTAGGTGACCCCAAAGAGGGGCTAGGGGACCAGATAGATAGAAAGAGACAGATGTGTCGGTGGGGGGGGGTCAAAGAAGTGAAGATGACAGCCACAAGTATGTGACCAAAGCCCTGCCTCCTTTTTGCATGCCTCGTGACGAATACCGAATTCATATAGCGTTCATGGGGTTTTTATGGTTTTGATAACATGCTTGTGGCCATATTTTGACTTTTTTGATCCCCTGCAGAGACCACTGGATGGAATGGGAGGGAGGGAGGGAGGGATGGACGGACAAACAGACACGAAGGCAAAGAACAGTATCCTGGTAAATTAGCTGATTCCAGGTCTGTTTCAGTTTGCATGGCTGCCGCAGTGCATTCCACATTCATTAGCTAACGCAGAGCTTTCCAAACTGTGTGTCGGGACATGTTAGTGTGTCGGCTGCAGTGTCTGGGTGTGTCGCGGCTGCTGCTGCCTCTGAGCCCTGCCAGGATTCCGCGCAGGTCCTAGTGCCTGCCTTGTGCCCTGCTGCAAGAGTGTGTCGCGAAATGATGCATGTCTAAAAAGTGTGTCACCAACATGAAAAGT
The DNA here is from genome assembly GCA_023362775.1 of Charina bottae. Lineage (NCBI taxonomy): Eukaryota > Metazoa > Chordata > Lepidosauria > Squamata > Charinaidae > Charina > Charina bottae. The sequence goes on along the minus strand of JALMGJ010000001.1, from coordinate 98,483,505 downwards.
TTGGAAAGCTCTGAGCTAATGTTTTGCACAGTATTCATCCGTTACCATACAGAGAACTTACCAATGCTGTCCATGTTCTGATGCAATAGGCTGGGAAACTTGGGCTTTCCTCCCGCAAGGCAGAGAGGGGCATAATCAGAGACAATAAGCAGTGTGTGTGAGTGGTGGAGGTGAGGTGTGATAGACGGGTATTGTTATTTCCCCCCCAAGGCTGGCTCCTTTGTTCCTCTTTGCTGAAGTTTCTGGCGACAAATTGCTGGGGTCCCTACCTCTCTCTCTGCTTTGATACATAGAACCTTTCAGTCTTGCTGACACTTACATTCATTCCAGGATATCTGATGTAACCCTACAGCTCTGTATTTTTGGAAAATGTATTCTTCCTTTTTTTTTTTTTGCAGGCCATCTGATAAGAGCAGTGATAAACACCATCTCTGAATTGCTCACTGTTTCTTTGTAACCTTAACATTCCCTGATCTCTGTGGTGCATGTTTTCCCATTCCTGCAGGTTCAAACTGACATTGGCAGCTGCGTGAAAGATGTCAGGTCATGAACTCCTCTCGCTCACTACATTCATATAGCACATTTTGTTTTATTGTGAACCGCCCAGAGTCCTCTGGTTAGAGGAGATGGGCGGTAATACAAATTTAAATAATAAATAAATAAATAAATAAAATAAACAAACATTTAACCTGGTTCCTCAAATAATCCATTTTCTGGCTGCATCCAGAACATAGGACCATCAGCTAAGCAAACCAGCTAAGCCAAAAATAATAAAAAAAAATGAAACAAGTTTAACATGTTTTATGCAGCTGACTTGGGGGTGTGCATTGTGTGAATATAATCACACTGTGCTTGGGGTTTTGGGTGATGGATTTTGGCAGGGACTCTGAACAATCTTTACAGGGCAGTGCATTTGCTCACTTTTCAACCTGCCTTGGGTAGGATCCTAAGAGCAATTAGAAGCTGTTCCTGTAAGAGGAGCTCCATTGGATCATTATCAACAACCCAAACAATTCAGTATTCTTTTTCCTGGAAAGGATAACCCGAGGTGTGACTTCCAGCAGGGGGGATGAGGGGGAGCACATGATAACGCATGCATAACTACACCAGCAAGCAAATGTCATATCTTACATACTTGTGTCAGACACTGGAATGTAAGTATGTAAAGGCAGCATTTCTATGATGATGTTAGCATGCATGTGACATTTTTGCATCATCACAGCTTGCTGCAGACCTAAAAAATGCATCAGCAAGTTAGGCTGCCTCTACTATTAGGCAAAATGAACCAGTTGTCTCAGGCAGCTGTTTCTAAGAGGTGGTGGGAAGCAACCGGAAGAGATAGATGAGTCTTTTGCAGCCTTCCTATGTTCCCTAAACTAGCATCCTGATACAGCCTGGTTTATTTTAACTACAGCTTGTTGGCTAAGCCAAAATGGCTAGCTTCGCCAAACATTCTTGTTTATTCGTTCAGTCGCTTCCGACTCTTCATGACTTCATGGACCAGCCCACGCCAGAGCTTCATCATCCCCAGCTCCCCCACGGTCGAGTCCGTCACCTCCAGAATATCATCCATCCATCTTGCCCTTGGTCGGCCCCTCTTCCTTTTGCCTTCCACTTTCCCTAGCATCAGCTTCTTCTCCAGGGTATCCTGTCTTCTCATTATGTGGCCAAAGAACTTCAGTTTTGCCTTTAATATCATTCCCTCAAGTGAGCAGTCTGGCTTTATTTCCTGGAATATGGACTTGTTTGATCTTCTTGCAGTCCAAGGCACTCTCAGAATTTTCCTCCAACACCACAATTCAAAAGCATCTATCTTCCTTCGCTCAGCCTTCCTTATGGTCCAGCTCTCGCAGCTATAGGTTACAACGGGGAATACCATTGCTCTAACTATGTGGACCTTTGTTGTCAGTGTGATGTCTCTGCTCTTAACTATTTTATCAAGATCGCCAAAAATAATAAGACATAAGTAATGGTTTATAAACTATACTAGCTGAGATCACATATAGTAAGCTATGGTTTCTTTTAACTTTAGCTTGCTTCTGGCTTAGCACAGTGTGTAGACCAGTGTTTGTCAACCTCAGCAACTTTAAGATGTGTGGACTTCAACTCCCAGAATTTCCCAGCCAGCCATGGCCAGCTGGGGAATTCTGGGAGTTGAAGTCCACACATCTTAAAGTTGCTGAGGTTGACAAACACTGGTGTAGACCATGCTATTCTTTGAACATTAGGGTTCAAGAAAGATTCAGTGGCCAGTCCAGTGGATTTCTGTACAATGGAATGGGAAGGGGGCACCATATGGCTATTCATCTCAGGCCTATGTCCTGGGCCAGGTCTACAAGTAAATCAAGAAGGCCTACAACTCTACACGGAGACATGCTGCCTCTAAATCTGGAGATTCCACTTACTAATTATAGCGAATTGATCTCAGTAGACATTTCTGATTTTACATGATTAACCACGATCATCTCTTGGGAGAATGAAATTTGTCAGCTAACATTCACATGGACAGTCTTTCCTCTGGCTTGCCAGTCAGTTTCCTTTGATGATCCCATACCAGAAATATGGAGGGTAAGAATCTGGTGGGGGTTTGTTTGGATGTAGTGTGGATAAAGAGCTATTGCAGAAGGGAAGAACTATTCCAAAATGCATGGGAAACTGAAGTTGTCCTAGGCAGGGCCAGGACAGGGCCCACATAGGTTCTTCTTGGCATTTATGTATTGGCTATTTTCTCCCTTCTCTCTCCCAGTCTGGCTCTTCTCAGCAACTAGGATGGGAAGATTGATTATGTGTCATCAGATTGGTGTCAACTCTTAGTGACCACATAGATAGATTTTCTCTAGGATGTTCTGTCCCTAACCTGGTCTTCCAGTGGTGTAACTGAGTCCATCCACCTTGCTGCTGGTTGTCCTCTTCTTCTCTTTCCTTCCACCTTTCCCAGAACCAGAGCCTTCTCCAGGGAGCTGGGTCTTCGCATAATGTGTCCAAAGTGGGATAATTTGAGCCTGGTCATTTGTGCTTCGAGTGAGAACTCTGGGTTGGTTTGTTTGATGATCGATTTGTAGACCAATATTAGCTGAACTCCATTCTCAATTCCTCAGCAGGAGAAATGGGCAGGGTAAGTTCATTTCAGCCACTAGGTTGCTCTAAGCAAACTTATTTTCAACCGGCCAGTCTGAATGGCTCTCACCTGGATAGGGCATCACCCCTGCTGGGCAATAATCCCATTATCATTTTTTTTTTGTCAAAAGAAGTTTGAACCACTATCTTCAGCTTCCCTCAAGGAAAGGAGCTGGGAGCTGCCCATAAACAAGCTACCAACTAGCTACCTCATTCAGCAACCACTCGTTCAGTGACTATTTGAAGTTACAATGGTGCTGAACGAGGGGACTTTTGACCATTCCTCATAGTTGTGGCTGTTGCAGCATCCCCGCAGTCACATGACCACAAGTCAGGCGCTCGGCAACCAGCTCGCAAATATGACGGTCGCAGCATCCCCTGGTCACGTGATCACCATTTGCAACCTTCACTGCCGGCTTCTGACAAGCAAAGTCAATGGGGAAGCTGGCAGGAGGTTGCAAATGGCGATCACATGACCACGTGGGATTTGCCTAATGACAGCACCTGGAATTGCCGCAACTGCCGTCGTAAGTCAGCATGGTCATGTAACCTTGTGCTTTATGACTGTGTTGCTTAGCGACAGAGTTGCCAGTCCCAATTACCGACATTAAGCAAGGACTACCTGTATTCCTGCAGTATAAGTGCAAACCATGAAGAACCAATGTGACCTTTTATCACCTTGTGTTTCTATTTGTACAGTATGTTCTCATCTCCATCCAGGAATAAATTATCTTCCTTGGGAGGAATACATGGTTATGTGTGCGTGTGTGTGTGGTACTTTTCCAAGGTGTGTGATCTGTATAGGCAGCATAACATTTAGAAAAAGAAGCTGCTAGTTTTTCTTAGAAATCTAGAGAAAGAATTGTCTCTGAATTCCATCTTCTGTCTGAATTTGTGATGAAGTTCTTCTCTCCCTCATCCCCCAAAATGCACTGAAAAAATAAAACAAAGCAAACCCTCCCAGGAACTTCTTTAATTATCAGCTACCCGCAGTTTTCTGTGGAGTGATTTTTGAGCCTCTAGTGGTGCCCTGGGGCAAGTCTTTCATCTTGCTCTGTCTTATTGGGGAAATAAGCGGTATGTTTATCTTTAATCCAATTTGGATGCACTACCTTTGATCACCTTCAGATTTTATGCACTTAGTCGGTACTTGGTAGCTTTCCTTCAGCAACTTCATTAAACCCCATCTGTTGACCAGCAGATGATCCTTCTTCTGTTCCTCCCCACCCACCTGGCTAACTCTGGATTCAGGGCATGAATTAACTGCAACTCCCGTTTCCCAAGGATTGGGAGGCACAGTCCCACCCCTTGAAATGCAACAGAGATAGGCTGACCATATTTCCTTGAGACAAAAACGGGACATTGGGATGGCAAAATGGGATGGGGTCTTATGTAATATTCCGTATTCATGAAAAAGACAGGGGTCCCTGCCCCCCAGTCCGCGCGATTGGCTCCCGCCTGCAAACCCTGCCCCCGGTCTGCGCAATTAGTTCCCGCCTGGCCAATCACTCTCCTCTCCGCCTCTCCGCCCTCCTTTGCCACACACTGATAGGCGGGAGGGCTTCCTCTTCTGGGCTGCCTCCAATTGGCAGCTCCGGCTCGGATCCGCCTTCTGCACCATTCCCGCCGGGTTTAAAAAATGGGACAAAATTGAGATTTTTATCAAAATGATGGGATGGTTGAAAAATGCTAAAAAAACGGGACTGTCCCGTTCAAAATGGGACGTATGGTCAGCCTAAACAGAGAGTGATGTGTCCAAAGGTTGCTTATGGAACATGCACACATTCGTGGAGTGCCCTGCTGTGCAATTCTCCATAAGGTCACTCATATGACTTGAGTTGGATCCTCCTCAAAACTTTGCAAGCTCAAAGCAAGGCAAGAGTTTGGATGCACTCCTGCTGCTGCTGCTGCTCAGCCCCAACCCTTTCCTCTTCTGCCATTGGCTCCTGTTCCCTCTCTTGGATCCCAATGCTGCACCTCCCCGCCCGTTTACTGTATCATGGGGGCACCACCACCACCATCCTGTATGCTGTTGCAGCCCCATTTTTGACCCCCTTCCTCAGGAGTGTCCGCAGGGGAGTACCTTAAAAAGTCAGGAGAACTACAACTATATGTGGTACCAATCAAAGAGAATACTTGTAGCTATTGTACCTATTCGGGGAGATGGGCGGGGATAAATTGAATGAATGAATGAATGAATGAATGAATGAATGAATGAATGAATGAATGAATGAATGAATGAAGCAAGCAAGCAAGCAAGCAAGCAAGCAAGCAAGCAAGCAAGCAAGCAAGCAAGCAAGCAAGCAAGCTAGCTCAGGGTTGAACTGTGGAGTCCTTGGTGCTCTCTGAGCCTTGTTTTCTTGCAGACGTTTCATTGCCAGACTAGGCAACATCTTCAGTGCGAAAAGGGAGTGGAACTTGCTTTCTGTTTATATATCGTGGCTTGCCCTGCTTGTGTTGGTGGAGGTGTTGTTCTCCCCTTAGGAGTTCCTTGATTGGGCTGTTGTTTGCTGCTTGGTTGATTGACTGACTTAACAGTTCCTTGATTAGGGTATATTGTGATTAGGGTATATTGTAAACAGCACAATATACCCTAACCAAGGAACGATTAACTCAGTCAATCAACCAAGCAGCAAACAACAGCCCAATCAAGGAACTTCTAACAACACCTCCACCAACACAAGCAGGACAAGCCAGGGTATATAAACATAGAGCAAGTCCCACTCCCTTTTCGCACTGAAGATATTGCCTAGCCTGGCAATGAAACGTCTGCACGAAAACAACAAGGCTCAGAGAGCACCAAGGACTCCACAGGACTGAGATTGGCTACAAGAGCTGAAGACCTGGGGGAAAAGGAAAGATTTAAAGAGCTAAGAAATAGTGAAGATAAGAAATTATAATGTTACAAACATAGGAACATAGAAGTAGAACATAGAGATAGAAATTATAGATTAAATAAGAATAGAAATAGAATAGTTGTAAACTTATAGTAATAGGAAGATAGAACAAGATAGGAGTTTCATTTTGTACAATAAAACAGTTTTTAAAACAGGTGGTATAGTGATTCTACAGTTTTATTTATTTTTTTAAATTTATTTTTCTATCCTGCCTTTATTATTTTTACAAACTGAAAGCGGCGAACATACCTAATACTCCCTCCTCCTATTTTCCCCACAACAACAACCCTGTGAGGTGGGTTGGGCTGAGAGACAGGGACTGGCCCCAGGTCACCCAGCCGGCTTTCATGCTTAAGGCGGGACTAGAACTCTGTCTCCTGGTTTCTAGCCTGGTGCCTTAACCATTTTATACTCATTTAATTTGGCCAAGCTCATTTCATTTTATTCATGCATATGGTATTTTGAAACCAGCCTTCGCACTTGCTTGGATTTAGGTATATTTTTTATATTATATAGTATATTTCCTTACCATTAAGAACAGAATTTAAACTTGCATTTAATCATTTTTAGGTGTGGAGCGATCTATTTTAAAGGAATTTAGAATAAACTATATTTTAACTACCCAAGTAAGTGCTACTTTCATTTTTATGGTAGGTTTATGTGGTTGTGATTCATGATTATTTATACTTGTTTGTTTGCTTTTTTCCAGCATTATTATAACCCTATAATTTTGACTACTGATGAAGGCTTATTAGCCAAAATGCGTTTAGTCAGGTTTTTGAATGTTAGCTAGCAATACTGCTTGTTCATCCTGTTCTCAGTATTTATTCATATATGTTGGCTGTTGGGGCCTTTTTCATTGCCTTTTATTGTTACTGTATTTTATGCATGATGCTGTAACTCTATATCCAATATCAGTAAACAATACTGTATAGTATAATTTGTGGCCCACTCTATTGTTACTTGACCCTGTTGCTATCTTGTTTCTTTCAGGTTAAGTGTGTTTCCCTTTCTTTTTTGCTCTTCTGCATTGGACTGTACCATGTGGCTTGTTGCCTGCTTAAGGGGAAAACACACACACACACATATTTTGTGTCTGACTCCTGGCAATGGCCTGGACAAATACCTTAGTTTTCTTGGCAAGAATTTGTAAGTGGTTTGCCCTTGCCTCCTTCCTAGGGCTGAGAGAGAGCGCGACTGGCCCAAGGTCACCCAGCTGGCTTTGTACCTAAGGCAGCCTGGAGCCTTAACCCCCACACCAAACTGGCTCTCATATATATGGTCTGGAGACCAAATCCGAGGAAGAAAATTGAATCAAAGAAATATGCTGAGTTTGGAGGTACAGGCTGTGTTCGCACAAATACACAACTGGATTGGTTAAAAATCTAATGGCTGCATTTGCACTACATGCTAAAATAAATTAGTCCTTTGTGGCTTAGCCTGTTGTGTGGACTTAACCTGTTCAGTTAATTTATGTTTCAATAGATTGTGCAAACCCAGGAAATGGGTTCATTCAGTAACTAGTTTGAATCCATTATGTGAAGACGGTCAATTGTTTGTCTATATTTGAACATTCAAAGGACTCCCAGAATTCTGGGAGTTGAAGTCCACACATCTTAAAGTAGCTCAGTTTGAAAAGCACTGATATAGACAATAATAATAATAATAATAGCGAAGTTTATTGTAACCACAGGTTGTAACATAAGAATGCAATAAAATACAGTAACATAGACAATGGAGCGTATTTGTTTTCCGTAACTCCAGGAACAGGAACTGAGGCAATGGCTTCAAATTTCCAAAGAAAAGTATGTTGATTAAATGTCAGGAAAGATCTTATTCAAATGAATCATTCAGCCAAGGAAGAAATAGTCTTGGAAAGTGATAGACTTGTTTTCACTGTTTTTTTTTTTTTAGGAAAGGCTGGTGAGCCTCTTATCAAGGATGCTTGATTCTTTTTGCACTGGGAGTGGGTTGATCTCAATGACCTTTAAGTTACCTTCCAAGTCCCTAATCTTATCCATGCAGGGAAAGACATGAGCGGGCCACAGAGTGCTCAGTGTTATTTCGCACACTGCAGCTCTGCCAGTCTACTTCCAGAGGTAGGTAGCATTATCAATGGACGTGTTAGGTTCTTCTAGAATTTCATTTGCCAAAAGCACAAACACTCTCTGGGCTTTTTAAAGGTTAAAGTCCAAAGATTGAAGAGGAAATAAATGAATGCAGGAGACAGTGTGTAGCTCCCCACATTTATATAAGTGGAAGGAGTTTGGCCAAAGATTCTTAGTATAAGACTTGGAATCTTACCAGGTGCCCTCAAATATATTTGCCAAAGTATAGAGTAAGTACCTTTCCCCACTCAAGTCAGGTATGTGAGGTGGGGGAAGTGTTCTGCCTGAGGATAATGGGGACCAGAATCCTCCATATGGAGAAAACCAGATTGGAATGCGTTGTGTTGGCAGGTACAATTTGTTGTTGTTCAGTTGTTAAGTCATGTCTGACTCTTCGTGATCCCATGGACCATAGCACGCCAGGCCTTCCTGTCCTCCACTGTCTCCCGGAGTTAACTCAAGTTCATGTTCGTTACATCGGTGATGCTATCTAACCATCTCATCCTCGGCCGTCCCCTTCTCCTTTTGCCTTCAGTCTTTCCCAGCATCAGGGTCTTTTCCAGTGAGTCTTCTCTTCGCATTAGGTGGCCAAAATATTTGAGCTTCAGCTTCAGCATCTGTCCTTCCAATGAGCACTCAGGGTTGATCTCATTTAGGATTGACTGATCTGACCTCCTTGCAGTCCAAGGGACTCTCAAGAGTCTTCTCCAGCACCACAGCTCGAAAGCATCCATTCTTCGGCGCTCAACCTTCCTTATGGTCCAACTCTCACAGCCATACATTACTACTGGGAAAACCATAGCTTTAACTATACGGACCTTTGTCGGCAAGGTGGGCAATTACCTACCTCTAAAGCAACCAGATGAAAATTTGAATAAGAAGCTGTTCTCTTTGCCCAGGTCCATAATGGCTTGTCCAAAAAGGATGGGGCTTGCATTGCTACACTGTATCCCCCATCTTGCCTTTTTTGACCTCCCTCCATGGATGCCACTACCTTCTACCAAGTTATAGTGATCTCCAGCCATCCCTGAGTCAGCAGAAAATTATACTAGCATGAAATTTGTTGTCCCTAGAACCAGTCCTGATCATTTCTTGCCTTTTTTAAAAATCTTGCCTTAGTTTCCAATCACTGCCATTCCCTCCATGATAATGGGTGGTATGTGGGAAAGACCTTGGTGGTGGTGGTGGGGAGAGATGCTGCCTAGGGAACTATCAGATAAGAGGGAGCATAGCCTGCAGCTGCATAATGGGTGGAGAAAGAGACTCAGAAGGGACCCTCCCTAGCTTCTCAGGCTGTAAAAGAGACGGCGGGAGGCTTGTACTTTCTGACCTGCAAGATTGTGTTAGTGTAGCCTTACAATAAAGTAGTATTTGCTCATCTGGTTGTGTTTCCTGTCTGGTCTGAATGGGAAGGCTGACACCATCTAATAGATTTTATACACATGGAGGCTGCCCTTGGGAAAATACTACTTTAGCACCAGTTCACCTAAGAGTGACTAAAGTCTGCCTTTCTCATGGGCAGGGCAGAGGATGTGTTGGAAGATGATGCCAGGGCATGTGCAAATGGAGAAGGGCCAAGAGAGAGGACTACTACCTAACTGACTGATTGTGTGCCATCCATTTGGTGTCAACGCTTAGTGACAACATAGATTGATATTCTCTAGGATGATCTGTCTCCAACCTGGTTGAATCCATCCACCTTGATGCTGGTTGTCCTCTTCTTCTCTTTCCTTCCACCTTTCCCAGAACGATAGACTTAGTGCCTATGGTCCGAAATGGATTTCATGCTTTGTGTCTACTAGGCTCCTGGACTTTCCTGATTTTTTTTTTTTTTGGGGGGGGGATTCTTTTAGTTTAAAGGAAAAAAAAGGAAGCTGACCTGCTACCAAAGCAAAGCACCTGTCTCTAATACTGTACACCTTTCTTTACAAACGGGGGGGGGGGGGGGGGCTTCCATGTAGCTTCCAACCCATATTCGGCTCCCAGCACCCCAAAGAGTGCTGCTGAAATTTGGTAACTAAACACTCCAACGTTCAAAAAATAAGGGTCAGAATGGGCACATTGGCCCACTGGAAGGCACAGCTCAGAAAAAAAAACAGCCTCATTCTTTTGGATGACTCGACCTCAATGTTGGATGGCCTCCACCAGGTCAGGAGGCTAAGTTGCAAACACTGTTTGGAAGTTCCTCAGCCCTGAGCTATGATATTGTTTCTGAGCTCACTTGGGGTCCCCAGATACTCTTAGAATATTAAAACAGTGGATGGCTGAAGCCCAGTCCTTTTGAAACATGCCTACGGCCTCAAAAATATGATAAAGGAAGCAGAGTTGTTAAGGCATTTAGTGGAACTGGCAGGGAGATGTTCTGTTAGTCATAGGCTGACCATATTTCCTTCAGACAAAAACGGGACATTTGGGATGGCAAAACGGGACAGGGTCTTATGCCACCATGCCGGCCTCCAAACCCCGCCCCCCAGTCCACGCAATTGGCTCCCACCTGCAAACCCCACCCCCGCCCCACACGATTGGCTCCCACCTGCAAACCCCGCCCCCATCAGTGTGATTGGCTCGGATACGGACGTATGGTCACCCTAGTTAGTCACCTTTATACCTACCTTAGCAGTTATTTTGTGAGAATACCTACCATATACTGGTGTGGGCTTTCATGGCCTGTATCCTTTGGGCAGTGTTGAGCTTCAGGGTTTAGTCTCTGAAGATGCCAGCCTCAGTTGTCTGCACAATGTCAGGAAATCTGCTGACTAGACTACGGTCAGTAAACCCTGAGGCTCAACACTGCCCAATACCTACAATGTATGCCCAACCAACAGGTCCCAAAAGTTTTTGTGTCCTTGTAGGTTCATATGCATCACAGTTCAGAGACTGCAGGCTGGATCAACCAGGCCTAGTCTAAACTAAATGTAACTCTTACCCATATAAAGGTGCTTGATACCCCTGGAAATATTTTTTTTTAAATTCAGATCAGTAGATCAAGCAAATATATTGCTGTGCTGTATTGCCTCTTTCTGGAGGGGCAAAAAATGCTTTCGAAAAGAAAAGAGGTAATGCCACATATAAATAATGGCCTTATGTTATAGTATATCTCATGCATGTTGCTTTACCTCAGCCCTACTGTATTTAGTTTATGCTCTTGCTACATATACATGGAATTATTTGAGTTATTATTATTGGCGCTCTTTCAAGACAGCCTTGACTCCTGGCAACTGCCTGGACAAGTCCCTGCAGTTTTCTTGGCAAGATTTTCAGAAGTGTTTTGCTCTTGCCTTCTTCCTAGGGCTGAGAGTGAGTGACTGGCCTAAAGTCACCCTGCCAGATTCATGTCTAAGGCAGGACTAGAATTCATGGTCTCCCAGTGTCTAGCTTGGTGCCTTAACCACTAACCCAAACTGGCTCTCATTATTTGAGTAGCCTTTTCTTATTTATTCAAAATTCATCTTGTAACCTCCTGCTTTGTTCTTGCAACACACCCATTTTTCTATATTCTGCATATAGTCAGAGGAAGTGAATATGTTATTTCACTTTTACTGGGGCTCTGCTCTGATAATGCATTACTTCCCTCAACATGTGTCCTAATGCTGAAAACAGCTTCTAGGATCAAGCCCTGTCTTGATCATTGCAAGATTAAAGAAGTACAAATAATTGTATTTAACAACTACAATTAAAGATAAGCCTATGAAAATGATTTCCTACAACCAGAAATTATCTTCTTACAGAAAAGACACACATACATTTCAGGTGTAAACTTTTCATATATACATTTTTGAGCACAAAAAATATTTTGACAGGAGTTGGACCCATTTAGCTGTCACAATAATTCATGGATGAATTACTGCAAGCTTGCCTTGCTTTCAAATTCTCCTCCTCTAACAGATGTTACAGGGAAGAGATCAAAACACTTCTGAGTCTTCCAACTTGGAGTTAGTTTTGGAAGGTAGCTGGACCTAACCTTTGGCAACTGTTCGGTTGGGAAAACATTAGGAACAAATGATTAAAAGAATATTTTTTAAAAAAAGAAAAGAACAAAACTGCAGATACTCCAAATTTGTAGAGCAGAGGAGAGAAAAGGAAAGAGGCAAACCATGAACTAAACTAATCAAAAGAAGTGGATTTGAACAACATGCTGGCAACCCAGTTGCAAAGTTGTAAGCTAGGTAGTTAGATCGCAGGATCTTCTAGGGCAGGGCTTTCCAAACTGTGTGTCGCGACAGATTACTATGTCGCCTGGGGCCCCCAAGTGTGTCGCGCAACAACCCGGAAGCGCTGATGGCGCACCACCACCGCCACGCACGGCAGCGTTCTAGGGAAGGGAGATAAAGGGAGCTACAAATTTTGGGGAAGGGATAGGAAGCTCTTCATCATAGACAAGCTAACTGGCTCCGGATTATATTTTTATTTTTATTTATTTTATTTTATTTTTCAAATTTTGCCACCGCCCATCTCCGCCAGAAAGGGACTTTTTCTCTATATTTAACTAACCCTGCCCCAAAAGGACAAGCAATGGGTGTGTCTGTGTGTCTGTGTGTGTGAAATAAAATGAAGGAAGAAAGCTAATTTGAGAGGTGGGGGGAGAGAGGGACCAAGCTCAGAAACATATACAGTATGAGACCCTAGCCTTGGGTGTAGCAAAAGAGAAGGTGGAAAGCGTCTCATCCCCATTACATCGTCCCGTCCCATCTGGTCATGCAGGGAGGGCATGCTACGGACCCCATCGGTTAAAGAATTCCATCTAACGGGGTCACGGAGGCATGCCTTCTCTGCAGCAGCGCCTGCTCTGTGGAATATCCTTCCCCCAGAGTTAAGACTGTCCACCTCACTCCTGGACTTCAGGAAAAAACTCAAGACTTGGCTTTGCCAACAAGCCTGGGGCGGGAAGAAGAGTATAAACTCTTGGGGATGGCTAACATCTTAGGATGGCCCTAGAATTGCCTTTCCAATGTTTTAAAGAAGACATCACCATCTTGATTTTATTATATTTATTGTATTTTTAAATTTCCTATTTCAATGTTTAATGTTTTATCGAATTGTAAGCCGCCCAGAGTCCCTTGAGGGAGTTGGGCGGTGAAAAAGTCAAATAAATAAATAAAAAATAAAGAGAAAAGAGAAGGAAAGAAAGATGGGAGACAAAATGAGAGAGAAAGAGGAAAAGAAGGTTTGGAACCAGCAGAGAGATCCACACCCACCCCTTTGCTGGCATAAGGACTACTCAGGAGCAAGAGGTGAAGGGGGGCAGGCAGGCAGGAGGCTTTGCCCAAGGAATACCAGAGCAGGATCAGCAGCCAAGTTGGTGGGGTGAGAAGAGCTGGAAGGTTGTCTGGGAGAAAAGGCTGAAGAGCAGTTGGGAGATCTCACCTGGGTTGAGAAGGATGGAGGATGAAAGGAGGATCGAAGACCTGCCGCAAGCGAGACGTTGGCAGAGACAGTTAACCCAAGCCAAGGGGTCTGCAGGGTCTGGCCAAACAGTCAAGATGTAGCTGCAACAGTGTGATTGAAGCTCCACCTGCTTTTATGTGCATTGTTCAATCACACCCTTGACTTTTTGGCCAGATCCTGCAGACACCCCTGCAGTGAGCACGTTTTGGAAGGTGTGTGTGTGTGTGTGTGTGAGAGAGAGAGTTGTTGTCATTGCTGTAATTATTATTATTATTATAGTTATTAGTCAGTAATCGTACTGTTAATTTAATAGCTTGGTATATAGCTCCTACTGCAGCTGTGGGTATACTGTCCACGTTCTTGTATGTTGTTCCTAATGACAGAAGTAAAAACTGTAAAAAAGTTACAGTTAGAGATGGGATATTATTTTTCCTATTGGATGGCCCAGAGGGGAAGGGAGGTACCCTTTAGAGCCCACTATTGCTGGCAAGCTGTGGTAGCAAGTGCAATATAGTAAGAATATTGAATGAATGAATGAATGAATGAATGAATGAATGAATGAATGAATGAATGAATGAATGAATTTCTATAGCCACCCATCTCAACAAGTGACTCTGGGCGGCTTACAATCATAAAAACCATAAAACAGTTAAAATAATTCAAAACAGCTTCCATAGATGCTGCAGAAGATGCTGTTTACTTGGCAGATCACGGGGGGATTCAGCTCCCATCACACCAGCCGCCATCTTGACTTTTTTTACCACACCCTACAGACACCGCTGATCAGAGTCTTTTCTGTAAGCCTCCACCCTTGCAGAAGAGCAAACGTTTTTTTGAAAAATGCATGTCCGTGTTAAAGTATTGAGCTAGTTTTATATTAACGTTTTATAGATGCGCTTTTAGTTTCTACAAACATTGCTCACTTATTCATTACCCTATATATTTTTTTCTGATTTTGATAGCACTGCTATATTTTTGGTTGTACTTTATCATGCCTTCTGGATGTTATACTTATCAATAAATATATACCCCCCCCCCAAAATGCATATCCACTATAACACATTCCAAAATAGAAAGAACAGCAAAGACGTAATCTAAACAGGCATTTGGTTTTAGTGGCTGAGAGATAATGATAGCAGAAGAGAAAGGCTGGCATATGAAGGTGATAGACTCAAGACACTGGTTAAATGGGACCGATAATCTTGCTGCCTCAGGAGAGACTTCTCGGCTTACTAACTTGAGAGTGTGGCTGGTAGGAAACAGAGAAACTCGAACAGGGTTCGGTTGCAAGTCCTAGCAGAGAGCCTTGGCTGGAAGAAGCCGCTGCTACAAATAGTCAACCGGGACATTTGAAGGCAATGGGAAAGGGCACGTCCAGGGACATCCATGAGGGGGAGGGGGAGGTGTCCAAAACGTCACGGTGGCATCCGTGGCTGTGCAGTCAAAGCCCGACATATATAAAAAGGGACAGGGCTTAGATTCTGTGGTTGCCGTCTTGATGTTTTTGACACCCCTGATATCCCCACAGATGCGTCTTTGGTCCTCCCTAACCCACCCTTGTCCTGGCCTTCAGTAAGGATTGAAAAGATCTTTGGGCCTTCTGGGAACCAAATTAAGAATAGCCTCTCTGAGGTTCTGCAGCTTGCAGAGGGAAAAGAGAGGTCCCAAAGCTGTACCCTGGTCTGATCATCCGCACCACATCACCATCTATTTTTATTGCTTTTTTATTGGTCATTTTATGACTTTTTCTGAGGTTTCTTTTGTGGGGACTCCTTATTATGCAATTATACTGTGGACGGTGGTGTCTGTGGGAGGGGAGGGGTCAAGACTAGCAAGGTGGCAGAAATGGGTTGAGATCCAAGCCCTGTCCCTGTTGCCTGTGTGTGAGGTTTGGTGAGGATATTTCTGCTGTGGCTTTCTTTGTTTTGTTCAGTTGAGAGAAACATTGGAACCAATTAGCATTTTGCTCTCTTACCATATGGCAAAATTGATGCAAGTTAGAGAGTTGGGGCAAGCATGAGCTCATAAAAGCATAGGGTTGGAAGGGACTGCAGAGATGATCTAATCCAACCCCTGCTCAGAGGGGGACCCAATGTAGCATCCTGCTGCAGATGACCATCTAGCCTCTGTTTGAAGACCTGTAGCAAAGGAGAACCCACCACATCATGTGACAACCTGTTCACTGGCTGGCAGCTCATACAGTCAGGAGGTTCCTCATGATGTCTACCCTGAACTTCCTTCCTTGGATTTGTAACCCTCTGCTTTGGTCCTGCTCTCTGGGGCAATCTATTCCTCTTCTGTGTGACAGCCCTTCAGGTGTTTTGAAGACTGCTACCCTATCTTTCCTTAGTTACCTCTTCTGTAGGCTAAACATGCCCAGATCCTTTAACCATTTTTCACAGGGCTTGGTTTCTGGAACCGTCACCATCTTGGTAGCTCCTTCTGAACTTGCTCTGATCTGACACTGTCCTTTTTGAACTGTGGTGCCTAGAACCGGACGTGGCACTTGGAATGGACACTGCGTCTTACTTAATAGAAGGGCCACCATTGTAGAATCATACTATTAGAAAGGTCATTGAGTCCGACCTGCTGCTCAGGGCAGGAATCCAAATTAAAGTACGCTCAACAGATGGCTGAATAGTTTCTATCTGAATACAACTGGTAAAGGGAAGTCCATCACCTCTCTGGGCAATCGATTCCTTTGTCCAGGATGGAAGAAACATTTGGATCCAGGCCTTTGAATAATCCCACAAATGGATTGCCGTACCTGGGAAAGCTGGATTTTGAAGAAGAAAAAAACGGACAGAGAAGGTTTATTCGTGGCTTTAGTGTAGTTAAAGGGCTTATTTGGGGTTGAGAGAGCACTCCAGTGCCACTGCAACTTATTTGTGCTAAAACACAGCTCAAGAGGCTCTCTGTTTGCCCTGCTTTTCAAAGTTGGAAAAAATAAATAAAATTGAATTAAATCCATCCTTGTATATCACCCTAAGCTTCTTGGGGAATTATTTCATTTTTTTTTTAGTAAGCTAAGCCTATTTTGAGAGCCAGTTTGGTCTACTGGTTAAGGCATCAGGCTAGAAACCAGGAGTCTGTGAGTTCTAGTCCCGCCTTAGGCATGAAAGCCGGCTGGGTGACCCTGAGCCAATCACATTCTCTCAGCCCTAGGAAGGAGCCAATAGCAAACCAGGAGACTGAGAGTTCTAGTCCCGCCTTAGGCATGAAAGCCGGCTGGGTGACCTTGGGCCAGTCCCTGTCTCTCAGCCCTAGGAAGGAGCCAATGGCAAACCAGGAGACTGAGAGTTTATTTTATTTTATTTTTATTTATTATTTGATTTATATCACCGCCCATCTCCCCCCACAAGGGGACTCTGGGCGGTTTACAACAAAATTGATTAATTAAAAACATATAAAATACAGTACATTATTCCAATTTAATTAGATATAAATATATAAAATCCAAGAGGTTATGTTATTGTTTAAGGAACTCTATGGTGCCAACCACCTCCAAGAGGAGCTATTACCCCCCCCCCCCCATCCCAGAGTTCTAGTCCCGCCTTAGGCATGAAAGCCGGCTGGGTGACCTTGGGCCAATCACATTCTCTCAGCCCTAGGAAGGAGCCAATGACAAAGCAGGAGACTGAGAGGTCTAGTCCCGCCTTAGGCATGAAAGCTGGCTGGGTGACCTTGGGCCAGTCACTCCCTCTCAGCCCAACTCACCTCACAGGGTTGTTGTTGTGGGGAAAATAGGAGGAGGAAGGAGTATTAGGTATTGTCTCTGCCTTGAGTTATTTATAAAAATAATAAAGGTGGGATAAAAATGGTTTGAAGATTATGGCCTTGGTCCATCTAAATCTAAATTCCCCAGCCAGGAATTCTGGGAGTTGAAGTCCATGCATCTTAAAGCTGCCAAGGTTGAGAAACACTGATCTAGAGACATAGACCTTTGTGGCAATATTAGACAAAAATGGTTTCTTGGGTCTGATCCTGCATGACTCTGGGGTTTAACAATCCCTCTTCAAACTGCCACAAAACTAACCCTATAAAGAATCTTTATATCTGGTCCCTTGTTATAGTTTTGCTCCAGGTTTCTCAGTGGAATGGAGTAACCGTCATTCTTATGCCCCCGAAATCCACAACCAATGAAATAAACCTGCAGGGGAGTTAGAGAAGACCTCAGTCGTGTTATTTCCCTTCTGGATAGTTACATCATCTCCATCTTACCCCCTTTCCTAGTTGAGACTATTCACTGAATGGTTAAATATCTAGCCCATTTATCACAAAGACTGTTGGGGTTTGTATATACCCAGGAATTTACAGTTAGATAAATTATACTGCAGAGGCTTGATATCTAGGTGAGAGGGGAATTATTCTGCAAGTCACCCAATTAGCAGCCATTGTTGTAGGGATGATGTGGCAGTGTGTGACTCATACCACAGGTGCTAAGAGTTTAGTTGGGTGTGGTAGATAATGAGAGTGACCTATAGTGTGATTGGTCAGTTTGTGTATATAAGCAGAAGAATCCTGGTATTCTTTCTTCTCGTTTGCTGTAACTTCATCGCTGTATCATTTGTTACCCGTGTGGAAGTGATCTGTAATACGTATGTATATAAAGTAAATAGGATATTTTATATAATCTCTGTTTGAGTGTCTATTTACTGCACAGTACGTGGATCACTGGTGTCTAGGAAGACAGATCAGGCCGCTCCACCCACGCACTATGACAACCTGTGAAAAATTAATTCCAAGGGTCATTTATTCACCAATAATTTTTTTTAATTTATAATATTGAGGTCTGTCAGACTAGTAGAAGAAAGTAAATTCTTCATTAGCTTTACAAATATTTTTATATAGTGTTTGGGGCTTCATTAATAGATCTGAGAACACATTCCTTCCCCTTTGGGAATGGATGATAATTCTCTAGTGATTCAGGCAGGGGGCCAAACCCGATGACCTGAAGGAGATTAGACTTTTATCCCCTCGTCTCCTGTTGCCAACAGTGAGGCTTTCAGAATTGCCTGCAAAATTATAAATTCTTTCTGGAGGCTACCTTTTGGGGATTGATGTTTTCTATTAAAAAATGCAGTGCTCGGAGTTTGTAAAATATTGCTGCCGCTTTGGGTTATGTAGAGATTTTTATGCAGATTGGGCTGATTGGCCCCAACCAGCAGAAAAATGATAGTTGATTTCCATAAAATTGGAAACTCAGGGACCATGACCCAACGAGTGGCTTTTCTTTCTCTTTCTCTTTCTCTTCCTCCTCCTCCTCTTTCGTCTCTCTAAGCCGCTGCTAAGACCCATTCATCAAGCCTACTGAGATGAGGTGCTGGGATGAAAGTCCATTATAATGCGCGCACACACACACACAAACATGCCCTACCTCAGCTTCTCTTTTTGCTTGATATGAAACGCTAATTCAGGCATGGCAAGCACAGCCTTAGGGTTGTGGAAGTCCCGCAGATATAGTCCCTGGAACTTCCTCCGACCACAATTGCTAAATATGTCTAGGTCAGTTCCCTGCCATTTTGAGATGGAAACGGATAGAAATTGTGTAAGTAAAAAGGTAAAGGTTCCCCCCGCACATTTGTGCAGTTGTGTCCGACTCTAGGGGCCGGTGCTCATCTCCGTTTGTTAGCGGAAGAGCCAGCGTTGTCTGAAGATGCTTCCACGGTCATGTGGCCAGCATGACGCACGCGGAACGCTGTCACCTACCCACCGAAGTGGTACCTATTTATCTACTTGCATTTGCATGCTTTCGAATTGCTAGGTTGGCAAGAGCTGGGGCTAGTGCGGGAGCTCACTCCGTCACGCGGGACTAGCAGCCCCCAAATAGGCTTTGCATAGGTTTTAAAAAATGTGTGTGTGTGTGTTTTAAGTGTCATGCTTCCATACATGAAAATTGCATGGAAGTGCTAAAATAGGCTCTTTTTGTCTGTGTCTTCGAGTCAGTCTTGACTCTTGGCGACTGCCTGGACCAGTCCCTGCAGTTTTCTTGGCAAGATTGTGGAAGAGGTTTGCCCTTGCCTCCTTCCTAGGGCTGAGAGAGAGTGACTGGCCCAAGGTCACCACGCTGGCTTTGTGCCTAAGGCGGGACTAGAACTCACAGACTCCCGGTTTCTAGCCTGGTGCCTTAACCACTACACCAAAGTGGCTCTCAAAATAGGCTTAGCTTCCTTTAAAAAATGAAATAATTCCCCTAAAATTTCTCCAAAAATTCTAGGGATTTTTGTTCCTGGCTGTAGCATAGCCTCCCACCTTGCATCAACACCCCACTCACTCTAGGCCTTGACACCCCAAATAGTAAGTGCAGCCTCTGACCATCAAACAGAAGCCACCTGTTCCAATTCACAGCTGTTCTCCAGGATCAAGGCAGGGAGGTCTTCCAAGTGCTACCTAAGTGGAGATCTTTGGAAATTGCCACAGTAATTAGCAACACAGGGTTAATCTGGACCTCAGGGAGCTAAGGAGTCTCTGAACATATTTATACTGGCCATTGGGAAAAAAGCAACGTGGTCCTTGCCAATTGATCAGCTTGCTGCAGGAAACCAACAAACTTGAGCAGAATGGCTTAGAGCAGTGTTTCTCAACCTAAGCAACTTAGAATCTGGGAGTTGAAGTCCACATGTCTTAAACTTGCCAAGGTTGAGAAACATTGGCTTAGAGGGAAGACAGCTCAATTTCCCAGCAACTGTTCCTAAAAATTCCTTTTCTGCAATTGGAAACCAGCTATTTGCAGGTCAGTTGCTGAGAGGTTCAAGACTTCTTGCCTTCCTCTCCTTCCAACCAACACCTTCTGGCCTATTGAAAAGGAAACCAGCTTTCCCACTAACTCTTAGTCTGCTGCTGAGAAGCTGCAACTCCCACACATACTGTAATGTCTTCTGCCTCCCACAGTCAGCCTCAGTCACATTTTCATCAAGACCTCAATCACTTTTACAATGATTATGGTCTTGCCAGCCCACCATGTCTGTTCAATCCTTGGCTGAAAACATAAGACTATGCAATCCTTAGTAAGTAAAAGTTTGCATCTAATCTAATTTAATTTAATCCAATCTCAAAAAAATCACAGAGTGTTTTAGAGATTAGAATTTCGGCAGGCAAGCTTCTTTTCTGCACTAGGGACCTCTCTGAATTTTTGTTATTGAGTTATGAAACCATGTCCCATTATGGGGAGATGCGATTGGATGAGTGGGGCTGTACTCTGGGGAGGGATTTGGAGGATTTAAGGAAGTTAAGGATCAGAAATGTTGCATTTTGTTTTGCAAGATGCTTAATACATTCATTTCAACTTTTTAATTTTGTTTGTTAAAAAGAGCAAAAACAAAACAAAAACCTGCCACTGAAATTGGCTGTTTTATTGTCTGATTTGGGGGTACTGGGGAGCTGCAAAATAGACCTACAAATCTGCATCCAGTTCATGGCTGTGATTGACCACCCCTGGATTGGGGGGCAGAAAAGGGACAATCAAGCCATGATGTCCTAGATGCTTTCTGCAGGCAGATACTCACCATGTTGAAAAACCATAGAAGGGCTTTTAAAATGTTTGAGAACAGCAATTCACATAAATAAAGGTCAAGATACTGGTTACTTCATGGATGTTATTTCTTGGCATAAATATAGAAATGTTTTGCTGTTGCCTTTTTCTGAGCTATTCTATTGACGTTCCTCTCTAGCCTACAGCCCTGAAATTTGCCAGGGATCTTCCAGCCAAGTGCTAACCAGGTCAGATCTTAGCTTTTTGACACTAGCCAAGTTCAGCGAGGTTCTGTCATCTCACAAGGTTCTATTCATGACAATGGAGGTTATATCTGTTTCTGTCTATCCGTTCAGTTGTATCCGACTCTCGGTCACTTTGTGGATCGATGCTTTCCATGCCTTTCTATCTCTTACAGCTTCCTTTAGTTCCATCAAAGTCATTCCAGTGTCCCTTCTGATGGTGTCAAACCAGTGAGTCCTAGGGTGGCCCCTTCTTCTTTTACCACTGATCAGTCCCAGCATAATTTATTTATTTATTTAATTTATATTACCACCCATCTTCCCCCGAAGGGGGAACTCTGGGCGGTTTACAATAAAACCGGAGTTAAAATACAAAACAGATCCCAATGGAAGTGGAATAAATATATAATATCATTATAATTATAATTATTAAAAGATATAAATAAAATAGAATGAAATGAAATCTAGATGGCTACAGTTCTTCCTCAAATCCTGAGCGCAAGGGCCGTTCTCAATCCATTCTAGGGTGCTAGCCATCCCCAAGAATGACTATTTCCCCTCCCGTCCCAGGCTTGGTGGCAAAACCAGGTTTTTCATTTTTTTCCTGAAGTACAGGAGTGAGGGGGCCTGTCTCACCCATGGGGGAAGGATGTTCCAGAGGGCGGGTGCTACTGCAGAGAAGGCACGCTTCCGAGACCCCGCTAGGTGGAATTCTTTTAAAGATGGGGTCCGTAACATGCCCTCTCTGCATGATTGCTTGGACTTTGAGGAAGGCAGATAGGAGAAAGATAGATGCATTTGAATTGTGGTGCTGGAGATGACTACTATGCATCTCATGGACAGCAGAGATTACCAAGGAAGTCCTAGACAGAGTCAAACCAAAAATATCCCTGGAAGCCAAGATCACCAAACAAAAACTGTCATACTTCGGTCATGTTATGCGAGCCGACTCACTCGAAAAGACAATTTGGACCCTACTGTAGGACGGGTCGATTCAATAGGGACGAGACGGTCCCTCAGATAGCCTGGTCCCATGCCATGTAGCGGTTTAAAGGTGATAACCAACACCTTGAATTGGACCCGGAAGCAAACTGGAACCCAGTGCAGCTCACGGAGCAGCGGTGTTACTGTATATGTGCTGATCTTGGTGCACCTAAAATTGCCCGTGAGTCTGTATTCTGGATCAGTTGTAGCTTCCGGATATTCTTGAAGGGTAGCCCCATGTAGAGCGCATTACAGTAGTCTACGTGTGAGATAACTAGGGCATGAGTGACTGTTCAAAGGGCCTCTCGGTCTAGGAAAGGGCGTAAGTGTCGCACCACACGAAGTTGGGCAAAGGCTCTCCTGGCCACGACTGCCACCTGCTCTTCGAGCAGGAGTTGTGAGTCCAAGAGAACCCCCAGGTTACGCACCAGGTCTGAATGGGGTAGTGCAGCCCCATCCAGAACCAGAGATGACAAATTCCTAGATACTGAGGGGCCATTAATCCACAGCCACTTGGTCTTACCAGGGTTCAGCTGAAGCCTGTTGTTCCCCATCCAGGCCCCCACAGCCCCCAGGCACCTAGAGAGGGTGGTCACAGCATCACTTACTTCACCTGGGATGGAGATGTATAACTGGGTATCATCAGCATACTGGTGATACCTCACCCCATGGTGATGGATGATTTCACCCAGTGGCTTCATGTAGATGTTAAAAAGAAGCGGCGAGAGTACTGAACCCTGCGGCACCCCACAAAGGAGGGGCCGTGGGCCAGATCTCTCACTTCCTATCAACACCGATTGGGGCCAGCCCTGGAGGAAGGAGGTGAACCAGCGCAGAACCACGCCACCCACCCCCAACTCCCTGAGCCGACCCAAAAGGATACCATGGTCGATGGTATCGAAGGCCGCTGAGAGGTCAAGGAGAGCAAGGATGGATGCACTGCCCCCATCCCGCTCCCGCCAGTGAACATCCATAAATGCGACCAATGCCGTTTCCATCCCATATCTGGGCCTGAAACCTGACTGAAAGGGGTCTAGATAATGTGTTTCATCCAGGATCCCCTGGAGCTGCAATGCCACCAGTTTCTCAACCACTTTCCCCAAAAAGGGGAGGTGGGAGACTGGATGAAAATTGTCCAGTATAGTAGGGTCCAAATTGTCTTTTCGAGTGAGTCGGCTCGCATAACATGACCGAAGTATGACAGTTTTTGTTTGGTGATCTTGGCTTCCAGGGATATTTTTGGTTTGACTCTGTCTAGGACTTCCTTGTTGGTAATCTCTGCTGTCCATGAGATGCATAGTAGTCATCTCCAGCACCACAATTCAAATGCATCTATCTTTCTCCTATCTGCCTTCCTCAAAGTCCAAGTTTCACAACCATACGTAGCTATTGGAAATATGATTGTATTAACTAGTCTGCATTTGGTTGGGAGGCTGATATCTTTATTCTTCCAGATGTTATTAATGTTGGTCATTGTTGTTCTTCCAAGTGCTATACATCTTCTAATCTCTGGGCTGCAGTCATCCTTTTGATCAATTTTAGAGCCAAGGAAGTTAAACTCCTTCACTGCTTCAATTACCTCACTGTTGATCTTAACACTGACTTGCACATTCTCTGCGGTTGTAATTATCTTTGTTTTTTTGGTGTTAAGGTGCAATCTAAGCTTTTCACTTTCATCTTTGACTATTAGGATTAGCTGTTCTAGGTCTTTTTTACTTTCCGCCAGCAGTGTTGTATCATCTGCATAACGAAGGTTGTTGATGTTCCTACCGCCAATTTTTACCCCAATAGTAGATTCTTCCAGATGTGCCTTTCTCATAACCACTTCTGCGTACATGTTGAATAATGAAGGTGATAGAATACAACCCTGACGAGTACCTTTCCAATTTTGAACCATTCTCTGTCTCCATATGCTGTCCTTACAGTTGCTTCTTGATCAAAGTACAGAGATCGTATCAGTTGGATGAGGTGTGATGATATTCCCATTTCTTTCAAGCAGTTCCAGAGCTTGTCATGATCAACACAGTCAAAAGCTTTTGTATAGTCAATGAAGCACATGTAGAGGTCTTTTTGGAATTCCCTTGCCTTTTCCATCATCCATCGAAGGTTGGTGATGTGATCACGCATTCCTCTTCCTTTTCGGAATCCAGCTTGTACATCTAGTAACACTCTTTCGATGGTTGAGTTCATATGTTGTTGGATGATCTTCAAGATAATTTTACTTGCATGTGGTATTAAGGTGATGGTGCAATAGTTTGAACAGACTTTCGTGTCACCTTTCTTCGGTATTGGAATAAATACTGACCTTTTCCACTCTTTTGGCCATTGACCAGTCTTCCATACACTTTGACATAATGCTGTCAATGCTTTTGTTGGCAGTGGTCTCAGTAGCTCTGCTGGTATTCCATCAACTCCAGGGGCTTTGCGGTTTGACATCTGATTGAGTGCCCATTCTACTTTCTCCTCCAAGATATCAGGTTCCAGCTCTGGCAGTTCTTCTTCTCCTGTGCCTTGGTTTTGATTTTCGTTTGTGTAAAGTTGCTCTGTATATTCTCGCCACCTTTCTCTGATTGCTTGTTGGTCGTGTAATTCCTGTCCATCATGTCCACTGACTGTTACCTTTCTTGCCATAAAAGGAGCTCTGACCTTCTTCACATAAGCAAAACACTCTCTTGTACGTCCTTTCTGGGCTGTTTCCTCCAGTTTCCTGCATTGCTCAGCCCAAAATTCTTCTTTGTCTATCCTCGCTTCTCTTTGAAACTTTGCATTTAATCTTCGTACTTCTTCCCTATCACCAACAGCTTTTGCCTTTCTTCTTTTTACTGCAGTTTCTAATGTTGCTTCTGATATCCACTTAGCCAATTTCGTTGGTTTCTTGTAAGCAATATGCGGATGTGCTACTTCATTGACAGTTGCTTTTATTTCCTCCCATAGTTCGTCTGGTTGTCTTTCTGTGGTGTTAAGCAATTCAAATCTGTTCCTAACTTCAACTGCATATGCAGGAGAAAGCAAGTTATATATAAGGCTGTAATTGTACATACACTTATCTGAGCGTAAGCTACGTTCCACACAGGGAGGCTTACTTTTGAATGAATATGCGCAGGATTGTGCTCACAACAAATAAGTTGAGGATTGCATTCATAGGAGTGTGCTCACAAGAGGGTGCTTATGTGCATCCAGAGTTTAATTGAAAAAGAAGGCTGGGCAGAGTAAGACCTTGCACTCTTTGAGCTCTTCTAGACAAATGTTACGGGAACGACCTGAGGATTACCTTGACACCCAGGAGTTGGGACAGGCAAATGCCTTCCATGTTATCAATCTCCTTTTTTTCCTGACAGGTTGGCTGTAGAATAGTTTCAGAGTTCAATTAAATGTGGCACCATCCGTATGTCTCATGTGGGGTTCAGTGAAATGTGATATAATGAAAACAATGCAGACTGTCACAGCTCGCTGCTGGTGACTTCGTTTTGATATGGAAATCTCCGATTGGAGGATGATCTTAGTGTCAGGTGGGGGACCAGGAGTGATGAAACAGAAACTCAGATTGTCTTCCTTCCTTATGCAGTCCTGTTTGATGGGCTCCCCCCCTCCTGTCACCCAATGTTTTTTCCCCTACACCTCCAATTTCTGCTGGAGAATCAGCTAATTTCCCAAACATCAATTGATTCCTTTTCTTGCTGAAGGACAAGGAAAGCTGGCAGCTGTCTCAACTATTATAAATATGCAATCATAAAAATAAATGAAATCTGGATGAATGTGAGATTTTGAAGTCAGGCCTACTCACATAAGAAAGAAGAGATAATGAGAAATAACCTATAAACCCTTTAACTGTTGCTTTCATCTCCCTTAGACAAAGGTTACTGATAATTATGAATAGATCACAAAGGGCTTTCCTTGTTTATTTTTACTGCAGGGCAGCAAAATCTTGGGCTGATCTTTGTGATTTCCTGATATAGTTTTGCTGTACTTTGTTAAGGCAGATTAAGTTGCATGGGCAAAACACAAATTCTGAGACACACCTGCATTATAAAAAAGGGAGGTTTCACATTATTCTTCTTGTTTTGAAGAATTCTGCATTTTTTTCTTATTTTACCTTCACTTTCTTATTTTTGCAATCAGCTAATTGAAATGTGCTTGCCACCCTGCCACTTTTGAAAAACGCATTTGAAAATACAACTGGCTAAGGTACATTTAAAATGTAGCTAGCAAAGGTACCAACTGAAGAGGAGGGTTTTGGGACAGAGTGTCAGATATGCACCAATTTCATTGGCTCTCAGCTGATTTCTGGGTAGGTGGGCCAATGTGAAAGAGAAAAGAGGGTCCTGCACCTTTCACAGCAGTTTCAGCAGGCACATATAATCATAAAAGGATTCAGATTATAGCATCCCTATTTGCTTGGATATGGTTTTAACTGCTGGTATGCCATTTAAAAATCTTCAGTATTTTAAAATCATTTAAAAGATGATTTAAATCATTTAAAAGATCTCAGTATTGCAGCAAGTTAAAAGATGATTTAAATCATTTAAAAGATCTCAGTATTGCAGCAAGTTTTTAGAAGAAGAGATGGTCCTAAGGTTTGCTTGCTGCAATACGGAGATCTTTTTCAGAGGCCCAGCTTCATGAGAGCGCTTCAGCTTCATCAGAAAGGGCATGCTACGGACCCCATCAGCAAAGGAATTCCATCTAGCGGGGTCCAGGAGGTGGGCCTTCTCTGCAGTGGCGCCCGCCCTTTGGAATATTTGCCCCCGGAGCTGAGGCGGGTTTCCTCGCTCCTGGCCTTCCGGAAGAATTTGAAGACCTGGTTCTGCCGCCTTGCCTGGGATAGGAAAGGCAATAGTTCCTCCTGGGGGTGGCTAGCGCCGTAGTGCCCTCCCTATTATTTGAGATTTTATCATCCCTTGGATTTTACACTTATTTATTCTATTTATACTGGTTTTTATAATTCATGTTTATAGTTTTAACTATTAATTTTATTGTAAACCGCCCAGAGTCCCCCGGTTGGGGGAGATGGGCGGTGATATAAATTTAAATAATAAACAAACAAACAAACAAACAAACTCTCTTTCTTTCCCCAATATGGTGGGTGGTGATACAGAACAGGTTCTGTTTTGTTCTGTCCCAAAACTATAGAATTCCTCCCTAGGGAAATTCATCTGATTACTTCCTTACTTGAAGAAAACTCTTGTCTTATTATTGAAGTTCTATTCATGTAGGTAGGTAGTATAATGATGTTCAGTTCATGTAGGTGGATACTATAATGTTTCTACTATTAGTTTTTCAATTGTGTTTACGTTATTTGAAGCGAGGGTCATCTTACATTGATAATGCCTACATGTTTCTAATTGTGTTTTTATAACCATAAGGAAGAGGTGGGTAACCTGTGAACCTCAAGTTCATTTTTGCAGCTTTTGGAGCCTTCTCTAACTAGGGTAGCTGTAAATGTCCCCCTGGTGGGAGGAGATGGGCGGTGACAAATCGAATGAATGAATGAATGAATGAATGAATGAATGAATGAATTAGTAAGCCGTTTCCTGCCATGTTTTGCTTCTTTCCTTTTCTTCCATGCCCATGTTTTCCCAAGATCCACCCTTGTCACCACCTAATAGTAATCTGTTCCAGAATCTGTCATCACCCTTATACCATCACTAAATCTTTGCATCTTTCATCATAAGCAATTAAATCAATCATGCTTTTAGATTTATATTCATTTCTTTACCATGTGTATGTACAGTATGAATAGACTCATGCTTAAACCACAAAGATATATTTTTCGAACACATATTCACCACAGAGTCACCATTCTTGTTCATAGTTGGGTCTCCAAATGGCCCAATCCCCTTTTCACTACTCTTTCATCTTGCTCCAACTCCATTCATTCATGTCACCTGACTAATTCTTTTTCATTGGATTGTATTCATCAAGGATGTTATGTAATTTCCCCAAAACTCTTCTCTAATTTTTCCATTATCAGCATTCACTAGAGTACAACATGCAACTTTCATCAACCAATGGATTCATACATTCATTTGAATCCACAACAACATAGATGACACCAATTCATACTTTCTGTTATAATTTTTAGCCCTTTCATTCAAAAACAAACCTACCCATTCATTTCTTTGCATGTATTCATCAACTTGACTCCATGTGATCAGACCACCTTCATTCAGATTTATTATATTTTCCCCTTTCTCTAGGCAGCATATCTATTTTTCTTTCTTTCATGTCATTCATCAATTCACACTCTTTACCTATTTACTCCGATAGAAGAGAATATGTGTAGCTCAGGGTTGAATTGTGAAGTTCTTGGTGCCCTCTGAGCTTGGTTGTTTGCTTGCAGACATTTCATTACCCAACAAGATAATATCAGTGCAAGCGAGGATGGGGTTTGCTGCCCTACCGTAGCTCTGCTACTATATATAAACAGGCATTAAACCCCACCCTCCCTCACACTGATGATGTTACCTATTTGGGTAATGAAATGTCTGCAAGCAAACAACCAAGCTCAGAAAGCACCAAGAACTCCACTATTTACTCCTCTTATATTCCATAATCTTCTACATGCAATATGAGCAACATCAACTGGGCCCATAGATATTGACTTCCAATGACCATCATGGCTTTGGACTACTGAGGCTTTCACATAACACTTTTTAGTGATATAGAGAAGTTGTAGGCAAGGTTATCTGGCTTAGTCACATTGAAATCAGATGCAGCATTCCTTGCTAACCATAAGGGCGTTATCAGTCAGCTTTAGCGCATTTGGGCCAGCGTGCTAGGAGCTCAGTTTTAACTGTGTTCATGCTATTTCTCTGCAAATAAGGATGCCTAACCAAGTGACTGCCTTTCAAATCAACTTACTGTTGCCTGCATCCTATGCAGTACCTGCTGTGTACTGAAACATGCTAAGGCTACAAAAAACCTAACAATGATGAATACTAACCAAGCTTAGCATTTTGTGCAAATTCAGCCTCTAGTTCTTTATTTGACTTGGTTAAGCGTGTTTTGTGAATACAGCCAATGCATGTACTTAATGCATTGGCTGTACTTACTTAAATGTACTTACTTTTGTACAGTGTGCAAACCCTTGGCTTGCCAGCTGCAAATGGCCCCTGAACCCCTTTAGTCTTTTGAACCCCCCTGAGCCTCCTCTAACGGCAGTGCCAAAATTCAGCAGCCATCCATGGAGAATTGGCATCTTGGTTTTCTGTAATGTTAATAGTTATTTTAATGTTTTAAGCCTTAGTAATTTGGTTTTGCATTTAGAATGGTTCAATTGTATTTCAAGTGGAACCATTCTGTTTGGGAGGTTACTGGAAGGATACTGGAGGGGGTCTCTCTTGGCACATTGAAATATGACACGTCAATTGATTTATGAGTATATTGCACCTGGAAGAGCAGCTTCCTTAAGCCACAGTCCCATCGCAGAAATGCTTCTTTGTGACATTTGAAGAAAATTTGTCTTCTGTCTCTGAGCAAAATGTGCCTGTCATTTGGGAAGTCCTATTATAACGTGAGTGGAGAAGAAAGGTGACTTTAAACAATCATGCTGATCTGTGGGCAGCCGGGCTCCGTTTCTTTTCTTTAGTTCCAAATCTCCAAGAATGGCAGCTGCCACTACAAAGGATCCAGAGGCTGTAAACACTTTACTCCTTGTTCATTTTACACAAAACTGCTTTTGTGTGTTTCCTCCCCTCCATCTTCTCTGATGCATGTTATGCGTTTGAAAAGCAACTGGGTTTGAAATTGGAAAGGGAGGGCATACAAACAAGCTTTGAGTCTTGTCTAAGAATATTCTGCATTAATAAAAAAGGGAGACTTTTTCTGCTTGTGAGCTAGTTTTTTCCCCCCTAAAAAAATCCTCTAAAACCCACACACAAAATTCATCTTATCTGCCAAAAATGGCACTCAGCCAGGCTTGCTGCATGATGAAACTGAAGTAGCTTTCTTTTTAGGAAGGAGATCCACATGGGTTCAGTTTACATTATATTTCTAGGGTGCGCTTTATTCCATTGTTCTTTTGTTGTTGTTGTTCAGTCGTTTAGTCGTGTCTGACTCTTTGTGACCCCATGGACCATAGCACGCCAGGCCTTCCTGTCCTCCACTGTCTCCCGGAGTTTACTCAAATTCATGTTCGTTACATCGGTGATGCTATCTAACCATCTCATCCTCTGCCGTCCCCTTCTCCTTTTGCCTTCAGTCTTTCCCAGCATCAGGGTCTTTTCCAGGGAGTCCTCTCTTCGCATTAGGTGGCCAAAGTATTTGAGCTTCAGCTTCAGTATCTGTCCTTCCAATGAGCAGTCAGTGTTGATCCATTGTTCTAACAGATGCTATTTGCGTCAGCAATTATTGGTGCCGAATAACCAGTTCCCACATGTTATAGAGGACCACCAGTTCCAGAAAGAGTTTTAAGGTGGTGTCCAGCAGATCAGACCAATAGTGCAAATGTCTGGCTTTTAGAATGGATGTTACAAAAATGTGGTGGTTCATTGCTGTGGGAGAGATGTTGGAGCTTGATGCTTGCTTGGAAACTAAGTTCACTGATCTAAAATCTTTGTCCAATACCCCAGATGTTAAGAGGAAGATGATTATAGATATTCCGTAAGGAGGGGAAGGACCTCTCCATATGCTTAGAACACCAGTGCCCATGTCTTCCCATCCTTGAGAAATATGAAAATACCTGATAATTACAATCTTGTTTGGTCAAGTTTGCTCAAAACCTGAATGTAAAAAAAAAGTAATAACATAAGAAAAAAATCACCTTCTTATTTAACCTGGCTTGCATTTGCTATTTGGTTGGTCATTCAATCAAATTTAAAGATTTAAAGAATTTCTTCTGTACACTTAGTGGAAGCTTCCAAAGCTTGATATATACCAGTTGTTGAATTACAAGTCCCATCATCACTGAAGATTGCCCTTGATGGCTGAGACAATGGGCAATGTAGTCTAAAACACCTGAAGAATACCATTCAGTTTGGTCTTTAGTATCAGAGTTATGTTAGGAACTCTAGGAGCTAGAGTTTTCCAGGTCACAAATGCACAGAATGTAAACAGGCAGCTGTCACTTAGAAATGATTGTGGGAAATGTAATATGAGTTTACCATTATTTCATGGAAAAGATAGAAAGAGAAGGCACTGGGTTTGAATCCAAAAGGATTAACTTAAACCTGTGAAGGTTGTAAATGCGAGGATTGGTCGAAATATACTTTTTCATCGCTGTTGTAACTGTGAACAGTTGCTAAACGAGGCAGCTAAACGAGAACTACCTACTGTATAAAAAGGTAAAGGTTCCCTCTGCACATTTGTACAGTCGTGTCCGACTCTAGGGGCCGGTGCTCATCTCTGTTTGTTAGCCAAAGAGCCAGCGTTGTCCGAAGACGCTTCCATGGTCATGTGGCCGGCATGACACATGTGGAACGCTGTTACCTTCCCACCAAAGTGGTACCTAATTAATTTACTTGCATTTGCATGCTTTCGAATTGCTAGGTTGGCAAGAGCTGGGGCGAGTGCGGGAGCTCACTCTGTCACACGGGGCTAGGGATTCGAACCTCTGAACTTGCAATCTTCCAATCGACAAGCCTGGCGTCTTACTCGCTGAGCCACCACGCCCCCTACCTATACAGCAAAGCTAAACATTGTGGCTCCCAGAGCTTTCCAAACTGTGTGTCGTGACACAATACTGTGTCGCCTGGGGGCCCCAAGTGTGTCGCATGACAACCCGGAAGCACCGGCAGCACCGGCGGCGGTGCTTCCAGGTTGCCGAGCGGTGGCTGCCCCTTCGAAAAGGCAGGCTCCGGGGACCCCTCAGTTCAGGCAGGGAGGCAAAAAGGGCGCTCAGCTATTCTGCGGGGAGAATTTCCACCCCGGCTCCAGGGCAGCGTGTGCTGCGGGGAGGGGAGGCTTTTGCCTCCCTGCCAGAACTGAGGGCATTTTCAGGGTCCCCGGAGCCTGCCCTTTCAAAGAGGCAGCAGCAGCGGCGCTGCCCCTTCGAAAGGGCAGGCTCCGGGGACCCGAAATTGCCCTCAGTTCAGGCAGGGAGGCTGCCTGCGCAAGCGGCGCTCAGCTGTTCTGCGGGGAGAATTTCCACCCCGGCTCCAGGGCAGCGTGTGCGTGCGGGGAGGGGAGGCTTTTGCCTCCCTGCCAGAACCAAGGGCATTTTAGGGGTCCCCGGAGCCTGCCCTTTCGAAGGGGAAGTGAGCAGCAGCAGCAGCAGCGGCAACCCAGAAGCACCTCCGCTGGCACTTCCGGGTTTTCCGGGTTTTTGTGGGCCGGCCGTTGGTGTGTTGCCAACGGCAAAAGTTTGGAAAGCCCTGGTGGCTCCATTACTCTGCTGGAGGGATTTCTTGTGTTGTGGATTCAGTCTGAAGAAGGAGCACAATGCTGAAGAGAAAGACGGGTGAACTAGTGAGGTGGCTCCCTTATTTTTAACATCCCTTCATCTTTTATTCTTTGTTTTAGTTGGCTTTTAATATTTTTTAATGTATTTATTGATTGTTTTTAGCTCTTTGTACACCACCCAGAGTCACTTGTTTGTGAGATGGGTGGCTATATAAATTTGAAAAATCAAACAAACAAACAACCAAACAAATAAATAAATGATCATGTTTACTTGAGGGAATGATATTAAAGGCAAAACTGAAGTACTTTGGCCACATAATGAGAAGACAGGATACCCTGGAGAAGATGCTGATGCTAGGGAAGGTGGAAGGCAAAAGGAAGAGGGGCCGACCAAGGGCAAGATGGATGGATGATATTCTGGAGGTGACGGACTCGACCTTGGGGGAGCTGGGGGTGGCAACGGCTGACAGGAAGCTCTGGCATGGGCTGGTCCATGAAGTCACGAAGAGTCGGAAGTGACTGAACGAATAAACAACAACAAAAAATGTTTACTGCAACGATCCTTGGAGACCTACTTTATAAGAAAGAGGGACCCCAAACAATGGAAAAGCAAATATTTTTATAGAAGTTGAGGACTACAAGGTGGGAAATCCTAGGGATCTGCTTGGCTGGCCAGTTTGGGGAAGCTTGGCAGGTCCTTGTCAGTGACCCGGGGATCTAACAATATCTATTGTTTGGCAAAATGGGACTTTTGGAGGGCAGCAGAGCTGGGGAATCCATTGTTAAGGAGATGGAATGTTGAGATAATCGGGGTCGTATCCCTGATTGAGGATGGTGTTGCACTGATGAAGAAAGGCCACACTATTCGATTTAAAGGTAACAATTGTGAAATAATGGATCAAAGAGGTGTCTTTCTAACAGGGTACCTAGATTAAGGTTTAATTTTTCTCAACTGTGAGAGGCCAGACATGGCATGTGTGGCCAGTCACCGAGGAAAGGAGGAAGACAGCGCCACCCTCTGGCACAGATGATCTGGACATAGAGATTTAAATGCAATTCTTCAAATGAAGAAAGATGGATTGGCAAGCAATTTGGAAATCAAAGACTGTGGTAAGACTGATACAAAGTGCAAAACCTGCATTCAGGGAAAAGCCACAAGGCCTGCGATTCCAAAACAAAGCACCAGGTGCTCCAGACAGCCCCTGGAGCTAATTCACACCGACCTGTGTGGGCCAATTCAAGAAACTGTTGGGGGTAACAGATATTTATTAACTATGATAGATGATTTCTCTAGGTACTGTGTGTCTTATCTGCTAGTCGGAAACCATGGACAAGCTACAGCAGTATGTGGCAAGGATGGAGAACAATTTTGGAAGAAATCCTCAAAGTCTAAGGTCAGTAATGATAGCTGCCTACCTACAAAATAGACTACTAACAAAAGCAACAGACAAAACACAATTTGAACTGTGGCATGGTAGACAACCAAGTGTTAAACACTTGAGGGTGTTTGGATGCAAAACCTACATCCACATCCCAAAAGAGAAAAGAACAAAATTAGATTCCAGAGCAAAGGAAGGAATCTTACTGGGGTACCCACCGGGAAGCAAGGGATATAGTTTTAGATCCTAAGACTGGCTCAATCCACACTCGCAGAGTGGTGCATTTTGATGAAACAGAGCCAAATCAAAATCCTCTAGCCAATAGCACTGCAGAAGGGGGAGGTGAAGACGATTTGTTCGAGGTACTTTACTCAGTGTTTCCAGATGCAGTGAGCAGGCAAGCCCAGAGAGAGGACTTTGAGATGGAAACTCTGCCTGAGTCAGATGATGAGGAACCAGGAGGAACAGAAGGGGCAGAGGTGCAGTATCATCCAGACATGAGTCCTGTTCCAGAGCTGAGGCGCTCATCGTGACCCAACAAGGGAGTTCCAGCCAAGCGACTGTCCTACCTTGCAGGAGTGGCATTGCCGAGGGAGCCTGCATCATGGAAGGAAGTGCAACAGCTGCTATCAGCGGAAGCAAGCAAGTGGAAAGAAGCAACACAAGAGGAGTTTGAGGCTCTGCAACACAACAACACTTGGACACTTACAAAGTTACCTGTTGGCAAAAAGGCCATTGGTTGCAAATGGGTCTTTAAGGCCAAACAGAATGAGAAGGGAGAGGTCCAAAGATACAAAGCTAGACTGGTAGCCAAGGGCTATTCACAAAAGTATGGGGAAGATTATGACCAGAGTTTTGCACCAGTTGTGACCCACACAACAATTTGACTTCTTTTAAGTCTAGAAGCCAGTAGGAACATGCAAGTTGAGCATATTGACACCAAGACAGCATTCTTGCATGGTGAAATTCAGGAAGAGTTTTACATGCAACAACCGGAAGGCTTCACTGATCCAAAGAACCGGCATTTAGTGTACAGGCTTCAGAAGGGGAATCTATGGGCTGAAACAAGCAGCATGGGCCTGGAATGTGAAATTAAACCAGATGCTAATAAAGCAAGGTTTCACCCAAGGCAAAGCTGATCCCTGTCTTTACACACGACACAAGAATGGCAGAGACATGTTCATTCTGATATATGTGGATGATTTGATTCTCTGTTATGAGGATGAAAGGGACATTGATGAAATTGTAACCATTTGAACACAGAAGTAGAGGTGAAACACCTTGGGAAGGCAAGCTACTACTTGGGGATACAAATTGACAGAGAAGAGGATGGAAGTTTTCTCCTCAGTCAGAGGCAAAAGTTTCTAGAGTTATTGGAGAGCCTGGGGCTGGAAGATGCAAACACAGTGCCCACTCCAATGGTAACAGACTTTCACAATGTAAAGGACACTAGTGAACTGTTGCCTCAGAACAATGGATACAGAGAGGCCATTGGTAAGCTGTTATATCTGTCAACCACAACAAGGCCAGATATTTCAACTGCAGTGGGGATCCTCTGCAGAAAGACCAGTGCACCCACCCAAACAGACTGGACAGGCATTAAGCAGGTGGCAAGATACCTGAAGGGGACTGCAGACCTGAAGCTTAAGCTGCTAGCAACTGATTCTCCTGAACTAGTGGGGTACACCGATGCAGATTGGGCAGAGGATGTAACTGATCGCAAATCCACTAGTGGGAGTGTGTTTTTCTTTGGGGGAGGGACTGTGAGCTGGGCAAGTCGCAAGCAGAATATATTAGCACGAGCAAGCACTGAAGCAGAGTATGTCTCAGCAGCTGAGACATGCAATGAGGTGCAATGGCTCAAGTATTTACTTGAGGATCTGGGGGTTAGTGATCCTGCTCCAATAAGAGTCTTTGAGGACAACCAAAGTTGTATAAGACTATCTCTATCAAAGAAGGTGGGAGGATGGACCAAACACATGGATATTCGCTACCACATAATTAGAGAGGCACAGGAGTCAGGACTACTACATTTGGAGTATTGTCCCTCAGATAGCATGATTGCAGACATCCTTACAAAGCCACTTGCAAAGGGTGTCTACCAAGGCCTATGAAGTGAGTTAAATCTTGTGTTGGCATTTGATTTGAGAAGGGGTGTTGGAAATTCAGCAAATCAACATGCCTCATTTGCATGTAGATGAGTTCATCCCAGGATGCAATTCTCCATGTCTTTGAGGAAGTTGTTTTGTTGCCACTCCCACTTCCTCCTTCTCCCTTCTTAGTCAGCTCTCTCTGTTTTTCTTCCACCGGAGGAGTAGGACACATATGCCTGAGCTCCATCCGTGGAGAGGCCATGTGCTAGGCTTCAACTCAGGAGGCTTTTTTCCCCTTTCTCCACACAGCCTTCACCAGCAATGAGGGGTGAAGGTGAATTAAGTTTAGGGAACCAAAGAAGAATCATTTCTCAACAAAATGGATGTAACTGGACCAATAAACGTAAGAACCCTTTTGTACTTACTTTTTGAACCTACTGTGTCTAAGCGTGTGTTTCTTTATGCTTGGGTGGGCTAAAAGAGTAAGATTAAGGGCCTGGATCTCTCTAATGTGCTCACTGGCTCTGTTTTTAAACAATATTCTTTTTCTGTGCATGAACTTATACTACGTTAAGCTCTGTTCCATTCACTGGTTGTATCAGGCCACTGAATGATCTTCAGATGGAAGGTTGGAGTTTCTCTAAGTTGCAAGTTCTTTGTAAGGGCTGCCCTGGGGCTGTACTGTCAGCTGGTGAGGAGGCGTCTATTCTTTGGTTTAGATGGGATTCCAGGGGCCTTGTCTGTGGCCAGGGAGGGTCAATTTGGGTCTGAGAGGAGTAGACAAAGGGATGAACTGGGTTTCACTCTGGTCATGTCCAAAAGACAGGGAGGAAAAGGATGCAACTTCCATTTTGTTTGTTAAGTTTATTTTCTCCATTCAACTGTTTTGTACTTCTTTCCAGCTTTGGATTCTGTAAGGGAAAGGCTAGTTTAAGGGCCTTGCAGATCCTCCTCAGCTCTGCAGAGATGATGAGCAAGTCTTGAAACTGTCAAGAGTTGCATCAGTTTCTCCTTCTCTTCTGCCCTTGACTAGCCCTATCAAAGCACCAGGATGTTATTTTTTTTCTTGTTCATTTCTTTCTCTTCTGTGCATAAGGACTTTTGTTGCTGCAGGACCTTTAGGGCAATAATGTTTGCTGTTTGTTCTCAGCATTCCTGAGTTAGTAGAAGTGAAAACAAATGTGGATCACTTTCCAACTGCTTCTGAGAGTTTGGGAATTGAAAATGGTAGCAAAGTGGGAGGGTCCTTAGTCTGTTGTTCACTAACCAACCTCAAGAGGTGGTGCTGAAGAGCAGTCGCAACACACACTTCATCTTTTGTTGTGGTGGTTAGTACAGTTTGTATCAAATGCCTGTGGTCCCACTGCTAGATTTTGGGGAGGTTGAAAGCCTTTCAGGGTTGGACAGTTGTATGAAGAAGAATTTCCATTTGTCTTCACTGTACTGCAAATTCTCTGTGAAAAACCTTTCCCTCCTCCTCAGTTATGGCCGGAAATATATTTTGAATGTTCTTGATTTTATAAATAACAGCGCCTCATTATGCCCCACATTTCCTGGAAAAAAAAACTGTGTGCATCACAGTTTGTGATAAATCAATAATATTTTTAAAGTTTCATATTATTTTGTGCCAAAAGGGAGCAAGAGTGGAAATGATAGCAGCATGCACTTGAAAAATCAACTTCAAAGCATCCACTGATTTCCAGAAATTGTTATGTGGCTGTAATATCTAATTTGGAAGGGAACTGCTTTTTGGGTGGCATAAGCAGGTATTAAGAAAAGCCATATTAGATAAGAGCAAAGTCCAATTTACCTGAT
The DNA here is from genome assembly GCA_023362775.1 of Charina bottae. Taxonomy (NCBI): domain Eukaryota; kingdom Metazoa; phylum Chordata; class Lepidosauria; order Squamata; family Charinaidae; genus Charina; species Charina bottae. The sequence continues at coordinate 98,445,676 of JALMGJ010000001.1, read as the reverse complement.
ACGGCTTCCAATTTACCACAGGTTTGATTGGCTGCCTGAAGAAAGTTCATAAGCAGGACTGGAATACAACAAGTTTCCATGCTGCATCTCTTCTATAGGTGAGTCATGGACAGGAAACTAGAAGTTCCCCATCTGTGCCTCCAGGAGCTCCCCCCCCCCCCGCAAAGGTAGGAAATCACTGGGGAAACAGGCTGTTTCTAGGTGAACATTTTTTTCCCAAATTTTATTAAGATTTTAGCAATATATAGTTAAAAGTCAGAAAAGAAACAGAAATAGAAATACAAATTAAAGAAAGAAGAGAAAAAAAGTGTAAGAAAGTAAAGAAAAGAAAGAGAAAAAAGGCATAGAAATTAGTTAACTTCCAATTTATCTCTGGTCATAAAAATAATTTTTTTTTATCTTACATGCTAGCTTTTTATAACATTCAAAAAAACATTTTTTATAACATTTTATAACATTCAAAAACATTTCCTGTGGAGTCTTTGGTGCTCTCTGAGCCTTGTTGTTTTCATGCAGACGTTTCATTGCCAGGCTAGGCAACATCTTCAGTGCGAAAAGGGAGTGGAACTTGCTGTCTGTTTATATACCCTGGCTTGTCCTGCCTGTGTTGGTGGGGGTCTTGTACTCTCCTTGGTAGTTCCTTGATTGGGCTGTTGTGTGCTGTTTGGGTGATTGACTGAGTTAATAGTTCCTTGATTAAGGTCTATTGTGTTGTTTGATTGCTCCGCTGCTGCTAATCTTGCTGTTAATCTATGCATATCTTGTTGTTGATTGCTGGCCCAGGGGTGTTCTGGTCTTCTGGCTATTCTATTGTCTCTTATGAATGGTATGTAAATGTTGTTAACCTCTATGTGTCTGTTGATGGCTGCTTTGTCTGAGTGCCAAGCTTCCAGGAATTCTCTAGCATTTTTGGATTTGGCCTGGTCTAATATGCTCACAGTTTCCCAGTTGAAAGTATGGTTGAGTCTGTCCATGTGTTGTGAGATTAAGGAGTTTTCATCATGTCTTCTGACTGCTAGTTGGTGTTCGTGGATGCGTTCTGCTAGTCTTCTGCCAGTCTGTCCTACATAGTGGCTGTTACAGTCCTTACACTGTATGTTGTAGATAACTCCTGTTTTTTCTTCTTGGGCTACTGGGTCTTTTGGTTTACTTACAATGTTCTGAAGGGTTTTGGTTGGTTTGTGTGCTACAGTGATGCCGTGTGGATGTAACAGTCTATTAGTAGTTTCTGAGATGTTTCTGATGTATGGCAGTGTAATCCTTTTCATAGCTTCTGTTGGTTTTGCTGTGGTGGGTTGAGTGGTCAGGCACTTTTTGATAAAGTTGTGTGGATATCCATTTTGCTGGAAGATGCTATATAAGTGGTCTGTTTCCTTTTTCTGGTGTTCTGGGTTGCTGCAGTGTGTTTGTGCTCGTCTGAATAGTGTTCTTACACAGCTCCTCTTGTGTGAGGTTGGGTTATTGCTTTGATAGTGGAGCACTTGGTTAGTGTGGGTAGATTTCCGGTAGACTTGTGTTTCTAGAATGCCATCATTTCCTCTACTGATGAGGATGTCCAAGAAGGGTAGTGTGTTGTTGTTTTCTTCTTCCCTTGTGAATTTTATTCCTTTGAAGATGTTGTTGATGGCTTCATGTGTTTCCTCCAGTTGATCCTTTTTTATTATGACGAAGGTGTCATCTACATACCGGATCCATCCTTTCTAGACGTTGCATTACTATCTCTGCTATGAGTCCTGAGAGTGGTGATCCCATAGGTGTTCCTTTGATTTGTTGGAATATTTGTCCATCAAACTGAAAGTAGGTGGTGAGGCAGAGGTTGATGAGGTCCATGATTCTGGGTATTTTGATCTTGGTGTATCTTGTTAGGTCGGGTGTGTTACGTAGAACTGCTGCCATGGATTCAATCGCTAGTGCTTGGTCTATGGATGTAAAGAGTGCAGTGACATCGAATGACACCATAATTTCATCTTCATCTATTTTTATGTCTTTGATTTTCTGGAGGCACTGTAGTGGGGAATTGATAGAGTATTCACTCTCCTCTGTGAGATGCCCAAGTTTTCTTGTAAGTTCTTTAGCTATGTTGTATGTGGGGGTGCCTGGTAATGATACAATTGGACGGAGTGGTATGTCAGGCTTGTGTATTTTGGGGCGTCCGTAGAAGCGTGGGATGATAGGTCCACTGCTTTTCATCCGCCTCTGTTCTTCTTTACTGATTTGACCTTTCTTGGTTAGGTCGTTGAGGATTCTTTTGACCTGGCTGTCAAGTTTCTGTATCGGATTGGAGTTTACTGGGGTGTAGGTTTCTTTGTCTTCCAGTAAATCTTTGGCTTTTTGTATATATTGTGATCTGTCCATAATGACAGTGGTGCGGCCTTTGTCTGATGGGAGGATGATGATACTTTGGTCCATCTTTAGGTTTTTGAGGGCTACTCTTTCTTCTGCTTTCAGTTGGTTCTGTTTCCATGTCCTTCTGGTTTGTGGTATGATTATTTGTCTTACATTCTCTTGGATTTCTGTAGTAAGTCCTGTAGTTTTCATTGCTGCTTCGAAAGCTGCAAAGAATTCTAATTTATTTGCATCCTCTGTGTTATAATTGAGGCCTCTCTGCAAGATACTGTGTTCTGTAGTGGATAATGGGCGGCTGGACATGTTGACCACCCATTCCTGTTCCTGTACTTCTTTGTTTCTGGGGTTTAATTTAAGTAGTTTAGCTTGAAGTTTAGCTTTCCTTTTTTCTGCTTGTCTCAGAGCTGTGGTCTTGATTGTAGTAGTCAGCCTGTTGATATGTTCAGGAGTCATAGTCTGTTCTAGTTGTTCTTTGAGGCTGTCCATTGTGTGTTGATATTTGTTTAATCTAAGGTGGGCGTCCATGATTATTAGCCGTATCATTTTTCGCCCACTTTGTTGTGCAATCTTCCATCCAGCTGTGCAGTTGATTGGAGGTTTGTATCTGACACTGGCGGGCAGGGTATGCTGTCGTAGGCATTCATGCAGAAAAAACAGCTGTTCTTTGGTGGAAGTTTGCCTACCTGCAAATTTCTCCCATTTGTGTGCTATCTGGAGCGTTTGACGCCCATATGTGGTACCAATCGAAGAGAATATTTGTAGCTCAGGGTTGAACTGGGGAGTCTTTGGTGCTCTCTGAGCCTTGTTGTTTTCATGCAGATGTTTCATTGCCAGGCTAGGCAACATCTTCAGTGCGAAAATGGAGTGGAACTTGCTGTCTGTTTATATACCCTGGCTTGTCCTGCCTGTGTTGGTGGGGGTCTTGTACTCTCCTTGGTAGTTCCTTGGTTGGGCTGTTGTGTGCTGTTTGGGTGATTGACTGAGTTAATAGTTCCTTGATTAAGGTCTATTGTGTTGTTTGATTGCTCCTCTGCTGCTAATCTTGCTGTTAATCTATGCATATCTTGTTGTTGATAGACATTTCCTGTCTAATATATTTTATTTATATATATTTTAATCATCAAAACCCCATATAAGCTTTGCCCCTCCCGCTTTTTGCAAATAGTTCATCAATGGTTTCCACTCTTTAAGATAACAATTTGAATTTTCTTTTAATAAACATGTCAATTTGTCGCTCTCTGCCATATCCATCAATTTTAACATCCATTCTTGTATCGTTGGTAATGTTTGGTTTTTCCAATTTTGTGCATATAGAAGTCTTGCTGCTGTGATCATATATTGTATAATTCTATTAAATTGTTTTCCTACTTGTTCTTCTGATATTCCTAATAAAAATAATTCCAGTTTAAATGGGATTCGAATTTGTAATATATTTTGCATCAATGAATGTATTTGAGTCCAATATTTCTTTGCCACCTCACATGTCCACCACATATGGTAAAAGGACCCCTCTTTTTTTTTACATTTCCAGCATAAGTTGGAAACATTCCCATACATTTTAGCAAGTTTTTGTGGGGTCATGTACCATGTATACATCATCTTGTAAAAATTTTCCTTTAAGTTATAGCATAAAGTAAATTTTAGCCCTTTATTCCACATATCTTCCCATTGTTGCATTTGTATATTATGGCCAACATTTATAGCCCATTTAATCATACAGTCTTTAACTTGTTCCTCTACCATTTCTCCTTTTAACAGTAATTTATACATTTTAGCAATCAGGTGGTCATCTGTCTCACATAATTGTATCTCAAATTCTGATTTAGTTTGTTCAAATTCGAATTTTTTTAATCTAATTTAAATTTTTCTACAAGTTGCATATAGGAAAGCCATTGAAAAGATTATCCTTCTAAAGCAAGTTCTTCTTTTGTTTTAGTTATATAGTGTCCTTGTTCCTTTTTTAAAAAGTCCTTATAAATCAGCCATTTATCTTTACTTCTTACTTCTGTTCTATGAAATGCTTCTTGCGTTGAAATCCATAAAGGTCTCTTATAACATAAAATTGGTTTATATTTATTCCAGATCCTTTTTTTATTAAATTTTATTAAGTTTTACAATACATAATAAAAGTTAGAATAGAAAAAAGAAACAGAAGCAGAAATACAAAATAAGAAAAAGATAAAGAAAAAGTGAAGTCAGGAAATAATAAGCAAAGAAAATATAGAAAATAGATGTCCTCCAATCTATCTTTGAACTTAAAAGTACAATAATTGATTTTAAATGTTAGTCCTTCATACAGTATACAGGAACTTTTCTTTGTCATATGCCTTTTGATTTCTTTAATCCAATCTTCTAATCTTCATATAGGTTTCACCTTTCTTACTGTCTCCCAATAATCCATCTTTGGCTTCCACTCCTTGAAGTAGTAGTTAAATGTTGAATGTTCATTACTACATATTTATATCTTCAATAAAGTCCAATTAGTATAACAAATAAAAGCCTTATTTACTTCTAATAAACTACAATATATTCTATTCATATTATGACTCATAACCTAACATATTATGTAACTTAATACATAATTTAGCAATTCTTATAATGTTCATACATATATGTTTCTATAATTTAATTCTAATATATATATATCTCCATAAAAAAGGAATTCTTATATCTCAATTATCCATCTATAATTTCCATTCCTTGTAGTAGTGTCCATTTAAACTAAGTGCATAATCTATCATATCACTTAACCTAATACCTAATATATCAATTCTTATAATATTCATACAATACATATTGATATATATCATCCTGTAGTAACCATCATTCTAATTCCATCTCATCTCATCATATCATTATCTTCTCATAAATATATCTCTAAGGAAAACAATATTCTATAATATCAACTTATGTTTGTATTTAGCATCTTACATTTAGAATATCACTTTTTATATATCCATACAATTTCTCATAACAATTCAAGTCCATATTTTCATTAGCCTTTATATCCATACAGTTTCTCATATCTTCTGTTTAGGTTATGCCAAAATCACAATACACTATGGCAAATTCGCAATATACAGCCTGCTCTTTTCTATATCTCATATAGAATATCAGAGCAACCTTCTCTCCCTTTCCACGTATTTCACAACATCCATCCAACTGTACACCCATATTTTCACTCTGTCTCCACTGCCACAACATATCTATACCAAGATTGTAGCGTATAGCCTTCAGAATGTTCTTCTGAACTAATATACTCAAAATTCCCTCCTTCTGTTTCTCCTCCACTTCAAAAGCATTTTTCTTTTCTGTTTCCATTTCCGTTCTCTGCTCTTTCTCTCTGTTTTGCAGAGTTACGAACAGCAATTCCAACGATCTTTGAATATTTGAAAGAGCCTCAGTAATCTCTCTTCTGAACTCCTGAAGTACTAATTGGAAAGCCATTTTTCCTGTGTCCTTCAAATTAAAATAACAACCCTTCTAGTCAAAACAATAGTCATGTAATCTATCCATGGAATACTACCAGCAGGATCTATTAAGCAAAATGTTTTTTTTTTAAAGTTAAAAGAAAAAAGAGAGTTCCAATGATCCAAAATACAGGAGAGAATAATATTTTAAACAGTTTATAGAAGGAGAAATAAAAAAATATATTCCAAGTGAAACAGAGTGCAACCAGGGAGAATGTAGAAAAAGAAGAAAAGAAAAAAACATCACCCTGTGTTTTTATTCTTCAAACTGCGAGCTTTCGTTCTTCAAGCTGCAAGCTGCTTAATCCAAACAAAGAGTTTCTCAAAAAATGAATAGTCATTTAGTTTATCAAGCGAAGAATTACAAACAGAGTCTCTTAAATCCCTCTAATACAAAAGAAAAGTAAAAAAAAAAATGCAGACGTTTCATTATGTTGCAAATATAGTCCATCAAGCTTCCACCAGAATCAGTCAAAGCAAAGAAAGCACAAAACCAGCCAACATTTTAAAACAAAGTCCAAAAAATGGATCTTAGATATCAAAAAACTTTCTAATCTAAAAAAAATAATTTCCTAAGGTGATCTAAAAGCGGCTGTACGCTCTTGTGTCTCTTCAAAGAGACTTGTTTTCCCTGCGAGAGCAAGATATCTCTCGGCCATTTCCCTTGCACTTACCCTGTTTTCTCCGCGGTGGAAACTACAGAGAAAAAACAAGGGTAGGCAATTCCAATGGCCCCCTGAGTAATCTTCTGGTCTCCCCTTCTTCAGGGGAAAAAAACTTCAGTGGTCCACAACTTCTGCAATCCACTGCAAGCAAGGAAAATTCAGCCAGTTCTCAGCACTCTGAGAAATTCGACTGGTCGAGCTGGCAGCCAAGCCTGGAGTCCTATTTATTCCAGATCCTTAATAAAGATCTTCTAATATAATGATTTTTAAAATCCACATTGACTTTGACTTTGTCATACCACAAATACCCATGCCATCCATATCTTAGTTCATGACCCTCCAAATTGAATAATTTTTCATTTTTAAGAACTATCCATTCTTTAAGCCATACCAAACAACAAGCTGCATAGTATAATTTCAAATCCGGAAGACCTAGTCCACCTCTTTCTTTTGAGTCTTGCAAAACTTTATATTTTATTCTTGGTTTTTTCCCTTGCCAAATAAACTGGCAAGGATAGTTGGAGAAAGCCAGGGAGTTTCAGAAAAACATCTATTTTTGTTTTATTGACTATTCTAAAGCCTTTGACTGTGTGGATCATAACAAATTGTGGCAAGTTCTTGGTGGTATGGGGATACCAAGTCATCTTGTCTGCCTCCTGAGGAATCTGTATAACGACCAAGTAGCAACGGTAAGAACAGACCACGGAACAACGGACTGGTTTAAGATTGGGAAAGGAGTACGGCAGGGCTGTATACTCTCACCCTACCTATTCAACCTGTACGCAGAACACATCATGCGACGTGCTGGGCTTGAGGAATCCAAGGCTGGAGTTAAAATCGCTGGAAGGAACATTAACAATCTTAGATATGCAGATGATACCACTTTGATGGCTGAAAGCGAGGAGGAGTTGAGGAGCCTTATGACGAAGGTGAAAGAAGAAAGTGCAAAAGCTGGGTTGCAGTTAAACCTCAAAAAACCAAGATTATGGCAACCAGCTTGATTGATAACTGGCAAATAGAGGGAGAAAAAGTGGAGGCAGTGACAGACTTTGTATTTCTAGGCGCAAAGATTACTGCAGATGCTGACTGCAGCCAGGAAATCAGAAGACGTCTACTTCTTGGGAGGAGAGCAATGGCAAATCTTGATAAAATAGTTAAGAGCAGAGACATCAAACTGACAACAAAGGTCCGCATAGTTAAAGCAATGGTATTCCCTGTAGTAACCTATGGCTGCGAGAGCTGGACCATAAGGAAGGCTGAGCAAAGGAAGATAGATGCTTTTGAACTGTGGTGTTGGAGGAAAATTCTGAGAGTGCCTTGGACTGCAAGAAGATCAAACCAGTCCATACTCCAGGAAATAAAGCCAGACTGCTCACTTGAGGGAATGATATTAAAGGCAAAACTGAAGTACTTTGGCCACATAATGAGAAGACAGGATACCCTGGAGAAGAGGCTGATGCTAGGGAAAGTGGAAGGCAAAAGGAAGAGGGGCCGACCAAGGGCAAGATGGATGGATGATATTCTGGAGGTGACAGACTCAACCATGGGGGAGCTGGGGATGGTGACGGCCGACAGAAAGCTCTGGCGTGGGCTGGTCCATGAAGTCACGAAGAGTCGGAAGCGACTGAACGAATAAACAACAACTTTCTTTTCCCTAGCATAACGTGAATTTACTCTAAAAAATTTATCTATTTCCAAATCTAAATCTTGTTCTCTCATCTCTAGAAATTTGGCTAAAGCAGAAACAATCCTTTCTCTTACATCTTCATTTGGTTGTTCTGCAACCGCTCTCAATCTCAAAATATGTTCTTTCTCTCTCATTTCTGCTAGAGCAATAGCATCTAAATTATGTTCAATATCTTTAGTGGTAACTAAAGATTAACTTTAGTGGTAACTAAAGATTAACTACCTCCTTAACTACCTGCACTTCTTTTTTAAATTCTTGTTTTATCTCCTGTGTTAACTCTTTTTTCATATCTTCCATCTGTTTATTAACTTGTTGGCCCAGGTTAGCAATTGAGTCCTCTATTTTCTTATCTAATAATGTGATTACATCCAGGATTTTTTTCATTTCTGATGATTCTGTTGGTGTTGTAGTTGTTGCAGAGTCTGTAGACATTCTTCCAGTCTCTTTTTCCTTCTCTCTGTCTCTCTTTGCTCTTAACGCCATAGTCGTCATAATATAGATAATATTCCTGTAAAAGAGAGAAAAAAAAAACAGGAGAGAGGGAAAAGAGAAAAAGGGAGGGGGTAATGGTTGTTTTAAAAGAAAAAAAAAGAAAGAGTAAAAATTGCAAAAAATCGAAACAATCCTTTAAAAATAGTTGTCATGAGAACCAAATTGTAATCCATTAGGTACAGGGAGTCCCTAAGGTATCAAAACAGAAGATAAAAAAGAAAAAACAAACTTTTCTTGACTATAGACAAAACAATGGTGAAAACAGTAAACAATTTCAAAGTTTCTCTCGCCAGCTTATATCCCATCAGTTCAGCCATACAGAAAAAAAAAGAGTAAAATGAAAAGCTGCAATAGTCCAACTGGTCTTTTCTACAAATAAACAATCTATTTCTATATAATTTCTATAAAAAAGGAATCCAGAAAAAACATAAGTATTTAAAAAGTGACTTATATAATCCAAATAATACTCAAGCAATTTGTATAGAAAAAAAGGAAGAACTCATTCATAGAAATAATAACAAAAGTAGATAAAAGAAAGGACGTTAAATCCATAAAAATTTGAAATCCAGACAAGATAATTCCAAAAGAAAAATATACCATTCATTAAAACGTAGAAAGATAAGCCATGAAAAAAATAAAGAAAAACATCACTCATTTCATTTTAGGCAAAGTCAATCAAATTTCCAATCCATTTATCTGTCCCTTGGCAGGAAAGAAGTGAAACACCAGCATTTATTAATCAAGTCCAGAGATAAATCTTAGATAATAATAAGGCAAATAATATTTAAAAAATAAAAAGTGTATCTAAAAGGTTGGGTGAGGTGCTACTTATCTTTGACAGATTTCATGGCTTCCGCAGAGCTTCTTGTTAATTCCAGTTGCCTCTTGCGGCTTCAATCTCCCTTCCCCTGTGGTGGAAATACAGGGGTCGGGGGAGAGCGGCGAATCCGGCGACCCTTCTTGGATGATCTTCTGCTCTCCCTCTCTTCGAGGGAGATTTTTCAACGATTTCTTTTTTTTGAAATCGCCACAAACGGAAAGCCGCGGAATCAAGGCTGAGAGCCTCGGCTCGGCGCACCGTCCTTGCCAACACCCGGAAGTAGAATCTTCTAGATGAACATTTTAATATGCATCAGCAATGGTTCATTATGGACATTTCCTATCATGTTTTAGTGCTCTTTAATCAATGTTTATGTATTTATCTATTTATTTATTTATTTATTTATTTATTTATGTATTTATTTATTTATATTTCAAATTTTGTCACCACCATGTTACTGAAAGAGCAACTCTGGGCAGTTTACAATAAAACTAAAAATAAATACAGATTAAAATACAATAAAAACAGTACTTCTTAAATAAAAATATAAATATAAAATATAAAATCCAAGAGGAAGGTATTAAAAGTTCTTAATTTAAATACATAAATTCACAGGGGCCTCTTTAGGGTGCTAACCACCCCCAGGATTGACTACCCCCTGTCCCACCCCAATTAAGATGGCAGAGCCAGGTCTTTACCCCTTTCCAGAAGGCCAGGAGAGTGGGGGCCTGCCTCACCTCTGAGGGAAGAGTGTTTCATAGGGTGGGGGCCACGGCAGAGAAGGCTTTCTTCCTGGGCCCTGCTAATTGACAGTCTCTCATGGACATGGTCTATAACATGCCCTCTCTGCCTGTCCGTGTGGGACAGGTTGATGTAATGGAGGTGAGACGGTCCCTCATGTAACCTGGACCCATGCCATGTAGGGCTTGGTTTTCCCCTTTTTTGCAGGGATAGGCCATTGAGCTGGAAAGACTGAGAACAAAACTAGATCTCTCCAAAGCTGTGGATGATTCAGAGCGTTTTTGCCCTTATGGGAGTTTGGTGCCTTCAGCATTGGCAGTGACTTCCCCTTTTCACTCCCCTGAAAAGCATTTGAAACACAATCTTTTCCTTCCCTTTATTCTTCCCCCAGGGGTGTCCACAGGGCATGGTCAAAAAAGTCAAGATGGTGGCCACAAGAGTGTGATTGCAACTCTGACCATTTTTTAAAAGTGTGATGCATATAAAAAACAGGTAGAGCTTTGATCGCACTGTTGTGGCCGCCATCTTGACTTTTTTTTATCGTACCCTGTGGACACCTCTGTCTTACCCTCAGAGTAATGGTGGATCTCTAACCGCCATCTTCCTCAGCCTTGTCTTTAGATAATATGTTTTCCTTTCTCTCCTTCATTCAGCCAGTCTAGCTGCAGTACATAGATACACACACACAGAGATCATCCCTATACCTATGTCAACACTGATTCTGACGAGGAGAAAGAAGTGTGTGAAAGCAATTGCCAATTCTTTATCACAGGGACACACAAAATGCGGCCCTTCAAAGCCTGGGGCATTGACCTCTCAAGTCCCCTCCAAGACTTGCCATCGAATTGCAATTTTAATGTGCATGAAGGGGGAAATCACTAGCTGTATTTTATTTTTACTGTTGTTCAGTCCTTCAGTCCCTTCCGACTCTTCACAACCAGATGGACATCACTTTGTGGGGATTGTCTGTCATTAACTCCTTCTTTGAGTTCTTGTAAGCTCCTGCTAGTGTCACCGGTAATAATATCTAGCCATCTAGTCTTCTGTCAGCCTTTTTTCCCCAATTGTCTTCAGTTTTTCCAGGCATCAGGATCTTCTCCAATGACTATTCTTTCTCATTGTGAGTCCAAATTTTGTAAGCTTTAGGATCATTATTAGCATTTCAAATGAACAGCCTGGTGTTACTTCTTTTAGCATTGAATGATTTTCTTGCAGTCCGAGGTATTCTCAACATCTTTCTCGAGCACCAACATTCAAAAGCATCTATTTTTCTGATGGTCTAACTTTCACAACTATTTGGTACAACTCAGAAAATTAAGGGTTTTAAAGTAGACCTATGTTGTTACTGTGTTGTCTCTGACCTTTAATATTTTGTCTAGATCTGTCATAGTCTTTCTCCCAAATGGCAGATGTCTCTTTCTCTCATGGCTAAACTCATACTCCTCATGAATTTTGAGCATAGGAAGATAAAGTTTGTTACTGGTTCAACTTCTTCACTTTAGGCTTTACAATGGTCTAGCATTGTCTATTGACATAATCTTTGTCATTTTTTTAATGACTGAGTAGCAGACCACCTTTTGTACTCTCTTTTTTCACCTTCAGCAAGAGATTCCTTAGGACTTCTTCACTTCCAGCATCAGAGTGTTGCTGATGTTTCTTCTAGCAATTTTAATTATACAGGTAATCCTCGCTTAACAACCATTTGGTTAACAATGGTCCGAAGTTACAACAGCCTCAGAAAAAGTGCTTTATGACATCTACTCGCGCTTATGACCATTGCAAACCGTTGCACCCCTCTGCGGTCACATGATCGCAATTTGGGCACTTGGCAGCCGGCTCTCATTTACGACCAGTTGCAGCATCCTGTAGTCATGTGATTGCAATCTATAACCTTTTTTGCCAGTTTCCGGCAAAAAACGTCCATTGGGGAATCTGGATTCGCTTAACGACCATCGTAAAATAGTCGCAAAATTTGGTCCGGTCATGGTGACTCACTTAATGACCACACCACTTAACAACCAATTTTCCGGTCCCTATTATGGTAATTGAGTGAGGTACCTATACTTTGTATTTCTTTGAGTCCAGCATTTCTCATGTTAGCGTATTAGAAGAAGCAAAAACCACCAGCATTGAAACAATGATCATCCAACATCAACTTCGCTGGACCGGTCATGTTGTTCGAATGCCTGACCATCGTCTTCCAAAGCAGCTACTTTACTTCCAACTTAAGAATGGAAAACGGAATATTGGTGGACAGCAAAAGAGATTCAAAGATACTCTCAAAGCTAATTTAAAAAAATGTAATATCAGCATTGAGAACTGGGAAGCCCTAACTCATGAGCGTTTCAATTGGAGGTCAGCCTTTATTAATGGCGCTATGGACTTTGAAGAAGCACGAGTACAGGGCGAAAGGGAGAAAAGAGCTAAAAGGAAGGCACGTCAGGCAAACCCTCATCATGACCGTCTCCCACCCGGAAACCTATGCCCTCATTGTGGGAGGTTGTGCGGATCCAGAATTAGCCTTTATAGCCACTTACGGATCCACTGTTAAAATTTTACCTTTGGAAGACAATCTTACTCGGGTACAAGTGATTGCCAATGATGATGATGAATGATGAATGATATGTTAAATAAATAATGTGACAATATACAACTTTAGGACAATCCTTTTTTAATTTGGAACCATTTAGTTGATCCATATTTCATTCTTACCATTGTTCCTGGTCATTATACAAATTATTCCATAGCTAGATAAGGTAGCCCTGTACATCCATGTTTTAAATTAAATCACACATAGCTCTTGTCTTGCCCCACTCAGGTGCTTTCTTCTTGTCCTGCTTATTTTTTAGGGTGCCCCATAGAGGGTCACTTAGAAGCCAAGAGCAAAGTTAGTAAGGGAATCCTTAAATTTATTATTTTATTTATTTATTTAATTTATTCCCCGCCCATCTCCCATACAAGGGACTCTGGGCGGGTTACAATAATTAAAACTTAAAAATTTAAAATATTTAAAACCATACAAGATAGACAATGTGTAAAAATATATCCAAATATAAAATAAAATAAAATAAAATCCAAGATGGATTGGGGACCGTAGCATAGGTCATATTGTTACGGGGCCAGCCAACCCCAGGAGGCACTACCACCTCCGTTGTCCCAGGCCAGGTGGCAGAGCCAGGTCTTAATGGCCTTCCGAAAGGCCAGGAGTGAAGGGGCCAGTCTCACCTCCGGGGGCAAGATGTTCCATAAGGCGGGTGCTGTCGCAGAGAAGGCACGCCTCCTGGACCCTGCTAGATGGAATTCTCTTGTTGAGGGGGTCCGAAGCATGCCCTCTCTGCACGCACGGGTGGGGCGGGCTGACGTTATCGGGACGAGACGGTCCCTCAGGTACCCTGGTCCTATGCCATATAGGGCTTTAAAGGTAATCACCAACACCTTGAATTGGACCCGGAAGCAAACTGGCAACCAATGCAGCTCGCGTAGCATATATAACATATATAAATATGTTTCTAGGTGGCTGTGTGACCTTACACCTGGGGCTAGGTCATGGTTATTTTGAGATGTTATTTCTAAGTCCCTTTATCATCTAAAGGAGGATCGTTAAGATCACCATGCTGCTGTTGAGCTTGCGAAATGGTCTTAATCTTCCTAGGTACAGAAGACAAAGCAGGGAGGAAAATAGGGGAAAGATTGTGCCTGAGGCCCCCACCTCTATTCAAGGAAGGATTTTCCAAGTTGGCATAAATGGATTCCTTGACCCCTCTCTCAAACCACCTATCTTCTCTGTCTAAAATGTGAACATTAATGTCCTCAAATGAGTGTCCTTTTTCCTTTAGATGAAGATAAACTGCTGACTCTGGTCCTGTGGTGTTACTTCTCCTGTGTTGGGCCATCCTCCTGTACAAGCTCCTTGGATAAGGAGCGAAACGTTTCCACTGAGAAAATAGAAATCCAGTTGACATGATTCAAGCTACAGACAATTCCACCTGGATGACTGAGAACCTTCATAGACTTAGAAGCCAAGAGTGGTCCCCAAGGGTTGTGTTCTTTGCTTCTAGAAGATGACGTCCAAGTTATTGGTCCTCTCTGGTTACCATCCTGCAACCCTTTCTCAGTTAGAACCCCTACATTTTCTGGGATTCATGCAATTCTTGGGTACAGACACAATAATTTATAACAATTGGCAGGGTAAGATCAGTATACAACTCAGGAAAAAAAGTTGTTCCAGATGGCAGGTGCCATGGCAGAGAAGGCACACCTCCTGGGTCCCCCAAGATGCCACTGTTTAATAGATGGGACTCTAAGCATACCAACCCTGTCAGATCTCACTAGGGAAGCAAATATCCAGGCAAAATATATGCCACATAGTGCTTTGTAGATGACCAGTACCTTGAAATATACTTGGAAGCCAAGTGGTAACCAGTACAGATTGCACAGTAGAAACATTACATGAGCGTATTGAGGCATGTCCATCACTGTTCATGGTGCTGTATTTTGGACCATCTGTAGCTTCCAAATAGTTTTCAAGGTCAGCCCCATATAGAGTACATTGCAGTTGTCCATATATGAGGTAACCAATCCATGAATGTCTGTGAGTAGGGTCCCCCAATCCAGAAAAGGGTGCAATTGGCATACTAGATGAATCTGTACAAAGGCTTTCCTGGCCACACCTGCCACCTCCTCCTTGATCAGGAACTGTGAATCTAGGAAAAATAAATAAATTGTGCATTGGTTCTGTCTGGGGAAGTACAACACCCTTGAGAACTACATTTGAAAAACTTCTGGCATGAGGTGGTCCATACAGACACAGACACTTGATCTTGCTAGGGTTGAACTTCAGCCTCTTTCTCCCTCTCCAGCCTTGAGGGACCCACAAACCAGAGCTCTAGGATCCAACCTTTTCCCCTCATCAACACTGGCTGGAACCAACTACAAAGAAAGGAGAACTATCCCCAGTACTTATACCCCAGAAAGACACCATGATTGATGGCATTGAATGCTGCTGAGAATTGAAGGAGAACCACGGTAGTTACACCACCGCCTCCAGCTGCCCCCGCCCCCTGCCACTGTGCCCGCCTCACTGTGCGCCACTGCTATACCGGACAGGGCCTTCTTTTGCACTGCCTTCTTTCGCGCTGATGCAGCTGGGGTTTCTCTTGTGCCCAGCCCAGGGCCTCTGTTCGTGCGCCAGGTCCTTCTTTTGCGCCGGTGCAGCCAGGTCCTCCTTTCACATGCCGGACTTCTTTTGTGAAAGAAGGCCCTGGGTGGAGCACGAATGGATGCCCTGGCTGGTGTGTGAATGGAGGCCCTGGCTGGCACATGAACGGAGGCCCTGGCTGGTGCTTGAACAGAGGCCCTGGGTGGGGCACAAACAGAAGCCCTGGGCATGGTGTGAAAGAAGCCCCAGCTGCACCGACACAAAAGAAGGCAGTGTGAAAGAAGGCCCTGGCCGGTACGGTAGTGGTGCACAGTGTGGCGGGCACGGTGGCAGTGGGCAGGGCTGGGCAGTGGGGGCAGTTGGAAGCAGTGGGTAGGCAGGCGGCCAATAGGGCAGAGATGGCGTGGGAGATAGGCAGGTGGGGGCAGTTCAAGAGGAGGCAGAGAAGGCAGTCCTTTACCTTACCGAGGCTCAGGGCTGGGAAGGACCAAGCTGGGAATGGCATGGATTGGTGTGGGTCCTCACCTAACAACCTGTGGGATTCGGTTAACAACAGCAATGGGGACTGATGGGGTTACCATTGCTAAGCGATACGATTATGTGACATTGTGCTTTACAACCGCATTGCTTAGCGATGGAAATTCTGGTCCCAATTACCATAGTTAACCAAGGACTACCTGTAGTGTATGTATATATTACACTTAACTGATACTTAACTATGGTTTTTGTTGTTTATTTGTTCAGTCGTTTCCGACTCTTCGTGACTTCATGGACCAGCCCACGCCAGAGCTTCCTGTCGGCCGTCACCACCCCCAGCTCCCCCATGGTTGAGTCCGTCACCTCCAGAATATCATCCATCCATCTTGCCCTTGGTCGGCCCCTCTTCCTTTTGCCTTCCACTTTCCCTAGCATCAGCTTCTTCTCCAGGGTATCCTGTCTTCTCATTATGTGGCCAAAGTACTTCAGTTTTGCCTTTAATATCATTCCCTCAAGTGAGCAGTCTGGCTTTATTTCCTGGAGTATGGACTGGTTTGATCTTCTTGCAGTCCAAGGCACTCTCAGAATTTTCCTCCAACACCACAGTTCAAAAGCATCTATCTTCCTTCGCTCAGCCTTCCTTATGGTCCAGCTCTCGCAGCCATAGGTTACTACAGGGAATACCATTGCTTTAACTATGCGGACCTTTGTTGTCAGTGTGATATCTCTGCTCTTAACTATTTTATCAAGATTTGCCATTGCTCTCCTCCCAAGAAGTAGATGTCTTCTGATTTCCTGGCTGCAGTCAGCGTCTGCAGTAATTTTTGTGCCTAGAAATACAAAGTCTGTCACTGCCTCCACTTTTTCTCCCTCTATTTGCCAGTCATCAATCAAGCTCGTTGCTTAACTATGGTAGGACCTCATTAAAGAATTTTGTATGGTGGTGCTTGGATTGCAATCTTTTTGATCTTAGTCAAAAAGCTTTCACTTAGGTTATCAAAAGTCTAGTTGGTATATTGGTACTTGTGTTCTTGTCCTTTTAATTAGAGACAAATTGTTACTTCCCTGGAATCTTAGTAAGTTGAACAATTATATCTAATTGATTTAACTGGGGATGCATAATCCAGACCAGTTTTCCAGACCAGTTCCTCTGCACTCTGCCTTTCAGTTCCATGCTGAGCCACGCTTCCCAAAGTAGGTGAGGCCAGGGCAAAACCTAAATTTAACTTAAATGAATTAAACCAGCATCTTCTGCAACCCCAGCTATTGAAGAAGATGACAAAAGGACAAAATATGGGCTCAATTATGGTACCATTAGATGGATACAGAGCTGGTTAAACAGTCATGCTCAACAAGTATACATCAGTGACTCCGCATCAAGCTGTAGTAAAATGTTCAGCAGTGTACTTCAGGCTCCATTCTAGCTCCTTTACAGTTTAACATATTTATAAATGTCTTGGATGATGAGATAGAAGCATATGATTATCCAATTTGCAGATTTGCAGATGACACAAATACCTTAGGGGGCAGTACCAAAATTCAGGATTATCTTGACAAGCTGGAATATTCGGCAGAACCTAGCAGTATGAATTTCAACAGGAATAAATGCATAGTCCTACGTTTGGAGAAGGAAAATGGTGCACAAAATGTTCTTGGGAGCAAGGCATGGGTTGTGTAACTCTGTTTTTAAAAAAATAAAAATTAACCAGTCAATTACACTAATCGAGAACAGAAGAACTAGCAGTGCTAGAGCAGACCAAAGAGCGATCTCATCTAGCATTCATTTCCCACTGTGGCCAAGCACATGGCCTTCAAGTATGTTGCTAGCTGTGAGCAGGCGATTTGGGGCCTTTGGGGAGGTATATTTGGAAGATCAAAGGTCAGTGGAACCAGAAGAGTGTGAGACAAGCTCATGGTCTCGATTCAGGAATGGCTGAGAAGCCTGCAAAGAGAGACACTGCATGGCCCAAAGAAAGTTTAAATTATTTTTTTGCAGCATACTGTGGTAGAGGCAAGAGGACTGAGATATAATGAGAGCAGATCAAAGAAGAAAAAGTTGCAGCAGGCAAGCCAGGGATAAATGGAGCATAAACTAATTTTAGCTGGTGGGCTAGAGAAGGAAGGTTCAATAGATCAGTCTCGGAGTCTTACTTCCTGTTCAAAGAGAGAAAATTGGCAAGGCTGATGGGGAAAATGGTTTCTGTGGACCTTATAAACATGGCAAGAGTGTCATCCTCTGTTTATTTTGAAAGAACAATTCATGCTTTCAAGTCCGCTGAGTTTTAATCTGAGTGGCAGAGCGGCCCGTATGGAATAGTACAAACAATGTTAATTATTTAATGCATTATTTTTCTTTTTCTTCTTTTTTAATTAGGCAAACACAGTTGATTTTCTTCAATATGGTTGCCATGTTAGTAATTCTGTTAATTAGAAAGTGCTGTGGTTGGAGATGTCCCCCTGCCTGATGTTCAGATTAAATTCACATCAGGTCATTAAAGCTGGAAAAGATACCTGAGGTGGTGGTGGTGCTGGTGGCGGTGGTGGTGGTGGAGAAACCATGCAACACCATGGAAAAAAGAAGGTAGCTGTCATGGAAGCCTTGGAGAATGCTCTGGCATAAAAGTAGCACCAAATTCATTTTAGAATTTATCTAGAAACAAATTCAGTGTCACCTAGTAGGAAGCCTGTAGAATTACTCTACTGTATAAATCGGAGATATCAAGGGAACGTTTTGTGCAAAGATGGGCATGATAAAGGACAAAAAAGGCAGGGACCTAACAGAAGCAGAAGAGATTAAGAAGAGGTGGCAAGAATACACAGAAGAACTATACAAGAAAGATCTTAATATCCCTGATAAATACGATGGTGTGGTCACTGACCTTGAGCCGGACATCCTAGAGAGTGAAGTCAAGTGGGCCTTAGGAAGCATTACTAACAACAAAGCTAGCGGAGAAGACAGTATCCCAGCTGAGCTATTTAAAATCCTAAAAGATGATGCTGTTAAAGTGCTGCACTCAATATGCCAACAAATTTGGAAAACTCAACAGTGGCCACAGGATTGGAAAAGGTCAGTTTACGTTCCAATTCCAAAGAAAGGCAATGCCAAAGAATGTTCAAACTATCGTACAATTGCGCTCATTTCACATGCTAGCAAGGTTATGCTGAAAATCCTACAAGCTAGGCTTCAGCAGTATGTGAACCGAGAACTACCAGAAGTGCAAGCTGGGTTTCGAAGAGGCAGAGGAACTAGAGATCAGATTGCCAACATTCGCTGGATCATGGAAAAAGCAAGAGAGTTCCAGAAAAACATCTACTTCTGCTTCATTGACTACGCTAAAGCCTTTGATTGTGTGGATCACAACAAACTGTGGCAAATTCTTAAAGAGATGGGAGTACCAGACCACCTTACCTGTCTCCTGAGAAACCTGTATGCGGGTCAAGAAGCAACTGTTAGAACCGGACATGGAACAACCGACTGGTTCAAAATTGGGAAAGGAGTACGACAAGGCTGTATATTATCACCCTGCTTATTTAACTTATATGCAGAGTACATCATGAGAAATGCCGGGCTGGATGAATCACAAGCCGGAGTTAAGATTGCCGGGAGAAATATCAACAACCTCAGATATGCAGACGATACCACCCTAATGGCAGAAAGTGAAGAGGAACTAAAGAGCCTCTTGATGAGGGTGAAAGAGGAGAGTGCAAAAGCTGGCTTGAAACTCAACATTAAAAAAACTCAGATCATGGCATCTGGTCCCATCACTTCCTGGCAAATAGAAGGGGAAGAAATGGAAGCAGTGACAGATTTTATTTTCTTGGGCTCCAAGATCACGGTGACTGCAGCCATGAAATTAAAAGAGGTCTGAGGCCTCTCCCCCATCTTCCTCCCCGCTTTGTCTTCTGTGCCTAGGAAGATTAAGACCATTTCACAAGCTCAACAGCAGCATGTTGATCTTAACAATCCTCATTTAGATGATAAAAGGACTTAAAAATAACATCTCAATATAACCATGACCTAGCCCCAGGTGTAAGGTCACACAGCTACCTAGAAACATATTTAGGATTCCCTTACCAACTTTGCTCAGACTGAAGAAGCTCCTTGGATAAGGAGCGAAACGTTTCCACTGAGAAAATAGAAATCCAGTTGACATGATTCAAGCTACAGACAATTCTACCTGGATGACTGAGAACCTTCATAGACACCTAGAATCAGGTTCTTGATAGCTAAAAGCAAGTCCAGAGGTGTCTGTGTGGGTGAGGGGGAGGCCAGGATGATGGGTGCAACTGTGCAATTGAAATCCTACCCTTTGGGATGTGTATTTATATCACACACATGTATGAAGGGGCAGGGCTTCAATTTATTCCATGATGTATTGAAAGAGTAAAGGATTTTGTTGTTGTTCAGTTATTTAGTCATGTCCGACTCTTCGTGACCCCATGGACCATAGCACACCAGGCCTTCCTGTCCTCCACTGTCTCCCAGAGTTTACTCAGATTCATGTTCATTACATCGGTGATGCTATCTAACCATCTCATCCTCTGCCGTCCCCTTCTCCTTTTGCCTTCAGTCTTTCCCAGCATCAGGGTCTTTTCCAGTGAGTCCTCTCTTCGCATTAGGTGGACAAAGTATTTGAGCTTCAGCTTCAGTATCTGTCCTTCCAATGAGCAGTCAGGGTTGATTTCCTTTAGGATTGACTGATTTGACCTCCTTGCAGTCCAAGGGACTCTTAAGAGTCTTCTCCAGCACCACAGTTCGAAAGCATCAATTCTTCGGCGCTCAGCCTTCCTTATGGTCCAACTTTCCTTCCACTTCCAGACACATCCACAACTGAGCGTCCTTTCGGCTTTGGCCCAGCCACTTCACTCTTTCTGGAGCTACTCGGAATTGCCCTCTGCTGTTCCCCAGTAGCATATTGGACACCTTCCAACCTGAGGGGCTCATCTTCCGGCGTCATATCTTTTATCCTTTTGATACTGTCCATGGGTTTTCTTGGCAAGGATACTGGAGTGGTTTGCCATTCCCTCCTCCAGTGGACCACGTTTTGTCAAAACTCTCCGTCATGACCTGTCCATCTTGACCTGACTTCATTGAGTTACGTAATCCCCTTCGCCACGACAAGGCAGTGATCCATGAAGGGGGAGTAAAGGATACTATTACAGATATTTCAACAGCTGGATTACTTTGATTTTAGAACTCAATTTATCTTTCAGCTTGTTAGAGTCCACTGGAGTTGGGCAGCCAATAAATTTAGATAGATATAGATAGATAGATAGATAGATAGATAGATAGATAGATAGATAGATAGGAGAGAGAGAGAGAGAGAGAGAGAGAGAGAGAGAGAGAGAGAAAGGGGAGACTTTTTCCTTTTACCACCCCTTGTTTGAACCAGAGGGCTGCCTATCCATTTCCCAGACATGTGAGGAATTTGCAGGTATCTTTCCAAACATCTCTTGAATCCTTATGAGGCTGGGAACAGGCCACTACAACTCACATGCTCCTCAACCTACACATCTTCTTTCTCTATTCAAAAAGAGTCCCTCTTTTGAGGGAGATGGGTGGTGATGAAATGTGATAAATAAATAAAATAAAAAATAAAGTTGAGTTTGCTTCTCATGATATATGCCTTTTTTAAAAAGGAGAGACTCAGATTAGATCAAACTTCAATGTTCTTTCTGTAACTGAAAACCTTTCCAGCAGCTCTAAAATGATAAGCAAAACCAAAGTTAATAACATTGTGATAGACAAATTTAGACTGTTTATTATAAATAAATAAAATGCCTTTTAAATTATTATTGTAGTAAATAGTATTATACTCTACTCTACTCTACTATTATATTATCATGCAAGAAGGCATGATAGCTCCTGGAAGGGTGGGGTTGTACATTACTGATCCATGATACAGATTAATGGCGATTGCTACAAATAAAAGGGGTGGAAAAGTTGCGGGAAAAATCTTCAAGCTATCCTTTGTCAAAGTGGTCCGACAACTTTATTTTACTCTGAGAAAATATTGCGTTTTGAAAAGTGGTTTTAAAATCTCCTAAAGTAGGCAGGTGCCACCATTGAAGGGGGCCAATTTCCCACAATCTGAATATCTGCATGTGAAGATGCCATTCAGCATCTAAAGAGCTTAAAAGATAGGGAGGGAAGATGTGGAAGGCTATACCAGGTCTGTGCAGTGCTTCAGTTTTAAAGGAAAAAATGTTTGGAATATGGGGGGATAGGAATGTAATCCTTGTCTGCAACTCCTTAAAGCAGCTGCATCTTTCCTCAGTCCTTTGTGGCAGCCACATAATTGGGAAAAGATTGCAGTTGCTTTAAGGAGCTATGTTCAGTTCCCACACACTCCAAATAACAGTTTTTTGCCTTTGAATCCAAAGTGCGGCAGAGCCCTAGAAGGTATCTTCCCATGAGATCACAGGAGGCATCAAGAGCTAAACTGGCAATTTGAACTTGTATAAGGAAGAGATGAAGACCAGATCTCTCTCTGGCCACAGTCACCAATCTAATGTGCTCCAAGACAAGCTCAAAATATTTATACTGGGACTATCCAATCTGGAATTGTCATATTGTCTGCCAATCATGGGGCATATTGCTGGAGGTGCAAATCCACTGCCACTGACTCTTTTCCACCTTGATTGTAATCTTACAGGATGTAACTAGCTAGATGTTAGGTTTTACCTCTCCCTCCTTATAAAGTATTTCTTGTAAATAAATCTCCTTCCTCTTTCAATAATTATTGCTCAGGTCATATTTCCACTCAGGAAGGCACACATAGAATGCTTTAACCTCCAACAGATTTATTGCACGCACCTGGTCTGAGTCTGGAAAAGACCTAGCTTCACGTGCACACACCTGATGGCAGGGGCATCCAGAGGTGTCAAAAAAATGAAGGCAGCTATGACCATGTGAAGTCCTAACCCTTTTTTACACGTGTTGCATGTCAAAAAGGGGCAACACTTCCATTGCTTGGGCATGTATGCCATTTTGGATTTTTTGGACACCCCTGTGGCCTGATGCTAACTCTTAAAGCTGGTTCCAAACACAGCTGTTTGGTTCAAATCTCAGCCTCCCTAACAGATAAAACCTGGATGGACCCTTATGGCAACCAAGCACAAAGTAGGGAAAACTTTGTGTTTTAAAGCTCAGAATGTCCCTGCAAAGATCAGGAATGGGGCTGGACTGATTAGGGGAGGAAGCCAAGGCAATTAAAATTTCAGAAAGGAAAAGCAATTATAGGCTCAAAAGGAATAATAAGCATCAATTAGCAGCAAGTATCTCAGCTGACAATGAAAGCGTTTTCAAGTACACACACTGCGAAATGAACGGAGAGAAAAGCTGGCTCCTTTAATGAATGGCAGCAGGGTTTCCAAGATAAAAGGAAGCAGCAGCAGTGGAGATATTAAACAATTACTGAGAATCAGCTGTCTAGAACAGTGTTCTCAGCCTCACCAACTTTAAGATAGCCAACGTGCTGGTTGGGGAATTCTGGGAGGTGAAGTCCACGTATCTTAAAGTTGGTGAGGTTGAGAAACAGTGGTCTAGAAATTTCAAAAGCTAGGCTGCCTGGCGTTGTGGCTTCCGAAAGTGAAAGAATGGGAACCAAACCTGGTGGCATTTGGATAAATCTTGAGTCTTTCTGTGAGGGCCTGGAGAGTTTCAAAGCCAGCTGTGGGATGCTTTACAGGGTAAGCCTGTGAAAGGCATGTCTGTCCTAAGAATCTGCCTAACCAAAATATGGGTGGTTACACTAATAAGCTTATATTTACTTCAAGATATAACATTATGAAGATATGGCCATTTGAAAAAGAAACTATGTGATAAGTGAAATTATTTTACTCCCCTGTTTAACTGCATCCTAACTAACAGCCTGCCCTCTCTAATTCACTGGCTGGATGCACACAGTGCTAAACCATGGCTGATTTAATTATCTTTTTTAGTATACCTGAATTGCCTGGGCTCACAGTTCATACAAAACCAAAACCAGGTAAACAACATGATGACTTAAAGTTGTGTGCAAACTCAGCATCCACCTCTCTCTCTCTCCCTCTCTGCATGCTCTTCTAAGCCTGAGTTCATACAGTAGCTAAATGCTAAATCTGCTTTAACGTAACATAATTCCTGTGTTCACATAACCTGTTATGCCCAAGCAAATCAACAATATAATGGCTTAATATGAGAGCCTGGTTCACACAGCACACTAAGGCAATGGCTGAATCACAGACTACCCAATCCCATTTTAACTAAGGGGACATCCAGACAGCCAGTTTAGCATATGGTCCTCCAATCCCATTAGGCAGCACAAAGTATGTCATTGTACGTTTGCTTTGCCCCCGTAGCTGATCTCAACTCTGCCTCATTGATGAAGCTATAGAATGATGCTGTCCTAGCAGTTCACCACAGAGTAGGCTGACCATACGTCCCGTTTTGAACGGGACAGTCCCGTTTTTTAAGCATTTTTCAACCGTCCCGTTGTTTTCATAAAAATCTCAATTTTGTCCCGTTTTTCAAACCCGGCGGGAATGGCGCGGAAGGAGGATCCGAGCCGGAGCGCGGACTGGGGGGCGGGGTTTGCAGGTGGGAGCCAATTGTGCGGACCAGGGGGCAGGGTTTGCAGGCGGGAGCCAATTGCGTGGACCGGGGCTGGGGTTTGCAGGCGGGAGCAAATAGTGTGGACTGGGGGCGGGGTTTGCAGACAGGAGCCAAACGTGCAGATGGGTGGGGTGGTGTTTGCAGGTGGGAGCCATTCACACGGACCGGAGGGCGGGGACCCCTGTCTCTTTCATGAATACGGAATATTACATAAGACTCCGTCCTGTTTTGCCATCCTGAAATATGGTCAGCCTACCACAGACCAAGGTAAGGTTCAGTGATTGGTGGCTTTTCCTGCTGTGGAAAAATATCCACCAATCACTCTCCCTAAAATGAGGGTTGGGACTGGAGGAGGAGCGGAATTCTGAGAGATGGCTACACCCACCGGGCAGGGAGCTTGGTGGGTGGCCAGGAATGTGTTGGTGAGCACATTATAGTCCTATGATCCATGATAGCTTATGCTATAATAAATTTTCATCACACTACTCTTGGATGGTTTTGCTATACCAGACCAGCTATCTCTCTGAAAATGGTTCTTGCTCATCTTTTATGTAGCTTGGAAGCTGCTACTGTTATCTGCAATTATTGTTTTTTTTAAATTATATTGATTTATGTTGAGGTTGTTGATCTTAAGACTTTTAATAAACTATTTAAAATCAATCAGATCAGATCAAATTTTTGGTCTTTATGGGGAAGGGAAAAGGGGAAATGAGTGACATAGCTTTTTTGATGATTTCTGGTTGCCTCCAAAATGGCTGCCATTTGTGGCCTCCTTATGAAATAGGTTGACCACAGATGCAGTTAATGGAGAGCTGTCTCCATTTTTCCCACTCACAGGTACACTAAACCTTTGGATAGGCCTAGCACATCAAAAATAGTTGCCCACCCAGGAATTTCTGAAAATTTGGAACTCTCCTACCAAATTGGCTTCAGCCACTCGTGTGATACCCCATCCCTGAAAATAATGTTTAAAAAAGGGATGCCTCTTAACTGATAAAAGGTTCCTCACCCTTGCTCTAGTGCCTGAATCCATGATGCCCAAGGGTTTTTGAAAGACAAGGGTTAAACTGGCCATGTGAAACTTGGCCATGTACAGTTGTTTACAGAATAATGTTCATATCCCTTTGATATTATTTCCATTCCAGATTCCATCCCAATTTTGCCTGGAGCAAAATTTGAGTTCAGTCTGTGGATTTCTCCTCAGGCAAAACATCAGAGAAACTTAGCCAAACATTTTAGAATGAGGAGCAATACTTCTCAAGAAGCTTTGCAGGGGACATTGTCTATCTTTTCTGCCAGGAATATTTGCGAAGAATCCCCTGTTCCCTTTTTGCCAGAGTCTCATCTTTGAAGATGCATCAAACAGGTGTACTTGCCTTTGGGAATGGTGCTGTATTTATTACCAACAATTACTCACTGATTAGAAACCAATTAACTTGGAATGCCTTTCCAGATCACAAGATACATAGTTTTGCTTGGGTTCCAACAAAGTCATGAAATATGCATTGCAGAAGACAATTAAAACATCCACAGCAATTGAGAATGAAATAATTATTTTTATGGGCCAGGTCATGCAACTTTACCAGCCAGCAAAGAATCCCAACTGATCTATCAGAAGTCAGAGGTATTTATTAATAATAGATGCAGAATGTTCCAAATTCAAAAATTTTAATAGATCTTCCCCCCTTTTCCCATCTTCACCCCCCAGATTACAGTCCAATTCTTTCTTCCAAGTACCTTTGAAGAGATCAAAGCATTTTGAAGGGGAGATTTGTTTAGAAAAGAAAGACAATGTAGCTTAAGAGAGAATGTTATAAACGAAACTAAAGTTGTCGAGAATAGAAAGAGATAAATGTTTCTCCCTTTCACGTGATACCAGAATTCAGGATTAAACTACTGTACATGTTAGAGAAAAGTAACAACAGTTTGTGTTGGGCATGAAATCAAAGAACCAGTGGCTGCCTTTTAAAATTACTATATTTACCCAGAAGAAGGTTGGCTTTCTCCCAACTAATTTATCTCTAAAATTGTAGGTTTGTCTTAGAGTCACTGAATGTTGGAAAAAACCCTCGCCAACGTGAGAGCAGTTTGACAGTGAAACCAATTACTCAGAGTCTCCTTCACAGGATGTGTTCAAACAGAGGCTTGACAATTATTTCTTGGGTATGCTTTAACCTGGATTCCTGCACTAAACAGGAATTTGGGCTCATTGGCTTAACCAGACAGTTCCAACTTCAGGATTTGATTGTTCTTCAAGACTCCAGTAGTGAATACAGACAGGTGTTGTTTTTTTTTTGGTCTAATATTCACTTTGGGAGTGAGAGGAAGGTTTTCTTAAAATAAAAGATTCATGTCCTTTCAGGATACTTCTCATTGCCTTTATGGGAATTCTAATGCTGAAAATACCAAGAGTTCACTTTACTGCTTTGGAGAATCAAGGGCATACCGTTATGTAAATGCTTGAGAGGGAATAGATGGCAACAGATTGTTGAACAATTTTTTGAGCCCCCAGGGGCATCTGCAGGAGGGCAGGGAGGAGGGGGGTCAAAAAAGACAAAACAGTGGCAGCAACCATGCTTTGTTGTTTATTCATTCAGTCGCTTCCGACTCTTCGTGACTTCATGGACCAGTCCACGCCAGAGCTTCCTGTCGGCCGTCACCATCCCCAGCTCCCCCATGGTTGAGTCCGTCACCTCCAGAATATCATCCATCCATCTTGCCCTTGGTCAGCCCCTCTTCCTTTTGCCTTCCACTTTCCCTAGCATCAGCTTCTTCTCCAGGGTATCCTGTCTTCTCATTATGTGGCCAGCAACCATGCTATTGGCTTGGAAAAGCCCAAGATTAAGATTGTTCCATACAGTCTTATGCGTAACCTCAGCTGTGCTTCAACCTCATCCTTCAGATTAGGCAGGAAGATACTAATTTTATTTATAGTCTTCTGGTAGTCTAATCTTAAACTGGGAGAAAGTGTTCATTTGTAGCAGACCGACATCATGTGGTCTATCTGGAACATGGCATTTGGTTTTGTAATTCTCAGGGCTTTTATATTTTATTTTAAAATACTGTTTGCTTTTGTTTATTTCTGGTGAGATTGGTCTATTGCTCAAGGAGGGGGGTAAGGGCTGAACCTCTACTCACACACCTCTATTCTATGTAGTCAGGAGATAGCATTATTGAAATTATTTATTTATTTTATTTATTTATAATTCAAATTTATCACCACCCATCTCCCCGAACGGGAGATTTCCATTATTTTCCCTTTTTTGACCCTTTATTCACCAAAAAGTCAGCATAGAATGTGAGAACCCTCTTACCCACAATGGGTCTTGGAAAGGACACCAGGTGAGACACTCCCAGGGAAACAATTAGTAGTAGCAGGAATTACCAAGCTACTATTTGGGTAGAGTATGAAGAATAGAAGGCTTCTGGGGTAGGGGGTTTCAGACCCTCAGAGTTCTACCCTATGGGCTCAGCTGTTTTGCTACACACAATCTGGGGGTCCTTCTAGACTCATGACTCCTGCTGGAGGAGCAGGTGGCAGTCATGGCTAGGGGGTCTTTGCATAGTTTCGTGTTGTGCACCAGTTGTTCCCTTTTCTGGACCATGAGGTTTGACTCACAGTTACTCATGCCCTGGTCACAGTAGATTACTGTAACATGCTCTACATGGGGATGCCCTTGAAGAGCATCCGGAAGCTTCAGCTAGTGCAGAGTGCGGCTGCGCGGACAGTTACGTGTGCCCCTAGGATGGCACACCTTACAACTTCACTCTGTGAGCTGCATTGGCTCCCACTCTGCTTCTGGGTGCAATTCGAGGTTCTGGCTTTGGCCTTTAAAGCCCTTCATGGCCAGGGCCGCAACTAGGGGGGGGGCAAGCGGGGCACGTGCCCCGGGTGCCGCGCTGGGGGGGCACCAAAATGGCAAAATAACCCATGGGGGGACGCAGAATCCATGTTTGCCCCAGGTGACACAGACCCTAGTTCCATCCCTGTTCATGGCATGGGGCTGGGTTATTTGAGGGACTGCCTCTTCCCAATTACATCTATCTGTTCCAGCAGGTCCAGCAGGAGGGGTATGCTGCGGATCCCGTCTGCTAAGGAATTCCATTTGGCGGGACCCAGAAGATGTGCCTTTTTTGCTGTGGCTCCCTCTCTCTGGAACACCATTCCCCCTGAGGTGAGTTTGGCCCCATCCCTGTTAGCCTTCCTGAAGGCCCTTAAAATGTGTTTTTTTCCAGCAACCTTGGGGATCCCATGGGGAGCCTGCGAGGTGGTTGTATGACCTGAGGTGACTGTTATTCTCCCGCAATCTTAGCTTTTTTATGTTTTTATTTTTATTCATGTTTCAGTGTTTTAAGATTGGTTACATTGTTTTAATTGTTGCTGTGTTTGTATGTCGCCCAGAGTCACGTTATGTGAGATGGGCAGCTGTATAAATTTGCTAAATAAATAAATAAATAAAATATAATAACTACTATCCTTTTAAAAAAGAAAACCAATAAAGTCTGCTACCCTTGATGTATGTACTGTATGTCACAGAAAGAGGGAAGAGATCAAACAGCAGCTCTCTCTTTGGGTAGTGATGTAGACCTGGCCAGGAAGGAGAAAATACCTTGTCACCAGAAGAACACCAGAAGCCAAGAATATCCCACTAAACCTGGAACTGGCACTTAATTTTTTGGCTCAGTTCTAAAATTTTACAGGAAGTTCCACTTTCTATTTATTCTTAACAGTTCAAGTTTTAACTTGGGTACTCCTTGCAACATGTGTATATGGGACCAGCTTACTTGAGGGACCGCCTCATCCCTGGAACATCGACCCGCCCCACTCGGTCATGCAGAGAGGGCATGCTACGGATCCCATCGGCAAGAGAGTTCCATCTAGCGGGATCCAGGAGGCGTGCCTTCTCTGCAGTAGCACCCGCCCTTTGGAATATCTTGCCCCTGGAGCTGAGGCGAGTTCCTTCACTCCCGACCTTCCGGAAAGACTTGAAGACCTGGTTCTGCCACCTTGCTTGGGATGGGAATGCCAATAGTTCCTCTTGGGAGTGGCTGGTGCCATGAAACCTGCCTTATTATTAACATCTTTCTGTTTGGATTTTATATGTAAATTATTGTTGCTGTAATTTTATATTTTTAACTTATTGTTGTGAACTGCCCAGAGTCCCCAGGTGTGGAGGAGATGGGCGGTGATACAAATTTAAATAATAAATAAAGATAAATAAAATATTCTAGACCAGTGTTCTCAAACTTGGCCACTTTAAGATGTGTGGACTTCAATTCCCAGCATGCCCCAGAATTCCCCAGCCAGCCCAGCCAGCCTTGCTTCTGGGAGTTGAAGTCCACACATCTTAAAGTGGCCAAGTTTGAGAAACACTGGTCTAGACTTTTGCTGTGGTTTTTGGCCTCAGGTTAACGTGGTGGTATTGCAGTGTTGTATATGTAAATAATTCATTTTTCTCAGTAGTGGGTTAATTCTTTGTATACTGAGCTACACTTCTGGTCATTTGTAAATTCCACATTTAAAAAATAATTAGGGACCAATTGTAATTTTACCTCCTCTGTGTGTAAATATCTGAAACAACCTCTCCCAGCTTGAGCCCTCCTTATCACTTCCAGAATTCTCAACCAGCCTGGTCAACTGCCCAACTCCCCCGCAACCTCATTTTTCAGTTTATCGGACAAAACGGTGACTGTGATTGGTTTGGCAGAAGGTTGAAACAGGACCACAGCCCAGACTGGAGACTTGGCTGCTGAAAGGCAAGCTTGTCTGTTGCCTGTCAATGGTTATTAATGTTGCTGTCAAAAGGAGGCTCTTGAGGGATGGAGGTGCTTTTCCTATATATCTTCTGCAATAGACTCTGTGTGAAGGCTTTACAAGGAGAGATATCAACTCCCTTCCTCAGGGAGCTTGATGGAGTTTCCTTGAAAAGAGCAATAGGACAGCAGTTGGGCTAAACCAATTCTCTGATATTAATTGCAGCTGCTTCTCTGTCATTTTGGGGCACATTCTTGTTTTCCTTCTATTACCTGGCTTACAACACACGTATATTTGCATCTCTTACATTCCTGGCAATGGTTGGTAGATCTAAGAAAATCCTTCTGGACTACATCCAAATCCCTAGTTAGTCCAGCATCCTGTTTCCACTGTAGCCAGATGTCTCCAGTAAGCCCAGCAGTCTGGCATGAATGCAAACCCCACTTGCAATCCCTTTTCCTATGATTTAAATTACAAAACACTATTTCAGGTGGGGGCAGAAGGTAGATTGGCATCTGGGAGCAGAACTCTGGATGATTTTTTGGATGTGTTAAACTCCCTGTGGTTTAATGAAAATAAGGAAAGAGATCTTTGTGGTTAGCCTAGTACATATTCCTGGCTTGTTTTAGAGAGTTCTATTAGGGGCATGGTGGCTGGAAGACGCCAGGCTTGTCGATCGGAAGATTGCAAGTTTGGAGGTTTGAATCCCTAGCCCCACGTGATGGAGTGAGCTCCCGCACTCGCCCCAGTTCTTGCCAACCTAGCAATTTGAAAGCATGCAAATGCAAGTAGATGAATAGGTACCACTTTGGTGGGATGGTAACAGCGTTCTGCGTGTGTCATGCCAGCCACATGACCGTGGAAGCGTCTTCGGACAGCGCTGGCTCTTCAGCTAACAAACGGAGAAGAGCACTGGCCCCTAGAGTCGGACACGACTGCACAAATGTGCGGGGGGAACCTTTACCTTTACCTTATTAGAAGGTTTGCACATTCTCTGTAAAGATTTGTATGTTATCCAATAGAAATAGGGGATGCAATGGATCAGTGATGGACACGAGGCTGACATTGATTGGTAGACCTCAGTGTAATAGTAGTAGTTGTTGATGACACCATGGATCACGTAATTAGTTTATGCAATAAAATTGCTCAGGCTGACTATAAACAATGTCATCACAGAATAGCCACACGATCCATTGGTATCTATGCAAAACGTTTAATTTCAGAGTTTCCCTAATGTGGTATAATCACATTATTTTTAAAAAATTGTTGACGATGATGATATTAACATTTTATGGGACTTTCACATACAAATTGATCACCATCCAGAATACAACACACCAGTCCCACTTCCAGGTGTTGGAGCGAGTGGAGCGAAGAGCTGTGGCTCCGCGGTTTTTCCGTTTGCGGCAATTGAAAGAAAGGAAAATCGCCGAAAAATCACCCTCCAAGAGAGGGTGAGCAGAAGATGTATCACAAGGGTCGTCGAACTTGCTGCTCTCTCCCGACCCCTGTATTTCCACCACGGGGGAAGGGAGATTTGAGCGGCGAAAGAAGGCTGGAACTAACATGAAGCTCTGCGGAAACCATGAAACTGAATAAGTTAAGTAGCTCCCCATCCAACCTTTTAGATGCACTTTTTTAAAAAAATATTACTTGCTTTATTAAGCTCTAAGATTTATATCTGGACTTGATATATAATTTATTTATTTATTTATTTATTTATTTATTTATTTATTTATTTATTTATTTATAATTCGATTTGTATTTACCGCTCCATCTCCCCGCAAGGGAACTCTGGGCGGTTTACAAAAATTGACAGTTAAAATTTAACGATTAAAACAGCATATATAAATACTCTCTAATACAATAAAATTTAAATACAAAATCCAAGATTTGATGGGTCGATGTTTAAAAGGGCTCTATGGCACCAGCCATCCCCAAGAGGAGCTGTTCCCCCCCCTCCCATGCAAGGCGGCAGAACCAGGTCTTTAAGTTCTTTCTGAAGGCCGGGAGTGATGGGGCCTGCCTCACCTCCGGGGGCAGCATATTCCAAAGGGTGGGTGCTACTATCGAGAAGGCCCGCTTTCTAGACCCCGTCAGGTGAAACTCCCTTACCGACGGGATCCGCAGCATGCCCTCTCTAAATGACAGAGTGGGACGGTTCGACGTTATGGGGATAAGACGGTCCCTCAGGTAACCTGGTCCCATGCCATGTAGGGCTTTAAAGGTGATAACCAACACCTTGAATTGGACCCAGAAGCACACAGGTACCCAGTGCAGCCGTCGCAGCAGAGGTGTCACATGTGCTGATCTTGGCGCACCAATAACTGCACGAGCAGCCGCATTCTGGACCAGTTGAAGCTTCCGGATACTCTTCAAGGGTAGCCCCATGTAGAGCGCATTGCAATAGTCTATATGGGAGATGACCAGGGCATGAGTGACTGTACGGAGGGCATCCTGATCCAGGAAAGGGCGTAACTGGCGCACAACACGAAGCTGTGCAAAAGCCCTTCTGGCTACGGCTGCCACCTGCTCTTCGAGCAGGAGCCGTGAGTCCAGAAGAACCCCCAGATTCCGCACTTGGTCTGAATGGGGTAGTGCAACCCCGTCCAGAACTAAGGATGATAACTTCCTGGATCCACAGGAGCCATCAATCCACAGCCACTCCGTCTTACCAGGGTTCAGTCGAAGCCTGTTGTTCCCCATCCAGACCCCCACAGCCTCCAGGCACTGAGAAAGGGTAGCCACTGCATCACTTACCTCACCAGGGATAGAGATGTATAATTGGGTATCGTCCGCATATTGATGATATCTCATCCCATGGTGACGGATGATCTCACCCAGCGGTTTCATGTAGATATTAAATAGGAGAGGGGAGAGAACCGAACCCTGCGGCACCCCACAAACGAGGGGGCGAGGGTCGGATCTCTCATCTCCTATTACCACCGATTGGGACCGGCCCAGGAGGAAGGAGGTGAACCAGAGCAAAACTACACCTCCCACCCCCAACTCCCTGAACCGTCCCAAAAGGATACCATGATCGATGGTATCGAATGCCGCTGAGAGGTCAAGAAGAGCTAGGATGGATGCACTCCCTCCATCCCGCTCCCGCCAGAGATCATCTGTAAGCGCGACCAATGCAGTTTCCACCCCATATCCCGGCCTGAAACCTGACTGGAAGGGGTCCAGATAATCCGTATCATCCAGGATCCTCTGGAGTTGTAATGCCACCACTTTCTCAACCACCTTCCCTAAAAAAGGGAGGTGGGAGACAGGACGAAAATTGTCCAATATAGTAGGGTCCAGTGATGGTTTCTTGAGGAGGGGGTGCACCAGAGCCTCTTTATTTTTTAATAAGTTTTATTGAATTTTAAAATACATATTAAAAGTTAATACAAAGAAATAAATAGAAATACAAAGTAAGAAAAAAGAAAAGAAAAAGTGAAGTCAAAAAATAACAAACAAAGAAAATATAGAAAATAGATGTCCTCCAATTTATCCTTGAACTTTAAGTACAACAATTAACTTTAAATGTTAGTCCTTCATACAATACACAGGAACTTTTCTTTGTCATATACCCTATGATTTCTATAATCCAATCTTCTGTTCTTCATATAGGTTTCGCCTTTCTTGATATCTTCCAACAATCCATCTCTGGTTTCTACTCCTTGGAATAGTAATCAAATGTTCATTGTTGCATCGATTAAATGTTTTCCATTTGCTCTTTCCATTTTTACATCTATATTTATATCTTCAATAAAATCCAATTAGTGTAACAAATAAAGGCCTTATCTACTTCTAATAAAATACAATATATTCTGTTCATATTATGACTATATATTCCATTAATACATAACCTAACATATTACATACAACATATTCATACATAACATCCTGTAATAACCCACATTCTAATTCCAATTCATCATCTCATTGTCTTCTCATAAATGTATCTCCAGAAAGAGTAATCTATAATATCAACTTATATTTATATTTATAATCTTGTATCTTAGAATATCATATTTTTATGCATCTATACAGTTTCTCATATCTGCTCTCACTCTGTGTACAATCCAGATCCGCATTTTCATTAACCTTGTATTCCAGAACAACATCAATAAATCTCCTGTTTAGATTATGCCAATATCACAATATGCAACTTGTTTATTTCTGTAACTCATGTGGGATATCAAAATGTTTATTTTACCATATCTATCAATTTGCATGTTAAAATCTTCCTGTCTCAGCTGCCACAATGTGTTTATGCCCAAACTTTTAATAGACCACTTCCTGTAAAATATCATAATCTTCTTCTGTACCAATACATTCAGAATCCTCTTTCCCTGTTTCTCTACTGGTTCGAAAGGTCTTCCCTCTATTTCTAAATCTGTCCCTTGTATCTTCTGTTCCTGAGCCACCAGTACTATAAATATACGTTCTATGGATTTCTTAATTTGCAAATTTTTTTTGCTGGTTTCTTTCTTAAAATCCTGAAGTGCTGTGAGAAATGCCATTTTCATCTACACCCCCCTTCCAAGCCGTAATCAGCTGCCGTAGACAAAACAAAAATTTTCCCAGGGAACAGAGAAGGGAGTAAGGAACAGCTGTTCTATTATTGTCAATGATGTCTATTTCTTTAAGTGAAAAAAGCTTTTAAAATAAAAGATGAAAAATTTCACAGAGCAGTATTTCAAACAGTTTGTAAAAGGAAAGATGAAAATAGATTCCAAGTGAGAGAAAGTCCGTTCTAAAAAAAAATAGAAAAATAAGAAGGAAAAGAGGCACACATTCTCTATACTTTATTCTTTATTCTTCTTTATTCTTCAGGCTGCAAGCTGCTTAACCCAAACAAACAATTTCTCAAAAGTCAGTTAATTTGTCGAGTGAAAAATACCAACAAAGTCTCTTAAGTCCCAATTTCTCTGATACAAAAGAGAGGCAAAAAAATACAAACTTGTTCACTATGTTGCCAAAATAAAATCTATCAAACTTCCACCAAAATCAATTATAGCAAAGAAAACACAAAACTAGCCAACATTTTAAACAAAGTCCAAAGATAAATTTTAGATAATAAAAACGTTCTAATCTAAAAAAGAAAACTAATATTAAGTGATCTAAAAGCTGGCTGTCGCTCTTGTGTCTCCCAAAGAGACTTACGTTCCCTGCAGAGCTAGGATCCTCCTTTGGCCATTCCACTGCATTCACCCCATTCAGGTCCAGATGCCTCCACTCCCAGACCTTCAAAGACCCTGGGTTGAAACACGGGTCCCCTCCCCCACGCACACATCTCTCAAACTCAATCAGCTTCTAGCGATGGTAGGCCCCCCCCAGCGCACCAGCCTAAGCTCTCGGCGCTGATGGGGCCTAACCACCACAGACACACCTACTATGTCCCCCCACAACCACTCTCACTTGTCGTAGAGGGGCATCATCCACTCCTGCCCACCACCTGTCTCTCACTCAGGTGTGGGCACTCATACAATCACACAGTCTAGGCCTCCCCCCATGACTCTCACATCC
Organism: Charina bottae; assembly: GCA_023362775.1. Lineage (NCBI taxonomy): Eukaryota > Metazoa > Chordata > Lepidosauria > Squamata > Charinaidae > Charina > Charina bottae. Next base: position 98,409,949 of record JALMGJ010000001.1, on the reverse strand, counting down.
AGGGGGAGGGCCAGATTCACACTACGGGGACCCTAAAAGTCTCTGCCGCCTATAATAGGTGTGGGTGTAGATGGGGGCTTCCTCTTGTTGTTAAGCTAAAGGTCCAATAAGAAACCTTCAATAGTTGTTAATTTCATGGGGATATCATGGCTGGTCCCCTATACACGAACCTGTCATCCTCCCTTAGACCCCCTCCCCCCACAGTTAGAGACCACCAGGCCCACCAAGAGTCCATCCGAGTCGGCGTGCCTTAAGGTCTAACACGCTCCGCCGCTCTGCTCTTCCGTCTTGTTGCAGCGCCAAGGTCTCGCAAGCCACCAGGGTATATTAAATCTCTGGGGCTCGCCGGGTCCACCAACAACTGCGAGGGTTCACCAAAGTCCGTCCGGGCCCCAAGCTCACAGAAATATAGTAAGATATTTGTCCACAAGGCCCACAAGGCTCCTGTTGTAATCCGCCACTCCGCCACTTCCTCTACTATACCGGAGGGCCACCAAGGGACTGAGCGTCTTAGTCTAGATGGTAAGGGCTCACCAGGGAATCCGCCCAGTTCACAATGGGCTCACCCGAGCCCCGAAAGCCCCGAAAGCCTGCAGGGAAAAGCACCGCGTTCCGCCGTCTTCCCACACTCCTCCTCCAAACGGCCGTCGCGTTCTGCTGCCCCGCTTCGCCGCCTCATTGCCTGCTGCTCCACCCGGGGGGGGGCAGCCATCTCCCCACCACGGTCCAAGAGTAAAAGCCGAGGGAACCCCACAAAATCCCCTACCCAAACCTCCAGGTAACGAAAAGGCAGGGTAGGGTGGGATTCAGGAGATCAGGATCCTCTCTCCCGGAGCAGCGCTCAGCGGCGGCTTCTCCCGGTCGCCATCTTTAATTTCTTTTTTCTGGTGGTATATCTCTTTCTTGTCAAAGGATGGTTAAATGGTGGGAATGGAAAGCTAATTGACTTTGCCACAAATGAAAGTGATTTTCTTTTTACTTTTACTTTGATCTAAGCTTTCCACCTATTGGCAACTGAATGTATTTTTACTTTGGATTTAATTTACTTGGATTTTGACTTTATACGGAATAATTAACATTTTGCCTTTTAAGTTTTTTTTTGGTGATTACTACTGGGAAAGAATTTACTTCTCTATTTTATAAGCTTCTTTTAAATTTCTATGCTTTGTTTGGACTCTTTTTATATAGAAATTTGATTGTTCAATACGTACTTCGGGTGAAGAAGTTATTTAGATTACTGCAGCTTTTCTTTACATATTTTATATAATTTTTTTTTCTTTTTTTCTTCTTTTTTCTTCAGTTACTTTTGGCTGGATTGAAGAGCTATAAGTGGGCGTGAGAAACCTTGGTACTGCTTATCGTTTTTATTATTATTTTGACTACAGTAGGGGAAAAAAGTTTCCATCTGTCTTTTTACTTTTTGTTCCTGAATTTACATGGACTTACATATCTAATGGATTATTTACATATCTAATGGATTACAAATGAATTATGATGTCAATTATTTTTAAAGGACTGTTTTTGCCTTTTGTATGGATTACAATCCTGGTGTTATGACAACTATTTTTTAAAGGATTGTTTTTATTTTTGGTATTTTTCTTACTCCCTCCTTTTTGTAAATAACTATTGCAACAATTATTATCTCTTTTCTCCTTTTTTTGTTTTCCCCTCTCTCTTCTCCCCCTTTTTTTCTTTTTACAGGAATATTATCTACATTATGACGAATATGGCATTGAGGATGAAGAGAGACAAAGAGAAAAAAAAAGGAACTGGAAGTGCATCTGTGGAAACTCCACCAGCAGAAGAAGAAAAAATTATGGATGCAATTCTGGATGCAATTACTGTATTAAATAAAAAAATGGAAGACTTGGGCCAACAAATCAACAAGCGGATAGAAAATTTATTTACTTTAGAAAAAAAGATGGACAAAAAGATGGATTTATTGGGACAACAAATAGTTAAGAAGAAGGAAGAGACGAAAGAAGATCCAACCCAGGAAATAGAACAAGAATTTGAAAAAGATGCGCAGATAGTTAAGGAAGTGGTTAATACCTTATCAGGGGAATTTAAAGAGATGCAAGGTCAGATGCAGAAATTAGAGGTCAACTCAGAAAGTTTTATTAAAAAAGTTGAATACAACTCAGATATTATTGTCCTTGCAGAAATGATAGAAAAGGTACATATTTGGAGATTGAGTGCATCCCTAGAACAACTAAATGAAAAAGCAAGAGAAAGGATTATCTCTGAATTAGTTAAATTTCTAGAAATAAGAGAACAAGATGTGGATTTGGAAATAGATAAAACTTTTAGAGTTAATCCATGGTATGCTAGAGAAAAAAAAGTGTTTAAAGGATACAAGACAGATATGAGGGATGCACCAGGAGAACGTAAGAAGCATTTCATACATAGAAGTAAGAAATAGAGGTAAATGACCTATAAGGACTTCTTAAAAATTGGGAAAATTAGATTTTATCAAGGATATAAGATTGCATTTAAACTATTGATGGACTATCTGCAACTTACAGGGGGAGGGGGTAAAGCCTATATGGGGTTATGAAGACTAAAATATATACTATTATTTTCTTAAAGAGTGGAAACTATTAACGGACTATTTGCAAAATGCAGGAGGGGCAAAGCTTGTATGAGGATTTGAAGATCAAAATATATATAAATGGATATATTAGACAAGAAATGTTTTTTAATATTATATATAGACCTAGCAAGTAAGATAAATTCTTTATATAACCATGACCAGAGATACTGTAAGTCGGAAGTTGACTATTTTCTATGTTTCATTTTTTCCTTTTTTTCTTTGCTTTACTACACTTTTTTTCTTCTCTCTTTGATTTGTATTTCTATTTCTTTTTCTGTTTCTAACTTTTAACTGTGTATAATCAAAATTCAATAAAATATATACAAAAAAAATAGAATATAACACACCAGATACAACAATAATTGAAACGAAAGAGTAATTTTTCTAGATGTGGGTATACTTACAGACCGCAGAATCAAGGAAAAAGAGTAGGAGAAAATTGCAACATACAGAGATCTAAGGACTGAAATGGGTAGATTATGGAGAACATCTTACAAAGTCATTCCTACAGTTATTGGTGCATTAGGTGGAATAATAAACAGATTAAACAGATGTTTACAACAACTAAATATTTTGGTTATGTCAACTGTTGATTTACAAAAAACCACCTTACTGGGCAGAAGTTATATCTTACAACATTGCTTAGTTAATTCCTAAGTTTCTGGCTGAATTTCCAAGGAACACCAGTTGAAGAAGTGATCCTTTTAGTTCTTTTTACTGTGGTATTCATTGATGAATAAAATAATCACAATAATCACAATCACAATAGCATCTGTGTCCTTGAGAGGTGCCCAGGCAGTTTCAGAAGTAATTTGGAGGAATTAATAACCAATGCTTTGCTGCTGTGAAAGAATATAGACCTGGTCTGGGGAAGGAGGAAGAAAGCAGTGAACTATTAGTCCTGGGAAAGAGGAAAGGGTGAGAAAGAAACTCAAAATAACCCCACCTTGATTTTGTTTGGTATAAGATGTGGCAGACAGAAACTCTGGCAGGCTTTCAAGATTCAGTAAGTATACCCTACAATAAAAAGAGCCTTCCAGAAATCCCTGATGCTTCTGTTTCTTCTCCTTGAAGAGCTGACAGCCGCTTAGCATTTTAGCTAGGGAATGTGTTTGATTTCCATTTTCCATTGTAATTGTTATGAAAATATTAGGCTACATTTTGTGTTGTATCCAATTTTATTATGTATTCATTGTAAGCTGTTTGGAAGGAAAATTATCTAGGTATTGTGGCATCAGCTTAGTACTTAAATTGTAATACTATGAACCATGCAATAATCTGCATTTTTTAAAAAAAAGTGTGAATTAATTAGTATTGCACAAACTATTCAAAACTGCATCACAGTGCTATGTATATTTACTCGGAATTAAATCCATTGTGTCCCATTAAGCCCTACTAAGTATGTTTTGGATTTCAGGCATTCTGTTCATTGACACATGCTCATACTTACTTTACTTTTCTAGGTTCTGCTAGGTTCTCACCCAAACTTCTTTTAAAAATTGATGAGAGATAGAAAAATATGCTCCTTCCTTCCTTCCTTCCTTCCTTCCTTCCTTCCTTCCTTCCTTCCTTCCTTCCTTCCTTCCTTCCTTCCTTCCCATAAATTAAAATGGAATAGAATTGAATTAGAGAGGCTTTATAAATTGATTTCTCTTAATTTCCTTTCCACTTTCTTTATTATTTTAGCATTAAGCCAAATTTACATATGTGTACACAGAACAGTTGATTTTAAAAGAATCATTTCAAGTCCTTTTGTGTTCATTTCATTGCTTCTGTTTGTAAGTAACTCATTTTTTTAGTTTTGTTTTTGTTTTTTGTTTCTGACAATTTATACCTAAATTGGCTCTAAGCAGTAGAATTATTCCAACTTTATCACTATGTGAATAAGTTCAACTCAAAATGCATTTACTTCTTTTTACCCCATACTTAGGGTAACAGATCTGGATTGCAAAAAACTGGACTAGATGGCAGTAGAAAAACTGTACTTCTATTTGTGAACATGACTACAAATCACCATCTTAAAAGCATAAACCTGCAATGCACCAATTGATTGATTGACTGATTATGTGCCATCAAGTTGGTGTCGTCTCTTAGCTACCGCATAGATAGATTTTTCTCCATGACAACCTGTCCCTAACCTGGTCTTTCAGGTCTTCTAACAGCGCACTCATTGACACTGTAACTACAGTAAGTTCATCCAGCTTGCTGCTGGTCATCCTCTTCTCTTTCCTTCCACCTTTCCCAGCCTCAGAGCCTTCTCCAGAGAACTGAGTCTTTGCATAATATGTCCAAAGTAGGATAATTTGAGCCTGTCAGAGTCCAGAACGACTCTGACTCTGATTTCGAAGAAAAGGAAACCAAATGGAGAAACGAAACTTACCCTGTGCTGCAACCGAAGAGAACTCGTGATGAACAGGTGCAGGTTCAAAAGTCCAATGCTTGTGATCGATCTTGTGATAGACAGGTGCAAGACTCAGAGACGCCAGAGGAGCAGGTGCAGAGCAATGAACCTGGAGATGACCCAGCAGTGCGGGAAAATCTTGAGAAGCTGATTGGTGCTCCAGACTCACTTCCTTGTTCAGCACCAATCAGTGCAAGAGAAAGGCGGGCAGAAAAGCGCGTCAAGCAGTGGGAGCTCCAATTGGCTCCTGAGGAGAGAAGGCGTGTGGAAAGCAAGATAAAAGGGCGTAACAGCAAGTACCCAATCGCTGGGGACAACCGTTCTACAGACCAAACAGCGTCTTCAGGAGAAGCCCAGTCAGAATCGTCAGAGAAGCCTTGTCCTGTCACCGCTGAAGAATCGGAGCTGGTTCTTCACCTCATTTCTGAATTGACCCCAGCTGCAAAAGAAGGCCAATTCAAGAGGATCGGAACGTTAACTAGTAGTTTTTCAGAGAACCCCAGCGGGAAGGCTTCAGTCTCTTCAAATGATTGTCAGCTGGCGTCTTCGGCTTTGCAGCATTCGCCAGCCTCGTCAAGGCAACGCTCCACAGCTACAGCTAAGTACCTTGCTTAACCTTGTGTGGTTCGTTGTGTCGGTCTCGGGTTGCTTCATTCTGACATTGGGGGGCTTCCTAGCTTATCGTACCCTGCCCTGCCAGGCTTACAGGCAGTACTACCTAGTGGTGGTAGTTTAGTCTGCCTTGCCACTTCTGTTCCATTCCTTGCGGTTCCAGCCCAGTCTGCTTTGCAGTTCCAGTCCAGTGTCCCAAAGGAACCAATCCAGTCCACCTTGTAGTTCCAGTCCAGTGTTCCAGAGGAACCAGTCCTGTCTACCCTGCAGTTCCAGTCCAGTGTCCCAGAGGAACCAGTCCTGCCTATCTGCAGTTCCAGTCCAGTGTCCCAGAGGAACCAGTCCAGTCTGCCTTGCAGTTCTAGTCCAGTGCTTCAGAGGAACCAGTCTTGCCTACTTTGCAGTTCCAGTCCAGTATTCCAGAAGAACTAATCCAGCCTTGCCAGATGGATCAGTAATCCAAGTCCTACCTTGAAGTCTCCTAGTCAACTTTGTTACATAGCATCTTATTCCAGAACTGTTGACACTTGTTGCTGAACTTTAGTTGTGCTATCGCATAGCTGCCTATTCTCAAGTACATTTAGTTGATCCAGTACTCTTCAACTGTTTTCATGGACTAATATTTGTAAATAGTTTTTATTAATAAAACTATTTTAATAATAGTTTTATATAATAGTTTTTATTAATAAAACTATTTTCTTAAAAAGTTCTGGTGGTCATACTCTGAACAGAACAGAGCCTGGTCATTTTTGCCTTGAGTGAGAACTTTGAGTTGATTTGTTGGATGATCCATTGGTTTTCTTGACTGTCCATGATATTCTCAGAAGGCTTTTTCAACACCAACGTTCAAAGTGTCAATACTCTTCCTATCCTGCTCCTTCAAAGTCCAACTTTTGTTTCCATAGAGCGTCACAGGGAATACCATGGCTTGCAATCTTGTGATCTTTGTAGGTATAGACACATCACGGCATCTCAATATCTTTTCCAAGGCCTTCATGAGCTTCATGTTTCTTCTGAGCGCTAGTCTGCGGTATATTGCTCGGCTGCTTGATTGTTCCTACTGTTAATGGTTGATCCTAAAGGCAGAAGCTATCTACCACTTCAATATCTTTATTATCAGTTCTAAGTCTGATTGTTGTACCTATCGACATTAGTTTTGTCTTTTTATATTTAATTTTAGTCCCATTTTTTAGGACTATGCTCTTTGATTTTTATTAGTAGGCCTTGCAGCTCCTTTGCATTTTTGCCTATTAGAGTATTGTCATCAGCATAGCACAGGTTTTTGATGTTTCTTCCTCCAGTTTAAAAACCATGCTCATCCTCTTCCAATCCAGCTTTCCTCAATCAGGGCCGCAACTGGGGGGGGGGGCAAGTGGGGCATGTGCCCCGGGCACTGTGCTGGGGGGGGGCACCAAAATGCCTCTTTCGACGACCAGCCCTGAGGGAGGCCCACGCTCCTGTTGCCGCTGCCACCTGCGAAGAGGCCCGCCAGGGCATTGTGCGGCTGGGCTCGTCCGCTCCCTGGGGCTGGCTGCGGGCTCTGGGGTGGCTGCAGGGCCATGCCCCCCTGGTGCCACTCCGGACCGTCCCACTTGGGAGCACGGCGGTGGGCAGCTCGCTCCGCCCAGCCCGGATGGGCAGACGGGAGCGCAGTGGGTCCTTCCCCCGGAGTGCGAGAGAGATCGCAGCCAGGAGCGGGGCGCTTGTCCGGGGGGAGCCCCACGCTGCTTTATGGAGGGGGGTCTGTGTTGGGGGTGCGGGGGGGGGGACTTGACCCTGCGGGGGGACACAGAATCCATGGGGGGCGTGGAATCCATGTTTGTCCCAGGTGACATAGACCCTAGTTGCAGGCCTACCCTTAATATATATTCAGCACATAAATTGAATACATACGGGGAGAGGATACAGCCTTGTCTCACTCCTTTGCCAACTTGGAGAACTGAGCCATTATTCAGGGGAACATTCTACTCATTTTCCATACCATGAGGTTGGTTCTCTGAAACATCCATGTATCTGGAACACTAGTAGAATGAGGCCAGTCCTACCTTTGAGGCCAGCTGTTCCAAAGGAGTGGGGCTATCACCAAGGAGGCTTAACCTGGGTTCCCTGAAGTTGACCCACAGCAAGCTCTCGCTTGGTGATCTTGCTGGACAGGCAGATTCCCCTCGGAGCTGGTGGTCTCATGGATACTCAGGTCCTAAGCTGCTTTAAAGATAATGACCAGCGCCTTGAACTGCACCTGAAACCCCTCTGGCTTGGAGGTGGATGCATTTATGGATGTCTATGCAAATTCCTGTGAGTGGGAATCTGACCTGAGCAATGATTAGATTAGTGAAGCAGAATTTTATAACTATAACAGAAAGGATGTTATACATTACAGGAATAGCCAAAACCTATAATCTAGCTAACTACATCCTACTAGGAAAAGAGTCAGAGACCGTGCTCTGTGGGTGTGCTCCTGGGAGCCAAGATAGAAGGAAGTGGCCTGAGATTGGCAATCTTATAGAAAAAGACCAGGCAGTAACAGTGAAGAGGGAACTTAATTCTTTATTTACACTCCACTGGCCCTTGGTATCATGGGGTGGTCATGAGATGCTGCCACTGAAGTCACACATCCAACATAAATCTCATCAGCACTGCTACTTAGGAGTTTAAAGAAAAATAGCACCTCCAGGAATGAATAATATACTTCCATTTCCAAATCTCCTATCTGAGCCTAGCACCTTATGTTGACTAATGGTAGAGCCATTCCTATAAGACAGATTCTCTTCTGAATCAGGCTGAACTCTTGGTGTCTTCAGGGACACACAGAATGATAGAACATGAGTTGAAAGCATCTTTTAAAGTCTTCTAGTTCAATCCCCTACTCACAGCAGGAATCCATTAAACCCCACCTGACAAGTGGCCATCCTAATTCAAAACCTTCAGACGGGAAAGTCCATCATTGTCCTAAACAGATTATTCTCCTGCTTAACAGCTGTTCCTATTAGGACGTTCCTCCCAATATGCAGCCTGAATCTCTTAATTTCAACCAGTTGGTCCTTGTCCTGCTCTTGGTTTCAGTCAAGGTCTGCCCTCTCTTGAACATGACTTCCATTTACATATTTACAGACTGCCATCACGTGTCTCCCTCAGTCTTCTCTTTTATGGGATAAACAGGTCCAGCGTCTAAAAACATTCCTCATAGGCCTTGATTTTCAAACTTCTCACCATCTTGGTTAGCTCTCCTCTGAATTTGCTCCAGTTTTTCCATGTCTTAAACTGTGCTTCTAGGAATTATGACAGAATACTAGCAACATCTGTGCTGTTTTCTTGGTGGTAGTCTGGAAGGGGTTTGCCATTGGCTTCTTCTGGGATGTTTTTGTCAACTTTTTTTTCACCCACAAGTCTCTAAATCAACTGCTGCAGGCTAGTGTTGGCTTCAAGTAGTAGCAACTGTGAGAGAACCAGGAAGGCTGACTTCTGGGATTGTATTGTAAGTCTCCAAAGGAAACTTTCTCTGAGAACAAGGCTAGATGTCTCATAGCCAAGTCTCAATGGAAGAAGAGAGATCAGGACCCATGGAAAACACCCCAAACTTTGACTTAGAGGATTAGGCATCCCTGTCTCCTCAGGACTGCAGGCATCTGTGAGTGCAAAACCAGAGAATGGCCATCACAGAAGTACTAGGCCACAAGGAGAGTAACTTTGTGGTGGAAGTCTTAGTCCTGAGTAGTCCTTCCAGGATGAATTGCTACCATCTGGAACTGCACAGGCTGGGGCATAATCTGCTACAAAGTGGAGTAACATTGTGAACCGGTCCTGGTTTGTGGTTGACCTTGTGACTGATCTAGCCCTGCTGCTTGGAGTCTTGGTACCTAATCTCTGGACTGTCATTGGAACTATTCTTGGGCTCTGGGCTGGTTAAGTTACCCCACTGAGGTTCTGTACTACAGTACATGAATTTTGGATCCCACTGTTTCTTTCATTAGCCTCTGTAGTAACAAGAGAAGTTTTGAAGAGGACTTTAGTTTGATCCTATTTGTGAAATATGGGCCTAAAGAGGAAGGCTTAGGAGGAAAGGTTGAAGGGGTGGTGCCTTTCGTTGGAAGAAGAGATGAGTAAGAGGTGTTATGATACCATCTTCAAACATTTGAAAGTCTGCCATATACATATATTATGGAGCAGTTTTGTTTCTGAGAGTGGGATTTGAACCAGTGGGTCTAAATAAAAAAAGCGAAGAAAAAGTATTGAATTAAATATTAAGACAGAGCTTTCCAAACTTTTCATGTTGGTGACACACTTTTTAGACATGCATCATTTCGTGACACACTCTTACAGCAGGGCATCATTTTGCGACACACTCTTACAGCAGGGCATCATTTTGCGACACACTCTTACAGCAGGGCATCATTTCGCGACACACTCTTACAACAGGGCACAAGGCAGGCACTAGGACCTGCGTGGAATCCTGGCAGGGCAGGTTTGGAGGCAGCAAGGCACAAGGCAGGCACTAGGACCTGCATGGAATCACAGCAGGTTTGGAGGCAGCAATGCACAAGGCAGGCACTAGGATCTGTCTGCAAGCAAACAACCAGGCTCAGAGAGCACCAAGGACTCCACAGCTCAACCCTGAGCTACAGATATTCTCTTCTATTGAAATGGTGGATTTCTGGTAGAAGGTCTGCACCACATCATATTCAAAAAGTTTCCAGTTCAGTGATTCTCAGATGCCTGATAATATTATTGATTCTGATAGGCAGGGGCCCACCTACTCCACACGTTTTAGCATTTATTAAGTGTTTGGAATATTCAGAGTAGTTAACAGTCTAGTTTTGTAATTCTATAAACCATCTTGTAATGAAGGTTTGATCTCATATTGGAAACAGAATATGAGGATCTCAGGCATGCCAAATATCACATATAAATTCAAGGTAGGGAGGAGCTCTGAACTAGAGATTTCCTGATTTGTAACTCAGTTTGTTTTAAGCTACTAATCTATGCCCAAATAAGATATTGCACAATTATGTCAATTGCACAAAATGGGGAATAAGGCATAATGGTCTTGGCTTGAGCACAATAACAAGTGAATTAGAAGGCTGCATAATTACCCAGCCTGCTTGTAACATTACTAGTTTTATTTACCACTTTTCACCAAGTGGTTTTGAAGCAATTGCACTGAAATAGATTTAATTTCAAATGGAACAATTAAACATACTATTGAAAACATTTTCTACAAAACTGAACCACCAGAACCAATTAGCAACAATGGCATAGTGCAGTGTTTCTCAACCTTGGCAGCTTGACGATGTGTGGACTTCAACTCCCAGAATTCCCCAACCACCCCTTCAAGCTGGCTGGGGAATTCTGGGAGTTGAAGTCCACACAAATTCATGTTGCCAAGGTTGAGAAACACTGGCATAGTGGAATGTCAAATGCCAAAAACCAAGAAGGGTATAAAGCTGCTTTTTTTTTAATCTGTTCAGTCGTGTCCAATTCTTGGACACTGCCTGGACAAGTCCCTGCAGTTTTCTTGGCAAGGTTTTTCAGAAGTGGTTTGCCATTGCCTCCTTCCTAGGGCTGAGAGAAAGTGACTGGTCCAAGGTCACCCAGCTGGCTCGGTGCCTTAGGCAGGACTAGAACCCACAGTCTCCTGGTTTATAGCCTGATGCATTCACCACTACACCAAACTGGCTCTTACAATCCAATCCAAACAATGCTGCTTAGGGAACATCAAAAAGTAAAGTGCCAGATTAGTGGCTTGTGGGCAAACACTTCTGCAGGCATGACATGGTTGCACAAACCATTGCCAGAGTTGGCCCTACCATTAAGCACTGTGTACAAGCAGCAGGGGCAGTTCCCAGCCATTCCTCAGCTTTTCCTCTTAAGCCACCCCTACCACTGAATCACTGTCAGCCTTGCGAGGTAGTCCAGACAAGATGCACACCCAGAAGTACTAGCTCTAACTTTATTGTAAGGTTACATTAACAGAATCTTGCAAGTCTGAAAGTATATTTCTCCCCCCCCTACCCGTCTTTACAGTCCAAGAAACTAGGGTGGGTCCCTTCTGAGATGTTTGCTTCGCTGTGATGGTATGTGGGAATAACCTTGGGAGACAGGGTGAAGAGATGCTGCCTAGGGGATGGTCAGATAAGAGACAGCATAGACCGTAGCTGGATAGTGGGCAGGGCAAGAGGCTCAGAAGGGACCTTCCCTAGTTTCTCAGGCTGCGAAAGAGGCAGGTGGGGAGGATTGTACTTTCAGACTTGCAAGATTCTGTCAAAGTAGCTTTACAATAAAGTAGAATTAGCTCATCTGGTTGAGATTCTTATCTGGTTTATCTGTGAGGCCAACACTCACTGACATTCTGTGGGCTCAGCTGCCACTTGCCTGACCATTGTCTAGTCCAGGAGTGGGGAACCTTTTTTATGCCAAGGGCCATTTTGACATTTATAACATCACTCGAGGGCCGGGGGCGGGGTTTTCAGGAGGGAGCCAACCACGCAGAAGGGGGCGGGGCTTGCAGGCAGGAGCCAATCGTGCCCACTGGGGGACCGCCACGCCTGGCGCCATGCCTGCCACACCTGCCGCCACCACGCCCACTGCAGCGCCCGCCACCGCCGTGCCCACTGCCAGGCCCAGCATGCCTGCTGGCGCACCTGCCCCCGCCACGTCCGCTGCTGCGCCCATCACTGCCGCGCCCGCTGCCACACCCACCGCTGCGCCTGCCCCGCCATGTCTGCCGCTGCGCCCACCGCTGCCGTGTCCGCTCCCGCCATGCCCGTCACACCTGCCATGCCCGCTGCCGCCACGCCCGCCACACCCCAGCTGCGCCCGCTGCCACGGGTCGGACCAGTTGCTTTCGGGGGCCTTATATGGCCTGCGGGCCGGACGTTGCCCACCCCTGGTCTAGTCTGAGGCTCTTCCACCTGTCTCCCAAGGTCATTACTACATACCATTACACTCACACCCTTGTTGCTCAGTTAGACTACTGCAGTTCATTTTACATAGCGTTGACCTTGAAGGTAACTTGGAAACTGCAGCTGACCCAGAATGCAGTTACCTACCTGCCTTCCAGCATTACATAATACCACCTGACTTGTGAAAGTGGTTTTCTTGGCCCAATTTAAGGTCCTGATGGCTATCTATGAAGCCCTATAAAACCTTGTTGCCTCCGGAATTGTCCTCTCCAGATAGTATCTGCTCACCCTACATGGTCTAGCAGGGAGAGGATGTTCTGGCCATCCACCCCATGGGAGATCAGAGGAATTGGGACCCAGAGAACATAATTAGTTGTAGCCCCCCTTGTAGACCCGCATGCATCCTGAAGTCACTGTACCTGTGCCCTCCCATTTAGAAAAATGGTAGAGACAGTCCTCTTCCAGAGGGCATCTGGGCAGGAAGTTCTTATCTAAAGGCAGCAACAGTTTTTTATTTAACAGCTTTATTTATTGTGGATTGTTGCTATGTAATTTTATGGATGTTCTTTGTTATACATTGCAAGTCATATGAATGGGGACATACAGATGTTGCTAAATGCATACATACACCCTATTAGGCAATGAAGCAGATGCTTCATGCATCTGTAGCTGTTTAGCTGGGAGCAACATGTGCCACATATTCCATTCTACATCTTCTAAGCTAGCCGCTGCTCCTGGATTTATTGATTAACAATACACATTCATTAAATATATATCCTGCTTTTGTGTTTGTATGAACACTTGAGGAGGCTTAAACAACAACAACAACAATTCACACCCCCCCACAAACACATATAGATGAAATGGTGGACACTGCCTTGAGGTTAGATTCAATTGCTAACCCAGGTGGTGTTGTGTAAAGCAGTGTTTCTCCAACTTGGGAACTTTAAGACATGTGGACTTCAACTCCCAGAATTCCCCAGCCAGTATGGGGAGTTCAATTGAACAAGTGAGAAACACTGGTATAGAGAATGCCTGCAGGAAATGTGGAGAAGAACAAAATCTAGATCAGGGGCAACTAACCCTGAGTCACCAGAAGGGACATTTGAAGCCAAACATCTTCAGTAGGCAGGGCCATCATAAAATAACATCACCTGAAAATGGCTGAGCCTGGGATTTTCAGGCAGGGTTGTTTTGCTCTTATTGATGTTTAATTATTTATTTATTATTTAAATTTATATGACCGCCCATCTTTTATCTTTTAAGGGCTGTTACAGAGGCATCTGCAGGATCCAACACTTTGGTCCACATGAAGAAAGCAGCGTCGTGTCATTGTGCTGCAAGCTCTACCCATTTTGTACGTGTGCGCAGTATTACGATGCACGTACAAGAGAGGCAGAGCTGGTGACATGACATCACAACATTTCTTTTGTCATTTGCCCCCCCCCTTGACTCCCTCTTTTTATATAAAGCACTATTGGATTCCCTACTTTTGCTTCCTACTGCCAACCAATGGAAAATCATTCATCTGCAAGTTGATGACTTTCTATGTCATAGCCTCATAGAATTGGAAGGAACCACAAGAACCATTTACAGTAGTCCAACCCCCTGCAATGCTCAAGCAAACCAATGAAACCATCCTTGAGAGATGGCTGCCTAGCCCAGAGCTTTCCAAACTGTGTGTCGCGACATGTTAGTGTGTCGGCTGCAGTGTCTGGGTGTGTTGCGGCTGCGGCTGCTGCTGCCTCTGAGCCCTGCCAGGATTCCACGCAGGTTCTAGTGCCTGCCTTGTGCCTTGCTGCCTCCAAACCTGTCCTGCCAGGATTCTGCGCAGGTCCTAGTGCCTGCCTTGTGCCCTGCTGTAAGAGTGTGTCGCGAAATGATGCCCTGCTATAAGAGTGTGTCATGAAATGATGCATGTCTAAAAAGTGTGCCACCAACATGAAAAGTTTGGAAAGCTCTGGCCTAGCCTCTTGCTAAAAACCTCCAGAGAGGGAGAACCTACAACCTCCATATATAGACTATTCCCTTATTGTACAGATCTTACTGTCAGGAAGTTTATACTTAAGCAAAATCAGGGTATCTGCCATTTATACCTGTTGTTTCTGGTCCATGTTTCTGTGGCAGTGGAAAATAAATCTTAGCCATCCTCCCTACAGCTTCCTTTTGTGGACCTTTATTATTTTAATTTAATTTAATTTAATTTAATTTAATTTAATTTAATTTAATTTAATTTAATTTAATTTAATTTAATTTAATTTAATTTAATTTAATTATTTTATTTTATTTTATTTTATTTTATTATTTTATTTTATTTTATTATTTTATTTTATTTTATTTTATTTTATTTTTATTTTTTTTATTTTATTTTATTTTATTTTATTTTATTTTATTTTATTTTATTTTATTTTATTTTATTTATTCAATTTATATAGCCGCCTATCTCAAACCAGTGACTCTGGGTGGCTAACAATAATAAAAACAATCAACAATAAAAACAATACAAAGAAATTAAATATAAATATAAATAAAGCCGAGAGATCTTAAAAGCCATAGGTGTTAGCACAACCATGAAATGGGGCCCTTCACACACCTGGGGCCCCAGGCCCGGGCACAAAGCCAGGTCTTCAAGGCCTTCCAAAAAGCCAAAAGGGTCGGGGGCCACCCTAATCTCCGGAGGAAGGATGTTCCAGAGGGCAGGCGCCACAGCAGAAAAGGCATGACTCCTGGTCCCCGCCAGCCGACATTCCTTGGCTGACGGGACCTGGAGCATGCCCATCCTGCCGGACCAGATTGGACAGGTAGAAACAACTGGGAAAAGATGGTCCCTAAGGTAACCCGGTCCCAAGCCATGAAGGGCTTTAAAGGTGACAACCAGCACCTTGAATTGCACCCGGAAACACACCAGCCACCAATGCAGCTCCCAAAGCAGAGGTGTTACATGTGCCGAGTGGCCGACACTATTTACAACCTGGGCAGCTGCATTCTGTACCAGCTGAAGCTTCCGAATGCTCTTCAAGGGCAGCCCCATGTAAAGCATGTTGCGATAGTCCAAACGGGAGGTCACGAGGGCATGAGTGACAGTGAGTAGTGTCTATGTAATCAGGGAATCCACAGCCCTCCAGATGTGGCAGATCCACAGCTTGTAGCATCTGTAGTCAGCATGGACAATGATTAGGGATGCTGGGAGACAGAGCTGAGTAACATTTGGAAGGCCAATTTCTCTATTCCTGGTTTAAACTATAATCCAGGTTCAAGTGCAATAGCAAAGCAATCAGTAATCAGAACAGAGAGATGGGGAAGATGAGTTTGGTGTTTTAAACAACAGCACAGCCTTCTACACAATAGCAAGCTAGGCAAAGCACTGAAGGGAGGAGGTCACGTACATTATCATACATTTCCACAGGATACCTCTATCAGCTGCAGCAAATGCAACAAAAAACGTGCTGGCCAATTTGTTAATAAACAGCAAGTTCATCTACGTCATGTGGCAATGTATCTAACCTAGCATTGACAAATGGTACATGTTCTCACTACCATGATTAATAGTTAAGAAGGAAGATGAAAACGAACATGGCCTGCTAGGCTGCATTGAAAATAATTTACGTTTTACAGGTCTCATAGAAAGGTTCCTTGTGCCAAGTAATTAATCATCCATTGTAGATACAGCTTTTATTAAAAAGAGTCCACAGTAAAAATATGACTGGTACCCAACTTGATACACTGATCTGCATGCTTCCTCTTTTACAGCTGTGATATGAAAAGCATTGGCTATGAATTACATGCAAAGCTCAGATCAACTTATTTGCAGAAAAAACACAGTTATACCCCTCCCAGCAGGACTTGCTATGCATTCATAGGCAGTCACAAGTTCTTTTTTTAAATACCCAAATATTGATTGTTTCAGGCTCAGAATGATCCCCCCCAAAAGCACTGCACTCTACAACACTTGGAGTTTTTATATCCCCCCTTACAAGGTGGGGAGATGTTTTATTTTAAACAAAATTATCTACAGTACAAAAGTGAATCTTTCAAAAGCTACGTGACTTTTTCTAAAGCTAATATCTTACTATCCTACCTTATTACTAATGAAACTATACCATACAATGTTAGCCTATTCTTACCTTACTATACTCTATATTACTACTTCTATGCTATACTATTACAAATATATTCTAACTATTCTTATTCTACCACTACGATTACTAGCCTACTGTTACTACTGCTAGTATAGAGCTTTTGTACTGGGCAGTTCGTACAGCACTTGCCCCTTCTCACTGGTTTGCTGCAGGGCTTTGCCTCTTCTTTCTGTTTCCTCTGGACTCCAAAGTCTTTGAAAGGAAAACAAAACTTCTTTTCTTTCCTTTGGCTGCTTTCCTTCGTGGCTGCTGCAGGGCCTCAGAACACACCCGTCTCATCTAATCTCCTTGCGTCTCCTCCACAGCTGTTTCAAGGCTGTGGCTTTTATTGGCCGCTCTGCCATCCTGACATTGGGGAGGAGGTTTGAAATAGGGGTGAGGGAGGCAACAGAGGTACCTGAGATTGTTTCAGCACCTGCTCTTCCACAGGCAGCTGATAGAAGCCGTTATGATACAGTATGTGTCATGATATCATCATGCAAATGACACAAATTATGTGATTCATGGTGATGACATGACATGTGTAATGTCAGTTGCCCCCTTCCCCCTCCAGGAACCCCTGTATACATTCAGATGTATTTATTAGAGTTATATCCCATCATTCAGTCAGGAGCTCAAGCATCTTACATAGCACCCTTTTCTTCCTATTTTTCTCCAAAACAACCTTCCAAGATAGGCTGGGCTGAGGAACTGGCCTAAAGTCCCCCAGGAAGCTTCTGTTGCTGAGGTGGGAAGTAGAAGCAGGGTCTCCCTGGTCAGTCCAACTACTTGACCTCTATACCACACTGGCTCAATTTATATAGCTCAGAGGTAGAGCATTTGGGATCCCGGGGCCATATCCCCCACCAAAAGCCTTGGGTTCAGCCTTCAGAGAACATCAGACTTATTATCAAGTTGTAGTGTTTAAGGTGGCAGGAGATGACAATATTAAATATACTGTATGCCTGGAGAGTAATCATGTTAATTATATTTAAGTATAATTACATTCCAGTGCAACTGATGTCAAATCAAGTTATTTTTTTCTTCCACCCTCACCCACCTTTGCAGTACAGTTCCTACCATGCCAGTTAAAGGCCAGGTGCTGCCCTTGGCTTGGGAAAAAATGTGTACTCCCTAACATAGCTGGAAAAAATATTCTCCCCCCCCCCCCAAATATTCTGGTGGCATTTCCACAGCTACTCAAATATTAGGCAACCCTCAACACTGTACTGTATGTTTTGATAGATAAATAAATGCATGAATCCTGCAGATTTTATTCCATCTCTTTCCTAAATATGTCGATGAAGGTTCTCAGTCATCCAGGTGGAACAGTCAGACTCTTTCCTAAATGTTTTTGAGCATGTATTTAGTAGATATTTTCCATTTTCCAACAGCCTTTCATGTCCAGATACTGTATCTTTTTCAGTATCAGTGAACATCTGGCCATATCTGATAGTTAGGCTGACCATATGTCCCGTTTTGAACGGGACAGTCCCGTTCTTTTAGCATTTTTCTACCGTCCCGTCGTTTTGATATAAATCTCAATTTTGTCCCGTTTTTTTAAACCTGGCGGGAATGGCGCGGAAGGAGGATCCGAGCCGGAGCTGCCGATTGGAGGCAGCCCGGAAGAGGAAGCCTTCCCACCTATCAGCGCGTGGCAAAGGAGGGCGGAGAGGCGGAGAGGAGGGCGGACCAGGGGGCAGGGTTTGCAGGCGGGAGCCAATCGCATGGACCGGGGGTGGGGACCCCCGTCTTTTTCATGAATACGGAATATTACATAAGACCCCGTCCCGTTTTGCCATCCCAATGTCCCGTTTTTGTCTCAAGGAAATATGGTCAGCCTACTGATAGTTCTCAGGTAGCAGAAACCAACTTTTGACAGCATCTGACATGGCAACAGTGTGCCACAATATTTGGAGAATGACATTTGGCAACCTGACAGTTTGCAGACGTCAGTCTAATAAAGCACTGACAAACTGGCGTGCAATATTATTAAATATTTATTCCAATGCTGTGCATTCAATTAATTAGGTGTGCAAAAAAAAAAGCCATTTAATTCTGAAGGTTGGTGTAAATTTTGGATTCTAAAGTTTGCCCACCCACTAACAAACCCTGCAGGTCTTGGAGATTCAGAATGTTCTTGTATTTCTTCCCTGCTCTGCATTTGATTGAACCAAGAAATTTACATGCAATTTTATCAAACCGACATGTACTAGTATAAAATTGACATGTGGTAGTATTTGATCGATGGCCTGCAATAGTATTTAACATCTGAGAATCCTCAGTCATGCGCACACTCACTTAATGATGCATTTGGAGAAAATGATGGCAGCATGGCAGAATGCTGCCTCTTCTCTAGATGCATTCCTGATGCCAAATGCAGGCTGGGGTCTCCTGTGATTGACATTCAGCTGTATCCCTTGGAACGGAGACAGTCTGTAATGTTCTCTCAGTTCACTTCTGAGCTTTCCTGGAACATCTGGTTGGCTGCTGCTGGTGATCAGAATGAACTAGCTGGATCAGTGACACGACTTAGCATAACAGTTTGAATGCTGTGTTCTTTTCAGACAAGTCTGCTGCTCCCAGAGAGAAGCCCAGTTGAAGAGTTTGTCTGCATCTTAAATATATGCTTATTTTAACCCTGAGTGTTTTATCCTGAGCCTTCGGGTGGCTTTCTGGCTCAGTGTAGTTTGCTCAGCAGGTCTAGTGCAGTGCTAATTAAGATTTCGTCAGCTGTTCCAATACACTCTTCTTGCCAGCTCTTAATATTTATCACCCGTTTCAAACCTTTGCAGCCAGAGGTTCGGGGAATCGCTCTTGGCCAAAGAGGGGGAACTGCTGCTCCTAAGTGGAAGGGAGAAGAAGGTGTTTTTTGCTGAAGGGGGATATTTTTAAAGTTCCATAGGAGACAGGGAAGGGTCACACTTTAAACTTCCACTGATTTACATAGAGAAAAATGAGGGTCAGTTCAGAGGGAGTTGTGCCTGACAAATATGGTCTTGCCAAGTTAGGAGGGTACATTTCTAGAAGCTAGATGAGGTCAGTTGAAGAAGAAGGATGAGTGGTCTGGGGCCAGGGATGACTGGGTGTGCATGTCAAAATCTGCAAAAAGATTGACATGGCATCATGATAGAATGGTAGACATGGCATCATGTATGATAGACATACATACCCCTTTTGTATATGATGTACATCATATACATATTCAGAAAGGTATAGGTTTTGATTGCACTGTTGTGCTCACCTTCTTGCAAATTTTGATACACTCCCCGTGCCCCATAAACATCCCTGTCTGGGCAAAGAAGAGTTCCGTTGAATCAGGCCAGAGATCTATTTAATCCAGATGCATCCAAGAAACTCATAGGCAGGATATGGGGTTGATAACACAGTTTCCTTCAGCTTCCTCAAAGCTGACACTGAAAGCATGTTGGCTATGATTCACAAAGTCATTAACAACCACAAAGTGTACTATTCATTGATAATTTTATCCTCTACTACATTGTATAAAAAGGTAAAGGTTCCCCTGCACATTTGTGCAGTTGTGTCCGACTCTAGGGGCCGGTGCTCATCTCCGTTTGTTAGCCGAAGAGCCAGCATTGTCCCAAGACACTTCCATGGTCATGTGGCCGGCATGACACACGTGGAACGCTGTTACCTACCCACCGAAGTGTTACCTATTCATCTACTTGCATTTGCATGCTTTTGAATTGCTAGGTTGGCAAGAGCTGGGGCGAGTGCGGGAGCTCACTCCGTCACACAGGGCTAGGGATTCGAACCTCCAAACTTGCAATCTTCTGATCGACAAGCCTGGCGTCTTACCCGCTGAGCCACCATGCCCCTACTACATTGTATACTCCCCTTTTAATACCATCTCAAGCAGTGCCTCTGTCACCTGACCTAATGACAGCAAATACTCTTTATCTGTGCAGTATATGAAAAAGTATTTATTTATTTGATTTGTATAGCTTCCCATCTCACATTTGTCACTCTGGGTGGCTCACATAATTAAAACAACCACAGGGAAAAAAAAAAGCAAAATAGAGATAGCAATAAAACAATAACCAAATTAAAACCAGATTAAAACTATCAAACATAATCAGCGGGAAAAGTGCAAGTCATGTGTCCATCAGTATAACCATCTAGCAGTCTCCATACCATAACCAGATCCCCAGGCACAATGACAAAGCCGTGTCTTCAGAGCCTTTCAAAAGGCAAGTAGGGACTGATCTAACCTCCAGGGGGATGATGTTCCAAAGGAACATTCATCAGTATCCAATTTCCCTGCATTTAGCTCCAGTGGGCAAACTGGGTTCTAACATTGTAGAGTTGGAGAAAATTGTTCTAGGTCCATGGCCATATATGATGCTCTATATTAGGACTAGAGCATGCTGAAAAATGACCTGTGAGAAGTGCTGCAGATCTTGCATGAACACAGCACTTTTCTACTACTAATGAAAATACCCATGGCTTCGGTGTTGCCTTTGCTTTAAAGAGTTGATTTGTTAATGTGATTTTGCAAGCAGAGGCCTTTTTTTCCAGGTTGTTGCAGATGCCTGAAAAAAGGTGGCTGCTGTAAGAAATAGCAGAGAGGTGCTGTGCTCATGTAATGGAATGGCTGAACCCATATCATGGATGACGACTGCCTATAACGTTAGCCTTCATGCAATCAAAGCAACTGGCTAGGCTAATAGTGTTTAAGGCAGTAACAGCAACAACCAAAAATATTTATGTACAGCACATACAGTATTAGGTACAGTTCGTTTATAATATTTAAGCATGATCCTGGAGGCAGTATATGGCACACCTAGCCACATTGGTTGATGGTACCACTACCTGCTGCTGAGAAGATTTGCATTGTTAGAATGATTCAGGAGGTGCGGAATTGGTGCCCTCTAAGATTTGGAGCCATAGGCCAGTGCCTACTCGGCCTTAGCCTAAAGCCAGCCCTGTTTGGAGGACAACTTTTTCTGTAGAAATATCTAATTGCAGTTCTTTCTATACAGATATTAAAGTAAGAAATACTTTGGTAGAGAAGGCATTCATAACAAAAGATGTGTGTTCAGTATTTCCAACTTGGTAAATGGACAAGGGGGATTGATTTGTCAGAACCTTGCAAATTCCAAATATTAATTGCCAATGTTGTTTGCAGCCTTGAAAATCTCAGCCTTCCCCATTTATCCATCCTCGAATCCACGTTTTTCCTCTCATTGGCCACCCAATGAGTGGTGCTAGAGATGACCTGTAGGGTGCAAATCCAGAGCTCCATAGCCTGGAACACCCCCAAATTCAATAGCCCAGAAAGAAAGCCCAGCAGAGAAGCTGTCTGCTTCCCTTAATTCAGTGTTTCTCAACCTTGGCCACTTGAAGATCTGTGGACTTCAACTCAGAATTCCCCAGCTAGCATGGCTGGCTGGGGAATTCTGTGAGTTGAAGTCCACAGATCTTCAAGTGGCCAAGGTTGAGAAACACTGAATTAATTATTTCTCTTCTCATAGAATCATAGAAAGGTAGGATCATAGAGTTGGAAGAGTTAATTTAGGCCACCAGGTCTAACTCCCTGTTGAGTGCTGGAATTCAAATTAAAGCATCTCTGACAACTGGTTGTCCAGCTTTGGTTTGAATCCATCCAGTCAAGGGGAGCCCACCACCATCCTGGGTAATTGGTTCCACTATCCATTGCTCTTATAGTTAGAAAGCTATTCCTAAGTTTCAACCTGAGTCTAACTTCCTATTATTTCATACCCTGCATTCAGGAATGATAGAGAATAGGTCTTGACCTCCACCTGTGTGATACTTCAGGCACCTGAGAAGTGCTTTCACATCCTGCCCCAAGGCTTTCTTCTCAAGGCTTAACATTTTCTGCTCATAGGATTAAGTTTCCAGTCCTCTAATAATTCTCATTAGTCTTCTTTGTAGTCCTCCCACTTCTGTAGTTTCTCTATTTTTTTCTTGAACGGTACTGCCCAGAACTGGACATGGTATTCAAGATGGGAGCCTGATCAATGTGTGGAAGTATTACTTTCTGTATTTGGACACTCTATTGATGCAGCCTAAAATTGTACCTACTGTTTAGCAGCTACAGTACATTCCACTGCTGACATAGTCAGCCTGTGATCAACTACAGTTCCAAGTTCCTTTTCACCACCTGCTATTACAAAGCCAAGTCTCTCCCCTCCTGTATCTGTGCATTTGATCTCTTTTTCTCAAATGAAGAACATTTTCTCTATGCATGTGACTCTCGAGGCCTCTAGAGAAATAAAGATGCCAGGCAACACAGCGTCTGTTGATGCTGAAGAGACGCCCAGAGCCCTTGAAAAGAAAACTTAAAAACCAGGAGATTTTGTGAGACGTTGGTGTTCTCTCTCTATTTCTTTTTATCTTTTCAAAGAATGCCCAAGTCTCACGAGTTCTCCTGGTTTTTAAGTTTTCTTTTCAAGGGCTCTTAAGGGTTTGGGTGTCTCTCTGGCAACTACAAATGCTGTCTTGTTGAACTCTGTTTAAACTAGCAGAATTCTGCTCCTGCCCCCTGCTGAGGACAGATGTAGGAAGAATAGACATCAGGTTTTAAGATGTGCTTCTCCACTCTTCTCCAGTTCAGCTTTTAAACATTACAGAATATCAATAAGGGTGCAGCAATCACCCTTGAAAAGAAATCAGACCTGGATAAAGTTCAGTGCTTCTGCAACTTTTCGCTGCTTAGAGAATTAGGGGACGCATAACAATATCTGAGGGGCGTGGTGGCTCAGCGGTTAAGACGCCAGGCTTGTCGATTGGAAGGTCGCAAGTTCGGAGGTTTGAGACCCTAGCCCCACGTGACGGAGTGAGCTCCTGCACTCACCCCAGCTCTTGCCAACCTAGCAATTCGAAAGCATGCAAATGCAAGTAGATGAATAGGTACCACTTCGGTGGGTAGGTAACAGTGTTCCACGAGCGTCATGCGGCCACATGACTGTGGAAGCGTCTTCGGACAACGCTGGCTCTTCGGCTAACAAACGGAGATGAGCACCGGCCCCTAGAGTAGGACACGACTGTGCAGGGGAAACCTTTACCTTTACCTTTACCTATAACAATATCTAGCTATTCCAAGAAGTCATTGGAAGAAAGAATACTTGCACTATCGTTCCTCCCCTTCTTTGCTTTTTTAATTACAGGATTTTTTTTTTTAAAAAAAACCCATAGCATGTAAACCTGCCATCTTTTTTATTGCTGCTGTAGGGCAATAAGGACACAGGGAGTTATTGTTGCTGTGGCTGCTTTCTTCCATCAGTGCTTAGCTGATGATGCCTCCCAGGGGACATGATGTTTCATTTATCTGCTGAAGCAGCTGGGGAAGAAGATCTTGAAGGGATCATGGTGTTTTTCTTTGCATCCCTCTTGAGCCTCCCCTGAGGGTCCATGCTTTTTAAGGTGGTCCTGCCTTTTCTGCTGTTGCAGCAAAAGAGAAGAGGCAGCAAATCCAGAGGAAATGCTCAGAAATGAGGGAGTTGTCAGAGGAAAGGATCTGAGTGTTCCTGGAGAGGGTGGAAATCTAAAATGAGCAAGGGCTACTAAAAGAGCTCTTTCTGGCTTTAACAGAAAGAAGGTTTATTATGGGAAATAGATGTGGGAGATGGATAAAGCTTAGTTCTAACAGGTGGCATATTTTCAGGTGAGGATTAAGGTGAGCTTAAGGAGGCAAAACCAGGAAGGAAGCTCTTGCTGATTAGCGATCTGAGAGACAAAGAGCAAGTGAAGAATAGAGATGGAACAGAGGACATTCCAAACTCTTTATCTCTACCCCACTGCCCCTGCAGTCATAGGTCGTGAGGTGCTGAAGGGTCGGTGCAATTGGAGTCACATTTTCAACATCCCTTCTCGCTGGCTCATATGCCAATCCAAACTAAGAGTTCTAGAAGGGCTCCCTGTGTTGACCAAAGGCTTGGAAAGGCCAAGGCTTACCCAAGGCAAAGGCTTAGTAAGGCCATGTGTCATAATTTCTTCCACTGAGTAATATCTCAGTTCTATGCATCTATTTTCCTGAATATTTTGTATAAAGTATCTAAGTGCTTAGAACTAGTTTGGTGTAGTGGTTGAAGCTACCAGGCTAAAAACCAGGAGACTGTGAGTCAGTTCTTCCTTGGGCATGAAGCCAGTTGAGTGACCTTGGGCCAGTCACTCTCTCTGAGGCTTGGGAAGAAGGCAAGGGCAAACCATGCCCCAAAATCTTGCCAAGAAAACCGCATGGACTAGTCCAAGCAGTCGCCAGCAGTCAAGATGGACTCAAAGGCTAAATAAATAAACAAACAGACAGACAGACAGACTCACTCAAAGGCACAAAAAAAAATCTAAGTGCTTAGTCTTCGATATAGTTTCTCCATCTGGAAGAGTTGAATACATCCCTGATTGTCTCTGAAGAGTTCTAGGTGTGCTGTATTCTTAAGATTACTGCTCACCCTCTTAATTCTAAGTCAGTCCCCTTTGGTGGATGCCCTTTCCCATTTACAAAGGATTCTGACTGATGCAGCAATATCTGTTCTTGTATCTTCAACCATATTCAGGAGCTTTACCATGGCAGTTCTGAATTTGTTAGTCTCAAGTGGTGACTCATTGTTTGCAATTTGTTTCAGGAAGTTTGTTTCTGTTGGCTTCAATCAGCCCCAGGCAGGGAAGATAATTTGTTTTTGGCTTAGAAGGTAGATTCCATCCTTTCTATCTGGGGGCCAAGATAGTAGGAGATGCTTCCCAACTCTTTCATCTCTATTTCTTTGTTGAGTTTCCCCTCCTCCCCCGATCTCTTGGCTATACATCTTATCATGATTAAATTATCCACTTGGGTGAGGATGTACGTCAATCTGTTGCTACTGAATCTGGAAAAAAGACAGGGGTCAACTTTACCTTATATAACCCCCCTTTTTTATAAGCATCTTGTTTAGCTTTCCATTCCAGTCTCTAGCTGATTGCTTTAGATTGTGCAGTTTTTTTTAAAGCTTGTCCACTCAGCCTTCCTGCTTCTTCAAAGCCAAATGGCTTCTGTATATGGAAGTCTTCCATGATTCCTCCATGGAGGAGTGCCATCTTTAATCAAGATTATCAATTTGCATTTTTCTTTCCACTGCTATGCTGAGCAGTGTTCTGATTGAAGTGTATTTGAGCACTGGTGCAAAAGTCTCATAGTCTTTTGATGGGATGTACGCTGGCTTAAAGGGAAAAAATTCGAGGCTTGAGAATAAACAGACAAGAATGCAGCTTGTTAGGGCTAACAGTGTTTATTGGTAGCATAAGGCAATAATGTATATATAGTACATTATTGCAAAAAAGGTAAAACAAAAACAAACTTATAAGCAGAGATACATGTACTGATCCCAGAGCCAGAGCTCACGCCACGGCCTATACACAAAGGCAGGCATATCTGCTCTGCTCAGCCCTTAGAAGTAGGATACACACACAAACATGACTAACAAGACCAGACAGACGTCAAGAAACCAAGAAGTACAGAACACCATTTTGCATGGTTAGATATGCAGTTCTTTCAGCATTCTGATAGGCTGACAGTTAGGTGTGACACACACCAGGCCTCAAAGCACACACAGCATTGGGTGGCAGTGGCTTGCATCTCAGCAAGCACGTGAGTTTCCCCCCTCCTTGCTCAGGGGGCCTGGGCAAGGCTTCCCACAGAAGGAAATCAGGAGGATTTGTTCTCATGGGAAGATTTCCATTGCTAGCCATAACATGGTACCTTCTCACTCCCTATCTCATGAAGATGTAAACAACGCCATTCAAAATTATGGGAATGCTTGTTATCTAGCCACCTGGCGTTCATGTCATCATGAGAACGCTTTGCTGGTAAAGGATGCAATTTGCCAAAACACTTCTCATATGGGTAATCTGACATCTTTGCCATATAGGCTGACCATATTTCCTTGAGACAAAAACGGGACATTGAGATGGCAAAACGGGACGGGGTCTTATGTAATATTCCGTATTCATGAAAAAGACAGGGGTCCCTGCCCTCCGATCCACACGATTGGCTCCCGCCTGCAAACCACACACCCTGGTCCGCACGATTGGCTCCCGCCTGCAAACCCCACCCCCAAGTCCACCCTCCTCTCTGCCTCTCCGCCCTCCTTTGCCGCACGCTGATAGGCGGGAGGGCTTCCTCTTCTGGGCTGCCTCCAATCAGCAGCTCTGGCTCGGATCCTCCTTCCGTGCCATTCCCGCCGGGTTTAAAAAATGGGACAAAATTGAGATTTATATCAAAACGACAGGACGGTTGAAAACTGCTAAAAAATGGGACTGTCCCATTCAAAACGTGACTGTCCCATTCAAAACAGGATGTATGGTCAGCCTATTGTCATAGGATGTATTCTAAAGCCATCAGTTTAGCTTTATGAAACTGGACATCCCCTTCTATATCGTATTTGTTCTTGAAAACCCATATACATTGTTTTTGTTCCTGTGGGTACTTTAAAATGTTTCCAGTTGTTAGTCTTGGCTACAGTGTTTCAATTTTCCTGTCTGGCTCTGAATGTCTATCAAATTTTGGGCACATGGTGAAGGCCTCCTTCAAAACTCTTGGACTCAACTCATTGCTCATCTGGACATGAGGAGCAAAATTTGATACTTCAAGGTTATTCTCTCCTCTTCTCTCATTAAAATAATCAACGCTGCATGTTTTAATAGTTTATGTGGCAAGATTTAGAATTCCATATCCTTTGAGGTAGTGTGTGTGAGTATCCAAGTAGCATTCCTTCCTCATAACAGCAATTTAGTTTGTTTCTCTTCTCTTGTGGCACAGAACCATAGACTTTAGAACCAAACACTCTAGGCTGGGTTCTTCCCACGTCACACTTGTCTAATATTGTATCTGTGACCTTAGTTGGTAATCTGCAAGTAGTTTGCAGCGGTGATTCCCCACAGAATTTAATTGCCACGCCTGCATCTCATAGTATTCATAATTTTCATTGGAGAGCATTTTTTGTCTCTGCTACACTATTCTGTCCTGACATATAGGGTGTTATAGTCTGATGTACGATCCCCTGCTCTTTCAGGTACTTTTTAATGTTACATGCCATATTATTTATCCCCATTATCTGTGCATATCAAACTTATTGTTCACCAAAGCCACTTAGTACTTGGATTTCCCTAGTATTTGACTCTTTTAATTGAGCATGTTGATTATTGATTGATTATGTGCCATCAAGTCATTGTTGACTCTTAGAGACCACATAGATAGATTTTCTCCATGAAGATCTGTCCCTAACGTTGTCTTTCAACAGTGTATCCATCACCACTGTAACTGAGTCCATCCACCTTGCTGCTGGTCATCCTCTTCTTCTCTTCCCTTCCACCTTTTCCAGCATTAGAACCTTTTAAAAGAGCAAGGTCTTTGCATAATGTGTCTGATGTAGGATAATTTGAATCTGGTCATTTGTGGCTTGAGTGAAAACTCTGGGTTGATTTGTTTGATGATTAATTTGTTTATTTTCTTGACTGTCCATGGTATTCTCAGGAATCTTCTCCAACACCAAGTAGCAAAAGATAAACCTTAAAAAAATCATCCACAAAAGCCAATAGGTATATCTCCACCTGGTGTCATTACTTGCAATGCCCCACAGGTGTCACTGAGGACCAAGTATAAGAGCTGCTTTGTCTCTTTCCTCTCAGGAAATGAGAATCTTATTGATTTTGTCTTTATATGGCAGGGTCGTTTGGATGAGGCAATACTTTTGATATTTTCTTGAATTTCTGGATCCCTATGCCCCATCTTGCTATGCCATAGGCTGAAATGGCTTCTGTGGCTGCACTATTTTACTACTTTGGCCTTATTCTCTGTTCAATCTTTTTCATACAGTCCATTTTCTTGAAGGACACCTTTTGTAAGCAGTTCTCCAATATGGGTCATATAACAGTGATTGGGAACCAGTTTGGTGTAGTGGTTAAGGCATCAGGCTAGAAACCAGGAGACCGTGAGTTCTAGTCCCACCTTAGGCACAAAGCCAGCTGGGTGACCTTGGGCCAGTCATTCTCTCTCAGCCTTAGGAAGCAGGCAATGGCAAACCACTTCTGAAATCTTGCCAAGAAAACTGCAGGGACTTGTCTAGGCAGTCATCATCAGTCAACACTTACTCAAAGGCAAAAAAAAAAAAGTGACACCCTGTAGTGGCAACGCGGAAGACCATTGTATTTCGAGGAGTTTAAGTGACATATTTTGATTTTCTCCCTCACACGAAGATTAGAGTTTATTTAGTTATACTGATGTTTAACTGGCTTGTTTTTATTTCTGGTTGGAATGGAGGGGGAGATAGATTACCCCAAGATTGTTGGTGTAAGCATAAGTTCACTCCTCCAACAGCCCCTCCAGCCGCTTGGAATGGGGGTGAGGAAATAAGAAATTGTTTTTGTTAAGCACTTGCTTATCTGTATAGCTTTCCAGGCTCTTGGAGTTATGTCATAATCAGGTTCTCTAGCCCCCGAGAAGTATCCCAGTCAAGGTCAGGCCATGCAGCCTCTGTACCATGGAAACTTGGTCACGAGGTTTAAGAGCCAGACTTTGATAAAAACTCCTAGACTTGCTTTTCGGGTTTGGGAGTTCTACACAGATGCAGGACGCTGGGTGTTGTGAAAATTGAGCCACCCTGGGGTATCTCCGCTCTCCTTATTAACGGGCTCCTGACAGCCTATGGGAGATTGGGTTTCAACTTGCTTTGGTATGTATGATTTCTTTTTCTTTATGCTATGCTTTATATGCTTCTGTTTAATCTGCCTAAACTGTGTTTCTGTTTGAACTGTGGTTTCTGTTTAACTTTGTTTGCTTAAGTTTATAATAAAGCTTTAAGTTTCTTTATCCACTGGCATGCTTATTGTCTCTGGATATAATAGAACCAATTGCCTGAGCACCTGATCACTGCTTGGACACTTGGCAGGACACACCCTTTCTGTGTCATATATTTTACTGAGAGCAAACTGGACTCCAAATCTGGGATGTTCAATGCATCCTGAATTATTACATTGCTCTCCTTGTTGGATTTAAACAGGTTTTCAGCTCAGCACGTCTCACATGAACATGAAGGAGGGGCTTCTATGTTAAGCCTAACCCTACTGCTTATGTGGGAGGTGTCTGAATCAATTGACTTCCCGTTTCCTCTTCCCCCCCCCCCTCTCTCCCCTTGGACCTCCATGAGGGAGGAAGGTTTTTACCTTCTCTCTCCTCGTGGCTCATACTTGCATCCAGCAGGGCCACATGCGTGGGTCTGGTCAGAACAACTCACTTGCACTCATGGGACCCTTTCAACAATGAAACTGCTTGTGACAAGATCTACAAATAAAATGTAAGCAATCTTTATTTTCCCTTTTTAGATTGACTAAAATGTGTGAAGAGTGTTTATTTCTCTGAACTAAAAAGATAAGCCTTCTGTGCAAGTTGATTGCTGGACGCTTCTACTCTGCTAAACTAAATAAAACACTGCTTGGGTTTTCTGTTACTAACATTTCAGAACTCAACACTCCTTTCCTTTATTTAGGGTACAAGATAATCTTGTTGATCTTCAGCCTATTGAAAGGAGTGTCTGCCTGTCTGCCAAACAAATTGCTGACTGGTGTTCAGTGTCTAATTTAATAAATCTCTCATTTTCTTTAATAAGGTTATTGGAGCACTGGAATTGATGTGTGTGTCATCTTTTGATTGAGCAGCTGAGGCTTTGAGACAGTTTTCTGATTTTTAAAAATCTTGTTATTATTTGTTCCTTTTTTTCCTGTGGTGTGATGGCTCATCCTTTCTGGAATGTAGTTGCACTGGTTTCTCTGGCTTGTTTTTCATAGGGTAATGGATTTGCAAATGACCGTGCCATTGCACTGAAATTACCACCTCTCCAAACCAAGTCTGGAAGGATATTTGATTTTGTCTCTCACTATTATGCAAATCAAAGTCTTGTAGATGGTTTATTACAAAGTTAAAAACTGTTCTGTCTCTCATTTCTAGCATTTCTAGCCAGTCACTCTCTCAGCCCAGCTCACCTCACAGGGTTGTTGTTGTGGGGAAAATAGGAGGAGGAAGGAGTATTAGGTATGTTCGCCGCCTTGAGTTATTTATAAAAATAATAAAGGCGAGATAATAAATAAATAAATAAATAAATAAACAAACAAACAAACAAACAAGGACAGACTATTGTCTCATAGCTTTCCTGGAGGGAGTTTAGGAACAAGAATCTATAAACATATCTTACCTTTCAAGCTGTCTGGCCATTTTTTGCATCTGATTCATATGCAGGCTCAGATCACCTTTCCTCAACCACTTTTTACACAGCCTTGTAAAAAAGTGCACTTTTGAAATTTTCCAAATATCCTTGGCATGATCTAAATCTTTTAAATGAAAAGGGATACAATCCCTCCCTCTCTCTCCTGGCAAATAATTCCCACTGCTTTGTGCTTTGCAGCACTCCAGGCTCTTTGATCCTGTCTCGCATCTGTGGGTTTTTCTTTATTCAGCACAAAGGCGTTTCCTTGGGACTTCAGAAATGTTTTCCTCTTGGAAGACCAGGGGTCTTATCCAACCATCTTCTCCATAGGCTGAAACTTTCCTGTCTCCATTCTGAAAGTTGTCTGCTTTCTTTTTCAAGTATTTTGTTCAGCTGCTCAAGATGATCTCTTTCTCTCCCTCTTCCATTACTCGCTGCTCTGGGTGCATTAACCCTCTTGGGCACAGCAATTTGAGTGTTCCTTTAGAGTGGGAATGCAACCTGAGCTAGAACTAGGCAGCAGCAATCTTTTAACTTAGAGAAAGAACATTTATTATAGGAAGTTCATTGGGGAGATAATCAAAGCCTCATTCCCAGCTAGTCACATCCTTTCAGGGAGAGAGTCAGAGACCAAGTGAGCTTGAGAGTGTAAAAACAGGATGAAAGCTCCCTGAGATAGCAATGTCACATGCAAAGAGCAAGCAGAGTGAGAAATAAAGAGGGGACACAAAGGAAATCACATTTTTATCTACACCCCACTGCCTTTTGCAGCCAGTGCAACTAAAGTTACAGTTCCAACATGAATGAGGATCCTGGGAAGGGTAATTTCCATGCTGGACTGACTTGGTTTTTCTCAGTTTTTCAGTTCTGCAAATATGTCAATATGTTAGGCAGAACCTGAGAATGCTTTTTTTTAATGCACAAACATTTATCTGAATCTCCTGATATGCATTTTTGTTTGCGATTTTGCTGATCAGTTTTGCAAATGTTTTCTTCTGTCATAATGACATTTGGTGCATTATTTTCATGAATACATGCATTTTTGTACAGATGTTTTCTTACACCTATCCATGACATCTATTTCTGTCTCTATTTCTATTCTGTCTCTTATTCTATCTAATTGGTGAAAATGCATTGCAAAATTTGGGAACAGCAAATTTTGAATTATAACAAAGTCTTGATTTCTGTATTGGTTTGTAAATATGATATGAGATTAGATAAATTTACATTCACAGTTAACCAAATTACTAAATGCAATAATTTCCTGAGTCTGCACTTCATATTGAACCATAAACTAACCAAATGGGTTGGATTCATGCAATTCTTTAAGTGACAAAAATACAAATCAGAGTTATAACTATTCCAGCTTAGCATGCAATATACATACAGTAACAAGGTTTAACTGATTCAGGTCGTATATGCATTGCTAGGTTGTAGTGCCATCATGATATTACATTTTTTTTTAAATTAGCTTTGAGAGTGTCTTTGAATCTCTTTTGCTGTCCACCAATATTCCGTTTTCCATTCTTAAGTTGGGTCAGCATTGAGAACTGGGAAGCCCTAACTCATGAGTGTTTCAATTGGAGGTCAGCCTTTATTAATGGCGCTATGGACTTTGAAGAAGCACGAGTACAGGGCGAAAGGGAGAAGAGAGCTAAAAGGAAGGCACGTCAGGCAAACCCTCATCATGACCGTTTCCCACCCGGAAACCTATGCCCTCATTGTGGGAGGTTGTGCGGATCCAGAATTGGCCTTTATAGCCACTTACGGATCCACCGTTAAAATTTTACCTTTGGAAGACAATCTTATTCAGCTACGAGTGATCGCCAATGAAGTTTTACTGCATCTCCAACAACATAAATGCAGTATGATCATTTCTGAAATTCTGAAATTCTGCAAATTACTTGGGAAGATAGGCGGACTAATGTTAGCGTATTAGAAGAAGCGAAAACCACCAGCATTGAAACAATGATCATCCAACATCAACTTCGCTGGACCGGTCATGTTGTTCGAATGCCTGACCATCGTCTTCCAAAGCAGCTACTTTACTCCCAACTTAAGAATGGAAAACGGAATATTGGTGGACAGCAAAAGAGATTCAAAGATACTCTCAAAGCTAATTTAAAAAAATGTAATATCAGCATTGAGAACTGGGAAGCCCTAACTCATGAGCGTTTCAATTGGAGGTCATCCTTTATTAATGGCGCTATGGACTTTGAAGAAGCACGAGCACAGGGTGAAAGGGAGGAAAGAGCTAAGAGGAAGGCACGTCAAGCAAACCCTCCTCATGACCGTCTCCCACCCAGAAACCTATGCCCTCACTGTGGGAGGTTGTGCGGATCCAGAATTGGCCTTTATTTATTTTATCTCTTATTTATACCCTGCCTATCCCCTCCCTAATGGAGGGCTCTAGGTGGCTTACAATCATGTAAATACAGTACATATATATTATACAATCATATATATTATTACAGTTTTTACCGCGCAATCGGGAGGAGGAGAGGGAACTGGCTCTTCAGCTGCAGGCATCAGAATACATGCCCCAGAATGCCTCGCTCCGAGCCGGCTGCTGACGTCCAGGAAGTTGTTGTTTCCGGATTCGTCATCCTCCGCCGCCATTATCGGGATTCTCCAGATCTTCTTGGTTCGAGGACGACCCTCCGATGGACGCCAGCAAATTGACCCACGTGAGTGGTACCCAATTTATCTACTCGCTTTCAGCTTTCGACCTGTTGGGTGGACAGAAGCCAGGGTGAATGGTGAGAGCTCACCTCGCCACGCGGTTTCGAACTGCCATCCTTGTGGTCGGCAGTCTAACGGCTCAGCGGTTTAACCCGCTGAGCCACCGCGCCCCTACCTGCTGAGCCACCGCGCCCCTTTATAGCCACTTACGGATCCACTGTTAAGATTTTACCTTTGGAAGACAATCTTACTCGGCTACGAGTGATTGCCAATGATGATGATGATGCCATCATGAGTATGGGCCACAAACTCTTTCTGGAGGGCAGACACAGATGTAATCTTCTGCTCACTTCTGGCCCACTGTGAATGTGACTTTTGTCTGAGTTTTCCTGCTCCAATTTGAAAATTGTGTTTTCCAACTTGTGCCAGCTCAAGGGTTGCTGTCCAGTTTGCCTGTTACACTTTACTTTCATGTAGGCATACATAGGAGGCGTGGTGGCTCAGCGGGTAAGATGCCAGGCTTGTCGATCGGAAGATCGCAAGTTTGGAGGTTCGAATCCCTAGTCCCGTGTGACGGAGTGAGCTCCCGCACTAGCCCCAGCTCTTGCCAACCTAGCAATTCGAAAGCATGCAAATGCAAGTAGATTAATAGGTACTACCGGTGGGAAGGTAACAGTGTTCTGCGTGCATCATGCTGGCCACATGACCGTGGAAGTGTCTTCGGACAACGCTGGCTCTTCGGCTAACAAATGGAGATGAGCACCGGCCCCTAGAGTTGGACACGACTGCACAAATGTGCAGGGGAACCTTTACCTTTTTTTAGGCATACATTAGTAGTAATGTATGGCTGTGAAAGTTGGACCATAAGGAAGGCTAAGCGCTGAAGGATTGATGCTTTCGAACTGTGGTGTTGGAGAAGACTCTTAAGAGTCCCTTGGACTGCAAGGAGGTCAAATCAGTCAATCCTAAAGGAAATCAACCCTGACTGCTCATTTGAAGGACAGATACTGAAGCTGAAGCTCAAATACTTTGGCCACCTAATGCGAAGAGAGGACTCACTGGAAAAGACCCTGATGCTGGGAAAGACTGAAGGCAAAAGGAGAAGGGGACGGCAGAAGATGAGATGGTTAGATAGCATCACCGATGCAATGAACATGAACTTGAGCAAACTCTGGGAGACACTGGAGGACAGGAAGGCCTGGCGTGCTATGGTCCATGGGGTCACAAAGAGTCGGACATGACTTAACGACTGAACAACAACAACAGGCAGACACTTAGAGTCAATGGTTGCTGCCAGTTTCAGTGGGGGTGTGTTTTCTTCTTGATCAGGATATTGCTTTCTGCTTGATTGTTTGCCTGG
Source organism: Charina bottae (assembly GCA_023362775.1). Taxonomy (NCBI): domain Eukaryota; kingdom Metazoa; phylum Chordata; class Lepidosauria; order Squamata; family Charinaidae; genus Charina; species Charina bottae. The sequence continues at coordinate 98,375,071 of JALMGJ010000001.1, read as the reverse complement.
TGTTAATCCCTCCTTATGTGGGTGTTGGCTGCTGGAGAGGATGTATTCTGGTCTTTTTGCTTCCTTCTTAGCTTTTTTATTGTCTCTTTTGAATGATGTGTAAATATGGTTTATTTCTATGTGTCTATTGATGCCTGATTTGTCTGAATGTCAAGCTTCCAGGAATTCCCTAGCTATTTTGGATTTAGCTTGGTCTAGGATGCTCACAGTTTCCCAGTTGAAACTATGATTGAGTCTGTCCATGTGTTGTGAGATTAAGGAGTTTTCATCGTGTCTTCTGTCTGCTAGTTGGTGTTCATGGACGTTCTCTGCTAGTCTTCTGCCTGTCTGTCCTCAGAGAGCACCAAGGACTCCACAATGGATTCAGTGGACCTTATGGGAAAATGAACCCAAATAGAAAAATGCAAGAATTTTTATTTTAAAGTTGGATGTTGTGCTGCATATATGTAGATTTTGATTCTTTAATGGTGTGTGTGTGTGTGTGTGTGTGTGTGTGTAAATGCATTTAATATAATTTTATATTAAATTATATAATACAGTATATACATTATGTTTGTATTTTTTTGTTTGTCTGTATCCAATAAGACCTACCCATAGAAAGGCTTTCTTGAAATGATAAGTTGAGAAGGCATAGCAGGGGAATTGTCGAACGGGGCTGTATGTTACTTTGCAATTTAGACTTTTGCAAGCTGCTGCCAAAGCATCTCAGATTTTTCTTAAGCTGGTTTAGTGTTAAGCTGGCATCAGGACAGGACAGAAGCAGCTCAAGGGTACAATGCCGACACGCTTTCAGTCTGTTGCATGAACATATCCATCAAATAAAATCTAAGTAAATTCCCCATATACCTAATTGGCAAAACAATTTACAGAATTTGCTGCTGTAAGATATGGAGATTAACACTAGCTTGCTGTTTTCAAAAGGGAACTAGACAAATTCCTGGAGGACACTTCTACATATGGGATTTCCAGCAGTGGCATTTGTAAGAAGTCACCATGATGTCAACATGATAACAGGTACATCATTAATTCATTATGCAAAGGATGCAAATTAATTCTTGTATCAGGACCCCTGATACAAGTATGTAAATTACAGTCTTTGCATGATGTCATGACACATGTACTGCCATTTTCCACTTCCCTTTGTTCCCCTTGTCCCCCTCCCAATGCTCATGGTTTCCATAGAGTTATTGGGGCCGATGATCCTTCTGCTTAGACCTTGTACATACAGTACAGTTAAGGCAGTGTCTCAGTTAATGTTCATGATGCATGTGTGATACTTTAAAGCAGAGGTTTCCAATCTGCCGCCGTTGGCGACACACCAACGGTGGTAGCGGTGGCGGCATGGGCGCGCGCGCAGGGGCGGGGGCATGCACGGCAGCGACGTGGGGGTGCACGGTGGTGGGGGCGTGCATGGTGGCAGTGCGGGGGGGTGCGCGGGGGCGGGGGAATGCACAGAGGTGGCGGCTGTGGCGGCGGCCTCCGCTAAAACGCGGAAGCACTGATGGCGTGCCGCTGCCGCCGCTGCCGTGCATGCCCCCGCCGCCACTTCCGGGTTGTGTGGCGACACACCAAACTGTGTGTTGTGACACACTAAAGTGTCACGACACACAGTTTGGAAAGCTGTGCTTTAAAGTGTTTGACATCTTTCTCTGCACAGAGCTTTATAGGTATTCATGTACCCTGAAAGTTGGGTAAGAAATTTGTCAGATCAATCAGTCAGTCAGTCAGTCAGTCAATCAATCAATCAATCAATCAATCAATCAATCAATCAATCAACTAGCCAACATCTTAAATCAAACTAGGAACCACTGTAGTTGATCAACTAGCAAGATTATGTATTTTAGGGCCCCTGTTATCCATATGTTCTCAGAAATATACAAAAACTGCCTCAGCAACCTGCTTCCCACAACTGCAAACCAGTAAGTTTACAAGTTGTCAGGGAATCAGGACAAGAACCACGCTGAGAAGGGTTTCCAACTCTAGTTTCTTTATTGTTCTTACCCTATGAACAGAATCTTGCCAAACTGAGGCTAGCTACACTAAGCTAAGGAAAATAACTTAAAGGGCTCTAGGGAGGGGCTGCCTTGAACTTCTTAACCTTCCCAGCAACAAAGTCTGGGCTGTGAAGTCTCTTATCAGTCTGGAATGCTCTCTCCCCCTGGGAAACAGCATCAGTGTCAGAATCCACCACATCACCCCCTCCTTCAGGAACACATTCCATCACACAAGTGGAAGAAGAGAACAATAGCCTTTCTCTATTATTATTTCCCCCTCCCCACAATTATATTCATTTATATTCTGCCTCTGATCCTGGAGGAGATCCATTCTCTCTCTCTCTCTCTCTCTCTCTATCTCTCTATCTCTCTATCTCTATCTCTATCTCTATCTCTATCTCTATCTCTATCTCTATCTCTATCTCTATCTCTATCTCTATCTCTATCTCTATCTCTATCTCTATCTCTATCTCTCTAATCTGTCTGTCTCTAATCTGTCTCTATATCTATCTATCTATCTATCTATCTATCTATCTATCTATCTATCTATCTATCTATCTATCATCTATCATCTATCTATCATATCTATCTATCTATCTATCTATCTATCTATCTATCTATCTATCTATCTATCATCTCTCTCTTTGTCTCTCTATCTGTATCTATCATCTCTCTCTCTCTCTCTCTCATCTATCCTCCTTAGGCACTAATGTGTTTATGAACACTTCACTGCCCATTTGGCCATATCTTCTTGTTGTTCTTGTTGTAACCCCCCCCCCCAAGTAAAGCTAGCATTGCAAAAATATATATATATATGGGACCCATACGTATTCCTAGAAAAGATTAGTTGTGTGTCAATACCTGCTAAGTTTACTTTCTGATATTTGGTGTTTTTTTACTAGATCCACTAGGGCAGCCATTTGTGCAAGTGACCATTATATGCTCTTCACATGCCAATATCTTCTCTGGCCCTAAAGGTCTGCCCCTCCCTGCCAGTGATGTCTTTAATAGCAACCCCATTCGTGGGCACTGCTATAATCAAACACCAACATTTAACCCTGCATGAAGAACTGCAGCTAAATCTCAGTCACCGAGGGCACTGAGAGCTTAAGTTTTCTAAGAAGTTATTTTTATCCTAATTAGTATCACTTTTTACAGCCTGGGATAATATAACAAGAGCTATCATCCCAGGAAGCTATGAAAGGAGTCAATTTATCTGCCAGATCTCCCCTAACTCCATTTCTTCTTTGTACTTTATCTGTCACTTTGTCTGTTCCTGCAGTTTGTTACACCTTAATCTATCACTCCTGTGTTGAGCTCTGAGCAGGTTTCAGCTATTGAGTAAAGACTATTTTTGTTGTTGTTGTTGCCACCAATAAATCCAGTGACACGGTGACTCACTGTGAATCCCAACAAGATCATTTAAATAAGGGAAGGTACAGTATCCATTTCTGAGCTCCAGCTCCCCCTTACACATTTTGACAAATGATATCAAATGCAATCCCTGTTTGATGCAGTAAAACTGTCCAGCATCGGTTTCCCGTTGATGTACCACTCAAGGTTTTGAATCTCTCTTCACTGTGGGGGGCAGGAGGGAGGCTTAGAAGAAAGAGCTAGGTTTGCAGCTCAGATCCAGAAGAAAAATGGTTTCCTGTGGGAAGGGAGATTTAGTTGAATCAAGAGCATCAGTCTGTCCACTCTTGGTAGGAGGAAGGGACAAGAAGCTGAATTATCCATGTCTGGCCAGCAGATGGATCTCCAGCTTGCCTGGTAAATTTGTTGATGGCAAAGGACAGGTTTTCTGCAGTGGAAACAAGAGGAACACTCCATTTATACCTCATCTTCTTCAAGCTTTGAAAGAACAACAATAGCAGACTTTCCCCCATTGACCAGGCACGCACCTTTGTTTCCTTTTGCATTCTTTCAGAGGTGAGCATCTTACCATTCCAGCTAACAAATAGCCTGAAATGGACTTTTTAAGAAAGGAAACCCAAACAGAACACTTATATAGCAATTATTAGCAGGGTGTCAGAGTAAGCAGTCTCAATCCCCCAAGTCAGAGTTGGGTTTAGAGATAAACAGGGGCAACAAAGTCAAAGGAAGAATATAAACATTTTTCTTTTTCAGAGGAAGCAATGCTTATCAGGGTAGGTTTGATGCAGAATAACAGCCACACAGGATACTACATAAAAGCCCGGCACAAACTTTCCTAGGAGTTCATGCTTTGATTTTGGCATCTGAATGACCCCTGCTATTATACTTTTAAGGGGAAAAAATGGGAAAATCATCCTTCCCCTTCTGTTTGTATTCCTATTTCAGTTACAACAGAAAAATATTGCATAAACAATAAACCCCTTTCTTTAGTAAAGGTAAAGGTTCCCCCTTACAGTTTATATAGCTATTTGAATGTCCCAGTAAGACCAGTGTTTCTCCAGGGGTGTCCTCAAGTTATGGTAAAAAAAAAAGTACTTATTTTATTTAAATTTATTATAGCCACCCAATTCCAATGGACTCTGGGGAGACCAAAAAACCAAAGAGCATAAAGGTGGGGCAATCCTGAGTTTCTTTCTCATCCATCCCCTTTTCCAGGCCGAAGCTGATGCTTATAAAACCACTCTTAGATTCCTCTACACTTGCCCATCCTTCTCTCTGATTGGGTGGGATGGTCTGGCTGGTTGGATCTACCAGACTTGAGTAGAAGGGTTAGGGCAGCTAAGGAGAGGTAGGGAAGATGGGGATTTGGTTTTTGTTGAAACCCAGAATGACCAAATATACCCACAACATGCCAGAATGGTTTGGCTGAACGTCTGAGCCACAATTTGGTTGTTTCAAGTTACCCCCCACCCCCATTTTCCATATTCCTAGTTTCCATTTAATGTAGCCATATTAAGTAGGTTCAGATTCAGTTTGAAGAGGTTCAGAGAAGGGCAATGGAGATTATCATTAGAGCAGAATCTAAGTCTGATCAAGAGAGTTCAGAGGAGCTGTTATCAAATTGAAGGATCTGTTTGCTTAGCCTTGAGAAAAAATGATCAAGAGGAGACAGGATAACACTCGTCCAATACACAAAAGGATATCACAAAGAAGGTCAAAACCAGTTCTCTTTTGTTCCAGAGTGCAGGATACCAAATAATGAATTTATATTAAAGGAGAGAAGATTCTGATTGAATTTTAAGGGGGAAAAAGTCCCACAGTAAGAGCAAATCAGAAATGGAACTAGTTACCCAGAGAGACAGTGTGGACTCCCCTTTACTGGATGTGTTCAAGCAGATGCTGCCCTGGATGTTTGGGGGTTGTTTGAATCTTGGTTCTTGTACTGAGTAGTGGGTTGGATTTCATGGTCTCAACACTCCTTTCCTACTTTATGATTCAATAGTTCTGACATTTTTCTCTACCCCTTCCTGCAAACCTCTTCCTACAAATCTCTCACTTGTCCTCATTTTTCATTAGATTCCCGATGGTGGTATTTCCTCGTAGAAATTGGTCAGGAACATGCTGCAAAGTACTTTCTACTGTTCTTCATGGTGTTAGCCAGACTCCATCTCTTATTATCTCTTGGTCCCCTCTCCATGTATGTTAGGACTGGTGTTTTTAAATATTAGTTAGCAACCTATTTTTGAACGTTGTATCTATGCTGATTATTCGTATCATTTTAATTGAGATAGCCAGAAGAGGAAGACCCAACACAGTAAATCTTCCCTTTCCTATAATTTTAGATCTGCCAGTGCTAATTTCTTTAATTGCTACTTGTTGAGATTTTATTTGGCACAGTTCCTAGAACATAATGCAATCATCTGCCTAATTCTGTACCACAAACAACCCCATTTCGGTGGAAGAGAGAGCCATTATTTTCATGAATAGTTTGGGGGGTTGAATACTTAGATCCTGAAATATAACAAATAAAAGGGAAAAGAAGAGTATGTCCATGTTATCATTTCCTTGGATGCTTTTTATTTTTATCAATGGACCTGATTTTTTTACGATTTTAAAAAAAATCATTGAGAATTTGAATACTCTTGTCATCGTCGTATAATCACTTTTCAGAACAGCCTATAATTGTGTCAGAAATAGGGAGCAATTATTCCATCATCCTGATCTGTTTTGAAGATGATGCCGGGAAGACAATTTTGAGGAACTCAAGATCATTTTTGTATAATGAAGTTGGATAGTCTTTTTCACATAGTTATTGACAAAAAAAGAGAGAGGGTTAGTGGTAGGGGGAGGAGGGAGAGTATAAGAGAGACAGCTCATTAAATTTAGAATGAAGGAGTTGCTCAGAATAAAAATATTTGAACCCTTACCACGTACTCATAAATGCTTCCATATTTTGTAAGTGGAATATTATGCCTGAAGCAGGAATGTATTGATGAATGGTGGGGCACTATAGAGAAGGGTGGGAGGACAGTCCATGGAAATCTAATCTAATTTGTGGAGGGTTGAAATGCTGTACAAGATTTAGGTTCCTATTTATCAGCATAAGTTAACATATTCTGGATGTATTGGAATATTACTAAGAAGTAGCAGAAAGGGTGCTAAAATTTGCCACCTGGTGCCCTTCAGATGTAGTCAGTGGTCATGCTGGTTGGAATTCTGGAATGGAAACTGAGCAAATCTGGAAGACATGAACATGTTGGGTGACAAGTCTAACTTCCCACTCAGCTATGAAACTCATGTGAGTTTCATAGCTGAGTGGGAAGTTAGACCTGTCACCCAATGTGTTCCTCTCTGCCATAGTGCACATGACAATTGGGATGAGAGGGGACTTCCGGTGGGGACATGGCAGACTGAAGAGCTGTGCCCGTGGGCTCAGTGGGCAGAACTGACAACGCTGCAATTTTTTTGGGCTCAGGCAGGTTTTTCCTGAAGCCCAGGAGTGTTTTTCCGGATAAGGAAAACACCTGGAATCACCCCACCTGTCCTTCGGACAGCTGCTTGCAGCCAGAAGATTGCAAACAGAGTTTGCGCTCGACTGGTAAGAGCAGCCAGAAGGCTGGGACGTCACCATTTCCAAGCCACGCTGTAGCCTTAAAGGGACACTAAGACCAGCCACCCCATTTCTAAATCACCCAATTTATATTTCTTTTAAGTATGCGTACCCTAAGAGAGGCTTTCTACAGCAAGAAGAAGCAGGCTCTCTTGGTGCTTATTGTTATTTCTGGGATTAATTTTTTTTTAAAAAATTCTTTTTAAGTTTTGGACATTGTTTTCCATCCAAATATTAAGGAGTATTGAGAGTAAATAATTGTCTCCCTGTTATTATTTTTGTACCAAATTTGAAGATATTAGCATTTTCCTACACATTGAATTGGCTGTTTTGAACTTTCAGTTTTCTGCTTCTACTTTCCCTGGGGAACTGTCTGTTATCTTACTTTCACTTGTGTAAACACATTCCAGTTCATATCTTCAACTTCCGCTGGTTAAACTCCTAGAGGGCACCATAATCTACTGCTTGAGACATAGAGGAGCGTAAACAGACTTTCTCTGACTTTCACTGAGATTTTAAACAGATTCTTTCTGATTCCTGTCAGGTTTTTATGCAAGGCATTCAGGACACTGTGGAAAATATGAGGTCTAAAATGTGTTATCTGGCTGGGGATGTTGTGGAGGAAACTGAGGAATTAAACAGCGACACAAATGTTTCTTCTAAGAGTGAGATCGGGACTTCTGTTGAAATGCTGGATGAAGATCGGATAGACGAGTTGAAGAAATTAAAGGGACAGATTGAGTTGCAAGCCATAAGTGAAACTGACTTTCTGATGGAACGCCATGGAAAAAAAGGGGTTATTATGTATGGGAGGTCTCTTGAAGAGAAGGCGGAGTTTTTGACGGGGGCAGTTGGGCTGTTTGATTTTTTAAAGAAAAAAGCTCTGTGCGTATTGTGGGGATATGTAAATGCTCTGGTTTATTTTGAAGTGGGATAAGGGTTTAAGAATATTTATCTGGTTGCTTTTAGGGTCTGGTTGATTTCATTTACCTTTAATGATTTGGATTAAGATTATTAAAGTATAATCAAAAATAATGTTTGGTTTTGGGTTTAATATGATTAAGATTATTAAAATTGTTGTATTAAGTATAACAGCAGATAATTTATATGTTGTGGAGTCCTTGGTGCTCTCTGAGCCTTGTTGTTTTCTTGCAGACGTTTCATAGCCAGACTAGGCTTTTTCTTCAGTGCAAAAAGGGAGTGGGACTTGCTCTCTGTTTATATACCATGGCTTGTCCTGCTTGTGCTGGTGGATGTGTTGTTCTCCCCTTAGGAGTTAATTGATTGGGCTGTTGTTTGCTGCTTGGTTGATTGACTGACTTAATAGTTCCTTGATTAGGGTATATTGTGCTGTTTCATTGTTCCTCTGGTGCTAAACCTGGTGTTAATCTTTGTATATCTGGGTGTTGATTGCTGGAAAGGAGGTGTTCTGGTCTTTTGGCTTTTCTATTGTCTCTTATGAATGGTATATAAATGTTGTTTACCTCTATGTGTCTGTTGATGGCTGCTTTGTCTGAATGCCAAGCTTCCAGGCATTCTCTAGCATTTTTGGATTTGGCTTGGTTTAAGATGCTCACAGTTTCCCAGTTGAAAATATGGTTGAGTCTGTCCATGTGTTGTGAGATTAAGGAGTTTTCATCATGTCTTCTGACTGCTAGTTGGTGTTCGTGGATGCGCTCTGCTATTCTTCTGCCCATCTGTCCTACATAGTGGCTGCTACAGTCCTTACACTGTATGTTGTAGATAATTCCAGTTTTTTCTTCTTGGGCGACTGGGTCTTTTGGGTTACTTATGTTCTGAAGGGTTTTGGTTGGTTTATGTGCTATGGTGATGCCATGTGGTTGTAACAGTCTATTGGTAGTTTCTGAGATGTTTCTGATGTATGGCAGTGTTATCCTTTTCATAGCTTCTGTTGGTTGTGTTGTAATGGGTTGTGTAGTCAGGCACTTTTTGATAAAGTTGCATGGGTATCCATTTTGCTGGAAGATGCTGTATAGATGATCTGTTTCCTTTTTCTGGTGTTCTGGGTTGCTGCAGTGTGTTAGTGCTCATCTGAATAATGTTCTTACCCTGCTTCTCTTGTGGGAGGTTAGGTTGTTGCTTTGGTAATGGAGCACTTAGTTAGTGTGGGTAGATTTCCGGTAGACTTGTGTTTCTAGAATGCCCTCATTTCCTCTACTGATGCGGATGTCCAAGAAGGGTAGTGTGTTGTTTTCTTCTTCCCTTGTGAATTTTATTCCATTGAAGATGTTGTTGATGGTTTCATGCGTTTCCTCCAGTTGTTCCTTTTTTATTATGACAAAGGTGTCATCTACATACCGGATCCATACTTTGAGTTGTATGCGTGGGAGTGCTATCATTTCTAGAAGCTGCATTACAATCTCTGCAATGAGTCCTGAAAGTGGTGATCCCATGGGTGTTCCTTTGATTTGTTGATATATTTGTCCATCAAACTCAATGTAGTTAGTGAGGCAGAGGTTGATGAGGTCCATGATTCTGGGTATTTCTATCTTAATGTATTAGACTAGGTTGGGTGTGTTTCATAGAACTGCTGCCATGGATTCTTTCACTAGTTCTGGGTCTATGGATGTAAAGAGTGCAATAACATCGAATGACACCATAATTTCATCTTCTTCTATTTTTAAGTCTTTGATTTTCTGGAGGCACTGTAGTGGGGAGTTGATAGAATATTCACTCTCCCCTGTAAGATGCCTAAGCTTTTTTGTGAGCTCTTTAGCTATGTTGTAAGTGGGAGTCCCTGGTAATGATACAATTGGCTGATAAAATTGGCCGAAGCGGTATGCGGTAAGCCAGAGCTTTCCAAACTGTGTGTCGCGACACAAAAGTGTGTCACCTGCGGGGCCCAGATGTGTCGCGTCAAAACCCGGAAACACTGATGGCACGCCATCAGCGCTTCCGGGTTTTCCCGCGGCGACACACCAATGGCAGCACGCAAAAATCCGAAAGCACTACAGCCACGGCGGCGCGCAAAAACCGAAAGTGGCAGCAGCGCTTCCGGGTTTTTGCATGCTGCCACAACGGCGGCACTTCCGGGTTTTCTCGCGGCGACACACCAACGGCGGTTGGTGTGTCGCCGCGGGAAAACTTTGGAAAGCCCTGCGGTAAGCGGTATTTATGTTTTTTAGTTTGATCTTTATTGTAGACAGGAATATATAGAATAGTAGTAGGAAGGAAATAATTAAATAAATGTTATCTTTGGGGGGGAAGTTGATTAAGGGATATATATATATATATATATATATATATATAATTATATTATATATTATATTATATATATTATATATAATATATAATATATATAATATATATATATTAAATAATATATATATTATTTATTTAATGTCTATAACCGCCCATCTCCCCCCATGGGGAACTCTGGGCGGTTCACAATAAACAAGTTAAAATAAGGTTTAAAATCTCAATTATACAATAAATATAAATTAAATTGAAAATCCAGATGGTAATGGAATAGTTAAAAGAAGGACAGTTATAAAATTATGGGATTAGCCACCCCCATGAGGAACTATCCCTTCCTCCTTCCCATGCCAGGCGGCAGAACCAGGTCTTCAGCTCTTTCCTAAAGGTCGGGAGGGAGGAGACCTGTCTCACCTCTGGGGGCAAGATGTTCTATAGAGTGGGCACTGTCACAGAGAAGGCCCGCCTCCTAGCCCCCATCAGATGACACTCTTTAATTGATGGGGTTCGTAGCAGGCCCTCTCTGAATGACCGGGTGGGGTGGGTCTATAATATGGGGATAAGACGGTCCCTCAGGTATTCTGGCCCCATGCCATGTAGGCTTTAAAGGTGATAACCAACACCTTGAATTGTACCCGGAAGCAAACCGGCACCCAATGCAGCTCGCAGAGCAGCGGTGTTACATGTGCGGATCTTGACGCACCCAAAAATGCCTGCGCGGCCGCATTCTGCACCAGCTGTAGCTTCCGGATAGTCTTCAAGGGTAGACCCATGTAGAGCGCATTGCAATAATCTACATGGGAGATGACGAGAGCATGAGTGACTATACGGAGGGCATCACGATCCAGGAATGGGCGTAACTGGCGCACTAACCGAAGTTGTGCGAAAGCCCTCCTAGCCACGACTGCCACCTGCTCTTTGAGCAGGAGTCGTGAGTCTAGAAGGACCCCCAGATTACAGACCGGTTGAAAACAGGGTAGTGCTACCCCATCGAGAACCAAAGATGATAATTTCCCAGAAGATGCTAAGCCATCAATCCACAGCCACTCGATCTTACCAGGGTTCAATTGAAGCCTGTTGTTCCCCATCCAGGCCTTCACAGCCCCCAGGCACTGGGACAGGGTGGACACTGCATCACTTACCTCACCAGGGATGGAGATATAAAATTGAGTAGCATACTGATGATACCTCATCCCATGGTGTCGGATGACCTTGCTCAGCGGTTTCATGTAGATGTTAAATAGGAGAGGAGAGAGAACCGACCCCTGCGGCACCCCACATAGGAGCGGTCGCGGGCCGGATCTCTCCTCTCCTATCAGCACCGACTGGGAGCGGCCCTGGAGGAAGGAGGTGAACCAGCGCAAAACTATGCCGCCCACCCCCAACTCCCTAAGCCACCCCAAAAGGATACCATGGTCGATGGTATCGAAAGCCGCTGAGCGATCTAAGAGAGCCAGGATGGATGCACTACTTCCATCCCGCTCCCGCAAGAGATCATACGTAAGCGTGACCAATGCAGTCTCCGTCCCATGTCCCGGTCTGAAACCTGACTAAAAAGGGTCAAGATAATCCGCTTCATCCAGGGTCCTTTGAAGTTGCAATGCCACCACTTTCTCAACCACCTATCCCAAAAAGGGAAGGTGGGAGACTGGATGGAAATCATACAGAATGGTAGGGTCCAGGGATGGCTTCTTGAGGAGGGGGTGTACCAACGCCTCCTTGAAGGCCGTTGGAACCACCCTCTCCAACAAGGATGTGTTAATCATAGCCTGAACCCATTCACATGTCACCTCCTTGGCCGATTTTACCAGCCAGGAAGGGCAGGGATCTAAATGACATGTGGTGGAATTAACAATTCGAAGGATCCTGTCCACTTCCTTAGGTCCAACAGGATCGAATCGTTCCCAGATAACAGGGCAAGACCACTCTCCCGGCATCTCCCCAGACTGCATTCCACACATGGAGTCCAACTTAGACCGAATCCGAGCGATTTTATCCTGCAGATGCTCAGCAAATTCTTCCACACGGCCCTGCAGGTGGGTGGTCACTACCACCCTACCTAAGAGGGATCGAGTAATCTTGAACAGGGCCGTCGGACGGCATTCTACGGACGCAATAAGAGCGGAGAAATAATTACGTTTCGCCGCTCTTACCGCCACAATATAGGCCCTAATAGCGGCTCTAGATTGTGTTCAGTTGAGTTCTGTCTTTGTCTTTCTCCAGCGGCGCTCTAGATGTCTCTTCACCCTCATCAAGATCCTCAAGTCCTCGGACTCCAAGCCTGGCTGGCAGCTCGACAAGTCAGAGTTTCTCAGAGCTCTGAGCTCTGAGACCTGGCTAACTTTCTATCTTGTTTGCAGGGGTCTACGGACCACTGAAGTTTCCCCCTGGAGAAGGGGGAACCAGAAGATTGCTCACAGAGCCATTGTAATTGCACACTCCTGTTTTTCTTTGTTGTTTCCACCGCGGAGAAGAACGGGGGGTGAATGCAATGAAATGGCCGAAAGAGGATTCTAGCTCTGCAGAGAACAGTAAGTCTCTTGGGAGACACAAGAGTGACAGCCAGCTTTTAGATCACCTTATATTAGTTTTCTTTTTTAGATTAGTACATTTTTATTATTCTAAAATTTATCTTTGGACTTCGTTCAAAATGTTGGCTAATTTTGTGTTTTCTTTGCTATAATTAATTTTGGTGGAAGTTTGATAGATTTTATTTTGGCAACATAGTGAACAAGTTTTGTATTTTTCTGCCTTTCTTTTGTATCAGAGAAATTGGGACTTAAGAGACTTTGTTGGTATTTCTCACTCAACAAACTGACTTTTGAGAAATTGTTTGTTTGGGTTAAGCAGCTTGCAGCCTGAAGAATTTGTTTATTCGTTCAGTCGTTTCCGACTCTTCATGACTTCATGGACCAGTCCACGCCAGAGCCCTCTGTCGGCCGTCATCATCCCCAGCTCCCCAATGGTTGAGTCTGTCGCCTCCAGAATACCATCCATCCATCTTGCTCTTGGTCGGCCCCTCTTCCTTTTGCCTTCCACTTTCCCTAGCATCAGCTTCTTCTCCAGGGTATCCTGTCTTCTCATGATGTGGCCAAAGTACTTCAGTTTTGCCTTTAATATCATTCCCTCAAGTGAGCAGTCTGGCTTGATTTCCTGGAGTATGGACTGGTTTGATCTTCTTGCAGTCCAAGGCACCCTCAGAATTTTCCTCCAACACCACAGTTCAAAAGCATCTATCTTCCTTCGCTCAGCCTTCCTTATGGTCCAGCTCTCGCAGCCATAGGTTACTACAGGGAATACCATTGCTTTAACTATGCGGACCTTTGTTGTCAGTGTGATGTCTCTGCTCTTAACTATTTTATCAAGATTTGCCATTGCTCTCCTCCCAAGAAGTAGACGTCTTCTGATTTCCTGGCTGCAGTCAGCGTCTGCAGTAATCTTTGCGCCTAGAAATACAAAGTCTGTCACTGCCTCCACTTTTTCTCCCTCTATTTGCCAGTCATCAATCAAGCTCGTTGCCATAATCTTGGTTTTTTTGAGGTTTAACTGCAACCCAGCTTTTGCACTTTCTTCTTTCACCTTCGTCATAAGGCTCCTCAACTCCTCCTCGCTTTCAGCCATCAAAGTGGTATCATCTGCATATCTGAGATTGTTAATGTTTCTTCCAGCAATTTTAACTCCAGCCTTGGATTCCTCAAGCCCAGCATGTCGCATGATGTGTTCTGCATACAGATTGAATAGGTAGGGTGAGAGTATACAACCCTGCCGTACTCCTTTCCCAATCTTAAACCAGTCCGTTGTTCCGTGCTCTGTTCTTACCGTTGCTACTTGGTCGTTATACAGATTCCTCAGGAGGCAGACAAGATGACTTGGTATCCCCATACCACCAAGAACTTGCCACAATTTGTTATGATCCACACAGTCAAAGGCTTTAGAATAGTCAATAAAACAGAAATAGATGTTTTTCTGAAATTCCCTGGCTTTCTCCATTATCCAGCGGATATTGGCAATTTGGTCTCTAGTTCCTCTGCCTTTTCTAAACCCAGCTTGTACATCTGGCAATTCTCGCTCCATGAATTGCTGGAGTCTACCTTGCAAGATCTTGAGCATTACCTTACTGGCATGTGAAATAAGTGCCACTGTTCGATAGTTTGAACATTCTTTAGTGCTTCCCTTTTTTGGTATGGGGATATAAGTTGATTTTTTCCAATCTGATGGCCATTCTTGTGTTTTCCAAATTTGCTGGCATATGGCATGCATCACCTTGACAGCATCATCTTGCAAGATTTTAAACAGTTCAGCTGGGATACCGTCGTCTCCTGCTGCCTTGTTATTAGCAATGCTTCTTAAGGCCCATTCAACCTCACTCTTCAGGATGTCTGGCTCTAACTCACTGACCACACCGTCAAAGCTATCTCCAATATTATTATCCTTCCTATACAGATCTTCCGTATATTCTTGCCACCTTTTCTTGATCTCTTCTGCTTCTGTTAGGTCCTTACCATCTTTGTTTTTGATCATACCCATTTTTGCCTGGAATTTACCTCCGATGTTTCTAATTTTCTGGAAGAGGTCTCTTGTCCTTCCTATTCTATTGTCTTCTTCCACTTCCGCACATTGCTTGTTTAAAAATAATTCCTTATCTCTTCTGGCTAACCTCTGGAATTTTGCATTTAATTGGGCATATCTCCCCCTATCACTGTTGCCTTTTGCTTTCCTTCTTTCTTGGGCTACTTCCAGTGTTTCAGCAGACAGCCATCTTGCCTTCTTGGTTTTTTTTTTCTTTGGGACGTTTTTTGTTGCCGCCTCCTGAACAATGTTGCGAACTTCTGTCCATAGTTCTTCTGGGACCCTATCTACTAAATCTAGTCCCTTAAATCTATTCTTCACCTCCACTGCATATTCCTTAGGAATATTAGTGAGCTCATATCTAACTGATCTGTGGGTCTTCCCTATTCTCTTTAGTCTGATTCTAAATTTTGCAATAAGAAGTTCATGATCTGAACTACAGTCAGCTCCAGGTCTTGTTTTTACCGACTGTATAGATGTCCGCCACCTTTGGCTGCAAAGGATGTAGTCAATCTGATTTCGGTGTCGACCATCTGGTGAAGTCCATGTATAAAGTCGTCTTTTAGGTTGCTGGAAGAGAGTGTTTGTTATGCACAGTGAGTTGTCTTGGCAAAATTCTATCAGCCTATGTCCTGGTTCATTTTGTTCTCCCAGACCATGTTTACCTGTAATTCCAGGTGTCGTCTGACTACCCACCTTAGCATTCCAGTCTCCTGTAATGAAAATAACATCTCTTTTTGGTGTATTATCCAGTAGGTGCTGCAGATCCTCATAGAACTGATCTACTTCTGCTTCTTCAGCATCTGTGGTTGGGGCGTATATTTGGATCACTGTGATGTTAAATGGCTTACCCTGAATTCGAATTGAGATCATTCTATCGTTTTTTGGATTGTATCCAAGCACTGCTTTAGCCACTTTATTATTAATTATGAAGGCTACTCCATTTCTTCTGTGGTCCTCTTGTCCACAGTAGTAGATCTGGTGGTCATCTGATGTGAAGTGGCCCATCCCAGTCCATTTCAGTTCACTGACACCTAAAATGTCTATATTTAATCTTGACATCTCACCAATAACCACATCCAATTTGCCCTGGCTCATAGATCTTACATTCCAGGTTCCTATAGTGTGTTGATCTTTAGAACATGGGATTCGTCGTTCACCACCAGCACCGTCGGCCGCTAGCCGTCCTTTCGGCTTTGAGCTAGCTGCGTCATCACATCTGGGGCTAGTTGAACGTATCCTCTGTTCCTCCCCAGTAGCATTTTGACCATCTTCCGACCTGGGAGTCCCATCTTCCGATGGTATACCGACATATCTTTGGTTGTACTGATCCATTTAGTTTTCATGGCAAGAATACTGGGGTGGGTTGCCATTACCTTCCCCAGGGATCGTATTTAGTCTGACCTCTCTGCCACGACCTTCCCGTCTTGGGTGTCCCTTCACGGTTTAGCTCATGGTTTCATTGAGGTGCTCAAGCTCCAGCACCACGACAAGGTAACGATCTCCTTTGCTGGAGAGCCTGAAGAATAAAGAAGAATAAAGAATAAAGTATAGAGAATGTGTGCCTCTCTACCTTTTTTTTTTCTTTTTCTATTTTTTTTTAGAAAGGACTATTTTTCATTTGGAATATATTTTCATCTTTCCCTTTACAAACTGTTTGAAATACTGCTCTGTGGAATTTTTTCATCTCTTACTTTAAAAGCTTTTCTCACTTAAAGAAATAGATATTATTGATAAATAATAGAACAGCTGTTCCTTGCTCCCTGAGAAAATTTTTTGTTTTGACTACGGCAGTTGATTACGCTTTGAACAATAAATAATGGCCTTTCTCACAGTACTTCAGGATTTTAAGGAAGAAACCAGCAAAAATTTTTTGCAAATTAAGAAATCCATAGAACGTATATTAATAGTTTTGGTGGCTCAGGAACAGAAGGTACAAGGGACAGATTTAGAAACAGAGGAAAGATCTTTCGAACCAGTAGAGAAACAGGGAAAGAGGACTTTGAATGTATTGGTACAGAAGAAGATTATGATATCTTACAGGAAGTGGTCTATTAAATGTTTGGGCATAAATACATTGTGGCAGCTGAGACAGGAAGATTTTAATATGCAAATTGATAGATATGGCAAAATAAACATTTTGATATCCCACATGAGTTACAGAAATAAACAAGTTGCATATTGTGATATTGGCATAACCTAAACAGGAGATTTATTGATATTGATTTGGAATGCAAGGTGAATGAAAATGCGGATTTGGTATTGTACACAGAGTAAGCACAGATATGAGAAATTTACAGATGCATAAAAACATGATATTTTAAGTGTAAGATACAAGATTATAAATAAATATGTTGATATTATATATTACTCTTTCTGGAGACACATTTATGAGAAGACAATGAGATGATGAGATGGAATTAGAATGTAGGTTATTACAAGAATATGTTGTATGTATTAGGTTATATGTTATGTTAGGTTTTGTATTTTTGCTATATTATGTATTATGTTATGTAATATGTTAGATTATGTATTAATGGAATATATAGTCATAACATGAACAGAATATACTGTATTTTATTAGACGTAGATAAGGCCTTTATTTGTTATACTAATTGGACTTTATTGAAGATATAAATATAGATGTAAAAATGGAAAGAGCAAATGGAAAACATTTAATTGATGCAACAACGAACATTTGATTACTATTCTAAGGAGTAGAAACCAGAGATGGATTGTTGGAAGATATCAAGAAAGGCGAAACCTATATGAAGAACAGAAGATTGGATTATAGAAATCAAAGGGTATATGACAAAGAAAAGTTTCTGTGTATTGTATTAAGGACTAACATTTAAAGTTAATTGTTGTACTTAAAGTGCAAGGATAAATTGGAGGACATCTATTTTCTATATTTTTTCTTGTTTGTTATTTTTTGACTTCACTTTTTCTTTTCCCTTTTCTTACTTTGTATTTCTATTTCTTTTCTTTTGTATTAGCTTTTAATGTGTATTTTAAAATTAATAAAACTTATGGAAAAAAAAAAAAGATCCTCAAGTCCTCCGTAAACCACGGGGAGTGACGGGTTGAATGGGGCTGGAGAGGTCTCATTGGCGCGATCCTGTCCAAGGCACCGGCCGCTTCCTTATTCCACATTGCGGCCAATGTCTCCGCTGGACCGTGCAGCAGATCCTCAGGTATTACCCCCAGCTCCCTCTGAAACCTCAGTGGGTCCATAAGTCACCAGGGGCGGACCAATCAAATAGATCCTGCCTCCCTGCGGAGTGGGGCGGCATAAGAGAATCCTAGGGATATCAGGACGTGATCTGACCATGACAACGGGGATAGTTCTAACTTTCCCCTCAGTTCACTTTGCCATTGCTCTGACAAGAAAACCAAATCCGGGGTGAGTCCACTGTCTCTAGTTGGGTCCCGAATAATCTGGGACAGGCCCATGGCTGCCATGGTAGCCATGAACTCCCGAGCCACTTCCGAGGCACGTCCCAGGGACTGCAGGTTAACATCCCCCAAGACCATAAGCCTGGGGAACTCCACCGCCAACCCTGAGACGGCCTCCAGCAGCTCAGGCAGGGAGGTTGCTACGCAGCAGGGAGGCTGGTACAATAGCAACACTCCCAACTGTTCTTGGGCACCCAACTTGAAAAACAGGGTCTCACATCCGGACACTTGTGGAGCAAGGCCCCTGAAAGCCACCAGAGACTCTCTGATGATAACTGCCACCCGTCCTCCCCTACCCCGGTCTCTTGGCTGGTGCCACACCTGAAATCCGGCTGGGCACATCTCCGAGAGGGCTACCCCTCCCTCTGGGCCCAGCCAGGTCTCCGTAATACACGCCAGGTCAGCCCCTCTCTCCGTGTTTAATTCACTTATGAGATGGGCTTTTTTGTTTACTGACCTGGCGTTAAGTAGCATCAGCCGGAAACCAGGGCCCTCAAGGATCTGCTGTCCAGAACCTAGGGTTGAACTCGGAGGACCGGAACGCGCCACCGGTATCAAACACTGGGGGCGCCTTCCCTGAAGATGGCCTGTCCTCCGGTTCCCGTCACAGTATCTCCTGCCCATCACCACCTCGATCGGGTTGCCCACATTATAGTCCCCAGAGTTTCCTGATCCGGTTGCCTCCACTCCCGAATCCCTCGAAAACCTGGAACTAGGCAGGGGTCTCTTCCATGCATCCATCCTTCCACTCTCAATCCTCCTGGGCAGTCGTAGGCCACCAGCACAACCAACCGAAGCTCTCGGCGCTGGTAAGCCCCAACCCCCCTTCCATTCATCATCCAATCACTATGCCCCCTGTGGCCTCTCTCACTAGCCACAGAGGGGCAAACAGTCACTCCTACCTACCCTGTCTCTCACTCAGGGATAGGTACTCTCGCACACACATACAATCCTAGGCCCCCCACCCGCGCCTCACACTCACGGGAAGGGAACCACACTCACACAAGAGACCCCGCGATTTCTGTCGCCCTGACAACAGGGGTGGTCATCCTTCAAATGGCTCGCAGGCAGTAACTATTGAACGATCTTGGTTTCAATAGTGGAGTCCAGATAACAATAGAATAAAATGAGTCCGTCTTTTTTTGGGGCACCCCAATTCCAGGGCCAGATTTCAAGCCCACCGCCGGTTCCAGTTCCACCTGGCCTCCAATGGTCTCTATAGGCCTCCACAGGCATCCACCGGCCTCCACAGGCCCCGGCTCCACAGGCCCCGGCTCCACAGTTCTCAAGTTCCCCAAGTTCTTCAGTCTTTGTGGGGTCACTGAGCCGGTTCTTTGGGCCAGATCTAATTGGCCTCTACCGGCCACTGTAGGCGTCCTTTTTGTGGTTGCTGAGGTCAAAGCCTCCCCAACCATCCACCCCGTCATAGAGCCCCCCAGGACTGACGGGCCCGTTGGACTCCGTCGCACAACGCCGCTCCGTCCTGGCAGG
The DNA here is from genome assembly GCA_023362775.1 of Charina bottae. NCBI lineage: Eukaryota > Metazoa > Chordata > Lepidosauria > Squamata > Charinaidae > Charina > Charina bottae. The sequence goes on along the minus strand of JALMGJ010000001.1, from coordinate 98,355,361 downwards.
CCACTGGTTCCCCCAACTGTCAACCGTCCAGCCACGCTGGTCCGCGGCCCCGGCAGCTCCGCTGGTCACCAGGCTCTGCCGTCTCCGAGGCCTCCACCAGGCTCCGCAGCCTCCACCCGGCTCCGTCGCGCCCCGGGCCGCAAGCTCCGGCAACTCCGGCAGCTTCACTGGTCGCCATCAGGCTCCGTCGCCTCCGCAGCCTCCACCAGGCTCTGCAGCCTCCACCTGGCTCTGTCAAGCCCCGGGCCGCAAGCTCCGGCAACTCTGGCAGGCCCAAAAACGCCCCGGCTCGCCACACCAACTCCGCCAGGCCGGGCCGCAACTCCACCACGGCCCCAACTGCCGAACTCCGCTCCCGCTCCGTCCAGAGAAGTCCACTCACCCCAACTCCAACACACCTCTCCAGCCCCAAGGTAAAATTTGGGGGGGGGGGTGTAAGGAAGGTTTTTTCGGCGGTTTCCAGCTCACTTCTCCCGGAGCGGCTGCTGGCATTTCCTTGCGGCCGCCATCTTGGATTTTATCATGGAAAGAGAGGAAGTAAACCTCTCATACATACATACATACATACATACATACATACATACATACATACATACATACAATCTTTTATTATAAGGGAAGGGAGCAACTGTATTTAGTGATTTTTATAATGTGCCAATGGAATGATTTATAGAAATAATGTGATCTTGGTTTAATATAGAGTAAGGGATTAATGGAAAAGACCCTGATGCTGGGAAAGACTGAAGGCAAAAGGAGAAGGGGACGGCAGAAGATGAGATGGTTAGATAGCATCACCGATGTAACGAACATGAATTTGAGTAAACTCTGGGAGACAGTGGAGGACAGGAAGGCCTGGCGTGCTATGGTCCATGAGGTCATGAAGAGTCGGACACGACTACACGACTGAACAACAAAAAGGGATTAATTATGGAAAATTGTTGTATATTCTTGCTGTTAAAAGTTGGAAGTCACCTCTTTTTGTAATTTTGAAAATTTTCTCTTGTGTTTCTACACTTTTTTAGTTTTTTTTTCTTGTAGTTTTTTGTTTTTCTGTAGCTTTTATCTTTGCTTGAAACTTAATAAAATTCTTATTAAAAAAAAGACAATTGGGATGAGAAAATGGGCAATGAAATCAGAACTACAGATTCTACCCTGACTTCCCATTAGGAGGAAAAAAAAGCAGTAATATTAGGGCTGTGCATGCTTCAGAAAAAACAGGCAAAATTTATTTGGGCCTCACATGAATGCACCACCTTGTTGCTATTCATTGAAGCAGCCCCAGTTTCCACATGAGCCTGAAGAAAAGATGCTCCTGTTTTAAGATTCACATTAACTGTAATGAGTAGATTTCTTAAAGTTACTGAATGTTTTTTCCCCCCTAGGCTCCTGCTGCCCCAATATATTAGGACTTCAATTCCCAGAATTCCCTAGCCAGAATGCTATTGGGGAATTCTGGGAGTTGCAGGCAACACATTTTGAGTTTAGTTTATTGTGGAAGGTTATAAAGCTTGTTTACCCCGACTAGGGAATGGCAAACGATGGAAATTAAACAGTATTGATATAATTTTATTCTATGCTTATAGTAGGCTCTAATTATGAAGGGTTTTTTTTTCTTTTAAACTTTCACATGTTATTAGAATCTTGCAGGAGTGAAATGTTTGAGCCTGTTTTTCTGAATTCTCTAAAAGGGGTTATGGAGGGAATGCATCTCTTTAGCTTTGCAGAAGCACCCATTTTGCCCCAGAGCTCCCCAAAATAAGAAAAATGGCTCCTTGGGGATGATAGCAGGAAATAAGAGGCCTCTGCAGAGTGAGTTAAAATGTTGGCTCAGTCCACTGCAGGGTGGATTGCAAGAGGAATACAGTCATGCATACCTGTACTTCAATGTGAAAAGTAGACCAGGCTGTAATTCTCTTGGATTCAGAAATCCAGAGGCAAATTGAAGCACAAAATGTTGTTGCTTGTCTTGGGATTCTGACAGAAGTGTGGCTGTTCCACTTCCTCAGATAACCTCCCAAATCTGACAGCAAGGTAGCCTCTGCTGCCCTGCAGAATTTATTGGCATAAATGCCAACAGATGGCATTTAATTAAGAATAAATACACATAGGCCAAAATGCTCAAAAAAAGAGTTTATTGGAAGTATCTTCTGCTCTCCCTGATATATTTTTTTGGGTGGGTGGGGGTTACTCTAAGATAGACAGTTTGCCAAGAGTGGAAATGTCTAAGTAGTGAAAGAAATTGGAGTGCCTTGCTTGGCTGGGCTAAAGTTTGCTTAATGCAGCAGCTGCTCCTTTGTGCAGCCTGCAAAGTTACATATTGGTAATGAAATATCTAGAATATCTGAAACTCTGTTCTAATGTAAGGGATTATAAAGATGCTAAACTGGAAAGTGAGTTTCCAAGAATGATGCCATATTAAGGAAGCCAGTACCACTTTTCTAGCCGTTCTGGAATCTACTGGATCAGTTTGCTAGAAATCCTAAACTGGATGCATTTAAGGTTAGCAAGAATTTATAAGAAACACCATTACATATTTACCCACAACCATGAGGTCTAGAAGCTTTCTTTTTTATTAGGAAAAATTGTAAAGCATGATTTGCCATTTTGGGTGGCACCGTGGAGAACTGTGTTTCTTGTTGTCATGTCTGAATCCTTATGGTGGTTATACAAATTCCTAAATAGGATTATATTACCCATTGCATGATACATTGCAGTTACAGTAAGTATCCATTCCTGTTTTTTTTAAATTTTTTAAAAAAGGAAGATGGGGTGGGGGAAAATCACATCCCTGGATAGTTACAGTATATTCGGCCTTTTCCCTATATCAATTAAGACAGTGCTCATAGCCCCAGAAAAAACCTCACATCCAAGGCTACAATGGTTTTTAGAATAATCTAGTTGTTCCCAGTCTGTTTCCCTCTAATAAATCAGGATCTCTCAGCCTTCCAAACTAGCCAATGGTGACAATAATTTGAAATGTTGTTGGTTGTTGTTGGAAGGATTCTTGGATATCATCTAGTCCAACCCCCTGTCTAATTCACCCTAGTTTGGGGCGGCCAGACTAAATATGAAGATGTGTCTTTTAAACTTAGCCTTTTAAATTGCTTTCAGTCTTTCAAGCTGCAATCTTATGGCCCTTGGGGTTGAAACTTGAGAGGGCACAAGAAAGGTAAGTAATCAGTCATTGCAGTTCCTACTGAAAACATGACTATAGTAGTTTGTCATCAGCTAGGTCAGATCTCAAGAGACACAGACTCTGGACAGCTACCATGAGAGCTTGGTACAATCTAGTTCTCTAGCTCTGTAGAATAACCCTCAAAGGAAGGGAATCTCGACAGGCCATCCCACCTAACTCCAAATCCATACTAGCTGCCATCATTCTTTCTCTTGTCCTTTTTCTTTGTGTTGCCCCAGAAAGTTCACAAACTGGACTAGTATCTGACATAGGGTAGAAATATGTGTCTATGAGGATGTTCTTGTGCATGTGAGCATGTGACAAGCCATTCTGGTACTTCCTAGATGTGTTGGACTTCAGATCCCATAATATCCCACTGCATGTGGCCAGGTGCACTAAAGCATTATGGATATGAACGTTCAACACATTGGGATGGCATTGGGTGGGAAGGCTAATGTAGATTGAGAGAGAAAGCTATTGAACATGTTCTGTCCACAGGAAGCAGCCAGCACAAGGTTTCTAGCAAATCTGAAATAAAAATTATGGGGACTCCAGTGAGGCCCACTGCTTTCACCAATCCCATTAAGGACATCACTACTGGAAGTTCATGTCCTGGCCCCTAGGAAACTGAACAAGACCCTGAGTGAATAGGACTTTGCAAATTCAAGGTATCTACGCAGTGTCTTGCCCAAGTCCAGCTTTTTGAGATCCATTCCCCCTTTGGTTCCATTTGTTAGTCTGTCTCATTATTTGCTCAGTGCCACCTTCCCTGACCCTTCCTTGCAACATGGTTCTTTCAGTACTTTCCTAATCAACCTCCCATAATTCATTCAAAAGCTCTGTGTAAATCCCAGGCAAATAAGTTCTCACTGCTCCCAACATAAAAGGCCCCAGTGGTTGATTTGGAGGAAACAAATCTACAGCTTTACCTGGTGACTGATGGGTGCTGCCCTTTTCTTTTACTCACTCAGTAGTAGTTTTAGACCAGTGTTTCTCAACCTTGGCAACTTTAAGATACAGTATGTGGACTTCAACTCCCAGAATTCCCCAGCCAGCATATTTCCTTAAATGGAAATATGTCCCACGAATTTGGTGGGACTTCCTTCTGAGTAACCTGGAACCATTCCCAGAATTCTCAGTCAGAACCCTAGCCATGCCCCTTGGGAATTCTGGGGGTTGTAGTTCTAGCAGTTCAAGAGGATGACAGGTTGAGATGGGGCTGATGTTTAAGATTGGGTTGTAAGGTCCAAACCACAAACGATGATGGCAGAGCTGCTTGTTTAAATTGAAGTCTGGCCAATTATGTACAGCAGAGGTGCATAATTTGAACTGGAATTACTTTACATTAAATTAATTAATTACAGTTAACAAGATTAGCCTCGTTGTGCATTTAATAATGGCTCCTCCTTTTTGTTATATTAAAATTACAATTTAGTGGCAACTGTTGGAACAGCTCACAGGGTTGTAACCAAGAGATGGGGAAGAGGCTCACAGGAACTAGCCTAGCCGGCTGCATAAGGTCTGTGAGCCAAAGATTCTCCATCCCTGCCTTAAATGAATGAAAATTTAGCTACTCCAATCTGCCTGGCAACAACTCTATGCAGAGCTGTCAATCCCTCCTTTTTCAAGGGAGAAAGAAGGTATGGGATGCTTCTGGACTGTCCTGCTGGAAACCTCCCTGAGATCCCTCCCCCGTGCCTTCCTCCCAGCCAAACGGTGGTGTCCACAGCAAACTCACATGGTGACATCTAACACAAGTATGTAAGTTGCAGCATTTGCATGATGAAGCCATCAAGCACATGTCTTAATCTGACCCCATCCCTCGGCCTCCCAATGGATGCCCCTCAGCCAGGGAACAGCAATTGTGGTAGGTAAGACTCTGGGGAGAGGACCTCCTTGGTCCAACCCAGTAGGACCCCTCTTTTTCTTTGAACACTTTTGGTGATGCAGTTCAGTTCAGTCTTTTAGTCTGCTGTTCATTCTTGGGGTATACATCCCCCTGGATATTGTGGCTGGAGACACGTAGTATACTTAACTCTAACAATTGCTGTGTTCACCTAATAGGCTACAATCAGAAATAAGTCATGTTATAACTGAATGGGATGGTTCACACAATGTGCAAAGACAATGGCTTGGTTCCTACAACATGCTGATCTACAGCCAGCAAGTAGTATGGCTTATTGCATGAACCTTGCCTGTGTGTCTGGTTCACAAAACAAAACAAAACATTTTTAAAGAGAGAGAGAAGAGAGGCCTCCTGCACATTTAATAAGAGTCTAAAAAATGGACCAATAGCACTGATTACTTTTCATCTTGCCACCCTACCATTATTTGGAAAACACGACCCATGCCTGATATCTTTTAAATGAAGGCCCCAGAGATTGAATGTGCAAAGCATGTGTAGGAGAAATTTTCCCACAAGAATTCATTAGCAGTTTTGTTGTTTATTCGTTCAGTTGCTTCCGACTCTTCGTGACTTCATGGACCAGCTCACGCCAGAGCTTCCTGTTGGCTGTCGCCATCCCCAGCTCCCACACGGTCGAGTCCGTCACCTCCAGAATATCATCCATCTGTCCATCTTGCCCTTGGTCGGCCCCTCTTCCTTTTGCCTTCCGCTTTCCCTAGCATCAGCATCTTCTCCAGGGTATCCTGTCTTCTCATTATGTGGCCAAAGTACTTCAGTTTTGCCTTTAATATCATTCCCTCAAGTGAGCAGCCTGGCTTTATTTCCTGGAGTATGGACTGGTTTGATCTTCTTGCAGTCCAAGGCACTCAGAATTTTCCTCCAACATCACAGTTCAAAAGCATCTATCTTCCTTCGCTCAGCCTTCCTTATGGTCCAGCTCTCGCAGCCATAGGTTACTACGGGGAATACCATTGCTCTGACTATGCGGACCTTTGTTGTCAGTGTGATGTCTCTGCTCTTAACTATTTTATCGAGATTTGTCATTGCTCTCCTCCCAAGAAGTAAACATCTTCTGATTTCCTGGCTGCAGTCAGCGTCTGCAGTAATCTTTGTGCCTAGAAATACAAAGTCTGTCACTGCCTCCACGTTTTCTCCCTCTATTTGCCAGTTATCAATCAAGCTGGTTGCCATTAGCAGTGGAGACTAGCAAAGCCCATCCTTCGGAAGCACAAATTCCATTTATTTTAGTACTGGAGGCCACAATAACAAACCTAAAAAAGGGATGGGGGTGCAACCCCCTTATACAGGTTAATGCAAATCAAAATACTGTATACAGGTAATCTTTGAGGTCAGGAATAGTGACCTAATGGAAGGTGGAAGTGAAAAAAACTGGTTTATTGAGGAAATAAAGGCAGTGTGTTTTAGAATAAAGGTTACAGTTTGGTGTGTTATTTCTCTCTAAATGTTATCTGCCCCTTGCTTCCCATAGTTTTTATTACTTTCAAATCTCCTTCCTCATTATAATCAACATTCTTTTGCTTTCAAAGCATTTTATGCTGAACTGGCATTTTTATTGCTTCCCTAAGGAGACCCTGGAAGGTGACTATTCCTGGCCATTGTCAATGTCCTCCTTCACACGTTCTGAATGTTTGAGTTATGAGCTACTATTTGTAGGAATTCTGGGATGGCAGTACTAGAACTCCATGCAGCTTCTTATTAGTATGTAGCAGAGTAGAAGCATTCCCATAAACTTGCACAAGGCTTAATCAGTTCAAAACACAAAATAAACACACTTCACACGTTAATGTAAAGTTACATAAAAAAAGAGTTTACAATTTTATTGTAACTCACAGTTCCTTAGTAGAAACGGTCCATGCATGCGAGCAATTGGTTCTGACGTGACCCACATGCTTCTCTAATGTGGCCCACCTGGTTGGAAGTATGAGCAATGTGGCATCCATAGCTGACACATCCTCCTTGGTAGGAGATTTGAGCAGAAAGAGGAAAGAGAAGGAAACAGGAAAACCAGGATTCAGCCCCTCCCACACAAAGCAAGTAAGATTAGGTTACAGCAGAGGCTGCCTCCTCCTTCAAGCTTGTGTGAGACGTGCTTGGTTGAAACCTGATCTCTAACACTATTGAGGGCAGAGGTGGGATCTAACTTAGAGCCTTACTAGGTTAGAACAGTTTCATAATCACCTTTTCTCACAGTCTCAGACTTTTTCAATCATGTGCCACCAAATGTGTTGGCCCTACAACTCCTTGGAGAATACCAAATTGGAGAAAAAATGGCATTAGCCTTTCCTTGAAGGCCTGTGGAAGATTTGAAGGACAGATTCAAATGTAAGCTTTCAGAAGAAAAGACCACGGAGTTTGGAGAGAGATGAAGGTAAATAATCTGGATTGTGCAATGGTAAGCCTACCAAAAATGAGAATTTGGATGACGCATAGAGGGCAGCAAAGAGATACAGAAAGCTGTAGTGCTTTGCTGCCATCTATTGGTCACCCAGATTTATGCAGCCCAGACACAATCTGCCAATACAATGACAACATTTCTAGTACTGGATAAAAGATGTACCCAACTAAATAAATGACAGGTTACCAAACGGAAGTCTGGGAGAGAAAGGGGTGTCCTCCTCTGCCCTCTGCAATTTGCTTTTGATTCTCAGCTTGGCAAAGCTCTTAATACTTGGCAGCCTGTGATTACCCAGCATGGAGCCTGCCCTGCTGACCACAGAATGAATGAAGGCATCAGGCTGCAATTCTGTATGCTCGTCTGAGTCGGAGCCCCATCTAGCACCGCACCTAAGCTTAAAAGCATTCTGGGATGGACACGGTGTTACGTTTGCTTTGCTTGGCCTCTAAAAGCTCTCTGGTAATATTGATGAAAGGTTGGAGTAGACTTGGTCTTCCATTCTTTTGTGAAAATGAGGATATTCTCAGCCATTCCCCCCATTCCATGGGAGGTGCACAACCATTTCCAAATAAATATGGCGGATGGAAGGAATATAAAAAATGGCCTTATATAAGGCACTGATTGTGTAATCCAAAAGCGAGCTATCTTTTTGTAAGCAAGAGCCATGTTTCCATAGGGAAAGTGACCAAGGCTTGTTCAGTGTTGATAACTGATCATCTCAAAGAAAAAGTGGGCAGGGACTCCTCCTTTTCTTCTTCTATTCACTCATTTATTTTGTTTCACACTTGCACCCAGGTATAAATGAACAAATTATCTCTCTTCTTGCTCCATGATTCTATCACAGTGTTTCTCAAACCTGGCAATTTTAAGACATGTGGACTTCAACGCCCAGAATTCCCCAGCCAGCATGCTGGCTGGGGAATTCTGGGAGTTGAAGTCCACATGTCTTAAAGTTGCCAGGTTTGAGAAATACTGTTCTAGCATTGTCCAGGAAAAAGTGTAGAACAGCTATTTTGGCTGCCCCCGGGACCATAAGCTGGGTAAAGGTTAAAACTTTCACCCCCAATTACCTTAATGAAGGCTCCTCTTGTTGTGCTGATATTTGTGCCAAAATTGCATTCTTGCCTGCAGTGGCCAGGGCACCCCATGGCGAGGTCAAAAAGTCAAGATGTTGATTGTGATTATATGATCAAAATGGTGCTGTCCCCCCCCCCCCTTCAAAGTAATAAAACACCTTTAACCCCTTGTTGGTAAAAGCAGCAAAAAACATGTACTAATTGGTTACAGAACCAGTGAAAGATGACAGAATGAGGCTCTTTTTCCTGGTTTAAATTGACTTTACTCTTTTCTCAAGCCAGGGCTTTAACAGGTCTAGCAGTCTTTCAAAAGAGTGCTAAACCCATGTGTATAAGGAGCCTACATAAGACTGGACAAATGTTTCAGAAAGCACTGATCTGGTATTACATGCACAGATGTCTCTGCAGAAGCCAAACGTTCAGTCTCTCTTGCAGCTGAAGTCAAAACAGCCATGGAGGCCATTGGCCAGAGACCAGAGGAAAGGGGTGTGCCTTCAGCAGGCTAAAGTGGCCAATCAAAGTTGGGCAGATCCCAGCCCATGAGTGCATCATCAACCACAGTTTTGATTAAGCATGCTAGATTTTACCCATAGTAAAAATTATGTTGGGAGAAGAGAGACGATGCTGCTTTAAAACTGGAACAACTAAGTACAACTCTGTGTTCCCACCGTTGTGGGCTGGGGATGGGACCAAGGCAACATCATGGGGTCACTGTATCAAAAGTGCTTACCAGGGCAAGTGTATGCCATAACTAAGGGGATGTGAGAAAGAACTCCACGAGTGTTTTCATTAGTTAAGAATTGCAGCTGCAATTCCTGGATACTGGGAAGTTGTTATTAGGGCTGTGCAAATCCTTAAAGAGAGAGACTTTGGAACCTCTCTTTTGAACAAAGCATGTCCTTTTGATTTCTAACAGCAGCCACATCTTTTTCCAAGCCTGCATGGAAAAAGCAGCCACATAAGCCTGTAAAAAGATGCAGTTTTTCTTCGACTGTGTGCAAATATTTGGGGCAGAGGTCCTAGAGGAGGGGAAGGGAAGGGAGGGGGGAGGGGAGGGGAAGGGAGGATTTCCACAAACTACATGTTGCCCTGGTAAACAAAACAAACAGAAGTGTGAGCTCCAGTGTGCAAGGTGTGCCAACAGAAGCCCCCAGTGTACATGTCTTTCCACAGCAGGGAACAGTAGAGACAAAACAGCACCAACTCCTTTGCACTGGATGGGGCAGCAAGAGATAAACCTGTAAAAGGAGGAGTCCAGGGTCTTTCTGGGAGGAACCTGCCACCTGCTGTGTGCAACCATGATTGTACTTCACAGGGTGAATATGTGCAGAAGGAGTTTTCTCCAAAGGAGAAAGCAAAGCTGTTTTGCTTTGTTTTGTGCTTAATAAAAAGGGCTTAACAGGAAAGTTGCTGGAAGTATATGCAAAAGGCACTTTGTCTGTGATAGGAAACAGCTTCCCCAAGAGGCCACTGAGCTAATGGAGAGAGAGAGCTTTTTACAAAGAGAGCCATCCATTGTCTTCTTTCTTCCATTAAAAGCACTGCTTATTGAAAATGGGGAAATAACCATTGCGCTGTAAAGGGAGGGGAAGCCATTTGCAGAGCCTAATGATGTTCAAGGAGCAGGAACTCTTTACTGCCCCTTCTTCTTCCATTTCAATTTCAGGATGGGGGAATGGGGGAGGGAGATGCCAGCACGAGTGTCCAGGGGGGCGTGTCAAAATCCGCAAGGTGGCAGGCAAAAAGTCATGGCTGAAGCCTTGTCCATTTGGTGTACACAGGGGCAGGGCTTTGACCATAAAGCTGCCCCTAGCATCTTGCAGATTTGACATCCTCCTGTGGATACCTGTCAGGATTTTTTGTTGTTGTTGTTGTTGTTGTTGTTGTTGTTGTTGTTATTATTATTATTATTATTATTATTCGAATTTATCATTGCCCATCTCCACAACAGTAGACTCTGGGCGGTTTACAACATTAATATTAATATTAAAATACCTATACACTTAAAAATACAATATAATAATAAATAGATAAGAATCCAGAGGATGGGAAGATCTTAAAAAAGGAGGGTATTGCGGGGCTAACCACCCCCAGGAGGAACTATTACCTCCTTCGCCCCAAGCAAGGCGGCAGAACCAGGTCTTTAAAGACTTCCTGAAGGCCAGGAGTGAAGGCGCCTGTCTCACCTCTGTGGGCAAGATATTCCACAAGGCGGGTGCTATCGCAGAGAAGGCACGTCTCCTGGACCCCGCCAAATGAAATTCCTTCATTGATGGGGTCCGAAGCATGCCCTCTCTGCATGACCGGGTGGGGCGGGCAGATGTAATTGGGATGAGACGGTCCCTCAGGTACCCTGGCCCCATGCCATGTAGGGCTTTAAAGGTGATAACCAACACCTTGAATTGGACCGGAAGCAAACTGGTACCCAATGCAGCTCGCTCAGCAGTGGTGTTACATGAGCTGATCTTATTGCACCCGTAACTGCCTGTGCGGCCGCATTCTAGACCACCTGAAGCTTCCAGATACTCTTCAAGGGTAGCCCCATGTAGAGCGTGTTGCAATAATCTATATGGGAGATGACAAGGGCATGAGTGACTGGAGGGCCTCTTGATCCAGGAAGGGGCGTAACTGGCGCACAACCCGAAGTTGTGCAAAGGCCCTCCTGGCCAGGACTGCCACCTGCTCTTCGAGCAGTAGTCGTGAGTCCAGGAGGACCCCGAAGTTCCGCACTGAGTCTGAGTGGGGAAGTGCCACCCCATCCAGAGTTAAAGATGACAACTTCCTGGAAACCAAGAGACCATCAATCCATAGCCACTCCGTCTTACCAGGGTTCAGTTGAAGCCTGTTGTTCCCCATCCAGGCCCCTACAGCCCCCAGGCACTGAGACAGGGTGTTGACCGCATCACTTACTTCACCCGGGATGGAGATATACAACTGAGTATCATCAGCATATTGATGATACCTCATCCCGTGGTATCAGGGATTTAGCTACATGTTGCCCTGGAAAACAAATGGATTTAATAACTAAGGATCAAATTCATCACAATACCTCTAGATCAGTATTTCTCAACCTCAGCAACGTTAAGATGTGTAGACTTCAACTCCCAGAATTCCCATGCTGGCTGGGGAATTCTGGGAGTTGAAGTCCACACATCTTAATGTTGCCGAGGTTGAGAAACACTGCTCTAGATACAGAGCACTGAAAAAGCAGTTTAATAACATTGTGTTTGACAATGTGTCTCAAAATAAAGGAATATGGTATTGAGCTGGTTCTTAAACGATATCCTTGTAATTCTTAGCTGATTTTTATTAGTTTCCTAATTTAATCCATGAGATGTTCAAGTATTGATATTTTATATCAACAGTTTCAGTTCAGTGTGGAAAAGGATGAAATTTAATAAGATGTTACATGTGTCTCTTATGTAACATTTGCTTATTCCTTGCAATCTAGAGAAACTGTATCTTTTCTATTTATTTTTGGTGCCTTTGAGTCGGTTTTTGACTCCCGGCAACTGCCTGGATTAATCCCTGCAATTTTCTTGGCAAGATTTTCAGAAGTGGTTTGCCCTTGCCTCCTTCCTAGGGCTGAGAGAGAGGGACTGGCCCAGGGTCACCCAGCTGGCTTTGTAGCTAAGGTGGGACTAGAACTCATGGTCTCCTGGTTTCTAGCCTGGTGCCTCCACCACTGGCTCTCTTTCTGTCTATAAAAAAAGTAAAGTAAAGGTTCCCCCCGCACATTTGTGCAGTCGTGTCCGACTCTAGGGGCCGGTGCTCATCTCCGTTTGTTAGCCAAAGAGCCAGCGTTGTCCAAAGACGCTTCCGTGGTCATGTGGCTGTATGACACGCACGGAACGCTGTTACCATCCCACCAAAGTGGTAGCTATTAATCTACTTGCATTTGCATGCTTTCGAATTGCTAGGTTGGCAAGAGCTGGAGCTAGTGCGGGAGCTCACTCCGCACGCAGGGCTAGGGATTCGAACCTCCAAACTTGCGATCTTCCGATCGACAAACCTGGCGTCTTACCCGCTGAGCCACCACGCCCCTATATTTCTATCTATATCCAGCTGTTATTTATTCCTTTCTTGTTGCAACCACAAGTCTTTGTTTTGCATAGGGCTGCCCTGATTTACCATTTGCCATGACCTGCTTACCTTCTTCATTTTATTTAGTTACCCTTAGTTGGGCAGCAAATATCTAGAAAATTGGGTGCTGACATTCATAATTCAAAAGCAGCCACCCATGACGTAAAAAAACCACAGCACTTCCTAGGGAGATGCAGACACATCTGTACAGGGATGATATATGCTTTCTCTTCTAACATAATCTGTACACCCTTTCATGCCTTCCAGTGGATGGTCATGCTTTTCTTTTGCAGCAAAGCAACTAAGGGTCTTATGAAGATGGATAACTTTGCCACCCACTAAAGCTTATACAATAATAAATGTGTGAGTTTTTAAAATACTGTTGTTTAATATTGTACAGTCAATTCTGCCCACTAGGGGCATATGTGGGGGGGGGGGGGTCAAGGGCATCAAAATGGTAGATGTGACTGGGGTAACTGAAACCTGCCCCCTTTGTAATGTGTGCTCATAAAAAGGGGCAGTGCTTGAATTGTCCCTGCAGACGGCCCTGCTGCCTACAGTCACGCAAAGCTAAAAGTTCCTCCATGCTGGCTAATTGCCAGGGTGTGTTGTGCTATTTTAAAATGGCCCTGCTAACTAAAGCCATGTTTCTGCCATCATTTCTCAGGTTTTTATAGCTTGAGCTCTAATAGCACTTTATCTGTCAACGATAAATTTCCATTGTTTGACTTGCTAGTGCCTGTTTGGTGGCAATATCCTGATATGTTTTTAATCCAGACAGTAATGCTTTCTGGGAAGATAATTTCAACATGGTTAGAAAAAAACACAAGCAAGATTAGATACTCTTGAGGAAAGCTAGCAGAAAGACATGCTGCAGCTGGAGGAGATGCTGAATACTCAGGGGTTTGAAACAATCTGTATGCAGCGATGGCATCAAAAATCAATATATTTGAGAAATACGACCATACTGAATGGTCACCAGCCAGTGAATAAATCAGTGAAAGGAACATCTGCTACAAAGAAAGAAGCTTTTGAAGCATTGGGGTTGGACCAATTGATGACACATTCTGTTTCAGCCCCACTTAACTCTCACTCATTCTTGTTTAATTAATTGATTAATTAATGACCCCAATTTGTATGCTGCTCAGTCCTGAAAAAGCTCCAAGCTGCTTACAAATAATATAAAAATAAAGCATTAGTAACTGAGAAAACACAACAAAATCCCCAAACCATTAAAACAGTAAACCTTCCTATCCACTAACACACGAAGGGGGGGAAAAATAATGACAACAATCACCTGGTGCAGGGAGAGGTCCTGCCATACAATCAATCCTAAAAAGCTTTCTGGAACAACCAGACCTTGGCAGCTTTCCTGAATGCCAATAGGTTTTGGTGCTGACCTGACCCTGGGCAGAGCACTGTTCCAAAGGAGATGGGTAGGCTGGAAAGGCATGCACGTGTGGTCCTTGGTGGTGGCAATCCCACAAGGAGAGGACTTGAAGGCTGTCCTTCCTACTAGATCTTAATGGATGGACAGAAAGTGTTGGGAGAAGATAGTCCTGCAGATATCCAAGTCCTGAGTCCTGTAGGGATTTATTTATTTATTTATTTAATTTATATGACCGCCCATCTCCCCACATGGGGAACTCTGGGCGGTTCACAATAAATAAATTAAAATAGAATCTAAAAATACATAAAAACCACGATAGTACAATACAATAAGTAATTATAAAATCCAGATGGACGAAGGCATTCAATAAAAGAAGGACATTAAAATTAGGGGATTAGCCACCCCCATGAGGAACTATCCCTTCCTCCTTCCCATGCCAGGCGGCAGAACCAGGTCTTCAGCTCTTTTCTAAAGGTCGGGAGGGAGGAAATCTGTCTCAACTCTGGGGGCAAGATGTTCCATAGAGTGGGCGCTGTCACAGAGAAGGTCCGCCTCCTAGACCCCATCAGATGGCATTCTCTAATTGATGGGGTTCGTAGCAGGCCCTCTCTGAATGATCGGATGGGGCGGGTCGATAACATGGGGATAAGATGGTCCCTCAGATATTCTGGTCCCATGCCATGTAGGGCTTTAAAGGTGATAACCAACACCTTGAATTGTACACGGAAGCAAACTGGCACCCAATGCAGCTCGCGGAGCAACGGTGTTACATGTGCAGATCTTGGAGCACCCAAAACTGCCCGCGCAGCCACATTCTGCACCAGCTGAAGCTTCCGGATAGTCTTCAAGGGTAGCCCCATGTAGAGCGCATTGCAATAATCTACATGGGAGATGACGAGAGCATGAGTGACTGTACGGAGGGCGTCGCGCTCCAGGAATGGGCGTAACTGGCGCACTAACCGAAGTTGTGCAAAAGCCCTCCTGGCCATGACTGCTCTTCGAGCAGGAGTCGTGAGTCTAGAAGAACCCCCAGATTACGCACCGGTTCTGAACGGGGTAGTGCTACCCCATCGAGAACCAAAGATGATAATTTCCCGGAAGACGCTAAGCCATCAATCCACAGCCACTCGGTCTTACCAGGGTTCAACTGAAGCCTGTTGTTCCCCATCCAGGCCCTCACAGCCCCCAGGCACTGGGACAGGGTGGACACTGCATCACTTACTTCACCAGGGATGGAGATATATAATTGAGTATCATCCGCATACTGATGATACCTCATCCCATGGTGTCGGATGACCTCGCCCAGCGGTTTCATGTAGATGTTGAATAGGAGAGGAGAGAGAACCGAACCCTGCGGCACCCCACACAGGAGCGGAGGCGGGCTGGATCTCTCCTCCCCTATCACCACCGACTGGGAGCGGCCCCGGAGGAAGGAGGTGAACCAGCGCAAAACTAGGCCGCCCACCCCCAACTCCCTAAGCTGCCCCAAAAGGATACCATGGTCGATGGTATCGAAAGCCGCTGAGAGATCCAAGAGAGCCAGGATGGATGCACTACCTCCATCCCGCTCCTGCCAGAGGTCATCCGTAAGCGCGACCAATGCAGTCTCCATCCCATATCCCGGGCTGAAACCTGACTGGAAAGGGTCAAGATAATCCGCTTCATCCAGGGTCCTTTGAAGTTGCAACGCCACCACTTTCTCAACCACTTTTCCCAAAAAGGGAAGGTGGGAGACTGGACAAAAGTTGTCCAGGATGGGAGGGTCCAGGGATGGCTTCTTGAGGAGGGGGGTGTACCAACGCCTCCTTGAAGGCCGTTGGAACCACCCCCTCCAACAAGGATGTAGTAATCATAGCCTGGACGCATCTACCTGTCACCTCCCTGGCCGATTTCACCAGCCAGGAAGGGCAGGGATCTAAATAACATGTGGTGGAATTAACAATTCGAAGGATCCTGTCCACTTCCTCAGGTCCAACAGGATCAAATCGTTCCCAGATAATAGGGCAAGACCGCTCTCCCGGCATCTCCCCAGACTGCATTCCACGCATGGAGTCCAACTTAGACCGAATGCGAGTGATTTTATCCTGCAGATGCTCAGCAAATTCTTCCACACGGCCCAGCAGGTGGGTGGTCAATACCACCCTACCCAAGAGAGATCGAGTAATCTTGAACAGGGCCGTAGGACAGCATTCTGCGTATGCAATAAGAGCAGAGAAATATTCACATTTCGCCGCTCTTACCGCCACAAGGTAGGCCTTAATAGCGGCTCTAGATTGTGTTCGGTCCGATTCCGTCTTCGTCTTTCTCCAGCGGCGCTCTAGACATCTCTTCACCCTCTTCAAGACCCTCAACTCCTCCGTAAACCACGGGGAGTGACGGGTCGAATGGGGCTGGAGAGGTCGCATCGGCGCGATCCTGTCCAAGGCACCGGCCGCTTCCCTATTCCGGGTTGCGGCCAGTACCTCCGCTGAACCATGCAGCAGATCCTCGGGTATTACCCCCAGCTCCCTCTGAAACCTCAATGGGTCCATAAGTCGCTGGGGGCAGACCAATCGAATAGGTCCTGCCTCCCTGCGGAGAGGGGCGGCATAAGAGAATCCTAGAGATATCAGGACGTGATCTGACCATGACAACGGGGATAGATCTAACTTTCCCCTCAGGTCACTTTGCCATTGCTCTGACAAGAAAACCAAATCCGGAGTGAGTCCACTGTCTTGAGTCGGGTCCCGAATAATTTGGGACACGCCCATGGCTGCCATGGTAGCCATGAACTCCCAAGCCGCTTCCAAGGCACGTCCCAGGGACGGCAAGTTAAAATCCCCCAGGACCATAAGCCTGGGGAACTCCACCGCCAACCCCAAGACGGCCTCCAGCAGCTCAGGCAGAGAGGTTGCTACGCAGCAGGGAGGCTGGTACAATAGCAACACTCCCAACTGTTCTCGGGCACCCAACTTGAAAAACGGTCTCACATCCGGATACTTGTGGAGCAAGGCCCCTGAAAGCCACCAAGGATTCTCTGATGATAACTGCCACCCCTCCTCCCCTACCCTGGTCTCTCGGCTGGTGCCTCACCCGAAATCCGGCTGGGCACATCTCCGAGAGGGCTACTCCTCCCTCTGGGCCCAGCCAGGTTTCGGTAATACATGCCAGGTCAGCCCCTCTCTCTGTGATTAATTCACTTATGAGAGGGGCTTTGTTATTTACTGACCTGGCGTTGAGTAGCAGCAGTCAAAAGCCGGAGCCCTCGAGGGTCCACTGTCCAGAACCTGGGGTTGAACTCGGAGGACCAGAACGTGCCACCGGTACTAAACATCGGGGGCGCCTTCCCCAAAGATGGCCTGTCCTCCGGTTCCCGTCACAGTATCTCCTGCCCGTCACTGCCTCAATCGGATTGGCCACATTATAGTCCCCAGAGTTTTCTGGTCCAGTCGCCTCCAGTCCCGAATCCCTCGAAAACCTGGATCTGGGCAGGGGTCTCTTCCATGCATTCATCCTTCCAATCTCAATCCTCCTGGGCAGTCGTAGGCCACCAGCGCAACCAGCCAAAGCTCTCGGCGCTGGTAAGCCCCAACTGCCCCTTCCATTCATCAACCAATCACTCACTATGCCCCTTGTGGCCTCTCTCACTAGCCACAAGGGCAAACAATCACTCGTACCTACCCTGTCTCTCACTCAGGGTCAGGTCCTCTTCCAAACACCTACAGTCCTGGGCCCCCACCCGCGACTCTCACTCACGGGGGGAGGAACCACACACATACAAGAGACCCCCGCAATTTTCTGCTGCCCTGGCAGCGGGGGTGGTTGTCCTTCAAATAACCAGGCAGCTGCACCACTATTGGACGATCTTAATAATTTCAATAGTGGGGTCCAGATAAAAATAAGCAAGTCCGAGCCCACCACCGGTTCCAGTTCCAGCCGGCCTCCGCTGGTCTCTATAGGCCTCCACAGGTCTCCACAGGCCTCCACCGGCCTCCCCAGGCCCCGGCTCTACAGCTCTCAAGGCCTCCCGGTTCCTCAGTCTTTGTGGGGTTGCTCCACTGGTTCTTTGTGCCAGTTCTAATTGATCTCTGCCGGCCACCATAGGCATCCCTTCACTGGCTGCTGAAGCCAGAGCAGCAGCCATCCCCTCTGTCCAGGGGCCTCCCAGGCCTGACGGACTCGCCGGACTCCGCAACGCCGCTCCGTCTGGGAAGGCCACGGCTCCACAAGGCCACCGGTACCACAGCCGTCAAGTCTCATCGGTCCGTGACTCCAATAGCTCCACTGGCCGCCACTCCGCAGCTCCACCAGGCTCCACCGGGCTCCACGGCCTCCTCCAGGCTCCGCCGAGCCCCACCAGCCGCAAGCTCCAGCAGTTCCACCGGGCCCAAAAAGAAGCCCCGGCTCGTCGCGCCAGCTCCGTCCGGCCTCACCAACTCCACCAGGCCGGCTCCGACAACTTGTTGCAAGACCGCCAGGCCGCAAATCCGCCACGGCCTCAACCACTGAACTCCACCCCCGCTCCGTCCGGAGAAGTTTGCTCACCCTCAACTCCGATGCACCTTCTCAGCCTCCACGATAGAATTTGTGGGGTATAGGGAGGGTTTTTTTGGGGTTTAGAGTTCACTTCTCCCAGAGCGGCAGCCGGCGTTTTCATGCAGTCGCCATCTTGGATTTGCATTTAAAAGTGACAATCAACATCTTGAATTGCACTTAGAAGCCAACTGGCAACCAGTGCAGCTGTCACAACAGTGGCATTAATCAGGCAAACTGATCCAGGAATGGTGGTAACTGGTGCCCAAGAGGTGTACAAAGCCCTTCCTAGCTATGACCTGCTTCTTGTGCAGGAGTTCTGAGTATTCAGGAGGACACCCAAGTTAAAAACCAGTTCAGCCCATGAGATGGCACCCCTGTCCAGAAGTGAAGATGGAATATCACTGGTCTCAGTTGGCTTCCTGCCCCATATCACCTCCAACTTTGCAAGATTGAGTTTGAATCTGTTTTTCTTATCCAGATCCCCACAGCTTCCAGGCACTGGAATAATACCATGACCATATCTCCTGTTCAGCCCAGGGTCAAGATGTACAGCTGGGTATCATCAGCATACTGATGATACCTGACCTTTGCTGGTAGGTGCCTTGAGTGAACCAAAGAAAAGATGAGATCCTCAGATTAGTTTTGGATTAAGCCTTGGGGAAAATTGCCTACCCAGTGTCAAATGGGTAGATGACATATTCCAGAAGTTTTATGTTAAATAGGAGGGACTCCTGCCACATCCTACAAAGAAGGGCCTTAGGAGTCAGCCTCTTTCCCTCTACCACCACTGACTGAAATGGACACTGAACGAGGGAGGAGAACTACTCCAACACAGTACCATCCATTCCCAACCTCTGGAGGAGGCCCAGAAGGACACTATGATTGAAGTCCTACTTCCTCATGATAAACAGATTTAGACTCAACCTCACAAGATGAGGTGAGACCTTCTATTGGACCTGCCTAGCCAGCATCGTAACTCTAAGTGAATCTGAGCAACTTTATCCTCAAAATGGACTGCAAACTGTTCATAGTGTCCCGTTAAATGTTCTTCTAGCCTGTCCTTCCCTCAAATGTTCAGGGCCACTCTGGGTGACACAGATTCAGGATGCAATGAGGCAGAGAAATGGTCATTTCTGAGCTTTACCTGGTCAGACTTGCTCCTTGATGTTCTTCAGTATTGTGGAGTCCTTGGTGCTCTCTGAGCCTTGTTGTTTTCTTGCAGACGTTTCATTGCCAGGCTAGGCAACATCTTCAGTGCAAAAAGGGAGTGGGACTTGTTCTCTGTTTATATACCCTGGCTTGTCCTGCCTGTGTTGGTGGGGGTGTTGTACACTTCTTGGTAGTGCCTTGATTGGGTTGGCACTACCAAGAAGAGCCTGGCAATGAAACATCTGCAAGAAAACAACAAAGGTCAGAGAGCACCAAGGACTTCACAGTTCAACCCTGAGCTACAAATATTATCTTCGATTGGTTCTTCAGTATTGTTCTTCAAGGTTGCTCTAGGCATCTCCTTGCTGCTTCACCTCCTGAAATGCTTCAATAAACCAGGGATTGGCAAACAAAGGTTATCCACTCAGGCACAATTCTGAACATTTTCATTGGGCCCTGGGAGCTGGAATGGTATGATCTGCTCCTCTGTGCAATAGCAATTCTTTTGCCTTTGGTGGTTGTTGAATGGATTAGATTCCTGGACTATATGCTTCTCTTTCAATTTTTAACCCAATTAACAAAGGTTGGGTTGCTGGTCCTCAGAGTGGCTTTGACTGGAATGTCTTATAAACCCAGTAAAATTCATTCATACAGATAAACATACAAGAAGTCGAAGACCCACCAGATCCAGCATTCTGTGTTACACAGTGTCCAATGAGATGCTTTCAGAACATTCACAGGCACGGAAAGGATGCAGTCTGTGACACCTTAAGACTAGAAGACTCTGATAACTCTTTTTTCCATGGATTTGTCCAGTCCCCCTTTTAAAATAATCCCAATTAGCCATTACCACATCCAATGGCAGAGAATTCCATAGTTTAACTATGTGTTTGAAAAGAACCACTGAGATTAGGTGATCTGTGATGGCACCATTATGTTTCTTGTTCTCGTTTCTTATAAACCAGACTTGGACTGGACAATCTTCATACAGAGGACATCATCAAATGGAAGATCATCCTAAGTAGGCCCTCACATTCCCAGTCATTCTCTGCAAAATGACATGGATCTTATCTGTGATGGGATAAGAGTGTGGCATTCTCATTGTGCCTCGTTCTCTCTCTTCCTGGTCTCCCTTTTCCAGACTTCACTAGGAAAGTATTTATTACATGTCAGCATGATAAATGAAAAGTCATATTTTACTGTGAATTATTCCAGCTCCTCTGTGCAATCTGGATCTATAGCCTAAGAGACTTATTAACTGCATACTGCAGTGAGCTGTAAAAAACTCATTCACCCCTCCCCCCATGCTCAGTCTTAGCATTGTCAGGGAGAAGGCAAATGCATGGTGGCTGTTGATTATCCAAAAAAAGAGAAAAAAAATTCACTTGGTGTCCTGTTGTCAATCCATAGAATCTTTTGGCCTGATTGTTTCATACTGGCCAGTTTTAAAAGATTTAATAGAAGCCATGTTAATCTATCTGACCCTTCATATGCAATCCTTTCTAACCCTATTAAAGTTCATTAGCTCACCTATGTACAGCTATTGTGTATTTTTTCTATCCCACCACTCTTTATCCAAAGAATTCCAGGTAGTATTCATGATCCCTGATTTCTATTCTCGGAACAATATAGTGGGATAGGATTAGACCAAGGTATAGTATTTGGCTCAAAGAAGTCCCAGACTACTCATTGTGGCCAAGAGGAGACTTCAACTCTTATTTTCACTCATCATATTGTGAGGACCAAATTTTAGTCAAAAGAAGATTCAGCATCTCAAACCAATTAGGTTGGACCATACCCTTCCTGCTCTTTGAATCAATCCAGTTTGGGACAACCAACCCCATTGGCATTTGCTGCAATATAATACAGTACATAGTAGCTCTCTTACTTGCTACCCTGCCCCAAGAGAAAAGGTCTATACTAGCTTTCCCTGATCCATCTGAACATTTGACAAGGTTTTGTCTTGAGAGATTGAGAGAAAATTTGAGAAGGGCAATTAGTGAGTGATTAGACTCTGGAATTCCTTACTCTACCTTGTCTACTTGGTTCCAGATGGTTTTTGCATTCTTCACCTTCATCTAGGGCAGTGTTTTTCAACCTTGGCAACTTTAAGATGTGTGGACTTCAACTCCCAGAATTCCCCAGCCAGCATTCATGTATTATTTTTCTTCGGTGGATTTTCTCCCAGATTTAATCAGATAGCTCTGAATTTTATTATCATGAGAAAGGAAGGATGGAAAGATTTTTTCTCCACTTTTTCCACTTGTGCATGATTTTATTTTGTTTTGCACATCTTCCTCTTGGGCAGAGCAATCCCAAAGGAACAGGAGATAGAGCATCTAAAGTGGTCAAATTGTCATTTTTTATGCCCAGTTATGCTCCTTCCACCTTAAAGGATGGTGTACTATGAAAAACCCTAATTTTATGCCCTCCAGATACAGTACATTGAATTCCCAGCCAAAGCCATGTTAGCTTGGAATCAGAGCTGTACAGGTAGTCCTCGTTTAGTGACTGCCTTGGACAGTGACTGTTTGCAGTTATGACGGTGATGAAAAAGTAACCAATCCCTGCATTTACGACCTCAGCAGCGTCTCTCTCTCTCTCTCAGTCACGTGTTTGCCATTACAGTCAGTATGCATTGTCCTGTGCCTGACCCGTTATTGTTTCTCCCCTGTTAAACAAGCTATCTCTTCCTGAGCTGCTTTTCTCTGCAGTGCAGGGGGTCCCTAAAAAGTGCTAACTACAAGTTAACAAGCTCAGTTCTGTCACTTTAATTAGCCGCTGGAATCTGCTGCCTGAAATTGACAAGACTTTGATCAGTTTCACACTAAAGGCTTTTGTTTGCCTCTTAAGGGGCTGGCTAGGCAAACAGCTGGTGCTAGTGCATTCCTTTCGATGTGTATTCTCCATTGTGTACCTGCTTACTCTCTTGTAATTCCTTCTCCAATGAATGTAAATACAAACATCAATTCCCTTCTCGCTAATTATCCCAGCGCTGGGGTGAGCATTCCAAAGGGTAGGGAAGTGGGGAAAAGGCTATAAGATTTGCCCTTTTACCCAGCTTCCTTGTGAGTCAAGTTCCAGAAACCTTCATCTCCATTTGGGCTCACCTGGCTGTTTGGAATTGTATCCTTCTGATGCTGTAAAGCAAAGGAAAGCTGAAGTAAAATCGTAAGCACAATTGTGGTCATGTGGTTTTTCACTTAGTGACCGCTTCGCTTAACAACTGAGTCGCCAGTCCCAATTGCAGTAGCTAAATGAAGACTACCTGTAGTCCAATGAATCAGGAGATTTTGGGAAAGGCTAGGGTAGGGCCTCTGAAATTCTCGGGAGGTGTTGAGGAAAAGGGAGGGGGGGATTGGCATCTGTACAGCTAACATCTTACCCCATGTGCCTGTTGAATGCTCCTAGAATGCTGCTTTGTTTTCTCTGCTGTCAAATCCTGGTTCCATCACAGGAACTATAACAATAGCTACAAATGGTGAAAGAGATCAGCTAGAGCTGATGGCTCCCGAATGCACTTTGAGGGGCCATAGAATTATAATCTGCGAGCACAAACTTCTAGATTAACCAGAGATTTAGTGGCTCCCCACCAGAATGGAGGCTAGACAGCCAAGAGAGATGTTTTCATTTGTATTCCAGAATTGAGCATGGGTTATGTGAATTTTTGTTAATTCATTGCTGATGGTTATCCTCTGCTTCCATTCTTTTTGTTTGATTCCTCTTGTGTATTTCTTGCCATTTTCTTTACTGTGATATTGTTGTTTTGAACTGTGTTCTCTGCCCAGAGTCACTTGAGCCAGATGAGTGACCACATACAGTCAATTGAATAAAACCAACTAACTAAATAATGCATGTAGTATTCTATGTTTCTACTCTGATGCGAATGATTTAATCCCAGGAAATGCATAGAAGGAGTCCTATTTCATTGTGCCTTTGGGCCGAACTGATTGTGGGCTCTCTCCTAGGATGGATTATATTCATTTTATTGGATATGTTTTGTTTTTGTAATCTTTATTCTTTGCTGTTCACTGCTCAGAGACTGTCAGGATTGGGGCTGGTTAGAAAGGTTGTTAAACAAACAAATAAACTAACAAATTTGTCTAGGATTGCAGCCATGCCCATCTTTTTCTCCCATCTAATTATCACACCTCCCCCCCGGAAGTTCCTTTCTCTTCCTGCACAAAGAGGCTGGAAACTGTCAATCGATTTCCTACCATCTCTTGATGCTCTACAGAGATGCTCTCTTGAGTAATAAATAACTCAACAGTTTAAGTGAAGGTGTAATTCCAAGTTCGCAACCCATAATTTTAAATTGCCTGGCACTTAACGCATCTCAAAGAGAGGACACTATGAAGCCGAGAGTGGCTGTTAGCAAAGGCTCAGGCACAGAGACCATCAAAGAATGCTCTGGGGGTTTGGGAATGATTGGCAGCTAAGACGGCTTGCTTAATGGGAATTGATGGTGGACTTTGGCAAGAAAATAGACACATTTTGGGGTTCCCTTTCCTTCCCTTTCCTCCCCTACACTCTTTCCCTCTCCCCCTCCCCCTCCCCTTCCTTTCCTGTTTCACTTTCTTGTTTTCCTTCCTTTTCAAGTAGCTAGTACAAAGGCAGCAGTCTTAAGTAAAAGAGGTCTTTTTTTTCAGGAGGCAAGTCTAAAACTGGATGGCTACTTTCCCATTTCCCATTCCCTTTCCTTATACAGGTAGTCCTTGACTTATGACCACAACTGGGACTGGAACTTCTGTTGCTAAGCGAGGTGGTTGTTAAGTGAATCACACCCAATTTTATGACCCCATTTTACGACCCCAATTTTAGTTGGGATCAGGTATTTTTCGCCACAGTCATTAAGTGAATCATGTGGTCGTTAAGTGAATACGGCTTCCCCCATTGACTTTGCTTCTCAGAAGCCAGCTGGGAAGGTTACAAATGGCGATCACATGACCGCGGGACACTGCAACCATTGTAAATACATGCCGGTTGCCAAGCACTTGAATTTTGATCACGTAACTGCAGGGACGCTGCGATGGTCGTAAGTGTGAGGACTGGTCATAAGTAAATTTTTCCAGTGCTGTTGTAACTGAACGGTCGCTAAATGAATGGTCATAAGTTGTGGATTTCCTGTAGTCACAGGTGTTTCAGAAAACCACCACAATCTACAACCTGTCACTCTTCAGATGTATGGCAAGCTTTCCTTTTCTTGCAAAGAAGCATAATGTGAGGATTGGTCACTAAATTAGAGCAAACTTCCACAAATTATCATCTTCCAGATGGACTGGGACTGCAAGTCTCTGCAATTCAACCAATGTGGCCCCATCCTGCCCTTTGGGGTGGGAACTGATATTTAAGAAGGATGCTGACAGGAACATATGAGCTGGAATCTGAGGCCAGAGTTCTTCTGTTGTTGGAGTTCTGCCTCTGAAGGTGGAGCTCTCCCTCCAACCTTGGATAGGGAGAATCCAATGAATCGAATGGGCAAGGGCCATAGGATTGTGTTTTTAGTCTTTTTTTTTTTAAAAAAAAAAAACTTTACATCCACCCTAGTCAAAAATTGAGTCAGAAACTATTTTTATGGAAATATTTGTTATAATTTTAGCACCTGACAGCTTGGTAATATATCCTTCCTTTAACACTATTTAGATTTTAAAGAAAAAAAATGGGAGCCATTGAAAAGTTGATACATTAATTTTAGCGTACTTTAAGAGTGGTGCGTATACTGTATGTAAGCATTTTTTCCTCTGGATAGCAAATTGAGAAAAAAAAAGCAATTGCAGTTTTGAAATGGCTCAGTTTGGCAAGTATTCCATCTAATCATCACATTACGCTGCATTTTGTAGAATAGTTTAGAAAATGGGACAGTTTTTTTAAAGGTTTAGAAATAGCATATTTTGTGTAACATATTACAAATAAAATATTGGAAGAAAAGGAAAGGAAAAACTGTGAGTGGATTATTGTTGGAAAGAGGTATTTGAGCTACATCAGTAAAAAAAATAGCAACCATTCTGGTTGTGGCATCTCTGGGTAATATCACAGCCACCACCATCACTACCACTGAAACGCCCCAAATCATGAGATTTTGGCTAGCTCTGGTGTGGTTCTCATGATCTCTCATAAACACACTGAAATCTCATGAAATGTTCTGTGGTTTTGAGGCTTTGGATGTTTTGTGGGAAAGTATTTTGCCATTGTTCTGAGAGTTCACACAAGATTTTCGTGTTTGTATACAAGGTTTCATGAAATGGCCAAAACATCATGAGTTTATGACTAGTTGCTCATCTACACTTTAGAAGAGAACACATTAACCATGATGTGGAAGGAAGCCAATCCCAGGGTTTCTTTTATGACCAGGGCTTTGGAGCTGCCAAAAATGGCTTGATCTTATCCACATACACATTTTTATATTAGGTATCAATCGAAGAGAATATTTATATATATATATATATATATTAGGTATATCAGGTATATCAAGTATATCAAGTATATCAAGTATAGGAAGGCCAGAATATGTCCCTGTCATCCGATAAATCAATCCATAATCCTTCATGCCCCTGTGGGGATCAGATATTTTGGATATTATTCTCTGGAGCAAATATCAGCTGCTGTTTGCAAAACTTACTGGATGATTTGCATTTCCACACTACAGAAAGCTGGGGTGGTGACCTTTCCATCTTTCTTGAAAGCGGCTCTGAAATTTTTCCACTTCTGCCTTTAGACCACCTCCTTCCTCCCGGCTGTCTTTGGGCTTGTGGCAGGCAGTGACAGGTAACAAGCTTCAAGATACCCAAAAGGTCTAGGTGGAGAGGCCACCTGCTGCCGTGCTTCAAACAGTTGCTTGTTAGCAGCACTTCCAGTGTGACCTTGTCGGAGTTTGTGTGGTGTTGCCTAGTAATAATGAATACGCTTTGCATTTGTGTGGGAATTCTTCATGTCCATTTCTTTGTGATCTTCTCATCTTCCCAAACAAAGTTTATTGTTGTTCTTATCACTCCCATATTAAAACTCAGAAAGCTCTTCAATAAAGAACAGGCAATGCACGTCTAAACACACAAACATGTGATCAAGGAACAAGGAGGAACTATACTGTTCATAAGAAGTGAGTTATTGGTGAAAATAAACTAGGTTCAGATTGAAACTCAGTGATGGGGACACAAGTTGTGGTTATTACCCCAGCTACTGAGATTATCAGGAGCAGAAAATAAGGCCAGTATTCCAAATGGTGGAGTCCTTGGTGCTCTCTGAGCTTGGTTGTTTGCTTGCAGACATTTCATTACCCAACTAGGTAACAGTGTGAGGGAGGGTGGGGTTCAATGCCTGTTTATATATACAGGTAGTTCTCAAGTTACGACGGCAATTGGGACTGGAATTTCCATCACTAAGTGATGTGGTCATAAAGCGTGAAGTCACGTGACTGCATCGCTTAGCGATGGCAATCCCTGCAGTCCCCATTGCTGTCATTAAGCTAGGATCATGGATTGTTAAGTGAGCACCTCCTTGAAACTTCTTGCTGGCTTCTAACAACCAAAGTCAGTGGGGAAGCCAGCAGGAAGTTGCAAGTTCCAGGTGGCTTGCAAGCAGGCCGGCAGGCAGATAAGTGGATGCTGCCAGGTGGGAGAGGGAGTGAGGGGGTGTGCGGGTGGCCAGGGAGGTGCAGCGTGACTGTGGCGGGGCTTGGGGTGGCTGCTGCTGGATGGGGGAGGGTGTGCAAGGGCGTGCGAGTGGCCAAGGAGGGTGTGTGAGTGGCTGGGGAGGCGTGGTGTGAGCACAGCAAGGCTTGGGAAGGGTGTGCGGGTGGCTAGGGAAGCATGGTGCAAGCACAGCGAGGCTTGGGGAGGGTGTGCGAGTGTCTGGTGAGACACGGTGCAAGCACAGAGAGGCTGGGGGAGAGTGCGTGGGTGGGGGAGACTTACCTGAGCAACTTGCAACCTTCCCTGCTGGCTTCCCCATCGACTTTGCTTGTGGGAAGCCAGCAGGGAAGGTCACAAATCGCGATCATGTGACTGCGGAATGCTACATCCGTCCTAAGTGCGAGCCAGTTGCCAAGTGCCTAGATCGCAATCACTGCAGAGGTGCTGGGATGGCCAGAACTTTGAGGATTGGTTGTAACCACCACTTGTTCAGCGCCATCGTAATTTTGAATGGTCACTGAACAGGTGGTTGTTAAACGAGGACTACCTGTAGTAGCAGGACAAGGGCAGAGCAGCAAACCCCACACTCCCACACACTGATGATGTTACCTAGTTGGATAATGAAACATCTGCAAGCAAACAACCAAGCTCAGGGAGCACCAGGAATGCCACAGTTCAACCCTGAGCTACAGATATTCTCTTCTATTGATTCCAAATGGTGTCCTTGAATATGCATGCCATTTCTTTTCTCTCCCATATTCAATGAATAGCTGTTGTTCATTCCTTCAAGGAATTAATGGAAGGGGGCTATGTGTCTGTGATTCCATTTCCAATATCAGCTAATCAAAAGCCTTTTTTGGGGGCACAGATTTAGCACTGTCTCCATTTGTCAGGTTCCCCTTTATTGGACCTGTGCAAACACTTGCACCAACCCAGAACAGGTTTTGACAGATGCCTAACCCCTTGGTCTAGCCATCTGTCAAAACTTGTCTCCTATTTCAGCCCCAGCTCTAGTCCACATTAAGGATATTGAGAGTGGGTGTTTCCTACTGGCTGGTGATGTTTTGTGGGTGGGGAGGCAAACAAAGCTAGGAAAATCAAGAATCTCTTAACTGCTTTCCTTAACGTGTCCCACATAAAATAGTAAGGATAACTCTATTTGCTATCTTTGTTCCTGAGGCAAAATAGAGATTGGCAGCTGGGAGAAGCCAATTTTATGCCACCATATTTCTCTGCTGGCTCAAGAATTCAGGGATTGTATTTTAATGCAGGTGTCTGGCTGGGGCCCGAATGAATATATTTGGTGGCTGCCAAATAGTTCTTGGTCAGAAAAAAAGGCAGTGTCAGCCCTCCATGGTAGACCAGACCAGGAAACCGAAGTCATGAATGCAAATTCTACTTTTAGTATAAGATTTATTTATTTATTTATTTAAATTGTATCCCGCCTTTATTATTTTTATAAATAACTCAAGGCGGCGAACATACCTAATACTCCTTCCTCCTCCTATTTTCCCCACAACAACAACCCTGTGAGGTGAGTTGGGCTGAGAGGGAGTGACTGGCCCAAGGTCACCCAGCCGGCTTTCATGAGGGGCTTGCCTGGGATGCTTTCTCAGGTTACAGTTCTATCCCAGATGCAGGTTTCTTTTATCTGACTGTTGTCTTAGTAGCAGCTGTTCCTCCTGTTCCTCAAGCTCATTCCTTCTTCCCATTGCATCCAGATGTAAACTGGGGTGGTGCAGCACATTCTGGGGAAGGAGCACTACAGGGGTGGCAGAGAGCAACCTTACTAATTAGTTTCTGAGGTAACTACTTTACCATTGGCAACAGTTACCTTGGCAGCCATTTTGCGAATGGGCAAGCACCTTCTTGGCATCATTGTGTAACTGTGCCCACAACATGCCCTTAGAATCCTGAACCTGCTTATCATCTCCAATAGGTTGTTTGCCCTGCCATGGATAATCACCGCCCTCATTTGGAGGATGTGATTGCTTGTTAGTCAAGATGAATGGTCTGAATGTTGCTCTCTTCCATTTCTAACCCTGCCGTCTTTCCCACTGCTGCTTCTGTCTTTTTTTTCAAGCCTCAAGAAATCAGATAAGAAGGGAAAGATGGAATAACTACAGAATGCCTTTTGACTGGAAACATCAGGAGCCATCCATCTGGAAGCCACCTGATTGCTATGCCTCGCTGTTCCTCAGCTGTAAAATGGGACCCAGTATTCTCTAAGTGGCATAAAATATCTTTCTGTTTATTAAATCACTCTGCCCTGTATTTTCAACCACAAGGGTTCCCAGAGCGACTTAGAATCTTATAAAAAAATCCATAAAACACTAAAACAATGAAAACATCAATCAGTAGACTGTGAACATGGAACAATAACAAAAATTGCCCATTGCAGCAACAGGCACACGCACAAAGAGTAATCGAAGCCAGCAAAAAAATAAAAATAAAAAAATAATAATAAAAGCTGCAAATCTAGAGAGGAATCAGACTATGTCACAGAAAGGAGATATAGAGTAGACAGTTTTGTGATTTACTTTTGCTTCTTGTATATACATACCATACTTTGGCTTGGTATCTTATCTGGAGCCTTATCTGGAGTCATTTCCTACAGACACTTACGTTGAGTTCAGTTTGAATTAATTAGCGTACTTTTGGCATGGGAAGTGATTGTAATTTGGTAACAGAATATCTGCTCTGCAGGCAGAAGTTCCCACATTCAATTCCTGGCACATCCAGGTAAGATATAAAGCATCAGCAGCAGCAGCAGGTCAGAGAACCTGGAAATGAGCTTCTGGTTAGAGTGTATAATTCTGAGCTAGATGCACACAGAGGCTGGATTTGCCCATCATACTAAGCCATGATGTGATTGGTTTTGGTTTATACTGTTGCAAACTGCCCTCCCCCCCACCCCACATTAAAGGTAAAGGTTCTCCCGCACAGTCTTGTCCGACTCTAGGGGCCGGTGCTCATCTCTGTTTGCTAGCCGAAGAGCCAGCGCTGTCCGAAGATGCTTCCGTGGTTATGTGGCTGGCATGACGCGCGCGGAACGCTGTTACCATCCCACCAAAGTGGTACCTATTTATCTACTTGCATTTGCATGCTTTCAAATTGCTAGGTTGGCAAGAGCTGGGGCGAGTGCGGGAGCTCACTCCGTCACGCGGGGCTAGGGTTTTGAACCTCCAAACTTGCAATATTCCGATCGACAAGCCTGGTGTATTAACTGCTGAGCCATCACGCCCCTCCACCACACATTATGGCCTTGTAAACAATGATTTGAGAGCCAGTTTGGTGTAGTAGTTAAGGCACCAGGCTAGAAATCGGGAGACTGTGAGTTCTAGTCCCGCCCTAGGTGCAAAGCCAGCTGGGTGACCCTGAGCCAGTCCCTCTCTCTCAGCCCTAGGAAGCAGGCAGTGGCAAACCACTTCTGAAATCTTGCCAAGAAACTGCAGGGACTTGTCCAGGCAGTCACCAGGAGTCAAAAACTGACTTGAAGGCACAAAAACAAACAAACAAAAACAAAACCCCTAATACCATGATTTGTGGATTAGCACAAATAACGCCCTATGTGTGGACCCCCCCAACCTCTAGTCTATGAAGACCCAAGTCCTCTCCAGAAGTTGCCAAACTACATTTTTTTTAAAAAAAATTGACACAACAAGAAAAAATATCCAATCTACTGAGGTTTAGTTTACCTAGTAGCAGGCTTGACTAAGGGATAACCTTGATTAAGTGTGTGTGTGGTTTAGCAAGTTGTCAGAGCTCAGCCTATTTGGTTAATTTATTGTTCTCTGTGTTGCATGAACCCAGAAGAATTGGTTAATTTGTTAACCAGATTAACCGTTGGGTAAAAACTGTATTCATTTCATTCTATTTATATATAAATTGAATTTTTGTCATTATTTCACATTTTGGGGGACAGAGAGAAGCCTCCATGTGCCTCCTAAAGTACATATGTGGTTCTTAGTCTGGCTTAATGTATTGTGTGAATAATTGTAGCTTATTCAACAGGTATAGTTGAGCAAACTGTTGTTTAATGTGATGTGCACACCCAATGTGGTTCACACACTTGTGCTAGGCTATGACTTTTTAAACCATGATTCATTTAATAAATCACCATTTGCAGGGTTCGTACAAAATGCTGCACCATAAATCATGTCCATGGGGTATAGTCAAAATAGTCAAGATCTCACTGTGATGGTGTGATACACATAAATAATGGGGAGTACTTTAATTGCACTGTTGTGGCCACTATCTTGACTTTTTTACCATACCTTGTGGATACCCTGAATCATGGGTTGGAAACCTTGGGGACTGAGTTCATGCCCCATGATAAGCCACAAATAAGCAAGTCACAGTGTGGCTTTTCCTGCAAGATGTGAACCCAACTCCAAGACTAACAAGCCAATTCTCTGTGTTCTTGTCTGATGCCTCTGCCTTGCTTTCTCTTTTGGGATAAGCCACAAATAAGCAAGTTGCGTGGTGGCTCAGCGGGTAAGACGCCAGGCTTGTCGATCGGAAGATCGCAAGTTCGAAGGTTCGAATCCCTAGTCCCGTGTGACGGAGGGAGCTCCAGCACTCGCCCCAGCTCTTGCCAACCTAGCAATTCAAAATCATGCAAATGCAGGTAGATTAATAGGTACCACTTCGGTGGGAAGGTAACAGCGTTCTGTGCGCGTCATGCCGGCCACATGACCGCAGAAGCGTCTTCAGACAGCGCTGGCTCTTCGGCTAACAAACGGAGATGAGCACCGGCCCCTAGAGTCGGACACGACTGCACAAATTTGCGGGGGGGGGGACCTTTACCTTTTTAGTGGGACCACCAGACATTTCTCATGGCAAAGCACCATTGGCCACCTTACCGCTTCCTGAAAATGGAAGGCATTTGCAGAGGGAGCTAAAGCCTTTTTCCATGTTTCCAAATGCTGAGCACAAAGAAGCCATCCCTTCTCAGATCCTGAGATCACAAAAGAGGCAAAGCTTTACCAGGAGCACTGGTATTGATTTATGATGCTCACCTCGAGCAACATTGAGAAGACCAGTGTTTTGACAAAACAAAGCAACGTCCAACTCTTACCTATAAATCCTGTGGCTGGCTTGCACAGAAACTACTTTTTCCCCAGAGTATTAAGTTGTGCACAAAGTAGACCTCTTTATTTATCTCGTATGAACAGAGCTATTTAAGCTGACAAGCTGGCCTCTACCAGGATGTGATATACTGGTTGCCATAAAAAAGCAGCTTCAGAAACTTTTTGCATTTGTCCTTCAAGCATAAAGTCATTTTTTTGTCCATGATTGGGAGCACGACGCTTCTCCATGCCTACAGAATTGATGGGGACCAGTTGGTCTCTGCCCATGTTTGGGAAATAAGTTAAACATAAATTGGGCTCTTATGGACAATGGGCTGGACTTCACGTAGCAAGGCCTCCTTCTCATTGTTTGGGGAAACATTTGAGTTTGTCCTGGCTGGTATGCTGCTCAAAGTGACATTGAGGGGAAAGAATATGTGCTCAGGCTATTTATTTATTAATATCAATTTCCTGACAGTTATTACCTTTCAACAGCAATAACAAAACACACCTACAATGGAACCACTGTTTGGCACACTTGATGGAGCTGTTAACCTGCTCTCTGCTATGGATGTCCAAGGGGTTCTTTTGGGCTGATTCATAAGCAGTGTTCACAAATTACGCTATGCCAGCCCAATTCCCCTGTGTGTGTGAGAGAGAGACAGTGAGAGAGAGAGAGAGAGAGAGAGAGAGAGAGAGAGAGAGAGAGAGAGAGAGAGAGAGAGAGAGAAAGAGAAATCTGCACACAGCAGTCTTTGGTATGCTCCCCCAACATGCTAAAATGTGGTTGATTAATTTGTGGTTCAATATATCACAGAAATACAATTGAAGAGAATATTTGTAGCTCAGGGTTGAACTGTGGAGTCCTTGGTGCTCTCTGAGCCTTGTTGTTTTCTTGCAGACGTTTCATTGGCAATGAAACCTCTGCAAGAAATCAACAAGGCTCAGAGAGCACCAAGGACTCCACAGAAATACAATGGCTAAGTTGCCAAGATGCTATCCCTAACCCAGTGTTTCTCAACCTTAAAACAATAAATAATGTTGGGTTAGGGCAGTGATTCTCAACCTAGGCCACTTTCAGATGTGTGGACTTCAACTCCCAGAATTCTGGGAGTTGAAGTTCACACATCTGAAAGTGGCCAAAGTTGAGAATCACTGCCCTAACCCAACATTGTTTATTGTTTTAAATGGGTTTTTTTTTTTGTATACTGTGCTTATTTTGTTCACCACCCAGAGTAACTTCTGGTAGATGGGTGGCTATATGTTTGTTTAATAAAGAAATAAAAATCAGAAATAATTTACACTTAATTAAATTAAGTAAAAAAACCCTTAATTTTATTTACTATTTATTTATTTATTTATTTATTTATTTATTTATTATATTTGTATAAAATATAATAGTGACTGGGCGGTGTAGAACACTCAAGTATAGTAGAGTAATTATAGTCCAATCCTGCTGTTAATGTTTTCCCCAACTGAAAATCTTAATTTGGTAGCAACTTTTGGTAGTTGCTATGGCCATATCCAAGGCTTTCGGGGGGCACATGTGGAACTGGGGATCCCAGATTAGAATCGTAGAATGAGAGCATTGGAAAGGACTAGTCCCCTTCCTCAGGAATCCTCAGTCCATCCCAGACAAATGGCTGTCCAATCTTTGAAAACCTCCAGTGATGGAGCACCTAGAACTCCTGGCGGTAGGCTGTTCCACTGCTTAATCTCTCATGGTGAGGAAGTGACTCATTATTTTGAGTTTGGATTTCCCTCTGTCAAGCTTCCACTTTGTGGTTCTTGACCTTCTTATCCAAAGCACCTGAGGGTAGGACATGGAGACAAATCCACATCCTCTTCTCTGGAAACCTTTTATGGAATGTTGCTGAAAACAGAAAAAAGTGAGATGATGGTTTATGGATTTGATGATTGAACAAGGATTAAATAAGGGGCTGAAGGGATTTCAGGTAATACCAAAGAGGGAGGACGAATAATGAGTGGGTTTATACCTGTTGAAAAGAAGGTCAGAAGTCGCTTATTTTTTTCTGGATCTTGTTTCTTTGTCTGTCTGTCCATCTGTCTGTCCGTCTATCATCTTTTCCTTCCTTCCTTCCTTCCTTCCTTCCTTCCTTCCTTCCTTCCTTCCTTCCTTCCTTCCTTCCTTCCTTCCTCTTTTTTGCACTTTCTTTCCCCCCTTTTCTTTCTCTTTTCTTTCCCCTCCCTCCCTCCCTTTCTTTTTCTTTCTTATTATTCTTTCTTTAGATTTGTCTTTTACTTATGGAAAAATTCTTATATATAAAAAAGCATTTGATATAAGCCACAATGACCCCATAACACCATTGCACAAATGATGTACATTATGCCATTTGGGTTACATATGACATAAAAAGGTAAAGGTAAAGGTACCCCCCGCACATTTGTGCAGTCGTGTCCGACTCTAGGGGCCGGTGCTCATCTCCGTTTGTTAGCCAAAGAGCCAGCGTTGTCCGAAGACTCTTCCATGGTCATGTGGCCGGCATGATGCACGTGGAACGCTGTTACCTACCCACCGAAGTGGTACCTATTCATCTACTTGCATTTGCATGCTTTCGAATTGCTAGGTTGGCAAGAGCTGGAGCTAGTGCGGGAGCTCACTCCGCATGCAGGGCTAGGGATTCGAACCTCCGAACTTGCGATCTTCCGATCGACAAGCCTGGCGTCTTACCCACTGAGCCACCACGCCCCTACATATGACATAATGTGTGTCATTTGTGTGATGATGTGATGATGTGATGATGATGCCCCTGATATCACAAGCCCTTCTTGTCTCCCCTCCATAGATGCCCATCATTCTGTAACTAGCTTGGTCCTTCCTTATCACCTGGGGTCTGGCTGTTTCTTCTTAAGTACTGATGTACATTGAATGCCTGCCAGTTTGCAAGCAAATATCAAGAGACCTTGATGAGAGTCCTTTTAATAATGAACTTGTTGAACTTGTGAAGTTCTCCATCTATACTGGATTATGGGCAAAATGATTGCATTGTGCTGGCTATGAAATTAGGCTGCCCCCCTTCCCCCTGCTGTGCAATTTTGTTGTGCCTAGGTGCTTAAACGCGTGTACTATTATGCATAAACCTGTTTGACAACATTGTGTATCTCTCTCTCTGAGGTCTTCCAGGTGAAGGTGCAGTCCCAACTATGGGATGAGGTGAGCTGCCCAGTGATCACACAATTTAACAAACGGGGTCTGTTTGCTCTGTCTCCAGCCCAGCAGGGTTGGGTCACAGGTTCCTTTGGATTCAAAAGCAATGAGCACACAGTATGCATATTTAGGGCTTTATTTCAAAGCGGTATATGAAAATAACATCATAATGTAACCCAAGACAGCCATCAAAGAATATTAACACAAGATAGTAATTAAAGCTATACAAGAATACAATCAGGCAAAGAAAGAAAGACCTTACAGCCCTTACACCAGTCAGAGAACCCCAGAGAAATGACAGCAGGTAGATCCCTTCCAAGCCAGCAAACACGCAGCACCCTCTTTAAAGTATATTCTAGTGCCTATTCCAACAAGCTGTTGGTTAGATCTGCATCAAAGTACCGTTCCATGGGGCTTTTTGACTAGCTTATATAGGTTCTGAACCCTAATTAATCACAGCAATAGTCTCATCTCAGTATATGTTACCAAGGACAAGGAGGACACATCTATCTTATCTTAGAGTGCTTTGTCCTTCAGCCAAGAATGACTCAGTCAAGGTTCAAGGTTGAGGAGTCCTGCCAAGAATGAGACCATCAAGGGGAAGGTGTCTTTGTTTATACCAGGTGGTCTCAAAGTTAAGGCGTATCTGCTCCTCAAGGTTAATTGGATTGAAGATGAGAAGGATCATCCTACTCACACAGGTGCCTCACCAAGGACAGGGCAAAACGAAGTATGCCCCTTTAGTGAGCAAAATAAATGTTCGCTTAATTCTGCACTACATACCGAGCCATTATATGAAAATATAAAATCGTGGAGAGTTTTACGTACCACGCACATAAGGGAAAGAGGTACACACCGCTATTACATCCCTCCTCGCCAATCTCCTGTTAAAAACACACCAGCACTACAAGGACGTACAGCTGTGAGCAATTTTGACATATCCCTGTGCTAGTAGAGTTGCCTCCCTGAATGGAAAAATTTCAGGGTGGTGCCTGCCATTCCAGAGATGGCAACAAACGGTGGCCTTGTGCTTGAAGGGATGGCCTGTGGTCTCACTGGTGGGGTCTCCTGACGTGTCTCATCTTAGCTCGTACTACTATGCCAGCTTGATTAGGTAAAGGAGGGCAAATGCAGAGTTGCTGGCACATTATTATTAAGAATTTGGAAGTCAGTGGAGGTTTGACAGCATAGGGAGCAGAAACTTGAGAAAATGCTAAAAATATGTTCTCTTTCATTTTTTGGTGGGGGTGCAGGGAAGGATGTATACTTAGACACAGATCTGAGGGAACAGCTTGAGGTGTTCTGTTATTGGTTGGCTGACAGCTCTTTGTGCTTAGCTATTAGCTGATCAGCTGGCAGTTCTCACTACAAGCTCTGGTCATGCAGACACATACCAACAGCTTGTTGGAATAGGCACTAGAATATACTTTAAAGAATTTAGTATTTTCTGACTTGTAGCATTCTGACAGTATTTTCAGTAGTTTCTGACATGTAACAAACAATTACAGGATTTGTGTGAAGGCTGAATAGGGGCAATAATTAGACCTCCTTAAACTGAGACTCCTAATAAGTGTAAAGAGGAGTGAATCCTGCAAAAGGCATGCATTTGCATAAGACACCCACCTTTTCCATAAATGGTGCCACCCTCCATTTCTCTTTGCAGATTTAGAAGAATTGCAGCTCATGTAAATGATATTAGAGGCTGGGGGATTGTTTTGCAATATTCCTAGTCCAGAGTCTGCAGGGGTGGGGCAGATGCTAACAGCTGCGTGATGATGTCATCCGAGAAATGTTACAACTTATGCTCTTGCATTAGAAGTTGGGATGCAAGGAGCTAATTGGTGGTATTAGGATATGATCTCATCACCTATTGTCATTTTGGCATCTTCGTGGTTTGCTGTGGGCTTCTCTGGCTCCAGCCTTTAATAACATTTTGATTACTGCTATGCCAAGCTTCAAAGGGCTACTTTGACGTGATGGAATTACCCCAATTGAAGCTGATTTGGGGTGTCTTTGATGTAGTGAATCCGATCAGATGGCTGGAAAGTGCTTTGCAGATTCAATGTACTTTTTATTGCCTCTGGGTTTGTTAGAGATACAGACAACGATGTACTTCACTTCCATATATGGCCAAGTCAATGGTCATTTTTCCAACCCTCTCCAGAAAAAGCTAAGCTTTGCCTGTGTGACACCCCTGCCCCCCACAAAAACTCTGGCGCCTCTCTGAAGCCCGTGATGAGGGTGGTTCTTCCTTGCAACTTCCAGATCTTAGTGGTGAAAATATGGCTGAGTACTAAATGGCTGCAGAGTTGGGGTTTTCTTGATGGATTTGTTGGTATCCAGTTGTCTGCATTTCTGAGCACATCTCAGGAGGGCCAAACTTGTCAACCAGTTATGCCAACTTTCCTGTCACCTCCAGACAAACAAACAAAAAATAAGTATTTTTTTTAAATGATAGAGTTAGGGAAGTTACTCCATCCCACAAGATGATGCCAAGCCTGCCTGGTAGGCTTGAAAAAGTAATGAAAATGTGAGAGATTTCTTTTTAAATAGTTTAAAAACTTTTTTCTTTTAAGTTGGAGTAGGATATTTTCTGCATTGGTTCAGCATAACTGTTCTATTGACTTGATGCTTGAAGCTTGAAAGTAACTCTGCTGTACTTTATGTCTATGAAGGTTCTCAGTCATCCAGGTGGAATTGTCTGTAGCTTGAATCATGTCGACTGGATTTCTATTTTCTCAGTGGAAACGTTTCACTCCTTATGCAAGGAGCTTCTTCAGTCTGAGCAAAGTTAGTAAGGGAATCCTTAAATATGTTTCTAGGTGGCTGTGTGACCTAGCACCTGGGGCTAGGTCATGGTTATTTTGAGATGTTTATTTCTAAGTCCCTTTATCATCTAAAGGAGGATCGTTAAGATTACCATGCTGCTGTTGAGCTTGCGAAATGGTCTTAATCTTCCTAGGCACAGAAGACAAAGCAGGAAGGAAAATAAGGGAAAGATTGTGCCTGAGGCCCCCACCTCTATTCAAGGAAGAATTTTCCAAGTTGGCATAAATGGATTCCTTGACCCCTCTCTCAAACCACCTATCTTCTCTGTCTAAAATGTGAACATTAATGTCCTCAAATGAGTGTCCTTTTTCCTTTAGGTGAAGATAAACTGCTGACTCTGGTCCTGTGG
Organism: Charina bottae; assembly: GCA_023362775.1. Classification (NCBI taxonomy): domain Eukaryota; kingdom Metazoa; phylum Chordata; class Lepidosauria; order Squamata; family Charinaidae; genus Charina; species Charina bottae. Next base: position 98,316,604 of record JALMGJ010000001.1, on the reverse strand, counting down.
TGTTACTTCTCCTGTGTTGGGCCATCCTCCTGTACAAAGGTTGTTTGGTTTCTCCAATGTAGAGTTCAGAGCACTCCTCACTGCACTGGATTGCATAAACTACATTGCTTTTCTTGTGTTTTGGAGTTTGATCTTTGGGGTGTACAAGCCTCTGTCTCAGTGTGTTGGTGGGTTTGAAATATACAGGTATGTGGTGTTTGCCAAATATCCGTTTTATTTTTTCAGACACGCCAGCCATGTAAGGAATGACCAGGTTCTTCCGTTTACTCTGAGTCTCAGCCCTATCTGTCGCTGTTTTAGGTCTGGTAGATTTAGATTTAGTGAAGGCCCAATTTGGATATCCACAGGCCTTCAGAACTGTTCTCAGGTGCTGATTTTCATTCTTTTTGGAATCCATGGAGGTGGGGATGGTTTCTGCTCTGTGTGACAATGTCCTGATGACTCCTAGTCTCCTAGCAGTGGATGGTGGGAGTCAAACATCAGATACTGATCTGTGTGTGTGGGTTTCCTGTAGATCCCTATTTCTAGCTTGCCACCGGTCCCAATGAGGACTTCACAGTCTAGGAATGCCAGTCTGTTGTCCTTGGTGTCTTCTCTGGTGAACCTAATGTTGGCATCTATAGTGTTTATATGGTCCGTGAAGGCCTGTACTTCCTGGGCCTTGATTTTGACCCAGGTGTCATCCACATACCTAAACCAGTGGGTGGGCACCGTTCCCTGGAATGTGTTGAGTGCTTTCTTCTCCACTTCTTCCATGTATAAATTGGCCACAATGGGTGACACAGGAGAACCCATGGCACAGCCGTGTTTTTGTCTGTAAAAGTCACCTCTGTATGAGAAATAAGTGGTGTTAAGACACAGGTCCAGAAGATGGCAGATCTGGTTTGGGTTGAGATGGTTTCTCCTTTCAAGGGTGCTGTCCTCTTCTAGTCTCTTCCTGACAGCGGATAGAGCATGAGTGGTGGGGATGCTGGTGAAACTTTCTTCAACTTTCTGCTGTATTTTCTTCAACCCTGCTATCTCTGGCTTAAAAGGGGAAGGGGAATATTCGAAAAATTTAGTACAGTGAAACTCTTGAAGATATCTGGCTGAAAGTTGGTTGTTGCCTTTGAATCTTGAAGCACACCTTTGAACTGAATCAGGCCTCTTTCAAATTTTGACTTTCCAATTTAAGTCAAATCAGGGCTCATTCACACTGACCTGTTTCTTGGGAATGCTTCTGAGCCCTTGTTGTTTATTCGTTCAGTCGCTTCCGACTCTTTGTGACTTCATGGACCAGCCCACGCCACAGCTTCCTGTCGGCCGTCACCATCCCCAGCTCCCCCATGGTTGAGTCTGTCACCTCCAGAATATCATCCATCCGTCTTGCCCTTGGTCGGCCCCTCTTCCTTTTGCCTTCCACTTTCCCTAGCATCAGCTTCTTCTCCAGGGTATCCTGTCTTCTCATTATGTGGCCAAAGTACTTCAGTTTTGCCTTTAATATCATTCCCTCAAGTGAGCAGTCTGGCTTTATTTCCTGGAGTATGGACTGGTTTGATCTTCTTGCAGTCCAAGGCACTCTCAGAATTTTCCTCCAACACCACAGTTCAAAAGCATCTATCTTCCTTCGCTTAGCCTTCCTTATGGTCCAGCTCTCACAGCCATAGGTTACTACAGGGAATACCATTGCTTTAACTATGCGGACCTTTGTTGTCAGTGTGATGTCTCTGCTCTTAACTATTTTATCAAGATTTGCCATTGCTCTCCTCCCAAGAAGTAGACGTCTTCTGATTTCCTGGCTGCAGTCAGCATCTGCAGTAATCTTTGCGCCTAGAAATACAAAGTCTGTCACTGCCTCCACTTTTTCTTCCTCTATTTGCCAGTTATCAATCAAGCTGGTTGCCATAATCTTGGTTTTTTTGAGGTTTAACTGTAACCCAGCTTTTGCACTTTCTTCTTTCACCTTCATCATAAGGCTCCTCAACTCCTCCTCGCTTTCAGCCATCAAAGTGGTATCATCTGCATATCTAAGATTGTTAATGTTTCTTCCGGCGATTTTAACTCCAGCCTTGGATTCCTCAAGCCCAGCACGTCGCATGATGTGTTCTGCGTACAGGTGGAATAGGTAGGGTGAGAGTATACAGCCCTGCCATACTCCTTTCCCAATCTTAAACCAGTCCGTTGTTCCGTGGTCTGTTCTTACCGTTGCTACTTGGTCGTTATACAGATTCCTCAGGAGGCAGACAAGATGACTTGGTATCCCCATACCACCAAGAACTTGCCACAATTTGTTATGATCCACACAGTCAAAGGCTTTAGAATAGTCAATAAAACAAAAATAGATGTTTTTCTGAAACTCCCTGGCTTTCTCCATTATACAGCGGATATTGGCAATTTGGTCTCTAGTTCCTCTGCCTTTTCTAAACCCAGCTTGTACATCTGGCAATTCTCGCTCCATGAATTGCTGGAGTCTACCTTGCAAGATCTTGAGCATTACCTTACTGGCATGTGAAATAAGTGCCACTGTTTGATAGTTTGAACATTCTTTAGTGCTTCCCTTTTTTGGTATGGGGATATAAGTTGATTTTTTCCAATCTGAGGGCCATTCTTGTGTTTTCCAAATTTGCTGGCATATGGCATGCACCACCTTGACAGCATCATCTTGCAAGATTTTAAACAGTTCAGCTGGGATACCGTCGTCTCCTGCTGCCTTGTTATTAGCAATGCTTCTTAAGGCCCATTCAACCTCACTCTTCAGGATGTCTGGCTCTAACTCACTGACCACACCGTCAAAGCTATCTCCAATATTATTATCCTTCCTATACAGATCTTCCATATATTCTTGCCACCTTTTCTTGATCTCTTCTGCTTCTGTTACTGTTGTTGTTGTTGTTCAGTCGTTTAGTCGTGTCCGACTCTTCGTGACCTCATGGACCATAGTACGCCAGGCCTTCCTGTCCTCCACTGTCTCTCGGAGTTTACTCAAATTCATGTTCATTACATCGGTGATGTTATCTAACCATCTCATCCTCTGCCGTCCCCTTCTCCTTTTGCCCTCAGTCTTTCCCAGCATCAGGGTCTTTTCCAGTGAGTCCTCTCTTCGCATTAGGTGGCCAAAGTATTTGAGCTTCAGCTTCAGCATCTGTCCTTCCAATGAGCAGTCAGGGTTGATTTCCTTTAGGATTGACTGGTTTGACCTCCTTGCAGTCCAAGGGACTCTCAAGAGTCTTCTCCAGCACCACAGTTCGAAAGTATCAATTCTTCGGCGCTCAGCCTTCCTTATGGTCCAACTCTCACAGCCATACATTGCTACTGGAAAAACCATAGCTTTAACTATACGGACCTTTGTCGGCATGGTGATGTCTCTGCTTTTTAATGTGCTGTCTAGGTTTGCCATCTGTTACTGTAGGTCCTTACTATCTTTGTTTTTGATCATACCCATTTTTGCCTGGAATTTACCTCCGATGTTTCTAATTTTCTGGAAGAGGTCTCTTGTCCTTCCTATTCTATTGTCTTCTTCCACTTCCGCACATTGCTTGTTTAAAAATAATTCCTTATCTCTTCTGGCTAACCTCTGGAATTTTGCATTTAATTGGGCATATCTCCCCCTATCACTGTTGCCTTTTGCTTTCCTTCTTTCTTGGGCTACTTCCAGTGTCTCAGCAGACAACCATCTTGCCTTCTTGGTTTTCTTTTTCTTTGGGATGTTTTTTGTTGCCGCCTCCTGAACAATGTTGCGAACTTCTGTCCATAGTTCTTCCGGGACCCTATCTACTAAATCTAGTCCCTTAAATCTATTCTTCACCTCCACTGCATATTCCTTAGGAATATTAGTAAGCTCATATCTAACTGATCTGTGGGTCTTCCCTATTCTCTTTAGTCTGATTCTAAATTTTGCAATAAGAAGTTCGTGATCTGAATTACAGTCAGCTCCAGGTCTTGTTTTTACCGACTGTATAGATGTCCGCCACCTTTGGCTGCAAAGGATGTAGTCAATCTGATTTCGGTGTCGACCATCTGGTGAAGTCCATGTATAAAGTCGTCTTTTAGGTTGTTGGAAGAGAGTGTTTGTTATGCACAGTGAGTTGTCTTGGCAAAATTCTATCAGCCTATGTCCTGCTTCATTTTGTTCTCCCAGACCATGCTTGCCTGTAATTCCAGGTGTCGTCTGACTACCCACCTTAGCATTCCAGTCTCCTGTAATGAAAATAACATCTCTTTTTGGTGTATTATCCAGTAGGTGCTGCAGATCCTCATAGAACTGATCTACTTCTGCTTCCTCAGCATCTGTGGTTGGGGCATATATTTGGATCACTGTGATGTTAAATGGCTTACCCTGAATTCGAATTGAGATCATTCTATTGTTTTTTGGATTGTATCCAAGCACTGCTTTAGCCACTTTATTATTAATTATGAAGGCTACTCCATTTCTTCTGTGGTCCTCTTGTCCACAGTAGTAGATCTGGTGGTCATCTGATGTGAAGTGGCCCATTCCAGTCCATTTCAGTTCACTGACACCTAAAATGTCTATATTTAATCTTGACATCTCACCAATAACCACATCCAATTTGCCCTGGCTCATAGATCTTACATTCCAGGTTCCTATGGTGTGTTGATCTTTAGAACATCGGATTCGTCGTTCACCACCAGCACCGTCGGCCGCTAGCCATCCTTTCGGCTTTGAGCTGGCTGCATCATCATGTCTGGGGCTAGTTGAACATATCCTCTGTTCCTCCCCAGTAGCATTTTGACCATCTTCCGACCTGGGAGGCCCATCTTCCGATGGTATACTGACATATCTCTGGTTGTACTGATCCATTTAGTTTTCATGGCAAGAATACTGGGGTGGGTTGCCATTACCTTCCCCAGGGATCGTATTTAGTCTGACCTCTCTGCCACGACCTTCCCGTCTTGGGTGTCCCTTCACGGTTTAGCTCATGGTTTCATTGAGGTGCTCAAGCTCCAGCACCACGACAAGGTAACGATCTCCTTTGCTGGAGTCTGAGCCCTACTTAAGACATTCTTAGAAAACCCAGCACTTTGGTCAGAAGTATGCTATCCTACCCAGAAAGAAGACAAAGTGATTTGGAAAGGTGTTGATAGGAAGCATCTTGGGAAGCAGCTAGAACAGTAGCACGGGTCAACTCCACCAGCTTGCCTTCTTTAGGGTGCCAGATCTTGACTGTAATATTCTGTAATATTTAAAAAACACTAAATCAGTGTTCTTCAAACTTGGCAACTTTAAGATGTGTGGACTTCAACTCCCAGAATTCCCCAGCCAGCAACCATTTAAAAGTTTCTCTATCTCTTTGCTGGTCTCTAATCATTGTCTAGATCTTTGCAACTCAAAGAGTCGGACACGACTAAACGACTGAACAACAACAAAAAACATATTTAAAATAAAATGAATTACATTCTGTTAACTAGCTTATTTACCATGTTTTAATAATCTCTCCCTTCTGTCAAGTGGTAACATTGGAAGGGCCTTCAAGGTTACACTCAAGGATTTGAGGAGGGGGCACATGTTTATTGACTATCAATGAGAGATTAGTCCAGCCACACTGGTTCAGCTTGTTTTCTCATTTTTCAAAAATGTGACTTGCATTGTGCTGCTTTGTTCATTACCTGCCAATTTAATCATATCTCATTACTTAGAAAAGCTATTGGAATATGAGCAAGGAATCAATTTAGCTTGCAGTGTAGAAGGAATGGTGATGAGAAGTATTAGTGAAGAGGAGAGAACATTGGCATTCAGGTGTGAGCAGGGGAAAAGATGAGATCTACAGTAGTCACAACTTATTTTGGCTTGCTATATCTTAACGCTGTTTTGCATAGACTTTGTATATAGCGTTGTGGCCTTCCCAAAATTAATAAAGTCTCTGGCTTCCACCCATTTCAACTAGTTTGGCTGTAGTCCGATGATGTGAGCTGTGGTCTAGCAACATCTGGAGATACCTAATTCAGCACTACTGATTTTGTATCACCAAAGTAACTTTTATTAGTACAGGTAGTCCTCGCTTAATGATCACAATTGGGACTGGAATTTCAGTCGCTAAACGATGCAGTTGTTAAGAAAACCTGACCTGATTTTATGACCATTTTTGCAGCATTTGTTAAGCGAATCACAGAAGTTGTTAAGCAAATCACTTGGTCGTTAAGCAAACCACATGGTCATTAAGCAAATCACGTGGTTCCCCATTGATTTTGCTTGCCGGAAGCCGGCTGGGAAGGTCGAAAATGGTGATTACATGACCGTGGGATGCTGCGATGGTCATAAATGTGGACCAGTTGCCAAGTGCCTGAATCGTGATCATGTGACTGCAGGGATGTTATGACGGTCGTAAGTGCGAGGACCGGTCACAAGTCGGGTTTTTTAGTGCCATTGTAAGTCCGAACAGTCGCTAAACAAATGGTTGTTAAGCGAGGACTACCTGTATCAGACTCAGGGTTCTCCAATCTCCTGAACCTGAAGTTGAAAACACTTCCCCTGATGCAGCCCACCTCTCACAATTCACTTCATTTTTGACTCTCTCCTTCCTGGACTGGTGACAGGCTGGGAGCCAAAAGTCTTTCTAAATGTCCTGGATGCATAGAGTATGGCTAAGTCAGTGTAGGTTTTTATTTATTTATATTTCAACTTCTATCACTGCACCAACTCCCCCAAGGGGACTCTGGGCGGTTTACAAACACAAAAATTAAAATTATGCTATAAAATAGATATAAAAATACAATGTGTAATCATTATTATTAATAACTTAAATATAAAATCCAAGAAGGCAGACCACGATCTTTAAAAGGGCTCTATGGCACCAGCCATCCCCACGAGGAACTATTCCTGTTCCCATCCCACGCGAGGCGGCAAAACCAGGTCTTTAGGTTCTTCCGGAAGGACAGGAGCGACGGGGCCTGCCTCACCTCCGGGGGCAGGTTGTTCCAAAGGGCGGGCGCCACTGCCGAGAAGGCCCGCCTTCTGGACCCCGCCAAGTGGAACTCCCTTAACGACGGGGTCCGCAGCATGCCCTCTCTAAATGACCGAGTGGGACGGTTTGAAGTTATGGGGATGAGACGGTCCCTCAGGTACCCTGGTCCCATGCCAGGTTTTTCCCACGGAAGTGCTACTCGGCCAGGAGGAGCATGTCAGTTGTAGGTGAAAGTCCCATACGATTGAACTGATTATGCAGCTGATTCAGTAGAATTAGGAGTGGGCAACCCACAGCTCAGAGATAGTTCCCCAAATTCTATTTGGTAGCACCCAGAACTGCCGGCCAGGGCACAACTCTATTTCAAAACTATGTTGAACAACAGAGCTGCCATTTTTGATAGGCAACTGAACAAAACTGAATGTGTGAGCCATCGGATTGGCTTTATTCATTATAATTTGTTTGTTAAATTTTATTTATTTATTTATTTATTTATTTATTATTTCAATTTATTCCCCGCCCATCTCCCTTGCAAGGGACTCTGGGCGGGTTACAACAATTGAAAGTTAAAAACTATAAAAATATCATCTAAAAATAGAATAATAATAAAATAATAATATACAGTAATAAAATAAATTTTATAACCTATTTTTGTACTCAGATGTGTACTTTGGATACCGTAATGCAACAATAATGCAGCAATAACGCAAATACAATACTTTATCTTTAAAGTCCCCTTTGAGTCAAGCTTGACTACATGAACACATTCTTTTTATTTTATTGGCAATGGTAGAGAAGTAGCTTGCCATAGCCTTTTTCAAATCTGTGGGGTTTTTTGGCTTTCCCGTGTAATTCACAGTCCTGGATTTTTTAATGGTCTCCATTTCAATTACTAACCAGCTTTGACCCTGCTTAGCCTTTTCAAGCTCAGCCAAGGTTAATTAGGCGCTGCCACCTGCTGTTACATAACACTGAAAGTCAAAAAAATTAAAATTAAAATCAATTAATCAATTAATTATTACATTAAAATAATTAATTAGCCATTTAAAAAGCCTTCTGAAAAAGATGCTTAATGTTCATAGATAAAAAGGGAAAACATCCAAAATCGGACAGCCCTCCAGACAGTCACTCAACCCTTGTCACTTCATAGCTTGACTACTGCAATGCACTCAACATGGGGCTGCCCTTCAAGACCATTCCGAAGCTGCAGTTGGTTCAGAACGTAGTGGCGCAAGCAGTGGTGGGCCACATGACACCCCTCCTTTGTGAGCTGCACTGGTTTATGCTTCTGGGTGCAATTCAAGGTGCTGGTTATCACCTATAAAGCCCTACATGGCACAGGGCCCCATTATTTGAAGGCCCGCCTGTCTCTTGTGGTTTCTGCTCAGTGGTAAGAGCCAACAGAGTGGGTACACTCCAGGTCCCCTCAATCAAACAGGATACTCTTTTGGGACCCAGGAAGCGCGACTTCTCTGTTGCAGCACCTGCCCTCTGGAATGAGGTCCCCCCTGAGAGCTCCCACCCTAATGGCATTCAGGAAGGCATTAGGGGCCTGGCTGTTCTCCCAGGCCTTGGGGTAGGCTGGATGGAACCCCCTTGTTAGAGATGATTTATATTTTTTTTGCTTTTGTGTTGATGTTGTTGTTTGGACTACCATTACATTATTTCTCTTACTGTAATTTTTATTTATGTTATTGTATTTGTATTCTGTTTTATATTGTGAGCTGCTCAGAATCACTCTGGAGTCGGGTGGTGCTAAAATAAAATAAAATAATAAAATAAAATAAAATAATATAAAATAAAATAAAATAAAATAAAATAAAATAAAATAAAATATAATAAAAAAATAAAAAAATAAAATAAAATAAAATAAAATAAAATAAAATAAAATAAAATAATAAAATATAATAAAATAATAAAAAAATAAAATAATAAAATAAAATAAAATAAAATAAAATAAAATAAAATAAAATAATAAAATAAAATAAAATAAAATAAAATAAAATAAAATAAAATAATAAAATAAAATAAAATAAAATAAAATAAAATAAAATAATAAAATAAAATAAAATAAAATAAAATAAAATAATAAAATAAAATAAAATAAAATAAAATAAAATAAAATAAAATAAAATAAAATAAAATAAATAAAATAAAATAAAATAAAATAAAATAAAATAAAATAAAATAAAATAATACAATAAAAATTCTAGATACATACCAACTGTATCAATAGGTGGAACTAAGTGGTAGAGTCAGGAGGATAAAGTTGGTAACAGAGGAAGGACTGAGATTGGGGAAGCACGCCCTCTGCTGGGAAGTACGGCCTTTGGCCCAGGAAGTAGTTTCGTTTTTTGCTATTCAACAAGTAGTTAGAGCAGGAGGCCGGATGTGGAAGTGTTAACTAATGAAGAAATTCAGTATAAATGAACCTCTGACTCATTATTATTAGAAGAGACCTTGAAACATGGTGTCAGAAGTTCACAAATGAACCTACTTTGGAGGATTAGCACAGCAGCAAACAAACAACTTCAGGACGCATGGAGCATGGCTTGAAGCCCCCTGCGCCACTGGATTTCAATGCTCCCAACCTTGCTCAGGCATGGCAGCATTGGAAAGAGGAGTTTGCACTGTACTGGGACCTTGCCTTTACAGATGAAGACGAGAGGGAGGTAAAACTCTTACGTTATTTGGTTGGCAAAAAAGGGTGGGAAATCTGCAGCTCGCTCAGGTTGGGTCCCACTAGCATGTTGCAGCAGCTCTTACAGGGTCTGGAGGGCTACTGCATACCCAAACAAAACGAAACAATGGAACGCTACCAGTTCTTTATGAGACAGCAGGGTCCGGAAGAAAGGTTATGTCATGGTCTCCGATTCAAAGTTTCTTGGCTTCATATCGGAGATAATGACATGGAAGGAGTTAACAGGGGAAGAGGCCGTGCCTGCATATGTGAGACTGCTGTCTACCAATGGTGGCGTGGGTCAGCGTCTGTCTGAAGACCTGAGAGTACCATCTGAGTGGCCTGAACAGGGGGTGGGACTATGGGGCCATATATCAATGTCTGTTGCGCGCGCTTTTGTCAGTAGCAACTTTCTTTTTGTAATTGTAGTAACTTTTAGTAAAATAGCTTTTTCCACTTTTTTGAGTGTGAGACTATTCATTCTAAGCCTGAGTTCTGCAACCCATTACATTAAGTTGCTACTCTCTAACTTTTTCTCTACCTGGAAGCATTCCAGAGAGAGAGAGTTTGTTTGGAAGATGTCAGATGAAGAATTACAGGGGGCCGTGGGGGGGAATCCCAGACGGCAGCCAGGACGCAGCCTCAACCAAAGAGGAAAGTTTAATTACTATGGATTTTGTGAGGTCGCTCCGAGAGACCGACGCTGACTCGTGTGGCTCGGGAGGAATGCAGCACTCAGACAGGCGAGCTGTGAGGCTCCAGGGAAGAACGAGTAGCGAGGAGGGGGAGGAGGAGGCCACCCCAAAAAAGATGCGAGATTTTGACGCACGCCTCCTGTCGATGGAGGTAATGCTGCAGAACTTGTCCCTTTCAATGTCTCAGGGGAGACAAGAGGCATTCGAGAGGGGGGATCCCCGGCCATCGTCTAGGAGGGCGACACCAGAGCCGGAAAGCAGAACCCCGTCTCCTCCCCCTGTGCCTGCAGTCAGAAAGAAGAAATCATCACGTCCTTCTGTGTCCTGGAACCAGCACTCTGTGAGTAACTGGAACATTGCTCAGAGAGGAGGGGGTTGGAGAGATCTAAAGGTTAAATTTAATGGGGATCCACAGAAGTTGTCGTACTTCATAACGAACGTGGAGCTACACATGGAAGAGTTTGGAGAGATGTTCCCATCAGAGGCTTCTAAAGTGAATCTGATTGGGACCAGACTAAAGGGGGGAGCAGCTGATTGGCTCGTACAGCTACGTGACTCTAAGGCTCCTGAGTTACAAAATGTGGAGGGATTTTTGCATAGCCTAAGGCAGAGATTTCAGGACCCATTAGCTAAACTGAAAGCAAAGTCTGAATTACAGCAAATTCAACAAGGTTCAAAAACTATGTCAGAATATGCATTACAGTTTAAAGCTATTGCCGGGAAGATTCCTGACTGGTCAGAGACAACGAAGGTGGAATATTTCAAAGGAGGTCTTAGCCCAGAGGTGCTGAATTGGGCCCTGGGAAGGGGGGACCCAAGTAATGTAGAAGAATGGATTTGTTTAGCTGGAGAAGTAGAGAACACCAGGCAGCAAGTCAAACGCAGGATTAGAGCAATAAATCAAGGAAGGAATACTGCAGCACCAGGTCAGAGGGCTGCTGTGTTCAGAAAAAGCCAAAGAGCGGGGGCAGATGAAAGGGAACAGCAGTTGAAAAAAGGGCTGTGCTTCAATTGTGGTAAGCCAGGCCACAGAGCTTTGGAATGCAGATTTACAGCAGAGACTGATAAGATGACTGCGAAGCCGGCCAAGGTGGTAAAAAAGAAAAATAAGGGACCTAATCAGGGGGCAGCTCTGTTAGAGCGTCACAGAGTGAGGGGAGATTTAACATCTTCAGAGGACTCAGAGGCTGAAGTTCCTCAGCCGGCGGAAAACTAATCGTGCCTGCCCTAAATGGCGCCCACAGGCAGGCGGGAGAAATTGATGGTGCAGAGAAGCCAGTGAATAGACAATCGAATATGCTAATGGTGGGGGTGCAGTTGTGCAACTCGAGAACTGGATGCAAAGTAGATTTAAAAGCGATGGTAGATTCAGGTTGCACAAAGAATTTAATTCACCCAGCTATTGTCACAGGCCTAGCCTTAAGGCTGCAAAGGCTGAAGTGCCCAATAATATTAACTCAATTGGATGGATCACAGACTAAGGGGGGGAGCTGTGGAGCATTGTACTGAACCTGTTAACATGACAATTGGAGACCATGACAGGTTAGATGCCTATGTTACTGCACTAAGGACTCTGGCGGCAACCTGTAATTTTGGGGTGATCAGAGACTCCCTTGTCAGAGACAGGATTGTCTGTGGAACTACGGATTCGCATCTCCGGGAAAGACTGTTGCGGGAGCCTGATCTGACACTGGCTCGGTGTTTGGAACTGGGGAGAGCAGCAGAAGCAGCAAAGGACAGGCTCAGGACACCAGAAGGCACACAGGAGGCGCAAGTGCATGTGGTCCACCACCAGTCCAGCCCCCACAAGGAGCAGGACAGTCAACATTGTGGCCAATTACCAAGGATCCAATGCTTATACTGTGGAAAACACCATGAAAAGAAAAAAGAACGATGCCCAGCATATGGACAGAAATGCAAGGGGTGTGGCAAATATAATCATTTCCAAAGCCAGTGCAAAGGGGCAAAGAGACCATATAGCGGTGGGGTTGAGTCAGAGGACTATGAGTATGTCTTAACCCTCAGTTTAGGACCCGTGGAACATGATGTCCACATGGTGGGGAATATTGGGACAAAAGAAACATACTCCACTGCCTTGCTTGCCACGATGCTGTTAGGCAAACACCCTGTTCGTTTCCAACTGGACTTTGGAGCCACCTGCAATGTGTTGCCACTAGCCATGGTGGATCGTGAGACGGACATCGAACCATGTGGCCAATCACTCATCATGTATAACAAGAGTACCCTGAAGCCTGTGGGGAAATGTAAGCTAAAGATCCGCAATCCAAAGAACAATAAACTGTATCGCCTGGAATTCATCATCATCCAGGGAGAAGCCCACAGACCACTGCTGGGAAGCAAAGCAGTTCAGGCCATGCAGCTGATTCAGGTGCGCCATGTCAACATCCTGCAGGCAGTGGAAACCACGGACGAAAACCGGCCCAGAGCCTGGACTATGGAAACTATACTAAAGGAGTATAGAGATGTTTTCGAAGGGGAAGGACAGTTGACAGGAACACTGAGACCGGAGGTGGACCCCAACATAGAGCCAGTAAAGAACCCCACAAGGAGAGTACCTAGAGCACTAGCAGAACCGCTGAAGAAGGAACTGGCAAGTCTTCAGGCAAAAGGCATAATCACACCGGTAGAGACCAGCACAGACTGGATCAGCATTTTGGTCGTTGTCTGGAAGCGGTCTGGAAAATTGTGCATTTGTATTGACCCGAAACCGCTAAACAAGGCATTAAAATGTAGCCATTATCCTTTGCCCACTATTGAGGATGTACTATGCGATCTCTCACGTGCCAAAGTCTTTTCAGTATTTGATGTAAAGAACGGATTCTGGCACATACAAGTGGATCAGAAATCCAGCTACATGACCACCTTTGCAACTCCTTTCAGCAGATATCGATGGCTACGGATGCCAATGGGCATCAGCCCGGCCCCAGAAGTGTTTCAGCGCAGACTAACCCAAGAGTTGGAGAACATCCCAGGTTTGAAAATAATTGCAGATGATATCCTGAGTGTGGGAAAGGGAGATATAAATGGAAGCTGCAAGGGATCATGATGAAAAGTTATGCCGTTTCTTGGAGCACTGTAGGGACAGAAATATCAAATTAAACCCATAGAAAGCCCAGTTAAGACTGAAAGAAGTACCCTACATAGGCCACCTGTTGACAGCAGAGGGATTGAAAGTGGATCCAGAGAAGGTTAAGGCCATCTGAGAGATGCCAAGGCCTGAGGACGTGAAAGGAGTTCAAAGATTTTTAGGGATGGTAAACTACCTGGCAAAGTTTTGCAAAGGGTTAGCTAAAGACTGTTACTCAGGCAGCTGACACACAAGGAAACAGCATGGGAATGGTCCAAGAGTCATCAACAGGCATTCAATAAAATAAAGGACAAAATAACTAAGACATCGGTGCTAAAATACTACAGCCCAGGTGAGCCGTTGGTTTTACAGTGTGACACCTCAGAAAAAGGACTAGGAGAAGCCCTACTACAGAACCAACAACCAATTGCTTTTGCCAGTAGAGCATTGTCAGAAGCTGAGAAAGGGTATGCACAAAACGAAAAAGAACTGTTGGTGGTGCTTTTTGGGGTGGAGCGCTTTCATCAGCTTACTTTTGGACAGACAGTGCATGTCCCATCGGATCATAAGCCACTGGAAACCATTGTGTGAAAACCCTTGCTGAGTGCTCCGAAAAGACTCCAGAGAATGCTAATGAGACTTCAAAACTATGATGTGCACATCCAATATTTTCCAGGTTCCCAACTCGTAGTGGCAGATACCTTGAGCAGAGCATATTTACTGGAGCCTAGTGAAGAGAGCTCGGTAGAAAGGGACATAGAATCAATAAGTATGTTGCAGTATCTACCCATTTCACAGCCACGCCTACAAGCAATACAGGAATGCACAGCCCAAGATGTGGAGCTGCAGACAGTTAAACAAATTGTCCTTCCCAGCTGGCCGGAGAACAAGCATCAGCTGCCAGTGGAAGCTACCGCAGATTTCTCCATGAGGGAGGAGCTCATTGTAAAGGATGGCATTCTCTTTAGAGGAAACCGAGCTATCATCCCAGTGGCTGTGCGCATGGACATTATGAAGAGAATACATTCATCACACGTGGGAATAGAGAGTTGCCTAAGGAGGGCACAAGAATGCGTATACTGGCCTGGCATGAACAACCAGCTAAAAGCCTACATGGTGCAATGTGAGATACACAACTCCCTAGGAGACAGACAACAAAAGGAAAAACTGCACCCACATGAGATACCGAGTCGACCGTGGGAAAAAGTAGGGGTAAATCTATTCAAGCTGCAAGAGAAGGACTACCTCGTAACAGTGGACTATTATTCCAACTTCTGGGAGATAGACCCTATGCCAGACACCAGGTCTCTGACAATTATCAGAAAGCTAAAGGGCCATTTTGCCAGATATGGCATACCCAATGTGGTGTTCTCAGATAATGGTCCGCAATTTACTTCAGAGGAATTTAGGGCATTCAGGTCACAGTGGGAATTTAACCACCAAACATCATCCCCTGCCTATCCTCAGAGCAATGGGAAAGCTGAATCAGCTGTCAAGACTGCGAAGCATCTTTTAGTCAAAGCCAAGAAAGCGGGAGCAGACCCATATCTAGCAGGCCTAGACCACAGGAATACCCCATCACAGGGTTTGGATGGAAGCCCCGTACAGAGTCTCATGAGTCGGAGAACTAAGACATTACTTCCCATGAGGGGAATCTTGCTGCAGCTGGTAGGTCACAATAGTTGCGCGGAGCTTATCGTGGAACAAAAAATAAGACAGACTCATTACTACAACAGGATGGCTAGAGACCTACCTAACCTACACAGTAGAGAGCAAGTATGGATACAGCCCAATGGACTGGAGAACAAGGAATGGAGGGAAGCTGAGGTCCAGAAACAGGTGAACACGTGTTCCTTTGAGGTGGTGACCCCTGAAGGTCAGGTACTCAGGAGAAATCAGTGACACCTGTGCAGAAGCAACCAACAGTCAGAGGTACAAAACCAGGACCAACAGCAACTGGTGGAAGAAGTGGACACTCCACCGTCTGGGTCCCAGGGGAGAGACAATTTGGAATCGTATACAAATGGGACTGAGGGATGCGTCATCACACCCAGGAGAAACGATGACCACCACGACAAATGAATTCAGAACTTGGGCAGGTCGTCTAGTACAAAGACCAAAACACTTACAAAACTATGTTTAGCGGTGGGGGTGAGAAGGAGAAGGTTTTTCTGTTGTTTGTTTGTTAGTTTTAAAGAAAAAGAAAAAAAGAGGAAAGATGTATCAATAGGTGGAACTAAGTGGTAGAGTCAGGAGGACAAAGTTGGTAACAGAGGAAGGACTGAGATTGGGGAAGCACGCCCTCTGCTGGGAAGTACGGCCTTTGGCCCAGGAAGTAGTTTCGTTCTTTGCTATTCAACAAGTAGTTAGAGCAGGAGGCCGGATGTGGAAGTGTTAGCTAATGAAGACATTCAGTATAAATGAACCTCTGACTCATTATTATTAGAAGGGACCTTGAAACACCAACCTTTTCCATTTGTGCAGTGCCACTACGTTACAATCTCCCACTGTAGCCTCCGGCTGCCTAAAACAAGCTCAGAAAAAAAAGATCAAATGTTGCCTCCCCTGGTTAATATTTGCCCCACTGTCTGTAATCTGTTTTTGATGAAAAAGCATTTAAAGAAATCTAGAATATGAGGGGATCCTTAAAAAGGGACATCTAATAGGAAGAAACACAATGAGCCATCAAGACAAAATTCATGAACGGGTCTCTCCAAAACAGTAGCTCCTATCATATTTTTTATAACCAGGTAAGATGATCTTCAGACCTTTCATGGCAAGATGGAATAGGGCTTCCTCTCTGTGGGGACTTCGAAGTCTGAAGATGAGCGTTTTCAGGGATTCCATCCCATTCTCGTTTGGACTGATCTCCAAGTCCCCCCCGCCAATTGAAATTCTTAAAGGTGTGACTACTGTTTTTAATGTACCCATTTTTTCCCCATGAATGGTCATTCCTAAAATGCTTATTTTATTCCAGATGTGGAAGAGCAAAAAATTAATCCATAAACAAGGTAATAGTTTGTATTAGGATGTGGTGTCTCAAACTGGAAGCTTTATAGATTAGCATTTGTTCCCTATTTTCTGCAGGACTAGAGAAGTTGCTTGAAGAACTATAGGTGGTTCTGTCAGATTTCTCATGGGAAAGCAGATGCAAATTGCGTTCTCTTCATAGGCTGATATGAGCCGATATGAGATTGTTATGTCTACACTCCGTGAGAAGCCTGCTGGGTACGAGCAGGGAGGGGTAAGACACATGCTTGCTAGATGCAACACTGCCACCTACTGGCAGGTTATACTCTGTGCTTAGAGTTTCCAGATCTTAAGCCTGACCAATCAGATTTGAGTCAGAAAAGTATAACTGGGTTATGGGAAATGGTTTCCTTTGCTCTTGACTCTGCTTGTCTGGTAGCCGTTACCAAGTGTTTTGCTCTTGATGAAGGACTTTGAAGTGTAGCCAACTGGCTTAGTATTTGCCAGGTTTTGTGTTCCTTAAGTCTTGTATCAGATGGAAGCAACACGTGAGAAATATATCTGTATCTTTTGCTTGTAAGCTGTCTTCTGCGTATGTATACTATCTGCTTTATCTACAGTAAAGATTTATAGCTTTGAAAGCTGCACTCTGCGTGTTTACTCTTGCCTTCTCCCAATTAGCCAGAGGCCTCAACAGGTTCCAACATGGCTGCTTGAACCACACTCTTAGCGTGGTAGGGAAATAGGGTCACATGACACCTGAGGGCCAATCCAATGTCACTGTCTGGTATAAAGACTCCTTGATCTGCTGCAGCACCCCAGTTGGGCCAGGTGTCTTCTGTGCTATCAGACAACTTTTGGAAGTCTTAAACTGCCCAAGATTCTTGCTTGCTCTTCAGCCAGAGGGCTTGCATTGCTCAACAGATGGGCAAGCAACTAGATTTACCTTGCCTGACAAGAATTTTAATTCATATGTTCATGGAGTCCTTGGCAAATTTATGTTCCTCCTTTCTATCTTAGTCTCACCCAACACAGCTTTCTTTCTGTTCTACTCAAGGCAAGGATCAATTATACATTAACCAATAAGTTAATTTATCATGCCCAACAAGGCAAAGTAAAAGCTCACAGTAAATTATAATGGGAATTATATAGGCCTCTATAACCACTTGATCCATTTTATTTTCTACTGATTATTGGTTTCAATAGAAGAGAATAGGTCAGGGTTGAACTGTGGAGTCCTTAGTGCTCTCTGAGCTTGGTTGTTTGCTTGCAGACGTTTCATTACCTGACTAGGTAACATCATCAGTGCGAGGGAGTGTAGGGTTTGCTCCCTGTTTATATACAGTAGCCTGCCTTGCCAGTGTTGGTGGGGGTGTGGTTATTGGTTTGACAGACAGTTATTCCCATGAACCTGAAACATGGCAAAACTTAATACTTTGGAACCATAGGGAAGCCAGATTGCTAGGAAGAGCCTCCAAAGTAGACCTGGTTTCATCTGATTATCAGTATTTCATAAATAACACCACATTTGTTATTTATGGCACTTGGTTTTCACTTGATTGTATGGGAAGCTTGGCATGGTCCTATTTGGGATAGGGATGTATGGATTAGTGTAAATCTGATTTGTTTTACCGCTTGTTTCGCACGATAGATTTCTGCTCTGGCAGATTTATGTTAGGATTTTTAATGAAATATCTGGACATAAAATTCGCTGATCTATTTAAGGTATACAGGTGTACAAAACTGCCTCACATGCTTACAGCAGTATGGAGCTCCCTGTGAAGTCTGCTGATGCTTTGCAGCATTTGCTGGAATGACCATGTATCTAGATCAGGGCTCCCCATAGTGGTCAGTATTGACCCCCAAGAGTCAATAGGACTATGCAAGGGGTTGATAAATGTCTGGGGGTCAATAGGTGGTCAATAAATGATGGAAGGTCAATTAATCTTTTGGAGTCTCTGTAGAGCTCCACGCCAGTCCCTAGTCCTGAAGGTGAGGTGGCTAGCAGAGAGACAGAGTTACCCAGGGTTGGATGGTCAGCCACCAGCGAGAGTGGCCTTGAATTGTTTCTATCAGCTGTGTGTTGTTACTGGCCTCATTTACCAATGTGCTTTGTGTTGTGTGTCTGTGACCTTCCACCCTCCCCCATGTCTCTCTCATCTCCCCTGTCCCAGTGTAAGGTGCTCCTCTCCGATGCCCTAAAACCCCTTTCTCTTGAGTAAATCACAGACGCGAGATTTCTAAGAAGCAAAAGGGTTTATTCCGGTGCATGAAGACTTAACACGAACAAAGACTTGAATGGTTAAGCATGGCAGGTTACAGTATATTTAAACATCCCCTCCCCATTGTCCATGTTTGTCGACACGTGTAACCCGCAGGTTCCAGGGTGCTCAGACAGTCATTCCCAGAGCTGTTGAGTTCCACTTCACACATCGTTGCTGGTGGTTCTCCCTTCCGCGCTGTTGTCTTTCCCGCGTCAGTTTCTAGCTGCCCTTAATCCACATCCCTGTCGAGCTGAATGGCAGAGGTCTGCTGAACTCTGACACCCAGGAAGGATATACGTATGTGTAGTATTCCTGTTCACTTCCCATACTGAGTATACTGCCCCACCTCACCAATCTCCACACCAAATATCAGTGTCCTTGTTGACGCTCATCACGTGCATCCTTCCCATTAATGATATCAACAGTTTCGTTTAAAAAATGCGATAAATCTTATATTTTTCATATTTTAAATATTACCTATTTTTATGAAGTCATTATTATTTATTATCTATTATTATAATATTATCAGTGTCTGGAGGCTGTAGGGGCCTGGATGGGGCACAATAGGCTTCAGCTGAACCCTGGTAAGATGGAGTGGCTATGGATGGATGGCCTCTCGATTTCCAGGAAGTTGTCATCTTTAACTCTGGATGGGGTGGCAGTGCCCCGTTCAGATTCAGTGCGAAACTTGGGGGTCCTCCTGGACTCATGACTCCTGCTCGAGGAGCAGGTGGAAGTCATGGCCAGGAGGGCCTTTGCACAGCTTCGGGTTGTGCGCCAGTTGCGCCCCTTCCTGGATCAGGAGGCCCTCCGAACAGTCACTCATGCCCTTGTCATCTCCCATATAGATTACTGCAATGTGCTCTACATGGGGCTACCCTTGAAGAGTATCTGGAAGCTTCAGCTGGTCCAGAATGCGGCTGCACGGGTAGTTCTGGGTGCTATAAGATCAGCACATGTAACACCGCTACTCCGTGAGATGCATTGGGTACCAGTTTGCTTCCGGATCCAATTCAAGGTGTTGGTTATCACCTTTAAAGCCCTACATGGCATGGGACCAGGGTATCTGAGGGACCGTCTCATCCCAATCATATCTACCCACCCCACCTGATCATGCAGGGAGGGCATGCTTCGGATCCCATCACTAAAAGAATTCCATCTAGTGGGGTCCAGGAGGCGTGCCTTCTCTGTGATAGCACCCGCCCTGTGGAATATCTTGCCCCCTGAGGCGAGACGGGCACCCTCGCTCCTGGCCTTCAGGAAGTCGTTAAAGACCTGGTTCTGCCGCCTTGCCTGGAACGAAGGACATAATAGTTCCTCCTGGGGGTGGTTAGCATAATAATATCCTCCTTTTAAGAACATACCATCTTTTGGATTTTTATTTTTTATTGTTACGGTAGTTTTTAAATGTATAGGCTTTTTATATTGTGATTGTAAACCTCCCAGAGTCTACCATGGTAGAGATGGGCGGGGATAAATCCAAATAATAAATAATAAATAATAAATAAATAAATTACAGGTGGTCCTCATTTAATGACCACTCATTCAGTGACCATTTGAATTTACGACAGTGCTGAATGAATGGTAGTTACAACTGGACCTCATACTTACAGCTGTTGCAGCATCCTGCGGTCACGTGATCACGATTTGTGACCTTCTCTGCTGGCTTCCCACAAGCAAAGTCAATGGAGAGGCCACCAGGAAGTTGGAAGCAGCAGTCATGTGAGGTCCTTGCTTAATGACCTACACGGTCCTCACTTAATGACGGCAACTGGGACTTCTGGAACTGCCATCACTAAGTGGTGTGATCACGTGATTTTTCGACTTATGACCATGTCACTTAACAATGGAATTTCTGGTCCCAATTAGCATAGTTAAATGCGGACTACCTGTATTATTGTAGTACTATTAGTTAAAGTAGTATTTATTCAATTATTTTCATATAATAAATGTTTGGAGGTCGATGAACAATCTGAAACTTCATGAAGGGGTCAATCAGCTGAAGAATTTGGGGACCCCTGATCTAGACGATATTGCATGGTCAGATGACCATTCTAGAAAGAGCTGCACAGGTGAGCTGTGTGCATATGAAATATTTTTGTGTGAAAGGGGAGAGGAAAAAAAGCCAATTGTTCAGAATAGCTTGCAGTTTTTAAAAGATAAGTTAAGATTTTTTTTTCTGGGGAAGGATAAACACTAATAGAATTGGTTCCTGAAAGTGTTCGTACAGCTGTAGATCTGTTGGGAGCAAATAATCTAAATCCACTCTCAGGAGGATCCATGTTGAAATTATTCGACCTCTGTAGCTCAGGAGATAGGAAGAGTTTGATATTTATATATTCTGGTAAGAACGGACATGGCCCAGAGCTGGCCTCATGTGAGAAATGAGACATAGCCATCTAGTGGGCTTGACACCTCTCAGTACTGTGGTACATATGCTAGGCTGAAAGAAGAAATCAAAATGCTTTAAAAATCACACTGTAAGCTAAAGCATATCTAGGAAAGTATATTGTAAGAGATGCAACATCCAAAAATGCATATTTAAGTACTTCTTTAAGATTAAGGGGCGTGGTGGCTCAGCGGGTAAGACGCCAGGCTTGTCGATCGGAAGATCGCAAGTTCGGAGGTTCGAATCCCTAGCCCTGCGTGCGGAGTGAGCTCCCGCACTCGCCCTAGCTCTTGCCAACCTAGCAATTCGAAAGCATGCAAATGCAAGTAGATGAATAGGTACCACTTTGGTGGGTAGGTAACAGCGTTCCGCATGCGTCGTGCCGGCCACATGACCGTGGAAGCGTCTTCGGACAACACTGGCTCTTCGGCTAACAATCGGAGATGAGCACCGGCCCCTAGAGTCGGACACGACTGCACAAATGTGCGGGGGGAACCTTTACCTTTTAAATGTATCATTTGTACATTATTGTACATGCAAACATTAAAATGATGCACAGGCAGAAGTTTGATCACACCATGGTAGCCACTGTCTTGACTTTTTTTGATCACACCCTGTGATAACAACTAATGTGATCTCAGCTGATATAAAATGTAAATAAATGCTCCTAAATAAAAGGGAGTTTTGGAAACCCCTAGCCTTTTCCAATTTCTAAATTTGTATTAGGTATGTATCTATTTCACCTTGTATGGCTGGAAAGCAGCACAACCCAGATTGGACTGACCCAGATTTCCTTTCCTCTTCTAGGTTTGCTTCTGAGCCAGATTGGGTCCAGAGTATCTTTCAGGAAGGAAAGAACGAGGCCGTTGGCTCCTGGAGTGCCACTGTTTTGCAACCACGACCAACCCTTTCTTTAAATAGAATCGGTATATTGTAGTGGTTAAGGTGCTAGAATGAAGTGGGACTGGAGACACCCAGTTCAAATCTCTATTTGACACTGGAGTTCACAGGAAGACTTGCATAAAATCCCATTTACCATTTAATGCATGTATAAAATATGAATGTGTAAAAACCTATTCCCATTTATGCATGTGACAGGCATGCATAAAGAAACTGCAAGAACAGATTTCCAAAGACATAGAAGCTCAGTTAAGTAGGTTTATTGTAGAACAGCTAAGAAACTATTATGAAATAAATCCAGTGACTGCTGTGTAGGAAACGCGAGCTATATTTATAGGGCAATCAGTGTTCACATTTTCATACCTGCTTTTGCTGTCTGCATGGTGCAAATATGGCACTCTCTTTGGGGCATGAAAACTTGCATCTGTTTCTTGTTTTATTTATTTATTTATTTATTAATCAAACTTCTATCACCGCCCATCTCCCTCCACCGGAGGGACACTGGGCTGTTTACAACAAAACAATAGAAACAGAAAACATAAAATATACATAGAATATAAAAATCCAAATTATAAAACAAAATCCAAGAGGCAAGAGTAGTAAAAAGATCTAACTCAATCCAATGTAGGAGAGGGGCTCTCTAAGGTATTAGCCATCCCCAGGAGTGACTATTCCTTCCTTGGTCCCATGCAAGGCGGCAGAGCCAGGTTTTCAGGTTCCTCCGGAAGGTCAGGAGCGAAGGGGCTAATCTCACCTCCGGGGGCAAGTTGTTCCACAGGGTGGGAGCTACTGCAGAGAAGGCACACCTCCTGGACCCCGCCAGATGAAACTCTCTTATAGATGGGGTCCGTAGCATGCCCTCTCTGCATGATCGGGTGGGACAGGTGGATGTATGGGGGACGAGGCAGTCCCTCAGGTAACCTGGCCCCATGCCATGTAGGGCTTTAAAGGTGATAACCAACACCTTGAATTGGACCCGGAAGCAAACTGGTACCCAATGCAGCCCACGTAACAACGGTGTTATGTGTCATCATTCATCATTGGCGATCACTCGTAGCCGAGTAAGATTGTCTTCCAAAGGTAAAATTTTAACAGTGGATCTGTAAGTGGCTATAAAGGCCAATTCTGGATCCGCACAACCTCCCACAATGAGGGCATAGGTTTCCGGGTGGGAGACGGTCATGATGAGGGTTTGCCTGACGTGCCTTCCTTTTAGCTCTTTTCTCCCTTTCGCCCTGTACTCGTGCTTCTTCAAAGTCCATAGCGCCATTAATAAAGGCTGACCTCCAATTGAAACGCTCATGAGTTAGGGCTTCCCAGTTCTCAATGCTAATATTACATTTTTTTAAATTAGCTTTGAGAGTATCTTTGAATCTCTTTTGCTGTCCACCAATATTCCGTTTTCCATTCTTAAGTTGGGAGTAAAGTAAAGTAGCTGCTTTGGAAGACGATGGTCAGGCATTCGAACAACATGACCGGTCCAGCAAAGTTGATGTTGGATGATCATTGTTTCAATGCTGGTGGTTTTCACTTCTTCTAATACGCTAATACACATAACATAATATGTTATGTGTGCCGATCTAGGGGCACCAGCAATGGCCTGTGCAGCTGCATTCTGGACCAGCTGAAGCTTCTAGATACTCTTCAAGGGTAGCCCCATGTAGAGCGCATTACAGTAGTCTATATGGTAACAGACTGATCTGCTATCAGGCTATTTGCTTACGATCATATAGGAACAGCATGTATAACATTTCTTCCGATTTAATACACATTTGGTTTTAATGGCTATTCGTTCCCCCATTAATAAATTGAGATCATATCAGACTTTTGAATAAGGCCTGGAAACAAGCTGAAAGTCAGTGAAAATTACATACTATTGGCATAAATATTAGCATGGTATTCTGCATCACTTAATACTTTAGTTGCCTTTGCCATGTTTTTAGAGATATTACTCATGTGAGATATATACTTTTGTATTACCTATAAGCTTTAGAAACAACTTTAATTGTTCTCCCTCTTTTCCTTGAATCTATGAGCCTTTCACAGAAGTGAGTATTATAGTGTTTGATAAACCCAGCATAAAGGAATTTAGCTCCAGCTTTGAGAAGGAGGTGGGAGAGGGGAAACAGTTACTCAGCCCCAGGAAAATAGAAAGCATGAGAAGGAGATTCAGAACAGCCCTGCCTTGACCTCATTATCCTTAAAAGGGGGCAGTGAAAGTCTGGACAGGCTTTCAAGGTTCTGATAATGCACCCTACAACAATAAAGTAGCATTCCTGGAATTCCTGTGGCGTCTGTTTCTTGAACTGGCCTACCTCAAAGGGCTGACACCCATATTTGTAGATCAGCTGCCTAAGTCATCGCTAAAGCTTCTCTGTTGCAATCTTTTCTATACTGGAAAAAAAAAGCCAGTGTTTCTCCAGCAAATAATCCATTTGTGGGATAATTCAACATTGGAGGCATCCATATGTTTTCCCAATGGGAAGGTGGGGTGTTTTAATTTGCTGAGATCCAGTGATTCACCCTTTCCTCAGCTCTAACATAATTCACAGCTTTTGGCTTCATTTCTAGCCACCATGTAGCTAATTCACCACTCTGGCTTTTTTGAAAATTCAGTCTTCTTTCCTCTCCTCATTTTTGGGGGAGGAATGGGGAAGGAAATGAATTTCTTTGCAAATGACTGGCTCTGCTGGGCATATTTGTGCTTACTTTATACAGATAACAGAAAGTGTGACTTGTGAAGGGATAGGAGGATGTTCCATGAATTGGTTAGTTTTGCTGGAAGCTGCCTACTGGTGTGGACAAAACATAATGAGCTATTGCTCAGGATGGTAAAGTTGTTCCAGACCAACCACCCCTAAGCTCTCTGCTTTTTAACCTCCTGCAGAGGATTGTTGGCTAGTGCTTGAAGCAGTCTGCAAAGAAAGACCCTACATTCCCTACTGACTTTTAGACAACAGAATGGAGGACTGAAATGGATGCAACACTGACACCCGCCCTTTCATTTGCTGCTAGCTTCTTGGACTTCTGGAAAGTAAGAATGGGGTGGGTTATAGAAGGAACTTGATGGAACTGATGCAATCTGATGGGCTGTTAGTATCACCTAAGACCATCTGGAATTTAGGTGTTTTTTTGGGTCCCAAACACATACACACACTACACTGAAAAGCAGAAAAAAGTTCAAGTGTTATCACCATGTATCTACAGGTGGTCCTCATTCAGCGACCACAATTGGGACTGGCAACTCAGTCTTTAAGCAAAGTGGTTGCTAAGTGAAACCACAACTGTGCTTATGATCTTACTTCAGCTTTCCTTTGCTTTACAGACCTGTGAAGATCGTAAATGTGAGGACTGGTCACAAAGTTACTTTTTCATTGCCGTCGTAACTCTGAACAGTCACTAAATGAGGCAGTTGCTAAATGAGGACTACTTGTATGTAGCTAGGGCTCACCAGAGATAGCATTATGGTACATATGTTATTTCCCTGAAAAGTTTGTTTTTTAGACTCTGAATGCTCTGGTTGGTGGGAACTAAAATGCCCAGGATTGTTCATTTGTTCATAAAGACTGGCGCGACCCTGGCATCCTGTACCTGTCTCCTCCATTTTCTGTGCCTGTGCATCTGCCAGTCTGTTCCTTGCTCTCCTGACTTTCCACATCACCTCCCCCATGTTCATGGTCTTCTCTCCTCCTGCTTAGGATTCCTCCATTCTCCAGAGATCGAGAAGGAATCCCTCCAAAGTCCAGTAAGTCAACATTGTATAGTAGATGGGACCTGGAGTACACCAATCCTGCCAGATCTTATAGGGCAGGAAGAAATGATTGAGAGAGGCAGTCCTGTAAATACCCAGATATGCCAACAGGTGCCTCTTCCCAGTCTGATCCCTACAAATCTCAGAGCCATAGGATTTTTCAGAGTGAACCATATCTCTCTCTTCTCAGTTCCAGCATTTGTATGCACACTTTGCTCACCTCTCATCCTGGCCTCTTATCACCATCACCATCACCATCACCATCACCATCACCATCACCATCACCATCACCATCACCATCACCATCACCATCACCACCACCTCAGCTGCCCTTTGTCTGATTTGAAGTGGCTTGTCTCAGGGCATCCTCTCTGATAGCTCAACATAGAAAATCAAGGTTTTAGCTTCCAATATAAAGAAGAAAAGATCTTATGGGTCCTTATCAACCTTCCCAAACTCCTAACAATTGCTTTACTGTTCCCACTCTGAAAAACAGTAACAGAAAAAGCTATGCATGTTGAATTTTCACTTTGGGGGACATAATTACAACAATTCTCCCAAGATGTTGTTATCCAGGCAGCTCTCTTTGTCTTGGAACAGTTCAAAATCAAACTGCATCCTGTGCCATCTATGCAATTCAAAATCAGAACGTCTCCTCTCCTTCATCTGCCCTCCTTCCCAATAATCTCATTGTCCCTGTCTCTGAATTTCCCATCTAGCTTCCTTTAGTATTGTCCTTTATTCTAATCTCCTTTTTCATTTGCTTCTGCCTTTTCATAAATGAATATCGTATTATCTTCCCTCCCCGTCTCTTTTATCCTTTTTTTTGTTGTCACTCTCCTTTTATCCTTCCTCTCAGTTCTATCTCTCTTTTTCCCATCTTCTTTTATATTTGTCCAACCGGGTTCTTTTATCACCCCCACTTAAAAAAAAACTGAAATGGATTATTGTTATTAGTTCCTTTTGTATTGTCTTAATTGGCATACAGCTTCCCAAATCTATTCCATTCTAGCAAAAGCAACCTTTATTTTCTTCCAGGAGATGGAAGACAACTACAGATATTTTTGGTGCCAACTCCCAAATACCACTAAAATGTATTTTGAATGAATTTTAATAGACGATGAGGAAGATGCAAGGTGCTGGATTAGCAACATCTAGCAAACAAACCAGAGAGAAAATGCGTATTTCCACTGTCGGTTATTTGCCAATTTCATTTTGATCTTCTTGCAAGCCCTCTTGATCTTAAAAGTGGGGCATAATAAATGTTTTAAATAATAGCTAGATTAAGAAGAAAATAAATTCAACTACTAACATATTTATTCTTTTCCTCTTCCTCCTCTTCTTCTTCCTCTGACTTTCCCCCTTTTTGTAGCATGTCTTAGAGCTAAGCTACACACTGGCAATGAAACGTCTGCAAGAAAACAACAAGGCTCAGAGAGCACCATGGACTCCACACAAAAAAAACAACTTCTCAGCCTGACTTTTTAAAACAGAATATTCCAGATTCTTTCAAAATCATAAAATACATAACAAGTATTTTGTACAGTTATCTGTGGTGTGCCCAGTCCTTGGAAAATAAAGAACCCCCACGCTTGTGCAGTTAGAATAGGAGCTACGATTTGAGAAATGAAGAGATTTGTGCCATAGAAACTATATCCTAAAGTTCTTGGAGCGCAGGAGGGAGGGACAGCTGGTAAGGGAGAGGAAGAACCCTAATCAGAGATATCTGATCCCAGAGGTATTAAGAGCCAGAGCTTTTGACAAGCCAAAATGTTAAAAAATAGTTTGCAAGCTTTATAAGACTCAGAAAGATGCTGAATGTTACGCAAAATAAAACCAGCAATGAAAGAGATGGAGGGGAGGGGGGGGGGAGTGTGTTCTGAGGCATCGTAAAAATGTTTCTGATGAGGGATGTGGTGTAACTTTAAAAATACAGGAAAAGTACAAAGAACTGAAAAAAGGTGTTTCCTCAGTCGATGGGCATTACTCTCATATTTTTGTTTATGGCACTTTTTCTCCATTATCGCCCATCTCTCTAGAATTTGCTTAGTTTATCTTGCTTTATGATGATTCCATGTTGGCAGTCTTAACTGTTTTCTTTGTGCCCTTCTTCAGCCAGAGGACAAGGAGCAACATCTTTCTAAAATACTGCCATTGTGGTTTTAATGGGCTAATTTCTTCTTCCGAGTTGCCATAATTCAAATTTAATGAAACATGCTGTATAAAATTAAAACAAAAAAAAGAGAAAGAAAAGCAATACCAAAATGAAACACACCATTAAGCTTGTGAACAGAAAAATAAATGGAGGTACACAACAGAGGACTATGTCCTTATAATTAGAGTGTCATTAACTTCCAATGCTGTGGCTGGACCCTTAGGAGACAGAAGTGGGGATCTGAGCTCGAAATTGCCTAAGAGACATTTAAGAAAGCTATCTTGGGCATCTTCCATGAAAGAGCCAGGAGATTTTTGAACAGTACTATAGGTGTAGGCTGACCATACGTCCCGTTTTGAATGGGACAGTCCCGTTGTTTAAACAATTCCCGACCGTCCCGTCGTTTTAAGATAAATAGCCATTTTGTCCCATTTTTTAAAGTTCCCACGGCAAAGTGCGCCCGCCCACCCACGCGCACCCACTTTGTCTGGCGAGCCGTGGGTAGGTTAGGGTCCCGTTTTACTCTCAAGGAAATATGGTCAGCCTATATAGGTGGGTCTCTGATGTTGTGCAAAGATCCGTGATGAACCTTTCCCTTTCAGTATCTGCAGGGGCAAGTGATTGTTCTGTTTGCAAACTTCCTTGTAGCATTTCCACCATTCCATTTTATGGCTATTTTCAAAATGGAGCAAGGAACATATGAATTATCAGTAGGTTTGAAGGAGTGCAGTCTGGAAGGCACATCATCCATGGCAATGGTTCCTAAGTTAGTCATCTAGGAATAGCCAAACTAGAGTTTTCAGCTTACTTTGTTACTGATCACAGGACTGTAGGACCACTTCGTGTTGTCATTCAGCACCATCTTTACAACTGTCACAGAGTTTGCATTCGCCACATGCCAAGATGAGAGTTTCCCCTTCAAATGGGAGCAAGTCATACTTCATGAAATTCTTTGGAGAAGAGTGTCTATGAGCAACTATCAGCCACAGAAGTTAAAGGGAGCCTCCATATATGAAAGTTCTTGTTCTACTATCAGTTGCTTTGGTTTGTCCAGTGGGAGGTGGGATCTGCTTTTCTTAGCAGTGCTCTGCTGACACTTTTATTAGTTGTGATGGCTAGATGGAACTTCTGCATTTGGGACAGTCTACCTTTCAATATCTGCAGGGGCAAGCAATTGCTCTGCTTGCAGACTTCCCTGTAGCATTTCCACCATTCCACTTTATGGACACTTAAAAGTGGAATAAGGACTGTATGAATGATCACTAGGCTTCAAGGAGTGCAGTCTGGAATCACATTCCTCTGACCTCTGAACTCTATGGAAATTTAGCAGAGCTTCTCAGTGGATGCATTCACACAACATGCTTCATGTAAGTACTGAACTCACCCATTTTCTGGGTTTGCACAATACAAACCATAAACCATTTGCCAACAGGCCTGGGGCGGAAAGAAGAGCATAAACTCCTGGGGATGGCTAACATCATAGGATAAAATTGCCCTTCCAATGTTTGAAAGAAGACATCACCATCTTGATTTTAATTATATTTATTGTATTTTTAAATTGTTTATTTTAATGTTTGATATTTTATTGATTTGTAAACCGCCCAGAGTCCCTTGAGGGAGTTGGGCGGTGAGAAATTGAATGAATGAATGAATGAATGAATGAATGAATAAACTAACTAACTAACTAACTAACTAACTAACTAATCTAATGAGCAGAGTTTCCTCAACATGCTAAGCTGCAAAAATCTTCTCCAAGGCTTTCTCCAAACCAGAGCTTTCCAAACTTTTCATGTTGGTGACACACGTTTATAGACATGCATCATTTTGCGACACACTCTTACAGCAGGGCATCATTTTGCGACACACTCTTACAGCAGGGCACAAGGCAGGCACTGGGACCTGCGTGGAATCACAGCAGGTTTGGAGGCAGCAAGGCACAAGGCAGGCACTAGGACCTGCGCGGAATCCTGGCAGGGCTCGGAAGCAGCAGCCATGACACACCCAGACACTGCAGCCGATACACTAATGTGTCCCGACACACAGTTTGGAAAGCTCTGGCTTACACTAATCAAATCTAGCATGCTTATGAATGCATCTGCTATGTCTTTAGCTGATTTGGTTAAATGTATTGTGTGAATGGAGCTTGTAGGTGGTGGAGTGCAATTTCTACATGCACAATTACAAATGCAGCCACTTGGATAGCTGCTTTTGCAATGATAACAGGATGAATATACTGTGTGCACAAATAGCAAGATTGAGTTTTGTGAACTGTGTTTTGTTTCAAGGTTGGAGATCCTGGTTCTTTTGATTGTGAGTAAAATTCTGGTTGGGTTAGAAGAAAAAAACATGAGAGTAGCATGCAAAAAAAACCCTGCTAATTTTCACTGTGTTGGAGTGTGCCAAGATGCTCTCCATACCTTCAGCTAAAGTGATACAGTCCAACAATGGAGCAATTCCATAATACTACACATGATGACTAGGAAAGAGCGAATTTCTGCTGTTTCAATCCTTCAGTGGATCCATTGCACATTCTACCCTGCATTGCATTCCTCCTCAGTTCCAATTGAACAAGGAACACATCAAAAATTCTTTCCAGCATTTGGAATATATCCAACCCATCATTTTTGTTGACTTCACTGGAATTGTGGCCTCTAATTCTTATATGTTATTGATGCAGACATTTGCTTTCTTTTTTCTGCAGTACATGTGACTGCATCAAGATTGTACTTGCAATACATTTAACGGCAGAGAAGAAAGTGGTAGATGACAATCACACTGATTCAGGAATGGATTATAAAATGGCCCCAACTTTTCATTAAGACCCCTTAGATGTATGATAAACATGCCAGCTTCCAAGCTACAGTGGAATCTTGCTGCCTTGCTTCAGCCACTCCTTATTGACTTTGATGAGGAATAAGTCTAACATCCCGCAGTGCTGGTATCCCTGTCATAGTGACAGATATAACAGCATAAGCAAAACTCCAGACAACAGTATGACTAAGAGGAAGGCAAACTCCTTCCCCTTCATGGAAAAATTGTGATATTTATTTATTTATTTTTATTTATTTATTTTATTTGATTTATATGACCGCCCATCTCCCCCAGCGGGGAATTGTGATATACCTTCCCAGCTGATTTTCTGGCAGCTGTCATTGTGCTCCATTGGCAGGATGCTGAAACCAGGGCAGAGAGAAAAAACAGTGTTGTTTCTGGCCAATGTCACATGATGGCCTCCAATATATACTCCATAAATGAACTTAAAAGTAAACTCTGTCTGGTAGGTTCTAAACTTGCCCCTTCTGGGACATTCTCCCAGCATGCAGTGCAGGTGCAATTTTTCCTGTGGTGGACCCAAAGAAGAGAATCTTGGTCGCTACTTTTCTCTTTCTGCCAACATAAGGGGGATCCAGGAGATATGGCATTTAGGTTGCTGTCCTGGGGCTGCGTTTTCTCAATGTACCCCGAAATCATGCTGATTGAATGAACAAGAAATACACGCATGGGGATAACTCAAGGCTATTGGAACCAATGTTATGCTTCAAGCTGGAAAAAGGTAGGATTCTTGCATGCATTAGTTCCATATGGGAAACAAGATTGGTTAATCTGAAACTCTGAAATCCAGGGAGAAATGTGGATCAAGGGAATTTCAGGCACGGCTTGTTTACCTGTGTATTTAGCCATGATTTATGGGAGAACGATAGATATTTGATGCTCCACCTGGAGAAATGGAGAGGTGTTGGTGACTTGTGGGTGATTAATTGAAATCCACCTGGTGGGATATGTAATTAGGATTTGGTGTTTATATTCATGTAAATATCTCATCTTTATACCCCATCTCTTAGATGTTGTTTTTCAGGGAGGAAACCCTCCCCCCCTCTATTCACATGTCTGTGAATGAAGCAATTGAAGGGGAGAAATTTATGGAAGATCTGCAGGAACACATGAGATTAATGCTTTCCTCTTATCCTGTGACCCTGACAACTCTGGGCTTCAAATTAGAAGTGTTTGAAATACAGTCCCCTATTTGTTACCTGGCATGTGTGTATATCGGGGCAAGGGGGGAGGAAAGCAATGTGAGATTTTAAAAAAATTGCAAAAAGATGGCCTGGATCTTCTTAATCCAGGAAGATTGATATCAGCTTTCTTTGTTTTCTGGTTTTTGCTGTGCCACTTAAAGATGCTTCTGTCCCCAAAGCATCAAGTAACAAAAAAAGAGAGAATATTATGGCTCTCCGCCAAGCAATTCTGCTTATGACCTTCTGCACTTAGTAAGAGAGGACACAAGGAAAAATAGTGAAGAATCTGGCAGGGTTGGGGGAACTGCAGAAAACGGGATGTTATTGGTATTCTGGAAACACTTTTGGTCAAGCAAGAGAAACGTGGCTAGCTTCTGATGAAAAGGAAAATGCTATTGCCTTGGCTGAATTTTGAGCCACCCAGTTCCAAACCCCCAATATTTACCAGCAGTAGACCAAGTTATGGAGGGGTAGAAACATGGTTTTTTGGGGGGGGGGAGAGAGATGTGATGGTGGACAATCAGTTCAATGCGCTGGTTTTGATCTAGAGGCCATGAGGTCAGGTAGCAAGGGAAGAAATAGGTATCTTTAAAAATACACTAAATAAAGACATTTTAGCCTCCTTTCCATACACATGCTTGCAGTCTGCATAACTTTTGCTGCCTTGGGAAGTACAGTTCAACTTTGTCCAGCGCAGAACTGGCTGGTTTTTATTATGGTCTCCTTTCCTACAGCACAAGATAATAGATTAGTAGTCTAACTGCTGGGGGAACTTGAAGAAGAAAAGGGTGGTAGACCTTTTTCATCTTCTAAACTTAACCTTTTCTGCAGTCCCAAACCAGCACTAATAGCCCCTTGGACACAGAAGATAGCATGAAGAATTGAAATCCTTACACACTGGCACATACATGTATTTTTTTCTGTTTGTTTGATCTGTAGACTGGGATATGAATCTATCAGTAAAAGGATAGTAACATAGGATGATTATGTGCTCTGATGGGGAAAATTTTAGAATGGCAACCAATTCAAACATTTAATGTAATTTAAATAATTGTCTGAGGAGCCTGACTTTTGGTACACTGTGTATACATTGAAGCACAATTGTGTACAGCTCAAAAATTGTGAACACATTCTGTGGGTGCTTAGATGAGTTTTCTACCAGTCCTGGAGCTGGCAGTTAACTATACCTGCATAAATGTTCAGGTTTCATTGGTAATGCCTGTCTTGCTGCAGACAGGATATCACCAAATTGAGTTGTCCTTATTTATTGTGTGCAGGGCATCTTAAGGACAGGGAATAATGGATTCCCTTGACTGTTTCCCTCCCTTCCCACTAAATATTGCTAGCCAGTAGGAGAACATCTAGCAATCATGTTCCTTAATAGGGCTGGTGCTGGGGAGGAGGTTGAATTTTGATAGATGATTGAGCTGGAGAATTTAGCCATGTCAAAACTTGCTCTAGTTTTGTGCATGAAGGTTTTTTTTCCTTTTGGGAAAAAAAAATTGGAATACAAAAACCAATCAACCAAAAATAAACAATAAACAAATTATAAGGTAAAATAAATAAAAATAAAGAAGGAACACAAACATGCCGGGCATATATTCACAGATATGTACACATACATAAAAATTCTACAGAAGCATTTCACTGAATAATAATCATATTTCATTAAAACCACCCCTAGTTCATTTACAAGTATTTTGTTCATATGTTAGTAATAGCATCAAGTCTGTAGACCGTTGAGTAATTGGGGCCATATGGTTGTCCTTCCTGTGCTGAAGAATATGCCATTTAAATATGCTGTAAGTAACTGAGGGGCGTGGTGGCTCAGCGGGTAAGACGCCAGGCTTGTCGATCGGAAGATCGCAAATTCGGAGGTTCGAGACCCGAGCGCCGCGTGACGGAGTGAGCTCCCGCACTCGCCCCAGCTCTTGCCAACCTAGCAATTCGAAAGCATGCAAATGCAAGTAGATAAATAGGTACCCCTTCGGTGGGAAGGTAACAGCGTTCTGCGCACGTCATGCCGGCCACATGACCACAGAAGCATCTTCGGACAACGCTGGCTCTTCGGCTAAGAAACGGAGATGAGCACCGGCCCCTGGAGTCGGACACGACTGCACAACTGTGCGGGGGGAACCTTTACCTTACCTAAGTAACTGAGACTCCAATGTCATTGTCTAGATGTCAATTTCTTTGTAATAGGATTGGAGTTCAAAAGGATATGAACATTTGAGAACATATTTGAGACAATATCTTGTCTCAAAATTGAGTTAATGTGCAGGTATTTGCATGGGTGGCCAAACAGAGCCCAAATAAAGTTGATATCAGCTGATGGTCTGGTTTCTTTTGGACATGCGTTTAATGGTATTATGGTGATATGGAAGAGGGAGAACACCAACACTCCTCACCTTATCAGCTGTTTCTGAACATGGGTTTTGCTCTCTTTTGGAATAGTGCTAATCCTGTGTTCAAAACTACCTTGTTTGCTCAATCAGTAGTAAGGGTCATTGTATAAAGGTGCTGTTCCTCACATACATACATACATACATACATACATACATACATACATACATACATACACACATATATAGTGTTGCTTTGACCATTCAACCATTAATTCTCGGCCTGGAGGCAAAAGGTAAGTTTTATCTGCTTTAACATCACCGTATCTTCTAGTATTTTGTATGTCTACCTCTCATCCTGCTTATCAAGACTGTGCTGTAGGGAAGAACCAATCTATACCCCTATTGCAGGGAAATAAGGGAGACGTGCTATGAAGCCAGGTATCACACCATGTGGAGCCAAGAATCATGCCAGGGAACAGAGCCAAGGTAAAATCAGTCACATCACTATGAGGATTATTATAGCCAAGGTTATTATTGCCTCAAATTATTATTGCTTCTTCCATTGAAGAGATGGGTGGAGCCAATCCATTATCTCAGAATTCTTATAATCCAAATGCTCACACTCCACTTCCGATGCAGTGCCAACCTCAGGTGTTGAAGGCCTGCAGAGTAAGATGATGACTGGGCTTCCTTACCACAGATATAGATGCCTATTAGTGCTCTTCCTCCAGGCGGAGTCTGAACAGCCATCCACAGGCAGAGCACAAGGCAAAGGGGCATCAGGACCACGTCTGATCCAGATCCTGGAAAACCTCTTTAATGAAAGAGGCTTGGGGCTCCATGGAAGGCCCCACCAACAAAGTAGCAGGAGTCCAAAGACAGACTGGCAAATCCCAATGTAGAGATGCTTTGCTTTCATTCTACAAATTTAGTGTTTCGACACTTTTTATCCCATAGCACTGAAATTAATGGTTATGAAAAATCCAGTGGGGAACCCACCATCACAACAGAAGAGTTCACTTGAGCTACCAGGAAAAAAAAAGAACCCTCTTCTCTCTTTTTCTCTCATTACTAACTTCATATTCAATGAATTTTGATTTCTTTTCTCTACTTCTCCACTCCTTCCGTCTTTTTTAAAATTGTGAGCATCTGGGGAGACCATGATTGGTATTAAATTTTGTACAATATCATGCACATTTTAGATCTGTGAGCTGAACCTGGAACCGCTCGATTTATGGCCTTTAGTCATTATGCTATGCCATCTATCTATCTATCTGCCTGCCTGCCTATCTTTCTATCTCTTGTCCTTCATTCATGAGTAAGCCAAACAGGAGACACATAATAAATTAGGATTCTGCATTGTGAAGAAGAGAAATAATGTACATTACCATATAGAAAGCCTTCTCATAAGATTATTACAGCTTGATCAATGGTCCTGTTGGCTGATAATTCTGGGAGTTGTAATTCAAGCTATCTGGGGGACCTCATATTGAAGGAGCTAACTCTAGAACCTCTAAATGCATCACAAGGGTGAACAAACAAGCAGCCCATCAAAGAAGTTTGGCTACCTGGTGTCATCGCAATGGCTAGGTTTGCATATTGGTTTAACCATGGCTTATTGACTAAACTACATTTATGGTTTGTATACTACACACCAAGTCAGAAACCACAGTTTACAAGCCAAACTGGCTGGGTTCACACAAAACAATCAGCCCAAAGCAAATAAGTTATGTTTTAGCTTGTCATGAGGTATGAACCAGACCCATGTCAGAAAGCGAGTACTGCCTAAGAGCAGGAAGTGCTAAACTTTCATTGAATTTTTGTAAGCAGCATTTGCTTGAGAATTCCCGCTTACCTCTCCCCCAGCTCTGGATTTTTCCATCAACCATGGAGAATTCATCCTCAGCATAAGTTCTTGGGCAAGTCAATCATTTCCATAAACAATAATGCCCTCTTAATAGGCAGATGTGGTAGGACCCGAAGAAAGTGATTGCTTTACATTTGCTTCCCATTAAACAACTGAGAAAGAAGAAGGCTTGGCTAATTACGGGCTGTTCCTCTAGGCCAGTGGTCGGCAAACTTTTTTACGCCAGGGGCCATTTTGACATTTATAACATTTATAACATCACTCGAGGGCCAGAGGGCGGGGTTTGCGGACGGGAGCCAATCGCGTGGAAGGGGGTGGGGTTTGCGGGCAGGGGCCAATCGCGTGGAAGGGGGCGGGGTTTGCGGGCAGGGGCCAATCGCGTGGAAGGGGGCGGGGTTTGCCTAAGTGAGGTTGACCTAAAACACTACACTCGAACATTAAAAAACAGTATACAATCAACTTTACAGTTCTTTGGAGAAGAACATTGGGGTGGAGCTGAAGAATCTCTCACCTAACCTATCTGCAAAGGATCCTTTAAAAGCAAC
Organism: Charina bottae; assembly: GCA_023362775.1. NCBI lineage: Eukaryota > Metazoa > Chordata > Lepidosauria > Squamata > Charinaidae > Charina > Charina bottae. Next base: position 98,280,040 of record JALMGJ010000001.1, on the reverse strand, counting down.
AGGAAAATACAAAAGGTATTTTTATACTTTATACCTCTACTTTTCAAGGTGAAGGAGCTGATCCTTTAAGATACAAGCCTGGTTATAAGCGATATTGTTTCAATCTTGTACCTCATGCGTGATGCCATGCAGCATGTGCAGAGTACACTTTTCTGGATGTGTAATCCTTATTTTTTAAATGATCTGATACTGAGGTGTTCTTGATCACACAAAGAGGTTTCAAAAGAGTAGTGGGGGTTAGTAGGATTCTATGGCAGGAGAATTTAATGGAAAAAGCTCAGGGTGAGTGAGAGTTCCTGAATAAGGAGATGCTAAAGGCACAATTGCAAATCATTCTAAATGAGGGAAAAATAGAGGACCACAGAAGAAGTCAACACAAGAAGTCATGTAGACCTGAAGAACTGAAAATGCTATATTTAGGAGGTGGAAAGGAAACAGGCCACTGGGAAAGAGCAGCAACAGGTAGCCCAGAATTATAAAGACAGTATCAGGAAATCTTAGAATGAATGAACTGAGCATGATGCAGGATGTTAAGAACAACAAAAAGGGAGGCTTCAGGGACTTCCAGAGGAAGAAATGGTGGACCGAAGATGACTCCATGAAAAGTGGAGCCAATGACTGCAGTGGAATGAAGAGCCAACAAGTAGACCAGCTCTTTGATAATTCCTCTCTGGACAAGGAGAGGACTTGGGATTGCCCACAAGTGCTCCAGACAGGTGCTCCTTGAGAGGAGACTGAAAGATAGCAGTTTCTGGCAGGTTTAGAGCTCTGGGAGATGAGGGAATAGCCATCTTGTTCAAACCGTGGTTGGCGCCTTTGAAAGGACACAAAGTTCACATATCTCCTTTTCTAATCACTTTTGGAAATTGCTTGTTAACTGCTTTTAAGCTGTTAGGAACCTTTGGATCAACATGTTTGACAGCACTGGGTGAGTTTCCTTCAATCCTTAGTGAAAGAAAGTTTTAACTACAAGTTTAAGAATTTTTTAAAAAAATAATTGGGAATAAACAGCAAAACAGTGATTAAAACTTTGATTTTAGAAAGTTACAAATGGATTAAGAGTCCAGATAAATTTGAAATAAGATTTTGGAATTAATTATAAAGAGTCCTTCCTGTGGGAAAATGCTTTTGTTTTGAATTCTTTTTAAAAACATAATAAGATAAGATTTAAAAAAATTGGACACTAGAGGGAACTAAAGATTACAATTAAAGGAGAAGAACACATAAACTTGACTTACAATTACAGAATGGAAATATTCTAACTTTGGACATATTGAAGGATATTTTTGAAAAATGGATGCAGAAGTTAATTTTATTAGTGTCAATGGAGACATTTGCCTCTATGAAGTGACTGTGTCTAAATGATGTTATGGAAGAGGAAAAAGTTTTACCTGACAAGATCAAGATTGAGTTGAAAGTGGGTGTCAGGGTTGCCACAGTGCAAGCCCTGCCATGCATGTTGAATTGTATTTGAGAATGGATTACTAACAATGTGTGTCAGTGCAAAGGATTTCAAGAGAAGGGAGGGGGAGAACACAGAGAGTGAAATTCCAACAAGACTGTGGAAGAATGTTTACAGCTGATCAAGGCCATGCACCTGCATCACTTGGTACTGAAGAGAAATATGCTGATGGGAGGGGGAGTGTGGCTGGATGGGAAAAGTACTGGACAATGCATCATCAAGGGAGGAGTGACATGTAGGTGGGGGGGAAGAGTGAGGTTTGACTGTTTGGCGGGAATTGAGTCATTCTGGTCTTTAGATATGTTCTGAATTGTAGGATTAGATCCAGAGACATCACAGAGGGTTTACAAACAACAGGCTACAAAAATGACATGGAAAAAGATGTTACACTAGACATACAAAAGAAACCAGGTGATGTTTTAATAATTAAAAGGGATATATAAACAATAAACCAAGAGAGTGAGCTGGATACTTTTTCTATATTAGATTTACAAAAGAGGTTTGTTAAAGTTTTGCAGAATCTTGTGAGAAGGGACAAAGAAAAAATGAAAAGAAATTAAGTTCCATGACATTATTTGAATGGACTAAAGATTAAGATTGATAGAAGTAAAAGGAAGGAATATAAAGTTGGTTTATTTGATCAAGTTTAAAATAGATATGTTGTTATTTCTGGTAACCCTTAATGGACTTTTGCTGACACCAGGACTGTAATGACAATGTTTTATGGATTTGTTTATAGATAAGAGATGGGATATGGGAAGAAGAGATCACTTGTGGCATTTTAAGAGGAGGTGATAAGTTATTATAGTTGTTGTAATGAAGGTGGGAAGTCACTTTATATACTTCTTTTCTTTTTCTTTACTATATTCTTTTATTTCTATGTCTATGTCTATGTCTATGTCTATGTCTATGTCTATGTCTATGTCTATGTCTATGTCTATTATTTCTATTTCTATTTCTTCCTTTTTTTCTGCACCATCTATTCATTCTTTTTATTCTTCTATCTTTCTTTTAGTTTGTAATAGTTTTTTATTATTGTAATTATAATCTTTAATAAAATTATTATAAAAAAGGGAGACTTCAGATATGATCAAAAGAAAAGGAGAAAGAAGTTTACCAGCTGTTCAATGGAGACAGCACAAGCCTAGTAGATAGCAAAGAAAGGTATAGGATTGCTAATGGATAATTTGCTAATAACAATTTGCCAAGTGATTGGTTCAAAATTGGGAAAGGAGTACGACAAGGCTGTATATTATCACCCTGCTTATTTAACTTATATGCAGAGTATATCATGAGAAATGCCGGGCTGGATGAATCACAAGCCGGAGTTAAGATTGCCGGGAGAAATATCAACAACCTCAGATATGCAGACGATACCACCCTAATGGCAGAAAGTGAAGAGGAACTAAAGAGCCTCTTGATGAGGGTGAAAGAGGAGAGTGCAAAAGCTGGCTTGAAACTCAACATTAAAAAAACTCAGATCATGGCATCTGGTCCCATCACCTCCTGGCAAATAGAAGGGGAAGAAATGGAAGCAGTGACAGATTTTATTTCTTGGGCTCCAAGATCACCGCAGACAGTGACTGCAGCCATGAAATTAAAAGACGCTTGCTCCTTGGGAGGAAAGCTATGGCAAACCTAGGCAGCATATTAAAAAGCAGAGACATCACCTTGCCGACAAAGGTCCGTATAATTAAAGCTATGGTTTTCCCAGTAGTAATGTATGGCTGTGAGAGTTGGACCATAAGGAAGGCTGAGCACCAAAGAACTGATGCTCATTCCCAAAAAATAATGAGACTTACGCAAGGAAAATTACCCCAAACATTTTTTGATTTGAAAGATATGCTGGATTTACAAGACATTTGGAGATTTATGAATGGAAATTCTAGGGAATATACATATTACTCAGAGAGATATAAATCATTTTCTCGGATAGACATGTTTTTGATTTCTAAAAATTTGATGCTGGATGTTATTAAGGTTGAAATATTACCTAAGACTCTATCAAATCATAATCCAGTTATGTTGACTATTAAAGGGAAAAGGAATACATTCCGATGGAGATTAAATGAGACAATTCTAAAGAAAAATGAAACAGTTGATACATGTAAAAAAAAGCTAAGAATTCTTTCAATTGAATTTAGACAAAGGCACTAATATACAGACTGTTTGGGATGCCAGCAAAGCCTATATGAGGGGGTACTTTATCCAATACAATGCTCAGATGAGGAGAAGAAAAAGAGAGAAAATTCAACTTAGATTTTAGATGAAATTAAACATAAAGAGACTCGTCTGAGAGATAACCCATTAGATGACATATTGACTCAAATTAAATTTTTACAAAAGCAAATGTCAATGATATTGATACAGGAATTAGAGACTCAAATTAAATTTGTAAAACAAAAGCATTTTGAATTTGCAAACAAACCGGGTAGATGGCTGGCCTACAAATTACGTAAACAAAGACAAAAGAGGCGTTCAATGTATTGTCGAAGGCTTTCACGGCCGGAGTTTAATGGCTGTTGTGGGTCTTCCGGGCTGTGTGGCCGTGTTCTGGAAGTTGTGGTTCCTAACGTTTCGCCAGCATCTGTGGCCAGCATCTTCAGAGGGCAGGAGCACAGATAGAAGCAAAATCTCTGATTTTGAGATTTTGCTTCTATCTGTGCTCCTGCCCTCTGAAGATGCTGGCCACAGATGCTGGCGAAACGTTAGGAACCACAACTTCCAGAACACGGCCACACAGCCCGGAAGACCCACAACAGCCAAAGACAAAAGAATTTAATTTCTAAAATACAACATGAGGGGAAAACTCTGATAGACAATGTAGAAGACAATCAAGAAGCCTTTCATTGTTATTATTCAACACTGTATAAAAAGCAAGATGTTCCATTAGATGATATAGACAAATATTTGAGTAAACAAAAATTAACTGTTCTTACCGATCAGCAAAAATTATTACTTAATAATCCTATAATGGTAGAGGAAATGTCAACTGCTTTCAAGAAAATTAATAGTGGAAAAGCACCTGGTCCTGTGGTTTATCAGTGGCTTACTATAAAAGATTTCAAGATGAACTTTGTTTACCTTTACAAAAGACTATGAATTCGATCTTAGAAACAGGTGTAATGCCAGAAGCATGGAAAGAAGCTCATATTGTACTGATTCCAAAAGATCAACAAGATTTGACTTTAACGAAGAATTATAGACCAATATCTTTATTGAACAATTACTACAAGATATTTACAACAGTACTGGCGGAAAGAATGAAAAACATTCTTAAGAATTTAATTCATGAGGATCAAGCAGGATTTTTACCTAAGAGACAAATTCAAGATAATGTTCGAAATGTTTTGGATATATTGGAGTATTTGGAACAACATAATGAAAAACAGGCTTCTTTGATATTTGTAGTTGCTGAAAAAGTTTTTGACAATTTAAATTGGCCCTTTTTGTTTAAAGCATTGGAAATCATGAATTTTGGAGGAAATTTTATTAAATGGATTAAATCTATATATGCTCCCCAATTTGCCAAAATAATTGTTAATGGTGATTTGAGTAAATCATGTTAAATTCAAAAAGGTACAAGACAAGTTTATCCCCACTTTTGTTCATATTGGTCTTAGAAGTCTTACTCAGAGATATTAGACAAGATGATGGTATATCTGGTATGAGAGTTAAAGTATGTAAAAGTATGTAAAGTATGTAAGTTAAGAGCCTTCACTGACGACCTAGTCATCACTTTAGAAAATCCATTAGATGGAATTGAGTTATTAATGCAGAAACTGAATGACTTTGGGTCGCTAGCAGGGTTCAAAGTGAACTTACAGAAGACAAAAGTTTTAACTAAGAATATGAATTGTCAACAGCAAGAGAAACTGAAAGAATTAACTGGATTTACAATAGAAAAAAAATAAAATATTTGGGAATTCATTTAACATCAAAGAATGTCAATTTGTTTCAGAATAATTATTCCTTACTTTGGACAAATATAAAAAAAGACTTAGATCGATGGGAGAAATTACAACTATCATTATTAGGTAGAATATCAGTGATTAAAATGAATGTTTTACCAAGAATTCTATATCTTTTCCAAACAGTACCTATATTGGCTTCAGAAGCGCCTTTTAAACAATGGCAACGAGATATTTCTAAATTTATATGGCAAGGGAAAAAGCCAAGAATAAAATATAAAGTTTTGCAAGATTCAAAAGAAAGAGGTTGCCTGAGCCTGCCAGACTTGAAATTATATTATGCAGCATGTTGTTTAGTATGGCTTAAGGAATGGATTGTGTTAAAAAATGAAAAATTATTGAATTTAGAAGGTCATGACTTAAGATATGGATGGCATGGATATTTATGGTATGATAAAGTTAAAGTTAATGTGGACTTTAAAAATCATTATATTAGAAGATCTTTGTTACGGATTTGGAACAAATATAGATCAACTTTATATTATAAGATGCCATTATGGATCTCCACACAAGAAGCATTCTACAGAACTGAAACAAGAGATAAAGATAAATGGTTGACTTATAAGGACTTGCTAAAAAAAGAACAAGGAGAATATAAAATAAAATCAAAAGAACAACTTGCTTCGGAAGGATATACATTTCAATGGCTTTCCTATATGCAGCTTATAGAGAAATTTAAGATAGATAAAAAAGACTTTGGATTTCAACAGAGTAAATCGGAATTTGAAATACAACTTCGTGAAACAGATGAACATTTAATTGCTAAAATGTATAAATTATTGCTGAGAAGAGAAATGGTGGAAGAACAAGTTAAAGAATGTATGATTAAATGGGCACAAAATATTGGTCATAACATACATATGCAGCAATGGGAAAATATGTGGATTAAAGGATTGAAGTTTACTCTGTGTTATAATCTGAAGGAAAATTTCTATGAGATGATGTACCGATGGTATATGACCCCTCAGAAACTTGCAAAAATATATGGGACTGTTTCTAACATTTGTTGGAAATGTGATAAACAAGAGGGGTCATTTTACCACATGTGGTGGACATGTAAAATTGCAAAGAAATTTTGGATTCAAATACATACGTTGATGCAGAGTATATTACAAATACAGATTCCGTTTAAACCAGAACTATTCCTGTTGGGAATATTGGATTTACAAATAGAAAAACATTTTGTTAGAATTATACAATATATGATAACAGCAGCAAGACTCCTTTATGCACAATTCTGGAAAACTCAGACTTTACCAACAGTACAAGAGTGGATGTTAAAATTGATGGATACAGTATGGCAGAAAATGATAAATTGACTTGTTTACTAAAAGAAAACTCAAATTATCAATATCTCAAAGAGTGGAAACCATTGATGGACTATTTGCGAAATGCAGGAGGGGCAAAGCTCACATGGGGATTTGAAGAGTAGATTAAAAATAATAGAATATATTAGATAAAGAATTATTTTAATCTATTGTATAAAAAACCAACATCTAAGATAGACTCTTTTATCTATATGACCAGAGATAGATTGGAAGTTATCTATTTTTCTTATCTTTTCTTTTTCTTACTTTACTACACTTTTTCTTTTCTTTTTTTAATTTTGTATTTATTATTATTTATTTATCGTATTTATACCCCGCCTATCCCCTCCCTATCGGAGGACTCTAGGTGGCTTACAACATTGCAATTCATATATTTATACATACATTCATATATTAACAACGTTATTACCGCACGCTCAGGGAAGGGGTAAGGTGTAAGGCGCTCCTCTCTGGATCTCTAAATCCACTCCACTACAGTAAACCACGAACACGCGGTTTCTTAGATGCAGAATGGTTTATTAGAGTATACAGCGGTTATCACTAACAAAGACTGGAATGCAGGAACAAAGAACAACAAGCACATTTAAACCTTCCCCTCCCCCAGTGTCCTTTGCTGTTGACACGTGTAGTCGGGTCTGGCCGGTTGCTCAGACCACGCTCGCCAAGATGTGCATTCCCGATCGTCAGGTTGGTGCGAGCCGGTCTACTCTAGTTGTCAGACTGGCGATGTCAGTTTCGCGCCACTTTCAGTCTCCCAATGATTCCTTTGTCTGCTTGCCTTTTGGCAGAGATCAGGTGATCTCTGACATAAGGGAACCAACTCTTTTTCCGTGGGTATTGGACTACATGTCCCAGAATACCTTGCTTCAGAGTCGGCTGCTGACGTCCTGGATATTGCTGTTCGGGATCCGTCGTCTCCGTCTCCGCCGCCATTCATGAGATCTTCTTTGCTCCAGAGGCGACCCCCGACAGGACGCCAGCAAATTCTCCCACTTTAAGGTGGTACCCATTTATCTACTTGCAATTAGCTTTCGAACTGTTGGGTTGACATTTCTATTTCTTTTTCTGTTTCTAACTTTTAACTATGTATTTTAAAATCTTAATAAAATTCAAAGCAAAAAAAGAATTGATGCTCTCAAACTACGGTGCTGGAGAAGACTCTTAAGAGTCCCTTGGACTGCAAGGAGGTCAAATCAGTCAATCCTAAAGGAAATCAACCCTGACTGCTCATTGGAAGGACAGATACTGAAGCTGAAGCTCAAATACTTTGGCCACCTAATGCGAAGAGAGGACTCAGTGGAAAAGACCCTGATACTGGGAAAGACTGAAGGCAAAAGGAGAAGGGGACAGCAGAGGATGTGATGGTTAGATAACATCACCGATGTAATGAACATGAATTTGACTAAACTCCGGGAGACAGTGGAGGACAGGAAGGCCTGGCGTGCTATGGTCCATGAGGACACGAAGAGTCGGACACGACTAAACGACTGAACAACAACAACAAATAGATAGCTATTATGCTGTTCCACAGGAAATTGTGAAGAACGGGAAGAAGGGGCCATACTGAATCTTGGCACTGAGAGAAACATTGTCACCAAATGCCTGTTCACTTTGAATGAATTTAAATATCCAGGCCCAGATAAATTGCATCATAGGGTACTGAAGGAACTTGCTGATGGACTGGTTGACCATTTAGGTATTATCTTTGGGAAATCCTGGAGAATGGATAAATTGACTGATAAGTGGAGGAGGGCCAATGTTGTCCTTATTTTTAAAAAAGTGGAAAAAAGAGAGTCTAAGGAAATATAGTTCATTCCATCTGACATTGCTACCTGGAGGATCACTTAGAGCTGAGTCTGTAAGTACCTTGCAATCCAAGTGATAATTGCCAGAAGTCAGCCTAGATTTGTCAAGAATGAACTTTGTCAAACTAAGCTTATTTCAAGTTGATCAGGTAATTTCCTTGGCAGATTGCAAGAATGCAGTAGATATCATGTACCTTGATATTAGCAAAGTATCTGATCAAGAATCCTATGACATTCTGATTAATAAGCTACTCAAATGTAGGCTTCTGCTAGGTGGCAGCACCTAACTAGCCTTTGATGTTCACAAAAAGCTTAGCAGAAGTTGAGATGGTAAGTACTTGAATGGGCAACCAGGAAGACTTAGACTACATTGTTACCAAGAGAACTACTTGGATGTGTCTAGGAGGCTGAAATTGGCTTAAAGGAGTCTTCAACTTTTTTAAAAATGTGGGCTGAGTAGCATACAAATAAATGGATATATAACTGGCAAAAAATGTGCTATTGTACAGTTTCTCACTGAATTGGGATAAGATGGTGCATTGCCAAAAGGTTTAATTCTGGGCTCTTTACTCTTCAATATTTTGATTAATGATTGAATGAGGAGGTGCAAGGAATACTTATACATTTGCAGAAGACACAATACTGGATGAGATGGCTAAAACTTTAGAAGAAAGAGAGAATTCAAAAAGACTTTGATGAATTAGAAACTGGGCTATGAAAGTTAACAAAGTTATGTTGGCTAATCCAGTCCTTAGACTGCATAGAATACTATAAGTATGCTTGGGATAAGACAGGAATGCTTGTGGCATACTAGCCCAAATGTGCCAAACTGACCAGTACCACACCCCCTAATCACCACAAAAAACCCTCTCCCAATCTCTTGCAAATGACCTCTCAGCAGCTATAAACACCAGCAGGAACACACACCCTCCACCTGGGCACAGAGAGAATTTTCTAGATGTGCTCCTGTCCTCTGAAGATGGCAGCCACAGCTACTGGCGAAATGTTAGGAACAAAAACTGCCAGAACACGGCCACACAGCCCGGAAAACCCACAACCATGACCAGTACTGTCTTTACTGTTAGTATGAAATGCTTGCTATAGCAAGAGTAACTGGTAACCTAGTCTACAAAGCATACTTTGAAAACCTTGATTGACCAAAGTCATGAGAGATTCTGGAAGCCTATTTTTAGAGGCCCATCAGGTGAAGATTGTGGAATATAGAAGATTATGGCTTTGAATGTAAGAGGAGTAAATGGGAAAAAAAGTGTAAATTAATGAACAAAATGAAAGAAAGTGAAGCACAGTTTGTAAGTCTGTGAAACTAAGGGCTGATTCTCAGGACCAGCTGGATTCAGTGTGAAAACAGACCATTGACCATTTATTGGGTGCGGGAACACACAAGGTCATCTTTAACCTACCCCCAGTCCACTGGAAAGACAATTTCTGTCCATCTTTTTTTCCCTATGTATCAAAAGTAGTATTTTCTGACTTGTGCTGGCTCTGACTTGTGCCTGCTCTGTGTCATTTCACCACAGTGCACCTTTCAACTTACCTGTGTTGAAAATATGGAGGTGCCTCATATCTGTGATTTATCACTGGGGTTATTCCTGAACATGAGTCTAGTGCTTTTGAAAGAATGCTAAACCTGTGCCCCCAGAAAGCCTGTTGGACAGGTTGCAGTCACAAAGGAGGGATATAGAATGAAGCAGGCGTCTCTGACCAATGGCAGGCATGGAGGAAGGTTGTGATGAACATCAGGGGCACTGCCTCCCAAGTCACTGTCTGCCCCTCCTCCAGAACTATGAGCTGTCATTGAGGCTAACAGGTGCAAAGGAGGAGGAGCATGGGGTGAAATGGGACAAGGCAATTGACAACGAGCAAGCTCTGTCCCTGATTAGCACCGCAAGGGACCAGTAGTGCTGGTTGCAAGTGGCTGTGGTTGTCAGTACCTGGGAGTAGCCTGTGGAGTAGGCAAAATCATGCCAGTCCCCCACCAAAGTATAAAAAAAATAAGACCAAGCAAAACCCCTTGTTACCAGAAGCAGCAGAAAGGCTGCAATGGATTAGAACTATTTGTTAAAGAACCAGCAACACACAGCTGACCAATTCTGCCTGTCTTTCCCAATTTAAATTGGCCTTCTGTGCAGCATAGAACTAGCATTATTTGAAGAGGATGTTAGTACTGTTTTTTAAACATAGGTCCACCGCTCTTTCAGAGGAGCACTAAATGCATAGCTGTATCTACAGTATATCTGGATCTAGATCTAGATCCACCTATCTCCCACATTAAGACTGGACAAATTCTTCAGAAAGTGCTATCTGGTATTTTCTGCAACAGAAGCCAAAAAGCTATGGAGGGCAGTGCCCAGCAGCTGGAAGGGAGGTGAAGTGCCCGTGGCTGTCTAAACTGGCCAGCAGGAGCTGGGCAGATCCCAGCCCCTGACTTAAACACACCATTGATGAAGACAGCATGTCCATGACAAAAATTGTACTGGGAATACAGGGAAAACCCTTTTAAAACTGGAACAGCTAAAGATGTTAAGCTGCCTCTGCTGTGGGACTGGGTGAGACAGAGGCAACATCATGAGGCATGTCATATAAAAGTGGTTACTGGGCAGCTGGGGAGAAATTATTCTCTGGGTAAGATGAATGGGTGGGGTGGGAACAGGATGGCAGAGTACAGAAAAAGTGATTGGGCTGTTAGAGCCAAGAAGGAACAAGAATAGTGAGCAGTGAGTATCTGCTTAAAAAAAACATATTTTTATTTCTAATCCATGATTGAAGCATAGGACTATTGACATACTGGTATGGCAAATGAATGCATGGAAATGTGAACACTTGATCGTTTATTATGAAAGACTAAGAGAACTAATGCAAGTTACAAAGCTGATAGATTCTGCATGTGGGCTAGACCAGCCTTTCTCAACCTTTTGACCCTTGAGGAACCCTTGAAATATTTTTCAGACCTCAGGGAACCCCTGCACATTCAGGCTCAAATATAGGCCAGAAGTTACAAAATTATTATATTTGTTTGAAGTGTAGGCCTGTATATATGCATTAACAATGTTTTTAAACTAAAAATAAAGAATGAAACGTACCTCTTTAATGTGAAGTTGCCCGAATTTGAAATAATTTTTTAAATAAATTGTGACCTCCCAGGGAACCCCTAGTGACCTCTCATGGAACCCTGGTTGAGAAACCCTGGGCTAGACTATTATTTGGTAGGATGATGATGATGATGATGATGATGATGATGATGATGATGATGATCTTGGGGGAAAAACAGACATGGGAGAAAAGGAAAGAAGTGAAAGGAACAGGGAAAGTAGAATTACTGCAGGAAGAGAAAATGTGAAGTATTAGAAACAGATTAAGTTTCTAACAGAATGAATGGAAAATGGATATAAGGAAAGAGAGTATAGAAGCTGTTTTGAGCATAGTTAAAATAGTTATATTACAGAATGCCAAAAAGTATGTAAAGAAAAGTGTGAAAAAGTATGCTTGGTGAAATGAAGGAGATTGTGGATGAGAAAAAAAAGTCTAAGAGAATGTTGCAAAATATGAGTTTGAAAAAACAGTATTTGTGAAGAATTTTGTGAAAGAGAGTTGGTTAAGATTAACAATTTTGATGGAAACAAAAAATTGTTTTGGAAGCAGATGAAAAGGGCTAAGCAAGGAGTTTCCAGCAGAGTGAAGGGAATTAAAAATGAAAGTGATAAAATTGTTTGGTATGAAATGAGGGAATGCTGGAAGGAGTATTTCAGAGATTTATATGGAAATGATAGTGATATGTTGAAGAGTGCAGTTGAAACAAATGCTATATAATTGGCATCTAAGATAAAATTGATGGAAAGGAAATAATAAATGATATGAGAATATTTAAAAATGGTAAGGCTGCAGATGTATATGGTGTAATTGGAGAAGTGTTAAAATATGGATCTGGTTTTGTTTATGGAGGGGCTATGTGACTTGTTTAACATCTGTGTGAAGGCTTCCTCAGTGCCTGATGACTGGAAAAATGTGGTTATTGATCTATGAAAAGAAATAAAAGGAAGGAACTGGGAATGTTTAGCCTTATGAAGGAAAGATTGAGCAGGCAGTGGGTAGTACGATGATACGCTTCAAGTCCTTGAAAGGATATCACCAGAAGAAGGTCAAGATCTGCTGTCCACCTTTCCAGTGTGCAAGACCCAATAATAATAGGCTTAAATTACAGGAAGGCAAATTCTGGTTAAATGTTAGAAGAAATTGACTGATAGTTACAATGGAACCAGTTACTGGAGAGGTGCTGGTCTCACCTTCATTGGATGAGCTCAAACAGAGGCTAGATAGCCATCTACAGTATCTGGGATGCTTTAATTTGGATTTCTACACTGAGGTCCGTCCCAACTCTATCATTTTAGAACAAAATTAAAGTTTTTGCAAGGAAGTATAAACAGTTGTAACTTGAGTCCATTTTTGGACTCAAATATTTGTGTTTTTTAAAAATTAGGTTAATGCGGAAATGGGACAAAATAAATAAATGAAGGGAAGGTCTGATGTGAAGTAATATGGTTTCAGAAACAAACTAATGTATCCATCCTTCCTTGCAGATGGACTTTAGCCATTGCCATGAACATCACCGGGCACTCAGAAAAGATGTTGAACATTCTTTAATCTCTTAACACAGAGACCAATTCAAACACAATTTCAACTAGGAATGTTGACATTTTAGACCAAGCCAAGTCCAAAAAATGCTAGGGAATTACTGGAAGTTTGGCATTCTGACTAATCAGCCATACTAGCTGAGGAATTCTGGGAGTTGAAGTCCACACATCTGAAAGTTGCCAAGGTTGAGAACCATTGCCTTAATTCAAAAACTATCAACTACCCCCCCACCAGCAGGACAAGCTCCTATATATATATTTCCGAGTAGCCCTCTCGGAAATGTGCCCAGCTGGGTTTCGGGTGTGGCATCAGCCGAGACACCGGGGTAGGGGAGGAGGGGTGGCAGTTGTCATCCGAGAGTCCCTTGTGGCCTTCAGGGGCACTGCTCCACAAGTGGCCGGGTGTGAGACCCTGTTCTTCAAGTTGGGTTCACGAGAACAGTTGGGAGTGTTGCTGCTGTACCAGCCTCCCTGCTGCGTAGCGACCTCCCTGCCTGAGCTGCTCGAGGCTGTCTCGGGGTTGGCAGTGGAGTTCCCCAGACTCATGGTTCTGGGGGACTTCAATCTGCCGCCCCTGGGGCGGTCCTCGGAGGCGGCCCGGGAGTTCATGGCTACCATGGCAGCTATGGGCCTGTCTCAGATTATTCGTGACCCGACTCGTGACAGTGGTCTCACCCCGGACTTAGTTTTCTTGTCCGAGCAGTGGCAATGTGATCTGAGGGGAGAGTTACATCTTTCCCCATTGTCATGGTCAGACCACGCCCTGGTGACCCTGAGACTCTCTTCTGCTGCCCCACTCCGCAGGGAGGTGGGACCTACTCGATTGGTCCGCCCTCGGCGACTGATGGACCCAGTGAGGTTTCAGAAGGAGCTGGGGGTTATTCCCGAGGACTTGCTTCACGGTCCAGTGGAGGTCCTGGCCGCGGCCTGGAATAGGGAAGCGGCCAGGGCTCTGGATAAGATCGCGCCTGTGCGACCTCTCCGGCCCTGTTCGGCCCGCCACTCACCGTGGTTTACGGATGAGTTGAGGACCTTGAAGAGGGTTAAGAGACGTCTAGAGCGCCGCTGGAGAAAGACGAAGACTGAATCTGACCGAACACAATCTAGAGCCACAGTTAAGGCCTACCTTGTGGCGGTAAGAGCGGCGAAACGTGAATATTTCTCCGCTCTTATTGCGTCCGCAGAATGCCGCCCGACGGCCCTGTTTAAGATTACAAGATCACTTTTGGGTCAGGAGCAAGGGGAGACCCATTTACAGGGCCGATCGGAAGAGTTTTCTGAGCATCTGCAGGACAAAATCGCTCAGATTCATTCCAAGTTGGACTCCAAGCGTGAGACAAGATCTGGGGAGATGCCAGAGGCCCGTACTTGCCATGTTATCTGGGAGCAGTTTGATCCTGTTGGGCCTGATGAAGTAGACAGGATCCTCCGGACTGTAAACGCCACCACATGCCAACTTGACCCATGTCCCTCCTGGATGGTAAAATCAGCTAGTGAGGTGACATGTGGCTGGGTCCAGGCGATTATAAATTCGTCCTTGAGTGAGGGGGTGTTCCCGGCTGCCTTTAAGGAGGCGCTGGTGCACCCCCTCCTCAAGAAACCATCCCTGGACCCTACCATCCTGGGCAATTTTCGCCCACTGTTTTGAACAATTTTCGTCCTGTCTCCCACCTTCCCTTTTTGGGAAAGGTGGTTGAGAAGGTGGTGGCGTTGCAACTCCAGAGGATTCTGGAGGAAACGGATTATCTGGACCCCTTCCAGTCAGGTTTCAGGCCGGGACATGGGACAGAGACCGCATTGGTCGCGCTTATGGATGATCTCTGGCGAGAGCGGGATGGAGGGAGTGCGTCCATCCTTGCTCTCTTAGATCTCTCAGCGGCTTTCGATACCGTCGACCACGGTATACTTTTGGGACGGCTCGAGGAGTTGGGGGCGGGCAGCATGGTTCTGCGCTGGTTCGCCTCCTTCCTCCGGGGCCGTTCCCAGTCGGTGTTGATAGGAGAGGATAGAGCTGACCCGAGACCCCTGACTTGTGGGGTGCCTCAGGGGTCGGTTCTCTCTCCTCTCCTATTCAACATCTACATCAAGCCGCTGGGCGAGATCATCCGTCACCACGGGATGAGGTATCACCAATATGCTGATGATACCCAGGTATACATCTCCATCCCGGGTGAAGTAAGTGATGCGGTCAATGCCTTATCTCAGTGCCTGGAGGCTGTGGGGGTCTGGATGGGGAACAACAGGCTTCAACTGAACCCTGGTAAGACGGAGTGGCTGTGGATTGACGGCCCCCCTGGATCCGGGAAGTTGTCATCTTTGGTTCTGGGTGGAGTTGCACTACCCCACTCGGATCCAGTGCGGAATCTGGGGGTCCTCCTGGACTCGCGACTCCTGCTCGAAGAGCAGGTGGCAGTCGTGGCCAGGAGGGCCTTTGCACAGCTACGAGTTGTGCGCCAGTTACGCCCTTTCCTGGATCGGGAGGCCCTCCGAACAGTCACTCACGCCCTTGTCATCTCCCGTATAGACTATTGTAATGCGCTCTACATGGGGCTACCCTTGAAGAGTATCCGGAAGCTTCAGCTGGTGCAGAATGCGGCGGCGCGAGCAGTTATGGGGGCCAAGAGATCGGCCCATGTAACACCTCTGCTTCGCGAGCTGCATTGGGTGCCAGTTTGCTTCCGGGTCCAATTCAAGGTGTTGGTGATCACCTTTAAAGCCCTACATGGCATAGGACCAGGGTACCTGAGGGACCGTCTCATCCCAATAACGTCAGCCCGCCCCACCCGTGCATGCAGAGAGGGCATGCTTCGGACCCCCTCAACAAGAGAATTCCATCTAGCGGGGTCCAGGAGGCGTGCCTTCTCTGCGATAGCGCCCGCCCTATGGAATATCTTGCCCCCGGAGGTGAGACTGGCCCCCTCCCTCCTGACCTTTCGGAAGGCCCTTAAGACCTGGCTCTGCCACCTGGCCTGGGACAACGGAGGCAGGAGTGCCTCTTGGGGTTGGCTAGCCCCGTAGCAACACTATGCTACGTTCCCTACGTCCCCCATCTTGTATTTTATTTATTTATATTGTATTTTTTAAAATTATTGTATTGTTTTTAACTTTGATTGTTGTGACCCGCCCAGAGTCCCTTGTATGGGAGATGGGCGGGGAATAAATTGAATAAATAAATAAATAAATAAATAAATAAATAAATACTGTAAACAACCAGCAAAGTTCAGTCTCTCATGCACTGATGATGTTACGTAGCTTGTAATGAAATGTCTGCAGAAAAACAACCAAGCTCAGACCACATCAAGAACCCAACAGTCCTACCCTGAGCTACATAGATTCTCTGCTATTGGGACATGACCTAACCTTGACCTGTTCTGCTTACCATCTTCCCCAGAGCTTATGACCCAACTCCCAAGAACAGTGGAAGATTTTAACAAGCAATATTCATTCTTTTGTTTTATTTTTAAAATTTGCCGGACGCTCGTCAAGAGCGAGTTCCCCTAGGGCAGATTACAGAAGATAAAACTCACAATGTAAACACTTAAATACTTATGAAAGTATGCAATAAAATAAACACAATCGTTAAAATAAACAATAAAGTCAACAATAAAAGCAAATGACTGCATATTAATGCTAAGCTTGCTGGCAGTGCCATGTGGTCTGATGTTGCCATAACGACATAAAGGGAATGAGAGGCCTCTTGAGTGAAGGGACTATAGCAGCATGTGAAAAACCGAGAATGCCGAGAATCAACTGCGTATTTCTCCCCTGAGAAAATTCATAGAACTGTAGGACTGTTTCAGACACTGAGCCCAACCCTGTACTCAGTTCAGGAACCGAAAGAAATGGATGCCTAGCCTTCCCTTGAGCATATCCAATGAAGGGGAGACCATCACCTCTGTGCATAAGTGGTTTCACTGTCGAACGGTTCTTAACCTTTGAAGTTTCTTTCTAGCATTCAGTTGGAATCTGCCTGCCTGTAACTGAAAATCGTTCTGCTGTGTCCTGCTCTCTAGAATGATGGAGAACAAATCTTGACCTTCTTCTATATGACATTTGAAGAGGGCTACCATATACCCTGTCTGGTTGTCTTTGTCCAAGGCTAAACAGACTCAGTCTTTCAGTCCCTCTTATAAGCCTAATGTGAAGACCCTTGATCATCCTCATTGCCCTTCTCTGAACCCATTCAAGCTTCTCTGAAATCTCCTTAAAGTGTGGTGCTCAGAACTGGATTCTAGGTATTACCCACCTGTACCTCTGCACCTGAATTTTATTTTCTACATGAACTTTGCATTGTTAAATTTCATTCTGTTATGTTTAGTCCATTCTTCTAACCCAGTGTTTCTCAGTCTCAACAACTTTAAGATCTGTGGATTTCAACTTCCAGACTTCATATTTATATTTATATTATTTATATTATTTATATTATTTATATTATTTATATTATTTATATTATTTATATTATTTATATTTATATTTATATTTATATTTATATTTATATTTATATTTATATTTATATTTATATTTATATTATTTATATTTATATTATTTAAAGAATTTTTCTTAGAATAAAAGACAAAAAAGGAAAGAAATTGCAAGAAATGAAAAAAGAGAAGAAAAAAACTAACGTTAAGAAATATAATGACTTCCGACCTTCTTTTCAACAAAGTTACAAACTTATAGGTCCCTCCTCCCTCTTAGATATTATTCAAGTTCCTTAATCAACATCTTTCTTAATCTTCAGACCCATAAATCATCATGTCATTTCAGTCTACCACAAGTCTTTTCTAATTCATTGTCCATAAGCCCCAATAAAAAGAATTCTGGTTTCTTTGCAATATTAATCTTTAAATCCTTTGCATCACTCTGTGAATTTGTATCCAAAATTTCTTAGCTTTCTCACAAGTCCACCATGCATGATAAAATGTCCCTTCATGTTTTTTGCATTTCCAACACTGGTTTGAAATACCTTTATACATTTTTGATTTCTCTGGTGTCATATACCAACAATACATCATTTTATAAAAGATTTCTCTTAAATTATGACACAATGTAAATTTAATACCAGTTACCCACATTCTCTCCCAAGTGTCCATCTCTATGTTATATCCAAAATTAACAGCTGATTTTGTCAAGCAATAATTAACCTGTTCACCTTCTGTTTCAAATCTTACCAAAAGTTTATACATTTTTGCTATTACATGTTTATCATTTGTACATAACTCAATTTCAAAATCCGTTTTGTGTTTTTCAATTCCAGTTGTTTTTTTATCCAAACTTCCAGACTTCTCCAAACAGCATTGAGTAGGGAATTCTGGGCACTGAAATCCACACATCTTAAAGTTGCTGAGATTGAGAAATGCTGCTCTAACCAGTTAAGGTGTTTTTGAATTGATGATGGACTGATCACTAGGTTTGCACAACTTGCTGGAATTTAATTGTTTGTGGTTCACCATGTTAGTATAAGCAATTAAATTTTATTTATGGTCAAAGATGAGCTATCCATTCACACACACACACACACACACACACACACTCAGGAAACATACACACACACACACACACATACACACACACACATACATACAGTGTGTGTGTGTGTGTGTATATATATATATATATATATATTGTTAAATTTTTTAACAGCAATAATAAGAACTAATACAAACTTAAATAGAACAGAGAAAACAAAAAAAGAGAAAAATAACAGAAAAAGCTAAAAGTGCAATAAGAAAAAAGTAGAAGAAAGTAGAAAAAAGAGAAAGATATACAGAAAGATATAAAGATATATAGAAGTGGCTTCCAATATTCTTCACAATGGTTATAAGTACAATTATAATTTAATCTTTCTTTCTAAAGTTACATCTCTCTTCTTCTTTCTATAATCTATCCTGTCTAATCATCAAAACCATAATCCACAAGTTCATTTTTTTCATTTTTATGCAAAAAGTCCATAAAGTGTTTCCAGTCATCAATAAATGTAGACATTGTCCCTTCTCTAATCAAAGAAGTCAGTTTATCCATCTCAGGAAGATCTATCAATTTCACCAACCATTCCTCCATGGTGGGTAATGCTGAATCTTTCCATCTTTGTGCATATAATAATCTTGCTGCAGTAATCATATATTGAAATAATCTTCCATGGATTTTTTCTGTTTATCCATTAGTCTTAAAAGGAAATGTTCTGGCTTCAATTGAATATTAATCTTTAAAATCCTCTGTATCAATGTGTGTATTTGAATCCAATTTTTTTTTAGCTTTTTTACATGTCCACCAAGCATGATAAATATCCCTTCATGTTGTTCACATTTCCAACATACAATTGAAATGCCTTTATACATTCTAGATAATTTCTCTGGCATCATGTACCAATGATGCATCATTTTATAAAAATTATCTTTAAGATCGTAACATAATATGAATTTTAACTCCTTTAACCACATATTTTCCCATTGATCCATATTAGAACCAAAATTCTTTGCCTACTTTACCATACATTCCTTAACCTGTTCTTCCTCTGTGTCAGATTTCAATAAAAGTTTATACATTTTAGCAATTACATGTTTATCATTGGTACACAATTGTACTTTGAATTGTGGAGTCCTTGGTGCTCTCTGAGCCTTGTTGTTTTCTTGCAGACATTTCATTGCCAGACTAGGCAACATCTTCAGTGCGAAAAGGGAGTGGGACTTGCTCTCTGTTTATATACCATGGCTTGTCCTGCTTGTGCTGGTGGAGGTGTTGTTCTCTCCTTGGTAGTTCCTTGATTGGGCTGTTGTTTGCTGCTTGGCTGCTTGACTGAGTTGATAGTTCCTTGATTAGGGTATATTGTGCTGTTTGATTGTTCCTCTGGTGCTAATCCTGCTGTTAATCTTTGCATATCTGGGTGTTGATTGATGGCAAGGAGGTGTTCTAGTCCTTTGGCTTTTCTATTGTCTCTTATGAATGGTATGTAAATGTTGTTTACCTCTATGTGTCTGTTGATGGCTGCTTTGTCTGAGTGCCAAGCTTCCAGGAATTCTCTAGCATTTTTGGACTTGGCTTGGTTTAAGATACTCACAGTTGAAAGTCTGGTTGAGTCTGTCCATGTGTTGTGAGATTAAGGAGTTTTCATCATGTCTTCTGACTGCTAGTTGGTGTTCGTAGATGCGCTCTGCTAGTCTTCTGCCAGTCTGTCCTACATAGTGGCTGCTACAGTCCTTACACTGTATGTTGTAGATAACTCCTGTTTTTTTCTTTTTGGGCTACTGGGTCTTTTGGTTTACTTAAGATGTTTTGGAGGGCTTTGGTGGGTTTGTGTGCTACGGTGATGCCATGTGGTTGTAACAGTCTATTGGAAATATTCTCTTCACAGTGACAGATGTGACTAAACAAATGCCACAACAGATACAACCAGACACCAAAGATGATACCATGGTGGGTGCTACAGGTATTGACTTTTCTAAAATCTTGGCATAACTATGGATTATAAATGCTTAATGTGGAATATAAATGGAGAAAATGCTCCTCAAAGGAGAAAAAAATCATTATTTGAAAAAGTTAAAACAAGATGTGATTTGCTTACAAGAAACGCATATTAGGAAAAAAGATATAAAATATTTGAGTCACAAAAATTTGGGTGAATAATTTATTTCAGCAGGAATGAAAAAAAGAAATGGAGTTGTTTTGTATATAAATCCTCAACTATATCCAAAATTTATATTGACTGACAATCAAGACAGATATGTTGGGGTGGAAGTTAATTTGCAAGGGGCTAAGACTTTGATATTGGGAATTTATGCCCCAAATGAAGATAAAACAGCATTTTATAAAGGACTTATAAATAAATTATTGGACTTTCCATATGAAAATTGGTGTCTTCTGGGAGATTGGAATGGGGTGGTTTCCCCATAAAAAGATAGAACTTCTGAGAAAAATATTAAAAATACAGAAGGTAAACTACTAAATATTTTTTTATTTAATGGATAATTTATTTATTTATTATTTTTATTTTATCAAATTTCTATCACCGCCCATCTCCCCCTCAAGGAGCTTTTTGATGTATGGAGATATAAAAATGGTGACTCAAAAGAATATACTATTTTTTATGAAAGACATAGATATTTTCAAGAATAGATATGATTTGGATTTCTAAGACTTTGGCTATTAATGCTAATAAAATGGAGACATTACCAAAGAATTTCAGATTACAATCCAGTGACCTTACCTTTTAAAAGGAAAAATGGCTCTTTTAGGTGGAGATTGAATGAGATGTTGTTACAAAAGGAAATTGTAGTGGAGGATTGTAAAAAGTTTAAAAAGGTTTTTGAGAATAATCTTAATAAAGGCAGAGGAGTAAGAATGGTTTGGGATGCATGTAAAACTTTTGTAGAGGATATTTAATACAATGTAATAGTGAACTTAAAAAGAAAAGGCAAGAGAAAATACAAATGATTTTGGATGAGATAAAAAAAGGAAGATGAATTTAAAAAATCCCCAGGGATGACAACTATTACTCACCAAATTAAGCTTCTACAGAGGCAACTATCTATGTTAACAGTGAGAGAGGTGGAAATAAAGATGAATTATGCAAAACAAAGAAATTTTGAATTTGCAAATAAACTGGGGAAATGGTTGGCATATACATTGCAAAAAGAAAAAGAAAAGAAAGTGATATTAAAGTTACAAGAAGGAAATACTGTAATAATAGATAATGCAAATATGCGAAAAGTGTTTCATCAGTATTATTCTAATTTAAATTTTCTACTTTAAATTCAAGAAATTTCCTTGGAAAAAGTGGATGAATATTTTCATAAACAAAATTTGCCAAAGATTACAGAGAATCAGAGACAATTTTTAAATGGACCTATAACAATAAGGGAAGTTTGTGAAGCTATTAAAAAGACTAAAACAGGAAAGGCACCTGGTCCAGATGGGCTGCCAGCTTCTTACTATAAATGTTTTGAGGATGAGCTTCTACAACCTTTACAACAAACAATGAATATTATTTTATAGAATGGAAAGTTTCCTGATGGCTGGAAAGAGGCTAATATAGCATTAATACCTAAAGAGGCTCAAGACTTGACTAACAAGAAATTATTGACCAATACCTTTATTGAATAATGACTACAAGTTGTTTACCACGAAGGCTGAAGGTTGAAAATAATTTTATAGGACTTTATTCATGAAGATCAATGTGGGCTTTTACCTAAAAAAGAGCCTCGTGTGGCGCAGAGTGGTAGGCGGCAGTACTGCAGTATTGCGACCGAAACTCTCCCCACGACCTGAGTTCGATCGCAGCGGAAGCTGGTTTCTCAGGTAGCCGGCTCAGGTCGACTCAGCCTTCCATCCTTCTGAGGTCGGTAAAATGAGTACACAGCTTGCTGGGGGAAAGGTAATCACGACTGGGGATTATAACTGGGACCTAGTTATAGAATGGTGGCAGCACATACAATAATTTACAGAGTGATATGGGTTCTGCCTGAAGGTGCATACTGTCTACCTTTCTACTGATGGTAGAAGACATCCTTCCCCAGCTGGTCTCCCATCACTTTTGTTGAGACTACAACTCCCAGAATTCCTTGGCAGTCATACTAACTGGGGAACACATCTGGAGGGCACCAGATTGGGAAAGGCTAATGTAAGATATGACAGCTCCATTTCTGCAAATGCCTTAAAACAGAGGTTGGCCATTTAGCACCTGCAGATATCTTTCTTAACAATTGCCATAAACACCTCCCATGTCTTGTCAAAAAAGAATTTTATAACCTTGGAGTTTTATAACTTACAACTATTCTGTAAGTTGATGCCTTCCAGTGGTGGCTGATTTACAACAAAGCAAAAATTTGTTGTTGTTTATTCGTTCAGTCGCTTCCGACTCTTCCTGACTTCATGGACCAGCCCACGCCAGAGCTTCCTGTCGGCTGTCACCATCCCCAGCTCCCCCACGGTCGAGTCCATCACCTCCAGAATATCATCCATCCATCTTGCCCTTGGTCGGCCCCTCTTCCTTTTGCCTTCCACCTTCCCTAGCAAAAGCAAAAATACCGTCTCAAAATTCCAAATCTGCCCACTGTAATTGGAACCACGTGATTATTTTTGCATGACAAAAGAAAGAAATGTTTGTATTTTATTCTGAAAGCCAAAGTAGTCATGTTAGCTATGAGGAAATTCAAGAGTTCAAGCTTTGGGTTTCCAAGAACACTTCATCAGTGACTTGTGGGGAAAATAAAGAAAATTACAGTTGATTTTTAAGGCACTATTTAATGCTAAGGGCAATAGAAAAATAGAATGAAATGAAAATAGTGGGACTGTGAAGTGTTTTGGATTTGAAGTTTAAGAGGTGCTTTTGGGAGTGCAGGGGATGTGCATGTAACAACTGTTTGCGACCCCTTGAACCAGAGCTTTCCAAACTGTGTGTCGGGACACGTTAGTGTGTCGCCTGCAGTGTCTGGGTGTGTCGTGACTGCTGCTGCCTCCAAGCCCTGCCAGGATTCCGCGCAGGTCCTAGTGCCTGCCTTGTGCCCTGCTGTAAGAGTGTGTCGCGAAATGATGCATGTCTAAAAAGTGTGTCACCAACATGAAAAGTTTGGAAAGCTCTGCCTTAAACCAAAAACATCTTTTCCTGAGGTTGCAATGAAGTGCCCGTGAAGGGCAGCCATGCAATCCTGCGAGAAGGTGCTGTTGCTGTAAGGAGTTACGGATAGATGCTCCCACATGCTTCTGAACATTTTTTGCGAACACGAGCACTCCAACTGCCTCCTGGTTGCCCACAAGAAGGTAATTCTCAGCATCTTTGTGTCTGTTTCCGAAATGTTTGTTTAGGACGATTTAAATATTTATTATTAGCATTGTAGACTGGTTTTCAGCAGTAATGATCTTCAGGGTGCTTTATGACAATTATAAAACAATGAAAGCAAACTTCTTTAAAATAAGGGTGCTAATATTTTTGGGGCACAGGCCCCTTTGGGATTCAGCCCATGTTACTGGTTGCTGTAAGTGTAATGTAATAAACAAGAGGGGTCGTTTTACCATATGTGGTGGGCGTGTAAGGTTGCAAAGAAATTTTGGAATCAAATACGTATCTTGATGCAGAGTATATTACAAATACAGATTCCGCTTAAACCAGAACTATTTTTGTTGGGGATATTGGTTTTACAAATAGAAAAACACCTAGTCAGAATCATACAATATATGGTTACTGCAGCAAGACTTCTTTATGCACAATTTTGGAAAACTCAGACTTTACCAACGATACAAGAATGGTTGTTAAAATTGATGGACATGGCAGAAAATAATAAACTTACTTGTTTATTAATTCTTGCTTTCAAGAATTGGTCCATGAATATGAACAGAGTGGAGGAGTCAAAACATTCACTTCTGCTGATTATGTAGCGCTGACTCCTCCTTGGGCAGTGTTTGGAGCTAAGGAAAGAGGCTTTGACCCAGTGGACACAAGATTTCAGCGAAAAAACAAAATAAAGGACATCTCTGGATGCTGACAGCTTTAAAATTGGACCGTTTTTAAAGCCAGAGCTTAGACAGAATCAGATTTTTCGGCTTGTACACGAACGTCAGAGATCTTTGCATAAAACTTGAGACTTCCATTTCTCCTGGGGCTCTCCAAAGTGTTTTTTCTTTTATTCTACCAAAAAGAAAATGGTAAGTAATACGGTTTTTGAAAAGGCAGGTAGAGGCTGTTAATTTATCATTCTCATCTCTCTCAGAGAGTGCGAGGTAATTCCACTTTTCACCCATAGGGGTCCTCCTTATTGGTCCACTTCTCATTCTCTCATTCTAATCCAGGTGGGCAGCCTGTGTCCTCTCAGCTCCACACTTTGCAGCCTATTTTTAGCCGGTGGGGGAGAGCTGAAACATCCCCTAAAAATAAATAGCCAAAATGTTTTCCTCAACTTTCATGTGGCATGATCAGCTATGCCCCCTGCAGTCCTTCAGGGCCCACCCAAATTAAAAAAAAAAATGCATCCTGTTTTCCTAGCTGAAGGTTTCCTTGAGATCAGTGATATATCTGGGATGGCCTAAGTCATGTCTGTGGACTCCAGACATGAAACAGTTTTTATTTTCTTCAGTGAAAGTACCTGAAAAGGTGGTTAAGTTGTGCAAAACTGGAATGGGGGGTTCCCTGTTTCTCTGAGTATCTGTGGCAACAATCCTTACGTGCTGCACGCCAGGCGAGAAGTGACCGTCTGGAAATGTTTGAAAAGATTTGCAGCAACTGCGGCCCAGTGGTGTGGGCAAGCCCAGATTAAACTGAAATGCAGCCTCTCATTCTGCCAGAGATTTAGCTACAGTAAATTAAAAATGAAAAGCTTCCCATCTCTTGGTCTGTGGATATTTTTTCTCCCACCTGTGAATGTCGCACTCTAGGATTGAGGCCTGTATCTATATTTTTTTCAGTGCTGCTCATGGATCCATCAATGTGGTATTAACCTCTGGCTTGCTTTGTTAAAATTATTTGCATTTTCAAATGCAACTAACATTCTTTTCCTTAATAACTCCTGCCCTAATCAGCATTTCTTAGATTTCATTTCATACCTTTTCGATGTCTTCTTTAAAAAAGAGAGTTCTTAAAATTTTGAAAGCAAGCAAAATAAAAAACTAAATTTCATACCTACCTTTGTGACTCTCAAGTAAAACACTAATAAATTTTATTACTTTTTTTTGTATTACTTAGTTATAGAATCCACAGCCTTGTGTGGCGCAGAGTGGTAGGTGGCAGTATTGCAACTGAAACTCTCCCCATGACCTGAGTTCGATCCCAGCGGAAGCTGGTTCTCAGGTAGCCGGCTCAGGTCGACTCAGCCTTCCATCCTTCCGAGGTTGGTAAAATGAGTACCCAGCTTGCTGGGGGAAAGTGTCTATGAAGGTTCTCAGTCACCCAGGTGGAATTGTCTGTAGCTTGAATCATGTCAACTGGATATCATCAGCGCTTCCGGGTTTTCCCGCGGCGACACACCAACGGCGGCGCGCAAAAACCCGAAAGCGGCAGCAGTGCTTCTGGGGTTTTGCGCGCTGCCGCAATGGTGGCACTTCCGGGTTTTCCCGCGGCGACACACCAACGGCGGTTGGTGTGTCGCCGCGGGAAAACTTTGGAAAGCCCTGCACTAGAGGGAGTACAGGTAGTCCTCGACTTACAATCACAATTGGGACCAGAACTTCTGTCACTAAGCGAGGTGGTTGTTAAGTAAGTCACACCCAATTTTATGACCTTTTTTTGCTGTAGTTGTTAAGCAAATCACCATGGTTGTTAAGCGAATCCAGCTTCCCCAATTGACTTTGCTTGTCAGAAGCCAGCTAGGAAGGTTGCAGATCATGATCATGTGACCCCAGGACGTTGCAACTGTTATAAATACATGCCAGTTGCCAAGCACCTGAATTTTGATCACATGACTGCAGGGACGCTGTGACGGTTGTAAGAGTGAGGACCAGTTGCAAGTAATTTTTTTCAGTGCTGTTGTTAACTTTGGTCACTAAACAAATGGTCGTAAGCCAAGGACTACCTGTAGAAACATTAATGGGAAAATTAAAGGACTTTGGTATGCTAGTAGGTTTTAAGATTAACAATCAGAAGACAAAGATGTTAACAAAAAATATGAAATTAGAAAATCAAATAGAACTGATGGAGAAAACTGGTTTTAAGATTGAGAAAAAAGTAAAATACTTGGGTATTATTATGACAAATATGAATTGCATGTTATTTCAATATAACTATGTTAAGACATGGAATGAAATTAAGGAAGACATGTTAAGATGGGAGAAATTAAAATTGTCACTGTTAGGGAGAATTTCTGTGATAAAAATGAATGTTTTGCCTAGAATGATGTTTTTTGTTTCAGACAATACCTGTTCTGACAATGGACGTACCATTCAAACAATGGCAAAAAAGATATATCTAAATTTGTATGGCAAGGGAAAAAACCACGAGTTAATGATAAAGTGTTACAAGATGCAAAGGAAAGAGGAGGAGTGGGTCCACCGGATTTGAAATTGTATTTTGCACCTTATTGTTTGGTCTGGATGCAAGAATGGAGAATCTGAGACACAAGAGACTTTCAGAATTAGAAGGCCACAACCTGAGGTTTGGATGGCATGGATACTTATGGTACGATAAAGTTAAAATTAATGTGGCTTTTAAAAATCATTTTATTAGATGTGCCATATTGAGGATATGGAATAGATATAAACCCAGGCTGTGCCTGAAAACACCTTTGTGGATCTCAGCACAAGAAGCATTCCATAGAAGAGAATCAGCAGGCAAAGACAAATTGTTAGCGTACCAGGAATGATTGGATTATTGGAATTATTGGAAAATCATCAAGGGCAATATACAATTAAATCAAGAGAGCAACTAATGGCAGAAGGATATAGCTGTCAATGGTTTTCCCATTTAGAGTTATCAGAAAGATTCAAAATGGATAAAAAGCCTTATGGTAGGGAGCAAGCTACTGTAGTATGTATTCCACAGAGTCAGGAATTAGTACAGAGTTCAGCACTTGAGATATTGCTTTGTCACCATCTTTCCCCCCTCAATTTTAGAAAGTTTTCCTTGTCTTGCTTGCTGGGGCAACTGGCTAAGAGAGGCATACTGTTATGAAGTGCAAATACCAAGACATGTAAAATGGACAGTGCAGTAGTACACCCATAGCTGTTTCAATTTCTCTTATGGGACAGGAGCATAAGCATTCTTGCAGTAGGGTGCTATTATATCTCTTTACAATTCACATGATAGGCAGGGCCTTGAATCTGATAGAGAAAAGGCTCTTCCTCACAAACTTATGCTATGTGATTAGGGTTTTACGGTTTTACATTCTTCTATGCTATCCAGGGATATTTATTATTTATAACCTGGGAAAAGAGCCACTTCTAGTTACAAATCTGCAAGTCACATTGCAGGTGGCTAAGGTGGCTTCTGTTTAAAGGTGTTTAAAGTGGCAGGAATGCAATTGCTGTTTCTGCTGCTGACAGAATGTAAGATGGTATTGGCAGTCTGATGAGCCCATTCAGTAACCGCTTTATTTCTTCTTTCCACATGGCAGAAGATTGGAAAATGACTTCCAAATATTTAAATACCTCAATTTGCTCAGGATAGATGCCATTTATCTTCCAGTAATGATGGTGGCTGTTTTGTTTTTAAAGAAAAGACCCACTACTTTTGTTTTAGAAAAAAATAATAATGCCAAGTCTTTCTTCTTTCCAAGAGAAAGCAAGAGCTTGGAGGCTCCACCCTAGAATCGCTAAGGACAACATCCTTACACTGTGAATAGAATTGCTACCTTGGTGGCATAGAGAACAACATTAACCAGTGTTGGAGGGTGGAGTTCTGTTTTGGTCAGGGCTTGGTCTAAGGGTTGATGTATATTTTTTTTTTAAAAAAGGGGGCTAAGATGTAGCCTTGCTTAACTCCCTTTTTGTATTGAAATTGGGCCAGGGAGACATCCTAAACTGGCATATTTGACTGGGGTTAAAATGTTTTCATGTGGACTCAAAATTAAAAGTAAGGCTGGTTTCATTCAAAGCCTAAGTCTAGGAATGGAGTTGAAAACTGCTTTTAGGGGGGGGAAGGTGATATAAAGAGTACCTTGAACACAATTAGTATATTTTTCCACTAGGCAGTGCAACACAATGCATTGGCAGAACTGGGCCTCCCCGCTTAAACTACTCTTGTTCCTCATCCAATGCATCATCCTACAGATACAATCAGCTGACTCCCGGAAGAAGTATCTGGCATTATATTGACTAATTCTACTGAGGAGACTAATTGGGCAAAAATTTGCCATATCTTTTTTGTCACCTTTCTTATAAATTGGCATTGCAACTGAATGACTTAGGAATCTGTAGGGGATGATCAGGGTATGCCAGAATGGGGGTGTTGTGGGAATCCAGCCGTTGGCTGTGTTTGCAAAAAAAAGAAAAAAAGAAAAGAAATGCAGCATTAGGAAGTTTGGATAGTGATGATCTTGATTAGCTTTTTGTGTCTTACCATATTATGTGAATAGGTAAAGGTAAAGGCTCCCCCCGCACATTTGTGCAGTCGTGTCCGACTCTAGGGAGCCGGTGCTCATCTCTGTTTGTTAGCCGAAGAGCCAGCATTGTCCAAAGACACTTCCATGGTCATGTGGCCGGCATGATGCACGCAGAACGCTGTTACCATCCCACTGAAGTGGTACCTATTCATCTACTTGCATTTGCATGCTTTCGAATTGCTAGGTTGGCAAGAGCTGGGGCTAGTGCGGGAGCTCACTCCGTCACATGGGACTAGGGATTCGATTATGTGATTATGTGAATACAATCCATTTAATTTATGATTCAGTGTATTGTGAATGAATTTATCATAAATGCATACTATAAAACGGCTTTATTCAGTAACCAGATTAAGCATGTTAAATGAAAGCAGCATTTAGTGTCTTAGTATGTTATGTGACCCTGGCTATCATGTTAAGGCTTAATATAATTTTCATTTATATCTTTATTTACAAAGACCACCAGGCTGTCCGTGGGGGGTTAAAAAAGTCAACATGACTGCCAGGATTGCACAGTTGTGCATGTGATGCACATAAAAAAGAGGGCTTCAACTGTGTGCTTGGTGACTGCCATTTTGACACTTTTGACCCCCCTGCAGATGCCCCAAAGACCACAGCGTAATATATATTTCTGATTCGGATGCAGAATGTGTGTGAACATAGCAGTTACTCTTCGTTGACCTGAGTTTAGGATGAGTGTATTGAGCAAACCCTGCAAAGAGTTGTGCTGGGACCAAAAAAGGAATACTTTCCATCTTGACCTCACAGGCCTTTTTCAATCTGTTAGGGTGGGCCTCCTCCTATGCGCAGGTAAGAAAAGTGGTTGCATTTGTCAGAACAGGAATTTATCTCTCTGCTTCTGATTGAATCAAGTCTGAAATGAGGCAGCCTGGACCGATGAGGGCTCGTTTCTGTTTGTGTAGGGCAAGGAAAAAGCACATGGTAGATTAAACCAACTTAAATTAAAACTGCAGAAGTTGGTGGGTGGAGGGAGAGGAAGACTAGAATTTTGAGGAGAACAGGAAGATTTTGCTGAAGGGCTTGATTAAATCTACAATTTGAACTGAGCGGACTTACAGACACTTGTGTATCTTCAGGATTTTGCACTGCCCCAGTACATTTCTCGGCCTCCCAAAATGTGCCTAAAATAATGTATGTGTTGTGAAAAAATGCTTTCAACATGCATGTCACCGCTTCTTTTTTTAAAATTGCAGGTTAACGCTTAAAGGGAATGGTAGAGACTTGTGAATGAACATATGTGAAAACTGACAGGGGTTGGATACCAATTCTGCCCAGACCCCAAAGTTTGCCTACCCTTCTCTACAGTATCCAGTGGAGCACTGTGGGTGTGCCTCAGAAGTAGGATAAGTACTAGTTCAGTGAAGGCAACCTGGGGCTGCCAAGGTGCTGTGGAACTTTAGCTCTGATCTGTCCTAGCCAGTATGGCCAATCCTGAGGGACGATCAGAACTGCTGTCCAACACATTTGAAGGACCACATATTGCCCTTCCCTGGTATCTCCATTGGATGGTAACTTCTTCGTGAGGACCATAATACAACAAAGGGAAGGCCCAGTAAAAGGAAGGCTGTGTTTATTCAACACACTTAGATGCTGATTTCTGACTGCTTCCTCTGTCCCTCCTGCACTTTTCCTTTCATTTGCCTCCTCCAATCTCTTTATTTCTGCCTCTCTTTCTTTTCTATCCCTATCCAGTCTTCCCTTGTGATATGAAGTCCCTTAGCCTTCTCCTTTGTGTTAAGTCAAAGAACTTCTGCCAACATCTGTGTTTGAAAAAAAATATTTCAAATACCCTTGAAACCACCCAAGAATGTTTGTGTGAATAGGGGTCTTCTAAGTTCACCTTGAAGTCTGCTTGACTTGACCGGTGGCTGCATTCACATAACACTCTTAACCTGGCTACTGAATTAACCCATTTTCTGGGCTTGCACAATAGATTGGACCATAAGCTAACCATATGGGCTGTATTCACACACAATTCTAAGCTACAACAAATTTACAAAGGATCAAAACCAACTATGCTTAGCATGTTGAACAAACATAGCTGCTAGGTTGTTAACTGATCCGGCTAAATTCATTATATAAACATAGGCAGTAAAGATCTAGGTTTGGTTTCATTGGAACCTCCAAAGCCAAGCTGAACCATTTTAACTTAGCAGCTGCTGAAGCTTTTTCAGTCTGCGATAACAGGTTTGGTGAGCTTGTACAGGGCAGTAAACTGGGGTGGTGCTCTCAAAGAATCATGGTTAATTTTGAGTGTCTTATTTGAACTTGTTTAGTACTTCTGAAGATGTCTGGTACTTATTGGCATGATTATTGTCTTAGAAAGGTCACACCTCCCTTTTTGCAACATGTTTTCCTCAAGCTCAAAATGATTACTTTGCAACTTGCCCACTCATAAAAAAAGAAGAAAATCCATCATCTCCTTGAAGTAGCAAGGAGACAGATGCTCAAAATTGGGACCAAAGAATTAGAACAAAAAACTTCTACCCTCTTCCCATCAGAGGTCAGAGCAGTACTTACAGGCCTCCAATTTTATCCTCACATTAACCCTGCAAGGATGTTAGGTTTCTCCAAATTAAATGAAAAAAAAATCTACTAGTAATAAATACTATCCCCAACTTCTTGGGAGGTTTTCAGCTGAGATTGCAGAAATCTCACAAACATTTGGTATTATCATCAGTTCATATTTGATGTGGCTGTCACATGTAGTCTTAGGAGATATTGGTAGCAGTTGAAGGGCATCTCACCCTTCATGTGATGTCTCCTTCTCTAGAAGACAGTGACCAGCCCAAAGATTTGCTGACTATTGGCTAGGTAAAATTATGAATGTAAGTCTTCTCGGACATGCTTCAGCTCTGGACACATATCTATAACCTACTTTGGGGGTAGCACAATGTCCTGCTTTTGAGTATGCAAAGACTACAGAAGTCCAGAATGTGAGTGGGATAAAGTGAGATCAAGTTGTTAGTTAGGAAGGGCATAACAGGAAGTCTGAATCTTTCCCATCTGCATTCATTTCACTTGTCCCTTATTTGGCATGTGCAAAAGTAAAGGGCAAATCAGGATGGGGGATATTCTTAGTCCTTCTACCCCGGACTTTTTCCTTCAGCCCAGCTCTAGGAAAATACAGTGGGATCAAACTAACCACCATTAGCATTTTTGTACAAGTGCATCCACAGCTTGAGGTGCAAATTCTAGTCTGAAGACCATTCAGCAGTGGCCTGTTAGGACCAATGAATGGAGCAGAGCTTAACGTAGGGTAAGCTCGTGCACAGAAAAAGAATATTGTTTAAAAACAGAGCCTGTGAGCACGTTAGAGAGATTCAGGTTCTTATTCTTACACTTTTAGACCACCCAAGCATAAAGAAACACACGCTTAGACATTGCAGGTAGAAAACGTAAGTACAAAAGAGTTCTTATATTTATTTTGTCCAGGTACAGCCATTTCAGTAGAAAATTGTTCTACTGAAAGAAGAACAGAAAGTTCTTCTTTCTGCTCCCTAAACTGCATACCTCTGGCCCTGTTTGCTGCCAGAGGCTACGTGGAGAAAGGGGGAAAAATCTCCTAGGCCCATCCATGTGGCCAAGATGGAGGGAGAGCAGCTTGCATGCTGCTTCTCTGTCGGTGGAAGGAGCAGAGAGAGAGAAGAGGAAGTGGGAGGGGCAACAAGCAGCTTCCTCTAGCACAGAGTTTGCCTCCTAGAGCAATCACCCATATGCTAATGAGGCATGCTTGATTTGCCGGATTCCAACATAGTCCTGTCCTGAGGTTGGCCCTGAATTCAAGAGTTCTTGGTCTAAGTTGATTTTATACTTTGCTCTTTAAGTTACCGGACTCACAATGAGCCAGAATTTAAGCTATTTGTCTTCAGAGAAGTGGTCTCAGAAGTCAACATCCTCTTTTGGTCTGCTCTTTTTTATCTAAACCACAAGGGGAGAATTCAGATGTTGGTTTTAAATGCAAAGGGAAATGGGAAGGAAGACGAAAGAAGGTAAGGATTATGAGAAGGTGATGTCTGGAGAGCCAAAAAGTCTTCACTTAGTTCAGTATCAGAAGTAGAAGGGCAGCAAGCGATTTCCATGTGATTGGAATAATGGAGATGTTTATAGCTTCATGTGCAGACACAGACCTGCTTTGTGCATGGATGTGCATGAACATGTTTGTTCATGTACGCACATGCACACAGACACATGCAGAAAGAACAGTGAGAAACAAAACCTGAAGGACTATCATATAGAACAGGGCAAGGAAGAGGTATATGTTGTCCCAAAAGGATGGGAGTAGATGGGCTTCAGATGCAGAAGAGTTGGCTTTAATTCAGTGCTAGAAGAGTATTCATGGCAACCTTTTCCAACCTGATAACTTCCAGATGCATCAGACTACAACAGCCATTTCTCTGATCAATATAGGACATTTATATTGTTTGAATATTTCCCTCTCTTTCCCTCTCTCTGTCTCTCTCAAAACTCTTTAAATGAGGCTTTAGTTACTTTTTCACTCAATTGTTTTTCTTTCTGCATTCATTATATGGATGAAAAAATCTTAGTGAAAGATGACACCACGATGGGACATAGCCAATCATATATAACTGTCTGGGGCAAAAGGAGGGGATTTCAAAGAGTTGGGTGAAAATTATTTTACTTGGAATACTGAATAATCATTTGAAAAATGAAACTTTTTTTCATCAGCGCTGAAGATCTTTCGGGAAAATATTAAAAGCTTCTGTCTTCTGCACTCCCTACCTCCCCCTGTAAACGTTTTATTTTTCTCCTTAAATCATAATGTTTCATTCAAAACTTGGAAAGCATCAATCAAATCCTTTCAGACTATTCATTCCTTAGATGAGCAGTAAATGGATTTTGAGGAACATCTGGTTCAATTTGAGAGCTGCCCATCAGTCCAGAAACCAAGACATAATTTTGCATTAAATTGTCTCACCAGGCTTCTGCTGTCTACCCCACCCTGTTTAGAAATGAAAAGAAAGAAAGACAGAAAATAATCAGATTGCTAATGGAGCTTGATGGGTAAAAATGGAGGAGGAAGAATTCAAGCAAAGAAAGTCTTGGCTGTTTCCATGGAATCCCTAGACTTTTAAAGGGACTGAGACCTTTGGGATTCAACAGGGCTTATTTGGGAGTTAACCATGCACAGAATCACAGTATGTTAGGATTGGGAAAAAGCAAGTGCCAGATTTGTAGGATGCAGGATACTGATGCTCCCCAGTCCTTCTACGTGTACACATCTTTATGATGGATAAAGTATTCCTGTGTACAAAAGGAAGATGGCACTTTGGCACCTAATGTGGAACAATCAAGACCAAAGTTGTTGTCATCTTTATTTTTCAATTGTTTGCCTTTATTTATTTATAGAATAGAATAGAATAGAATAGAATAGAATAGAATAGAATAGAAGAAAAAGAACAACAAAAATTATATATATAAGGGATTCGCATACATGCATATATGTAAGTTTTACACAATGATTTCAGTATACAGTATTTCACTATAATCATCCACACATAGTCTATGCCTGTAAGCAACTCATTCATAAATTGCAAGTGACATCAGGTCTTCGTTCCACTGGATAACTGGAGTCATAAATTTATCTTTCCAAATTTGGATGTCTCAGAAATAAGAAGGGTGCAAATGACTTTTTGGTCCATTTTTATTGTCCAGCTATCAATTTGTGTGACTGTCAGCCCTACAAGGTATAGCAGATCAGGAAACAGACTCCACAGGAAGACTAGAACTATACTTTATTGAGACAGGCTATGGTAACAGACTGGCCACATGACTGTGGAAGCGTCTTCGGACAACGCTGGCTCTTCGGCTAACAAACGGAGATGAGCACCGGCCCCTAGAGTCGGACACGACTGCACAAATATGCGGGGGGAACCTTTACCTTTACCTTTATGGTAACAGAATCTTGCAAGTCTGCCTGCATTTTCCCTTCCCTCCTTCTAATATCCCAGGGAGTCAGGGAGTGCCAATCTGAGTTTCTTTCTAATTCTTTCCCTCTTCCCTAGGCTCAAGGCATGGTTCTGCACCTGTTTTTGTCTTAAGGGCTACTGGTGTATTAAATATTCCAGAAGCTCTTTGCAATTGAGAGATCAAATAAAGACAAAATACTTTTCCAGCAAACATTATATGTATTAAAATAAAAACATAACTACAAAATCTTTTCTCTCTTCACAGATATAGATAGTCTCAGGATAATCTGAACAGTCACTCATGCCCTTGTCATCTCCCATATAGATTATTGCAACACGCTCTACATGGGGCTACCCTTGAAGAGTATCCGGAAGCTTCAGCTCGTCCAGAATGCGGCCGCACGGGCAGTCACGGGTGCTAGAAGATCAGCACATGTAACACCGTTGCTCCACGAGCTGCATTGGGTACCAGTTTGCTTCCTGGTCCAATTCAAGGTGTTGGTCATTACCTTTAAAGCCCTACATGGCATGGGGCCAGGGTACCCGAGGGACTGTCTCATCCCGACCACATCTACCAGCCCCACCCTGTCATGCAGGAAGGGCATGCTTCGGACCCCATCAATAAAATAATTTCATCTAGTGGGGTCCAGGAGGCATGCCTTCTCTGTGATAGCACCCAACCTGTGGAATATCTTGCCCCCAGAGGTGAGGCAGGCGCCCTCGCTCCTGGCCTTCTGGAGGTCTTTAAAGACCTGGTTCTGCCACCTTACTAGGGACGAAGGAAGTAATAGTTCCTCCTGGGGGTGGTTAGCTTAGTAATATCCTCCTTTTAAGATCTCACCATCCTCTGGATTTGTTCTATTTATTATTATATTGTATTTTAAGATGTATAGGTTTTAATTTTAATATTATTATTGTAAACTGCCCAAAGTCTACTGCTGTAGAGATGGGTGGTGATAAATTTGACTAATAAATAAATAAATAAATAAATAAATAAATAAATAAATAAATAAATAAATTACAGCAGAGCAGAGAACAAAGAAGAAACAAGCATAGCAAGGCAGTGTTTTACAACACAAAGGACATGTTAATATATACCTTTTTACATATAGGTTTGCAGAAGTCCAAAGAAGAACTAGAGAACTTAAGAACATATGGTGGATAAAAAAAGCCCAAGAAACCCAACATTTTGCAGATGCTCATGATGCACGGGGCTTTTTTAATGCCATAAAGGCCATCTATGGACCAACAAACCATGGTACAAATCCCTTACGCTCAGTAGATGGTGCTAAACTTCTAAAGGACAAAGAGTCTATTGCACTGCGCTGGAAAGAGCATTACTACAATCTCCTTAATCGTCACTCTACTGTGGCTGATGAAGTCTTCTTGCAAATCCTGCAAAAACAAATAAGAGATGAGCTTGCAGTACCCCCTAGTTTGGAGGAAGTCAGTAAAGCCACTAAACAAATGAAAAATAACAAAGCTAGTGGACCTGATGGGATTCCTGCTGAAGTCTTTAAAGAAGGCGGGCCTGAACTTACACAACAACTTCATAAGCTCATCAAAAAATCTGGATGAGGGAGGAGATTCCAGCAGACTTTAGGGATGCCATAATTATCACTCTTTAAAAAGGGTGATAGAACAGACTGTGGAAACTATCGAGGCATCTCCCTTCTAGCCACAGCAGGCAAAATCCTGGCAAAGATCATTGCAAACCGTCTCCTATCTGTATCAGAAGACATCCTCCCTGAAACGCAAAATGGCTTCCGCCCTTCCAGGGGAACAGTGGATATGATCTTCACTGCACGACAGCTTCAAGAAAAATGCAAGGAGCAAAACCGCCCTCTGTACATGGCGTTTATTGATCTGACTAAAGCTTTTGATACTGTAAATCGTACTGCTCTCTGGACCATCCTTCTGAAAATCGGATGCCCTGATAAATTTGTGAACATCTTGCGGTTACTCCATAACAACATGATGGCAACAATCCTGAATAACAATGGCTTTCAAAGCGATCCATTTAAAGTGGAATCCGGCGTTAAACAGGGATGTGTTATTGCTCCAACCTTATTCGCTATCTTCATCGCTATGATTATACACCTTGTTGAAGGGAAACTTCCTACTGGTGTAGAAATTATATATCGAACAGATGGAAAGCTTTTTAATCTTAGTAGGCTGAAAGCAAAAAATAAGGTAATTACAACTTCTGTTATAGAACTTCAATATGCTGATGATAACGTAGTCTGTGCACACTCTGAGGAAGATCTTCAAACTATCCTAGACATCTTTGCAGAAGCATATGAAAAGCTCGGCCTCTCGATTAACATTAAAAAAACCAAAGTGCTTTACCAGCAAGTTCGAACCAATCCCTCTGCAGCGCCATCAATCCAGCTTAAAGGTGTGTCACTAGAAAATGTCGACCACTTTTCTTATCTCGGCAGCCATCTATCTACAAAAGCCGACATCGACGCTGAAATTCAGCATCGCCTGAGCTCTGCGAGTGTAGCTTTCTCCCGAATGAAGCGTAGAGTGTTTGAGGATCGGGACATTCGCAGGGAGACTAAAATGCTTGTTTACAAAGCCATTGTACTACCAACCCTTCTGTACGCCTGTGAAACATGGACCCTCTACAAATGCCACCTCCAACTTCTTGAAAGATTCCATCAACGCTGCCTCCGAAAAATTCTGCAAATTACTTGGGAAGATAGGCGGACTAATGTTAGCGTATTAGAAGAAGTGAAAACCACCAGCATTGAAACAATGATCATCCAACATCAACTTCGCTGGACCGGTCATGTTGTTCGAATGCCTGACCATCGTCTTCCAAAGCAGCTACTTTACTCCCAACTTAGGAATGGAAAACGGAATATTGGTGGACAGCAAAAGAGATTCAAAGATACTCTCAAAGCTAATTTTAAAAAATGTAATATCAGCATTGAGAACTGGGAAGCCCAAACACATGAGCGTTTCAATTGGAGGTCAGTCTTTATTAATGGTGCTATGGACTTTGAAGAAGCACGAGTACAGGGCGAAAGGGAGAAAAGAGCTAAAAGGAAGGCACGTCAGGCAAACCCTCATCATGACCGTCTCCCACCCGGAAACCTATGCCCTCATTGTGGGAGGTTGTGCGGATCCAGAATTGGCCTTTATAGCCACTTACGGATCCACTGTTAAAATTTTACCTTTGGAAGACAATCTTACTCGGCTACGAGTGATCGCCAATGAATGATAGGTTAGAACAATTATTCACCATGGTAACCCACATATCAGTCCTAAAAACAAACAAAAGATTGAACTCTGAACCTGGCCGACACTTAAGAAAACAAAAGAATACCTTGGAATGCCAGACTTGCTGGCACCACAATCTTGTGACCCAAATTCTTGTTTCGAGCTAGCAGGATATTTTCTGATTCAAATTCTTTTAAATCATAAAACCATAATACTTTGCAACCACTATTGAACAAAAAATGCTGGGCTAGATGATTGTCTGATCCAATAGGGCTCTTCATATGATTGACAATTAAGTTCATTTCTAGTCACTTGTTTGCATGTATTCAGCCACCGTTCCATCCCATGCTGTTTTCAGATTGGTCTGCAATTAAGAATGAAACTGATATAAAACATCCATTTATTTCTGTTTGCCATTTTCCTAATACACAAATATAGGCTGCATTTGTCCATGGTTAACCTCACTGCTGAATGAAACCTTTACATGAACCATAAACTAGTCAAATGCATACTGTGTAAACCCCACCCCCCATGTTATTACAGTTTAACTGACCTAGCTAAGCATGCTGTGTGAACACGACCATAATTTTAAAATACTGAAATAAAGACAACTCTGTATTTTTCTCCCCTACCTTCAAAACTGGAAAAAGAATCAGAAAATCCCATCTTCACCCACATTGATATTGGGGTCATAGCTGTTTTGCAAATTCACCCCAGGTATAGAACCTCTTGTCCCTACTAAAAATGACTTCCAGAAGGTTAAAAAGAGTCCCTCCGGAGGAGGGAGATGGGCGGTGATAGAAATTTGATTAATAAATAAATAAAATCATAAACTTGGAAGTGACCAGAGAGGTAATCTAGCTCAATCCCCTGCTCAGTGCAGGATCCAGTACAGCATCTCTGATAGATGACCACCCAACCTCTGCTTAAAGACTTCAGAGAAGAACTTACCACTTCCTATGGCAGCATCCCTTAAACATGTTAAGTCCTAGAAGTGGCTGGCCCAACACAAATCAGTCTTTCAACTTGAAAAGTATTTAACAACTTTCTTGCCCCAGTATCTCAGAAGAAGCTTTTACTACAGCTCGTTTCGACCAATTAGACTCCATGGCAAGATATGGGCGGTTCCAAGGAGTTCCATACAAAGAAAGATTATGTGTTTGTGGTGCCCCAGCTGTTGAAGATACCGCACATAACTTATTTGACTGCAAATTATACTCTGTAGAAAGGGCTGACCACTTAGATTTATATTTAAAAAACCAAAAATACTGGAGCAGCCAACAGAAACTTTCTTATTTTTTACAGGGAAAGAACCAGCTCATTACTAGTAAGACTACACTCTACGTATCAAGGAGGACAGTTTATTTAGACCAGATTGGAGTTGATTGTAGGGGTGACGGTTTGATATGAATTTGTATTACAGTTTTACTTGTATCTACTTGTATGTTTATAATGGCTTTTTATTTTATTTTCTTTTATTCTTGATATGGTCAAAAGACTAAATCAATAAGGTATCTGTCTACTATGGCAGCCTGTTCCAGTGGCTGACAATTCATATAGTCAATCCTGATATCTAACCTGTACCTCCTTTCTTGCAGTTTCAACCCATTGGTTGTGGTCCTTCCCTCTGGGATAATAAAAAATAAGTCCATTCCCTCTTCTGTGTGATAGCCTTTCAGGTATTTGAGCATTGCTATAGCTCCTCTCAATTGCCTCTTCTGTAGATTAAATACACCCAGCAAATCCTTTAACCATTCCTTGTAGGGCTTGATGGCTACATGCTTCACCATCTTGATAGTGGACTCTTATGTCCCATTTTTTTCACTGTCTGTTTTGAACTAATCCAAAACTGGACCCAGTACTCCAAATGCACTCTGATCAAGGCAGAGTAGAGTGGGACAATTAGTTCCTATGATCTGGACATTATATTCTTATTAATGCACCCCAAGATAATCTTTCTCTTTTTAGCAGTTATATCACACTGTTAACTTATATTTTACTTTGGTTGACAAGTTTACACAGATCCCTTCCACATACAAGACTGCTAAGCCAGGTCCCCCCATCCTATATTTCTGTCTTACATTTTTCCTACCTAGATGCAGAACTTTACATTTCTCCCTGTTAAATTCCATCTTATTCATTTCAGCCCACTGCTCAAGCTTGCCTAGATATTTTTGAATCTTCCCTCTCTCTAAAACATTAGCCACCTCTAACAGTTTTGTGTCATCTGCAATTATTCAATACTTCCCTTCAAGCTGAAATGGAGCTGTTAATGAACACTCTTTTGATATAGTCATTCAGCCGACTGTGAGTCCATCTAACAGTAGTATCATCTACCCCATGTTTTACTAGCTTCCGGTCCCAACTGTCCCACCACCAAATGATGGTGCTTTCTGTCAAAGGCTTTGCTAAGGTCCAAGTACATTACATGTATGGCATTCTCCTGTTCTACTAAGCTAATAACTTTATCAAAGAAGGAGATAAGGTTAGTGTGGGAGAATTTGTTTACCACAAACCCATAGAAGCACATGTTAATTGTACATGCCTATCCAAGAGCTCACAAACATGTTACTGTACTTGATAATCTGTTTGGAGACCACAAATGGTACAAATGTCAAGCGGACAATCTGTAATTTCTCAGGTCCTCCTCCTTCCCTTTTTTGTAGATGGGAATTTGTTTTCCTCCAGTCTTCTGGGACCTCATCGATCCTCCAAGGGTTCTTGAAAATTTCTAAAAGTAATTCTGCAATCATCTCCGCTTGTTCCTTCAGCACCCTGGGATGTCATCTATCCTGCCTTCGAGACTTGAATTAGTTTAAAATAGCTAAAGTCCCTTGTCTATCCTAAACTGCAGCTCCTTTCTTCCTTCAGTGGCATAACAATGACCAGCCAAGGCTCAATTTCCCTTCTGATAAAAGACCAATGCAAAAAAGGAGTTAAGAACTTCCGCCTTCTCACTATCATCCATTACTTTCTCCTTGCAATGGACCTGCACTCTCTTTGGCTATCCTTTTATTTCTAACATACCCAAAGAACTCTTTGGGTGCATTTTTGTATGTATGCCTGTGTATCTTTGTCTTTAATTACAGGCATATAATCTGCTCCAATAAAACTAACTCTAAGCAGCATACAGATGCTCAAATCTGTAACATATCTCTCACAAGCCTTGCCTGCAGCTTGCCTTTTCTGAGCCTTAGGCTTTCTGCCAGAGTTCCTACAGTTTCTGGAGACTGCCTTGAGTTGTTCAGTTGTTGTCCTTTCCTGCCTTAGAGACTCCTTTCCATGAGAAAGAATGAGGGAGCATTTATTTTGTATTTTAAAGAAAACTCACTGATTTCTCATTTCATGGAGTGGATGGCTGCGAACACAGCTGTCCCTCAGTTTTTATAGTTTTCTGAATTTTATAATGTACTTCTCATCCCAACACTCATATAAGAATGCAGTGTTAGGAAAACGACTACAAAAATGTGTATTCCAGACAATGCATATAAAATAGGGCCAGATTCATACATATTTAACTAGGTTAGGGAAAGAACTACCAGCTGGATTTATACAACTTGCTAAGCATGGTTAATTTAATCATTGTTAGGTTTCTTATGGATCACTTTGTGGTCCAAACACAGCATGCTTGGTTAATTTATGACTCAATGCATTTTCAAAAATCTAAGAATGGTCTCTTAATAATTAGGTTAAGTGTGTTGTGTGAATGCAATCTCTGCATAGCCCAAGGGTCGGAAATGGCGGCTCGCGAGCCAGATGCGGCTCTTTGGCCCCTTGCGTGTGGCTCTTCCGCAGCTGAACTCACCCCCGCCCCTTCCACGTGATAGGCCCCCGCCCGCAAACCCCGCCCCCTGGCTCTCGCACTGAGCGAGGCCCGGCGCGGCAGGGAGGCAGCGCCATCTCCAGCCGCAGCAGCCCCTGCGCGGAGAGAGGCAAGCAGGCAGGTAAGCGGGCAGGCCTCGTTTCCCGCCCCCCATCATATTCTTCGCTCAATGCGGGCGGGCGGAAGCGGCCGAGGGGGGCGGGCCCGGCGGCGGAGGCCAGGGCTGCCCGCTTACCTGCCTGCCTGCCTCTCTCCGCGAGGCCCCCGATCCGGCTTGGATCCGGGGAAGGCAGCGGGGGGCCTCGCGGAGGGAGCCAAGCAGGCAGGTAAGCGGGCAGGCCTCGTTTCCCGCCCCCCATCATCATCTTCGCTCAACGCGGGCGGGCGGAAGCGGCCGAGGGGGGCGGGCCCAGCGGCGGAGGCCAGGGCTGCCCGCTTACCTGCCTGCCTGCCTCTCTCCGCGAGGCCCCCGATCCAGCTTGGATCCGGGGAAGGCAGTGGGGGGCCTCGCGGAGGGAGCCAAGCAGGCAGGTAAGCGGGCAGGCCTCGTTTCCCGCCCCCCATCATCTTCTTCGCTCAACGCGGGCGGGCGAAGAGCGGCCGTGGGGGGGGCGGGCGGCGATGACAAGCGGCGCGCTGAAAGCCTGAAGCGTGCCGCTTGTCGTCGCCGCCCGCCCCCCCCCCACGGCCGCTCTTCGCCACAGATCCCGCCGGAGCTGATCTCCCTGGACCCCGGGCAGCTGGGCTTGCCTACCTCCACGAGGCCCAGGCGCGCTGGAAGCCTGAAGCGCCGGCGGAGGAGGAGGAGGAGGCCCGGGCCGGCTTCCAGCGCACCTGGGCCTCGCGGAGGGAGGCAAGCCCAGCTGCCCAGGGTCCAGGGAGATCAG
Source organism: Charina bottae (assembly GCA_023362775.1). NCBI lineage: Eukaryota > Metazoa > Chordata > Lepidosauria > Squamata > Charinaidae > Charina > Charina bottae. The sequence goes on along the minus strand of JALMGJ010000001.1, from coordinate 98,236,920 downwards.
CTCCGGCAGGATCTGTGGTGAAGAGCGGCCGTGGGGGGGGGGGGGCGGGCGGCGATGACAAGCGGCGCGCTGAAAGCCTGAAGCGCCGGCGGAGGAGGAGGAGGAGGCCCGGGCCGGCTTCCAGCGCGCCTGAGCCTCACGGAGGGAGGCAAGCCCAGCTGCCCAGGGTCCAGGGAGATCAGCTCCGGCAGGATCTGTGGCGAAGAGCGGCCGTGGGGGGGGGCGGGCGGCGACGACAAGCGGCGCGCTGAAAGCCTGAAGCGCCGGCGGAGGAGGAGGAGGAGGCCCGGGCCGGCTTCCAGCGCGCCTGAGCCTCACGGAGGGAGGCAAGCCCAGCTGCCCAGGGTCCAGGGAGATCAGCTCCGGCAGGATCTGTGGCGAAGAGCGGCCGTGGGGGGGGCGGGCGGCGACGACAAGCGGCGCGAGCGTGCCGCTTGTCGTCACCGCCCGCCCCCCCACGGCCGCTCTTCGCCACAGATCCCGCCGGAGCTGATCTCCCTGGACCCCGGGCAGCTGGGCCGGGTGGACGCCGTCTCCTGCCCGCAAACCCCGCCCCCTTCCACGTGATTGGCCCCCGCCCGCAAACCTCGCCCCCTTCCACGCGATTGGCCCCCGCCCGCAAACCCCGCCCCCTTCCACACGATTGGCCCCCGCCCTCAAACCCCGCCCCCTGGCTCTCTAGCATTTCAAAATGTGCACGAGCATGTCAAAATGGCTCCCGGCATAAAAAGTTTGCTGACCCCTGGTATAGCCTATTCTAAGGGTTACAACATAGGCATCTAGTACATGTCACTGTGTATATTACTAGAAGTACATTATTTGCATTAGTTGCTTCATGATATCATAATGTAAGTGAAGTATAGTATATAATTTGCATCATTGGCATGATGACATCATGACACATAAGACTTCACCTGCCCTTTCTGCAGACCCCTGTAGGTTTCACTATAGCAGCCTTTCTCAAGTTTTTGACCCTGGAGGAACCCTTGAAATATTTTTCAGGCCTCGGGGAACCGTTCCACATTCAGGCTCAAATACAGGTCGTCATCACTCAACGACCACAGTTGGGACCGGAATTTCGGTTGCTAAGAGAAGTGGTCATTAAGCGAATCTGACCCAATGTTATGACCTTTTTTGCAGTGGCTGTTAAGTGAATCACTGCGGGTGTTAAGCGAGCCATGTGGTCGTTAAGCGAATCACATGGTTCCCCCTTGATTTTGCTTGCCAGAAGCCAGCCGGGAAGGTCAAAAATCACGATTACATGAACATGGGATGCTGCGACAGTCATAAATGCGGACTAGTTGCCAAGTGCCCAAATCATGATCATGTAACCATGGGGACTCTGTGATGTTCGTAAGTATGAGGACTGGTCACAAGTCGGTTTTTTCCAGCACCATCGTATGTCCGAATCACCACTAAACGAATGGTCATTAAGCAAGGACTACCTGTATAGGCCAGAAGTTACAAAATTATTATATTTGTTTTATGTGTAGCCCTGTATATATGCACTCACAGTGTTCTTAAACTAAAAATGATGAAACTTGCCTCTTTAATGTGAAGTTGCCTGAATGTAAAATATTTTTTTAAATAAATCATGATCTCCCAGGGAACCCCTAGCGACCTCTCGCAGAACCCTAGGGTTGCACGGAACCCTGATTGAGAAACCCTAGTATGTGCGTGTTTCTCATCTCCAAATGGTGGATACCATGCAACTGATTTGTAGTAATTATGCTGCTGAATCTTGGAGAGAGCTAAGAGGCCCCAGATAAAAGTGATCAGGGCTATGCAGAGCCTCCATGGCCAGAGGTCGCCCATTCTTGGCTGTGAGGATGGTAAAAACAAGTCATCCTCCTTGCTGATATCTGCTAGGGGACTTTGGGAAGTCATGCACATCTAGGAGAGGCTAGCAACTTTCCTATGTCCATTTGTTAGGCAGATGGTGCCATTTTCTGAAACAGGCACCTTTCCAGCATCAGCTGGATAGAAAACAATGCTTCCCCTAAGACAATAAACGACCATCAAAGAGCAGTGGCATCTGGCTAGCTAATGAGCCTCTTCAGAGTCAGAACAATGACCAAGAAAGGTTGATGAATTTCCCTTCCCATTGACAGATTCTTCCAGTGCCAACTCATTGGGGTGGCTTCTGTGCTGTTGTTTGTTTGTTTTGATTAATGGCAATCCTGCTCATAGGCTTCCATCATGCCAGGCATAAAGCTGTAGATTTCGCCTGCAGGGGATTGGCTGACAGGCACTGTACCAATGACAGAAAGGAAGAAAAAAACATATGCTCAGTGCTTGGGCCATCATGACCCTGTCGTGTAAACTGTCGACTCGTTAGTTGAAACGGAGATCAATCCGAAGCAACGTTCATTAGCAGGGCTGGGCAGTGCTTTCCCCCCGAAAACAGAAAGGTGCTTCACACAGACCTGCCTGCAACTCCTTACATCAGATGGGTCTGTTCTTGGGATTGCATTGCATTGCAGCTGTGCAGAATGCCGGGAAATGATGCAGCTGCTTTAAGGAGTTGGGGAGGTGCAACGGGAAGAGCATCTTTTTGCCCTCAGATCCCAGCTGCTGTACAGCCCTCTTCATTCATCATTATACATATAATATATAAAAATCCTTCCTAACATGATTAAGGTATCAGAGATACACTGGGCAAGGAATCAACATTTCTTGATTCTCCTACCTCGTGTGAATGTTTTGTTATTTATAAAGCTTTGGCAGAATTTAGTGGGTAGGAGATACAAACCATAATGTAAAGACCATATTTTTTAAAAAAATGGCTAATGCATTCAAATGCATGATGACATGTGAGAAAGTTTAGCACCAAGTTGCTCCTCATTTTAGACATTGTAGGAGGAGAGCTGTGTCAGTCTATGGTAGCAAAAAAATCAGGAGAAAGCTTATGCCGTGGGATAAAATTTGTTGGTTAGAAAAAGTGCTACTAAACACCACCTGATTTTTAGCACAAACAGAGCAACTGTGACTGCACTAGATAGCCTCCTCTGGGGAGGGGATATTTATTTATTTTATTTTATTTGTCGTATTTCTCTACCGCCCATCTTGCATACAACGACTGGGCGGCTTACAAATGATAAAAATCACAAATCACTAAAAAGCAATACAATATAAATATAAATACATATAAATATAAATGCAAATATAAAAATACAAAATATAAAATATAACATTCAAGATGGCAAGTGAAGATCTTATTCTTGGCACCATCACGGTGCCAACCACCTCCACGAATGGCTATCCCCCCTCCCATCCCAAGCAAGGTGGCATAACCATGTCTTAACCCCCTTCCGGAAGGCTGGAAGAGTGGGGGCCTGTCTTACCTCCGGGGGTAGCTTATTCCAAAGGGCGGGTGCCACGGCAGAGAAGGCCCTCCTTCTGGACCCTGCCAATCGACAATCTCTCATAGGCAGGATATGTAACATGCCCTCTCTGCATGATCGGGTGGGATGGGTAGATGTATTGGGGACGAGGCGGTCCTTCAGGTAACCTGGCCCCATGCCATGTAGGGTTTTAAAGGTGATAACCAACACCTTGAATTGGACCCGGAAGCAAACCGGCACCCAATGCAGCTCTCACAGCAACGGTGTTACGTTTGCCCTCCTTGGGGCTCCTAAGAGTGCTCGCGTCACCGCATTCTGCGCCAGCTGTAGCATCCGGATACTCTTCAAGGGTAGCCCCATGTAGAGCGCATTGCAGTAGAAATATCAGAAATGAGGTGTGTGTGTGTGTGTGTGTGTGTCTGTGTATGTGTATGCATCCCTTTTACATGTGTTCTTTTGTGGTCATCATTTTTGTCTGCCTAAGGCAGGGTATGAATAAATAATTAAATAGTGCAGTAGTAAGTTTCCCAATCCCAGTTTCATGTGGGCACATAAATAACATTAAATAAAGCTCCAAACTATGTTTAGGGTTTGATCCTGCTCAGCTACTAATAGGTAGATCTGGAAGGTTATCTCTGATAAGGCTGCAAGACGTCAACTCACCCTGAGACGTTGAACACCCTACAAACTGAACTAAGATCAGTAAAGATCTAGTAAAGGTAAAGGTTCCCCCCACACAGTTGTGCAGTCGTGTCTGACTCTAGGGGCCGGTGCTCATCTCCGTTTGTTAGCCGAAGAGCCAACGTTGTCCGAAGACGCTTCCACGGTTATGTGGCCGGCATGACGCACGAGGAACACTGTTACCTACCCACTGAAGTGGTAAACTATTAATCTATTTGCATGCTTTTGAATTGCTAGGTTGGCAAGAGCTGGGGCTAGTGCAGGAGCTCACTCCGTCACGCGGGGCTAGGGATTCGAACCTCCGAACTTGCGATCTTCCGATCAACAAGCCTGGCAAGATCTAGTAGATGCATTAAAAAAACATGCTACACTTTTCTGAATGCTTTGATTTACAGTACAGATTAAGAGGACCATTCTGTGTTTTGACTTAGATCTACCTATGGATACTTATTTCAGTTAATGGCCGAGGCGAGTTCTTAGGAGCAATGTAGTGTGGAGTTGCTTAGCCATTACATTATCCACATGATTAGTAGTTCCCCAGAATCATACGGTGGTATATATTTCATTTTATAATTTGTTGTCTAACTATTTTCCCTCGAGTGAGCACTAATTACCTAGAATTAAGCAGAGGCAAATGAAAACATTATTCTCTTGAGAGTCTCATCTCCTCCTCTTCTGTTTTTCTCTTATCTCATTCCAAGCAGTTGCTCTTTAGATATGCTTGCCCAATACTTGGGAATACTCTCATAGGTTTGGAAGGGACTTCAGAGGTCCTACTTGGTGCAGGATCTGCTAAACATTTTGGACAAATGATTTTTTTGACATGACTCCCTCCCCCCCCCCCCCCTGCCCTGATGCTCTTGGTACTACTGGCTCAGTATTTTGCTTTGAGCATTGGAGGTGACACTTAGGAAATGTCAAAAACAATGTTGATCTGTTTTCATTGACCACTTTGCTTTGATGCAGGTGGATTCTCCCTGGTGACCAATGCAAGGCCGGAGAAGTAGCATAGCTGCTCTGATCTGATAAATAAAACCTGCTTCGCTTTGCAGATCTAGCTCTTGAAATTCAAATTATAACACCCCATTTAAACCTTGCAGAGCCCTACAAACAACATAATCTCATTTTAGCTTCCACTAGCATGTTGTACAAACCTGAATCAGTTCTGATACAGCAGCCTTAATGAAAACACTGCTGCGTTTGTTGATTCAAAGCACTCGTATCTCACTACTCAGGCTCAAAATTGCCAATTTTTGCCCTGCTTATTCATCAGTAGTTTTATTTGGAGGCTGACTTTCTCTTGATCTTCAACATATCCTTAACCTACCCTCATCCATAACTTTCCTTGATGTATCACCAGTTGTAATGTGACTGATTATCTGATCCTTTCCTATTCTTTGGTTGTCTATGCTCTCTAAATTAAGAAGATGAGCTGAAGTTTCTCAGACAACCTTTGTTTGAGAAAATAGTTTTTTTTTAATCCTACACACACAAACAGCACTTTGGAGACTTGACTTTAACCATTCTGTGGAGTCCTTGGTGCTCTCTGAGCCTTGTTGTTTTCTTGCAGACGTTTCATTGCCAGGCTAGGCAACATCTTCAGTGCGAAAAGGGAGTGGGACTTGCTCTCTGTTTATATACCCTGGCTTGTCCTGCCTGTGTTGGTGGAGGTGTTGTTCTCTCCTTGGTAGTTCCTTGATTGGGTTGTTGTTTGCTGCTTGGTTGATTGACTGAGTTAATAGTTCCTTGATTTAACCATTCGGCCCCTTTTCTATCTGTTTTGTGACCAGTTTCCAAAGCACTGGGAAGCTGAAAAATTGAGGCTATCTGTGGTAGTAGCAACAACCAAGTGACAAACAAAATTTAGGGAGTGTGGGAGAATAGCTAGGTACCTTCTAATGGTTTCACCCTGCAGGTGAAACCAACCTGTTGGTGAATTTCTCTCTCACCTGGATTTTTACAGTGTAGATCCCGTGTGGTATTTTCAGTTACACTGAGCACCAGGAGGCAGTATGCAACCATTTTCATCCTTAATGGGACTCATCAGATGTACATAACCCAATCTTACTTTATGGGTTAAATGTGCAATGGTCCATGAGTTCAATTCCTGGTAGAGGATTTGAACCCTATAGAATAAGATTGGGCTACTGACATCTGATGATTCTCTCACCTGGAGAAAGTCATTGAAATGGTTATTTCCTCCCTCCCCTCCCTTCCTGCAATTCTTCTGCCCACAAATAGGACTGAAACTTTTATGAAGCTATTTGCACACAGTTAATTTAAACTCTGTAAGTTCTGTGGAAACAGAGGCCACTTGTGTTGTTTACTTGTTTCTCTGCAAAATGCCTTGCATGTGGATTAGTGCTACTTCGCTGGAACAATTTGGCAGGGGACAGCGTTTAGGGGAAAAAATAGATAAGTGATGTAAAAGAATGAATTGGCATTCTGCATAGCCAGAGAATTACAGAGTTGGAAGCTGGTCATGTAGGTCAACCCCTATTTCAGAGCCAGTGGTATCTGCAGGGAGGTTGGGGTTGGGGGGCAGGCTGGGGAAAGCAGTTTTGTGGCATTGTGAGAAAGCCACATTTCTATGTGCAATGTGACACTGCTCACCTGCCTAAAAAGGGAAGGACTTGCAGTGTCATGCCCCAAAGCTGTTTTCATCATTTTGATGATGCTGTTCAGTGCCAAAATCCAAATTTAAGCATTCCAGACAGATGACCATCCAACTTCCACTGGGACACAGCAATGAAAGAGAGACGACAGACACTTTGATGCTGGCCTTACCTCTAGAACAGTGTTTCTCAACCTTGGCAACTTTAAGATATGTGGACTTCAACTCCCAAAATTCCCCAACCAGCATAGCTGCATAGCATATGCATATGCTAGCATAGCATAACTGGCTGGAGAATTCTGGGAGTTGAAGTCCACATATCTTAAAGTTGCCAAGGTTGAGAAACACTGCTCTAGAAGGAGGCGCCTCCATGGTGTGGTGGCCCTTGAATCATTTTTTCTCAAAGCTAAACATATCCAGTTCCTTCACTCTCTCTTCAAAGGACTTAGTTTCTTGTCAGCTGATCATCTTCACTGCCCTTTTCCAAACCTGCTCCAATTTCTTTGAATCCTATTTAAAGTATGCACTCAGAATAAGATGTAATACTCGGGGTGGGGTGGGGTGGGGTGTGATGAGTGTAGAATAAAGCAGAACAATTACTTCCTCTGATTTGGAAATTATACAATACTTCTGTTGACTGCAGCCTAATTGAATTTGCCTTCTTTGCAGTCATATCACACTGCTGGTTCATATTCACAAGTCCCATTGCTAAGATAGGTTTCTCCCATCATGTTTGCTTTTTCTTTTTGATTTTTTAAGTAAGGAGCTTTTTGCTTTTTTAAATAAGGAACTATGCACCTACATGAAGAAAGTAGACAGGATGAATGCTTTCCCTCTCTTACAATATTCAAATTCTAAATTATATTGATTCAGGAACAACAATGAAAGCCAGGTCTCATATGGTTAGAAGCATGCAACCTGATACCATACCAGCCTCTTATCAAAAGAAGAGACAGATGCAACTATTCTTGTTGCTCCAAATACTGGTTTCTAGATCATTACGCCCAATGGATAGGAGAAAGATATAAAAAAGCATTCAAATATACTCTATTTGAGGGTGTCTTACATTTGCTACTGATCAGCTGTACATGCAGGGAGGGTGTCAAAAGAGGCAAGATAGTGGCTATGGCATCATGATCCAGCCCCACTCCAAAAAAAGGGGTGGGGCTTTGATCATAATGCCGTGACCCCCATCTTGCCTCTTTTGAACCCCCTTGTGGATGCTGCCGCCACTGATGAAAGTAAGGTTTAGTCTGGAGATGTGATTTCTGATGAGTGTGTATTGGAGTAGAGGAAGGGAGTCTGTCTGTCTGTCTAGGAAATTGACATATCCCCTCTGCTTCCTAGTACAGAAGCTAACTGGGTTGACCCTTGAATATTCTTTCAGAGCTGGGAATCATGGAATCTTTGGCTCACAGAATTAGATGGGGCCATTCAGGCCCTCAAGTCCAACCCCTTCTTAGTGTAGGAACAATTTTTGCTTGAACACATCCAGTGGAAAGGCAGCCAACCACTTCTTTGGGTAATTGGTTTCATGGTTGTACCACTCTTACAGCTAAGATATTTTTCCTAATGTGACAGAAAGAAATCTGTCTTTCTGTACACAGTCTTCTATTTTGCCTGAGGAGCACAGGCTAACGTTTGGGGTACAGGGTCAGCTGTATAGCAATACTGCTCTGCCTTCCAACAGATGCACCTCATAGGAAAGGAAAGCAAACTTGCATGCTGCCAGCATCTGCTGTTGGAATCTGTTGTTTCACTCTACTAGTGGTTGGGCTGGCTCTGATTGACCTCATAGGAGATCCTGATGCAGAAGGCTGCTTTTCTGCTGTTATTAACATTTGGAAACTGATATTGTTGCTGGCAGTGGTGGTGGGAGTGTAAAATCTTGGCTTTCAAATGGGGTCAAGATTGCTGTCCTCAGGTTGCTAATAGCTATGCTGAAATAGTATGATATTTTCCCTCTGTACAGCTTAATGTTTGGGAGAAAATTGGCGGTAGCATCATGGGCCCAGTTAATAAATGCCTCCTGGAAGAGGATTAGAATCCAGATGAAGAACCAGGTTGATGCTTTTCAGTCCTGTGTAGCCCACAGTTTGGATTCTGAAACAATAATGCCGTCTCCAAGTCCACAAGAGTGCCATTGCTAAGGTTACCAGATCTGGTCTGCAAAAATCCAGATGACCACAAGATATTCTCTGCATCTCTTTGCTGCCAGGATTTTTGCAGATCATGTCTGTTAACTCATACCGTCTCCTTGAAAAACTAAAGAGAACACTCCAGGGTAACATACTCCAAGACTGGACTTCTTGGGAGTAATGGTCTCCTCAATAGGTAGTGACATCTCCTAAAGAGACCTAGCAGCTAAGGAGAAGTGGCTGAGACTCAACTGCTCTCTGTATAAAAGCTTCTTCTCAGAAAGAGTCAAGCTGTTAGAAACAATGCTTCTACACAATGTGAATATGTACTTAAGTAGGTGGAATTTTGATCCTTCTTTGTTTGCCTAGTTTTTGGAGCTTTGCTTTTGGCACAACCTTACAATGCTCAGCTAGCCCTCCAGGTTACAGGTATTGTATGTTCTGCCTTTGCCTGTAAGTGATGAGTAAAAACACTTTTAGCAAGGTAGAGAACATTTATGTATTTGAGTGACCTCAGGACAGATATTCCCCTGTGTTGCAAGGGCCCCAGGAGAATATCCAAAGACTGCAGGTGACCTGCAAGTGTTCCCCCCCCCATGTGTTCTAAAAGGTTATGAGCTGATCTGCAAGCCTCGATATGGTTGGAACAAGTAATGTTGTGCTGACAACAGCAGGTGAAAAAGTTCAGAAACTGCCTCAGGATGTAATGTTGCCATGTTTAGCATGCAGGAAAAGAAATAGATGGAGTTATGAGTGCCGAATAGGACAGGGTTTCTTCAAAGCAGATCTTGTCTTTCATTTTATTTCCTTTGAATACTTTATCAGATGGAGGCGTGTATTACTGAAGCTGAAGGCAAGACTGCCTGAACCATTTTGTGGTGTGCTCTGCTCTGTCTTCGTGTGACTTTCTTGTCAGATTCCGAGTGCAAAATCTTCCCCCCCTCTTTCCCTATCAACTACATAAGGAGCCAGTTCAAGATACGAACATGCTGCTGCTAGAAGTTCTTATAAAGAAGGGTATGCATTTCACATATTCATCCTTCTTTAACAAGAACACATTGTTATTTTTAGGGCTGTGCAATACTTTGGGTTTGATTACAAAAAGATGCTCTGAGCAGAGAGAGGCAGGAACGTAGCACCTGTCTGTAACTCTCTGAAGCAGCCACATTCTTTCCTCAGAACTGTGCAGCGATCGCATGATCCCAGAAGAAGAAGAGGCTGCTTTAAAGAGTCACGGAGAGGCGCAAGTGAATAGAAACCCAGTGCAATTATACAAGTGTCCTTAATGCACCTAAACAGAAAAATCGGGGTCCAAGATGAATGAATGCTAGCTTTGATGAAGATACTCAGTTCTGGTCTTCCGAATAGTTAATGTCGCATCTACAGCAATGCTATCCACAAGTTGACCCACTGTGCTTGTTTCCCTCTAGGATCTTTGTAAGCCAGAGAGGGTAAGTGTAATAGGCAGTAGGAACAACTTTGAGGAACAGGAGGAAGAGCTGCAACCATGGCAACAGTTTTTTGTTGTATGCTTTCGAGCTGTGGTGCTGGAGAAGACTCTTAAGAGTCCCTTGGATTGCAAGGAGGTCAAATCAGTCAATCCTGAAGGAAATCAACCCTGACTGCTCACTGGAAGGACAGATACTGAAGCTGAAGCTCAAATACTAGGTAACATCATCAGTGCCAGGGAGTGTGGGGTTTGCTGCCTGTTTATATGCAGTAGCTTGCCCTGCCAGCTTTGGTTTTCTCCTTGATAATTCCTTGATTAGGGTTTTGTTTTCTGCCTGTTTGTCTGGTATTCATTGGCAATCACTCATAGCCGAGTAAGATTGTCTTCCAAAGGTAAAATTTTAACAGTGAATCTGTAAGTGGCTATAAAGGCCAATTCTGGATCCACACAACCTCCCACAACGAGGGCATAGGTTTCCGGGTGGGAGACGGTCATGATGAGGGTTTGCCTGACGTGCCTTCCTTTTAGCTCTTTTCTCCTTTTCTCCCTGTACTCGTGCTTCTTCAAAGTCCATAGCGCCATTAATAAAGGCTGACCTCCAATTGAAACGCTCATGAGTTAGGGCTTCCCAGTTCTCAATGCTGATATTACATTTTTTTAAATTAGCTTTGAGAGTATCTTTGAATCTCTTTTGCTGTCCACCAATATTCCGTTTTCCATTCTTAAGTTGGGAGTAAAGTAGCTGCTTTGGAAGACGATGGTCAGGCATTCGAACAACATGACCGGTCCAGCGAAGTTGATGTTGGATGATCATTGTTTCAATGCTGGTGGTTTTCGCTTCTTCTAATACGCTAACATTAGTCCGCCTATCTTCCCAAGTAATTTGCAGAATTTTTCGGAGGCAGCGTTGATGGAATCTTTCAAGAAGTTGGAGGTGGCGTTTGTAGAGGGTCCATGTTTCACAGGCGTACAGAAGGGTTGGTAGTACAATGGCTTTGTAAACAAGCATTTTGGTCTCCCTGCGAATGTCCCGATCCTCAAACACTCTACGCTTCATTTGGGAGAAAGCTACACTTGCAGAGCTCAGGCGATGCTGAATTTCAGCGTCGATGTCGGCTTTTGTAGATAGATGGCTGCCGAGATAAGAAAAGTGATCGACATTTTCTAGTGACACACCTTTAAGCTGGCGCTGCAGAGGGATTGGTTCGAACTTGCTGGTAAAGCACTTTGGTTTTTTTAATGTTAATCGAGAGGCCGAGTTTTTCATATGCTTCTGCAAAGATGTTTAGGATAGTTTGAAGATCTTCCTCGGAGTGTGCACAGACTACGTTAACATCAGCATATTGAAGTTCTATAACAGAAGTTGCAATTACCTTATTTTTTGCTTTCAGCCTACTAAGATTAAAAAGCTTTCCATCTGTTTGATATATAATTTCTACACCAGTAGGAAGTTTCTCTTCAACAAGGTGCATAATCATAGCGATGAAGATAGCGAATAAGGTTGGAGCAATAACACATCCCTGTTTAACGCCGGATTCCACTTTAAATGGATCACTTTGAGAGCCATTGTTATTCAGGATTGTTGCCATCATGTCGTCATGGAGGAACCGCAAGATGTTCACAAATTTATCAGGGCATCCGATTTTCAGAAGGATGGTCCAGAGAGCAGTACGGTTTACAGTATCAAAAGCTTTAGTCAGATCAATAAACGCCATGTACAGAGGGCGGTTTTGCTCCTTGCATTTTTCTTGAAGCTGTCGTGCAGTGAAGATCATATCCACTGTTCCCCTGGAAGGGCGGAAGCCATTTTGCGTTTCAGGAAGGATGTCTTCTGATACAGATAGGAGACGGTTTGCAATGATCTTTGCCAGGATTTTGCCTGCTGTGGCTAGAAGGGAGATGCCTCGATAGTTTCCACAGTCTGTTCTATCACCCTTTTTAAAGACAGTGATAATTATGGCATCCCTAAAGTCTGCTGGAATCTCCTCCCTCATCCAGGTTTTTTTGATGAGCTTATGAAGTTGTTGTGTAAGTTCAGGCCCGCCTTCTTTAAAGACTTCAGCAGGAATCCCATCAGGTCCACTAGCTTTGTTATTTTTCATTTGTTTAGTGGCTTTACTGACTTCCTCCAAACTAGGGGGTACTGCAAGCTCATCTCTTATTTGTTTTTGCGGGATTTGCAAGAAGACTTCATCATCCACAGTAGAGTGACGATTAAGGAGATTGTAGTACTGCTCTTTCCAGCGCAGTGCAATACTCTTTGTCCTTTAGTAGTTTAGCACCATCTACTGAGCGTAAGGGATTTGTACCATGGTTTGTTGGTCCATAGATGGCCTTTATGACATTAAAAAAGCCCCGTGCATCATGAGCATCTGCAAAATGTTGGGTTTCTTGGGCTTTTTTTATCCACCATATGTTCTTAAGTTCTCTAGTTCTTCTTTGGACTTCTGCCTTTGCTCTGGCGTAGATTTTTTTCTTAACGGTACAGTTAATATCTTTTTGCCATATCCCTGCTTATTTGGGTGTGGGCTGCTGTGGTCTAGTCTTTTTCTTTCCTTCCTAGGTTTTTTATTGTCTCTTGAATGGAATATAACAAATATTTATTGCACGGATTGTACTTTAAATGTCCCTTTTTGAAACAAAACGGAACCCAAGTAAGTGTGCTTAGTATTGGAGTAGCAGAGGCCATCTGCTCTTTTGGGAGTTGGAAGAGTAGCAGTACTGAACCACAAACTTGCCGGCCACACAGTCACATTATATGTTGCACTAATTCACCCTTTGTGATTAGTTTAGAATTCAGGAGCAATGGTTGCACCTCCCTAGTAGCAACATGTGCACAATATGTGACGCTTGGTGAACTATCATGATTTATTTTTGTGCATGTGGCTTGATGTGTGATGTGAAGCCAGGCCATTTGGTTAGTTTATGGGTCAACGTGATCTGCAAATCTCCAAAGTAGATTAATTGCGTGAGGAGCTTCAACATGCTATGGGAAGCCAGAAAATTGAAGTCTGTCGTGTGAACACAGCCAGTGAAGCGTAAACTAACGTGGGTTGAGTTAGCAAAACGCATCAAGCTGAAATGTAATGAGCCAGTGTGCCATTCCGTGTGTCTGTTTTTTTGTTAAAAAAAAAAAAAAAACAGGCTTGGCAAACAGTGTTTTTAGTATAATTTTCCTTGGATGCATCAAGAATACACAAGCAGTTGTAGAACATGGAAAGGTGGGAGGGAACCAGGGAAGGAAAATGTTCTTCGCAGGCTTTGCAAGTGAAGTAAAGCAATATGGCCACTTGAGGTTGTTTTTCCTCAACCCCCACCCCACCCCCATCTCCATTGAGATTATTGTGTCCAGGGTTGAAAAGTAATACCCAGTTCCAGTACTGCTGGAACAACCCTGAACTGGGTTACTGTGACATCACCAAGGAAACAACCAGGCCCAACCTGACTTATAATAACTGGGTTTGTAGCAAAGGGAGCTATTTTCAGACTTAAGGAGAAAAGAGCTGTCTCTGAGCTGAATTACTAATCTAATCAAGGAGGAGCTTCTTTACACTTAGACAAGCATCTGCTGTGTGAGACTTTACTTTGTAATTGAGAAATCATGGTCTGGTGTGTTTTAATTCAGGAATAATGCTCATGTGTGAATATAAAGGTGATTCTGGGAACGGCTTGGGGCTAAATAGAAGGAAGGTACTAGAACAAACAAGAAGGACAGAAACAAATATAGGTTAATGAGGGATGTTTTATTCTCATTGATGATTAACTGTTGGGCTAAGAGTGAAATCCCCCAGTGAGCTGTGAAGCTGACATAGAAACTTCCTGCAAGCATCCAGAGTTTTTTGGAACAAGAAGATGGTGGATGGCTGGGAATGGGGGCGGGTGTGTGTATGTGTGCTGGAGACCAAGGGGACTGCATGAGGTCAGAAAGAAATGTGTGTTTTAAAGCTGAAGTTCCCTTTGGGTGAAGCTGCTTAATCAAAAATACTGTATTCTATTGGGATTGATGGAGCACAGCATGTGCGTGGGTGGTATTCTGCAACATTTTACCCCCTTCTCAGGGAGACTGGGAGAAGAGAAGCCAAGGACCAGGCAGACGAGACGTGTGCTGCTGAGTTCGAGAGACTGGAAGGAAAAAGTGCAGAGCGAATGAGGACGACCACCAAGGGGGAAAACTGCCCCTCTGCTCTGGGATGTGTATCTGGGAGCTCCCACAATGCAAGCAAAATTTCTGACTATTCAGACACCACCTAGAAGGACTTCTCTTCCCTTTCTTGTGCTTTAGCAGGAGGGCAAAGCTGTGAGCTCTGGCTCTTGATTTCTGAAACCCAAGCACCACCACTTCCCCATTTCTTTGAGGTTTAGCTCATTTTCCTCTTCCAGTGAATATTTGGGGGAATAAATTGAAATAATAAATAAATAAATAAAATTTGAGGCAGGTAACAATACAGGTAGTCCTTGCTTAACAACTGTTCGTTTAGTTATGGTTCAGACTTATGATGGTGCTGGAAAAACCGACTTAGGACCAATCCTCACACTGACTGTTGCAGCGTCCCCACAGTCACGTGATCACAAATTGGGCGCTTGGCAACTGGCTTGCATTTATGACCGGTGCAGCATCCCGTGGTCACGTGATCACCATTTTCAACCTTCCTGGCCAGCTGCTGGCAAGCAAAATCAATAGGGAACCATGTGATTTGCTTAATGCCCACAGTGATTCACTTAATGACCACCACAAAAAAGGTCATAAAATCAGGTCAGATTCGCTTAATGACCGCTTTGCTTAGCAATAGAAATTCCGGTCCCAATTGTGGTTGTTAAGGGAGGACTACCTGTATTTAAGAAAAGGCTAGTATGTAAAAAATGCAATCTGGCATTTTTGTGTGTGTTGTAAACAGTAAACCAAGCACTAACCTCCTTCAGCTGTTAAAAGCCTGGTGAAAGAGATGTGTCTTCATGGATTTTGTAAAAGGCGGGGGAGAGCCACTGTGGCTCCAGGAGGCTGGGAGCAAGGGAGTTGCAAACCCCCTTCTGTGGGCCAGCATCTTTGAAAGGGTCTCTTCTGCATATCTTAATAGCTGGACAGATTGGTGGAGGGAGAGGCAGCCCGTTAGATAATCAGGTCCATTTTAATGCTTGATTCCAGTATCTTAAATTGTGCCCAGTAAGCAGTGTGTTACTGCTGGCTGGGGAATTCTGGGAGTTGAAGTCCACACAGCTTAAAGTCGCCAAGATTGAGAAACCCTGCTGTGCACCATCCAGAACTGTAGGATAGGGCAGTACAAAAATCACTGTAAGAAGGAAAGAAAATGTATAAACCGAATTGTTGCATTTTGCATTTGTTTCAACTTCCAGATATTCTTCTAGGCTAGCCCTGAGAAAGTGTGTTGCAGGACTCAAGAAAGACTGTAACCGAGGCCTGGATAATGGCTGCCACACTATCTGGGCAGTGGTCCTCCTTGCAGAACTGTCACCTGCAAGTCTAGTGATTGCTGAGGAAGAAATAGCATTTAGAATGGAAGGAATCTATAGCTACTTTAACTTGCAGTTATTAGCCTTCTCTGTTATTCTCAGCCCCATTAGGTAGATGAGATCAGGAAATCAACTCTATGGGAGAACTAAAACTACTTTTATTAAGGTTGGCTATAATAACAGAATCTCGCAGGTCTGAATTTGCTATATCTCTTCCCCCTTACACTTTAGTGAATTACAGGTAGTCCTCGCTTAACAACCATTTGTTTAGCAACAGTTGAGACTTATGACGGTGCTGAAAATACAGACATACGACTAGTCCTTGCACTTACGACCGTCGCAGTGTCCCCTCGGTCACGTGATCATGATTTGGGCGCTTGGCAACCGGTTCGCATTTACGACTGTTGCAGCAACCCACGGTCATGTGATCTCCATTTTCGACCTTCCTACTGGCTTCCGGCAAGCAAAATCAACGGGGCATGATTCACTTAACGACCATGTGGTTTGCTTAAGGGCTGCGGTGATTTGCTTAACGACTGCCACAAAAAAGTTGTAAAATCGGGTTGGATTTGCTTAATGACCGCTTCACTTAGTAACCAAAATTCAGGTCCCAATTGTGATCGTTAAGCGAGGACTATGTGTAGGGAGATGTCTGCCTGAGCTGCTTATGAACACTATCAGTCTGCTGTGGACGTAAGCTTTGTTTTAGCCCTTGTCATTTTGGTGATGGAGCCTGCATATCTCATTAAGGTCATCTTTCTTACTCTGTACAGCTGTTGGTTGGACAAAGACAGCAGCTGCAGTGAGCTGGTTCCTCTTGGCGAATAGAAAGAAAGCAATGCAGCAGAATGGTTAGATGCAACAGATTGTGCAATCTCCCCCAACTTGGTACCCACCACATATATTGGGACTATAGGGCCAGAATTCCCAGCAAATACCCATAGCTGCATTGGTTGGGGATTCTGGGAGTTGGAATCTCAATGCATCTAAAGGAGCTAGGATCTGAAAGACTGAGTTAGAGAGCAGGACTGAGCCTGAGAAGACCCCATTTCAAATAATCTATTAGGCATGAACACATATTCGAGCTGGGTTTACGCAATATGTGAAACCCAGGTTAACAGAAACACAGTTGCTGCAGTCAGATAACATGCTATGTCCAAACAAAGAAACCACTATATGATTTAATGTGATGGCTTAGTTAATACAATATACTAAGACAATGGCTAGGTTCCCACCATATGTTGAACCACAATATATCCAACCCAATTTTTAGCACTCTAATTTGAATCCTGTCATTGTGGATCTCGGCTGGTGATTTATCTTTCTACTTGACCTACCTCAAAAGGTTGTTAGGAGGATAAAAATGAGTGTATTGGAAAGCTACGTTTGTTGTATTGAGGTCCTGGAGGGAAGACAGGATATAAATGTAATAAATAAAGATGCACTTTGTTCCACCTGGATCAACATGGAGTGGAGGAGCAAAAGGGCCTCATCCATCAACCAATGTCAGGCCCAAACCAAGAACGACTCCGAGTCTGTGTATTCCAACTCTAGTTCTTTATTGTTCTCACCATATAGACAGAATCTTGCCAGACTAAACCTACTCTAACTAACCTTAGGGTAAATAACCTAGGAAGGCTCTAGGGCGGAGCTACCTTGAACCTCTTAACTTTCCCAGCAACAGCTGGGAAATCCTCTTATCTGCCTGGAATGCGTTCCCTCCCTGGGAATCAGTGGCAGTGCCTGAATCCACCACATCACCCCCTCCTTTAGGAACACATTCCATCACAACCAAAGGATTCTAAATCAACAACAGCCATAGATTCTAAATCAGATAGGCTTGGGGTTTGAATACGTGTGTCTACAGATTATTGTAAGCTATTATGAGCCATCAGGAAGATTGCTCATCAAAGATGGCATATTAATCCTGTCAATAAATTAATAAAGTGGGAACAGGGACATACAACACCATCTAGCTGGAGGGCAAATTTACTTGAGTGTGGCTGCCTCTTAAGACCAGTTTGAGCTTTTCCAGGAAAGTTGGAGGAGAATACAATCATACTGCCAAAAAGGTTGAGACCAAGATTTAGGATTGCTGCCAGGAGCATCTGCAGGAGGGTGTCAAAATCTGCAAGACAGCAGGCATAGCATCACAATTGGAGGGTCAGCCCTTTGGTATGCACATACATACCAAAGGGGAAGGATTTCAGTTGTAACCCTGTGGCTGCCATCTCGCAGACCTTGACCCTCTCACACCCTCCCCCCTGCCCAATCAGATCCTCAAATTGCTGCCTACCTGGCAGAGACTGATCTGGACACAGCTGGACACATTCTCCTTGACATCAACATTTGGAAAGAGTCCAGCTTGCACCAGGCTCAGTGGTTGAGGGATGATATTTAAGCCTGCTGTTTGCTTCATATCCACCCATGTTTCAATAAAGTTGTTGCATTTCTAACCCTTCCTGAAAAATCTTCCTTGAGAAATTATACATTTGGGCAACATCTTGTCTTAGCATGTTGTATGAAAGTTATAATTGTGTTTCGTTAACTCAGGTGTAAAGCTATCATTTTGTGTAAACCCATCTGTTATTTCCTAAATGGTCCCAGAACACTGACTGAGATTCTGAAGTTTGATAGACTCACCAAGGGATGGGCTAATCTGTCAGTTTGGGTTTCTCTCAGGTTCTCATTTTTGCACATCTGGCAATTACGTTTTTGCTGTTTCTTCTTTTTGCATTTATAAGTTTGGTTTGTTCATTTCTTGTAATAGTTTGAG
Source organism: Charina bottae (assembly GCA_023362775.1). Lineage (NCBI taxonomy): Eukaryota > Metazoa > Chordata > Lepidosauria > Squamata > Charinaidae > Charina > Charina bottae. The sequence goes on along the minus strand of JALMGJ010000001.1, from coordinate 98,218,448 downwards.
GGTTTTTTTTAAAAAAAATTAAAGTTAGTGTTAAATATGTATGTCTTTTCAAGCCCCCTGGCTTGTACTGTTGGTCTGGATCTCTTCCAACTCACTAGCCAATAAAGAAGCCTTTCCTTTCTTGCCTGTAGCTTGAGTCATGTCAACTGGATTTCTATTTTCTCAGTGGAAACGTTTCACTCCTTATCCAAGGAGCTTCTTCAGTCTGAGCAAAGTTAGTAAGGGAATCCTAAAATATGTTGCTGCGTGACCTTACACCTGGGGCTAGGTCATGTTTATTTTTTTGAGATTGTTGGGGTTTGATAAACCCAGGAATTTACTGCTAGATATAAATTATACAGAGAGGCTTGATTTCTAGGTGAGAGGTGAAATATTCTGCACAGTCACCCAATTAGCAGCCATTGTTGTAGGAATGATGTGTCAGTGTGTGACTCATACAACAGGTGCTTAGAGTTAGGTTGGGTGTGGTGAATAACGAGAGTGACCTATAATGTGATTGGTCAGGTTCACTATATATGCAGAGACATTCTCATTTCCCATTATTCCCATTTTACCTCGTGAATACTGTATCGTTGGTGTATCATTTTGTTACCTGTGGAAGTGATCTGTAAATACGTATGTATATAAAGTAAATAGGATATTTGATATAACTTATGTTTGGAGTCTATTTACTGCATAGTACTTGGATCACTGGTGCCTAGGAGAGAGAAGCAGGCCGCTCCATCCGCGCGCCCCAACAGAGATGTTATTTCTAAGTCCCTTTATCATCTAAAGAAGGATCGTTAAGATCACCATGCTGCTGCTGAGCTTGCGAAATGGTCTTAATCTTCCTAGGCACAGAAGACAAAGCAGGGAGGAAGATAGGGGAAAGATTGTGCCTGAGGCCCCCACCTCTATTCAAGGAAGGATTTTCCAAGTTGGCATAAATGGATTCCTTGACCCCTCTCTCAAACCACCTATCTTCTCTGTCTAAAATGTGAACATTAATGTCCTCAAATGAGTGTCCTTTTTCCTTTAGATGAAGATAAACTGCTGACTCTGGTCCTGTGGTGTTATTTAGGATTCCCTTACCAACTTTGCTCAGACTGAAGAAGCTCCTTGGATAAGGAGTGAAACGTTTCCACTGAGAAAATAGAAATCCAGTTGACATGATTCAAGCTACAGACAATTCCACCTGGATGACTGAGAACCTTCATAGACATATCTTTCCTTTCTTGCCTTTCCATGGTGGATTGTTCTTTGACTGAACCTCCTAGCTTCATCTGATTTGGGGGTGTGCTGTGTCATTTACACCAAGTGTAGGCTTCCCAAAAGCTACGGAGAAGACCTCAGGCTCGCTATCAAGGTAGTGAGCGCATCATAACCAGTGATATGCCTTGTTTTGTGAAGATCCAGGTGATGACCCCAAAGTTCTTCTGTTCCACACAAAGATTTGGTGCTTGCCAAAAGGAAAATATACTTTATGAGGTTAAGGAAGAAGTCATCCCATTTCTTTTTCCACAGAAAATCCCAAGTGCTTTAAAAAATGATAGTTTTCAGCTTGGATTTGCATTATAATATAATTCAAGCATTTACTGCCAAACTCCAGCTATGGATACAGCAAATTGATATTAAACGTGTCTCTTCATTTTCTCAACTTGATAAAGTTTCCAAGGACATGGTTCTTAAAAAATGATCTCAAGGGGGGAAAAATCTAATCTAATCTAGACCTTTTTCAGGATGAATGTATCAGGATGCTTCTCAGAGGACATGGTGAAATTCTTCCTTGGAAGCTGGCAGAGAGTGCTTATATCTCTGATGTTCAGTCTTTACAAAGAATCTCCAAGTGGAGCTTTTAGAACTCAAGTTTGGTTCTATTGCCAAGGATAATGTTCAGAAAAAGAATTTTTGAATATGTTTTGGCTAAATATCGACTTGTTTACCCAAATACAAGTGAGCAGACTTTGCACATCTTCATCCAATTTTCACTGTCTTATTGTTGCAAAGCTCTTTTGAGGTGGGTGGGTTTTATATAGCACTTGTGGCTATATAAACCAAGCAGGGCAGCAGCTTAATGTTAAATATGCCCTACATTATGCTGTATCTTCCACACTGCTGAGGATGTTAGAGCACTGCCTAAATGTTCACATGGATAACAACTGTAGCAAGTAATTTTTGTTTGAAGTAAAACCAAACCTAAATAAATGTATTTTTCTAAATTTGACAAATGTCCTGATTTGCTTTCGGACTCAATATTTCATTTGCTTTGAAATTTCAACTAAAATAATTGGAGGAGGCAGGTTTGAAAGGGTCAGGGAAACATTTTAGGTTTATCAAAAAGGAGGCAAGGGTTAGAAAAGGTCGAGACATATTATTCTGAAGCACCAAAGAGGTACTCGCAAAAGAGAAACAAATTCAGCACAAACATTAAAATGATTATTCAACTCATCAGTGATCCACCCCGATCTAATTTTACACAGGGAAGGGAATTCCAATTGACTGCTCTGAGATTTTTAGGTTAAATGAATTTGACAGACGGTTCAAAAGCTCTGCTAATTAATTAGGCATGATCATTAATGGGACTGTCGTTTCTGAAGCTGATATTTTACTTAGTCAAATGCTGGCATTGATACTGTTTGTGTGGGGCATTGATGAGGATAGCGTAACACGATCTAAGATGCACAAGCTGTTTCTTGGAAGAAAGCCATTACCCATTTCTCAACCTTGGCCACTTTAAGATGTGTGGACTTCTGGGGAATTTTAGAAGTTGAAGTCCACACATCTTACTTATTTTATTTTATTTTATTTTATTTTATTTTATTTTATTTTATTTTATTTTATTTTATTTTATTTTATTTTATTTTATTTTATTTTATTTATTTTATTTTATTTTATTTTATTTTATTTTATTTTAAGTTGGTAAGGTTGAGAAACACTGCATTAACCCAACCTGGTCACCTGGCCCAATCTTTTCTCTGTTTCTTATCTCTTTCTGACTCTTCTTTGTTAGTCTTGATCACTTCTTTGGTCCTCTATTACTACCTAAATTAGTAATACTTTTGCTACTTTTGAGAAGGAAAACCCCACCCCTCTCTCTCTTCCTCTGCTGCTTTCCGCTTCTCTCTTCATCTCCACCTACAGCTGAAGTCACTCAGAAGAAATGCAGAGAAGGACAGTCAGCCTTGAGCCTTTCCCCTCACTTGCCAGACTTTTTACTTATCCTAAAGAAACCTCTCTGGACTGGATCTGAGCAAAGCTGGTGTGTTCCTCAAGCAGGCAGAAGCCTGTCAGGGTCCCCCACTGAATTGAATTTGCAGTGCAGAGGTCACTGGATCTTGAACTAGACCCTTCCTGTATGTCATCTTCTTAAACTTTGGCAGCAAAGTCCCTGAAGCAGCTCAGTTGAGTTGGGTGTATAGCCTGGAAAAGCCAGTCATCTTCACCTGAGCAGAAGGATCAAAAAAAAAAAAAAAAATACTGGTAGAGCAGTTACTGGTTTAAAAAAAAAACCCACCTTTCTTCCACTCCAACAGTTAGAGCAGTCTTTCTCAACCTCAGAAAATTTAAGATGTGTGGACTTCAACTCCCCACATCTTAAACTTCCTGAGGTTGAGAAACACTGTGTTAGAGGAAAACATGGATGCCTATGGACCAGAACTCTGTACAATATGTGGAACTATGTGGAAGAGCTGGAGTAACGAATGGCAAAGACAGCTCAGTGACTCAGAATCATAGAATCATAGAATTGGAAGTTACCTTCCAGTCATGTAGTCCAACCTTCTACTGAACTGCAGGATCCAGGACTACATTTCTGACAGATACCTATGCAGCCTCTGTCTGAAGATTGCTAGCAAATGGGAACTCATCACATCATGTGGCAACCTGTTCCATTGGCTTACAGCTTATACATTTAGAAAATTCCTCCTGATGTCTAGCCTGAACCACCTTCCTTGTAGTTTTAACCCATTACAGAATGATTAATGAAAATTAGAAGTCAGCATGATATTATAGAGACAGAGCTGGAAGGACACCATGGTGGGTTTGCACAGCACTCTAGACTAATGTATTGTCGAAGGCTTTCACAGCCAGAGTTCGATGGCTGTTGTGGGTCTTCCGGGCTGTGTGGCCGTGTTCTGGAAGTTGTGGTTCCTAACGTTTCGCCAGCATCTGTGGCCAGCATCTTCAGAGGGCAGGAGCACAGACAGAAGCGAAATCTCTGTGCCCAGGTACAGTGGCAATGTTTTGTTTGTTTTCTATTTATAGAGCTAAGTTATAGGAGATTAGGTGGGGTTTTTTGTTGTGTTGAAATGTTAATGAGTGGCTGATGAGCGTGATTAGCATGTTCATTGTGAGAAGTATTCCCATGTCCTGGTGGTTCGACTGAACACGGCCACACAGCCCGGAAGACCCACAACAGCCACTCTAGACTAAAATGAAGTGGGTAGCTTGTGGTTTAGTGTAGTGGGAAACTGTCTTAGCATGTTGGGTGAATAAATATCACATTTATGTGTCATTTGTTTGAGCACAGCACATGATGTGAACATAACAATTGTGTTTCATTAACTTGATTTAAGAGCCAGTTTGGTGTAGTGGTTAAAGCATCAGGCTAGAAACCGGGAGACTGTGAGTTCTAGGCCTGCCTTAGGCATGAAGGCAGCTGGGTGACCTTGGGCCAGTCACCCTCTCTCAGCCCTAGGAAGGAGGCAATGGCAAACCACTTCTGAAATCTTGCCAAGAAAACTGCAGGGACTTGTCTTGGCAGTCTCCGAGAATTGGACGCAGTTGAACGGGTAAAAAAAAAAACACCTTGATTTAAGGCTCAGTGTCTTGTGTGAATCCAGCTACAGCTGAGGAGGTAGAAGAAATCTACTTTAAACAAAGGACTTGTATTTTGTAGAATCATTCTTAAATGGTTGCAAGCCTATTTAAAAGATGACTACTGAGGACATTTATCTGCTAAAGCAAAAGGTGTAATTTTTGCACATTATGACTTTGAAAGGTAATATAACTTCAGCGTGCCTTCAGGTCTGCAACTATTTCTCTCTGAGCAGCTGACCACCTCTCCCCACCCATGCGTGTCATTCTGACATCTTGTTGTTTGCTGTGGATGCTGCTGCTTCTCTTCTCTTCCCTCCCTGTTGGGAAGGAAACCGCAGGATCATGTAACATTCCTAGGGGAAAGATGAGATAAATAACAAGGTAAATGATAATATCAGGCTGGATTTTGTGCTTGCTATTATTTCCAGTCCTGGGAAGTTTTCCTTGCTCTTCTGGTAGGAAGGAGGAGGATATTAAATTTGCCTTGGCATTTGGGATGCCTTGAAAGTCCCCAGACCTGAAGCAAGACTGTCGCTTTTATTTTAAAACCAGGGCACGAAGCCTTCATTAACAGCACAACAGCATGATTAATCATGAGTGCTAGTGTATTATGTGTGGAAATAATGTGCTCTATGCAGGACCTGAACGCTGATTTGCAACGCAGACATGATCAGGAATTCAAGAAGTTAATGCAAAGGTTGGGAAACTAAGGGACAGTGGAAGCACCTGGCTATTCTGGTCTGGGCTTAGAAGGTAAGCATGTTTGGGCCTGGTTAATATTTCAGTGGGAGATGGCCTGGGAATACCAGAGCTGGGAAGTTAGAAAAGCACCTTGGAAAAAGACAACGGTGGCAACTTCTACAATGCTGTCAAGAAAGTTTCATGGATGTATGCATGAAGACATCAGCTGCCAAGTCTGTAGGTTGAGTCATGGCAACTGGATTTCTTTCTTTGGTTGAAACGTTTTGCTGCTTATCCAAGTAGCTTCTTCAGTCTGACTGAAGGAGCTACTTGGATAAGCAGCAAAACGTTTCAACCAAAGAAAGAAATCCAGTTGCCAAGACTCAACCTACAGACAATTCCACCTGGATGACTGAGAATCTTCATCGACATCAGCTGCCAAGCTTGACCCAAAGGAGGCTTTCCTTGACTTTCCAGAGGAAATAATAGTGAAGAATAACACAAATGTGTTCTTAGCAAATGCTTCAGTGAGGATTGAAGGTGACAGCACTGGAGGATAGGAAATCCTCATAATCCATATAGGTGAGTAGAAGGAGTACCCATGGAGGATGGCTTATTTGCCCTCAGCTAGCCCAAGTCCATCTGCTGCTCCTTCTGCCCCCATTATCTAAAGCAGTCTTCTCCAAACAGGTGCACTCCTGATATGTTGAACGTCAATCTTCATAATCCAGTGGTCATGGTGGCAGAAGGATTATGGAGCATTTGGAGGAACCAGCCTGGGGCCAGCTTATCTTCTTGCACTGCCTTATGAACTTAGGTTGTGTTCTAGACTGAGCTAACTCAGTTTCCATGCAATTTTGTTAGGGCTGAGAAAAGCTTTTTTGGCTTTTGAACAGTAGGCTTAAATGGGATGGGACCATTTCCCTAAACAGAGAGCGCTAGGGGAAAAAAGTGGATGGGGATAGGTAGCTATGGGTTAAGAGATGAGATCAAGCAATGTGGCAGGAAAAAGAGGTTGCTGATGTTGTGATTAGGTGCAAATAGGGAAAGGTTCTTAGCTGTCACACTTTAATGGCATTCAATAACTTTCTACGGAGTTGCAGATAATGGAAGAATGCATGCTCCTTGATGTACGGATGTGAGTAATGGCATGCCCTAAGATGAATTTGCAGTAGATTCATCAGATGCACGGTAGGTTTTTGTAAGTCCTCTCTGCCAATTCAGTAGGATTTGAAAGTGCAAAAACTATACAATATCTGCCCTGAATGCTTTGCACTTGATTTAATTTAATCATTGATCTAATTCTATCCATTCTAAAATTAATTTACTTGGCTCTCTAGCATTACAGCAGTCTCTTACATGTGAGTACAACTTGCCAACAGCTTATACAAGAGTGGGTAATGCACGGTCTTGGAAACATAGACTATTGAGCATACATAAGACAGGCCCCTTCACTCCTGGACTTCAGGAAAAAAATAAAAACTTGGCTCTGTGATCTCGCCTAGGGCAAGAAGGAAAGTGGTCACACTTGGGGATGGCTGATTTCTTAGAGCCACCTTAAATATTTTAAATTTTTAGCGTCACTGTAAGAACCATCTGCCACTTGGATTTTATTGTATTTTTATTGTATTTTTATTTTTATTGTTGTATTTCTTGTATTTTAATGATGTTGTTTGGTTGTGAACTGCCCAGAGTCCCTCCTTGAGGGGGAGATGGGCGGTCATAGAAATTAAATAAATAAATAAATAAATAAATAAATAAATAAATAAATAAATTTTGCAGCCTTAGATTCCCCTCTATGACCTTTACTACAGACTTTTTTTTAATCTGTTCACTCATGTCCGATTCTCAGAGACTGCGTGGACAAGTCCCTGCAGTTTTCTTGGCAAGGTTTTTTCCCCCCAGAAGTGGTTTGCCATTGCTTCCTTCCTAGGGCAGAGAGAGAGTGACTGGCCCAAGGTTACCCAGCTGGCTTTGTGCCTAAGGCAGGACTAGAACTCTTGGTCTCCTGGTTTCTGAGCCTGGAAGGAGATGAAAACCATCATATAAGGAGTGGACAAGGCCACCATTTTCTGTCCTATTACCAGGGGGTAAGAAGTCTGGGGGTTTCAAGTGGGGAAATAAGTAACTTCAGCCTCTGCAAGATTCCAGGCAATCATTTCTTGAAAATTGGCCCCCATCCATGGTACTCTGAGAAGCCTGGTGGCTAGAACTGAGGTGTTGAGACATGAGAGTAAAATGCTTCATCTTACCTGCTACTTCTTACAGACTGTCTCCTCTTACCTCTGTTTTTTTCTCCACTTCTTTTTGCTCTTATACTTGCTGCCTTGTTGCCAATGATTTTGATAATTGCTTGTGTTCCCAATCCTCCAATACTTTATTTCCTTTTTGCCTTTATCTTCTGCACTTAGAATTGAAGATCATTCAGTGGCCTGTCAGAACCAGTGAATGGAGCAGAGCTTAACATAGTATAAGTTCGTGCATAGAAAAAGAATATTGTTTAAAAACAGAGCCAGTAAGCACGTTAGAGAGATCCAGGTTCTTAACCTTACACTTTTAGACCGCCCAAGCATAAAAAAACACACACTTAGACATAGTAGGTTCAAAAAGTAAGTACAAAAGAGTTATTATGTTTATTGGTCCAGTTACATCCATTTTGTTGAGAAATGATTCTCCTTTGGTTCCCTAAACTTTTTTTACCCTCAGCCCTCATAGCTGCTGAAGGCTGCGTGGAGAAAGGGGGAAAAATCCTTCCTTAGGCCCATGCATGTGGCCAAGATGGAGGGAGAGCAGCTTGCATGCTGCTTCTCTGCTGGAGAGATGAGAGAGGAAGTGGGAGGAGCAACAAACAGCTTCCTCTGGAAGCATACAGCAAGTTTGCCTCCTAGAGCAATCACCCATATGCTAATGAGGCATGCTGATTTGCTGAATATCCAACAAGAATTTGGATGGATGGTTGCCTGCCCCATCTGCTCATTTGTTCTCTGTGGTCTCTGCTTGATCCTTAGCCTCACACCCTCCTTACTTCTCCATCCTTTTGAAAGAACGGGTAACACATCTGGAGCCGGAAATCAGCACAATTGGATTCTTTTGAAATAGCCTGCAAAATTGGCTTAATGGGAGGCAGAAGTAGCCAACTTCCTCTGTCTTCCTGGAAACCTGTGTGTGGCTGATGCAGCTAGCAAGGGAGCTAAGAGAGGGTGCCCAGTATTGCCAATGAGATCTGAGGGAGGGCGAGGGGGGGAGTGGTAAATAACTGAGGAGAGGAGGTGAAAGAGATGGTTGCTGGATTTGGAAGAAGAGATTTGTAGAGATCCAGCTGTGCCATTGACACCTGGCAGCTTGATTTAATCAAGAGCAGATTGCTCAAGCAACTTTGTGGCAGTTTTTGAAGTCCCACCCACATTCAGTGACATGGTATGCTCGCCTTTTGAGCCAGGAAACACACAAAAACTGCTATGTAAATCCTAAAACAGGCTTATCAAAGGAAGGAGGGAGGGGAAAGACCCCAACTTTTCCCTCTCCCCAAACCTGGAAAAAATGGCTGTACATAAGCACCTGCTTTTCTCAAAATGATGCATGCTCCACCCCTTAGTAGAGGCACGTGATGTCATGATGCATCAACAAAAGGGGTGTAACTTGCATTGTGACAGCATAATGACAGCTCTTGTCATTCTCTTCCCCTTTACCCTGCTATGCAGATGTCTCTGTCCATCCAAAACCTTACTTTGTATCATTACTCCATTTAGGGCAGCTGTCATTGCCACAAAAACAGGTGAAAGTAGCTCTATCCACTAAAAGATTGCCCATCTCTGATCTGGAGATGTGATAATATGACTTGGTTGGGAAGAGGAGGAATAAAGCTGAAATCTGTTCTCTAGCCAGCCCTATTGAAAGAGGTGTTTTGTATGCTCATTCTCAGCATGACTTAGGATTCCTTTTGGTGATAGTTTTATGCTGTTGTTTGGAAAGGGGGTTGCATTCCCCAGTGAGGAGAGTGCAGGGGCCTTTCCCCGCATGCAGCTAAGGATAGGCAAAGATGACAGCAGCATTTGCTGTGTCCCCATGGTGTTTTCTTCATCTCATCCTCAGCTCATAAGTGAGATGGGCATACTGTAAGTAATTCTTAGAACTATTAGCGTGCAGAAGGTGCATAGACTCTATTAGGTTTTGTCATCCATTATCTTGGAGGGAAGCCAAGGGATTGACATGATCGGGAACAGAGGCGAGACAAGCAGGCTAGGGGTCAACAACAGAGACAGCAGGTTTCATCCTGTATAATGTTATGCTGACTCAAGGATGGATGGATATATCTTCAGTGTAGCAGTGGGGAGAGACCCTATTATCAGATATGGTCCAAAACTATATAAAATATCTGAAAGAGCAATGAACAGTTCAGAGCAGAGAAGCAGTGAATCCTTTTCTAACAGGATAAAAAAAACATGCTATGCAAATGACTCAAATGTAAATGAAGACAAATTTTACATAAATGACTTTTATGGAAGGAAAAAAGGGAAAGATTCTTATAATTGGGTTTTAAATGGGCAACCATTATAGGATAAGTACAATTGTACATAATAACCACAATACGAGACAGCTGTCACTTACAAATATTGTAATGTAGAAAGTTAACTAAAACAATTTTTTAGTAAAAAATTGCTGGGGGGAAAAAGAAGCAAAAGGAAAAATAATGAGACAGAAGAATTGTGGCAAGGAATCTTAGCAACCTAATTTTTAATTGTTATGTAACTCTATTCCTATTGCAATTTCCACCAGGTCTTCTACTTGAATGCAGCTACAGGTAGTCCTCACTTAGTGACCATTCGTTTAGTGACTATTCAGACTTACAACAGTGCTGAAAAAAATGACTTACAACTGGTGCTCAGACTTACAACCATCGCAGTGTCCCTGTGGTCATGTGATCACAGTTTGGGTGCTTGGCAACTGGTTCGCATTTATGACTATTGCAGCATCCTATGGTCACATGATCACCATTTTCTACTTTCCTGGACGGCTTCTGGCAAGCAGAATCAATGGGGAACCACACAATTCACTTAACAACCATGTGGTTTGCTTAATGTCTGCAGTGATTCGCTTAATGACTGCCACAAAAAAGCTTGTAAAATTGGGTAGGATTTGCTTAATGACTGCTTCACTTAGAAACCAAAATTCCAGTCTAAATTGTGGTTGTTAAGTGAGGACTACTTGTATCTTGTTTTGATCTTTTTAATTTAAATTGGTTGTTTTTAATGGTTTTTTATGTATTTTGATTGTTTTGTTATGAACGCCACCCAGAGTCACAGCTATACAAATGTAATAAATAAATAAATAGTTTCTAGATGTGGAACAATCTGCTCCAAACTTAAAAAGGAAGTTTAAGTCTCATTTATTACAGTTTCCTACCAAATCTGGGATAGCGTTAAGTTTTTAAACAGTTTCCTAAGTTCTACTGAAGTAATTTTATTTTGTATTTTGTTTCCTTTGCTTTATAAGTTGTTTTTCCTCTTGTTAGAGCTCATACTTCACTATCTTCATGTGAAATGGGTGTTAATATTTCCTCACCTTAATTCCAGTTTAACTTGTCCATCTGGACTTCCCTGAATCCCATGTCTTAGATCAGAAGTAAGCTTCCAGCCATTCATTTATTTGATTGTGGAGTCCTTGGTGCTCTCTGAGCTTGGTTGTTTGCTTGCGGATGTTTCATTACCCGACTAGGTAACATCATCAGGGCAAGTGAGTGTGGGGTTTGCTCACTGTTTATATACAGTAGCTAAGCTCCCTAAACAGGGAGAAAACCCCACACTCTGTCGCACTGATGATGTTACCTAGTCGGGTAATGAAACATCTGCAAGCAAACAACCAAGCTCAGAGAGCACCAAGGACTTCACAGTTCAACCCTGAGCCACATATATTCTCTTCCATTGGGTTTATTTGATTTCTATCCCGTCTTTCATTTAAGAGCTCATGGTAGCACATATAGCACTTGTTCCAAGCACTTAGATCCAAAAGCCTTAGTTTGGAGAGCAAGGATCAAGACTGGCCAGAGAAGAGAAAGTTAAGAGAAAGTTAAAAAAAAAAAAGCTCAAAAGCCCTAAAACCAGCAAAAATCTGCTAAATGAAAAATATATCCAGAAGTAAAAGCAACACTGAAAGTGAATAATTCCTATTCTTCACTATCATCAATTGATGTCCAAAAGGTTTTCAGTCTTTTACTATTCTTCTTTTCTTCTGTCTGCTTTTCTTAGCTAGAAATGCTAAGAAAATTGGACACTGGACAGGTGAATGAGGCTTTGGGGATGAGAAAGAAATATGCCATTATAGTTTTCCATTATTTTTGAGAGCAGATGTACAGTAAAGCTAAACCGTAGCCTATTACAAGGGAATACTGCAGATCCACGGAGTGCCAAGAAACAAATCTTGAAACTTCATTTCAGGCAGATCTATTGTTTCCTGATTTGATCAAACTTCAACTGTCTTGGATTCAGGAAGCATGGACTTTCTACCACCAGGAGAAGTCAGTGTTGTTTGTGAGCTAATATTCCCCCTTCTATGTCTTTGAGTCTTACATCTAACCAACACACAAACATGTCAGACACCATCTTTTCTCTTCCATTGTCTTCATCTCATCCCTAGTCTGTGAGGGTGACAGGCTTATGTCATTCACAGCTGAACTGGAGTTGGGGTTTTCTGACACCATCTAGGGGCAGCCTCACGGTGTCCAAAATTTGTTAGGCTTGGTCAACCATTATCTTGGAAAGAAGCCAAGGACTGGGAACAAAGTCAGTAGAGTCAGGATAACGCTCAGCAATGGGGACAGAGAATGTCATGTTGGTGTAATGTTCTCCTGACTTAAGGACGAGTGAATAGCACTTCAACTCAGAAGTGAGGAAAGGTTCTTGGCACACTGGACTTAAATATAGCACAGAGGCATCTGCAGGAGTGATTAAAAATTAAAAAAAAATGATCAAGACAGAAGCAGGGAGCTTCCGGTGAGAACATGGCCGACTGAACAGCCTGCCTGCGAGCTCAGTGAGCAGACCTGACAGCGTGGATTTTTGGGGGGGCACAAGCAGGCTTTTCCTGTTGCCCTAGAGCGTTTTCGTGGACAGAAAACACTCGTAATTATCCCATTTGTACTTCGGAACGTCCCCTTGTAGTCTGAGGATCGTCAACAGCGTTGGCGCTAATCCGGTAAGAGGAGACGGGAGTCAGGGTTACCAGCATTTTCCAGACCATGCTGCAGCCCTATTGGGACATTAAGTCGAGCCTTTCTAATTTCTAAACCACCCAATTTGTATATTTTTAAGTTTTTATACCCCAAGAGAGGCTTTCCACAGCAAGAAGAAATGAATCTCTTGGTGCTTTCATCGTTATTTTTGGATGTGTCTTAAGCCTTTTTCTAACTGCTGGCTCACTTCCCATTTAAAATTTAAGGAGGACTGAGAATAAATAATCATCTCTCCATTACTATTTTTGTAACTAATTTGAAGGATTTAATTTTTTCCTACATGTTTAATTTGATACTTTGAGTTTTTAGTTTTCTGTTCACTATCCTTGGATGCTGTATTTATTGGTTTGCAATATTAGCTAAGTACTTAGAGGATGTTAGACTTTACTGCCTGAATTATGGACGACCTTAAGGAGATGATTTTAGAGTTCCGTGCTAAGCTCCGTGCTGACTTCAAAGAAATTATTCATGAAACTACTCAAGTTATTTTGCAAGAAGTTCAGGATACTATCTTTAAAATGTATCAAGTGACTGACAATTTTGTGAAAGGAGAGGAAGAGATTTACCAAGAAGGAGGCATCTTTCCCAACTGTGAGAATCCAGATTGTGAAGAAATGCCAGCTGACAAATATATGTTGGTCATGAAGGAGTTACAATTCGGCTTGCAAGATAATGACTGGCTTCTTTTTTTCAGAGTTTGTTTTGAGAACAAGATAGCTCTGTTATGTAAGAAATCTTCTGCTGACATGTTAAGGGGGGCAGTTAGATTCTTTGTTCCTTTTACAAAAAAATGCAGTGTGCATAATATGGAGATTAAATGCTTTGGTTTATTTTGAGGTGGGATAAGAAATTAAGAATAAGTATGTGGATTGATTGCAAGGCTGTATGATTCTTTTTTTCTGTAATGATTTAAAGTTTTCTGCAATGATTTAAAGTTTGTTTTTTAAGGTTTAATAGGGGTAAGATACAGCAGTACTAAGCATAAAAGTAGATAATTTAAATGATATTTAAATGTTTTTATAATCTGATTGTTAATATAGTGGCCAGAAATATATAGAATAGTGATAGGAGGGAAATATTTTATAAATGGGTTTTTATGGGGGGGAAGTTGATTTAGAGGGATATATATTTGTTTATTTTTATATATATATATATATAGAAGGGGAAGAAGCAATTGCTTTTATTGATTTCTATATGCCTATGGGATGATTTATAGAAATAATGTGATCTTGGTTAGACTTAGAGTAAGAGATTAATCCCCTTCATGGATCACTGCCTTGTCATGGCGAAGGGGCTTGCGTAACTCAATGAAGTCAGGTCAAGAAGAACAGGTCATGACGGAGAGTTCTGACAAAACATGGTCCACTGGAGGAGGGAATGGCAAACCACCCCAGTATCCTTGCCAAGAAAACCCATGGACAGTATCAAAAGGCTAAAAGATATGACGCTGGAAGATGAGCCCCTCAGGTCAGAAGGTGTCCAAAATGCTACTGGGGAAGAGCGGAGGGCAATTCCGAGTAGCTCCAGAAAGAGTGAAGCGGCTGGGCCAAAGCCGAAAGGACGCTCAGTTGTGGATGTGTCTGGAAGTGGAAGGAAAGTCCGATGCTGTAAAGAACAATATTGCATAGGAACCTGGAATGTAAGATCTATGAATCAAGGTAAGCTGGATGTGGTCAAACATGAGATGACAAGATTGAACATCGACATATTGGGAATCAGCGAACTAAAATGGACAGGAATGGGCGAATTTAATTCAGGAGACCATTATATATACTACTGTGGGCAAGAATCCCTTAGAAGAAATGGAGTAGCTCTCATAGTCAATAAAAGAGTGGCAAAGGCAGTACTGGGGTACAACCTCAAAAACGACAGAATGCTTTCAGTTCGAATCCAAGGCAAACCATTCAACATCACAGTGATCCAAGTCTATGCCCCAACCACTGATGCCGAAGAAGCTGAAGTTGACCGGTTCTATGAAGACCTACAACACCTTCTAGAACTAACACCAAAAAAAGATGTCCTTTTCATCATAGGGGACTGGAATGCTAAAGTAGGAAGTAAAAAAATAACCGGAATAACAGGCAAGTTCGGCCTCGGGGTACAAAATGAAGCAGGGCAAAGGCTAATAGAGTTTTGTCAAGAGAACACGCTGGTCATAGCAAACACTCTTTTCCAACAACACAAGAGACGACTCTACACATGGACATCACCAGATGGTCAATACCGAAATCAGATTGATTATATACTTTGCAGCCAAAGATGGAGAAGCTCTATACAATCAGCAAAAACAAGACCTGGAGCTGACTGTGGCTCAGATCATGAGCTTCTTATCGCAAGATTTAGGCTTAAATTGAAGAACGTAGAGAAAACCACTAGACCAATCAGGTATGACCTAAATCATATCCCTTATGAATATACAGTGGAGGTGAGGAATAGATTTAAAGGATTAGATCTGGTAGACAGAGTGCCTGAAGAACTATGGATGGAGGTTCGTAACATTGTACAGGAGGCAGCAACTAAAACCATCCCAAAGAAAAAGAAATGCAAGAAAGCAAAGTGGCTGACTGATGAGGCTTTACAAATAGCTGAGGAAAGAAGGGAAGCAAAAGGCAAGAGAGAAAGGGAAAGATATAAACAACTGAATGCAGACTTCCAGAGAATAGCAAGGAGAGATAAGAAGGCCTTCTTAAATGAACAATGCAAAGAAATCGAGGAAAACAATAGAATGGGGAAGACTAGAGATCTCTTCAAGAAAATCGGAGATATCAAGGGAACGTTTTGTGCAAAGATGGGCATGATAAAGGACAAAAAAGGCAGGGACCTAACAGAAGCAGAAGAGATTAAGAAGAGGTGGCAAGAATAAACAGAAGAATTATACAAGAAAGATCTTAATATCCCTGATACTACCCTATTAATATCCCTGATACTATGCTAGCAAGGTTATGCTCAAAATCCTACAAGCTAGGCTTCAGCAGTATGTGAACCGAGAACTACCAGAAGTGCAAGCTGGGTTTCGAAGAGGCAGAGGAACTAGAGATCAGATTGCCAACATTCGCTGGATCATGGAAAAAGCAAGAGAGTTCCAGAAAAACATCTACTTCTGCTTCATTGACTCCACTAAAGCCTTTGATTGTGTGGATCACAACAAACTGTGGCAAAGTCTTAAAGAGATGGGAGTACCAGACCACCTTACCTGTCTCCTGAGAAACCTGTATGCGGGTCAAGAAGCAACAGTTAGAACCGGACATGGAACAACCGACTGGTTCAAAATTGGGAAAGGAGTACGACAACGCTGTATATTATCACCCTGCTTATTTAACTTATATGCAGAGTACATCATGAGAAATGCTGGGCTGGATAAATCACAAGCCGGAGTTAAGATTGCCGGGAGAAATATCATCAACCTCAGATATGCAGACGACACCACCCTAATGGCAGAAAGTGAAGAGGAACTAAAGAGCCTCTTGATGAGGGTGAAAGAGGAGAGTGCAAAAGCTGGCTTGAAACTCAACATTAAAAAACCCCAGATCATGGCATCTGGTCCCATCACTTCCTGGCAAATAGAAGGGGAAGAAATGGAAGCAGTGACAGATTTTATTTTCTTGGGCTCCAAGATCACCGCAGACGGTGACTGCAGCCATGAAATTAAAAGACGCTTGCTCCTTGGGAAGAAAGCTATGGCAAACCTAGACAGCATATTAAAAAGCAGAGACATCACCTTGCCGACAAAGGTCCGTATAGTTAAAGCTATGGTTTTTCCAGTAGTAATGTATGGCTGTGAGAGTTGGACCATAAGGAAGGCTGAGCGCCGAAGAATTGATGCTTTCGAACTGTGGTGCTGGAAAAGACTCTTGAGAGTCCCTTGGACTGCAAGGAGGTCAAACCAGTCAATCCTAAAGGAAATCAACCCTGACTGCTCATTGGAAGGACAGATGCTGAAGCTGAAGCTCAAATACTTTGGCCACCTAATGCGAAGAGAGGACTCACTGGAAAAGACCCTGATGCTGGGAAAGACTGAAGGCAAAAGGAGAAGTCTGTAGCTTGAATCATGTCAACTGGATTTCTATTTTCTCAGTGGAAACGTTTCGCTCCTTATCCAAGGAGCTTATCCAAGGAGCGAAACGTTTCCACTGAGAAAATAGAAATCCAGTTGACCTGATTCAAGCTACAGACAATTCCACCTGGATGACTGAGAACCTTCATAGGCAAAAGGAGAAGGGGACGGCAGAGGATGAGATGGTTAGATAGCATCACCGATGTAATGAACATGAATTTGAGTAAACTTCGAGAGACAGTGGAGGAGAGGAAAGCCTGGCGTGCTATGGTCCATGAGGTCACGAAGAGTCGGACACGACTAAACGACTGAACAACAACAACAAAAGAGATTAATTATGGAAATTGCTATATATTCTTGTTGTTCAAAGTCGGAAATCACCTCTTATGTAATCTTTAAAAAACTTTTTCTTGTGTTTCTCACTTTTTTCTTTTTGTAGGTTTTTTTGTAGTTTTTATCTTTGCTCTAAATTCAATAAATTTTTTAAATAAATAAATAAATAAAAATAAAAAATGGTGGATCATAGCCACCTTCGTTTATTTTAGGACTATTTTATTTTAGGACTATTATTTTATCATAGGACTATGTGATCATAGCCACCATTTTTATTTTTTGCCCCTCCCCCCCCCGTGTCAGAGATATCACTGTCAGGTGGTAAAAAATACCATCTCACAATGAAAAAAAATATTTTATTTATTTATTTAATTTTTATCCCGCCTTTATTATTTTTATAAATAACTCATGGCGGCAAACATACCTAATGCTCCTTCCTCCTCCTCTTTTCCCCACAACAACAACCCTGTGAGGTGAGTTGGGCTGAGAGAGTGGCTGGCCCAAGGTCACCCAGCCGGCTTTCATGCCTAAGGCAGGACTAGAACTCACTAGACTCCTGGTTTCTAGCCCAGCACCTTAACCACTAGACCAAAATTGTGAAGTTTTATCAATTCCTTAGAGCCAGTTTGGTGTAGTGGTTAAGGCCTCAGGCTAGAAACCAGGAGACCGTGAGTTCTAGGCCCGCCTTAGGCATGAAAGCTGGCTGGGTGACCTTGGGCCAGTCACTCTCTCTCAGCCCTAGGAAGGAGCCAATGGCAAACCAGGAGTCTGTGAGTTCTAATCCCGCCTTAGGCATGAAAGCCGGCTGGGTGACCTTGGGCCAGTCACTCTCTCTCAGCCCAACTCACCTCACAGGGTTGTTGTTGTGGGGAAAATAGGAAGAGGAAGGAGTATTAGGTATGTTCACCGCCTTGAGTTATTTATAAAAATAATGAAGGTGGGATAGTAAGTAAGTAAGTAAATAAAGCAAGCACAAAGCCATCTGGGTGACCCTGGGCCAGTTACTCTCTCTCACTCTCTAGGAAGGAGGCAAAGGCAAACCACTTCTGAAAAAACTGCCAAGAAAACTGCAAGGACTTGTCCAGGCAGCCTCCAAGAATCAGACATGATTGAACAGATTAAAAAAAATATCATTCCTTACCCTCCGAACAAGCAGATTTTCTTCTTTTTTTTTGCGGGTGGTGGGAGGAAGGGGATGAGTGGAGAGAAAGAATACCTGGGTCTCCCTAGTTTACGTCTGATGCTTTAATGGCTACTGTAACCAACATCAACTTCGCTGGACCGGCCATGTTGTTCGAATGCCTGACCATCGTCTTCCAAAGCAGCTACTTTACTCCCAACTTAATAATGGAAAACGGAATATTGGTGGACAGCAAAAGAGATTCAAAGATACTCTCAAAGCTAATTTTAAAAAATGTAATATCAGCATTGAGAACTGGGAAGCCCTAACACATGAGCGTTTCAATTGGAGGTCAGCCTTTACTAAAGGCGCTACGGACTTTGAATAAACACGAGTACAGGGCAAAAGGGAGAAACGAGCTAAGAGGAAGGCACGTCAAGCAAACCCTCATCATGACTGTCTTCCACCCAGAAACCTATGCCCTCATTGTGGGAGGTTGTGCGGATCCAGAATTGGCCTTTACAGCCACTTACGGATCCACTGTTAAGATTTTACCTTTGGAAGACAATCTTACTCGGCTACGAGTGATCGCCAATGACTGTAAGTGGTATGTTCAGAGTCTGAGTTGGTTCACATCTGGAGCATCTCGATATTCCTCACTAGTTAAAAGAGTAGCCTCCGCACCAGTTGACAAAGAAGCCCTAAGTAAGAGACTGAAAAAAGGTCTCTGCCTTAGCAACCTGGGAGATAAATTGGATTCTACCATGAACACAGTCCAGATCCTGAGATTTCTGTAGACTTTTCCTATGGTCTTTCAATAAATCATGTTAAATTCAAGGAAATATCACTTTCAGGTGAAGTGAGTGGCCAAGAACTTGACAGCTACACCCCTGCTTCTCAGCTCTAGACATGGGAAGATCAAGGATGAAGGGCAAAAGCTAAAAGTCATCTGGATTTAGCAGAAGAAAAGCTGCCAAAGGGTTATGTACAGTACGAGCTTATTAGTTTGCTTGGTTGGTGTGACATATCTCACTGAGGTTGACCCATTTAGCTGGCATGTTCTCTGAATCTTAGTTTGACATTCTCAAGACAACCAGTCCTACAAAGCAGGGGTGTCCAGAAGGTCATTTGCCCCCCTGCCCCATGTATTTTTTTGCATTATGAAAGTTTGATCCGGTGATAGAATTGGAATCTTCTCTTCCTAATGACAAGCATAAATAACTTTGGCTGCAGATCAAGTGTTTGATGACATTTGTTTAATCCTTCACATTGCCGTTACCTAGCTGGAGAATGATTTACTTGATCTAACAGGATATCCCGTTGCATCTAACAGGCCCAAGTTAGTAAATATGGAAAGATAAAGCTTTTCCCTTGTTCTCCAAGAGGAGTTTTATGATTGTCCTCCTAGAAATGATCCAAGTTCATATGGTAGCAAATTAGCAATTTCAGTTGTTTCTTCTCTGTTGCCAAAATGGGCTGAACAACAACTCAGCAAAAGATTTGGGACACCAGAGAAAAGGGAGGGGGTGGAGGAGGAAGTTGATCCATCTGTTCTGACAACCACTTTTGCTACCTCTCTGTCCCCCCAGTGAATGTTTCTTTAGCTTTAATGGAATGAGCAATTAACAATGTTAACTTTAATCTCATCTGCTAATGAAGGCAGTCTAATTACATGATAATTGGTGAGAGTGGCAGCAGAAAATTAGCTGTGCATCTGCAGAACACTTCTTTCAAATATCTTGGATGAAGCCAACCTGTACAGACTTACAATATGAGAAGAGGCAGGTGGGCCTGGAAAGGAGATATCCAAGCAGTTGCACTTGAGAATGGGTTGTCATTTCAGGCATTAGTAAGATGTGCAAAATAATTTGGAGGAGGGAGCAGGATTCACAGCAAGCAGTCAAATATGGATAAACCACGCTTAAGCAATCCATGTTTTCATGCCATGTGTTGTTTAAGTGCACTGGTAATCAACTTACATACATGAATATTGATCAGTTTAGAATCAGAGCCCTTTCCCCCTGGAAAAATCTCATCATCTATATATTAGCTGGGTGCCTATATTAGTGGAGACATTTTTAAATATATAAGAAACTAACACCTAAATGGTTGATTGATTGACTGATTATGTACTATAAGTTACTGTCAAGTCTTAGTGACCACACAGATTGATTTTCTCCAGGAGTCTCTGTCCCCAATTTGGTCTTTCTGGTCTTTCAACAGTGTACCCATCTCTGCTGTGACTGAGTCCACCTACCTTGCTGCTGGTTGTCTCCTTCTTTTCTTTCCCTTCACATTTCCCAGCATTATAGACTTCTTCAAAGGCCTTTGTATAATCAATGAAGCACATGTTAACTTCTTTTGGGTATTCTTTGGGTTTCTCAATTATCCAGCGTGCATCTGCAATAATGTCTCATATGCCTTTCTAAAGCCAGCCTGAACATATGACATCTCCCTTTCCATATAGGGCTCCAAGGCCTGAGTCAGCCTTGGTCTCGTGCCCCCCAGTTGCATGGTTCCTCCCTGGGAGCCGATCGAGCCACCGAGAAGTGTGAGCCGAAGGATGGCGACATGGCCCTGTGTTGCCTCGCCTTCCTTTGTTGTAGGCTCCCGTCGATACGAAGGCACAGGTGCGTCAACGCTTGTAGGGTCTGCAGGCATTCAGTCCGGGCCAGTTCATCCAGGATTTCGGGGGCCAAACCATCCTGGAATTGGTCAAGGAGTGCCTCTTCATTCTAATTCAAGTCCTGGATAAGCAGTCGAAAGTCACTGATACAGTATATTCTGCCACTGGATGCCATCCTTGCCTCAACCCCCTCAGGCGCCTGCTGGCGGTCTGTGTCCTCACCGGATCCTCATACATTAGCCGTAGCTGCTGGCAGAAACCATCAAAATCATCCAGTAGAGGGCTTGACTGCAGGACTAGGGGTGAGGCCCAGCACGCAGCAGAGCACGACAACAGGTTGATCAAGAATCCCACTTTATGGCGATCTGTGGGAAACTCCTCTGAACGGAGGCTTAGGTACAGTTTACATTGTGCAAAAAAACACAGGAAACTGGGCGAGAGTTCCATCGAATTTTTCCAACGATGACACAGGGTATTTGGGGTGCTGTGTAACCATGGTCGGCAGTGTGGACTGTTGGGCCTGGAGCTGAGATAATTGAGCTTTCAGCACGGCGACTTGTCGTCTCATTTGTGCATGTTCAAAGGTGAGTTGCTGGTCTGCCATAGTTGCTCAGTCCCGATCTACCACCTTCCCTTTCCCCCACTGGGGTATGACTGGAGACAATTTGTCCTGTCCTGACTAAGACCCAAAGCAGGGAAGATGTGGAATAAGTCTTTATTTACAAACAAGGCACACAAATATAACTAGAGAAACAAGAGTGTCACGAGGTGCTCACAGAGTTCATGTGGCTTATGGTGGTTCAGTCCTGGTTGGTGCGCACGCGGGCAACCACCATGTGGCTGCAATACAAGGTTGCGGCATGGGACTCGGCGTGGCGGTGAGGAATGGTTCTGGTGCGAGGCTCTGCACGGTGGTGGCAAGGCGAGGTTGGCGCTCCAGGCTTGGTGCGAAGGCAGGGCAAGATTCCAGCGCGGGGCTCAGCACGGCAATAGCAAGGTAAGGTTGTGACTCAAGGCTTGGTGTGAAAGCAAGGCAAGATTCTGGCTCGAGGCTTGGCATGGCGACAGCAAGACAAGGTTGCGACTCGAGGCTTGGTGCGAAAGCAAGGCAAGATTCTGGCGCAGGGCTCGGCACGGTGACAGCATGACAAGGTTGCGACTCAAGGCTTGGTGCAAAAGGAAGGCAAGATTCCTGCGTGGAGCTCAGCACAGCGTCAGCAAGACGAGGTTGCAACTTGAGGCTTGGTGCGAAAGCAAGGCAAGATTCTGGTGCGGGGCTCGGCGTGGCGGCAGCAAGATGAGGTTGCGACTCGAGGCTTGGTGCGAAGGCAAGGCAGGATTCCGGCACAGGGCTCGGCGCAGTGGCAGCAGGGCGAAGCTCGGGCTCGAGACTGGTCCCGGAGGCAGGGCGAGGTTCTGACGCAAAGTGGGATGTGGCGGTAAGACTTGGCTCCGTCACGAGGCTTGGCTGGTCAGTGAGGCAGGGTTCTGGCATGAAGCTGGGCTGAGCTGGAAAGCAGGGCTCTGGCGTGGCAGCAGGGCTAGGTCCGAGCAGAGGTGCTGATGTGAAGACGAAATCTCAATTCACTTCAGGATGCAGTACGGAATGTGAACGGTTGTCTCCGGCAATGGTTGCCCACTGCGCTTGCCTTTTATTCCTTTGATTTTCGTGCCATTTGTGAGTGGGGACCAATCGTGCCTCGCGTTGCTCTGCCTGCCTTTCCCACCTCCGTTCTTGTGCGCTAATAGGTGGAGGCGAGTCTCCTTCTGGGCTGCCTCCAATCAGCTGTTTAGAAGCTGATTCAAAATTCACGCCATACTCGTCCTTTCCCGCTTCAAATGCTAATGGCCCTTCTATTTCGAAATCGGACTCATCGGACTCAGCCTCCATCGTGACACTTGATTTCATTTAGAAATACTATTCTTGCTATACTCTTCGTAACTATGAAACCAATACTGTTTCTTCTTTGTTTTTCATGTCTTGAATAGTAAAGAGTGTGGTCTTCTGACTGACAATGCCTAATTCCAGTCCATCTCAATTTGCTGGTGTCTAAGATATCAATGTGTAGTTGATTCATTTCATTTTTCGCTATGTTGAGCTTTTCTAGGTTCATGCTTCTTAAATTCCATGTTCCCACTGTAATTCTGTCTTTGCAGATTTGGATTTTCTTTTCCTGCATGTCAATGTCAGCAACTAGACTCCTCAAGTGATCTTCTGCCTCCAGCATCTTCCTATATTGCTGTTGCCCAATATAGGTGCATACTTGTTTTAGCTGGGCAGTTGGGATGACCTTCACACCTTGATTGACCCTGTTGGACACTTCCAGCATTCTTTACTCATCCCTTTAGGAACACCCCCGCCACGATGAGGCAGCACAGCTGGACTTGGGTGGCGGGAAAGCGGGAACATAATTTGGCCAACTGCATACCTTGATATCTCATTGATGGGAGAAAAGATTTTTGAGATCACACTGGATGCTTGTTCCTTCTTGGAGACAAAGAGGAGTAGGGATCAGGGGAAGTCAAGCTTGGCAAGCTGTGTGTCTTATGATACATTCCGGCTTAAAAACATTTTAGGCAACCCATGCAAAAAAGGGGTGGGGCTTTGATCACATGGTCACAGCTCCTTTCTTGACTTTTTGGGACATCCATGCTACTGACCATAACTTTCATTTGGTGAATTTCAAATATTAATCTCCAATTTAATCTTCCTTGGCTTCTGACTGCCTGTGAGGTGTAGTGGTTCAAATTCCTGGTCTGATTGTCCAAAGTCATGACTGCTATTGATGTAACCATTTTGAATGTTCAAAATTGAGATTGTACACTTTACACCACCACAAGCCAAGCCAGACCTCAGACCCCCATTTGTATTGGGAAAACTGAGGCTGCAAGTGCAAGGGAAAGTATTGTTAAGGTCTTCAATTCCATGACACTCTACTGCCAACCATATTTAAATTTAGCAGCTACAAGATGGCAGTTTCAATCAGGAAAATGGTGCAGGAAAAAAGGAGAATGAGGCACAGACTTCTGGAATGGCACTGTTCCATTTAAAACCTGGAGTCTCCCAAGGCAACTTTACATTTTTTAAATAATTGGTGCCCAATAATGCATCTCCTGTATCACATTTGTTTGGGGTCCTAGCCAGTGAAAAAAGGGCATCCAAGGAAATGATCTACACACCACAGAATGAGATGACTTGCTAAATGAAGGGCATGTAAATCAGTAGAGTTGATCTGATTCTGCACTTTCCTCCAATCTGAATAAAGAAAATCTGCCCTTTGGGAAGTCATTCATTTTCAAACAGCCTTGTAAGCTGTGCGGGCCTTTTTTCATACCAAGCTTTGTCAGCTTCAATGTGGTCCTTTGCAGGGGTTCATCTCAATTTGAATGCTGTTCACTTACAAGTCCTTCTCTAATTTTGTTCTTCTTTAGCCTGGTTTCCTTGATCTTGTCTTTAATTAGCTCAGCTGTTTTATGCCAGTAGGGGCTGGAAATAAACATGAATAGGGATAATCAGATAAACAGGGGTGGGCAGGAGAAACCCAAAGAGGTGATGAAGGAGGAGTCCATCACAGGTATCCTGAAGGATGTAAAGGAAGATGAGAAAATAAATCTTGCATCTCAGAGGTTGGTGATTGTTCATCATTTCTATGAGAGGAGCTTGAAAAATATCAGGGATCTGAAACCAAGAATCTTAGGGAGATCTCCTCCCCCCCCCCCAGCAGACTTTATGTCAAATATCTGTTTTGATAATCCAGCATGTTTTGATTGCTTTTTGCTGAATTCTCATCCCTGTAACCCACTCCTTGAAATGAATATTTCAACAAGAGTTCCTTTTGCTACAATTATTTCTTTCTTGAGCCCAGGAAGAATAGAAGAGAGGTGGGTCCTGGAGCATTATGCAGACAATCCACCAAGATCAGGATTCTATCTAAGGTTCCTGGTTCAAACCCCAATAGGGCTGTGCTGAGGCCGCTGGACTTCAGTAAGTGCACAGAGAAATTACAAAAGGTGTACTGGCAACGCTCAGTATATCACTGAGGAAGGATTAACCATAAAAAGCATTGAGTTATTTTTAACAGAAAGGAAAAGGATTTTAAAGGTCTTTTTACATCTCTGAGCTGGATGCCAATCGCTCCACTGTTTTATTATTTAAAGATAAATCACCTAACAGGGGGGAAAAAAGAGAAGAAAAGGAAGTCTGCTAAAACATTATTGAGTAAATATTTAGTTTCTAACTTTCCCTTCATTGAACACTGACTGATATACAATATTTATAAAGATTTAAAATTTTCATATATTTCAAACTTCAGTCCTTTAATCAGTTCTTTTCCCCCTTAAAAACATTCTCTAAACGTTTAAACGTGCCTTGCTGTGTAATATATAATATATATGGGAACCATTCTTTAGAGCAGAGCTTTCCAAACTGTGTGTTGGGACACATTAGTGCGTCGGCTGCAGTGTTTGGGTGTGTCGCGGCTGCTGCTGCCTCCGAGCCCTGCCAGGATTCCGCGCAGGTCCTAGTGCCTGCCTTGTGCCCTGCTGTAAGAGTGTGTCGCAAAATGATGCATGTCTAAAAAGTGTGTCACCAACATGAAAAGTTTGGAAAGCTCTGCTTTAGAGAAACTTCTATTGAGAATAGATGCTGCTAATTTTGCCATTGCTGCATATTCTCCAAGTTTAAGTTCCCAATCTGATATCATTGATAATGTATCTTTTCCAATGTTGTGCTAAGTTTATCCTCATGACCGTCAACATGTATTTTAATCAATTGTGATATTTTTTGTTGATATGTCCTGGAGTTATACCTAATAAAAAAGTTGTAATTTCAATTTAAATTTGGTTTCTAAAATTCTCTGATTGGTGCAGTGTATTTTTTTCCAGTAGTTTTGAGGATTTTTTTTTTTACATGTCTACCACATTTGGTAAAATGTTCCTTCTCTATCATGGCATTTCCAACATTTATTATTATATGATTTATCTATCTTGGCAATTATTGATGGAGTTGTATACCATCCATAAAGCATTTTGTACCAGTTTTCTCTTAAACTGTTACTTGGCGCGAATTTTATTGACTTGTTCCATAGTTCTTTACATTGTTGTATTGTGATTATTTCTTTGACGTTTTGCATCCATTTTATCATACAATTTTTGTTGCTGTTGTTCTGTCTCCATGTTATATCTAAGTAACAGTTTGTATATGTATCCTAATAGATCATCTTGATTCTGTATAAGTATTTCAAATTCTGTCATTTTTCTTAGAAGCCCTCCCTCATTTTTGAGGTCAGTTTTTATTCTTCCAATAATTTGTAAGTACATCAACCATGGTATATTCCACCTTCACCGAATAATTCTTGCTTCCATGAATTTAGTCTATTCATGGAATCTGAATGGACCATTTCTGCATATGTAATTGCACTTTTCTTACTATAAGTTATCTCTGGCAAAAAGAAGACATTTAAGGGTGAAGCTAGCGGTGAAATTGCTGGACTTATTATTTTCCTCATAAAGTTCCATTTTTTTTTTATCAAACTTTGTCTTATAATATGTCCTTTATAATTTTTGTCTTCTTTCATGTCCCTGTACCATAAATATCTATGAAGCCCATTAGCTAGGCCAGCTCCTTCCAATATTGACGTTCTGCTGCTTGCGGATTTTATCCATTCTGTTAGCCATGACAGACAACTTGCTCCATAATATAATTTAAAGTTTGGAAGAGCAAGACCACCTCTGTCTTTTCACTCTTGTAAAATTATAAATTTTACTCTAGCTTTTTTTCTACTCCATATAAACCTATTAATAGTTTTTTGCCATTCTAGTAAAGTTTTTTCTGGGCTGGGAATTGGTGCCATTTGAAACAAATAGTTTATCTTGATTAATACATTCATCTTAATATTTATTTATTTATTTATGTAATCAATTTATATAGTCATCCATCTCAGCAAATTACACTGTGCAACGAACAATGTTAAAAGTAAAAATAAAAGCAATTACAATTACGGTACAAAAATTAAAATAGGTAGCAGCCGAGAGAGATACAACAATTATTAGTACAACCAGGAGACAGGTCCCTTCACACATCTGGGGCCTCAGGTCCAGGCACAATAGTTGCAATTAATCCTAACCAAGAAAGCTGTAAGTTTTTCCACCTTTTAAGATCTCTTTTAATTTCTTTCCATAGTTTGACATAATTATTTTGATATATTTCTTGATGGTTGCCTGTCAAATACGGTACAAGCCCAGATATTTCAATGAATCTATTATCTAGCAGCCAGATTCTTTCTGCAGGGAATCTTTTGGGTTAAGTCCCGGAGTGAGCTCCCGCACTAGCTCCAGCTCTTGCCAACCTAGCAATTCGAAAGCATGCAAATGGAAGTAGATGAATAGGTACCACTTCGGTCGGATGGTAACAGCGTTCCGTGTGTGTCATGTGGCCACATGACCGTGGAAGCGTCTTCGGACAACGCTGGCTCTTCGGCTAATTATGGTTATTTTTGTGTTTTTTTTAATATTGATTTTATATTCCAGAGAATTCTCCAAAGCCTTTTCATCAACTGTCTTACTGCACTTTGTGGTTGTCTGATAGTTAATACTACACCATCTGCATAACATTTAAGCTTATATTCCTCCTGGTGGATTTTGAAGCCAGGTATTTGTTTGTTTATGGGGGCATGGTGGCTCAGCGGGTAAGACGCCAGGCTTGTCGATCGGAAGATCGCAAGTTCGGAGGTTCGAGACCCGAGCGCCACATGATGGAGTGAGCTCCTGCACTTGCCCCAGCTCTTGCCAACCTAGCAATTTGAAAGCACGCAAATGCAAGTAGATGAATAGGTATCACTTCGATGGGTAGGTAACAGCATTCCGTGCGCGTCATGCCAGCCACATGACTGTGGAAGTGTTTTCGGACAACGCTGGCTCTTCGGCTAACAAACTGAGATGAGCACCAGCCTCTAGAGTTGGACACGACTGCACAAATGTGTGGGGGGAACCTTTACCTTTTTATTTGTTTGTTATCCGTTGGTTTTGTTTCAATGCTTCAGAAGCACCCTGACATGTCCTGCATCAGATCATCCGTCTTCCTTCTGATGTGGCTAAAACAGGCACCCTTTCTTGCTGCAAGGTTTCCTTCTACCCTTTTAAGGCAACAGAAATATCTTCAAAGGTATCTGAAAAACCTTTCTGCTCCCAACTATCCTGTCCAGCTGAGCGCTTACACCCAAATCCACTATATTCAAATGGGGAAAGAAGGAGAATTAAGCTGGCTGAAGCGGGTTCTCAAGGATGACTTGAGGCAGCCTGCTGCAATTATAACTAGTTAATACAATTCAGGCCATCAATTAAAACAAACATTGAAGCTAATGGCATGCTATTAAAAATGCATGCAATTCAGCATACTCCTCAGTGCCTCTCATTGTAAGGTATTTTTTCATCAAAATGCAGCTTTTGTATTAAAGGTTGAAAGAAAACCCTACTCAAAGCCAATTGTCCTATTCAATATGCCACAATAAACCCTGAGGGGCTTTTGTGGGGCTGGGGGGGGGGGAGAGAAAGAAAGTAACAATAAACTAGAATTGTTGGATATAAAGGGTGGGGTTTGAGATCCAATACCTTTCCTTTCCTTTCTGTTTTTCTTTTTTTTTACTACAACAGTAGTCATGTCAATCAGGCCTCATTTTATTTTGTCAAAATACTCTTATGTCTGAATCCAACACAATGTATCATAGGAATTATGTTCTATACTGAATGTATGTGGGGTGGGGGGAGTGGCATTTTTTTGAATTATACCAGATATTTTCTCAGACTTTTTCTCCAGCATTTTTGCAGCTTATTAAGGAAATTTATTTTCTTCCCTCTGGAGAGCATTTTATCTGCATCCCTCTCAGGATCTCTCCCATCTTCCAAAGACCATGAATGGGATAACTGAGAAGATTTCATCAGAAAGGTTAATCTGATTTGAGAATAAATCGATTGCTTTTCCCAGCTTCCTCCCCACCTTACAAAACCAAGCACCAAAATGATTTTTAAAATCTTCCCTTTGTTTGAGTGCAGCTGAAGTGATACAACTGACCTCTATTGATTGGAGGCAGAACTTAGCAGAGGTATGTTTTTTTTAATGGGATATGACTTTCCTGGATTGGGCTCTGATGCAAGTGGAAGCATAATCTTAATCCCTTCAGATAAAAAAGATCATACAAACATGTCCACTCACACTACTCCATTTCGGGGTAAGCAACATTATGCTAAGTACGGAAAGATAGCAAGATATAGTAAGTCAAAGATATAAACGGTATAAGGTAGGGGAAAAAAAAGGAAATTTAACTAAATCTAGTTCAGGGGTCCCCAAACTCTTCAGCTCATTGACCCCTTCATGAAGTTTCAGATTGTTCATCGACCCCCACAAATATTAGTTTTATGAAAATAATTTAATAAATACTACTTTAACTAATAATAAAGTCAAGCCCTTGGATAGCCCCATCGACCCTTGGGGTCGATATTGACCACTTTGGGGAACCCTGATCTAGTTTATACCAGCACCATTCACTATTCCTCTCTATGCCTTTCTATCCTTGCAAACCATCCTGGCTTGCACCACTTCATACATAGCTCCTTAAACTTCTCACTTCTCTCTGACAAACTCATCAGCTCCATCAGCCACAACTTGTTTCCTTTCCTCTTGACCCATTGGCTCTGCCTTCATCTTTGTAATTTGATCCTCATTCATTCTCTCTGTATGACCAACCACATCAACACACCTTTTTTGTACTGGTCACTATATATTCAGTCCATGTTCATTCATCACCCATTCATTCTTGAGTCTACCTCTTCTTGTTCTGTGACATACAGTACACTTATTGAGCACCCTGTTTCCATTGCATTCAACTTACTTTTGTTTTCCGGCCATAGCCAACTCTCACTTCCATTACTCTTAACTCACATTACCCCTTATCTTTCTATCAGAATGTGCATATCTTAACATTTCTATAGCCATTTGTCTATATTTAGTAGGTAATAGTAATATTTACTATCTTTAGTAAAAAAATTTCAAGTAGAATTTAGTAAAAATTCTATCAATTTCATCTACTTGCTCCAGTTTTTCACCATCTGACTTACAATTGTTTACTTCACTTTCTCTGCCAAATCCAACTACTGTTACCTTGGTCTTTGACACATTAGTTTTTAGATCCACACTCTTTGTTGCATCATGCAATCAATGTAACATTTGCTGCAAATAATTATTTCTCACATTCATATATTTCTCAATAACCTACCGAACAACAGAAATATATCTGCACAGCCCCTGCTGTGCACTTCCCAAGTTTTACTCATTGTCATTCATCAGTCATAATTCTGGCAAACACTTAAAAACTAATCCTCTTGTAACTTTTGTTTTCACCCCTGCTACCTCTCCCTTTGCATAGGGAAACAATAACAGCATTCTTGCAATCAGAATTGTGCCATAATTCTTTACATTCTGTTCCAAAGAGCATCTGCATCCTATTTCCTTACATCCTCTTTCCATTCATTTCATTAATCTTCCAATACGTTTTCACAGAGGACTCAAACTTTCTCTTTTGGCAGTCAATCTACATTCACTTTCACTTCTTTCCTTTTTTTTTTGTAATATTCATGATTTCTGAAGATCCACTTCTGATACTACCAAATAATAATCTGTTCCACACCCATGTACTATTCATTAATTCTCTCAAATTTTCATAATAAACGATCAACCCAATCATGCTTTGAGATTTCAATTAATTTTACTGCCATGTGTACATGAAAATAGACTTATGGCCCAATGTCTTTTTATAGCCTTTCATCTCCTTCTTACCCATCCATTCATTTCACCTATCAAAACATTTTTCCTTGGATCAAATTAATTCACAGTGTCCCACATCCCCCCCCCCAAATGTATCTCTTGTTCTTCCATTGTTATACCCATACATGGGAGTCTAATATACAGCTATCTCTTTCTTTCCATCCTGTATGTATGTATTTATGAGACTTATATGGCCACCCATCATGTGCCATAACTCTGGGCAGCTAACACCAACAGCAATAAAAACATAAAAGAAACAATAAAAGCCAATATCCCTAAAACAACTCCTGGCATCCTAAAACAATACTTCCCACTACATAAACAATCACAATCACTGTGCTCCAGCTTCAGCCTATCCCAATATTTGGGGGCTAACCCAGCTTTTTAAGGCCTTTTGGAAGGCTAAAAGGATGAGGGCTTGCCAGGTTTCAGGGGGCAGGTCTTCCACAAGGCAAGGGTTGCTTCTGAGAAGCCACAAGTGCAACCAAAACCCAGTTTTACCCATCTCACTATTCTAGGCAAACTAAGATCTCTAACCTAGTAACTACCTTGCAAGCCAACATACTATTGCCTGCATCCCACCAACTTGGGGGTACACACCGTATACTGATCATACACTCAGGATGTGTAAGACTGTTTTCTCCAAGCACTAGATAATTGCTACTGGTCAGAGTAGTTAACATTGATTTTGATCTGTTAGAGATACTTTCCAAAATTTTGTTGTTCAGTCGTTTAGTCGTATCCGACTCTTCGTGACCTCATGGACCATAGCACGCCAGGCCTTCCTGTCCTCCACTGCCTCCTGGAGTTTACTCAACTTCATGTTCCTTACATAGGTGATGCTATCTAACCATCTCATCCTCTGCCGTCCCCTTCTCCTTTTGCCTTCAGTCTTTCCCAGCATCAGGGTCTTTTCCAGTGAGTCCTCTCTTCGCATTAGGCGGCCAAAGTATTTGAGCTTCAGCTTCAGCATCTGTCCTTCCAATGAGCAGTCAGGGTTGATTTCCTTTAGGATTGACTGATTTGACCTCCTTGCAGTCCAAGGGACTCTCAAGAGTCTTCTCCAGCACCACAGTTCGAAAGCATCAATTCTTCGGCGCTCAGCCTTCCTTATGGTCCAACTCTCACAGCCATACATTACTACTGGGAAAACCATAGCTTTAACTATACGGACCTTTGTCGGCAAGGTGATGTCTCTGCTTTTTAATATGCTGTCTAGGTTTGCCGTAGCTTTCCTCCCAAGGAGCAAGCGTCTTTTAATTTCATGGCTGCAGTCACCGTCTGCGGTGATCTTGGAGCCCAAGAAAATAAAATCTGTCACTGCTTCCATTTCTTCCCCTTCTATTTGCCGGGAACTTTCCAAAATAGTCAGACATAAACCTTCTTCAAGCACTTTTTCTGTGGTTCAGCCATTGCTTGTGCTGTTGACCTTTCTTCCTCTCCATGTTCTCTCCCAACACTCAAACGTTAGATAGCATTCAAGCTGAACTAACTTGGTTGTTTGTCTAGTTTTTCTTCTCCACGAAGCTATTTTTTGGTGATGGTAGAGAACTAATATGAGATGTTCCACCTCATGAATAGCCCATAATTTCTCCATCACTGCTCACCTGTCAGGATCTCCAGCGATCAATCTATCCTGGCAAAATTACCTGATGTATGCTTCAGAATCAGTCTGCCTCAGACCATCTAGTGGCGTCATCTGCAAGAATCAGTACATACTGCTTCCTCCAGGTGCCTTGGACTGGAGAGGCCCCAGGTTGTCTACAGCCACTTTTTGGAATGGAGTTTCCATGACAGATAAGAGAGACAGTTTGGTGTAATGGTTATGGCATCAGGCTAGAAACCAGGAGACTGAGAGTTCTAGTCCTGCCTTAGCCACAAAGCCAGCTGGGTGACCTTGGTCCAGTCACTCTCTCTCAGCCCTAGGAAGAAGGAGGCAAGGGCAAAGTACTTCTAAAATCTTGCCAAGAAAACTGTAGGAACTTGTTCAGGCAGTCGCCAGGAGTCAAGACTGACTTGAAGGGAAGAAGAAGAAGAAGAAGAAGAAGAAGAAGAAGAAGAAGAAGAAGAAGAAGAAGAAGAAGAAAGAAGAAAGAAGAAAGAAGAAAGAAGAAAGAAGAAAGAAGAAAGAAGAAAGAAGAAAGAAGGAAGAAGAAGAAGAAGAAGAAGAAGAAGAAGAAGAAGAAGAAGAAGAAGAAGAAGAAGAAGAAGAATAGCAGCAGCTGTAAAAGCTCCCTCACCCTAACCTTGCTGTTTCCTATCCTTTGGCAAATGTCACATGATTTAACATTATCAGATACACTTCTGCCATGTCCAGTCCAGTTAAAAGTTTGCCTCACCCTTTCTTTGGTTCTACTTCCTGTCCCATGTGTCCATCTGGGTGCTCATCTGCCAAGCATAAAATGTGCCTACAAAACTTGTTGGGCCCAGCTAACTTTCTCTGAGGCTTGCACCCCTCCCTATATTCTTGTGGAAGATACACCCAGAAAACAGTCATTTTCATTTGATGAAGCTGGAGTTCTGAGCTTTGCTGAGGGATGGGGGACTAGTTTTCACCTCCTTCCAGATCTTGGACAGACCCTGGTCCTCCTTTTCCTCTCTCTTGAATTCCTCTGCATTGCTCCTGAGATCTGTTCCCAGCATCTCTGTGATAGGATGTACGCTGGCTTATAGGGAAAAATTGAGGCTTGAGAATAAACAGACAAGACAAGAGTGCAGCGTTTAGGGCTAAAAGTGTTTACTTGTAGCATAAGGCAATAATGTATATACAGTACATTATCGCAAAAAGGAAAGTTGAATATACAGTACATGGTACAGCATTGTAAAAGGAAAAACAAACACAAACTTATAAGCAGAGTTTCGTGTATTGATCCCAGGGCCAGAGCTCATGCCACGGCCTATACCCAAAGCCAGGCATAGCTCACACTGCCCAGTCCTCAGAAGTAGAATTATAGAAGTATTCTCAGAAGTAGAATACATGTGAAGAACTAAAGACACAAAAGTCAAGAAGCATAGAACACCATTTTGCATGGTTAGATATTCAGTTCTTCCAGCTTCCTGATTGGCTGGATGTTAGGTGTGACACACACCAGGCCCAAAGCACTAGGCCTAAAGCAATAGCATGACCTGCTATTGGGTGGCAGTGCTGCATCTAAGCGAGCACATGATCTCCCCCTCCCTGTTCTCCCAGGGCTTCCCACGAAGGCTTCAGGGGGAATTGTTCTCATGCGAAGTTCCCATTGCTTGTGTGGGCACTAGCCATAACAAGACATCACATGACAGTTGTTATCTTGCACCTGCACTTCACGTCACCATGAGAAGCCTTTGCTTTGTAAAGGATGCAATTTGCCAAAACACGTTTTCATATGGGAAATCTGACACTCTGCAGGCTCTCTTTCTTCCAGAAGGTCTGCTTCTGACTGCTGTAGGGACTCAGGATGTTGACCTTTCTTCCTCTCCATGTTCTCTCCCAACACTCAAATGTTAGATAGCATTCAAGCTGAACTAACTTGGTTGTTTGTCTAGTTTTACTTCTCCATGAAGCTATTTTTTGGTGATGGTAGAGAACTAATATGAGATGTTCCACCTCATGAACTAATATGAGATGTTCCACCTCATCCTCTACATCCTATCAGGTTATGTTGCCCAGAGAGAAATTTGCGTTTTCTTTGCTGCGTTGTTACCTGGCTGTAAAAGGGAGTTTGTTTTTAGAGGCTGATTTCAGAGTAAACATGTTTTCTTTGAGTGGTCAGCAATGGCTGAACGGAGTCTGGTCAGTCTGCCATTTGAGCCTTTAGATGGCACAGACTATCTGACCTGGTGTGTGGAGATGAAATCATTCTTTTTGCAAGAAGATTTGTGGCAGTATGTGGCACATCCACCTCCAGAGGATCTTTCTGAAGAAGTGCAAGCGTGTTTGGACTGTGCTTTTTTTGCTTTTGGGAATTAAATCCTCTGAACAGAATTATATCAGCCACTCAAGGACTGCGTGATGAGTGCTGAGAGGCTGTTGGATCCTTTACTACAAAGTAGAACTCTGTTGCTCTTGGTGGACTATTAAGACAGCTTTATAGTTTGAAGCTGCACCCAGGCTGAAAATGTGATGACCCACCTTGGTGAGCTCAAGACTTTGTTTGCTGCATTTGAACAAGAAGGCATGTTTTTCTGGGAGTGTGAAAAAGCGTGCGTGATTTTGTCAAGCTTGGACAGCAGTTTTGATCTACTGGTCGAGAAAGCAAAGACGCTATCTCCCTGCGACCTTCCTGTGGATTATTTTACAAGCCACCTCCAGAAGCCATCTGTTATTGTTGTTCCTGAGACTTTCCAAACAGAGCGTTCCAGCTGAAGTGAAACCTGGAATGGAATCTATGTTTGCTGTGGTTCGATGTGAGTCTTCTTCTTCTCAGAAAATCACTGGAAGGCTGTTCCCTGCCGTATCGTCCAGCGGATGCTGTCTGTGCACAAGAGGCCTGATTTACGAAGGGAGGGGAAGCCAGAAGCCAGAAGTCAGCTAAACAACGAATCCAAGTTTTCTACTCTGCCGACTGCTGTATGTATTCAGAGACTTGGTTGTTGAATTCGGCTTGCAGCCTTGAGTTCAGCAATTTATTTTAGCTGATATTTCTGTGATAAGTGTATGAAATGTGTATGTCTACACTTGTTTTTCTCTCCTCAGTGTTCCAGCCCTGGTCAAGTCTGAGTGTGCTTGTTGTGTTCAAAGGTGCTGGATGTTTTCATTGAGAAATATGAAACTGAGTGTGGGGAAAGTCCTGGCCATTTCCAGGTGGTTACATGCAAAACAGTTAATGGTGGAAATAAACATATAAAAGGTAAAGGTTCCCCCCGCACACTTGTGCAGTCGTGTCCGACTCTAGGGGCCGGTGCTCATCTCCGTTTATTAGCCGAAGAGCCAGCGTTGTCCGAAGACACTTCCACGGTCATGTGGCCGCATGACGCATGCGGAACGCTGTTACCTACCCACCGAAATGGTACCTATTCATCTACTTGCATTTGCGTGCTTTTGAATTGCTAGGTTGGCAAGAGCTGGAGCTAGTGCGGGAGCTCACTCCGCACGCAGGGCTAGGGATTCGAACCTCCGAACTTGCGATTGACAAGCCTGGCATCTTACCCGCTGAGCCACCACGCCCCTACTAAATAAACATATAGAGATGCTCAATTAAAAATCCTGTTTAATTCCAGGGAGTTACATGCAAGAGAGTTAATGGTGGAAATAAACATACAGAGATACTCAAATAACAGAGAGCACCTTAGTCTACTGTTTTGCATGTAGCTATTTCTACCTCTAATAGAAGTAGATGTTTATTTGTATAACGATCAAATTCTAAGCTAACTAAAGATACTGCTGCTTTGCTCCTATTTAGAGGCAGATCTGATGTCAAGAGGTTCCAAGCTGCATAAAAACACACAATGACTGAGCTTGTATAGAAACAATAATTATCAGAGACAATCAGTCAATAAACGTTATTATTGTCATTGGACAACAACAACAACAACAAAGGAGAAAAAAGTACAAATTCTGAGATAGCAAATAAAAATCAGTAATTATAAAATTGATGTGGCAAAAAATGCTATATATTTTATTTATTTATTTATTTAATTTATATGACCGCCCATCTCCCCCAGCGGGGAACTCTATATATTTTACAAATAATAAAACAAAACTTCACATTCAGAGAAATAAAATTACATTGGTTGGACAATAATAACTATAAATAGAATGAATCTGGGTAACCACCAGAGACAATAAACTAGATTAAACAGACCAAAAAAGAAATGTAAGGCTGTCACTTAACTCATCATTCCCTAAATGTTTCTCAACCTTGAGAGAAATGTGGTACCAGTTATTATTAACAAGGAAATAATAATTTTAAAAATTAATAAAACTAAATAAGGCTCTTAAGGGATTTTTCTAATGCTAGCTAGCAAAATTCATAGGCAAGCTGAATAGATCAAATTAAAGAGCAAACTAGCAGACCTTCTACTAAAAACAGCATGCAGGAAATGTCAAGCAAGCTAAAATGTAACACCCCAGCTTTGAGGTTAGAGAGCAGAGCTTCTAGCAAGACCTATACTACAGGAAGCTTCTTGTGGGTAGAAATTAAACTAATGAACAATGCTTAAGGTAGGACAACTTCCATACAAGGAAAGAATAAATAAAATGGGAAGGGGAGATAAAAGTGGGTAGTGGGAGATGTAAACAGAAGCAGGACAATTGAGGCGGACGGTATAGGCTGTTCACTCCTGACTACCCAGCCTATGGGTAAAAGGAGGAGGGCTAAAGCATCCGGGCAAAGGGGTATAAAAGATGAGCTCTAATTGTGGCTAGCGTGACTCCTCCCTGGTGCGATTTGTTTTCCAGCACGTTGGAGTTCACCAGCTTTTTGCAAACTGCTTCAAAAATAAAAAACCTTTTGTTTCTACCACTTTTGACTTGACTCATATCTGACAAATTGGGGGCTCGTCCGGGATCCTTGAATGGCGTCCGGTAAGTCTGGGCCTTGGCCCCCCACTATGGGAGGCATGCCCTACTGATTTCAGTGGTCCACTGTGGGATTCCTGGGCTTTGGACCCCGGCGCCCGTAAAAGGAACCAGACAACAAAAGGAGAAAAGTCAAAAGTGAAACAAAAGACGATTGCGCAAAGTAAGCCACAATCCCTTGGCGCAAAGTAAGACGCCACAGCTCTGTGCAAAGTAAGACGCAGAGTGAGCCGGCAAAACTCGAGTCTGAAACCCCCCCCCCGAAGACAAATTACCGGGAAACTTCGTATACGAACCCAGGTGAGAGGGTTGCACAAAGTAAGACGCAATACCTTTGCGCAAAGTAAGACGCCACATTTCTGTGCAAAGTAAGACGCAGACAATGTGTTACCTGGGCGGTATGGTTCTGGTTGGGTAGGCCTGTAAGATTCTTGAGACCGGTGTGATTTGAGACACCCCAAGGGCCATTAGGGCTGGCAAGGCGGAGTGAGTGTGGAGTTCAAACTCGCGGTTTCGTATCCTCGCGAGAGGACTGGCCGGGTGCGAACAAAGTAGTTGCTGTGTGATAATTGGGTCTCAGTAGAGGGAAAATAACCTTTAAAAGTAGCCAGCACGGGCTGGGAGGTTATTGTGAATTAGGACCTTAAATTTGTCCGGTGAACAAGTCCAGCGATTGCTGGAGGTCCTGGTTCAATAAGGGGAGATCCTACAACACGGTCAAGAGAGAATAGGCTTCTTAGTGAAACCAACCATGGGAGGAGGCTCGAGTATAGGGAAGGAAACGTGCACTAAAAAGATATGGAAAACTCCAGCTCTAAGAATAGATAAGGACAGTCCTTTAGGTCAGATTTTAAATAATTGGAACCAACCACCATACAAACTTATGGTGGACAAATTATATGGTAAACCTGTGTTGTTATGTGTGGAGGGAGGATGATAATGCCTCCTGGACAAGGGAAGGATCAAATGATTATTTTAGGTGTCATGATTTATATGACTATGTGAAACAAAAGTCGTGTAAATCTTTAGAAATGAATTACATTATGTCCTCACCTGGACTCCGGACAAATGGCCAGAGGCAAGTGGGGAAAATAAGAAGGCAATCAAGGAAATGATTTATAAATTGGAAACTGTAAAAGAGGAACCAGCTTAGAAGTAAGAAATTTCAAAAAGGATATGAAAATATTAATTGAAGATCCAATTGGACTGGCTGAACAACTAGATCAGTTCTTGGGACCAAACGTACATACCTGGGCAGAACTTATGTCCATAATGGGCATTTTGTTCTCTGGAGAAGAAAGGGGAATTATCAGACGTGCAGCCATGACCAGGTGGGAAAGGCGCAACCCACCTGGCCAGCATGCAGTGCCAGCAGATCAAAAGTTTCCCCTTAACAACCCCAATTGGAATAATCAAATGGCAGCAGACAGAACTAACATGAGAGATTTGAGATGGTATAAAAGAAGCTGCCCCAAAATCACAAAACTTTGCCAAGACTTTTGATACTGAGCAACAAAAAGAGGAAGCACCCTCAGTCTTCTTACAAAAGCTGAGAGACCAAATGAGAAAATATTCAGGGATGAATCCTGACGATGTTGTGTCACAAGGTTTACTGAAAGTAAGTTTTGTGACTAAAGCATGGCCAGATATTAGGAAGAAGATGCAAAAGATAGAGGGAGGGAGTGAAAGGCCACTGGAAGAATTGTTAAGAGAGGCCCAAAAATTATATCTTAAAAGAGAGGAAGAAAAATAGAAAACCATGGCTAGAATGATGGTTAACAATGTAGAAAATATTGTAGTAAAGAAATTAGGAAGTGTACAGAGAGAATTCTCCAGCAAAGGAGATCGTTACCTTGTCGTGGTGCTGGAGCTTGAGCACCTCAATGAAACCATGAGCTAAACCGTGAAGGGACACCCAAGACGGGAAGGTCGTGGCAGAGAGGTCAGACTAAATACGATCCCTGGGGAAGGTAATGGCAACCCACCCCAGTATTCTTGCCATGAAAACTAAATGGATCAGTACAACCAAAGATATGTCGGTATACCATCGGAAGATGGGACTCCCAGGTCGGAAGATGGTCAAAATGCTACTGGGGAGGAACAGAGGATACGTTCAACTAGCCCCAGATGTGATGACGCAGCTAGCTCAAAGCCGAAAGGACGGCTAGCGGCCGACGGTGCTGGTGGTGAACGACGAATCCGATGTTCTAAAGATCAACACACCATAGGAACCTGGAATGTAAGATCTATGAGCCAGGGCAAATTGGATGTGGTTATTGGTGAGATGGCAAGATTAAATATAGACATTTTAGGTGTCAGTGAACTGAAATGGACTGGGATGGGCCACTTCACATCAGATGACCACCAGATCTACTACTGTGGACAAGAGGACCACAGAAGAAATGGAGTAGCCTTCATAATTAATAATAAAGTGGCTAAAGCAGTGCTTGGATACAATCCAAAAAACGATAGAATGATCTCAATTCGAATTCAGGGTAAGCCATTTAACATCACAGTGATCCAAATATACGCCCCAACCACAGATGCTGAAGAAGCAGAAGT
The DNA here is from genome assembly GCA_023362775.1 of Charina bottae. Taxonomy (NCBI): domain Eukaryota; kingdom Metazoa; phylum Chordata; class Lepidosauria; order Squamata; family Charinaidae; genus Charina; species Charina bottae. The sequence goes on along the minus strand of JALMGJ010000001.1, from coordinate 98,178,731 downwards.
AGATCAGTTCTATGAGGATCTGCAGCACCTACTAGATAATACACCAAAAAGAGATGTTATTTTCATTACAGGAGACTGGAATGCTAAGGTGGGTAGTCAGACGACACCTGGAATTACAGGCAAGCATGGTCTGGGAGAACAAAATGAAGCAGGACATAGGCTGATAGGATTTTGCCAAGACAACTCACTGTGCATAACAAACACTCTCTTCCAACAACCTAAAAGACGACTTTATACATGGACTTCACCAGATGGTCGACACCGAAATCAGATTGACTACATCCTTTGCAGCCAAAGGTGGCGGACATCTATACAGTCAGTAAAAACAAGACCTGGAGCTGACTGTAGTTCAGATCACGAACTTCTTATTGCAAAATTTAGAATCAGACTAAAGAGAATAGGGAAGACCCACAGATCAGTTAGATATGAGCTCACTAATATTCCTAAGGAATATGCAGTGGAGGTGAAGAATAGATTTAAGGGACTAGATTTAGTAGATAGGGTCCCGGAAGAACTATGGACAGAAGTTCGCAACATTGTTCAGGAGGCGGCAACAAAAAACGTCCCAAAGAAAAAGAAAACCAAGAAGGCAAGATGGCTGTCTGCTGAGACACTGGAAGTAGCCCAAGAAAGAAGGAAAGCAAAAGGCAGCAGTGATAGGGGGAGATATGCCCAATTAAATGCAAAATTCCAGAGGTTAGCCAGAAGAAATAAGGAATTATTTTTAAACAAGCAATGTGCGGAAGTGGAAGAAGACAATAGAATAGGAAGGACAAGAGACCTCTTCCAGAAAATTAGAAACATCGGAGGTAAATTCCAGGCAAAAATGGGTATGATCAAAAACAAAGATGGTAAGGACCTAACAGAAGCAGAAGAGATCAAGAAAAGGTGGCAAGAATATACGGAAGATCTGTATAGGAAGGATAATAATATTGGAGATAGCTTTGACGGTGTGGTCAGTGAGTTAGAGCCAGACATCCTGAAGAGTGAGGTTGAATGGGCCTTAAGAAGCATTGCTAATAACAAGGCAGCAGGAGACGATGGTATCCCAGCTGAACTGTTTAAAATCTTGCAAGATGATGCTGTCAAGGTGATGCATGCCATATGCCTGCAAATTTGGAAAACACAAGAATGGCCATCAGATTGGAAAAAATCAACTTATATCCCCATACCAAAAAAGGGAAGCACTAAAGAATGTTCAAACTATCGAACAGTGGCACTTATTTCACATGCCAGTAAGGTAATGCTCAAGATCTTGCAAGGTAGACTCCAGCAATTCATGGAGCGAGAATTGCCAGATGTACAAGCTGGGTTTAGAAAAGGCAGAGGAACTAGAGACCAAATTGCCAATATCCGCTGGATAATGGAGAAAGCCAGGGAATTTCAGAAAAACATCTATTTCTGTTTTATTGACTATTCTAAAGCCTTTGACTGTGTGGATCATAACAAATTGTGGCAAGTTCTTGGTGGTATGGGGATACCAAGTCATCTTGTCTGCCTCCTGAGGAATCTGTATAACGACCAAATAGCAACGATAAGAACAGAGCACGGAACAACGGATTGGTTTAAGATTGGGAAAGGAGTACGGCAGGGTTGTATACTCTCACCCTACCTATTCAACCTGTACGCAGAACACATCATGCGACATGCTGGGCTTGAGGAATCCAAGGCTGGAGTTAAAATCGCTGGAAGAAACATTAACAATCTCAGATATGCAGATGATACCACTTTGATGGCTGAAAGCGAGGAGGAGTTGAGGAGCCTTATGACGAAGGTGAAAGAAGAAAGTGCAAAAGCTGGGTTGCAGTTAAACCTCAAAAAAACCAAGATTATGGCAACCAGCTTGATTGATGACTGGCAAATAGAGGGAGAAAAAGTGGAGGCAGTGACAGACTTTGTATTTCTAGGCGCAAAGATTACTGCAGACGCTGACTGCAGCCAGGAAATCAGAAGACGTCTACTTCTTGGGAGGAGAGCAATGGCAAATCTTGATAAAATAGTTAAGAGCAGAGACATCACACTGACAACAAAGGTCCGCATAGTTAAAGCAATGGTATTCCCTGTAGTAACCTATGGCTGCGAGAGCTGGACCATAAGGAAGGCTGAGCGAAGGAAGATAGATGCTTTTGAACTGTGGTGTTGGAGGAAAATTCTGAGAGTGCCTTGGACTGCAAGAAGATCAAACCAGTCCATACTCCAGGAAATCAAGCCAGACTGCTCACTTGAGGGAATGATATTAAAGGCAAAACTGAAGTACTTTGGCCACATAATGAGAAGACAGGATACCCTGGAGAAGAAGCTGATGCTAGGGAAAGTGGAAGGCAAAAGGAAGAGGGGCCGACCAAGGGCAAGATGGATGGATGGTATTCTGGAGGTGACGGACTCAACCATTGGGGAGCTGGGGATGGTGACGGCCGACAGAAAGCTCTGGCGTGGACTGGTCCATGAAGTCACGAAGAGTCGGAAACGACTGAACGAATAAACAACAACAAACAGAGAGAATTAAAGGCTCAAGTTTAGATCATGGGAGGAGTGGGTAAAACAAGCCCTAAAAATCTATGTTAACAATAAAAAGCCTTTGCTAGAGGAGGAGTCGGAATATGCTCAGTGTTGGGTAAAATCTACCACCCTGATAAAGCACCAGTGTGTTTTTGTTTGTGAGTATTTGTCTTTTTGGATTTGTGTGTATATTTTGTGCACAGTGAAAACATATTGCTTCTACTTTGAAAAAAAAATAGACTTTTGTGGTCTGGGGTGTATGTGTGTTTCCTCCCTGTTTCTACCCCCACTCCTTCGGTCTGACTTTTGTCTGCGGGTTACAGGCTTGAGGAGGAAGAGAGGGAGGGGGAACAGGGGGAGTCTGGAGGAACTACTAAAATAGAGTTGCCAGGCAAACTGAAGACTACGGTAAAAGTACTTTCTCTTGTACTGTGTTTACTGTCTGCACCCACTGATTAGACAGATATTGAAATGAATTTGTGAAATTGAGATGGTTTAAGAGAAAGTCGAAATGAGAAAGAGAAGGAAGAAGAAAAGGGAGCAGGGAGTTAGTTTTGTTGCGGAAGAGGTGGCGAGGAGCATAAACAAAAGTGAAGGGATTTAGGGAAGAGTGGGTTTCCAAACCTTTGGAAACAGGAGTGGAGGATTTGTTAGTGAAAAGCTGGCAACAGGCTGGGGCAAATGAGATGCCTCTAAAAACAAAGTGCATCTCCCTTGTGTTTCCCCAGTCCTTACAGCAAATTTAAATGGGGAAGGTTGTGTGAGTTGTTTACTGAAGCGGCCAGATGTTTTAACAAGGCATTGCTCCTTTAAATACAGTGGCACTTGCAATGCTGGAAGCATTGAGAAAACAGTGCAAAAGCCCTGTTCTAACAGCATTGGCATGTGCAGGGCAGAGAGTTTTTACCCTCCGCTTTTTATACGTGCAGATTCTCCCATAAACATGTTTTGTTAATGTTAAGGGCTGGTGTGAGTTTTTATGTGTGTGTTTGTTTGGGAAAATTATGTGAGTCTGTCTCTTTAAACACCAGATCTTTTTACGGTGGTAAAGATGCAGGTCCTGGCCAGACCTGCATCCTCCGTTAATTTGGTGTTTTTGTGTATTGTCATTTGTACAAACTTGCATGTGTATAATAAGAAAACTGAGAACTTTCTACTTCACCCAAGCCCCCCTTCTTGTTGAAGCTGCTTGAGGGTGAACTAAGGAGAAAAAGAAGGGAGGACAGAAGTGAAACACAATGCTACCACAGAAAATCCCTTTTCCCATTTTTTAGGATTTTCCTTCTTTTGTAATATAGTTTTTTAAACTTTGCACCAAGATAAACTTGTAAGCTTCTTGTTTAAGCCTTTTCCTGCTGCTACTGCTGTTGGTGAAAATGTTTTTTTTCAGCTGTTCCTGTTAAGAAACAGCGGTTGCATTTTTCCAGATAGTAAGAGGGACCAATGTTCAAGTTTTTTTTTAGCCCTAGAGGCTTAACATGTGGACTCAGCTCAAGGGACACATTTTAATCCTAAAGTATTGTAACATGTTATGAGAGGAATAGGAGTAGCATGGGATTTTAACACCCCGTGGAACCCGCCTTCTTCGGGAAAAGTAGAGTGAATGAACCAGATTCTAAAGAAGCATTTATCAAAATTGATTTTAGAAAATAAGCTACCTTGGACTAAATGTTTACCTTTAGTATTGTTGAGAATTAGGACAAACCCTAGAAGGGATGTGGGAATTTCACCATATGAAATGCTGTTTGGCTTTCCTTATCTAGCAAATCCAGGAATGCTACCACAATTAGAAAACCAGGATGTATTTTTAAAGAACTATATACTGGGGTTGTCCTCTTCTTTGTCTTTCCTCAGACAGAAAGGTCTGTTGGCACAGACCCCACCACTTGAATTTGGAGTCCACCATATTAAACCACGAGAGCGGGTCCTAATAAAGTCCTGGAAGGAGTTGAAACTGCAACCCGAGTGGGAAGGTCCATTCCAGGTGTTGCTCACAACAGAGAACACTGTATACCAGGATAAAAGGGCCAGTGGACGAACCAACTCCAGAGTGGAGGGTGAAACCCAGCGAGAACCCGATGAAAATAAAGTTATACAAAAAAGGTGGTGATGCTTGAATATGGGGTACCAAGGGGAGTGCCTGATGAGTTTAAAGCAAGAAATCAGGTTATGGCAGGATTTGAATCCTTTCGCTTTTGGTGGGTAACAGTCAATAAAAAATGTGGACTGGATAAATTATATATATTATAATCAACAGAGATTTATAAATTACACTAGGGATGCTGTAAAAGGGATCTCAGAGCAATTGGATGCCACAAGTAGAATGGCCTGGGAAAATAGAATGATACTGGATATGATGTTAGCAGAAAAAGGGGGAGTATGTGTGATGCTTGGGGGAAGTTGTTGTACATTCATTCCCAATAACACTGCACTGGATGGAACCATTACCCGAGCCTTACAAGGCCTGACTGCCTTGTCTGAAGAATTAGCTGAAAACTCAGGAGTGGATACCTCCCTTACGGGATGGTTGGACTCCTGGTTTGGTAAGTGAAAAGGAGTGGTTCTCTCTCTCCTCACATCTTTTGGAGTAGTAATAGGGGTGTTGGTGGCATTGGGATGCTGCATAATCCCTTGTGTTAGAGGATTAATGCAACGACTTATAGAGACGGCAGTCTCTAAACAGATGCCTTTAAAAACCCCTGTTAATGGAGACTATGCGACCCTCATGTTATTGAAAGATAGTTGGGTGCTGCATGATGATGGTTGGGTGTATGAGACTATGTATCCACAATTAGAAAGTTCAGATGAAACAAGATCATGAAATATAATGCAGAAAGCAACAAAATAAAGAGAGAAAGGAAATAGTGTTAATAATAATAGTATAAAAAAAGGGTGGATTGAGAGAAATGTGATACCAGTTATTATTAACAAGGAAATAATAATTTTAAAAATTAATAAAACTAAATAAGGCTCTTAAGGGATTTTTCTAATGCTAGCTAGCAAAATTCATAGGCAAGCTGAATAGATCAAATTAAAGAGCAAACTAGCAGACCTTCTACTAAAAACAGCATGCAGGAAATGTCAAGCAAGCTAAAATGTAACACCCCAGCTTTGAGGTTAGAGAGCAGAGCTTCTAGCAAGACCTATACTACAGGAAGCTTCTTGTGGGTAGAAATGAAACTAATGAACAATGCTTAAGGTAGGACAACTTCCATACAAGGAAAGAATAAATAAAATGGGAAGGGGAGATGAAAGTGGGTAGTGGGAGATGTAAACAAAGGCGGGACAATTGAGGCGGACGGTATAGGCTGTTCACTCCTGACTACCCAGCCTATGGGTAAAAGGAGGAGGGCTAAAGCGTCCGGGCAAAGGGGTATAAAAGATGAGCTCTAATTGTGGCTAGCGTGACTCCTCCCTGGTGCGATTTGTTTTCCAGCATGTTGGAGTTCACCAGCTTTTTGCAAACTGCTTCAAAAATAAAAAACCTTTTGTTTCTACCACTTTTGACTTGACTCATATCTGACAACCTTAGCAACTTTAAGATGTATGGACTTCAGCATGGCTGGCTGGGGATTTCTGGGTGTTGAAACCCACACATCTTAAAGTTGCTGAGATTGAGAAACACTGATCTAGAGAATAGATGACCTTCGGAACAGATAGTACCTCTGTGCCAATTTGGAAAATCCTTCTTTCTGAAAATTCCAAATTTAAACAGAGGTTGGGAGAGGATCTTAGCTCTCTCTTTCTCCCCCCTCTCCCCTTTTGCCTTGGCACATAGCTTCCTGATCCTTTTGTCCTGCAGTTCTGCCTGCAGGTTTAAAAGACAAAAATTTTCAGCCTAGCAGAAAGGCGGGTGGGGGGTATTGAGTAATCTGACTTTGTGACTCAAGGCATCCAGATCCAGTGCTGCAGAAAGGAATGAATGTGTATTAGTGTGTGTCAGGCTGTCTGCAAGGATGCTGTGGTCTTGTGAAAGCAAGCTGGCTGTTCCCATGCTATGGTATTTCTATGTTCTATTCTTCACCTGGTTCAGAAAAAAGGAAACACATTTTTTATAAATAATTATATAGCTTACTGCAAATACACATAGCTGTTTTTTTTTTAAATCCCTTCCTTCAAAGTTCAGGCCCAGGAAAAGAAAAGACACATGGTCGCTGAGCGCAGGCAAAAGACTTCCAAAAGAGTCTTGCCTTTACTCAACATATTATGTATCTAGCAAGGAGGCATAGATCTGGTGTGTGTGTGTGTGTGTGTGTGTGTGTGTGTGTGTGTGTATACATACATACATACATAGATACTGTACATACTGTACATTTTCTGTGAATGCGGGAAAGGTTGCATTTAGTTTCTGAATGGTGAGCTAGCAGCTTTATCCAACAAGTTGGTGTGGCTGTGTTAGAATTTTTTAATTTCCTTACCAGGTTCGCTTCTGAGCCGGGTTCAAAGATACAGATCAAAGATACAGACAGTTGCATGAAATTAAGTTCTTTATTCTTCACCCAAGAGCAAAAGCAATGACAGCAAGCTGTTAGGTGGGCAATCGTGCAGGACCCCCTCCTTACAGCACATTATATACATTCCATTCAACTCCTCCTTTAGAATACCACCCCTTAGTCAGTTACCCATACTGCACCTTAGCATCATTCCATATTAGGAACTTCCTTCCTTCACTCTATCTTAACATGATTCCATATAAGGGACTTCCTTCTGTCCTTGCTAGGGCCCTTTGACAGTTACTAAACAATGCCTTTCCTCTGAAGAAGCTATATTTGGAATGTACATCTTATCTTTCTATGGGCATAGCTATCTATCTAGGCCTGTGAGAAAGGAAGAGTCAACAAAACTCTTCAAGGAAATAAAACACGGTTTCAGGGCCATAATAAAAGTGCAAATGTTCTAATATATGAATACTAAATATAAAATATATTTGTATGCAAGTTCGATATATGTAAGGTCTTTTATCAGCTGGGGGGAGGGGGGAAACTGATGTTGTTTCATTTAAATGTAATTGACATTAAAGTAATTCAATACATTAATGTATTTATTCTTCATATGTTTTAGTTTGCCTCTCTTTGACATGAAAAATGACAATCTGGCAGGAGAACTTGAAGGGGCTACTAAAAGTGGGGCGGGGGGGAGGGCACAGGTAGTCCTGGAATCCCAGGTTGTGCACCGCTGACTTGGGAGTAATCACTTTCCCTCTAATACTGAGGATTTCCTGCAAAACATATTGATCATTATGGCAGATGTGAATTTGCATCTTCAATGCAATGAGATAAGATGGGCTTCCAGGCATTCTTTGCTGTATAAACTTCCTTGGAGACATAGGATGGATAATGATTGGCTTCTTTTCAAGCATTTGCTTTATTCCTTAATTCAGAGCTTTCCAAACTTTCCAGACTTTGCAAGGTATTTTTAATTACTTGCATTTTCAGTGCAGCACTTTCAATGCTGCATTTACCACTATCAAACAGAAATCTTTCAAATCTGTCCCAAGCAGCACAGTTATTTCTAGTTTGTCAGAAACATCTCTGTTTCCATGATGCCAGTCTAAATACAAATAGCAGATGATGATTTTTAAAGTTTTGGGCTCACAGTAATGTGTTCACATTAAGCAGTAAGATAGAATGCTGTGGGCCAGACAGAATGCACCACTGCTACATTGGAACTATACTTCAAATACTGTGTGGAGTACCAGCAAGTTATTTGGACAGAATTATTGTCAGTGGAACAATTCACATGTAATAATTACTAATATGCTTCAGTGCAACAGAACTAATTTCTCATGAGTTTCATCCATCCTCCCCAGCAACCCTTCTGCTGCCCTTGCAACTGTAGTGACTTCAGGAACTTCCAAGTTGTGTGTGAGTTATTGAAAGAGCAACTTGAGTAAACCACGAACAGCTACAGTTTGGGTGACAGAATGTGAATGTCAGCAAAGCACCTGCCCATCCTGGGATAAGCATTGTTTAAGGGCCTGGTTCACTGGACCCTGTGTTATCATGGATCATATGAATGTCATCACATACGAGGTGTAACTCCCTCTTTCAATCTGCATCCATTCTTCATTTCATAGATTCCTTTTAGAGGTCACGTGGCTCATGCAGCCATGATTTGACTGCTACTCTACTAGTAAAGGGGCAGAAGTAATACGAGATTCCAGATTCTTGATTTCTAGCTCCACTGAGGTTAGCCGTAGAGAGCTATGGAGATGGCCTTGAAGGGAATATTCAGAAACCTTTACAGAAACAACAAGGGCAGAAGTATTCTTTAAGCCATAGCTTTCCAAACTGTGTGTTGCGACACTTTAGTGTGTTGCAACACACAGCTTAGTGTGTCGCGAAGTGGCAGGGGCGTGCACGGTGGGGGCGCGTGCGGCGGTGTGCAAGGCAAAGGTGGCGCGCCATCAGCGCTTCCGCATTTTAGCGAGGCCGCTGCCGCGTGCACGCCGCCGCTGCCGCTGCTGGTGTGTCACCAACGGCGGCAGTTTGGAAAGCACTGATCTAGTCAAACCTCAGATCACTAGAGCAGTGTTTCTCAACCTCAGGAACTTTAAGATGTGTGGACTTCAACTCCCAGAATTCCCTAGCCAGCACTTCATTAGAACACCTCTGACCAGTGACTATTCAGCATCTGTTTAAAGAGCACCTATTACCAACACCAAATTGTTGACTGAGAATGCTGGAATCTGGATGGAATGCTGGAATTTCAACTCCCAGAATTCTGGCTGCATTCTTATTGCATGCTAATTTGGCTTCTGTTAATTTTGTGGCTTAAAGTGTTATGCCAACCCAGCCTGTTTGAATAAAAAATTAACTAACATAGTTTGCAAACCCAGAAAAAGGGTTAATTCAATCCCAGATAGAGCTGTGTGAAAACATTCTACATTTCATTGTAAATTACTCTAATGTAGTGTTTTTCAACCTTGCCAACTTTAAGATGGGTGGACTTCAACTCCCAGAATTCCCCCAGAATGCTGGCTGGGGAATTCTGGGAGTTGAATGTCAGATTTCCCGTATGAAATTGGCAAATATTTTCTGTACAAAGCAAAAGTGTTTTGGCCAATTGCATCTTTTACGAAGCAAAGGCTTCTCATGGTGACGTGAAGTGCAGGTGCAAGATAACACACTGCCTTCCCATAACATTGAATGGCTTTGCTTATCATCTTCGTTAGATACGAAGCTAGAAGGTACTACGTGTGTATTGTTTTGGCTAGATTGCATGGGAACAATGTCTCTTGATTCCTTCAGTGGGAAGCCTGCTCCAGGGGGAGCAGAGGGAGGGAGGAGATCACATGCTTGCTGAGATGCAGCACTGCCACCCAATAGCAGGTTATGCTATTGCTTTAGGCCTAGTGCTTTAGGCCTTGTGTGTGTCACAGCTAACATCCAGCCAATCAGAAAGCTGGAAGAACAGAATATCAAACCATGCAAAATGGTGTTCTATGCTTCTTGATTTTTTGTGTCTTTAGCCATGTAGTTCTTCACATGTATTCTACTTCTGAGGACTGGGCAGTGTGAGCTATGCCTGGCTTTGGGTATAGGCCGTGGCAGGAACTCTGGCCCTGGGATCAATACACGGAACTCTGCTTATAAGTTTGTTTTTCCTTTTACAATGCTGTACCATATATATTTTGTTTTCCTATTTGCGATAATGTACTGTATATACATTATTGCCTTATGCTAGAAGTAAATACTTTTAGCCCTAAAAGCTGCACTCCATGTCTGTTTATTCTCAAGCCTCAAGTTTTTCCCTATAAGCCAGCGTACATCCCATCATTGAAGTCCACCCATCTTAAAGTTGGCAAGGTTGAAAAACACTGCTCTAATGGCTATCTGCACTCAAATAGTGAAATACCGCAAACTGAAAGGGTGGAGGACAGATAGAGAGTTCTAGGGGAGAGGAGAAAGTGAGGAGGTTAGAAGGAGGCAGAGTATTGTAGAGAGAGAAAGAGAGCTATTTATTTCTAGAATTGCATTTGCCTTAATAGCAGCTGTGTTACACTGCTGACTTGTATTCAGCTTGTCATCAGCTTCAATTCCAAGACCTTTTTCCACATATATTATTAGATCAGGTATCCCCACTTCTATACTGTATTTGATTTCTTTTTCCTAAGGGAAGAACTCTATAGTTGACCATTAAGTTTTGCATTTTATTTTATTTGGATTTTTTATCCTGCCTTTATTATTTTTATAAATAACTCAGGGTGGGGAACTGTCAGAGGGAGCGCGTGGAGATGGAGCGGCCTGCCTCTCTCCTAGGCACCAGTGATCCACGTACTGTGCAGTAAATAGACTCCAAACAGAAGTTATATCAAATATCCTATTTACTTTATATACATACGTATTTACAGATCACTTCCACAAGTAACAAATGATACACCATCACCGATACAGCTTTCACGAGGTAAAATGGGAATAATGGGAAATGAGAATGTCTCTACATATATAGTGAAACTGACCAATCACATTATAGGTCACTCTCGTTATTCACCACACCCAACTTAACTCTAAGCACCTGTTGTATGAGTCACACACTGACACATCATTCCTACAACAATGGCTGCTAATTGGGTGACTGTGCAGAATATTTCACCTTTTACCTAGAAATCAAGCCTCTCTGTATAATTTATATCTAACAGTAAATTCCTGGGTTTATCAAACCCCAACACCCCTTCAATTTACAATAGATATTACATTCAATTGTACAGAATAGAAGACATACACATTTGAGATATACACATCCTATGTCTCTCTATGCTTAGAGGCTTTGTCATCACATCTGCTACATTACACTCAGATGGACAATATTGCAAATCTATACAATACAATACAATACAATAAACTTCCAATTATTGACTGATCACATATTCTTGATCACATGAAGTTTGTTCATCGTCTCCAGTCTCTGTCATGACAAAATCTGTTGTCATCGGGGTTGAAACTTCTTTACATTGTTCCATATTGTTCTCTCTTAGCAGTGCTTCAATCTTCTTCCGCTGCTCTAGAACATAACCCCCATCAACCTTCTGAATACCCATTCCTAGGTAATTCTTAATTTCTCCCAGATCTTTGACATCAAAGTGCTGTTTCAGATTTTCAGTAAATTCAATTACCCTGCTTTGATCTTTCGCTATAAGACACAAATCGTCTACAAAAAGCAAAAGCAAAATCGGTTCATCGTTTTCACATTGCTTTACATACAGACATGGGTCAGCTATACTACACTTGAATCCCATTCTTTGTAATTCCTTATCTAACCTAAGATTCCAGCAACGTGCCGACTGCTTGAGTCCATACAATGCTTTCTGCAACTTGTATACCCTTCCTGCAATCTTTGATTCATAACCTGGGGCTTCAATCATATAGATCTCTTCATTCAAATCAGCATGCAAATATGCTGTTGTGATATCATAATGCTGTACTACACAATTCCCAGCTGCTGCCATTGCTAAGGCAAACCTAAATATCTCCCCTCTTAGCGTTGGTGCAGAAACTTCATCATAAGTCTGATTCTTTATCTGGGAAAATCCTTGTGCAACCAACCTAGCCTTATACTGAATATCACCATTCACTAAGGTTTTCTTCTTATACACCCATCTACAACCTACTGCTCTATGCCCCTCAGGCAGCCTAGTAGATTTGAAAACCTTATGAGAATTAATGGCTTTCATTTCCACATCCATTGCAGCTTTCCATCTACTCTGCTCGTGTTGTGGCAACTCCAATACGTCCTTGTAATTACGAGGTTCATAATCAATGAAACACACTTTTACATCACCTGGTGTATAACACTGAGGTGGTATGCCCTTGTTAACTCTCTCAGATCTGCGCAACACTGTAGCATCCTGCATCATTGGCACACTAGGAGTTAATTCCTCTTCCTTCTTAATCATATCAGTGGCCTCTTTCCGCTCTGAAAACTCAAAACATCCCTGACTAGGAAGATAAACCTCACTGCTCCCGTGTAATCTCTGCCAATTGCTATGCTCACAAAAACTTGCTGATCTAGAAATAACAACTTTCCTGCCATCAGTGAACCTATATCCCTTGGTCCCTGGCTCATACCCCACAAACGTCATCTTCTGTGCTTTTGCCTGTCCTTTCCTACGTACCTCCTTATGCACGTGAACATAGGCAGTGCACCCAAACACCTTCAAATGAGCTAATGGTGGCTTCTTGCCATATAACATATAATATGGAGTTTGGTTTACAGATACACTCCATAACCTGTTAATTAAATAATTAGCAGTTAATATTGCCTCACCCCAGTATCCACGTGATAACCCTGAGTCAGCAATGAGTGAATCCTTTACTGTCTGCAATGCCAAATTCCTACGTTCAGCCACGCCATTCTCAGCTGAACTATGTGGGTTAGTTCTCCTATGCACAATGCCCCTTCTACGGAGCCATTGCTGAAAACTCCCACTCAGAAACTCTGTACCCCGGTCAGTTTGTAAACTACACACCTTTGTGCTATACCTTCGTTCCACAAACTGCACCCAGTTTCTAAACTTTTCAAATGTTTGACTTTTAGCTTTCAATAGATAACGGAACCCAAATCTTGTGTAATCATCTACAATGACTAAAACATATTTAGCACCCCCTATTGAAGCTGGTAATGGACCAATTAAGTCAGCGTGAACTAATTCAAAACTTATGTGACTTCCTATCACTGAATTTGCTCACAGGAAACACCTTTGACTTTGCAACCTTACAAGCTGTGCAATCCAAATACACTTGGCACTTTTTCAATTCCATTCCAGAACTTGCTTCTGACATCTTTTCAATCACTTTGAAACTCGGATGCCCAAGCCTTCTATGCCACAGGTGCACACATGAATCATGTGTTGGCTTATTAATCGTAGCTACACCATGATGGCTGCTGCTTGTCCTGGTTTGAACTATTTCATAAAGACAGTTTTGCAAAATACCTTTGCCACAAACATTGTTATCCTTCATGACAATACATTCATTATTACCAAACTGTACAGTATAACCCTGTTTATCCAATTGTGACACACTAATTATATTGTACTCCAGTTCAGGTACACACAACATTGATAATTCAATATTTAACCCTGGTACATATACAAATCCTTTACCAGTCACAGATGCAATGCTTCCATTAGCTAGAGTAACATGATCTTTATCAGCCTGCCTAAAACTCTTAAACATCTGTCTGTTACTCCCTATATGCTGACAAGCCCCACTGTCAAGTAAAAATGGTCCCTTTAAATCTTGTTCTACACTTGAACTAATTAAAGACAGCTGTGCAGCGTCTCCCGGCTTGGAAATTTTCAGCTTAGCCTTCGGCTTCCGTTTCTTATCACAATCCCGCAACAAATGCTTTTGTGACCCACAGCAGAAACATTTTCTCTTCACAAATAATACATTGTTTTGGTTATCAGAACATTCCTTAACACAAACACTGTTTTGCTTAGACCTAATTATGTTAGAACACTGCTTTCTTCTTTGCTCTTCTTCTAAAAGCCTGCCAGATAAGTATCTTATAGTTAAATCTTCCTCAGATAACGAACCAAAGCTAATTGCCAAAGTATCCCACGTTTCATTTAGAGAACTGAGAATTATATACACTTTGTTAGCTTCTGTAAATTGCATATCTCTCTGAGCCAACTCCTGGAACAACTCTGTCATATAATGCAGGTGATCCCTTATATTATCAGATACCCCTAATCTAGCGTGATAAAGTTTTCTTGTTAGTAAAACTTTACATAACGGTGAGCTTCTTAGATAAACATTCTTTAAAGCTTCCCAACACTTATAGGCTAACTGACAGTCTCTAACATAACACAACTGGCTATCTTCCAGACATAAAATTATGCTTGCCAATGCTCTATCATCCTTTAGAGCAACTTCTTCATCTTCCAGGTCTGGTTCAGGGCAAAGTACACTCCTCCAAAGCCCTTCACGCCAAAGATACATTTCCATTTTATATGCCCATGACGAATAATTACTGTCATTCAGTCTTTCCAGAGGAAAACCTCCCCCGACTGCTGGCAACATCTTCGCTGTGCTCATCTGTCTTCAGCCCCTTCTGGGCAGACACCGATGATTAAAGACACAGACCTTATCAGAAAGTCCTCCAGCTGCAAAACAAGCGTAGGAGAGAAAAAAACACACACACGCAGGCACGGAACCTGTTAAAGCTCCAAATCACTCCAAATAGCCACACGACGCCTGGATAGGCTTCCAAAGCTTCCAGCTCACAGACTGCACACGATCCACCAATCCACAGCCAGTGCAAAGCCTTCCGTCATCTATGGCGTCTCTGCCGCCTCTGGGCCCGTAACCCTGTCAGAGGGAGCGCGTGGAGATGGAGCGGCCTGCCTCTCTCCTAGGCACCAGTGATCCACGTACTATGCAGTAAATAGACTCCAAACAGAAGTTATATCAAATATCCTATTTACTTTATATACATACGTATTTACAGATCACTTCCACAAGTAACAAATGATACACCATCAACGATACAGCTTTCACGAGGTAAAATGGGAATAATGGGAAATGAGAATGTCTCTACATATATAGTGAAACTGACCAATCACATTATAGGTCACTCTCGTTATTCACCACACCCAACTTAACTCTAAGCACCTGTTATATGAGTCACACACTGACACATCATTCCTACAACAATGGCTGCTAATTGGGTGACTGTGCAGAATATTTCACCTTTTACCTAGAAATCAAGCCTCTCTGTATAATTTATATCTAACAGTAAATTCCTGGGTTTATCAAACCCCAACAGGAACATACCTAATACTCCTTCCTCCTTCTATTTTCCCCACAACAACAACCCTGTGAGGTGTGTTGGGCTGAGAGAGTGTGACTGGCCCAAGGTCACCCAGCCGGCTTTCATGCCTAAGGTGGGACTAGAACTCACAGGCTCCCGGTTTCTAGCCTGGTGCCTTAACCACTAGACCAAACTTTTCAATAGACCTCTCTGATCTATTAAGATTATTTTGAATTTTGTCTGTTTTCTCAGGTTCTAGCTATTCATCCAGTTTTGTGTCATCTCAAATTTAATAAACATTCTCTTCATCTCTTTACCCAAGCCATTAATGAAAATATTGAAGAGTACTGGGCCCAATGTAAGGAATGAAGCTACAGTGGCAGGAACCAACATTTCCCAAGTCAGAGAGAACTGTTGAGTCAATATAGATCAATTGCCTTCCAAGCCCATCAAGAGAACAGCCATGTATCTATTCATTTAGAAAAAGAGAAGAAAAGCCATGGAATTTAAACCCTGGAACATATGTAAGGCCTTGGGTTTTGTATACTGCTCTGGACAAATCTTTTTTGAGACTTATTCAGAGCCATGCTTTACTGCCCAACCTAGTAAGAAGCCAGATATCCAGGATCAAATCCTGTGACACCCTAGTTGATACTCCACTCCAGTTTGACGAAGACCCATCAGTGGGCACTCTAGGTCTGATTTCCAAGATGGCAGGGGATCCACCTTATGGACATGCTATCCAGACCTAACCTACCTTGCTAATAAGAATACCATGAAATACTTCGTCAACTGCTTTGCTGGAATCAAGATATATTACATCCACAGCATTCCCACAATCTTTTTTGGAAGTTATCCAATCCAAAAATGAAATAAGAATATTAGTCTGTACAATTTATTTTTGACAATCCCATGCTGACTTCTAGTAATTGCTGCATTGTTTCTATGATTTTTGAAAATGGATACTTTATCAATTCTCCTACAGTAGATTTCCTAGAGATGATGGATAGCTGCTTACCCAAACTCCCAGCAAGTTCCTTTTGTATAGTACAGTACATGGAGATTTGAATTCACATTAGGTCAGTATATATCCCCTGATTGTTTCTAACAAACTCAAACTGGAATCCTTCTCCTTTGGCAAGCTCTTCACTTTGCCAAGCAGAACACTTACGTTCTCAGTGAAGGCTGAGCCAAAATAGGAGTTGAATTATATCTTTTCTTTGTTACCTATAGCTCGTGTCATCTTCACTGAACAGGTGGTATACAGTTTTCTTTCTTTTTTTTCCTTTCGTATATTATATGACATATCTGAAGAAGCTCTTTTTGTTATTCTTAATACATTCTGCTTTTTTAAAAAAAAACTGGGGAGGGAGATAACTCAAGTGCCAGTAGGAAATAATTTATTGTACTGAAACCCCAACTCATTTTCCTTCATCAAGGGATTTACAAAACAAAACCATATGAACAGCTCATACAATTTTATCCACAAAGAAAAAAAAATTCATGTCTAAAATGAGATCAACATGCAACACAACATATTGTTTCCATCTATAATGAAAGAGACACCGTTTAAAATGAATGATATCTTCTAATTCTGCTGTGTTATCTCTAAAATACTGAAACAAATAAGCACGTCAAATAACCCGGAGCTGATACAAAGAACAACCATTTGCCCAAATGAAAAATGTCCAGTTTTAGGGAGAAAAAGGCTAAACTAATTAAACCCATGTTTTAAAAAATATTCTTGGCTCATCTCCTCTATTACTTTTTTCCTTTTTTGTTTTATATTCTCATAAAAAACAAAATTAACTCACAAATTCTCTTAACAGGTCCCTCAAAATACCTCTATATTTTTGCACCTTTCCTAATTATTAAGAATAAAGCCAGAGGGGAAAAAAGTTTCATTTTAAATAATACATTTATCTCACCTGTGCTTATCGGTCAAAACCTGTCAATCAGAAGTTGCTGCCCAACTTACTTTGAGAAAGAACAGCTGTTGTAACTTCTAATATTAATGAGGGTTTTTTTTGTGTCTATGTAAAAAGTGGAGTTCTTGGAGCTTATGCAGGTGGCTGGACAGAATAAACTTTCTTACAGTGAATATTTCAGGAAAAGGGGAAACTGCCATCTTCAAGAATCAAATCAATGATACGTATTGAATGCCTTCATTTAAACACCTGAAGATTAAACTATTGATCATATCCATTTTATTTCTTTTCTTAATAAAGCAATGTCATTATTACTCTTTGTTCTTTAACTCCAAGTTGTGTCTTAGAGAAATCTGATGTCTTTTTTCCCTAAAATGTTTTACAAAAGAGGCTCCTACTTTCATTTTTGTATTCCTGATATGATCTCTAGTCTGACTTTTAAAAGTGGTAGTCTTGCCCACATAAATTTAGGGTCATGGACATTGTCCTAAATATGTAATGCTCATATTGGCACATGGTAAAACCTTGTAACATTTCTGTCCATCCACTAGTGTGGTGAAAAAGTGATTTTACATCTATCCACGTAATAGGTGCAATGGCAATAAAAGAAGGTGGCCATGTAGGTGGGAAGATCCCATAATAGTTATATTTTGTAACAGAATATTGTTTGTTGTTGTTGTTCAGTCGTTAAGTCGTGTCTGACTCTTCGTGACCCCATGGAACATAGCACGCCAGGCCTTCCTGTCCTCCACTGTCTCCCGGAATTTACTCAAATTTATGTTCGTTACATCGGTGATGTTATCTCACCATCTCATCCTCTGCCGTCCCCTTCTCCTTTTGCCTTCAGTCTTTCTCAGCATCAGGGTCTTTTCCAGTGAGTCCTCTCTTCGCATTAGGTGGCCAAAATATTTGAGCTTCAGCTTCAGTATCTGTCCTTCCAATGAGCAGTCAGGGTTGATTTCCTTTAGGATTGAGTGATTTGACCTCCTTGCAGACCAAGGGACTCTCAAGAGTCTTCTCCAGCACCACAGTTCGAAAGCATCAATTCTTCGGCACCCAGCCTTCCTTATGGTCCAACTCTCACAGCCATACATTACTACTGGAAAAACTATAGCTTTGATTATACGGACCTTTGTCGGCAAGGTGATGTCTCTGCTTCTTAATATGCTGTCTAGGTTTGCCGTAGCTTTCCTCCCAAGGAGCAAGTGTCCTTTAATTTCATGGCCACAGTCACCGTCTGCGGTGATCTTGGAGCCCAAGAAAATAAAATCTGTCACTGCTTCCATTTCTTCCCCTTCTATATGCCAGGAAGTGATGGGGTCAAATGCCATGATCTGAGTTTTTTTAATGTTGAGTTTCAAGCCAGGTTGAACTCAACTCTCCTCTTTCACCCGCAGACAGTAATGATACACCTATACGCTTGTGGGTATGCAATAAACACTAGAGACTAGATTCCTGGCCTCGGCGTGTTATTTCCGCATCTACACACGACATATACATGGAAAACACTCTGAACACGAGTGGGCTGTATTCTACCGCAACAGCATGTTTTAGAGACTATATGCAGCTTGTGCTGGTGAAATTTGCAGCAAACCATTAATTTATTTTTGGGTGGCATATTTTACCCCATTTGTTGGGGGTAGAACAGAAGAAACCCTAAGTCCAACCCCAAAAAGCTGCCTCCAAATTTGTTCCCCACAAACATTTGCCAAACCTGATTAGAAAGATATGTAGTTCACTGAAACGTTTAGCACCCAATACAGGTTAAACTCATAGAGGTCAAACATAAGGCCAGGTTTCCCAAATCCCTAAATCTTGCAGCAGTTTGCAAGCTAAAGGAAGGAGGAGTTCTGTTCAAGGATAATTCCCTTGGGCCCAGAATAAAAATAGAAAGCATAATGTGGTAATAAAACCCCTCGGTGTTTTATCTTACATCTTACCCATTTAGAAAATGACCTCTGGGCAGAGACATAACCAGGTTACAAAAGCCCCCGTTAGGAGGATGCTCACCGTCACCTTGCTGACAAAGGTCCATATAATTAAAGCTATGGTTTTCCCAGTAGTAATGTATGGCTGTGAGAGTTGGACCATAAGGAAGGCTGAGCGCCGAAGAATGGATGCTTTCGAGCTGTGGTGCTGGAGAAGACTCTTGAGAGTCCCTTGGACTGCAAGGAGGTCAAATCAGTCAATCCTAAAGGAAATCAACCCTGACTGCTCATTGGAAGGACAGATGCTGAAGCTGAAGCTGAAATACTTTGGCCACCTAATGCGAAGAGAGGACTCACTGGAAAAGACCCTGATGCTGGGAAAGACTGAAGGCAAAAGGAGAAGGGGACAGCAGAGGATGAGATGGTTAGATAGCATCACCGATGTAATGAACATGAATTTGAGTAAACTCCGGGAGACAGTTGAGGACAGGAAGGCCTGGCGTGCTATGGTCCATGAGGTCACGAAGAGTCGGACACGACTTAACGACTGAAGAACAACAACAAAGTCTGTGCTCCAACCACAGATGCAGGAAAACCAGAAGTTGATCATTTCTGTGATGACTTACAACACCTTGTCAACAAAACACCAAAAAATAGTCAGCTTAATTGTAGGAGATGAATGCTAAAGTTGGAAGTAAAATAGTAGCTGAAATAATGGGAACATTTGGTTTCAGTGTACCAAAAAAAAAATCAAAAAAAATCCAGGAGACAAGAAAATTAAATATTTATAACAAATACCTTTTTCCAACAAACTAAAAGAGGTCTCTAAACATGAACATCACCAGATGGACATCACCAAAATGAAGTTGGCTATACCTGTAAAGGCAAGTAAAGGTGGAATAGTTCTGTACAGTCAGCAAAAACAAGACCTGGCACTATCTCTGGCTGAGATCACAAACGTCTTGCAAAATATAGCTTAATCTAAAAACAACAACCACAATTACCAGACAAGCAAGATACAACCTCAGCAACATCTTATCTGATTATGTAACAGAGGTTAAAAATAGATTTAATGGATGACACTTGATAACAGAATGCCTGAAGAACTCTGGACTGAAATTCATGACATCAATAAAGATGAAGCAAGAAAATATAGCCTGAAATGCAAAAGGCAAAAGAAATAGGTGTCTGCAGTTGCACTGGAAATCGCTGAAGAAAAGCAGAAAGGCAAAAGACACGAGGGACGGAGGAAATGTGCTCAACTAAATGCTGAATTCGAGAAAAGAGCAAGAAGAGACAAGTAGTCTAAATAAGCTCTGCAAAAAATTTGAGGATAAGAATTGAATTGGAAAGACAAGACATTTATTTAAGGAAATTACAGAAATCAACGGAAACTTTTATGCAAAGATGGGCATGGTCTTTGTCTACTGGACAAAGGCAAGATGATGATATCAAATAACAGCATCTGCCTATCCTAGGCCCTTGGGAAGGATTGATAGGTGGATAAAAATGCCAAATCCAGTCTAAACATCTGGCTGACTGTATAATAATAATAATAATAATAATAATAATAATAATAATAATTTATTATTATTATTATTATTATTATTATTATTATTATTAAATTTTAATTTATATGCCGCCTGACTCCCAATGACTCTGAGATGATACAAATATATGAAAAAAGTGTAGAAAAAAAGGTCTGCAAGCCAATAATACCAGTGAAGGCTTGATCACTAAACTAGAGCCAGACATTCTGAAAAGTGAAATTAAATGGGCCCTAGAAAATATTGCTAAAGACAAAGCTGTAGATGCTGATAAAGTGCCAGCAGAACTGTTTAAAACCTTACAAGATGATGCAGTTGAAATGCAACACATAGTTCCTAAGCAGCTATGGAAAACATAGTGCTGGCCAAGGGACTGGAAAAGATCCATTTATGTGCTCAGCGGGTAAGACGCCAGGCTTGTCTATTGGAAGATCGCAAGTTCGGAGGTTCGAATCCCTAGCCCCGCGTGACGGAGTGAGCTCCCGCACTATCCTCAGCTCTTGCCAACCTAGCAATTCAAAAGCATGCAAATGCAAGTAGATGAATAGGTACCACTTCGGTAGGTAGGTAACAGCGTTCCGTGTGCGTCATGCCGGCCATATGACCGTGGAAGCGTCTTCGGACAACGCTGGCTCTTCGGCTAACAAACGGAGATGAGCACCGGCCACTAGAGTCGGACACGACTGCACAAATGTGCGGGGGGAACCTTTACCTTTACCTAGCAAAAAAATGCAGCAATAAGGAATGCTGAAACTACTGAATAATTGCACCTATCTTACACGCTAGTAAGATAATGCTCAAGATTTTTCAAACAAGACTTCAAAAATATGGATTGAGAACTGCTAGAGGAGTAAGTGATGGGATATATGCTGGCTTAAAGGGGAAAAACCGAGGCTTGAGAATAAACAGACAAGAATGCAGCTTGTTAGGGCCAACAGTGTTTACTGATAGCATAAGGCAATAATGTATATACAATCACATTATCGCAAAAATGAAAAAGATGAATATACAAGATACATCATTGTAAAAGGAAAAACAAAACAAACTTATAAGCAGAGTTCCGTGTATTGATCCCAGGGCGAGAGTTCCTGCCATGGCCTATACCCAAAGCCAGGCATAGCTCACTCTGCCCAGTCCACGGGAAGTGAACACGTGAAGAACTACATGGCTAAAAAACACTAGAAATCAAGAAGCATAGAACACCATTTTGCATGGTTGTATATTCAGTTCTTCCAGCTTTCTGATTGGCTGGAAGCTAGCTGTTACACACACTAGGCCTCAAAGCACACAGCATTGGGTCACAGTGCTGCATCTACGCACTGAGTTCCCCCCCTCCTTGCTCAGGGGGGCCTGGGCAAGGCTTCCCACAGAAGGAAATCAGGAGGATATCTTCCCATGGGAAGATCCATTGCTAGCCATAACATGGTCTTCTCGCTCCCTATCTCATGAGGATGTAAACAAAGCCAAGGCTTCTCTGTTATCCAGCCACCTGGCATTCACGTCATTATGAGAACACTTTGCTTTGTAAAAGATGCAATTTGCCAAGACACTTTTGCTTTGAAAAGAAATCCAATTTCCAATTACATATAGTATAAGAAATCTGACACCCCTCCAAATTGGGTTTCGACACAATGCAAACAATGATGGAAGTTGTTCAAAGCTTTAAAATACATTTGTACAGAAACAGAAACAACAAAGGTTAATACATGTAATAATCACACTATTCAAGTTACAGTTTTTACAACCAATAGTCATCAACACTAGAAAATGGTTTAAAAACACTTGTTACACATATGTATAATGCACAATATACATTTCATGCAATGTTTTATTCAGATACATACAAATACATATGTCTGTAGCTTGAATCATGTCAACTGGATTTCTATTTTCTTAGTGGAAACGTTTCACTCCTTATCCAAGGAGCTTCTTCAGTCTGAGTAAAGTTAGTAAGGGAATCCTTAAATATGTTTCTAGGCTGGCTGTGTGACCTTGCACCTGGGGCTAGGTCATGGTTATTTTGAGATGTTTGTTTCTAAGTCCCTTTATCATCTAAAGGAGGATCGTTAAGATTACCCTGCTGCTGTTGAGCTTGTGAAATGGTCTTAATCTTCCTAGGCACAGAAGACAAAGCAGGAAAGAAGATAGGGGAAAGGTTATGCCTGAGGCCCCCACCTCTATTCAAGGAAGGATTTTCCAAGTTGGCATGAATGGATTCCTTGACCCCTCTCTCAAACCACCTATCTTCTCTGTCTAAAATGTGAACATTAATGTCCTCAAATGAGTGTCCTTTTTCTTTTAGATGAAGATAAACTGCTGACTCTGGTCCTGTGGTGTTACTTCTCCTGTGTTGGGCCATCCTCCTGTACAAAGGTTGTTTGGTTTCTCCAATGTAGAGTTCAGAGCACTCCTCACTGCACTGGATTGCATACACTACATTGCTTTCCTTGTGTTTTGGAGTTTGATCTTTGGGGTGTACAAGCCTCTGTCTCAGTGTGTTGGTGGGTTTGAAATATACAGGTATGTGGTGTTTGCCAAATATCCGTTTTATCTTTTCAGACACGCCAGCCATGTAAGGAATGACCAGGTTCTTCCTGGTCATTTCAGAGTAAACGGAAGAACCTGGTCATTCCTTACATGGCTGGCGTGTCTGAAAAGATAAAACGGATATTTGGCAAACACCACATACCTGTATATTTCAAACCCACCAACACACTGAGACAGAGGCTTGTACACCCCAAAGATCAAACTCCAAAACACAAGGAAAGCAATGTAGTGTATGCAATCCAGTGCAGTGAGGAGTGCTCTGAACTCTACATTGGAGAAACCAAACAACCTTTGTACAGGAGGATGGCCCAACACAGGAGAAGTAACACCACAGGACCAGAGTCAGCAGTTTATCTTCATCTAAAAGAAAAAGGACACTCATTTGAGGACATTAATGTTCACATTTTAGACAGAGAAGATAGGTGGTTTGAGAGAGGGGTCAAGGAATCCATTCATGCCAACTTGGAAAATCCTTCCTTGAATAGAGGTGGGGGCCTCAGGCATAACCTTTCCCCTATCTTCCTTCCTGCTTTGTCTTCTGTGCCTAGGAAGATTAAGACCATTTCACAAGCTCAACAGCAGCAGGGTAATCTTAACGATCCTCCTTTAGATGATAAAGGGACTTAGAAACAAACATCTCAAAATAACCATGACCTAGCCCCAGGTGCAAGGTCACACAGCCAGCCTAGAAACATATTTAAGGATTCCCTTACTAACTTTACTCAGACTGAAGAAGCTCCTTGGATAAGGAGTGAAACGTTTCCACTAAGAAAATAGAAATCCAGTTGACATGATTCAAGCTACAGACAATTCCACCTGGATGACTGAGAACCTTCATAGACATACAAATACATAATAATACAAATTATGCAGGAACAGAAACAGTACAGAGAAACAGGAAAACATTGCCCTCATTGCCCCCTCCTTTGCAAGAATTGTGGTCAGCATAGATAAGCAGAAATTCCAATACTGCTAGCTGCTCTGTTTGTTTCATAGAAGCAAAGGTTCGTTTTGATTTTAAGAAAATCGCAGGGCTGTTTCAACCCTTTGCAAGCTCACATCGAGGGCTAAACCATTTTGCAAGCTTGGTACCCTACCTGGGCAAAACTAATTCATGGCATGTCCTCTGCGTTACTGCAGAGTGATATACTGTACAACAGATTAAGGATAAGCTTTCCTTTACACAAATGACACTCTGTGACACTCTGTCATTTGACACTCTCAAGAACCATAGGATTCTCTGTTCTGGGCTTTTGTACCTTCATCACCAGGATAAATGTTTGAATTTGTGCTGAACTCCTTCAGCTGGAATTACTACCTCAGCTGACTGACAAATTCTTATTCAAGGTGGAAAACTTCAGTTTCTAAGCAGAAAACCACTCACATAAGTATGAAGTCCTACACAAAGTTCTACACTTTCTTATGTACACATAGAAAACAGCACATGACTGTTCTACATATCCCAGTTTGCATCTGCACCATGCTATCAATGACTGGCCTGCTTTAAAATCCATAAAGCACCCTGTTAAGTCGATGAATTGTTTGGGAACTTGTCACGCATGCAGAGCCACAATGCTTGCCTTACACACACTGTTTCAGGGAGATCTACATTCAAATATGCTGTGCCAACATCACAATATGTAAATGGACACCTGTTTCCACACTACGCAACCAGAAAACGCACCACACGTCAACATTCTGGCCTAGCTGTGGGTGCATACACTAGATCCACAGTTCACAAACTCCTTCTTGTGAACAAATCCCTGGGCAACACTGGCTTTACACTGCAGAGTATTATCAGAAAGAAATGTCTTTCTCAACACTCATCTGGAACCTACAGCTTACTAAAACAAAGGATAGGTTGGTTACTTTTAACACTTCACCAAAACTCAGACTGACTATCCACAGCTGTGTTCCAATGTTCTTCTTGCCTCTCAAAGGCAAGAGCAACACATCTAGCAAAGACTGGGTTTTCTCAGGTAATTTGACACACTGTCACCTGCTAAATCACAAATCTGTCAGGCTTCACACCCTGGAATAAGAGGACCCATGAGGAATGACCACTGTGCTTTCCCCATCACCGTCTTCTTTTCCTTCCACTACCTGACTCCCTCTCCAGGCCCTGCAACTGCTCTGGTGAAATTTCCACTCCTTCACCTGAGGGGCCCTTTTACACTCGGAGACTTGGGAACAGAAGAAACCTGAACTGGTTTTTGCCCATCTACTGAACTATGGACAGTGGGTTTACACTAGCAATGCAGCAACACTTCTGCCACCTTAGCATACAACCTTTCCCAACCAGTAGGCTGCTTAAACATAAAGCACTTCTGGAGATTTGGATTTGACCATGGCTTAATGAAACACCGATAAGCCTTGGATTTTAATCAACAACCAACAACCTGAAGCACTCTGCTTCCTTGGTTCTTCCTTCTCTGTGACCTGGGGTTGTGAACACACGCAAATGTTTCACAGACATGCAGGTACTTCAGTGAAGGGCGCTTGCCATACCAAAGAAAAATAACTTCTTTTTACAGTTGAATTATACAACCTGTTAGTTAGAAAACACACACTGCAATCAAGGCAGCCTCTCCCCAGACATGGGATTGCACCTGAGCAACTAACAGCAGGCTATTTTTAATGGTATTCACAACACCAACACTCAGCTAGAATTCCAACATTGGCAAGTCTTTGGGAGAATACGTTCCTACAAAGCCAATTCTGGAACACATGGCTCAGGAACACTCCACTACAATCTGACTGGAACTGACCATATTTGCATCCTACTCTTGCTACATACACTTCAAAGCGAGCACAGACCTTCGCTTTAGACTTCAACAAGTAGCAACAACACAAGCAGGTATGATCATCAACCAGAAGGAACATTAAACTCACACCCCACCATTACTTGGGACATGGGGGCTAACTAGGTCTCTATGAACCAACTGAAATGGTCTAGTTAACACTCTGTCACTTTGCCTAGCAACAGACACAGTTCTGATTTAAATTGCTTACACACAGTTTACACACAACACAATCAAGAAACTTTTGCACATTTCCTGGGTTCTAACTCAGAATGCATTTGGCTATCTGAGACACACTTTCGCATCCCGGGATACCCCAGTACTTTGTGAAAACTTTATGGATGCATTTATGATGTGGGGAACATTAAACACACAATGTCCTGTCCACACAATCTCCTTAGCATCTCACACACTTGATTTTACAGGTTTGTCTCTAACACACTCAACCTCAACACAAGCAGTTTCATATCGCAATGAAACATTCAGCACCTGCACTCAGACTTGACCAGGGCTGGAACACTGAGGAGAGAAAAACAAGTGTACACATACACATTCTTACACAGAAATATCAGCTAAAATTACTTGCTGAACTCAAGGCTTGAAGCCGAATTCAAAAACAGAGTCTCTGAAAATGCTTACACACAGCAGTCCGGCAGAGTAGAAGACTTGGATTCGCTGGTTAGCTGACGTCTGACTTCTGGTTTCCCCTCCATTCGTAAATCAGGCTTCTTGCACTGACAGCATCCGCTGGACATCGGGGCAGGGAACAGCCTTCCAGAATCACAGCAAACCACGGCAAATGTAAATTCCATACCAGGTTTTACTTCAGCTGGAACACTCTGTTAGGAATTCTCAGGAACAACAGCAACAGATGGCTCCTGGAAGTGGCTTGTAAAATAATCCACAACAAATAATCTCGACCAGTAGCTCCAGGCTTGACAAAAATCACGCATGCTTTTTCACAGTGCCAGAAAAACATGCCTTCTTGTTCAAATGCAGCAAACAAAGTTTTGAACTCACCAAGGTGGGTTATCACAGTCTCACCGGTTGCAGCTTCAAACTATAAAGCTGTCTTAATAGACCACCAAGGGCAACAGAGTTCTACTGTGTATTAAAGGCTCCAACAGCTTCTCAGCTCTCATTTTGCAGTTCTGGAGTAGCTGATATAATTCCATTCAGAGGATTTGAGTCCCAAAAGCAAAAATGCCATAAGCACAGTCCAAACATGCTTGCACTTCTTCAGAGAGAACCCTCTGAATCCTCCAGGGATCCTCTGGAAGTGGATTTGCCACATACTGCCACAAATCTTCTTCTTGCAAAAAGAATGATTCCATCTCCACACACCAGGTCAGATAGTTTGTGCCATCTAAAGGCTCAAATGGCAGACTGACCAGATACTGTTCAGCCATTGCTGACCACTCAAAGACAACATGTTTACTCTGAAATCAGCCTCTAAAAACAAACTCCCTTTTACAGCCAGGTCCAACGCAGCAAAGAAAACGCGAATTTCTCTCTGGGCAACATAACCTGATGGGATATATGCTGGCTTAAAGGGGAAAAACCGAGGCTTGAGAATAAACAGACAAGAATGCAGCTTGTTAGGGCCAACAGTGTTTACTGATAGCATAAGGCAATAATGTATATACAATCACATTATCGCAAAAATGAAAAAGATGAATATACAAGATACATCATTGTAAAAGGAAAAACAAAACAAACTTATAAGCAGAGTTCCGTGTATTGATCCCAGGGCCAGAGTTCCTGCCATGGCCTATACCCAAAGCCAGGCATAGCTCACTCTACCCAGTCCACGGGAAGTGAACACGTGAAGAACTACATGGCTAAAAAACACTAGAAATCAAGAAGCATAGAACACCATTTTGCATGGTTGTATATTCAGTTCTTCCAGCTTTCTGATTGGCTGGAAGTTAGCTGTTACACACACTAGGCCTCAAAGCACACAGCATTGGGTGGCAGTGCTGCATCTACGCACTGAGTTCCCCCCCTCCTTGCTCAGGGGGGCCTGGGCAAGGCTTCCCACAGAAGGAAATCAGGAGGATATCTTCCCACGGGAAGATCCATTGCTAGCCATAACATGGTCTTCTCGCTCCCTATCTCATGAGGATGTAAACAAAGCCAAGGCTTCTCTGTTATCCAGCCACCTGGCATTCACGTCATCATGAGAATGCTTTGCTTTGTAAAAGATGCAATTTGCCAAGACACTTTTGCTTTGAAAAGAAATCCAATTTCCAATTACATATAGTATAAGAAATCTGACAGTAAGGTGGATTCAGAAGAGGCAGAGGCTCCTAAGTTCACATTGTCAGCATTGTATGGATAATGGAAATGGTAAGGGAATTCCACAAAGACATATTTTTGTGTGCTTAATTGAGTATAAAAACATGGATATACCAGGCTACCCTATCTGCCTACTTGCCTGTTGACCAGGAAGCAACTATTAGAACAGAATATGGAACAACTAAATGGTTCCAGATTGGATAGGTGTGCACTTCATCAGCATCTCCAGCTTTGTATTTAGCAATATGTCCCTTGATTTATTATTTAACTGATATGCAAAATATACTGTATCAGAAATGATGGAGTAGAAGAAATAGAATTTGGAATTAAAATTGTTGGGAGAAACTTCAACAACCTCAGATATGCTAATGATATCACTTTGATGGCTGTAATTAATGAAGATTGGAGACATCTCTTGTTGAAGGTGAAAGTAGGGAGTACCAAAGCTGATCTACTGCTCAACGTTAGAAAAAACCAAGATCATGCCAACAGGCAAGGCCAGTCCAGTGCAAAATGATAGGAAAGAAATTGAAATAGTAATAGGCTATATCTTCCTAGGATCAAAAATTCACAGAGATGGTGTTATAAAGAGACACCATGAAATAGAGAGGTTTGCTACTTGGGAGAAAGTTTATGACAGATCTACAAAAAAATTTTTAAAATGCAGAGACGTCACACTGACAACAAAGCTTGTAATGTCAAGCCCATAGTTTTCCCAGTTGTAACATGTGAAATCTGTGCTATCAGAAAGGGTGAACAAAGAAAAACAGATGCCTTTGAATTGTGATGCTGGGGGCTTCCGGTGGGAATGGCGGACTGAATGGCTGTGCCCACTGGTTCAGTGGGCAGAGCTGACAACGCGGTAACTTTTTTCGGGGTAAGGCAGGTTTTCCTGAATCCCGGAAACATTCTCCAGATCAAAGAGAATACCTGGAATCATCTCATCTGTCCTCTGGATGGCTGCTTGCAGCCAGAAGATCACAAACAGTGTTTCACACTCGACTGGTAAGAGAAGCTGGAAGGCTGGGATGTCACCATTTCCAAGCCATGCTGTAGCCTTAAAGGGACACTAAGACCGGCCATCCCATTTCTAAATCACCAATCTGTATTTTTTTGTAAGTATATGTACCCTAAGAGAGGCTTTCTACAGAGAGGAGAAGCTGGTTCTCTTGGTGCTTAACGTTATTTTTGGGATTACTTTTTTTTTTTAAAAAAAATTGTTTTAAGTTTTGGATTTCATTTTCCTTCCAAAGGAAATTCCAAAGATTGAGAGTAAACAATTGTCTTCCTGATATTATTTTTGTATTAAATTTGAAGATATTAGCATTTTCCTACACATTGAATCGGCTGATTTGAACCTTCAGCTTTCTGTTCTCACTTTCCCTTGAGAACTGTCTGCTATCTCACTCTCACTTTATGTAAAGACACTTTGGAACTCTTCCATAACTTTGACTTTCACTGGTTAAGGTCCTAGGGGGCACCATAATCTACTGCGTGAGACATGGAGGATTTCAAACGGATTTTTTCTGACCTTCACCAGGATTTTAAAGAGATTTCTTCTGACTTTTATCAAACTTTTATGCAAGATATCCAGGACATTGTGGAAAATATGAGATCTAAAATGTGCCATCAGGTTGGGGATGTGGTGGATACAACTGAAGAATTTAAGAGCGATAGAAAGGTTTTTTTTAAGACTGAGATTGGGATTTTTATCGAGATGCTGGATGAAGATTGGATAATGGAGTTGGAGAAATCTAAGGGAGAGAGTGATCTGCAAGCCATAAGTAAAATTGATCTCCTGGTGGAATGCCATGAAAAGAACCTGGAATCTTTGAGGGGGGCAGTTGGGCTGTTTGATTCTTTTAAGAGGAAAGCTCTGTGCACATTGTGGGGATATGTAACTGCTCTGGTTTATTTTGAAGTGGGATAAGGGTTAAAGAATGTTTATTTGGTTTGCTTTAAGGATTTGATTATGTTATTCCCTTTTAAAGATATGGAATTACTGTTTTGAATTGTCTTTGTTTTTTGGGTTTATTAAGATTGGGATTATTAAAATTGTTGTACTATTAAGTATAATAGCAGACAACTTAAGCGCTTTTTAATTTGATTCTTATTATGGTAGACAGAAATGTATAGAATAGTGGTAGGAAGGGAATAATTAAATATATTTTATCTTTTGGAGGGAAGAAAGATGTTTAGAAGGTTTATATGATTTTTTTTCTTTATTTTAATATAAGGGGGAGGAGTAACTGTACTTAGTGGTTTTTATTATATGTTAAAGTGGAATGACTTATAGAAATAATGTGGTGTTTTGGTTTAATATAGAGTAAGAGATTTATTATGGAATGAGGCAAGCTAGGGGGCTGAGTGAATGCAGGATGGTTTTAATGTGGGACAAATTAAGGAAAATACTTGGTGGATTCTCCTGTCTTCATTTCTCCTCCTGAGTGCCACCTGCCCACAGGGAAAGCAGCCATAAATTGCTCTCCTTAATGCAGTGTTTCTCAACCTTGGCAACTTGAAGATGTGTGGACTTCAACTCCCAGAATTCCCCAGCCAGCCATGTCACTGGTCCAGAGGGGCTTCGGTGGATCATTTTTTAACATCAGTCTAGGGTTCTTTTGAAGGAGAACTAAATCCCTGTCTAAAATTAGCCTGACTGACAGGAAGGGTTGTGAGGATTTTACAAAGATTTAAAAGACTACAGAAACACAGAAGAAGAAATAGAAAAAGATTATACAAGAGTAAAAGAAAAAGGGAAGAGTAAGAAAAAAGCAAGAAAAAGAAAGATATCTAAAGAAGCGACTTCCAATCTTCTTCCAAGGTCCTATTCTGATGCAGATATGAAGTAATTTGTAGCACTTTTTCTGATTAGCAAATTTTATTGAAAGCCTCCTTCCAAGTTTTGACTACCATAGTCATACACAGCTCTCCTCCCCCAAGGTAGAGATGAGTATCTGCAGCATCTTCCTGAACCAACCTGGATCTTACCTTACATCAGGGCTTTCCAAAGTTTTTCCCGCAGCGACACACCAACCGGCATTGGTGTGTCGCCGCGGGAAAACCCGGAAGTGCCGTCCTTGCGGCAGCGCGCAAAAACCCGGAAGCACTGCTGCCGCTTTCGGGTTTTGCGCGCTGCAGTTGGTGTGTCGCCGCGGGAAAACCCGGAAGCGCTGATTATGATCAGCGCTTCTGGGTTGTGTGGCGACACACCAGACTGTGTGTGGCGACACACTTTTGTGTCGCGACACACAGTTTGGAAAGCTCTGCCTTACATGAATGGTCTTTCTGTTTGATTTGACCTGGCTCAAGTAATATGCATGGCTCCTCCCCTCCTGGTTTTTAGGAAAGACATTAAAACATGGTTATTCTTTCAGACCTTGGAGCTAGAATGCTGTGATTTTATTCCCTCTGGTAGGAGAACATCTTTTGATATAGGATTATATTGATGATTGTTCCTAGTGCTATATGTTGTGTAATATTATTGATTTGTTTTCTTTTTATTTAATTCATCAAATTTTTTGAGCCACCCAAGTCAACTGAACCTGGGCAGCTTATGATAGCAGTCAATACAAACCCAAGATAGCGACACCATATAATGTTGGGGTTTACAAAATACCCAGAATTTACAGATAGATTAATTATACAGGAGAGGTTAGAGTTATCTAGGTGAGAGTTGATACATTCTGCAAGTCATCCAATTAGCAGCCATTGTAGAAGGTATGATGTGACTCATATTACAGGTGCTATAGTTTAGTTGGGTGTGGCAGATAATTTGTTTGACCTATAACGTGATTGGTCAATATTTGTATAAAAGTAGAACAATTCTAGTGTTCATTCCTCTCATTACTTCATCTCATCTGTATCTGTGTTGGACGTTACTGGACTGTATTTTGGATTGCGTATGTATATAGAGTAAATCCCCTCACTGGATCATCACCTTGTTGTGGTGAGCGGGCTTGTGTGTTCCCAATGAACCCTGTGAGCAAAGCCGTCGGGAGTCATGTACTCCTGGTAGGGTCACCCATGGCGGTAAGGTCCAGGGGGAGGAACCAGACAAAGAACGATCCAAGAAAGTCCTCAACGGCAGAACAGGCGGAAGATAACAAGGTGTATTGTTACAACGGCTGCGAAGGCGGATGAAGGCTGCACCAGACAAAAGGTCACCAATCGTCATGGTATCCATGCCATTGGATTAGAGCCTTTTTCTGTGAAGGTTGTGTGCTGATCATTATGCATCGATCTCCACACATAAAACAAATTCACGCACAGGCGTCTTCCAACCACACCAAACCCAAAACAACCAAAAGTCCCATGGCGATTGACGAATGGCAACGGGGGCAGGACTGTGAAATCCGGAAGCTCCTAGTCATGGACCAGCACATGGGCGGTGGATATGGATTCAGTCGTCCTGACTCAAGTTTCGAGGCAGTTGAGTAGTTCGGCAGCTGTATCCACGACTGAGCAGCCCTATTTAGGATCCACTCTGCTCACCCCATATGGGGAGGGGGCTAGAAAAGGTGCCCTAAACATAGTCTGCCTCATTTTCTCCCTGACTGGACTACCGCGACCAGTGGGGTCACCATCTAGTGGTCGTAAAAGACACATGAATTTTGGAACATGGAATATACGGACACTGCAAGACAATATGGATAGTGAACGACCTGAACGTAGGACTGCCATTATTGCAAGGGAGCTGAGACGTTTTAATATTGATATAGCAGCACTCCAAAAACTCAAAGAGCAGGAGAAGGACAGTTGAAGGAAGAAAAAGGAGGTTATACCTTCTTTTGGAAAGGACTGCCTGAACAAGAACGACGAATACATGGGGTAGGCTTTGCTATCAAAAACGACCTTGTGAAGCTCTTGTCAGAAGTTCCCACTGGGATTAATGAACGACTCTCAATTCTCCGAATAAAACTCGCCAAAAACCAACAGGCAACTATCCTAAGTGCTTACACACCAAAACTAGATGCAGATGAGGATATCAAGGAAAAATTTTATACCCAGCTGGACACCATCTTATCAGAGATACCAAAGGAGGATAAAATTATCCTCCTGGGCGATTTCAATGCAAGAGTTGGGCATGACTTTGATTTGTGGCCGGGGATCATTGGGAAAGAAGGAGTTGACAATAGCAACATGAATGGAATCTTACTTCTGACTAAATGTGCAGAGCATAACCTTGTCATTACTAACACACTATTTTGCCAGAAAAATAAATTTAAAACATCATGGAAGCACCCACGGTCGAAGCACTGGCATCTTTTAGATTATGTAATTGTCCGTGCTAGAGATCGCCATGATGTACTTCTCACCAGAGCCATAACGAGCACCGATGACTGCTGGACAGACCATCGATTAATTCGATCCACGATGGCCCTAAAGATTGTCCCTCATCATAGGCTCCAAGGAAGAAAACCAAGGCGTAAAATGAATACACTGGCCCTTCAAGATTCTACTAAACGAGCTTGCTTTCAATCAACTCTCAAGGAACATCTGTCTATGGAACTCCCTGAAAATGTTGAGGAACACTGGATTAAATTGAAGACTTCTATTATTTCAGCCTGTGAACAAACTATCGGATACCAGACTAAGAGACATCAGGACTGGTTTGATGAGAACGATAGTGAGATTGAACATATTATTGACAAGAAAATGTCAGAGTGCGTACCATGGGGCGGCCTGCTGCCTATTTCCAAGACTCCAGTGATCCACGTTCTATGCAGTAAATAGACACTCAAGCAGAGATTAGATAAAATAGCCTATTTACTTTATATACATACGCAGTCCAAATACATCCAACAGCAGTAACAAATGATAACAGCAACGAGATGGAATACAGCAATGAGAAGTTTAACAGCAACAAGAAGAAAGAACACAAGAACTTCTCTTCCTTTATACAAATACTGACCTATCACGTTATAGGTCACTCTCATCATCTGCCACACCCAACTAAATCACAGCACCTGTAGTATGAGTCATCACTGCCACATCATCCCTACAACAATGGCTGCTAATTGGATGACTTGCAGAATAATTCCCCTCTCACCTAGATATCAAGCCTCTCCAGTATAATTTATCTATCTGTAAATTCCTGGGTATATACAAACCCCAACAGAAAAGGAAAGCCTTCCGGATATGGCAAAAAGATATTAACTGTGCCGTTAAGAAAAAAATCTACGCCAGTGCAAAGGCAGAAGTCCAAAGAAGAACTAGAGAACTTAAGAACATATGGTGGATAAAAAAAGCCCAAGAAACCCAACATTTTGCAGATGCTCATGATGCACGGGGCTTTTTTAATGCCATAAAGGCCATCTATGGACCAACAAACCATGGTACAAATCCCTTACGCTCAGTAGATGGTGCTAAACTTCTAAAGGACAAAGAGTCTATTGCACTGCGCTGGAAAAAGCATTACTACAATCTCCTTAATCGTCACTCTACAGTGGCTGATGAAGTCTTCTTGCAAATCCCGCAAAAACAAATAAGAAATGAGCTTGCAGTACCCCCTAGTTTGGAGGAAGTCAGTAAAGCCACTAAACAAATGAAAAATAACAAAGCTAGTGGACCTGATGGGATTCCTGCTGAAGTCTTTAAAGAAGGCGGGCCTGAACTTAAACAACAACTTCATAAGCTCATCGAAAAAATCTGGATGAGGGAGGAGATTCCAGCAAACTTTAGGGATGCCATAATTATCACTCTCTTTAAAAAGGGTGATAGAACAGACTGTGGAAACTACCGAGGCATCTCCCTTCTAGCCACAGCAGGCAAAATCCTGGCAAAGATCATTGCAAACCGTCTCCTATCTGTATCAGAAGACATCCTCCCTGAAACGCAAAATGGCTTCCGCCCTTCCAGGGGAACAGTGGATATGATCTTCACTTCACGACAGCTTCAAGAAAAATGCAAGGAGCAAAACCGCCCTCTGCACATGGTGTTTATTGATCTGACTAAAGCTTTTGATACTGTAAATCGTACTGCTCTCTGGACCATCCTTCTGAAAATCGGATGCCCTGATAAATTTGTGAATATCTTGCGGTTACTCCATGACGACATGATGGCAACAATCCTGAATAACAATGGCTCTCAAAGCAATCCATTTAAAGTGGAATCCGGCGTTAAACAGGGATGTGTTATTGCTCCAACCTTATTCGCTATCTTCATCGCTATGATTATACACCTTGTTGAAGGGAAACTTCCTACTGGTGTAGAAATTATATATCAAACAGATGGAAAGCTTTTTAATCTTAGTAGGCTGAAAGCAAAAAATAAGGTAATTGCAACTTCTGTTATAGAACTTCAATATGCTGATGATAACGTAGTCTGTGCACACTCCGAGGAAGATCTTCAAACTATCCTAAACATCTTTGCAGAAGCATATGAAAAACTCAGCCTCTCGATTAACATTAAAAAAACCAAAGTGCTTTACCAGCAAGTTCGAACCAATCCCTCTGCAGCGCCATCAATCCAGCTTAAAGGTGTGTCACTAGAAAATGTCGATCACTTTTCTTATCTCGGAAGCCATCTATCTACAAAAGCCGACATCGACGCTGAAATTCAGCATCGCCTGAGCTCTGCGAGTGTAGCTTTCTCCCGAATGAAGCGTAGAGTGTTTGAGGAACGGGACATTCGCAGGGAGACCAAAATGCTTGTTTACAAAGCCATTGTACTACCAACCCTTCTGTACGCCTGTGAAACATGGACCCTCTAGAAACGCCACCTCCAACTTCTTGAAAGATTCCATCAACGCTGCCTCCGAAAAATTCTGCAAATTACTTGGGAAGATAGGCGGACTAATGTTAGCGTATTAGAAGAAACGAAAACCACCAGCATTGAAACAATGATCATCCAACATCAACTTCGCTGGACCGGTCATGTTGTTCGAATGCCTGACCATCGTCTTCCAAAGCAGCTACTTTACTCCCAACTTAAGAATGGAAAACGGAATATTGGTGGACAGCAAAAGAGATTCAAAGATACTCTCAAAGCTAATTTAAAAAAATGTAATATCAGCATTGAGAACTGGGAAGCCCTAACTCATGAGCGTTTCAATTGGAGGTCATCCTTTATTAATGGCGCTATGGACTTTGAAGAAGCACGAGTACAGGACGAAAAGGAGAAAAGAGCTAAAAGGAAGGCACGTCAGGCAAACCCTCATCATGACCGTCTCCCACCCGGAAACTTATGCCCTCATTGTGGGAGGTTGTGCGGATCCAGAATTGGCCTTTATAGCCACTTACGGATCCACCGTTAAAATTTTACCTTTGGAAGACAATCTTACTTGGCTACGAGTGATCGCCAATGATAATGATTTGTACCAGACCTGGAATATAATATCCTGAGTGTTTCTCAATTAGATAAGAAGGGATATGAAGTCAAAGGTGTATCCTGTCAGTAAACAAAGTGATAGAAAATCACATAAACGTTTTGAATTTGTACATGCTGACCTAATTGGCTCATTACCAGCCACATTAGGTGGTGCTAAATATGTATTAGTAATTGTTGATGATTTCACGCGTTTTGGTTTCTGTTATTTGTTGAAAGCTAAGAGCCAGACATTTGATAAGTTCAGGAATTGGGTGCAGTTTGTAGAACGTAGATATAACACAAAGGTGTGTAGTTTGCAGACTGACCGGGGTACTGAGTTTATGAATGGCAGTTTTCAGCAATGGCTCAGTAGGAGGGGCATTGCGCACAGAAGAACCAATCCGCATAGTTCAGCGGAGAATGGCGTGGCAGAACAAAGGAATTTAGCGTTACAGACAGTAAAGGATTCACTGTTAGCTGACTCAGGATTATCTAGAGGATACTGGGGAGAAGCTATACTGACTGCTAATTATTTAATTAATAGGTTGTGGAGTGTGTCAGTGAATCAAACACCATATTATATTTTGTATGGCAAGAAGCCATCATTATCACATTTAAAAGTTTTTGGGTGCTCAGCCTGGGTACACGTGCATAAGTACGTAGGAAGGGTCAGGCTAAAGCACAGAAAATGATTTTTGTGGGGTATGAGCCAGGAACCAAGGGATATAGGTTTACTGATGGCTGTAGACTTGATATTTCACGATCAGCGAGTTTCATAGAGCATAGCAATTGGCAGAAGTTACACGGAGGGAGTGAGTTTTTTATTCCTAGTCAGGAACAGATCGAGCTATCAGAGCGGCGAGCATCCAGAGATGTAATTAAGGATGAAGAAGAATTAACTCCTAGTGTGCCAATGGAACAGGAGACCACTGTATTGCGCAGATCTGAAAAAGTTAACAAGGGCATACCTCCGCAGCGTTACAAACCAGGTGATGTTAAATTGTGTTTTGTTAATTATGAACCACGTAGCTATTCAGAGGTAATGCAGTTGCCACCATGGGAGCAGAAAAAGTGGAAAGCTGCTATGGATGTGGAAATGAATGCCATTAATTCTCATAAGGTGTTTAAATTTACCAGGCTGCCTGAGGGGCAGAGAGCAGTAGGTTGTAGGTGGGTTTATAAGAAAAAGACCTTAGTAAATTGTGATATACAGTATAAGGCTAGGCTTGTAGCACAAGGGTTTTCCCAGGTTAAGCATCAGACTTATGATGAAGTATTTGCACCAACGCTAAGAGGGGAGACATTAAGGTTTGCTTTAGCGATGGCAGGAGCTGGGAATTGTATTGTAAACCATTATGATATCACCACAGCATATCTGCATGCTGATTTAAAAGAAGAAATTTATATGGCTGAAGCTCCGGGTTATGAATCTAAAGAGGCAGGAAGAGAGTACAAATTGCAGAAGGCTTTGTATGGACTCAGACAATCAGTGCATTGCTGGAACCTGTGTTTAGATGCAGCATTGCAAAGAATGGGTTTTAAGTGTAGTAAGGCTGACCCATGTCTATATATTAAGCAATGTAATGATGAACAGGTGTTGCTATTGATCTTTGTAGAAGATTTATGTTTTATAGCAAAGGATCAAAGGCGGGTAAATGAATTTACTGAACAACTCAAGCAACAGTTTGATTTAAAAGATCTGGGAGAGATTAGGAATTACCTAGGCATAGGTATTCAGAAGGTTGATGGGGGTTATGTTCTAGAGCAGCAGAAGAAAATTGAACAGCTGCTAAGAGACAACAATATGGAACATTGCAAGGAGGTTCCTACCCTGATGACAACTGATTTTGTTAAGGCAGAAGCTGGAGACGAAGACCAAACATCATGTAATCAAGAACAATATCAGTCTATAATTGGTAGTTTGTTATACCTAGCACAATGGTCGCATCCCGATATCAGGAATGCGGTGAATGTACTGAGTAGGTACGTTGTACAACCTACCCAGAGACATTGGAAAGGTATTAAACGTTTGTTTAGATATCTTAAAGGGACTATTAATAAATGTTTATTAATTAAGCCTTGTAAAACATTGAATATTAAGTGCTATGTAGATAGTGATTGGGGCAATGATATACATGATAGAAAATCAATATCAGGATTAATAATTATGTTTGGTGACACCTTGGTGGGGTGGAAGTCTCGGAAACAGAGTTCTGTCGCCGTATCTACTGCAGAGGCAGAGTACGCTGCACTATCTGACCTATGTTCAGAACTCATATGGTATAGGCAATTGTTAAGGGATGTTAATGTAACAATTGAGAAACCTATAATTGTATATGAAGACAGTGAAGCGTGTATACAGATGGCAAAGAATGATAAAATCAGAGGGAGAAGCAAACATGTAGATATTAAGTATCAAAATGTTAGGAATGCTGTAAAGGAATCTCTGATTGAATTAAAATATTGTCCATCTGAGAATAACGTTGCAGATATAATGACCAAGCCTCTATGTATAGAGAGACATAGGATGTGTGTATCCAATATGTGTATGTCTTCTATATTGTGTAATTGAAATGTAATGTCTATTGTAAATTGGAGGGGTGTTGGGGTTTATAAAATACCCAGAATTTACAGAT
Source organism: Charina bottae (assembly GCA_023362775.1). NCBI lineage: Eukaryota > Metazoa > Chordata > Lepidosauria > Squamata > Charinaidae > Charina > Charina bottae. Next base: position 98,139,481 of record JALMGJ010000001.1, on the reverse strand, counting down.
AGATTAATTATACAGGAGAGGCTAGAGTTATCTAGGTGAGAGTTGATATATTCTGCAAATCATCCAATTAGCAGCCATTGTAGAAGGTATGATGTGACTCATATTACAGGTGCTATAGTTTAGTTGGGTGTGGCAGATAATTTGTTTGACCTATAACGTGATTGGTCAATATTTGTATAAAAGTAGAACAATTCTAGTGTTCATTCTTCTCGTTACTTCATCTAATCTGTATCTGTGTTTGATGTTACTGGACTGTATTTTGGACTGCGTATGTATATAGAGTAAATAGACTATTTTATCTAATCTCTGCTTGAGTGTCTATTTACTGCATAGAATGTATTACTCTGGAGTTGTGGAGAAGCATTGGCCGCCCCAGCGTTGCGTGCTCTGACATATAAAAATGACAGAAACCAAAAAAGGAACACAGACACATTTCAAGGCACATTTAAAGGACATTGCATTGTTTTTATTCCAATTTATGGAGGTTGGGAAATTACTAGTGTCCTATAAGCCCAGTAAAATTAACAACAACAGATTCAATTTATATGCTGCATTCTGGAATAAAAAAATGAATGCAAGAAAATAAATAGAATGCATTGGATAATAAGATGAAATAAATAAAATGCATTGATGTATTGTCGAAGGCTTTCACGGCCGGAGTTCGATGGCTGTTGTGGGTCTTCCGGGCTGTGTGGCCGTGTTCTGGAAGTTGTGGTTCCTAACGTTTCGCCAGCATCTGTGGCCAGCATCTTCAGAGGGCAGGAGCACAGACAGAAGCGATCTCTCTGTGCCCAGCTATTATAAAATGCATTGAGCTAAGCTATGATTTATTTAACCAATTCATTGACTAAGCCATAATAAACCATAATTGCCTGGATTCACACAGACATGCTAAACCATAATCTGTGTTTTATAAAACACAGTGCCTGAGTTTACCCAACATACTAAGCCAAAACCAAGCAAACTCTATGGTTTTATGCAAAGCATAAATCCAACCTTATTTCCTCTGTCCCTTTTGACTGCTTTGCAGAACATAAAAACTGACAGCAAGTCAAACAGATATATCTTTGAGGTATTTAGAAAGGGACAGAACAGAGATGGTGGCTGGCAAGGTAAGTTTTCAAAATGCTTCTTTCATCTTGAGAGGCAGGAACTCCAGACATATTTCAATGAATCCAAGCACCGGCATTTCTGAATATGGGTGGGGGGGGGGACTGGAAAGGCTAGAATTCAAGGTTAGAAGCTTGCTTTTGGAATTCATGTTCACACAGGTTAATGGGCATTTTCATTTCCTTCATCGTTCAAGGTTTAGTCTTCTGTGGTTCGATGCTTCCTTGGTCAAAGTCAAGTAGCAGGAAATTAGTTGAAGGGCTGATATGAGAAGGAGAGTTCATGAGAAAAGGAATGGTACTAACCCCTTACTTAATGAATAGAGATAACTGTTAGCTCACAATAACATGTTGGAGTTTTATAGATTTTCAAGGCAACTGGGTGTTTCATTTCTGACACACTAATTTTGTCATTTTAGCAATGCCTTTGATTCCTTATGACAAACAGGAAGATGGAAAATCAAAAGTGAAGAGACCCTTCTCTTATATCCCTGTCTGCCTGGTGAGAAAATGAGGCTTCGCAACGATTGCTGTCTCATCACCAGAGTAGTCCAAAGGCATCACTTTGAGGTTCATGAAGCTCTGACAGCAACCAGTGATTCTGACAAAGATGAGGGTGGAGAAGTGTTGGTCTGGGATGGTAGAAATGCCTGCCTGAAGATATGCGTCAGTGAAGTCAGCTGCAGTGGGGTTTGCATTTAGTGACCTACTGCATTAATTTCTCCAAACTGCACAGGGACTGGGGAAAGCTGACAACAAGGTTGGCATTTGTTTATTCTCAGAATGAGTATTCTAAATTGCTGGGAAACCTGGACTACTAAAGACTCCCTAGATATGATGGATTAATTGACATGTTTTGCCAGAAGAAGGCTATGGTTACTAAGTGATCCTCCCAGTCTTTTGGGGTATAGAATCATAGAATCATAGGGTTGGAAGGGACCTTGGAGGTCTTCAAGTCCAAATCCGTGCCTAAGCCCAAGGCAGGATTCCTCATACCATCTCGGACAAATAGTTGTCCAATCTTGTCTTGAAAACCTCCAGCGATGGAGCACCCACAACTCCGGGAGGCAAGCTGTTCCACTGCTTAATAGTTCTCACTGTCAGGAAATTCCTCCTTGTTTCCAGGTTGGATCTCCCTCTGACGAGCTTCCACCCATTGCTTCATGTCCTACCATCAGGTGCTATGGAGAATAAATCGACACCCTCTTCCCTGTGGCAGCCCTTCAAGTATGGGAAGACTGCTATCATGTCTCCCCTCAGTCTTCTCTTTGTTAAGTTAAACATACCTAATTCCTTTAGCCGTTCTAAATAGGATTTAGCCTCCAGGCCCCTTATCGTCTTTGTTGCTCTTCTCTGCACTCTTTCTAGGCCCTCAGCATCTTTTTTGTATTGTGGTGACCGGAACTGGATGCATTATTCCAATTGTGGCCTCACTGGTGTGGTATAGAATGGAACTATCACTTCCCATGATCTTGATACTATCCCTCTGTTGATGCAGCCCAGGAATGCATTGGCTTTTTTGTCACCTGCAGCACACTGCTGACTTAAGCAACAGTCCACCAGGACACCTAGATCCCTCTCACAGGCACTACTGTTGATCCGGGTACTGCCATTCTTGTACCTGTGCATCTGGTTTTTCCTGCCTAAGTGCAGGACCTTCCATTTCTTGCGATTGAACTTCATCTTGTTGGATAGATGAGCATCTTTGGCATTTTGAGAGCAGGTTGTGATTATCCTTATTTTATATTATATTATTTTTTTATTTTATTATTTTATTTTATTTTATTTTATTTTATTTTATTTTATTTTATTTTATTTTATTTTATTTTATTTTATTATTTTATTTTATTTTATTTTATTTTATTTTATTTTATTTATTTATTTTATTTTATTTTATTTTATTTTATTTTATTTTATTATTATATTATATTTATTTAATATATTATTTATTATTATTATTTATTTAGGCAGGAAAAACCAGATGACTGCCATGGGTAATGGGATGACATGGCAGATGACTGCCATGGGTAATGGGGAATGTAGTCACAAAAGAACCCTAGACAAATATGAATTTACTGCTACCACCATCTCTATTTCCCTAGGATGCTCCTGGCCATCCAAGTTCACCTTAGTCTTTTTTCTGGGTGGGCAGCCACAGGTCCTAAGAAAACCCTGCTACAGGTCACATGACTCTTGACTCATCATCTTCAAGAAAAAAGGCCCTGAGATTTTGAGGAAGAGGGCTCCTGAATGACTTATCACATGCTTTCTGCCCATTTAAAGACTGGAACAGTTGCAAAAAGTACATAAAATCTAATTGTATCCTTTACACTCCTGTAAGTACAGGTGTAGCAAGGGAGATGTGTTATGGGATCCACTTCCAGCAGCTCATTATCTTTCTGTAAGATTTCAATGTATTTGAATTATGAAGCTGCTAATTTGTATTTTAATATCGCCCCTGTGTCCTGCCATCCATAAAAATGAAGCAAATTCAATCAAAGTCCACAGCTTATCTCATCCACAGACAGCCTCTGCTTTCAAGACTTCAATCCATTATGACGCAAACTGAGAAAGGTAGAAATCTGAGCTCCATCACAATATATCAGGTCCTGAAGTGGAAAGACATGAAGCTGATTGCCTGCCAGCTGCTTGAGGTGTAAAACATGAACTGTTGGAAGAACTTAGAGATTTCTTCTAGGGCCTAGGGCCTCTGAATTACTTAATGAATATTTGTAGGGTGAAAAAAAATGATGCACAGACATCTAGAAAACAACAGTACTGACTTCCTCAGATGTTGTAAGGGGTGCTTAACCTACATGACACCTTGTATCCCAATTTATAGAACTAATGTTTTAATATATATGGGGGGGGGAGAGAGAGAGAGAGAGAGAGAGAGAGAGAGAGAGAGAGAGAGAGAGACTTAGGTATTTCTGAAGCTTTTGAATTTTGTGTATGTGTAAATGCACCATTTAAAAAAGGGATTGACAGCTTTCAGAACAACCAAGTTGATGCTGGCGAGGCAAACTTTAAGAGCACTGTTGCTGGAGATGAATGGCCAGACCCATCTGCGGGGTGTGGGGAATATCAAAAAAGCGAAGATGGTGTCAAATCTATAATCCAAGCCCTGCCTCTTTTTATGTACAGTATGTTGCTGTCAGGATGGGATCCTACCATTTTGCTTTAGATAGATGGGATTTGTAGTAACTAGTCAGTAATGTCCTACCATGCTGCTTTAGTTAGATGGGGTTTGGAGTAACTAGTTAGTGTGAGGCCTGTAGTAATTAGATAGACTGCATGCCAGACAGTAGAGTGACCGTTAGAGATAGGGAGAGTATGCAGCCGTTAGGGAGAGAGGCGCCAGGCTCCAAGGCCATCCATCTGGATACATCGAAGACTGGCTTTGTAAAGTTATGGGAAGTGAGTCAGGAGGGGAGGGGTGGATGAGGGGTGCTTGAGGGTCTGGCAGGTTTTAAAATATGTTTGCATGGGGAAAATCTTAGTTTGCTCTTTGCCTCAGTTCTATTCACTTGTATCAATAAAAGAACTTTTTCTTATTTATTTATTTATTTATTTATTTATTTATTTATTTATTTATCACCGCCCCCCCCCCCCAAGGGGGACTCTGGGCAGTTTACAATAAAATATAATTAATTAAAATACAACTATAAATAAGTTAAAAGAACATTCAGTTACGACTTATACATATAATATGATAAAATCCAAGTGGCAGAGTCTTCTTAAAACCGAGGAAAAAGGGTGCTCTAAGGCCACCCTAAGGCGCTAGCCATCCCCAGGAATGTACACTCTTCTTCCCACACCAGGCAAATTGACAAAACCAGGTCTTGAGTTTTTTCCGGAAGTCCAGGAGCGAGGGGGACTGTCTTATCTCTGGGGGCAGAATGTTCCACAGGGCAGGGGCTACTGCAGAGAAGACACTATCATGGCTTGTGCTAAAAGTTTCTAAATTGATACCAAAGGAGTGAGTCATCACAGTTGCATGCATAACATATAAATAGGGGCAGGTCTTTGATGGCATGGTCATGGACACCATCTTAACTTTTTTGATAGGAGATTTGCACAAGCCCATTAGATGACTTGGACTGAATCTGTGCAAGAACTCCACTATGAAAAATTGTCTACATCTACCTTGGGACTTCTTGTAACCCCTCTATAAAATAGCTGGTTGTATTATCCCAATAACAGTTTGTTTCTATCAAATGTGGCTGAAGTAGTTTTAAAATTACATATTTTCTAGTTCTTAGGGAATTTGTTTAGGTGTGGAGTCCTTGGTGCTCTCTGAGCCCTGTTTTCTTGCAGATGTTTCATTGCCAGGCTAGGCAACATCTTCAGTGTGAAAAGGGAGTGGGACTTGCTCTCTGTTTATATACCCTGGCTTGTCCTGCCTGTTGGTGGGGGTGTTGTACTCTCCCAATTTGTTTAGGAAATTGTAGGCTATTGTAGACTCCAGGAAAAGTCTTTGTACGGGGAGACCTTTTGGGTTTGCCTGCATTTGCAGAAGTTGTTCAAATTCTGGAACTGGAAAGGAATGAATTTGGCTCCTTCAGGATTCAAATTCTGGATTTGAATAGACAGGAATATTTTCTTTTATTCTCAGAATGTTTGTGGGTCATAGTCTGGAAGATAGCTCTTTCATTGGATGGTGAGTGGATCTATGGAAACACGGCTGCAGCTCTTTCATTTTTTAGGCTGCATTTTCTTAATTCCTAATGGTTTTATTGTATTGTTTTATTGTATTTTAATTAATATGTTATTCCTATTTTATGTAAAGTGCCCAGAGTCGCTCTCTGAGTGAGATGGGCAGTGAATAAATTTGATATATAAATAAATAGATGAATAAATAAATAAATAAATAAATGTGAAGAACCTGTATTCTGTCTCTCTCTCTGGATGGTCTATTGCCATCTTCTCCTGCACAACTCTTCAAGAAGACTCTTCCACTCAGTCATGCTTTGCTTTATGGGAAAGCGATGGTGGTCTAACTTTCAAGGTGGGTTGTCTTGCCTAGGATATAACACAATAGGTAGCCTAGGAGGCTATACTTGGAATCAAGTGTAGGATTTCCCTGGACTTCAAAGCTTTATTATAAAAAAGGAGTTTTTCTGATCATCAAAACTTTATTTTGAAGTCCCCTCCTTTCCTGGTTACCTCACTGTCTAACATAATTGCTTTTTTGTCTCCAAGGATCCCGGTGAGGATTTATGTAACACACCAAACAAGGCAGCATTGGCAATTTGAAAGCCTCCTTTTGGATAGAACTTAATGCTACATTGGCCTTGGGGAAAACGAACTGAAATCCTCCAGCAGTTGCAACATGATGTTTAAGCAAAAGTCTCTGGGTTGATATAGGAGACTCTCTCGGAATAATTTTTTTTCTTTCTGAAAGCAGATAGGAAAAACTATGCCTTCAGGCAACCAACTCATTTCTGCGATGTCTCATTATGCTTTTCTTTTTTCAGTTTTATCCGGAGGGGGAATTTAAAAAGCAGCTGGTATGTCTAAGCAGTTACAAGAAACAGTGAAGATTGGGAAGGTTTTACTCCCCCACCTCCATCTTTCCCATCTGCTAGAGTTGGAAAGATGTTTCTACTGAGATCTTAGCTCTCTAAACCTGACAATTTTTCATGCTAACTTCCCTGTTGCTATTAAGTGGATGGCACTGATGGTCAAAAATCCAGATTAGTTTATTGATGTGGCACAAGGAATCCCACAAGCGCTTTTCAAAATATTTCTGTGTCCCAGGGAAGAAGTCCAGAAGCAGATGGTGGTCTTTTTTGAGCCACTGAGTAGCAGATACAACTTGAACTGTTCTTCTTGAAGGATCATAGCCCCCTCCTGCCAACATATACCAAGGTTAAGAGCAGATGGCAAAGTAACAGGGGAGTAGAGTGTGAAGTATCAGATGGAGAACACAGAGAAGGAAGGAGAAGTTGCAAGATCAGGGACACCCCCAAAGTGGCATAAAAAGTGCTTTAAATATTGGTGCAGAGCTATTCTGAAGCCTCATGTCTGCAGGCAGGAGGTGAGGGGATGAACCACTGTTAAGACTATACCATTATGGTACCTGCACAACACCACTTCAAACTGATCAAAGGCATATCTGCACTTACTGTTTAAGGTGCTACTGCCCTGTACTCATGCCTTCTTCGTTCTAAGCCACCTTAAGACAATCCTATCTGGACTGGGATAGCATGGCAACAACTTGCAAATTATTTAGTTCAGACTACAGGTGACCACATTTTCCCACTGGATAATTCCCTTGTTGCTGTGTTCTCCCCACTTTGTATTCCAGGAAAGGATTGTCAATTGCTTTCCTTCCTGTGGGTGGGGTGCACGCACACACACACACATACAAAGTTAACTTGCATTTATATATACAAAATTAAAACATCAAATTGCATATACATGCAGGTATAACTAACAAAAACAAAAACAAAAACAAAAACAAAAACAAAAACAAAAACAAAAACAAAAACAAAAACAAAAACAAAAACAAAAACAAAAACAAAAACAAAAACAAAAACAAAAACAAAAACAAAAACAAAAACAAAAACAAAAACAAAACATTTCTCACTGCCCTGTTTATTTCTAATGGCTTTTAGACCTACCCTTATCACGAGTGCTATAATAGCATAACTCTTACTTTGTAAAGAGAAGGTTGCTGGTTTGAACTTGGCAGAAACTTTTAAAAATGATTTCTTTCCTTTCCTGGAGCTTCTTGTTTTCCCTGTGCTTTTTTTTTTAAGCCTCCAATCATGCACCATTTCACCATATTTTCAGTCACCTGCAATAAGGTTATTGGGCAGTGTGGATAAGCCCCCAAAGCTGCTGACCTCTGTACCCTATAGAGAAGTAAACAATTAGAGCTTAATGGGAAAATATCTTGGCCCTTCTCCCTTGGTGCCCATTGAGTCTTCCTCTCAGGAGGAGGAAAAAGACTTTCTGCCTTTCTCGTCTCTTGGCTGACCATCATAACCTGCCTGATCTCTGGCATGCCTTTATGCTTCTTCACTCTTTGGTTCTGGCCATACACATGCTTTACCAGTCGGTTACAGACCTAGCTGCTGCAAGCCCACAACTTGCTATGCTTGATTAGTATTATCCCAACGATGGTTAATGTTCTTTCTCTTGGCTCAGCATGTTGAGAAAACCTGGGTTTGGGGAGGTATTTATATAATTCACTGTCTTGTGTAAACCCAGAAAACGGGTTATTTCGGTCACCAGAATAAGGGGATTATGTGAATACTGCCTTTGAATTTGGTTCTAGACTTATTTGCTGGGCCTGCATCAGCTTTGCTCCTAATCCTCATTGCTCTTCAGTTCTCATTCTTGACACAGAAAGCTTGATTCTGTGGGATGATGTGGGTTTCTGATTCTCAGATCCTGGTTTACTCAACACTGCTGCGCATAGCCCAGCCTTAAAAAGATTCTAGGTAGGAATATCCATGCCTCCATGCTAAAAAAAATGGTCGTAATTTTAAAATGATATATATGTAAACTAACTAGCAGCCCCCAGAGAACAGATCTAGCCTATTATTCTGCTTACATTTGCCTTTTCTGTTTTCCACTAACCAAAAGATCTGTGCTTCTCAGTAGGATTGAAAAGTCACACTAGCACAGAGCTTTCCAAACTGTGTGTCGCGACACAAAAGTGTGTCGCCACACACAGCGTGGTGTGTCGCCACACCACCCGGAAGTGGTGGCGCGCGTGTGCACGGCGGCGGCGGCAGCGGTGCGGTATCAGTGTTTCTGCATTTTAGCGGAGGCTGCCACCGCCGCCGTGCACGCGTGCGCCGCCGCACACACACCCGCGCCGCTGCTGTGCGCGCGCACCCCCCCGTCCCGCCGCACCGCCACCACCGCCGCTGGTGTGTCACCAGCGGGGGCCCTTTGGAAAGCCCTGCACTAGCAACTGAAATTTGTATTTCCAAAACAGGAGTTACTAACATTTATTTGGTTCTTCCTTTGGGGCAGCTCGTAATCTAATGCTCTTCTGTAGTTGCTAAGATCCAGTGTGCTTCTTTTGGAAGGTCCCCTTTTCTCTAACAATCAGATCCAACGGAGACATGGCTCCTTCTTTCTAATCTAATTGCCTGATGAAGAGATCTTGAAACTTCGAAGTTTCTCAGTCACTTGCACTGATGATGTTATCTAGTTGGGTAATAAGACATCTGCAAGCAAACAACCAAACTCAGAGAGTACCAAGGACTCCACAGTTCAACCCTGAGCTACATATAATCTCTTCTATTGCAGGGGTCCCCAACCTGTGGGCCACGGCCTGTTAGGAAGTGGGCCACACAGCAGGTGAGCAGTGGTGGTCCGTGCGATTGTCTCCCGCCTGCAAACCCCACCCCCCGTCCACATGATTGTCTCCCGCCTGCAAACCCCAGCCCCCGGTCCGCGTGATTGGCTCTCGCCTGCAAACCCTGCCCCCCCAGTCCTTGGAAAAATTGTCTTCCATGACCGGTCCCTGGTGCCAAAAAGGTTGGGTACCCCTGTTCTATTGGACTCAGAAGCTTGTAGTGGCTTTGTACAACTTCATTTGGCCAAATAAAGGTATTGCCAGTATGGATTTAGAGTAGTTTTCTATGGCCTAATTTGCCCAACACATTATACTAGACTTAAAATGGGATTAGGTAGTGTGTAGTGTAAAATCCTGTGGGAAATCCAGCCACTGTCTTAACACATTGTGTAAACTAGACCACCACATGAAGCCATTATGTAGTTTGTTAGGGTCAAACATAGTACAGCTAGGTCTTGATGAGTGCAGATAATGAATCTCATGAAGTGGTCCCATTATTGAAATTTGCACTATCCAAAGTTATATTTATATGCAAAATATGGTAATTGGTTCCAGGTTAATGGAAACAGGCAATGAAAATTTTTAAACTTAAGTTTTTATATGTTTACTAATGAAATATTACAGTAATGGATAAAAAGAACATACTTATAATTTAAATTTATTGTTAACAAAGTCAAGAGTAGTTATAGAAAGCAAAATAAAAACAAAAAAATTGTACCATAGGTACAGGAATTCTGTCACTTGTCCTATTTCTGAGTTTCTATGTTGTTAAATTGCATCAAATTTTTGCTCTAATGTAATTACAAGCCTCTTCTTTTTTGTGCTCATAGTGTTTTTACCTGAAGGAGTCTTCCTTTTGTCCATTTTACACACAAGAAGATAAATAAGTACAGATTGAAGTAGCAGTGTCTGAAATCCCAATGGTAACCCTGCAACCTCAACTGTTTGTGGGCTAGCCTTGCATTAACTGAATTTTGGTTCACATTAAACATGATCTAGTATCATTGTATAATTCGTACTAAATTGAATATTGCATTATTTGAACTAGCATTAATGATTGCTCTACAGTATGTGAACATACAACAATTGTATGTTGTTAACCGAGGCCTGTTAGATCTGTATAAGATCTGTATAGGAAGGATAATAATATCAGGGATAGCTTTGACAGTGTGGTCAGTGAGATAGAGCCAGACATCCTGAAGAGTGAGGTTGAATGGGCCTTAAGAAGCATTGCTAATAACAAGGCAGCAGGAGATGATGGTATCCCAGCTGAAAAACACAAGAATGGCCATCAGATCAGAAAAAAATCAATTTATATCCCCATACCAAAAAAGGGAAGCACTAAAGAATGTTCAAACTATCGAACAGTGGCACTAATTTCACATGCCAGTAAGGTAATGCTCAAGATCTTGCAAGGTAGACTCCAATTCATGGAGTGAGAATTGCCAGAAGTACAAGCTGGGTTTAGATAAGGCAGAGGAACTAGAGACCAAATTGCCAATATCCGCTGGATAATGAAGAAAGCCAGTTAGTTTCAGAAAAACATCTATTTCTGTTTTATTGACTACTCTAAACCCTTTGACTGTGTGGATCATAACAAATTGTGGCAAGTTCTTGGTGGTATGGGGATACCAAGTCATCTTGTCTGCCTCCTGAGGAATCTGTATAATGACCAAGTAGCAACGGTAAGAACAGACCATGGAACAACATACTGGTTTAAGATTGGGAAAGGAGTATGGCAGGGTTGTACACTCTCACCCTACCTATTCAACCTGTACGCAGAATACATCATGCGATGTGCTGGGCTTGATGAATCCAAGGCTGGAGTTACAATCGCTGGAAGAAACAATAACAATCTCAGATATGCAGATGATACCACTTTGATGGCTGAAAGCGAGGAGGAGCTGAGGAGCCTTATGACGAAAGTGAAAGAAGAAAGTGCAAAAGCTGGGTTGCAGTTAAACCTCAAAAAAACCAAGATTATGGCAAATAGAGGGAGAAAACGTGGAGGCAGTGGCAGACTTTGTATTTCTAGGCGCAAAGATTACTGCAGATGCTGACTGCAGCCAGGAAATCAGAAGACGTCTACTTCTTGGGAGGAGAGCAATGACAAAGTGGAAGGCAAAAGGAAGAGGGGCCGACCAAGGGCAAGATGGATGGATGATACTCTGGAGGTGACAGACTCGACCGTGGGGGAGCTAGGGGTGGCGACGGCTGACAGGAAGCTCTGGCGTGGGCTGGTCCATGAAGTCACAAAGAGTCGGAAGCGACTGAATGAATAAACAACAACAAAAACCCAGGCCTAAATTTAGCATGTTGTGCAAACCCAGTCCATCTTAATATGGACATTTTGATCTTGGGGAAGGCTCCCATCTTCAGTAAATAATGTCTTCTTCACACTCAGCTCAATTCCTGGTTTCTTTAGGGATCTGTCCAGAAAGTTTCCTTGGCAGCAATCCTTTATGGCATGGGTACCCAACCTTTTTGGCACCAGGGACCAGTCTCGGAAGACAATTTTTCCACAGACCGGGGAGTGTGGGGTTTGCAGGCAGGAGCCAATTGTGCGGACTGGGGGGCAGAGTTTGCAGGCAGGAGCCAATCGTGTGGACTGGGGGTGGGGTTTGCAGGCAGGAGCCAATTGCGCGGACCGGGGGGCGGGGTTTGCAGGCAGGAGCCAATCGTGCGGACCGGGGGTGGGGTTTTCAGGCAGGAGCAAATCGTGTGGACAGGGGGCGGGGTTTGCAGGTGGGAGCCAATCGCGCGGACCACCAACACTCACCTTCTGTGCGGCCCACTTCCTAACAGGCCGTGGCCCACTAGTGGGCCGTGGCCCAGATGTTGGAGACCCCTGCTTTATGGAATTTTTAAAAAATTTCCCAGTCTAGTCTATAGCCCTGGGATTTCTTGGTAGTCTTTTATTTAAATACTAACTAGGTCAGACCATGCTTAATGTTTTGAGATCAGCCAAAGTTAGTTAGGTGCTGCCACCAAGCTAGGTTCCATTACTAGGTTCCATTACTCAATACTGTCAAGACACAGGTATATAAGGTCATTTGCTGCTTGTGACAAGTAGACCTGCATCATGGATAGGTAGTGAGATCCCATTTTCAGTTTCATAGAATTAGAAGGGACAACATTGAGGCTTGGAGGTATACATCCCCTAGCAGGTCTCAAGTATGAGCTTCAGAGAGGGACATTTTTTATTATTTTTATTATTATTTTTTATTTATTTAATTTATTCCCCGCCCATCTCCCATACAAGGGACTCTGGGCGGGTTACAATAATTAAGACTTAAAAATTTAAAATATTTAAAACCATACAAAGTAGATGTATAAAAATAAATCCAGATATAAAATAAAATAGAATAGAATCCAAGATGGATTGGGGACCGTAGCATAGGTCTTATTGCTACGGGGCCAGCCAACCCCAGGAGGCACTACCACCTCCGTTGTCCCAGGCCAGGCGGCAGAGCCAGGTCTTAAGGGCCTTCCGAAAGGCCAGGAGTGAAGGGGCCAGTCTCACCTCCGGGGGCAAGATGTTCCATAAGGCGGGGGCTGTCGCAGAGAAAGCACGCCTCCTGGACCCCACTAGATGGAATTATCTTGATGAGGGGGTCCGAAGCATGCCCTCTCTGCACGCACGGGTGGGGCAGGCTGACATTATCGGGACGAGACGGTCCCTCAGGTACCCTGGTCCTATGCCATATAGGGCTTTAAAGGTAATCACCAACACCTTGAATTGGACCCGGAAGCAAACTGGCACCCAATGCAGCTCGCGTAGTAGAGGTGTTACATGTTCCGATCTTATGGCACCCGTAACTGCTCGCGCCGCCGCATTCTGTACCAGCTGAAGCTTCCGGATACTCTTCAGGGGTAGCCCCATGTAGAGCGCATTACAGTAGTCTATGCGGGAGATGACAAGGGCATGAGTGACTGTTCGGAGGGCCTCCTGATCCAGGAAAGGGCGTAACTGGCGCACAACTCGAAGTTGTGCAAAGGCCCTCCTGGCCACGACTGCCACCTGCTCTTTGAGCAGGAGTCGCGAGTCCAGGAGGACCCCCAGATTCCGCACTGGATCTGAGTGAGGTAGTGCAACCCCACCCAGAACCAAAGATGACAACTTCCCGGATCTAGGGGGGCCATCAATCCACAGCCACTCCGTCTTACCAGGGTTCAGCTGAAGCCTGTTGTTCCCCATCCAGACCCCCACAGCCTCCAGAAACTGAGATAGGGCATCGACCGCATCACCTACTTCACCCGGGATGGAGATGTATAACTGGGTATCATCAGCATATTGGTGATACCTCATCCCGTGGTGACGGATGATCTCGCCCAGCGGCTTCATGTAGATGTTGAACAGGAGAGGAGAGAGAACCGATCCCTGCGGCACCCTACAAGACAGGGGTCGTGGGTCAGCTCTCTCCTCCCCTATCACCACCGACTGGGAACGGCCCTGGAGGAAGGAGGCGAACCAGCGCAAAACCACGCCGCCCGCCCCCAACTCCCTGAGCCGCCCCAAGAGTATACCATGGTCGACGGTATCAAAAGCCGCTGAGAGATCTAAGAGAGCCAGGATGGACGCACTCCCTCCATCCCGCCCTCGCCAGAGATCATCCATAAGCGTGACCAATGCAGTCTCTGTCCCATATCCTGGCCCGAAACCTGACTGAAAAGGGTCCAGATAATCCGTTTCTTCCAGAATCCTCTGGAGTTGCAATGCCACCACCTTCTCAACCACCTTTCCTAAAAAGGGAAGGTGGGAGACTGGGCGAAAATTGCCCAGAATAGTAGGGTCCAAAGATGGTTTTTTGAGGAGGGGGTGCACCAGCGCCTCCTTAAAGGCAGCCGGGAACACCCCCTCACTCAAGGACGAATTTATAATTGCCAGGACCCAGCCACATGTCACCTCTCTAGCTGATTTCACCAGCCAGGAGGGACATGGGTCAAGTTGACATGTGGTGGCATTTACAATCCCAAGGATCCTGTCTACTTCATCAGGCCCAACAGGATCAAACTGCTCCCAGATAACATGGTAAGTACGAGCCTCTGGCATCTCCCCAGATCTTGTCTCACGCTAGGAGTCCAACTTGGAATGAATCTGAGCTATTTTGTCTTGCAGATGCTCAGAAAACTCTTCCGATCGGCCTTGTAGATGGGTCTCCCCTTGCTCCCGACCCAAAAGCGATCTTGTAATCTTAAACAGGGCCGTCGGATGGCATTCTGCGGACGCAATAAGAGCGGAGAAATATTCACGTTTCGCCGCTCTTACCGCCACAAGGTAGGCCTTAACAGCGGCTCTAGATTGTGTTCGGTCAGATTCCATCTTCGTCTTTCTCCAGCGGCGCTCTAGACGTCTCTTAACCCTCTTCAAAGCCCTCAACTCCTCCGTAAACCACGGAGAGTGACGGGCCGAACAGGGCCGGAGAGGTCGCATAGGCGCGATCTTGTCCAGGGCTCCGGCTGCTGCCTTGTTCCAGGCTGCAGCCAGGACCTCCGCTGGACCGTGAAGCAAGTCCTCGGGAATAACCCCCAGCTCCTTCTGAAACCTCACTAGGTCCATCAGTCGCCGGGGGCGGACCAGTCGAATAGGTCCCGCCTCCCTGCGGAGTGGGGTAGCACAAGAGAGTCTCAGGGTCACCAGGGCGTGGTCTGACCATGACAATGGGGAAAGATGTAACTCTCCCCTCAGATCACATTGCCACTGCTCGGACAAGAAAACTAAATCCGGAGTGAGACCACTGTCACGAGTCAGGTCACGAATAATCTGAGACAGGCCCATAGCTGCCATGGTAGCCATGAACTCCCGGGCTGCCTCCGAGGACCGCCCCAGGGACGGCAGATTGAAATCCCCCAGAACCATAAGTCTGGGAAACTCCACTGCCAACCCCGAGACAGCCTCGAGCAGCTCAGGCAGGGAGGTTGCTAAGCAGCAGGGAGGCTGGTACAGCAGCAACACTCCCAACTGTTCTCGTGAACCCAACTTGAAAAACAGGGTCTCACATCCGGTCACTTGTGGAGCAGCGCCCCTGAAGGCCACAAGGGACTCTCTGATGACCACTGCTACCCCTCCTCCCCTGCCCCGGTGTCTCGGCTGATGCCACACCCGAAACCCAGCTGGGCACATTTCCGAGAGGGCTACTCCCCCCTCTGGGCCCAGCCAGGTCTCGGTAATACACACCAGGTCAGCCCCTTCCTCTGTGATTAAATCACTTATAAGGGGGGCCTTGTTATTCACCGACCTGACGTTCAGCAGCAGCAGTCGGAGACCGGAGCCCACGAGGAACTGCTTACCAGGGCCTGGGTATGAACACGGGGGGCCGGAACGCACCACCGGTAACAAACACCGGGGGCGCCTTCCCCGATAATGGCTTGCCCTCCGGTTCCCGTCATACCGTACCCTGCCCGTCACCACCAGAATCACTTGGCCCACCGCACAGCCCCCAGAGATTCCCGACTCTGGCCTAGTAGCCTCCACTCCCAGGCCTCCGGAATTCTTGGGACTAATCAAGGGTACCTTATCCCATTCATCCATCATCCAATCTCATGCAGTGTCGGGTAGCGCATAAGACCCCCCAGCGCACCAGCTCTCGCTCTCGGCGCTGGTAGGGTCCAGCACCACCCCCACTCACACTCTACACTCACACCCTGCACCTCTCCCTCAACTTCTCTCACTGGTCAGGGAGAGGCACCAACACTCACCAGCACTCATTCCTACCCCACCTGACTCTCACCCAGGGGGGCACTCTTACAAAACCATACAATCTTGGCTCCCCCCCACCTCGTCTCTAACCTGGGGGGGTCCACATTCATACTAAGGGACCCCTACAAACCCTCTGCCGCCTTAGCCCAAATTGGGACAACATCCAGGTCTTCATGGGGGTTAGTCCATATTATGATTTTTCTTATGCCCTGATCTCCTGGGCTCCAGCCTCCGCAACATCTGCACTTTCCAGGGCCGCAGGGTTCGCCCCCAACTCCAGCCAGTTCTAACATCAGAGTTTCTGAACCCCCTCTAGAATCGGCCCAGGAAAAAAGTCCAGTTTGTCTGCTTGTCTGTGTGTGTGTGGGGGGGCTCAACCGAGGACTCCGTTGCACCAGCTGGGCTCCTCTCTGTATCACGCCGGCTCCGCTAGGCCCCACCGGCTCCACCGGCCCAACTCGAGCTCCGACGGTCTCCCGCCTCCAACAAACGAAATATGAGGCCTCCGGCAGTCTTCCGCAGCCCTCAGTAGACTCCAGCCCGCAAGCATCGCCGGCCCACTCACAGCATCCAGCTGCCTTCTGCAATCATGCTAAGAGAAAATTTAGAACTGCAACCTTCAGTTCTTCATTGACTTTTGCAAATGCCTCTTTTCCTACTTCAGTAATAATAATGGTGCTGGTAGTGAATATGCAATTGCAGTGTGGACACATGGACACACTGGCCATAAAAAATCCTTACACAGGCAGACAGCTGTAGTTAGCCACAGTGGGGTTCAAGCACTGAACTAATCCATGACTTGATTAAGCATGGTTTGTTGAATAAATTGCAGTTGAGTACATTAATGTAGTAGGGGCGTGTACCACTTCGTACCACTTTGTGTACCACTTCGTGGGTAGGTAACAGCGTTCCGCACGCGTCATGCCAGCCACATGACCGCGGAAGCATCTTCGGACAATGCTGGCTCTTCGGCTAACAAACGGAGATGAGCACCGGCCCCTAGAGTCGGACACGACTGCACAAATGTGCAGGGGGAACCTTTACTTTACATTAATGTATCATCCTAAACCTAAACCAAACAAACCACATTGTGGCTTAGTATGATATACAGACCCAGGGCATTTCCCAGGTTGCATCTAACCATGCTACATTTTGTATCCAGCCCATGAGTGAGATAGGCTTACATAATTCTTAGCAATACTGATGTTAAAGTATTGCTAAAGTATCCCCCTGCAAGTAGCCACCAAATCATGGCAGTTTTCCTACCTTTCGCAGACCTCTGTTAGTCTTGCAGTCAGGTGATCCCTGGGGTATGATCAGCCAGGCACATATTGGTCACTTTAAACTGGTGTGGACATGCTCCCTCCCTTCAAAACTTTGGGCACTCTCTTTTAAGTGACATTGCTTTGAGCATCAGGAGAATCTGTCTCTGTCTCCTCCTGTACTTGCTATGTCTTTGAGTTGATCTGGAGACCTCAGTCAGCCTGAACAGTAGTTGAACAGCAGTGGTGGTGGTGGTGGTGGAAGAGAGAAGTAAGTAACTCTCCCTCTCTCTGCTGCTTCACTGTGGAAGTTTTCCTGTGTCCGTCAGCTGTTCTTTGGACTACTTTTGAATGTGGGCACTAAATACATGTCCAAAGCAAGCCAGCTGATGCTTTTTGAACACCCCCAGCCAAAACATTGATGCCAAACCAGAGCAGGTTTTAACAGATGGCTACATCTGCTAGGTCTAGCCATCTGTCAAACTTGCCTCCTTCCCAGGTCTATCTTCACTGCAACAACAGGTGCTGTTTGGTAAGAGATGGGGAAAACAAAGCTGGGTGAATCCACCAATCCTTGTCCTCAATGCCACATACACGGAGAATGACAGCATAGTTTGTCAGCATCATGTCTGTGGCAAAAGAGGGATCACCAGCGGGGCGGCAAATTTTGTGCCATTATAATTTTCTGCTGGCTGAAGGAGTGACAGGAAAGCACTTTAGCTCAGCCATGGGAAAGAGCCCTCTATTGACATATCTGCTAAGTATATCTGAGCCACTAAACTTCAATTGGAGAGTTAATCACTGGAATGAGACTTATGCTCTGGCAATGGAAACAGGTGTTTAAGCAATGTGGTTTATTTCCTATCTGCCTTTAATATGTACTTCTTTCTCTTTTTTACTTAAAACCATCATTCTTCAGCTTTTGACAGAGTACAGGTGATTTAGTAATTTTGGGGTTAAGGTTACATTTAGGATTAGGGAATGCATCACACAGTCCAGTCCTGGTAACTGCATTAATGGCATTCCTATAAGACAGAGGCTCACATTTTATTTGTTCAGCTCCCCCATTAAGGAAATAGATAACACACTGCAATCATGCTAAGAGAAAATTTAGAACTGCAACCTTCAGTTCTTCATTGACTTTTGCAAATGCCTCTTTTCCTACTTCAGTAATAATAATGGTGCTGGTAGTGAATATGCAATTGCAGTGAGGTTGCTGATAGATATGTCTGTGGCATAGCAGACGTCAAGTGTACAGAAATACCTCCAACTGAAGAATCTCAGCTGAACCTGCTTGGAGAGACAATCAGTAATCTAGATGGACCGATAGCTTCAGAAGACTTTGGTGTAGGCTGGTGCTTGTCAAGTGCTAGTAAAGGAAGGCTCTTTTCATTTAAGTCTGAATGAGATTCAGCAGATGCACACAACTTCCTTGCCTTCTGGAACCTCAATGAGCTGCTGCCCATAAGGTGGAAGTTGGGGGTCACCAACAGGGAAGACTAAGGACAAGAAGGTTGTTCATGCTGCTTGGATAATCCCAGTGTCTTCTATTTCTGATTTCTCTCAATATGACATTCATGGCTTCATATCAACCACACTCCTCCTGCTCCTGTATGGGGCCTGTATCCCAATCTCTGATGTTACCAATCAAAAGGACCAGGTAGCAGAAAAATTCTCCCATTATCTGAGAATCCTGCACTAGATGGACCAGCCCTTTATCCCAGAATGTCTAAGTCCCTTCAGGTGCTTCCTTGTATCTACTTCCTGCCAACCAGTTTGGTTTGAAAGCCCCACACCCAATACTTAAGATCCAGGTTCACGTTTACCCTCAACTATGGAAGCTTGGTGATTTTGACCCATTTTCTCTTCTTCTTGTTGTTGTTCAGTCGTTTAGTCGTATCCAACTCTTCGTGACCTCATGGACCATAGCACGTCAGGCCTTCCTGTCCTCCACTGTCTGTTTACTCAAATTCATGTTCGTTACATCGGTGATGCTATCTAACCATCTCATCCTCTGCTGTCCCCTTCTCCTTTTGCCTTCAGTCTTTCCCAGCATCAGGGTCTTTTCCAGTGAGTCCTCTCTTTGCATTAGGTGGCCAAAGTATTTGAGCTTCAGCTTCAGTATCTGTCCTTCCAATGAGCAGTCAGGGTTGATTTCCTTTAGGATTGACTGATGTGACCTCCTTGCAGTCCAAGGGACTCTTAAGAGTCTTCTCCAGCACCACAGTTCGAAAGCATCAATTCTTCGGTGCTCAGCCTTCCTTATGGTCCAACTCTCACAGCCATACATTACTACTGGAAAAACCATAGCTTTAACTATACGGACCTTTGTCGGCAAGGTGATGTCTCTGCTTTTTAATATGCTGTCTAGGTTTGTCATAGCTTTCCTCCCAAGGAGCAAGCATCTTTTAATTTCATGGCTGCAGTCACCATCTGTGGTGATCTTGGAGCCCAAGAAAATAAAATCTGTCACTGCTTCCATTTCTTCCCCTTCTATTTGCCAGGAAGTGATGGGACCAGATGCCATGATCTGAGTTTTTTTAATGTTGAGTTTCAAGCCAGCTTTTGCACTCTCCTCTTTCACCCTCATCAAGAGGCTCTTTAGTTCCTCTTTACTTTCTGCCATTAGGGTGGTATCGTCTGCATATCTGAGGTTGTTGATATTTCTCCCGGCAATCTTAACTCCGGCTTGTGATTCATCCAGCCCGGCATTTCTCATGATGTACTCTGCATATAAGTTAAATAAGCAGGGTGATAATATACAGCCTTGTTGTACTCCTTTCCCAATTTTGAACCAGTCGGTTGTTCCATGTCCGGTTCTAACTGTTGCTTCTTGACCCGCATACAGGTTTCTCAGGAGACAGGTAAGGTGGTCTGGTACTCCTATCTCTTTAAGAATTTGCCACAGTTTGTTGTGATCCACACAATCAAAGGCTTTAGCGTAGTCAATGAAGCAGAAGTAGATGTTTTTCTGGAACTCTCTTGCTTTTTCCATGATCCAGCGAATGTTGGCAATCTGATCTCTAGTTCCTCTGCCTCTTCGAAACCCTTTTCTCTATCCACCTGATTTCACAAGGTAGCTGGGAAGAGAGAGAACAATGTATTCTTTGGGCTTTGGGAGGAATTTAAAACAACAAAGAAGCCACTTTGAGAGTCTATAAAGTGGAAAATAAGATATCCAAATGAAATAATAAATGAATGGCTTCACTGGGTAAAAGATTCATCCACTCATCTCATGGAAGACTTTTGCAGTCATGAAGAGGGACAAAGTGATGGTGGTATCTGAAAGTCTTTAAGGCCTGTAAGTGTTTTGCATGCTCCCTTGTTTGATTATTATATATCGAAAAATCTTAATGTTGCTAGAAGCGTTGCAGTCATTTCTGTTCTTTTTTGCCCTGATGTAAATACATTCCTCAGGATCTGACGTAATTTCTGAAATAAAAGGATGACATAGCAGTTTGTGTGCTCAGCATCCTGGGGTCTGAGAAAGTTTGAATGTATTAAAAGGGAAAAGCTGCTAGATTTTTCTTTGAATTTCACTGTAGGCTGAGATCTGCAGACTTTTATAATGGCAAAAGGCTGGTTTGCCTATTTATGGTACCCAGCAATAAGAACTGTATCAAGTTACCCATTTATTTCCTCTTTCTTTCTCTACTTAATCATTTTTTTCCTACCATCTCATTGCTACAACTGCTTTATACAATCAGTGCTGTTAACCATAAATTATATCAGCTGCACCTTGTCTTCAGTGCATTGTTTGCTTGATCTGTTCCTGCAACCTGTTTCATTACTGCTGGCAGAACATTGGGGTAGCTACACTTTCTTTCAAAGCCCAACTTTTCTTGTTAAAAGATTTTAGGTGAGAGATTCAGGAAGGCATTATTTCCATTCAGGAAAGACAATATTAAGCTAAGTAGATCAACGATGTGACTTGAATGAGGACAAGAGATTCAAATGTTATGGACTGGAG
Organism: Charina bottae; assembly: GCA_023362775.1. NCBI lineage: Eukaryota > Metazoa > Chordata > Lepidosauria > Squamata > Charinaidae > Charina > Charina bottae. The sequence continues at coordinate 98,118,120 of JALMGJ010000001.1, read as the reverse complement.
TGTGCCTATCCAGGATGCTACCCAACCATGTCCACCTTCCAAGTTACCCTATTCCATCCACTCCTGCAATGCTGGTTCAGAATGCTATTGTGTGAGCATAGTTGGGCTGCTCTAGCATTCTCATAGACTTGTTGAAGTAGGGTAAGCTTTATTCTTTCTGGCTCAGATCCCATTCCTTTGGTTTTTTAGCAAGTATCATGCTTTTTTTTTCCTGGAAAGGTAACACCTATAACCTTCAAGAAGTGTTTCCCTTTTGTAGCCATATCCTATTTTCTTGGCATGCTGCCATCCTCTGGTTTATTTCATGGTTATCTTTCTCTCTGCTCCTCCGGTTTCAGACAAACAGGACATTTCTCTTCCCTCCTGAAATTACAGGTTGGTTTTGTACCAAACCCCAATCACTAAGCTACACAAGGACTGTGATGAATAAGAGACTGGTCTCTCACCAAGCAAGTCAGTAGGGGGTAGAGAAATATGGTTGTAGTTAACATAGAACTTCACTTCAAAACCCCAAATAATTACTGGGAACAGCATCCCATTATTGGAGATGTCTTCGCAGACTCTCCAAAATCAATAAAAGAATGAACAATATACAAACAACTGAGAAATAAAACTAATGCACCTGCCTTATCGTCCTTTCTCGAGAATTATTACTCTTAAAAGCATATTGCTCAGTCAGTAAGAAAACTTAGATGAATACGTCTCTTTTCCTATCTTCTCATCTTCTTTCAACCACTCAGTCCCAAATGCCAACTATTTTTTCCATTCAGAAACTCTCCCCATCCCTTCTTTCCGAGCAGAAGTAAATTAACTCTTTAATACTGCATCCCATGTTGGCAATACGGTTGGATTAGATACCATCCCTATATCGGCTGGAGCCCTGGACAAGATCGCGCCTGTGCGACCTCTCCTGCCCCGCTCGGCCCGTCACTCTCCGTGGTTTACGGAAGAGTTGAGGGCTTTGAAGAGGGTTAAGAGACGTCTAGAGTGCCGCTGGAGAAAGACGAAGACTGAATCTGACCGAACACAATCTAGAGCTGCGGTTAAGGCCTACCCTGTGGTGGTAAGAGTGGCGAAATGTGAATATTTCTCCGCTCATATTGCGTCCACAGAATGCTGTCCAACGGCCCTGTTTAAGATTACTAGATCTCTTTTGGGTCGGGTAGAGTCGGTGACCCATTTACAGGGCCGGTTGGAAGAGTTTTCTGAGCATCTGCAGGATAAAATCGCTCAGATTTATTCCAAGTTAGACTCTAAGTGTGAGACAAGATCTGGGGAGATGCCAGAGGAACGTACTTACCCTTTTATCTGGGAACAGTTTGATCCTGTTGGGCCTGATGAAGTAGACAGGATCCTCTGGATTGTAAACGCCACCACATGTCAGCTTGACCCGTGTCCCTCCTGGCTGGTTAAGTCAGCTAGGGAGGTGACATGTGGCTGGGTCCAGGCGATGATTAATACATCCTTGAGTGAGGGGGTGTTCCTGGCTGCCTTTAAGGAGGCGCTGATCCACTCGCTCCTCAAGAAACCATCGCTGGACCCCACCATCTTGGGCAACTTTCGTCCGGTCTCCCACCTTCCCTTTTTGGGAAAGGTGGTTGAGAAGGTGGTGGCGTTGCAACTCCAGAGGATCCTGGAGGAAACGGATTATCTGGACCCCTTTCAGTCAGGTTTCAGGCCGGGATACAGGACAGAGACCGCATTGGTCGCACTTATGGATGATCTCTGGCGGGAGCGGGTTGGAGGGAGTGCGTCCATCCTGGCTCTCTTAGATCTCTCAGTGGCTTTTGATACCATCGACCACGGTATCCTTTTGGGGCGGCTCAGGGAGTTGGGGGTGGGCGGCGTGGTTTTATGCTGGTTCACCTCCTTCCTCCGGGGCCGTTCCCAGTCGGTGGTGATAGGGGAGGAGAGAGCTGACCCGCGACCCCTGATTTGTGGGGTGCCGCAGGGGTCGGTTCTCTCTCCTCTCCTGTTCAACATCTGCATGAAGCCGCTGGGCAAGATCATCCCTCACCACGGGATGAGGTATCACCAATATGCTGATGATACTCAGTTATATATCTCCATCCCGGGTGAAGTAAGTGAGGCGGTCGATGCCTTATCTCAGTGCCTGGAGGCTGTGGGAGTCTGGATGGGGAACAACAGGCTTCAGCTGAACCCTGGTAAGACGGAGTGGCTATGGATTGATGGCCCCCCTGTATCCGGGAAGTTATCATCTTTGGTTCTGGATGGGGTAGCACTACCCCACTCAGATCCAGTGCGGAATCTGGGGGTCCTCCTGGACTCAGGACTCCTGTTCGAAGAGTAGGTGCCAGTCGTGGCCAGGAGGGCCTTTGCACAGCTCCGTGTTGTGCGCCAGCTACGCCCTTTCCTGGATCGGGATGCCCTCCGAACAGTCACTCACACCCTTGTCATCTCCCATATAGATTATTGTAATGTGCTGTACATGGGGCTACCCTTGAAGAGTATCCGGAAGCTTCAGCTGGTTCAGAATGCAGCAGCGCGGGCAGTTATGGGTGCTATAAGATCAGCACATGTGACACCTCTGCTGCGCGTGCTGCATTGGGTACCAGTTTGCTTCCGGGTCCAATTCAAGGTGTTGGTGATTACCTTTAAAGCCCTACATGGTATGGGGCCAGGGTATCTGAGGGACCGTCTCATTCCGATAACATCGACCCGCCCCACCCGTTCATGCAGAGAGGGCATGCTTCGGACCCCTTCAACAAGAGAATTTCATCTAGCGAGGTCCAGGAGGCGTGCCTTCTCTGCGATAGTGCCCACATTATGGAACATCTTACCCCCAGAGGTGAGGCTGACCCCCTCACTCCTGACCTTCCGGAAGTCTCTTAAGACCTGGCTCTGCCACCTTGCCTGGGACAACGGAGGTGGTAGTGCCTCTTGGGGGTGGCTGGCCCCGTAGTGCCTTGATCTTGTTTGTGGATCTTAACCATCTTTTGGATTTTACTTATTCCCTCTATTTATTGTTTTATAGTAATTTTTTGTATAGATTTTAACTTTTATTATTCTGTAAACCGCCCAGAGTCCCCTATTTGGGGAGATGGGCCGGGATAAATTAAATAAATAAAATAAAAATAAATAAATAAAATAGGTATAGATCGGGGCATCCAGATGGCAGTCCCAACCATGCAATCAGAGCCATGCCCCTTTTTATGCCCATTGCATCTTGAATTGTTTGACCCACCCTTATGGACAACCCTTGGTATGGCTTCAGATCCAAGATCCCAGGAGATAGATTGAAAACAATGTGTGGTTTTCTTGTGGGCAGGGCCTGCCTTTGTTTTATTTTTTGTCTCTCAGAAGCCACTGTGGCTCTGGCATGAAGTTACTGGGCTCAAGCGTGTTGGGCCATGTGGATTAAGGAGCAGGAGTGGGGAGCATCTGGCCCTTGAAAGAATGTGCCCAGAGGGAGTCACCTGACCCCTGAGGGCCAATTGAGGTAAAGGAAGGGGGCCTCTCAAGGTTTGGATGGAAAGAGGTTTTGGGGGTCTTGGGAGAGTTGGCTGGAGTCCTGGATGAGGAGGTTACCTCAGGCAAGTTTGGAAATTGAGCTGTTTGATTGTAGCTTGAATTGCATTAGGTTTTTTTTTTCATCTCTTCATAACTGTGTTGTCTGTGTGGAAATTTATCTTCCTTTGTCTTCTTTAATAAAGTGATTTTTTTTTAAAAAAATCCTGGAGTTGACTGGCTGCCTTCTGCCACCTGCCTCAGCTCGGGCTGAGCTATTGACCCCCAAAGTTTTGTTTTGTTTTCCCTTCCTGTACTTTAGCCACACCGGAGGCAGGGTAAGGATTTGCCCTTCGGTCTTCTCCTGGTTCCCCCACGAGGTCCGGTGGGAAAGTGAGAAACTGGTGGCAATGAAAGGGTGGTGGCAGCAGCAAAGGGACCTGCTTTTCCAGTCACTGTTCATCCCCAGGTGCGAGTTACCTCAGAACCGAAGGGAGTGGCTGGTTTGATCCTGAGAGTGAAGGGTTAGCCTAGCTCCATTGCAGCGCCGGCACAGTGGTTTAAGAATCTCAGGAGAACTAGTTTCCTTGCTTCTCAGGGTTTGATCAGAGATTCCACGAGAGGTCACTAGGGGTTCCCTGGGAGATCATGATTTATTTAAAAAAATATTTCAAATTTGGGCAACTTCACATTAAAGAGGTAAGTTTCATTCTTTATTTTTAGTTTAAGAACACTGTTCATGCATATATACAGGCCTACCCATGAAACCAATATAATAATTTTGTAACTTCCAGCCTGTATTTGAGCCTGAATGTGCAGGGGTTCCCCGAGGCCTGAAAAATATTTCAAGGGTTCCTCCAGGGTCAAAAAGTTGAGAAAGGCTGGTTCCTTAGGTGGAGCAATGACTTGCTATGGAGCCAAACATCTGTTGGCAGGCTGCCTGGTGGAGCTCTTCAGGATCTGTCGCTTCCTGGCTCTACCAATTTTCTGGTCCTAAAGGCTTTGTTTCTTGAGTACTATCTTAAAACCTATCAGGTGGCACACTATGGCTTGTGATCTACCATTTAGCTCGGTATTTACCTGAACTGGACCTGTCTGGGAGGTCTGATTTTATCCCCACCCACAGTCTTGTGTCGCTTCTATCACCTTTCTAGCACTGTGTCCCTTGGTGTTCTCAGTCAGCCCCATGCACGCTCTGCAAGCAAGAAGGCTGTGGTTCATGTGCTAAATGGCACCGTTCGATTTATTAAGGATACTTATATAATAATTAAGCTCCAATTGATGGCGGCAAACACATTTATGGAGGCTTAACCACCGGAGCCTCTTAAGAGGCAAATGGAGGCTGAGTAATTGAGTAGGGTTTCACGTACTGTAACCACACCATTAGCATTCAGCCTGTAGACAAGGGGTAATTCAGGCACTCAGTCTATTGGAAACCAATTGGATGTTAGACAGAATTGTGCAGCAGAGACTCGTAGAGTTAGAACTAAATACACAAAACCTCCCAGAGAAAGTTCAATACGCTAAACAGAAATTCTTTCCATTTTCTTCAGATTCCCTTCAGACAGTCCTTCTATGCAGGATCACATGAATGAGAATTGGCTTTTGGTTCCAGCATCTTAGAGATGCCTGAAGCCACCACATACGCCAACATGGTAATGGCTGATCCTGTTTGCAAATCAATTGTCTCTAGACAAAGGAAGTGTAATCAAAATCTAAATCTGTGTTCCCTAAACTATGAAGATTTTCTATGCAACTTCCCTAATTGCCTCTTTGTATGCTACTTTTTTTTTAAAGTGGGGTTTTTTAGACACAAATAATTTGTGTGGCTGTGTAAGGTTTTCTAATATTAGAAAGATAGTGCTGTTGGATTAATTCAGTGTTGTTACACGTGGGGCCGTGGAATTTGTTTTGGCAAATCTTATAAAAGCCCTCCCATAAAATAGTGTGTTTTAAATTCCCACCAACTGGCTCCCATTAACATTAACCCAAGTTTTATTGAACAAACTATGCTTGGTGGGTACATAAAAATACAGGCTTGCAATCTGCTTTGGGTCAAGGGCCAGGCTTGGCTTTTGACTATTGTACTGGAAAAACACAATAAGCCTGATTTAGTTAAAATAAATTAATTTCAGTTAATAGCTTGTTTGTTTCTTGATTAGATTTTGAGGCCAGATGATTCCAAAAAGAGTCTGGGCAGCCCCCAATAAGATGTACAGGTAGTCCTTGCTTAATGACCACAATTGGGACCAGCAACTCCATTGCTAAGTGACATGGTCATTAAGCAAAACATGAGGTGACTATGACAGACTTACGACCTCACTTCTACTGTGGTTGTTAAGTAAATCACCGGTAATCATTAAGTGAGAATCACATGACTGTGACTTGAGGTTTTATTGCTGGTTTCTCCGTTGACTCTGCTTGTCGGAAGCCAGCTATGAAGCGTGCAAGTGATGATCATGTGACTGCAGGTTGCTGCGACGGTCGTAAATGTCTGCTGGTTGCGAAGCACCTGAATGTTGATCATATGACCATAGGGATGCTGCGATGGTCGTAAGTGTGAGGACCAGTTGTAAAGTTACATTTTCAGTGCCGTCATAACTTCAAACGGTTGCTAAACAGGGCAGTCATTAAGCAAGGTCTACCTGTATTCTGCAGTTGTGAAAACATAGGTTCAAGTCTTCACTCAACCCTGCACTCACAAAGAGATTTTAGGCCAGTCACATACTTCTAATTCAGTCTACTTTGCAGGATTATTATGACAGGGTTATGAGAGGGAAAGCCTTCTCCAGCACTCCTAGAAGGAAAGTGGGATATAAAGATAATAATTATTTAATACTAAGAAATAAAATGATAACTCTTCTGTTTCTCTCACATTTAAAATTACAATTTGGGATCCACTTTCGATTGTCAGGGCCGGGTATACATGGCTTTGGGATCTCAGCTTGTACATCTCCACACTAAGCCATAAACCATAGTTTGCACATCATAGTGGCTGGGTTCTCACAATATACGGAGCCACAACCAGCCAAGCTGCAGATGACTAGAAACTGGCAGCTTTGCTTTGGTCTACTCTATTTTCGTCCTTCCTCTTCCCATTTCTGTTTCCCTTTTCCCTTTCTGTCTCCTCTCTCTGGCTCTTTCCCAGTTTGGGAAGGGAAACTGCATCCCATCTAGACTCCTTCTGGTTAAGAAACATATACTGTGGTCCAGGTCAGCCTAGAGCAGTGTTTCTCAACCTTGGCAACTTTAAGATGTGTGGACTTCAACTCCCAGAATTCCCCAGCCAGCCATGAAGTTGAAGTCCACACATCTTATAGTTGCCAAGGTTGAGAAATACTGGTCTAGAGGCATCTGAAGAAGACTCCCAGGAGGAACTGCATGGTAGATTGGTTAGAATTTACCCTTCTAATGAAGCAACTTTGTTTTCAGCACACTTCAAGAAAAGTGTTGCTCTCTTCCAATAGAATTCATTTTCCCTTCTCCCTGCTGTTTGGCAGCTGTATTGCTCTGTGGCAAGTCTGTGGATCAGGATGATGAAAGAGGATGACAATTCACTGCAAGTGTGTTTGTACATCCTCAAGAAAGAGAATGTTAGCTCCGTGGAGGTTGATACTAGGCAGGGATCTGAGATGGAAAAGAGATTACACAAAGAAGCTGAGACAGCAGCTTCTCTGGAATTAAGGCTTTGCAGTGACTTCAAGCCACCATAAGATCTTTGATGGACAGTCTTCAAAGAAGTGATTTGGGGAATGATGTCCTAAGGATGAGGGCTGAAAGATACAGATACATGGAGGAAAAGAGAGAGAGAGAGATAGCTCATTCTTTGAGTAGCACGTACTATAAACGTCTAAGCCTCTGATGTTCAAATGATGCGAAATGATGATTCCAGGCTGAAGAAGTCTACATATATAGCTGCATTCTTTTTTTTTCAAACTTTTCTTTTACCAATTCATTTTTTACTTAGAAATGAAATCCATAGTGTGCTCCCTTTCTCTCTACATCTTTATACACACACTCTCTCTCTTTCTCTGTACATGTGCACACGCACACACACACAAAACCCTAGCTGATCTTGGCTGCTTTTGAAAAAAATTAACCATGGTCATCCTTGGTTAGCATTTGGATGGGAGATTCCCTGGGAATTCCAGGGCAGTTTACCAGGCCAGGAAATTTTTTAAAAATCCCATAAGAAGGCAAAGGGAGATTGCTTCCACACCACTGTCAGTGTAGTCACTAGCAGTTGAGTTCAAAGTGAAGGCATTTCCTGTCTTGTGTTGTGCCACAGGATTCAGGCCTACTTGCCAGACATATTTGGAGATCAACCAAGCCCAGTCCTTTAATCCAAGAACATGGGTCGGGATGTTGTATTTCAGCAAGGAGAGATATTTACATTCTGAGTTGGAGGGTCAGCACTGAAATGGGCCTGTGACTATGTCCGTGTGCTTGTATCATGAATCTGAAGATATAAATATATGCCAGCACATCTGCATAGAATATAAAGTAGCTTGGCTGAACAGATCAGAAGACTGAGTAGCAGAATGTCATATGTAAAATATCACATATGAAGAACAGGGATAATATATACGTATTTAAATACAGTACCAATGTTTCAGGGAAAATTAATGAGGAACTTGCCTTTGTACCCTTTTTGGGCACATCCCAAAGTCATCTCACTGGAAAATGATGTTGGATTAGATGTTGGAGAGTAATTCCCAGTCTATAGCCCACTGGCAGCCCCCAGTCCCAGTTTTGTGGCCTCAGAACACCCCAAATTGCACCACCAGAACCAGCAACAAATCTGGGTTTTGGCACTGTGACCTTTCATGTCTCTAACAACAACTAGTAAACCTAGTTTGCTCTGTAAAACTCTACCTGAAGCTGAAAAAAATTAGCCAAATAGTTTTGGCCTGACCTACCCACCTTCAGGGGCATCATTTCAATCCTTGGACCACCTCCCCCCTTCCCCATAGCAAATAAAGGTTGGAGTGTGACCCCAGTAGGAAAAAAAGGTTGCCCATCCTGGTTTACATGGATACTTAGTTTAATTTACTAAAACAGTTCTTGGGGGAAGCACCGAGAGGTCAGTAGAACCAGCATATGCAGAGGGAGCTATCTCTGAGGCTGGAGACAAGCAACAGGGGACGGGGGTTTCCTTCTATGCCTTGTGTGTCCTGGTACAGAAGATTAAGAAGGCAATCTGAGCATTTAGAGAAGCATGTGAAGGTTGTTAGAAGCTGGCTCAAGGGTTGCATCCAGAGTTGGCACTACACTAGAAGGGGAATATAAGCAAACTGGAACATGGAGAAGGATCTGCAAGGCAACCTGGTTATGGGGAAAGGTTGAAGGAGCTGGGCATGTTTAGCATTCAGAGGACATGATGCGACCTCATGGCTGCCAGCCTCAAAGACTGGAAGGGCAGTCAGAAACAGCAGTGTGTGTGTGTGTGTGTGTGTGTGTGTGTGTGTGTGTTTGCGCTATCTGCAGGCTAGATTTTCTTGTGGCTCCTAGCCCCTTTCTTTTCATTCCCAAGAACGTGCTGCCAAAGTTCAAATGATCCAAAGTATTTTTCTGCCTTTTTTTTTAAATAACAAGCAAAATTAATGATCTATTATACTTGACCCTTCCTATCTTACCAATCCTGTTCATGGCCATTCTTTCCCCTGGTAATTATTACTTTGAGTTGTTTTCTCTCCCTCCCCTCATCCCCTAACTTCTGCATTTTTTCCTTCTTAAATTAGCCTTCAGTCTTTGCACAAACAATTAGGGATCATACAGATTGTGTTCACATAACATACACAACCAGGTTAGTTGAAGTCTTAGTGGCTGTATGTGCTCAACACACTGAACTTGGGTAGTGAAAAAGTTTTGGGGTGTGTGTGTGTTACACGGTTTTGTGAATCTAGCATATTGTACAAAATCTCAAGAGAGGTGAATTCAGTAAGCAAGGTAGTGTGTTGTGCGAACACATATACAATGAATTTCACCATTGTTCCTCATAACTGCTGTTGCTTGGAACATTCTTTCCTCCTCTCCATTGCTCCTGCATATTTCCACATTGGCTGGGGAATTCTGGGAGTTGAAGTCCACACATCTTAAAGTTGCCAAGTTTGAAAAACACTGCTCTAGACTGACTGGCAGGGCTAACCAGTCTACAGCTAACCAATTGACTGTAATGTGTATCAGGGACCACATTGTAAATTGGAAGATGGGCTGACACCACAACTGTTTCAAATTATGTATTTCAAAAGTCATTTTTTCACCTTATCATTGTATTCCTCCAGATACTGTAGTATTGATATCCAAAGCGACAACAGATCAACAGATACTTATCTGGTTTTTTGCCAGTGTGTTCCAGTTAGAACCAGGATCTTTTCACTCTCCATCTTTTCATCTTGTAAGAGGTTATCCAAGTGAGCATATGAAATTGTAGGGCCACTACCATGTCACTTTTTGTGACCGCCTATTGTCAGGTAAATGTACAATGTGCCCTGCCTGGTTATTTTTCTGTTTTAATGCCATTGTTATGACATCTTTGAAGTTAATCCATTGTCAAATCTCCTCATTTTTAATTTGATCTCTAAGCGAGATCTTTAGCATTTATCTTTCCATTGCATGCCACATGACTTGAAGCTTTTCTACATCTGATTTCTGTAGGTTCCACAAATGTTTGAGGGTATGGTCTTTATTTTTAATTTTGAGCCATCCTAAAAGCATTTGTGATGTGCGGGATATCAAGTGTACAAACAAATGATCAAGGGCACACTCAAACAGATTTGTCCCCACCTGATTACATCATTGAATGACATGAAATCAAATGCATGTGAAAATTAAAATTAAGTAGAGCAATCCAAAGGAATAATGGGAAATACTGAAAAAAGTGCTGAAAATATTGACAAAAAGAAGAAGAAATAAGAATTTTCTTCACTACTAAAAGCATTCATGAAAAACTGCAGTTAAGAATGATTATAATCCATGTTTGTAGCTTTCCATCACCAGCTTTGCTCTTTTCTTAAATTTCTTTCTTGCTTCCACCCCACACATCAGAACATATATTAACCCAATAAAGTAACTGTTATTGCTGCAATTATTTTAAACAGATTAAATACCTGCCACACTCCTTAGTTACAGTATTATAAAAAATAGCGAGCTATAAAATATCATAGTGTGCTAAAAAAAATGACATCTTGGGTTAATCCTCACTGGGGGATGAAGTTACTAGTTTGATTTGCATATTTTTAATGCACTGCCTTTTTCATAAATTCCCTCGGTAGACACATAAAAAGCGGCAAGGGAACCTTCAGAACAAAGAGTGATGGTGAATGCAGAGTTTATTTCAGTTCCAGGAGTCACAAACTGGGGCAATGAAGTCCAACCCTAACTTTGTTTCCAACATACCCAGGAAAAACCCCACTGATTGGATTCACAGAATGTCTTCCACCGGTTACTAAATGAACCAATTGTCTGGGTTTCATAATAGATCAAACCAAATGGGCTGGTTTCAAACAACACATAAAATCATTTTAAAAAAAATTAACCAAGTTTAGCACTAACCAAGCTTAAGTGTAGTGTGAATGCAGCCACTAGGTTTATAACCTACCTAGTTAAGGGTGCTTTTGTGTGAACCCAGTGCTTGTATTTGAAGTGCTTTGACTGCACGTAACTGAGCAGAATTGCACTCTTCAGTGAGATGACTAGTCTGGACCCTTTTGACCTCAGATGCTGTTCCCGTTGGTAGTGCCATTATGTTCTGAAGGATTTTCCTATTAAATGAGAATCCAGGTAGGAAGGAAACTTGGAATTCTTTAATTGTCTTTTAAAAGGAAGGATGGATGGATGGATGGATGGATGGATGGAAGGAAGGAAGGAAGGAAGGAAGGAAGGAAGGAAGGAAGGAAGGAAGGAGGGAGGAGGAAAGGAGGGAAGGAGGGAAGGAGGGAAGGAGGGAAGGAGGGAAGGAAGGAAGCTACCAGCCGTTATATCTCCTCCCCACATTTTTTCCTCTCATGGAAAGAGTTCAGGCCAGATTCCGAAACTGTATTACAAAACTGTAATAAGCTTCTTAGTAGAGATGTCTATCTATCACTAGCATCTCTCTAGTGATAAAGTGCTGCATGAATGAATTGATACAAGGGCTCTTGTCCCCATTTACTTATCTCTGGAAACAGATTCTTGGCCCTTGTCAGCATTCTCACCCTTCATTTTATTCCTTACCTGGCTGGACAGTTCTGCTGTTTCATCTTCAAGTAGGAAGTCAGCCCCAAAGATGCTGCATTTATGATACAGGGGCTTCAGAGCACAGAATCATTCAGGGAAGCATCAGCTAGCTTCTTTTAAAGAGGGTGCACATGGGGTATCCCAGAGTTATAATGAATTTCTCATGGCTTTGTGCACAAACAGCATTCAAGTTTGAAGAAATTGGTTGAACCTTGAAGTACCTTGAAGTCCCACAACTGGATTCACAGTTTTGTTGTTTTATTCTTTTTTTCCTCCAAAGAAAAGATTTAGTTAATGCTGTGACTGGTGTTTGGAAAGCTTTGGACCGTCTCCATCTTCATGAGCAGGTGAAAAATTGTTTTTGAAAGAAATTCAGCAGAGACTTTAAGTGGGTAAGTAATATGAAAAGAAGAAGTAGCATCTTATGAAAGAGCAATCTGTGGCTTTAGCCTGTGGGATGCAGCAACAGTTGTGGAAAAAGGAAGATCCAGGTAAAAGAATGAAGAAATGTGTTACAAAGAAGAAAGGGCAGACAGCTGGGTGAGATGGCACATGGAAACCAATTAGAAAGCAATCAGCAAAGCTATTTCATTATTCTCCTCCATAGATGTTGGACTCAATATTACCTTGGGCAGGGAAGGAAGGAATAATGTGTCTACATGCCGACAAACTGCCTGGCACCTATCTTTGGAAGCCTGTTAATCAGGAAAAAAGAACAGGACACTTTCACTTCTGGGTGTTGGAGTGAACGGAGTGATGAACCGAGGCTCTTAGCCTTGATTCCGCAGTTTCCCATTTGCAGCGATTGAAAGAAAAGAAAATCGCTGAAAAATCACCCTCGAAGAGAGGGTGAGCAGAAGATCTCTCACAAGGGTCGCCAGATTCGCTGCTCTCTGCCGACTCCTGTATTTCCACCACGGGGGAAGGGAGATTGAAGCGGAGAAAGGCGGCTGGAATTGCCATGAAGCTCTGCGGAAGCCGTGAATCTGAATAAGATAAGTAGCTCCTCACCCAACCTTTTAGATGCACTTTTTATTTTTAAATATTATTTTCCTTATTAAGCTCTAAGATTTATCTCTGGACTCGATATATAATTGCTGGTGGTTTACTTCTTTCTTTTCAAAGGACGGTTAAACAGTGGGAATGGAAAGCTAATTGACTTTGCCACAAATGAAAGTGACTTTCTTTTTACTTTTACTTTGATTTAAGTTTCCTACCTATTGGCAATTGAATGCATTTTTATTTTAGAATTATTTTACTTGGATTTTGATTTCATATGGAATAATTAACACTCTGCCTTTTATGTTTTTTTGGTGATTACTCCTGGGAAAGAATTTTCCTCTCTTTTCTTTTATAAGCCCCTTTTTTAAATTTTTATGCTTTATCTGGACTTTTTTAATATAAAAATTTGACTGCTTAATATGTACTTTGTGTGAAGAAGTTATTTGGATTACTGCAGCCTTTCTTTATATATTTTATATAATTCTTTTTTTCTTCAGTTACTTTTGGCTGGATTGAAGAGTTACAAGTGGGCATGAGAAACCTTGGAACTGTTTATCGTTTCCATTATTATTTTGACTACAGTAGAAAAAAAAAGTTTCCATCTGCCTCTTTATCTTTTGTTCTTGAATTTACATGGACTTATATATCTAATGGATTACAAATGAACTATGATGACAATTATTCTTAAAGGACTGTTTTTACTTTTTGTAATTTTTTAGTTTCCCCCCCCCTTTTTTAAATAATTATTGCCTCCCTCCCCTTTTTTATTTTTTCCTCTCTTTTTTTTTTCTCTTACAGGAAAATTATTCATATCATGGCGTCTATGGCACTGAGGAGGAGAGATAAAGATAAAGAAAAATGTTAGGTTATTCTATGTAGAACACATGCGAATGGATTCCTTCACTAGCTTTGTGGAGACAGTATTTTTCCATTCTCTCTCTGCTACGTGTGTATCAAAACATTTCCCAATAAACACCAGGTGTGTGACCTTCGCTAGCCAAAACAATGTATCACGTGAGGTAGCGATATCATTCAAAAATACTTTGTCCCATGAGAACGGGTCCCCGAAGGGAAGACAATGTGCAATTTATAGTAAGTACAACTCTGTAAATGCATTGTCAGTTTTAAAATGTCCTGACCCACATATAGCCAATCAGAATGCTGAAACATTTGTATATTTCAGCTGTGAACTATGGGTCTATATTCCTTCTCTCTTCTTCTTGACTTCTATCTGTCATGTTACCATGTACTCTGTTCCTGAACTGTAACTATGCCTGGCCTTTGTATGGGCCATGAAACTCTGTGTATGCTTTGTTGTTTTTTCCTTTTGCAATAATGTACTATATATCCATTATTGCCTTATGCTACAATAAAACTATTGTGAGCCCAACACGTTGTTTGGATTACTCTGTGCCTGGAACCCCGTAAGGCCAACAATTTCCCACAAAAAAAGAGACTGGAAGACCATCTACAGATCCTGCAACACCTGCACCATCAATGGAAACTCCACTATCAGAAATGAAAAAAATCCTCGAAGCAATTGCAGCATTAAATAAGAAAGTGGAGGATTCAACTGCTAATTTGGGTCAACAAAATAAGCAGATGGAAGAACAAATTGCATCTTTAGATAAAAAGATGGATAAGAAGATGGAAGATATGAAAAAAGAAATAACCCAGGAGATAAAACAAGAATTTAAAAAAGAAGTACAGACAGTTAAGGAAGTTGTGAACTCTCTGTCAGGAGAACTTAAAGATATGCAAGGTCAGATACAAAAATTAGAGACTAAATCAGAACATGTTACTAAAGAAATTGAACACAATTTAGATATCACAGCATTAGAAATGAGAGAGAAGGAGCATATTTTGAGATTGAGAGCAGTTCCTCAACAAGCAAATGAAGATGTAAGAGAAAGGATGATTTCTGTATTGGCTAAATTTTTAGAGATAAGAGAACATGATTTAGATTTGGAAATAGATAAAATTTTCAGAGTGAATTCACGTTATGCTAGAGAAAATAAAGTTCCTAGAGACATATTGATATACTTTGTGAGAAAAGTTATAAAAGAGCAAATTTTGAAGAAACATTATAATATTAGATTAAATATAGAAGGGAAAGAAGTAATTGTATTAAAAGAAATCCCTTTGAGAATATTAAGGAAAAGAAGAGATTACTCCTTTCTTACAGACAAATTAAAGCAACACAATATCCCATTTAGATGGGAGAAATTAGAAGGTGTATCTTTTACGTTCAAAGGGCAGAGGTTCAGAATAACTTCCATTTTAAAGGCAAAAGCATTCCTATAAAAATATAAGACAGAAATGAGTGAGTCATCTGGAGACTTGGAAGAAGGAGTAGAGACATCAAAAGACAAAAAGAGGAGTGAAGACTTATCTGAGATGGGAGCTGCAGGTTTGGACTTGAAAAAGGGATTTTAACTATCAAAACATCTATGGATTACAAATATTTGACATGGAATATCAATGGTGCTAACTCCCCACAGAAGAGAAGAAAGATTTTCCATTTTTTGAAAAAATTGAGATTGGACATAATTTGTTTACAAGAGACTCATATTTGTAAAAAAAGATACCAAATATCTGATTCAAAAACAATTTGGAGAAGAATTCATTTCGGCTGGGAATAAAAAAACTAAGGGGGTAGTTTTATTTATACAACCAAAGTTAAACCCAAAATTGATATTAACTGATGATGAAGGTTGTTACGTTGCAGTTGAAATTAATATACAAGGAACTAAAACACTGGTTGTTGGACTTTACACACCGAATATGAACAAAGGA
The DNA here is from genome assembly GCA_023362775.1 of Charina bottae. NCBI lineage: Eukaryota > Metazoa > Chordata > Lepidosauria > Squamata > Charinaidae > Charina > Charina bottae. Next base: position 98,102,637 of record JALMGJ010000001.1, on the reverse strand, counting down.
GTATTTTATAAAAATTTGATGGATAAACTTTTGGACCTAACCTATGAAAATTGGTGTTTTATGGGTGATTTGAATGGGGTAATCTACCCTAAAATGGATAGACACTCACAAAAAGAAGTGGAGCATACACAGGGAAAATTGCCACAAACATTTTTTGATTTAAAAGAGATGTTGGATTTACAAGACATTTGGAGATTTATGAATGGGACTTCCAGAGAATATACGTATTATTCAGAGAGATTTAAATCATATTCCAGAATAGATATGATCTTGATATCTAAAAGTTTAATGATGGACATTAGTAAAGTTGAAATATTACCCAAGACTCTCTCAGATCATAATCCAGTAATGTTGACTGTTAAAGGAAAATGGAATGTATTCCGATGGAGATTGAATGAGTCAATATTTCGGAAAAATGATATAGTTGATGCATGTAAAAAAAAATTAAGAGAATATTTTCAACTGAATTCAAACAAAGGCACCAATATTCAGATTGTATGGGATGCCAGCAAAGCATATATGAGGGGTTACTTTATCCAATATAATGCTCAAATGAGGAGAAAGAAACAAGAGAGAATCCAATTGATTTTAGATGAAATTAAAAGTAAAGAGACATGTTTAAGAGATAAGCCAATGGATGATACTTTGCTTACTCAAATTAAATTCTTACAAAAACAAATGTCAATGATATTGACACAAGAGATAGAGACTCAAATGAAATTTACAAAGCAAAAATATTTTGAATATGCAAATAAACCAGGTAATGGTTAGCTTATAAATTGCGGAAACAAAGACAAAAGAATCTAATTTCTAATATACAACATGAAGGGAAAGTTATGGTGAATAATATAGATATACAAGAAGCTTTTCATGATTATTATTCAAAATTATATAAAAAACAAGATGTTAATTTAATCGACATTGATGAATATTTGAGTAAACAAAAATTAACTGTTCTCAGTGATCAACAAAGACTAATAATAAATAATCCTATAACAACAGAGGAAATGGTAAAGGCTTTTAAGAAAATTAGTAGTGGAAAAGCACCTGGACCGGATGGCCTGTCAGCAGCCTATTATAAATCGTTGAGGATGAATTATGTTTATCTTTGCAGAAGACTATGAATTCGATTTTGGAAACAGGAACCATGCCAGAGACTTGGAAAGAAGCGCATATAACATTGATCCCTAAAGAACAACAAGATTTGACTTTAACTAAGAATTACAGACCAATATCTTTATTGAATAATGACTATAAGATATTTACAACTATATTGGCAGAAAGAATGAAAAATATTCTTAAGAACTTTATCCATCAAGATCAAGCTGGATTTTTACCTAAGAGACAAATCCGAGACAATGTCCGAAATATATTAGATGTACTGGAATACTTGGAACAACTTTATGAAAAACAAGCTGCCTTGATAGTTATAGATGCTGAAAAAGCCTTTGACAATTTAAATTGGCCTTTTATGTTTAAAGTATTGGAAAATATGAATTTTGGAGGAAATTTTACTAACTGGATTAAATCAATATATACTCCCCAATTTGCAAAAATAATTGTTAATGGAGAATTTAGTAAACCATGTGAAATTCAAAAAGGTACAAGACAAGGTTGTCCATTATCTCCACTTTTGTTTATATTGGTACTAGAGGTTTTACTGAGAGATATTAGACAAGATGATGGTATTTATGGTATTAAAGTTAAAAAAGTTTATAAATTAAGAGCCTTTGCTGATGACTTAGTCTTTACTTTGGAGAATCCACTAGATGGAATTGAATTATTGATACAGAAATTGAAAGACTTTGGGTCGTTAGCAGGGTTTAAAGTGAATCCACAGAAAACAAAAGTTTTGACTAAAAATATGGACCATCATCAACAAGAGAAATTGAAAGAAATAACGGGATATTCAATGGAAGAGAAAGTAAAATATTTGGGAGTATATTTAACAACTAAAAATGTTAAGTTGTTTAAGAATAATCATATTCCACTTTGGATAGATATTAAAAAAGATTTAGATCAATGGGAAAAATTGCAATTATCATTATTAGGTAGAATTTCAGCAATTAAAATGAATGTTTTGCCACAAATTCTATATCTTTTTCAAACATTACCTATATTGGCATCAGAAGGACCTTTTAAACAATGGCAGCGAGATATTTCTAAGTTTATTTGGCAAGGGAAAAAACCAAGAATAAAATATAAAGTTTTGCAAGATTCAAAAGAAAGAAGCGGACTAGGTCTACTAGATTTGAAATTATATTATGCTGCCTGTTGCTTGGTATGGATTAAAGAATGGATAGTTCTGAAAAATGAAAAAATATTGAATTTGGAGGGTCATGAATTAAGATATGGATGGCATGGATATTTGTGGTACAACAAAGTAAAAGTTAATGTGGACTTTAAAAATCATTATATTAGAAGATCTTTGTTAAGAATTTGGAATAAATATAAACTAACATTATGTTATAAAAGACCTTTATGGATTTCCACACAAGAAGCATTTCATAGAACAGAAGTAAGAACTAAAGACAAATGGCTGACCTACAAAGACTTTTTAAAAAAAGAACAAGGACAATATATAACCAAATCAAAAGAAGAACTGGCCTTAGAAGGATATACCTTCCAATGGCTTTCTTACATGCAACTTGTAGAAAAATTTAAATCAGATAAAAAAGATTTTGAATTTGAACAAACCAAATCGGAATTTGAGACACAACTATGTGAGACAGATGATCACTTAATTGCTAAAATGAATAAATTATTGTTAAAAGGTGAAATGGTAGAGGAACAAGTCAAAGACTGCATGATTAAATGGGCAAAAAATATTGGTCATAATATTCAAATGCAACAACGGGAAGATATGTGGATTAAAGGACTAAAATTTACTTTGTGTTACAACTTGAAGGAAAATTTCTATAAGATGATGTACAGATGGTATATGACCCCACAAAAACTAGCTAAAATGTATGGGAATGTTTCTAACTTGTGTTGGAAATGTAAAAAAAAGAGGGGTCATTTTTCCATATGTGGTGGACATGTGAGATTGCAAAGAAATTTTGGACTCAGATACACTCATTGATGCAAAATATTTTACAAATTCGAATTCCATTTAAACCAGAATTATTTTTATTGGGAATATCAGAAGAACAAATAGGAAAACAATTTACAAGAATTATGCAATACATGATTACAGCAGCAAGACTTGTATATGAACAAAATTGGAAAAACCAGATTACACCTACGATACAAGACTGGATGTTAAAATTGATGGACATGGCAGAAAATGATAAATTGACATGTTTATTAAAAGAAAATTCAAATTATTACTTTCTTAAAGAGTGGAAACCATTAACGGACTACTTGCAAAATGCAGGAGGGGCAAAGCTTATATGGGGATTTGAAGATTAAAATATATATAAACTGATATATTAGACAAGAAATGTTTTTCAATTTTATATATAGACCTAGCATGTAAGATAAACTCTTTAAATTACTATGACCAGAGATAAATCGGAAGTTGACTAATTTCTATGTTTCATCTTTTTCTTTTTTTCTTTGCTTTACTACACTTTTTTTCTTCTTTCTTTGATTTGTATTTCTATTTCTTTTTCTGTTTCCAACTTTTAACTATGTATATTTAAAACTTAATAAAATATATTATTAAAAAAAAAAGAAAAAAGAACAGGAAATAAGAGTGACATTGATGGATGCAAATGCCAGTGATTGCTACTTAATAATCATAATAAACGGTGTCTGCCGTAACTCTAACCAGAATCTTTGCTGGAAGAATGGTAGCCCGCTGTAGCATCAGATTAATGTCCCCAGCCTTAACTGTGATGGTTGTTCAAAAAGACCAAGAGTTCTATTATTAGGCTGACCATACGTCCTGTTTTGAGCGGGACAGTCCTGTTTTTTAAACAATTCCCGACCATCCCGTCGTTTTAATAAAAATGTCCATTTTGTCCCGTTTTTTTAAAAAATTGAAAGTTCCCGCGAACCTGTCTGTCAGGATGGAGGCCGAGTCAGAAGAGGAATAGCTGCTGACGATGGACGCTGAAGGTGCAAAATTCAAATCGGAGCCAGAGCCTCTGATTGGAGAAAGTCAGGGGCCGGAACCTCCACCACCTATCAGCACGCGTGTTAGGTGAGCTGAGAGGCAGGTTGAACAATGGGAGGCGTGATTGGCTGGCTGAGCCAGACCCACCTGTGGTTGGAGCGAAGGGGGCTCCCCGGCCTGCCCACTTGCCCGCCAGCACGGCTCGCCTCGCCTCTGCCCTGCGGGCCGGGCAGTGACTGCAGATGGACCGAGCGTGCCCTCCTCCCAGGGCTGCGGCCCTGGCCGAGGAGGGGCAAGCTTGTGTTCCCCCCTGCCCCCAGCACCCTTCTGCCCACATTGGGTGACCCTCGTACTCCCCGTGCCCGCTGCAGCAGTGGAGGGCTGCGGGGCTGGAGGTGATGGGAACAATGAGAGAGCGACGACCCGCCCCATTTGCCGGGGCGCCGCAGGGACCGCGCTGCCAGTGAGGCTTTGTTAGATGGAGTGCGTGCACATGCACGCCCACTTTGTCTGGTGAGCCGTGGGTAGGTTAGGGTCCCGTTTTTGTCTCAAGGAGATATGGTCAGACTATCTATTATTAGCTTTATATTTATATACAACCTAATTGGTTCATGGTTTCTGAGGCATTTTAATTAGGAACAGCAGACAGACTGAGAACCAGATATGTCAACTGTGATGACTGAAGCAAGAATTGTCATATGCCAACTGCAAATGTGACATTGAACATACAGATACACATTTAAGTGTATGTTTGTGTGTGTGTGTGTGTACTATCCATTCAATTGTGTCCGATTCTTGGAGACTGCCTGGACAAATCCCTGCAGTTTTCTTGGCAAAGTTTTTCAGAATTGGTTTGCCACTGCCTTCTTCCTAGGGCTGAGAGAAAGTGACTGGCGCAAAGTCACCCTGCTGGCTTTGTGCCTAAGGCAAGACTAGAACTCACAGTCTCCCAGTTTCTAGCCTGATGCCTTAACCACTACACCAAACTGGCTCCTGTGTGCGTGAGTGTGTGCATCTGTACACACAGACAATATATATATATATATGCACATGCACGTGCACGTGCATGTGCATGTGCATATGTATAGGTATATGTATATCGCCATTTGATCTGGTAATATTTTTGCTTAGTAGCTGGCAGTCCTGGCAGTAACGGAGTGCTGGGGGTATAAACATATTAAATAAATAAAGGATAACATGAAGAATGTTTGATTTTTAGAGAGGTTGTCTGAAGACCACATTGACATCCCATGCTTGTGACATGATTTGTGTTAGGATGTCATGATCCACATGAAATAACTTCCCCCACCCCCTGGATGCCCATGTAGGTGCATAAATTTGGGTCAGAGGATATATCAGAAGGTTGGACCACAGAACAGAAGCAGAACTACATGGGACACAATTCCATAGCAAAAGTAATCTCCTTTTATTTGATTGCAAAGCAAGGTCAACAGATATTCTATGACTGCAAGCAAAGATTAATTGCAAGAGGAAACTTCATTCGCTCAAATGGTGGAACAGCCAACCTTGGTGGGTAGAGTCAGCTGGATTTGGAAGTCTTTGCTGAGAAGATGCAGTTAATTGTTTCACTATTTGTGCAGTACTCAGTTCTTTAGGGCAGCCGAGCTTTCTGCTATGGCTAGGTTAAGGAGCTGCAGGTCATGATCTCCATCATGGGATCATTACAGAGGTCTTTCACATCACCTCTACTGTACAGGGTGCTTTTAATGCAAAATGGCAGGAAATTTCAACATTCCAACATGTGTTGCAGTAGTCACCTATGTTATCCAGAAAATAAGGTTGTTGCAGATTCCATCTTTTCAAGAGAAATTGCATGTACTGGAATATACAGATGGGCATGCAATTCACATATTTCACTAGCATCCATCTTGTCATAATTCCCAGATCAAAAATGCCATGCAAAATGTACCTATTTGAGAATGGTGTATAGAAATCATTAGTATGTTCACCCCCCAAAAAAAGGATAATGGGGCAGATGGTACAAAGATGCACAAGTTTGGATAAGATGTATTTATTTTATTTATTTATTAAATTTCTATGACCGCCCATCTCCCCCTCAAGGAGGGACTCTGGGCGGTTCACAGCCATGACAACAATATCACTAAAATATAATAAAAACACAATAAAATACAAATACAATAAATATAAATTTAAATTAAAACCATTAAAACCATACATTAAAATTTAATGTATACAGAACAGATATCTTAGGAAAGGTTATATAGGCAACCATTTGTTCAGCAACTGTTTGGGCTTACAACAGCGCTGAAAAAACCAACTTACAACCGGTCCTCACACTTATGACCGTCACAGCATCCTGCGGTCACATGATTGCCATTTTCGACCTTGCCAGCTGACTTCCGGTAAGCAAAATCAATGGGGAACTGCATGATTAGTTTAACTATGTGGTTCACTTAACAACCATATGATTTGCTTAACAGCCATGGCGATTTTCTTAACAACCGCTGCAAAAACGGTCGTAAAATCAGGTTAGATTTGCTTAACAACCGCATCACTTAGCAACTGAAATTCTGGTCCCAATTGTGGTAGCTAAACGAGGACTACCTGTAGATAAAAACAGTTGCATATTTTTGGCAGTTAAAAACTAATTTGCAGCAAATTTGACATCTTGAAATTAAGATTGGAATGCACATGGCATGTCATAATCAGATTGGATTTATGTGCCTAATCCTACTTAAAACTAGGGTTGGCTGATGTCACGGGTTCTTTTTTTGAACTACCCATAACCAGATTGACCCAGACTCAATAGACACAAAGCACTGAAAATGGATTGGGGTTTTGTATATCCCTTCAGTGCCTGGGAGGATACTTTTATTTTATAAAAGGAAAACTTACAAATACAAATGAATTGTAAACTATAAATGCCTTTAACTAGTGCAGAAATGAATCTTATTAAGAACACTATTTCTATAAGCTCTTTACACTATTTTCTTTAAAGTCCAAATTCATTACATTTTCATATCTTTCTATTCTGTATCTCCAATATTTTATTTATGGTTGTCTTCTATATCTCTGTTGTCTTAATCCCTGTATATCTCCATGGTCACTCTCTATAGAGCTGTATTTTTTCTACAGAGTTCAATCAGTCTTTTATCTTTTTTTAGTTCCTGCTTTCGATTTCTATTCCAAATCCAAGTCTTTACTTTTTCTTCATCTTTTCTGCCTGTTTCTTCCTGGCTGGGCTTCTGGAGTCTTTTCTTTTTCTGAATCTTTATTTCATCTGAGGGAAATGGCTTGAATAACTTTTACCTCACACCAGTCTAAGGGAAGGAAATAAACATCTCTTTCTCCCCAGTTTTCTCAGTTGCTGCTTTCTTTCCCGTTGCCTTTTCTCCTCAGGGCAATCTATCTTTTAGTTTGCCTCTTTACTTTGACTCCTGGACTTTGGATCAGTTTATTCAGTCTCTTCCTCATGAAGCCTATAGCAGCATTGCTAGGCTGACCATATTTCCCTGAGACAGAAACGGGACCCTAACGCACGCACGTGCGTGCGCCGGCACACCGGCACGCATGCAGGCACATGCGCGCAGGCACGCATGCCAGCACACGCATGCACTCCATCCCTTTAAAAATGGAACGAAATTGAGTTTTTTAAGGAAACGACGGTACAGTCCGGAAAAGGTAAAAAAACGGGACTGTCCCGTTCAAAACGGGACGTATGGTCAGCCTAAGCATTGCTCCCAGGCAGCCATCTTGCCCTCCCTCCTTCTCGCCTCCTGCCCAACACTTCTGTTTGATTGGCCACTGCTATTTGATTGACAGCTGCATTGTCCTGATGATGGGGAGGGCCAAGAAGGGAGGGGGAGGAAGGAGCACAGGTGCTTATAACCTGCTCAGGCAGCCTGTCCTTCCACAGCTGAGAATTTTATTTGTCTGATGATGACGACGATAATAATAATAATACCTAATTCATACCACCAAAAGTACTATTTGAACTAGAATGCAATTATCTCCAAAACTCCAAATTTTAATATGCTTTTCTCATAAAAAAAAGAAATCTAGTGAAGTGCATATGTTAGATTGTTGTTGTTGTTTATTCGTTCAGTCGTTTCCGACTCTTCGTGACTTCATGGACCAGTCCACGCCAGAGCTTTCTGTCGGCCGTCACCATCCCCAGCTCCCCAATGGTTGAGTCCGTCACCGCCAGAATACCATCCATCCATCTTGCCCTTGGTCGGCCCCTCTTCCTTTTGCCTTCCACTTTCCCTAGCATCAGCTTCTTCTCCAGGGTATCCTGTCTTCTCATTATGTGGCCAAAGTACTTCAGTTTTGCCTTTAATATCATTCCCTCAAGTGAGCAGTCTGGCTTGATTTCCTGGAGTATGGACTGGTTTGATCTTCTTGCAGTCCAAGGCACTCTCAGAATTTTCCTCCAACAGCATATGTTAGATAACATTGTGTAAAGAAAGAATTACATATTACAGAAATGATTTGCAAAACAGTGTTACAGACAAATTACAGAATGATTTCAAAAAAGTGTTACAGAAAAATAACAGAAATAATTTGCAATTACCTTTGGGAAATTGTGTACAACAAAGCCCATGAATGCTTAAGGCGTTTACATAAAATATTGATAAAATGTGGGAGTATCAATGCAGACATTCCAAAAAGTGAAACAAACTGAGTCATCCATCCTTAATGAAAGGTTCTTTTAACACTCCTTCTCTTTGCAGCTGAGTTACACGTTATAATGTTTCAGCTTTGCTGGCTAGAGGTCGGATTATGGGAAATGGGTCTTGGTAAAGTGTCACTTCCGTCCTAAGTAGATATGCCTTGGATGGTGCTGCTTTGGGTAACCATCTTGTAAAGCTTTTAGCCATGACATATCCATATTCAAAAGTGGTTGGCCTGTGATTATCATGATGCTGGGGAATTTCAATTGAGAAATGCAGCTGGCTTTTCTTTCTTTTTGGCCTTCCTAGAGGTAATTTTTATTCTCTTTTGGCCATATTTGTCCTTAAATAGCTACACAAATTAGGTTGGGTCTTCTATCTTTTTCTTTTCCATCCCCTGTTATCTAGTGACTTTTGACACACTTCTGAGCACTTTGTATTTTCCCAAGACCGGAGTGTCTTCAGGGAAGGGGTCAAAAAGTCAAGATGGTGGCCAGAACCATGTGACTAAAGCTTCACCCCCTCTTTATGCCACCATCTTGACTTTTTTGAACCCCTCCTTGCAGACACCCCTGCTCCAAGACAAATATATATGTAGCAGCCTTCATTAGACTGCCATGTGATGTTCCATAAAAAGAAGTTAGCCATAGACACTTGTTTATTTTTCCTTTCCAGAATAACAAATGAAGTATTTTGGTGCCACGATGCACATGGTTAAAACCACATACATCTGGTTGAGCAACTTGTTTCCCAAAATGGCCAACAATTGCTTCCTGAAAACCCAAAATTGTCAAGTCAACCACGCACCTCTGCTCCTGTCCTCCATCACTCAGATATTGTCTCTCGGGTTCTCTATAGTTATCCCAGCTAATAGTTACTGATAAAGCTATCCATCAGTTGACCATCTAAACTGTTAACTACTGTATTTGTGGCAGTAAATTAAAGATATTCCTGTGACATAACAATTGGTCCTACTAAGTCTTGTTGCTGTGATGTTTCTCTCTGTGTGTATTTGCACTAGTTTGTTGGGTATTTGAGTGAGGTGTGTGTGGGAGGTATCTGGAGATTTTCTTAGGGTCACAACTTTTTCGTTTGGAATTTTTGCTTGTGTGATTAACACCTTGACATTCATGAAACATGGAATGTTTTGTTTTCCTTTTTTAAAAGGAGCCCTTTTCATTATTTATCTTCAGAGCTGAGCTGGGCTTGTTCTGTCATCTTTCACCTGCCTGATGCGACAAGCGTGGCATCATCCATCACTCAGGAAAGACAATTATAGAGCACAATGAAAGAGCATTAACAGTGGGCAAGCACTGGTCACAGAAAAAATGGAATGGGTGGATAGAAGAATCTTTTGACTTTAGTTTTTTTAAAGTAAGGCTGCAAACGTCAGCATGGCATCAAAAATGGAATTTGCAACCTATTGCCCTCCCATGTGCTGAGACCACAGCTACCAGAATTCCTAACCTGCTAACTAGAAGTCATGCCTATTAACAATGGTTGTATTCACACATTGTGATAAGCCATGATTGGTTGAATTATGGTTTGTTAAACAGGTGATTGGGACCTGGTTCACAGATAATAGTAAGCTATACAGATCATGGCTTGAAAGCCACAGTGGTTGGGTTTCTACATCAAATACTAATCTCAACCTAAACAGATTACAATATAATTTACTACTAATTCCATAGCATCTTTCCAGTCAGGGATTTTGCCAAACAAAAAAGAAGCAAAGAAGCCTGACCAAAATATATGCATTCAGAAACAATGTGGACAAAAAACAGTTATCTTAACAAAATAACATATGCATTTTAAAATTTGCACAAAAATTCACACATATTTTGCATTTTTCATAAAACATGTTGGTACTAAAAAGGCAAGCAATGCATTTTTGCATATGTTTAAATGTATTAGGGAAAATTCCTTGCAAAAATGCATTGCTTGCCTTTTTATTTATTTATTTATTTTCTATCCCACCTTTATTATTTTTATAAATAACTCAAGGTGGCGAACATACCTAATACTCCTTCCTCCTCCTATTTTCCCCACAACAACAACCCTGTGAGGTGAGTTGGGCTGAGAGAGAGTGACTGGCCCAAGGTCACCCAGCCGGCTTTCATGCCAAAGGCGGGACTAGAACTCTCGGTCTCCTGGTTTGCCATTGGCTCCTTCCTAGGGCTGAGAGACAAGGACTGGCCCAAGTCACCCAGCCGGCTTTCATGCCTAAGGCGGGACTAGAACTCACAGTCTCCTGGTTTCTAGCCCATTGCCTTAACCACTAGACCAAATTGGCTCTCTAACATGTTTTAGGAACAATGCAAAATATGTGTGAATTTTTGTGCAAATTTTTAAAAAAAGTCTCAAAGGGATGCTGAAAGCAGAGAAGCTAGACTTAAGCTTAAAAAAAAGAGAAATACTGTAGAGAGAAACCCAAATCAACAAATTTCTCCAGATTTGGGTGTTCCTGAGAAAATAACAATTTCCCTGGTTGCTCAACCAGGGTTCATGTCTCAGCTGTAATGACTCCAACTTCAATGCCCCAATAAACACTTCTCGATGCAAGTCATTGAAATGCAGATTAAACTTTATTCAGGATACATGTAAATTGAAGCACTCCTAAAGATCTGAATGCAGATTCCCGCCAAACATTGCTAACTTAACTCTCCCCCCTGCGCGCCAATTTCGCAGCCACTATGATGTCAATGTCCAGAACTTTCCCTCTCCGTTCCCAAGCCTCCAGCTCCTGCAGGTGGTTGACCTTGACGCTGCATTCCACAGTCTCCGATGAAAGCCACAACACTTAGCACACGCTCCCCCTCCCTCCACTTCACACGCTTAAACTACCTCTAGACCCATAATGACAGGATTCAGCTATGAACCCTGACATCAGCTACCGGCAAGCATCTAGCATTCCTTGCAGTGGAAGACAGAGGGGCTGTAATAACTGAACAGTTATATAATTTCCTCCTTGGGATTGTTGGATTTCTGTGTGTGATTGGGATGCTCCACCTGCTCACCACATCCAGACTATGCCGGGATTCTACAGGGGGTGATCAAAAAGTCATGACTGCATAATCAATGCCCCACCCCCATTTTACATGCAACACATGGCTACCATCTTAATTTTTTTGAACCTCCACCTCTATGGACATCCCTGAGTTTATGATCCTGTAAGCTTGAAGTGCTCAAGGATGTTTATTCAGCAATGCAGTTGTTGATCAGAACACTTTATCATCTGTCTCCCTTCCCAAGTGAGCAGTGGTTTCCCCTGAATGGAGGACACTGATCTCCACAGTTCAAAGAGGATATGATCTTCCCTTTGTCCCTCCAAGGTACTTTTGAAAAATAAGTTGAAATGAAAGGGGAAGTTGGCATATTGTTAAGAACATATAAGTCTTCAGTGGCATCTTTATTGCCCAGAATGTGTTTGGGCCCCTCAAAGGTTTTACAGGAAGTCTTAGAAAACACAAGTTATAGGTTTTGACAGCTAATTGTATCATTTTGAAGCCAGTGCAGGAGTCCAGAAAAGAGGGGGAAAAATCATTTGAAGATGGTTAGAAAGCTATTTCTCCAGTTTGCTTTCTGGTATATCAACATGGTTGTTTTGTGACTGGTCATACAGCCCATGACATGCTCCCAAAATTTCATATGTGATCCCTTCCCCTCAAAATTGGTGAACTCTGATTGACAGCAATATCATTCAAACAAGACAGGATATTCATATATCATGTATGATACATATTCATATTTGTATATCATATATGACATACATGTACCAGCCTGCAGCCTCAATGCAACATCCTAGCATCCTTTTTGGAGCCCCAGGGACATCCCTACATTTTCTTTTTTTACATATATATAATTTTTATTAAAGAAATTTTTAACAAGATAAAAGCAATACAAATATTAGAAAAGAAATAAAGAAGTGAATAAGTAAGAAGGAAAAGAGAAAGAGAAAGAGAAAGAGAAAGAGAAAGAGAAAGAGAAAGAGAGAGAGAGAGAGAGAGAGAGAGAGAGAGAGAGAAAGAAAGAAAGAAAGAAAGAAAGAAAGAAAGAAAGAAAGAAAGAAAGAAAGAAAGAAAGAAAGAAAGGAAGATAGAAAGAAAGAAAGATAGATTATAAAGAAGAGGCTTCCAATCTTTTTGACAGCAGTTATAAATGCATTTATATTTTACCCTCTCTCTCTAAGTTTACATCATAATTTCCTTCTTCCATAAGCTACCCTTTCTAATCATCAAGCCCATAAATCACAAATTATTATTTTTCTTTCTTCAGCAAAAAGTCCATAAGGGATTTCCAGTTGGACATCCCTACATTTTCAACCTATTTGGGGAGGGTCAAGGATGTTTGCAGGGAAGGGGAGTCCAAAAACTCAAGGACTTCTTGGGGAGGTATGGCGAACTGAAGACAGCTCTGCAAAAGCAGAGTCAACAACCACGGAAAAGACCAAGGAACCGGTGAATAGACCGGTTCCTTGGAACCTCTCCGGATAAGGAGAGGATGGGAGATTGTCCACGTGTGCTCTGGATGGCTGCTCCTCATGAGGAGACCACAGGACAGAGGTTTTCTGGGGGTTTGAGTGCCGGGAGATGACGGGATTAGCCATCTTGCTCACAACCGTGATGGAGACTATTAAAGGACACTAAATTCACAAACCTCACTTTCTAATCACTTTCAGAAATTGCTCATTAACTACTTTTAAGCTATCAGAGACCTTCGAAATGACAAGTCTGAAAATGCCAGGTGAGTCTGCCTTCAATCCTGAATGAAAGAAAATTTTAATCATAAGCTTAAGAATTTAAAGCAGGGCTTTCCAAACTTTTCATGTTGGTGACACGCCTTTTAGCCATCCATAATTTCGTGACACAGTAATGAGGGGTCCCCGCCCCCGGCCCACGCGATTGGCTCCCGGCTCCAAACCCCGCCCCCAGCCCACACGATTGGCTCCCGGCTCCAAACCCCACCCCCCGGCCCCCCAGTCTTGTACCGTATGTATTGTATTGTATGTAATTGTAGATAAAATACAAAAATGCCCTCCAGGTGTGCTTGATGGGGAGGTCATGGACCCAAGACCATGAGCAGTGTTTTTCAATCTTGGCCACTTTCAGGTATGAAGACTTCAACTCCCAGAATTCCCAACCCAGCAAGGCTGGCTGGGGAATTCTGGGATTTGAAGTCCACAACTCTTGAAGTCGCCTAGGTCAGAGCTTTCCAAACTGTGTGTCACGACACATTTCTGTGTCACGGCTAGGGCCCAGGTGTGTCGCAGGGCAACCCGGAAGAGGAGGCCATGCACCACATGGAGCCCCGCCCAGCCCTTGCCACGCCGCCGGTCCCTGCTCCATGCCCAGCTCTCGCCGCAGAACCCAGGTAAGGTACCAGCCTGGCAGTGCCACAACTGGGAGGGAGGGTGCAGGGACACGAGTAGGCTGCCACACTGGGGGGTGGGGGTTGCAGGGACGTAGCACATGTGATGTGGGGCAAATGTTAGTGGCCACAACAGTGCAAGGAAGGGTGTACAAAACATTTCAAATGCAAAACCTTGTGTTTCAACCTTGCCGTGGTCACGCCAGGCAGTGTTTCGGGGCTGGCAAGCCTGCTTTAAGGGTGAAGTACCCAGCTCTTGAGTATGGGCCACATCCAAAATGCCAGCCCGCCAACCCCATTTGTGTGCAGGATGACCGATTGGCACTTCAGATGGTGCCTTCTGAAGCGGGCACTGCATTTCTCCATCATCTCATGATATTTTCCTCCCCCTCCAAGTATTACTGCTCTATTAAGCATTGCAAGTACTACTGCTGTATGATGTTTTGATGTTTTTGTCACGTTGAACATCGCTGTGAAACTTTATCCCAACACTGTATATTTTTTAAATTTCTTACCAAAAAAAAAACAGACGAGCTTCACACATGCCAAGTGACAGCTTGCTTAACTATGATTTACCAAATAAACCACAATTGGCTAAGTTGGTAAAACATGCTAAGACCAAGTCAAACAAATTCCACTATCATTTATTATTAAATTTATTATATATTATAAATAAATTATATATTATAAATAAACTATTATTTATTATTAAATTTATTATAAAATAATTAATAATTATTAATTATTTCTGGAGAGTGTTTCCATTGTACAGCTGCAGCTGCAGAGGGCATGGTGCGTGGTGTCCATTTGGTTTGGGGTGAAGAGGTGTGTGATGGGGAGAGCTGAACCAAGTCAGTAATGGCATTTAGCCATTAATAATTAATAATTAATAATAATTAATAATAATTATTATTATTATAAATAATAATTATTAATTATTTTACTAACTGTAAAAGATTTAAGGCAATATATGAACTTAGCGGAATAGTTTACTCTGATATATGTTAAGGTCCTGCATGAATCTTGACCGAGTGAATTGGGTCTTTTTCCCCCTTTCCCATCTTTTTATATAAATGTTATTTTTATACTGTTTTAAAGTTGTTGCATTTTAATTTATCTAATGCAAACCGTTTTTAAATTTTTAGTAATGGGAAGCGATCTAAAAATATAGAGGAAATCCCATGGAATTCTCTGCGATTTATTCCCACTCAGCCTACTTAGCACAAGAACTAGAATTGCAAGTCTTTCCTCCAAAGGAAGCCCCATTGAGTTCAACGCCTAGGTAAACATACCGAGGACGCAGCCTCCGAAAGCCAAAGCAGCGCCGTACGAACCGAGGATGCCAAGAAAAGGAGCACGTTGGTAAAGTGGGAGGCGGGAGGGAAGTGGGCGAGAGTTTCCTGAAGGATGTTTCCAAGTCTGTACGTTTGCGTGGGAGGCTGCCGTTTGTTATTATTTATTTTAAAAAATTGAATGGAAACAAGGAGAGGAGCATGCCGGGCAGTAGGACTGTCAGATTTCTCGTGTGAAATTGCAAATCGCTTTCTGTACAAAAACAAAGCGTTCTCATAGCTTTGAATGGCTTTGCCCATATCTTCCATAGATATGAAGGTGCAGGTGGCCAGTAAAGGTACCATGTGACGCATTGTTTACGTCTAGTCCCAAAACGTTCGCATGGGAACAGTTTGCCCGATGCTTCGTGGGAAGAGCCTGCCCTGGGAGAACGGGAAGGGGGAGATCACATGCTTGCTTAGATGCAACACTGGCACCCATTGACAGGTTATAGTATGTGCTTTGTGCTTGGTGTTTTTCACACCTAAGTTTCAGCCAATCAGAAGTTGGTAAAAAGTGTATTTCTACCCATGCAAAATGGTGTTCTTTGCTTCTTGACTTCTGCCCGTCTTTTAGCCATCTCCATGTGTTCTGCTCCTGAGGACTGAGAAGTGTGTAGCTATGCCTGGTTCTGAGAGAGTTGTTCTCCTAGGTATGTGCTCCTTCATGTCTGTGCAGTGGAAGCGACACATTTGGATTATGTGTATTATGTATGTGCTGTTTTTACTTTTGCAATGCTGTACCTGTATATACAACTCTGCTTTATCTACAAGTAAAGATTTTTAGCTTTGAAAAGCTCCACTCTGTGTCTGTTTACTCTGCGCCTTTTTCCCTATAAGCCAGCATTTATCCAACAAGGACCCCGCGGGCGTTCCGGGGAAGAGACAGAGAGAGAGTGTGTGCACGAGTGAGTCAAAGAAGGGAAAGGAAGGGAAGCTGGAGGAACTGGGAACGGCAGCAGCTACGCTCCAAGCCCACAACGCCCAGCTTGCCTCGTTTCTCATTTTCAAAGGCAGCCCGGGCAGAGGGAAGGAGCCCGAGCCCGGGCGCCTCCAGCCGCTGGAAACCTTCTGCGCCTCCATTCATAACCGATGCAAGCGAGGAGCTCCATGGGCTGATTCCCTGGGAGACCAGCAGCACCAGCAGCAGGCGGAGGCGCCTGCAACAGCTCGCCTAGGCCTCCCTGAACCCTCCCCCCAGCTGCGGCCCTGCCGGGCTGGTACCTTACCTGGCTTCTGCCGCGAGAGTGGGTAAGATGCCAGGCTTGTTGATTGGAAGATCGCAAGTTCAGAGGTTCGAATCCCTAGCCCCGCATGACGGAGTGAGCTCCCGCACTCGCCCCAGCTCTTGCCAACCTAACAATTCGAAAGCATGCAAATGCAAGTAGATTAATAGGTACCACTTCGGTGGGATGGTAACAGTGTTCCGTGTGCGTCATGCCGGCCACATGACCGTGGAAGCGTCTTCGGACAGCGCTGGCTCTTCGGCTAACGAACGGAGATGAGCACCGGCCCCTGGAGTCGGACACGACTGCACAAATGTGCGGGGGGAACCTTTACCTTTTTACCTTATATATAAGAGATAGGATATGGGATGAAGAGATAATTGTTTGTAACTTTAGAGAGGGTGAAGAGTTACTAAATTTGTTTATACTTGTGATGAAGGTTGGAAGTCACTTCTTTATATATTTCTTTTATCTTTGTTTATTCTTACTTTTCTCTTTCTTCTCTCTCTCTCTCTTTTTTCCTTGCACTTTTTACTACTTCTCTCTATTCTCTTTTATTTCTTTAAGTTTAGTTTGTATTAGATTTTACTATTATAATCATAATATATATATATATAGTGTATACATATACATATACATATACAAACAACAAAAAAGTCAAGATAGTAGCCACAAAAACCATGCGGTTGAACCCCCACCCTTTTTATGTACATCAAAAAAGTTAAGATGGCAGCCACAACCATGTCTTGACCTTTTCTACATGTGTTGTGTGGCTTTGATGGTATGGGAGTGGCCACCATTTTGACTTTTTGGAAAAAACCCCCTCCCCTCGTGGAGACCCTTGGGGAAGCTGATTGAACTTGGGGAATTAGAAATGAAATGGGTGCAAGGCCTGAGATATCCTTTTTCATCCCTTAAATTCCCTAATTTCCTCAAAGGGGGTTTATTCATCACTTTATTCAAAGAGATGAGCCCATCATTAACGTAGCCTCCAGCAGGTGTACAGTATATCAACATTTTCTCTCCAAGCTTCTTTTGTATAATGCCTTTGCCATGAGAGGGCTAAACTAATGCTATCAGATCTGGGTTGCAAAAGCTTTAGATGGCAGCCAGGAGCTTGAATTTTCTGTACTGTATCTCTTTGCTGCCACCAGTGCCCAACTTGATTTTTGCAGCCCAGATACATTGCCGTAGCTTTAACTTTGTGCTATGTTCTCCCCCCCCCCTTGTATTTTGATTTAACAAAGAGTTAAACCTTCCTTTTCCACATTTTGTATTAATTTAAAAAACCAATCCCTTTGAATTGACTGCTAAATCTAATGAGCATCGTAACCTTTTTGGTCCAGGACTGGGGAAGAGGTCCTGGAAACCCCCTGCTCCAGTAACAGGTTAAAAACCTTTGTTACCCAAATAACGGTGAAGAATGTGAAGATCAGTCAAATGGAAAAATGGAATGGAATGAATACAATTTGCAAAGGGGATGACAGGTTTCAAGGGTAGCTTCATAGTTTATTACTCAGGGAAGAGATTTATTGCTCCTTTTATTTCTGATTTAAGTTCCCATGTACGCATGCAAAAGTAAATAAAGAAGCGTAATGCATGCACAATAGAGAGATGTCAGCAGATCTGGGATAACCTCAAGGTTTGCAGGAGTAGCAAAAAAGAAAAAAATAATCCTAATAAGATGAAGCTGCAAACTCAGAGGAGAAAATGGATTTGTAGCACCGTCTAACCGGGTGAGAGTGGTATGGAATTGAGCAGCAGAAAAAGGAGAGGCGATAAAGATCCACATATGCCCCTGTATCATATATATCTCTATCCTCTGTCTGTCTGGTCTAGATGGTTCATGCTGAGAAGCTGCTTTGAAATATTCCCAGGGATGGAGCTGTTCATAAAAATGACTGGCAAAATGTGGCACTTAAAGTAACTGGGACTGGGCCAAGTATGTCTAACCCATCCACCCAAACAGCTCAGCATGGACTGAATGGTTGGCATGCAATGTTGATTCGTTTTTAAATTCATAGTGGGGTGGAGGAAAACCAAGAAGGGGTGGCACCTTGAACAACACCATACCACATTGCAACTTTGAGTTACAGGCACACAATTAAGATCAACAATAACAATATTAATTTTATTTTATTTATTTATTATATCAATTTATATAGCCACCCATCTCACAATTGCATCTTTGGGCATAATAAGAATCTTACAGGGCTGAGTCCTAGAAAGCAACCGAGGGGGGAAATTGCTCTGTGTTATTAAAAACGTAAAGGTTCCCCCCGCACATTTGTGCAGTTGTGTATGACTCTAGCGGCCGGTGCTCATCTCCATTTGTTAGCCCAAGAGCCAGCGTTGTCCGAAGATGCTTCCACGGTCATGTGGCCGGCATGACGGGCACGGAACGCTGTTACCATCCCACCGAAGTGGTACCTATTAATCTACTTGCATTTGCATGCTTTCGAATTTCTAGGTTGGCAAGAGCTGGGGCGAGTGCGGGAGCTCACTGCATCACGTGGGGCTAGGGATTTGAACCTACGAACTTGCGATCTTCCAATCGACAAGCCTGGCATCTTACCCGCCGAGCCACCACGCCCCTTGCTTTGTTTTAATCTGTGTTATTACACACAGATTAAAACAGAGCACTTGAATAAGCAATGCTTCTGATAGCAGGTTGGAACATTTGATCAGGTCTGGCAGATTTTGATTGGTACCCATTAGCCAAGGGCTTTCCCTATGTGTAGTGTCTTAGTCAGTAAGGTGTCCCATAAAATCATCCCTGGTGCAGCAGGGGTCCAGCACTTAAACAGTACTCTATCATAAAAAGCTAGTCCAACATGAAGTATTCTAGATAGGTTGAGATGATTTCTCATTCTTGTAACAACTATCACTGTCACCTTACATAGTCAAGAGTAGAACTGTCTTTAAGTTTGGTTCTGAAGTATCTATAAAAAAACATTGCTGGAACAGAACACAGAATGTCTTTGGACAATGTTAGACTCACATCCCACCATCCAGTATGGACAGTAATGTTCTTCCCCTGACTCTAGAGTTCTTAGCAACAGCCAGTCAGGTGCTGGGAAGCATCCAAGAAATTAAAACTTGGCCCTGGGGAGATTTGAGAACAGAACGTACTAATAGCTAGAAACCAGACAACCCCAAAGGTGCATTGAGTAATTGCTCCAAGAAACATTACAAACTATGTAGGAGGACTAACAGACAAGAGAGAAGTCAGGAATAAGTATTAACCCCATAATGTACAGTATATGCTGCTTTCCATGGGTTTCCTTGGGTTGCTAATTATTGTCTACTATAATCTGAGGGGCAAATATAACTTAAATATATATAAAAATTTCCCTCACCCATATGGGTGGTACAGTATGTGTCTTCCTCAACCTTGGGTCCTCTACCAGAAGCCTGGGAGTTTGAGGGTTCTGCGCAGCATCTTAGCTGTTCCTAGCACTGCACTCTTCTGGACAGAGAGCTCTGACGTTGCTCCTGGGATCTGTTGGAGCCCCTCTCCCAGCTCAGGAGTCACAGCCCTGAGTGCTCCTACCACCACTGAGATCACTTTGGCCTTTATATATACACACACTGAATATACTGTATATTCATATATATTCTACTGTAGAGTCTACCACGGTAGAGATGGGCAGGGATAAATCCAAATAATAAATATATACACACACATGCAGGTACAGGCTCGGATATTCCTTTTGGATTTATTGCCATAGGCTTTGCAGTGGGACAGGCAAATCTTTCTTTATTGTATTACACAAGGCTCACAAAAAAGTGAAGCGGGGGATTTTCCATGCTAGATTTCCAGTTCTTGCAGACCCTTCAATAAGGTTACTGGAGTTGCTGTAAAATCAGGTCACGGATGACATCAGTCTCAAATCTTATTCTGTAGAAATCTGCATATCTGTTTGGGTAGCCATGTTGCAACACATGTGTTGTCATTTTTTCATCAACATTGTTTGCGCCAGAGACCTATGGCAGGAAACATGAAAACAGTAATGAAAGCCCTAAAATAGGCTTAAAATGGATTAAATAAAAGAACCCCCCCCTCCTCAAAACCTGGGAAACAGAAACAAACAAAATCAGCTATGGCTGCTTATATCATGTACTCCATTCACAATCATCTTCTTCCCAAATGCTAAGCTTGGCCTTTAGTCACCAAGGTAAAGGTAAAGGTTCCCCCCGCACATTTGTGCAGTCGTGTCCGACTCTAGGGGCCGGTGCTCATCTCCGTTTCTTAGCCGAAGAGCCAGCGTTGTCCGAAGACGCTTCCACGGTCATGTGGCCGGCATGACGCACGCGGAACGCTGTTACCTACCCACCGAAGTGGTACCTATTAATCTACTTGCATTTGCATGCTTTCGAATTGCTAGGTTGGCAAGAGCTGGAGCTAGTGCGGGAGCTCACTCCACACGCAGGGCTAGGGATTCGAACCTCCGAACTTGCAATCTTCTGATTGACAAGCCTGGCGTCTTACCCGCTGAGCCACCACGCCCCACTTAGTCACCAAAAGGTAGCCTAATTTTGCTTTAAGGCAATACATAACCAGGTACAGCCTATCTAAAACCTCAGTAAATCTACATCTCAGGTCAACTCCCCTAAGTTTTAGCCTTGTGCTCAGCGGGTAAGACGCCAGGCTTGTTGGTCGCCCATGATGGACGCTCAGAAAATCAACCTTTAAGTATCCTCGAAGGTTACATGCTTAATAAGTTTAGGTAGCAAATTCTATGTTTTGATTTAGGTTATACTGCAGCTGACCATTTCTAACTCAAGTTGATTCTCCTTTAAATGTCCTGATATGGAAAAGAGTTGATGTAGGCTGTTTGCCTAGCCTGGAAGTGGTCTTCTCCATGGGTCAAATGGAAGGGTAGATGTGCTCACCTAGTTCTTAAGGAAAACAAAGGAGCCCTCGGGAGCCCTGGCTTTTTCTCTAATTACAACCATGAGGCCTGGAGTCTTCCATATCTGTTTATTATTACAATAAAGCACAAAAGTGGGAACAGAGCATTTACCTCCAAAATATATCTGGGGAGGGGTTGGTGATACAGACACATCCATGCACATAAAAGGAGTGGGGATTCAATCACACAGCCATGATCACCACCTTGAGTGTTTTGGACATTCTCCCTCCTGCGGATACCCCTGATCTTCACCAACCCTTCTCTCAAACTTTTATTTTCACAAAAGTCCTGGAAACATTCTCCTGACCTTTTGAGAAAGATGCATTCCACACCGAACATCACACGCACCCTTCTCTTTTTCCCTTGCACAGAATCCTGGAATATAAACACATACCCATGGCCTTGACTGTGTCATAAGTAAACCACCTTGGGCTCCTGTTACTATTGACAGCTCTTAGTAAATTTATGGTACCCTGAGTGGCTTAATTAAACTGTTATGTCCATCTGTTACTTTACTGATATGAAGAACAATGGCAGACCATTAACCAGCTAATCATGGTTAAAAATGGATTGTTTTACACCATGAAACAAAAAGAGAATAAACAGGCTTTGCTCCTTGATCCCATTGCATTAACTTTGTTAGCAACATTAAAGAGGTTGCCTTGACACTTGTCTTGGGTCTGAAAATTTTACCATGGAGAGAAAAAAGAGAGAAGAAGTATCCAGAGAACACACCTCTCATTTAGTTGCAAAATGACCCCACCCACACACATCACCAGCATTTTGTCCCTTAATTGCTTTCTGTTGTACTGGATAAAGTAGAATTTTTCAAGAAACGGGGAAGAAAGGTTGGCATTTGAAGAAAGGACTGCCAGAACATTAACATTTTATTCAAAGCTCCAAGGTCCAATGAAGAAAGGAGGGTTCAGGACAGTCTTTTCCACCCTGGGTGCCTTCCAAATATATAGACCAACCCCTCTCAGCAATAGCTTTACTGCCTAAGGAATTCTGGGAATTAGTCCATAGATAAACTGGATGCTCAAATTGGGGAAGGCTGGGATAGACTATTGGAAGCCATGGGGAGATCAGCGTGAGTTATCTGAATGAGAACAGTGTCAGAAACACGTATGGGCTCATTTGGAAAATGGCTATCATGGGGTGGGAGTTACCTGTTAACAAAATGGCAGCCATAAAACACTGCTTTACTAGAAGGCAATTAGTGAAGTTACTATCCATTGTTGGCTCCATTGCCATCCCAGTTTGCCTTTGTTCTTATCTGGGCAGGTGGACATGCTTTCAAGCAAAGCCTTACCCACCATTTGACCTTCTAAAACTGCCTGTGAGACCCAAGTGGGGCTCATTTTTATTTCTGTAGATAGTCTAGCCCAGTTTTTCTCAACCACAGGAACTTTAAGATGTATGGACTACAACTCCCAGAATTCCCCAGCCAGCATGGCTGGCTGGAGAATTCTGTGAGTTGAAGTCCACACATCTTAAAGTTCCTGAGGTTGAGAAACATTGGTCTAGCCCTTTGCTTTGCAGCTGCACACTTCCCATTTCATTCATTAAAAAAAATGAAATCACCTGACGATTTGCAAGGAAATTACTGTATATACTTGCAGATAAGACAAGAATTTTAGGTTCCAAAATACACCCCCAAATTGGGTTTGGCTTATCTGCAGATAAGGGGCGTGTTGGCTCAGTGGGTAAGACACCAGGCTTGTCGATTGGAAGATCGCAAGTTCGAATCCCTAGCCCCGCGCGATGGAGTGAGCTCCTGCACTCGCCCCAGCTCTTGCCAACTTAGTAATTCGAAAGCCTGCAAATGCAAGTAGATAAATAGGTACCACTTTGGTGGGAAGGTAACAGCATTCCTCGCACATCATGCTGGCCACATGTCCATGGAAGCGTCTTGGGACAACGCTGGCTCTTCGGCTAACAAACGGAGATGAGCACCGGCACCTAGATTCGGACACGACTGCACAAATGTGCGGGGGAACCTTTACCTTAACCTATCCGCAGATGGGATTATCCACAAGTATATACAGTAATGTTTTTTTAAGTACCCGTAGATACTTGCAGATAAGCTGACCCTTGAATTTTTAACCAAAATATGAAATATACCACCTGTGGATAAGCCAATTGTGAAAATTAAAACATATGAAAACAGTCAGATTATCTGCAGGTGGCACATTTTCATGGCATTTTGGTTAAAAATTTGAGGGTTGGCTTATCCGTGGATGGGCTTAGCCATGAGTATATTTCATATATTCATAAACACATAGGTCCCTGTATGCATTGTTCTCTTCCTCTAGATTGCCCCAATAGATACATTTTCCCATTCAGCTACCACTAATATATGCTTTCTTCTGTGCAATGTTCCCTCCTATATGGTTTATTGGTTAAAAAATTAATCAAGCACTCCTAAAATTGCAGCTTTCCCATTTATACTGTTTTAATGCACGTTTCCATAATGTATGCTTTTACAAATATTTTAAGCCAACAATGATGGATAGGCACTAAGAATTATTTTATATCCTTAATGGCAGCAGACTCCATTCATTGCTGTCATCTTGATGTTTTCACACATTAAAAAAACAAACAAACAAACCATGATGGATCTCTTTAATGTCCTGAGATTGATCTTTTCCTTGCAGCACTGGTTTATCAACCCGTACTGCTCAATTTCTTCCCATTTAAGAAGGGATCATTACTTCAGTTGGGGCTGCCATCTTGACTTCTCTTGACACACACACACCATGGACATCCCTGCAAGACATTCATACATTATTTTGGTTACTTCCTAACTAAGCAAGTTCAAGAACACCACACACTGTTCATGAGAATTTCACCAAAACTAACAAGTTGAAATCCCCTGACAATTCAGTTTTTCGTTTTGTAGAAGTGCCAGCCAAGAGGGTTGTTTTCTGACAATGTTCCCCATGTATTTTTGTGGAATGATACCTATGTAGTTAAGTACTTCTGCATTGGCAGAACTTTTGAATTGAAACTCTTCTTTTTAATTACATTTAACAATGCGTGTTTGAAGCTAATAATTGTTTTAGATTTTAGAGGATGTTTTAATAGAATGTTGTGACTTTTAAGAAGCCTGTTTCAACTTTGTTTCAAGGTGAGGTATATTATGGTTTATTATCTCAGATAATTTGCACAAATTGGCACATATATGTCTATCTCTCCCAACAAGAGATTGTGGAGCAGTTCACAATGGTTTGCCATAATTCTGGGTTACAACAGAAAGCTGAAATTTCACATATGCAGGGCTGGAGACATACCAATCACTAGAAAGAAAGATGAGAATTATAGTTGTATATGGAGCAGAACACTGAGGCAGTTGAAGACTGGGTTTGGAGAACAGATCTTCTCATCTCAAGCTTCTAAGTGTAAAACAGCCTTTCTCAACCTTTTGACCCTTGAGGAACCCTTGAAATATTTTTCAGGCCTCGGGGAACCCCTGCACATTCAGGCTCAAATATAGGCCAGAAGTTACAAAATTATTATATTCATTTCATGGGTAGGCCTGTATATATGCATTAACAGTGTTCTTAAACTGAAAATAAAGAAATGTGCCTCTTTAATGTGAAGTTGCCCGAATTTGAAATGATTTTTTAAATAAATCGTGATTTCTCCTAGTCACCTCTTGCGGAACCCAAGGGTTCCACAGAACCCTGGTTGAGAAAACCTGGTGTAAAAGACTGGGACTGAGCTGCTAATGACTTCACTCCCTGGAGTGATATGGTGGTGTGGATGCAACACAGGGAGGCAAAATTCCCATTCCAATGCCTCCAAACAAAGTCTTGAGGGAATGACTTTGTTTTAATGGAAATGGCTTTTCCACAGTGCCTGTGTGTGCATGCACAGAAGATTGTCAGAGGCCAGTAAAGCAGCAGGTTGACATGGTATGGTCCTGCCCTTGTGACATCTCAAAGCAGAGTGCTTTGTTTTCATCAACCACACTGAAAGGTTGCTTTATCAAAGGCTCGAATGAAGTGAAGTGCCTCTTGAAAGTTTTGTAAGGGCCTATAAAAGTGTACAAGCTTTATTCATGGGATCCATAGCTTTGAAGTCTAGCAGTAACCCACAAGCAATGATGAAAGGGAGAATCAGGAGAGTCAAGTCTCTCCAAGGTAGTAATAGAAACTTATCCAGAGTGCATGGGTTCTCAGTTCAAAAAAGGTACCACTAAATCCAAGATTTAAATCTCAGTTCAAAAAAGGTACCACTAAATCCAAGATTTAAATCTCAGTTCAAAAAAGGTACCACTAAATCCAAGTTCATGGAAAAAGCAAGAGAGTTCCAGAAAAACATCTACTTCTGCTTCATTGACTACGCTAAAGCCTTTGATTGTGTGGACCACAACAAACTGTGGCAAAGTCTTAAAGAGATGGGAGTACCAGACCACCTTACCTGTCTCCTGAGAAACCTGTATGCGGGTCAAGAAGCAACAGTTAGAACCGGACATGGAACAACCGACTGGTTCAAAATTGGGAAAGGAGTACGACAAGGCTGTATATTATCACCCTGCTTATTTAACTTATATGCAGAGTACATCATGAGAAATGCCGGGCTGGATGAATCACAAGCTGGAGTTAAGATTGCCGGGAGAAATATCAACAACCTCAGATATGCAGACGATACCACCCTAATGGCAGAAAGTGAAGAGGAACTAAAGAGCCTCTTGATGAGGGTGAAAGAGGAGAGTGCAAAAGCTGGCTTGAAACTCAACATTAAGAAAACCCAGATCATGGCATCTGGTCCCATCACTTCCTGGCAAATAGAAGGGGAAGAAATGGAAGCAGTGACAGATTTTATTTTCTTGGGCTCCAAGATCACCGCAGACGGTGACTGCAGCCATGAAATTAAAAGACGCTTGCTCCTTGGGAGGAAAGCTATGGCAAACCTAGACAGCATATTAAAAAGCAGAGACATCACCTTGCCGACAAAGGTCCATATAGTTAAAGCTATGGTTTTTCCAGTAGTAATGTATGGCTGTGAGAGTTGGACCATAAGAAAGGCTGAGTGCTGAAGAATTGATGCTTTCGAACTGTGGTGCTGGAGAAGACTCTTGAGAGTCCCCTGGACTGCAAGGAGGTCAAACCAGTCAATCCTAAAGGAAATCAACCCTGACTGCTCATTGGAAGGACAGATGCTGAAGCTGAAGCTCAAATACTTTGGCCACCTAATGCGAAGATAGGACTCACTGGAAAAGACCCTGATGCTGGGAAAGACTGAAGGCAAAAGGAGAAGGGGACGGCAGAGGATGAGATGGTTAGATAGCATCACTGATGTAATGAACATGAATTTGAGTTAAACTCCGGGAGACAGTGGAGGACAGGGAGGCCTGGCGTGCTATGGTCCATGAGGTCACGAAGAGTCGGACACGACTAAACGACTGAACAACAACAACAAATCCAAGAAAAGATCTGCACAATGAATGAATAGTTCCAAAGAAAATATTAGTGCTAAATATAGGGCTTTTAAATTATTATTCCCAGCCAGAAGGACTTATAATTTAAGAAGGACTTCATCTAGGCAAGGATTTGGCAAACCAGCAATGCAAAGTTCAATTAAAGCATTGTGGGAAGCTGAGACGGGAGACCAATATAGGCAGGTACCGATGTCGCTTCAGCAGGAACCGCCCAAATGATAAGATTTAAAATATAAACAGGGTGTTTATATCAAGGCATGTTTTATACAGTATAAATGCTGTCTTCTTTCCTTTCAGAAATTGGCTTCTGCTGAATACATGGAATTAATGTTCAACATGGAAATTAGTCTGGAAACTGGCCTCAACCCACAGCAATTCAGTTGTTATTCCATCCTAATCAAAATAATGGGGACCTCAAATAGTTACCATGAACTTGCTCCACTTGGGTTTTTTGTCATGGGAGTCCAAGCCTCAATATTTGAAAGTGCCAATACAGGGACACACAAATAACAGCACCTAGATGCCATGGACCAAGACCAAAGACCTGGTCAGATGTTCTGAGCAGGTGGGATTTGTCCTTGGTTCTTTTCAGATAAGACCCTCCATTCTGGATCCCACAGCCTGTCCCATAATCTCCAGGAAGACACTGATGTCTTCCTACTCTGGACTGGATTTCTAATTCATCCAATAAAGCAGAAAACCCTGAAGGCATTCCTCATCAGAATCATTACTATCAAGACCTACATTCCCAATTCTGAAGGAGTCAGAAATTACAGATCAAAAAACATGCTGGATGCTACATACATTTGAGTGACAGGTTCTGCTGGACAAACTATTAAAATTGCCAGTTGTTCCTGGTCAGTGCTGAGGTAACTTGTCTTTATTTTAGCTATAGGATTATCTGTGTGGACCTGAACCAGAATTAGCTATACAAAGTTCTGAATCTGTGTGTCCCTGGTTTAGAATCATAGTGTTGGAAGAAACTGTGTAGGTCACTTGACTCCAACTTGCTGTTCAGATGGTAGTCTACCCTCTGCTTGAACATATCCAGGTGTCCGGCCTCTGTTTGAACTTGTCTGCTTTCCTACAACTTAAACACATTGTTTTGTGTGATGTTCTTTGAATGATACGGCAGAGTTTTGATCTGTGTGAAAATTGATATCATACTCCATCTCTTCTCAAGGATCAACATACCCAGCTTATTCAGTCTCTGTTCATAGGATTTACAGTAGTTTCATGCCTCCTGGTTACCCTTATTGTCCCTCTCTGTTCCAGTTCCTATGAATCTCTCTTAAAGTGTAGTGTATCCTATACCTGCTTCCTCTTGTATGATTTCAGATGATGGAACTTCTGATGAAGCAGACCCCTAGCCTCCTTGTAAACAAGAACCCATAGTGTATAATGAGCACCTGATGATGGTTTAGTTAAGTAGATAGCACTGAAATTGCAGGTTCTTCGATAAATCCAGACTAATGGCTGATGCTCTGAGAAGGTTGATAAAGACATTCTGGAACTCTGTCCTCTCATCTGACCTTTTTTGACTTTATCTAACCAGCCACATGATTCCCTTGTGGATTATTTGAATCTGATTTTGGACCATTTATTTTATTTATTTTATTTATTTAATCTTATTTATACCCCGCCTATCCCCTCCCTACTGGAGGGCTCTAGGCGGCTTACAACATCCGTATACATTAATTTATACATCAAATTATACATCATATATTATACCCGCGCGACAGGGAGAGAGGGAGGGAACCGGCTCTTCCGCTGAAGGCATTGGACTGCAAGTCCCAGAATGCCTCGCTCCGCGCCGGCTGCTGACGTCCAGGAAGTTGGTGTCTCCGGATCCGTCGTCCTCCGTCGTCCTCCGCCGACATCACCGCTCTTCCAGGTCTTTTTGGAATCGAGGACGACTCTCCGCTGGACGCCCGCATTTATGTTGTATAGTTGCAGCACTTTGCTAAGCAGAACACACATTACCATTCCAGTTGATTGACAGCTGACAAGACACACATCCTTGGAATTTCTTCCCTGGCAGATACTGGTGTGGCCACTGTTGCTATTGGCCACATCCTGAGTATCATTTGACAGAGTAAATTGTTTAGATCAGGGATGGTATTGGTATTGGTGAAGCAATTCTAGATCCTACACTGTGTGGCCACTGGAAGCTTGGAATTTGTGCTTCATAAAATCTAATATCTAGGATTTAAAATGGCAGGCAATAAAACAAAAATGTCAGTTTTCATTTTTGGAATGTCTTTTGTTTTAATGCAGCATTGGAGATTGATGGCCCCAGCGATAGCAGTTTCCATGTATTCTCAGGTGACTTTATCATTTCTTTCAGCCTGGCTTCTTTGAGGGGTAACGAGACTGGAATACAGAATGAAAGTCCTTTGTGGACAGAAAGAAACAAACCCTTAATTTGTTCATTGATAAGAACTTATAAAATTTCATAACTTTGTTCATAAATGGGGTGGAAAGAACTTGAGGTTGATGTTTTCTTTTTAAATTGAATCTAAGAAAAAGCAAAAGGGAGACATTCATCAAGTAAAGGGTTTTGAGCACTTGATGTTCAAAAGCCTTTCTGTGGTGCTGAACAGAGATTGTGAATCACTAAAAAAAAGAAAAGAAAAGAAGGAAACATAACCAGCAACCTCCCCCCCCCCTTAGAATAATATTCCAGGCCAGATTTTTGGAGAGATCTTTTAAAAAAAAACATGTAGAAAATGTAACAATTCTTTACATCTGTAACCTTAGATAATATGTGAAAGCTTTCTGTGCTCCCTCTAATTTACCTGATAATAAATTGTCTGCTTTCATTCACACATAAATTTTCTTGATTAAATTTCTCTTTCTAAATATAAGTACTGCTGTTTTCATGCAAATTTCAGTAAGGCATTTTTCCCCCCAGGAGCTATTGTTGCACATATTTGACTCCAGACAGATACTAGCAGACTTCAGTGCTAGTGTTCATTCCACCAGAAATTCTAGCATGCCCAAATTCACTTTTAGAAGAATTCATAGAAGAACTATTTTACATCCCCACTAAAGTATTAGAGTTGCCATGTTTCATCCAGTGGACCCTTTATCTTTTGCAACAACATTGTAGGCAAGAAGAAGATGGTAAATTCATGGCATTTGCAGGACTGAAAGAAGAATTTTCAGTATGAAAGAATCTACTCTAACCATGGCTAGGTTCAGATCATTGTAAACTATTGTTTGCTGAAAACACCACAATTGGCTGGGCTCACACAACATGCTAAGGTAGAAACTGGTAATCCACCTTATGGCTTATTGTGGTGCATAGTCCAACCAATGAGCTACAGGGATACTCTTCTTGGACTCTAGGCCTTCACCCTGGAACAAGCAGGTTTATTTATTTATTTATTATTTCTAACTTATATCACCGCCCATCTCCCCCCACAAGGGGACTCTGGGAGGTAGACATCCCTATGCCAGGATCTTGGAGAAGCATTGCTATTTATTCCTTTATTTTAGTTCTTTTCTTACATTTTGTTGGGGTTTGTATAATACCCAGAATTTACAGCTAGATTAATTAGACAGGTGAGAGGCATTAAGTTCTGCAAGTCATTCTATCAGCAGACATTGTTGAAGAATGATGAAAGAAGTGACTCATACCACAGCTGATATAGTTTAAGCTGGGTGTGGTAGATAATGAATTTGACCTATAATGTGATTGGTCAATTTAAGTATATAAGCAGAGGAGCTCTGCTGTTCATTCTTCTTCTCGTTACTATCTCCATTATCATCTGTATCTATTGGACGTTATTGAACTGTGTATTGACTGCATATGTATATAGAGTAAATAGACTATTTTATCTAATCTCTTGTGAGTGTCTGCTTACTCAATAGAATGTATTACTCTGAGGTCTAGAAGGAACATTGGCGGCCCCAGCGCTGTATACTCTGACACATTTCTTTAATGACGATTACTCCGAGAACTGCAGAAATTAAAAATTTAAGAAACAAGAGAGAGACCAAGAAAGCTAACCAGATAAAACTACCAGCAGCATTCAGTGAAATGGAGAGCTTTCCTCCACTTGCATTTAATCATGGCACCTCCATGCCCTGATCATTTTTTTTCTTCCTTGCCCCAATTATGTTGTCTTCATCTCACCCCCAGCTTAGGAGTGACTCAAGCTTAAGTTGTCCTTAGTTGTGCTGTTGTGAAAGTGGGTTTTTCCAGCACCATCCAAGGGCCGTCTCAAGGAATGTAAAATCTGTTAGGCTTTGTCACTCATTATCTTGGAGGGAAGTGAGATGATTGGCAGTGACTGGAAATAGAGGTAGGACTTGGATCAGGAATGGGGACAGCAAATGTTAGCACAAAGATCTTTAGGGGTGTGCATGCAAATGCAGGCACACGTTCTTAAAATTCCTGCAAAGCAACAGTTAAAGATGTTCACCTGAGTCCCCGAAAGCTCAAGTGGAGGAGCCAAGCAAGACCCTGATGGGAGTGCATTCACTCAAGAGGGGGCCACCACTGAGAAGGCATTTTCTGTTTTAGCCATCTATATTACCCCATCTGGTGACCTTAATCCTAGATAGGTAAATGTGCTTGCTAACAAAGCTAGTCCAGATGAACTAGTGTAAAGCAGCTTTGTACATGTGACTGGTTATGAATAAATGGATGGGGATGAAGTGGGAGATTGGACTCTTTGGAGATGCCACAAATATTCAGTCATTCACTGATAATCACCTCCTAGATGACAGTAAGTTATGCATTTTCAAAAGATTTTGGAACATCTTCCCAAGCATCTATCATCATGGCTCTCACTGTTGTAATACCATTGAGTTGTCAGCCTTGTAGTTGTGCTTCTTTCATCCCTTTATTGGAGGGATTCCTCACAAGGTTCTCTCTGTGTTTGTGTGTGTGTGTGTGTGTTGATGGGAAGAGAATCATGGAATTATGGAGTTGAAAGAAGCACAAGGATAAGCTAATCCATTTCTCTGCAATGTGCTGGAAAACCAATTAAACCATGCATGAGAGGTGGCTGTCCACCCTCTTCTTTAAAACTTTCAGAGGTAGAGAACCTAGAACCTCCATTGGTAGATTGTTCCAATGTTTTAGAAATCTCACCATAAGGAAGTTTTTCCTTATTTTTTTTAAAAAATCTTTTTGTTGTTTATTCGTTCAGTCGCTTCCGACTCTTCGTGACTTCATGGACCAGCCCACGCCAGAGCTTCCTGTTGGCCGCCACCATCCCCAGCTCCCCCATGGTTGAGTCTGTCACCTCCAGAATATCATCCATCCATCTTGCCCTTGGTCGGCCCCTCTTCCTTTTGCCTTCCACTTTCCCTAGCATCAGCTTCTTCTCCGGGGTATCCTGTCTTCTCATTATGTGGCCAAAGTACTTCAGTTTTGCCTTTAATATCATTCCCTCAAGTGAGCAGTCTGGCTTGATTTCCTGGAGTATGGACTGGTTTGATTTTCTTGCAGTCCAAGGCACTCTCAGAATTTTCCTCCAACACCACAGTTCAAAAGCATCTATCTTCCTTCGCTCAGCCTTCCTTATGGTCCAGCTCTCACAGCCATAGGTTACTACAGGGAATACCATTGCTTTAACTATGCGGACCTTTGTTGTCAGTGGGATGTCTCTGCTCTTAACTATTTTATCAAGATTTGCCATTGCTCTCCTCCCAAGAAGTAGACGTCTTCTGATTTCCTGGCTGCAGTCAGCATCTGCAATAATCTTTGCGCCTAGAAATACAAAGTCTGTCACTGCCTCCACTTTTTCTCCCTCTATTTGCCAGTCATCAATCAAGCTGGTTGCCATAATCTTGGTTTTTTTGAGGTTTAACTGCAACCCAGCTTTTGCACTTTCTTCTTTCACCTTCGTCATACCCATTATATCTGGTGCTATTTTCCATTGCAATGGAAAAGTTCCTGAGCATCGTCCCTATGACACCTGTTAATGTACCTGAACCCTGATATCATGTCTCCCCTTCATGTTTTTTTTCCCTCAAGTTCCTTCAGCCTGTCCTCATAGGACATGGCCTCAAGTCCGTGTATCATGCAGCTGTTGACATAAAGACAATTTTCCTTTTTCTTCCAGGAAAAGATGCTGAGGAAAGCAGCTATTTTATTTGTTTGCTTGACTTTCATTCAGGAGTGCAAGGCAATGTACATAGCCCTCCCTCCTTCCATTTTTCCCCCACCACAGTATCCCTGAAGGGTAGGTTGGACTGAGAGAGAATGACTGACCCAGAATCTCCCAAAGGGTATCCATGATTGAGGGCAGATTTGAACCTGAGTTTATAATGTGGAAAATGGTCATTTTAGCATCAGTTTTGGGTGGTGCAAACCCAGAAGTTTCTACAGATTAGAAAAATGGGGTTGGGGAGACACATGGAACTTGCAGGATGCATGTTACTGTTAGGGATAAGGTTTCAATCAAGCATGTCTCACACACAAGCTCGAAGGAGAAGACTGCCTCTGCTGTAACCGGATCTCACTTGCTGTGTGTGGGAGGGGCTGAATCCCGGTTTCCTGTTTCCCGTTTCCTGTTCTCTTTCTCCCTCTCTCTGCTTGAATCTCCCACCAAGGAGGGTGGCCAGCCACATGGCTGCTGCCACGTGTTTCTCATACTTCCAGACAGCAAGGCCGCATTAGAAGCATGCAGGTTTAGTCAGAACCACTTGCTTGCACGCATGGACTGTTTCTACTAAGGGACTGTGAGTTACAATAAACTTGTAAACTCTTTTTTATGTAACTTTACATTTAACGTGTGAAGTGTGTTTATTTTGTGTTTGAACTGATTAAGCCTTGTGCAAGTTTATGGGAATGCTTCTACTCTGCTATATACTAATAAGCTGCGTATCATATCAGAATTTCCTACAGTTACTACCCCTGCCATGATCCCTAACCATCACACCAAAGTTGCATACCATCACCTTTCTAGGATAATTTTTCAGAACTCTCTCTCATATTTTTCAGAAGAGACATTATTTTGCACAATTTATTCCAAATGGTCTCTTCCAGGCCTTCCCCCTATGATGCCCCAGGACAGTAGAGCATTGTATTATTTATTATATTATATTGTAATTTTATATTTATGTTTTAATTATGTTTTCTTGTGAACTGCCCAGGGTCCCCGATAGGGGAGATAGGCGGTAATATAAATTTAACAAATAAAAAAAATTGTGAAGGATGCAGAATGGAAGACAGCATGTCAAAGCCAAGAATTTGCAAAAGAAGATAAGCTCTAATCCTGAGAAAGTTTTAGAGAATTTTTCCTTCCCGCTCCCCCCCCCAAAACTGTGAAGGATTTTGAAAAACCATTTGTACATAGCATTGGCAGTCAAATACCATGTGGAATGCTATATGGATGACATTTCTTCTAACATGTTAAACATGTGCATTCCAAATGCAAACTAGCTTTGCAAAGAAAGAATAATTTTTAATATACATTTTAATTACATGGTAATGTATTTGGTATGTACATGGTAATGTACATGGTAATGTATAATGTATAGGGGCGTGGTGGCTCAGCGGGTAAGACGCCAGGCTTGTCAATTGGAAGATCGCAAGTTCGGAGGTTCGAATCCCTAGTCCCGCGTGACGGAGGGAGCTCCCGCACTAGCCCCAGCTCTTGCCAACCTAGCAATTCGAAAGCATGCAAATGCAAGTAGATAAATAGGTACCACTTCGGTGGGTGGGTAACAGTATTCCGCACGCGTCATGACGGCCACATGACAGTGGAAGCGTCTTCGGACAACGCTGGCTCTTTGGCTAACAAACGGAGATGAGCACCGGCCCCTGGAGTCGGACACGACTGCACAAATGTGCGGGGGAACCTTTACCTTAATGTATTTCTATGACACTTCAGGGAACTATTGAGAAATATTTGTATTGTTATCAAATAAAATGACTGCTTTTCATTTAATTGCAATGATTTTGGACAACCCCAAAAAATGGAAATTGGCTCAGAGTTATCCAAGGGCTATCTTATAGAATGGGTACCTTGTGTTATAAGTCTGCTGTAAAGGAGAAAATAAAATCAAGGGGACTAGTGTTAAGAAAATTGTTATTCTGCAAAAGATGATGTCCATCATATGAGTATAGAGCAGTCCACCACAGGGGCAGGCAATAAGGGAGCTGCTGCTGAAGACATGAGGAGGCCAGTGGTGGGTGTAGAGTTAGGTCACTGCTGCCTGCCCACCAATCAGCTGTTTGGCAGTGGTGCAACAATGGCAGAGGAAAAAAATTCCCCCCTCAAGTCACTTTTGACTCCTGCCAACTGCCCCCTGCAGTTTTCTTGGCAGCATTTTCAGAAATTCTTGCCAGTTCCTCCTTTGGACTGAGAGAAGTGACTGGCCCAAGATCATCCAGCTGGCTTTTCAGCTAAGGTGGGACTAGAACTCTTGGTCTCCTGGTTTCTAGCCTGATGCCTTCACCACTACATCAAACTGGCTGTCATTGATGAAGGTGTGTGTGTGTGTGTGTGTTAAAAAAAATCCGCTCTGGGGGTCAATGCCACTGAGTAAATAT
This sequence comes from Charina bottae, assembly GCA_023362775.1. Lineage (NCBI taxonomy): Eukaryota > Metazoa > Chordata > Lepidosauria > Squamata > Charinaidae > Charina > Charina bottae. Next base: position 98,067,121 of record JALMGJ010000001.1, on the reverse strand, counting down.
TCCTGCTCATTCAACAGACTCAAAACCCCACTTGCCTTGTCTAAATCTATCACCACTTTCCTTTCTTCAGCCTCAGCTGTTGAGAAGTAGATAGGCCAGGATAGAGATCTGGGTGGGCCCAGCATGAGTGGAACAGGTTGGATTTTACTTTAATTTAACTAAACCGATATCATTAAATTAAGTCTTAAATATAATTAAATGGAATCATAGAGTTATGCATTTAATCTAGTTACTGAATTAACACATTTTGTGTACTACTTGAACAATAAACAAACCAGTGCTAGGTTCATCCAACATACAAAGCCATGTTGTTTTGTTGTTTATTTTTTCAGTCGCTTCGGACTCTTCATGACTTCATGGACCAGCCCACGCCAGAGCTTCCTGTCGGCCATCACCACCCCCATCTCCCCAAAGGTTGAGTCTATTGTTGTTTATAAAAATTTGTGATCAGAGTTATGGAAAATATTAAGAGACAAGCTTGCAGTAAAAAAAAAAGAAACAAAAAAAAACAAAAGAACAGAAAAGACTCAGCCAGTAAACCACATGGCTGATTAACATAAGCTACTCACATTTTAGAACGCAAGAGATAGCAGCAGAAGGAACAAAAGCAGATTTATTTATTTATTTATTTATTTATTTATTTATTCAATTTATTCCCCGCCCATCTCCCATACAAGGGACTCTGGGCGGGTCACAACAATCAAAGTTAAAAACAATACAATAATTTTAAAAAATACAATATAAATAAATAAAATACAAGATGGGGGACGTAGGGAACGTAGCATAGTGTTGCTACGGGGCTAGCCAACCCCAAGAGGCACTCCCGCCTCTGTTGTCCCAGGCCAGGTGGCAGAGCCAGGTCTTAAGGGCCTTTTAAAGCTTTTTACAATTGCAACTTGGCCGTATCTGAGTGGACAAGGCTTAGCATGTGACCACTCACCTAGGCAACTGCATTCCCAATATGGGCAAAGAACGAACAGGTAACTCTGATTGGTCAGGACTACCAGACTAGCTGGCTCCAAGCCATCAACATTCCTGAGAGGGGGTGAAACACGTGAACTCCCAGAGCCCAGAAAAAAGCCTTCAAGGCTTGGCTTTTTAAAAACTCAGCTTCATATTCTTCAAGACATTAAAATATATGCAACACTCCCCTTTTTTATGACTAGAAAGAATATGGAAGCAAACCCAGTTTGGTAACCAATTCACAGTGCCTACTGGTAACTAGAGGCTTGGTAAAGATATCAGCCAACATTAATTTAGTATCACAGTATTTCAAAATAACCTTTTTCTTGGCTAGAAAATCTTTAACAAGATGAAAACGAACAATGTGCTTTGTGCGATTTCTGGTACCTTCCGATAAAGCCAAATGAAGATAGGCTTGGTTGTCTTCATGAATGGTTACAGGCTGGCTTAAAATAACTCCAATGTCTTGCAACAATTGTGTAAACCAAATTACCTCATTGCAGAGTTGTGCTAAAGCATAAAATTCGGCTTCAGCTGTGCTAATGGCTACTACTGTTTGTTTTCTGGAGAACCATGCAATAGTGGACTTTGCAAACTGAATTACACTCCCAAAAGTAGACTTCCTATCACTGAGATCTCCAGCCCAATCTGAATCACACCAGCATTCTAACTTTTCCTCTGTGTCTGTAGCAGACAATCTTAAGCAATAATCTTTGGTGCTGTCAGGGGAAGCAGAGAAGAGGGCGGAGCACTGGATAAGAAGCGGGCACGCAGCTCAGAGAGCCTAGCCTATTTCCCCAAACGTCAGAAGAAAGCTCCGCCCTAGGTTGAGCTGATATACTTGGGAATCTTCAGGCACTGTTAGTTTAGCAGGATTTCTGCCTGTAGGTATGCAATAAACACTAGAGACTAGATTCCAGGCCTCGGCGTGTTATTTCTGCATCTACACACGACAGGTGCCCTGTAAATAACGAAAAAGCCTTTTTAACCCAGACTTTGCAACAGATGTGGGATGTTCCACGTATCTGCTCAAAATGGACACACTGTTTGAAATGTCCAGACGGCTATTGTTTGCACTGTAAAGAAGACTACCAATGGCTGATCTGAAACTATCTCCTTCAGATAACTCACCATCCCCCTTTTCCCCCTCCTCTTTTAGAAACTCGGGAAGCATGGGGGAGGAGACAGACTTACAGTCTTGCATTTTAAAATCCTCCAGCAGTTTCTTAATTTTACTACTCTGACTTATGAGAAAACTGCCATCTTTTCCCCTCTGAATTTCTAATCCTAAGTAATTGTTAACTGCTCCAAGACCTTTCAATGTGAAATTGTTTTTCATACAAACCTCAAAAGCACGCTTTTGTTCATCAGATGAAGTGAGCAGCAACAAATCATCAACATACAAGCATAAGTACATTACACCTTGCTTATCATTTTTTACATACACACATGGATCAGCAATTCCCTTCTGAAACCCAAAATTTTGCAAAATATTATCCAACTTAATATTCCAACAACGCGCTGCCTGCTTTAATTCATAGATGGATTTCTGCAATTCACACACAAGATGTTTTTCTTTTTCATAACCAGGAGGTTGTTGCATAAACAATTTTTCCTCCAAATCACCATACAGAAAAGCAGTTTGAATATCATAGTGATAAACAGACAATTTCTTCATGGCAGCAACCTTTAAAAGCAACCTGATAGATTCAGCTTTTGTTACTGGAGCAAAAGTTTTGTCATAGTCCACATTTTTTCTTTGAGCAAAACCTTTTGCTACCAACCTTGCTTTATACTTTTGAATTTTACCATCTGAATCTTTTTTCAGTTTAAACACCCATCTACAACCCAAACACTTCTGATTGGGAGGCAAACTCACTAATTTCCAAGTTTTATTTTCCTTTAAGGAATCCAATTCCTGCTGCATGGCTTCATGCCAGCACTTAGCTATTTCAGGTGGCATCTCATTGATTTGCTCAAGAGATTGAGGCTCTGTGTGAATGTGAAAAGCCTTCACAACATCTACTTGATAACGATCAGGTGGAACCCCCTTATTAATCCTTTCAGACCTGCGAGGCAGGACAGGACTTACACTCTGAATCCCACCATTTCCTTCAGAAACCTCTGACTTCTCAGACAATTCAACTTCCTGCTCATTGACTTCACTAGGTGATTCCTGCAGATCACCATCAGCAAGACTTTGCTGTTCCCTCATGGATAAATCAACTGAAGAACTAGAGTTTATTTTATCCCAATTCTGCTCAGCAAAAGAAGCACTTTTACTAATTATCAGTTGATTATCCAGTATGAACCTGTAGCTCCTCTGACTCTGTTCATACCCTACAAAGATTGCTTTCTTTGTTCTGGAAGCCCCCTTACGTCTCAGCTGTTTTGGAATATGGACCCAAGCTGTGCTCCCAAAAACTCTGAGATGATTTACTTTAGGCCGTATCTGAGTGGACAAGGCTTAGCATGTGACCACTCACTTAGGCAACTGCATTCCCAATATGGGCAAAGAACAAACAGGTAACTCTGATTGGTCAGGACTACCAGACTAGCTGGCTCCAAGCCATCAACATTCTTGAGAGGGGGTGAAACACGTGAACTCCCAGAGCCCAGAAAAAAAACTTCAAGGCTTGGCTTTTTAAAAACTCAGCTTCATATTCTTCAAGACATAAAAATATATGCAACAGAGTCCATCACCTCCAGAATATCATCTATCCATCTTGCCCTTCGTCGGCCCCTTTTCCTTTTGCCTTCCACTTTCCCCAGCATCAGCATCTTCTCCAGGGTATCCTGTCTTCTCATTATGTGGCCAAAGTACTACAGTTTTGCCTTTAATATCATTCCCTCAAGTGAGCAGTCTGGTGTTATTTCCTGGAGTATGGACTGGTTTGATCTTCTTGCAGTCCAAGGCACTCTCAGAATTTTCCTCCAACACCACAGTTCAAAAGCATCTATCTTCCTTCGCTCAGCCTTCCTTATGGTCCAGCTCTCGCAGCCATAGGTTACTATGGGGAATACCATTGCTTTAACTATGCGGACAAAGCCATATATACACACAAAAAACGAACTCAAGTTAATGCTAACCAAGTTTTGCCTGTTGAAAAAAATGTGGTTGCATGTTATGGGAACCCAGCTCTAGAGCTGGAAGTAGACATGTAAGCCACTGAGTCTCATCTACTCAGTGCAGGGATCCAAATTAAAACATGCATCTCATTTAGGTTACCGTATGTTCTGCTTGGCATGGTGGTTCAGCGGGTAAGATGCCAGGCTTGTCGATCGGAAGATCCTTAGCCCCGCATGACGGAGTGAGCTCGCACACTTGCCCCAGCTCTTGCCAACCTAGCAATTCGAAAGCATGCAAATCCAAGTAGATGAATAGGTACCACTTCAGTGGGATGGTAACAGCGTCCCACATGCGTCATGCTGGCCACATAACTGCAGAAGCGTCTTCGGACAACGCTGGCTCTTCAGCTAAGAAACAGAGATGAGCAGCGGCCCCTAGAGTCGGACACAACTGCACAAATGTGCGGGGGGGGGAACCTTTACCTTTTTTTATGTTCTGCAAAACATTGGATGTCACTAGATGGCAGCAAAGAATTAAAAGTTTTGGGTGCACCAATTAGTATTGGGTACACCAAGAATAGGGGCGTGGTGACTCAGCGGGTAAGACAGCAGGCTTGTCTTTAAATCGCAAGTTCGTTAAATCGCAAGTTCGGAAGGTTTAAGATCGCAAGTTCGGAGGTTCGAATCCCTAGCCCTGCGTGCGGAGTGAGCTCCCTCACTAGCTCCAGCTCTTGCCAACCTAGCAATTCGAGCGCATGCAAATGCAAGTACATTAATAGGTACCACTTTGGTGGGTAGGTAACAGCGTTCCGCGCATGTCATGCGGCCACATGACCGTGGAAGCGTCTTTGGACAACGCTGGCTCTTGGGCTAACAAATGGAGATAAGCACCGGCCCCTAGAGTCGGACACAACTGCACAAATGTGCGGGGGGAACCTTTACCTTTTTTTTTACACCAAGATTTGCTTATGGAAAGTGGGTGCTTCGTGAGCTGCATTGGCTCCCAGTAGGCTTCCAGGTGCATTTCAAGGAGGTGGTTATCATATTTAAAGACTTGCATAGCATAGGACCAGGTTATTTGTAGGACCAACTCTTACACCAGATCCAACACACTGGACCTGCTCTGGGTCTCTTTGGTGAAATGACATGTCCTAGTGGGACCAAGGAGATGGGCCTTTTCTGCTGCAGCACCTATGGAACAGCTTTCCCCCACAGATCTGGATGGCCCAACCCTATTGGCCTTCCAGATTTTCCCTCAGGGGTTAGGGCCAGGATGCTAATGAAGCCCAATATATGTGTTTATATGCTGTGAGATATTTAAAAGGTGTCTTGGTTATTGTATTACGATTAACTTTTTTTAAAATAGATTTTTTGTTTTGCTTTACCCTGGTTTTATAACATAATTTTGGGGCGGGGGGTATTGTTTGTTAGCTGTCCAACCTGATACTGGTGTATCGAGAGTATAGCTTCCATAATTTCCACCATGGATGATGGGTGTTGATGCACTAACACAGGGATTCCACTAATGTACCCATATACTGTATGCTTCCCTTGGTGCTGTTTCCACACAGACTCTTCAATAAGCAGATGAGGTGGTTTGGTACACCCATGTTTTTAAGGACATTCCACAATTTGTTGTGACCTAGGCAGTCAAAACCCTTAGTATAACCTGTTCTCTTTCATTATCCACTGGATCTGCAGCATAAAAGGTGCTTTGGGAGAGAGGACATCCACACCTCACCTGCCATCACCTCCTTATAGAAGCTGCGCCCTTTCCAGGGCGCTCAGAGTAGGTGTGTGATCCAAGAAAAATGTGTGTCTGAGTAAGGAGATGCTGACAGGGTGTGACAAGTAGCTCCAGAGAGGGTGTGGCTGCACAGCTGGCACTTCTTTAACTTTTCTTGGGTTTGCATGGCTACATATGAATCCAGGAATAGAAGCAGTTTCTTTTAAGGAGGTATAGACAGGTGTGTTATGAATATCTTTGGGCCCTCCAAAGCAACCTTTATGGTTTGGATCTGAAGCCCTGCACATCCCTACATGCTTCACATTCTTTCAGGGATCCCTAAACTCAGGTCAGAAGTGAAGGGCCAGGCTCTAGAGCAGAGCTTTCCAAACTTTTCATGTTGGTGACACACTTTTTAGACATGCATCATTTCGTGACACACTCTTACAGCAGGGCATCATTTCGCGACACACTCTTACAGCAGGGCGCAAGGCAGGCACCAGGACCTGTGCGGAATCCTGGCAGGGCAGGTTTGGAGGCAGCCAGGCACAAGGCAGGCACTAGGACCTGCGCAGAATCCTGGCAGGGCTCGGAGGCAGCAGCAGCCGCGACACACCCAGACACTGCAGCCAACACACTAACTTGTCGCGACACACAGTTTGGAAAGCTCTGCTCTAGAGCAATGTTTCTCAACCTCACCAACTTGAAGCTGTGTGGACGTCAACTCCCAGAATTCCCCAGCCAGCTAAGTTGCTGAGGTTGAGAAAAACTGCTCTAGACTGGTCCATTACAGTAACAACGGAGAAGTGTCACTTCTCAATGGATAAACTAATTTCTTTGATTAGAGAAAATACGCTATCTACATTTATTGATGACTGGAAACCTCTTAAGGACTTTTTGCGTAAAAATTTAAAAAATGACCTTGTGATTTATGGCTTTGATCATTAGACAGGATAGATTATAGAAGGAAGAGTATTATGATGTAACTTTAGAGAGAGAGGTTAAAATATCATTGTACTTATATAAAACATAATTGTACTTCAACTGCTGTGAAGAATATTGGAAGCCACTTCTTTGTATCTTTTTTCATTCTTTTCTATTTTTCAATTTTTTTTATTTTCTTGCACTTTTTTCTTTCTCTTTGCTTTCTTTCTTTTCCTTTTTTCTTCCTTACTTTATATTTAGTTTGTATTAGCTTTTATCTTCTTTTTTTAAAAAAAATCATACATATATAAAAAGAGAAGTGTCACTTCTTTTGCTGAGAAACAGCCTGCTCTTAGGCTGTTAAGAAATAAGAACAATAGAAAGAGATGTCAGATTTGAACCAGGGGAATGCTAGAGATTGAAGTAGTTTTTCTTTACTATTAAGAGCTTTTCTAGTATTTGCCACCTTACCTGTCTCCTGAGAAACCTGTATGTGGGTCAAGAAGCAACAGTTAGAACCGGACATGGAACAACCGACTGGTTCAAAATTGGGAAAGGAGTACGACAAGGCTGTATATTATCACCCTGCTTATTTAACTTATATGCAGAGTACATCATGAGAAATGCCGGGCTGGATGAATCACAAGCCAGAGTTAAGATTGCCGGGAAAAATATCAACAACCTCAGATATGCAGACGATACCACCCTATTGGCAGAAAGTGAAGAGGAACTAAAGAGCCTCTTGATGAGGGTGAAAGAGGAGAGTGCAAAAGCTGGCTTGAAATTCAACATTAAAAAAACCCAGATCATGGCATCTGGTCCCATCACTTCCTGGCAAATAGAAGGGGAAGAAATGGAAGCAGTGACAGATTTTATTTTCTTGGGCTCCAAGATCACCGCAGACGGTGACTGCAGCCATGAAATTAAAAGACGCTTGCTCCTTGGAAGGAAAGCTATGGCAAACCTAGACAGCATATTAAAAAGCAGAGACATCACCTTGCCGACAAAGGTCCGTATAGTTAAAGCTATGGTTTTTCCAGTAGCAATGTATGGCTGTGAGAGTTGGACCATAAGGAAGGCTGAGCGCCGAAGAATGGATGCTTTCGAGCTGTGGTGCTGGAGAAGACTCTTGAGAGTCCCTTGGACTGCAAGGAGGTCAAACCAGTCAATCCTAAAGGAAATCAACCCTGACTGCTCATTGGAAGGACAGATGCTGAAGCTGAAGCTCAAATACTTTGGCCACCTAATGAGAAGAGAGGACTCACTGGAAAAGACCCTGATGCTGGGAAAGACTGAGGGCAAAAGGAGAAGGGGACGGCAGAGGATGAGATGGTTAGATAGCATCACCGATGTAATGAACATGAATTTGAGTAAACTCCGAGAGACAGTGGAGGACAGGAAGGCCTGGCGTGCTATGGTCCATGAGGTCACGAAGAGTCGGACACGACTGAACGACTGAACAACAACAAATCTGATCAGAGATGTGTTTCTGAATCTTTGGCTGTAAGCCATCCAGTTCAGATATCAGTTTAAGTGAAGCCTGACCTTACCTACTGAATGGAACCATATTAAGATCCAGCACAAGGGTGGTCATCCTGAGGCTTTGAGACCACATGCAGTCCCCAAGCTCTTTTTCTGAGGCCCTGGAGGCATAAGCATCTGTTCCCCACCACAGTAATACCAAAATGACAAAACGTGTGCCTTAATGTCACAGTGCACATTCTGCCTTTTCATAGATGCATCACAACATTGTATGCAAGTAATAAAGAGTGGAGTTTGCATCGAGATGTCATGAACTGCATTTCATCACTCCTTTGAGACAAGAAACAGAAAAATTGGAATGCAAATCCTAAAATATAAAAAAGGGGGAGGGGTGCTCATTTTTACCTCAGAACCTGGGGGAAAAAAAGAAAATCCCAGTTTATTTGGCATCATTGCTTCACCCACAGTGGTCCTTGCCCTCTTAAAAATGTCGGGTACAAATGCCTCTTCTTCAATGCCACAACCTTGAGCAACCTGCCACCAGGTTTAAGCCTGACTCTCCTCATGGAAGTAGCCTTCCATGGTAACTGCAGAGACACCAAACATAGCACGTTTGATAACCTTGGTTATCTGTTGTTCCTAAGGCCTCTACCTTGTTTGGCTTGTTTCTCCTTCTGTTGCCTCCATCCTTCAATCTTTCCTATTGAGAGTTAAAACATTGATTAGGTGCATTGGAGAAAGCAGATGACTTGAAGAACTTCATGGAATTTTGGTAGGAGCTTAAAGCTAAGAAGGTGAAAAATCTGTGCTCATCCCCCTAAAGAAAGCCCTTCATCTGACAAGCCACTTAGAAGAAAAGAGAAGGGAGGTCCCTGTCTTTCCTCTGAGCTGACAGACAAATGTTTTGCCTTCAGGATAGTAGGCATTGCTAAAACAAGCATTCTCTGCTCTACTCCAGGATGACTGCATGCAATTGCAGAGCTTTCCTGGCCCAAGGCAAAAACAGTAAGACCAAAACTTTGCCAGTGCAAGATCAGGTTCTCATGGTGTGCAATTATTTGCATGGCTTGAATGTTATAAACCTAGTTTGCATCAGTACCAAATTAAGGGGAGAAATTTGCCTGGGAAACAGACTGAAGTTTGTCCAGAAACCATAAACTAGTCATCTTCCAGATGTGTGGACTTCAACTTTCAGAATTCTCAGCAATAGACATGCTGCCTGGAGAATCCTGGGGCTTGATCCACCTGGATCAGGAAGGGTTGCTGTAAACTTTCTGATCTGGCCCCTATTGGAGAGACACCCAATTTGACTGGACCAGCGATAAGAGGAGCACATTTTATATATGCTCAGAAGGAAGTCTTTTCGTGGAGTCCTTGGTGCCCTCTGAGCCTTGTTGTTTTCTTGCAGACGTTTCATTGCCAGGCTAGGCAACATCTTCAGTGCGAAAAAGGAGTGGGACTTGCTCTCTGTTTATATACCATATAAAAGTCTTTTTATTATGGGCAACCAAATAGATTTCAAGACTAATTTCAGTTGCAAGGCCTCAAGTCAACCCTGTATTTTTGCAAGCCTGTTGTCTTTCTTGGCTAAGTTGCTTGATTTTTTTCAGGTTCCCTTCCAGATCAGAACAGGGAGATGCCACTATATTTTGTAAGGACTTGAGCCAGATTACAAATTCATGGAGTCTATAGTGCTTGGCTGAATTACAAACTCAGAGTAATTTCCTCCAGATCATCTTATTTGGCTTGGAATATACTGAGGAGTACATTTTTTAATATATGAATGCCTCACTTGCTATAAAAAGCTTCTTGAAATCTATTTATGCCATTAATTCTCCTGACGGTTCCTTGCAAATCTTTTATGTGCCGGTTGAATTCCCAGCCCAATCTAAAACCTTATTTTCTTCGAGGGTTTATTGGTTGTGTATTAGAAGGCTGGGTTCACACAACATGCTTAATCGGGTCATTTAAAGACCTGGTGGCTGCATTTGCATAATATGACAAGCTTGTCTGGTGTTAACCATAATTAATTGGTTTTTTATCCTTTTTGGCTTAGCCCATTTTCTTGGCTTATGATTTAATGAGTTGAATAAAGAATGGTGTCCATGGGTGGGGGAAAGGAGGTCAGAGTGATGACATCACAAGGCAAGCCCCATCCCTTTTATTCATTGTGACAGCATACACACACCCAAAAGGAACTCTGTGACGCTGTTTTCATCATTCATTGTTCTGATGAAAGCAGGAAAACCCTAGAGATGTTTCTGTGTGCAAACCCAGAAAGTGGATTAAACCACTAACCTGGTTAAGTACATCATGTGAATACAGGTTTTGTTCCTCTTCCATGACTGGCGCTAGAGAATGGATGTTGGAGAAAAGGAAGTTACAGTTCTCAGGAGACAATGTAATACTTTCCCCAGCAGGTATATATCAACAAGTTGGGAAAGGCAATGCAATATGCCTTTAGTACATGTCTAATGCTCCTGTTTTCTCCACCACCACCACCATGTGAGGTGAGTTGGGTTGAGAAGGGGTGACTGGTCAGCTTCCATGCCTAAGAGAGGACTAAACCTCACCATCTTCCAGTTTCTAGCCCAGCATCTAAGCCCATCAAAATGGCTTTCAATTTTTGAGATTTGTAGCAACTTAACTGAAAAAGAGGCTGCTGAAATATTGGCAGCCCTCTCCCACACCCAAGCCAGCTTTCAGAGGAGTGGGGGAAGGGGCTGATAGCACTCTCCCCCACCCCTTACATCCATGTCTTCTTTTGTAAAGAGAGTGAGGAGTGCTCTGAACTCTACATTGGAGAAACCAAACAACCTTTGTACAGGAGGATGGCCCAACACAGGAGAAGTAACACCACAGGACCAGAGTCAGCAGTTTATCTTCATCTAAAGGAAAAAGGACACTAATTTGAGGACATTAATGTTCACATTTTAGACAGAGAAGATAGGTGGTTTGAAAGAGGGGTCAAGGAATCCATTTATTTTATTTTATTTATTTTTATTTATTTATTTGTCTTATTTATACCCCGCCTATCCCCTCCCTACTGGAGGACTCTAGGCGGCTTACAATGTTATATCAAATCCAATTATACAGTTATACATCATCAGTTATTACATTTTTACAATTTGTTACCGCGCGACAAGGAGAGAGGAAGGGAACCGGCTCTTCTGCTGCAGGCATTGGACTGCAAGTCCCAGAATGCCTCGCTCCGCGCCGGCTGCTGACGTCCAGGAGCTGGTATTTCCGGATCCGTCGTCCTCCGCCGTCATCATCGCTCCTCCAGGTCTTTCTTGGATTGAGGACGACCCTCCGCTGGACGCCCGCAAATTGTCCCAGGTGAGTGGTACCCATTTATCTACTTGCTATATTAGCTTTCGAATCGCTGGGTTGGCAGAGAGCTAGGGCTAGTGACGAGAGCTCACCTCGTCCCGCGGTTTCGAACTGCCAACCTTATGGTCGGCAGTCTAACGGCTCAGCGGTTTAACCCGCTGAGCCACCGCGCCAACTTGGAAAATCCTTCCTTGAATAGAGGTGGGGGCCTCAGGCACAACCTTTCCCCTATCTTCCTTCCTGCTTTGTCTTCTGTGCCCAGGAACATTAAGACCATTTCGCAAGCTCAACAGCAGAAGGGTAATCTTAACGATCCTCCTTTAGATGATAAAGGGACTTAGAAATAAACATCTCAAAATAACCATGACCTAGCCCCAGGTGCAAGGTCACACAGCCACCCTAGAAACGTATTTAAGGATTCCCTTACTAACTTTACTCAGACTGAAGAAGCTCCTTGGATAAGGAGTGAAACGTTTCTACTGAGAAAATAGAAATCCAGTTGACATGATTCAAGCCACAGACTGTTCCACCTGGATGACTGAGAACCTTCATCCACATTTTGTAAAGAGAGGTTTCAAAAGACCCGGGATTATAAGAAGGGTTTGTGTAACACCCTGCTGGTGCTTCACCACAGGTTGGGCAGGCCTCTGCAGAAGCCAGGTGTCCCCTTTCTCCAGCAGCCCCAGTCCAAATGGCCATGGAGGGCAGGGCTCTGTGACCGAGGGAAGGGAGCATGCTCACAGCAGCCTAAAACAGTCAGTGGGAGCTAGGCAGATCCCTGCCACTGACTGCATCACCAGCTGCATCGCAATCGAGGCACTGTAAATTATTCACACAGAAAGCTTTGTGCCACTAGATGTCAGCCCTTTGAGGTGGTCCAGACAGGAAACCAAAACCATGAGTACTAATACTCCCTTTATTGTAAGGTTACAGTAAGGGAATCTTGCAAGTGTGAAAACACTTACCCCCCTCCCCTGCCTTTACATTCCAGAAAACTAGGGAGGGTCCCTTCTGAGACGCTTTCTCCACCCCCATCCTTCCTTTGGACTAAGATTTCATTTATCAGACTTGTCGAGGCTGCAGCTCCTCCTTCTGTCTCCCAAGGTTATTCTCACAGACCATTACACTAGCAGAGGAAAAACACTACTTTAAAACTGGAATGGCTAAAAATGGATTTAGACCAGTGTTTCTCAACCTTGGCCACTTTAAGATGTGTGGACTTCAACTCCCAGAATTCCCCAGCCAGCCATGCTGGCTGGGGAATTCTGGGAGTTGAAGTCCACACATCTTAAAGTGGCCAAGGTTGAGAAACACTGATTTAGACTGTCCCTGTGGTGGGCTGGGGATGAAATAGAAATGAAGTCGTGAGAATATGTCCTTTTAAAATGGTTAGAGAGGCATCTTTGTGCTGTGGATGACCGGGATATGAGAAGAAGCCGAGAGAGAGAGAGAGAGAGAGAGAGATTGAGAGAGAGAGAGAGAGAGAGAGATCTCTCTCTCTCTCTCTCTCTCTCTCTCTCTCTCTCTCTCTCTCTCTCTCTCTCTCTGGCTTCTTCTCATCTCTCTCTCTCTCTCTCTCTCTCTCTCTCTCTCTCTTGGCTTCTTCTCATCTCTCTCTCTCTCTCTCTCTCTCTCTCTCTCTCTCTCTCTCTCTCTCTCTCTCTCTCTCTGGTAGCCAATATATATATATATAGGCTACCCAAGAAAAATTTCATCCTCTTTCCATAATAAGCTCTGTAATTTTGCTTTCTATTTTTATGAGTTCAAATCCTGTTGTGGTATCAGTTGAGAGTTTAAGCAAGCTGAATTGTCAGAAAGCAAAAGTAATCAAGGTTTGCTAACAAGAGAGAGAAAACATCCAAGAATGAAATTAGGTCAGTACTTTTCTTAGCTCAAGGTCAGAATGTAAAGTGTATGTTTTTTAAGTTCTCCAAAATTCTTTATCAGGCAAGATGGCATTGAAATCTTTCCCAAAGGCCTTTGAGATGGAAAAGACAAAAAGAAATAATGTGCCATTTTGGGGACAGTGAAATCCAGCCTCAGGTAAAATACAGTGGTTTGTGATAGTTTTTATAATAATACACTTGAAGTAATTTTACATTATTTATTAGATATTTGTTTAAACATTGTATAACTTTATCTAGTTTTTCTGGCAGATGCATCCTTGGAGAAGAGATTCCCATTTTCAGGTATTATAAAAAACCTCTTTCAATGTAGCATCCTTCCTTTGGATTATCAAGGTTCTAAGTCATCTTGAAAGCACAGGTAGCTATACTGCTCAAGTGAAAAAACCCAAAATCTCCATTAGGAGAATGGATTTGTTAAGCCAATAGTCTAATCTCCAGAAAGCTTCCCTGAAATTTCTTTGCAATTAGGGCCTCTTACAAAATACCCACAAACAAGATACAAGTCGATCTGTCTGTCTCTCACACACTCATACATGTATATACCACGAATGCTGATAGAAGTTTCTGGAATGTATACCTGCAAATTTTTGGAGAAAGGAAAGGTGGTAGGTGAATGCACTTGAGTTAATGTTGACAGTATATCTAACTTGCTTTAGTTCTACCGTTGTTGTTGTTCAGTCGTTTAGTCGTGTCCGACTCTTCGTGACCTCATGGACCATAGCACACCAGGCCTTCCTGTCCTCCACTGTCACCTGGAGTTTACTCAAATTCATGTTCATTACATCGGTGATGCTATCTAACCATCTCATCCTCTGCCGTCCCCTTCTCCTTTTGCCTTCAGTCTTTCCCAGCATCAGGGTCTTTTCCAGTGAGTCCTCTCTTTGCATTAGGTGGCCAAAGTATTTGAGCTTCAGCTTCAGCATCTGTCCTTCCAATGAGCAGTCAGGGTTGATTTCATTTAGGATTGATTGATTTGACCTCCTTGCAGTCCAAGGGACTCTCAAGAGTCTTCTCCAGCACCACAGTTCGAAAGCATCCATTCTTCGGCGCTCAGCCTTCCTTATGGTCCAACTCTCACAGCCATATATTGCTACTGGAAAAACCATAGCTTTAACTATACGGACCTTTGTCGGCAAGGTCATGTCTCTGCTTTTTAATATGCTGTCTAGGTTTGCCGTAGCTTTCCTCCCAAGGAGCAAGCGTCTTTTAATTTCATGGCTGCAGTCACCGTCTGCGGTGATCTTGGAGCCCAAGAAAATAAAATCTGTCACTGCTTCCATTTCTTCCCCTTCTATTTGCCAGGAAGTGATGGGACCAGATGCCATGATCTGGGTTTTTTTAATGTTGAGTTTCAAGCCAGCTTTTGCACTCTCCTCTTTCACCCTCATCAAGAGGCTCTACCTTTCCCCCATTTATATCTGCTCTAAATATATTTCTTCTTTCTCTCTACTAGTCAGATAGAGTAGAATCAGATATGTTAAAAATTCAGCTGTAGCTGAATTTGGAGGATCAGCAATGGTAAATGGTAACAGACCTTGCCCTTTGATAGAATTGAGAAACTTGAAGGGATTAAAGGGGATCAGCTAATTTGTCCAAAGGAAATACAAACAGTGGTTTGTCCCCCTTTTCAGTCCTACTTCTGATGGTATAAAAGTTGACTCCTCTTCCTTCAGTGGGGGGTGAATTACATTTTGGGAAATCTTTACTTCTCTTGATTTGCTTTGGAATCTCATGAAGATTTCTTTTTTTAAATACTACTGCAAAGTTTCTTCTTGGAGATAATGGCACATCTTCGCTGCCATGTCCTTGTAGTAGAAGTACAAATATACAGTGCAATAGAGAAGTATATAAATGCAAATTTACAGTGTTGGAATTTAAGTCAACAAATTTATTTTATTTGGGGATCGCTGTTAACAGTGGGTGATAATGGAGCAGAAAAGGGAGAGAAAATCCCTGGAGGATCTGGCTAAAAGTTCATGGAACATGGATCCTATTATCCTGTTTCTAGCTCTCAGAGAAACTTAAAACTTTCTTGATGAGCATCTGTCTGGATGGAGATGCAGAATTACTGCTGCCATGATATGCTTGCAGAGTCTTCTCTATTTTGGTACCCTCCAAATCATCCTTCAAATTTATTTATTTATTCATTCTTCATATTTATATAACCGCCCATCTCACGTACGTGACTCTGGATGGTGTACAATAAAAACAGACCATAAAAACATTAAAACCTATATACCATAATAAAAACATTAATATTATTTAAAAAGACTAGGAGAGAGCATCTTTTATATTATGTACAGTGTAGCCATCTCACCAGTTCTCTGTGTCCCTGAGATCCCTAAGGCTGCTGACATAACCACATTTTAAAGGACTTCCGGAAGGTTGGCAAAGATGGGGCCAATCTCACCTCGGGGGAATGATGTTCCACAGGGTGGGCACCACGACAGAAAAGGCTTGTCTCCTGGGTCCCACCAGATGTGACTCCTTAGCACAGAGCTTTCCAAACTGTGTGTCGGGACACGTTAGTGTGTCGGCTGCAGTGTCTGGGTGTGTTGCGGCTGCTGCTGCCTCCGAGCCCTGCCAGGATTCCGCGCAGGTCCTAGTGCCTGCCTTGTGCCTCACTGCCTCCAAACCTGCTGTGATTCCACGCAGGTCCTAGTGCCTGCCTTGTGCCTTGCTGCCTCCAAACCTGCTGTGATTCCACGCAGGTCCTAGTGCCTGCCTTGTGCCTTGCTGTACGAGTGTGTCGCGAAATGATGCATGTCTAAAAAGTGTGTCACCAACAGGAAAAGTTTGGAAAGCTCTGCCTTAGCAGATGGGACCCGCAACATACCCTTTCTGCCAGACCTGATGAGATGGACAGACATAATCGGGAAGATTCTGAGAGTTACACTCCCAATACAGCTGGAGGGCACCAGGTTGGGCCATACAGCTATTGAAACATATGTCAGGATCCTACTCCAGAAGATCCTGGTGATTTACAGAATGGAATCACAACTGGGAGGATTCCTAGAGCCCATTTGGCCAACTCCCTTTTTTAGTGCAGCATCTGCACTGCGGAATTCCAGAAAGTGTCCCCAACAGACGGCTGTCCAACCATGCCTGAAATAGTGAAGATTGAAAAGGAACCCCCACCCCCACCCCCACCCCCAGAATTATTCTATTCCATTGCTGAAGAATTGCAGAATCCTAGAATTGTAAAACTGCCTTCTTTGAGGCTATTCCTTCTGCTTTTAACCCTGCTAAATGGGATGTGACATCTTGGATTCCAACAGATCAAAGACAATGTATTGTCGAAGGCTTTCACGGCCGGAGTTCAATGGCTGTTGTGGGTCTTCCGGGCTGTGTGGCAGAGATTTTGCTTCTATCTGTGCTCCTGCCCTCTGAAGATGCTGGCCACAGATGCTGGCGAAACGTTAGGAACCACAACTTCCAGAACACGGCCACACAGCCCGGAAGACCCACAACAGCCATAGATCAAAGACAGCCTTTCAAGCAATCGAGGGAAATGTTCTAGGTGCTTCAAACTACAGCTTTTCAAGTTTCAGTCACCTCATAAAAGCTACCAAAAATTGTTGCGGGCTTGAGCTGTCATGTCATGTTGCCAACCATCAAGTCCTCACAGGATTGAATCTGTTCTCCACATTGAAGAACCGTATTTTGGCCATGTTGCTACTTCTAGGAAGCCTTACCAAGAAGAATACAAATTAAGTGGGTGATGGTTTAGAAGAATAAGAAATCCCAGAGTGGGTTTTTAAAAAGGAATCCTTAATCAATTTAATGTGTCTGGAAGTCATATAGGTAATTAGATGGCAGCATGAAACTGCTGTGATGAGTCTCCAGCCTCCTTGGGAATAAATCTATTTAACTCCCTTTGGCTTATCATTTACCAGATACTGATAAGAGTCAGGCAAGACTATCACCAATGAACCCAATAGATACCATCTCCCCATTGGTTCCTTTCAATGCCCATGTGCTGCTTTGTTAAATGGACAGATGTGCTGTTCTTAATTAGTATCTTCATGTGAAGCACACTTGCAGCAAACATCAGGAAAATCTCAAGCATTAAGTGCCTACAAAAATCTTCATTGGAGGAGTGGGATCATTGTAGAATAATCCCTGAATGGCTTTAGGATTTTGCTACAGGGATCAATAGTGTTTCAGGAGAATAGCTTTAGGGATGTCCCACCTTCCCAGAAAACCAATAAATAAGCAGAGAATATTTATTTATTTATTTAACTTATATGACCACCAATATGGTCATCAGAAGTTGAATTGAGCTTCATTCTTTCAGGGAACAAGCCAAACCAACTTTCTGGACCTCGTGGTGGAGAGACAATTTTGTGTTGAAACAGGAGTCTGTGAGGTGGCTGAATAAAATGGTCAGGAATTGGGGAATCTTCCCTTTCCTGGCATGAGCAAACCCAGACTGTCTTATGGAAAAGGGTGAGACAAATTATGCAGTTTAAGAGTCTTTGGGCAGAATCCAATTTGGGGATAGGATCAGTTTGGATTGTCCAGGTATGCATACATTATTTTTCTTTTTAGTATGGCATATCTGCAGGCTAAAATACAAGCCTCTACAACATGTTTCTAGCTTAGTGTTTTAGCTGTTTAATGTGTCTCTAATTCTCCATCAATAACACCTCCTCTCCCTGTGCGCCCCCCCCCCATTACTTGGACTGAAAGAAAAGGGTGGAGGATGTCAAGCAGCCAGAAGCCTGATTAATTTTGGTATATCACCATTCTTAGTCAAATTGATGCATTGGGTCTATCAGATGCTTTAACACAGATTTTGCTGCTTTGTTTTTTAGGAAGAAAATTGCCTTATTGTTGCTTGGAGCTTTGCCACTGAATGTTGGTGATGTGATCTTGGGAGAGGGAACTACCACATGGGGAAACAAGGTAGGTGTCTCCATGTTGCCTGCTCTTGCATAAAGTAGTCCACAATGTGGCTTAATCATCCTCACAGGGGGGGTTGCAGGGCATGGTCCCAAAATCAAGATGGCAGCTGCAACGATGTGATTGAAGCTCCACCTATTTTTTATGTTCATCAAGTACACCAGTGTTTCTCAACCTTGGCAACTTTAAGATGTGTGGACTTCGACTCCCAGAATTCCCCAGCCATCCATGCACATAAAAAATAGGTGGAGCTTTGATCACACTATCATGGCCACCATTCTTGACTCTGTTGATCACTCCCTGAGGAACCTCCTGCATCCTCACCAACAAGTATCGCCAGACCAATATCAAAATATTGACAGCAAGTTTGGTATGGTAGTTAAGGCACCAGGCTAGAAATCAGGAGACTCTGAGTTCTAGTCCCACCTTAGGCACAAAGCCAGCTGGGTAACCCTGGGCCAGTCCCTCTCTCTCAGCCCTAGGTAGCAGGCAAGGGCAAACCACAGAAAACTGCTGGGATTGGTCCAGGCAGTCATCAGGAGTCAAAAAATGACAAGAAGAAGAAGAAGAAGAAGAAGAAGAAGAAGAGGAAGAAGAAGAAGAAGAAGAAGAAGAAGAAGAAGAAGAAGAAGAAGAAGAAGAAGAGGAAGAAGAGGAAGAAGAAGAAGAAGAAGAAGAAGAAGAAGAAGAAGAAGAAGAAGAAGTAAAAGAAGAAGAAGTAAAAGAAGAAGAATCTAATAATAAATATGAGCCAGCGCACATCTCCCTTGTCAGGGAAATACATTTTTTGGCACCAGGCGAAGGCCCACATTCGCTGTCATGTGATGGCTGTGTTCCAAAATATAGTCCATGGGGCCAAGACAAAAATGATGCTTGAGTTTATTGCATTTACTTTTATATTTAATTACACTGCATCTTTTTTGATACTACTCCCAGCATGTATTGAATATTGCCCCCTTTCTATCATGTTAAAAATGACAGCCCAGTAACATCTGGAGACCAGGGGGATGGGGAGGTGCAGAGAAGGCATTTGTGGGCCCCGGATTGGGCACCTCTGCTGTGTGCCATCCAGCCCATTCTGACAGATATCCATTTTCAGGGGTGTCTGCAGGGTGTGGTCCAAAAAGTAAAGATGGCGAATGTTATGGTGCAATTGAAACTCTGTCCATCTTTTATGTGCGAGACATAAAAAATGGACAGAGCTTTGATCGCATGACTGCCATCTTGACTTTTTGGACCACACTGGGGACACATCTGTCCATTTTCTAAAATTTTCCTCCTTACTTCCCCCCACCCCCAATCTGGATTGCAAGAATATTTTATGCTTCCCCTCACCATTCCTTAGGGCAGGGGTCCCCAACCTGTGGGCCGTATTAGGAACTGGGCCGCGGGGCTCCCGCCCCACAAACCCCGCCCCCTTCCACGTGATTGGCTCTCGCCCACAAACCCTGCCCCCGGTGTGCATGATTGGCTCCTGCCCGCAAACCCTGCCCCCCGGTCCACGGAAATCCCAGAAACCCTGCCCCCCAGTCTGCGGAAATCCTGGAAACCCTGCCCTCCCGGTCCGCAGAAAAATTGTCTTTTGAAACTGGTCCCTGGTGCCAAAAAGGTTTGGGACCCCTGCCTTAGGGTACCCCTCCCTCAACACCAGCAGGATTGTGTAAGAGTTGAGTCTGAATCTGACGTTGAGGAAGGTGAAATCGAAACCTATGCTAAGTAAAAAGGGGAAATTGAAACCTATCCAGAGAAAACTGGGGAAAACGAAACCCAACATGACTCAGCAGAGCGGGAGAATCCTGAGCAGCTGATTGGCCAAGACCAGAAAGAGTGCTCTAAGCCAGGGGTCGGCAAACTTTTTTTGCCGGGAGCCATTTTGATATGCTCGTGCACATTTTGAAGTGCTCGAGAGCCAGGGGGCGGGGTTTGCGGGCGGGGACCAATCGCGTGGAAGGGGGCGGGGTTTGCAGGCGGGGACCAATCACGTGGAAGGGGGCGGGGTTTGCGGGCGGGGACCAATCGCGCACACTTAGCGCCTGCTGCCGCCATGCCCGCCACCCCCACTGCATTGCCCGCCGCGGCCACGCACACCATGCCCGCTGCCACGCCTGCCCCGCCACGTCCGCCACTGCACCTCCCCCGGGGTCCGAGTAAGCCACGACGGGCGGGCGGCGAGCGAAGCGTCACCCCGCCTCCTCCCCCGGGGTCCTTCGTGAAGACCTTCTCCTCCATCCTCGCTGCTCCCACCGCCGTTCCTTACTGCCTTCCTTCTTCTCTCCCTCGCCGGCACCCACCACCCCTGCCCCACCTCTGCCCCTTCTCCTCCCTCCCCCTCACAGAGATTTCGTCTCTGTCTCCTTCTTATGTCTTCTGTCTGCCTGTCTCTTTCGAAGCAAGCGCGCGCGCAAGCGAGGAAGAAGCCGCTTTCTTTTTTCATACGTCCTATGCCTTTCCCTCCACCGTTTGGCGTATTTTCCCGCCCCCCTCGAGACTGGCGCGGCCTGAGGTGGCGGCTATGCCCCCTACGGTGGGCGAAGGCGTGCGCACGTGCGTGGGGGCAGGGGGAGCAAGCAAGCGCGCAAGCTAGGGAGAAGCCGCTCTTTCTCTACTCTGTGAAGTAGATGCACGGGGTGCCTGTCGGGATCGAGACTCTTCGTCCCACATTAGCACTTCACTTCCACTCACGGGGCTGCTTCTCCGGAGGCGTGCACGAAGGAAACAAAGCTGAGCCGGGCAGAGGCGGCCGGGGCGGAGAGGAGCGCCCGTTTAAAACCAGGCTCCAAAGGCTGCGGGTGGAGACGTTGGTGGCCGGCGCTGGAGGAGGGCGATTGATTCTTCCTCCTCCCGCCCTCGGGAGCCTTCCAACTTTCGCCCGAGTCGGGCAGCGTTTCCAAAGCGGCCCTTCGGATCCTATCCAACGGGACGCACACAACCCCCCTCCTTTCGTTTAAAATTGCGATCAAAACACGCGGCAATAAGCAGGCAGACAACGGTGGCCTGAAGCAGTTACTTGAACCGTCCAACTTTGAGAGAGCCATCTCCAGTGACAGCAGAAACGCCAGAACTCAACTCCAGAGGAAAACATGGGGGGGGGGTGTCATGACGGTAATTTTAGCAAAAGGACCACATAGGGAAAGGAGGAGACACTTTAGAGGGTAAGTTAGTACCCCAACTTCATATCCCCTCCCCGGAGAAAAAAGTGCGACCCTTTCCTTGGGGGAATTTCTGTTGGAAGAGTGGAATACGGTCACTTCGGGGGCAGCTGTTGCAGCTAGCACCTTAACTGCCCCCCACGCCCCCCCCCACGCGCCCGCACGCTTCTCTAACCTACCTGCTGCAGGGGCATTTCCAAGCCTAACAATGCCTCCCCCCCCCACAGCTCCAAGAGTTGAGAATCGGGAAGGGCCACGTGTCTGTGTGTGAGAGAAGAGGCCGGCGTTGCAAGCAGCGCGCAGGCATGGGAGAACTAAGAATTGGGGGTGGCTCACAGCGTGTGCGTCTGAATGTGTGAGAGGGTCGGCCAGATCCGAGCCCTTCCTCCCCGATGGGGTTCAGGGTCTGAACAGGCAGCATGGCTGTGGGGAAGAGGAAGGCTCTCTGTCTGGCTGGTCGCTTTTTCGCTTCACCCCCGGACTCGGCGGTGAGGTTTGGCAGCGTTTGAGACTGGGAGCCGGGCGGAGGGAGAGAGAGGGAAGGGGGGGGCGTCTCGCTTCTCTAACCTACCTGCTGCAGGGGCATTTCCAAGCCTAACAATGCCTCCCCACCCCCCAGCTCCAAGAGTTGAGAATCGGGAAGGGCCGGATCTGGCCGGCCCTCTCACACATTCACACGCACACGCTGTGAGCCACCCCCAATTCTTAGTTCTCCCATGCCTGCACGCTGCTTGCAACGCCGGCCTCTTTGTTCCTGCCTTCAGAAATTAAGGAGAGGGAAATAAACTGTCCCCCCAGTAGCCCCCCCATAATCGGAGGACAACTACCACCCCCAAGATTTACTTCAATCAGCTGGGGATGCCTTACTCGCCCCATCCCCTGATCCTCCCATTGCCGGGACAAAGTGGCTTCCCGCCAGAGGCAAAGGAAAGAAAGGGTAGAAAAGTTTGTGGCACTGGGAGCAACATCACATACAAAAGCCTCCACGGCGCCCCTCTTTCAGGGAGCACCCCCGTCCCGCAGCGCAGAAAGGAAACTCAGCCCACGAGACCTACACAGACGGGGAAGGAGGCCAGGGATCGGCCTCCGCTTTCACCGGCGGTATGCCCCGGAACTGCTGTGGAGCTGAATGAAGGCTCTGGCAGTGGCAGGAGCGAAACGAGCTGGGAGGCTCACAGCGTGTGCGTGTGAATGCGTGAGAGGGCCGGCCAGATCCGAGCCTTTCCTCCCCGATGGGGTTCAGGGTCTGAACAGGCAGCATGGCTGTGGGGAAAAGGAAGGCTCTCTGTCCGGCTGGTCGCTTTTTCGCTTCACCCCCGGACTCGGCGGTGAGGTTTGGCAGCGTTTGAGACTGGGAGCCGGGCGGAGGGAGAGAGAGGGAAGGGGGGGCGTCTCGCTTCTCTAACCTACCTGCTGCAGGGGCATTTCCAAGCCTAACAATGCCTCCCCCCCCCCAGCTCCAAGAGTTGAGAATCGGGAAGGGCCACGTGTCTGTGTGTGTGAGAGAAGAGGCCGGAGTTGCAAGCAGCGCGCAGGCATGGGAGAACTAAGAATTGGGGGTGGCTCACAGCGTGTGCGTGTGAATGCGTGAGAGGGCCGGCCAGATCCGGCCCTTCCCGATTCTCAACTCTTGGAGCTGGGGGGTGGGGAGGCATTGTTAGGCTTGGAAATGCCCCTGCAGCAGGTAGGTTAGAGAAGCGAGACCCTTCCCTCTCTCTCCCTCCGCCCGGCTCCCAGTCTCAAACGCTGCCAAACCTCACCGCCGAGTCCGGGGGTGAAGCGAAAAAGCGACCAGCCGGACAGAGAGCCTTCCTCTTCCCCACAGCCATGCTGCCTGTTCAGACCCTGAACCCCATCCCCTGATCCTCCCATTGCCGGGACAAAGTGGCTTCCCGCCAGAGGCAAAGGAAAGAAAGGGTAGAAAAGTTTGTGGCACTGGGAGCAACATCACATACAAAAGCCTCCACGGCGCCCCTCTTTCAGGGAGCACCCCCGTCCCGCAGCGCAGAAAGGAAACTCAGCCCACGAGACCTACACAGACGGGGAAGGAGGCCAGGGATCGGCCTCCGCTTTCACCGGCGGTATGCCCCGGAACTGCTGTGGAGCTGAATGAAGGCTCTGGCAGCGGCAGGAGCGAAACGAGCCGGGAGGCTGACGGCGACTGTACGTGCGCGCGCGCGTGCCCGCACATGGTATTTTGTAAAAGAGCCACACTCAAGGGGCCAAAGAGCCGCATCTGGCTCGCGAGCCGCCATTTCCGACCCTTGCTCTAAGCCACCAATCAGCGCGAAGGAAAGGCGCGCCAAACAGTGAGAAGTCTGATTGGTTCCTGAGGATAAACGGCGTGAAGGAAACAGGTTGAAAAGACGCCAGCACAGGGAGCAAGTCGCCGGAGACAACCATTCCACTGAGCCAACAACTTCTTCAGGAGAAGTAGAGCCGGAACTATCCTCCAGACCTTGCTCTGTAACCCTTGCGGAATCAGAGCCTGCGCATTTCACCATTTCAAAGTTCTCCCAGCTGCCTTTACCTGCAGTCAAGTCTCACTGTGATCACTTGCCGTTTGCCAGTCGAGCCTTGTCTTGCCGCACCATGCACTTCAGCTGATTCTTGCCTTGCTACGCCGCGCCTCTCTGCTGATTCTTGCCTTGCTACACCACGCTTCTCCGCTGATCCTTGCCTTGCTGCGCTGCGCCTCTCAGCTGATCCTTGCCTTGCGACATCAGGACCTCCAGCCGAGTCCTGTCTTGCCACTTTGAGTTCTTCAGTTGAGTCCTGCCTTGCCACGCCACACATTCCAGTCAAGTCCAGCCTTAGTTTATCATGCCTTCCAGCAGTGTCTTGCCACGAATTCCAGCCGAGCCTGTTCAAGTCGCCTTGTCAAAAAACCAAGTCCTGTCCTATCGTGCTGCTGTAGTACAACCATCATTTGAATCTAGTTTGTCTACCTTATCCAGTGCTTCGATCTTGCTGGGTTGGAACTAATCCTGCTTCGTGTTTACGATTCAAAGACTTTATACTTGTAATTAGTTGAATTTGTAAATAAAGTTTATTCTATTTAAAGTATATGGTCATTGCCTAGTCTGAACAGGACAGATTGTCACGTCACTCCAGTTTTACTAATTTATAGGTATGTGTTCGATTTATTTCCCATCTTCTGTTCAGTAGCTCAAGGCTGCATATGTATTTATGTATTTATTTATTTGATTGATATAGCTGCCCATCTCATATAAGTGACTCTGGATGGCTTACAATAAAATAGATATATAGATATAGATATATAAAATCAAATAAAAACACATAGCAGCTGGGCCTCATCCAAACAATTATCCACACAGTCAGGAAATGGGCTTTGTCACACACACCCAGGGCCCCGTGGCCGGGCACAAAACCAAGTTTTTAGAGCCTTGCAAAAGGCTAGCAGGGTTGGGGCTAAACTAATATCAGGTGGAACGATGTTCCATAGGGTGGGTGCCATGGCAGATAAGGCCCTGCCAGCTGACACTCCTTAGCTGATGGCACCCAGAGCATGCCCCTCCTGCTGGACCAGGTGGGACAGGTAGAAACAATTGGGGAGAGACAGTCCCGTAAGTAGCCCAGTCCCAAGCCATGAAGGGCTTTAAAGGTAACCACCAGCACCTGGAATTGCACCTGGAAGCCCACTGGAAGCCAGTGCAGCTTCTGGAGCAGTGGTGTCACATGTGCCGAAAAACCAATGGCATTAACTGCCCATGTTGCCACATTCTGCACCAGTTGAAGCTTCTAAATACTCTTCAAGGGCAGCCCCATGTATAGTGTGTTGCAATAGTCCAATCTGGAGGTCACAAGGGCATGAGTGATTGTGAGCAGCCCTCCCCCCGGTCCAGGAATGGGTGCAACGGATGCACAACCCAAAACTCTGCAAAGGCCCTCCTGGCCATGGCTGCCACCTGCTCCTTGAGCAGCAGCTGTGAGTCCAGGAGGACCCCCTGATTGTGCATTGGGTCTGTCTAGCATTTCCTCCTCCCATTTTCTCCCACTAGGATAACCTTGTGAGGTGGGATGGGCCAAGGGAGAGCCATAGGAGGACTTGAACCCAGGTCTCCGCAGTGACTCTTACCTCCTTCCTCCATTGCATCTTTTTTTTTTCATTTGGGATTCCCTTTTTCTGGCCAACTCCACTCCCCACCCCCGTGATTCTGGCCGGCACCAAATTGAGAAGAGAATATATTTTTTTCTAAAATACTGAGCCAAGAAGGCTTCCCCTCACTCAGTGCTATTACAGTGCCATTTTGCAGATCACAGAACCTATTAATCTAATCCTAAAATAAATATATAAATTCTCAAATAGCCTGGTGGAGGCAGGTGGGGTTTGTGAGAGAGACAGGGAGAGAGCGAGAAACGGGGAGGGAAGAAGGAAAAATAACGAATAGGCCTGGCGGACGCAAAGCATTATTCCTGAATGAAGAGCTTTTCCTCTGTTTTCTCGGCTTTGCAATTGGGATTCTCTGCCAGAAAGATGGTTATATTATGCTGCCTTTGGCCTCTCATTATACCAGCAATTCGAAATGCTAATTCTCACATTTAAACTCAAAGCTTTCCTATTTGAAAATCTTAATCAGATTGGCTCAGGCATCCTTCCTTTTAATGCACAACTGTTACTGCTCTCTGTTCCTCCGGGGCGGGTGGGGGGAAGGAACCATTACTGCCGTTCATTACTTTGGCACAACGACAGCAGATAAATACCGGATGCTGAAACCAAGGCAGTTTATCTTCGCTGTTCAGCGTGCGCAGAATTAATTTGTGGGGAATCTGGTGCAGAATCCGGATTTCTCCAAAAGTAATTAAGAAAAGGGGGGGGGGGGTTTGGGATCACCAGCTTCTAACTTTCCTGATTCTGAAATGTAAGTTATTCCCTAATCTGAAGCCCACTAGATAGGTTTGGACAACAATTTCAGGAATTCCCAGCCAGCAGGAATCCAGAGAATTATAATTCCTACACACTGGAGAGCACCAGGATGGGAAAAGCTGGTTCATCCAGTGAAGGAGAAGTTCATCAGATGTTGTATCATTTGAGTTCCTCCAGAGTTCCAGCCTTGTTCTCATGTTTTATTGTGAACATACAGACAAATATTTGTTCCTTTTTGTGTTGCTTACCTGTTTATTTTTTTCTTTAAGGAGTGAAGGGAAAGGATTTTTAAATTTTGGCCTTGGACATGATCCAGACCTAAACTGGAGACCTCCTAGATCTTCCATTCCTTATTGGCTGCCTTGGGAAACTTCCCTCCATAGTAAACTGCAGGCATAATTTTTTCTCCCTCCATTTCTTATTGGGAAGACGGTATGGCCAACAGGTTAAAACTGCCTATTTGACTAGTCACCCATTTATCTAATCAAGGAAAACACCCATTTGGCTAATAAAAGAAAAGCTTATCTTTTCTTTTATTATGATGTTATAATGATGATGTTATCCAATTTGCAACACTGTGTTGTAAATTTTGTTTACTCTGTGATCCCTAATTGGCTTGGATTACCCAGTCTAAGTCAGAGTGGAGGAAAACAATGGGGCTGAGTAGGAAAGGTATTTGTTTTGGGTGTTGAAGGGAGGGGGTGGGTTAGATGACCTTCAAGAGTTGCCTTTGCAAGCTGAAAATTATTATTAGATTATTTGATTTTAATTCTGCTGTTTTAATATATAACCCAAGGCAGCGAACATACCTAATACTCCTGCCTCCTATTTTCCCCTATTCAGTTCGATAGGAGAATGATACGGTGTGAATGGTGAGAACTCATTTCTCTCTTAGAACAGTTGAAGCTTTCTGCCCTTCTGGGTTACTAACCTGCCAACAGTTGTAGTTGTATTCTTCTCTCTTTGCTCACCAGAGGGAGATGGATAATATGGTGCACAACACTTTGCATCCATCAGTATTCAGGGCATGGGAATGCCCTGAGCATTTCCAGACCCTTCAAACAGAAAAACTGACACCTTACTTTGTTGTATTGAATAGAAACTGAAAAACCGTCTCTGTCCGTATTCAAGATAATTGGGCCAGTGCTAAGTAGTCACATTGGTCACTCAAGCTGCCCCGGCATATGTATTTAAGGGCATGCAAGTCATTAGAAGTGGAAACAGGTTGCAAGGCAGCGTCTTCCTTGAGGCTTCAGAATTAGCAGCTGTAATGGAATTCTGAGCCTCGTGTGGCGCAGAGTGGTAGGC
Source organism: Charina bottae (assembly GCA_023362775.1). NCBI lineage: Eukaryota > Metazoa > Chordata > Lepidosauria > Squamata > Charinaidae > Charina > Charina bottae. Next base: position 98,039,467 of record JALMGJ010000001.1, on the reverse strand, counting down.
GGCAGTATTGCAACCGAAACTCTCCCCACGACCGGAGTTCGATCCCAGCGGAAGCTGGTTTCTCAGGTAGCCGGCTCAGGTCGACTCAGCCTTCCATCCTTCCGAGGTCGGTAAAATGAGTACCCAGCTTGCTGGGGGAAAGGTAATTACGGCTGGGGAAGGCAATGGCAAACCACCCCACTCTATAGTGTGCCAGGAAAACGTTGCAAAAGCGGCATCTCCCCAGGGGTCACATGACTCGGTGCTTGCAGAGGGGAACCAATGGAATTCTTCCAGATTACTCCAAGGCAGTGTTTCTCAACCTTGGCCACTTTAACATGTGTGGGCTTCAACTCCCAGAATTCCCCAGCCAGCCATGCTGGCTGGGGAATTCTGGGAGTTGAAGTCCACACATCTTAAAGTGGCAAGGCTGAGAAACACTGCTCCAAGGTGTAGCTCCCCTAGATTGACTCGCCTTTGTTACTCTTGTGGGGCCAATGTGTTAGAAAACCTCCACCTTTCTGGTTTATATTTCTGCTGCAAATTTATTTTAGTTTTCAAATCATGCATTTATTGAGACCCATACCCTCCCCCCCACCCCGAAAAAAAAATTCCAATGTGATTGCATATATAGCAATGGCAGGATTCTTCTGCTGCAGTGTTTTATTAGCCCAGGTGCATCTCAGTAAATCACTGCACAAAAAGGTACTTATGTAAGATCACATCAAGATTGCTTTCCCCTCCCCTTTGATTTTAGCATGATTTGCTTGTGCAGATGTGTAGCATTAATGGGAGTCGGGTGGGGAGGAAAGAGAAACGCACAGCATTTTCACATTAATTTTTTTTATTTAGCCATTTCTATTGCTCCCCTTAATCACATAAGATTCCATGGTGGGGTACAATATCAGTAATAAATTACCGTAAAAACCTAAGACAGTGCAATAAAGCTAACATCTAACAGCCCGAATAAAAGACAGCCATAAAAAAATCAATTACCGTTTCAATGGCAAAGACAGGCTCAGAAGTTATAGAAATTTAAGTGGGCTGGGGAAAAGATGCATCCTAACCCATTTTAGGGCAACCTTTATTAAGCCAACCCAGAGATCAGCAATAAAAAACCAAGCTTCTGAAGTCTTCCAATCAATTCATCAGGCAAGATGTTACAAAAAGCAGGCCTGGGACCAAGCAAGATGGGAAAAGTCTTACACAGAGTTGAAATCATGGATTTGTATGATTAACTCTCCAATGCTACACTGTAGGTGTAGAAGAGTTGTTTACTGTGGTCACTGACTAGAATTCTGCAGGTTAATGAAGTAAATAAGCAATGTCTGTTTCCAATAAAATTAAAATTGAATTGAATTGAATTGAATTGAAATTTATTTATCGTATGGCACATTCACATCGCGTTACAATAAAAAAAACAGCATAATAAATATGAAATATAAAATATAAAATATAGACAGGAAAATTACAAACTTATGTCTAGGTTACAAATATAGTTTTTTGCTTCAGTTGTCACAGCCAGGAAATCAGCAAAGTCTCCATTGTAGGCTCGGTTTTCACACTCTGTCACTATATGTTGGATAGTTTGTTTTTCGGCCCCACAGTCACAGTTCGATGATGTTGTTTTGCCCCATTTATAAAGAGCATCTGCACATCTACCATGACCCGTGCGAACGGTTCAAGGTTGTCCATATCGCACGGGGCTGGTCAAATCCAGGTGGTTTTTCCAAGATGCAGGGCAAGCTTCAGCATTGTGGAGGGCAGTTTCCTAGCCAATGTTGTTTCCACGTGTTGTGGATATTGAAATCGTCTTCTAGAAGAGCTTTAGCGGTAGAAATGGCTGGATGTCTCGATCTCAGCCTGTTTCGCTCCAAGCAGGCTACGTCATTTAGTATTGTTAGCTGGGGATTACCAATAATCTTCCGATGTTCTTGAAGAAGGGCACTCTTTCGTCTTGCATCCGGAGGTGGATAGGACACTTTCCTGTAAAGAACACCTGATGAAGACTGCTGCCAAACTGAGAAGTAGAAACAACATTCTACACAAACTATGTGGCACTAGCTGGGGCTCGACAGCGGATACGCTGAGAATGTCTGCCCGCACTCAGCTTGGTTTACTCAGCAGCAGAGTACTGTGCCCCAGTGTGGCTTAATAGCCCACACATGAGAAAGTTCGATACACAACTGCATGAGTCAATGTGCATCGTTAGTGGGATGATACGACCTAATCCCACATACTGGCTGCCTGTTTTGAATTGAAATAAAATGAAAACATAAAATTGTAACTGCATTGTCAAGGTGATCAAGACATGATGAGACGGCATAACAAGATTTTGTCACATTCAAGGAAACTGAATCATGCCAGCCTGGCAGGAGGAAATGTAGGTAAAATAAGTCAGGATTGTCTGGGTACTTCATTAAATAGAGCATTATAAAATGGCCCCTTGCATCCTTATGCAATTTAATAAAACATGGATCAAAGCTTCAATAGGTCCTTCACCCCAATCTTAGCTCATATGAAACTTTCCTGTATTTGCCATCCTGAACAGCTGGTGGGAGGCATCAAAACTTGCTAATATTAGGGCTGTTTGGAGTTTGGGAATGCACTTCAATATCTTGCTGGCCTAGAGAAGGGCACTTGACTACTCAAAAACACATTCTTGCATATGGGAGATTGATCCAATTCTAATTCTCTTGCAGGTTGTTTGAGCACAGTGATCACTTGATCATAGCCCATCATCAAAATAACTTCTATTGAGAATCCAGAGCGTTATAAAAGTGCAAAGTTAGAAAGAAATAGAAAAGGAAAGTGACTTCTGACTTTCTCCAATACAGGTATAAATACAATTACAAATCTAATCTCTTACCATTAATTAAACCTTAGTAACATTATTTCTATAAAATCAGACCTTTTAATCATCAAAACCCAAGATTAAAGCTTCATTTTTTTCTGACACGAGCAAATAGTCTAAAAGTGGTTGCCAAGTAGAAACAAATCCAGAAATGGTATTTTCTCTTATCAACGCTGTTAACTTGGCCATTTGGGCCAATTCCATCAGTTTAATAGTTCTATACTTTAGGTCTATACTGTCTTTTCTATACTCTATTTTGTATTTAAACTAAGCTTTGAAAAATAATAAAGTTCTTTTACAAAAAAAAGAGAGAGAGAGAATCCAGAGTGTTGCAATTTTTGCAACAATTATCTTTTTCATGTTGACTCATTATCCACCATCATCAAAGAACCTAGGTTTTCTGGAAAAAAACCATAACTTTGGCCAGTGAACAATAATGCAGATACATGTATCAATCGAAAAGAATATTTGTTGCTCAGGGTTGAACTGTGGAGTCCTTGGTGCTCTCTGAGCCTTGTTTTCTTGCAGACGTTTCATTGCCAGGCTAGGCAACATCTTCAGTGTGAAAAGGGAGTGGGACTTGCTCTCTATTTATATACCCTGGCCTCATTATTATTATTATTATTATTATTATTATTATTATTTATTAAATTTCTATGACCGCCCATCTCCCCCTCAAGGAGAGACTCTGGGCGGTTCACAACCAAACAACATCATTAAAATACAAGCATTACGACAATAAAAATAAAAATACAATATAAATACAATAAAATCCAAGTGGCAGATGGTTCTTACAGTGACGCTAAAAATATTTAAAATATTTGAGGCGGCTCTAAGAAATCAGCCATCCCCAAGCATGACCACTTTCCTTTGTGCCCCAGGCGAGATCACAGAGCCAAGTTTTTAATTTTTTCCTGAAGTCCAGGAGTGAAGGGGTCTGTCTTATCTCTGGGGGGAGGGTGTTCAATAGGGCAGGCGCCGCTGCAGAGAAGGCTCGCCTCCGAGACCCCGCTAGATGGAATTCTTTCATAGAGGGGGTCCGCAGCATGCCCTCCTTGCAAGATCGGGTGGGATGGGACGATGTAATGGGGATGAGGCAGTCCCTCAGATAACCTGGGCCCATGCCATGCAGGGCTTTAAAGGTAATAACCAACACCTTGAATTGGACCCGGAAGCAAACTGGCACCCAATGCAGCTCACGGAGCAGAGGTGTTATATGTGCCGATCTCGGTGCACTTAAAACTGCCCGCGCAGCCACATTCTGCACCAGCTGTAGCTTTATATACCCTGGCTCTGTTTATATACCCTAAGCCAGGGTATATAAACAGAGAGCAAGTCCCACTCCCTTTTCGCACTGAAGATGTTGCCTAGCCTGGCAATGAAACATTTGCAAGGAAACAACAAGGCTCAGAGAGCACCAAGGACACCACAGATACATGTGCCAGTCTCCACTTTAGTCAGACCAGCCTCCCTCCATAGTACCACATTAGGTATGCATGGGACCTTTGAAATATATTCCTTAGGAGTTTAGACTGGATCTTTCAAGAGGAGCTGTAGGGTCCCATCAGAGCTCTAGACAAAAGTTGCATACTGTACATGTCTTAGCCAAATGTAACTTTTGTGCTGCTGGAATATGTCATGCTCCTCTGAAAAAAATGAAAGAATTGTATTGTTGCCAGTGTACATTTTGAGCTACATAATTTTGATGTGACCTGTGTTTGGTAGGCTGGGAAAAGCTACACCAAACACTGGATAGGTAGGTTGCATCTAGGACTGCTGAGATAAAGACACAAGCAAATCATGATTGCTTCCTGTTTTGGAAAGGATGGATCTGGTTGTATTTGAATTCCATCCTTAAGCAAGTAGAGTGAACAAGGCAGTAATTTCCATATCAACGAAGCTGGGGATAAGTTTAGATCAAGGTTGGCAACTCGTTTTCTGTTGTGGAATTGTGGACAAGATGGCAATCCCAACTGTGTGATCAAAGCCTTGCCCTTTCTTACATGGCTTCACTTGGACAGATCACTTCCACCAAAGGCTTGAAATGATCTACTGTAGATGAACCTTGAAATGAGAGTGAGGCCACTTGGAAATTCCTCAGCCCTGTCTTAGTTGTGCTAGGAAGAAAGGAAAGAAGGAGATAAGAAGGGAGGGATCTGTTCAATATCCTAGGGAACCACACTATATTATCATATAGCAATGTGGAGTCCTTGGTGCTCTCTGAGCCTTGTTGTTTTCTTGCAGACGTTTCATTGCCAGGCTAGGCAACACCTTCAGTGCAGTTTCGCACTGAAGACGTTGCCTAGTCTGGCAATGAAACGTCTGCAAGAAAACAACAAGGCTCAGAGAGCACCAAGGACTCCAGAGTTCAACCCTGAGCTACAAACATTCTCTTCGATATAGCAATGTTCCCAGCACCAATGTGCAAAAGTACTCTTAGTGTGTCAGGGGTCAGTAGCTGGCAGTTGAAAGAAGTAGTTGCCCTTGTTTAATTTTATTTAAAAGATCTTATTCAGCAAGCTGAATAAGTAGTAAATCACCAGTAGCAGCAGCAGCAGCAGCAGCAGCAGTAGTAGTATTTAATTATTTTAAACATAGATATCACAATATAATGAAGTTAATGGAAAGAACAAAGAACAAAAAAGAAAATGAGTCATGAACAGGGCAAAAGGATCACAACTGTTCCCATATGAATCTATATAAGTTATAATGCTCCCTTACTGGCAGGGACCAAAAAGTTAACAGAGGTTTGAGCTCTTACCCAAGCAAAGCTTGACCTGAGGGTTGTCCTATTATTAAAGCAGATAGTAAAATCAAGCAGTTCTTTTCCCTTCCAGGTTTGGGGTTAAATATTTCACAAGGTTTCCAAAAAGACTGGACAAGATGACAGAGTAGCCTTTCCACCTTCCTTCCTTGCCACCCTTCATAAGCTAGGGCAGGGCTTTCCAAAGTTTTCCCGCGGCGACACACCAACCGCCATTGGTGTGTCGCCGCGGGAAAACCCGGAAGTGCCGCCATTGCGGCAGCGCGCAAAAACCCGGAAGCGCTGCTGCCGCTTTCAGGTTTTTGCACGGCGCCGTTGGTGTGTTGCCGCAGGAAAACCCAGAAGTGCTGATGATGATCAGTGCTTCCGGGTTGTGTGGCGACACACCAGACTGTGTGTGGCGACATACTTTTGTGTCGCAACACACAGTTTGGAAAGCTCTGAGCTAGGGTTATTTGTAGCCACTTTCTTTTTGATTCATTCACAATATTTGTAGATTGCCTCAATCAAAAAAGTCCCTGGGTAGTGCAGAACAAGGAAAACACATCATAATACAACCCAACATAAAAAGGGAAATAATCAACTAAAGAGATACAATCAGGTGGCCATTCACAATCACCCTACGTGAGCCAAAGCTTGCAGAAATGAAGTGGTTTTAAGAGCCTTGCAGAATGCAAGGAGGGCCAGAGCCATTATGTCCTGCTGAAGGCACCTGCTGCATTCTGAATCATAGCAAGGAATACCTGCCTACACACAAGAGGATCTGTTTCAGATAATGTTCACATTTAAACTGGTTTTTATGGTCCAGCAACCGTGGGGTGTTCCTGCTCTTAAAAACCATAGGCAAAGTTGGATTTCTACACAATGCACCTGAATTTATGTCTTTGCTTTGCAATTATTTGAACAGGAAAAATGTGGTAATAAAAACAAGCTGATGGTCCAGACCCTGAAACCGTAATTATTCATAAGCCTACTCCAAAAAACATAGCTTCAAGAGGTGACATTTAAGTAAAAAATTAAACATTCTAATAAAGGAATTTGTTTTAGCACACCTGCTCTCTCTCTGTAGGTGGAAACACACACACACACACACACACACACACAAAACCAATTGGCTGTATTTGATTATCTTCTTCTATGTGCCAAATTTATGATCTGTCTTATTTGCTGATTACTATTTACCTTCATGGCCTTCTAATGTGTGAGCCATCTTCCAGACAAAGAAAAGAATTTGCCTAGGTAATGATATTTAGAGATTCATTTGATGAAATGATAATCAATTCTCCACTTATACTCGGGACTGCTTTGACCCAAACCCATTGTTTTTCTTGTTCATAATTAATCATTAATGAGTCTCCCAGTTAGTATTTACCAAGAGTCAGTAATAATCCATACTAGGAATGTACAAACTTTTTGGGCTGAAGGCCATCCTTGGCCTTTGAGTGATATATTAAAGGCTGCACTCCCCCTCCAAAAAAAAATGGGGAGGGTATTTGAGAAAAGCATTTGATTTGATTTCATATTTCACATGTAGTTAAATCTGTTACCAATAAATATAGTTAATGTGAACATTCTCCAGTCACATGTTTAAAATTTTCCCGCTAGAATAACATTAAAAATTACAAGCTGATAACAACTGTTATCAACTTTTATAATATAACATTTTTATATTTTATACATTTTATAATATAACAACTGTTATTTAAGGCTTCAAAGGACCACACTCAAGTTTTCCGGGGTTTGCATCCAGTTCTGAGTCTAAGGCTGTCCATCTTTGCTCTGCGCAAGGTTCTTTGTTCTCTGAAATAGTATCATTTATGAATAAATTAAAAGATCACAGTGCCAGGGAGCAGTCCTGTCTGATAGCACAAATAATTGGGGTATGGTCTGATCCGATAGTAGACCATTACCTGAAAAATTCATATGAATATTTTTATTTTTTGTATGTCTGTTTTAGTAAGATCAAAAAGTACTGATTGATTCTGAAGCTGGCTAGTTTAGACAAAAGCCCATTTTTATCATGTTTTGGAATCCTATGGACACCAAAACAGCATTAATTTTTCATTCACTTTGTACCATGTACTTATTACCGGGGGGGGGGGTGGCTTAGTGGTTAAGACACCAGGCTTTTTGATCGGAAGGTTGGCGGTTCGAGACCCTAGCCCCGTGTGACGGAGTGAGCTCCCGCACTTGCCCCAGCTCTTGCCAAACTAGCAATTCGAAAGCATGCAAATGCAAGTAGATGAATAGGTACCACTTCAGTGGGATGGTAACAGCGTTCTGCGCGCATCGTGCCAGCCACATGACTGCGGAAGCGTCTTCGGACAGCGCTGGCTCTTAGGCTGAGAAACGTAGATGAGCACCGCCCCCTAGAGTCGGACATGACTGTGCAGGGGAAAACCTTTACCTTTACCTTTTACTTATTACCCAAATGGGCTAATAAGAAGCAATTAGCTAATGCTGGGTGGTCGAACACTAAAGCCAGCTTGTTCTTTCAGAATGTTATTTGAGATAACCCTGTTCTGTAGCTTATGCAGTAAAATTCATATAATTGAACAGTAACACTGATCTCCAAGTTAATTTTTTGGCTGCAGACCAACCAGTTTGGAGCATTAGAGTAACCCTTCTTTGATTCTATTGCAGCTAATGATGGGGGTGAGGTGGGGTGGGATAAGTGATGAATGTCTGGCTTTATACCGCTTGATTGTCCAAGGGCAGCAGTCCATATTTGGGCCTAAGCCTTTCCAGTTCAGAATGGTTATGATGAACTTTTCCCCTTAGTACTAACTCTTTGAGAACATTCATACCAGTATCAGCTTTAACTTCTATGTAAATGTTTCACCCCAATGCTAGCTCAGCGTCTTTAGGCTATATATAAAGCTCCCTGTAAGGTAGCATTCAAGAGTTTTGCACAAAGAGAGCTCAAGTGGTAGAAAAATAGATCCATAATTCATGCTATGTTGTTGTTGTTCAGTCGTTTAGTCGTGTCCGACTCTTCGTGACCTCATGGACCATAGCACGCCAGGCCTTCCTGTCCTCCACTGTCTCCCGGAGTTTGCTCAAATTCATGTTCGTTACATCGGTGATGCTATCTAACCATCTCATCCTCTGCCGTCCCCTTCTCCTTTTGCCTTCAGTCTTTCCCAGCATCAGGGTCTTTTCCAGTGAGTCCATTCTTCACATTAGGTGGCCAAAGTATTTGAGCTTCAGCTTCAGTATCTGTCCTTCCAATGAGCAGTCAGGGTTGATTTCCTTTAGGATTGACTGATTGGACCTCCTTGCAGTCCAAGGGACTCTCAAGAGTCTTCTCCAGCACCACAGCTCGAAAGCATCCATTCTTCGGCGCTCAGCCTTCCTTATGGTCCAACTCTCACAGCCATACTTTGCTACTGGGAAAACCATAGCTTTAACTATACGGACCTTTGTCGGCAAGGTGATGTCTCTGCTTTTTAATATGCTGTCTAGGTTTGTCATAGCTTTCCTCCCAAGGAGCAAGCGTCTTTTAATTTCATGGCTGCAGTCACCGTCTGCGGTGATCTTGGAGCCCAAGAAAATAAAATCTGTCACTGCTTCCATTTCTTCCCCTTCTATTTGCCAGGAAGTGATGGGACCAGATGCCATGATCTGAGATTTTTTAATGTTGAGTTTCAAGCCAGCTTTTGCACTCTCCTCTTTCACCCTCATCAAGAGACTCTTTAGTTCCTCTTCACTTTCTGCCATTAGGGTGGTATCATCTGCATATCTGAGGTTGTTGATATTTCTCACTGCAATCTTAACTCCGGCTTGTGAATCATCCAGCCCGGCATTTCTCATGATGTACTCTGCATATAAGTTAAATAAGCAGGGTGATAATATACAGCCTTGTCGTACTCCTTTTCCAATTTTGAACCAGTCGGTTGTTCCATGTCTGGTTCTAACTGTTGCTTCTTGACCCACATACAGGTTTCTCAGGAGACAGGTAAGGTGGTCTGGTACTCCCATCACTTTAAGACTTTGCCACAGTTTGTTGTGATCCACACAATCAAAGGCTTTAGCGTAGTCAATGAAGCAGAAGTAGATGTTTTTCTGGAACTCTCTTGCTTTTTCCATGATCCAGCGAATGTTGGCAATCTGATCTCCTGTAAAAAGGTTGAAAAGATCAAACGGATATTTGGCAAACACCACATACCTGTATATTTCAAACCCACCAACACACTGAGACAGAGGCTTGTACACCCCAAAGATCAAACTCCAAAACACAAGGAAAGCAATGTAGTGTATGCAATCCAGTGCAGTGAGGAGTGCTCTGAACTCTACATTGGAGAAACCAAACAACCTTTGTACAGGAGGATGGCCCAACACAGGAGAAGTAACACCACAGGACCAGAGTCAGCAGTTTATCTTCATCTAAAGGAAAAAGGACACTCATTTGAGGACATTAATGTTCACATTTTAGACAGAGAAGATAGGTGGTTTGAGAGAGGGGTCAAGGAATCCATTCATGCCAACTTGGAAAATCCTTCCTTGAATAGAGGTGGGGGCCTCAGGCATAACCTTTCCCCTATCTTCCTTCCTGCTTTGTCTTCTGTGCCTAGGAAGATTAAGACCATTTCACAAGCTCAACAGCAGCAGGGTAATCTTAACGATCCTCCTTTAGATGATAAAGGGACTTAGAAACAAACATCTCAAAAATAACCATGACCTAGCCCCAGGTGCAAGGTCACACAGCCAGCCTAGAAACATATTTAAGGATTCCCTTACTAACTTTACTCAGACTGAAGAAGCTCCTTGGATAAGGAGTGAAACGTTTCCACTAAGAAAATAGAAATCCAGTTGACATGATTCAAGCCACAGACTGTTCCACCTGGATGACTGAGAACCTTCATAGACATATTGCCATACATTTTGGGGATGAAACCCTGAAGTTGGTAAGGAAATTCGAGAAGACAGCAAGAAAGGTGGCAGACTATAGAAACCACCTACGTTTTAACCTCAGATGCAGACAACAGAGACTCATCCCGACAAGCCTACGCCTGCAATCTACAGTTAAGGGTCACAGAGCAGATCAGATCTTGCAGCAGGCACAAAGACATCTTCTAAATGAAAGAATAAGGCAAGTCCACTTCACCATTGATGCCCTGCAATACAATTTTGAAAACCTTCACCAGGAACTCACAGCCACCCTTCCTGACCCAATCCTGGATAGAGTTATTCAGCTTGGCAATAAAGTACAGCTGGCCCAGCATCACAAGACAAAGGAGAGGCAAACTAAGAAATTTGACATTCTTCTTTCTCGCAGCAAGCAGAAACAAGGAACTGGAGAAACCGCTGGGAGGAACAACAACAACAGGACCACAGAGGACAAAAAGAACATGTGGGTGAAAAATCTCTCAGACAGAGAACTTACCCAACCAGAGAGAGATGTCCTAGCCAAAGGTCTTAATTTTGCCATCACTCCCAAGCAAGTTCCGGTTGTGGAGCTCATTACAGCCACAGAATCTGCCATCCACAACAACCACCTACCTTTTGAAGAAGCAGAACAACTCCGGCTTAAAATATCTGCAGCTCTGTCCAGTGCTCAACCTCCTCCCCCCAACCTTACCGTCCAAGAGAGGAGAGCCCTGACAGCCCTCAGCAAAGATGAAACCATCACCATTTTACCTGCTGACAAAGGAAGATGTACAGTGGTTCTAAACACTGCAGACTACCACAATAAAATTACCTCACTTTTGGAGGATCACCATACATATGAAAAACTGAAAAGAGACCCCACCAACAATTACAAGAAAAAGGCAATAGACAGTTTGAAACAATTGGAACATGATGGCTCCATCGATAGGATTACCTACCACCGTCTGTATCCTGGAGAAGCCATCCCCTGCATCTACGGACTTCATAAGATCCACAAGGAAGGAACACCCCTCCGACCCATAGTCAGCAGCATCAATTCGGTAACATACAACATTGCCAAACACCTCTCTACCATACTAGCACCTCTAGTTGGACACTCTGAACACCACATCCATAATTCGGAAGAATTTGTTTCCAAAGCAAAGATCCTGAAACTGGATACAGATGAAACTATGGTCTCCTTTGATGTGTCCTCCCTTTTCACCAGCATCCCCACCACTCATGCTCTATCCGCTGTCAGGAAGAGACTAGAAGAGGACAGCACCCTGGAAAGGAGAAGCCATCTCAACCCAAACCAGATCTGCCATCTTCTGGACCTGTGTCTTAACACCACTTATTTCACATACAGAGGTGACTTTTACAGACAAAAACACGGCTGTGCCATGGGTTCTCCTGTGTCACCCATTGTGGCCAATTTATACATGGAAGAAGTGGAGAAGAAAGCACTCAACACATTCCAGGGAACGGTGCCCACCCACTGGTTTAGGTATGTGGATGACACCTGGGTCAAAATCAAGGCCCAGGAAGTACAGGCCTTCACGGACCATATAAACACTATAGATGCCAACATTAGCTTCACCAGAGAAGACACCAAGGACAACAGACTGGCATTCCTAGACTGTGAAGTCCTCATTGGGACCGGTGGCAAGCTAGAAATAGGGATCTACAGGAAACCCACACACACAGATCAATACCTGATGTTTGACTCCCACCATCCACTGCAGCACAAACTAGGAGTCATCAGGACATTGTCACACAGAGCAGAAACCATCCCCACCTCCATGGATTCCAAAAAGAATGAAAAGCAGCATCTGAGAACAGCTCTGCAGGCCTGTGGATATCCAAATTGGGCCTTCACCAAATCTATGTCTACCAGACCTAAAACAGCGACAGATAGGGCTGAGACTCAGAGTAAACGGAAGAACCTGGTCATTCCTTACATGGCTGGCGTGTCTGAAAAGATCAAACGGATATTTGGCAAACACCACATACCTGTATATTTCAAACCCACCAACACACTGAGACAGAGGCTTGTACACCCCAAAGATCAAACTCCAAAACACAAGGAAAGCAATGTAGTGTATGCAATCCAGTGCAGTGAGGAGTGCTCTGAACTCTACATTGGAGAAACCAAACAACCTTTGTACAGGAGGATGGCCCAACACAGGAGAAGTAACACCACAGGACCAGAGTCAGCAGTTTATCTTCATCTAAAGGAAAAAGGACACTCATTTGAGGACATTAATGTTCACATTTTAGACAGAGAAGATAGGTGGTTTGAGAGAGGGGTCAAGGAATCCATTCATGCCAACTTGGAAAATCCTTCCTTGAATAGAGGTGGGGGCCTCAGGCATAACCTTTCCCCTATCTTCCTTCCTGCTTTGTCTTCTGTGCCTAGGAAGATTAAGACCATTTCACAAGCTCAACAGCAGCAGGGTAATCTTAACGATCCTCCTTTAGATGATAAAGGGACTTAGAAACAAACATCTCAAAAATAACCATGACCTAGCCCCAGGTGCAAGGTCACACAGCCAGCCTAGAAACATATTTAAGGATTCCCTTACTAACTTTACTCAGACTGAAGAAGCTCCTTGGATAAGGAGTGAAACGTTTCCACTAAGAAAATAGAAATCCAGTTGACATGATTCAAGCCACAGACTGTTCCACCTGGATGACTGAGAACCTTCATAGACAATCTGATCTCTAGTTCCTCTGCCTCTTCGAAACCCAGCTTGCACTTCTGGTAGTTCTCGGTTCACATGCTGCTGAAGCCTAGCTTGTAGGATTTTGAGCATAACCTTGCTAGCATGTGAAATGAGCGCAATTGTACGGTAGTTTGAACATTCTTTGGCATTGCCCTTCTTTGGAATTGGAATGTAAACTGACCTTTTCCAATCCTGTGGCCACTGTTGAGTTTTCCAAATTTGTTGGCATATTGAGTGCAGCACTTTAACAGCATCATCTTTTAGGATGTACCTTAATATATAACAAGAATAAGAATTGTGTCTGGTATACTTGGGTATTTTTCCTATTTATAAAGTCAAGTTGACAGCCAGTTTGGTGTAGTGGTTAAGATACCAGGCTAGAAACCAGAAGACTGTAAATTCTAGTTCCACCGTAGGCATGAAGCCAGCTGGGTGACCTTGGGCCAGTCACTTTCTCTCAGCCCTAGGAAGAAGGCAAGGGCAAACTGCTTTTGAAAATGTTGCCAAGAAAACTGCAGGGACTAGTCCAGGCAGTCACCAGGAGTCAACACTGACTTGAAGGCACACCCACCCACACAACAGACATATTTAGGAATCGGAACATTCAAAACTGGATAAACACCTCCAAGCCTTAAAGAGGAACACTCTGTTGCTATAAAGATCTGTGTGGGCCCAGTCACTTGCCTGGTCAATGGCTGGACACCAAATAGTGTCAAACAACTAGAGTTTTTGGTCAGAGATCTAAATGTGTCACAGGAGGGATGAGTTGATAGATATGCAATTGCATTCTTTTTAAAAAATAGGAATATGGTAACATCTGTAATCCACCCTTTAGGAAATGGTCCAGGAAAGTTAAGATGGTTAAAAAGCTTCACAAACTAGAAACCCAGCATCACACCAGCCTCCAAAACATTACACCAATTACACTTTGGTGAAAACTTGCAAATGTCACCAAAACATTGCACCAATCTTTGCTGAAGGATGCAAGTAAAATGAAGCTGGGAGATGGTGTTGAGAACAGTCAGTAAGTCACAAAGACTCCCAAATATTTGAGTCTTTGTGACTTACTGACTGTCCCCAACATTTCCATCCAAAAGTTCCTTGTATTTGATTGGACTGGTTTGTCCAATCCTTGTGGATGAAAATCTGATTTCTGTAACCCATTTTTGTGATTGTTAGATTAAATTTTTGCAGTTCATTCTTGGTTGAACTGATAAGAGTTTTCAGAAACTGGAGGTCTTCACTAGTTGTGTTGTTTGGCAAACCTGGAAGTTGTAGTCCTAAGGCTGCTGCAAGTGATTGAATGTGTGGAGTTGTCCCTCTAAGTCAGTGTTTCTCAACCTCAGCAACTTTAAGATGGCTGGCTGGGGAATTCTGGGAGTTGAAGTCCACCCATCTTAAAGTTGCTGAGGGTGAGAAACACTGCTCTAAGTCATGTTGCACTGGGACTTCAAGAACTGCCTTGTTTCTAGTAAGTTTCTAGTTTCAACTTCCTAAAATGGAACTGTACTTTCTTTTCATTTTTAACAATATTCCACTTGTGTTTTGAGCAGACCTTTGAGGGAGATAAATTTGACTTTCCAAAGCCCACCAGACCAACATCAAGAATCCTTTCTTCTTCTCCCCTGATCATTTGGTCATGCTTAAAAAGTGCATTGGAGGCAGCATACATGATGAATAAATTTGGGGTAGGATCCCATAAACAGTTCAGCCCATCACTCTTTTTCTCTGTGACTCGTCATTTTTTTCTCTGAAATCTGAGCTCAACCTACTTTTATTTTCCATACCAGAGCAGTCCGTAAGATCGCTGTTCAGTGGAACGTGCCTCTCCTTTGCAGCCTATGGGATGCCACTGGGTGTCACTAGCAACCTGCAACCCAGTTGACCACACACACACTTTAGTCCACAGCAGTGCAGTTGCAGCACCTGCCTGTGAATTCTTCTGAGGATGCCTGCTCAACACAATTGCACCAAACCCCATGTGGGAGCACAACTTTCAGACTGCTGCTAGGAGTTCATTCCAGACCACAGGAGAAATTAGAATGGAAAATGGCAGATTATTTCAGAGCTCCATGGCTCTCTGGAGCCAATTTGTTACTGACTTGCAGTAACAAATGTTGCCGTCACTAAATCAGAAAGTTTAAGGTGATGGCAGGGTGAAAAACCAAGTAAAATATGAGATTTTACAAGATGCAAAAGAAAGAGGAGGACGAGGGGTACCAAATTTTAAATTGTATGTTGCTGCATGTTGTTTGGTATGGATGAAAGAGTGGATATTGTTAAGAAATAACAGAATGTTGGAACTGGAAGATCACAATGTAAGGTTTGGGTGGCATGGTTTTTTTAATGATATAACAAAGTGAAAGTAAATGTAGACTTTGAAAATCATTACCTGAGAAATACCTTATTAAGAATATGGAATAAATATAAACCCAGGCTGTGCCCAAAGATATCAGTACTGACATCTACACAATAAGCTTTTTATAGATAGAGAAAGATGATTATCATACGAGGATTTATTAATAAGGGATAAGGGAGAAATTAAGATGAAGACAAGAGAACAATTAGCTACAGAAGGACATTCTTTTCAGTGGTTTTCGTATAATCAGATGAAAAAGAGGTTTAATGTGGATAAAAGAACAATTGGAACTGAGAAGAAGAAAACTGAATTTGAAGTAGAGTTATGTACAAATGATGATCATATAATAGCTAAAATGTATAAACTATTATTAATATTTGAAACAGAGGATGAACAGGTTAAAGACTGCATGGCAAAATGGGCTGCTAATTTTGGTTATAATATAAATATGGATACAAGGGAGAAAATGTGGGAAACTGGTGTTAAATTTACACTGTGTCATAATTTAAGAAAAAAAATGATGTATCATTGGTATAGGACACAGTCAAACTGTCAAAAATGTATAAAGGAATATCAAACCAGTGTTAGAAGTGTGAAAAGGAAGAGGGGACCTTCTATCATGCATGGTGGACCCGTGAAAAAGCAAATAAATTTTGGGTGCAAATCCATTTGTTGTTCAGTCGTTTAGTCGTGTCCGAGTCTTCGTGACCTCATGGACCACAGCACGCCAGGCCTTCCTGTCCTCCACTGTCTCCCGGAGTTTACTCAAATTCATGTTCATTACATCGGTGATGCTATCTAACCATCTCATCCTCTGCCGTCCCCTTCTCCTTTTGCCTTCAGTCTTTCCCAGCATCAGGGTCTTTTCCAGACCATACAAGCAAATCCATACAATGATGCAAAAGATATTGTGGATTAACTTTACGATGAAACCAGAATTGTTTCTATTGGGTTTTATGGACATTGAGCTAGAAAAGAAATAAGGGAAATTAATACTGCACATGGAAACTGCAGCAAGATTATTGTATGCACAAAGATGGAAGAATAATGAAATACCCACAGTGGAAGATTGGATTATAAAATTGACAGAGCTTGTGGAAATGGCAAAGCTGACCAGTTCAGTCTTGGAAAACGATAAAGACCTTTTGGAAAGACTGGAAACCTTATATGGACTTTTTGTTGAAAGAAGAAAAGACTGAATTGATGATTTATGGATTTGGGGACTAAAAAGGGTTAAAAGGGAAGGGGAAGGGAATTACAAAATTAGAGGGGGGAAAAAGAGGGAAGGGAAAGAATAAGATGGCAACAACTTGATAGAAAGAAGGGCAGAAGTCATAATTCTATATTTTCTTTCTTTTTTTCCCTTACTTTTTTCTTTTTCTTGTATTTCCTTTAATTCTTTATATTTTTATTGTATTTTATTGCCTGGGCATGGGGCCCCGAATGTGTGAAGGGCCCTGTTTCATGGTTGTGTTAACACCTATGGCTTTTAAGATATCTCGGCTGTATTTATATTATATTTAATTTTTTGGCATTGTTTTTATTGTTGTTACTGTAAGGCAATGTAATCCAGTGTTTCTCAACCTTGACCACAGCTAGCTGGGGAATTCTGGAAGTTGAAGTCCACACATCTTCAAGTGGCCAAGGTTGAGAAACACTGATGTAATCAATAAGGTAAAG
The DNA here is from genome assembly GCA_023362775.1 of Charina bottae. Lineage (NCBI taxonomy): Eukaryota > Metazoa > Chordata > Lepidosauria > Squamata > Charinaidae > Charina > Charina bottae. The sequence continues at coordinate 98,022,236 of JALMGJ010000001.1, read as the reverse complement.
GTTCCCCCCGCACATTTGTGCAGTCGTGTCCGACTCTAGGGGCCGGTGCTCATCTCCGTTTCTTAGCCGAAGAGCCAGCGTTGTCCCAAGACGCTTCCACAGTCATGTGGCCGCATGATGCGTGGAACGCTGTTACCTACCCACCGAAGTGGTACCTATTAATCTACTTGCATTTGCATGCTTTCAAATTGCTAGGCTGGCAAGAGCTGGAGCTAGTGCGGGAGCTTACTCCATCACGTGGGCCTAGGGATTTGAACCTCCGAACTTGCAATCTTCCAATCGACAAGCCTGGCATCTTACCCGCTGAGCCACCACGCCCACGATGTAATCAATGCTGGGCTAGATATTATTTATTTATTCATTTTACAATTCTTACAGTTCACCCCAATCCAAAGAGAATCAGAGTGGGATACAATAAAATCAGAACAAGGACAGGACACTAAAAATCATGTACAATGTAAGAAAATTATCAGTAGATCATACATCATAGGTGCCATTAAACTGAACTCCGTAAGGGTAAAAAAAAAGCCACTAGAACAATACTGCTTTGGCGAGTTTCAATGGATAGATCCAAGTTTTAATCTTGTGAGCGAGGGAGATGGACTTTCTATCTGCATTTGCATACATACATACTGTACATACACCATTTAAGGGTAAGCAACATTATACAAAGCACAGAAAAGAAATAAGAAATAGTAGGCAAAGGAGATTAAATAAGAGAAAAGGAAATATAGCTAAATCTAGTCTATAATGACTATTTATTATATCTATCTTTCAGTCCCTGCAAACCAGTCCCTGCAAACCATCCTTGTTTCTAACATACTCTACTGCTTTATAAATTGGCATTTGATCTTTAAACTTTCCACCTCTCTCTTTCTGAAGATCTTATCAGCTTCATCCAATTACAGCTTTCTTGGTATTTCAGTTCCTCTCGACTCCTTCACTTCATAAATCTGATTGGCAGTTTGATCCTAATTCATTCTCTCTATGTAACCAAACCATCTCAACATACTCCTTTCATACTGGTCATTCACTTTTGCAGTCAGTCCAAACCATTCATTCTTGACCACATCTCATCTTGCTTTATCACACACATCTAAATTAAAATAAATAAAATAAATAAAATCTCATTTTTCACCATGTACACCTCGCAAGTGTTTATTCCATTTTCCCTGTCAAAATTCATAATCCTCATTGCATTATACCATCATTCTAATATTTGCTGCAAATCATTCAAGTTCTCAGCAAACAAAAAGCATACAGAGGTACATGCATATTTATGTCCCAACCAACACACCTCTAACATCACAAGTATTCTTTATATACAATATTTGCCCATAAATATATTAAATGACCAAAGAAAGATCACACATCATTGACTTACTCCCAACTCAATGTCGAACATTCTCTAAGTGTTCTACTGAGTCTCACACATCCTTTACTTCTATCATACACTACCAATTCCATATTCATGCTAACATTTCATAATTCATGCCTATTTATTATATATTTTCTCAAAATCAGCAAATCAACAATATACTTTCTCACAATCATAATTTTTCTTAGTGACCTGCTAAACAGCAAAAATATGAACTGCACATTCCTTGCCTGGCATAAAGCTGCACTGCAATTTCCTAATTTTGCTCAACGTTCCCACACATAGCCCTTAATCAGAATTCTGCCAAGCATCTTCCCATGGACACTTATCAAACCAACCCCTTGTTTCTTTCCCATTTATAGGGAGAGTATTACAGCATTTCAGGTAATACATCACAGACTAGCACTTGGAAGAGCAGACATGAAGGCCTTGGAAAAGATATTCAGATGCCGTGATGTGTCTATGCCTACAAAGGTCAGAATCATGGAGGCCATGGTATTCTGTACGACGTTCTATGGAAGCGAAAGTTGGACTTTGAAGAAGCAGGATAGGAAGAGTATTGATGCTTCAAATGCTTTGGTGTTGGAGAACACTCCTGAGAATACCGTGGACAGCCACGAAAACAAACACATGTATCATCAACCAAATCAACCCAGAGTCCTCACTCAAGGCACAAATACCAGGCTCAAATTATTCTAGACCCACTACAGGTAGTCCTCACTTAACAACCACAATTGGGACCGGAATTTCAGTTGCTAAGCAAAGCGGTCATTAAGCGAATATGACCTGATTTTACAACCTTTTTTGTGGCAGTTGTTAAGTGAATCTCTGCAGGCATTAAGCAAACCATGTGGTCATTAAGTGAATCACACAGTTCCCCATTGATTTTGCTTGCCAGAAGCCAGCCGGGAAGGTTGAAAATGGCGATCACGTGACCATGGGATGCTGTGATGGTCATAAACGCAAACCGGTTGCCAAGCGCCCAAATCATGATTACGTGACTGCAGGGACGCTCCAATGGTCATAAGTGTGAGAACCAGTCGTAAGTCGTCTTTTTCAACACTGTTGTAAGTCCGAACCATCACTAAACAAATGGTTGTTAAGTGAGAACTACCTGTATGTGAAGACCGAGCTCTCTGGAAAAAGCTTTCCAGAACACCACTGTTGTTGTTGTTGTTCAGTCGTTCAGTCGTGTCCGACTCTTCGTCACCTCATGGACCATAGCACGCCAGGCCTTCCTGTCCTCCACTGTCTCTCGGAGTTTACTCAAATTCATGTTCATTACATCGGTGATGCTATCTAACCATCTCATCCTCTGCCGTCCCCTTCTCCTTTTGCCCTCAGTCTTTCCCAGCATCAGGGTCTTTTCCAGTGAGTCCTCTCTTCTCATTAGGTGGCCAAAGTATTTGAGCTTCAGCTTCAGCATCTGTCCTTCCAATGAGCAGTCAGGGTTGCTTTCCTTTAGGATTGACTGGTTTGACCTCCTTGCAGTCCAAGGGACTCTCAAGAGTCTTCTCCAGCACCACAGCTCGAAAGCATCAATTCTTCGGCGCTCAGCCTTCCTTATGGTCCAACTCTCACAGCCATACATTGCTACTGGAAAAACCATAGCTTTAACTATACGGACCTTTGTCGGCAAGGTGATGTCTCTGCTTTTTAATATGCTGTCTAGGTTTGCCATAGCTTTCCTTCCAAGGAGCAAGCGTCTTTTAATTTCATGGCTGCAGTCACCGTCTGCGGTGATCTTGGAGCCCAAGAAAATAAAATCTGTCACTGCTTCCATTTCTTCCCCTTCTATTTGCCAGGAAGTGATGGGACCAGATGCCATGATCTGGGTTTTTTTAATGTTGAGTTTCAAGCCAGCTTTTGCACTCTCCTCTTTCACCCTCATCAAGAGGCTCTTTAGTTCCTCTTCACTTTCTGCCATTAGGGTGGTATCGTCTGCATATCTGAGGTTGTTGATATTTTTCCCGGCAATCTTAACTCCGGCTTGTGATTCATCCAGCCCGGCATTTCTCATGATGTACTCTGCATATAAGTTAAATAAGCAGGGTGATAATATACAGCCTTGTCGTACTCCTTTCCCAATTTTGAACCAGTCGGTTGTTCCATGTCCGGTTCTAACTGTTGCTTCTTGACCCACATACAGGTTTCTCAGGAGACAGGTAAGGTGGTCTGGTACTCCCATCTCTTTAAGAATTTGCCACAGTTTGTTGTGATCCACACAATCAAAGGCTTTAGCGTAGTCAATGAAGCAGAAGTAGATGTTTTTCTGGAACTCTCTTGCTTTTTCCATGATCCAGCGAATGTAGCCTCCACTAATAATTTGGGTTAACTTTTTTCAGAACAAGTACAGTATTCATCTTTAAAGAACTAAATAGTTTACGGCCTGTTAATATGAAGGCTTGCTTCTATTATAAACCTGTTTGGAGCATGAAAAGTTTACTTTGAAGATGCCCCATACCAGAGATGTGCAGCAATGGTTTTTTTCCTGCATTACTCCCACAGTATAAGATATAGTATCTTGGGAGCTACATTTGATCCCCATTCTCTATTTCTTTACAAGAGGAATCAAGACACAGCTCTTTCCCCAAGTTTATAATAATTGATGTCTATACTACCTTTAATCTATACTTTTAAGTGTTTAGTTATTGTATTGTCATCGTTGGCGCTTGGATGTTCAACCTGTCGGAAAGGCAAGAGATGTAAATCTTTTATTTTTATAGTCTGTGCTTTTTCTCAAGGTACACATTTTTGGCATGGCTATGCCCAATGTCTCCAGATATATAGATCTTTGTGGACTGTTAGGGTGGGGAGATTCCAAGGTCAATTGCAAAAAAAGTGCAGATATTGGCATATTGCTCTGTTCCAGGCTGCATATAAACCTAGGAAGTGTGAATAAGAAACTTGTGCTTTAAAATGCAAACAAAATTACAGTAATTCTCCTCCCATCTGGAGGACCAGGTCCAACCTGTGAATACTTGAGAGAGTTTGATGAATATCCCTACTAGGAGGAAACTGCTGGGTTCAGCCAGCGAGGCTCTTACCACTGGCTGGGAGTCTTCTGCCTTAACCAAGGAAGAGTCAGATTCACATATGTTCTTCTCCTGCTGTTGCATCTTAGCAAAGTGTACTTTGGGCATCAGCTGGCAGAAAGAGGGAGGGGAAGTGAATTGGAAATTTGCTGAGAATCGTGTCAAGGAAATCCTGCCTCATTGAGTTTTTCCCATTCCACCGTTAACCTGCTTGACTTCACTTTTCAGAGCTTGCTTGCTCCCAGGCATTTTTATGGCTCACCAACCTCTAGCAGGGTGAAGGGCTGTGGCACTTGAGAGAAGGTCCATGTGTAAAGCTTAAGGAAATTCAGCCATCGCAACCCCTCCCCTCCTCTTTTGCCTTCCAACCATGGCATAGAGAATGGGAGATGGTTAACCCTATAACCTTTAATCAGAGGCTCATGTTCGCTGAATAAGATGGATGGAGCTTGTCTCCCACACAGCCTGCTGATGTGCTGGCAATCAAATCCCTGAGAGGAGAGAGCCAAGACTGTTGGGTAGAATGGTTGCAAAAATAGCAGGATGGATGTCCAGACCTGGCGGAGTGCAAGAACCTCCCACCCTCCTTTCCTCCACATCCAAGCAGCAGAGTTTCACAAGAGATCTTTCTCCTCCAATCAAAGGCTGAATCATAATAGTCCTCTGTGTGTGTGTGGTCGGTCTGGAGCGTTACCAAGATTATTTCACTTGGGTGGAGGGTCAAACTTTTGCCATCAAATAAGAGAGACTGCAAGGTGGTCAAATCAGTCAATCCTAAAGGAAATCAACCCTGATTGCTCATTGGAAGGACAGATGCTGAAGCTGAAGCTCAAATACTTTGGCCACCTAATGCGAAGAAAGGACTCACTGGAAAAGACCTTGATGCTGGGAAAGACTGAGGGCAAAAGGAGAAGGGGACGGCAGAGGATGAGATGGTTAGATAGCATCACCGATGTAACGAACATGAATTTGAGTAAACTCCGGGAGACAGTGGAGGACAGGAAGACCTGGCGTGCTATGGTCCATGGGGTCACGAAGAGTCGGACACGACTAAACGACTGAACAACAAGGACAGCCTCCAAGTGGTGCAGCAGAAAAATGTTCTGCTGGATTTGGAGAAGCATTTCCAATTATGGTTATTCTAGCTAACAGATTTTGCAGAGTTCGTAAGAGGCAGCTAGATATTCCTGTCAAATAGCATAAAACAAACTTTGCATTCTAAATTGAAAATAGTTAAATAATAACCCTACTCTCTGGGATTGTCTGTAGCTTGAATCATGTCAACTGGATTTCTATTTTCTCAGTGGAAACGTTTCGCTCCTTATCCAAGGAGCTTCTTCAGTCTGAGCAAAGTTGGTAAGGGAATCCTAAATATATCCTAAATAATAAAAATCCTAAATAAAAAAGGACTTAAAATAACATCTCAATATAACCATGACCTAGCCCCAGGTGTAAGGTCACACAGCTACCTAGAAACATATTTAGGATTCCCTTACTAACTTTGCTCAGACTGAAGAAGCTCCTTGGATAAGGAGCGAAACGTTTCCACTGAGAAAATAGAAATCCAGTTGACATGATTCAAGCTACAGACAATTCCACCTGGACGACTGAGAACCTTCATAGACATACTCTCTGGGATATTTTTAAAAAATAGAAAGTGTGCCCAATGGAAACTTATAGAAAAGAACAAAATGAAAAAGCAGGAGTGTATTATGCGGCTTTTCAGGAGAGCAAAATAGGTGGCCTAATTTTTTTGTTGCTGTTAAAACAAAAAAAGGAAAACCCAGCTTCTTTTCTTAGCAAATGATGTAAAATGGATCGCTTCTACTTTTACAAGGAAAAGAAGCTATCATTTACTCTCTAAAAATCCATAATGCAACATGTGCTCTTAGAAGAACCTCCTCAACTTGTCAAAACCTGTATTTAAAATACTTAAACTGAGTTCACAGATTAAGCTGAACAATCTAGGCCTTCCACATGGCAGAATGTTCATTTTGTTTTTATCCTGTTCTTGCACAAACCAGTCTAAAGATGACCTTTGATAGTCTTTCGTTCTGGTAGCCTCAATGTGCTGAGGAGGTGCAAAGGACCCCATGATCCCATAAGTTCTCCCTCCAGATGAACAGCAAGATAATTTTTAAAATGGGACTCAGCATTGTCCTACCCCTGAAATGCCGTAAGTCTGAAGCTAACAAAAATCGGCCCCCACAAACAAAAGAAAGAAAAAGCAATGCTAACAACCCCCATCCACGTTTTCAAGACATATTGAGTTCATATTTCAGCCTTTCTCAACCTTTTGACCCTGGAGGAACCCTTGAAATATTTTTCAGGCCTCGGGGAACCCCTGCACATTCAGGCTCAAATACAGGCCAGAAGTTACAACATTATTATATTCGTTTCATGGGTAGGGCTGTATATACGCACGAACAGTGTTCTTAAACTAAAAATAAAGAATGAAATTTACCTCTTTAATGTGACGTTGCCTGAATTTGAAGTAATTTTTTTTAATAAATTGTGATCTCCCAGGGCACCCCTAGTGACCTCTCGCGGAACCCTAGGGCTCCACGGACCTCTGGTTGAGAAACCCTGGCATATGTTATAAGCTGCTGTATGAAGGGTAGTTCACCACAGCCCTTGGAAAGATTTGCACTTGACCCACGTATGGTGGTGATCTGCTGCTGCTACTGATGATGATATTAGGACCATTGATGGTGCTTACCAGCAAGTATGTAGGTAAGGAAAGGTGCAGGAATGGGAGAAGAGCAGGAAAGGTGGGGGAAAAACACCATGCTTCTTTGCTCCTTCCACCCCAAACAGCAGCAGGAATCTTGCCAGGGTGTTTGGCAGAGAGAAGCAGGCAAGCTTTGTGAAGACAACCACTAAGAACAGCAACTTTGTGAAAGGTGTTCCACAAAACTGATATTCCCCTGAGCCGGGGTGGGTGGGGAGGGACTTTAGTTGCTAAAAAGATTCTTCAGCAGCCAAAGCAGAATCCCATGGCTGGATGAAAGGGGTCAGTCTTGCCACAGGCCAATTGGAGCACTGCCAGTCTGACCTTCCTGGGTCTTTCTCCCTGAGAATTCCCATAGAGGAGGGCTGGATCCATTTTCCAATGAAAAACACTAGTTTCCTGCTGGATCAGCTTGGCCTCAGCAAATGGTAAGCAAGCCATCTGGGAGCTAGGGTGAGGAGGACATATGGATGGGTCCTTTTCTGCACCGAGAGCAAATAAAATTAATAGACATCAAGCTGATACAGTATTTGCATTAAAATATGGGATTGGGAAGATGAATTTGCACAGGAAACTCCAATTCTTACTATCATTGTTGTTATTTATTATTATTCTACAATAAATAAATCAACTTCATGTTAATACACAGAGAGAGTTAAGTACATGACCACCCAAAGATGTAATGCCTCTTGAATCAATCAAAAACTAGGAGAAGGACATGGTAGAAGACTAATGTGACCACCACCCACCAAAGAAGGAGCAGCCCTTGTTTTTGCCCTTTCCCAAGAATCTTCCATTCTGAATCTACACTGTTGAAGAGAAGAATGCACTGGCCTTCCCCAGATCAAGCAATTTAGGGCCACTGGGAGGCGGCATCCTTTGTCTCCCGAGAGAAGCATCATGGCAGGAGAAGACCAGGTTGGCCCCATATATCAGCCAACCAAGACAAAGCTTCTCCAGTGTTTATCTTCCTCTTTCATCCTCTTCCCTTTTCCCCTCCTTATTCAATTGGTTAGCCCGTGAACTTGCACGCAGAGTTTCATATCTTTCAGATGGCATACAATGCTCAGGAAATTGCAGGTACTTTGTAACTGGCAATGATACTCCTTAATAGAAATAACTTGCGTTACAAGCATGTGGTGTATCCTTTCCCCAGGGTATCAAATTAGCTGAAATGAATTGCCACTCTTGGAACTTCTGAAATGAACAAGTACTTCATGATGCTTGATTTAATGTGATGGATCCCTGATTTGTTGCCACTTGGTGCATTTATCAGAGATGAGGCCCGCCAATCCCAGGTGGATGGTGGCAGTGGGAGGGGGGTGGTATTTTATAGCTGGAGAGGCTGCCGGTGACTATGCATTTGGATTTATTGCAAGAGATTCCAGGCTACCTAATGAAAGCAGCTTGTTGCTGCAGGAATCCGCATGGATGCAGATGCATTGGTAGCCAGAAGCAAAGGGTGGACACACTTAATTATAGCCTAGAAGAGGATGACAGTGAACCAAAGAGGTTTCTGGGTAGACAGAAGCAGGTTTGTATGAGAAAAAGTATTCCATATTATTGTGATTGGAAGTCACTTAGAACTTCCATGGATCAAAACTGGAACACCTAAACCATGAGGAAATTTGCAGATATTGGTATCTTTAAAGAAGATTGAGAAAGAGGAGGTTTTGGCCCACAATTTTTATGCAAACCAACCTAATTCACATTTCCAATCTAATAGGAGGACCAGAAAACAGCTACCCTTCTGACAGCATGTATGTATCTGAATGTTGTAATGTAGCTCTAAGCAAAAATCTCACTAAAAGACTCTAATAAAGTCACTACCCAAAATATGCCTATTAGTATAAGCTGAATAAACAAATCCAAACTGGGGAAAGATGTTTTCCTATAAACAAAAACTGTAAATGAAATAAATGCAAATTACAGTGTAGACCCATGTTTCTCAACCTTGACAACTTTAAGATGTGTGGACTTCAACTCCCAGAATTCCCCAGCCAGCCATGCTGGCTGGGGAATTCTGGGAGTTGAAGTCCACACATCTTAAAGTTGCCAAGGTTGAGAAACACTGCTGTAGAGGTAGGCAGAAACTGAATGGAACACACTTATGTTTGAATATGCACAAAACTGACATGATATAAGAATGTTTATCCAACCCTATCTCTAAGCATTATATAAAATGTATATAAAATGTATTCAGTTCACATTTAATAATCTGAAAATACTATCTAGCATAGATAAGAGCTGGAAAAGATACCGCCCAGAGTTCCCTTGTGGGGAGATGGAGCGGTATATAAATTGAAACATAAATAAATAAATAAATAAATAAATAAATAAATAAATAAATAAATAAATAAATACTAGATTTTAAATTAAAATTACCTGTAAAATCTGTACCACTTTTGTACAACCATCAATTTCATAAATCTGTCAGGAATAAAAAGCAACTTTCTTTTTGATCTGTGGTAGTTATTTTTTTTAAAACAATCCCTTCTCCTTTAAAAAGCAAGTAAATAGTTTTCAAATACTTTAACCCAGGAATAACATTATCTCTGGTGAAACTCTTAGCTATATCCAAGCTGAGCTCTTTAATACCTTATTTCAACAATGTTTCCAGGTATCTCTGAAACCAAACAATCAAAGCAACAAGGGTTGTTTTGGAAAGAAATGATTTCCTGCACCTAGACTCAAAGGTTATCCAGAGGAACAGCAATTAATGTGGAAGAAAGGATTATAAAAGAAGAGAGAGAAAGACACAGGAGTGATAAGTGATGACTTATCATTTCAGGGATTGGTTTGTGTGTGAAAGAGCACCTCTTTTATATATATATGTAATTTTTTATTAAGAGTTTTGAAAAGAAGATAAAAACCAACAAGAACTAATATAAAGTAAGGGACCATCTCATCCCCATTGCTTCATCCCGTCCCACCCGGGCATGCAGAGAGGGCATGCTACGGACCCCATCGGTTAAGGAGTTCCATCTAACGGGGTCTCGGAAGCGTGCTTTCTCTGCTGTTGCCCCTGCCCTTTAGAACATTCTCCCCCCAGAGATCAGACAGTCCCCCTCGCTCCTGGACTTCCAAAAAAAACTCAAAACCTGGCTTTGTCAGTATGCTTGGGGCGAGAAGGAGAATGTATATACCTGGAGATGACTAGCACCTTAGATTAGCCCTGGAGTGCCCTTTTTACAAACTTAAGAAGATTTGGTTATTATATTTTATTATATTCATTATATTTTAAACTGTTATTTACTGTGTATTTTAATCTATTTATAATTGTATGTTAATGATTTTAATTTTGTTGTAAACCGCCCAGAGTCCCCCTTAACCAGGCAACATTGGATACAGGGGTACAGGGATGGATCAAAAGAGTCAAGATGGCAGCTATAGCCATGCAATTGAAGCTCCGCCCCTTTTTAATGTCTATTGCAGCCACTGTCTTGACTTTTTGAGCCCCTGCCTGGTTAGATCGTGTAAAGCAGTGCTTCTCAAACTTGGCAACTTTAAGATGTGTGGACTTCAATTCCCAGAATTCAGCATGGCTGGCTGGGGAGTTCTGGGAGTTCAAGTCCACACATCTTAAAGTTGCCAAGGTTGAAAGACACTGGTGTAAAGGAATGTAGACTGACCTTGGGAAGGAAGGAAGGAAGGAAGGAAGGAAGGAAGGAAGGAAGGAAGGAAGGAAGGGAGGGAGGGAGGGAGGGAGGGAGGGAGGGAGGGACTGTTAAGGGGGGACTTTTAGAAAAGATTACACAGTCCTTTTTTCTTAAAGAATTTTATTATATTTCAAAAAAGATAAAAGATACAGAAAAACAAAACAAAAAACTAAAAAACTAAAAAAACTTAAAATGTGTGAAAACACAAGAAAAATTTTTAGATACAAAAAGAAGTGACTTCTGACTTTAAACATCAAAGATACACAGCAATTTCCCATAATCAATCCCTTACTCTATATTAAACCAAAATCACATTACATGTGATTAAGTAATTAGCACATTATAAAAATCACTAAATACCATTGCTCCCTCCCTTTATATTAAAACAATATATATATATATATATATATATATATATATATATATATATATATAAATAATATATCTCCTAATCAACTTCCTCCCCTAAAATAACAATTACTTAATTATTCCCTTCCTACTACTATTCAATACATTCCTGTCTACTATAACAAAGATCAAAAATAGAAAAGCATGTAAATTTTCTACCATTATAGTTAATAATACAAAAAACATGAGTACAAAAAACATGAATAAGAAAAAACCTTAATAATCATAATCCCAGTTATTAACAATAAGTAAAATCATCCAAAGCCAAAAAACCATCCAGATTAATCTTTTTAGTCCCTTAACCTTCTCTTTTGGGGGAGATGGGCGGTGACAAAATTTGATAAATAATAAATAACCCACTTCAAAATAGACCAAGACATTTACATATCCACATAATAGGCATAGAGCTATTTTCTTAAAGAAATCAAACAGCCCAACTGCTCCCCTCACAAACACAGACTTCTCTTCAAAAAACCTCCCATACATAATAACCCCTTCTTTTCCAAAACATTCCATCAGAAAGTCAAATTCACTCATGTCTTGCAACTCAATTTCTCCATTAAACTTCTTCAATTCAGCATTGTCAATTTCATCCAGCATTTCAACAGAAGTCCCCATCTCGCTCTTAGAAGAGACATTTCCATCCATATTAAATTCTTCAATTTCGTCCACAGTATCCTCAACCAGATGACACATTTTAGACCACATATTTAACACAATGCTCTGAATGTCTTGCATAATAGCTTGGCAGGAATCAGAAAAAATCTGCTTAATATCTGCTTAAACATCTCGATGTAAGTCAGAGAATGCCAGGTTGAGGAAAAGCTGTACTTACTGCTACTTTCCTTCATCATTTTTTTTCTTTTGGTGTCCCTCTGTATGTGATCATCTGCCCCCCCCCCAGAAGAACTCTTGTACTTAATCTTTTGTTGTTGTTGTTGTTGTTGTTGTTGTTGTGCTATGCCACTACAGATGGATCCAGTGGAGATGTTCCAATGATCCTACATCCTTAGAGTTGTAGAGATAGAAGGGTATTGTAAGATGATAGGCACCAGGTCTTGGCCTTCTGTCATGTGACATTTTTCAGGTAAATCTTGTAATCCTAAAATTGGAAGGGCCATTTAAATCATCAACTCCACAATCAGTGCCAGAATCCAGATTAAAGCATCCTCGACAGACAGCTATCCAGCCCCAGTTTTGACCATATTGATTTTGACAAATGCAGCAGAATCCTTCTTATCATAATAGAAGGAAGTCATAAAAGCTACTCCCTGGGGGATTTTATATGATATCTCTTTATGGTGAACAAGAAGTCTCCCTAGGCTTCTAATGGCCACTGGCTTTAACAGGCATTGTAGGCAGCAATGACTAGAGAATTTATTTCAGCCTAACCCTCATGTGGTGCTTGGAAAGAAATACTTTTGCTACCCAGTCAAACATCTCTCTATCATAATCTGGGCTTCTGTTGGGTTTGTTGTGAGGAAAACACTCACTTACAGAAAAACCAACGCATTTTGGAGATAAAAATAAAAAAGTATTATTTATTGGAAATACTTACAGCGAGTCACTGGGTGGCTCAAGTGGTTAAGACACTGAGTCAGAGGCCATTAAGGCTGACAGCTTGGCAGTTCGAATCCCAAGAGCACGAGCCGTGTGCCGGAGTGAGCTCCCAGCAATTTGTCCCAGCTTCTGCCAACCTAGCAGTTCAAAAGCATGCAAATGCAAGTAGATAAATGGGTACCACATTCTTCAGTGGGAAAAAATCACAGGGACATGAAAGGAGCCTCCTCAGGCGTCCCCTGGGCAATGGTGATGTCACCGGCAAATCCTTTCACTACAAAAGCACCATGGTGCTTCTGACACAGAAAAAACAACAACTGGGCTCCCTGCCGGCAGACTGCAGGAGAGAGCCCCGAGCAAGCCCACTCCCCACATGATATATGTTGGCAATAACATGGAAGCAGATAGATAACAGAAAGATAAAAGATTAATGCAGTGTTTCTCAATCTTAACAACTTTAAGATGTGTGGACTTCAACTCCCAGAATTCCCCAGCCAACATGGCTGGGTGGGGAATTCTGGGAGTTGAAGTCCACACATCTTAAAGTTGCTAAGGTTGAGAAACACTGGGTTAATGTAACCAACCAGTGCCATTTCCTCTTTAATAAGCTATTTGATTGACCTTCCTGTTAATTTTTACACTTGTAGTATTCTTCCTGATGGTATCAACATGTACCATAAACATTGGTGTATATTTGAGTTCCACTGACTTTCTGTTGACTGTCCCCCACTCCAGGGTCACAGGACTGGGTGTTAGGTTATACATTTACACCACTTCTACAAAAAAGCCATGATATGTGTCTCATACTATAATGTGGAATGCTCTATATAGGGTCTGTGTCACCCAGGGCAAACATGGATTCTGCGCCCTCCCCCATGGATTCCACGCCCGTCCGCAGGGTCGAGTGCCTCATCCCCCACAGGGAACAGCAACGCGGCAGGATGTGGGGGAGGAGGGGGACCCTTACCCGTACCCCTGGCATGGATGGGGCAGGGGAGGGTGCCAGGGGTAGCCCCGGCACGGCCGAGAAATGCCGCCTTCCCCCCGGGAGTGCCCCCGCTGGCCCACCATGCAGCCCAGTGGCTCGGAGGCTGCTCCAGGCAATGGCGGCAGCCCCCCTGGAGCATTGGAGTGGCGGGACCACCCTGCACCTCCCTCCCTCTGCAGTGAGCGCCGGTGAATCAAGCGCGGTGGGCGGTAAGAGGCGCCTCTGCAGAAGTGCTTGGCTTGGCTGCCGGGGTGCGCCTGTGCAGAGGCAGGCTGGGATTGAGGGCAGTGCTCCATGGACGCAGATTGGCTGTGGCCTCGGCCAATGGCGAACGCGCATGAGAGCTGCTCGGCCTCCTCAGGGCAGGGGGTGGGCTGGCTGGCCTGTCTCCATGCTGCCCTGGAACCAATCACCACTGGCAGAGGCAGCCCCCCACCGTTGCATGCTGCACCCTATTGGCAATCGTACCAGGAAACAGTCAGTATACAAATACTATTTTGTCATTTTGGCGCCCCCACCCAGTACAGCACCCAGGGCACATGCCCCGCTTGCCCCCCCCTAGTTGCGGCCCTGCTCCCAATGCCTCAAGTTTGTGGTAATTACTAGACATCAGCATGAATATGTCAAGAACATGTCTTGCCAGACTAAACATATCTCACTTTTTTATCTAGCAATTTTCTTAATGTATTTTAGACCACTATAGACATAATGCATATCTTAATTTCAACAAAGCACTTGACAGAGTACCCCATGACATTCTGATTAGCAAGCTAATTAAATATAGCATGGATAGCATGTGGATAGATCCACAGTTGGCTTAAAAACTAAACTCAAAGCACGTCATCAATAATTTCTTATCAAATTAGAGTAAGGTATCAAGTGAGATACCAAACGGTTCAGACTTGGGTCCAATAGTTTCCAATATTCTTATTTTTGTCTTGGATGAAGAGGTAGAGGAAATGCTTATCGAATTTGCAAATGACACAAAATTGGATGGGATAGCAAATACTCCAGAAGACATAACGATAATTAAATCAATCATGATAGGTCAGAGAAATGGACTGAAAATAACACAATGAAAATTAACAAAGACAAATGAAAAATTCTTCATGAAGCAAACAAAAATCAAATACACGAATACAGAATGGAGACACCTAACTTGGTAACCATAGCTGTGAAAATATTCTTGGAACAGTAAAAAAGGTAAAGGTTCCCCCACACAGTCGTGTCCGACTCTAGGGGCCAGTGCTCATCCCCGTTTGTTAGCCGAAGAGCCAGCGTTGTCCGAAGACGCTTCTGTGGTCATGTGGCCAGCATGATACGTGCAGAACGCTGTTACTTTCCCACCGAAGTGGTACCTACTTATCTACTTGCATTTGCATGCTTTCGAATTGCTAGATTGGCAAGAGCTGGGGCGAGTGTGGGAGCTCACTCCGTCACGCGGGGCTAGGGTCTCGAACCGCCAAACTTGCAACCTTCTGATCGACAAGCCTGGGCATCTTAACCACTGAGCCATTGCGCCCCCTCTTGGAACAGTAGTTGATTGCAAACGGCGATTGCAAATTAGTCCTATAAAAAGAGATGGAGAGAGATGTATATGTTTGGAGTTAAAGGTTGTTTGCTACACGCAGTAAGAGGTATATATGTTTGAAGTAAATTATGTGTGAGAATAAATGGAATGCTTGGAGAAAGGTTCATCATTGAGAAAAGTGTTAAGTAAAGAGGGGTGCTGTCCCCTTGCTTGTTTGCTCAGTCACTGAGGTCCAGAAGTTAGTGGAGTGTGCGTGGTTCGTTATTGTTCTGAAGGTCTTACCTTCAGTTGCCATACTTTTTGCTCTCTTTATGTGTGTGATTTGTTTGGCTATTATGATTTATATTGTTGTTTTTCAACTTTGTTCAGCACCCAGAGCCACCATGGTGAGATGGTTAAATAAAATAACAACAATAATAGTAATAATAAATAACAAAAATCTGGATATTTAGAGCAAGCAAGTGCAGGCTCTAAAGACTGCAAGAAACTTCCAGGGTCTTAGGAGCAAAGGGTATGGAAGGGGAAGACTGGCATTGTGGGGTAACTGTCATGGGGAGGCCAGGTTGGGTGGGGCAAGAAAAACGCAAAGCAATTACAGAGGTTTGTCATATATTTCCTTTCTCTGACAATATTGTTAGAATTTTTATTTCCTTACCAGGTTTGCTTCTGAGCTGGGATGGAAGGAATAGCTATCAATATTATGCTTTGATGGATAAGAGGCTAATCTAAGCTTCCAAACTAAACTGGTGAACTTTTTAAAATGGGAACCACTTAATTTTTCTCACTATTTACATGGAACTTGCACAGAATGTGGTTCAGTCTCAGCATAGATCACCCACCCACCCACCTCCACCCACACAACTATACCTGCCAGAGTTCTGATAGCTCCATCATCTCTTACTGACCTGAGCATCTTATTGGTGGCTGAGGAGCATCTCCCCTCTACTTCCTTACATTTCTATACTTCATACCTCCTTTCCCTCAAAATTACTCGCAGGAAAGCCTTGAGATTTAAAAATACAGCAATTGAAGGTAACAGAAAAGGTGGCACCCCTTTGTTTTCAAGCATCTCCCCACTAGTCATGATAAACCAATGAATCCCCACACCATGCTTTTCTTCATTTTGTTCTGGAACAAAACCACCACTATAACAACAATTTCTATAAGCCAAGATTTTAAACAAAAGAACCCTTGAATCATGGAGTTGGAAGGAACCTTTTAAGCCCTTAAATCCAACCCTCAGCTCAATGCAGGAACCCAAATTAAAGCATTCTAGACATTTTTTAAGTTTGTACTTAAATATATCAGTGAGGGGAACCCATCACCTATCTGATAATTGGACATTTGATGGGGTAGCACTTCCCCATTCAAGAGCGGTGTGCAATCAGGGGTCTTCCAGGATTCACAGTGGCTGCTGTGGTCAGGAAGGCCTTTGCACAGCTTTATCTAGCACCTTTCCCAGATCAGAAGGCCCTTCAAACAGTCACTCTGAGTACCACTCTATTCTACTGTGTTCAGACAACAGCCACTCTATCCAGTTCTGGACATTCCTTTTAAAAAAGGATTCTGAGAAACTGAACAGGTTCAGAGAAGGCCAATCAAGATGACCAGCAGACTAGAAACTAAGTTTTATGAAGCAAGGTTGAGTAAACTCAGACTATTTAGCCTTGAGCAAAGATGACCAGGTGGCAGCATACTTCAAATATCTAAAAGGATGTCACACAGAAGACCACCAAGTCCTGTCCTCCATTGTTCTACAGCAGTGTTTCTCAACCGTGGCAACTTTAAGATGTGTGGACTTCAACTTTCAACTTTAGCTTAGTAATATCCTCCTTTTAAGAACATACCATCTTTTGGATTTTTATTTTTTATTTTTATAGTAGTTTTTAAATGTATAGGCTTTTAACTCTTTATATTGTGATTGTAAACCGCCCAGAGTCTACCATGGTAGAGATGGGTGGGGATAAATCCAAACAAACAAACAAACAAACAAACAAACTCCCAGAATTCCCCAGCCAGCATGGAGTAGAACTGCAGTAGTGTTCTACATGAGCTGCCCTTAAAGCTTCAGCTGGTCCAGAAAGCAGTGGCACCGGCAGTGGTGGGCATGCCTTGGTATGGCCATGTAACAACTCTGCTTCACAAGATGCACTGGTTGCCAATTTGCTTCTGGGTGCAATTCAAGGTGCTGGTTGTTACCTATAAAGCCCTCCATGGCATAGGGCCTGGTTACTTGAGGGACTGCCTGTCTCTTGTACCATCTTGTACCATTGCCCAGCCAATTTGATCTGGCAGGGTTGGCACACTCCAGGTTCCTTCAATTAAACAATGCCATCTATCAGGACCCTGGAAGCATACCTTCTTTGTAGCAGTGCCTGCTCTGTGGAATGAGGTTTCCCTTGAGATCTGGATGGGCCCCATTCTGCTAGCATTTCAAAGGGCCTTGGAGATCTGGGTTTTCACCCAAGCAAGGATGATTGAAGCCCCCTTTGACTTGTGTAGGTCTGTTTCTTTTTAATTCCTAGCCAGTTTTGTTATCTTCATCATTTCTTGCTGTATAATTTTTGTTTATTATGGTTTTTTTCACTTGTTTTAATGCTTTTTATTTGTGAACCACCCAAAGTCATTGGGAGTCAGGCAGTATATAAATTTTATAAATAAATGATTGAACTGCTCTTAATGTTAGGAAGATTTTCCTAATGTTCAGTCAGAAGCTGCCTTCCTGTAACTTTAATTCATTAGTTTGTGACCTACACTCTAGAACAGTGTTTCTCAACCTTGGCAGCTTTAAGATGTATGGACTTCAACTCCCAGAATTCTCCAGCCAGAATTCCCCAGCCAGAATTCTGGGAGTTGAAGTCCATACATCTTAAAGCTGCCAAGGTTGAGAAACACTGCTCTGGAACGATGGAGGACAAGACTTGGCTGCCTTCTGTGTGACTTCCTATTAGATATTTGAAGTATACTGCCACCCGGTCATCTTTGCTCATGGCTAAATAGTCTGAGTTTCCTCAACCTTGCTTCATAAAACTTAATTTCTAGTCTGCTGGTCATCTTGATTGGCTTTCTCTGAACCTGAGGTAAATTCCAGGCAAAAATGGGTATGATCAAAAACAAAGATGGCAAGGACCTAACAGAAGCAGAAGAGATCAAGAAAAGGTGGCAAGAATATACGGAAGATCTGTACAGGAAGGATAATAATATCGGGGATAGCTTTGATGGTGTGGTCAGTGAGTTAGAGCCAGACATCCTGAAGAGTGAGGTTGAATGGGCCTTAATAAGCATTGCTAATAAGGCAGCAGGAGATGATGGTATCCCAGCTGAACTCTTTAAAATCTTGCAAGATGATGCTGTCAGGGTGATACATGCCATATGCCAGCAAATTTGGAAAACACAAGAATGGCCATCAGGGAAACACTAAAGAATGTTCAAACTATCGAACAGTGGCACTTATTTCACATGCCAGTAAGGTAATGCTCAAGATCCTGCAAGGGAGACTCCAGCAATTCATGGAGCGAGAATTGCCAGATGTACAAGCTGGGTTTAGAAAAGGCAGAGGAACTAGAGACCAAATTGCCAATATCCGCTGGATAATGGAGAAAGCCAGGGAGTTTCAGAAAAACATCTATTTCTGTTTTATTGACTATTCTAAAGCCTTTGACTGTGTGGAACATAACAAATTGTGGCAAGTTTTTGGTGGTATGGGGATACCAAGTCATCTTGTCTGCCTCCTGAGGAATCTGTATAACGACCAAGTAGCAATGGTAAGAACAGACCACGGAACAACGGACTAGTTTAAGATTGGGAAAGGAGTATGGCAGGGTTGTATACTCTCACCCTACCTATTCAACCTGTATGCAGAACACATCATGCGATGTGCTGGGCTTGATGAATCCAAGGCTGGAGTTAAAATCGCTGGAAGAAACATTAACTATCTCAGATATGCAGATGATACCACTTTGATGGCTGAAAGCGAGGAGGAGTTGAGGAGCCTTATGACGAAGGTGAAAGAAGAAAGTGCAAAAGCTGGGTTGCAGTTAAACCTCAAAAAAACCAAGATTATGGCAACCAGCTTGATAACTGGCAAATAGAGGGAGATACCATGGAGGCAGTGAAAGACTTTGTATTTCTAGGCGCAAAGATTACTGCAGACGCTGACTGCAGCCAGGAAATCAGAAGACGTTTACTTCTTGGGAGGAGAGCAATGACAAATCTCGATAAAATAGTTAAGAGCAGAGACATCACACTGACAACAAAGGTCTGCATAGTTAAAGCAATGGTATTCCCCGTAGTAACCTATGGCTGCGAGAGCTGAGTGAAGGAAGATAGATGCTTTTGAACTGTGGTGTTGGAGGAAAATTCTGAGAGTGCCTTGGACTGCAAGAAGATCAAACCAGTCCATACTCCAGGAAATAAAGCCAGACTGCTCACTTGAGGGAATTATATTAAAAGCAAAACTGAAGTACTTTGACTACATAATGAGAAGACAGGATACCCTGGAGAAGATGGTGATGCTAGGGAAGGCAAAAGGAAGAGGGGCTGACCGAGGGCAAGATGGATGGATGATATTCTGGAGGTGATGGACTTCCGTGGGGGAGCTGGGGGTGGCGACGGCCGACAGGAAGCTCTGGCGTGGGCTGGTCCATGAAGTCACAAATAGTCGGAAGTGACTGAATGAATAAACAACAACATACACAGTTAGAGTTGAAGAACTGAAAAACTTTTGTGACTTTGCAGGAAACAATTATGCTAAATTGTTTGAGCATGGAAATACAAGATTTTTGTCCTTGGGTCCATCAATTGACAGAATTCTAAGCATTCTGTTTGATGGGCTTACTTCTTATTTTCTTTCTCAAGAAAAATGCCCTGTTATGTTGCGAAAACGGTTTGAAGACCCCTGCTCGAAATTGTGGTTGTCATTTGCAAGAAATCAAGTGCTTATGTTCCAAACATACATTAGTTTGATTGAAAAAGATAATATTTCAGCTACAGAAGTAGCCGTAAACATTGAAAATCTTGCGAACAATTTAGAGTCCAGAAAAAGTGAAGTGTTTATAACTACTGATGTCAAAAAACTACTGAAAATGTTAGTAGATTCAGGAGAAATTAATGAGGCTATGTTTTTTGAGGTAGTCGAGAATTTCTATGAAACCAGGTTAGAATATATCAACAAGTGGAAGTGCAGTGTAGGAAACACTGAGAAGTTCAAGTGGGTGCTACTAAAGAAGACACCTGAATGGAAAGAAATACAGGACAGCGTGAACGAGGAACTCATCACATTTTTATTTATTTAATTAATTTATTTAATTTATATGACAGCCCATCTCCCCCAACAGGGAACTCTGGGCGGTTTACAATAAAATCACATTTAAGATAAGAATATAAGAATATAAAATTACAATTTAATTAATACAATTAAATAATTATAAAATCCATTTTGGCTAATTAGCTTTAACAAAAAGGAAGGACATTATGGAATTAACCACCCCCATGAGGAACTGTTACTTTCCCCTTCCCATGCTAGGTGGCAGAACCAGGTTTTCAGCTCTTTCCTAAAGGTTGGGAGGGAGGGGACCTGCCTCAACTCTGGGGGCAAGATATTCCAAAGGGCGGGTGCCACTACAGAGAAGGCCCGCCTCCTGGACCCCACCAGATGAAATTCCCTTATTGAAGGGGTCCGTAGCAGGCCCTCCCTGAATGATCAGGTGGGGCGGGTCGATGATATGGGGATAAGACGGTCCCTCAGGTATCCTGGTCCCATGCCATGTAGGGCTTTAAAGGTGATAACCAACACCTTGAATTGGACGTGGAAGCAAACTGGTACCCAATGCAGCTCGCGGAGCAACGGTGTTATATGTGCTGATCTTGGTGCACCCAAAATTGCCCGCGTGGCTGCATTCTGCACCCGCTGTAGCTTCCGGATAGTCTTCAAGTGTAGCCCCATGTAGAGAGCATTGCAATAGTCTATGTGGGAGATGACAAGAGCATGAGTGACCGTTCGGAGGGCATCTCGATCCAGGAATGGGCGTAACTGGCGCACAAGCCGAAGCTGAGAAAAGGCCCTCCTAGCCACAACTACCACCTGCTCTTCGAGCATATTGATGATACCTCATCCCATGGTGTCGGATGACCTCACCCAGCGGTTTCATGTAGATGTTAAATAGGAGAGGAGAGAGAACCGAACCCTGCGGCACCCCACATAAGAGGGGTCGCGGGCCGGATCTCTCCTCCCCTATCGCCACCGACTGGGAATGGCCCTGGAGGAAGGAGGTGAACCAGTGCAAAACTACGCTGCCCACCCCCAACTCCCTAAGCCGACCCAAAAGGATACCATGGTCGATGGTATCGAAAGCCGCTGAGAGGTCCAAGAGAGCCAGGATGGATGCACTGCCTCCATCCCGCTCCCGCCAGAGATCATCCATAAGTGCGACCAATGCAGTCTCCGTTCCATGCACAGAAACAGAAGAAACTCGTGTATTCGATCAGTGGACCCTCATAAAATCTACAATTGTGAGGCAGTTGGATACATGGAATACAGAAAACATTTCTGTATCTGATAGATGGGTAAAGATTTTTTCTGAAATGAGTGAAAAACGCCTGGACTTTCAAGACTTTTGTAATATTGTAGAGCAGGGCTTTCCAAACTTTTCATGTTGGTGACACGCCTTTTAGCCATGCATAATTTCGTGACACAGTACTGAGGAGTCCCCGCCCCCTGGCCCACGTGATTGGCTCCCGGCTCCAAACCCCACCCCCTGCCCCCCAGTCTTGTACTGTATGTATTGTATTGTATGTAATTGTAGATAAAATACAAAAATGCCCTCCAGGTGTGCTTGATGGGGAGGTCATGGACCCAAGACCATGAGCAGTGTTTTTCAGTCTTGACCACTTTCAGATATGAGGACTTCAACTCCCAGAATTCCCTACCCAGCAAGGCTGGCTGGGGAATACTGGGATTTGAAGTCCACAACTCTTGAAGTCACCTAGGTTGAGAAACACTGCCAGATGATGGGAAAACTGCGTCCATTGCTTGGTAAGGCTCTGGGCTGGGGGGGTTTGGGGGATGCAGGGATGCCACTAGGCTGCCGAGCGTCCTGCTAACACCCAGGCCACCGAGTGCTCTTTCTGCTGAACACGTGAATAGCCTCAGCATTCCAAGTTCCCTTATTTCGGAATTAAGTCAGTGAGGTAAGGTATCTTATTCTGGAGTAAAACAGGTTCAACTGCAGCTAATTCACTGCAGGAGTAGAAACAGCGACCGTTGCCGCATTTCCAAGGTTTGCCATGGACTTCGCAGCGTAAAAGTGGGTCGTATGATTAAATCGGGGCACCGCCATCGATTCAGTCACTATCTCAACAAATACCATAGAAAGCCGTAACCTTGAAAAAGCGAGCATAAAAACTCCTCCCCATTTATTGCAGTGGTTCCCCCCACCCGGGGAATTTGACTTCAGCTCCTTGCTCCCACACCTACTCCAGCCGGGGATCCTAATAATCTGCCAAGCGAATCTCTCTCCCTCGCACCTTAACTTGCAACGGAGGAGGGCAAGGCGTCGGGTCTGTTGGAAAGGCAGACTTTTAGCTGGGAACCTCTCCCTTCCCCAGCTTCTGCGCCAGCATAATTATTGTTGTTCTGGCGGGTTTTCAGTCTGTGTGTGTGTGTGTGTGTGTGTGTGTGTGTGTGTGAGAGAGAGAGAGAGAGAGAGAGAGAGAGAGAGACGGCACTCGGAGGGGGAGGGGGTGCTCAGGAGGCTGCTTCTCCTGCCGGAGTGGCGAGCCAGGGGTTTCTCGTGTCCTTCCTCCGAGCCGACCAAACTGGCAAAACCAATTGCTGCGTGTTTACTAAGAAGAAACTTAGCTTAAGCCAGAGCTTTCCAAACTGTGAGAGCTGAAGAGCTGGGTTCAGAGCGGAGCAAGGGATGGGCGGGGCTCCACGTGGTGCATGGCCTCCTCTTCTGGGTTCCCCTGTGACACACCTGGGCCCTGGCCACGACACAGAAATGTGTCGCAACACACAGTTTGGAAAGCTCTGTTGTAGAGTTTATTCTTTGTCTTCCAGGAAGTACAGCACCTGTTAAGAGAATATTTTCTGTTATGAACAGTATGTGGTCAAAGGAGAAATCTAGATTAAGTGTTGAGACAATGAGGGCTATGTTAGTTGTAAAACAAAATTGTGTCATGGAGTGTGCGATGTTTTATAATAAGGTATTGAATGACCGAAATTTGCTGCATAAGATTACTTCATTGGAGAAATATTCATAGTACGATTGTGGTGAAATACAGTCCCCCTCTACATATACCTAAATTTTTGTATGAGTTCTGTCACTGAAGAATAATTGTTAGCTCAATATGTTCATGTAATAAAACGTTTTCATTTTACCCAACCGTTTTGCCACAAGGGACCGGTTTTGTGGAAGACAATTTTTCCATGGACCGGGAGGGAGGGGTTTGCAGGTGGGAGCCAATCGCACAGACTGAGGGCAGGGTTTGCAGGCAGGGGCCAATCGCATGGACCGGGGGATTGTATTTGCAGGCGGGAGCCAATTGTGTGGACCGGGGGCAGGGTTTGCAGTCGGGAGCCAATCGCAGGGACCAGGGGGCGGGGTTTGCAGGCAGGAGCCAATTGCGCAGACCGGGAGGCGGGGTATGCAGACGGGAGCCAATCGTGGGGGTGGGGTTTGCAGGCGGGAGCCAATCGCGGGGACCAGGGGGCGGGGACCCCTGTCTTTTTCATGAATATGGAATATTACATAAGCCCCCGTCCCGTTTTCCATCCCAATGTCCCGTTTTTGTCTCAAGGAAATATGGTCAGCCTACTCTTGAGAGAATTGGCCATCCAATTGGCTTTCTTTCCCACCCCATCATTCTCCTCATTACCTCTCCCTGCTAACATTGGTTCCCCATCTCTTTTTGGGAACATAACTCTCATAACCCCCACCACTTTTTTTTCACTCTATTGTTCTGGTCCTCCAAGTCAATCTTGACTCTTGCTAACTACATGGACAAGTCCATTCAGTTTTCTTGGCAACATCTCAGAAATGGTTTGCCAGTACCTTCTTCCGAGGGCTGAGAAAGAGTGACTGGCCCAAAGCCACCCAAAAGATTTCATGTCTGATTTAGGTTTCCCTGCATCTCATCCAGCACCTTTAACCATTACATCAAACTGGCTCTCAGTTATGTATAATTCTCCATTATAGAGTCACTAAACCAGTGTTTCTCAACCTTGGCAACTTTAAGATGTCTGGACTTCAACATGGCTGGCTGGGGAATTCTGGGAGTTGAAGTCCAGACATCTTAAAGTTGCTAAGGTTGAGAAACACTGCACTAAAGGATCTGACATGTCAGCTCTACAGACCAGCCCAGAGGATTTGATTCCTTCTGTAACACAGAACTTCTTCCCCAGCACTGCAGCAGATAACATTTGCATCTCCAGTTTCCTCCTCACTCCCCCTGCATC
Source organism: Charina bottae (assembly GCA_023362775.1). Lineage (NCBI taxonomy): Eukaryota > Metazoa > Chordata > Lepidosauria > Squamata > Charinaidae > Charina > Charina bottae. The sequence goes on along the minus strand of JALMGJ010000001.1, from coordinate 97,997,489 downwards.
TATTTCCTCCTTTCCTCTCTAACCTCTTTTGAAGCAGGTCAACCCCACTCCAGTAAGTTAGCCCCACTGCCTCCCATAATGTGGGAATTAACTGCTTTGACTCCAATTTATGGATTTGCATTTAGGCATGTGAATGGCTCTATTCTCTCCCCCTGCTTCAAATTTCACATTCAGTTCCTGTCCTCTCAATCTTTTCCAGAGTTTTAAGTAAGTAGCTGCCAGTCTGGCCCAAGGTTGAATGTATGCATTTGTGTCTTTGATTATTCTAATCAACTTATTCTAATTCATCTAATTATTCTAATCTCTGAGTCTGTTCTCATTGCTAGTTCTCCACATTTGAGAGCCCAGGCATAGTCCTATTTTTCTCACTTAAGCAACCCAATTCTTCCCACTCCTTGCCATGACTGTAGGTGAAAGAACTGTGTTCTTCCAGTCTAAATAATCATCCTGTGTGAAGAAGGGCTTATGATAACTTTGTTGATGGTAGGTTTAGAAATGTAAATCTTATAGAATCGTACAATTGGAAGGAACTTAGAAACTGTCTGAACCTGCTGTCCAGCTTTCCTCTAATGCAGAAAGCAACATCCAGCAAGGATGCCCAGTTTCAAAAATTATAGAGAGAGGAGGGAAAGGGGAGGGGGAAGCAATTTGGCACCACAGATTTTATTGTGAATTCGGAAAAAAGCCCCTTAGAGCTTAGCTCCCCTTTCCTGGGCAGCTGTCTGGGGCATGCAGCTTCCATCCTCCTCCTCCTCCTCTTCCTCTTCCTCTTCTTCTTCCTCCTCCTCCTCTTCCTCCTCCTCCTCCTCTTCCTCCTCCTCCTCCTCCTCGTCTTCCTTTTCCTCTTCCTCCTCCTCTTCCTCTAATTTTCCTCCTAGTCCCTGTGCCTTTGCATCCTCGGTTTTTTCCAATTCATCTTTGGTTGGTTTTAGACCCACTTTATCCTCATGGTTATGGGATGCCAGCAAGGCCCCTTCTCCACACAACTGCCGGAACACAGGCAACCGATCCCGAGAAAAAAGAGGCCGTCCCCAGCCAGCACTTGGTTTCTCCTGGCCCTTGGAGAGAGTGACGAAAATGGGAAGACGCTCAAGGTCCGGTGTCCAAACGGAGCTGGCCAGGCTGTGGTCCGGAATGACAAGCGGAGAGTAATAGCCCTTGCTAGACTCCAGATAGCCAGCTTGAGACTCGAAGCCAGATGAGGCATGAGACAAGGGGACAATGTTCTGACTTCCATCCAAAAAGACATACTTGATGATTCGGGTAGTATGGAAGAGCGTGTACTCAGATGGGTAGCCAGGTGAGCAGTAGAACACTTCCTGACGTTGTCTCTGCGGGATGGACATTGGTGTTGCTGCTGTTTTCCCCTGCAAAGAGATGGCAGTTCAGGAACGGAGGGTGGTGGTCCTAAGAGTAACCCTGACTTGCACTTTGCCAGAGCATGATCACAAAACTGCTGGAGCAACTCATAATTTTGCTGAACTGAAAAATACCTCCCTCCTCTAAGTCCTTTCCTTCATTTTCACAGGATATCTTCATGAAACCAAATCCAGTTGTCTATAGTGCAGGGCTTTCCAAAGTTTTCCCACGGCGACACACCAACCGCCGTTGGTGTGTCGCCGCGGGAAAACCCGGAAGTTCCGCCGTTGTGGCAGCGCGCAAAAACCTGGAAGCGCTGCTGCCGCTTTCGGGTTTTTGTGCGCCGCCGTTGGTGTGTCGCCGCGGGAAAACCCGGAAGCGCTGATGATGATCAGCGCTTCCGGGTTGTGTGGCGACACACCAGACTGTGTGTGGCAACACACTTTTGTGTCGCAACACACAGTTTGGAAAGCTCTGCTATAGGGTATCATCCTGCTGTGTGATCCCTGAATGGTTGACCGCAGCCCACTGATGAGATGGCATGAGTGTAACTACTGAATGTGGAAGAAGTGGGAGGAAGAAAAGTGGGGCTGAAGCAGAAGGACCAACTTATGTGAACAGGTGTGTCTGCACAGTGGGTTGAAAAAATAGAGATGGTGGCTGCCACTGTGATAGAAGCTGCCATTTTGACTTTTTTGATCCCCCCATGTTCATCCCAATATCTGAGCAGAAGATTTCAGGTTTCACTTGTTGGGTTTTTGAAGAAGGGCAAGTATGCTTAACCCTGTCCTGTGTTGATGCTTGGGGGTGGAAGGATGGAGCATTGGTGGATGGGTTGGTGTAGTTATCGTGCAGTAGAAGTAGATGGCATGTCAGGCAAGATCTGGGGGGTGGGGGAGGCAGGGTTCAAATTCCCACTCAGCAATAAAGCTCAGAGGGTGACCTTAGGCCAGACGCTACTTAGCAGCCTGGCCTATCTCACAGGCTGTTATAATGTGTGTGGAGTGGAGTGTTTATCTGTCAGCCTGATTTCCCAGGGAAAAGATGACATAGAAATGGCATAAATAATTGAAATTCTCTAACTTCAAAAAACAGATGCAAAGGCTGTTTGCTTTTTTTTTTTTTTTTTGCCTGCAAAATTAGTTTCAGACTACATTTCCTGTTGTAGGAGCACAAAATTGCTCATATTCAGGAGGGATTAGCCAGATGAAGGCTTCGATTATTCTAAATGCACAGTTACAGAAGCTGCTGAATTAAGGTGTCATTGCTGCTGTTGTTAAAAAACAAGTCTGCTATCAGGCAGAAGCACAAATGATAAGATTAGAGTTTAAAAATTGAACTACTAAAGAATTATCCAGCATGTTCTTGGGAACATTCATTTTGGATATTGATTTTGATACCAACATTTACACACAGTTGGTTTTTAGAACACAAAAGTGGTAACTTTCTTCTTTTATTTCTTCCTAGTATCTGATATTTACTGCTTTTGAAGGCTGATATTTCATCCAATAATCAATAATCCAGAGCTACTGATAGATTTTCTTGCCTTCCTTCATGAATTTGTGCAATCTCCCATTAAATACACCTCTATTTCTAGCCATCATCATGTTTTGTGGCTGTGAGTTCTATAAATTAATTATCTGTAGCATACCCTTAGCTTTTTCTTCCATTACAGTTCTGATTACAGTATAGGGCTGAGTAGTTTAAATTCTGTAACTCTGGCTTTCTGTATTACTTTACTAAGTGATCTTGTACGCCCATTGTCAGCCTTGCCTACCTCACAGTACCGTTCTTTACAAAAGCTTCTGGATTTTGTTTGGTCCATTTTTTCTGATACACAAAGGCATGCAGCTATTCTTGAGGGCTTTTAGGAAACAGTTCTTGATTCAACAAATGCAGTGGCTAAATTGAAACATAATGATTTGTGGCTAAATTGAAGGAAATGCATATTTCAGAATATGATCTATTTAAAAGTATATACTCTGGAATAAAATGTTTACACATCAATAGATATGTAAAAATACATATGTTCACAATAATATGAATTTATATCATGTATATATTTGTAAAAATCGACCCAGAGTTCTCTCACTCAAGACACAAATGGCCAGGCTCAAATTATCTTACTTTGGACACATTATGTGAAGATCTTTGTTGTTTATTCGTTCAGTCGCTTCCGACTCTTCGTGACTTCATGGACCAGCCCACGCCAGAGCTTCCTGCCGGTCATCGCCACCCCCAGCTCCCCCACAGTCGAGTCCGCCACCTCCAGAATATCATCCATCCATCTTGCCCTTGGTCGGCCCCTCTTCCTTTGGCCTTCCACTTTCCCTAGCATCAGCATCTTCTCCAGGGTATCCTGTCTTCTCATTATGTGGCCAAAGTACTACAGTTTTGCCTTTAATATCATTCCCTCAAGTGAGCAGTCTGGCTTCATTTCCTGGAGTATGGACTGGTTTGACCTTGCAGTCCAAGGCACTCTCAGAATTTTCCTCCAACACCACAGTTCAAAATGCGAAGACCTAATTTGAGTAAACTCCGAGAGACACTGGAGGACAGGAAGGCCTGGCGTGCTATGGTCCATGAGGTCACGAAGAGTCGGACACGACTAAATGACTGAACAACAAAAAAAAGCTCTCTGGAAAAGGTTCTAACAGGGATGGAACTAGGGTCTGTGTCACCTAGGGCAAACATGGATTCCGCACCCCCCCCCATGTTTTTTTTTGTCATTTTGGTGCACCCCCCAGCACGGCGCCTGGGGCACATGCCCCACTTGCCCCCCCTCCCCCAGTTGCGGCCCTGGGCTCTAATGCTGGGAAAGGTGGAAGGAAAGAGAAGAAGAGGACAACCAGCAGCAAAAGGACAACCAGCAGCAAGGTGGATGGTCTCAGTTACAGTGGTGATAAGTGCACTGTTGGGAGACTTGAAAGAGCAGGTTAGGGACAGGTTGTCATGGAGAAAATCTATCTATGTGATTGCGTCACTAAGAGTCAATCAATATATTTATAGCACAACTTGATGCAGAATTGGAACAAAACAGGTCACATGCAAACAAGAATTGGATTGAAAGTAGGCTGTTTTCTCTATCTTTAGCTTTTACAATAATGAAATAGAATAAATACACGTGTTTAAGAAGAATAGAAGAGGAATGGGTTAAAAATATCATTGTTTAAAAAAGCACATCAGTAACATCATCCAGTCTGATGATTACTGATGACAAATTATTCAGAAAAGTAAAATCCAGGTTGATTGTTCAGACTCCCACAGGATCCCTCCAAACGTGGGTGCCTGCTCAATAAAATGACAAATAAGATTTAGCAGGAGAAAAATGAAAGCAACTCACAGATGGACAAAATAACAATAATTTTACCTTCTCACATCCAGTGATGGATTTTAAATTGGTTGTAACTACCTATGAAAGTTATCTCAGGTAGGTGAGCACGGCAGGCGACAGCCCTAAAAAGGGAGGAATGTTCAGGGCTTGGAATTATTAAGGAAGTGATTGAATACAAAATTGCAAGCATCAATGCCATTATATAAAGTGAAGGTAGAGCCAGATTTGGAACACACTGTACTTTCTGGTCACCATACCTCTAACAGGGAACTGGAAAAGAAAAGGGCAGCTAAAATGATTAAGGGCTTGAAAGGGATTTTTCTACAAGGCAAGAGTAAAGCTTATTTGTGCCTTTGATCGAGAAAGAAAATAAGATAAGCAGAGCAGGGAAATGATAAGAGCTTATAAAAATTGTGAGCCATAGGTCCCCCTCTGGAGATTGACCAATGAGTTTTCTTCCTTCATCTAAAGCAACGTTTATTTGCAATAGGTTTAAAGGAAGTACTGCAGCCTTCTCCAATTTAATGCCTCCTGTATCCTTGATACTACTCAGGACATGAAAAACAAAGAAGGAATGGCGCTGCTTTCATAGTTAAGAAGGGTCAAGCAGGAACAGTGCTTGGCTACATTGCAATCCATGACCGAATAATATCAATTAGACTTCGTGGACAACCTTTTACTATGACAAGTATCCAAGTTTATGCTCCAACCACTGATGCAGAAGAACAGGAGCTTGATGAGTTTTATGATCACATTCAATCTGAAATTGACAGAAAATCCAAGCAAGATATGCTGCTTGTTGTTGGAGACTGGCATACCAAATATTGGCACTGGAAATGTACTTCCAATATTAAGGAGAAAAATGTAGTTGGACTGAATGACTTTTCAGTTTCTGCCAATCCAACCATTTCTTCATTGCTAACACAGTCTTCAAACAACTGAAACGATGCCTAGGTATATGGACATCACCAGATGGAATTGTCAGAAATCAAATTAACTATATTATTGGTACAAGGAGGTGGAAGAACTCAGTTATAACAACAAAGACATGGCCAGGAGCTGACTGTGGGAGAGATCACAGACTGTTCTTGTGCAAGTTCCAGGTTAAGCTAAAGAACAAAATGAACCAGTTTGAGCTTCTTCTTTTTTCTGCCTTTGGGTCAGTGTTGACTCCTGGCAACTGCCTGGACAAGTCCCTGCAGTTTTCTTGGCAAGATTTCAGAAATGGTTTGCCATTGCCTCCTTCCTAGGGCTGAGAGAGAGTGACTGGCCCAATGTCACCCACCTGGTTTCATGCCTAAAGCAGAACTAGAACTCACAGTCTCCTGGTGTCTAGCCTGGTGCCTTAATCCCTACACCAAACTGGCTTAGTTTGAGCCCACCATTTTCAAGGAAAACATCAGGAATCACTTTGTAAGAAACACAAATATCTCAGGAAGGAACTTAACAAAGAATTTCAGAGAACTGTTAGAAGAGACAAGTAGCAGTATTACAGTAATATCTGTAAAGACATTGAAGAGGGAAACAGACACAGAAAAACAAGGAAAGTCTTCCAAAAAGTCTCTGAACTCAGTAGGAGGTTCTAACCTCAAATTGGTATGATAAAAGACACCAATGGACAAATAGTACTTGATTCAAAGAAAATCAGACAAAGATTGTTCTGTACAGTAGAGATGTCAACATCTAAGATGTCTTAGAAGGTATTTCCCACTTGTAAGAGTTTCTAGCACTAAGAGATGAAGTTAGATCAGCACTCTGGTCATTATCAAGTCAGAAGTCTAACAGAAATTGATGGAATATTGATGGATCATGGCACATTGTCGTCGTCATCATCATCATCATCATCATCATCATCATCAGTATTCTTGACTAGGAATGGAGAAAAAAATGTTTTGTTTGTATTTGGACCACAGCTTTATCCAACCTAGCAATTCGAAAGCATGCAAATGCAAGTAGATGAATAGGTACCACTTCGGTGGGATGGTAACAGTGTTCCGTGCGCGTCATGTCAGCCACATGACCGCGGAAGCGTCTTTGGGCAATGCTGGCTCTTCAGCTAACAGACGGAGATGAGCACCGGCCCCTAGAGTCGGACACGACTGCACAAATGTGCGGGGGGAAACTTTACCTTACCTTTACCTAATTTTACATTTTTGAACCAAAAACTTAGTTATCCTTCAAAATGCGCAATTCTCCAAATTCTGCATGTGCTAGCAATCTCTCTCTGTATAGCAAATAAAGTGATTGATTATGTGCATTCAAGTTGGTGTCAACCCTTAATGACCACATATATAGATTTTCTCTGAGAAAATCTGTCCACAACCTGGTCCTTCAAGTCTTCCAATGGTGCACCTATTGCTGTTATAATTGAATCCATCCACCTTGCTGCTGGTTGTCTTCTTCTTCTCTTTCCTGCCACCTTTCCCAGCATTATAGACTTCTCCAGAGAATTAGGTCTTCACATACTTTGTCCAAAGTATGATAATTTGAGCCTGATCATTTGTGCTTTGAGTGAGAACTCTGGGTTGATTTATTTGATGATCCATTTTTTTTCTTGGCTGTCCATGGTATTCTCAGGAATCTTCTCCAACACCAAATTTCAAAAGCATCAATACTCTTTCTATCCTACTTCTTCAAAGTCCTACCAGAGAAAATATTACAGAATATATAAAAATGTAAATATTCATAATTTATGAACATCAATGCATTAAATTAGGAAAAGTTACTTGGAAAAAGTGTGTCCGTTAGCAAAATTGCAAATAAAAAGCAGATGTTTGCAGAAAGGTGGATTAAAATATTTTTGAATTTTTATGATTTTTTTCTTTTAATTTCAATTTTGACTAATTGAACTGGGTTTTTCTTTCTTCTGAAGCTTGGCCAATCCACTGATCTTGCCTAGCAAGGAAGTGGACTAGCTTTCTTCCCAAGCTGCAGCAGCATAGACACCAGTGGAAGCTATGATTATAGGATACAGCTGGCAGAGGTGCAGGGAATGATGGCATGGAGGTGTGCAGCTCAGGTCTACTTCTGGAGATTGTGAACTCTCTGAGCCTGCTAGGCCTCTGTCTATTCCTTGGAAGAAGAATTTAACAACTGGTTTTCAAGGACTGGATCTTGATAGATCCAGTCCTTGAGAACCTCAGCTAGATAACACCCTTGCATGGTAGTCCAATTTAGACCATTGCAAAGTCTTCATGGAGGGAGGAATTGTGTCCTGCATTTAAAGCCCACTTTTTATTTGGCACCTCACCTAGCCATAGCATGAGGCCTTCTCATGTTGAACAAGGAGACTGGTGCAAAAATGTTCATGTCAGCACAGTACACTTGAATCTTCCTTGCAGTCAGGGATCCTAATCATACTAGGCTTACAGTGACCAAAAACCCAAAGTGCAGAGAATCCCCTTTCAGAATCAGCATTCAAAATGCCGAAGTCTGAAGCTATCTAGCTAGGCTGAAGCCACAGGAGTAGGGCAAAGGGGGCTGCACACTCCTGAAACTGCTTGGACCCACAAAATCTGACAAAGGCCATAGATGAGGTGACCCTCAAAAACCATGGGATAAATTCATGGAACAAAGCTTTCATCAATGGCCATTTTAATCAATAACGGCTAAACTGAAACCTCCATCAGAGGCAGCATATTACCAGCTGCTGGTGGAGACAAAAAGCTAAAAATGAGTTTTCTGGAAATATCTGATGTTGTTGGAAGCAGGCTGTGGGGCTGGGCTGGATCATCGCATCCTTGTACACCATTTCTAAGCCATGATCTGCCACAAAGAGAAACTATGTTCTGCTAGGATGTTAGTCTAGAAGGTATGGGTTAAAGTTATTTTCTTGAAAATATAGACCAAATAAAATGTCCCAATATTTCCAATTCTGGCTTTTAATCTTAAACAGCTCAATGTGTTTTTTAAAATATTTTTTATACTTCAACTTTGTATTTTTAGGATGGGACACAAAATGTAATAAGAACATCTCAAGATAATCCATCCAATTATTGAGGGGGGAGGCAGGAAATACATAAAATTAGTTTCCCTCCACCCGTTGCTTCCCCATTGCATTGGACTCTGAATTCCATCACTCAGCCAGCATGGAATGTGGCTCATTTGGAAGGCACAAGGCGTGAAAGAGGCTGCTCACTTCAGCATCTGAATAGACCTCATGTCAGGTCTGCGCAACCAAATGAACGGAGTGCATTTGCTTGCCGCTTCCCGCCAGCAGAGCCAGCTAGATGAGATTTGCTTGCCGCTTCCCACCAACAGAGCCAGCTATCTGAGAGAAAGCCGACGTGTGTCAAGCTTGTTTACGGGATGGGAGGGCGGATGGAAGCCAGACAGCGAGCAGCAGACTCTGGGAACCAAGGTCAAACGCAACTACCTGAGCCAGGTCTGAGGAGGGGGGATTTAGCTCACCAAGAGACTGTTTTAATTAGAGGCTTCACACCTTTTTTGTCAGTTTCAGCTTTCTTTGGATTTGTGTAGCTTTCTTCAGTTAAATAACTTTCCTTTTCTACTTTGAACTGACTGAAGTTGGGGTTTTTTAAGTTTGAGCCTAGCAATCATTACACTTAGCTGAAACTCACAAAATTGTTACATGACCACTTTGCCTGAGGATACTCCTTTACCTGAGGAGAGTCTTTCACCAGCAAGACAGGTCGCACACCTGTATGTGTCGTAGGGACAGACGATGGAAGGTGCCGGTACTTCAACTGCAGGATCCAGTGAGACGAAAGGCAAAGGGCTCAAACAAGTCCAGGCCATTGCGTCAAAAGTACCAGTGGGTGAAGGCGATCCCCAAGAGGGTACTTCTAAACCGAGCAAGAGGTTGAGAAAGATGAGAAATGATGAAGAACATAAGAAGTCAGTCACAATGAAAGGCGAGCCGAAACCGAAGAAGTGCTGGTCCGAAAAGATTGGTGGGACACTCGAGAGTGGTGCTACTAAAAATGTTACCACCAGACGAGGTACTCGTACTGATCGAATGATGGAATTAGAAGATTGGATGGGCAGCATGTCTTTTGAGATGGAGACCTTGTCACAGTGCATGGCCATGTTGCAAGCGTCCATCTGGAAGATACTGAAGAAGCTGGAGGAACGTGGGATCGGGCTGAGACCCGGGAGTTCCAGTGCTACTTGTGGACCAGCGGATGAGGAGGGGTCTGAGGCTGAGTCCAGCGTGGATGAAGAGAGCCAGCCAGCATCACCTCTGACAAGGAAAAGGGCGGCACGAGAAGAGATGCCTAGGGTGCTGAGATGCCCAAACAGGCCTACAGGAGCATGCAAAATACGAGTGAGGTTTGACGGAGACCCCAAGTGCCTAGCATGCTTCATAACCCATGTTAAGGGGTTCATGGATGAATTTGAAGACTCGTTCGTAGACAAGGAAGTGAAAGTGAGATACATCTCAGCCTATCTGGAAGGGGAAGCGGCAGACTGGCTGATTGAACTCCATGATGCTGAGGCCCCAGAACTAATGGATTTCAACGAGTTTATGACAGCCTTGAGGGACCGGTTTGAAGACACCTTGTCCAAAGTGATGGCGAAGCTCAAGATGCAATCGATCAAGCAAGGGAACCGGTTGATGGCCGAATATGCATTGGAATTTAAGAGACTAGCGGGCCGCCTCAAGGATTGGCCAGAAACATTCAAAATCGAATACTTTCAGATGGGATTGAGACCATATCTTAGAAACTTGCCTGAACCGAGGAGATCCCAAGACCCTGAAGGAGTGGATGCTATTGGCTGGGACAGTAGAGAGCACCAAACTTCGCTTAAAGAAGCAATTACAGCTGCAAAATGCAGCAAAGAAAGTGAGGTCGATGGCCAGCCCAGCAGACAAGTGGAGCCAATGCTGAAAATGAGATGAAGACAGGGAATGACATGCCCAGAAGAATTTGTGCTTCAAGTGTGGCAAAGAGGGCTATCGAGCTGTTGATTGCAAACAAATGGCCGGCCAGCCGCAACCCGCAGCAAAAAGGATTATAACTCAAACCCCTAAGCGCAAAAGCAAAGGGACAGCTGCCAAAGCTGAGGAGATGCACGAAGGGGGTTTCTTCAATAGCACCAGTGACTCCGAAGAAGAGGAGTTTCAGTCAGCGGGAAACACCAGATGCCTACCCTGAAGGGTGCCAGTGGGCAGGATTGTGACAGGCGTGTCAATCCCATGGTAAGTGAAGAATGCCCCTCGATGTTAATAAGCATACAATTGAAAACTCTAGAAACTAAACGCAGGGCAGACCTAATGGCAATGCTAGATTCTGGGTGTATACGTGTTAAGGTTATTTGGTTAAAGCATTCTATGCAGAATTAAACGCATGACATTTTCTTCCACTGTGTCTGGCCAGAGAGTGGAAAAATACAAGTGAAAACAATCTACATTGTTTTCCGCATTGTAAGTTTGGTTCTCAAAACATCTGAGACGTAGATGGCAGGTGTTGAGATATCTCTTTAGCTAGACAAAATAAACCCGTAATCAGGATTATTCTCAAAACAAAAAAAGGCCAATACACAACACTGCCATCGTGTGACGCTTTATAGTAAGTACAATTACTACCAGAAATGCTATACTAAAAGAGATGCTCATGTTTAAACCAATCACATGTGAGCTATGAACCATGGGTAGTCCTTTATACTTATGTTCTCACTTATGTTCTTTACACATATGTCTTCTGTTCTTTATGTAGGCTGCTATCTGCATTTACTTGTATCTGAACTGTAACCATGCCTGGTCTTTGCACAGACCATGATGTTTTTTTCTTTCCTCACTTCTGGTGATGGAACTCTGCTTATGCTTTGATTTTACCTTTTTGCAATAATGCACTATACATCCATTATTGCCTTATGCTATCAATAAAGATATTGTTAGCCTTACAACACGTTGTTTGGATTACTTCATTGCCTGGAACCCCGCATAGTTAACCATCACCTAACAGGTTATGGTGGCCCAGAGAGAATTTTGTGTTTTTCTTTGCTGCGCTGGATCTAGCTGTAACAACGGGGTTTGTTTTTAAGGCTGCATTTTGAAGTAAACGTGTTTTTCTTTGAGTGGTCAGCATGGCTGCTGCTGCTGCAGGGCTAACCAGTCTGCCCTTTGAGCGTTTGAATGGCACAAACTATCGGACCTGGTGTGTGAAGATCAAGTCTTTCTTCCTAAAAGAAGGTTTGTGGAAGTATGTGAAAGACGCACCTCCAACCGGTGCTATTACTGAAGAAGTGCAGTTGTGTTTGGATCGTGCTTATGGCAACTTGATTCTGGGACTAGAATCATCACAGCTACTGCATATCAGTAATTTGGAGACCGCACATGCCTGTTGGGAAGCTCTTAAAGCCCTTTATTCCAAGCAAACCTCTGCTGCCATTGTTGGTATATCACGTCAGCTTTACAACTTGAAGCTGCAGCCCGGTGGAAACGTGATGACCCACCTCCATAAAGTCAAGACTTTGTTTCTTGAACTTGAGGACCGGGATGTTGTGATCCCTGATACCCAGAGAGCTTGTATCATCCTGTCAAGCTTGGACAAGAGCTTTGACATGCTCATCGAGGCAACTCAGACGTTGAGGCCCCAAGACCTAACTGTGGATTATCTTACAAATCGCCTGCAAGAAATCCAGCAAGCTCGTGATTTGGAGAAGATGCAGAGTAAGTCATCTGTTGCTGTTCCTGAGGCTTCAGCTCAGCGTTTTCCAGTTGGAACAGAGGCTGCGTGTGCTATGAGGAGATGTTTCCGGTGCAACTCGACCCAACACTTCATGAGAGACTGTCCCCAGCCACCTCGCCCAGCCGGTGGAGCCAGTGGAAAGAGGTTCGTACGAAAGAAGGGGAAACAAGCGCCTAGACAACGTACCCAGGTGTCTGCTTTGCTCACGGCTGTGAGTGGACGTTCCCCAGAGACTTGGCTTTTGGACTCAGCCTGTAGTCAAATCATTGTCAACAATGAACAGTTGTTGTTATCAAAAAGCAAGCCTAAAGTCCAACAGGTTGCTCTGGCTGATGGATCTATGGCTGATGTGTCCTTTCAGGGTGAAGTATACATTCCTTGTTTGGGGATAAATATGCAAAATGTGTTGTGTGTACCTACACTTGACTTTTCCCTCCTTAGCGTTCCAGCCCTGGTAAAGTCTGGTTATACTGTTGTGTTCAAGGGTACTGGATGTTCTATTGAAAAAGATGGGATAGAATGTGCTAGGGGGAAGTTAGTGAATCAATTGTATGAAATGCTTCCTAAGCAGGGGATTGTGTTAGGAAATTGTATTTCCAATGTTCCCCCACATAATAAATGCATTCACTATTATCACAGAGTTCTGGGACATCCCGGGTGGGGAAGTTTGTCCCAACTGGCCAAGGTGTATCCTGAGTTAGGATCCAAAAAGTGTGATGATTTTCTTGATTGTACTGTGTGCAAACAATCTAAAATTAAGGCTGCTCCTATTGCTAGAAAAAGTGACAGAGTGTCAACTAGGCCTTTTCAGTTGGTTCATGGAGACTTAGCCGGCCCCAATGCTCCTAGTGAAGGGGGGGCGCGTTTCATGTTCCTTTTGGTGGATGACCATACTCGCTATACGTTTTGTTATTTGCTCAAATCTAAAGCGGAGGCTTTTGCTCGCTTTAAGGAGTTTGTTGCAATGGTGGAAAGAAATTATGGCTATCAAGTAGGTCAATTTCAATCGGATTGTGGAGGAGAGTTTCTAGGCCATGAGTTTCAGAATTGGCTTCGTAGAAAAGGAATCTCCCATAGACTTGCCAATGTTGGTGTTCCTGCTGAGAATGGAATAGCTGAAAGGAAGATTGGTGTTGTTAATACCATTAGAAATAGCCTGATGTTAGATGCCCAGGTGCCAGCCCGTTTTTGGGGTGAGGCTACCATGACTGCAGTGTATCTGACTAACAGGGTGTGGAATTCAGCTGTGAATGAAGTTCCTTATTTCCTTTTGTTTGGCAAGCGCCCTTCGCTGAAGCATCTGCGTGTTTTTGGAACATTTGCATATGTGCATATTCCTAAGTCTCAGCGAAGGAAGAACCAGCCAAAAGCACAACGCTTAAGGTTTGTTGGTTATTCATCTAGATCTAAGGGTTACCGTTTTTCTGCAGGCTATGGTCGTGTAGTAATCTCTAGAAGTGCTAATTTTGAGCACCCTACTGGTTGGGATAGGTTGAATGCTAGTTCAGAGGTGTTGTTGCAATCTAGTGTACAGCCAACTGTCCATGCTCCTGTGGCTGGACAACAACCAGTTCAGCTGCCTTCTGGTTCCCAGTCTCCTAGTGTGGTGAGAGGATCCCCTCAGGTGAAGGAAGAGGAAATTTCACCTGAGCAGGTTCAGGATCTGAAGGGGGATTCAGGTAGTGAAAAGGCAGAGGACAGCAATGAGGAAGAGGCAGTGGTAATTCCTCGTAGGTCTGCACGCTCCACAAAGGGTGTGAAGCCTGACAGATTTGTGATTCAGCAGGTGAGAGTGTGTCAGATTACCTGTGAACCTCAGTCTTTCCAGGAGATGTTGCATCTGCCTGTTGAAGAGCAAGAGAAGTGGAACACAGCGATGGATAAGGAGTTTGAGGCATTAGTGAGTCAAAAGGTGTTTGAGGTCACTGATTTGCCCCCATCCCAGAAAGCTGTTGGTTCCAGATGGGTTTTCAGAAAGAAGCTTCTTCCTGATAATACAGTGCAGTACAAAGCCAGGCTTGTTGCTCAGGGATTTGCACAGGAGAGGTTTTTGAACTATGATCTCACATATGCACCCACAGCTAGACCAGAGTCTTTACGTATGGTACTTTCTCTGGCTGCACAGCGTGGACTTGTTGTCCATCATTTTGATGTTGACACAGCATATTTGAATGCAGAGCTCCCTGAAACTGTGTACATGAAACAGGCTCCTGGCTATGCTTGTGACAATTCTCAGAAGGTGTACAGACTGCGCAAGGCACTGTACGGTTTGAAGCAGGCCGGACGTTGTTGGCATCAATGTTTAGATAAGGCTTTGTTAGAGCTAAAGTTTAAGAAGTCTGTTGCTGATCCTTGTGTGTATGTAAGAGGTTCTGGAAGTGATTACACAGTGTTGCTAACATATGTTGATGATTTTTGCCTAGCAACTGGTTCTTTGCACCTTGTACAAGAGTTTGCAACACAATTGAGACAGTATTTTCAATTGAAAGACCTAGGTGAGCTGAAATACTATCTAGGTGTTGAAGTCACTAGAGCTCAGAGTGGTGAGTTCTATCTGAGTCAGAAAAGAAAAATTGACCAATTGTTGAGTCAACTTGAAATGTCAAATGCAAAACCAACCAAAACACCAATGACTCTTGATTTCCTAAAGGGTGATGCATGTGAGGAACCTTGTCCTCAACCTGCATTGTATCACTCAGCTGTAGGAAGTTTGCTACACTTAACACAATGGACACGCCCTGACTTAGCTTACTCAGTTGGAGTGCTTAGTCGTAAGGTTGCCAAACCATCCATGCGGGATTGGACAGGTTTAAAGAGGGTCCTACGCTATCTAAAAGGCACAGCTGATCTTTGTCTCAAAATATCAGCCACCAAGGCTGAAATGCCTGTAATTTATGCTGACAGCTCTTTTGCAGAAGAGAGAGACAGAAAGTCTGTGAGTGGTTTTGTTTGTTTGTTTGCAAATACACCCATTGCCTGGAGAGCAAGAAAACAAACATTAATTGCCGTTTCTACCTGCGAAGCCGAATTTGTGGCCCTCAGTGAGGCAATCAATGAAACGTATTGGTTAAAACAATTGTTTACAGATTTATCTGTAAATATAAATACACCAATAACAATGTATGAAGATTCCCAATCCTGTCTATCTCTAGCTGCTTCGGAAAATGTCAATAATCGCACGAAATACATCCATGTAAAATACCAAAATGTGAGGCATGCAATTCAGGAGAAATTTATACAATTAGAGTATTGTCCATCTGAGCTAAATATCGCAGACGTTCTCACGAAAGCACTTTCTCCTACAAAGCATACAACCATGGTAACCAGATTAGGGTTGGAGCAAATGTGTCTGAAATAAAATCATTTGTGTCTCTGTGTGCTTTTGAAATAACAGTTTTTCCCCCACAGTGTTTCAAAAAATCCATGCGGAAGGGGTGTTAAGGTTATTTGGTTAAAGCATTCTATGCAGAATTAAACGCATGGCATTTTCTTCCACTGTGTCTGGCCAGAGAGTGGAAAAATACAAGTGAAAACAATCTACATTGTTTTCCGCATTGTAAGTTTGGTTCTCAAAACATCTGAGACGTAGATGGCAGGTGTTGAGATATCTCTTTAGCTAGACAAAATAAACCCGTAATCAGGATTATTCTCAAAACAAAAAAAGGCCAATACACAACACTGCCATCGTGTGACGCTTTATAGTAAGTACAATTACTACCAGAAATGCTATACTAAAAGAGATGCTCATGTTTAAACCAATCACATGTGAGCTATGAACCATGGGTAGTCCTTTATACTTATGTTCTCACTTATGTTCTTTACACATATGTCTTCTGTTCTTTATGTAGGCTGCTATCTGCATTTACTTGTATCTGAACTGTAACCATGCCTGGTCTTTGCACAGACCATGATGTTTTTTTCTTTCCTCACTTCTGGTGATGGAACTCTGCTTATGCTTTGATTTTACCTTTTTGCAATAATGCACTATACATCCATTATTGCCTTATGCTATCAATAAAGATATTGTTAGCCTTACAACACGTTGTTTGGATTACTTCATTGCCTGGAACCCCGCATAGTTAACCATCACCTAACAATACGTTGCCTCAAAAACCCAGCAATCATGACTGGACTTGGCCTTAAAGTGGGGAAACTGAAACAGCCCATAGTCTTCACGCAACTAGATGGCACAGAGGCTAGTGGGGGTCAGTTGGAGTTTTGTACAGAAGAAATTAAGTTAAAGATTGGGACCCATCGAGAGACAATTAGATTCCTTGTCACCCCAATTGCCAACCAGTCAGTGATTTTAGGTTTATCCTGGCTAAGGAAATGCAACCCACACGTCAATTGGGCTACGGGAGACATAGAATTCAAGGACGGGTCATATAAAGGCGAAACCCCATTGGCTGTAAATCCCGATACTGCATTGTTTGGCATGATGGCAGAATCAGGTAAGCAATTGACCCAGAAGGAGAAAAGCCTGATACCCAAACAATATAGAGATTTGTGCAAGGTTTTTGAAGAGAAAGAATCAGATCAACTCCTTCCCCATAGAGACTGTGACTGTGCAATTGAAATAGAAGTTGGGGCGAAATTGCCAAAGACCAAACTATATTCTATGACTCCGAAAGAGCAGGAAGCACTGAGAGATTTTGTAGATAAAAACCTAAAACAGGGTTTCATCCAGCCAGCTACCTCACCAATGGCAGCCCCTGTGCTCTTCAGACCAAAAAAGGACGGGTCCTTAAGACTGTGCACTGATTATAGGGGTTTGAATGCCATCAGTGCTGATAATAGGTACCCACTCCTTCTGATGAAAGGCATGCTTGCTCACCTATCAAAGGGGAAGATTTTTACGAAATTGGTTCTGAGGGAAGCTTATTACCACATATGCATTCGCGAAGGGGATGAGTGGAAAACTGCTTTTAACTGTCAACTGGGTTGTTTTGAGTTTCTTGTGATGCCATTTGGATTGAAAGGAGCAGGGGGGTGTTCATGCACCTCATAAACGAAGTTTTTTCTGAGTTTCTGTATGAAGGGGTCCTTGTCTACCTAGAGGACATCCTGATCTATTCCCAAACCTTGGAAGAAAATGTAAAATTAGTGTGTGAGGTTCTAAACAGTCTTTTGAAAGCTCAATTATTCATCAAGCTTTCAAAGTGTGAATTCCATAAAGAACAACAAGACTACCTGGGTTACGGAGTCTCAAGCAGGGGCATTAAGATGGACCCCGCTAAAGTGCAAGATGTTCTAGGATGGGAACTCCCGAAGACCTGGCGACAGTTGCAGAGTTTCTTGGGATTTGCAAATTTCTATCGACAATTTTTCAATAATTTCGCCCAGGAGGCTCTGGCTCTGACAGACCTACTCAAGACTAGGGGGAAGGGAGACACCAGGAAAATGAAAAAACCCAGGGCGGTGCCGAATTGGACTGCCGAATGTCAGTAGGCGTTCGAACGGCTGAAAGCCTTATTTACCACTGAACCCATTTTAAAACATCCAGACCCACAAGAACCCCTAGTGGTCCAGGTCGATGCTTCAGACGTGGCTTTGGGAGGCATGTTATTACAGAAGGACAAGGAAGGGGTTTTACACCCATGTGCGTACTTATCCCAAAAGTTCAGCGAAGCTGAACGCAGGTGGTTAGTGAGGGAAAAGGAAGCCTTTGCAATAAAATGTGGCGGCAACTCCTGGAAGGAGCCATCCATCCCTTTGAAGTCTGGACTGACCATAAAAACCTAGAAGCGTTGAAAATGCCCTGCAAACTAACACCAAAGCAAATCAGGTGGGCTCAATTTTTCAGCAAATTTAACTTCACGCTGAAATACCTCCCTGGGAAAAGAAATTTCCTAGCGGATGCTCTATCTAGGCTACCCCAACACAAAAGTGAAAGAGAAGAAATCATTGACACTGTGATCCCTTTACAACAACTGGGGTTAGCCGCCGAAACCAGGTGCCAAAAGCGTGACTTGGCACCACAGATAGAAACCAGGCTCCTGCAGGAATTACAGGAGGTGTTAGGAAAAGATAATTGGCTGCAAGCTAACAAATATATTCTATCTGAGAGGGAAGGGCTATGGTGGCACGGTATGAAGGTATACATTCCAGAGACCTTGAGGAAAAAGATCCTAGGAAGATGTCATGATGCTAAGCCCGCCGGGCATTTTGGTTTTGTCAAAATGCTGCATTTTGAGAAGGCAATTCTGGTGGCCTTTAATATGCAAGGATGTAGAACATTATGTTGCTAGCTGTCCTTTTTGTGCCACAGCAAAGAAGGAGGGAGGCAAACCCTGGGGACTGTTGCAGAACATAGCAGATCCTAAACAACCAACCATGGAAGGAAATTACCATGGACTTCATTGTAGAATTGCCAGAGAGCAAAAAGAAAATGGCAATTTGGGTGGTAACTGACCTATTCTCAAAGCAAGCTCATTTTGTGCCCCTAGCCAGTGTTCCCTCAGCCACTAAACTTTTCATCTAACATGTGTACAGGTTACATGGAGTTCCTGAACGTGTGATCAGCGATCGCAGTGTACAATTTACTTCCACTTTCTGGAAAGCATTTTTAAAGTTGATTGGTGCAGGCCAAGCCTTGAGTTCGAGTCAAGTGAACGAGTGAACGATTGAACTCTGTACTTGAACAATATATAAGGTATTATGTAAATTATCAACAAGACAACTGGGTGGATCTCTTGCCTTTTGACGAAGTGGCTTATAATAATGCAGTCCACCAAAGCACTGGCTATTCGCCGTTTCATGTGGCCATGGGTCAGGAATTTGCTCCAATTCCTGAGTTACCCTAAGGATCCACTAAAGTAACTCCTTGGAAGATTGGGTTAAGCAGATGAACAAAACATGGCCAATAATTCAAAAAGCCCTAGCACGTGCCAAAGCCTCATATAAAAAATACGCAGACCAAAAATGATCCCCTGAATGGCAACTAAAAGTGGGAGACAAAGTATATTTATCTATCAAGTTTTTGAAAACGAGGCAACCATTGAAAAAATTGGGACAAAATATGTTGGCCCTTTCCCCATTACAAAGGTTATCAACCCAGTAACTGTACAACTTGCTTTGCCAAAGAACATGAAAAGAATACATCCAGTATTCCATTGCAGTTTGTTGAAACCTATGAGAACTTCAACAGTTTGGCACCCAGAGCAAACCCCACCTAACCCAACAATGATCGATGGGGAACAACATTTTGAAATCAAAGAAATTCTAGACTCCTGGAGACTTTGGGGAACCCTGCAATATCTAATCAAGTGGAAGCACTTCCCAGACAATGAATGTGTTGCCAGCAACCATTGTACGTGACCAGAGACTGGTTAACAAGTTCCACCAACGATACCCCAGCAAGACAGAATAAACCCTGACTTTCATGTATTGCATTTCTTTAACTGTTTTAGATTTTCTTTTTCAGGAGGAGAACCATGTCAGGTCCGTGCAACCAAATGAACGTAGTGCATTCGCTTGCCGCTTCCCGCCAGCAGAGCCAGCTGGATGAGATTCGCTTGCCGCTTCCTGCCAACAGAGCCAGCTAGCTGAGAGAAAGCTGACGCGTGTCAAGCTTCTTTATGGGATGGGAGGGCGGATGGAAGCCAGACAGCAAGCAGCAGACTTTGGGAACCAAGGTCAAACGCAACTGCCTGAGCCAGGTGTGGGGAGGGGGGGATTTAGCTCACCAAGAGACTGTTTTAATTAGAGGCTTCACAACTTTTTTTGTCAGTTTCAGTTTTCTTTGGATTCGTATAGCTTTCTTCAATTAAATAACTTTCCTTTTCTACTTTGAACTGACTTAAGTTGTTTTCTTTGAAGTTTGAGCCTAGCAATCATTACACCTGACCAGTTTAAAGTGGCTAGTTGAACAAATAGATTGGACCTGTTAGTGAAAACAATATAAGATTGCTGTCCATTACACCTCTGGATTAGGGGTTGGTGGGACCATAATAAAAGCCCTGAGAAAGTGGGGAAAACAAATCTTTGAGGGCATTGTCCGTCTGTCTTGGACCCTTACCAACATCTTAGCTAGCTTTCTGCTTGATCCAGCTCAGAAGATGCCAGTGAAAGCAGATGCAGTTTTCTCTGGGCTCAGTGGTCTTTGGCAGGAGTTATCTAATGGCACTATTGTGAAGTCGATGATGCTTGCAGCCTGGACTGGGTATTTATCCACCAATCACAAAGGACCAAACTGAAGGCAAGGAAATGGAGGCATCCGAGCAAAGAAGCCACAGTAGGGTGCTTATGTGTAACTGAGTTGCACATCTCATTAACCCATGGATGACTCAACTACAGTTGGTGGGATTCAGCCCATACGCATGGCTTGCAAACCATAATAGCTGGATTTGCATAATGCGCAGAGCCAAAGCCAAACAAAGCACATGGCACTGTAGCATAATATGTGAACCCAGCCCCATGTCTCTAGAAGACAGGTTGACAGGGGAGACAAAAGGCAATGTTTCTTCTCATGATGCACAATTAACCTGTGGAATCTGTTGCCGCTTGTAATGACAGCCACTAGTGAAACAAGCAATACAGGCAGTCCTTGCTTAGCAACCACAATTAGGACCACTAAGTGATGTGGTCACTAAGTGAAATATCACATGACCATGATGGACTTATGACATCACTTCTCATTTGGTCGTTAAGCGAGTCACCATGGGTCATTAAGCAAGACATCATGTGACTGCAACTTGCAATTTTACTGCCAGCTTCTCCATTGGCTCTGCTTGTTGGAAGCCAGCTGTGAAGCCGGCAAATGGCAATCACGTGACCACGGGACAGTGCGACGGTTATAAATGCCCACTGGTTGCAAAGTGCCCGAATGTCAATCATGTGACCACAGGTACGCTGCAACAGTCGTAAATGTGAGGACTGGCCGTAAAGTTACTTTTTCAGCACCATCATAACTTCGAACGGTCGTTATGCGAGGTCTACCTGTAGATAAATTGATGGCAGATGAGTTGCTAAATGTTTAAGAACCATGATAGTGCTATAAGCCTCCATGTTTAGGGGCAATCTACCTCTAACAGCTACTGAATGCCAAACTTGAAGAAAATTTGAGCTGGAGGGGCATGGATTTGGAGGAACAGAGAATAAGGTGTAAGAAGGGAATGTAGTTTGTTTTTAGGGAGAGGTGAATTTGAGGGCTAAGCAGTGGCAAGGAATTATAGGTGGAGCTCTTTAATGCAAATCAGCCTTGTGAATACAAATCAGCTCCTTTTGCATTCATTTGTTGAATTTCCCCACTTTATTCCAAAACCTGTAATTGAAGCTCTGCTCTGCGCTTGGAATATTTTTGGCACAGGGCAGTTGAAAATCAAGCTGGAGTTCTTCTGATATCTCCCAGCAGCACATGAGTCGAGCGGCAACAGGGCTGTCTTTCTTGTTATAGCACTTTCTATAAACACACAAAGTTCTTTGCAACAACCACCTTCTCTTTGTCCAAAGAACATTAAGAAACAGTCCCGTTGCTTCCCCTTTCCTTTACAGTGTTGCCTTGTAGAATTTGCTCAGTATGTAATGCCCCTTCTCGTGTTCTTTAAACTGGGGTGTTCTTTGAAAGCTTTTTTCTTAAGTGGCTGTTGTGGGTCTTCCGGGCTGTGTGGCCGTGTTCTGGAAGTTGTGTTTTTTTCTTAAGCACTAGGAAACTGATCCCAATGGCCAGAGGGAAAAGGATAAAAAACAACAACCCTGGTCTGCAGTAAATGGGAATGCTATATACTACCTTGAATACAGAATTTCTTTTGTTGATGGAGTCCTCTAGATTTTGCAATCCTATTTTTGGCTCATTCATATCCAAGAATATATACTGTATAAACATCAATTTTTCAAGATAAAATGCATAACAATGCATAATACCATGATAAAAGAGCACAAAAATAACCATACTAGAATAAAATGCATGCAAAATTTGTGGGGTTTCAACAAACATATTCAGAAATAATATGGCAGGAAAAATATTAGGCCCGTTACTAGTCAGGTTTCAGGCCTGGGTATAGGTCAGGGATGGCACTGGTCATTCTTGGCAATGACCTGTGTTGGGACCTGTGTCAGGATGGGGATAGCACACCTGTCCTCATCCTTTTGACCAGTCTGTGGCCATCAATGCTATCGCCCATGGTATCCCTCTGGACCAGCTGCAGGGGATGGGGATTGGAGGCACCGTTTGGAGATGTTCTGCTCCTTTCTCAGCAATCAGTGGCAAGGGGGGTGGGGTGGGGGAGAGATTGGCATAGTGGTTGCTGTGCTATGGAATGGCACATGGGTTGGTTCTCTCCTCCACTAACATCTATATGACGCTTCTGGGGGAGGTCATTCAATGGTTTGGGGTTCAGTGTCCAAATCCTGTCCAAATATCTGGAACTGCGAAGGCCTGGATGAGAAGGAAGACTGAAACGGAACTCTCGTAAGTTGGAGCTACTGCTTGTACAGTACAGCTTGTTCCTCCACACCCCTTTTTTTACTCTGGGTGGGGTTGCCCTGCCCCTGAAGGAGCAGGTCCATGACATGGGGTCCTCCTGGACTCCAGCTGTGGTTGGTACACCACTTGCAGCCTTACTTGGAATGAAAGGAACTGGCTTCCGGTGGGAATGGTTCAATGGGCGGAGCTGACAATGCGGTAACATTTTTCGGGCTCAGGCAGGTTTTCCTGAAGCCCAGAAACGTTCTCTGAATCAAGGAGAATACCTGGAATCACCCCATCTGTCCTCCAGATGGCTGCTTACAGCCAGAAGATTGCAAACAGCGTTTCGCGCTCGACTGGTAAGAGCAGCCAAGAGGCTGGGGCGTCACCATTTCCAAGCTGCGCTGTAGCCTTAAAGGGACACTAAGACCGGCCACCCTATTTCTAAATCACCAATTTGTATTTTTTTAAAGTATACGTACCCCAAAAGAGGCTTTCTACAGAGAAAAGCTGGTTCTCTTGGTGCTTAGTGTTATTTTTGAGATTACTTTTTTTTAAAAAAAATATTCTTTTAAGTTTTGGATTTTGTTTTCCTTCCAAAGGAAATTCCAAAGTTTGAGAGTAAACAATTCCTGTTATTATTTTTGTATTAAATTTGAAGATATTAGCATTTTCTTACATGTTGAATCGGCTGATTTGAACCTTCAGTTTTCTGTTTTCACTTTCCCTTGAGAACTGTCTGCTATCTCACTCTCACTTTATGTAAACACATTTTGGAACTCTTCCATATCTTTGACTTTCACTGGTTAAGCTCCTAGAGGGCGCCATAATCTACTGCGTGAGACATGGAGGATTTCAAACAGATTCTTTCTGACTTTCACCAGGATTTTAAACAGATTTCTTCTTACTTCTATCAAACTTTTATGCAAGATATCCAGGACATTGTGGAAAATATGAGATCTAAAATGTGCCATCAGGTTGGGGATGTGATGGATGAAATTGAGGAATTTAAGAGCGATAGAAAGGGTTTTTTTTAAGACTGAGATTGGGATTTTTATCGAGATGCTGGATGAAGATTGTATAATGGAGTTGGAGAAATCTAAGGGAAAGAGTGATCTGCAAGCCATAAGTAAAATCAATCTCCTGGTGGAATGCCATGAAAAGAACCTGGAATCTTTGAGGGGGGCAGTTGGGCTGTTTGATTCCTTTAAGAGGAAAGCTCTGTGCACATTGTGGGGATATGTAGGGTTGAAGAATGTTCATCTGGTTTGCTTTAAGGATTTGATTGATGCTATTTGCCTTTAAAGATTTGGATTTACTGTTTTGAATTGGCTTTGTTTTTTGGGTATATTATATTAAAATTATTAAAACTGTTGTATTAGGGTTAAAGAATGTTGATTTGGTTTGCTTTAAGGATCTGATTGATGTTATTCCCTTTTAAAGATATGGAATTACTGTTTTGAATTGTCTTTGTTTTTTGGGTTTATTAAGATTGGGATTATTAAAATTGTACTATTAAGTATAATAGCAGACAACTTATGTGCTTTTTAATTTGATTGTTATTATAGTAGACAAAATGTATAGAATAGTGGTAGGAAGGGAATAATTAAATATGTTTTATCTTTTGGAGGGGAGAAAGTTGTTTAGGAGGTTTATATGAATTTTGTTCCCCATTGGGGGAGATGGGTGGTTATATAAATTTAATTAAATAAATAAATATGAATTTTTTTCCTTTATTTTAATATAAGGGGGAGGAGTAACTGTACTTAGTGATTTTTATTATGCGTTAGAGTGGAATGACTTATAGAAATAATGTGGTGTTTTGGTTTAATATAGAGTAAGAGATTGATTATGGAAATTTTGTATATCCTTGCTGTTAAGAGTCAGAAGCCACATCTTTTTGTAAATTTTAAAAAAAAAAACCTTGTGTTTCTGCACTTTTTTAGTTTTTTTAATTTCTTTGTAGTTTTTTGTTTTTTTGTACTTTTTATTCTTTTCTTGAGGAGAAGGGGACGACAGAGGATGAGATGGTTAGATAGCATCACTGATGTAATGAACATGAATTTGAGTAAACTCCGGGAGACAATGGAGGACAGGAAGGCCTGGGGTCACAAAGAGTTGGACACGACTAAAGGACTGAACAACAACAACAACAAAATTCTTTTCTTGAAACTTAATAAAATTTACTCAAAAAAAAAAAAGGAATGGGAGGAACTGACCACAGTGTGTCATGTCCTCGTCACCACCCAATTAGACTGCTGCAACATGTTCTACAGGGAGCAGACTTTAAAGACTACCCTACATGAAATTCAAGGGGCATGGTGGCTCAGTGGGTAAGACACCAGGCTTGTTGATCGGAAGATCGCAAGTTCGGAGGTTTGAATCCCTAGCCCCGTGTGACGGAGTGAGCTCCCGCACGCGCCCCAGCTCTTGCCAACCTAGCAATTCGAAAGCATGCAAATGCAAGTAGATTAACAGGTACCACTTCGGTGGGAAGGTAACAGCGTTCCACATGCGTCATGCCGGCCACATGACCGTGGAAGCGTCTTCGGACAACGCTGGCTCTTCGGCTAAGAAATGGAGATGAGCACCGGCCCCTAGAGTCGGACACGACTGCACAAATGTGTGGGGGGAACCTTTACCTTTACTACATGAAATTGCCTTTAAAGTTTCAGTTGGTGCAAAATGCAGTGGCCCAGGTGCTCACAATTTACGCCTGTTCTGGGGCTCCTGCACTGACTTCCTATTCACTTCCGAGTGCAATTTAAAGAACTGGTCTTAACCTCTAAACCCCTTTTGGCTTGGCAACAAATATCTATGCGACTGAATCTCCCCACTAGAGTCATCCCGACCATTTTGATTGCGCTGAGAGAAGGAGATGGCTGTCCCCCACTTGGGGGGGGGGGGGGAGGCAGAAAGCCCAGAAGCTTTGCTTTCTTTGTGTGATGGGGAAGCTCTCTGAAATGGCCTCCCTTTGGAAGTTTGATTGTTTCTGACATTATCTGACTTTAGGAAAAAGTTGAAAACAAACCTTTTTGGGTCTAATGCCTGGTACTGCTTTTGTAGGGTTTTGAGTATTTATATTTTTTAATCTGTATTATAGAGTTTTTCCTTTGCCATTGTGAGCCAAGAGTCTTTTTATGATTGCGACAGAATATACATTTGATAAATAGATAAAAAATAAGAATAGGCTTAATACAGTTTTTTTTAAAAAACCCAAAATCTCAAAATTTGAGCCCTACCTATTCAAAAGATTCTCAAAGTGAACATACAAAAAAACAACAACCCAGAACTGTTTCTCTTGGAGAAATGGAGAAGGAGCTAGAGAAACAATATGGAATTTTGACTTTATACATGATTACAACTGCAAGACTTTTATATGCACAGCGATGGAAAGATCCACAAATACCTACAGTGGAAGATTGGATTATTAAATTAATGGATTTGGCTCAAATGGCTAAGTTAACAGAGTTAATGAGAGATCATTCTATTTCTGGATTTATATCTACTTGGCAACCACTTTTAGAGTACTTGCTTGTGGTGGGAAAAAAATGAAGTTTTGACTCTGGGTTTTAGTGATTAAATGGTTTGTTTTAATAGAAAAAAGGTTATTATGGTTTAATGAATGGTAAGAGATTATATCTGTAAATTTATATCTGTATTGGAGAAAGCCAGAAGTCATTTTCTGTTTCTATTTTCTGTCTATTTGCACTTTTATAGTTTTTTCTTTAGTTCTATTTTCTGTCTTTTCTATACTTTCTATTTTGTATTTTAACTATACTCTGAAAAATAATAAAGTTCTTTTAAAAAATATACCCATGCATGTGATCCATTTGATCCATTTTGGATTATTGCCCCCTGTGACCCTGCTTGATCCCCAAATATTAAATGTCGCCTGTCCCTAAGGCGCCTTACCTGAGTTCACACAACATGCTAGTTCAAGCTAAAACTGAATTGGCAAGTTATGGTTCAGCAGGTTTGGGAGAATTGTCTCAGCATGTTATATGACCCAGGCCATCACATTCAGCCATGACTGGGTTGGACACAAATGTGACATCAAAACAGGAGTTGTGTTTTGTTCACCTAGGATTAAACATTTCAATTTCAATTTCAATTTATTACGGTCGTAGGGTTAAACGATTTTTGTGAACTCATTCTAAGTTTTGGACACCTATTGTTTTGGATACAAGTAGGATCAGGCAACTCAGTTTAACCTTAATCTAGGCCTAAAACTCCCATGGTTTTTGAGATCTCATCCCACCTGGAAGAAAAAAGAGCTGCTTTGACCTTATAGTTGCAGAACCCGTCTGGCCAGAGGGGGCACTCTACCGAGATACAGCAAAATGTTTAGCTGTCTCTTGTCTATTAAGAGAGGTCTTCTTGGTAGCATAGAAGGAAAATTACCCAGATCGTTTTGTCAGAGATTCCTTGTCCCAGCAGCAGGAATTATTGCATGACCTATTCTGTCCTTGCAGGGAGAGATGGGAACTATTAACTAAAAATAACAATCACAACAGTATCTAGAAAGCTCTGAAGTGAGGGTATGATTTTTTTTAACCTTCTATAGGCTCAGAAGAGCATTGGGCAAAGATAATGTTATCTTGCCTCTTTCATTTCACTTCAGTGTTTTTCCCGCCTCCTTCCACCTCCCTCTTGGCACCATTATCACCCAACTTTTCTTCTGGATGATCTTGTTATGATGGGATGTATATTATCAGTACCCTTCTCCAGCAGATGCATGACCCAATGTGTGCAGCAGAAAATAAACAAGACAGATGGATATAGGGAAGGAAAAAGCACCTTGAGAAAAAAAAGAAAGAAAACATTGTTTGTCAGCTACTTGAAGTTAAGAAAACAACATATGCCCCAGGATGGCTATTTGACTTAACAAAAGGCAGGACAGATGTATTCTTTATTTGTTTATAGCATTTATAATATGCCTCTTCCCATGGTGGCTTCTGTGTGCTTAACGTATAAAATCCCCAAATTCAATACAATGTAATTAAAAAAGCAAACAGCAATATAAAATAGCTGAGCCAGCAAATAAAAATCCAGATTTTTTTTTAATGGCTTGTTTTGCTCACCTTCCTTACCTTCTGATTTGTCTTCTAGCCTTGACTTATGTCCTTTATTCACACAACCCAGTTAACCTAGTTACTGATTATTCTGCTATCTGGGTTTGCAGAATACACTGAATCATAAAATGGCTGGACTTGCATAACATGCAGAAAAACCTCAAACCAGGGTTAGAACTAGCCAAGCCTAGCAAGTTCTGTTAATCCACTCACTAAGGCTCTAAATGAGCTGGTTAAAAATGTCACATGAAGACAGTCTTGGTGATAAACGTGTTCCCTGGCTCTTGAATGATTTTGCACCACTGCCCATGATGACACTGCCATGATGTCCAGATGTATATCCAAGTCATTTTCTGTCCCCAGAGGAGAGTTAATTTGAGGACTGCTAAAAGTGTTTGCTTAATTTCTGTGCCTTCTTTGAAGAAGCAAATGCTTTGCTGCTGCCTTCAGCAAGAGATCTGCAAACCGGTTTCCCGGCTGGCCTTTGCTCCTCCCCACTGCCACTATCATTTTGCAAAGCCTCCATGTCATGACAGAACAGCACTTTAAATACACCATGCCAAAAAAGAGGGTGCATTACTCACCCAAACAGATTTATGTGGAATGTGGTGATCACCTCAGATCTTGGGGGATAGGGAAATAATGGTCCCTCTGGAAGATGGAGGTCTGTAGGCCACATTCCCTGAGACCTTTTGATGCTGGTGTGGTGGAAAGTGATGTTTGCATTGCCCAGGTTTGAAATAAGCCCAGTGGGGTTTTGTGCTTGGACTAGGGAGAAGGTGCCATCTTGTCCCTCCACTCAGGCAATGTCAGCCATATAAGGTAAACCAGACTAAAAAACAGACACCATGTAGGCCTAAAGCTACTTTTATTACAATAGCTATAGTAACAGAATCTTGCAAGTCTGAATATGCTTCCCCTCCTCCCTCTTTTATATTCACATGAATGGGGTGGGTGGGTCTGAGGCATTTTCTTGGTCTGGACTCAAGCCATGTTTATCTTATTGTTGCCTTGGTAACAGATCTTCCTTCTGTTTGTCAAGGCCACCCTCTAGAGCAGTGTTTCTCAACCTTGGCAACTTTAGGAGGTGTGGACTTCAACTCCCAGAATTCCCCAGTCCACACCTCTCAAAGTTGCCAAGGTTGAGAAACACTGCTCTAGACTCTGGTTTTATAATTTTTATTTGTAAGCCGCCAAGAGTCACTTTTATAGTGAGATGGGCGGTGTATACATTTAATAATAAAGAAATAATAAAAAATTAAACCACAAACTAAAACAAAACTGAGGTTCACATTAATCAAGCTTAGCATGTTTTGTGAATGCAGCTACCGCGTCACTGATCTAATGAAGTGGGTGTGTGTAGAAAGCCAATGAATCAAACAGCATAGTCATGCTGCTGAGGTTCATCTAGCATGCTAAGGAACAACAACAACAACAACAATTAACTGAAGTTCAAATGAACCACGATTAGCATATTGTGCAAACATATTTTACCCATTGAAAAATATGAGAGGGTAAGGAAGTGAACTACTGAACAGCGCATGATTACGAAATGAAGCTACCTGCTCAATCACTAACTGACTTAACATGTTTTGCAAATGCAGCTGCAAGGTTTTTAATAGGTTAAGCACACTGTGTGAATGTGGCGACTGTCTCAGTCCTGTTGCAAAGCCCGTTCCTGCTTGCTTCATTTCTGAGCTCTTAGTTGAGGATTCTCCTGATGCGTCAATAAACTTAATAAAGCCCCCAGTGGATTTCCTCTCAGAGCCCTTGGAAAGACAAATCCCAGCTCAACATTGGGAAAAATGTTGCACAACTCTAGACCAGCCTGTTGCAATCTAGTTTCAGCTGTTAATCCCACTTTTCAGACACCTTTCTGCAGCTGCGAGTCACATGGGTGTCTGCAGGGAGGGAAACATGTGACATGCATCATGATATCACACAAATGGTGTGACATTTGTGTCATGATACACATCATTTGAGTCGTCATGTCATCTGCACATGACATCATGGCTTCTACTGGATCCCAATGGTTACCTTTCGGTGACATTTTAATGAATTGAGAAATAAGGTGTACGTGGATAGTGGAGATGGGGAGATTTTTTTCAGGCATAAACCTAAGACAATGAAGAGTAGTCAACGCAGATGGTGTCACAGAATGACCCAACTAAGGTTACTGCCTTCCCCAGAGCAGATTTAAATTACTTGGTGCCTAAGGCAAAGGATAGGATGATGCCTTCAGATGCTGTGTACAAAAGGCATCTGGTGAGTGAGTTTTAATTCATCTGTAGTGATTAGGCAGCAAGCTAGCTTAAAGAGTGCCTGGCCAGATTGCATATTGTGACAGATACAGACTCCTGGACCATTGCTCTAAAGCAGTGTTTCTCAACCTTGGCAACTTCAAGGTGTGTGGATTTCAACTCCCAGAATTCCCCAGCCAGCATGGGGAAAGAAAAGAAATTTCTCTCTTTTGAAGCTACTTCCACCCCTTCCCAGAAAACCCCCTCTTAGATGAACCCCAAACTGGCAGACAGTAAGTGTCACTTGTTGAGATGGGCGGCTATAAAAATCAATCAATCAATCAATCAATCAATCAATCAATGAAATAAATACCAAATGTGTCACTGGGAACTGCCTAATAGTGTAATCAAAGGTTAAGTTCCTTATGAGTTTAGCTAGTAGTCTAACATGTTTCCAATAGAAGAGAATATCTGTAGCTCAGGGTTGAACTGTGGAGTTCTTGGTGGTCTCTGAGCTTGGTTGTTTGCTTGAAGACGTTTCATACTGCACTGATGATGTTACCTGGTTGGGTAATGAAATCTCTGCAAGCAAACAACCAAGCTCAGAGAGCACCAAGGACTCCATAGTCTGATATGTTTTCATTAGTAAGCTGTATGTTTTGTATTATAATTAATGGGAGCAACTCCTTTCCAACTCCTCGCCAAGGGATTCTTTTATCAAAGTACAGAATTGGAAATTAGAATTAATTTAGACTTTTTGCCTAGTGGGGAGAGGACTTACTCCTGTGACAGACTGCTGTTCACACTTACCAGGTTCTTCAGGAGAGCAGAAGAGAGATGGCCTGAACTGTCATGTGTTCAGCCTGAAGTTCAGGAATAGTAAATCACCGAAGTGGTGGCACCTGAGAAATATGTTGCAGAGAGGAATCTGATAGCCTCCCTTATCTTGCAGGTTTCAAGGGGCAGGTGTTTCCTCCCTGCCCCCAGGTTGTCATAGATGACTACAGCTTCACCTTTCAACATCTTGCCATTGTTTCCTGGCATTGGTGGCCTGAAGCATCAGTGTCACTTTGACTAATGATATAAATCTTTGACCTGGCACCTTTCAGTAGTGTTGAACTACAGCTCTCAGCAGACAGGCTGAGGGGGTGCGAGTTGCAGCTCGGTGACCATGTTCTGACACATCTGGAGGGTGTCAGGTGGCCAATGGCTAGTTTAAAAAATGCAGCAAAACAGACAAAGAGGAAGTGAAATGAATAATAGTGCCTGCTCACTGTGCTTTTTCTTTTGATGCTCCTCCAGCTCTAGATAGCTTCCTGGTAAGCATCTTGTCACTCTACCTGTTCCTCCATTTTTCTATAGTCTCCTATTTTGCGCATCCAAACAGAAGGACATTGTATCTTCTCTATGCCTTTATGTTATATTAATGTCCTGGGCGAGTCTAAGGCCCCTAGTTAATTAAACTAAGCAAAAAGCAGAGAGAAGCGGTCAAAAAACAGAACTCTTGCATGCAAAGAGTAGCCTGTGGCAGTTGGAGGTCTAAGAAACAGCAGGTTGGTGTGAAGACTTTCATCTTAAAAAGGGGTTGTCAACTGATGAATGGTAAGAAAGAAAATTTGGACCTTAGCAATGGGGTGCAACTGAAGAGGAACCAAGATTTCACAGAAAGCATGTTTCTGGGGGAAACTGATATTTTCACCCCTCAGATAAAGTGGAACATGTCACAGACATTTTTTGAATTATTATCAGTTTCATTTTTATGGCAGGTGCATTTCCTCTTTTCCCCAGGACCCTGGAATGAAAAGGCTGTCAGCCCAGTTGCTGTTTCTGCTAATTGCAGAAGGAAGGAAGGAAGGAAGGAAGGAAGGAAGGAAGGAAGGAAGGAAGGAAGGAAGGAAGGAAGGAAGGAAGGAAGGAAGGAAGGAAGGAAGGAAGGAAGGAAGGGCTTATGTAAAATGTGGGAAAGAAAATAATCTCCAACTATTTATTTTATTCTTTAGCTTGCTTGCTTGTTTTATTGCTAACTACCTAATGAATAAAATAAATTGTTGAGACTTTTTTTGTCTTTTTCTAGGATGATCCCCCCAGTTATGGTAGAGAATTCTGAGAGTCTCTTTACCTGCAGGTCTAATTGCAGCAAATATCCTCTAACTTTGGCATCCACTTTGATACCTGAAAACATAGTGTATGGTAGAAGCAGCCAGCAACTTTTCTGGTGATTTTTCACTATGCTTTGCTCACCCTGCTGTGGTTCTGGATAGGTTGTGACAAGCCACAAGGTTTAACTTTTGAACCTCTGTGATGTCACAGCAAAGTAATGACCATCAACAATACCACATGAGCACCACTGTGATGGACTTCAGTAACGCTGCTGGTTCTCAGGAAGGAGGGAGCACATTCCAAGGAGGGGAGCAAGATAAGAGAAAACACAGTCCAGGGATGGAATGTGGGAAGACTAAGTGGTTCAGAGTAGCCCCGCCCAAGAGCCTTCCCAGGTTATTTCCCCTTAGGTTAGGAAGAGTAGCTTTAGTCTGGCAAGATTCTGTCTATATGGTGTGAGCAAATAAAGAACTGGAGTTTAACTGGATTGATTCTTCATTGTTCTTGGGCTGGCCCTGACAACCACAACAAAATACGTATGTGTTCTGCCAGGCTGAAGTGAAGGGGGTGAGTATTGAAAGAGCATTGAAAAAGCATAAATGTGCTTACAACAAATATCCAATTTCTGCTGAAAATGGGATACTGAAACTCACAAAATGGATAAGCAGGTAAGTCCCTTCATTTCAGCATATCCCGTTTGCATAGTCTTTTCCTGCAGAAGAATGAAAGGAAACTTTATAAAAGAGGTGGAAAACCTGTGCCATTCTAGATATAAATAAACTACAGCTCCCATCATCCTTCGGCACTGGCCATATTGACTAGGGTTGCTGGAACTGAAAGTCAGTCACATCTGCACCAGCATTCTCTACCTATTTGGACTGCAGCTCCCAGAATTCCACAACTATTGGTCATGCTAGGAGAGGAATTCTGGCCATTGCAACTCCAACACAAAAGGAAGGCACTGGGTTGGGCAATGCTGATGAGGTCAAATCTGACTTCCTAACACTATTTTATACTAGCACAGGAATTAGCAGAGCTCATCTGATCCAGGCCTCACAAATAATCCATCTATCAATCAATGGAAGGGTCTTTTCCCAGGTAATAGGCACATCAGATTGTCAACCTCATGCCCTTTGGATGGGCTGGACTACAACTTTCATCATTCCCTAATAATGAGGATGCTGGGAACTATACTTCAGCAACATCTTGAAGACCACAAGTCATAGCCATGCTGGCCCAATGGAGGGTATCAACCATCAGGTTGGGGAAACATGGTTTGCAGGAATAACCAAGAATCAGGGAGCACAGAGATCAACCTGTTGGAAGATATATTATTCTAACTGCAGGTTATATTTCCACTTAAACACTGGAGCAAAGTTATTTGAAGGATAGGAGAGAATAAGTCAGGGTGATGAAAAATAAGAAAATGCAATATGCTTAGTAGCCACCTTTCACCTAAAGGAAGGAAAAATCAGGTGGCCTTCAAATTTACAACCCATGATATTAAAAAATTAATGATGCTATTCTTGACTAGAGGAAAAATGGACATTGTTTAAATTTAGGGGCTTCAGTGAGTCCAATCCACATGGGTGCTAGAATCTCTTCAGACTTTTTTCCAATACAGGATACTTGAAATCAGTTCAAACTCCTGCTGAATATAAATAAGGTGTAAATAAGCAGGGCTGATCCAACAGATTGGACAGACTGGAGCCTTTCCATGGTTCAGTGCTGTTTAGGAGAATGATCACATCAACCCATGGGTAGTGTTAGCCTATAAGTTGACCTGGCCCAAGCAAAACCCCTGTTAGTATGAAGCAAGCACAAGGCTTTCTCTTGGGGGCAGAATGATGGAAGCAGGCAACTAGAGTTTCTTCACTTTTGTTTCCCCAGATTGCTTACCCATAGCCCACTTCTATCTGCCTCTCTTCTAAGTAGGTCCTCACTTTTCTGGGATCCAATACAACTATAGACTTTGCACTGTACCTGACTGACCTGTGTAGGATGTAGAATGCTGGATTAAATGAATATTTGCTGTTTTCCATCATGACTTTATTTAGATTGTTGACTGATGTCTTTACTTGAGTTTTTGAATGCTACACATCCAGTGAATGATCAAAGAACATTTTTAAGAGCTCAGGTGATGCTTAGGTCTTTGCACACCTTCGGGTTGTGTGCCAGTTGCGCCCGTTCCTGGACTGAGAGGCTTTGCTCACAGTCACTCATGCCCTCGTGACCTCCCGTCTGGATTACCGCAATGCACTCTACATGGGGCTGCCCTTGAAGAGCATTCGGAAGCTTCAACTGGTACAGAATGCAGCTGCACAGGTAGTAAATGGTGTCGGATATTCGACACATGTAACACCACTACTACGTGAGCTGCATTGGTTGCTGGTGTGGTTCCAGATGCAATTCAAAGTGCTGGTTGTCACCTTTAAAGCCCTGCATCATTTGGGACTGGGTTATCTAAGGGGCCATCTTCTCCCAGTTGTTTCTAACCATCCAATTCGGTCCAGCAGGTTGGGCATGCTATGGATCCCGTCAGACAAGGAATGTCAGTTGGCGGGGGCTAGAAGGTGTGCCTTCTCTGCCATAGCGCCTGCCCTCTGGAATATTCTCCCCTCAGAGATCAGGATGTCCCTGACCCTGTTGGCCTTCCCTAAGGCCGTGAAGACCTGGTTATGTGCCCGGGCCTGCAGCCCTGAGTGTGTTAAGGGCCCCGTTTCATAGATACTAATATCTATGCATTGTTTACTTGGTGACCATATATATTTATTTTGTACTATTTAGTTATTTTTAATTATTTTAACTGTTTTATGGTTTTTATGATTGTAAGCCACCCAGAGTCACTTGTTGAAATGGGCAGCTATAAGAAAGAAAGAAAGAAAGAAAGAAAGAAAGAAAGAAAGAAAGAAAGAAAGAAAGAAAGAAAGAAAGAAAGAAAGAAAGAAAGAAAGGAAGGAAGGAAGGAAGGAAGGAAGGAAGGAAGGAAGGAAGGAAGGAAGGAAGGAAGGAAGGAAGGAAGGAAGGAAGGAAGGAAAGGGTCTGTGTCATACCTGACAAGGAAGGAAGGAAGGAAGGAAGGAAGGAAGGAAGGAAGGAAGGAAGGAAGGAAGGAAGGAAGGAAGGGTTGCACTCTTAGATACTTTTGTCCTTTGTTGTACCGAGGCAATTGCTCAGTCACCAAATAGATGCTAGAGTACACCTTTCCCCCAAATACACAGTGGAAGTATGAAGCCCATAGCTCATTGGAAGGGCGCGTGCAATGTATGCAGAAAATCCAGCCCCCACCATCTCAGAAAGCCTACGTTGCTGCTGTCCAGATGGGCAGGACAGCAGTTCCCATTTTGCTGTTTGGCATGGTAGCAGTTGTTGTACAACGTATCTGAGGGGCATCAAGTTGGTGAAAGGTGCTGTAGGGAGACAGGGCACATGCAGTCTAAGAAATTACATAAGTCTTCTTGTGAATCTTCTTTTAGCTTCCTTTTAAAGTTTTCCCCCTATAGAAGAATATCTAATTTACACTAAAACAACATTTTTTTTACTAAAATGGTTAAACACTGGTTCAGAGTTTCTCTGTACCTGGGTTCATACATGATGCTAAGCTATAATATACAGTAGTTTGTTGGTTTTGGCTTAATGCAATGTGGCAATGTTCAGCAATTACAATTTGTAAACCATGGTTTATGGATTAGCATTATGTGTGAACCAAGCCACCATGGCTAAACTCAATGTATGAGCTCAGTGGCTGGATTTGCATTAACTGCTTCTGAATCTTGGTTCCTTCTTAATAGTTGTGTCTGCTCATAAAAGAAGTAAGGATTCAGTAGACCTTTCTGATTTGAGCTTTTCATCTGCTCATCATCATCATCATCACCACCACCACCACCACCATAATCACAATCCCACTTTTATGCTTTTAAGCACTTTTAAGCACTTTTTAAGCACTCAAGGCAGCTTGCAATTAAAACAAAACTGTAGAACATGACAATAAAATTAAAATTAGCAGTTAAAAGCTTGGTGAAAGAGATGCATTTTTGCCACTGTCTTAAAATACTGGGAGACTAGAGGTCAAACGCTCCTCCCTGGGGAGAACATTCCATAGCCTAGGAGCCACATGCAAAAAGACTGTTTTCCATATATGCAATAGTTGACTTTCTGGCAGGTGCAACATCTTCAAAGGGATCTCAGCTGCTGATCTAAATCAGTGTTTCTCAATCTTGGCAACTTTAAGATGTGTGGATTTCAACTCCCAGAATTTCCTAGCCAGCATTTACAGTAGATCAGAAAAAAGCTTCCCGCCGCACATTTGTGCAGTCATGTCCAACTCTAGGGGCCGGTGCTCATCTCCGTTTCCTAGCCGAAGAGCCAGCGTTGTCCGAAGACGCTTCCATGGTCATGTGGCCGGCATGACGCGCACGGAACGCTGTTACCTACCCACCGAAGTGGTACCTATTTATCTACTTGCATTTGCATGCTTTCAAATTGCTAGGTTGGCAAGAGCTGGGGCGACTGCGGGAGCTCACTCCATCACATGGAGCTAGGGATTCGAACTTCTGAACTTGCGATCTTCCGGTCGACAAGCCTGGTGTCTTACCCGCTGAGCCACCACGCCCCCTTTAGATCAGAAACACTGATCTAAATAACCAAGCAGGTTCATAGTGGGAGAGGCAGTCCAGAATCCTATGCCTAGAGACATTGGAATGGGTACCAAATATGCACGTACAGACATACATACCTACTCTTCAGAGCTTTAAAGGTCACCCCCAGCACCTTAAATTGTGCTGAATAGCCCTCAGTTGAGATCTTTCAGTACAGGATCATATGATCTCTCTACCTTACAGCCTGGCTCCTGCATTTTGCACTAACTGCAATTTCTGGATACTTTTCAAGGATAGCTCCACACAGAGTACATTGCAGTAGCCAAGACGGGCTGTTCCCAAAGAGTGAATAACCATCATGAAGTCTAGCAGCTCCAGGAAGAGTCACATTTCACAATAAGCCTTAGGTGTGCAGGGGCGTGGTGGCTCAGCGGGTAAGACGCCAGGCTTGTCGATCAGAAGATCGCAAGTTCGGAGGTTCGAATCCCTAGCCCCGCATGACGGAGTGAGCTCCCGCACTCGCCCCAGCTCTTGCCAACCTAGCAATTCAATAGCATGCAAATGCAAGTAGATTAACAGGTACCACTTCAGTGGGATGGTAACAGTGTTCCACGCGCGTCATGCTGGCCACATGACCGTGGAAGCGTCTTCAGACAACGCTGACTCTTCGGCTAACAAATGGAGATGAGCACCGGCCCCTAGAGTCGGACACGACTGCACAAAGGTGCGGGGGGAACCTTTACCTTACCTTACTGTAGGTGTGCTAATGCAATCCTTGACACCACCACCAACTACAAATCCAGTGAATCTAGTGACAGATGAGAGTTAAGGAGCAATCCCAAACTGTGAACCTGCACCTTCTGAAGGAAGGCAATTCCATCCAAAAACGATTTCACTCAATGTTCACTCAACAGCACTTCCCTCTTGGCTGGATTTAGATGTCAGTTTGTTCTCCTTCATCCAGTCTGTTTTCAACATTGCGGTACCTACTGGTTCCTGGAGCTGGATAATAAGGAGCAGCAGACTCCAAAGTTCTGAATGAGCTCCCCCAGCAATTTCATGTAGATACTGAACAACACTGGGGGGAAGCTAGAACCCTGAGAAACACCATATATCACAGACCAACATGTCAAACCGTAATACACCAGGACCTCCTTCTCAACACATCCTGGTAGGCAAAGTCAGCAAAGAAGTGCCAAACACTGCCAAACAGTGCCCTCAAGACCTAACTCTGCCATGGTCCAGAAAGATACTGTAGTTGTGGGTACTGAAACCCATCCTGTGACTGCTGGGGAACAAAGAGAACTTGGACTCACACTCCCTTAATCTAGCTTCCAGTGTGCCTCATCCACCAGGGTGAAAGGTGAAAGGTCCTCTGTGCAAGCACCGAGTCATTACTGACCCTTTGGAGGGACGCCGCTTTCGCTGACGTTTTCTAGGCAGACTTATAGCATGGTGGTTTGCCATTACCTTCCCCAGTTGTGATTACCTTTCCCCCAGCTTAGCTGCGGACTCATTTTACTGACCTTGGAAGGATGGAAGGCTGAGTCGACCCGAGCCAGCTACCTGAGAAACCAACTTCTACTGGGATTGAACTCAGGTCGTGGGGAGAGTTTCGGTTGCAGTACTGCTGCCTACCACTCTGTGCCACACGAGGCTATATTTCAGGTAAAACCCTGATTGAAATGCTCCCAGATAATCAAATGTATTCAGAGATGCAAAGCGACCACTTTCTTAATCACCCATCCAACGAAATGCATGTTTGTATAATTATAGATCTCCTAGATCAAGGGAAGGATTTTTCTTGAACTGTCTCCTAGGCCAGAACACTTCCTACCCACTAGGAATTTGGAGCACAAGTAGGTGTGTGCATGAAGCACTTGTTAGAAACACCTTAAACCAAATATTATTTTTAGGATCACGCATCAATTGCAGAGGGTAGCCATCTGAGCCTAGGAAAAAAGCAGCTGATCACATGCACACCCCGAATCGTATTTTGTTCTTTGTATCCATTACTCTGCCCAGCTCCACAGACCTTCACAGCTTGCTAACCCATAACCTAGTAACTCTTCCTCCGTTCATAAATTATATTACATTTTCTCTAACATCATTCCAAAGGCTTACAATCAAGAATCACTTTGAGGTGGAGGATTCATTCAACCTGCATAGAAATTGTGGCTTATTGATAGTGGCTAGGATTTAGTGACAATTAGCACATGGGTAGAAAGTTTCCTGTCTCTTCCTGTTTCCTACATCAGACTGAAAAATGCTAACAGGCTAGGGTGAATGTGATAGGGATGAATAGAGATGGGAGAATCTGTCCATTTTTTAAGGGTCTTATCTTTATGAATTTGTCAATTTTTGGTTATCAAACTTTGAAATGCTTTTGAAAAGTTCACACTAACATTTGCGTACATTTTGGTTCACATTTTTTCCCCAAACAAGTTCATTTTTGCTAGCAATTTTGCATAATGTATCAAGTTTTTGCAAACTCACTTCCCTAAATTTAATGCAGTTTTCTACATTAATTTCATAAATATATGCAGACTTTCTCCTGAAATATATTTTTAATTGGTGAACTTCATTGCAAAAATTAGAATTGCAAATTCGGAATAATTAAATTTTGGTTCATGTAATATTGGTTCTTAAATTGGTTGGTAGCTGCACTGAAAAGGGATGGGAGGTTTTGTTTGTTTGTTTTTCATGCTTTCCCTTGAATGAGTTATATCTATGGCCCTGTAAATGCAAGCAACTTTGGCTTTGTTGGATTGGGCTCTGCTGGTTCCCATGAGGGGGATCTTTAAACCCTCCCCCCTCCCCCCCGTTGTATAGCACCTGATTTGCACCCTTCACAATTTAGGGAGCAACTACCTTTGGTAGCATTGTGTAATGGAATGTGGGAATGACCTTGGAAGATGGCGGGGAGGAGAGATGCTGTCTAGGGAACAATCAGATAAAAGGGGGAGGAGCCCGCAACTGAGTAATGGGCAGGGAAAGAGACTTAGAAAGGACCCGCCCTAACTGGTTAGGTGGTAAAAAGGGACGGCAGGAGATTTGTACTTTCAGACTTGCAAGATTCTGTTAATGTAGCCTAACAATAAAGTAGAGCTAGCTCATCTGGTCGTGTTTCCTGTCTGGTTTATCTGGGAGGGCTGACACATTTATTTATTTATTTATTTGTTTATTTATTATTTGGATTTATCCCCGCCCATCTCTACCATGGTAGACTCTGGGCGGTTTACAATCACAATATAAAAGTTAAAAGACTATACATTTAAAAACTACCATAAAAATAAAAAAATAAAAATCCAAAAGATGGTATGTTCTTAAAAGGAGGATATTATTATGCTAACCACCCCCAGGAGGAACTATTATGTCCTTCGTTCCAGGCAAGGCGGCAGAACCAGGTCTTTAACGACTTCCTGAAGGCCAGGAGCGAGGGTGCCCGTCTCGCCTCAGGGGGCAAGATATTCCACAGGGCGGGTGCTATCGCAGAGAAGGCACGCCTCCTGGACCCCGCTAGATGGAATTCTTTTAGTGATGGGATCCGAAGCATGCCCTCCCTGCATGATTGGGTGGGGCGGGTGGATATACTGGGGGCGAGGCGATCCCTCAGGTAACCTGGCCCCAATGCCATGTAGGGCTTTAAAGGTGATAACCAACACCTTGAATTGGATCCGGAAGCAAACTGGTACCCAATGTACCTCACGGAGTAGCGGTGTTACATGTGCTGATCTTATAGCACCCATAACTACCCGTGCAGCCTCATTCTGGACCAGCTGAAGCTTCCGGATACTCTTCAAGGGTAGCCCCATGTAGAGCGCGTTGCAGTAATCTATATGGGAGATGACAAGGGCATGAGTGACTGTTCGGAGGGCCTCCTGATCCAGGAAGGGATACATTGTCATGAACAATTCTCCCTCCCCCCCCCCGCCCCCAGGATGGATGGATGGATAGATAGATAGATCACATTTCTAGGGCCACTCGTATATCCAGGGAAATCCTGAGTGCTGAACAAATTATAAACCATTAAAAAACAAAACCCAAGTCGAGGCCCCTATAAAAATATCAATCTTCCATAAAACTTATATACACATGCCAGAGCTCCAATAAATTAGCCATCTGGCCCCAATGCCAGATAAATCTTTCCCTGGGCTGCTTTACATGGGAGGAAGGAAGTGGCAGCTTGACCAAATGGGGAAGACCAAGGCTGATCCCCCATTTCAGAACAAGCAGGACTGATTCACTAACATTTCATGTCTGTGTTATGTACAAGATCTAGATGAGAGTTGAAAGGCACAAAAAGGAGAAAGGAAAAACAAAGGGAAATAAATGAACAATGATTTCTGAAGAGGCTGATTACAACTACCTGCACCCTTAATCAGGATCTCCACACATAAACCAAACAAAGTCCCATCATGCAAATCACAGTCCATAAAATAAAATCAAGCTCTAATCCACATCTAGCTTTCACTAGTCCTTGGCTTGCTGTTTAATTCCTTGGTCTCTGACCCAGACTTGTTGTCATGATGGCACCCATGCCGCCCTGACATGAGATTCAAATCACACAAACATATCCCTCAGCCAAGACACCGAAAGCAATCAATAGGAAGAATGTAGCAGCAAACAACCAGAGAGATAAGCGGCACACAGTGTGGATTAGGAGAGGGCAATCAGCACCTTCGCTGGACAGTTCCGAACCGCGGAAGAGTGGGTGCGAGACAGAGAAAGATGAAACTGACAAACGCGTTCCTTGGGAGGGGGGAGACTGAAACCTATTAAACTGTAAGGTCTTGCATCGATGCTTTACTTGGTTCATTGACTTGGAACCAGATCGCTCGCTGTAAATAAAGCTTCTACATATCCTGCGGAGTGTCTGTTGGAGCTTCGTTTTCCAGTCAAAGGATCGAACCATGACACTTGTAGGAGTTGAGACTGCTTTTCTGATGTGGACCTGGGGAACAGCTCCAAAGACAAATGTAAAAGCAGGAAAGAAGCTAATTCCTCCTTTTTTAAAAAAGACAACCTGAAAGGGAAACTTCTTCCTCTTACTTAATTCCACAGAATTGGATTTTTGCAGGCTTTTGATGTCTCACATTTCTTGTTGTTTATTCGTTCAGTTGCTTCTGACTCTTCGTGACTTCATGGACTAGCCCGCGCCA
Source organism: Charina bottae (assembly GCA_023362775.1). NCBI lineage: Eukaryota > Metazoa > Chordata > Lepidosauria > Squamata > Charinaidae > Charina > Charina bottae. The sequence goes on along the minus strand of JALMGJ010000001.1, from coordinate 97,955,561 downwards.
GAGCTTCCTGTCGGCCATCGCCACCCCCAGCTCCCCCAAGGTTGAGTCCGTCACCTCCAGAATACCATCCATCCATCTTGCCCTTGGTCGGCCCCTCTTCCTTTTGCCTTCCACTTTCCCTAGCATCAGCTTCTTCTCCAGGGTATCCTGTCTTCTCATTATGTGGCCAAAGTACTTCAGTTTTGCCTTTAATATCATTCCCTCAAGTGAGCAGTCTGGCTTTATTTCCTGGAGTATGGACTGGTTTGATCTTCTTGCAGTCCAAGGCACTCTCAGAATTCTCCTCCAACACCACAGTTCAAAAGCATCTATCTCCCTTCGCTCAGCCTTCCTTATGGTCCAGCTCTCGCAGCCATAGGTTACTATGGGGAATACCATTGCTTTGACTATGTGGACCTTTGCTGTCAGTGTGATGTCTCTGCTCTTAACTATTTTATCGAGATTTTTCATTGCTCTCCTCCCAAGAAGTAAACGTCTTCTGATTTCCTGGCTGCAGTCAGCATCTGTAGTAATCTTTGCGCCTAGAAATACGAAGTCTGTCACTGCCTCCACGTTTTCTCCATTTGCCAGTTATCAATCAAGCTGGTTGCCATACTCTTGGTTTTTCTGAGGGTTAACTGCAACCCAGCTTTTGCACTTTCTTCTTTCACCTTCGTCATACGGCTCCTCGGCTCCTCCTCGCTTTCAGCCATCAAAGTGGTATCATCTGCATATCTGAGATTGTTAATGTTTCTTCCAGCGATTTTAACTCCAGCCTTGGATTCATCAAGCACAGCATGATGTGTTCTGCGTAAAGTTGAATAGGTACGGTGAGAGTATACAACCCTGCCGTACTCCTTTCCCAATCTTAAACTAGTCTGTTGTTCTGTGGTCTGTTCTTACTGTTGCTTTTTGTTGTTGTTGTTCAGTCGTTTAGTCGTGTCTGACTCTTCGTGACCTCATGGACCATAGCACGCCAGGCCTTCCTGTCCTCCACTGTCTCTTGACTGTTGCTACTTGGCCATTATACAGATTCCTCAGGAGACAGACAAGATGACTTGGTATCCCCATACCACCAAGAACTTGCCACAATTTGTTATGTTCCACACAGTCAAAGGCTTTAGAATAGTCAATAAAACAGAAATAGATGTTTTTCTGAAACTCCCTGGCTTTATCCAGCGGATATTGGCAATTTGGTCTCTAGTTCCTCTGCCTTTCCTAGACCCAGCTTGTACATCTGGCAATTCTCACTCCATGAATTGCTGGAGTCTACCTTGCAGGATCTTAAGCATTACCTTACTGGCATGTGAAATAAGTGCCGCTGTTCGATAGTTTGAACATTCTTTAGTCTTTCCCTTTTTTGGTATGGGGATATAAGTTGATTTTTTCCAGTGGCCATTCTTGTGTTTTCCAAATTTGCTGGCATATGGCATGCATCACCTTGACAGCAGCATCTTGCAAGATTTTAAACAGTTCAGCTGGGATACCATCGTCTCCTGCTGCCTTGTTATTAGCAATGCTTCTTAAGGCCCATTCAACCTCACTCTTCAGGATGTCTGGCTCTAGCTCACTGACCACACCGTCAAAGCTATCCCTGATATTATCATCCTTCCCATACAGATCTTCTGTATATTCTTGCCACCTTTTCGTGATCTCTTCTGCTTCTGTTAGGTCCTTGCCATCTTTGTTTTTGATAATACCCATTTTTGCCTGGAATTTACCTCTGATGTTTCTAATTTTCTGGAAGAGGTCTCCTGTCCTTCCTGTTCTATTTTCTTCTTCCACTGCCACACATTGCTTGTTTAAAAATAATTATTAGTTTTTATTGTTGTAATTATAATCTTTAATAAAATTACGACAGGTCCAGGTTTTCTTTTAACTCTTTCAGTGTCTGAACCACTTAGAATGGGATTTTCCCCCTTCACTACAGTCCCCGTTCATTTTTTTATTTATTTTAAACATCTGCACATCTCATGTTCTGGCTGAGCAGGACTTAACACTTTAACACTTTAACACAATTTCTCAATGCAGCCATTCGGATTTGCCTCCACATTTCATCCAGAGTGAAATTTGAGGCAAATACATTGCTCCCTTTTATTATTTATGAAATGTATTTTCTACCAAGAGCCGCTCTGGTGGATTTCATGCAAAATTAACATAGTGCAGGCATAATCTAGTAGGCAAAAGCCTAAACTCAAACGCAGAAAAATATCCACCTTAAAAATATAGATTGAAAATCAACCCTACAATCAGGCTCAGGATAAAAGCCTGGGAGAATGGTGTGTGACTTGCATCTGGCACGTAAAGGGCAGGAAAGTGGGTTCAGGAAAAGCAAATTCACTGTCTTCTGACTGTCTTTGACTCTGCCTTTTTTCAAACCTTCCTCCCTAACTTGCCATCCCAGATAACTGCACTTGAATGAGACTTCCTCCATGGGTTTAATGTGGATCGTTGGGCTGCTTGTCCCCAGAAGTTTGGACAAGCAACACAGCAAGATCAAACTGCTACTGGGGGTCAAAACAGTCAATATGGCAGCTGTGCCTGTGCGATCTAAGCCCCGCCCCTTTTCACATGTTTCCATCACACAGTTGCAGCCAGCATCTTGATTTTTTATTTTTATTTTTGATTCCCAGCACCACCACTGAATGGTCCTGGATCAAACCAGTTGACAGTTTCATTGAATGTTACATAAAAACTTGGGCAAATGACCGCTCATAATTCTCCCCCCTAATTGTAGATAGAAATGTGTAATGATGAGGAATATAGGTAGTCCTTGACTTATGACCACAATAGGGACTGAAAAATTTGTTGTTAAGCAGTGCGGTCATTAAGCGAGGGATCACATGACCGCACCCGATTTTACAACATTTTTTGCAGCAGTTGTTAAGTGAATCACATGTTTCCCCACTGATTTTGCTTGTCGGAAGCTGGCTAGGAAGGTCGCAATGGCAATCACGTGACCCTTGGTTGCTGCAACTATCATAAATACATGCTGGTTGCCGAATGCCTGAATTTTGATCACGTGACCGCAGGGATGCTGCGATGGTTGTAAGATGGTTCTGAGGACCAGCCATAAGTCACTTTTTCAGCACTGTCATAACTTCGAACACTCACTAAGCAAGTGGTCGTAAGTCAAGGACTACCTACTATTTTAGTACATTTCAAATACAAGTCTTGTAGTATTTATATCTGTGTGGAATTTGAATTCTGTGGGTTAGTTGGTGGTTGGAAGCTTCTTGGAAAGTATCTGTTGACTGGTGGTTGAGAGTGGTGCTAGCTATATTCTGATTGGTCTGCCTCATCAATCTGTTGTGGGCGGTTTGAATCCAGCACATGATTGGGTAGTAAATCATACTGTATCTAGTTCTATTGATATTTATTATTATTATTTTATTTATTCATTTTCTATCCCGCCTTTATTATTTTTATGAATAACTCAAGGCGGCGAACATACCTAATACTCCTTCCTCCTCCTATTTTCCCCACAACAACAACCCTGTGAGGTGAGTTGGGCTGAGAGAGAGTGACTGGCCCAAGGTCACCCAGCTGGCTTTCATGCCTAAGGCGGGACTAGAACTCACAGACTCCTGGTTTCTAGCCCATCATCTTAACCACTGGACCAAACTGGCTCTCTGACCAAATGGCAAAAGACATTAAAATAATTTCAGGACCAAGAAGGAAACCAGCCAAATTATCTTCTGTCTTCTTTGAGGGAAGACCCAGAGTCTCCAATGTCAAAGCACTCCATAGATGAGGTTAGGATTGCCCTGTAATAAATATATTACTCTAGTTTTACTTCATCTGGTACTGAATGAGAAGGTCTAGGAAAATAGGCTTTTACTATTTCAGCTTCTTTTCCACTCATTTGCACTAGGTTGGCATTATTTGTTAATGTAATCGTTGTTTTCTTTTTTTAATATTGAGCATCAGAGCAGCTTTTACATTTCTGTTGTCTTCAAGAAGAAATTGCTTAAATCTTTCTCACTCTCAGCCGTCAAAGTGACTTATGACATCATAGCAGAGGTTGCTGATGTTTTCTCCAGCAATTTTAATTCCAGTTTCCATTTCTTCTAGTCCAGCATTTCTCATGATATATTCTTCATATAAGGTAATCAGTAAGGTGACAATATAGAACCTTAATACACTCCATTTCCACTTTTAAGTCATGTAGTTGCTCTGTAAAAAAAAAAAGGAAAGGTTCCCCCCACACATTTGTGCAGTCGTGTCCGACTCTAGGGGCCGGTGCTCATCTCCGTTTCTTAGCCGAAGAGCCAGCGCTGTCCGAAGACGCTTCCGCGATCATGTGGCCGGCATGACGCATGCGGAACGCTGTTACCTACCCACCGAAGTGGTACCTATTAATCTACTTGCATTTGCATGCTTTCGAATTGCTAGGTTGGCAAGAGCTGGGGCGAGTGCGGGAGCTCACTCCATCACGTGGGGCTAGGGATTCGAACCTCCGAACTTGCGATCTTCTGAACGACAAGCCTGGCGTCTTACCCGCTGAGCCACCACGCCCCTACTAGTTGCTCTGTATTCTGCTTTAATTGTTGCTTCCTGGTTAATTCTGGTTACAGCCTCTTCAATAGGCATGTGAGGTGCCTTAGTACACCTATTTTTTCAAGGCCCTCCACAATTTGGTTGACATGGTCAAAGGCCTTAGTACCACGCTCCTAAACTGTGGGATGTGGTGCCCCAGGACACTGCAGGGTATTTTAAATTTTTGAGGGAAACACAGTGATACTTGACCTATGTTGGACACTGTGCAAACTACTAATCTAGTATTGCTGTGTTTTGCTCAAAAATTTAAAATACCCTGTGGCACCCCTGTGAGTTTGCAGTTTCTGTTAAGCCTAAGGTTCCCAAACTGTGCACTTTGGCACCATAGTGCGGGAACCATGGGGCGCCATGATAAAATTACTGAGACACTAAGGGCACCGTGAAGAAAGTTTGAGAACCTCTGCCTTAGTATAATCAGTAAAGCAAAAATAAAATCTGTGGAACTCCTTGCCATTTCCATTATTCACTGGATGTTAGCAATGTGATCTCGATGCCCCTGCTGCTGCTTCTGCATCCAGCTTGTACATCTGGCAATTCTTGTTCCAAGTATTGTTGAAGTCTGGAATTGCGAGACCTGAAGCATTATCTTACTAGCATGTCAGATAAATGGAACTGTTCAGTAGTTTGAGCATTCCTTTGCATTGTCCTTTTTTGTTATTGGAATATAAATTGATATTTTCCAGTCCTTTGGCCACTGTTGTGATTTCCATACCAGCTGAGAAACTGTATATAGCCTTTTAACTGCACCACCTTTCAAGCTTTTAAACATTCTCCTGGTATTTCATCAACCCCTGCAGCTTGGTTGCTAGCAGTAGTTTCTAGGGCCCACTTACTTTTCAGAATGTCTGGCTGTAGTTCAGTGAGGGGCCCTTCCTACAAATCATTGATTTGGGAATCCTTTTTGTACAGTTCTTCCATATATTAGCACCATCTCTTCTTTCTATCTTTTTTCTCCAGTAGAGTTTTGCCTTTTTTGCCTTTTATCATGTCAACAGACTTCTGTACTGTTCTTAAATAGCCTGTCCTTCTCACTGAGCTTTTATCCTCAGTTTGTTTGCACTGTTTATTTAGATATAATTCCCTGACTGTTCCTGCTTTTTTGGGGAGGCCAATTGGACAAATTTTCTTTCCTCTCCATTGCCTGTTGCTTTCTGCTATCTTCCCCTATTTTTAATGCATTTGAGAACAGCACCATCTTGCCTTTGCTTTTTTCCTTTCAGGATACCTGTGTTTGCTCATGAATTTCAGTCCAGAATTTTTCAGCCACCCATTCATCAAATCTAATTCATTATTTTTCTTTCCCTTCACCTCATAATTATGTGGGATATTGCTGAGGTGGTGTCTTGTTAGTCTGATGGTTTTATTTGTTTCCTTTAAGTTGTAATTTTGCAAAGAGGAATTTGTGACCTGAGCTGCAGCTGACAAGGTTGTGTAAATCTTAGATCTACTTTGACCAACCTTCCGACTATGGGATAGTAAGAACTGCCATTTTTAGGATTAAATTGTATTAGATATTTTATTGAATTTTTGTAATATTTATGTTTTTATTGATTTTAAACTTATGTTGTGAACCGCCCAGGGTCCCTCCTTGTGGGGGAGATGGGCGGGATATACAGTAAATATGTTTATAAATAAATAAATAAATAAATCGCTATAGTAGCATTCTTCTTCTGCTCCTCTGTATCTCTGGTTGGAGCATAGACTTGGATCACTCTCATATTGTTGGACTTGCCTTGGAATTAAGATCATTCTGTCATTTGGGGAACTGTATCAGAGCAATGATCCTCTTATTAATAACAAGGGCTATTCTATTTCTTCTGCTATTTTCTTGTCTGTGTAGAAGATCTGATCCTCCTCTGATGTGAAGTGACCTATTTCAGTCCTCTTCAGTTCACTGATTCCCAGAATGGCAATGTTCAATCTTGACACCTCTGCCCTGAGAATACCAAGTTTGCTTTCATTCATGGTTCTGACATGCAATGGTATCATCATCATCATTGGCGATCACTCGTAGCCGAGTAAGATTGTCTTCCAAACGTAAAATTTTAACAGTGGATCCGTAAGTGGCTATAAAGGCCAATTCTGGATCCGCACAACCTCCCGCAATGAGGGCATAGGTTTCCAGGTGGGAGACAGTCATGATGAGGGTTTGCCTGACGTGCCTTCCTTTTAGCTCTTTTCTCCCTTTCACCCTGTACTCGTGCTTCTTCAAAGTCCATAGCGCCATTAATATATAGTTTTTGCAGATCAACCTTTCTTTTGCTTCTGGCCATTTAGTCAGCTGGCTTTTAATCCCTTTGGCTTTAATCCAGCTACATCATAAGTACCAGTACTACTTGAACTTAGCATCTGTTCTTCCCAGGTAGCTTGATGGATACTTTCTAAACTGGGAGGGAAGGCTGATTTTCCAGTATCATGTTGACATTTGTCCTGGTTATGAATGCCCATTTGATTTTGGGGGCAGAAAACCAATGTGGGTTGCCATTTATTTCCTTTCCCGGCTGATCCTATTTTGTTCAATCTCTTGTCTATAACCTGCCTGCCATGGGTGATCCTCCTGACCCACAATATAGTTCATAGTGACTTGTGATCTACAAGCTTCTTTGCCACTACAAGTTAACAATTGTTTCTTCATAGCAATCAATAATTTATAAAGACAAAATAAAAGCAGAAACCCTATAGCAGTGGACACATTACTTTCTCTTAACAACCACATTTCCCTTACAGGAGGAAGCCCCACAGGATTGGACTGGCATCTATAGCTTCATACAATTTGCCTGAGAACCAGTTCTGCTCCAGTGTCTAAAATCCCATTCATCTATACATAATTCCATCTTGGCTTCCATCTTCTACTTTCAGGCTGGAGAGGATAGTGGGCAAGATGGTATCATGGGTCCCACATTTACAGCCCATGACAAATTGCTGACTCTCATTTTCTGTCCACCCAGTTCTTTGTTCCTGCGCTTCCCCCACCCCATACTCCTAACTCTCTACCTGCCTTAATGAGGAGGCAGAAGGAATGTTTTGTGCACTGCATGGCAAAGGCATCTTAGCTTTTCCAAGGAGATTGGGGGGATCAGAAGGATAGGGCCTCTGTTGATTGCTTAAACAAGATCTATGTGGCTGAATTTGAGAGGCTTCTGCCTTGTAAAACCCTGAAATTGCTTCGGTCTTAGTGGCATGACTATTTCCGAGATTTGATTCACAGTTCAGTAACAGGAGAGGGGACTATGCAGGGATAAAACTATGCAGGGCTGGGAGGATGGGACTGTACCACTTCACACTGTAGATAGCACAGGTTTTAAAAAATCCTTTGTTGTCTCAACATTTACGACATTCTTTGTAAAGTCAATCCCATGTGACTGTATCTGTGCATATAAAAAAGGAAGTCCAACCTTTGCAGTTGGAAGGGAGAAAGTCCACTGTACTACTGTAGCCTTTCCCAACCCAGAGCTTCCAGATGTATTGGATTCCAGCTCCCCACACCCCCAGCACCATGACCAATAGGCTGCTGGCTGAGAATTATGAATGTCAGACACATCTGGAGAGAACCATATTGGGAAACACTGTCCTTCATATTGCTATGTGTGTATAATCCAGGTTGAAGCCATAATTACATTGATTGACAGTTTTTAATATGTCATTCAAAGTATGTGAGAGTTGGTATGACCTACTTGGAACTGTTCAGCTCTCCTAACCTCAATTAGTACACAGTCATTTTGGAAACCACCAATTATTGCTAACTTATTAATTCAGTTTCCTAATCATTTAACTTTCTGATTACAGAATGAATAAATATTATCCAAAATCTGCTGCCAGCTTCATTAATCATTAGAAATAAGTGAAAATAATTGTGGATTATTAAGGCAATTACAGCATAATCATTAGCTCTAGAAAAACTCCATTAATCTTTATTTGGCTCTCTTTAAGTTTACATCCTTCAAGGCCAATTGGGCTAATTTGACATATAAAGTTGTGCAAATGTGCACATAGAGAAGGATGATGGAGAATTAAAAAAAACACTTCTGTTCTTAAGGGCCTCGTGTGGCGCAGAGTGGTAGGCGGCAGTATTGCAACCGAAACTCTCCCCACGACCCGAGTTCGTGGATTCGGAAGTGGATTCTCGGGTAGCCGGCTCAGGTCGACTCAGCCTTCCATCCTTCCGAGGTCAGTAAAATGAGTACCCAGCTTGCTGGAGGAAAGGTAATCGCGACTGGGGAAGGGAATGGCAAACCACCCCGCTCTATAGTCTGCCAAGAAAACGTTGCAAAAGCGTTGTCCCCCCAAAGGGTCAGACATGACTCGGTGCTTGCACAGAGGACCTTTCGCCTCTGTTCTTATAAACAGTCCAAATACAGAAGTACAAAAGGTCGTAGTGAGGGACGGTTATTAGGAGTTAGTTATTGGCCTCTGATTCATATTGTTAATTCCAGTTGGATCTCCAATTCTATTCAAATGGGTCAATTTGATTCAGTGTAAGGATTGGCTCTCAGCTGATAAAGATTCAAGAGATTCTTTTGTAAACAACCAGCTGCAAGCTTCAGTATTATCAGTGAAGAGACCTGCCTCTTTCCTGGATCATGGAAAAGCTGTTTAGAAAGGAAGTCTCCATCATAATATGCATGGGACATATTGGTTCTAAACCAAAAAATAGTTTAGTTGTTGGACCCCATTAATCTCAATAAATCTTGCTGAAGAGAACTTAGCGAGAACAGTGCTTGGGAAAAATCACTTTTACTTTTAGGCAGTTGCCAAAGAGTCTGATGTTCAACTTAAATTTATCTCAACTGTAAAAATGCACAAAGCCATCCTAGTCGGTATGAGTCCAATGAGTTTGATTCAGATATGAATCAGATGCATTTGACAGTTTGAATTGGCAATCTGATTCAAAAAGTCAGTTTGATTTGGCCAATCAAATTGCTTTTCCATCAAATGTTGAATTGCAGTTTTGTAATCAGTTGTTTAGCATTGTCCTTGGGTGGGTATCGAGCCCTTGGTTGGGACTGAACTTTCATAGAAATAATTTCCTCCTTTTTTCCAGCTGCTGCTGAATCTTTTCCAGAAAAGGTTTCTTCTCAGCCATCCCTTTTGATATTTTGCAATTTACCAATGTTCCCTCTAATCAGTATGGTGAGATTAAGGACTTGGACTAGAGGAGACTCGGATTCAGTCCCATTCTCAGTCATGGAAACTTACTGGATGATTTTTGAGCCAGTCGCTTTCCTGCAGCCCATCCTACCTACAGGCTTGTTGTGAGGATAAAATTCTGACTTTCCTTCAGGAGCTGATAGTGGCTTACATGATCCCCATCTAAGCTACAATACAATCACCATCTAAGCTACAATACAATACAGTCTAAGTATTGAGGAAACTGAGATATAAATCTAAAAAACCACCCTCATCCTATAGGTATCAAGTTCTTTGGCATCTGTCTAAAACTAAAAGTGATCATTTTCCAAGCATGAACCTCACAGAGTCTTTTAGCAAGATTTATTTAGAAGAAAGAGATGAGGTTACAGGAATTCCAGCAACTACTACTTCCTGTAATTACTTCCCATTTAGAACCAATATCCCCCCATGTATCTTAAGACGGAGACATTCTGATTTTCTTTCTAACAGCCTTCCTATGCTCTAAGGAGGATGCAGGTCTTTTCACTGATAACAGAGAAGTTTGCAGATGGATGGTTACACAATGATCTCCCAAATATTTATCAGTCTGGGAACCAACCATTACAATAAGGATGGTCAGTATTAGTCTCTCCAGATAATAAGAATACAATACAGGTAGCCTTAATGATTTATTATTAATGGTTTTCTACATAAAGTCATGGATGACAAAATTCTAAATAACAAGACCTTGATTCTATGTCAGTCCTTTAAGTAGTCCAGACAAGCAGCACAAACCATGAGTAATAACACTACCTTTATTGTACGGTTACAGCAACAGAATCTTGTAAGTCTTGGAAGTATTTCTCCCCTCTTTTATTTTTACTTTCCAGAAAAGGGAGACTCCCTTCTGAGATGCTTCCCACACTCCTTTTGCTTCTGTGGGCTGAGATACCTTTTGCATGATGGTTGTCTAGTCTGCAGCTTTTCCTCCCATCTCCCAAGGTCATTCCCACATATCATTACAGTCTACCGCAGTGTTTCTCAACCTTGTGCTGGCTGGGGAATTCTGGGAGTTGAAGTCCACACATCTTAAAGTTGCCAAGGTTGAGAAACACTGGTCTACATGAATTGTGGGAGTTAGGTTCCAGAGCCTATGGTCATCCTCTCCCTCCCATGAGTGCTTCCTTCCCTAGCAATATTGTGTGCAATGTACCTCTATTTGCTCATTCTTCTCACTCACCCATAGCAGATCTTGCTGGGTCAGCTGGTCTCAAGACACCATGTGGCTTTCTTGGGCAATTGGCTTTCTCTTCTGGAATCATTCACTCTGCTGGGGATGGAGGGCATTGCTTCATTCATGCCATGTGACTCCTGTTGGTTTCTCCATTCCACACAGCTTTCAGTATCTCCATGGACGGGCCTTGCTAGACAGTAGTGCTGCCCACAGACTGCTAGTGGCAATCTCTGCTGAGGCCCTAGAAAGAGTGCAGAGAAGAGCAACAAAGATGATGAGAGGTCTGGAAGATAAATCCTATGAAGAATGGCTAAAGGTGTTGGTGTATTATTCTTTTGAGGAGTAAGTCACAGCAATAAAGCCTTATTAGGTAAACACCTGCAAACTTTAAAAGGTCAGGCAGGATGTGATTCAGGCTGAAGAGTATAAAAGAATCTGCCTGCCACACCCTGCTTACTCTGTTTCTGTTTATTCCTGTTTGTTTGTTTCTACTATCTGGTATGTGGAATTGTAATACTTCCAGGGATCTGGAAGAAGACTGTAAATATCTGACTTGGATATCTTGGATAAGGAGTGAAACGTTTCTACTGAGAAAATAGAAATCCAGTTGACATGATTCAAGCCACAGACTGTTCCACCTGGATGACTGAGAACCTTCATCGACACTGTAAATATCTGTTTGTATGAGTAACAAATATAACTGCAACTAAGTTACTAAAATGACTGGTGTCATTTATGGTCTCTGGTGCTGATAGCTTTCTGATACTCTGCATGTGCAAGAAAACACACTCTCCAACAAAAGGAACTAGGTATGTTTAGCTTAACGAAGAGAAGACTGAGGGGAGACATGATAGCAGTCTTCCCAAACTTGAAGGGCTACCACAGGGAAGAGGGTGTCAATTTATTCTCCATACCACCTGAGGGTAGGACAAGAAGCAATGGGTGGAAGCTCATCAGAGGGAGATCCAACCTGGAAACAAGGAGGAATTTCCTGACAGTGAGAACTATTAAGCAGTGGAACAGCTTGTGGGTGCTCCATCGCTGGAGGTTTTCAAGAAAAGATTGGACAACCATTTGTCCGAGATGGTATGAGGACTCCTGCCTTGGGCAGGGGGTTGGACTAGAAGACCTCCAAGGTCCCTTCCAACCCTGTGATTCTATGATTCTAAATTGCATCACTGGGTGCTAGTGCTGCCTATAGAACATGAGGAAGCCAGATGGAGCCTTGTGACTAGACTGACACAACAAGATGAACTACATCTAAGCAAGGAGGAGGAGGGAAATACAGGTGTGTGCAGAATGATGAATGTAGCGTCTGTCTGCAACTTCTTAAAGGAACCACATTTTTTTCTGGGAGCCTGTGGCAGTTGCGAAGGGCAGTCATACAATCCTAGGAAAAGATGCAGCTGCTTTAAGAAGTTGGGGTGTGTTATATTAGTACCCCTTCATGCTCTGAAGCCCCTTTTTGAAATCAAATCCAAGGTGCTGTGTAGCCCTGAAATGCCTTCTCTAAGCTGGCCCTTGCAACCTGTGGTTTATGTAAGTGCTTAAAAAATAATAAAAATAAATGGGATGAATCTTTTAAATCACTTATCATGCTTTATCAGCTAATGAATTGGTCAAATCAAGGTTCAGTAATAATGCATCCCAGCTCATGTCTAATTTTAATACTTCATGCTGAATGCCAACATACAGTATATCCAAAGCTGTGCCTCTCATTAAAGCTGATCAGGGCCCCCCAAATCTGACAGGGTCCTTTTTAATTACTTTTAGCTCTAATTCAGTGGCATTCCTTTCCACCCTGCTGAATTGGTTTTTGTGGATGCTATTGACTCATTCTGAATTAAATTCCACTCACCGTAATCCTTATGAATTACATGCCTCTTGCTGTATCATAATCAGAGGCCTATTGCGTTCTTTTGGGACTGCAAGCTCTAGCAGCCAGTTAATAAATGGAACCTGTATGATATTCTACAGTATTTCTCTAATTTCAGTGAAGCCACCAACATGATCAAGGTAGAACTATTGGGAGCTGTTGGCAACAGATCAAGAGCCTTAGAAAGGCAAAGGTTTGCCACTCATTGCATCAAGCCTCTCAATTTTGGTTGCACGTAGAACTCCACCTAAGATGAAGACTCCTGATCTATAAGGATTTAAACCTAATGACAATAACAACAATAAGCAGGTCCTTAGTTAGGACCTGAATCATTGGAGTCAACACTTGGTTGATTGGACTGTGATACTCATTTGGATGAATAGAATAATAATAACTACTAACATTACTATTGCTCCCTATTTTATTAGTAGACTTTGACCATATTGAAGTATCATGGATAACACTATATAATGCTTATATCTAGTGTACTATTATTATTTTTTATGTCTTCAAGTCAGTCTTGACTTCTGATGACTGCCTGGACTAGGACTAGTCCCTGCAGTTTTCTTGGCAGCATTTTCAGAAGTGTTTGCCATTGTCTTCTTCCTCAGGCTGAGAGAGAGGGACTGGCACAAGGTCACCCAGCTGGCTTCAGTTCAAAGGCAGGATTAGAACTCATGGTCTTCCTGTTTCTAGCCTGGTACACCAAACTGGCTCTTACTATTACATTTTATTTGAATGAATATAATTATCTTTGCCATACAGGTGGGTAAGATAATAAAGCAAAGTACATAGACAGCTATATGATGCCACTGGAAGAGGAGACTTATGTCTCTAACTTCTGCAATTGAGGTTTTACCTCTTCTCAAATGTTCTGATTCTGCAGACTTGTCTTTCAAACTACTAGCAGCTCAGAAAAGAATCCCTCAGTTACCTACCATTTCTTAGCATTGTTTGGAGTCTTCAAAGAACAGTTGAAGAGCATGCCAATGAATTAGGACATAGCCAGTTTAAACCTAAACCTTGCCTTTCGATGAAACTCTCAGTTGCACCCAGATTGTTGTTGGAGCAAAGCTTTATACTGCAACAAAAATGGGGAACCTGTCAGTCTGCAGGTATTCATGGGAACCTGTCAGTCTGCAGGTATTGATGGACTCAGCCCTGTGTTATTCATAGTCACCACAGTCAATAACTAGGAATTATAGAAACTATAGTTCATTTTACTTGGAGGCCACAAATTAATCTTCCATCTGTTCCGTCCTTGGTTGTTTTCCTTGCACCCCACTTAGTGTATAAGTGATGGGGGCTGCTGTCCACGGTCCTGATCACCCAAGGCTTCTGCATTCGCATTGTGTATTTTGTTGATTGCCAGGATCTCTTAATGGAGGTTAGGAGGTTTGGTTAGATATGAATGGATAAAGCTATTTTCAATTTGTATCACTTTCACATTAGTTAATTCAAAAATCCATTTTGTCCTGTTTCTGCATTAATCTGTGAAATTGCACCTAAATGCCTATTTAAAAACATACTTTGAAACATATTTTATCTCACACTTCACTAAACATATATTATCTGAAAGTAAACATCTGTAAAAATGTTTTAGCTCCAAATATGCATTATAAAGAGTATTCTGATATTTAGATATGAGAACTGCATACAACACTCAATGAAGTGCAAAATCCAAAAAATTTTTTTATATAATCACAGATCACTCAGGGAGTTGCAAATCAGGCCAATTCATAGCAGAATTCATAAATATAAAATTCTGAAGTAACCTGGAATGTGATTTGCATCAAGGAAGAACCTCAAAACTCCCCTCATTTGTTTTTATAGTTGAAATCTAATGGCAATTTAGAAGAAGATCTAGTTTGCTCTGTCATGGTGTTCTAATTTCTTATTGTTTGCAAAAGCTGGGGTGTATAGAATCATATCATCATTGTTGGAAGGTCCATTTAAGGCCATCAAGCCAACCCTCCAGTCATTGCAGACACTCAGATTAAAGCAACTCTGACAAATGGCTGTCAAGCCTCCACTTAAACACATCCAATGAAGAGAAGCCCATCATTTCTCTAGATAATTTTCAGACTGCTTACCGTTAAGATTTCCTAACAATCAAACATTATCTCTTCTTTTACTGTAAGACTATTATTCCAAATCCTGCCCCTTTGGCAATAGATAATTGATCCTAACCTTCTTCTATATGAAAACCTTTTAGGTATTTGAAGAGTGTTATCATTTTATTCCTTTTCTTATCTAATTTGTTTTTTATTCTAGTTTTATACATCATCTTATTAATGTTTATGTTTTATATTCTGTATTTTGATATGGCCTAATGGCTAATCAGTAATAAACTATACTATAACATTTGCTCAGAAACAAGTCCATTAGAACTTATTCTAGGTGGATGTGTACAAGATAACTGAGTACTTGCATTAACTCCCACTAAATCTAAAGATCTTCAGTTCTGACATTATGTCTATGAAGGTTCTCAGTCATCCAGGTGGAATTGTCTGTAGCTTGAATCATGTCAACTGGATTTCTATTTTCTCAGTGGAAACGTTTCGCTCCTTATCCAAGGAGCTTCTTCAGTCTTCAGTTCTGAGTTGCTATGTATAGTTTTGATTCATTCCTCAATATCTGCTTCCCCATATTCTGCAGCAACATGTCAGCCCTTAATAATAATAATGCCATCAGTAACAACAACAGTAGTTGTTCAATTGTTCAGTCACTAACTCCTTGTGCCCTGATGAACATCATTTTACCTCCATTGTCTGTCAGTGGACTCCTTGAACAACAGTGGTTTAGTGCAATACGCAGTTACAAAGCCATCAACTAAACATTTGGAAATGAATTTAATGGTGTTAAAGGTCAGAACTTATTTTTTTCTTTTGTCTTAAATTATGTTGACGGATATTTTTTTCATGCTGTTTCATATACAGTATATTACCTCACATTAATTCATTAGATTTGTATTGGATCTGTATTACTTTGCTCATGTGAGATCATTTCTGAGCCTATTTCTAGAAAAGAATTAAAGACTATTTTTTTAAAAAAATATGTGTCAACAAGCATATAGACCAGAGCTTTCCAAACTTTTCATGTTGGTGACACACTTTTTAGACATGCATCATTTCGCAACACACTCTTACAGCAGGCATCATTTCACAACACACTCTTATAGCAGGGCATCATTTCGCGACACACTCTTACAGCAGGGCATCATTTCGCGACACACTCTTACAGCAGGGCACAAGGCAGGCACTAGGACCTGCACGGAATCACAGCAGGTTTGGAGGCAGCAAGGCACAAGGCAGGCACTAGGACCTGCGTGGAATCCTGGCAGGGCTCGGAGGCAGCAGCATCCACGACATACCCAGACACTGCAGCCGACACACTAACGTGTCCCGACACACAGTTTGGAAAGCTCTGATATAGACATTCAGAATATCAGCTATAGGATGAACCAATGCATAAGTGAACTAACCTGATTTGTAAATCATGGACTACCATGTGGATCACAGGGCACTTAGCCTTTGGATTGCAAAGTTAAGAGTCTCTTGGAATTGACCCCTCCGGCTGCCATCCAGCTCTTTGACCCACTTTCGAAGATGGATCAAGGGTGCTCATCAGTCTATCAGCTGTCTCCCTCCATTGAGTGATTCCATGCCAACAATTTTCTCATCAGTTGACACCTCTTCAAATTCTCCAGTGTGCAAAAACATAGAGGGAAAGTAACCCTCCCTATCGATTGCTTATATTCCTATCCACCCATCTCTCTCTTCCTCGTCTGCTCGCTAACCTCCCTGTGTTCTAGATCAGTGAACACAGCTACATACAATTTCACCGTCAATACGCGTAAATAGACTGGGGAACTGGCTTCCTACTGTGTAATCTTTGCAGTACAGGGACAGCATTAGCCACAGCCAGAGCAGCTGGATTAGCAGCTGGAACATGTGAAGCTTCCACTGCCACCAGCCTATTTCAGGCTGCAAAGTATTTTGAGTATAATACTCCCTGGGAAACTTGACAGTGATTAATATATAATGAAGAATTCCAAACACCTGCAGGTTATGTACCGCCCAGAGTCCCTCCTTAGGGGGGAGATGGGCGGTGATAAAAATTTGAATAGTAACAATAATAATTTTTTAAAAAGTAGGGGAAGGCTACAAAATTTGGAGAAAGATATTTATGCTCAACCAGATCTGCACATTTAAAATTGAGTTCAATACATGTTTGGGATAACTATCAATCCACTGCCCCTACATTTAATTCTGTTGATGAACTACTGTAGTGATGGAAGAATATTCTTACTAAATTGATTAAGAATTTAGGCTAAACTTCACCAACCTGGTTTCCTCCAGAAAAGTAGGAATTACTACTCTCATCATCCCAAATTAGCATAGCCACTAATACAATCCTAAGAATATAGGACATGTGGCAGAGGCGTTTCTTCTTCTATTTGACAGTGAGATAAATAGGAAATCCAGTTTGAAGTCCATTCTCAACTGGGGAAGTTCACTGGATCACTTCCAGTGAATTATCATCATTCATGATCTCTCAGCCCAACCTACTTCACAGGATTGTTGTTTGGGGGGGGGGGATGGAGAATGGAGTGCTAGAAGCAATGTTCTGAACTCTGGAGCACAATCTGGGACATAAATCTAATGAATAAATAAGTAATAAATAAAATATGTTTTAAAAACTGCTGCTAGTTAATGGAGTGAGACATCCAGAGCTTTTCAGATCCTGAATCACATTTCTTCTTTCTGTCCCAGATTCTTATGTTTCATGTTATAGCCGTGGAGGTCTGGCCCAGGAAGAGAATGTTGCCCAGGAATCATGAGGCAGTGGAGAGCTTCATTGTCAGAAGCCACCAGCAATGAACAAGGCTCTCACTAAAAAGAAAGGAAAGGAAAGGAGAGGAGAGGAGAGGAGAGGAGAGGAGAGGAGAGGAGAGGAGAGGAGAGGAGGAAAGGAAAGGAAAGGAAAGGAAAGGAAAGGAAAGGAAAGGAAAGGAAAGGAAAGGAAAGGAAAGGAAAGGAAAGGAAAGGAAAGGAAAGGAAAGGAAAGGAAAGATCACATGCTTTGTCTATGAAATTAAGCCAACCTTCTCTTTCCAGAAACTCTGCTGTGAGCACCCATTTTGTCATAATCTCCTCTGAGTTGGGAGTCCGATGTGGAGGGGCTTGGGCTGGGTGAATTGGAATTGGGGAGCACCTCAGGAATTGGGGAGCACCTATTGACTCATCCAGAACAGGTGTGTCAGATGATGGAGCCTCCGATTCTGAGTGGCCTCCCAGCCGAATATCATGCTGTGAACTTCAGAGAGCCAAGCAGAAACAAAAGTGGCACAGGTCTTAATTGGGTCTCACCTGCCATTGACTTATATCAATGCAATCACCAGTGGCTGGCTCCCCCATTGGGAACCATCACTCCAACCGTGGCTCTGGGTTTTCATGTGTCTGAATTTCAACCCCCAAAGCAACTAGCTATCTTTCTATGACCCTGGACCTCTGAACTGCTCTGGGACTATGTTTACCCATACTTTGTTTTGACTTTGGACTCTCACAGGCAAGACATCACTTTCCTGATTAGCATTACTGGTGCGTGCATGTATGTGCTTGCACGTGCCAGTGCTCTACCTGCTGAAGCCTGTAAGGCCTTCCAAACTTGAAAGTAAACTGCACACAACCCATCTCTGTGTGCTTGCTCAGCTTGAAACAAGGCACAGTTAATCGGTGTGCACTTGTGTCATGCCCAGCTGCATCTGCAACAAAATGTACAATTGTGATTATGTCATCAAGCAAATGATGTAATTACATATTTACATCATGAATCTGATACAAATATGTATCATTATTCACATCATTTGCCCTCCCTTACTCCCTGCAGTGGTCATTCCAATTGCAAGGGACAACTTCTTTGTGAATTGATCTCCAGATAAGTTTGGTTTAATTGGATGGGAGATTCAGTTAGGTATGTCCAATTAAATCTACTGTTTGACCATCCACTAACAGGAGTCCACCTAACCAACTAAGCCTACCATTCAACTAAATTTACCAAGGAAGCCACACTAAAGAGGAGGTGCCATGATTTTCTTTCGTTATAGATTTATAATACATGCATTATTGAAGCTAGATTGACAATCATCATATCAGGGAAAACAAAGCCAGAATGGCAATGTCAGGAGAGGTGGCTCAGATAATTAAATCTGAAAAATGCTCTCTAGACAGCAAATATGTTCTTGGTTTCAGTATAATCTGGCTCCATAAACCCAATCAGGACCAATCTATTTGTATCAGAACTGGATGTTCAGAAAAGCGCCTACTGTCCAATGGTTTAGAAAAAATGGCACCTGGATAAAATCCAATCAGAGAAACATAAAAAACTTCAACAGATGGTGCCTTGCAGAGCATGGTTGAGAGCAGTACTAATACTTCTAAGGTTAAAAACAAGCACAGACACAGTCAGTTTTGCCTCTTTTTAAAAAGGAGATTGTGCATGTTTGGGGCAATGTCTGCTTTTTCACAGTGGCATATGTAACTGCTCCCCTTTGTTGCCAGTGAGTAAACTTACATAGCAAAGGGCTGTGTAAGTGCTTCTTGGACTGACATCTGGGTTTGACACTTCATCCTTTTTTAAACAAAATAGGTATGGATTTGCCTTTGCTCAGATCAATTTTTGTTTCTTTTCAGCATGAAAACGGTGCTTTGGCTCATGTGAGATAAATGTTGCTCTCTTTTTTCTCCACCGAACATGCTTCTGCTTGCTCACATCTCTTGCTTCCCTTTTCCATAGCTTGGTACTAGACCAGATATGCATGGGTTCAAAGGCTGATCTTGTGCTATTGTATGGATCGGAGATACTCTTACCCTACATGTATTTTGGACGCTCATGATACTTTCTGTGCTGTAATGTTTCAAGACTTCATGAGCTCTTTCTGGGCAATGGGTGACTGCTGGAGCAGACAACTGTAGCACCAAAAACATGCCCTTTTGTATTTTTCTACAAGGATCTCTCTCCCCAATCAACCTCTGTACTTTTGGTCTTGAAGTTAACTTGCCTCTGTCTTCCTTTCCTTAAAACAGAGTTTGGCTGTGAAAAGGAAAGGAAAGGAAAGGGAAGGGAAGGGAAGGGAAGGGAAGGGAAGGGAAGGGAAGGGAAGGGAAGGGAAGGGAAGGGAAGGGAAGGGAAGCTCAAAGGATTGCATTGCTGTTGTGCAGGAATCTTAACCATCCCACATGCTATTTGAGAAATGACCTACTTATTTGCCTAAAATTTGGGGGGATTTTATTTCAGTCATTGTTGTTTCTTCATTATATATTTTGGAGATGTGGACATGTAGGATCTTCCATTGCAAAGTGCTTCTGTTCAGTATTCTAGTAAGCCAGCCTGCACTTTTTCAACACACTCTGTTTCACCTGCTATTCACCACACTTTGTATCATTCCAGCACAACTGCAGAATCCCAAGATGGTGAATGCTGTCCTATTCACATCTGATTCTAAACATCTCCAGAGCTTCAGTTGTATCTTTCCATAATCAAAAGAAGATTGGTTAATGATGCTGCAAGGTAGGGACATTTGTGTGGCATCACTGATTTTGAAATTTCATCCAGAGGAAGTAAGACCAGCTCCAGGGGCATCGAGAGAGGGGGTCAAAAGATTACAGTCATGGCTGCATGAGTGAAGCCCTGCCTCCTTTTACATGACAGGCGGGGATTCACTCATGCGGCTGTGGAAGCCATTGCTTTTTTGATCCCCTCCCTAGATGCCCCTGACTAGCTCCACCTTGTGAGAATATTTATTATTCTGCTTGCTTTTATTTTAAGAAATAGCAATGAGGATTTTAACTGTGCTCTTTTTAGTTAAAAACATTAACTTTTTAATTTTTTCTGAGATTTTTTTTTCCTTTTGATATAAATCACCTTGAAGGATTATTGCTTTGAGGCCAACAAGATATATTAAAATGCTGTTATAAATAAATCAATGAAGGAACAGAGGGAACTGCATAGTAAACAAGGTGATAGCCAGCAACAGAATCTTAACAAATGAACTTTTCAACCATTTTTTTCTTTTTCCCACTTCTTCCTTCCTCCGTTCCTTCTCAGAGTCTACCATGCTTCCTTCTTGATTCCAGAAACCTGAGGCTATCTATCTCCATGGTAATGGTAATACACAATCCAGGTCTTCTCATTTGTGGGGTGTTAATGAAGTGTTTAATCATATATTTTTTCTGCAGAAATTGGAGGGTTGTTCTTGCAACAGAAAGCAATATGAGAGCCCTCTTGAATGACAGTATTTTTTATTTGCCCCCTTGATGGAGAATTAATTGCCTTTTGATTAATGAGCCTTTCAGAACAAAGCTGAAAACACCCAGTGCATCCAAGAAGATGGACAGTAATAAACTTTTCTGCAATTGCTTTTATTATCTGTACGTGCATAAGTTTATTTTTCTGTGCATATCACTTTGAGGGTAAAAGTGGACTAGCACTTGGAGCAGAAACTAATAAATTATTGTCTCTTGAAGCACCTAATCCTTCCTCCCTA
Source organism: Charina bottae (assembly GCA_023362775.1). NCBI lineage: Eukaryota > Metazoa > Chordata > Lepidosauria > Squamata > Charinaidae > Charina > Charina bottae. The sequence continues at coordinate 97,934,255 of JALMGJ010000001.1, read as the reverse complement.
AGAAGTGTAGACTGTAAGCAAAGAAACTGTATCTCATCTCCAATATCCATCAGCTCCAGATTCTTCATTCCTCCCATACAGGGAAACTATATAGTTAAGAAATATTCCTAGGTTTCCATTTTCAGCTTGGTGAATCCTTCCCAAGTTGGATGGACTTAAGGCAGTGATTTTATATGGTTCGAAGAAATGGAAGCAGTGACAGAATTTATTTTCTTGGGCTCCAAGATCACCGCAGACGGTGACTGCAGCCATGAAATTAAAAGACGCTTGCTCCTTGGGAAGAAAGCTATGGCAAACCTAGACAGCATATTAAAAAGCAGAGACATCACCTTGCCGACAAAGGTCCATATAATTAAAGCTATGGTTTTCCCAGTAGTAATGTATGGCTGTGAGGGTTGGACCATAAGGAAGGCTGAGCGCCAAAAAATTTATGCTTTCGAGCTGTGGTGCTGGAGAAGACTCTTGAGAGTCCCTTGGACTGCAAGGAGGTCAAATCAGTCAATCCTAAAGGAAATCAACCCTGACTGCTCATTGGAAGGACAGATACTGAAGCTGAAGCTCAAATACTTTGGCCACCTAATGAGAAGAGAGGACTCACTGGGAAAGACCCTGATGCTGGGAAAGACTGAAGGCAAAAGGAGAAGGGGACGGCAGAGGATGAGATGCTTAGATAGCATCACCGATGTAATGAACATGAATTTGAGTAAACTCCGGGATACAGTGGAGGACAGGAAGGCCTGGCGAGCTATGGTCCATGAGGTCACGAAGAGTCAGACACGACTAAATGACTGAACAGCAACAACAACAAAGCAGGATTAACTGAGTTTGAAAGCCTATCTACCAGCTCTAGGGATTAAGGAGTATTACCAAGTGGTTATAGAGCAGTGTCTTCTGGAATGAGATTCCCCCTCATATCCATGTGGCTGGCATCCCAAAAAGCCTTAAAGACCTGTCTGTTCTCTCAGGCCTTGGTTAGGGTGGTTGGGGCCCCTGCCAGACTCTGTGTGGATGTGGTTAGCCATATTCACCACTGGTTCTTTTTCTTTTTTATAAGAATTTTATTAAATTTCAAACAAAGATAAAAGCTACAGAAAAATAAAAAACTACAAATAAAAAAAACTAAAAAGATGTGAAACACAGAAAAGAAATTTCTTTTTTAGAAATTACAGAAAAAGAATACTTCTGACTTTTAACAGCAAATATATATAATTTCCATAATCAATCCCTTACTCTATATTAAACCAAAGTCACATTATTTCTATAAATCATACCATTAGCATATTATAAAAATCACTAAATACAGTTGGTCCCTCCCCTTATATTAAAAAAAGAACATACATACATACATACATACATACATACATACATACATATAACTCTTGCCAACCTAGCAATTTGAAAGCATGCAAATGTAAGTAGATAAATAGGTACCACTTCGGTGGGAAGGTAACAGCATTCCACGTGCATCATGCTGGCCACATGACCGCGGAAGCATCTTCGGACAGCGCTGGCTCTTCGGCTAGGAAACAGAGATGAGCACCGGCCCCTAGAGTCGGACACAACTGTGTGGGGTAACCTTTACCTTATATATATAACCCTCCTAATCAACTTCCCCCCAAAGATAACATTTATTTGATTATTTCCTCCCTACTACTATTCTAAGGGGCGTGGTGGCTCAGCGGGTAAGACGCCAGGCTTGTTGATCGGAAGATCGCAACTTTGGAGGTTTGAATCCCTAGCCCTGCATGCGGAGTGAGCTCCCGCACTCGCCCCAGCTCTTGCCAACCTAGCAATTCGAAAGCATGCAAATGCAAGTAGATGAATAGGTACCACTTCGGTGGGTAGGTAACAGCGTTCCGCACGCGTCATGTGGCCACATGACCGTGGAAGCGTCTTCGGACAACGCTGGCTCTTTGGCTAACAAACGGAGATGAGCACCGGCCCCTAGAGTCGGACACGACTGCACAAATGTGTGGGGGGAACCTTTACCTTACTACTATTCTATACATTCCTGTCTACTATAATAAAAATCAAATTAAAAAACATATAAATTGTCTACCATTATACTTAGTAATACAGCAATTTAACAATCTTAATCATGTCAAACCCAAAACCAAATGTTATAATCTTAATTCAAGTTGTTAAAAGTAAATGAAGTAAACCAAACCCTAAAAGCAATCCAGATAAATATTCTTAAACCCTTATCCCACTTCAAAATAAACCAAATCATTACATCTCTGCACATTACGCACATAGCTTTTTTCTTAGAGAAATCAGACAGCCCAACTGCCCCCCTCAGAAACTCTGACCTCTCTTCAGGAGAACTCCCATACATATTAACCCCTTCTTTTCCAAGGCATTCCATCAAAAGATCCATTTCACTTATGGCTTGCAACCCAATCTGTCCCTTTAATTTCTTCAACTCCACTGTCAAATCTTCCTCCAGCATCTCAGCCGAAGCCGAAGAGACATTCCTGACACTGTTAAATTCCTCCATTTCATCCACGACATCCCCAAAGAGATGAGACATTTTATAGCTCATATCTTCCACAATGTCCTGAATGCCTTGCAGAAAAAGTTGGTAAGAATCAGAAAAAGTTTGCTTAAGGTCTCGATGGAAATCAGAGAAAGCCTGCTTGAATTCTTCCATGTCTCACGCAGCAGATTCACAACTGGTTCTTGTTGTTTCTTCTTCTATTCTTTTATCATTAGTTTATTCTGTTGGTGTTATTGCACATCACTCAGAGTCAGTTGAAGATGGGCAGTGTCTACATTGAATAAATTCAATTCAATTCAATATAGTTCAGTTTGTGTGTGTGTGTGTGTGTGTGTATCATGGACAGCTCGGCACTTGCAGGAACTATGTTAACAACCATAATAAGTATTAAATATTAAGGGCTACACAGCAATTTGAATTCAAGTTGGTTAGTATTAGGCTGTGTGTGTGTGTGCGTGTGTGCCCCCCCCCACCCAGCTTAAGGTTAGGAATGGAAGTAGTTTACATGCCTTCTTCATCTCTCTTATCTGTGTTTATGAGATTCCTGAATGCATCTAGTTGGTCATTGGGGGACACAGGATGATGGACTAGATGATCCATCTTATGTTCTAATCCCCACCCCCATTTTGTTCAAGGTTATCCAGAGGAAGGAAGGAAGGAAGGAAGGAAGGAAGGAAGGAAGGAAGGAAGGAAGGAAGGAAGGAAGGAAGGAAGGAAGGAAGGAAGGACATTTTGAGACTACCTGACTCCCAAAAGGGGGCGTGGTAGCTCAGCGGGTTAAACCGCTGATGCTGTAAGACAGCAGGTCGGCAGTTCGAACCTCCGCGTGGTGTGGTGAGCTCTCGTCACTTGCCCCAGCTCCTGTCAACCCAGCAGTTCGAAAGCTAATTGCAAGTAGATAAATGGGTACCACCTTACGTGGGAGAATTTGCTGGCGTCCTGTCGGGGGTTGCCTCTGGAGCGAAGAAGACCTCGCGAATGGTGGCGGAGACGGAGAAACGGAGATGACGGATCCCAAACAGCAATATCCAGGACGTCAGCAGCCAACTCTGAAGCAAGGTATTCTGGGACATGTAGTCCAATACTACAAGAGTCGGTTCCCTTACCCCTTCCCTGAGCGCGTGGTAATAAACATTGTTAATATATGAATGTATAAATATATGAATTGCAAATGTTGTAAGCCGCCTAGAGTCCTCCGATAGGGAGGGGATAGGCGGGGTATAAATACGAATAATAAATAAATAAATAAATAAATAACTGACCTCTGGGCTGCTTACAATACACACAAAAAAGACCAAACAATAAAAAACATGATGAATGGAATGAACTTTGAAGTGGGGTGGGATTCATCTCTCATCTTTATTTCTGCAACAGATGAAAAATACTGACACACACATCACCCAAGAAAGCTTTATTATAGAAAAGACTGAACTGACTCTTTTTAAAATTACTGCTCATTAAAATTCAGGGCAAAAAGTGAAGTTCCTAATAGAGGTTAATGCATCCACTGCTAAGTAAGTAGAGGTACATGCCAAAGGTACTGGGGATGGAAGAGAAAAAGAGGTGTTATAGTTTCTGAACATGTTTGAACTGATTTAGATTATGAGTTTGGAATTTAAAAGATGCAATTAGGATACTGCTTGAACTTGAGGATGGATTTGATGTGTGGAGCACTTCTCAGGCAGAGAAGAGACTTGTACTGGGGGAGGCTCTCAGGACAGCTGAGACAGATGCTTAAGGCATTTTTGGATAAGTGAGACCTTATCTCTTCACTTGTCCAGCAAGACCCAGTTTCTCACTTGCTGATCCCCAGCCCGCCTGCCTAATCTTCTGACTTCAATTAATCTATTGATTGACAGGCTCAGAATGAAAGGCCAAGAATCATTCCCTTCTGGATTCTTGTTTCATCTCTTTATCTTGGCAATATTTCATTCCTTTACTCCCTTGTTGCTATGGCTACATAGAGGTTTATTAACAGCAAGGCAGAAAACAGATACTGCCCACCACATTCTTTCGAACTTACCCTGGACAAGATCACTTTCAAAATCTTATTCTCAGAAGTTCCATCTCAGGACTTGATCCTTTTTTCACAAGCGGAACTCAGAAAAGGACAGAAGCAATATCCCCAACCAGATGCCATCCAGAGAGAACAGTCCTCAACTCCTATAATTCCCAGCCTTTGGATCTGCTGCTTGGAGAATTATAGTCCAACACAGTCCCTCAGTTGAGAAAGATTGACTTAGAATGTGTATGAGACTGCCATACAAGTTTAGACGGACCATCTAGCTCCACTATCTTTCCAGTTTCAAATTAGGGTGTTCCTCAACCCTACCTTTTGGTATGCAAAATTGATTTGGATGATTAAGCAGACAGTATTACCGCTACTTGAAGGGGTGTGGTGGCTTAGCGGGTAAGACGCCAGGCTTGTTGATCGGAAGATCGCAAGTTCAGAGGTTCGAATCCCTAGCCCCGAGTGAGTTCCCGCACTAGCCCCAGCTCTTGCCAACCTAGCAATTCGAAAGCATGCAAATGCAAGTAGATAAATAGGTACCACTTCGGTGGGTAGGTAACAGCGTTCCGCGTGCGTCATGCTGGCCACATGACCATTGAAGCGTCTTTGGACAATGCTGGCTCTTCGGCTAACAAACGGAGATGAGCACCAGCCCCTAGAGTCGGACACGAGTGCACAAATGTGCGGGGGGAACCTTTACCTTTTTATTACCGCTACTGCTAGATTGAATCAATCTCCATTCTGTCCTTCTGTCTCGTATTCAGTACCCGGATCCTGTCCTAGGGAGGGGATCCTATGTGTATTTTGGCACGTTTATTTATTTCCTAACAGTTGTATTCCATTCTGTTCCAAAGACTCTGAGCAGCTAAGATCAAGTAATAAAAACATGAAATTAGCAATAAAATCATCATCATCTTCATATCAAAATTAATATAACATAAATAAGGATTAAAACAATCCCATGTATCTCTTTTAATCCCCAAATGCTCTCCTAAAGAGCCAGGTCTTAGCTACTGTAAGAAATGACAGGAGCGTTGGGGCCTTACAGATTTCCAGAGGCAGCATATTGCACAGGGATGGGCCATCTATAGCCAAGGCCTGCTAATCTGGGCTCATCTCCTTTTAACCTGCCCAGAAGGGGAACCCAGAACATGACCTCATAGACTGGACAGGTCCTTCCCAGAATCCCTCACCACCGCCCATGCTAGCTGAGCTGACGTTTTCTCCCTCTTGCTTTACAGGGTTCCAAAATTCATGCAGATTCTTCTCAGAGGGATTGAATTATACCCTGGAGGACTAAGCTGTTCTGTGGCTAAGTCCTACTCTCATGCATGATCATATTCCTTTGTATTTTTGAACAGAACTTTTACCTCCTTCTTTGCCCCATCCTTGTTCTTCTTGCTCCTGAATCTTCTTCAGGTTGTCTTATTTTATCTTCCTCTTGTCCAGCTGAAATTGGCTCAACTTTCTTCTCTTCTGACATTTTCTCCCCTTGTCTTTCCCTTTCCTCTTTTTCTCCTGTGCCTTCTGCCTCCCTCCCCTCTTTTTTCAGTCTTATCTACTCTTTCTCTCTGCTCTCAGCCCTCTGAGTAGGATTCTGTGCTTCAAATGTGTTTTTTCCCCATATCCTGACAAACCCATTTATATTACATGGTATATTTCTGCAGTACATTTTATGTAATTTGGATCATTCATGCAATGAGGTCATGTCAATAGCCCCCCATCCCTCTTGCCCCTGTGATGCCCATGGCCATGGTTCTGGTGGAAGGAAGGTCATACAAAAAAGCCTGGAACTCTGCCTTCACAGAACTTCTTGAAGGTACAAGTTATTCCTTCTCTGTAGGTAGATTCACAGTGATTCTAGTACTGGAGGTCCAAATCCAATGGCACTGACTTGTTAGCTCCTCATAATCTATTGACCATGAGGGGGCAGTAAAGGTAAAGGTTCCCCCCGCACATTTGTGCAGTCATGTCCAACTCTAGGGGCCGGTGCTCATCTCCGTTTGTTAGCTGAAGAGCCAGCGTTGTCCGAAGACGCTTCCGCGGTCATATGGCCGGCATGACACGCGCGGAATGCTGTTACCTTCCCACTGAAGTGGTACCTAATTATCTACTTGCATTTGCATGCTTTCGAATTGCTAGGTTGGCAAGAGCTGGGGCAAGTGCAGGAGCTCACTCCATCACGCGGGGCTAGGGATTCGAACCTCCAAAGTTGCGATCTTCCGATCAACAAGCCTGGCGTCTTACCCACTGAGCCACCATGAGGGGGCAGTACGCATAGATAGAGTTAAGGCTTGACCCTGTGTACCCTCTTTGTCTATCACTGTCCCTGCCCTTTATCTATTAGATTGCTAATCTGAGGTCCCATCCTCCTGCCTTTCTTCCCAGGCTCACACAGGCAGAACATAGGTTCTTCAACCCTTCTCCTGGTAGGATGTAACTAGCTAGGTGCTAGGCTTTGTAACCCTAGAATGTATTTCCTATGAAGAAATCTCCTTTCTGTTATTGTCATAAAACCTGCTTCAGTAATTATTGTCCAAGTCAGATTCCTGCTTTCAGGAATGATCACTTGCACAAATAGAATGTTTTGACCTTCAGCATCTAGTAATGACAGGAATATTTTCTTGGCCCCCATGCCAGCCAGCTAACTGATCAAGAGCTCCAATGGAAGCAAGAGAAAATCAGAGTCAGAAGGAGGTAGTCAGGGTGAGAGTTGCTGCTGGGGCTGGTGCTGGCGCTGGTGTGTGTGTGTGTGTGTGTGTGTAAATTCATTGGAAAGGAAACAGAAAACAAGAATCCAAGGGAGAAGTTGACATGGGATGGTGACAAGGAGAATCTGGAGTGTCAGAGACCAGGAAGATGACAAGCAGAAGCAACTCCAGGTGGAAAAGAAAAACTGGCAACAAATAAAGCATTGAGGAAAGGAACAACAGCCTGACAAAGAGTTGAAGCTTGCTGTTAAGTGACTTTCCCAGCAGCTAGTCAGAAAAAAGATCTACTGAAAGTGAAGCAGATCAAGGACAGAGGGAGCTGGCAACCTAAGAGGCTGGTGGGTAAAAAGGACTGCAGCTGAAAGGAAGAGGGTGACTGGAGTGAACACAGCAGCAATTAAAGAACCAGTCACAATTTCAGCAAAGACTGGGGAATCACTTGATTTATAGGCAGCTGTTTATATCCCTCAAACAGCAAGCTGGAAAAGGAGACAAGCAGATGAGCCACAGGACACAAAGCTAAAGAAAAAGGACTGGAGAACCTCTGTAAATAAATAAGTCAATAAGGATAAGCCTTCGGCATGGAAAGTAGGATATGATCAGTATAGGAGTGGGGATTAAGACTTTATGAGAGTCTTAAAGAGTGGGGATTAAGACTTTATGTTAGCAGAACTAAATTCTGCTTTTGTAACTGTTGAGCAATAAAGAAATCCCTGCCAGGGTGAAACCCAGACCAATTTGTTCTCCTGCTTATGTCCGTCCCATCCAAAAACAAACCATGACCAAGCTTGCAGCCAATCTTTTGGCTTGTGTCTCTTCAGTTCTCTGGCTGGATAGGAACCCCAATACACAACTTTCTTAGAAAAATGAGAGCTATCTTGGACATAAAGGGCCTTGAGCATTTGTTAAGCACACCATTTACTTCTTTGTAGCCTTGGAGAAATACAAAAGATTTCAGAGAAGGTCCTCTGGAGAAAGCAGATTGGTGTCTGCAGCCCCAGGCAAAACTTTAATGGGCCTAATGAGGTTATTCCAAGCAAGTCTCACAGCTGAGCCCTGCCTATGGTTACTGTAGTCCAGTACAGAAAAATCATAAGAAAAATCTTGATGGGTTTTCACAGAGAGGCGAAATGCTTTTATAACCTTCTCTGAAGACTATTTGGGAACCATTGGCCAGGCTTTAATAACATCTATAAATAAATGAGAAAGTTTCCAATGCATGAACTGGCCCAGCCAAAGATGGTTCCTCCTCCTGACTGTTTCTTTCCCACCCCAGGTCACTTTTGAGATTAAAAAATCCACAGAACCTTTGTTGTCTTGTTAGGCTGCAGTTGTTTGGGTAATGCAGAGCTTTCCAAACTTTTCATGTTGGTGACACACTTTTTAGACATGCATCATTTCACGACACACTCTTACAGCAGGGCATCATATCGCGACACACTCTTACAGCAGGGCACAAGGCAGGCACTGGGACCTGTGCAGAATCACAGCAGGTTTGGAGGCAGCAAGGCACAAGGCAGGCACTAGGACCTGCGCAGAATCCTGGCAGGGCTCGGAGGCAGCCGCGACACACCCAGACACTGCAGCCGACACACTAACGTGTCCCGACGCAGAGTTTGGAAAGCTCTGGGGTAATGACTTCATGTATCACACCACTGGCCTACTCAGGTGGAAATAGGTTGATAACACAAGCTGCCTAATGATATTTAAACTTCCCAGTTTTGAGAGGTTTCGCAAGTTGAAGCAAATCTCTATGTCTTCTCTCTTCTCCCAACATTCCTCTAAGTGAGATTCCCTACCTACATATGTACATGGGCTATGTGTTTACAACGTGATTAGTTTCTTCTAAATTAATCAATTTTCTGGATTTGTCCAATGTGATGAACCACAGACCAACCAAGTGGCAATTCAGATGACATGTTAAGCCACAAAAACATTAACCAAGTATAAATGCAACTGCTAAGGGCTTTACCTGTTGAATGAACCCAGGCATGCTTGCATTGAGGGAACACAGCCATAACATAGTTTGTTTTTTTAGCATTGCATTTGGGTGCTTTGTTAAATCCTGAGTTTAGGTTTAGAATGTTGTGTGATCCCAATGAAAAATTAGAAATGGATTTAAACATAATTTTGTATTTCAAACTCTTTTTTTTTTAACAGCGTGGATACAAAAGAACTTCTACTGCTCAATTTAAGATCCATCAATAGATAAACACAGTTCTAATCTCAGTATGTACCTACAATTTAAATCCCAGTATGCATTTACCTGCCAAGGAAACATTGATTACATCCAATTCTTCTATGCATATAAGTAAAGGTAAAGGTTCCCCCCGCACATTTGTGCACTCGTGTCCGACTCTAGGGGCCTGTGCTCATCTCCATTTGTTAGCCAAAAAGCCAGTGTTGTCCGAAGACGCTTCCACGGTCATGTGGCCGCATGACGCGCACGAAACGCTGTTACCTACCCACCGAAGTGGTACCTATTAATCTACTTGTATTTGCATGCTTTCGAATTGCTAGGTTGGCAAGAGCTGGAGCTAGTGCGGGAGCTCACTCCGCATGCAGGGCTAGGGATTTAAACCTCCGAACTTGTGATCTACAAGCCTGGCATCTTACCCGCTGAAATCTGACCATTTCAACAAACTGAAACCTATTTCCCCCAATTTGGAGCCCTCCAAATGTGTCTCACAATTCTCATAAGCTGAAATCAAGGCGAGGGGGGTAGTATGGAAGTTCTAGTCCAAAACAGCTGGAGGGCATCTGGGTGTGAAAGGTTAGTGAGGTTATTTCAAATGCTATTGTTGAATCTGAGGTTGTTTCCAGTTCTTTGCCCAATTTTTGCCAACTTTAGCACATTTAGCATATATCAATAACGTTTAATGCATTTTGTTATCAAGATAACTCCTACTGTTTGCAAGATTACATTTCTAACATCTCCTATTGTGTTGATTGGTGTTTCCACCACATAGGGAGCAAATCCATCTTATGATCTCCACGTATTTAAAACTGGTAATGGCAAATAATCAGTAAAGTCAACCTGATGTCACCAGAAAAGTCATTTCTGTTGTTTTTCCCAAAGTGACTGAGGAGAATAGCTGCATAGAATTTAACATTTTTCCAACTTTGTTAATCTAAATGCTGTTTTCAACCTCTTTAAATGTGTATCTTTTAAAGAAAAGACACTTTTCAGTTAAGCTTGACTCCTGGTAACTTCATTGACACATCCAGCATCTTTTGTACCATAATTAATTAGCATTACCTACACCAACATAACATAACATAACATAACGGCGTGGTGGCTCAGTGGGTAAGATGCCAGGCTTGTCGATCGGAAGATCGCAAGTTCGGAGGTTCGAATCCCTAGCCCTGCGTGCGGAGTGAGCTCCTGCACTAGCTCCAGCTCTTGCCAACCTAGCAATTCGAAAGCATGCAAATGCAAGTAGATGAATAGGTACCACTTCGGTGGGTAGGTAACAGCATTCCACACACGTCATGCGGCCACATGACCGTAGAAGCGTCTTCGGACAACGCTGGCTCTTTGGCTAACAAACGGAGATGAGCACCGGCCCCTAGAGTCGGACACGACTGCACAAATGTGCGGGGGGAACCTTTACCTTTACTTTTTTTTACACCAACATATGCATGCACATACACTTTTTCACTCACCATTTTGGCAAAGTGATTCCCATGCTGTTTAGTTCTGTAATAGGAGTAATAGTATATCCATTAGAAAAATTATTATCTGTGACATTGAAATCAAGAAGGATTTCAATTACTAGTCTATCTATAAATACTGTATATAGTCTTGATAGCCTCGTTCTGTGGGCAACCTGGTCCCTCCAGATGTTTTGGCGTATAATTCCCAGAGTTGCTTTCCACTGCCCATGTGAGTTGGGGATGATGGGAGAAACTCCCCAAAATTCTTCAGGTATTTAGCCTATTCAGTATTAAGACATCAGGTTGAGTGACATATCTATTAAGCAGATCCACAACTGACATGAAAATCATACTCAAAGTGTGCTCACCAATGTTTGAGTTGGAAAGAGACTATTAGGTCAATAATATTTTCATTAGCAACTTGAATGAAGCAGTAGAAAGAATGCTTATCAGAGTTGCAGATGATAGCTAAGACTCTAGAACAGGGGTCGGCAACCTGTGGTCCTCGGCCCACCGGTGGGCCGCGGGCTGTTAGGAAGTGGGCCGCAGGATGAGCCAGAGCAGCTGATTGGTGGGGGCCCGGAAGGGGAAACACCTCCACCTATCAGCGCACGGTTCCGGCAGGGAGGCGAAAATGCTTGCCGCGCGCACGCTGCCGGGCCGCTTCCCCGCCGCACAGCTGATTGGCACGGGGGGGCAGGGTGGAAAATCTCTGCGCTGATCAGCTTTGCACCCGGCAGCGTGCGCACACGCGGTGAGGATTTTCGCCTCCCTGCAGCATTTTTTTCGGGGAACCAACGGCATTTTCGGGGTCCCTGGAGCCTGCCCTTTCGAAGGGGAAGGCTCCAGGGACCCCGAAAATGCCCTCGGTTCCAGCAGGGAGGCGAAAATCCTCGCCGCACACGCACACGCTGCTGGGTGCAAAGCTGATCGGCGTGGAGATTTTCCACCCCCCCCCCCCATGCCAATCAGCTGTGCATCAGGGAAGCGGCCCAGCAGTGTGTGCACGTGCGGCGAGGATTTTCGCCTCCCTGCAGCGTTTTTTCGGGGAACCGAGGGCATTTTCAGGGTCCCCGGAGCCTGCTCCTTCGAAAGGGCAGGCTCCGGGGACCCCGAAAATGCCCTCAGTTCCCCCAAAAAAATGCTGCACGGAGCGGCAGGCCTGCAAACCCCGCCCCCGTCTGTCTGATTGGCTGCCGCCCACAAACCCCACCCCCATCCATCTGATTGGCTGCCACCCACAAACCCCACCCCCTGGTCCTTGAAAAAAAATTTCCGACGGGGTTGGTCCCTGACGGAAAAAAGGTTGCCGACCCCTGTTCTATTCTAGTATTCAGAATTATTTTGATTGGCTAATGAGTTGAAAAGAATAGAATTACATCGTGACAAATACAATCTTCTCCAATTAGGAAAAAGAAATTAACTGCAGTGCTGGAGAAAGGAGAAGAGGAAGACCAGCAGTAAGGTGGTTGGAATCAGTTACAGTGGTGATGAGTGCACTGTTGGAAGACCTGAAAGACCAGCTTAGGAACAGATTGTCATGGAGGAAATCTATCTATATGGTCGCTAAGAGTTGTCAACAACTTGATGGCACATAATTAATCAATCATGGAGCAGGGGCAGCAGCATTTGCTGGGGGATCAGAAATGCCAAGGTGGCAGATGGAACACATATATATATATATATATAGTCTGCTGATTTTGGCAACATCCTGCAGACCCTACTAGGCAGGAGGAAAAAATATAAGGATCTTAGAATTCTACCTGATCATACTGTAGCTGGCTGCTAAAAAAGCAAAAGCAGATCAAGAGATGTCTAGGTTCCAGATCATGGGGAGTTGTAGTTCCACTCTATTCTCCATTGGTCTCAAGCATCTCCAACCCACTTCTAAGAAAGTTTCAGAGAAAGTGGAACAGGTTCAAAGGGCAACAAGGATGAGCTGAAACAAAAGTCCTATGATTCTTAGAGACTAAAGGAAATGGGCATGTTTAGCTTTGAAGAAAGGCAATGAGGGGAGCTACAATAGCACTTTTCAAGTATCTTATGGGATGTCACACAGAAGAAGGCCAAGATGTGTTCCCTATCATCCTAGAATACAGGAGACAGGGCTTCCAGTGGGAATGGTGGACTGAACGGCTGTGCCCGCTGGTTCAATGGGTGGAGCTGAAAATGCAGTAACTTTTTTCGGGCTCAGGCAGGTTTTTCTGAAGCCCAGAAACGTTCTCTGGATCAAGGAGAATACCTGGAATCACCCCATCTGTCCTCCAGATGGCTGCTTACAGCCAAAAGATCGCAAACAACATTTCACGCTTGACTGGTAAGAGCAGCTGGGAGGCTGGGATATCACCATTTCCAAGCTGCTCTGCAGACTTAAAGGGACAGTAAGACCGGCCACCCCATTTCTAAATCACCAATTTGTATTTTTTTTTAAGTATATGTACTCCAAGAGAGGCTTTCTACAGAGAGAAGCTGGTTCTCTTGGTGCTTAGCGTTATATTTGGGATTACTTTAAAAAAAATTTTTTTTCCTTCCAAAGGAAATTCCAAAGATTGGGAGTAAACAATTGTCTTCCTGTTATTATTTTTGTATTAAATTTGAAGATATTAGCGTTTTCCTACACGTTGAATTGGCTGATTTGAACCTTCAGCTTTCTTTTTAATTTGATTCTTATTATAGTAGACAGAAATGTATAGAATAGTGGTAAGGTAAAGGTAAAGGTTCCCTCCGCACATTTGTGCAGTCGTGTCCGACTCTAGGGGCCGGTGCTCATCTCCGTTTGTTAGCCGAAGAGCCAGCGTTGTCCGAAGACGCTTCCACGGTCATGTGGCTGCATGACGTGCACGGAACACTGTTACCTACCCACCAAAGTGGCACCTATTAATCCACTTGCATTTGCATGCTTTTGAACTGCTAGATAGGCAAGAGCTGGGGCGAGTGCGAGAGCTCACTCCGCACATAGAGCTAGGGATTCAAACCTCCGAACTTGCGATCTTCCGATCGACAAGCCTGGTGTCTTACCCGCTGAGCCACCACACCCCTCTATAGAATAGTGGTAGGAAGGGAATAATTAAATATGTTTTATCTTTTGGAAGGGAGAAAGATGTTTTGGAGGTTTATATGAATTTTTTTTCTTTATTTTAATATAAGGGGGAGGAGTAACTGTACTTAGTGATTTTTATTATGTGATAAAGTGGAATGACTTATAGAAATAATGTGGTGTTTTGGTTTAATATAGAGTAAGAGATTGATTATGGAAATTTTGTATATCCTTGCTGTTAAAAGTCAGAAGCCACATCTTTTGTAAATTAAAAAAAAATATCTTGTGTTTCTGCACTTTTTTTAGTTTTTTTTCTTTCTTTGTGTTTTTTTTTTTGTAGTTTTTATTCTTTTCTTGAAACCTAATAAAATTTACTATAAACAAAATAGAAGACAGGAGACAGAATAAGGATTTTAAAATACAGCTGACTGAATGTCAGGAAAAACTTCCTAACAACAAGACCAGTCTGACCGTGGAATCAATTGCCAGGATTGAATCTGTCCATCTTGTAAGAATATCTCTTGCCTGTTGAGAATTTACTTATTTACTTACTTATTTATTCAAAAGATGTATATGGCCGCCCATCTTAAGCAACTCTGGGCAGCTTGCAACAAATCCCTACCCTACCCCATAAGGTTGGGAGGACATGGACCAGATGGCAGCCTTTTCCTACTGTGATCCCCCCCTGCTCTGCAATTCTCCACTTCCAGAGGTTTCTGAAGCTCTATCCTTCCTAGCATATTGTAAAGCGGTCAACACAATCTTATTGCACCAAGCTTTTGAGCTTAGTTGATTACTTTGTGGCATTTTTCTCAGGGAAGGGTGTTCTTTTGTCTAATTTATTTGACGTTTTTACCCTGGTGGACACCACTTAGAGTCTTCAGATTGGAGAAGACTAAAAACACTGTTAAACAAATAAACAAAATAAATGGAAGTAAGGCAGATGTGAGCTCCTCTGGGCTGATTGTGTTTAAGCAGAGGCTGGACGGCCATCTGCCAGGAGTCTTTTAACTTAGATTGCTGCACTGAGAAGAGGATTAAACTTGATGCCTAAATCATCCAGTGTTAGGATCTCCACGTTTTGCTAGATTTTAACAATAAAAGCCCATCTTGTGGAATTAGTGCAAATTTCAAATGACAGGAAGGAATTCCTTATCAGGCACTAAAGATGAAATCCATTGACTTCTTAAAGCCGTAAAAGGCCTCCCTCCTCCCTGGCACAATTTGAATATTGTATTTATCTGAAAGGAAGATGAGGATTATTCCCCCGAAACCTTTACGTGTGGAATTGGGATAAGGTCAGGATAGTGCCTTGAATTGCACCTGGAAGCTTACTGGAAGCCAGTGCAACTTATGAAGCTGTGTTTAGAATGTTATTTCAGTTTATTCTTCCTTTGGGGGATGGAGGAGGGAGGATCATCTTAAATTCAGTATTAACTCCCTTTTGGTTAAATGTGGTATCTTCTAAGTGATAGAGCATTTTGTTTGGATGCTTAATGAACACATTTCCTTTAATTTCTGCCAAAAATTAATGGAGAAACTGTCCCATCATTGTCTGGCAGTTTGCTACCAAATTTCAGCAGTGCAATCTTGAAGTATTTCAAGTGTCCCAGGAAAGGAACTAGTAGGCCATACTGTGAAATCTGTAAGCAAAGGAAATGTGCAACACCTGGAGTATCACAGAAAAGGACCTGGGGGCCACATGTGTTGGTGGGCCATGCTGTGAAATCCAATGAGTAGCCTTAAGGGCACCAAGTCAGGGGAGGCTGTCCTTGAGCAAAGCTTTGCACTGGTTACTTACTGTCCACCACATGTTCTTCCATTTGCAGGTTGCCCCTTTGATCTTTTCTAGACCGTGATTTCTATGCTGTGGCCTTCTTTGACATTTAGCATTCTTTCAGTGCCTGCCTCTCCTGGTGCATGTCTATGCAAGCAATCAGTGTGTATCAGACACTTCTGCCTGCTTAATCAACTAAACAGACGGAGCTCCTTAAATCTCACGCCATGTGAATTTATTACACATAGAAACTTAAAGAGTTAGCTCTCGGCCTTGCAACACCAGAGCAGATGGCACCCCCGGAGGCCATTTCAGTCAATAGTTTGAAAACATGTGCTAGGCCTTCCCACAGAGGTGTGGAAAGCTAAGGAATAAGGTTTGTGGCTTTGTGTGGAGGTGAGTACAGTGGCATCATTACTACTGGACTAACAGGTAGAATTGAGGGGCACTGCAGTATTGTGGAAGTCCCTGGAACAAAGCCAGAGAGATGGCATCACTAGCAAGCAATAAGACACTAAGAAGGCAAGTCTGTAGCTTGAATCATGTCAACTGGATTTCTATTTTCTCAGTGGAAACGTTTCGCTCCTTATCCAAGGAGCTTCTTCAGTCTGAGCAAAGTTAGTAAGGGAATCCTTAAATATGTTTCTAGGTGGCTGTGTGACCTTACACCTGGGGCTAGGTCATGGTTATTTTGAGATGTTATTTCTAAGTCCCTTTATCATCTAAAGGAGGATCGTTAAGATTACCATGCTGCTGTTGAGCTTGCGAAATGGTCTTAATCTTCCTAGGCACAGAAGACAAAGCAGGAAGGAAAATAGGGGAAAGATTGTGCCTGAGGCCCCCACCTCTATTCAAGGAAGGATTTTCCAAGTTGGCATAAATGGATTCCTTGACCCCTCTCTCAAACCACCTATCTTCTCTGTCTAAAATGTGAACATTAATGTCCTCAAATGAGTGTCCTTTTTCCTTTAGATGAAGATAAACTACTGACTCTGGTCCTGTGGTGTTACTTCTCCTGTGTTGGGCCATCCTCCTGTACAAAGGTTGTTTGGTTTCTCCAATGTAGAGTTCAGAGCACTCCTCACTGCACTGGATTGCATAAACTACATTGCTTTTCTTGTGTTTTGGAGTTTGATCTTTGGGGTGTACAAGCCTCTGTCTCAGTGTGTTGGTGGGTTTGAAATATACAGGTATGTGGTGTTTGCCAAATATCCTTTTTATCTTTTCAGACACGCCAGCCATGTAAGGAATGACCAGGTTCTTCCGTTTACTCTGAGTCTCAGCCCTATCTGTCGCTGTTTTAGGTCTGGTAGATTGAGATTTAGTGAAGGCCCAATTTGGATATCCACAGGCCTTCAGAGCTGTTCTCAGGTGCTGATTTTCATTCTTTTTGGAATCCATGGAGGTGGGGTTGGTTTCTGCTCTGTGTGACAATGTCCTGATGACTCCTAGTTTGTGCTGCAGTAGATGGTGGGAGTCAAACATCAGATATTGATCTGTGTGTGTGGGTTTCCTGTAGATCCCTATTTCTAGCTTGCCACCGGTCCCAATGAGGACTTCACAGTCTAGGAATGTCAGTCTGTTGTCCTTGGTGTCTTCTCTGGTGAACCTAATGTTGGCATCTATAGTGTTTATATGGTCCGTGAAGGCCTGTACTTCCTGGGCCTTGATTTTGACCCAGGTGTCATCCACATACCTAAACCAGTGGGTGGGCACCGTTCCCTGGAATGTGTTGAGTGCTTTCTTCTCCACTTCTTCCATGTATAAATTGGCCACAATGGGTGACACAGGAGAACCCATGGCACAGCCGTGTTTTTGTCTGTAAAAGTCACCTCTGTATAAGTGGTGTTAACACCTATAATAAGTGGTGTTAAGACACAGGTCCAGAAGATGGCAGATCTGGTTTGGGTTGAGATGGTTTCTCATTTCAAGGGTGCTGTCCTCTTCTAGTCTCTTCCTGACAGCGGATAGAGCATGAGTGGTGGGGATGCTGGTGAAAAGGGAGGACACATCGAAGGAGACCATAGTTTCATCTGTATCCAGTTTCAGGATCTTTGCTTTGGAAACAAGTTCTTCCGAATTATGGATGTGGTGTTCAGAGTGTCCAACTAGAGGTGCTAGTATGGTAGAGAGGTGTTTGGCAATGTTGTATGTTACCGAATTAATGCTGCTGACTATGGGTCGGAGGGGTGTTCCTTCCTTGTGGATCTTAGGAAGTCCGTAGATGCAGGGGATGGCTTCTCCAGGATACAGACGGTGGTAGGTAATCCTATCGATGGAGCCATCATGTTCCAATTGTTTCAAACTGTCTATTACCTTTTTCTTGTAACTGTTGGTGGGGTCATACATATTTAAGGATTCCCTTACTAACTTTGCTCAGACTGAAGAAGCTCCTTGGATAAGGAGAGAAACGTTTCCACTGAGAAAATAGAAATCCAGTTGACATGATTCAAGCTACAGACAATTCCACCTGGATGACTGAGAACCTTCATAGACATAAGAAGGCAAGCATTACCTAACTTGTCAAGTGTGCAGCTATGTTCGTTGTCTGTTTTTTCGTTTTTATTTGACTACTACAGCTGCCCAACTCACAGAGACTCTGGGCGGTGAAATGAAATCATGCTCCCTTGGGTGTGAGCCGCAGTGCAGCTTCAACCTATCCACTGTTATCATGGGTTCAAGCAGCCAACGAAAGCCCAAGAGATGGAAGATTGGTGAGCTTAGGCCTCTTGTCATTTCAGTGCCCTTCTCAGTCATTTGGCCAGATTGGCTGAGGTCACTGCCAGGGTCGCCTGAAGAAAGCTGTAGCCTTGGAAGTCATTGACACAGCCCTGGGTGTCATGTGTAGGCAAGAACAGGTGACAGTCTTGTAAATGTTCCTGGATGAAAGAAGACCACCAGTATAGCAAAGTGGGATGGTGGAAGTCTGGGAAGAATAGTCTCGCCATATGAAACAAGCAAATCAACAAGGTTGGATCCTGTGTATAAAGAGCACAGAAGGTACCTCAAAAGAATTTTTGTAGGTTATTTTGTGTATGTGCACCTCAGATGTTGCCTAGCTGGGTAATGTAATGAATTCTGAACATAACTTTAATGTATGCAGCCAGTATTGGGTGCACTTTTCCAAAATAGATGGATATTTATACCCAACCTTGTTCTCTTTGGAAAATTGCAGCAATCTGGTTAATACAGGAGGAATAGAGCACACTTATCAAAAGATAAGCATGTCCCAAGTCCATCATAAGTTTCAGGAATACAGATATTAGATCAATTAATATTAATAGCCAAATTAATTCCCCCTCCCTACATCTCTAGAACTCAGTACCTACTTTATTTATTTATTATTCAAATTTATCACCGCCCATCTCCACGACAGTAGACTCTGGGCAGTTTACAACATTAAAATTAATATTAAAAACCTATACACTTAAAAATACAATATAATAATAAATAGATAAGAATCCAGAGGATGGGAAGATCTTAAAAAAGGAGGGTATTGCGGGGCTAACAACCCCCAGGAGGAACTATTACCTCCTTTGTCCCAAGCAAGGTGGCAGAACCAGGTCTTTAAAGACTTTCTGAAGGCCAGGAGTGAAGGCGCCTGTCTCACCTCCAGGGGCAAGATATTCCACAAGACGGGTGCTATCGCAGAGAAGGCACGTCTCTTGGACCCCGCCAAATGAAATTCCTTCATTGATGGGGTCTGAAGCATGCCCTCTCTGCATGACCGGGTGGGGCGGATAGATGTAATTGGGATGAGACGGTCCCTCAGGTACCCTGGCCCCATGCCATGTAGGGCTTTAAAGGTGATAACCAACACCTTGAATTGGACCCAGAAGCACACTGGTACCCAATGCAGCTCGCAGAGCAGCGGTGTTACATGAGCTGATCTTATCGCACACATAACTGCCCGCGCAGCCGCATTCTGGACCAGCTGAAGCTTCCAGATACTCTTCAAGGGTAGCCCCATGTAGAGCGCATTTCAGTAATCTATATGGGAGATGACAAGGGCATGAGTGACTGTTCGGAGGGCCTCCTGATCCAGGAAGGGGCGTAACTGGCGCACAACCCGAAGTTGTGCAAAGGCCCTCCTGGCCAGGACTGCCACCTGCTCTTCGAGCAGGAGTCATGAGTCCAAGAGGACCCCCAAGTTCCGCACTGAATCTGAATGGGGCAGTGCCACCCCATCCAGAATTAAAGATGACAACTTCCTGGAAACCGAGAGGCCATCAATCCACAGCCACTCCATCTTACCAGGGTTCAGTTGAAGCCTGTTGTTCCCCATCCAGGCCCCTACAGCCCCCAGGCACCGAGACAGGGTGCTGACTGCATCACTTACTTCACCCGGGATGGAGATATACAACTGAGTATCATCAGCGTATTGATGATACCTCATCCCATGGTGACAGATGATCTCCCCCAGTGGCTTCATGTAGATGTTAAGTAGGAGAGGAGAGAGAACCGAACCCTGCGGCACCCCACACAAGAGGGGTTGAGGGTCGGATCTCTCCTCCCATATTACCAGCGATTGGGAATGACCCTGGAGGAAGGAGGTGAACCAGTGCAAAACTACACCGCCCACCCCCAACTCCCTGAGCCATCCCAGAAGGATACCGTGGTCAATGGTATCAAAAGCCGCTGAGAGGTCCAAGAGAGCGAGAATGGATGCACTCCCTCCATCACGCTCACACCAGAGATCATCCATAAGAGTGACCAATGCAGTCTCTGTCCCATATCCCGGCCTGAAACCTGACTGAAAGGGGTCTAGATAATCCATTTCATCCAGAATCATCTGGAGTTGCAGCGCCACCACCTTCTCAAACACCTTTCCCAAAAAGGGAAGGTGGGAGACAGGGCGAAAGTTGTTCAAAACGGTGGGGTCCAGGGATGTTTTTTTGAGGAGGGGGTGCACCAGTGCCTTCTTAAAGGTAGCCGGGAACACCCCCTCCCTCAAGGATGTATTCATCATCACCTGGACCCAACCACATGTCACCTCCCTGGCTGATTTAACCAGCCAGGAGGGACACAGGTCTAGAAGGCATGTGGTGGCATTTACAATCCGGAGGATCCTGTCTACTTCATCAGGTCCAACAGGATCAAACTGTTCCCAGATAACAGGGCAAGTACATTCCTCTGGCATCTCCCCAGATTGTACCTCATGCTTAGAGTGTAACATAGAATGAATCTGAGCGATTTTGTCCTGCAGATGCTCAGCAAACTCTTCCGACCGGCCCTGTAAATGGGTCACTGAATCTATACGACCCAGAAGAGATCTAGTAATCTTGAACAGGGCCGACGGGCGGCAGAGCGGAGAAATATTCACATTCATAAGGGAAATTTTTAAAATATAATGAAAATCTCTCAGAAATGACAAAGAATTGCAAGTTCACTTTGAATGGGGGCAGAAAGAGGCAACTGGAGGATTCCTGTTGACAAGGATAACAAAAAGCTTTAGAATAAATTAATACATAAAAGGAACCATCACTACTGAAGGAAAAGTAGGATTTGAAACTTCATGGCAATTTCTGAAGTTTCTGAAAATTGCCTCCCCTCCCCCCCCCCCCCCCCCCATTTTTCACAACCTGCAAATAGAGATGTTTGGATTCTTGATAAAACTGTAATTTTGCTACCAACTTTCACATTTTCCTCCTTAAGGAATAAAAAGTCCATTAAAAATTCAACAGAAAGGTTCCCGTGCATAGGAATTGCACTGTCTTGAAGACTCTCTTCAGAGAATCAGGACTGTTGTAAATTCACCAGATGCTTTAAAGATAATTTAGAAGAGGCCCCTTTGGACATTTTTTGTTCATTTTTAAAAAGTAATGGCAACTTTTAAACTTTGTTCCCCTGTATATTTATTAAGTTAAAGAGAATGTTGGCCAGACTGCCTATGGCCAGCCTTCTTGTTCCCATGGATTTTTTTCAGCACAATCCCCCAGCCCCAAATCTCCCTGAGAGGAATTTGTGATGAAATTCTTTTATGTTCCTATCTGCAAATGAAGTAGTTATTTAAAAAAAAGGCAAGGAGGCAGCTTGCCTCAGGATATGTGCTTAATTGGGTATTTTTTAAACTGATTGAAAACTATGTTGAGATTAAAAGATAAAGTGGCATACATATCTGCAAGTGCATACAGATCATGCTAAGTATATGGGTTTGGTATTTGGTTTATTGATTGATTGATTGATTGATTGTACCGTGGGAACCCCCTCAAGTTCTACTAAGCCACCCCAACAACCAACATGGTGGGTGTTCCTGCAGGGGATGAGCAAAAATCCTGGGAGTGTATTCCAAGGGTATATATTCCCACCAAGGTCACCCAAGACACGAAGGTCATCCCAGTTACCCAGATAAAGAAAGCAGGCACCCATATTGGGCAGCGGCAATATAGGA
Organism: Charina bottae; assembly: GCA_023362775.1. NCBI lineage: Eukaryota > Metazoa > Chordata > Lepidosauria > Squamata > Charinaidae > Charina > Charina bottae. Next base: position 97,912,174 of record JALMGJ010000001.1, on the reverse strand, counting down.
AGATGCTGGAGGTTGATGATCACTTTAGTGACAACAGCAAAGGTATCATTTCATACTGTGCAGAAGAAGACAATGGTAAACCACTCCTATATTTAACCAAGGAAACCATGTGGATAGAAAAAATAGTATGATTGACAATCTAGTGCTGGATGATGGGCCCCTCAAGTCAGATGGCACTCAACATGCTACTGAGGAAGAGCTGAGGATCTTTCAGACTACTAATGGTCTTTATGACATGGTTAGATTACTAGTTGCTGATTTTGCTATTCAAGAAAAGAAAATTTGAAGCTGCAATGACAGAATTTCAGTGGGAACATAGAATCTAGAATCTAAAAAGCATGAACATGGGAAAGGTCAACTCAATGAAGTATGGAATGAATCAGATACACATTGACATCTTAGGCATCAGTGAATTGAAATGGATTGAATTGGACCCTTTTAATTTCCAAGGAAAGGAGACTTAACATAGTGTGCATAGACTTAACATAACTGTGCAAACTTTCACACAATAACCTTAATTTCACATGCTAGCAAAATAATGCTTAGGGTGATTCAACATACATTAGAATCGTACATGGAAAGGGAAATGCCAGATGTTCAAACTGGTTTTAGAAAAGGCTGAGAAACAAGAGATGTTATTGCTAAAGCACCTGGATAACTAAGAAAGCCAAAGAATGCCAAAAAGCAGTCAATATATGCTTGATTGATTATTGAAAGGCCTTTGATTGTGTCAACCATGTCAAGCTGTGGAATGTCCTTAGGAAAACAGGAATCTCAGAACATCACATTGTCCTTATGTAAAACCCATATATAGGGCAGGAAGCCATAATGCAATTAGAATATGGTGAAATAGATTGGCCGCAGGTCAGCAAAGAAGTGAGATAAGGCTGTATTCTCTCTTAACTATTCAAACTATATGTCGAATATACTTACAATAAAGGAAGCTGGATTGGAAGAAGAAAAGTGAGGTTTAAAAATTGGAAGAACAAGCATAAATAACCTGAACTATGCTGATAACACTATTCTGATGACACTACTCTGATGATGCTATTCTGATAGCTGAAAATGCAAATGATCTGGAAGCTCTAATAATGAAAGTCAAAAGCACAGTGAAGAAATTGGATTAATGACAATTAGGTCAGTCTTCTTTAAACCAAACTAATGATAACAGATACAGCAATCAGCTTTAGAACTGACAGTGAAGATATTGAAGTGTTGGATAGCTTCTGCCTTTAGGATTGACTATTAAAAGAAACTAGCAGTCAAGAAATATACCAGAGATTAGCCCTGGGTAGGGTAGCAATAAAGGCCTGGGAAAAGATACTCAGATGCCGTGACATGTTTATACCTAAAAAGATCAGACATGTGACACTCTATGGAAAAAAAGATGTAACACTGTATGGAAGCAAAAGTTGGACTTTGAAGAAGCAGGATAGAAAGTCTATTAGTGCTTTTGAACTTTGGTATTGGACAACTCTTGAGAATACCATGAATAGTCAAGAAAATAAACAAATGGATTGTAGAACAATTCAATTCAGAGTTCTCACTTGAGGCACAAATGATCAGACTCAAATTATCATATTTTGGACACATTATGCAAAGACCTATCTCTTGAGAAACCAATAATGTTGGAAAGGTGGAAGGAGAGGAAAAAGAGGACCACCACCAAACTGGATGACTTTGATTACAGCAGTGATGGGTACACCATTGGAATAGCTAAAGGGCCAGGTTGGGGATAGATCATCCTGGAGAATATCAATCTGTGTGGTCGCTAAGAGTTGACACTGACTTGATGGTACATATTCAATTGTGGGAACCCAGCCAATGGTGGTATATTCAATAAGCGGTGATTAAACTATGGCTGAATTGAATATGCAAATCCAACCAAAGGCTGACATGTATGAAAGCATCAACAAGCATTTTATATATCAATGAAATAATCACAGTTCTCCTTCCTTTTCCTCAGCTTTGCTCACCTATTTGACTTGTCTCCGATCACCATAATGCAGCTATCTCAGCCAGAGAGCGAGCAAAATAGTATGGCAAAATGCCTCTTGCTTGCTTATAGAGGCATTCTTCTTCTTTTTCCCCCTCCCTGTTCTGAAGGGCTGGGACTTTATTAGCTTCCAGAGATTTAGGATCCTGCCTCTGACATTGGCTTCCCCACCTCGTTGCTGGAGGGGATACACGTGATTAATCTTCACCGTACCTCTCACTTAATAGGAACACAGCTATAAATGTAATCATGCAGTTTATGAGCTGTGCAGATCTGCTGGGCTCAGCAGAATCAATAGGGAAGGGAAGATGGCAACAATGGGCTTTTCTCTTCCTGCATTCGGTGGATACAGTTGGTTTATTATAGAGGCTGCCGCAAATAGTTTAGTCCTGCCACCGAGGACTGCATCTAGGCCACTGGGGTTCTTCAGCAGGAAAGGCAATCCAATGTTCTCCAGATCTTATGGGTTACAATTCCTCGGAATTGGCCATGGTGTTTGGGGCTGATGGGTGCTAAAGTGCAAAATATCTGGACTGGAGGATATCAGATTGCCTACTCCTACTCTTTAAGAACTCTAAGGCCCTTAAGTCCTTATACAGGTCTTGCAAAGCTCTGTAATTCTGTAATAATGCATACGGCAAGGGATTTCAACCAATCAGATTTCTACTTACCACACCCTAGCGTTCTGGTTACACTAGAGCATTGTGGGCTTCAAGGGAACCAGCTAAGCTAAAGTACCAGCATCTAGACATCCAGATATCCAAAACCACTGACTTACAAAACCTGGGTCTTGAAGCTAGTCCTTGATAGGAGCATCTTATCTATGTTTCCCACAAGAGCTACTTGAGATTGTGAACACAAATTGGTTTAACCACACATCTGCTCTGGGATCCTTGGACTTTTATTGAATGTTTTGGTCCATAGGAAGTCGTCTCTCTCCTGAGTCCAGGAGTTTGATTCCTTGGAGGCTGAGGAGAGATGAAATATTTTATGTTCTCTTGCAGAGGAGATATATGGTAGGGATGTGCCATGTTGGTAAAAGTAATAGAATTCTAAAATATAAGGTTGTAAGGGATCTTGGGGATCATCTAGTGCCACCTCCCTGCTGTAGAGAGCTATGGGGATGGCCTTGAGGGAAATATTCAGAAGCCATTACAAAAAAAAAAGGACAAAAGCATTCCTTGTGCCCTAGCAAACGTGCATGCATGCATGTGCGGGGGGGGGGGGGGGAATACAACTGGATTCTGTTAATAGAGCCAGTTTGGAGTAGTGGTTAAGGTGCTGGGCTAGAAACCGGGAGACTGTGAGTTCTAGTCCTGCCTTAGGCATGAAAGCCAGCTGGGTGACTTTGAGCCAGTCCCTCTCTCTCAGCCCAACCCACCTCACAGGGTTGTTGTTGTGGGGAAAATCGGAGGAGGAAGGAATATTAGGTATGTTCCCTGTCTTGAGTTATTTATAAAAATAATAAAGGTGGGATAAAAAAATCTAAATCTAAAAAATAATATAGCCTCTCATTAAGCTTAGTTCTACTTTTTTTGTGGAGTCTGTTTCCTGATTGGGACAACCTTGAAGGGCTGACACCTGTCTAGCCCAGGAATTTTCAAATAAATTCTGCCAGCGAGCCTTCTCTGACCTCACACTGCAGAAGAGTATGTATGTACCCAACATTTAATTCTTTGAAATCAAATAGATGATAGACAGACAGACAGATAGATAGAGATGATAGATTGATAGACAGATGAGACAGACAGAGAAATTTCAGTGGAAGGTGAAACTAAACATAGAGAGCCAGTTTGGTCTAGTGGTTAAGGTGCTGGGCTAGAAACCGGGAGACTGTGAGTTCTAGTCCTGCCTTAGGCATGAAAGCCAGCTGGGTGACTTTGAGCCAGTCCCTCTCTCTCAGCCCAACCCACCTCACAGGGTTGTTGTTGTGGGGAAAATCGGAGGAAGAAGGAGTATTAGGTATGTTCGCCACCTTGAGTTATTTATATAAATAATAAAGGCGGGATAAAAATTAAATAAATAAATAAAATAAGTCCATGTTTTCAATGAGGGGGAAAAAACCCTTAATCTTTCTATGTTCTGTTCATTATACTCTTAAGTTTGGTAATTCTTATGTTTTAGCATCTTGTCCTCCTATTTCTAACACAGAACCGTTTTATTAACACAATCTTAAAAAATGCATCTATAAGGCCACTGAAGACAATAAGTAGAAAAAAACATAAACATTGATAGTGTTACAACTTCAGTTTTGCGTTCAGTACAAGTGTTGGTTTGAAGATGTCTTTCTTTCCTATATTCTCTAAGGCAGGGCTCAGCAATATGGACTGAGTGGTTTGAGTATGGGTACAAATGTGCCCATAAACTTTGTCCTGAATTTTTAGAAAGTTACATATACAGGTGACTTCCAGCTTTCAATAGTAAGAATATACAGCAATTCCCATAAACAAACCCTTCCTCTACATCAAACCAAGATCACATTATTTCTATAAATCCTTCCATTAACACATATACAAATCTCTAATACAATAAAAGTCTTTTTTTCTTGTGTTTTTACACTTTTAGTGTTTTTTCTTTTTTGCCTGTAGTTTTTTTTTGTTTTGTTTTTCAGTAGTTTTTTTATCTTTGTCTTTAAAAATAATAAAAAAATTATTCCAAAAAAAAACTTTGTCCTGAATTTTGTCAAGCTTCCCATCCCACCTGACTTTTTATTTTTAGTACACACACACACACACACACACACACACATACACTCTTAAATAATTAAATAGGAAGTTGCCATGCTGCAAAGCAAAATGCCAGACTGTAGCATTGTTTCCATTTCCAAGACTGCCTTCTGGGATCCATAAAAATCCCTTAGGTATTTGTAGAAAATAAAAAATAGTGATGTCTGCAGCTCCAGGCTTCATTGAGATATACCCAGAGGAAAAAAGGGAAGAATAAAAATATAAGCGCATGTGATAATCAGAGGTATCGTAGCTGCCATCTTGACTTTTTCTGACCACCCATCCACACACAGTCTTAAATTTAAGATAACAAATAGCACGTTACGAATGGCTAAGAAATTTGAAGGGAGATTTAAAGTATATGCAAAGTTGGTCCCCAGAAGAAAGTTCCACACTGAGTAATAAATTAAAACAAAACAGACCAGAGTCAGTTAACAGATGATGCAGATTCCAAAAATAATAATGGATAAGGATGAGCTGAATGAAATTACAGTAATACTGTTGTCAGATTTGGTCCAAAGACACAAATCTTGACAGGTTTAGAGCAGTGGTTTTGAAACGGGGGGGGGGGGGCGTAATTTGGGCGAATGCTTGAGGTAATTGAGCAATTTGAACTGGATTCAAGGATTCAGTTTGGGACTTCTGCTGCCAAGAAGCCTGTGTAAAACAACACAGTCTGGGGAGTTTTTTTTTTGTGTGTGTGAAGGTAATGACATTATTCAAGCCTGGGAAAAGGGGTAATTGGGTCAGTTTTAGAACCGCTGGTTTAGAGTGATGTGTTTTCCATATTATTTTTGTATCCCAATTCCCCATCTGGCAAACTGCTAAAAGCTGTTTTAAAGTCTGGTTCCCCCCCCCTCCCCCGCCCCTGGAAATCTAATTACAGTAACTGCTACATGGCTGCTGTTTAAATTTAGTCAAGTCTGAGCATGTTGTTGTTTTAATCTTGGGCCAATGTCTTGATTTTCATCCCTTTGTGCTTAGTGCCTAATATTGGGAGTTGGCAGGATCAATAAGGAGCAGAAATCAAGGGGCTGCCTCAGCAAAAGCAGCTAAGGAATAGTTTTCTTGATGGTTGGGAACGGAAGCAATGGAGGTGGCAGGCTGGCTAGACAGCTTGCTTTTCTGCCTTTCCTTCCCATGGTTTGGGCTGTTGTAGTACTTTGTGAGTATATTATGACCAGCAGTTGAGTTCCTCTTTGCAAGCTGAGAGAGCAGTAAAGATCTGAGTAATTGGTGCACACTGCTAGCACAGTTGGCTTAACGGCATGTCACATTCCTGATTCACAAGATAGCTGCAATTGATGCAAGGCTGAGTCACCCCATGAAATCCAACAGTGGCTATCCATCAGCCAAGTGGAGTTTCCCCTCTAAGGAAACTAAGGTTAAGGCAACATGCTAGAAACTAGGAGACAGAGTTCTAGTCCCGCCTTAGGCATGAAAGGTGAGGATGAAGGAAGGGAAATGCTGATTTCTTGATAGAAAGTTTGTTTTTGCAACATTGGAACAATCCATTCTTGCATGTTGCATATACTGTAGACGTATCTTCATCTTGCAACTGTTTGCACTGTCAAGCTGTTCTGTTTCTCATTTTTTTCACAGATCCAGTAATAATATTTGCAAAGCTGTTTGCCTGCATAGTATATTTATCCACCACGGAATACTTGCTATTTATTTCTTTCGCTTTGAGATTAGAAAATTACAGATATTTGTAGAATTGCTAAGCAGATTTCCCTTCTCCAGCTCATCTCTCCCTCTCTGGTGCTTAATTCTACCAAACCAAACCAGAACCAGGAAAATGACCGCATTGTAAGGGCCTGCTTTTTCACATTTCTTGTATTAAAAAAAGAAAAAATCAACAAGTGATGAGACTAGCCGGGCTCAAAGAGCAGAAAGCTCTCTAGATAAATGAAATCCGTTGTGCTCTGGTTATTTTTAATTTGCAAATGCCCCCATGATTATTTTTCTCTGCTTCAAAGACAATATTATTGGTACAGAATCTCTAATGGAAATATTTAGCTTTCTGGGCATATTATCTCAAGTGGATTTTTCAGAACAAACCTTCGTTTTGCTGGAGAAATTCAGGACTATCAGCTCTTATCAACCCTGAGTGCTCATTGGAAGGATAGATACTGAAGCTGAAGCTCAAATACTTTGGCCACCTAATGCGAAGAGAGGACTCACTGGAAAAGACCCTGATGCTGGGAAAGACTGAGGGCAAAAGGAGAAGGGGACGGCAGAGGATGAGATGGTTAGATAGCATCACCTATGTAAGGAACATGAAGTTGAGTAAACTCCAGGAGGCAGTGGAGGACAGGAAGGCCTGGCGTGCTATGGTCCATGAGGTCACGAGCACGACTAAACGACTGAACAACAACAACAACAACAACAACAATCAGCTCTTATGAGTTTGCAGGCAGTCATGAGAGAATACAAGATTGCTCAGGATAAAGTATGCATGGACTCAGAGTGATCTAACCTACTTTGGGGTTCTGCATTTGGATAACCCGTAGTACATGTAGTCCTCGTTTAGCAACCCCAATTGGGATGGACAATTTGATCGTTTGGTCTAGTGGTTAAGGCAACATGCTAGAAACTAGGAGACTGAGAGTTCTAGTCCCGCCTTAGGCATGAAAGCCAGCTGGGTGACCTTGGGCCAGTCCCTGTCTGTCAGCCCTAGGAAGGAGCCAATAGCAAACCAGGGGACTGAGAGTTCTAGTCCCACCTTGGGCATGAAAGCCGGCTGGGTGACCTTGGGCCAGTCCCTGTCTGTCAGCCCTAGGAAGGAGGCAATGACAAACCAGGAGACAGAGTTCTAGTCCCGCCTTAGGCATGAAAGCCGGCTGGGTGACCTTTGGCCAGTCACTCTCTCTCAGCCCAACCCACCTCACAGGGTTGTTGTTGTGGGGAAAATAGGAGGAGGAGGGAGTGTTAGGTATGTTCGCCACCTTGAGTTATTTATAAAAATAATAAAGGCGGGATAGAAAATAAATAAATAAAAATAAATAAAATAAAGCAGTTGCTAAGTGAAACTGTGACTATGCTTATGATCTTACTTCAGCTTTCCTTTGCTTTACAGCCCTGTGAAGATCGTAAATGCGAGGATTGATTGTAAATTTACTTTTTCATCACCATCAGAACTGCAAACGGTCACTAAATGAGGCAGTTGCTAAACTAGGACTACCTGTAAGGATAGATGAGGTTTTTTTTAACCTTTCTTTTTATAGGGTTTTTTAAATGGCAAGTTTCTTGTGGTGGAAAAAGCTTTCTAAAATGGAATGAGGGAGAAAGCAAAAGATTTCAACATTTAGGCAAAGAGCCTAATTTAAAATAAAAAGCCAGGGTTTAGCTCTTCTAAAACTACTACCTCTTCCCTTTTATCCAAGAAATTTATTTATGTATTTATTTATTATTTAAATTTATATGACTGCCCATCTCCCCCAATGGGGGACTCTGGGCGGTTTACAATCAAAAGAAGATTAAAATACAATATAAATAAAAATGACATCATAAATATAAATATAAAATCCAGTCTGGCAAAATAATCTTAAACAATAAGGAGGGTATTATGATACTAACCACCCCCAGGAGGAGCTATTACCTTTTCCCTCCCACGCTAGGTGGCAGAACCAGGTTTTCAGATTTTTCCGGAAGGCTGGGAGGGAGGAAATCCACCTCAACTCTGGGGGCAAGATATTCCAAAGGGCGGGCACCATTGCAGAGAAGGCCCGCCTCCTGGACCCCGTTAGATGGAATTCTTTTATTGATTGGGTCCGTAGCAAGCCCTCTCTGCATTATTGGGTGGGGTGTTATCCCCTGTATCCCCTGATGTTATGGGGATAAGACGGTCCATCAGGTATCCTGGTCCCATGCCATGTAGGGCTTTAAAGGTAATAACCAACACCTTGAATTGGACCCAGAAGCAAACCGGCACCCAGTGCAGCTTGCGGAGCAAAGGTGTTATGTGTGCTGATCTTGGTGCACCTAAAATTGCCCGCGCGGCTGCATTCTGTACCAGCTGTAGCTTCTGGATATTCTTCAAGGGTAGCCCCATGTAGAGCACATTGCAATAGTCTATATGAGAGATGACAAGGGCATGAGTGACTGTTCGGAGGGCATTGCATGCTGCTTTTTAACAGCAGTTATGTACAAACAGGAACAATTTAAAACTCTCTAAACTTGGGGAGAGGGGACTATTGGATTTAGCCAGTACAAACAGATGGAAAAGTCATTCAGCTTTTTCACAAAAATGTATTGAAATCCAAAAATTTGTAATAAATAAGAGAGAACGAATTTGAGATTATCAAAGATAAAGCAAAATAGATTGGGTTTTCCCGAATACTGAATAATGGGAGTAGTTTAATTCTCTTCCTAGGATTTCCTTAGTCCTACATCTTTATTATTAGTTTTTCCGTACAGCTCAGTCTTTCTGAACCCTGGTATAACTACAACAATATCTAGAATTAATCACATGCACAGTTTGCTACAATCTTAATTTTGCTTAATTCATCTGGAACTGTTTTTTCCTTTGCATTCCTGACCAGTATGAGTGTATTGGTAAACTTTTTTTTTTGGTGCATTTGAATTAGTCTTGACTCCTGGTGACTGCCTGGACAAGTCCCTGGAGTTTTCTTGGCAAGATTTCAGAAGTGGTTTGCCACTGCCTACTTCTTGGGGCTGAGAGAGTGTATAACTGGCCCAAGATCACCCAGCTGGCTATGTGCTTAAAGTGAGACTAGAAAGTCTCCCGGTTTCTAGCTACTGCAAATAATAATAATAAATAAATAGTATGCACAATTGTGTTGATAAAATTGTACTTTGGGACACTCCAAGCTTGGCTGGCAGCTCGACAAGTCAGTTTCTCAGAATGCTGAGATCTGGCTGACTTTACCTTGTTTGCAGTGGGCTACAGAATTTGTAAGACCACTGAAGCTTCCCCCTGAAGAGGGGGGGACCAGAAGATTGCTCACAGGGCCATTGGAATTGCCCACTCCTGTTTTTCTTTGTAGTTTCCACCACGGAGAGAACGGGGGTGAATGCAGTGAAATGGCCGGAGGAGTATCCTAGCTCTGCAAGGAACGTAAGTCTCTTGAGAGACACAAGAGCGTGCAGTCAGCTTTTAGACCGCTTTATATTAATTTTTCTCTTAGATTAGAATGTTTTTACTATCTAAAATTTATCTTTGGACTTTGTTTAAAATGTTGGCTAATTTTGTGCTTTCTTTGCTATAATTAATTTTGGTGGAAGTTTGACAGATTTTATTTTTGCAATATAATGAAACGTTTGCATTTTTTTAAAACTTTTCTTTTGTATCAGAGAAGTTGGGACTTAAGAGATTTTGTTGGTAATTTTTTACCCGACAAACCAATGGACTATTTATTTTCTGAGAAACTGTCTGTTTGGGTTAAGCAGCTTGCAGCCTGAAGAATAAAAGTACAGAGAAATGTTTGCATTTTTTCCTTCTTATCTTTCTACCTTTTTTTAGAACGGATTTGTCTCACTCGGAATTCATTTTTTATTTTTCCTTTTATAAACTGTTCGAAATACTGTTCTGTGGAATTTTTCATCTTTTATTTTAAAAGTTTTTCTTATTTAATAAACAGACATTGCTGGTAACTTTCCATTTGAATAGATCAGCTGACCACTCATTCCCTGGGAAAGTACCTTGTTTTGACTAGAACAGCTAGTTACGGCAGCCTGAAAAGGAGGGGGTAGGTGAGAATGGCATTTTTAACAGCACTTCAAGATTTTAAAAAAGAATTTAGTGAAACTCTTTTAGAAATTAAGAAATCAATAGAACTTATATTGATAGATTTGGTGGCTCAGGAACAAAAGACACAAAAGACAGATTTAGAAACAGAAGAAAAATTCCTCGAGCCAGTAGAGAAACAGGGAAAGAAGATTTTAAATACATTGGCACAGAAGATTTTGATATTTTACAGGAAGTGGTCAGCTAAACAGACAATACATTATAGTTTAGGCACAAACACATTGTGGCAGTTGAGACAGGAAGATCTTAACATGCAAATTGATAGATATGATGAAATAAATACTTTGACATCCCACATGAGTTACAGAACAAAACAAGTTGCATATTGTGATCTTGGCATAACCTAAACAGGAGATTTAGTATGATGATATGGGACACAAGGTTAATGAAAACACAGATTTGGATTGTACACAGAGTAAAAGTGGATATGAGAAATTGTATGGATACATAAAAATGTGATATTTTAAGTGTAAGATATAAGATTATAAATATAAATATAAGTTGATGTTATAGATTACCTTTTTTGGAGATACATATATGAGAAGATAATGAAATGATGAGATGGAATTAGAATGAAGGTTATTACAGGATGACATATTTTGGTAATTATATGTATGAATATGTATGTATGAATATTATAAGAATTGGTATATTATGTATTATGTTATGTTATGTATTAGTGGAATATATAGTTACAAAAATTTGTTAATTAGGTAAATTTGTTGAAGGAAGTAGAATATGGTATAATTAAGTTTAAATATAGATTATGATTAAATTAATGTTTTTTTATGGATATATATGAATAGAATATATTGTATTTTATTAGAAATGAAATAAGGCCTTGATTTGTTATATAAATGATTTAAGACCAAGTGAATTTTATTAAGGATATAAATATAAATATAAATATAAATATAGATGTAAAAATGGAAAGAGTGAATAAAAAATATTAAACTGATACAGTTAAGAATACTTAAATGGACATTATCCCAAGGAGTAAAAACCACAGATGAATAATTGGAGAATTGTAAGAAAGGTGAAATCTGCATGAAGACCAGAAGATTGGATTATAGAAATTGAAGTGTATATGACAAAGAAAAGTTCCTGTATATTGTATGAAAGACTAACATTTAAAGCAAATTATTGTATTTAAAGACCAAAGATAGATTGGAGGCCATCTATTTTCTATATTTCTTTTGTCTATTTTTTTTTTACTCCACTTTATCTTTTTCTTACTTTGTATTTCTATTTCCTTTTTCTGCTTTAACTTTTAATATGTATTTTAAAATTCAATAAAATTTATTTAAAAAAAAGATAAAATTGTACTTTGGGGTATTTTATCAATCTACACAACTCTGTATAGGGATGGGAGAAGAGGAAAGGGATGGAAAAAACAGAGAGATGGCATTTTGCACATACACAGTTCTCTATAAAAAAAAAAAGAGGGGGAATAAAGCAGAACAAGTAAAGATTCCTAATATTGGCTGTTGTGGGTCTTCCGGGCTGTATGGCCGTGTTCTGGAAGTTGTGGTTCCTAACGTTTCGCCAGCATCTGTGGCCAGCATCTTCAGAGGGCAGGAGCACAGATAGAAGCAAAATCTCAAAAAAGTCAGAGATTTTGCTTCTATCTGTGCTCCTGCCCTCTGAAGATGCTGGCCACAGATGCTGGCGAAACGTTAGGAACCACAACTTCCAGAACACGGCCACACAGCCCGGAAGACCCACAACAGCCATTGAACTCCGGCTGTGAAAGCCTTCGACAATACATTCCTAATATTGTTTTCAATTCAAGTAGTAATTTAGAAATCTCAAATTAGGGCTGGGATTATTGTGATTAGGGATTAGCAGGAGAGGTCAAATCCATTAACTGGCTGCTTTGGGGGATTGATTTTTGACTCAGCCAATTTTTATACTGATTTTTAGTTCAAAACTTCATGGAAAAATTCATATGATTGGACTTAGAGGCAGATTAGAATTGTGCTTTGTAAAATGTCTGAGATGGTCAAGCTAGGATGTTTTGTATCGTTTTTATGACCCAGGTTATTTAGGGCAGTGCAAGGCTCTTTGAAAAACAAAGATGTCTTCTTCTTAACACCTCTTGGAACAGCCATGTAATGTTCTGGGTCATATGGCCAATTCAGGAAGTGCTAAGGAAGAAACTTTTCAGGGTCTTGAACTGCAATAATTAAGCTGACTTTTTAAAGGTTTTTTTAGAAGAACAAATAAAACATTCCCAGCCACCCCTACATATTAGAAACCAATGGTTTTCAGGCTCAAGAAAATGATTATGTTAATAGATCCCATTCATTTTACTTGAGATTGAAGATAATGGCCAAATATCCTTTGACCTGGAAAAGACCTAGGATTTAAACCTTTGATCACAGAGCTGTATAAATGCAGATATACAGTTAACAATAAATAAGCTTCAATCACTGTATCCTGCAGTAAGCAGATCATTTGTTGTAACTGCCTTCATTCTTGTCTGCAGTAAAGTAGATACTCCAGCTCAGGGGTTCTCAAACTTTTTTTTGCACCTGGCCCCCTTCTGAGCCTCATTTACCTCCATGACCCTCCTCATAGTCACTGTTAGCTGATAGATATTTATTGTAAACTGTAGCAGCTTTCAATATTTATGCATCTGAAATTAGCACAGAGAATGAGATATGAGGATTACAACATACTCCTGGCAGTTAAGATTGGGTGGCCCCCTCAGAAACTTACTGTGGCCCCCAAGAAACATGGCATGGGCCCCTGGGAGGCCATATGGCCCACACTGAGAAACACTGCTCTAGCTGACCTATGTACAAGTATCTACTATTGAGCAAGTCTGTTGTAGTATAATGACTTAAGTGGAGTCCTTGGTGCTCTCTGAGCCTTGTTGTTTTCTTGCAGACGTTTCATTGCCAGGCTAGGCAACATCTTCAGTGTGAAAAGGGAGTGGTTAGGACTTAAGTGTCTGGAGAACCTAGATTACTAAGTATAACAGTAAAATCTGCCTTCTCCTACTCTCAGCCCTACAGGAGGACAGCTTGCATCTCAGGACCAAAGATACATTATGACTACCAACCCTCTTGCAACTTCATCAACCATTGATCAAGTCAGTAATAACTTGTCCCAGTATCAGAATGAATTTGCAAGCCAGATGGCTCATTTCATTCCTTGCTATGACCTCTCTTTTGACACTGAATTTATGACACAGCTCTTAAAAGCTTTGTTTCAACTACATATTGGATGCAAAGGTCTGCCTGTCCTCTGCCCATATCATGCACAGTTGGATGAAAAAAATGGACAGGACAAATACCAGTGTAGAGCAATACCTTATTATGGCTGAGTTTCCTTAGAATAACTCAGTTCACTCAGATTTTGCCATTTCAGGCCATCTACAGCTACCACCCATGGTTGTGGCCAATGTTGCCTGGCCCTCCCCAATGCCAGAGGCCTCTTGTTTTTTCAAAGAACTTCAACCCATTCGGAATCTTCTCAAGGATCAACAGAATCATGCCAAGACCTCCTACAAACCCTTTGCTGATCTTAATTGTGCCTCCTCCCCATTCATGTTGGAGACTATGTCCAGCTTTTTACCATATTTCTCCCCTCCACATCTTGTCTAAGAAGCAGGATCCCAAATTGATGGGTCCATTCCTTTTAATTACAGAAATCAGTGCTGTGGTCTCTTGTCTGCAGCTTCCAGCCACATGGAAAACACATCCAGATTTCCATTGTTTTCTCCTGTTCTGGAATACCCCCTGTTTTAGAGATGGGGGAGAAATAATCTGAGATGGAATGTATTTTCAATTCTAGACACTGATGGGACAGGCTAGAATATCTGATTCACTGGAAGAGCTATAAGGTTATAAAATGTTCATGGAAAGCAGCAGAGAATGTACTCAGCCCTATGTCTTCTTCAACAGTTCCATTTCCAATATTCCCACAGACCCAAGCCACCTAATTGGCTGCATAATCAGGCTTTGGCACCTACAAGATGACATAATTGGTTTTCCTGCACATTGCAGAGGGTTGGATTAGATGATCCTTGTAGCGACTTTCAACTCCATAACTATGATTCTATGATTTTACCACTAGTTTTGCCTCTGAGGGGGAGAGGGACTTGAATGGGGAAGGGGGAATTGGCACAACAAGAGTGGCAGAGACTGTCCCACACAAAAATGAGAGGGAGAGTTCTGGGCTGGGGTGGAGGACACCAGGAGAAGGGATGGAAATGACCCCCTTCCTGCTGCCTGGAGGAGGGAGAGAGAGAGAGAGAGATCAGAAAGGCAAGGGGTGGGGGGAGAGAAATCTTACCAACTTCAGCCAAACAAATAGAAAATCTCCCTCCTGTTGTCCTCAGGCAGGAGAGGGAAGATATCTGAAAGAGGAGTATCTTGTCTTCTCTAGAGGAGGAGGAGGAGGAGGAGGAGGAGGAGGAGGAGGAGGAGGAGGAGGAGGCGGTGGCAGCATGGCATAATGTCCTTTAGCCTCCTACAAGAAAGAAGGAGGTAGAGAAATACTTAATACCATTAGTTTCAGAGGGAGAGGGGGAGGAAAAATGAGGTGGGGGAGTAGTGTTAGGAATCAAGAGGGTGAAACAGGAACCACTAGTTCCCAGGCAAAAGACACCTGTCATATCAACCGATTCCATCTGCTTTCTGTGGCCTGGAAGAGAACAGCCAACTGTCCTTGGATTCAGAATAGTGGGAAGAAAAAGCATAAGACTGAAATCTTGGAGTGGAGCCTGTGTAATGGCTATGATTACTACGTACTATGTAGGATCTATGAGGCAGATCCTTAGTTGCAGTTGGCTTCATTCTTGCCTGCAATAAAGGAGCTACTCTAGTAAAGTCATGCCCAAAAACTGACCCCTGAGTCAGCCAATTCCAGAATAAGAAGTTGAGTATCTAGAACATAGCTTTCCAAACTGTGTGTCGCGAAGTGGTGGCGCGGGCATGTGCAGTGGCAGCACGAGGGCGCACGTGGCGGCGGCACAGGGGCATGCGCGGAGGCGGTGTGCATGGCGGCGGCAGCGACACGCCATCAGCGCCTCTGCGTTTTAGCGAGGCCGCTGCCACTGCCGCCATGCATGCCGCCGCCACCGCGCGCCCCCTTGCGCCGCCGCCGTGCACGCACATGCCCCTGCGCACCCCCCGCGCCACCGCTGCCGTCGTTGGTGTGTCGCCAACGGCGGCAGTTTGGAAAGCACTGATCTAGAAAGCATAGATTTATGGTTGCGCTGGTCTGAAGCATAACAATACATATTAGAAACTAAGAACATCCTCCATATGCCAGACCCAGTTTGGGGGGAGAGGGGTGGAGTATCTGTCTTATTTCTGGCAATACAGGCAGTCCTCACTTAACGTCCATTCGTTCAGCAACTATTCAAAGTTACTATGGCGCTGAACGAAGGGTCATCCAGTCCTTTTGCGCTGACACAGCCGGAGCCTTCTTTCACAGGCCAGCCTTCTTTTGCAAAAGAAGGCCCTGGGGGAGGGGTACAGAGGCCCTGGCCAGTGCACGAACGAAGCCTCTGGCTGGCACATGAGAGAAGCCCCAGCTGCACCGGTAAAAAAGAAGGACTGGGCTAGAAGGGTCCTTCTTTTGTGTCAGTGCAGCCAAGGCCTTGTTTCACGTGCCGACCTTCTTTTGTGAAAGAAGGGCCTGGGTGGCGTGCGAACAGAGGCCCCGGCTGGTGCGTGAATGGAGGCCCTAGACATGACACGAACGGAGGCCCTGGGTGGGGTGCAAATGGAGGCCCTGGCCAGCGCATGAGAGAAGCCCTGGCTGCACCAGCACGAAAGAAGGTGATACGAAAGAAGGGCCTGGCTGGTACAGTAGTGGCATGCGTTGTGGCAGGCACAGTGGCAGCAGGCAGGGTTGGGCAGCAGGGGAAGCTGGTGGCCGTGGGTAGGCAGGTGGCCAAAAGGGCAGAGATGGGGGGGGATAGGCAGGCGGGGGGAGTTCAAGAGAAGGCAGAGGAGGCAGTCACTTACCTTAGTGAGGCTCAGGGTTAGGAGGGTCCAAGCCGGGAATGGCTTGGATCGAGGTGGGTCCTCGCCTAACGACTGGTGGGATTCAGTTAACGACAGCAACAGGGACTGCCAGGATTGCCATCGTTAAGTGATGCAGTCACGTGATTTCGCACTTTACGACCGCATCGCTTAGCGATGGGAATTCCGGTCCCAATTACCGTTGTAACCCGAGGACTACCTGTATAATGCTCAGATTTCCTCCCAGGTGGATCTAGGGCAGAAGTCTTTTTAATCCATAATTTTAATGAGAAATTCAGAAGCATTACATTCCATGCCTCTTCCCACTCCTTGGAAACAACGATTTCCAGCTGTAGGCCAGTGCCCACTAGTTTTCAACTCTGCCAATGACCATACCATTAACAAAGCTAAAAGGAAGGGTAACTGTGTTTAACAAGATACCATGGCTCACAGCAACGTAATAAGTAGTTTGGAGCTTTGGCACTTTGATAATAGCTTCAAGACAGCACATTCCAGATGTACTTTTCCCCCAACCAGCAGTTTAATGGTTTATTAAACCATGGAATATGAGTTTTGCCCCAAAACTCAGAGCATTAAATATTGTAAGTAGAACTGAGCTAAAAAGAGGAAAGGGGGAGATTTTCACAAACATTATTTTGGGGTGGGGAGGGTAAATTGTAATTATTTAAATGTTATATTTGCAGGAATGTGCTTGTTCCGTTGTTTTGTGGTTAACTTGCTGAGCTGCCTCAGAATATATGTAGCTATATATTGCAAACATAATATATGCTTTGAGAGTGATATTTGGGGGCGTTGACTCCATCAGTAATGACAACTAATTTGTTTGTGATGAATATGGATTAGATTTCTATTCAAATTTTAATGCCTGTTTTGAAAGATAGCTGGATTCTCCAGGCAATTGGAAAAGAAGAAGAAGGGGGGGGGGCACATTTTGGCTCTTTGGTTATCAAGAGGATTCACTTGGTCATTCGCTGGGTCATAGGAGTCACTTAAAATCTCGAGTTCGTCCCTTTCTCCTGCCAAACAGAAAAGTGTCATGTTGTCAGAATTCTGTTCCTTCTGCTGTGAGGCTCCTAATAGGCCATTTCCCTGTTCAATGAATTGTTCTTTCATTGTGTTTCCACACTTAATTCCTTGACACTGAGTGGTGAGAGTGCATCTAAATGGAGAGAAAACCAAATGTGACTGGACTGGAGCACTCAGAATGAGCTGTTTGCTTTCCTCTGATTGTTGCCATTAATAAAACATTACATTAAATCAGGGCTGGGGACGAAATGTAATTGGGATCATCTATCAAACTTCTAGCAGGAGAAGAGACTTCTGCTCCTCAGCCAAACGGAACAATCAAAGTGACTCAGGCACAGATGGGGGAATGGAGGAGGCCAGCCCAGTGATGTGACTGCATTGGGATTGGCTACCAAAGGTGTTTGGGGAAGGATGGTAGGACAGCACCCCAGCGTAGTATATTGTGCAAAAACGGGCGGTCCTAAAGAGAATCTTGGACAGGAGTTCTTCAGGGGAGAAAAAGAGCAATGAATGAATGAACTGTGTTTGAATTTGTTTCATTCATTCAGTTGCAAAAGGCTGAAGAACCAATGAGTAGATTTACTAATTGTTCTTATTTATGCCTTAGGTTTGCAGGGGTCAACTTTAATATGAAGGTTTTCTTCAGAAATAGCTTTCTTGGAGCAGGGTTTCATTTATAATTTGCAAGGTGCCATAGTTTGTGATCTGAGTTTGTTTGTCTTTTCCCTGAATCCAAGATCTTTGGAGGCTTGTTGCCATCAAGTGCCATCAGAGATATGTTGTCCTCACACATTTCAAAATCCATGGCACCCAGATTTGGTTGATAATTGTCTCCTGTATTTTCCATCCCCTTTTGAACTTGGAGCTGCAATGAAGAGGAAATGTGTCCAAGTCAGGGAATCTTTGTGCATCCCCCTTGGCCTCCCTCCACCACCATCTGTAATAGTAATCTGGTGTCTAATTTTCCTGCAAATAATTTCTTTGAAAGAGGGGTTGTGCTTCAGAAGGAAAACTTGTCTGAGAAACCATTAGTGAAATGGAATAAACTTCATAATTTACAGATGCACCAAAGCTAGACAACAGAGCAACAATTTTCCATACAGAAGATCTCAGGTTTGATTTCCAGCATCTTCTGCATGAAATTTTGGAGAATCATGGTTAATCAGTATAAGTAATACTAGTCTAAACGAGCCAAGAATCTGGCTCAGCTTCAGGAACTTCCAATGTAATCTGCTCTGAGTTTCATCTGCAAAGCCGTATTCATATTTCAACAACAGTAGATACAATTCTCCATAGAGGTGAATGGAACTTGTTTGCTATCATGTGTCCCTGTGGATGACTCATCATCAAAGAAGGAAGAAATCAAGACAACAGAGGCCATGGGATTTTTGGAATCCGGCAAATCAAGCATGCCTCATTAGCATATGGGTGATTACTCTAGGAGGCAAACTCTGTGCTACTAGAGGAAGCTTCTTGTTGCCCCTCCCACTTCCTCTCTCTCTCTGATTCTTCCATCAATGGGGTAGGATGCATGTGCCTTAACTCCTTCCATGGAGAGGCCATGTGCTAGGCCTCAACTCCAGAAGCTTAAGCCCCTTTCTCCATGCAGCCTCTGGCAGCAAACAGGGCCAGAGGTATATAGTTTAGGGAACAGAAAGAAGAACTGAAACATCATTTTTCTACTGAAATGGCTGTACCTGGACCGAATAAATGTAAAAACTCTTATGTACTTACTTTTTGTACCTGCAATGTCTAACCGTGTGTTTCTTTATGCTTGGGTGGGCTAAAAGTGTAAAAATAAGAACCTGAATCTCTCTAATGTGCTCACAGGCTGTGTTTTTAAACAATATTCCTTTTTCTGCCCACAAGTTTACACAACTTTAAGCTCTGCTCAATTCACTGGTTCTAACAGGCCACTGAATGATCTTCAGGAATGTGATGGGATATATGCTGGCTTAAAGGGGAAAAACCGAGGCTTGAGAATAAACAGACAAGAATGCAGCTTGTTAGGGCTAACAGTGTTTACTGTTTAGCATAGGGCAATAATGCAGATACAATCACATTATCGCAAAAATGAAAAAGATGAATATACAGGATACATCATTGTAAAAGGAAAAACAAAACAAACTTATAAGCAGAGTTCCGTGTATTGATCCCAGGGCCAGAGTTCCTGCCATGGCCTATACCCAAAGCCAGGCATAGCTCACTCTGCCCAGTCCACGGGAAGTGAACACGTGAAGAACTACATGACTAAAAGACACTAGAAATCAAGAAGACATAGAACACTAGATTGCATGGTTGTATATTCATTTCTTCCAGCATTCTGATTGGCTGGAAGTTAGCTGTGACACACACTAGGCCTCAAAGCACACAGCATGTGCTGCATCTACGCACTGAGTTCCCCCCTTCCTTGCTCAGGGGGGGCTTGGGCAAGGCTTCCCACGGAAGGATTCAGGAGACCTTGTTCCCATGCAATCTAGTCAAAACAATACACACGTGACCGTTGCTATCTTGCACCTGCACTTCATGTCACCATGAGAACGCTGTGCTTTGCAAAAGATGCAATTTGCCAAGACACTTTTGCTTTGTAGAGAAACCCAATTTCCAATTTCATATAACCCAATAAGAAATCTGACAGGATGAGGGTTAGACCACTGTTGCCAGGGATCTTTCACCCCACTCAGAGAAGGAGGCTTAGAAACTGTTTAATCCCAAGGAACACAGATCTCTGGAATCTGCAAGCTCAGTGATCAACCTGTGCTTCAAGAATAGCACAGTACTGGATACTATGTCTTGACAAGATCCTCCCTGACTGGCATAGTTTTGAACGATTGGCTTTGGGCTGGCAAACAGCAGTCTTGTGAATCACTTGTGCCTTCTCTCCAAGTGTTTAATACTTTGGCTATGATTTTTGATCTGCCCTTATTGATAGTCTGACTATGACCCTTATTGGTACTCCACTGCCCTTATCAATGCTCCACACATGGCTACTGGACTGTCCTTATTCTTGCTTTCTAATCAATCATTGGCTTGGTTAGTTCTCATCATGTGTCTGAACACTCCCTTGCACACCCATGTTCTAGAATATTATGTGCACATATCTCACCTATGTTCCCACTAGGAAGATGAACTGGCAGCACACTTTAGATTCATCAATTCAGTGGGGAAACAGTGACCACTGGGAGACAACACTCCTACTTTGGAGGAAGAACATCACAGCAAGAAAGAAACCAATCTCTCTCCATCCATTGGCCAAAACAGCATTTATAAAGTGCTTAGGTACATCCCTCCCAGAATGAATTCTCAATTCTGTTTCTACAGCCCTAAACAGAAACATTCTCTGGCTCAATTTGTTCCAACTTTAAATTTAAGCAAAATAAAATCTGAAGCAGAAGTCGTGTTTTGCATTGCCAAGCCGTACGCTTACAATTTACCATTCTATGGGGCAGCACATGTCAATGCAGGATCATTGGTGAGTGATAAGCCTTTAGACCAAATGTCTTCTGTTCCAGAAGTGAGAAGCTGCATCTCTGAATGATCGCTTCTAAACCTTGCAAGCAGTATTTCATTCCCAATGCAAAGGAGCAGGGCCTACATCAGAGCAAACACCAGAAGAATGAATAATTTTCTATAACGCCAAATGAGCATATTTCATTAAGAATAAAGAATTTTATATTATTTGGATCTCAAATCTTAGGCATTACGGAAAGCAAAAGAAAGGTAATTGGGTGCAACATTCATCAGCTGAACATATATATAAATCAACGTCTGAGCATTAAATAGCAAAGAGAATGTGATCAGTCTTCCGAATCTGTACCTGACGACTCCGTGAAACAGCAGCAGAATAATGACAGAGAAGAACTGTTTGAGCTTCTTAAAATATTAATCCATAACTGTGTGATTGGAGGGGAGGATATTGCTGTAATGGTATAAGTGGCTGGTAATAAAAGACTCCCATTTCCTTCCCTAGCGTGCTGGTGCGTTCACTTAGTAACATTAGAGAAGTCAGAATCAGGGAAAAGTCTATTAATAGGAGATGCTCTTGTGTTCTTTATTCACTGCAATGCTTTGTCAAAAGAACAGGGCAGCTGTAGAAAACTAACAACCCACCAGTGACCCAAAGCTTGCCGGGAGGAACAGCAGGGTAATGAAGAGGTCATCTCAATACTTGTGACCATAATTGTTTAAAAAATTAGTTGCATGATATTTTTCATGTTATAGCAGGATGTGAGACAAGTGTCAAGGGAGATGGCAGGGCCAGACTAGCATTAAGTAAAGTGAGGTAGTCATTTCAGGCAGTAGATTCAGGGAAGCAGCAGAAACAAGGTATTGGAGGACTCTGCTCTGTATTATTCAAACTTCAAAGTCTATTGGAAGGAAGGAAGGAAGGGAGGGAGGGAGGGAGGGAGGGAGGTTGGTTTTCCATTGTCTGCAAAGAAGTCTGCCTCCTTGCTATTTTATGGGAAAGTCATTAAGAAGAAATGAGTAAGTCTCTTGATACTAATTAGTTCTGTATGAGTAATAATTCAGTTGTTGAAATTCCTGTAACCCTATCCTTCTCAGCTCAGTAAATCTTGTTAACACAGGTTCTGTGAGATTTTTACTTGGAAGAATTACTTTCAGTTGAGGCAGCTGCCAAGGTCTAATGCTGGAATTAAAATGGATAATGGTAACGTACTGTATAGGATTTCTACCGTAGACATGCAGGAACATAGTGATGCCCTGTCTGCACTCATTGCAAGTAACAGCTAATACTATTTTCCATTTATTATCTGACAATTAAGCTAATTAGGTAAAGAGTGGAGCTTGACTCCTGGTGACCGCATGGACACATCCAGGTAGTTTTCATAGCCGCAACATAGAATTAGTTTGCAGTTGCCTTCTTCCAAAATGGTTTTTTTGACTTTCCAGTCCAGTCTACAGCTTAGAATGTCCTAGTGGTCTCCTATCCCAGGACTAATTATAATCCCAACCAGAGGAGATCCTGATTAGCAAATGATCAGGTAAGTGTGCAACCTACTCTAGATCTTTAGGATGATAAGAGAAGGTTTCTTTCAAGAGGGTGATTCATGATCACGTCCTTGTCATTTTCTTGGCAACAGTACAGACGTTTGGCATTCCTGCTACCTCAATATTTTCCAATTTTGTGGATGAAGAGGGAGATAAAATTCTCCAATGGGGTTGGGGTGATCATTCACTATGGCAGTAGCATTAATATATATATATATATATATATATATATATATATATATATATATTTGTTGGTTGGCTGGTTGGTTGGTTGGTTGGTTGGTTGGTTGGTTGGTTGGTTGGTTGGTTGGTTGGTTGGCTGGTCGCTGCGGGCTGCCACTGCAAGTATTAGCACCGAACTGTGTGGGCAGCTTGGCCACTATTTTGCACCCTCCTCAGTGCATCATTCTGAGAAGGGATGGTGGACACAGAACAGAGGTGGAACATCTTTGGAGAACATTCTGCAAAGTGGTCTTTCTAGGAATGTAAAGCAAAATCATTTGTCCAGGGATTTCTTTCCTGACAAAATGTCTTCTGTGAAATTTCAGTAGAACTTTTTCCTTTTTTCTCCTCCAAAGCCTTGGAAATGCAGATGGATTTTCACCCTGATAATCCCTTCAGTGGGCAAATGAGTATTTAGACCATATATGATTTATCCAGAAGCTTTCCTGGTGCCCCAAGGATACCTGTTTTCAATAAGTTATCTTCCCGTCCTCCTGAATCATGCTACCATTGCGTTATGTATGCATCCTGGGCTATGTGATGACATTTGTGCCAAAGGCTTCCTGCCATTTCTGGCCTGGCAGCGCATACAACTCACTGGGCTGATGGTAACAAAACATAAAAATGCAGCTCTCGCTATCCCCCTGGAGCTCATTATAACTTCTAGCCAGAGCTGATTGGTTTGATGAGGTGGTCAGGCCATTATCCTGGTTATACAATCCCTGATTGGCTGGAATATGTTGCCAGCAGTAAGAAAATCCTCTTTAAAAATTAAAAAAGGCCCAACCTGCTGCCAAGAAGAGTGAAATGGAGCTAAAAAGGATGTAAAGGCAAACTACATAAACTGAATAAGGTGAAAGTACACAATTGGAACATTTCACCCCAACAGTCTCCTTTGCACTAGAAAATGTTCATCCATGTAAATATGCCTCAGCTGAAAAAATACACATTTCTGCTGACACTTCACCTTGGTTCTGTCTTCCTAACCCCAACAAATAATGCCACCTGAGCACCCATTTATCCAGGCTCCTAAGATTAAATACCAGCACTTAATCTCCTCAGAGAGCACTTCGGAGCCGCGGCTCAGGAGAAAAGGTTTCCGCTGTATGGATAATTAATTAGAGCCATTTGCTTCCCTCTTTACCACCATAGGTGATAATTTTGTCACTCACATTCCAGACTTGGCAGGCGGTTCTGCAAAATAGGGCGGGCAATTGTCCAGCAGAATTATTCCAACTAGAGCTAGAAAATTTCACCATGGTTGCGATGAAATATGAGCCCTTCCCTTCCAAAACAATTGGGAGGCAGAATCCTACAGAAAAAAATCAGTGAAGTGGTCTCCTGCCCCAAAAATAAGGTGCATAATTTTTGAGAGGTCATTGGTGCACAGCTGTAGTGACATCACAACATGTTACACTTTCTACATTGCTGCCACAAGATGAGGGGGTGAAGGAATCCCTGTGAATACCCTTTACAAAGGCTGCATTTGCAGAACTCATTTAACTAGGTCTAGTAAAGACAGAGCAGATACATTTTGATAGCATGGTAAGGTTGTTTAAAGTTAAGCTTAGTTACGCTTTTTCTTCTGATATCGCCTGCTGTACAATCCTAAACCACTGGGTTAGCTTATAGTTCAGTGTATTGTGTGAATCCAGGAAAAAGGAAATTCAATAGCTAGATTAAACATGATGTGTGAACACAGAGGAAATATTACAGACTTCTCTCAAGTCAATGGTAAAAACTGAACTTAGACTCTAATTTTTGACCCAGGAGTCTTAGAATGTGAGGAGGGGGATTAAAAACTTCCTATTCCCCCTTAATACTATCTCCCACATTGGCTTCCAGCGGAGGTATGGCAAACTGAAGATGCTCTGTGAAAGTGGAGCCGACGACCGTGGCAAAGACCAAAGAACCGGTGAGTAGACTGGTCCCTTGGAACCTCTCTGGATAAGGAGAGGATGGGAGATTGCCCACATGTGCTCCAGATGGCTGCTCCTCATGAGGAGACTGCAGGACAGAGGTTTTCTGCAGGTTTGAGCACTGGAAGACAACAGGTTTAGCCATCTTGCTCGCAAGCATGGTGGAGACTTTTAAAGCACACTAAGTTCGCAAACCTCACTTTCTAATTACTTTGAAAAATTGCTCATTAACTATGTCTATGAAGGTTCTCAGTCATCCAGGTGGAATTGTCTGTAGCTTGAATCATGTCAACTGGATTTCTATTTTCTCAGTGGAAACGTTTCGCTCCTTATCCAAGGAGCTTCTTCAGTCTGAGCAAAGTTGGTAAGGGAATCCTAAATATGTTTCTAGGTAGCTGTGTGACCTTACACCTGGGGGCATGGTTATATTGAGATGTTATTTTAAGTCCTTTTATTATCTAAAGGAGGATCGTTAAGATCACCACGCTGCTGTTGAGCTTGTGAAATGGTCTTAATCTTCCTAGGCACAGAAGACAGAGCCGGGAGAAAGATGGGAGAAAGATTGTGCCTGAGGCCCCCACCTCTATTCAAGGAAGGATTTTCCAAGTTGGCATGAATGGATTCCTTGACCCCTCTCTCAAACCACCTATCTTCTCTGTCTAAAATGTGAACATTAATGTCCTCAAATGAGTGTCCTTTTTCCTTTAAATGAAGATAAACTGCTGACTCTGGTCCTGTGGTGTTACTTCTCCTGTGTTGGGCCATCCTCCTGTACAAAAGTTGTTTGGTTTCTCCAATGTAAAGTTCAGAGCACTCCTCACTGCACTGGATTGCATAAACTACATTGCTTTTCTTGTGTTTTGGAGTTTGATCTTTGGGGTGTACAAGCCTCTGTCTCAGTGTGTTGGTGGGTTTGAAATATACAGGTATGTGGTGTTTGCCAAATATCCGTTTTATCTTTTCAGACACACCAGCCATGTAGGGAATGACCAGGTTCTTTCGTTTACTCTGAGTCTCAGCCCTATCTGTCGCTGTTTTAGGTCTGGTAGATTTAGATTTGGTGAAGGCCCAATTTGGATATCCACAGGCCTTCAGAGCTGTTCTCAGGTGCTGATTGTCATTCTTTTTGGAATCCATGGAGGTGGGGATGGTTTCTGCTCTGTGTGACAATGTCCTGATGACTCCTAGTTTGTGCTGCAGTGGATGGTGGGAGTCAAACATCAGATATTGATCTGTGTGTGTGGGTTTCCTGTAGATCCCTATTTCTAGCTTGCCACCGGTCCCAATGAGGACTTCACAGTCTAGGAATGCCAGTCTGTTGTCCTTGGTGTCTTCTCTGGTGAAGCTAATGTTGGCATCTATAGTGTTTATATGGTCCGTGAAGGCCTGTACTTCCTGGGTCTTGATTTTGACCCAGGTGTCATCCACATACCTAAACCAGTGGGTGGGCACCGTTCCCTGGAATGTGTTGAGTGCTTTCTTCTCCACTTCTTCCATGTATAAATTGGCCACAATGGGTGACACAGGAGAACCCATGGCACAGCCGTGTTTTTGTCTGTAAAAGTCACCTCTGTATGTGAAATAAGTGGTGTTAAGACACAGGTCCAGAAGATGGCAGATCTGGTTTGGGTTGAGATGGCTTCTCCTTTCAAGGGTGCTGTCCTCTTCTAGTCTCTTCCTGACAGCGGATAGAGCATGAGTGGTGGGGATGCTGGTGAAAAGGGAGGACACATCAAAGGAGACCATAGTTTCATCTGTATCCAGACTTTTGAAGAATGGAATCAGAAAATAGCCACAATCTCAGTAATGATGTCTGCTTCTATGGATAGACTATGTCCAAAAGATGTTATCAAAGAAATGACAGATGTAGAACAAATTTTATCTGACAAGATAGAGATGGTATTGAAAGTGGATTTACAACTGACAGGCCAAGAGAATGACTTAGAAAAAAATGTTTCACTGGATCTACAAAAGAAACTGGCTGAGGTTTTAAAATTTAAAAGCAAAATATAAATGACAAACCAAAACCTGGGTAATTTTTTCTTATTGGATTTACAAAGCAGGCATGTTAAAGCCTTGGAGAATTCTATGCAATGGGACAAAGAAGAAATGAAGAGCAATCAAATCCTATGACAATATTAAATGAACTAAAGATTAAGATTGTTAGAAGTAAAAGGAAGGAATATAAAGTTGGTTTATTTGATCAAAATTACAAAAAGATATGTTGTTACTTCTGACTACCCTTTATGGACTTTCTGCTGACACCAGGACTGAAAATATGATGTTTATAGATTTGTTTATAGATAAGAGATGGGATATGGGATGAAAGGATAATTGTTTGTAACTTTAGGGAGGATGAAGAGTTACTAAATTTGTTTATACTTGTTGTGATGAAGGTTGGAAGTCACTTCTTTATATATTTCTTTTCTCTTTCTTTATTATATTCTTACTTTATCTTCTCTCTCTTTTTTCCCTCTTTTCCTTGCATGTTTTACTCCTCCTCTCTATTCTCTTTTTTTCTTTAAGTTTAGTTTGTATTAGATTTTACTATTATAATCAAAATTATAATGCCCGTCCAGTCCCTTTGGGTGGGTGCGCTGGTCTTTCTGCAGAGGATCCCCACTGCAGTTGAAATATCTGGCCTTGTTGTGGTTGACAGATATAACAGTTTCCCAATGGCCTCTCTGTATCCATTGTTCTGAAGCAATAATTCACTAGTGTCCTTTATTTTGTGAAAATCTGTTTCCATTTGAGTTGGTACTGTGTTTGCATTTTCCAGCCCCAGGCTTTCCAATAACTCTAGAATCTTTTGCCTCTGACTGAGGAGAAAACTTCCATCCTCTTCTCTGTCAATTTGTATCCCAAAGTAGTAGCTTGCCTTCCCATGTTCCCATATGTTGCTGCCAGGGCTGCATGGAGAAAAGGGGGAAATTCTGGAGTTGAGGCCTAGCACATGGCCTCTCCATGGAAGGACCAGCAGCTGCATGGTCCTTCTTCTCTGGTGGAAGAAAGCAAGATAGAGAGAAAGAGGAAGTGGGAGGGGCAACAAGCAGCTTCCTCTGGAAGCATACAGCAAGTTTGCCTCCTAGAGCAATCACCCATATGCTAATGAGGCATGCTGATTTGCTGCAGGCCAGACAAAAATAGTTCAGTACTCTTGGATCCAGTGATGGTTCCTTGAGGAGAGGGTGAATCACTGCTTCCTTTAAAGCAGGCAGAACCATCTCCTCCAATGTTCCCTCTAAGCTACGCACATGTGCAGCTCTGCACCACAACTATCACACACCGGTGAAAGATACTCAGTCTCCTGACAAAGCTGACCCAGAAAGTCCATGAACATGAATAGAAAGTGGGGAAGGGGATGAGTCAATTAGGAAAAGGATGCAAATGGAAACCAATGATTTCTGGGCTACCAGAGGATAGTGATGGTCACATGCACTGGGATTGCATCTCTACTTCTGTTGGAACTGGAATCTGAAAGCACACTGCCTTGTGCACAACTGGAACTTTTGAAGTTTTTCTCTTTGATTTGCATGGATGAACTCCCAGTTCAGTCCTAGAGGAAGAATCCAGTAATCTTCCTTTACTTATGACTCCAGAAGTTGGGGCACTGGACAGAAATAACTGGAGTAAAGGTATCCCAAGCAATGATTATCTAAGCGGTCCCCCAACCCAGGATTGCCCAGGCCAACCCAGAAGACATCATGACTTGCACATCTGCTTCCCTGGCTTAGAGGGAATGTTGGGTCCCTCTCTC
Source organism: Charina bottae (assembly GCA_023362775.1). Taxonomy (NCBI): domain Eukaryota; kingdom Metazoa; phylum Chordata; class Lepidosauria; order Squamata; family Charinaidae; genus Charina; species Charina bottae. The sequence continues at coordinate 97,883,746 of JALMGJ010000001.1, read as the reverse complement.
CTCCCAACAAAACAATTTTCCAAAATTAAAAATAGGTGTGGAAATGGAGGACCAGCTGCTCCCACTGCCACTTAATGCTCACTCAATGCACTAAAATAGGCATCAGTAGTTTAAAGGTAATAGGTAAAGATAAGTTGAGCTTCACTGCTGAGGATTGCTCCTATGCAGTTGTCTGGGCAATAGTCTTCCGGTGGGATGGTTTTTTGATTTCCCAGTCTGGCCAACAGCCCTGAAATTAATATATAAATCAAATAAATAAATTCAATTCCAGTGGTTTCCCATCCAACTGCAAAGTACAGCCAACCCACTGTAGCTTCCACACTCAACCACGGTTAGCAAGTACTGCCCTCTGCTAAAACAAAGAAAAAATATCCCCAAACCCTAGAAATATTCTCACCAACCCATTGCGTCCCTCACCAGGGCATCTGCAGGACAGATCAAACAAGTTGTCAGTCGTATGAGGTAGACCAGATCAGGAAACCAACTCCACAGAAAGATTAAAGTTCTACTTTATTTAGACAGGCTATAGTAACAGAATCTTTCAAGCCTGATTGGGCTTCACCTTCCCAGTGAATCAGGGAGTAGCCTTCCTGAATCTCTTCTGAATACTATCTTGCTTCCCAGAACTTAAGAGAAAATTCAGCTTTGTTTGCTTATGGCATAGCTTTCCAAACTGTGTGTCGCAACACTTTAGTGTGTCGCAACACACAGTTTAGTGTGTCGCGAAACAACCCAGAAGCGGCGGTGGGTGCGGCGGCGGTGTGCATGGCGGTGGCGGTGTGCATGGCGGCGGCAGCGACGACGCAGCGGCTCCATCAGCGCTCCCGCATTTTAGCAGAAAACACAAGGCTGCCGCAGTGCACAACGTCGCCGTGCGCCCCCCGCGCCACCGCCGTGCACGACCCCACCCGCGCACGCCCCCACGCCGCCGCTGCCATTGGTGTGTCGCCAATGGCAGCAGTTTGGAAAGCACTGGCTTATGCACCAGGCCAGAAACTGAGAGACCATGAGTTCTAGTGCCTGGGTGACTTTGGGCCAGTCACTCCCTCTCAGCCCTAGGAAGAAGCCAAAGGCAAACCACTTCTGAAATATTGCTAAGAAAACTGCAGGGACTTGTTCAGGTGGTTGCCGGAATTCAAGACTGACTCAAAGGCACCAAAAAAACCCACCCTTAAACCAGTCTCAGTATGGGTCACTTTGTTGTGTGAACCAGGTCAAAGAATCTGACTTCACAAGAGCCTTATTACCCTGGCTTCAGTAGGAACCAAAGAAAATGTAAGTGGAACATCAGAGTCTTCATAAGGGAGGTTAAAAAAGTCAAGGTGGCACCATGACTGTGGAATGAAAGACTACCCCTTTTTTCCATGCATTACCCATTTTTGACCCCCTCTCCTGCAGATGCCCCCACTGAAGCAGAACATGACTGAGCTGCTGCAACTACAGAAGAGATTGTAGTTGCCGCATTTTTTGGAGAAAATGTGGGGGTTCACTGCATGAACATTCTGTTTACACAGAAAATCGGTTTGCATAATTTGTCCATTTCGTCTATAATTTTTTTGATAAATTTGCCTACGTAGCTATTTCCAGTGCATTGAAAAGCCATCTACGTCTGATACTGTAAGTTTTCCAGCCAGGAGCCACCATAAGTTTTGCCAATGTCAGAAGGTTAACAACCAAGTGTATGCATTCTTGACTAGTTAGGCTTTTTGTAATATAGAGTACTGTTGTTAATGTGCTTTAACTTGCCCCCTGTTTACTAGTTACCTGAATCTAGTAAATTTGAGCAAATTCCTATAATATATTAATCTGTCTAAACCAGCCTTTCTCAACCTTTTGACCCTGGAGGTACCCTTGAAATATTTTTTCAGGCCTCAGGGAACCCCTGCACATTCAGGCTCAAATATAGGCCAGAACTGACAAAATTATTATATTTGTTCCATGTGTAGGCCTGTATATATGCATTAACAGTGTTCTTAAACTAAAAATAAAGAATGAAACTTACCTCGTTATTGTGAAGTTGCCCAAATTTGAAATATTTTTTTTAATAAATTGTGATCTCCCAGGGAACCCCTAGTGACCTCTTGCGGAACCCTGGTTGAGAAACCCTGGCTGAAAAACCCTGGTCTAAACCTTTGTTTGACTTGCTAAATAAATGAACAGTATTAATGTTAAAAGGTACAGAATTCCACTGCTAGTCATATGCCCAATACTAAACGTTAGCCTGTGTTCATGCAGCCTAATTCCTGAACTAACCCATTTTAATGTTAACTCAAACGTGTTGACATTAACAAAGGTTAGCATATTCTCTTAATGCATCTGCTAGATTTTTATCAGGTCTTTATCAATCCTGACTACATAGTTACATCTTGTTTGTACACAGACCTATTGCACAGCTGCTGTTAGATACAGTCAGGTGTAACCCTTGCTACACATGTCCTCAAGTAATTGTCAAATGCTCAAGGGATACTTGTTAGATAATATTGGATTTGGACAGTTTCTGAAAAATCTTCAGATGTCATATTGTGATACTGAGGATCAAATGTTTGATTAAAATGCAGACACTTGGGGAGTGTTGAAAGTAGTGATTTATCAGGGATGGAGAAATTATTTTGTTTTCCATTAAAGGTTCAGTTTCAACTAGAAGGATCTCATTGTTTTTACAAAATATTTGTTGAATTTTAAAAACATTACAGTTAAGTTTTCTTCAAAGACATTACATGTGAATAACAGTAACAAATATACTGTATGTGTAGACTATAGAACTATTATTTATTTATTTTATTTATTTTTTCTATCCTGCCTTTATTATTTTTATAAATAACTCAAGGCGGCAAACATACCTAATACTGGCTGTTGTGGGTCTTCCGGGCTGTGTGGCCGTGTTCTGGAAGTTGTGGTTCCTAACGTTTCGCCAGCATCTGTGGCCAGCATCTTCAGAGGGCAGGAGCACAGATAGAAGCAAAATCTAAAAGACAGAGATTTTGCTTCTATCTGTGCTCCTGCCCTCTGCTTGTCTGCATGTTGAGTGAATCCAGACATTGTCATTAGGAAATCATGGTTTATCACTCAATCCGTTCTGCACATGGAGACAATTATAATTGATTCTGTTAGCCATGGTTAAACAAATCATGGTTTATCATAATTTGTGAAGCCAGCCAATAGTGGACATTAGAGTCATTTGATAGAAAAAAGAAAACATAGCTAAATCTGTTTTACACCAACACCATGCACTATCCATATCCTACTATCCTTGCAAATCATCTTTGCTTCACCATGTCCATAGACTGTTAAACATACTGCCTTTTGTTCTTTAAACTTCACATTTCTCTCTTTTTGAGGAACTCATCAAACCTCTATTGAACTCTGACTTTCTCAGTCTGTTCCTTCTTTTTAACCCCTTCACTCTTCCTTCATATATACATTAATTTTCAGACCTGTATTTCTCATAGCATCATACAATCTAACATTCACTTAGATTGTTAGCAATACAATCTAACCTTCACTGTAAATAATTCAGGCTCTCAGCCAATGGCATCATTTGCATAAAAAAGTGCCTGTACACTCATGTCCCCATGCAACGTACTGCTAATGTTACCACAAGGACAAGCATTTCTTTTACGTTTATCCATAAAAGCATTAAACAACAAAGGGGACTCGTTGTTTTACTCCCTGCTCAGTTTTGAACCATATATATGTGGCCGTACACTCCCCACTCACCCAGTCACTAACTATGGAGTCTACTGTGACATGCATGAATGGTAATACACAAATCTCCAGTCAAAATTTCATTCAAAACAACATATATTTTGGAAAGGAATGTCCAAGTAAGAAGGTATATTTGGGAAAACAGAATACAAGGAAGCATTCATTAGGGACAATTGTATTTTTAAAGAGATGTACTTGGGAAGGTACACACAAATGAGGTAGTTTATTTATTTATTACATTTATATTCCGCCCATCTCCCCCACAAGGAGGGACCCTGGGCGGTTGCATTCAAAAATGTATATATTGGGAATGTATAGGTGTATATGAGAAAGGTAGATTGTCTAGTAGCTGTCCATCATGGGAAAATGGATGGAATTGAATAATTTCACAATATCTGCAATACTGATACAGACGTGAATTTTTGGCTGAATAGATCATCCCTCTTCATCATCACCTCAATTTCACACACACACACACACACACACACACAAGCACATACTCTGTGTTCACACTACATGCTATGCCAGGGTATGTTTAATCATATCTACTTAATAAATTAATAACTATGGTCTGGATTCACACAGCATGCTAAACCATCAACCATGGTATCATAATGACTGAACCATGGTACTATAATACCTAAATTCATCCAACTTAATAAGCCAAAAATGTGTTTTCCCTTGTCTGTTCTTTGGTATTGTGTGGCTCTTTCTCAGGCCCATCTATGAATCTATCCATTCACATTCTGCCTTGATGGATTGACATAATTGAATGAAGTGTCACATGTTTTTCTTTAGAGAATATCCAGTCCCCAGGTTGGCAGAGAGGAATTCAGAAAGTGCATTGGGGAGAATTCTGCTGTGACTGATGCAGTCCCTTGGTTCACTGAGCATTATCTGAAGTCAGTCTTTCTCATTCTCTTCCAGAGATGCTTCTTGCCCATCTAACAGTGATTATATCCATGTTGCTGGCCAGCGTGCTCCCAAAGAATCAAGCTCATCTCTGCCAAGGACTGACCGATGAATAAAACACACTCTTGAGAACCTCGATTTTCCACTGGCTGAGCCCAAAGACCCCAGTAGACCTTTGTGGTGCAGTTCCTCTTTGATGACTTCAACTAACTCTCCTGGAATGGAGGTATTAAGACGCTCAAGGACTTTCAGGTCAAAAAGCAAAACAAACAAACAAAATATCATTTATAGGAACCTTCAAGCACATTCAAACATTCTCCTTCACATGTATTATTAGGTGTTTTTTTTTTTTTTTTTACTGTATCCTCATGGTTGAGCTTGCCTCCACATTTCTTAAAAGACGTTCCAATGGCTTCAGAATTCAGGGCACAAAGGAAATTATTTCTGAAATGCAGAAAACTGCATCTGTTTGCACTGCTTTGAAGCAAGCAGAATTCTTTTGAGTGTTGGGGAAGGAATAGAGCAGGCAGACAGGATGCAGAAACAGGCCTAGGATCAAATATAATATGGGTGCTTGATGATTCAACTGGCTATTTTGCCAGCATCCATATTCTCTGGGTTCAAAAAATTGAACTGGTCTGCTATTACTAACTTCAGCTATCTTGTTGATGGTATCTGTTCATTTTGTCTTATAACCTAATTTATTCTTACCTTTCCAGCCAGAATGCCCCACGTTCCATCTCCATCCCTTACCAAAATCCTTCTTCAGCGTGGATCATAATCCATAACCTTGAGAAATGGAAGTTTTCTTAGGTGTCTTCAGTCTCAACATCTGTGGTGAATTTCGGCAGTGCCGCTGGTTCTCAGGAAGGAGGGAGCACATTCCAAGGAGGTGGAGGAGATAAGCAAAGGCACAGACTGGGAGGCAATGGTGGAAAAACGAAGAGGTTCAGGATAGCCCTGCCCTAGAGTCTCCCAGGTTATTTCCCCTTAGGTTAGGTGGAGTAGCTTTAGTCTGGCAAGATTCTGTCTATATGGTGTGAGCAAATAAAGAACTGGAGTTTGAATGGACTGACTCTTCGTTGTTCTTGGGCTGGCCCTGACAACATCAGACTCAGGCGGCATGGAAATAATGTGTCTTATGGCTACTTGTGCCTAAGAAAGATAAACGAGGATATATATAATATATTATACAGTAAGCTGCTCAAAAAAATAAAGGGAACACTGAAATAAGACATCCTAGATCTGAATGAATGAAATATTCGTATTAATTACTTTGTTCATTACATAGTTGAATGTGCTGACAACAAAATCACACAAAAAGCAATGGAAATCAAATGTAAGCAACCCCTGGAGGTCTGGATGTGGAGTTACACTCAAAAATTAAAGTGGAAAAGAACACTACAGGCTGATCCAACGTTGATGTAATGTCCTTAAAACAAGTCAAAATGAGGCTCAGTAGTGTGTGTGGCCTCCACGTGCCTGTATGACCTCCCTACAACGCCTGGGCATGCTCCTGATGAGGTGGCGGATGGTCTCCTGAGGGATCTCCTCCCACACCTGGACTAAAGCATCCCCCAACTCCTGGACAGTCTGTGGTGCAACGTGGCGTTGGTGGATGGAGCGAGACATGATGTCCCAGATGTGCTCAATTGGATTCAGGTCTGGGGAACGGGCGGGCCAGTCCATAGCATCAATGCCTTCGTCTTGCAGGAACTGCTGGCACACTCCAGCCACATGAGGTCTAGCATTGTCTTGCATTAGGAGGAGCCCAGGGCCAACCGCACCAGCATATGGTCTCACAAGGGGTCTGAGGATCTCATCTCGGTACCTAATGGCAGTCAGGCTACCTCTGGCGAGCACATGGAGGGCTGTGCGGCCCCCTAAAGAAATGCCACCCCACACCATTACTGACCCACTGCCAAACCAGTCATGCTGGAGGATGTTGCAGGCAGCAGAACATTCTCCACGGCGTCTCCAGACCCTGTCACGTCTGTCACATGTGCTCAGTGTGAACCTGCTTTCATCTGTGAAGAGCACAGGGCGCCAGTGGCGAAGTTGCCAATCTTGTGTTCTCTGGCAAATGCCAAATGTCCTGCACGGTGTTGGGCTGTAAGCACAACCCCCACCTGTGGACGTCGGGCCCTCATACCACCCTCATGGAGTCTGTTTCTGACCGTTTGAGCAGCCACACGGACATTTGTGGCCCACTGGAGGTCATTTTGCAGGGCTCTGGCAGTGCTCCTCCTGTCCCTCCTTGCACAAAGGCGGAGGTAGCGGTCCTGCTGCTGGGTTGTTGCCCTCCTACGGCCTCCTCCACATCTCCTGATGTACTGACCTGTCTCCTGGTAGCACCTCCATGCTCTTGACACTACGCTGACAGACACAGCAAACCTTCTTGCCACAGCTCGCATTGATGTGCCATCCTGGATGAGCTGCACTACCTGAGCCACTTGTGTGGGTTGTAGACTCCGTCTCATGCTACCACTAGAGTGGAAGCACCGCCAGCATTCAAAAGTGACCAAACCATCAGCCAGAAAGCATAGGAACTGAGAAGTGGTCTGTGGTCACCACCTGCAGATCCACTCCTTTATTGGGGATGTCTTGCTAACTGCCTATGCTTTCCGCCTGTTGTCTATTCCATGTGCACAACAGCATGTGAAATTGATTGTCAATCAGTGTTGCTACCTAAGTGGACAGTTTGATTTCACAGAAGTGTGATTGACTTGGACTTACATTGTGTTGTTTCAGTGTTCCCTTTATTTTTTTGAGCAGTGTATATATATTATATTATATATATTATATATAATATAATATATATTATATATATATTATATTTTATAATTATATATATACAGTATTACCCCACCTCTTTTAACCATGAAGGGGTCACACTTGTGGCGAAGATGCATTTATTGCATTTCTGTCCTGACTTCGAGTGAAGGAAACACGCTGAGACTTGTGTAAAAGCTCTAGTGTTTTATTGTTCTACTCTGCTAGACAGAATCCAGCTAAACTAAAATGAATTTATTTATGTTGTATATATTTTTTATGTCTGTAGAATATGTGGCTGAGTTTTTAAAAAGCCAGGCCTCAAAACTTTTTTCCTGTTTGGGCTCAGAGAGCACATGTTCACCCCCACTCAGGAATGCTAATTGCCTTTCAGGTGCCGGCCAGTCTGAGAGTTTTGACCAACCAGAATTAGTTGTTTGAGCTTTGCCCATATTGGGAATCTGTTGCCTAGGTGTTTTTGGTCACATGCTGAATCCTGTCCACTCAGATGCTGGTCAGGTAAAGGTTTAAAATGTAGATGCCTTTTGTTCTTTTGTTCTCTGCCTCTGCACTCTGCTAACTGCTGTGCTATCAAAATGTAAATGGCTATGCTAATCATCCATGCCATGCTTTGGCTGAAGAAGATTCAAGGTTTGTTCCTATGTTTTTGTTTTAAATAAAACAACGTTTTGCTACAAACTTATCTCTTGTTTTTTCCATAACTCTGATCACAAATTTTATAAAAATACAAAAGGTTCTGTGCCCAGCAATTGCTTCTGCGATCAGAGACAAAACTTATGGAATTATGAGAGAGAAGAAAGCTGACCTGTTTTAGTCTGCATCTGGAGAGGCTTCTTTTGTTTTTTGAAACTTGCCAGCAGTTACAGGAAGTTTCCATCGGAGGCGGAGTTTTGCCTCGTGTTTGCAAGCCTCGTGGTGTTTTTTGGATTACTACAACAGGGGAGAGAAGGAGCCATGGCTGCTGCAGCTTCAAATTTTCAAGGTATGCTCCTGGAAAGGCTCTCTAATTCTAATTATTTGAACTGGTCTTTGAAAATGGAAAGTTTCTTGAGGAGAGAAAATTTATGGTCTGCAATTTCTGAACAAATTCCTCAGAATCCAGATCAAGCCTGGTTGAGGAAAGATGAAAAATGCAAAGCCTCCATTATTTTGGCTGTTCAGGATGATCAGCTTATTCACGTGAGAGGCAGAGAAACTTCCAAAGACTTATGGGACTATTTGCGTGGTTTATATGTGAAAACTAGTCCAGGCAGCAAGGTTATTTTAACAAAAAAACTGTACAAGGCTCACTTGCCTGAGAATGGAAATTTGCCAGATCATCTCCACAAGCTTCAGAATTATTTTGTGGAACTTCAGGAACGTGGGATGGAATTTACCCCCCTGATGAAAGCCTACATTATGCTTTCTTCGTTGAATGAGTCCTGGGACACTTTAATTTGCTCCATGGAGGGAATCCCAGAAGATGATCTAACTCCATCGTTCGTGTCTACCCGACTGCTTGCTGAGTGGGAGAAAAGACAAGAAAAAGCTGCCTCCATTTCTACAATAAAGTCTTCTCGTGGCCAGCAGAGGGAGCGGAAGAGCTCTGAATTCCAAGCTTCTGCATTATCCAGCAGGCGATGCTTTACCTGTGGATCCCCTGCTCATCTCCAAAAGGACTGTGTTCAAAAGAAGAAGACTTCTCGCAAGAAAGAAGAGACTTCTAGAAAGAAGATTCTTCATGCAACAGTTGTTGAGAACTCTGATAATAAAGATTTGTGGGTTCTTGACAGTGGGGCCAATTCTCACATTTGTCACAATAAAGATTCCTTTCTGTCTTTGTCTAAAACTAACAAACAAAAAGTTTCCCTAGCAGATGGATCTGTATCCAAGATCGTGGGTGAAGGTGAGATCAATCTTCCATGTTTGGGGGAAACTGTTAAAAATGTTTTGTTTGTGCCTAATTTTCAAAGCAATCTCTTGTCTGTGGGGCAGCTAGTAGCCTCAGGTTATGTTATAACTTTTAAGAAAGAGGGTTGTGATATTAGAAAGAATGGCAAAATGGTTGCAAAGTGTTTGCAGAAAGATTCTCTGTACATTGTGCAGAAGGCTGAAAAGCAGCAAATTGCTAAAGCTAAGGCTGTTTTTGAAAATAAGCCCTTGCACGACCAGTGCATCCATTTATTACATAGGAGATTTGCTCATGCTAATTTTAAGTACATTTCTCAAATGCCTAGTTATTCTGCTGATTTAAAATTGAAACCTTGTGATAAATATCTAGACTGTGCAGTTTGCAAGGAGAATAAGACCACTAGGGCTCCCGTGAAGAAGTTTTCTGATAGGTCCACCTCTAGGCCTCTAGAGATAATTCACTCTGATGTAATAGGCCCCTTTTCTCCTAGTCTTGGGGGAGCAAGGTACATTTTGACCTTCATAGATGATTTTTCCAGGTACACATTCATTTACTTGCTGAAAAACAAAGATGAGGTCTTTGGTAAATTTAAGGCTTTTGTGGCTTGGGCGAATGGAAAATTCCCAAGGCCAGTGTCTGCTTTGCAATCAGATCGAGGTGGCAAGTATCTATCCTCAAAGTTTAAAAGCTTTTTGTTAGAAAAAGGGATAGAACACATTTTAGCTAACCCTTACACTCCAGAACAGAATTCTGTTGCTGAGAGAAAAGGCAGAACATTGCAGGAAGCAATGATGTGTTTGCTGAAGGATGCTGATTTGCCTTTTAGGTATTGGGGAGAAGCTGTTACTACAGCGTGTTATGTTCAAAACAGGCTGTTTAGCAGTGCAATTCAGGATGTCCCTTTTCATTTGTTCTATGGTGTGAAGCCTAAAGTAAGCCACCTCAGGGTGTTTGGAAGCACAGCTTGGGTCCACATTCCAAAACAGCTGAGGCGCAAGGGGGCTTCCAGAACAAAGAAAGCAATCTTTGTAGGGTATGAACAAAGTCAGAGAAGCTACAGGTTCATACTGGATAATCAACTGATAATTAGTAAAAGTGCTTCTTTTGCTGAGCAGAATTGGGATAAAATAAACTCTAGTTCTTCAGTTGATTTATCCATGGGGGAGCAGCAAAGTCTTGCTGATGGTGATTTGCAGGAATCACCTAGTGAAGTCAATGATCAGGAAGCTGACTTGTCTGGAAAGTCAGAGGTTTCTGAGGACAATGGTGGGAAACAGAGTGTTAGTCCTGTCCTACCTCGCAGGTCTGAAAGGATTAATAAGGGAGTTCCTCCTGATCGTTATCAAGCAGATGTTGTGAAGGCTTTTCACATTCACACAGAGCCTGAGTCTCTGGAAGAAATTAAAGAGATGCCAGCTGAAATAGCTAAGTGTTGGCATGAAGCCATGCAGCAAGAGTTGGATTCCTTGAAGGAAAATAAAACTTGGAAACTAGTAAGTTTGCCTCCTAATCAGAAGGTTTTAGGTTGTAGGTGGGTGTTCAAACTGAAAAAAGATTCTGATGGCAAAATTCAGAAGTACAAAGCAAGGTTGGTAGCAAAAGGTTTTGCTCAAAGAAAAAATGTGGATTATGACAAAACTTTTGCTCCAGTGACAAAAGCTGAATCTATCAGGTTGCTTTTAAAGGTTGCTGCCATGAAGAAACTGTCTGTTTATCACTATGATATTCAAACTGCTTTTCTGTATGGTGACTTGGAGGAAAAATTGTTTATGCAACAACCTCCTGGCTATGAAAAAGAAAAACATCTTGTGTGTGAATTGCAGAAATCCATCTATGGTTTGAAACAAGCCGCGCGTTGTTGGAATATTAAAATGGATAATATTTTGCAAAAATTTGGGTTTCAGAAGGGAATTGCTGATCCTTGTGTGTATGTAAAAAATGATAAGCAAGGTGTAATGTACTTGTGCTTGTATGTTGATGATTTGTTGCTGCTCACTTCATCTGATGAACAGAAGCATTCCTTTGAGGTTTGTATGAAAAACAATTTCACATTGAAATGTCTTGGAGCAGTCAACAATTACTTAGGATTAGAAATTCAGAGGGAAAAAGATGGCAGTTTTCTCATAAGCCAGAGTAGCAAAATTAAGAAACTGCTGGAGGATTTTAAAATGCAGGACTGCAAGTCTGTCTCCTCCCCCATGCTTCCCGAGTTTCTAAAAGAGGGGGAGAAGGGGGATGGTGAGTCATCTGAAGGAGATAGTTTCAGATCAGCCATTGGCAGTCTTCTTTACATTGCAAACAATAGCCGTCTGGACATTGCTAACAGTGTGTCCATTTTGAGCAGGTTTGTGGAAAATCCCACATCTGCTGCAAAGTCTGGGTTAAAAAGGCTGTTTCGTTATTTGCAAGGCACCAAAGATTTTTGCTTAAGGTTGTCTGCTACAGACACAGAAGAAAAGTTAGAATGCTGGTGTGATTCAGATTGGGCTGGAGATCTCAGTGATAGGAAGTCTACTTCTGGAAGTGTAATTCAATTTGCAAAGTCCACTATTGCTTGGTTTTCCAGAAAGCAGACTGTAGTAGCCATCAGCACAGCTGAAGCTGAATTTTATGCTTTAGCACAACTGTGCAATGAAGTAATTTGGTTTACTCAATTGTTGCAAGACATTGGAGTCATTTTAAGCCAGCCTGTCACAATTCATGAAGACAATCAAGCCTGTATCCATTTGGCTTTATCTGAAAGTTCCAGAAATCGCACAAAGCACATTGATGTGCGTTTTCATCTTGTTAAAGATTTTCTAGCCAAGAAAAAGGTTGTTTTGAAATACTGTGATACTAAATTTATGTTGGCTGATATCTTAACCAAGCCTCTAGTTGCCAGTAGGCACAATGAGTTAATTACCAAGCTGGGTTTGTTTCCATATTCTTTCTAGTCATAAAAAAAGGGGAGTGTTGTATATATTTTTTATGTCTGTAGAATATGTGGCTGAGTTTTTAAAAAGCCAGGCCTCAAAACTTTTTTCCTGTTTGGGCTCAGAGAGCACATGTTCACCCCCACTCAGGAATGCTAATTGCCTTTCAGGTGCCGGCCAGTCTGAGAGTTTTGACCAACCAGAATTAGTTGTTTGAGCTTTGCCCATATTGGGAATCTGTTGCCTAGGTGTTTTTGGTCACATGCTGAATCCTGTCCACTCAGATGCTGGTCAGGTAAAGGTTTAAAATGTAGATGCCTTTTGTTCTTTTGTTCTCTGCCTCTGCACTCTGCTAACTGCTGTGCTATCAAAATGTAAATGGCTATGCTAATCATCCATGCCATGCTTTGGCTGAAGAAGATTCAAGGTTTGTTCCTATGTTTTTGTTTTAAATAAAACAACGTTTTGCTACAAACTTATCTCTTGTTTTTTCCATAACTCTGATCACAAATTTTATAAAAATACAAAAATTTATTTATTCAATTTATCCCCGCCCATCTCCCCGAACAGGTGATGCTCAGAGAAAAGGCCCAAGAAACTAGGGCGGGGCCTTTAGCCTCTTGGGAGGAAAGCAAAGTGATTCAGTACTGCACATGCATTTATCCCCCTGGAGGGAGCCCCCTCCTTCTTTACCAGTTATCTTCCTGACAATTTCCTGTCAATTCATCATCTTACACCATGACAGGTCAATTAGATTCAAGAAAACAGATGGTAGGTTTCACTTTCGAAAGAACTGTCCATGTCTTCAAGAGGGAAAGGTGAGGATAAAGTCTCCCTTGAGTAAAGCTCAACTCCTTGTGACCACAGGGACGTGACACATTCATGCTGTTTTCTTGGCAACAAAAGTTGTTTGGCACTGCCTTCTGGGATGGTTTTCAACTCCCAATCTAGCTTAGAGCCTTGTGTTCTTCCCAAGTACCAGCTACTGTAGTTGTGACCCTGCTTAGTCTTTTTTAACATCAACCAAAGTTGGGTACCTATTGATATGGGCTATTGCAGTGGCAACAATAGGCACAGTTACTTCAGTTATTACTTAGGGTAGCCTTAATGTTAATCTTCTCTGCTTTAAAAAAATATCTTAATTTTAGTATTAACACTAAAAGTATGTTTATTCTTTACTAAAATATTTTATTCTTTCTGTTCTATAAAATCCACACTCTCTTCTGGCAGGTAACAAACCCAATTCAAAGATGTAACATAAACAAACACTTAAAACCCATAATTAAAAGTAAACAAAGACTAAGCAGCAAAAAAAATAGAAGACAGCCAAGGAGCTATTCATTTAATTTTAATATTTTGAAAGAGAAAAACAACTGCAGCGGTTCTGCAAGCTCATTGGAACAATGAACAAGCTGATTTGCACAAGGTGTTTTTGGCTTTAGCTGATTATTAGGGTTTCCATTTAAGTAATTTAAATTTTCAACACTAATTACAATAAGATGTGAAATCTATAATAATTAGAGGACGGAAAGATGGAAGGAAGTTCTATTGTGTGGTAGAAATTGTTACTGGAAAATCTTTGGGCCAATAACTCCAAAAATATATGCTGTTAAATTGGCATAACCTCTGCGTGCAGAAAACTCCTCTATTAGCTGCTGTTTGTCAGAAATCCAGAGAGCCAGTTTGGTCTAGTGGTTAAGGTGCTGGGCTAGAAACCAGGAGACTGTGACTTCTAGTCCCGCCTTAGGCATGAAAGCCGGCTGGGTGACCTTGGGCCAATCCGTCTCTCAGACCTAGGAAGGAGCCAATGGGAAACCAGGAGACTGAGAGTTCTAGTCCCGCCTTAGGCATGAAAGCTGGCTGGCTGACCTTGGGCCAGTCACTCCCTCAGCCCTAGGAAGGAGCCAATGGCAAACCAGGAGACTGTGACTTCTAGTCCCGCCTTAGGCATGAAAGCCGGCTGGGTGACCTTGGGCCAATCCGTCTCTCAGACCTAGGAAGGAGCCAATGGGAAACCAGGAAACTGAGAGTTCTAGTCCCGCCTTAGGCCTGAAAGCTGGCTGGGTGACCCTGAGCCAATCACATTCTCTCAGCCCTAGGAAGGAGCCAATGGCAAACCAGGAGACTGTGACTTCTAGTCCCGCCTTAGGCATGAAAGCCGGCTGGGTGACCTTGGGCCAGTCACACTCTCTCAGCCCAACTCACCTCACAGGGTTGCTGTTGTGGGGAAAATAGGAGGAGGAAGGAGTATTAGGTATGTTCCCCTCCTTGAGTTATTTATAAAAATAATAAAGGTGGGATAGAAAATAAATGAATTAAAAAGTTTAAAAAAATCTGCCTGGGGAGAAGATATACTGTGGACTCCAAATTGACTGACAGCAGGGTTACAGGATAACCAGAGCCTCACATTCTCCCTCTGATGAAAGGCAGCCCATGTGCATGATGCATTAGCCCCAAACCTTTGGCAGCTTCCTTCCATCAAAGCTGATTGGGCCGGAAATAAGCAGAAAGGTGTAGTTGTTCTTTCTTACCCCCTTCCATCCTCCATCCCCCACATTCTCCAGATGTCCAGGTCAAAATATTGGTCAATGGCTGGCTTCTCATGTCACACTAACTTTAATGTGATTTATTTTATAGCTGAGCACAAATGACTTTGTAGATGGAGAAGTCAATGAATGATTTCTTAACAGTTGTGGAGTCCTTGGTGCTCTCTGAGCTTGGTTGTTTGCTTGCAGACATTTCATTACCCAACTAGGTAACATCATCAGTGCTAGTGCGTGTGGGGTTTGCTCCCTGTTTATATCCAGTAGCTTGACCTGCCAGTGTTGGTGGGGGTGTGGTTTTTTCCTTGGTAGTTCCTTGATTAGGGTATTGTTTTCTGCATGATTGTCTGGTGTTAATCCCTGCTTATCTGGATGTTGGTTGTTGGAGAGGATGTGTTCTGGTCTTTTTGTTTCCTTCTTAGCTTTTTATTGTCTCTTTTGAATGGTGTGTAAATGTGGTTTATCTCTATGTGTCTATTGATGGCTGAATCAATAGCCATCAATAGCTGAATCAATAGCCATCATCAGCCATCAAGGACTCCACAGTTTAAACCTGAGCTACATATATTCTCTTCTCAACATTTCTTCAAGGGAAGAAGGCTGGATTCCATCTTAACAGTGACACAATGACACAAGGAGGAGTTTCCCATGTGATAACTTCTGCTTGGCAGTGGTTTATTTTTATATATATATATTAAGTGTAAAACAGGTGAAGATAATTTATTTAACAATCATGGTTAAGTATATTTTGACTTCTAAGCCCAGGCAGTGTCAACAGTGGTGGCATTGGTGGTTTGATCTGTTGGATTACATTAGAGTTGACTGCAGGGACAAGGAATCAATGGCCTTCCAGATGTTGATGGATTTCAACTTCCTGCAGCTACAACCATCATGGGCAATAATAAGGAATGTCAGGAGTTGTTGTTCAGCAAAATTTGCACGTTAACCATTCCGAGACCCTGGATATCAGAAAAGCTCTCAGAGAGTCCTATAATTACTCTTGCATTTCATGGAAGAGAGTTATCACACACACAAATTAGCATTGATAGGGAACTGATAGTCCCTGTTCATTGTGAAATATTTGAGGGATTTAGATGGAAGAAGAAACAGCTGGATAAGATCAGCACAATTCAACCAACTGGAAGGATCTCACACTACTTGGGCCACAGAAAGCATCAGTGCTGGGTTTTTGTTTTCTTTTATAGTTAAGCTTACCTGCTGAGGATAAATTAATTACTCCAGAGCCTTAATTCCCTGCAAAAGAAGCAAATCCCAGAAAGAAGAAGGGAAGGGTAGAAAGAGAAAGACACATCTTTTTTTTTTTCTGTCTATGAACATTAAAGGAGCCCTGCTGGATCAGGCCAAGGGCTCATCTAGTCCACCCTTCTGTGCCATATGGAAGCCAAATTCAGATAAATTGCATATGGAAGCCAAATTCAGATAGTTGCAGAAATTGCAGAAGTTCACAAGTACGGACAGTAGACTGATCTCCCTCTTCCATGTTTGTTTCTAGCACAGTTAAAGAATGCCACCTGTGATCAAAGAAAGTAAATAACTACAAAGGCTATTAGCCCTTGATAACTCATTCCTCCATGAAAAAGTCCAGTCCCCTTTCAAAACTCTTTAGATGGGTGGCCAACATCAACCCACTTAAGGGCACAGGACACATCACTTTGATTCTGCATTGAATAAAGAAGTATTTCATTTTATCAATCCTGACCCACCACACATTTAGTTTCCAGGGGTGACCTTGAGTTCTAACATTGTGAATGAAGGAGAGAAATTCTCTTAATTCTGATTTTCTGCACTATGCATAATTTTGAATGCCTCTCTCATGACTTCCCTCATCTTGTAGCGGGAAGGGGAGCAAATGACAACACTGATGACATGACATGATTGCACAAAACATTTTTCTGTACTGTGAAGGGTCTTATGATTGCAGAGGTAAAGAAGTCAAACAAATAAATAATAAATTACATAATTAGTGTCACTTGGACAAATGACATCATCACAGCTTGTGCCAGTTGCCTATACGTCTCCTGTCTTCGCTGTGGAGTAAAGAGCACAGATGCTGTAGCCTTCCATTGTAGGAAAGCTATTCTAAACCCCATTTTTAATCCCCCACCAACAATTTATCATTCACCTTTTTTTAAAGACCCCACTTGCTATGGAAGAACATGCAAGAACTTTTCTTTACAGCCCTGCAGATTTTATTTTAGTGGAAATGATCACCCAATCGTGCAACGTTATGCCATAGGTGCCCAGGGTAGGGACTGAGTGACACCAAGTGTGTCAACATTGGATAAATGTCATGAATTACATAATTACATAATTAGGTGACGTCATCATGGTTTGTACCAAGCATCTATGCATTGCATGAACACTGATTGCAGCATGGTCTTTGTAATGACCCGGAAGAGAAGATGGTGGATGGAAGGGGGAAGCCCTGATGAGCTTTTGCATTCTTTCCAACCCAATGGAATATTGGAAGGAAGTTAAGGAAAGGATAACTTTCAGCAGGATAACTTTCTGAAAAGTGAACAAAATGAGACCAGCAGTGGTGGGAGAAGCTGGCAAAAGAAGGATTAAGTTTGAGAATGGGCTGGATCTGCCTTTGGGATGCAGAGAAAAGCAATCCAGGAAAAAAAAATTCCAAATGCATCCCTACGGAAGACCAGTTGGGTAGTGGCTGGAATGCTGCAGACTGCTCCATTCTAAGCTCCCCTCCCTCCTCCCTTCTGGTCACATGACCTAGACAAAGCGTACACCGCCTGCCTTTGCTTCCTAGTGCATACACACAAGCACACACAGGCACAACACAGAGAGCAGATGCCAAACATGCTACATTATATAAAAGAAAATACAGATGCCTCCTATGGCCACTGTTGGTAAAGGGGTTGGACAGAATTCCAGAAGCCATGCTCTGCATGCTTTCCCTAGCTTGTTATTATTTCCAAACCAATGGAACACTGGGAAGAAATTATACAAAGGGGCTCAACCCTCAAGCTGTCCATCTTTCAACAGGATAACTCTCTGAGAACAGAACCAAACAGAAACAAATTTGGTGTTGAGGGAGATGCCAGCATGTGACAGAGGCTTTCTGTGGGCTCTCAAGATTTGATGGAAACTCAGTGCAAAACAACATTTCAGATTTTTAAAAAATCTTCATTAAGTAGACAGCATCTGGTTTCAATTTCCCACCCACATTTCTTAGCATAACCACTCAGGTTATTTATGGCTAGAACTACAGAGCTCTCCTATCTCCTTCTCCCCGTTTCAAGATAAGGCTCAGCCATTTATGATTCTAAACAGTAAATGATTGGACATTTTTTTTTCCTGCACTGATGATGACCATGAATAAATCCACTTCAGCATGAAGGCTTCTTCATTAAAGGTTATAAAATCTAGTGGATTCATAGATAAGTGGTTTTTTTTTTACTTCCCGGTCTAGGGCTGAGAGTTACTGGCCCAAAGTCACCTAGCCAGCTTCCAGCCCAAGAAAGGACTAGAACCTGGGTCTCTCTACTTCTAGTCCAGCAGCTGAGCCACTATATGTCTATGAAGGTTCTCAGTCATCCAGGTGGAATTGTCTGTAGCTTGAATCATGTCAAATCACTTTGCTCAGACTGAAGAAGCTCCTTGGATCCAGTTGACATGATTCAAGCTACAGACTGAGCCACTATAATATTGGCATAATATATGTCAAAGATAGTCTTTGACTTATGACCACAGTTGGGACTGGAACTTCCATTGCTAAGCAATGCAGTCATTAAGTGAGTCATGCCCAATTTTACAACCTTTTTGGCCACGGTCGTTAAGTGAATCCGGCTTTCCCCATTGATTTTGCTTGTCAGAAGCCCGCTGGGAAGGTGGCAAATGGTGATCACGTGACCCCAGGACACTGCAACCATCATAAATACATCCCAGTTGCCAAGAGCCTGAATTTTGATCACATGACCATGGGGACACCACAACGGTCATAAGTGTGAGGACTGGTCGTAAGTCACTTTTTTTCAGCACCATCGTAACTTCGAACAGTTATTAAATGAATGGTTGTAAGTCGAGGAATACCTACTTTATTTCTGCACCCTACCTCCTTCCTAATTTATATTTAAGAAATGGCTTACAGATACTGATGGTGATTTTTCCCTGTGAGGTAGGCTGGCAGCTGGCTTTTCTCTGACTGGCAAAACCTTGGATCTTTCATCCTCTTGGGCTATCTCTGTTGGGTAGACAGGTGACATAGCATTTCCTTCCCTTCAGATTTTCAGCAGCTTTCTCCATATTATTCTCAACAATTCTCTTTAGCAATCTTCTCTGGAATTGCTCATGAACTTGTAAGGCTTCAACAGTATAACCATTGCCTGATCCAACTCATGTTTACCACCCATCTTATTCTTTATTAAAATCACAGATCTCAACAGCAGAGTTGTCCAGATCCCTCTTAGTTGCCAGCCATTACCTCCCGTTCTCCCGCTTTTCCTTCCCAGAGTTCCAGTCATATTTTTGAGACTCCACCTCTAACACCAGCACAACAGTACCTCCTCCTTTGGGAAATTCTTCTATGAGAAACGAAACTAGCACTAAACATTTGTTTGGGTTTCTATCTGGACATGTGAACAGCCATCAGGAAGACTCAGTCTTTGAATGCAGGTTTTCACACAGCAGAAGAATAAGTTTGAAACTGGGCCCGATATATGGCTGGCAGTTGCAGAGAAAATATCCAGATTTTTTTCCTGACAGCTAACCAGTTTCCGTGATATGATCTTGACAATATAGCCACCATTTTCAAGAAGAACATCAGGTATCACCTTGAAGTCCTGAACCTCACTGATAGAGAACCAAAGGAACTGTGGAATGGGCTTAAAGAAGTTGTTAAGGATGAATCTGAACAGAGACTGTCAAACATCAAGAAACAGAAGAAAGCAAACTGGAAGGAAATTGTCATGAAGAGAAGAGAAATCAAAGGCAAGAAAGACAAAGATCTCAGGACAGAGCAAAGGATTTCAGAGGGCTGTAGAAGAGACAGGACACAGTATTACAATGATATCTGTAAAGACATTGAAGATGGAAACAGACATGGAAAAACAAGGGAAGTCTTCCAAAAAACCTTTGAAGGAGGTTCCAACCTTCAATTGGTATGCTAAAGGATGCCAATGCACAGATTGTAACTGATTCAAAGAAGATCAAACAGAGATGGAAGGAGTATACTGAAATACTGAAACAGAAGAAATGTCAACATACAAAATACCTTAGAAGATATTCTCTACTTAAAAGAACCTCTTGTATTAGAAGAGGAAGTTTGATCAGTACTCCAGTCATTACCAAGCCAGAGGACTGCAGGAATTAATGGAATATCTACAGAAATATAGCAAGCAACTAAAGAAGTATATGTAAAACTTTTAACCGACAATGACAGCAAATCTAGAGAATGGATTTATTTATTTATTTATTTATTTATTTATTTATTTATTTATTTATTTATTTATTTTATCCCCGCCCATCTCCCCAAATAGGGAACTCTGGGCGGAATGGATGCAGTGACCAAGAAATTGGAAAAGGTCAGTCTATATACCAATATAAGAAGATATAATATAAGAATATAAGGAGAATGGGAATTACAGAACATCTCATTTTCCTCATGCAAAACCTATACATAGGAAGCCACAGTCCAGACAGAACATGGCAAGGCAGACAGGTTCCAAGTTGGCAAAAGAATTATATAAGGCTGTATGCTCTCTCCTCATTTATTCAATCAATATGCTGAATAAATATTGAGGAGGCTGGATTAGAAGAAGGTAAGCATAGTTTTAAAAATGGAAGAAGAAACATCAATAACCTGCACTATGCTGATGATGCTACTCTGATATCATATGCATATGGTCTGCAAGCTCCAGTAATGCAAGTCAAGAACACAGTGAAAAAATGGGATTCAGATTAAAGAATGAGAACAGTACAGAGACCAGATTTAGAACTGATAATGAAAATTTTGAAGGGGTAGACAGCTTCTGCCTTTTAGGATTGACTATCAACAATTAAGGTATCAGCAGTCAAAAAACGCACTGTAGACTAGCATTTGGTAGGGTAGCAATGAAGGCCTGGGAAAAGATATCCAGATGCTGTGACATGTTTGTATCTACAAAGCTCAGAATTTACAGACAATGCTGTCCTTGTGACACTTTATGGAACCAAAAGTTGGATTTTGAAGAAGCAGGATAGAAAAAGTATTAATATTTTTGAACTTTGGTGTTGGAGAAGACTCCAGAGAATACCATGGATAGCCAAGAAAATAAATCAAGAGATCATACAACAAATCAATCCAAAATTCTCACTTAAGGCATCAATAACCAAATTATATGTTGGACACGTTATGGGAAGACCTGGCTCCCTTGAGAGGTCTATCATGCTGAAAAAGGTAGAAGGAAAGAGAAGAGGGCTACCAGTAGCAAAGTGGATGGGCTTGATTACATTGGGAATGGAAGAACTGTTGGAAAAATGGAAGGGCCAGGTTGGGAACAGATCATCCTGGAAAAGGTTTATCAATGTGGTTGCCGAGCGTCAGCACCAACTTGTCAGCATCAATCAATCAATCAATCAATCAATCAATCACACTGGCTTCAGTTTCCAAGGCATGACCACCATTTTGACTCCTCCCCCCACAGCGATGCCCTTGGACCTCCCCCATCCTGAGTTTTAAGTAAAATTTTGCTCTTTTTCCTTTCCTATTCATTCTGCTTTGACTTTGCTCCTCCTCTTCTATGAATGAGAGGAACTACCTTCTGGTTTAGAATTATTTAGGGTGGGAGTTAAGTCTGAACTTATGGACCTGTTTCCTTTCCTTTTTTCACTGATTTCTATAACATGATTTCTAGGGCTAACTGAAAAAGTTTCTGGGACTGCATAGCTCACCCCTGCCATAAATGGTTAATGGCATGGGCTCAGCCCTAATTCTTGCAGCATCTTCTAATACAGGAAGCATGTTTGAATAAAATGAATAGTGAGCAAAAGGCCACACAAGGTCACAGATTCCATTTGGTGCAAACAAGCACACACACACACATATACAGTACTGCCACCCTGGACAAATTTTGATGCTGGAAAGCTATTAGTGCCAGAACGTTTTTTCCCCATCACACTCTGTTTTTGTCTTTATTTATGACTCCATTGCTATTGCAATTATACATCCATAACATGCATTTAATACCCTGCCTAACTAATCCAGAAAGGGCTGTGCTGTAATTTTAGCATAAATTAAATAATTCAATAAATCAGTTCCACCCACCCCTGCCATTCTGACGCATTGCATGAAGGCTCCCGAAAGGTCTCCTGCTGATAAACAGTTTGTTTGGGGGCTCTCAGAAAGCATACAGTACTCTGCAAAAGTAAAAATCCTAGAGCAGGGCTTTCCAAAGTTTTCCCGCGGTGACACACCAACCGCCGTTGGTGTGTCGCCGCGGGAAAACCCGGAAGTGCCACCATTGCGGCAGCATGGAAAAACCCGGAAGCGCTGCTGCCGCTTTCAGGTTTTTGCGCGCCGCCGTTGGTGTGTCGCCATGGGAAAACCCGGAAGCGCTGATCATCATCAGCGCTTCCGGGTTGTGTGGCGAAACACCAGACTGTGTGTGGCGACACACTTTTGTGTTGCGACACACAGTTTGGAAAGCTCTGTCCTAGAGAGTGAAGTCAAGTGGGCCTTAGGAAGCATTACTAACAACAAAGCTAGTGGAGAAGACAGTATCCCAGCTGAGCTATTTAAAATCCTAAAAGATGATGCTGTTAAAGTGCTGCACTCAATATGCCAACAAATTTGGAAAACTCAACAGTGGCCACAGGATTGGAAAAGGTCAGTTTACGTTCCAATTCCAAAGAAGGGCAATGCCAAAGAATGTTCAAACTACCGTACAATTGCGCTCATTTCACATGCTAGCAAGGTTATGCTCAAAATCCTACAAGCTAGGCTTCAGCAGTATGTGAACCGAGAACCACCAGAAGTGCAAGCTGGGTTTCGAAGAGGCAGAGAGATCAGATTGCCAACATTCGCTGGATCATGGAAAAAGCAAGAGGGTTCCAGAAAAACATCTACTTCTGCTTCATTGACTACACTAAAGCCTTTGATTGTGTGGATCACAACAAACTGTGGCAAAGTCTTAAAGAGATGGGAGTACCAGACCACCTTACTGGTCTCCTGAGAAACTTGTATGCGGGTCAAGAAGCAACTGTTAGAACCGGACATGGAACAACCGATTGGTTCAAAATTGTGAAAGGAGTACGACAAGGCTGTATATTATCACCCTGCTTATTTAACTTATATGCAGAGTACATCATGAGAAATGCCGGGCTGGATGAATCACAAGCCGGAGTTAAGATTGCCGGGAGAAATATCAACAACCTCAGATATGCAGACGATACCACCCTAATGGCAGAAAGTGAAGAGGAACTAAAGAGCCTCTTGATGAGGGTGAAAGAGGAGAGTGCAAAAGCTGGCTTGAAACTCAACATTAAAAAAACTCAGATCATGGCATCTGGTCCCATCACTTCCTGGCAAATAGAAGGGGAAGAAATGGAAGCAGTGACAGATTTTATTTTCTTGGGCTCCAAGATCACTGCAGACGGTGACTGCAGCCATGAAATTAAAAGACGCTTGCTCCTTGGGAGGAAAGCTATGGCAAACCTAGACAGCATATTAAAAAGCAGAGACATCACCTTGCCGACAAAGGTCCGTATAGTTAAAGCTATGGTTTTTCCAGTAGTAATGTATGGCTGTGAGAGTTGGACCATAAGGAAGGCTGAGCGCCGAAGAATTGATGCTTTCGAACGGTGGTGCTGGACAAGACTCTTAAGAGTCTCTTGGACTGCAAGGAGGTCAAATCAGTCAATCCTAAAGGAACTCAACCCTGACTGCTCATTGGAAGGACAGATACTGAAGCTGAAGCTCAAATACTTTGGCCACCTAATGCGAAGAGAGGACTCACTGGAAAAGACCCTCATGCTGGGAAAGACTGAAGGCAAAAGGAGAAGGGGACAGCAGAGGGTGAGATGGTTAGATAGTATCACCGATGTAATGAACATGAATTTGAGTAAACTCCGGGAGACAGTGGAGGACAGGAAGGCCTGGCATGCTATGGTCCATTAGGTCACGAAGAGTCGGACATGACTAAACGACTAAACAACAACAACCATGGCCCACTAATTCTTAATCCAGATACAGGAATGAAACAAAATGCCTCTGAGAGCAAGCAGGAATGTCTTCCCATTACAGGCTGGACATAGTCCAGATCCCTCAAACTGCCAAACTACTGGGAATTCTTTTTGACCCCAAATACTGCTGTACTTGTACAATTGTGTCAGTGGGGCTGTGCTTTCACATCTCAGTTCCTGAGTCCCCATGACTTGGTGGGATTTGTATGGTGCATCCCTGTGCTTGTATATTACCAACCTACCAAGAATTGCAAATCACAAAGCAAAGTATGTGGTGGGGGGAAGAGACGAGTCCATACAGTGGTTGTATTTACACAATCTGCTAATTTTGGTGTTGTGCAAACCCAGCCCATTTGGTTAATTTATGAATCTGTCTATTGTGTGAACCCCAAAACTATATTAATTCAGACATCAGGTTAAGCATGTTGTGAAAGCAGCACATAGAAGGGGGAGATTAACTATAACGTTGGTGAGAGGGTAAGTAGGGGAGCAAAGATGTATGCATAGGATGTAGGGGTAGTAAAGAGAGAAACTAAGTAGATGCAGATAGTAAGGGAGAGAGGATGAGTTCATTGCAGGAGATGGCCGAAAATATGAGTAACTAGATGTACGAAAGAGGGCAGCCATATAAATGAGTGGTCACCATCACCGCATCTGATGGCAACAAATTCCACTGTTTAATTCTGGAAAGAAATAGTCATTTTCTCACCCAGCCATCACTGAAGTGATATAAAATCTGTCCGCATTACTGTTATTTTGACATATGTTGCTGGTGCAGAATTATGTAAAATCTTGATTTCATAGAGTTTTTGGAGGAATGGGTGTCCACTATACCTGACTGTCCATTAAATCTGAAGGTTTTCACACAGGCACACACACACACTTCTTTCCCTTTCCAAAGACTGATTACATGCAAACACAATGGGAGCCCTCCAAGGGACACTGTTCTTAGTGCCAGCCTTAAGGACTCTTGAAAGACCCTTTTTGCTCCAACTGCTCTGTCAGGGTGGTGGTGGAATGAATTGGAGTATCCACAGCAATGGTCACTGGCTTCAAAATGGCAGGCACAACCCTTTTTACATCTGTGCAATATTGTGCAACACATGTTAAAAAGGGGTGGGGCTTAGATCACAGGGTCATGCCTGCTATTTTGAAGCCTGTGGCCCTCACTGCAGACTCCCCTGGAATCACCAGTGTTGCTGATGCCACAGTATTTATCTATCAGCCAGCCCACCTGCCTGCTCAATTGATCAATCTTCCCAGCATCCTCCTTGCCTTCCTCCCCACTCAGTTGCCACCATAGCACACAGCCTGCCCGCCTGCCCAATCTTCCCAGCACCTTCCCAGATTTCTTGCCTCGACTCAGCCACCCCCATTGCTGCCCCAGTATACTGCCCAGTCTTCTGAATGCCTGCCTTCTCCATCCAGAACTCAAGCATGAAGCCTGTTCAGAAGCATATCCATTATTTAGGGGAAACAGTGACCACTGTCTGGAGAGCTCCTCCAAAGGAAAACTTTGTCCATTGTACTTGAAGTCTGCTAAACTCACTCTAGGCACAAATGACCAGGCTCAAATTATCCTACTTCAGACACATTACGTGAAAAGCCAGCTTTCTGGAAAAGGCTCTAATGCTGGGAAAGGTGGAAGGAAAGAGAAGAAGAGCACAACCAGCAGCAAGGTGGATGGACTCAGTTACAGTGGTGCACTGCTGGGAGACCTGAAGGTCCAGGTTAGGGACTGATCATCATGGAGAAAATCTATCTATGTGGTCGCTAAGAGTTGAAAATGACTTGATGGCACATAATCAACCAATCAATCAAACTGAGGACCTTTAAATCAAGACTTTCCTGAACTTTCTTTTAATTGTCCTGAATCTCCCTGCATTTAATTTCTGTGATAAGTGTGATTTTACATACCTTGGTCATGTATCCCCTTGGTCATCCTCATTCTAAGCTACAAAGCCCAAAACACTGTAGGCCTTCATTAAAGAAGATCTGTTCTAGCCCATTAATCATTTTGGTTGTCCTAATGACTTTAAGTAACTTAGACACCTCCTGGAAGCTCCAGGAACCTATTCTCTAAAATGGATGTAGAGAGACTTTAGGCTTCAGGGATCTGTACAGTTTTTTTTAATAGAACCCTCCAATCTATCAGCTGGACTCTGATGCAAAAGGTATACATTTAGAATTAATTCTGAGCTCAGGTACTTGTTTGGAGAATTAGAAGTGAATGGAGCTCACAGTCTATCAAAAAGAGCCTTTCCTGATTTCTCCTTCAGCTTTCATTATTTCATCATTATAATTTAAAGTGGAAGCAATCATTTTCTTACACAGCTAAGAATCAGAAACAATTGGTGACTTCCTGGTAATCACCCATAAACCCACCTGCAGCACCCTGACCACCCTGCTCAAACAGACCATCCATGGTTGTTTCCCCAAAGGTGTCTGTGGTCCACAAAGCAAGAATAGGAATCGCAAGGAGAATATGCAGCTGTTTTGATTTGCTCTCACTGGCTGTTCTGAGCACAATACTGCAACTATAGATCGTAGTGTCATTGTGCAAAGTACGATTTGCATAATGATTATGCAAATCAAAACAGATAACCAAACTCAATCTGCTGTCAAGTCTCCCTCCCTTTCTCTTTCTCTCTCTCTCTCTCTCTCTCTCAAATAGTGTTGGATTATTACAATTATGTGGCTCTGAAGAGGCCAGTACAGAACACACCTTGGTCTCTTTTCTGTGTTTCCGCTGGGAAAGCACAACACTGAATGAAAATGCAAGGGGGAGCAGTTCTGCTGCATTTTCCACCAAGATCCCAATAGTCGAAGTTTTCATTTTCACAATGCCTTAGGCAGAGCATCACTGTAAGGGTCCATCCACACAGCAACAGTTACCTGCCTTCCTGTTGCCCTTGAGATGGAACAAAGTTATATTAGGCGGGGTTAGTGCACCCTATTCATCCTTTTAAACTTCTCGGTGGCTTCTGATACCATCAACCATGGTATGTTGCTGACCTGCCTATCGGGTTTGGGGATTGGTGGTTCTATGCCTTCCTCCGTACGTGGTTTCAGTCAATGGGTGTGAGAAGTTGGCCCAGTGGTGTTTGATACTTAATATCTATATGACGTTTCTGGGTGAGATCAGGGTGTGGTGGCATCAGTATGCTGATGAAACCCAACTTTACATCACCACCCTGGGCCATAAGGGGGATTCTGTCAACCTCCTATCCCAGTCCCTGGAGGTTGTAAGGGTCTGAATGGGAGAAAACAGGCTGAGGCTGAAACTGAGTAAGATGTATTTGCATTAGCTTCTTAGTTGATGCCAGTCTTATCTCTGGATGGGTAGGCAATACACGTAAAGAAGCAAGTTTGCATTTGGGGGTTCCTTCTGGACTCACGACTCCATCTGGAAGAGCAGGTAGAGGCCATGGCTAGACAGGACTTTGCTCAACTTTGGCTAGTATACTAACTGCAACCCACTAATGCAGGAGGACCTAGCAACAATAACTCATGCTTTCCTTAACACCTGGTTGGACTACTGCAATGTACTTTACATGAAGTTGCCCTTAAAGATTACATAGAAACGACATCTGGTCCAATGCAGCATTGGACGTACCAGTTCCCAGCATTTGGAGCAAATAACACCAATTTTGTGGACCCTGCACTGGCTGCTGATTGGTTCTGGGTACAATTTAAGGTGCTGGTGTTGACCTATAAAACCCTTCATGGATTGGTGCTTGGGACAACCTGCTCCCACTAGAATCACCCTGACCTGTCAGATATTGCAAGGAGCAGCTGCTTGAAGTCCCACCCACCTGAGGATGAAGGAGGCTGAGATGAGAAAGAGTTGCTTTTGGGAGGGCAATGCTAAATATTCTCAAACAGCCTCCATATGGAGATCAGACTCAGCCCTCCCTACTGGCTGGCAAGAAATTCTGAAAATGGAATGCATAAGTTAAGCGTTCTTTTAACTTATGCACTGTGCCACTTTTTATTTATATTTCTTGCTCTTGTTTTTCTGCCTTCATTGGGGGTTTCAGAGCAGTAATTAGTGCCTTTGCAGTGATGGTAAAAAGTCTGAATTCTATGTGTGGAAAGTTTCTTCTCCACCTAGCCCACTGGCCAATCCAGAAATAGGAGGTCCTGCATTTAGGAGAGCCGCTTCTCTTCTTCTGGGTGCTGGAAATCACATTAAAAAGAACCCCAGTATTGCATGATTTCCAGTCCCTGGAAGAAAGGTAGCACTG
This sequence comes from Charina bottae, assembly GCA_023362775.1. Lineage (NCBI taxonomy): Eukaryota > Metazoa > Chordata > Lepidosauria > Squamata > Charinaidae > Charina > Charina bottae. The sequence goes on along the minus strand of JALMGJ010000001.1, from coordinate 97,855,545 downwards.
AAATGAAAGTAAGCACTTTCATGAGAAATACTTTCCTCTCCTATCCTCCCACTTTAATTAGTTAATGAGCTTAATTACTGCTAAGTTTGCTTTGGCTGATCAGTGGGAATATTGACCCCTTGATAGGTCTGCATTTGGTCTTCCATAGGGTCTGAACACACAGAGACCCACAAGCAGCAGCAATGAGATGTCAGTCTCTCTTACAGCCACATCACCATTATTACCACCCCCAAATGAGATGCTGCAGTGCCTAATCCATGTCTCTCTGTGTGTGTGTGTTTTTTGACACATGTACTCTGGAAGACCACTAGACATATGTCAAAAAAAATGCACCCAACCAACCCCATGCACCAAGCACTGCTATGCAAGCTCCACCAGAACTTGTTGGGAAGCTTTACCATCGGGGGTGAGGAGTGGGTAGAGCTTCTTCCCCAAATTCCCTGAGGACACCCCTGGCCCCTAACATCCTCCTAAAGGGATGAATGGCCCTGCAAAGCAGGGACCAGGGAAGTGACCACACCCACCTTTAGGTGGCCAGTAGAAATAGAAGGGGACGGCAGAGGATGAGATGGTTAGATAGCAGCACCGATGTAATGAACATGAATTTGAGTCAACTCCGGGAGACAGTGGAGGACAGGAAGGCCTGGCGTGCTATGGTCCATGAGGTCACAGAGTCGGACACGACTAAATGACTGAACAACAACAACAACAAGAAGAAATAGATCTCTGCTCCTGACCTTTCCTCAATACAAGGGGCTGCAGATGGTCCAGGCAACCAAGTCTGAATGAAGAGGTGATGGGAACGCCCATTTTAAAACTAGAGCAGGAAAAGACAAATGTAAGCTGCCTCTGTATGCACTGGGGTTGAACGGAAGATAATGTCATCCATTTCTGTCTTCCTAAAACAGTTAACAAGGTATCTTCTTGCCACAGTTAGCAGACCATGTTGAGAAGCCCTGAGATAAGCTTAAGCTGTCATTAGCTGTACTGGTATCAAAGCAGTATTTTTCCTCTAATTCCAACACCAGCCGTGGACAGCCTCAAGACATGTGAATCTGCTATGCTTCGCCACCATTCTCTTGGAAGTGAAGTCAGGTCAGAGGTGCGCTTTGGGAGTACTAGGAGGGGTGGGCATGCCCCCTCCCTCTCCCAGCCTTTATCCTTGCCATTAGCAATTTATTTCCCTAACTCCTTTCAGACCCATCACTTCCCTCTTCTTTCTGCTTTTGACACCAGCTTCTCTCAGGGCTTCAGAGAAAGTAGAAAAAAAGGAGATGTAACCTCCAGTACCTTATTTTGGGGGGGAAATGGGAAATGGATTTGCCTATTTGTCCATTTCCCTGTAATTGTCATTTTCAACGCTCTCCCCGCCCAATAAGAAAGGGGTTGTTCCACAGCTAATCATTTCCAGTTTTCCTGATCCACAAAATCTAGCTAGATGCACAATCCAGGGTCTGCCTCCCTTCTCTATGGGTCTATTTCTGCCCCGGGGATAGAGGTGTGTGTCTTCCTGCAAGTTTCTTTTTTTCACATAATTTTAACTTGATTAATGGAGTTAACTTGAATTAATTGAATGGGGTTTGGGAAAGGGACAGAAGAAGCAGCCAAGAGAAGACCAACTGAGTCCTGAAGTACATCCCTCTCCATCTTGATGCAATTCCTGAATTGGTAGATGTCTGCCTTCTTTCATATGTAGCTCTCCCACCCTCTGGCACAGATACTGGAGGGATTCACCCAATATGCTTATAACCAGCTCAGCTAGCATTCTCAGAACATACTGAAGCTGATTAGTTTTAACCTTGGGCTTATTGTGGTTTCCTATGCTATGCAAGATTTCATTTTCTTGGGCTCCAAGATCACCGCAGACGGTGACTGCAGCCATGAAATTAAAAGACGCTTGCTCCTTGGAAGGAAAGCTATGGCAAACCTAGACAGCATATTAAAAAGCAGAGACATCACCTTGCCGACAAAGGTCCGTATAGTTAAAGCTATGGTTTTTCCAGTAGCAATGTATGGCTGTGAGAGTTGGACCATAAGGAAGGCTGAGCGCCGAAGAATTGATGCTTTCGAGCTGTGGTGCTGGAGAAGACTCTTGAGAGTCCCTTGGACTGCAAGGAGGTCAAACCAGTCAATCCTAAAGGAAATCAACCCTGACTGCTCATTGGAAGGACAGATGCTGAAGCTGAAGCTCAAATACTTTGGCCACCTAATGAGAAGAGAGGACTCACTGGAAAAGACCCTCATGCTGGGAAAGACTGAAGGCAAAAGGAGAAGGGGACGGCAGAGGATGAGATGGTTAGATAGCATCACCGATGTAATGAACATGAATTTGAGTAAACTCCGAGAGACAGTGGAGGACAGGAAGGCCTGGCGTGCTATGGTCCATGAGGTCACGAAGAGTCGGACACGACTGAACGACTGAACAACAACAACAATGCTATGCAAACTCATCTGAAAATGATTTAACTCAGTAATCAAATTAAGCAGGTTGTGCGATCCCACGATGGTGTGTGCTGAGTGGTCCAGATAATTCATCTCACAGTTCCCTCAATACCTGAGTCCCAAAATGCTAAAAATACAACTTGCCTAAACTTACTCATCATGTGTACTAAATCACTACTCAAGGTTACATGTGGCTCCTTTTCACTGAATGCCTTTCACACATTTTAATTGCAATATGTTTGTTTTTACAAAGAATATATTTAGAGAGAAATATATTGCTCCATTTTCAGTTTTAGCTGGATAAACCAGAAATGGCTAGCACTCTTGACTTTTCCTATTTTACCATGCCTCAGTTTACCCGCTTCTTCATTCAATCTTCCTCTGTTTTTTCTGTGTCTCTTAAATTTTCTTCAGTTCTTCCTGCCTTTCTGACTTCCTCTTGCTTCTTTCTCCCAGAGGATTGGAGTTGTAGAACTTTTGTGTTCTAGTGTTCTCTGGAACTTTCCATTTTTCTTCAGGAATGCTCTTTCTCAGTCATTCATCGGGGCTCTGCATTTCCAAGAGTCAGAGGCCTGAATTGGTGTGTTTTATGAGGAAAAAAAATCAGCATTCCAGGAAATCCAGGAATATTCCAAGGCTGGAACACAGAAATGTGTACATCCCTGCTACTTAGCTCCATATCTCTACTACATTATTGTTATTAAAGGAATATATTTATTTTTAAAAGTGCTAGCCAACCTCCTGGGGACAGTGAAACATTTGGAATTGTGAGACAGTGTCATTATGATCTTTCACACAAAATGGCTGCTATGGAACAGTTACCCATCACAGGTAGAACCAATAACAAAACCCCCTTTATCTGAAATTGGGGAGGTTGTACCCCACCAACCCTCTAGTACAGCTGAAGCACTTTTCCATCCCTCAGTTTCTCTTGTCTTCCCAACCTCACCACTGGCAGACTTCCAAGTCCAGGGAGCAACATTCATCCACCATTTTTATTTTTAGAGCATGTCTTTGGGACTTTTTATTCTTAGAAATAAATATTATGCTAAAATCTAGCAATTTGCTCTGCAGCAAACCAGCTTCCCATTAATTTATATTTTTTTTCAATTAAAAGAATCTCCAAAAATAATTAAAATCAGGTGGGATAGAGAGCCTGATGTGTGCTAAGGGAGGTATATCCTTAACAATAACAACAACAGTAACAATTTATTATAGCCCTTTACCAAGTAATAGTACAATGTAAGAAAATACAGTAATTAGAAAGTTCCATCCAGTAGAATGAGTTCAGAACTTCGCCAACAAACCAGTAAAACAGTAATTTACAGCAAAAATACAACCAAGCACCACAGCCCTATATATTTAGAGCAGAGCTTTCCAAACTGTGTGTCGCGGCACATTAGTGTGTCACCTGCAGTGTCTGGGTGTGTCACGGCTGCTGCTGCCTCCGAGCCCTGCCAGGTTTCCACGCAGGTCCTAGTGCCTGCTTTGTGCCTGGCTGCCTCCAAACCTGCTGTGATTCCACACAGGTCCTAGTGCCTGCCTTGTGCCTTGCTGCCTCCAAACCTGCCCTGCCAGGATTCCGCGCAGGTCCTAGTGCCTGCCTTGTGCCTTGCTGCCTCCAAACCTGCTGTGATTCCATGCAGGTCCTAGTGCCTGCCTTGTGCCTTGCTGCCTCCAATCCTGCCCTGCCAGGATTCCGCGCAGGTCCTAGTGCCTGCCTTGTGCCTTGCTGCCTCCAAACCTGCTGTGATTCCGCGCAGGTCCTAGTGCCTGCCTTGTGCCTTGCTGCCTCCAAACCTGCTGTGATTCCGCGCAGGTCCTAGTGCCTGCCTTGTGCCCTGCTGTAAGAGTGTGTCGTGAAATGATGCATGTCTAAAAAGTGTGTCACCAACATAAAAAGTTTGGAAAGCTCTGCCTTAAACAAACAAAAATGAATGGTGGGATATATTTTGGAACAATTCTGCAAACGTTGTCTTTTCTTCAGAGGAACAGCTTAGCTCTAAAAATAACAAAACTGAGTTACCCAATCAGTAGGCAGATAGGGAAAAAAATAGGCAAAGAAAAAATAAATATCCTTCCATTTCCTCTTTTCCCTCCTGAATTCAGAAGATTACCTCTTCCCACCCACCACTGTCAGTACTAATATACACTAGAGGTGTATACCCCTGGTGCTCCAAAGGACTTTAGCAATTCTCTCCCCAGTTTTTAAATTATAATTGTAGTGACGCATCTTCATTGGAATAAGCACCCCCCGCTTTCCCCTCCCTCCAGCTTTTTCCACCTCTCACTTCCCATCCCCAAAAAATGACAGCAGATTTTGCTTAAGTATTGCATGGACACAGTGATAACTAATGGGATTTTGCCTACGAAGTGGCATGTCGGAACCACTCTCTATCTTCAGTTTCTCAGCAGAGCTGTCAAGACTTCAACCAGCTGAGGAGGTTTTACCCCCAAGATGCTCCATGCCAGTTTTCAAACTGTTTAAATGAATTGTGTGGATGTGATGACAAGTTAGATCATACATTGCTTGCATTGGTAGAATGTAGTCTGACTCCTGCAGGCTTAACATACACGCACCCCTGTGCTGGTATAATTACATGCGCTTGCCAATTCTGATTTTTTTTAAAATATTCCTTATTAGCTCAGTTAATATATCCAGTGTGCATATGTAATGTAATGTACAGCTGAGTTATTGTTTCCATTTAATTTCTAAGGAATTAATAAGCACTCCAGAGAATTCACGTTTTGTGGAACAAGGCATGGGAAAGAATAGGGTTAGTGAAATCAAACTCTGTTCTGCAGCTTCAGAGAATGTTAACCAAATCATGCCCCTTAGTAATGATCTGAGACAGAACCTAAGAGGACAGTGCCCCTTTCGGCCCATAAATTGTTTTGACAGTTCCCATGGGTTCAGCCCATTGTGCTGCTGTGCTGCTTAAACTATTAAACTATTATATGAAAAGAGCAAAATGTCTTCTTCAAATGTCACCACATCTTCAAGGGGTAAAGATTGGGTGGTGGTTAAGCGTAATTGGACCTCCCACTAATAGTGTGATGGGCTTTTCAATGTTTCATCATTATTTGTATTATTATTTATTATTTTATCTTATTTATACCCCGCCTATCCCCTCCCTAATGGAGGGCTCTAGGCGGCTTACAATCATGTAAATTCAAATTATACAATCATATCATATATTAACAGTGATTTTACCCGCACATTAGGGAGGGGGTGAGGGAACCGGCTCTTCATCCGCAGGTCGGACTACATGTCCCAGGAACCTTTGCTTCTGAGCTGGCAATGTTTCATCATTGCTAAGTCTGGGTCAGATAGCCTCTTGTCAGCTCTTCAAGGTAGACCAGGCTAGGGAAGCAAAGTCATGTAGGCTAATACTACTTTTATTGTAAATAAAAAAACAGAGAAGATAGGTGGTTTGAGAGAGGGGTCAAGGAGTCCATTTATGCCAACTTGGAAAATCCTTCCTTGAATAGAGGTGGGGGCCTCAGTCACAATCTTTCCCCTATTTTTCTTCCTGCTTTGTCTTCTGTGCCTAGGAAGATTAAGACCATTTTGCAAGCTCAACAACAGCAAGGTAATCTTAACGATCCTCCTTTGGATGATAAAGGGACTTAGAAATAAACATCTCAAAATAACCATGACCTAGCCCCAGGTGCAAGGTCACACAGCCACCCTAGAAACATATTTAAGGATTCCCTTACTAACTTTGCTCAGACTGAAGAAGCTTCTTGGATAAGGAGCGAAACGTTTCCACTGAGAAAATAGAAATCCAGTTGACATGATTCAAGCTACAGACTGTTCCACCTGGATGACTGAGAACCTTCATCGACATACTTTTATTGTAAAGTTATAGGAACGGAATCTTGCACTTCCCCACTCCCTCCTTTTATCTTCGTGTGAACTAGGGAGAGGCTTGTCCGAGACATTTATGTGTGTTACAGTTCTGCCCTGGACTCAGGTTTCTTTTATCTGACAGTTGTCTTGGCAGCGGCCCTTTCTTCCGTCCCTCAAGGCCATTCCCTCTTCCCTCTATTCCTCTTTACCTGAAAGAGGCAATTCCTGCCGAGATCAGGAAGGACATGATCTAGCTTGCTGGGGTGTTTTGCATCAAGCCTGGGACCTTCCCCAGAGTCCCCTTCGGGGGAGATGATGAGACAATAGAAATTGAAAAATAAATAAATAAATGTCCAACAGGCAGAGGTGGTCTCTGCACATCTGCAGAAGGCTTTTCTTGATGCTTCCAGTGAGGTACTAGAGCTCTTAACAGTACTTTATGAAGAAGCTTCAAAGGGGTACTTTGCTCAAAGTATTACCAAAGTGAAATATCCGGGGGCATCTATGGGCAGCGGGGTCAAAAAGTCAAGATAGTGGCCATGACCAAATGATTAGAGCCCCTCCCCTTTTTTATATGAGTTGCACATAAAAAGGGGGCAGGGCTTCAATCACACAATTGCAAATGCTATCTTGACTTTTTTGAGTCCCCCTGGAAGTACTCTTTGGAAGCTTTGCAAAACTCTAGCATGACTCCATGGAAAAGCAGTTACATAATACTGATATCACTCCTAATATTGAACTTGGATGAAGAGAATTATGGTGAAAACAAGGTACCTGGGGGGGGGGGGGGGAAGGAATCAGAGATGCTGAATGTGTCAGCCTCATGGGGTAAACCAGATAGGAATCACAACCAGACGAGCTAATTCTACTTTATTGTAAAGCTACATTGACAGAATCTTGCAAGTCTGAAAGTACAATTCTCCCCCCCCCACCTTTACAGCCCGAGAAACTAGGGAGGGTCCCTTCTGAGCCTATTGCCCCATCCACTATCCAGCTGTGGGCTATGCTGTCTCTCATCTGACCGTTCCCTTGGCAGCGTCTCTTTGCCCAGTCTCCCAAGGTCTTTCCCACATACCATTACAGAATGGGACCTGAAAGTTTGCAGAAGTGTAGAAAATCATTAGGGAAAAGAAACAAGGGGATTTTTTGAAAGTACAGCTTGGTGGGGACAAAACATGCTTGGTAGTCATGGAACACAAGAAGAGAGTTTGAAAAGAAAACCAGGAGAAAGAGTGGCTGATTCAACTGATGGGAAGCTCATCTGTTGCAGAGAAACACCAGAATACAGCATCATCTTTATTTAAAATACTGCTTCTGCCCCATCTGTGTGTTTTGAGACTGGCCATGCAGAGTTGGCGAGTAGAGAAGAGCCACAATGGCTGCCATTTTGGGTGAATCTTAATGTGCTCTCAACATTCCAAATGTGGCCAGCAAAAAGGTTACCCCTTGCCATGCAGCAGTACTCTGAAACAGGACTCACAGTCCAGGCATCCTACAATATTATGCAGCTGGGTTTAAACCTAAACCGAGCTTAAGAAAACACAATGGCTGTGTTTGTATGTGAGGCCCATAATTCATATTTGTGTTTCAGATTACATTTTAGCTCAGATGAGCATACTGTGGGAACTCACTCTCTCTCTCTCTCTCTCTCTCTCTCTCTCTCTCTCTCTCTCTCTGTGTGTGTGTGTGTGTGTGTGTGTGTAGATCAGAATGTAATCTAAAGCTTCAGGATGGCGTATGGCCCCTCAGAACCAGGGGGTGGTTTCTAAAAAACTTGCCTTGAGTTGTATTTTTATAAACATGATAGAAGGGCAAACGTATTAAATGAATGAGTAGCAGGCTTGTAGAAGGTGGCTGTTCCATGTCCTGATGAGACATTTTGTGCCACAGAAGTGTTAGAGATCGGGTTTCAACCAAGCACGTCTCACACAAGCTTGAAGGAGGAGGCAGCCTCTGCTGTAACCTAATATTACTTGCTTTGTGTGGGAGGGACTGAATGCCTGTTTCCTGTTCCCTTCTCTTTCCTCTTTCTGCTCGAATCTCCTACCAAGGAGGATGTGTCAGCTATGGCTGCTGCCACATTGCTTATACTTCCATCCAGGTGGGCCACATTAGAAGCATGTGGTTCACGTCAGAAACAATTGCTCGTATGCATGGACCGTTTCTACTAAGGAACTGTGAGTTACAATAAAATTGTAAACTCTTTTTTATGTAACTTTACATTAACATGTGAAGTGTGTTTATTTTGTGTTTTGAACTGATTAAGCCTTGTTCAAGTTTATGGGAATGCTTCTACTCTGCTACATACTAATAAGAAGCTGCGTGGAGTTCTGGTACTACCATCTCAGAATTCCTACAAGAAGGAACTCACTTTGCCTCAATGAAGTGAAGAAGCAACCCAGTGAACAAGGCACCTTGTTTCATTCTGAGTCTCTCCAGAAGTCCAAGCAGAGCAGCTCAGGGCAAAGCAAAGGCAGAAGCTTTATTTTGCTTGTAGAAACTGGGAAGGGGGGGGGAGTTGCTTCACCAAACAACTTTAATGGGATACCTTTGTTGAAGCAAAGCAGCTTTCTTCATTTCGAGACAAAACACTAAAGTACAGAAGCCCTACACTGAAAACAATAGTCAAGGCCACTGTTTTCCCATTGCCAACCTAGCAATTCGAAAGCATGCAAATGCAAGGAGATGAATAAGTACCACTTCGGTGGGTAGGTAACAGCGTTCCGCGCGCGTCATGCCGGCCACATAACCATGGAAGCGTCTTCGGACAACGCTGGCCCCTAGAATTGGACACGACTGCACAAATGTGCGGGGGGGGGGGACCTTTACCTTTACCTTTCCCAGTTACAGCATGTGGCTATGAAAGCTGGACCACCAGAAAGGCTGAATGAAGAAAAACGGGTTCCTATGAATTGTGGTATGGAGGACACTTTGAACAGGAAGAAAAATAGATCATTCAAATCTGGAGAAAGTAAAATCAGACTGCTCACTGGAATACTAATAATGAAGCTAAAGGTTTCATAATGGACAGATAAAGAAGAGTTATTGAAGAAGGACCTGATGGTTGGAAACACTGAAGGCAATTGAGAAGCAGGCCTGCAGAAAACAACTTATCTAACTAAATACTCTCACTGGTGACCCAAGCTTGAGTTTATAAGGAAACAATTGCAACAGCTTAAAACCAAGTGAGCATCTTGCCCCCTGAATTTGTTCCATATTCGAAGTTGGTGTGAGGATCCGATCCTTCGACTAATAAACGAAAGCTCTGACACACGCCCCGTGGGATATGTAAAAGCTTTATTTACAGCGAGCGATCTGGTTCCACTTTAATGATCCAAGTGAAGCATAGTTACAAGATCTTGCAGTTTAATAGTTTTGCAATTTTCCCCCCTCCCCATAGAATGTGTTTATCAGTTTCATTCCTCTCTGTCTCGCACCCTCTCCGCACCGCTTGGCGCTGTCCATTGAAGGTGCTGAATAGCCTTTGTCTAATCCACACCATGGGGTGATTGTCTGTCTGGCGGTTTGCTGTTTAGTTCTTCCTATTGACAGCTTTGGCGCCTTGGCTGAGTGATATGCTTATGTGACCTACTTACTATGTCAGGGTCCTATGAGAGTGGATTTGAAAGATCTACTGAGATTATGTTATCCTAGAATAACAGTGAGATCCTACACTGGGAAAACTTGTTGCCAAAGCCAGAGTTAGGGAAATCAGCATAAAAAAGAATGGCACCAGGGAAATTTTTACTACAGAAGTTTCAAAGTTAATCTAAATTAAAAACTATATGATTAAGGAAAGTTGCATACAAAATCTCCATATAGTAGGAAAAAATGCAAATAGAAATTGATTATGTGCCTTCATGTCAGTGCTGACTCTTGGCAGCCACAGAAACAGATTTTCTCCAGGAGAATCTGTTCTCAACCTGGTCCTTCAGGTCTCCCAGCGATGCCCCCATCGCCACTGTAACTGAGTCCATCTACCTTGTAGCCAGTCGTCCTCTTCTCTTTCCTTCCACCTCTCCTAGCATCAGAGCCTTCTCCAGAGAGCTAGGTCTTCGCATAATGTGTCCAAAGTAGGATTACTTACTTATTTTATTTTATTTTATTTTATTTTATTTTATTTTATTTTATTTTATTTTATTTTATTTTATTTTATTTTATTTTATTTTATTTTATTTTATTTTATTTTATTTTATTATTTTATTATTTTATTTTATTTTATTATTTTATTTTTTATCCTACCTTTATTATTTTTATAAATAACTCAAGGCGGCGAACATACCTAATACGCCTTCCTCCTCCTATTTTCCCCACAACAACAACCCTGTGAGGTGGGTTGGGCTGAGACAGAGTGACTGGCCCAAGGTCACCCAGCTGGCTTTCAATTTAATCTTTGCCTTGAGTGAGAACTCTGGATGATTTGTTCAATGATCCATTTATCTCTTTTCTTGACTACCTGTGGTATTTTCAGGAGTCTTCTCCAACACCAGAGTTCAAAAACATCCTGCTTCTTCAAAGTCCAACTTCCACTTCCATAGAGTGTCACAGGGAAAACTATTGCTTGCATGATCCTGAAGGGTACAGACACATCCCAGCATCTGAATATTTTTTTCAAGGCCTTTATTGCTACTCTACTAAGTGCCAGTCTGTTGCATATTTCTTTACTGCTGATTCCTTTACTGTTCATAGTTGACTCTAAAAGTCAGAAGCTATCTGTCACTTCAATATCTTTCTTGTCAATTCTAAGCAAATGAAAATAGGACAGATTTTTAAAAAATTAAAAAGATGGCCACAACATTTCCCAGATTAAAGAATGTGACATAATTATCCTTGGTTCTTGTACTTCTTTGAATATCACAGTACAGTTCTTAGCTAAAAGAAAGAAAGAAACAAAAATGTGTATTTGAAGTAAATGCCTAAAAAGAGTATTTGTCAGCAAATATATTTTAAACAATACTTTTTCCTTTAAAAATGAGAGAGATGCCAAAATGGTGCAGGCATGCAGGGGCTGTAAATCAGCTGTATCCCATTGATTGGGGTGGGCAGGCAGCAACAAGCTTGAGTAAACTAGAAGAAGCTGTTGTAGCTCCCAAGACTTACTGGACATGATGCAGAGAATGTTTCATTACCATGTAGCCCCACAATGGAAGTATCATCATAGGTGATGTAGCATGAATGAAAAGGGTTCACATGCTTAGGATCCCACTGATTAAGCAATATTATCTGATGGGACTGAGGAAGTGGGCCTCCTCTGTTGCTACACCTGCCCTCCAGAACAGCATCCCCCCAGTGATTCGTTAAGGCTCCTACCATGCCCTCCTGTCAACCCAGCAGTTCGAAAGCCTAGCAAGTAGATAAAATGGGTACCACCTTAAGTGGGCTAATTTGCTGGCATCCTGTCGGGAAGTCGGCTCCACCGAAGGAGAGGATCGGAGGAAGATCGAATGGCAGTGGTGACGACGGACCCGGATGTGACAGCTACAGGACGTCAGCAGCCGGCTCAAGGCATCCTGGGAATTGTAGTCCGGAGCCTAGTAGAGTCGGTTCCCTCACCCCACTTCCTTCACGCGTGGTGAATTGAATTTGGTGAATTGTATAATTTGAATTATATATATATGAATGTAAGCCGCCTAGAGTCCTCCATTAGGGAGGGGATAGGTGCGGTTTAAATATCACTATAAATAAATAAATTTAAACGTTCATTAGAATGTGGCTTTTCTCCCAGGTCTTGGATTAGGGTGGGTGGTGAGCCTCTTGCAAGATTATCTATGTTGACCTGGATGTTTTTCTCAAATGTGCATCCCTCCTCCTCCTCCTCCTCCTCCTCCTCCTCCTCCTCCTCCTCCTCCTCCTCCTCGTTTTTGTCCTGGTTTCTGTTCTGTTTTTATTCTTGTAAGCTACCCAGAATCATCATGGAGTCAGACATAATCAATCAATCATGCTATGTAAACCCAGCCCATTTCATTAACTTATGACTCAGTCTATCAAAACCTAGAAAATATGTTCATCCTCTAACCAGGTTAAGTGTGTCATGTGAATACAGCTACTGTAGTGAATACTAGCAGACCCTTTCTCTAATTCTACTTATTAGTGTGGCCAGCATTCTGAACCCAAGCCAATTTGTTTCCCCTTCCTGCCTCATCTTTCATTAGATGCACAGGCCCAAACTTCAGATCTTCTTTCCCTACTTCTGATGCTATAATTCTGCCAGGACTGTCTATCTACTTGCCCATTGTGTCTTCTAGTGCAATCCAAGACTACAACAGCAGAGAAATGCATATTCCTCAAATTATATTAAATATTACTTTCCATGCCTTTCTCTCTTTTTGGTCCAAACTAGGTTGGCACCACATTTTTAAAAGTTCTACCTTCTAAAATTCCTCCACACTGTATATGGGTACCTACAGGTTTATTTTTTCACCTTTTGTTGCCTTGAAAATCTTGAGGCTTCTCAGAATTGTTTGTTAACTATATACATAAGAACACACCACTGCAAGTATCTCATCTAGGATGCCGTATTGAGATCTAATAGGCACCGCTCCAGATGGCTGTACGATCTTGTATTTTGGACAACTGTGAGTAGATAATAGGCTTTCTGTAATTATTGGATAACTGTGGATAGGGGAGGTGAGGCAGTCAGTCCTGTTTCTGTGTTCTGGATCTTAAGAGCCAGAAGGGATGCACTGCAATTGAAATCCAATTAATTCTAGGGACTGAGTAATAATCACTACCCCATGTGTGAAAAGGGGTAAGGGAAGTGTGCTTCTAATGCATCTCAATGCTCAGCTGCCCACACATATTATAAAAATAAAGCAGTAAAGCAGAGATTCACACACTTATGAAACAAATTCGGAGGTACAACACTGATGCCAGGTGTGGTAAGCAAGCTGTGTATAAGGATGCTGTATCTGGGCTGGGTGCCCACTATATGGCAGTAAAGGGATACAGAAAACTCTTGCTGCCATCCTGGGTCATCCTGATTGTTGCAGCCCATATATGGCAACCCTAGCTGTAGGATTACAGGTATTGCTCCCTTAATGACCACAATTGAGACCGGAATTTCGGTTGCTAAGTGAAGCGGTCATTAAGTGAATCCAACCCAATTTTACGACCTTTTTTGCAGTCGTTAAGCAAATCACCACAGGGGGTAAGCGAACCACATGGTTGTTAAGCGAATCACGTGGGTCCCCACAGATTTTGCTTGCCAGAAGCCAGCCGGGAAGGTCGAAAATAGCAATCACATGACCACATGATGCTGTGACGGTTATAAGTGTGAACTGGTTGCCAAGCATCCAAATCGTGATCACGTGACCATGTGGATGCTGCAATGGTCGTAAATGTGAGTACCAGTTGTAAGTCGGTTTTTTCAGCACAGTCATAAGTCCAAACTGTCAATAAATGAATGTTTGTTAAGTGAGGACTACCTGTAGGCAAACCTAACTTTTAACTTTACAAATCCTGGTAGTCTTAAGGCTGATATGCTGATTATGAAATCCTCCATTGAACTGTGGAGGAGTAGGTAAGCAACCTGCAGATCCAGAGTCTCATTAGGGCCTTCGGTCTCCTTTTTGCAACTCTGGGAACCAAGATTTCTGAATCCAGAAGGCACAGTTTCCTGCCATTTTAAACAGGAAACAAAGGCAAACTGTACTGAAAGATTAGGATGGGTCTATCAGACTAAAGTACTCTGGCCACATAATGAGAAGACAGGATACCCTGGAGAAGATGCTGATGCTGGGGAAAATGGAAGGCAAAAGGAAGAGGGGCCGACCAAGGGCAAGGTGGATGGATAATATTCTGGAGCTGACGGACTCGACCGTGGGGGAGCTGGGGGTGGCGACGGCCGACAGGAAGCTCTGGCGTGGGCTGGTCCGTGAAGTCACGAAGAGTCGGAAGCGACTGAACGAATAAGCAACAACAAAAAACAGAGTTTTAGAAAAGGAAGAAAGCAACCATTTCCCCTCCAAATCCCAGCCTCGCCCACAAGTGGGAGGCAACCCCACCTACTGTACCTGTTGGCTCCGTCCCTGCAAAAATGGTAAGTGCAGCTCTTGAAAACTGAAAGTTTGCCCACCGGTGCTGCGTGGTGATGGTGATGGTGATTTATTAAATTTATATGCCACCTGATTCCCAGTGACTCCGGGCAACTTACAAATTGTTAAAAACATTTAAAAACAAAGCTCCCCCCAAAGCTTATGCAGGCCCCAACTCTGGAAGACTCTAAAGATGTGGCTTGGCCACCACGCCGGGGGATGCGGTTGTGGTGCAGACCCTGCTCGTTGCTTGTAATGAATATTATGAATGGCTTCTCTCAGCCACTGGTTATGTTTGTGTGTCTCCACATGATTTTTAATAATGGTTTTAAGTATGGTTCTTATGTTGTTGTCTATTTGTATTTTGTTTATTGTTCTTGATGTTCTAAAACTGCTTGTCAACCGCCCAGAGTCACAGCTGTGAGATGGGCAGCTATATAAATCGAAGGAATGAATGAATAAAATGAAACAACATAAACCACACAAAACAAAAGAAACAAAGATGGTAGAGAAAACAGACCTGCCCAGAGTCACATATATGAGATGGGCGGCCTATAAATTTACCAAATAAATAAATCCGGATGGGAACAAAGAAAAAGAAGGAAAGGGGCATCCATCATCCTCACCAAGGCCCTTGGAAAGGCCAGCAGGGTGGGGGTCATCCAGATTTCAAGAGGAACCTCATTCTAGAGGGCAGGTGCTGCTCCAGAGAAGATGAAGGCCTGTTTTCACACGACTAAAGATACTGAAGCTGAAGCTCAAATACTTTGGCCACCTAATGAGAAGAGAGGACTCACTGGAAAAGACCCTGATGCTGGGGAAGACTGAAGGCAAAAGGAGAAGGGGACGGCAGAGGATGAGATGGTTAGATAGCAGCACCGATGTAACGAACATGAACTTGAGTAAACTCCGGGAGACAGTGGAGGACAGGAAGGCCTGGCGTGCTATGGTCCATGAGGTCACGAAGAGTCAGACACGACTTAGCGACTGAACAACAACAAAAAACGACTGAACAACAACAACCTAGGAGAGGGAGCATAGTTTGCCACTGAGCACTGGCGCAGCCTGAGAATCTCAGGGAATGTTTCAAAATCTGCATGTTTGCATTGTGCATGCAACAGTGGAGCCTCTCCTGTGCCGGTGTGCTGCTAAGGAATGTTCACCATTATTTTCAGTTGCTCAAGCAGAAGACTGTGCAGCAACAAAACGTTCACACTTCCATGTGTGATAAGCTTTATCACATAAGCTTTATGGTTGCTTGTTAAATTTAAGATACAGACATCTGGTATGATCTGACAATTTTCAGTCAAAAATCTGGAAGGAATGATCCCTGACATAGGGATGTCTGGGAGAAACATTCTGTGAAGGCAGAGAGGGTTGCCATTCACGGGTGACAGTATTATATTTGGCTTTCTCTCTAGCTAGATTTACCCAGTATCTAAGGGAAGGCTAAAATGTAGTTTGTACACCCAGCCATTGTCTCAGCATATTGTACGCAACAGGACATTATGTTCAACCATAGTACAGTTTATTTGATAAGGAAATGTTATGTGAACATAGTAATTGTATTCAGTTACACCAGGTTTTCCAGTTTAGCATGTTGAGTGAACTTAGGCCTTTTAAACTTAAGGTCAACATTTATTCAACATGCTAAACCTGAATCCTGGGAAGAGCATCCTTGGAAAATGTCTAGAAGTTAGTAGATAGAATGCAACAACCAAGAGGAGGACTGATGTCCAGCTTCATAAGAGGAAGGAAATGCTTAAAATTAAGAAACAGAAAACACAAATCTGGCACTGGAAATACTTCACTTCCAACAATCCTTAAAAAATCACCCCAATACATCCCCACCCCTTTTGCCTCTCTGCTTGCAAGGAGAGATACAAAAATGAAGGTGGGAACTTCACGGCAACCTGTTTTTGTTGTCAACTTGGCTGGAATTAAAATTTCTTACAGTTTTGGAAATGGATGATTTCCCCCTCATTCGGTTTCTTAAAACCATCCCATTTCTAACTATCTGAACCTTTATTTTAAATATTCATTAATTCGTTCAATTTGTATACCACTGCAGGTATACAGCTTTTGGTGATGTACAAAAGATAAAACAGCCCCCAGTTGCAAACATAATGCAATAATGTCTATGAAGGTTCTCAGTCATCCAAGTGGAATTGTCTGTAGCTTGAATCATGTCAACTGGATTTCTATTTTCTCAGTGGAAACGTTTCGCTCCTTATCCAAGGAGCTTCTTCAGTCTGAGCAAAGTTAGTAAGGGAATCCTTAATTAATTTTTTGTTGTTGTTCAGTCGTTTAGTCGTGTCCGACTCTTCGTGACCTCATGGACCATAGTACGCCAGGCCTTCCTGTCCTCCACTGTCTCTCGGAGTTTACTCAAATAAGGATTCCCTTACTAACTTTGCTCAGACTGAAGAAGCTCCTTGGATAAGGAGCGAAACGTTTCCACTGAGAAAATAGAAATCCAGTTGACATGATTCAAGCTACAGATAATGCAATAATAAAATCAACAATAATAAAACCCTAAAAGCCAAACAGCATGAAACATTCCTATGAATCCTATTCTATCTAATTTAAAAAAAAAATTATTCTGGGGAAAAAAGTCTTACTTCCCAGGAAGGCTATTCCTCAGTGTGGAGAACATGACAGACACTTCCTCCTGGCTTCTTCCTCCTTAATTTCATGGTTCTGGGGACCTGTGTGTGTGTGTGTGTGTATGTATGTGTGTGTATACACATTTGTGCTCATAACTAATATCCATATTTTTGCAAACATAATATTCCATTTATACATTGTTTTCATTAATATAGACATTATACATTCCTGGGTGCTGCCTTGAATAGCTGCATTGTGTAAACATTTTAATGAACTGCATCACAAATCAGAACATTCCAAAAAGTGTAAATATCGAAGAATAACAGAAATTCAATTAACTTCTTGTATAAAAAAAGTGATGAAATAGTCAAAAACATAGTAAAAATCTGAACCAAACACAGTTTTGTTCCATCTGACATATATCCAATGAATGGCTGCAATGAATGGAAAGCACAAAACAATAACCAAATTCATTTCTGAAGTTATAAACAGTAGAAATTGGAAGGGAGAGATGTACTGTAGATAGCTGTAAATCAATAGTGTCTATACTATTTTCTGGCCAAATTTGGCTATATATTATCTTGATATTATTTCGTTCACTCTGTGAACTCGGATTGGTTAGGATTGCTCATATAACTATCCCAGAAAGAATCATATCCAGTTTTTCAAAAAATTGGCATCGCAGCATCAGAAATGTATAAAAAAATGTTGAAAGAGGGGATATATATATTGCCAGCATTAGATGTGTTTTGAGAGTTATGTTGGCCCTTAGAGGGAAGCACATTACTGTGTCACTTTGTTGAGTACAGTGCCATTTCTATTTTTAAACATATATAATTTTTATTAAAAGTTTTAAGAACAATAATAAGAACTACAACAAACTAAATTAGAACAGAAAAAGTGAAAAACAAAGAAAGAACATAAAAAGCTAAAAGTGCAATAAGAAATGAAAATAGAAGAAAATAGAAAAAGAAAGAGCAAGATATAAGGAAAAATATAAAGACAGAAGTGGCTTCCAATATTCTTCACAGCAGTTATAAGTACAATGATATTTTAACCTCTCTCTCTAAAGTTACATCATGACTCTTTTCTAGGTTGACCATATTTCCCTGAGACAAAAATGGGACATTGGGATGGCAAAAATGGGACGGGGTTAAACTTATGTAATATTCCGTATTCATGAAAAAGTAAGACGATAAAAAAAGTTTTAAAGAGTTTTTAAGATCCATTTGCTGGTCCTTAAACAGTTCTAAGTGGAAGCAAGGCAAGGCTTAAGAACAAGGCAAGGCTTGACTCAGGAGTTCTACATGGAAGCAAGGCAAGACTAAGAGCAAGGCAGCGTTCCTACTTGAAAGCAAGGAAACAGGCAGGCACTAGGACCGACGCGGAATCCCAGCAGAGATCGGAGGCAGCAGAAGCTCAGCAAGATCCGGCGGCAGACTCAGTGACGGCAGCAACGAGGCATGGAAATGGCAAGGCGCTTGGCAAGGCAGGAGGGCAGGTCGGTGGAGCATCGGTGCAGGGTAGCAGGATGATTGTCTCCAACAACCAGCTCCTGTGCCTGTCGTCTTTTTATCTGCTGAGTTTCCCACCGCTGACGAGCAGGAGCCAATTGCTGCTGTCGTTGTGCAGCTCTCTTCTCAGCTCTCCTAGCTCGTGCGCTGATTGGCGGCAGGGAACTCACCTCTAGTCCTCTCTCCGCCAGCTGATTGGCTTTCCCCTCAAACCTTCCCGCACTTTCCCTAACAGGCTCTTCACCCTCCTCCTCTGACCCAACCTCCATCCTTCCAGGATTTTAAAGAAACGGGACAAAATTGACATTTATATTAAAACGATGGGACGGTCAGGAAATGTGAAAAAAATGGTACTGTCCCATTCAAAATGGTACGTATGGTCAGCCTACTCTTTTCTTTCTATAATCTATCCTGTAATCATCAAAACCATAAATCACAAGTTCATTTTTTTCATTTTTACACAAAAAGTCCATAAAGGGGTTTCCAGTCACTGATAAATGTAGATAGTGTCTTTGAGTGCAGTGCCATTTCAATGTGAAGTCATCAGTGTTGGGATTATCAGGAGTCAACTCAGCATTGTCTCATAAGCATAATAGGGGTCATTCTAGTAAACACATCTCTACTGTGCTTGTGGGAGGTTACCTGGGTAACCTGATTTCCTCTTCCTCCTCCTCCTTGAGTTTCGGGGATTAACAATCTCCATTACACTTTGGGCACACCTGCAAGCAGGAGGGCTGCACCATGCAGCTCTCATCCATTCCATCTCGCTTGCACACAGATCTAAAAGTAAAGGTTCCCCCCACACATCTGTGCAGTCATGTCCGACTCTAGGGGCTGGTGCTCATCTCTGTTTGTTAGCCGAAGAGCCAGCATTGTCCAAAGATGTTTCCACGGTCATGTGGCCAGCATGACATGCGTGGAATGCTGTTGCCTTCCCACCGAAGTGATACCTATTTATCTACTTGCATTTGCATGCTTTCGAATTGCTAGGTTGGCAAGAGCTGGGGCTAGTGCGGGAGCTCACTCCGTCAGGCGGGGCTAGGGATTCGAACCTCCTAACTTGCGATCTTCCGATCGACAAGCCTGGCATCTTACCCGCTGAGCCACCACGCCCCTCATATTCATATATACTATGAATCTACTCGTATCCAGATCTACTGAATAAATGTAAGCTATCTCTATTTTTCTTCGTCTAACTAATGTGTGAAGACTTAATTTATTTCTGAATGCAATTAAGCTTAAGGTGCAAGTTCCCTGCTGGTTCATGCTTCTACTCTGCAAGATTGTTGTTAGCTGCTTGGAGTTCTTTTATTAACCTTCAAGACTCCATCAATCAGTACCCAATAAACTGATCCCTCCCCTTTAAATTTTTGCAAATTTCATCGGCATTAGGATGTGGAAGTACTGTTGAGTTGGTGCAGTCTGAAAAAGTAGCCCAGGGAATAGGCACAAAATTATGATGTGGCTGGTGTAACAAAGAAATAATTGCAAGGAATGTAAGATGGGAATGAGTGTGTTCTAGCATTCTAGAAATTGTTGTGGTAGAAAAGGAAGGAGAGATTAATGGTTCCTACATCTAATACTCTATTCTTGCAGTTGAGCAAATTACCTTACGCTGTTGTGATTAAGGTCAATGGACAGGTAGACCCTGGATTAAGTCAATATTTAATGGCACGTGACACCAAGACATGTTTTAAAAATTTAATGATATTAACTATTTTTGTATTGTTAATACCACCTGTATTTGTTTCTGTTCCTGTTCAAAGTTCGGGGCTTTGAAGTATTTCTTAAAATATCTTCTGCAGATCACCAGAATTCCACAAACAACTTGCAACGGTGCCATAAACATTTGTAAAGATAATTCAGTCTCGTACACTTGGTCCTACTTCACATGGGAGCCCCTGTGAAACAAAGAAAGGTTCTCGCTATGCTACAGGGGCAGAAGCAGCCCCAGTACCTCCACATCCAATGTCCAGGTGCTACATTTCGAGCAGCACTCCATTTTGGCTATCTCAACAGAGACCTCCCAGGGCCCACTCTGCTTGCCCCTGCTGCTCTTGCTTGTGTTCCCTTCAGCTGGTGGCCCTTAGTAGAGGAACAGCAAGAAGTTGGAGCTCTCAGTTGCCTAAACTCCTCTCCTTTCAAGCCACATGGCCCAGGCATCATGTCTTCCAGATGCAGCCGTAGAAGCCAATTTTAAGGAAACTTCATATGTATCAATGTATTGTCGAAGGCTTTCACGTCCGGAGTTCGATGGCTGTTGTGGGTCTTCCGGGCTGTGTGGCCGTGTTCTGGAAGTTGTGGTTCCTAACGTTTCACCAGCATCTGTGGCCGGCATCTTCAGAGGGCAGGAGCACAGACAGAAGCGATCTCTCTGTGCCCAGGTAGAGTGGCAATTGAAATTGTTGTGGTAACAACTTCCAGAACACGGCCACACAGCCCAGAAGACCCACAACAGCCTTCATATGTATCCTTCATTAAAAAAACCAAGAAGTGCTTCATTGTTCTATGATCTTGAAAGGTTTCAGAAACACTGATCTAAAGGAAGTAAAAAGTTATTGCAGCAAAGTTTCCATAGGTGAACATGCAGAAGGATCATAATTGGCAGTGGACAGAAGAGAAGACAAAGATCAAATGACAGTCCTGGTGAGGTTCCTCAGTGCACACTGCATTGCCTCCCCTTCTCCTCCTCTTCCAATTTACCTCTTCTCCTTCCCCAAATTCTAATGCACTCTGGGTCTGATGGACTACAATACTCCCAGTTCCTACTCAGCATGCCAAGGTAGTCTTTGATTGTGCTATCTGGGAATCATGGGACTGGTTCTCCAAACCACAAGCAAAGGTAGTCCCAGCCACGTTGGGAATGGCTGTTTGGAAAGGTCTGGAGGGCATTTTTATTCTGGGGGAACCCAACTGCACTCTAAGGTTATAGAGAGAGGCCTTACTATTTTACAGCCCTCCATCTTATGTCCAATAGGAGACAAGAATATGGAGCAAGGCCTTTTCATCTGCAGCAGCTAGAACCTGAAACTCTGTTCCTTGGGATATCCAGCTCACCACCATGTAGGCGCAGACATTAATTTTTATGCAAACCACTGCTGACTTTGACTGCCCTTGTCTTTTTGATTGGGCAGCTACTGTGACTTTTCATTACTGCTGCTGCTGGTAATGGATGACTTTAATTTGCTTTGTCTCACTATTCTAATGTTTCATAGCTGAAGATCCACCACAATGCCAGGTGCAGGACAAATGTGGCTTGTTTCCAGAGGGTTGATAGGAAGCAATGGCTTTCCAGATGTGGTTTAGCTCCATCTCTCCTATCCTTCATCATTGGCCATGCTGTAGGGAAATAATGAGAGCAGAAGACATTTGGGGAGAATCACCAGAGCTACGTTTGGCCTTTCCTGGCACACCAAGGGCCAGACTCTAACAAGTTGGAAGGACCAGGACCCAGATATGGGCAGGAACAAGACAAAAGCTAAAATTGATTTCATTTTCATTATTTAAAATGAAAATTAAATTCACTCCATATTATTATTTCCCGTGGGCTTAATAATTCTGAAAAATATCCTGGGGTGAACTCTTGTCTTACAAAAATGGTCTCCTTCTGAGTTTTTCTCTGCATTCTACTTTGCCCCTTTCTTGTCTTCTCAGCCTCATGCTGCTATGAAGCCCTGGAAGAGCTGTCACACAAGAAGTTATCTCTCATCTTCCTTCCCCTGCAATCCTACCTTGCATTAGGCACCAAAAGGGGGCGCCTTTTTGGAGATCAATGCTTCCAAAGGCGGCCAATGGGCTCTCTCCACTCACTAGCCACA
Organism: Charina bottae; assembly: GCA_023362775.1. Lineage (NCBI taxonomy): Eukaryota > Metazoa > Chordata > Lepidosauria > Squamata > Charinaidae > Charina > Charina bottae. Next base: position 97,833,278 of record JALMGJ010000001.1, on the reverse strand, counting down.
GCACTGAGCCAAAAGCACATCCAGGGAGACAAGGCTACTCCCTCCCCAATGTGGGGGTTGTAATCACCCAGCCAGAGCCTTCCCAGAGAGCAGCAGAGGAGGGAGGGAGAACAGCCCTGAGGAAGTGGGAGGCAGCGTTCTGGTAATTGTGGGCAATCAAGGCCTTTTAGCAGGGTCATAAATCAATGGCAACTGCAGAGACAATGGGAGGCAGCATTGATTTTCCATTTGCCAGCCTTGGGACTGGAGAGGCACTTTAGGGACTGCCTTCTGCAGAATGGGATGTGAGCCTGGCTTGTGGCAGGGGGTCACAAAAGGAGTGGGAAGGGCCCGTCTCAAGGACAGCTCCGAAAGGATGCAACAAGCACACAAGCTGGCATGTGCTTAAGGATTTACCAGCACAGAATTTATAGCTCAGCAACTCAATAGAATCTTGGCATAACAGAAATTGGGGTGGGTTATGTGACTTCACTTGAGCCCTGGTTTAATCTTATAGATTGTTTTCCTGCAGGGGTCAGCCTAGGTCAAGCAGTTTAGATTGTAAACCAATTCCCCTTCTCTTCTTTTTATTTAAGAACAATTATCAGCCCCCATTCGGAGCAAGCAATGGCTCTCAGAGTGACCCTTGACCTAATTTCATAAGCTCTCTGCAAAAGATTAATTCTGACTTCTTATAAGAGCTCAGTGTCCTTTCCCTGCAGCCTGCTGCTTGGGGAGAGAGAAGGGGGCAAGCAAGTGAAAAGCTAAAGGAAAGAGAGGGTCAAAAAGAGAGATGGGGGGGATTGGGAGAGAAAATTATTGACTTCTACTGTGAGGGATGTACAAATTAGTTAATTTTTGACAAAATCACTTGTATTGGTAATAGCCATTGCAATTTTTTTTATATATTACATCTAGACCAACTCTTGGTGACTGGGTTGTGACAGCTAAGATGACAGCTTAGATTCAAGCAAGATGATCAGAATCCATTAAATGTTTTAGGATAATAGGATAACAGTTACTAAGAATAAATTACACAAAAGGCAAGGGAAGACGGGGGACGGAGATAGGTCTTATCATCCCAAGGAAATAAGGAAGTGTGTACACAAACACGTATCAGAGTCAGAACAAACTGCGAGGTCAAACCATGACTTATGAGGAAATCCCATTGTTTAACACACAACCTGATAAGGCTTCCGCAAAGCCCCCCATAGATTGAAAAATGCATAGGATGTTTTAATGTAATCAATAGCTAAAATGAGTTAATTATAGGCGGATCAGAAACAAGAGTGTAACATCCTGGTACCTCAGCGAATGGGGACAGATGAGGGACACCTTCGGCCACGAAATTAGGGTATATAAGATGCTGAGATCTGTAATGGAGGGTGGTCCTTCTTGCTTGCAGCAGTTGGATCCACCCGCCTTTGCAAATGCGAAATAAATATTTGCTTTTATACTTTGACTCAGAGAGATCGTGAGTGGTCATTTCTATGATCCATTTCTCACACTACCATCTGGCTTCCTTCAGCTCTACCCACCATGGGATCCCCAATAGATTATCTCTTGACAGAAAAAGAAAATTTTTTCTTCTGTTTTAAGGTACAGTAAAAGGGGCGTGGTGGCTCAGCAGGTAAGACGCCAGGCTTGTTGATCGGAAGATCGCAAATTCGGAGGTTCAAATCCCTAGCCCCGCGTGATGGAGTGAGCTCCCGCACTAGCTCCAGCTCTTGCCAACCTAGCAATTCGAAAGCATGCAAATGCAAGTAGATGAATAGGTACCACTTTGGTGGGATGGTAACAGCGTTCTGCGTGCGTCATGCGGCCACATGACCGTGGAAGCATCTTCAGACAGCGCTGGCTCTTCGGCTAACGAACGGAGATGAGCACCGGCCCCTAGAGTCAGACACGACTGCACAAGTGTGCAGGGGGAACCTTTACCTTTACCTTTAAGGTACAGTTGTCTGTTCTACTCCTGCACTAGCCAAGTTTGGTGGCCCATTCTCTGCTGCCTACATGATAGGGAGATGGCAAAACTCTTGATGGGTCATGATGCATGGTGGATAGACTGCATTCAGTTTGGTGGGTCACCAGCTGTGGGGATGGCCGTCATCTGAAATATTTTGAAAAGGGGACTGGATACATTCACAGAAAACCAAGTTATTATTGGCTATTGGGCAGTACAGCTATATGCGCCCTGCAGAATCAGACAGCATGATTTAAAATATATTTGTGCAAGAGAGTATCACCCTCCTGTCCATATGGATGAGTTTCCTGTGTGCATGTGGTTAGCCTATCAGCCATGCAACATGACCCATCGGGAGGTTTGCCATCTCCTTGTCAGGTAGTCATGGGCCACCAAACATGGCTAGTCTAGACAAGTTGGATCTTGGGACCGACCCAGCAGAGCTCCTCTAATATTATTGCATTCTGCAAATATTATTTTCTCTCCTACAACCAATATGGGTAATGACCGCCTTGTCAAACCAAGTAAAACTGATTTTGAATAAGAAGCATCAAGATGAAAAATAAACCATTATCAGTCTCTTGGCCAAAGGATCTCCAGAAGTGACTGAACTACAGCTTCTAGCATCCATCACCAGTAGGTACAATGGTTACTTTTGCTGAAAATTGCAGTCCAGCAATAACCAGAGGACAACTGATTGACTATGCTTTACCTACTGTTTCTGCTATACTAGCCAAGTGGGTCTCTTAGTACCGTATTTCAATAGCTAAGGTAAAGGTTCCCCCCACACATTTGTGCAGTCGTGTCCGACTCTAGGGGACGGTGCTCATCTCCGTTTGTTAGCCGAAGAACCAGCGTTGTCCGAAGACGCTTCCACGGTCATGTGGCCGGCATGACGCGCGCGGAACGCTGTTACCTACCCACCGAAGTGGTACCTATTCATCTACTTGCATTTGCATGCTTTCAAATTGCTAGGTTGGCAAGAGCTGGGGCTAGTGCGGGAGCTCACTCCACACTATTTCAATAGCTTGTCTGGCCCTAATTTTCAGAATTCCCAGAATCTCATCCAGAAACAGGAGCAGCAGCAGCCTCTTCCTCCTCCTCCTCCTCCTCCTGCAGTGCTGACTCCAAACAACTGCTTCTATTCTCTGTAATTTCTTGAAGACGATTTCAAAGATTAAAAGTGATGAAAATTACTATTCAGATTAGCAATGCATCACTTGTATCAGCTTGGGGAAAGTTCACTTGCTTTTTATCCAAGGTTGTTCAGAGGTCATGATGAATCCCCAGGGAAACATGAGAGGCCCTGGCCATTTTTCCTTTTGTCCATGCTCATAGGCTTCATCTAATCCAGTGTTTCTCAACCTCAGCAATTTTAAGATGCGTGGACTTCAACTCCCAGAATTCCCCAACCAGAGTGGACTTCAACTCCCAGAATCCCCCAGCCAGTGTGGACTTCAACTGCCATAATGCTGGCTGAAGAATTCTGGGAGTTGAAGTCCACGAATCTTAAAGTTGCTAATCTCACTGCAAGGGAACAATATATTAAGTATTCTTGGAGAGGAGGTGGTAAGAAGAGTAAGCAGTAATCACCCCAGGTGTTATCTGGACTTATGAAGATTCAACAGTGAGACCTAGTTTGGGTACTGTCAAGCTTCATAGTTTGGGTACTGTCAAGCTTCACATCATCTGGAGTCACAATAAACATATAATTGAGCCTGTGCAGAGTTCCATCTCATTGATGGAACAAGGCTTAGGTCTCTGAAGTGACAAAGTGCTGCTGATTACCTTTGGCTGCTGTAATGCCACAATTCAGGATGTCTTCAGAGATACTTACCCATGAGTAAGCTTCCTCAAGGCCTATGCTTCAAGGTCCTAGCCTGAGTCTTGTGCCCAGTGGAGAGGAAGGGGAAGGGTTGCTTCATTGCTGTCCAATTTTAGGACAGCAATGAAGAACAATAATTTTTCTTGTAATGTTCAATGACTTTTGTATGGTGCTGATGAAAATATTCCTCTGTCTTGTAACTCACACCTGCTGTTACTCACACCTGCCTCCCTCCATATGTACGCTTCAGCTACCTGGGGATAATGGAGGACCACAGCCCAACACATCTGACTGAAAAGCACCAGGTTGGGTGAAGCTGATGTAGAATTTGAATTATACATTTACATTTATTACCACTTTGAATATGAATAGTGGCTTACCTTATTCATCATGAGTTATAGTTTATCGTACAAGAGGAAAAGAATGTAAATTTTGACTTCGAATATATGTAAAAATTATTTTGCACACTGGAGAATCAACAGCCAAATAGCCAAAAGTTTTCTTGGGCAGGTGTGGCAAACAGGAGTGTCCACTGGAAAGTTGAAAAATCAAGATGGCAAACCACAACTTGCATTATCAAAATCATTCTCCTTTTTTCCGTGCGTTGCACATGCAACACCAGTTAAGAGGGGTGGGGCTTCAATTACGCCCTTGCCATCTAGACTTTTTTGACCCCTCCCCCGTGGATGCCCCTGGTGGCAAAGCCATCAACCCAGTCAAAATGGCCACTCTTCCAGGAAAGTGAGAGATGAGCCTCCATGCACCCAAACTGTTGGAGATTCTGGCAAATCCAGCATGCCTCATCAGCATATGGATGGCTGCTCTAGGATGCAAGCTCTCCATGCTTTTTGAGGAAGCTGTTTGTGGCCACTCCCACTTCCTCTCTCTCTCTCTCTCTCTCTCTCTCCTTCGACTGGGAGCAAAGCACACGGCTGTGTGCTGCTCCATCCTAGGCCATGGATGGGCCTAGGAGATTTTCCCCCCTTTCTACACGCATCTCTTGACAGCAATGAGGGGCAAGTGTTAACTAAGTTTAGGGAACAGAAAGAAGAAATGGAACATCATTTATCTACCAAAAATGCTGTACCTGCAATGAATAAACGTAAGGACTCTTTTGTACTTACTTTTCATAACTGCCATGTCTAAGCATGTGTTTCTTTATGCTAAGGTGGGCTAAAGGTGTAAGACTAACCTGGATCTCTCTAATATGCTCATGGGCTCTGTTTTTAAACAATATTCTTTTTCTGTACACGAGTTTAGCTGCTCTGCTCCATTTCAGTAGTTCTAACAGACTGCTAAATGGACTTCACAAACATCATTTTTTCCATCATATTTCTCTCTTTCAGTGTTCAGAAAGCCCTGAATGGGTCAGAAGTTCTGTTCTCTGGTAGGCAAATAGACCAAGGTTTTAGTACCTGCATGGCATGAGGAAATGAGTAAATGGAGGGATTAAATGCATGCAAATTGGAAGCACTTTCCAGCTTGAGGTATGCTTCTTCAAAAATACTTTTAACTGGTACTTATTTCTTCTGCAATATAACTGCCAGTGAGAGCTTAATTCATTACCATTTCAACAGCATGAAGGTTCTGTAAATTTGGAGTTCAATTTAATTCTCTCCTTGGGGGGAAGAAAACCTCTTTGCTTGCTCACACACTCTAATTGCTAAACTGAGAGGTGCAGGGACAAAAGCCTGCAAAAATGGAGTAAGAGAGCTGGTGGAAGGCAGAGCAATATTTTTCCTTTATTCCAGATGCTTTGGCGATTGCCTCTAATTATTCACTAGCAAGAAAAAGGCACTTTTCACATGCTCAAAAGAGCAAGGGTCTCTTAATTATTTAATGTATAGATCGGGTCCTTTTATATTAATTATGAGTAAGTGCCCATACATTTGATAGCAATTCTGAATGTCATTAAACTCAGGAAGGTTTTTTTCTCTCTTTCATTCCGAGGGGAGCAAAAGAAAGTTCTGAACTGGTCTGCACTAAAAAAATTTTTAAAAAGCATATGTGTACATACCCATTTCAGTAGCGCCTCCTGGGAATTGTAAATTGAGATGGAGACATTGTTGTTTTTGTACAACAGCAAGCAAATTGGAAATTCTATTACCAACATCTTTCCTAGGCAAAAACGCCCCAAATAAGAAAGCGAAGAAGAAAGCAACATGTGGAAGCAACAAGTTGAGAAAATTGATACCGAGAGAAAAATTATTCACCAGAAAGAAATTACTTGGCAAGAGGTTTGCTGGTGGAGTTCCTAAAAACTATTAGCATTAAAAATGCTCTGGGTCTACACTTACGAGGCAGTTGTGGCTTTGAATGCATCAGCTTTCAAACGATTCCAAAACATGTACGGAATTTCATTTCACATTTTCAGCTACGCTGATGACTTTCTCAGGAAAACAATGTTCTCTTCAGAATATCCCTCAGCATCACCGAGAGAGAGTCATGTTTCCTATCAAGAGACAAGTGCAGCATTCACGGCTTCCCAGGCCACTCCAGGGTGGGATCCGTTTTCTTGTGTGAAAATCAGCCTCCAGCACAAGAAGAAGGCCATCGAGGTAGGATCCTGGCCCAGAGGTCCAGGGTCCCACAGTAGCAAGAGCAGAAGGATTCCTAAACATTGGAGGACCATTTTGCCTCATTTTGAAGTATGCAAAGTAATATATATTTTAATCTGGAAAGTAACCTGCCTACCCCACCACCTTTTAAATCCAGAGTGAGCTGTATTGGAGTCTAAATTATATATATATTCAAATTAACCCTTGAGATTGGAGGGTCTGTGGGAAGGGGGTCAAAAAAATTCAAGATGGTGGCTGTAACTGTGTGTCAGGATGGAGGTTGAGTGTGAGGGGGAGGAGGGGGAGGGGGAGGGGGAGCCGACCGTTGAAAAGCCGGGAAAGAGTGGGGAAGGCGCAAACATTGAACAAGGGGAAGAGGCAACACTGAGCTTTGGGCGGCAAGATTCAAAGCCACTGATTGGAGAAATCCAGGGGATGGATTCACTGCCACCTATCAGTGCGCAAGAAAGGAGGGCAGAGACACGGGCTGAGCAGTGAGAGGTGCGATTGGCCCCTACACATAAATGGCGGGAAAATCGAAAGGCTAAAAGGTGCCAGAAACCAGAACAGGTTACCAGAGACAACTGTTCACGCAACCCAACGCAGATGCCTGTCCTCACCGAAGGGAGCCGAGATCCTGAGCCTTGCCTTGCTGCTGCACCAGATTCTGCCTATGAGCTGTGCCCTGCCACCGCGTTGGATTTTGCTCCTGTGCCTTGCCTGGTGACTGTGCCAGACCCTGCCTATGAGCCTTGCCTTGCTGCCACGTCGGACCTTCCTCCTGTGTCTTGCCCTGTTGCCATGCCGGAGCCCAATCCTGACCTTTGCCATGCTGCTGTGCCGGATCCCGCTTCCAAGCCTTGCCTTGCTGCCATGCAGGACGGCACAGGTGACTACGATCATCTGGAGTCTCCATCACCGCCCCAACCCATCATTCCTCTCGAATGGTTCACCGCGACCAACGCACCACACAATCTTCTTCAACAGATCCGAGATCAACAACAGAAGGACCCGTTTGTAAGAAAGCAGAAACAAGAAATCGCACAACTTCTTGCGGATCAAGCAACCCCTTGGACTTGGGCCCATGATGTGCTCTGTTTTGGGGGGTGCTATTACGTGCCATCTGGAAAACTACAAGAGTTGGCCCTAGCCCTAGAGTTATGTCATGACAGCCCCGCCGCGGGTCACTTTGGATTTTACAAGATGCTGAGTTTGATTTTGTGGGAGTTTTGGTGGCCACATATACAAGACAATGTAAAATAGTACGTGGCATCTTGCCCTCAGTGTCACAGAGCCAAGAATCAGATGGGGAAACCTCCTGGCCTCCTAATGCTGCTGCCCACCCCAGGGCAACCCTGGGAAGCCATATCAATGGACTTTATCACGGACCTTCTGAAATCCCAAGGCACCACGACCATCCTGGTGGTAGTTGATACGATGTCCAAGATGGCACACTTCATCACTTGTGCCGGCTTGCCTACCACACAAGAGACTGCACGTTTATACATAAAGCATGTCTTTAGGCTTCATGGGCTGGCGAAAAGCGTGGTGTCCAATCGAGGTTCGCAGTTCACTGCCTGGTTCTGGAAAGCCCTCCTCAAGAATGGAGCCCACTCCCAAACTTTGCCTTGCTGCCGTGCCGGATTCTGCATCAAAGCCTTGCCCTGCTGCCACGCAGGACTGTTTTTCCGTGCCTCGTCTTGTTGCCGTGCTGGATCCCGCTTCCAAGGCTTGCCTTGTCAGATTTCTCGTATGAAATTGGCAAATTGTTTTCTGTACGGAGAAAAGTTTCTCATGGTGACGTGAAGTGCAGGTGGCCAGATAACAACTGTCACGTGTGTATTGTTATGGCTAGTGCCTACACATTCGCATGGGAACAATGTCTCCTGATTCCCTCCGTGGGAAGCTTGCTCCAGGGGGAGCAGAGGGAGGGAGGAGACAGCATGCTTGCTGCGACACTGCCACAAATTAGCAGGTCATGCTATGTGCTATGGCCTATGCTTTAGGCCTGGTGTGTGTCACACCTAACTTCCAGCCAATCAGAAAGCTGGAAGAACAGAATATCTAACCATGCAAAATGGTGTTCTATGCTTCTTGACTTCTGTCCGGTCTTTTAGCCATGTTCGTGTGTGTGTTCTACTTCTGAGGACTGGGAAGTGCGTAGCTATGCCTGGCTGTGTGTGTAGGCCATGGCATGAGCCATGAACAATACACGAAACTCTGCTTGTAAGTTTGTTTTTCCTTTTTGCAATAATGTAACTGTACATACATTTATTGCCTTTATTACAAGTAAACATATTAGCCATAAACGCTGCACTCTGTCTGTTTACTCTCACACCTTGGTTTTTTTTTCTATAAGCCAGCGTACATCCTATCATGCCTTGCTGCTATGCAGGACCTTCCTTCCGTGCCTCGTCTTGTTGCCACGCTGGACTCTGCTTCCAAGCCTTGCCTTGCTGCCATACAGGACTGCACTCCCATGCCTTGCCTTGTTACCGCACCAGACTCTGATTCCAAGCCCTGCCTTGTGGCCGCACCAGCCTTACTTCCGGACCTCACCTTGCCGCCACATGGACTGCCTTTCTGCATCATGCCATCGCTGCATATTGCCACGACTGCGTGCAAGTGAGCTATCAACCAAAGTAAATTTATTGTACATATTGCTGATAAATAAAAGGATTGTTTACTCATCGCTTTCTGTGTCAAGTTTTAGTTAGAACAGGACACTGTGCAATTGAAGCCCCACCTATTTTTTATGTCTGTTGCATGTAGGAAACGGGCAGGACGTCGATTGCCCTGGCACAGCCACCATCTTGGCTTTCTTCACAACCCCTTCGCTGCCTCCATGAACACTCCTGGCTTGAGAAGAACCACTTTGGCCTGATCTGGAGGCAGGGATCACCTCCTGAATCTGTACAAGAGCTGGAATGGATTCGCCTGATTCATTTCTTCCTCATGTTTGTAATTCCAATAAATAAATGAATGAATAAACAAAGCTTACCAAATATGCTTGTATTAAGGGAAAGTGCCCAGAAACATATATTGGCTTTGGAACCATTGACTGGAAAAGGCGTCTGTTAGGAAAAGAACATGTTAAGTGTATTTGAGAGGAAAGATGTATACAAATATGGGCATGGTTTTACACATTTGGTGGAAACTGAGAAATAGATGAAACAGAATTTGACCAAATCCCCCATTCCTCAGATATTTGGGGCTGGCCGTTTCACTATTGCTTCCAGAAATGTCCTTCTGACCATGAGAAAGGCCACAGTAGTTCCAGCACTTTGAACAATTTTTGTATGAGGATAGAGTTGATTTTATCCATAGCCAGGAAAAAAAAAGAGAGAGAAAAGAAAGATACCTCAGGTTCTTGCATTCAAGTGGCATTTTTATATATATCTTGAAAAACGTAATGACTTAAACATGGAAACTATGGTGACAGAAGGCTAGTGAAACCTTTTTTCCTAACTCTGCCTGGGCACATGCTGTGTTCCCCTCCCCATCCCCTCCATAAGGCACAAATGCTATTATTGGTTTCCTCCTCATACAGGCTTGGAATATCACAGGGACTGTAAACAGCATCAATCTAGAATTTCAACGTGGCAAAAGGCAACAGAAGAAAAAGTGTTAAGATGACAGCTATGGAAGGACTGGTCTTGCCTTCAACTTCTTATTGTACATTTTTCTATATCACATAACACCAAATGAATCCTATTTGGTTTGGCATCCTCCAGAGGTCTTGGGATGGCAACTCCCAGAATTCCTAGCCAGCATGGGCAGGGGCTAGGGATTTCTGGGAGATGCAGTCCAAATACTTCTGGAGGGCATCAGTGAAGCTTCGCCTAGTTCATGAGATATGTCGATGAAGGTTCTCAGTCATCCAGGTGGAATTGTCTGTAGCTTGAATCATGTCAACTGGATTTCTATTTTCTCAGTGGAAACGTTTCGCTCCTTATCCAAGGAGCTTCTTCAGTCTGAGCAAAGTTGGTAAGGGAATCCTTAAATATGTTTCTAGGGTGGCTGTGTGACCTTGCACCTGGGGCTAGGTCATGGTTATTTGAGATGTTTATTTCTAAGTCGGATGATAAAGGGACTTAGAAATAAACATCTCAAATAACCATGACCTAGCCCCAGGTGCAAGGTCACACAGCCACCCTAGAAACATATTTAGGATTCCCTTACAAACTTTGCTCAGACTGAAGAAGCTTCTTGGATAAGCAGCGAAACGTTTCCACTGAGAAAATAGAAATCCAGTTGACATGATTCAAGCTACAGACTAGTTCATGAGAATATTGGTTTGACATCATGCTGTGCTTTTTATATTCAGAAAGGGTAATTGGTTGCCAAATTCTCTCTGAAGCTGGCCTGGAGTTATCCTGAGGGAGGTCAGTCATCAATGGATATCTATCCCGGGCCTCCAGATTTCTCACAATTTTTTCATGATATAGTCAGAAATTAAAATAGTGTGTTGGATGTGTGTCATGCCACATTTGGAATGTGGTAAGAAGTCAACATGGCTATTCCATTCCTGCTTCTGGCTGCCGTCCCCAAGAAAGCATTGCCATTGATGAAGAAGAAAGCTCACTAGAGTGTATAGTGTTTTCTAGCCACACACACCTGGAACAGAAAGGGAAAATGGGGGGGGGGGGGTTGTGTGAACCCAAGAATGTAGGAAGAGCCTTGCTGGATCTGGACCAGACTAAAGTGTAGCCACCTAAACCTGCATTGAGGTGTCCGCAGAGGGGTCAAAAGAGTCCTGATGGCAGGTAAAACCATGCAATCAAAGCTCCACCCCTTTTTTCATGCTTCAATCACATGGCTGTAACCACCATCTTGATTTTTTTTTACCACCCTCTGCATATGTCTCTGTCCTGCTTTCTGCTTCCAGCAGCTGCCAAGCAAATTACTTCAGGACAGAAAGTTTGTGCTAACTAAAAGCCTTCCTCTATCACTTGCATATCATGTTCTTTGCCTACGTGATGGAAAACAGGCAAACACTTGCTTATCTTCTCTAATTTGGCATAACTTGGTGAAGAATTGCTGCCTATTTTAGGCAAAATAAAATAATGCGAAGGACTGAATTGCACAGTATTATAAAGCAGAGGTGGGGAATTTGTGATCTTCCAGATATCCAGGGGCACCCACCAGGAGGGTTCAAAAAGATGGCAGCTGTAACCATGCAATCAAAGTCCCAGCCCTTTTTATATGCATTACATTATGCATGCAAATTAAATTTAAATTGCACAGTTGCTGTAGCCATCTTGACTTTTTTGACCTCCTCTCCAGACTCCACTGCAGATGTGGCTAAACTTTGACCCTCAGACATGGTGAAGGATGCTGGGGGATATAGCTTAGCAACAACTGGAGACCCTCAAGCTCCCCATCCTTGCCAGCATGGTCTTTCCTGCAATGCCCAGCCACATTATTCTTGAACAGAGGGCCAACTCTTGAACTCTGCCCTGCCTCTGCCTGTTTTTGGGGTGTAATCTCTAGCCTGGCACTCAAACACCAAAGGCAGATCTTGCTATGAAAAAATTGCACACTCACACTGTGTCTCAGTGCCTTGGACTGCAAGAAGATCAAACCAGTCCATACTCCAGGAAATAAAGCCAAACTGCTCACTTGAGGGAATGATATTAAAGGTAAAACTGAAGTACTTTGGCCACATAATGAGAAGACAGGATACCCTGGAGAAGATGCTGATGCTGGGGAAAGTGGAAGGCAAAAGGAAGAGGGGCCAACCAAGGGCAAGATGGATGGATGATATTCTGGAGGTGACGGACTCAACCATAGGGAAGCTGGGGATGGTGACGGCTGACAGGAAGCTCTGGCGTGGGCTGGTCCATGAAGTCACGAAGAGTCAGAAGCGACTGAACGAATAAACAACAAAAACTGTGTCTCAGTATTAAGTCCAGAGCATCGTGGAGGATACAAAACAGAAGCCAAACCAAGCATGCAACTTTCTGAGATCTTTCTTTCCTCAGAATACTTACTGAATTAAATTATATCCCGCCCTATCATTACATGACCGCGGAAGTGTCTTCAGACAACGCTGGCTCTTCGGGTAACAAACGGAGATGAGCACTGGCCCCTGGAGTCGGACACGACTGCACAAATGTGCAGGGGGAACCTTTACCTTTACCTTGGCTTCTCACAGTACATTGGACTCTAAACTAACCACACAAACTGGATTTGCACGACATGCTGAGTCAGTAAAAATTAACCAAGGGTAACTCCAAGTTTAGCGTATTCTGCAAATACATTTGTTAGGACTTTCTTTGGTCTGGTTAACCTCTTGTATGAACATAGCCAATCTGATGGCCAGGAGTCTGTCTGACACATTTTACCACTGTCATGTGCATGGCACAGAAGAAGGAAAAAATACAGTACTTCCCACCTTTATTACACAAATAAATAACAGCTGTGTACTGCCACTGCTAATGGTGAAATTCACCCCAAGAAATACTTGGAAAATTTTTCTTCACTTTCAAAAATATTGAAGTTGCATTTTTCCTACCAACATTGTATTTGTTTTTTTGTTTAATCAGATGAATCAGATGAAATCAGATGAAAAGTTTGTGGGTTAATGCACAGCATTATGCTTAGGCAAGAGGTTGCTAATTTAGAGCTAATTACTCCATAGAGGTTTTGAGTCCCTTATCAATCTACTTGAGAGGAAGAATATCAGTTAAATCAGGAATGCCCTGAAGTTCTAGATATCAAGGGGGTTCTTCTTCTTCATCGGTGACTCTGCTTCCCAGATCCTTTCAAAAGTTGCCTCTGAACTGAAGCTTTCATTATGACAGATGGAGAAATTATTAAATACTTAGAATGTAAATGTATTAAAGCAATTTAGATATCGTCCTGGCCTAGATCAGTTATGAGACTCCAGCTTATGGTAGTCCAAAAGGCCAGGATAGTGTAATGGTATGTGGGAATGACCTTGGGAGACAGGAGGAAGAGCCACAGACTAGGCAATGGTCAGCTAAGAGGCAGCTGAGCCACAGAAGGAATGGGGGCTTGACAAACGTCTCAGAAGTGACCCTCCCTAGTTTCTTGGACTGTAAAGGTGAAGCAGGGGGAGAGAAATATACTTTCAGACTTGCAAGATTCTGTTAATGTAACCTTACAATAAAGATGGAGCTAGTACTTCTGGCTGTGCTTCTTGTCTGACTACCTCGCAAGGCTGACAGGTGGTCCTTAGCCCCTGAAGATTGTGCTCCCTGATCTGAAACAAACAGGCAAATGCATTATTTTGGTGAGAAATGCTACATCACCCAAGAAGAATTTCTGGAGACGCTAAAACATGAGTGGAGTCAGTTAAGCGCCCTCCACCTAAGATGACCATAACATCTGTTTAAACGAGGGTGGAAATGCCCTCACTGCAGGATTTGCAGTCCCTTTCTTGATTGTTTCTTCTTCCCATCCAGACTGCAGTGCATTCAATTATATGTATTCATTGCTGTTTCCTGGATAGGATTGCCCACAGCATTCATTAGAGAGTTGATTTGAAAAAAGGAGAAATTAACAGTGAGGCCTTTCACAGCTAAAGAAACAGCCGTTCTGACCTCTGGGTAATTAAGTGTAGGGCCAACAATTTGGAAAAGGGAATTAAGCATGGAAATTGGAACATCTGACTGGAGGCAAACTAACATATAAAAGGGCTGAATTTTTTGGAAGCTGCATCTTTTCAAGTGGATGAGACTCGGATGTCATTTTCATGTGTTGTTGCTGGAAGGAGGAACTTCTTTTGGAAGGAGATGATGGGGAAGTTTTTGTTTAATTACAAGCGTGATTGACAATAACACTTTGCAGTGTGGGTTCTCTTTGAAGATCATTCAGTGGTCTGTTAAAACGAGTGAATGGAGCAGAGCTTAACATTGTGTAAACTCGTGTGCAGAAAAAGAATAATGTTTAAAAACACAACCTGTGAGCACATTAGAGAGATTCAGGTTCTTATTCTTACACTTTTAGCCCACCCAAGCATAAAGAAACACACGCTTAGACATTGCAGGTACAAAAATGTCAGTACAAAAGAGTTCTTACATTTATTTTGTCCAGATACAGCCATTTCAGTAGAAAATTGGTTTCAGTTCTTTGTTCTGTTCCCTAAACCTTCCTGGATCAGGAGGCCCTCCGAACAGTCACTCATGCCCTTGTCATCTCCCGCATAGACTACTGTAATGCGCTCTACATGGGGCTACCCCTGAAGAGTATCCGGAAGCTTCAGCTGGTAGAGAATGTGGCGGCGCGAGCAGTTATGGGTGCCATAAGATCGGCACATGTAACACCTCTGCTACGCAAGCTGCATTGGTTGCCAGTTTGCTTCTGGGTCCAATTCAAGGTGTTGGTGATTACCTTTAAAGCCCTATATGGCATAGGACCAGGGTACCTGAGGGACCGTCTCGTCCCGATAACGTCAGCCCGCCCCACCCATGTGTGCAGAGAGGGCATGCTTTGGACCCCCTCAACAAGAGAATTCCATCTAGCGGGGTCCAGGAGGCGTGCCTTCTCTGCGACAGCGCCCGCCTTATGGAACATCTTGCCCCCGGAGGTGAGACTGGCCCCTTCACTCCTGGCCTTTCGGAAGGCCATTAAGACCTGGCTCTGCCGCCTGGCCTGGGACAACGGAGGTGGTAGTGCCTCCTGGGTTTGGCTGGCCCCGTAGCAATATGACCTGTGCTACGGTCCCCAATCCATCTTGGATTTTATTTTATTTTATTTTATATTGGATATATTTTTATATATTTTCTATCTTGTATGGTTTTAAAAATTTTAAATTTTTAAGTTTTAATTATTGTAACCTGCCCAGAGTCCCTTGTATGGGAGATGGGCGGGGAATAAAATAAATAAATAAATAAATAAATAAATAAATAAATAAACAAACAAACAAACAAACTACATACCTCTGGCCCTGTTTGCTGCCAGAGGCTGCGTGGAGAAAGGGGGGGGGATCTCCTAGGCCCATCCATGTGGCCAAGATGGAGGGAGAGCAGCTTGCATGCTGCTTCTCTGTCAGTGGAAGGATCAGAGAGAGAGAAGAGGAAGTGGGAGGGGCAACAAGCAGCTTCCTCTGGAAGCACAGAGTTTGCCTTCTAGAGCAATCACCCATATGCTAATGAGGCATGCTTGATTTGCCAGATTCCAACACTCTTAGCCCATATAGTGCCAGGCACAGAATTTTCCTGCATTGTTTTCTACTAGTTCTCATTAAGATTGATGAAAGAGAAGTTGCTTTAGAAATATATCCAAATCGACTTCCAGGGGAGACATGGCAAACTACACACATGTCCAAAAGAGTGGAGATGACAACCACAGCAAAGACTGAAGAACCGGTGAGTAGACTGGTTCTTCAGAATCTCTCCAGACAAGGAGAGGAGAGGAGATCACCCACATGTGCTCCGGACGGCTGCTCCTCACAAGGAGATCACAGGACAGCAGTCTCTGACGGGTTTGAGCACCAGGAGACAAAGGGATCAGACATCATCAAGAGCCTTCTCTCTTTTGTGTTTTTTTGTATTTTTATAATGGTTTTTTAATAACTTTTTTATTTGTAAGCCACCCAGAGCCACTTTTATAGTGAGATGGGTGGTGTATAAATTTAATAAATAAATAAAATTTAATAAATAAATCATGCTCACAACTGCAGCAGAGCCTTTAAAAAGACACTGTGTTCACTAACCTCACTTTCTAATCACTTTTAGAAATTTTTATTTATTAGTCAAATTTATCACTGCCCATCTCTACCGTAGTAGACTCTGGGCGGTTTACAATAAATTGTTTATTTAATAAGTTTGAAAAGCCACCTGGTGAGTTTACCTTCATTCTTGAACAAAAGAAAAATTAACCATAAGTTTAAAAATTTAAAGAATTGGAAATAAAGAGCAAATAGCTAAATAAGATTTTGATCTAAGAAATTTATAGATGAATTAAGGGTCCAGACAAGTTTGGAACATTGAGACTTTTACTATAAGATTTTGGAAATAATTATATAAAATAAACAGCTTTTTATGGGAACTAAATTGTTTTGTCTATATCAAGTCAGAACAGGTTTGAGACTTTGTGATTTCAAAAATTGGACACTAGAGGGGAATGAAGACCCCAGGCAGAAAAGAAAGAAGAGAAAAAGTGTAAAACTTGCCTTTGATTTTTGGTTAGTACGGAGATTTACAAAATGACACAAAACATTATAACATTTGAAATATTCCAGGAGATTTTTGAAGAATGGGGCCAGAAATTGTAATTAAAATCTTCAATAAAAATTATTTTTAAAAAAAATAGAAATTTATCCACATGAGAGGATAGTTTTGGAGAAATTCTCAAATACTAGATGCTGCATTACTATCTCTGCTATGAGTCCTGAGAGTGGTGATCCCATAGGTGTTCCTCTGATTTGTTGGTATATTTGTCCATCAAACTGAAAGTAGGTAATGAGGCAGAGGTTGATGAGTTCCATGATTCTGGATATTTCAATCATAGTGTATTTGGCTAGTGTATTTCTGTGTATGTCTCTTTTAATATTATTTTGATTTTAGATTTTTAGAAGCTTGCATAGAGAGCTCAATAAACTAGATTTTTGCAGTAAAAAATAAAGTTGCATTTATTCAAAAAACAAGAACATATTTACAAATCTGTTTACCTTCTAGAGGCACAGAGGCAGGCAAAAACATCTTCATTAGAATAGAAACAGATAAGCAGAGCCAGGCTTAGCAAAGGATCACCCTTATACAACTTAACTTCTTGATCATAAACAATCATTAACCATAGTAACCAATTAGCATGTGACTACCCAAGACTCAGCCCAGCCAAACCAGAATACCATATACAGTAACAAACACCTTAAGAACACAAAGATAAACCTTATGTGGTAAATAGAATCTGAATGCCAGCAGACCTTTTGGCTCCAGTGGGTGAGAGAGAAAAAAAATACCTCAGCTTGTCTTTTTAAACTGAATATTGTGACCCAGATTCTTTTTTAGATCACAAAATAAAAAAAATACATTCCCCCTTTTTTATGATTAAAAAGAATCTAGAAACAAACCTAACCTTTCCATTATTTTTCTGTGTCTCACTCCTACAAGTGGTTTCGTTAGAATGTCTGCTAACATGTTTTTTGTGCCACAATATTTTAAAATGACCTCTTTCTTTGCAATAAAGTATTTGACAAGATAAAAACAAATGTCAATGTGTTTTGTTCTCTGTCTATATCCTTCAGATAATGCTAAATGAATGCAGGCCTGGTTGTCTTCAAAAATAGTCACTGGATGGTGTAATTCTATTGCTATATCTTTTAATAATTGCTTGAACCAGACAATTTCATTACAAATCTGAGCTAAAGCATAGAATTCAGCCTCAGCTGTTGAAATTGTCACCAGAGATTGTTTTCTAGAATTCCAAGCAATAGTAGACCCAGCAAATTTAATTACAGCTCCAGAAGTGGACTTGTGATCAGTAAGATCCCCAGCACAATCTGCATCACACCAGCTTTCTAATTTTTCCTCTGTTTCAGAGGCAGATAATTTCAAACAGTAATCCTTGGTACCTTGTAAATACCTGAAAAGTCTTTTTAATCCAGCATTTGCAGCAGATGTAGGTTTCTGCACAAATCTGCTCAAAATTGACACACTGTTTGAAATATCTGGCCTAGTATGGTTTGCAATGTATAGTAAACTTCCAATTGCAGACCTAAAGCCATCTGCTTGAGATGACTCAGCTTCCCCCTTCTCCCCCTCCTCCTTTAGAAATTTGGGGAGCATGGGGGTGGAAACAGACTTACATTCTTGCATTTTTAAATCCTCTAGCAGTTTTTTAATCTTACCACTTTGGCTTATCAGGAAACTTCCATCTTCTTCTCTATGAATTTCCAAACCTAGATAATTTGTAACTTTTTCAAGATTTTTAAATGTGAATTTACTTTTCATATATTCCTCAAAAGCATGTCTTTGCTTATCTGATGATGTAAGCAGCAATAAATCATCCACATACAAGCATAAGTACATACAATCTTGCTTATCTTTCTTTACATAAACACATGGATCAGCAATCCCTTTCTCAAACCCAAAATTTTGCAAAGTTTCATCAAGTTTAATATTCCAACAACAAGCTGCTTGTTTCAGACCATAAATGGACTTAAGCAATTCACACACAAGATGTTTACCTTGTTCATATCCAGGAGGTTGATGCATATACAATTTCTGTTCTAATTCACCATACAGAAATGCAGTTTGAATATCATAGTGAAAAACAGACATCTTTTTGATGGCATCAACCTTTAAGAGCAACCTGATTGTTTCACCCTTTGTTACAGGAGCAAAAGTTTTTTCATAATCCACATCTTTTCTTTGAGAAAAACCCCTTTGCAACCAATCTTGCTTTATATTTCTGAATTTTACCATCTGCATCCTTTTTCAATTTGAAAACCCATCTACAATCCAAACAGCGCTAATTTGGAGGTAGATTTACCAATTTCCAGGTTTTATTTCCCTTTAAACAAGCTAATTACTGTTGCATTGCCTCATGCCAACATTTAGCAATTTCAGATGGCATCTCATTTATTTGCTCTAGAGATTCAGGTTCGTGTGAATGTGAAATGCTTTCACTACATCCACTTCATAACGTGAAGACGGAACCCCTTTATTACACCTTTGAGACCTGTGAGGTAGGACAGGACTAACGTTCTGACTCCCACCATTTTCCTGAGAAACCTCAGTTTTTTCAGACAGTTCAGCTTGCTGTTCCTCTGGTTTATTTATTTCACTCAGATCACCATCAGCAAAACCTTGCTGTTCCCTCATGGATAAATCAACTGAAGAACTGGAGTTTATTTTGTCCCAATTTTGCTCAGCAAATTTCTCAGTCTCTTCTACTGGGTAGACTGAACTATCAACAGTGACAGCCCAAACTGAAATTAGCCATTCAGCTACCCATGGCCTTATGAGCAGAGGTTGCTCACACTGCTTTAAGATAATGTATGAACAGGGCTAAACATCTCCTTTTCCCCAATCAATCCCTTGCTACCATACACTTCCTCTACCTTTCTCTTCCTAAGTGTTCTTCTCATCATCTCTCCTCTCTGTCTTGAAGGCAGAGACGTGTCTCTTTTGCTCATGCAGTCCAGCACCAATGTCATGGATTGTGTTGTCTTAATAAAAATAATAAAAGTAATTAGGGATGCCACCTGATTAAAGAATAAGTCAATCCATTGTCCCTAATTGCAAAACATTGATTAAAGCTGCATTAACATCTGCAGAGGAGTAAAACCATGGTATTAGAGAGAAAGCAGGTTCTTTGTGATTTGGGAGGCTCTCAGAAAGCTTGGCAGCAGGCACATTGGAGGAAAAGCAAGCCCTTGGGTGTATGAGAGGAAATAGGAATGCCTACATTAAGCTCAAATTTGTTAATTTGTTGTGTGATTCTGGGCACAGTTCAGGGGGTTCTAAAGACTTATGAGATTTGGGGCCATGGTATGTGAAAGATTTCCACAGCCCATGTGAATGAGTCATAGTTGAAAATGGCAATCTAATGTGTGCTTCTGCCATTGGAGTGTTCTGGTGTTGGAGAGCTCAACAGCCTGATGTCCCTAAGCCTGATGGCCTCTTAGATGTAGACTATTAGGGTGCAAATGTAGATGCAATGCCATTTTATTTAACCTTCTCCTCCCATTGCTTGTAATCGTGAGGGAGTATCTTTACAGCTGTTCTCTGACTGGTGTAAATATTTCCCTGTTATTCTATGTCTGCAGGGCAGGTGGATTTAGCAAAAAGAAATCCAAAGTGGAGTTGTTTCATATTATTCCTGTGTTCTTCACACACCCGAGGACAGGCAACATGGCTGCCATCCAGGCAAAAGTGTTAGAGAGAAGAAGTGTGAGGGGGAAATGAAATATATGTAGCACCTTATTAGCAAAGGACATCTGAGCCTCTAATTAAAATTTGCCTAATGACCCAGCTTCTTCGTCATTTTCACTATCACAGACATTAATTTACAGTGACAGGTACTTATGCAAAGGCAAAATTAATTTCTCTTTCAGAAAAGGAAAAAATTAAAGAGATTGTACATCCATTTTGTGCTTTACTGAGTGGAATGCTTGCAGTGGAAATGCCTTGAAAAAGCAGGGTTGATGTGAGAAAGTTCCCCTTGTTGGATGCTTCATTTCTACTGAAATCCAGAATTTAATCCTTTAGTAATATGGTAAAGTGGAGACAGATTTGAAGAACAGAACAAGCCTGTAGGCAGGGATCTACAGAGGAGACCAACTGGATCAAGCCAAAAAGGCCATCTAGGTCTCTTTCCCAGAGGCTGGCCTGATGCCAAAGAGAAGGCCCAAGCAGGGCATGAGAGCAATGGCACTCTCCCACTTGTGTTCCCAGCAATTAATACTAAAGTGCCTACTGCCTTTGAAGTTAATATAGTAATTATGATTTGCAGACATTGTTAGGCATAGTCATCTGGAATCTGTCTGATTCGCTTTTAAAGCTTTCTAGGTTGGTGACCATCATTAAACACTGAGGTAGAGAAATCCACCATTCATCTTCATGGGCTGATCCTGGGGTCTAATATGAGAAATAAATTGCCTTTTTGGCCAAGTCACAGATTTGTGATCCCCAGGTTCCTCTTTTCCTCTCAAAGAAATCCCTTACTGTCTTTTGGGCATCACCAGTGGAAGTGCTGAGAACACCACTCTCTAGTAAAACCAACACTGTCCCCCACTGCCAGTCTTGTAGGAAAGGCTGCTTTGATTATTTTTCTCCCCCCACTCCCAACATGGATTTTGAAAAAGCAGGATAGGAAAAGTATTGACACTTTTGAACTTTGATGTTGGAGAAGACTCCTGAGAATACCGTGGACAGCCAAGAAAATAAATGGATCATCAAACACATCAACCCAGAATTCTCACTTGAGACCAGGCTCAAATTATCCTACTTTGGACACATTATGCGAAGGCCTAACTCTCTAGAGAAAGGTCGTAGGAAAGAGAAGAGGAGGACGACCAGCAGGAAGGTGGATGGACTTTTTCAGTGGCAATGGGGGCACCATTGGGAGACCTGAAAGACCAGGTTAGGGACAGATCATCATGGAGAAAATCTATGTATGTGGTCACTAAGAGTTGACAATGACCTGATGGCACATATCAATCAATCACCCCCAGCATCTCTACAACTTCACAGTTGACAGGAAGGCTGGTTGTTCATTTTTGCCAATAAGGAGGGATCAATAGTGAAACTTTTATTTCATCCAAATTTGTAAGGATACCACTCTCTCGCAAAAGAGAAAGTGAGCCACTGTGAATCCATTTGGATTTAACTTCCCTGGTATTGAGATCCATCCAGGATTTAAGCTGTGAAGAGTGTCAAGTTGCAGATATTCCTCTTGATCTGTGGGTCCCAGCAGCTATACTTTGACACCATTAAGAGTAGGATATGAACCACAGACTGGAGTGAATTTTAACTGAAAATCCAAGAGCCTCATCTGCTTGGTTCTCAAGATCAGATCAGAGAATGAACTAGGAGAAATGGCCAGAAGGTAAGTAAAAAGTTACAGCTTCAAAGCAATCAAAGATCAGAAGAGAGGACCAGAAAATTAACCAAGACTTATGGATTGGTTAGAAATAGAGAGCACGCCAGAGCTTAGGTGTGCTTAAATTTAGAACCAGTTAGAGAAGATTGTTCCAGAAAACTGCCAAAGACCATTCTTTACAGGCTGAACCAGATCACATCCAGGATCTCAGAGGCTTAAGAGGCTGACTTAAGAGTTTAAATCAAGAATCATTAGATATTGCTTTCATATTACCAGTACCAGCAGCCCTCTGTTTCCTAATTTAACATAAGATCATCTGCATGCAAAGCTGGGTGTTCTAGACCCTGAATTATTTAAACACAGATTTCTTGATGTTCTTTCTGAGCCAGAAGGAAAAAACAAAGGAGCCATCCTGAAGCCGTGACAGTGATTTTTTTCCCACACCAAGACACAGCACAATAATCCAAGTATGAGTTAGTACTGTCCTGCCAAGTGAAGTAATGCAGATAATTCAGCCACCCAAAGGTTCTACTTTTTTCATGTCACTTAGTAAAGATTCTGAGAACTTGGAAGCCTCCCTTTATCCCTGTGTCTTTTGTTGCTTGCTAGCAGGAGGCTGGAAATGACTGGCTAGGTCTGAAATCAAAACTTGTTAGAACAAATCAGACCACATGAAAACAGCAGGTGGAGAGTTGTTTCCTTTGTCAGAACAATCAGCATAGAGGGCTCTTCACTTGATGCCCAGGCTCAGGAAAAACTTCTGAAAGAACCACGGTTTGAGACAACGAATCCAAATCAGCAGGTACAAGGTTGTTCACTCAGTCTAGAGCTAGAGTGACTGAGGCATATGACACTATCTGGGGCCACAACAAAGGAACGTGACCTCCTTGCATCACTGCTTTTTCCAGGAATTTGCCTTGTGCTGGATGGGATCACACAATATATTCAACCAAGTCAATTAAAGAAGTAAGAGCTGAATTCAAACCTCATGCTAACCTTGGTTAGGGTTAACTTGATCTGTGTGCGTGCCTTGACATGCTGTTCAGTTAATTCAGCTAATTCAGTTGGTTTTAATTGGTTTTATGTTTGTTTTTAATTGGTTGGTTGGTTGTCTGCCACCTAGAGTCATGTTTAGTGAGATGGGCGGCTATATAAATTTACTAAATAAATAAATGGCTTGATATCTAGATTAAGCGTGTTGTGTGAATGGAGCCACTAAGTGCCCAAATTGGCAGAACATGCTAGATTAGGCTAAAATGCATTAGGTTGCTTGGGGATGGAAACCCAGACATTATCTTAGCAAGTGGTATGAAGCACGCTCTCATGTTGAGCTGTAATATTGTTTCTTTGGACATATCATGTTATGTACACACAGTAACCATGTTTTGTTAAACTGGATTTAAGTTTTAGTGCGTTGTGCAAACCCAGTTACTGACTCAATTGCAACCTGCTGCTCTGCATACATTTTAGTCTTCAATTCCCACCAGTTCCAGACAGCATAACGTTGTGGGATTTGTAGTACATGATAGGTGAAAATAGGTGAATTAAATATTCTGTCCTTATGGCAAGGTGCTTCACTCAGGACATGTACCAGGTGTGCTCTACTGCATCCTTCCTAATGCTATTTCCATTCAAAAATAAATTAATGACTTGTGCACTCCAAACTCTCTGAGGTTTGAAGAGCAATACTGTATGTATTTTTTTAAAGGCCACTTTAAACCAAAGTGTGCACATTGTTTTTGCACAGACTTACACATTTAAAGACAATTTATGAATGTAAAGGGCACACACAGACAAGCATCAGCAGTTGGAGCCCCTGACTGTAGTGCTATAAGCTTAAAAACAAACAGAAAACATGGCCTTTCAACACCACTTCTTTTACTTGCACTTACAGTGCTAAGTGTGGGGGTGCCCATCAAGCTCCAGTTCCAATTCTGCACTGCCTTCATTGGCATGTACTTAGGGAGCTGCTAATGCATTAGAAGAAATTCTATCACAAGGGAGTCACACTCAAAAAAGGAGCTCCACACTGTAGATCTAGCCTAAGTAGGTTACCTGTGAGCCAGTCAAGTATTCTTAATCTTGAATTAGAACAAATTTCAAAAGTTTTGGAGGAAACTTTTCTAGATGCTATCTGGAAACGGCCAGGGATTGGAGCAGAGCAGGTGGTCACTCCTTCTGAGCTATTTGTCCACCCTCCACTGAGCTCCTGCACCAAAAAAAGGAGGTAGAGATACTTCCCTCTGAAGAAAGGGGAACTGGGATATAGGAAGAGTTGACCGATGGTTCCAGACTGAGCCTTCTGGTGATCAGTTGATGTTGTTTCTGTGCCCATTCCATCATGGATGGTCCCATTTCTCCATTTCTGGAGTCTTGAGTTTTCTTGTTTTTGTGTTTGTTGCACAACTTGGGAGTTTAGATTTGTAGCAGCAAGGGTTACTATATGAGATGGGTGGCTATACAAATGTGATATAAATAAATAAATAAATAAATAAATAAATAAATAAATAAATACTGCAGACTTAGCTGCATTCATTTCAGTGGTTTGAAAGGATCTCTCTGGAGGCAGGGTGGCAGGATTGGCTAAAGAACCAAAATACCTGATACTCTAATAAACTATAGAGTTTCTATACATTCACACAGCAGTTCTCACAAGAAAGAGGCTAATACAAACTAAGCTGGCTGGTTGGCTGGGAGGAGGAGGAGGAGGAGGAGGAGGAGGAGGAGGAGGAGGAGGAGGCTGACAAATTGTTGGACTATCAGTTTTGGAGCTGCTGAAGGTTTTCATGTTCCAGAGAAGATCCAAGACTGCTGAAGCATTCCAGGGTGGTCCAAAGACCATGAAGAAATGGAGAGATCAGGGCATCATGAAATCCTATCCAGAGATGGAGAAATCTTCTGGTATGAGGTCATGCCACAGAGACACATTGAGGAAGACAATGTCCTGCTAGCCTGAGAAATTGCCAATCGTGTGTAATTAGCGTTGTCACTTACCTCTAAATGGGGAGGGTGTTGTAGACGAAGCTATACAGAAAGATAGCCAGAACAATAAGCTAAACACATATCAAGTAGAGAGAATTAACTTAGACATTCTGGCTCAGGTAACAATAAATCACTGCTGTATTCCTATACTTTTACAGCTGAAGAAGGAAGATATGGAAGGAAAGGGGGGAAATTGCTGTGCATACTTACACATGAAACTAAGCTATTCCTATCCTCATTGGCACGTTCCAAATAAAGGGGGGGGAATTCTCAAGAGGTCTTTTTGTCTGCTCATTGGCTGATCATTTCTCAAGAACCCAAAGCCTTCATGTTATAGTTGGTCAACTGGACATGCTCTCAGTTTCTCCTGAGTCTAAAACTGAACTCCATGAACTCATAACTAAGGTAATCTATTAGAGTTCTGCATTACACCAGGAAGACATGATGGACAGCATTTTCTGAGCCGGTGCTGATAAATTGGAAAGCCCTCTCTAAGGATGTTTAGCCATCATTGTTCACCTTTAACCTCGATTTTCTAATTTCCCTTCAAAAGGCTGTCTCTAGGTTTTACTGCCACTGCTTATTTTATTCTGTCTTCCAGGATAGTAGCTTTCCAGTAACGCTGTGTATATGTTGAGTTTCTGTTTTTTAAATCTTACTAAAACAGCTGCTTCAACTTTATTTCTCTACAGAAGGGCAACTTAAAACTGTTCAAAGCTGTTGCAAATAAAGTTCATGTGCAACACCCCTCCTATTTTATCCCTGATCATCTGGGATCATTTAAGAAAAGATGGGGGACAGGGGGGGAGGTTCCATTAGAAGTAGCTAGAAAAGTGGAATTAAATTGTTTCTCAGGTAGAACACTCTTCATGCACACCCTGCATTATTTCTCCCCAAAAAGAGTTAATGCAACCCTAAGTCAGTGTTTCTCAACCTTGGCAACGTTAAGATGTGTGGACTTCGACTCCCAGAATTCCCCAGCATGCTGGCTGGGGGATTCTGGGAGTTGAAGTCTGCATATCTTAAAGTTGCCAAGGTTGAGATACACTGCCTTAAGTATTTTCCAGTTAACAACCCTAAGATAAAAACCACTGAATCTTGCTTGAAGGATGGGAGAGAAACTTCTGCAGACTGATGTTGCAGATGTGAGCCCAAACACAGAATTGCTTTTCAACTACTACTGTACTGTCCAAATAACTGCTGCAGAGTCCATTGAACTAATAGCCGTTGGTGTGTATGAGTGCAAGGCTGAGCTGTACATTTGTGCCTTGCTTGTCTTTATTGCTTATTATAGTGGCCCTCTTTGGATGCACTCTGCATTACTTCCACTAGTGGCAGCGGAGTTGGGTCTGCCAGGAAAATCTCAGTGCATTATTAATGCTCATTCACTGAGATCATTGCAGGGAGTAGGTTATGAGAAGCTCAAAATCATCCAGAGGATTTTCCTCTCTCTTAAATGGAAGGGAACTAAAATATAAATAAGTGAATAGTGACGGATGTGCATTGTACATACAGTACGTATCTATACACACACCATTGAAATAGATAGATCCACTCTTCAATTCCACATGAACACTGGGACAGCAATGCCTGTCTAGGGCAGTGTTTCTTAACCTCAGCAACTTTAAGATGTGTGGACTTCAATTCCCAGAATTCCCCAGCCAGCATGCTGGCTGGGGAATTCTGGGAGTTGAAGTCCACTCATCCTAAAGTTGTCACGGTTGAGAAATACTGGTCTAGGGCAAAGAAGATGCTTCTCATTTAGCATGATGGCGTGGGAAATATCCTCTGAAATGGACATGCAGAAAGGGTAGAACAGATAGGCTGGCAGGACTATGAAGTCCTAGATAAAAAGGGGGCTGCCACGGTGGGGAGAAGTGTTTTAAATGGCAAGGTTATAGAGTTGTGATAGTCCCATGGCTATATTGAATATATATTTGCCAGTGGAATGGAGTGGTTAAGATGTTGGACTTGGATTGGGGATATCGAGATTCAAGTACTGACCAGACCATAGAGCTGTGATGTTTAGATGGCTTTATACTCTGTCAGAGGCAAAGTCCAGCCAAAGTCACAGGGTTGTGGGTTGTGGTGGGAAAATAATGCTGTATGGGAGATCCACCTTGTGCTCTTTAAGAAAAGGTGGGTTATAAATGTAATACATAAATATTTTTACCTTTAAGACAGGGTTTCCCAAACTGTGAGGGGTTACTCCCTTGGGGCGGTGCAGGCAGAGTCAAGGGAAGAACCTTTTAGCTACATTGTTACAATAAATCCACCTTTCCCAAAATTTCATTGTATTGTTTTGATTGGTCATTTGTCTTCATTTTGGTGTTTGGATTTTTAGGGCAGGTGTGTACATTAACATTACACTAAAGCAGAGCTTTCCAAACTTTTCATGTTGGTGACACACTTTTTAGACATGCATCATTTTGCAACACACTCTTAGAGCAGGGCATCATTTGGCGACACACTCTTACAGCAGGGCACAAGGCAGGCACTAGGACCTGCACGGAATCACAGCAGGTTTGGAGGCAGCAGGGCACAAGGCAGGCACTAGGACCTGCATGGAATCCTGGCAGGGCTCGGAGGCAGCAGCAGCCGCGACACACCCAGACACTGCAGCCGACACACTAACATGTCCCAACACACAGTTTGGAAAGCTCTGCACTAAAGGGAGGTATGATGGCAAAACATTTAGGAACCCCTGCTTTAAGATGAGGTCATACTTGTTTGAAAGTGGAAGGAAGGTTTAAACAGGACTTTTCAGTTCACAGTTCATTCATTTCCAGAACTGTAGCAGTATTTTCCTACCTCAGTTATACGTAGGATCGATTCTTCCCTGCAGAAGAGCCCCAGTTTAAGTTTTTGACATCTCCATTTGAAAGTGATCTCAGATGACAAGCTGGGAAGGACCTTGGCTTGGCCAGCTTCTTCTACCTTCCCCAGCGTAACCTTTTCCAGATATGTTGGACTTATGAAGGAAGTTCTGGGTGTTGTACACCCAGCATATTTGGAAGGTATAGGTTAGAAAACTACCACTCACCATATTTAGGCTTAAATGTAGTGTCATGCTTGCTGGGAATCATGGATTTTGTAGATTGGACCATACCACAGAAGATTAAGCAAGAGAGACTGATTCAGAATTAGCCTTGCTCTCTGCTCACACCTCATTTTCTAGGTTTTTGTTATCCCTCCTATTCTCCAGTGTTTCTGTTTTTCTCCCTCCCTGCTCCTTTCTTCCTTTTCCTTTATTAATCCTCTATTTCTCAAGTCCTAAAAGGTAACCATGCTCTGGACACAGCCTTGCCCACCTTAGCCCAGGTGAATCAGTTTTAAATTGGGCTTCCACTCCAGGCTGCTATAACTCTGCCCATCTTATCAGCAGCCCCTTGGAAATTCCAGGAGTCCTAATAGCAACGAAGGGAGACCACAAAAAGATTGATAAAGATGATGCAAAAGATGTGTGCCCACTTCTTTCTCCCTCCCTCCTTCGTTGGTCTGTGCAAATTACCCCATTACTCTCTTCCCTTAGGATTCCTCATTGTCCTTATTTCTTCGTTTGAACTAAAACCATCCATGCATTAAATTAGTTCCCTTCTTCAAAATAGCTTGATTGCTTCCTCCAAACTGCAGCTAATATGAGCTTCCCAGAGAAAATTGGAAAAGAAATGGGGAAGGCGGCTGAGGGACAAGGAGGATTCCTGATCATGAAAGAAATCTTACAAAAAAATCTTCCTGAGGGAGAGGTCAGGGGGTGCACTTTTTCTTGTCTGGGGGCTACATGGGACCTTTGGCTGGCCTGCCAAGGGTCAGGAGGAGCCTTGGGAGGGTCAAAAAAGTCAATATAGAGGCTGCAACAGCACAAACAAACCCTGCCCCTTTGCACATAAAAAAGAGTGGTCTTTGAAAGCACAATCACAACCACCATCTTGACTTTTTTCAAAAAGCCTCCCCCCCATGTACACTGCTGCCAAGGGCCACATTCTGAAATTAGTGAGAGAGGCAGGAAGAAAACTAAAATTGATTTCATTTCATTTGTGTGAATTAAGCTAATATGCTGTACTTCCTCCTGACAGGTATTTCAAACTCTCCCTTTCTGCCTGAGAGCTGCACCCAAGGATTTTGGGAATCCTCAGTTGTTTCTTCTTCTTCTTCTTCTTCTTCTTCTTCTTCTTCT
Source organism: Charina bottae (assembly GCA_023362775.1). Taxonomy (NCBI): domain Eukaryota; kingdom Metazoa; phylum Chordata; class Lepidosauria; order Squamata; family Charinaidae; genus Charina; species Charina bottae. The sequence goes on along the minus strand of JALMGJ010000001.1, from coordinate 97,804,278 downwards.
TCTTCTTCTTCTTCTTCTTCTTCTTCTTCTTCTTCTTCTTCTTCTTCTTCCTCCTCCTCCTCCTCCTCCTCCTCCTCCTCCTCCTCCTCCTCCTCCTCCTCCTCCTCCTCCTCTTCCGCCTTCAAGTCAGCCTTGACTCCTGGACAAGTCCCTGCAGTTTTCTTGGCAAGATTTTGGAAGTGGTTTGCCATTGCCTGCTTCCTAGGGCTGAGAGAGTGTGACTGGCCCAAGGTCACTCAGCTAGATTCATGTCTAAGGCAGGACTAGAACTCACAGTCTCCCAGTTTCCAGCTTGGTGCCTTAACCGCTACTCCAAACTGGCTCTCTTTGGTTCTACATACTACATAATGGAGACTTCAAAGACAAACCATAGAAAGAACCCAATTGTATAAATGCAGAAGTCCAACTGGGTTGAGCAGGACTGATAGTATTTTTAGTTTAGTACATGACCAAATTCTGTTCCTTTTCATTTCACATAGAGATGGCAAAGTCATCCTTCAGTCTTTCATTACCATTGCTGCTAGGCAGGGACATCCACAGCAGAGATCAAAAAAAGTCAAGATGGCATCCATGACCACATGACCAAAGCATGTCAATAAGAGGCAGGGCTTTGATTGCATAAGAGTCTCCTTTGTGGGGGGAGGTGGGCGGTGATAGAAGTTGGACAAATAAATAAAAAAATAATGTTGGCCACCATCTTGATTTTTTTGACCCCCTTTACAAGTGCCCCTGCCAGGTAAGTACCCTAGACCATACCAAAGAACACCAAGTAGCTTAGGAGGTATTACACAGTTGCTGCACAGGAAATGTGTGGACAACAACCACGCATTCCTCCTCTAGTGTTTCACTGCTTCCACCACCACTCACTTTGCATAATGATTGGACGGGCCTTGCTAAGTCAGAATGGGATTTCTTAGCACTCAACGTGCCAGAGGACAACTGTGATTCAGTGAGGTTAGGGCAGCTGGTTTTGAGATGGAAAATGTGGGCTTTTTAAAAGATCACTTATGGTGAATAAGGTTATTATCCTTATTATTTGAACGAGCTACTTTTGGAGAACTTAATCTGCATTCTGATTTGGTGCTCCTGAGATTTGTAATAATTATACATAATATCCTTTCTTTACTGTACAGCTATTAGAAAATCTGAAGAAAAATCTGTGGATGCATGAATCTATGTTCTACAAAGTCTAAATCAACTGATCCCTCCAACCCAGCACCTCATCTCCCTGGTGTATCTGACTCAGAGACCACTTCCACGATTTGTTCCTAAATGTTTTTCAGTTTAGAAAAATGAATGAACCTTTGTGTTGTAATTTCAATCGGACCAAAAAAAGGAAAAATATGAAATACACAACTTGACAGTAATCATATGAATTACTTATAATGAACCGCAATGGAAACAGAAATCGATCAAATTTAGAGTTTTGTCCTGGGACCATTCACTACTTTTGGAGCTGGTATGTCTTTCAATATTTATTTATTTATTTATCATATTTATATCCCGCCCATCTCCCTCACAAAGATGGACCCTGGGCGGTTCACAATAAAATACTTTAAAATCAATAAAAAACCATAAATAACATCAATAATCAGCAAAAACACATAATTACAGTCAGATCCAAACAATGGTAGGTCTTACTTATCCCATAAGCTGGTAGGGCTGGTCGAGGCACCGTCAATATGCTCTTGACGGTCATCTACTTGGAGCCTGGAGCCAGTGAGACAGGGGAGAAGCCATGACAAGATAGACCCAACCACCAATTCATTCCTTTTCTCTTTCTTCCGTATCTTCTTCTTTCCCTCTCTTCCCCCACCTGCTTCTCCCTGCAAAGTAGGCTGGTAGAAGAAGGAGAAATGAAATGGTCTACTGAGAGAAAGATTTTTTTAAATTAGGCTGAGAAACCTAAGAAACTATTTGAGTGAGGATATGGCCCCATACCATCAGTGCAATCTTCTCCCAAATCTGGATCAGAATGATGTTTTCTTTAAAAAAATATCTCTTTGCTCTTAGAAGTTACTTTCACATGCATTTGTTTTCCTTCTGAGTACCTTAGCACATTTTTCCCCTCTTCCACTTTTTTCTGGTTGCACATTCGACCCTTCTTTGTCAGGATTTAGAATTTTAGTTGAAATATGCTCATATCCAAAGGAGGAAAAATATTATAAAAATACTTGCTACAAGTGTACAAACGTGACTAAAATAAAACATAGTTTTGCATATTTATACAGTATCTTCCCTGAAGTTATTAAAGAAAACATGAAAAGGTTGCCAGGCATCCATCAAAGGCATTCTCACATTCTTCTAACTCATCTAATTTGAATTAAGGATTTCTCCCCATCTGTTCTTTTCATTGTCTTCTAGGGGTTTGCTCTGCCCACTGTTCCATTTCTCCTCAATTCCAGTTTAACAAGGTGGGTTGGTAAAATTAGTTTTGGACTTGGAAACTTTCAGTTTCTGGCAGCTTTTACTCCCTTTACTTTATTTCTTGACTTCCATCTTTTCCCCACCTGCCTTCTGATGCCATTAGAAATAATGCTTAAAGAACTAAACTTGATGGAGTGATCTCATTCAAAAGATAGGAGTACACATACCTACAGCTTCATTCATATATATTTGTATGTATAAATGAAACACGAATGATAGCATAATAACATAATATAATGACAACATAAAGATGAGAAGGAACCTATTAAAATGAGTTTTGCAATCCCAGACTAGCATTATAAATACGGTGGGATGCGCAGCATTTGAAGCAAAGCCAGAACGTTTCCTAAATCATTATGCAGCACCAGTCTTTGGGATATTTGTTTGTGGGGAGGTCTGGCTTCCTCCTTTTCCTCCTTCTTGGAAACGTGGCCAAAATACCATGTCACAATGTAACAGCATGTCAAATTTAGCTTCATTTAGGGACTTGGTGGCCCAGAATGTTTTTCTCATCATTAATTTGCTTTTAATATTGTATGCTGTCCAGAGTCTCTATGGAGTCAGGTTAAATTAGACAGAGGAGAGGAGAGGAGAGGAGAGGAGAGGAGAGGAGAGGAGAGGAGAGGAGAGGAGAGGAGAGGAGAGGAGATAGAAAGGTCTTTCTGCTGCCATCTAGTGGTCAGCTGGATTCTTGCAGCCCAGATCTGTGCCCTATTGAAAACATTGTTCTTTAGAAATGGACTGTTTGCAAATGGTTAGTGATAATCAGATAGTAACTCTTCAGTGGAAACTAATCATTATAAAATGAGGGGTAATGCAGAATCTGACCATATACAGGCTGCAACTCATGTTATTATTTATTATTTATTATTTATTTATTATTTAAATTTGTATCACCACCCATCTCCTCTATACCAGGGAACTCTGGGCGGTTCACAACAATGTTATAGACTGAATTGTTGCTAACAGGAGTCATACCCCACACTGCTAGTTGGTGGGATGGGAGTAATAGTATGCTGGTTTGCAAAGTAGTCTCTAGTTTACAGATTCTAGCTTGTATGGAATCGTGGAAGCAGATTTGGGGTAAAACTAGGCTTTGGTTGATTACACATGTAATTTGTGAAATGTTTCTTCAAATCAAATCAAATCAATTTTTATTCGGTCATAGACCAGCAAATAAAACAGAAGATTCACATCTGATTAGAATAAAAGAAAAAAAACACTTAAAAATCTAAAAAAATCTAAGAAAAATTAGAAGGGGTATTGTGGCGTGCTGTACAAATTATAGAGCAATATTTATCTGTGGTCAATGAAATAAAATCAGATTGGTCTGATAAAAACAGCTTGAGATAAAAAGAATCCAAACAACCTGGATGTTTAGTAATAAATTGAGATAATAATTCCTGGCGAGCATCTGCATAGAGAGGACAATATAAAATGACGTGTTCCATCATTTCAATTACTCCTCTGCCACATGGGCAGTCTTTGATCGAAAGGGATATTTCAATATCTCCCTTCAATAACAGCTGTTGGAAGGGCATTGAATCTAGCCAAGGATAAGGCCCTTCTAAATTTTGGAATCGTTATGCAGCTAAGATATCTGGCTGGTTGGAGAAGATGTGCAGAGTGGCCCAAAAAATGTTTTTTTGGTAAAACTGATAAATCTGATTGTAGCTCTAAATCGATGGCCCGTTGTTTGAGATCAGCTAGTGCACGTTCATAGCCCAACAAGATGATGGCTGCCCCTGAAAAGCCATATAATTGCAGTTTGGCGTGTATTGCCTGGCACCAAGAAGATTGGAAGTTATCAGTCATAATCAAAGGGGCCAAGCCAACTGGGGAAAAAGAAAGCTTAAGCCAGTAAGAAAAAGTGTAAATCCAAGCAGAAGTTTATATTTTTAGTAGGCTAGCTTCACGGAGAAGCACCACATTGGGAACGCAGCAAGGTACTTGAAAGATAGATCTTAGAAACTTGGATTGGACTCTTTCAAGAGAAAGGAATGACCTGTAGCGGCCCAACTGAGCTCCAAAAAGGAGCTGAGCTCGGATCTTAGCTGAGAAAACGTTAATCGCTGCTGGTATATATTGAGCTCCTTTGGAGAAATGGAAAGATTGTAGTGCTGCCGCTGTTTTTTGTGCATTCAGACATAATCAGCATGGAATTTGTGGTTACCCGTGGCATGAAAAACTATCCCCAAATATTTAAAGGTCTTAACTTGTTCTATTAAATGATTGTTTAGCCGCCAGACATGTGCCTTAGGGAGCTTGGAAAAAACCATAACCTTGGTTTTTGAGTAGTTTATTTCCAGCCATTCTTCTCGGCAGTGCTCAGCAAGCATACAGAGCGCCCGCTTCAGGCCAATCTGTGTCCGAGAAAGCAACAAGGCATCATCTGCATATAAAAGAACAGAGATGTGTCTATTTCCCAGTTTTGGGAAATGAAGAAATGGGCTATTCAATTTGTCTATAAGAGAGTTAATATATAGATTAAAAAGAAGGAGCTAGAATACACCCTTGTCTCACTCCTCTCTTGACTGGGATTTCCTTGGTGCAATGTCCATACATATTACATCGCACCTTCATCTGGGAATTTTCATAAAGTTTATATATAAGAACAAGTAATCTTTTATCAATCGAGGAAGAGTTCAATTTCTCCCATAGTTTGGCTCTAGCAATGAAATCAAAAGCACATCTAAGGTCAATAAACACTGCATAGAGTGTTGAGCGAGCTCCGAAGGAATATTTCTCAACTAGATGTTGAAGAGTTTAAGTGTGGTCAAAGATTGAGCAGCCAATTTGTGAAATGGTCAGCCGGTGGAGCAAATAGGATGCAAAGTTTTGTAAGACAGATCCTTCTTCCTTTTCTGCTCTTTTGAACCAGGTTAGCATCCCAATGCAACAGAAAAAGAATTAGTTATCTATTATTTATGTACTGATTAGAATGGGGGCTGCTGTTCCCTGAGAAGTCTTCTATTACCACTTCAAAAATCTTTTTAATAAGTCTCTGACTGCTTGATTGTTAGAATCAAAGAGGAGGAAGGGACCAATTAGGTCACTAACTTCAACCTTCTGCATAGTACAAGAATCCAAATTTTCTTTTTCTGCTGCATTTTAACTCGATTTTCAAACCAAATGAAAAGAACAAACCCCTACAGATAATAAAGTTTTAAACAAGTTGTAAAATGTTACACAAATAGAAATCTCAGTCTTTAGTATGTGAACATCCAGATTACCTTGTGGATATGTCCTTCGCTGGAGAAAGACAAGGACAGAACCCGACCGAACTCGAGCTAGAGCCGCTGTTAAGGCCTACCTTGTGGTGGTAAGAGTGGCAAAACAGCAATATTTCTCCGCTCTTATTGCATCCGCAGAATGCCGCCCGACGGCCCTGTTTAAAATCACCCAATCTCTTTTGGGGAAGGTGGATTTAGAAAACCACCTACAGGGCCGTGCTGAGGAGTTTTCTGGGCATCTGGAGGATAAAACCGCTTGGATCCATTCCAAGTTGGATGCCAAGCGTGTAGCATGGTCTGGGGAGATGCCTGGGGAGCGTTCTTACGCGGTTATCTGAGAACAGTTTGATCCTGTTGAGCCCAAGGAAGTGGACAGGGTTCTCGGGTCTGTAAACTTGCCAATTAGATCCCTGTCCTTCCTGGCTGCTGAAGGCAGCTAGGGAGGTGACGTGTGGGTGGGTTCCAGATAATGGTGAATTCATCCTTAGGGGAGGGAGTGTTTTGCCTGGTATCAATGTCAGGTTAACCAGTCTCTATTTACCTGGGTTCTCTTCTGCTCCCTTTTGAAAATAGGAATAAATTTTGAAGTTCTCTAATCTTCTGGCACTACACCATCCTTCAAGATTTCTGAAAGGTCACAGAAAGGGGCTTCAAGAAGTCATTCACAAGTTTCTTCAAGGTTCTCAGTTGTAAGCAGATTGATCCTAGTGACTCAAACTTACTCATGGTAGCAAGATGCTCTGTAAGCATCTTGGGTTGCCATTCCCTTTTGTCAATTGTTCTGCTTAGGTCCATTTGAACATAGTTCCCCTATGAGAAAAAGACCAAATCAAAACATTTCTAGGATATAATCTACCTGTCTGATCTAAAGAAGACCTGATGAAAGTCCCCTCCCCTGTGAGATTTGTGGCATATGGGCTAGACAACAGGCTTTCTGTATGGCAGCTCCCACCTTATGGGACTCTTTCCCCCCAGAGTTACATACCGCCCCTACCTTGTTAATATTCTGTAAGCAAGCCAAGAGTATATTGTACTGTAAGCAGTACAAAAGTATTGCTTCAACAAGCCTTTGGTGGCAACATTCATCCACTATATTTAATTTTGTGGATTTATGATTATTTATATTTCTTTTGTATATTGGTATACATCACCTAAAATTCTCTAGGATTGGGGAGGATTAAAAGTATTGTAAATAGACAAATAAAATAGGAGTTGAGTAGCTTGGCCTCTCCCCATCTTCTCCTAGGAGCTGTTTCACCCTTTCCCTTTTTCTGCTTTTACTACTGACATAGTCCATAAAGTCCTTGCAGGCCAGTTTCTTTTGTGCTTTAACCTTTCTAACTTTCTTTCTGCAGATATTAGCAGCTTCCTGGTATATCTCCTTAATGATTATACCCATCTTCCATTTATTATACATTTTCTTTTAACTCTGAGCTCAGTTGAAAGCTCCCTATACCTCCAACAGCAAATTCCTATCCTGCCCCACATTTTTTTTCCCAGAGGAATGGTATGTGATTGTACTTCCAGCATCATATTTTTGAGAAGTTCCCAATTCTCTTGCACTCTCTTTGACCTGAGGACTTCTGTGCACGGAGTCCATCTAGAACTTCTCTATGTTTTTTGAAATTGACTCTTCTAAAATCTAGTGTGCATATATGACTATGTTCTTTCCTCCTCCTCCTCCTCCTCCTCCTCCTCCTCCTCCTCCTCCTCCTCCTCCTCCTCCTTCTCCTTCCACATTAAACTAAGCTCTAGTCCTCGATAAGTCTAAATTGCTGGGAAAGTGGAAGGAAGAAGAAGAAGAGGACGACCAGCAGCAAGGTGGATGGATTCAATTACAATGTCAATGGGTGCACACTTGGAAGACCTGAAGGGCCAGGTTGGAGACACATCATCCTGGAGAAGGACTATCTACTCTATGTGGTTGCTAAGAGCAGATACCAACTTGATGGCACATAATCAAACAAAATGTAATAGTATGTTGAACCTCAAGGTGATGTGGTCAGTTCCTCCCAAAAGTTCTGCCTTAACCTCTTCACCCAGCTCTTCCCCATTGGGTAGGATTGGATGTAAGAGAGGTTCTCTCCTTGTCTCTTCCTCAACCTTCTGGACAATGAAACAGTCAGTAAGACCACTGAGGTATTTCTGAAACCTTGCAGTCTTGGCTGAGCTGATTTTCCAACAGATGTCTGAGTAATTACAGTTTCCCATTAGTATTGTCTCTTCTCCTAAAAAGTTTGGTAATCTGGTCTCTGTGGATATTATCCAGGTCTTCTGTCTAGCTTGGCAGTCTATAGCACATCCCCACAAAATGTCTTTGCTGTTTCTCCTCCTTTGTATTCTTATGCAAATGCTATTGACCAGATTCTCATGCTCAAATCCTGGATCTCAATACTGGTATGCATATTATATAACATGCATATTATATCCTTCTTATAATGTCATTCCTCCATCCCCCTTTAGTAGAAAAGCAGGAGGAAAATATTTTCAGTACACTTATATCTCCCTCTTCATACTAAAGACTTTCAGAGTCTGTAATAACAACAAGAATAGACTGCCATGCCGAAAGGCTCTCAATATAAATGATGTGATATAGAAGGAATGTGAAATATGGAGGGAAAAGCAATACACAGTAATCCAGATACTAGTTTTGAATGTTTGGGCTTCTTTTAATTGCCATCTATGACAGAAAAAGGCTGCTCGGGGAAGCTTAGATGCTACCATCTTTCTGTGATGGTCTTTTTTTTTTCTACCATCTTTTTTTCCTCACTGGAGGAGAAGAAGAGAGGTGAGCATGAATGTGCATAGCCCTTATAGTGAGTGAAATCAGGGGTCTTCTGTTGAAAATTGCTGGCAAATTCCAGCAATGGGTGAGACAGAGCAGGCAGTGACGGAAAGAGAATCATGATAACAAGGGAGGAATATGCACAAGTACTGTACATCCAACCCAGAAGAAAGATTCATTGAACTGAATGTGATCTAATTGAAGGGAAGGGCCTGAGTCCATTACATAAGTTTATAAGTTTATCAGACCTACTTAAGATATCTCCATCAGCAGCCCAGAGTTCTGTGACTGTTTAAAATAATTCATGACAACACAGGAATGCCTACTTTTAAGTGGGTGAGAGCTTGTTTATTGGCTGTGACAGAACTCTCTCTGTGTGTGTATTTTAGGGAGGGACACAGACATAAGTGATTTGCTCTTTTCTTCACACAGTGCCCTTCAGTAGAAGCAAACACACAAAGTTGAAATTTTGTGGTAAGTGTGGGCTTGTATAGAAAGGATGTAGTGGGGTCCAATTGATCATAGAAAAATGTTAGTAAAGCTTCACCTAATGCACTACATTCCGCTAAAATGGGGATTACCCAGCATGCTGGCTGGGGAATTCTGGGAGTTGAAGTCCACACATCTTAAAGTTGCCAAGTTTGAAAAAAAAATGCTCTAAAACATCTCTTTTTGTTCTCAATCTCTGTCTCTCAGAACTCAAGGGACCGGAGAGAAGGGACTTCAGCAGGATCTCTACGTCTTTGGAGAGTCCAGTGTTTGCTTTCTGTCACTCGCTAGACAGCGCCCCACCTCTCTGCCTACAAGGGTCTCTGCCACATCCCCAGTCCTCAAAAACTATTTTAAGCCAGCCTGCAGTCAACTTCACTGTGACCGATCTTGAAATGATTGGTGCTCCTCCAGCAGACCAAAAGCAGAGCACAAAGTACTGTATGTCATTCAATCAGCACTTCATCCCTCCCATCTGTATTTTTAGATCATGGGTACATTTGACTGTTTGTGGTAGTGGTTAAGGCAACGGGCTAGAAACCAGGAGACTGTGAGTTCTGGTCCCGCCTGAGGCATGAAAGCCGGCTGGGTGACCTTGGGCCAGTCACACACACTCAGCCCAACTCACCTCACAGGGTTGTTGTTTCTGGGGAAAATAGGAGGAGGAAGGAGTATTTGGTATATTCGCCGCCTTGAGTTGTATATGAAAGAAAAGGCGGGATAAAAATCTAAAAAAATAATAATAATAACCTGTGTGGTTGCTATAAGAGGGAGCTACCAAGCTACCAGGCTCTATCCTTTCACTCCATTTAAAATCTTTCTGAATGAATAATATACTCAGGGGGGTCTGAAGGGAGGTGGTCAAAAAGTCAAGATGGAGGCAATCAAAGCCCTGCACCATCTTGACTTTTTTGACACACACAGACATCCTTGAATATAAGGCCGCTGAGCTGGGAGGGGAAGGGGGGAGATGGAAAAGCGTGAAAGCCAGAAAATGGGGAGAGACCAGAATGTCCTCAACGGGAAAATAGCTTGTTTATGACCTCTGCAAAGCGGCAGCATTGCAAATGGAAATAATTGCCTTTACTGCTATTTCCAACACTCCAGAAATGAGCCAGAAATAAATTAGTTCAGCTGACAAACACAGGTGACAGCTTGAGGTCACACTGGTCTGGAAGTGGGTCTGTCCTACTGCAAAGATCCTGTGTCAAACTTAGAAGGGCCCATAAGGACTTGGCCGTATTTTCTTCTCCACTATTTGTGATCTCCCCAATTTAAAGCTGGGCTGAAACCTCCCTGCCTAACCAAAAGCCCCCATACTTAGCAGGTGAAATGGAGGGCAATCTAGAGATTTTAAGGAAGCAGTGAAGTGTGGATCAAGGGGAAAATGTAACTTTCACATTAGTAGAACTCCTTTGGGTGGCTGGCAACCATTTTTAGTTCTCATAAATCCTCTTGCAACGACATTAATAGGGATATTTGGGCAAAAAAATGGCTGCCAAAATGAAACTTATGAGCTGTAGCAGCCGTTTTGAGGTAGTTTGTTCCAGCAAGCTGGCCCACAGCTCAGATTCCATTTTACATGATCTTCTTTTGTTTGTTGATTAATTTTTCAGATAGTCCATTCGATCTTGCTCTTGGTTAATTAGTAGTCTGTTGATATTCTTATTTCTTTGTTTATTACATTTGTATGGTACTGAAACATTCTGATTCCTGGCAGCTTACGACAGAATAAAATACAATTTAAAAATCCACTGTACAAAGAGTGAAAAACGAATATAATAAAACCTCCTGGATGCTGGCATGGCATGGCATGGCATGGCATGGCATGGCATGGCATGGTGTTGTAAGCCACTGGGAACCAGAATGTTTAAGCAGCGTACGAATAATTTAAATCTGTCATGTGTAACAGCTATATTTATGCACTTCAAAATATTGTTAAATATAAGATTTTAATTTTTTTGATTGATTACATGCCATCTTTTTGTTGACTCTTAGTGAGCACATAGATAGATTTTCTCCAGGAAGATCTATCCCTAATATTATAAGATTAATTGTTATTAATGAAAAAGTCCCCACAGAATAAAATCACCACAATCCCCATAACAGCAGACCCCAGAACATCTCAAAAAGCCAAAAGGTAGTGGTAATAGTAACACACACACACACACACACACACACACACACACACACAAGTGTGTGTAAATACTCTTACCAGCTTGTTTTGCTTTACTTCTGTGTTTTTGAAATGTATTTTTATGGCCCCATGGTGTTTTTTGTCTTTCTTTCTTATTGATAGTGGCCACTTTGGAGACCTCTGACTGTATGCATAGTTCAATATAAATAAATCCTGCCAGCATACAGAGTTCTGGGTCAAAACACTTTCGCCTCAGTCTTGACCTTTGTTCACAATAATTTTTTAAAATGCACTAATATAGTTGTCACATATGACACGTTTAGATCATTTATTTATAAAAGTTAATGTGTTGCCTATCTACCACTGACAAATAACAAATTGATGAACAAGATAAAAATACAGGACTGATATCCCCGGGGGGCGGGGGCAGGAGGGAGCTTATGGTTGGACCTCCAACGTTGTTGACGTTCCACGCACTTCAACTCCAACCAGTCTGGCTTGCAGTCACAGTCAGATACTGTATGAGAGGAGCCATAGGCCAGCAAATTGACAGGACGAGAGTTACCTAAGAGAGCCAGTTTGGTGTAGTGGTGGAGGCACCAGGCTAGAAACCAGGAGTCTGTGAGTTCTAGTCCCACCTTAGGCACAAAGCCAGCTGGGTGACCTTGGGCCAGTCCCTCTCTCTCAGCCCTAGGAAGGAGGCAATGGCAAACCACTTCTGAAATCGTGCCAAGAAAACTGCAGGGACTAGTCCAGGCAGTCTGAGGCGTCAAGACTGACTCCAAGGCATGCACACAAAAAAGCATTACCTAACCCCTGGTCTACACAATTTATCAACCACCAATACCTGAAGAGTCAAACGCAAAAAGGCATAGTGTGTGTGTGTGTGTGTGTGTGTGTGTGTGTGTGTGTGTGTGTGTGTGTAAGAGAGAGAGAGAGATTGGAGTCAAGCACAACTCCTGGTGACTCTAGTTTTCTTGTCAACAGGATAGCAATGATTTTCCACTACTTTCTTCTTGGATGTTTTTCCTTTACCTCCCTGCCTACAGGCCTGGAGTTTCCTAATGGTCTCCTGTCCAAATATTATCAGGTCTGATCCTGCTTAGCTATTTTGAAATCAACCACAAATGGTTTGGTGCTGCTACCTGTTGTGACTGTCTGTTTGTCTGTGTGTGTGTGTGTGTTTGTGTGTATTTGGGTTTTGGGGTTTTGGGGTTTTGGGGTTTTGGGGTTTTGGGGTTTTGGGGTTTTGGGGTTTGTATATTTGTATATTTGTATATTTGTATATTTGTATATTTGTATATTTGTATATTTGTATATTTGTATATTTGTATGTGGAAAGTGAAGGCAAAGTGGTGATAGGAGCACTCGGGGCTGTGACTCCCAAGCTGGGAGAGTGGCTCCAACAGATCCCAGGAACAACGTCAGAGCTCTCTGTCCAGAAGAGTGCAGTGCTAGGAACAGCTAAGATGCTGCGCAGAACCTTCAAACTCCCAGGCCTCTGGTAGAGGAGAGGACCCAAGGTTGAGGAAGACACACACCACCCATAGGGGTGAGAAGGTGTTTTTTTTAACATACATTCAGTCACATACATTCCTGTATTAGGAATGAACTCCCCTAAAGGAACTGCTCAAACGTATGCATCCATTCATCCCTGGCAAAGCAGGGGGATAAACATGCTTGTAGGCTCCTCCTCAGACAGGAATTCTATAGCTGGCCCTCAGCCACGGAAGAGGCCCTCGTACAGCATTCATGACTGGGAGGCTCTGCTCAACGCCTGCTCTCATGACCAATGCATTTAGGGATGTCCGCAGGGTGCGGTCAAAAAAGTCAAGATGGCACAATCAAAGTTCCACCCATTTTTTATGTGCGACTTTTTCTCTTGCCTTTTTTTGACCATGCCCTACAGACCCTCCTGAATGGATAGAGCAGAGCTTTCCAAACTGTGTGTCGGGACACGTTAGTGTGTCGGCTGCAGTGTCTGGGTGTGTCGCGGCTGCTGCTGCCTCCGAGCCCTGCCAGGATTCCACGCAGGTCCTAGTGCCTGCCTTGTGCCTTGCTGCCTCCAAATCTGCTGTGATTCCGCGCAGGTCCTAGTGCCTGCCTTGTGCCCTGCTGCCTCCAAACCTGCTGTGATTCCACACAGGTCTTAGTGCCAGCCTTGTGCCTTGCTGCCTCCAAACCTGCCCTGCCAGGATTCCATGCAGGTCCTAGTGCCTGCCTTGTGTCTTGCTGCCTCCAAACCTGCTGTGATTCCACGCAGGTCCTAGTGCCTGCCTTGTGCCCTGCTGTAAGAGTGTGTCGCGAAATGATGCCCTGCTGCAAGAGTGTGTCGCAAAATGATGCATGTCTAAAAAGTGTGTCACCAACATGAAAAGTTTGGAAAGCTCTGGCATAGAGCATTTAGTCCAGCAACTCAGTGCCCTTCAAATGCATTGGATTTCATGCTGAATAGGTGGTTGTGGAACTCCAACAGTTCTGGAGGTGACTAGGCTGGAGAAGGCTGTTTCATGCTAAAAAGAAAGTGCCTTCCCTTTCGCTCAGAAATTTGACCTCTATCGGAAATATTCTGATTAATGAACTCCCATTTTTACAAGGCTTTGCCAAAAGGCCAATACAGGAGCTGTGCATTTAGCAGGAAGGGGGCCAAGAAATGGAACAATGTCCCTTATAATTCAGGAGAAGGGAGCATTTTTAGTCCCATTCTGGTTTACTCAGTCAAACAATTTTCCGTTCTGATAATTATATCTCCTGTTTCTATTTCTTCTCCTCTGCAGCAGCAAGATGACCAGAGCAGACCTCACAATTCAAAGCAGAACAAACCATTGATTTCATATAATGGCCATATAAAATGTGCTGAATTACATTCGACGGAAGAATTAATACATTCCTGATATTTTATTTTAAAGCTGCTGACCCAGCAATTGTCTCTGTCATGCAGGCACTGACAGGAGTTTTCTTTAGGAGCTAACAAATCTTCTGAACCCATCAGTGCACATCCACTTATCTCTCCGCCACTTGTGCTCCCCCAATTACAGAAGCTTTCTATCGAAAGACAGAAGAAAGGAGAAAGAGCCACTATCTTGTAGCAATAAGGGTGGTAGACAGACAAACAACAGCCCTGTTTGGGGTGACCCAGTCCCTTCTGGGTAAGGGGGGGTTGGGGGAGCCCTTGCCAGAGTGCTATGAGGAATGTTCTCAGCATCTGTCAGATAAAGTTGCTTGACTTCGCTTAGAGTTGGACACAGGCTGGGCAGGTCCTATGGAAGTGACTGGGGCATGTCTGGACTCTGTTATCAGGGAAGAGTTTCAGCTGGTTATTCCTAAGGAAGTGGACGGGGTCATCGGGCTTGTGAGTTCTGCCACCTGTGTGTTGGACCCATGCCCCTCCTGGTTGGTTAGGGCCTCCCAGGAGATGGCATGTGGTTGGGTCCAAGCAGTGGTAAATGACTTACTGGGGGAAGGGTTGGTGCTACCTGCCCTGACTTGTGGAGGGCCTAGAACAGGGGTGACACATCCATCCTGACCCTCCTGGATCTCTCAGTGGAGTTTGATACCATTGACCATGGCATCCTTCTGGACAAGATCTAGGGGTTGGGAGTGGGGGCACTGTTTTGCAGTGGTTCTCCTCCTTCCTCTGTGGCAGGAAGGTTGAGCCCTAGGCCTCTGCAATGTGGGGTACCTCAGGGCTTGGATCTTTTGCCCATCTACTTCAACATCTACATAAACCACTGGGGAGATCATCTGAGGGCATGGTATCATTGGTATGCCGATCATACCCAGTTATACACCTCCACCTCTGGCCAACCAAGCAACACTGTCCTGCTGTTGACCCAAAGCCTGGCTGTAAAGGTTTGGATGGGGAGGAACTGGCTTCAACTCAAACCGAGCAAGATGGAGTGGCTCTGGGTCTTTCCCCCCCCCCGCCCCGGGTCTGGTGAGGCATCACCTCTGACTCTTGCCGGAGCTGCACTCCCCCAGACTGAGCTGGTGCACAATTTGGGGTCCTCCTAAAGGACCCACCTCAAGGAGCAGGTGGCAGTCATAGCTACGGGGACCTTTTTACAGATACATCTTGTGACCCAATTGCGCCCATTCCTGGACCCGGAGGCCTTGCTCACAGTCACTCATGCCCTGGTCACTTCCCAGTTGGATTACTGCAATGCAGCCTACATGGGGCTGACCTTGAAGACCATCCAGAAATGACAACTCATCCAGAAAGCAGCAGTACTTTTGGGCGCCCCAGTTTGCCCGTGTTACACCGCTGCTGTGTGAGCTGCACTGGTTTCCAGTTTCTTTCTGGGTGCAATAATTCAAGGTGCTGGTTATCACCTTTAAAGCCGTGGATGGCACAGGGCTGGGTTATTTGCAGGACCATCTCTCCCTGAGGGCATCTGCTCCTTAAATGTTGCCGTCCAGTGGGACCTAGGCCATGCATCTTCTCAGTAGCAGCCCCTGCCCTTTGGGACACCCTTCCCCGCAAGATCCGATGCTCCTGTGCTCCTAGCCTTCCCAGAAGCCTCAAAGAGCTGGCTTTTCCCACACACAGGCACTGGGGTAGTTGTGGCTGGAGCTCAGGGGACCTGTTTGTGAATGGGAGAGTGTGTGTTACTTCAGGGGGTGCTGGGAGATTTTGTGGTGCTTTTTATGTTTTTTTTTTTTACTGTTTTTATCATTGTTTGTAAGCCACCCAGGATTATGGCACATAAGATGGGGGGGCTATATAATTTTTGAAAACAAATAAATAATGTTACGCTGCCTTGAGTTGCATGGAATAAAGGTGGGATATAAATCTGGTAAATAAGTAAAATTTTAAAAATCACTTGCTCCCTTTGTCCCCCACCCCGAGCTCAAATCCTGTGTGGTTGTCATCTTCATTCTTCTCCTGCTCCTGTTCCTCTTTTCCATTTGAAAGGAGGGAAAGTAATACGGAGTTGTGCTTATAATTTCTATCTCCTCTTCTTCTAAGAGTGGGGTGTCACCTTCAATTCAAGGTTGTCTTCCAATCAGGTTGATCGAGCGTTTGCCTCTGCGTCTTAACGGCATCGCCACCAGCATCCTTCCAGAAACCCCCTTGGGCCTTCTCTAAATTCATTTGAGATCACTGAAAACCAGACTTTTTCTACTGGCGCTGATCGCTCACAAAGCGAATTGTATGACACAGGCTTTCAAAAGTGGTTTGAGGGCATATGGTGCAGAGCCAAAGATTACCAGCAGGTGGGGATGTTCACTTAGGGGCCTCATGGAGGAGGAACTGTCCCTGGAGCTGGATACCAAGGGAGGACAGAGTCCGGTTTCCAGAAGTCCCGTCTTTCCAAAGGCCGCCCCCCACTCAGAACAGGCCACTTGTGGTAATTAAGATCCTGTGTCATCGCACACCACCGTGCCTTGGCTCAAGTCCAACTGGAGTAATTATGCCATCCTGCCCTCTGTGCATTCCCTGCAGCTGCTATTTTTATTTATGAGTTTATATTTAGTCTGGTAATGAGTCTAACATACGGCACGTAATGGGGAGGACATGGAAACAAGCAAAGAGATGGAAAACAAGAAGCAGGAAAGCATGAGTCCGCTTGGCTTGATTTGTTCCTCCTGAGGCTGCTTGTCTGCAAGAAAAGGAGTCAGGCTAAGAATATGCTTTAGCAATTTCAAACGATTAAAGGAAAATTGCTTATCGCATAGTGTGGGGGGAAAAAAACCTTTATTTCATCCCATGTAGATTGGAGGAAGAATGGTTTGCTCACAATGGAAATGCATCTGTAATTTTTTTTTCTGAATTAGAACAGGGTGATTAGCAACCAAGCTGGTGGCAATGTGGCTATTGTCTTTCCAGGCCTTTTCATGCCCGGGGCAAGAGAATTGGCCAACCGGTCCCTGCATCTGATCACTGTGCTCCATTGCAATTGATGCCAGGAGAGTGGCTGCAAGTGTATGTTCTCCAAGCGGTCTTCCTGGCCACCTCAGGAAGATGGCGCATGGATCAACAAGAACCTCCTACCTCATAGTTTAGAATTCTGGTCTCTCCCCAGGTTGTAGCCCTGACTGGCCCTTCTCTGGGGTTGTGATATTTACTCCATCCAGCTTTGTCTCCCAAGGAGATGAAGAGAAATTTCAACAAGCTGGGAAAGAAGATCGCCTTTTATCTCCTGTTCTGCCCAGTTGAGGTAGTGGCCAAACCTACTGCTTGAAAGAAACTCCAATGGATTCCAGGCACACCTGTAAAAAAGGGGTGGGGCTTCAATCACAATGCTGCACCCACTATCTGGACATCCCTGGCAGCAGGTCCAAGTAAGGATTCAAGAGGAATCTAGTTAGCCGAGTCTTCTCTAGTCAGGTGTTATTTTAAATGACCAGGTTCTAAGCTTGCAACTTTATAGGGTCTAATGCAGGGGTCCCCAACCTTTTTGGCGCCAGGGACCAGTTTCAAAAGACGATTTTTCCGTGGACCGGGGGGGCGGGGTTTCCGGGATTTCCACGGACCAGGGGGACGAGTTTGCGGGTGGGAACCAATTGTGCGCACCCAGGGCGGGGTTTTCGGGTGGGAGCCTATCACAAACACCGGGGGCGGGGTTTGCGGGTGGGAGCCAATTGCGCGGAAGGGGGCGGGGTTTGCGGGCAGCCCCGCAGCCCAGTTCCTAACAGGCGGGCCGCGGCCCACAGGTTGGGGACCCCTGATCTAATGGACCAAAATCGAGTTTTGGACTTTCCTATTTTTTAAGTAAATTAATCAACAAAAAATTTAACTTAGATGTGACAGAGTAAGTCTGGTGGGTACCAAGGAAGGTATCCTTGGACAGACTGAAACCCATGGCAACATGCTATAGATTCAGGTCCTAGATCAGGCACTGAGTATTTCCATCAACTTTAATGGGCTTTGTTCTAAACTATGTCATAATACCTTGCGTTCTGCCAGAAGCTTGCTGGCAACCACGTGATGTTTTCAACATTATCATACCATTTCCATCCATTGCAAGAGCAGGTAATTTGGATATTGTGCCCAGGGGCACCAGTGTGCTCCCAGACAATTCTCTTAATGCTCACCAGGTTCCATGTCTCATCTGAGTTTTTAAAGCTTCCTGTAATAAAAGAAACCTAATCAGAACTGCCATCTTGCAATGCCAACACCAGCCTGTAGCACCATGCTTATTTATAGCCATAAGGTAAAGGTAAAGGTTCCCCCTGCACATTTGTGCAGTCGTGTCTGACTCTAGGGGCCGGTGCTCATCTCCGTTTGTTAGCCGAAGAGCCAGCGTTGTCCGAAGACGCTTCCACGGCCTCATGTGGCCGCATGACGTGCGCGGAACGCTGTTACCTACCCACCGAAGTGGTACCTATTCATCTACTTGCATTTGCATGCTTTCAAATTGCTAGGTTGGCAAGAGCTGGGGCGAGTGCGGGAGCTCACTCCGTCATGCGGGGCTAGGGATTCGAACCTCTGAACCTGCGATCTTCCAATCGACAAGCCTGGCGTCTTACCTGCTGAGCCACCACGCCCCTACTATTTATAGCCATAAGGCCCCATAAAAGTTCTGTTGGGCTGGTAGAGAACATTCTGGGACCTGGTTCACCTTCTGATAAATGGGAGGAAGGAGGAGATTGTGTCTGACTGGGCTCACCCTGGCTGCCATGTTATCAGTAGGCATCCCTCACATGATACCTAGTTTGTGCATGTGCCCATCAGATTTGTGTACTCTGCTAAATTTGGGACCAGCAGCATCTTTCAAAAAGTCTGTTGCA
Source organism: Charina bottae (assembly GCA_023362775.1). Taxonomy (NCBI): domain Eukaryota; kingdom Metazoa; phylum Chordata; class Lepidosauria; order Squamata; family Charinaidae; genus Charina; species Charina bottae. The sequence continues at coordinate 97,785,473 of JALMGJ010000001.1, read as the reverse complement.
GAGTGGCTTGCAGGAATGTAATGGCCAAGCTGAGTTGCAAGGCTTAACCATCCCAGAAACCTTCCTCATCATTGGGAGGAATGGAACGTGCCCACTTAGCTCCCTGGCCAACAGCTAAGGATTTTGCATTGCTTGTCTGGAGTTTTTAAAAATAACTAAATCACCCTAAATCTCCATGGAAGAGCTTTCATAATTGACCACTAAGCAGCCTTGATTACGCTTAGGACTGAAAAGTTGGGAGATTTGCAGCTGGCAAGAAGATTGTGGATGTGATCCTGACAGAAAGCTGGGTTCATGAAATCCTGTGAGAATAACCTTGAGGAACAGGAGGAAGAGCTGCAATGAAGACAACAGTCAGATAAAAGAAATTGGAGTCCAAAGCAGAAATATAATGTGAGAAAACATCTCAGACTTGACCCTCCCTAGTTCTTTTGTAGATAAAGGCAGGGAAGGGAGAGGCGCTTTCAGACTTGCAAGATTCTATTACTGTAACTCTATAATAGAAGTAGTTATAGTATTCATATTAACCTATGGCTGCGAGAGCTGGACCATAAGGAAGGCTGAGCGAAGGAAGATAGATGCTTTTGAACTGTGGTGTTGGAGGAGAATTCTGAGAGTGCCTTGGACTGCAAGAAGATCAAACCAGTCCATACTCCAGGAAATAAAGCCAGACGGCTCACTTGAAGGAATGATATTAAAGGCAAAACTGAAGTACTTTGGCCACATAATGAGAAGACAGGATAGCCTGGAGAAGAAGCTGATGCTAGGGAAAGTGGAAGGCAAAAGGAAGAGGGGCCGACCAAGGGCAAGATGGATGGATGGTATTCTGGAGGTGACAGACTCAACCATAGGGGAGCTCGTGGTGGCGACGGTCGACAGGAAGCTCTGGCGTGGGCTGGTCCATGAAGTCAGGAAGAGTCGGAAGCGACTGAACGAATAAACAACAACAAATAGTATTCATAACTTTGGTTTTCAAGTCTGGTCTACCTTCAACAGCTGACAATAGCAACCAAGCTGGTGGCAATGTGGCTATTGTCTTTCCGGGCCTTTCCTTGCCCAGGGCAAGAGAATTGGCCAACCGGTCCCTGCATCATATGAATCAGCAGCCTTCCTAGCTTTTTTTTTTTTTTTTTTTGACCGTTCAATCATGTCTGATTCTTGGAGACTGCCAGACAAGTCCCTGCAATTTTCTTGGAAGGATTTTCAGAAGTGGTTTGCCCTTGCCTGCTTCCTAGGCCTGAGAGAAAGTGACTGGCCCAGGGTCATCCAGCTGGCTTTGTGCCTAAGGCAGGACTAGAACTCACAGTCCCCTGGTTTCTAGCCTGATGCCTTAACCACTACACCAAACTGGCTTTAGCTTAGGACAGCCTTACTTATTGTTTTTCTGTTTATATCTTTCTTTTCTTCTGACACCAAACCCATGATGGAGGTTTGATTGAGAGTGACAGACCCACAGTCACCAAGGGATTTTCCATGGCTGAAGTCTTCCTAATCCAAGTCCAATATTTTATCTACCATATTAATCTATCTTCTTTCTGGTATATAAATCCACCTTATTTAGTACAGATTATCTGATGGATAGGGAGAATGACACCGACTGAAAAATTCAGAACAGACAAAAGAATTTATTACTACAAGACATGATGGTGGCCACTGACTTGGAAAGTTTTCAAAGGCAAATGGAGAAATAGGTCTATAAAGAGATATTTGTCTCGAAGACTAGTATTACATCTAGATTAGGGCTAACATGCCTTGAAATGCCAGTTGCCAGAAAACAATGGTACAAAAGGCACTTTCATCTGGACATTTTGAAAAGCCTTTATATAGGCAATTTGCATTTTTAAAAAAAGGCTCTAGGGAAATTTGAGCCTTAAAAGCTTTTTGGATTTTACATTAAAATTATGTACTTTTAAGAACGTTGTATAGAAAAGCTTTGTATGCTGGGAAAACTGCTCTTAAAAGCAGTTAAGGGTTTTGTTTTATTCTTTTCATAGGTCTTTTAAAGAAAATCCATTTAATTAAAAAAATGACCTGCCAGATTTTTGCCAGAATAATGCAAACAATAAAATAGTTGAGATCTATAGAGAACCACATATGGGAGCCTGCACAGCCGAGTGATGCTAAATTTGAGAAGATGCAGATACAAGTTCACCCTGATATGTCTATGAAGGTTCTCAGTCATCCAGGTGGAATTGTCTGTAGCTTGAATCATGTCAACTGGATTTCTATTTTCTCAGTGGAAACGTTTCGCTCCTTATCCAAGGAGCTTCTTCAGTCTGAGCAAAGTTAGTAAGGGAATCCTTAAATATGTCTATGAAGGTTCTCAGTCATCCAGGTGGAACAGTCTGTGGCTTGAATCATGTCAACTGGATTTCTATTTTCTTAGTGGAAACGTTTCACTCCTTATCCAAGGAGCTTCTTCAGTCTGAGTAAAGTTAGTAAGGGAATCCTTAAATATGTTTCTAGGCTGGCTGTGTGACCTTGCACCTGGGGCTAGGTCATGGTTATTTTTGAGATGTTTGTTTCTAAGTCCCTTTATCATCTAAAGGAGGATCGTTAAGATTACCCTGCTGCTGTTGAGCTTGTGAAATGGTCTTAATCTTCCTAGGCACAGAAGACAAAGCAGGAAGGAAGATAGGGGAAAGGTTATGCCTGAGGCCCCCACCTCTATTCAAGGAAGGATTTTCCAAGTTGGCATGAATGGATTCCTTGACCCCTCTCTCAAACCACCTATCTTCTCTGTCTAAAATGTGAACATTAATGTCCTCAAATGAGTGTCCTTTTTCCTTTAGATGAAGATAAACTGCTGACTCTGGTCCTGTGGTGTTACTTCTCCTGTGTTGGGCCATCCTCCTGTACAAAGGTTGTTTGGTTTCTCCAATGTAGAGTTCAGAGCACTCCTCACTGCACTGGATTGCATACACTACATTGCTTTCCTTGTGTTTTGGAGTTTGATCTTTGGGGTGTACAAGCCTCTGTCTCAGTGTGTTGGTGGGTTTGAAATATACAGGTATGTGGTGTTTGCCAAATATCCGTTTGATCTTTTCAGACACGCCAGCCATGTAAGGAATGACCAGGTTCTTCCGTTTACTCTGAGTCTCAGCCCTATCTGTCGCTGTTTTAGGTCTGGTAGACATAGATTTGGTGAAGGCCCAATTTGGATATCCACAGGCCTGCAGAGCTGTTCTCAGATGCTGCTTTTCATTCTTTTTGGAATCCATGGAGGTGGGGATGGTTTCTGCTCTGTGTGACAATGTCCTGATGACTCCTAGTTTGTGCTGCAGTGGATGGTGGGAGTCAAACATCAGGTATTGATCTGTGTGTGTGGGTTTCCTGTAGATCCCTATTTCTAGCTTGCCACCGGTCCCAATGAGGACTTCACAGTCTAGGAATGCCAGTCTGTTGTCCTTGGTGTCTTCTCTGGTGAAGCTAATGTTGGCATCTATAGTGTTTATATGGTCCGTGAAGGCCTGTACTTCCTGGGCCTTGATTTTGACCCAGGTGTCATCCACATACCTAAACCAGTGGGTGGGCACCGTTCCCTGGAATGTGTTGAGTGCTTTCTTCTCCACTTCTTCCATGTATAAATTGGCCACAATGGTTGACACAGGAGAACCCATGGCACAGCCGTGTTTTTGTCTGTAAAAGTCACCTCTGTATGTGAAATAAGTGGTGTTAAGACACAGGTCCAGAAGATGGCAGATCTGGTTTGGGTTGAGATGGCTTCTCCTTTCCAGGGTGCTGTCCTCTTCTAGTCTCTTCCTGACAGCGGATAGAGCATGAGTGGTGGGGATGCTGGTGAAAAGGGAGGACACATCAAAGGAGACCATAGTTTCATCTGTATCCAGTTTCAGGATCTTTGCTTTGGAAACAAATTCTTCCGAATTATGGATGTGGTGTTCAGAGTGTCCAACTAGAGGTGCTAGTATGGTAGAGAGGTGTTTGGCAATGTTGTATGTTACCGAATTGATGCTGCTGACTATGGGTCGGAGGGGTGTTCCTTCCCTGTGGATCTTAGGAAGTCCGTAGATGCAGGGGATGGCTTCTCCAGGATACAGACGGTGGTAGGTAATCCTATCGATGGAGCCATCATGTTCCAATTGTTTCAAACTGTCTATTGCCTTTTTCTTGTAATTGTTGGTGGGGTCTCTTTTCAGTTTTTCATATGTATGGTGATCCTCCAAAAGTGAGGTAATTTTATTGTGGTAGTCTGCAGTGTTTAGAACCACTGTACATCTTCCTTTGTCAGCAGGTAAAATGGTGATGGTTTCATCTTTGCTGAGGGCTGTCAGGGCTCTCCTCTCTTGGACGGTAAGGTTGGGGGGAGGAGGTTGAGCACTGGACAGAGCTGCAGATATTTTAAGCCGGAGTTGTTCTGCTTCTTCAAAAGGTAGGTGGTTGTTGTGGATGGCAGATTCTGTGGCTGTAATGAGCTCCACAACCGGAACTTGCTTGGGAGTGATGGCAAAATTAAGACCTTTGGCTAGGACATCTCTCTCTGGTTGGGTAAGTTCTCTGTCTGAGAGATTTTTCACCCACATGTTCTTTTTGTCCTCTGTGGTCCTGTTGTTGTTGTTCCTCCCAGCGGTTTCTCCAGTTCCTTGTTTCTGCTTGCTGCGAGAAAGAAGAATGTCAAATTTCTTAGTTTGCCTCTCCTTTGTCTTGTGATGCTGGGCCAGCTGTACTTTATTGCCAAGCTGAATAACTCTATCCAGGATTGGGTCAGGAAGGGTGGCTGTGAGTTCCTGGTGAAGGTTTTCAAAATTGTATTGCAGGGCATCAATGGTGAAGTGGACTTGCCTTATTCTTTCATTTAGAAGATGTCTTTGTGCCTGCTGCAAGATCTGATCTGCTCTGTGACCCTTAACTGTAGATTGCAGGCGTAGGCTTGTCGGGATGAGTCTCTGTTGTCTGCATCTGAGGTTAAAACGTAGGTGGTTTCTATAGTCTGCCACCTTTCTTGCTGTCTTCTCGAATTTCCTTACCAACTTCAGGGTTTCATCCCCAAAATGTATGGCAATATGTCTATGAAGGTTCTCAGTCATCCAGGTGGAACAGTCTGTGGCTTGAATCATGTCAACTGGATTTCTATTTTCTTAGTGGAAACGTTTCACTCCTTATCCAAGGAGCTTCTTCAGTCTGAGTAAAGTTAGTAAGGGAATCCTTAAATATGTTTCTAGGCTGGCTGTGTGACCTTGCACCTGGGGCTAGGTCATGGTTATTTTTGAGATGTTTGTTTCTAAGTCCCTTTATCATCTAAAGGAGGATCGTTAAGATTACCCTGCTGCTGTTGAGCTTGTGAAATGGTCTTAATCTTCCTAGGCACAGAAGACAAAGCAGGAAGGAAGATAGGGGAAAGGTTATGCCTGAGGCCCCCACCTCTATTCTTTTCACCAGCATCCCCACCACTCATGCTCTATCCGCTGTCAGGAAGAGACTAGAAGAGGACAGCACCCTGGAAAGGAGAAGCCATCTCAACCCAAACCAGATCTGCCATCTTCTGGACCTGTGTCTTAACACCACTTATTTCACATACAGAGGTGACTTTTACAGACAAAAACACGGCTGTGCCATGGGTTCTCCTGTGTCACCCATTGTGGCCAATTTATACATGGAAGAAGTGGAGAAGAAAGCACTCAACACATTCCAGGGAACGGTGCCCACCCACTGGTTTAGGTATGTGGATGACACCTGGGTCAAAATCAAGGCCCAGGAAGTACAGGCCTTCACGGACCATATAAACACTATAGATGCCAACATTAGCTTCACCAGAGAAGACACCAAGGACAACAGACTGGCATTCCTAGACTGTGAAGTCCTCATTGGGACCGGTGGCAAGCTAGAAATAGGGATCTACAGGAAACCCACACACACAGATCAATACCTGATGTTTGACTCCCACCATCCACTGCAGCACAAACTAGGAGTCATCAGGACATTGTCACACAGAGCAGAAACCATCCCCACCTCCATGGATTCCAAAAAGAATGAAAAGCAGCATCTGAGAACAGCTCTGCAGGCCTGTGGATATCCAAATTGGGCCTTCACCAAATCTATGTCTACCAGACCTAAAACAGCGACAGATAGGGCTGAGACTCAGAGTAAACGGAAGAACCTGGTCATTCCTTACATGGCTGGCGTGTCTGAAAAGATCAAACGGATATTTGGCAAACACCACATACCTGTATATTTCAAACCCACCAACACACTGAGACAGAGGCTTGTACACCCCAAAGATCAAACTCCAAAACACAAGGAAAGCAATGTAGTGTATGCAATCCAGTGCAGTGAGGAGTGCTCTGAACTCTACATTGGAGAAACCAAACAACCTTTGTACAGGAGGATGGCCCAACACAGGAGAAGTAACACCACAGGACCAGAGTCAGCAGTTTATCTTCATCTAAAGGAAAAAGGACACTCATTTGAGGACATTAATGTTCACATTTTAGACAGAGAAGATAGGTGGTTTGAGAGAGGGGTCAAGGAATCCATTCATGCCAACTTGGAAAATCCTTCCTTGAATAGAGGTGGGGGCCTCAGGCATAACCTTTCCCCTATCTTCCTTCCTGCTTTGTCTTCTGTGCCTAGGAAGATTAAGACCATTTCACAAGCTCAACAGCAGCAGGGTAATCTTAACGATCCTCCTTTAGATGATAAAGGGACTTAGAAACAAACATCTCAAAAATAACCATGACCTAGCCCCAGGTGCAAGGTCACACAGCCAGCCTAGAAACATATTTAAGGATTCCCTTACTAACTTTACTCAGACTGAAGAAGCTCCTTGGATAAGGAGTGAAACGTTTCCACTAAGAAAATAGAAATCCAGTTGACATGATTCAAGCCACAGACTGTTCCACCTGGATGACTGAGAACCTTCATAGACATATTGCCATACATTTTGGGGATGAAACCCTGAAGTTGGTAAGGAAATTCGAGAAGACAGCAAGAAAGGTGGCAGACTATAGAAACCACCTACGTTTTAACCTCAGATGCAGACAACAGAGACTCATCCCGACAAGCCTACGCCTGCAATCTACAGTTAAGGGTCACAGAGCAGATCAGATCTTGCAGCAGGCACAAAGACATCTTCTAAATGAAAGAATAAGGCAAGTCCACTTCACCATTGATGCCCTGCAATACAATTTTGAAAACCTTCACCAGGAACTCACAGCCACCCTTCCTGACCCAATCCTGGATAGAGTTATTCAGCTTGGCAATAAAGTACAGCTGGCCCAGCATCACAAGACAAAGGAGAGGCAAACTAAGAAATTTGACATTCTTCTTTCTCGCAGCAAGCAGAAACAAGGAACTGGAGAAACCGCTGGGAGGAACAACAACAACAGGACCACAGAGGACAAAAAGAACATGTGGGTGAAAAATCTCTCAGACAGAGAACTTACCCAACCAGAGAGAGATGTCCTAGCCAAAGGTCTTAATTTTGCCATCACTCCCAAGCAAGTTCCGGTTGTGGAGCTCATTACAGCCACAGAATCTGCCATCCACAACAACCACCTACCTTTTGAAGAAGCAGAACAACTCCGGCTTAAAATATCTGCAGCTCTGTCCAGTGCTCAACCTCCTCCCCCCAACCTTACCGTCCAAGAGAGGAGAGCCCTGACAGCCCTCAGCAAAGATGAAACCATCACCATTTTACCTGCTGACAAAGGAAGATGTACAGTGGTTCTAAACACTGCAGACTACCACAATAAAATTACCTCACTTTTGGAGGATCACCATACATATGAAAAACTGAAAAGAGACCCCACCAACAATTACAAGAAAAAGGCAATAGACAGTTTGAAACAATTGGAACATGATGGCTCCATCGATAGGATTACCTACCACCGTCTGTATCCTGGAGAAGCCATCCCCTGCATCTACGGACTTCCTAAGATCCACAGGGAAGGAACACCCCTCCGACCCATAGTCAGCAGCATCAATTCGGTAACATACAACATTGCCAAACACCTCTCTACCATACTAGCACCTCTAGTTGGACACTCTGAACACCACATCCATAATTCGGAAGAATTTGTTTCCAAAGCAAAGATCCTGAAACTGGATACAGATGAAACTATGGTCTCCTTTGATGTGTCCTCCCTTTTCACCAGCATCCCCACCACTCATGCTCTATCCGCTGTCAGGAAGAGACTAGAAGAGGACAGCACCCTGGAAAGGAGAAGCCATCTCAACCCAAACCAGATCTGCCATCTTCTGGACCTGTGTCTTAACACCACTTATTTCACATACAGAGGTGACTTTTACAGACAAAAACACGGCTGTGCCATGGGTTCTCCTGTGTCACCCATTGTGGCCAATTTATACATGGAAGAAGTGGAGAAGAAAGCACTCAACACATTCCAGGGAACGGTTCCCACCCACTGGTTTAGGTATGTGGATGACACCTGGGTCAAAATCAAGGCCCAGGAAGTACAGGCCTTCACGGACCATATAAACACTATAGATGCCAACATTAGCTTCACCAGAGAAGACACCAAGGACAACAGACTGGCATTCCTAGACTGTGAAGTCCTCATTGGGACCGGTGGCAAGCTAGAAATAGGGATCTACAGGAAACCCACACACACAGATCAATACCTGATGTTTGACTCCCACCATCCACTGCAGCACAAACTAGGAGTCATCAGGACATTGTCACACAGAGCAGAAACCATCCCCACCTCCATGGATTCCAAAAAGAATGAAAAGCAGCATCTGAGAACAGCTCTGCAGGCCTGTGGATATCCAAATTGGGCCTTCACCAAATCTATGTCTACCAGACCTAAAACAGCGACAGATAGGGCTGAGACTCAGAGTAAATGGAAGAACCTGGTCATTCCTTACATGGCTGGCGTGTCTGAAAAGATCAAACGGATATTTGGCAAACACCACATACCTGTATATTTCAAACCCACCAACACACTGAGACAGAGGCTTGTACACCCCAAAGATCAAACTCCAAAACACAAGGAAAGCAATGTAGTGTATGCAATCCAGTGCAGTGAGGAGTGCTCTGAACTCTACATTGGAGAAACCAAACAACCTTTGTACAGGAGGATGGCCCAACACAGGAGAAGTAACACCACAGGACCAGAGTCAGCAGTTTATCTTCATCTAAAGGAAAAAGGACACTCATTTGAGGACATTAATGTTCACATTTTAGACAGAGAAGATAGGTGGTTTGAGAGAGGGGTCAAGGAATCCATTCATGCCAACTTGGAAAATCCTTCCTTGAATAGAGGTGGGGGCCTCAGGCATAACCTTTCCCCTATCTTCCTTCCTGCTTTGTCTTCTGTGCCTAGGAAGATTAAGACCATTTCACAAGCTCAACAGCAGCAGGGTAATCTTAACGATCCTCCTTTAGATGATAAAGGGACTTAGAAACAAACATCTCAAAAATAACCATGACCTAGCCCCAGGTGCAAGGTCACACAGCCAGCCTAGAAACATATTTAAGGATTTGTCTATGAAGGTTCTCAGTCATCCAGGTGGAATTGTCTGTAGCTTGAATCATGTCAACTGGACTTCTATTTTCTTAGTGGAAACGTTTCGCTCCTTATCCAAGGAGCTTCTTCAGTCTGAGCAAAGTTGGTAAGGGAATCCTAAATATGTTCCTAGGTAGCTGTGTGACCTTACACCTGGGGCTAGGTCATGGTTATATTGAGATGTAATTTTTAAGTCCTTTTATCATCATTATCATTTATTAACGACCCCCCATTAGATGATAAAAGGACTTAAAAATTACATCTCAATATAACCATGACCTAGCCCCAGGTGTAAGGTCACACAGCTACCTAGGAACATATTTAGGATTCCCTTACCAACTTTGCTCAGACTGAAGAAGCTCCTTGGATAAGGAGCGAAACGTTTCCACTAAGAAAATAGAAATCCAGTTGACATGATTCAAGCTACAGATATTTAAGGATTCCCTTACTAACTTTACTCAGACTGAAGAAGCTCCTTGGATAAGGAGTGAAACGTTTCCACTAAGAAAATAGAAATCCAGTTGACATGATTCAAGCCACAAATCCTTAAATATGTTTCTAGGTGGCTGTGTGACCTTGCACCTGGGGCTAGGTCATGCTTATTTTGAGATGTTATTTCTAAGTCCCTTTATCATCTAAAGGAGGATCGTTAAGATTACTTAATCTTAATCTTCCTAGGCACAGAAGACAAAGCAGGAAGGAAAATAGGGGAAAGATTGTGCCTGAGGCCCCCACCTCTATTCAAGGAAGGATTTTCCAAGTTGGCATAAATTGATTCCTTGACCCCTCTCTCAAACCACCTATCTTCTCTGTCTAAAATGTGAACATTAATGTCACATTTTAATGTAATGGAAGATTACATTTAATGTAATGGATTCCAAAAAGAATGAAAATCAGCACCTGAGAACAGCTCTGAAGGCCTGTGGATATCCAAATTGGGCCTTCACTAAATCTAAATCTACCAGACCTAAAACAGCGACAGATAGGGCTGAGACTCAGAGTAAACGGAAGAACCTGGTCATTCCTTACATGGCTGGCGTGTCTGAAAAGATCAAACGGATATTTGGCAAACACCACATACCTGTATATTTCAAACCCACCAACACACTGAGACAGAGGCTTGTACACCCCAAAGATCAAACTCCAAAACACAAGAAAAGCAATGTAGTTTATGCAATCCAGTGCAGTGAGGAGTGCTCTTGAAGCAGGCAGGCCAGAAATCATTCAGTTTTCTGTATCATAATAGCTGTTAGGCCTGTGTTCTGCTCCATTCCTCTGATATCTAATCAAATCCAATCAAACACATATCCTCTTGGCCAAGTGCTTTTACCCACATCCTGACCTTTGTAACAGAACGCCATGGGCTCTTGAAAGTTCCTTAAAATGCTACAGATGGTGTACGATAAGTTCCCCTTTTGGTATCCTGTTTTGAAGTTCTATGTCTGAACAATCTGTCTGGAACAAGCTGAGTTATGATATTTTAGACACCACCTGCTGATATGTCATATCCTGATTGTAATTAATTACAAACCCTATAAAAGATTAGCCCTGGGTGTAGCCCGGGGTGCAGACTTTGCCAAATTATTACTCTGAACCTTGCTAGCAATAAACCTGTCTTCTCTACCTTGCTGGTCTCGCGTCCTGATTATTTGGGAAGGTGAGTTTTCCCGCTACACTCTGAACTCTACATTGGAGAAACCAAACAACCTTTGTACAGGAGGATGGCCCAACACAGGAGAAGTAACACCACAGGACCAGAGTCAGCAGTTTATCTTCATCTAAAGGAAAAAGGACACTCATCTGAGGACATTAATGTTCACATTTTAGACAGAGAAGATAGGTGGTTTGAGAGAGGGGTCAAGGAATCAATTTATGCCAACTTGGAAAATCCTTCCTTGAATAGAGGTGGGGACCTCAGGTGCAATCTTTCCCCTATTTTCCTTCCTGCTTTGTCTTCTGTGCCTAGGAAGATTAAGACCATTTCGCAAGCTCAACAGCAGCATGGTAATCTTAACGATCCTCCTTTAGATGATAAAGGGACTTAGAAATAACATCTCAAAAATAACCATGACCTAGCCCCAGGTGCAAGGTCACACAGCCACCTAGAAACATATTTAAGGATTCCCTTACTAACTTTGCTCAGACTGAAGAAGCTCCTTGGATAAGGAGCAAAACGTTTCCACTGAGAAAATAGAAATCCAGTTGACATGATTCAAGCTACAGAAAGTTCACCCTGAGCCACGGAGTTGTTGTTGGAATGGGCACTCCTTTGAGCTCTTGAAGATACTAGGATTAAATTTAACAAATAAATCCCTAATAGGTATCTTCTTCACCCAACCTGGCCCTCCAACAAGCATTCAGAGGATGTCAAGAATGAGTTTGCTTGCTTGCTTGCTTGCTTGCTTGCTTGCTTATTTGTTTGTTTGTTTGTTTGTTTGTTTGTTTTTCAGATTTTGCCACCACCCATCTCCCCCCCCAAAGAAGGACTCTGGGCAGTTTACAATAAAGCTAACAAGTTAAAAAACAATAGCCATAAATAGTATATAAGGTATAAATACAAATACAACATATAAATATAAATAAAAAATAAAAAATAAAATCCAGATGGCAATAAAACATCGAGTTCAGATCGTATGTATGTGAGGGACACTCTAAGGCGCCAGCCATCCCCAGGAATAACTACTCCTCTCCCGGCCCCAAGCAAGGTGGCAGAGCCAGGTCTTCAGGTTCTTCCGGAAGGTCAGGAGTGATGGGGCCTGTCTCACCTCCGGCGGCAGAATGTTCCAGAGGGCAGGGGCCACTGCAGAGAAGGCCCGCTTCCTGGACCCCACCAGACGGAATTCTCTTACAGACGGGGTCTGTAACATGCCCTCACTGCATGATCGGGTGGGACCCACGTTGCTTTTTCCTTGCACGTTTCTTTTGGGATTTCCCAGATATGCCAAAAGAAAGAACCTTTAATGGCTGTTGTGGGTCTTCCGGGCTGTGTGGCCGTGTTCTGGAAGTTGTGGTTCCTAACGTTTCGCCAGCATCTGTGGCCAGCATCTTCAGAGGGCAGGAGCACAGATAGAAGCAAAATCTCTGTGCCCAGGTAGAGTGGGAATGTTCTATTTATAGAGCTAAATTATAGGAGATTAGGTGGAGTTTTTTGTTGTGTTGAAATATTAACGAGTGGCTGATGAGCGTGATTAGCATGTTCATTGTGAGAAGTATTCCCATGTCCTGGTGGTTGGACTGAGTTCGTTGACCTTTTGCAGGCTGTGTTTTTCAGGACTGGTAGCCAGGTTTTGCTAATTTTTAAACTTTCTTCTTTTTTATTGTAACTGTGCTGGTGTTTGTGAATTTCAATGGCTTCTCTGTATAATCTGGTGTAGTGGCTTTTGGTGTTGTCCAGTATTTCTGTGTTTTCAAATAGGATTTTGTGTCCCGTTTGCTTGAGAGCATGTTCAGCTACTGAAGATTTTTCTGGTTGCTGTAGTCTGTAGTGTCTTTCATGTTCTTTTATCCTGGTGTGAATGCTTCGTTTTGTGGTTCCGATGTATACTTGTCCACAGCTGCATGGTATGCGGTATACTCCTGCAGCGGTGCGGGGGTCCCTTTTGTCTTTTGCTGATTTTAGCATTTGTTGTATTTTTCTGGTGGGTCTGAAGACTGTTTGAAAGTTGTGTTTTTCCATTAGTTTTCCCATGCGGTCAGTGACTCCTTTGATATAGGGCAGGAATACTTTGTTTGTGGGGGGCTGTTTTTCTTCAGTTGGATGTTGTTTTCTTGGTTTGATGGCTCTTTTTATTTCATTCTTGGAATAGCCATTTGCCTGTAGGACCCAATTCAGATGGTTAAGTTCATTGTTGAGAAATTGGGTTTCACAGTTTCGATTAGTACGATCCACCAAGGTTTTGATCATGCCTCTCTTTTGTCGTGGGTGGTGATTGGAATTTTTGTGTAGATATCGGTCCGTATGGGTGGGTTTTCTGTATACTTTGTGTCCTAGTTTGAGGTCCGGATTGCGTATGACCAGCGTATCTAAAAATGGAAGTTTGCCATCAGTTTCTTTTTCCATGGTGAATTGTATATTGGGGTGGATGCCGTTTAGGTGGTCCAGAAATTTCTCCAGTTCTTCTTCAGTATGACTCCAAATTGCGAAGGTGTCATCCACGAACCGGAACCAGACTGTTGGTGTAATGGGTGCCGATTCCAAAGCCTGTTTTTCAAAGTGTTCCATGTAAAAGTTTGCTATGACTGGGCTCAGGGGGCTTCCCATGGCAACGCCATCCATCTGTTCGTAGAACTCATTCTCCCATTGAAAGTAACTAGTTGTTAGGCAGTGTTGAAATAAAGCTGTAATGTCTTCTGGGAAGATTTGCTTGATGAGTGCCAGGGTGTCCCTTACTGGCACCTTGGTAAACAGGGAGACCACGTCAAAGCTGACCAGTTTGTCCGTGTGGTTGAGTTTTAGGGTGCTGATTTTGTTGATGAAGTGTCCTGAGTCTTTGATGTGGGATGGAGTCTGTCCGATGTGGGCCTGTAAAAGGGTTGCCAAATGTTTGGATAATTCATATGTCGGGGAGCCAATGGCACTTACAATGGGTCTGAGTGGGATTGAGTCTTTGTGGATTTTGGGGAGTCCATATAGTCTAGGTGAGAGAGCTTCTGTCTTGCAAATACGTTGTAGTACGTTGGGATGCAGGGAGGAGCTCTTTATCAGTGTGTTGGTTTGCTTCATGATTTTGCTGGTCGGATCCCGTCTTATTGTTCTGTATGTGGTGGGGTCTAGTAATTCTCTGATTTTGTCTTTGTATTCATCTATGTTCATAATTACCGTGGCATTGCCTTTGTCCGCTGGAAGGATGATGATGTCTGGGTCCAAATTGAGGGTCTCTATGGCGTTTCTCTCCTTCTTAGTAATGTTGCTGGTGGGGGGCTTTGCTTTCCTTAGGATTCTTGCCACTTCACCCCTTATTTCTTCTGCTTCTTCCTCTGGACGTTGGTGAATGGCTGATTCCACATTGGCAATGATATCTTCCACTGGAATTCTGGTGGGTGTAATAGCAAAGTTTCCTCCTTTGCTTAGGATAGAGGTTTCTTCAGGAGAGAGCAGGCGTTCTGTCAAATTGATGACAATGCGTGAAGTATCCAGTGCCGGTTTTGGTTGACTGTTTTGGCATTTGTTGAATTTTTGCTTTTGTCTGTTTGTGTAGTCAAAGATGTCCTTTTCCATTTTTCTGTAGGATATGGTATCAATCTTGTCCCAATCCTGGCTTCTCATTTTGTGACTAAGGCTCATATGTGTGTCGAATAGATCTTTTTCTGTGATGGCAAGGTTTCGGCGGGTTGTGTGAATTCTCTCGCGCAGGAGGGCTTGTTCAAGGCGGTCGTAAATGCAGCTGGCTTGTGACGATTTGAAGGTCCTTTTCGTTCTGAGAAAAGCTGGAATAGTCCTGGTATCTCTGCATCGCATTAGGAAGGTTAAGGAGCAGAGAAGGTGTGCTTTTCTGTTCCGGAGTGTTTCCAGTCTCCGTGTCTGTCGGAACGTTTCCTCCCCGTAGAGGCATTCAATGTATTGTCGAAGGCTTTCACGGCCGGAGTTCAATGGCTGTTGTGGGTCTTCCGGGCTGTGTGGCCGTGTTCTGGAAGTTGTGGTTCCTAACGTTTCGCCAGCATCTGTGGCCAGCATCTTCAGAGGGCAGGAGCACAGATAGAAGCAAAATCTCTGTGCCCAGGTAGAGTGGGAATGTTCTATTTATAGAGCTAAATTATAGGAGATTAGGTGGAGTTTTTGGCCCACAACAGCCATTGAACTCCGGCCGTGAAAGCCTTCGACAATACAAAGA
Organism: Charina bottae; assembly: GCA_023362775.1. NCBI lineage: Eukaryota > Metazoa > Chordata > Lepidosauria > Squamata > Charinaidae > Charina > Charina bottae. The sequence continues at coordinate 97,770,157 of JALMGJ010000001.1, read as the reverse complement.
ACCTTTAAATTCACCAGGAATATCAACCATATGTCAAATTGTAGTGGAGCTGCACCTACCCCAGGCCCTTTTGATTCAGAAAAAAAAGTTCCATTTCCTTTTCTCTGGGCCAAGGGTGGGCAACCAGCAGGCCCAGGGCCACATATTGCCCTCAAGCCTCTTTTTGCAGCTCTTGAAGCCACTGCCATCCATCACAGCCAAAAGCTGATTACACAATTTCCTGCCACTTTGAGGTAGGAAAAGAAATGAAAACTGCACTGTAAAGCCAAACCAGACAGAACCCAGTTTTTTTTAAAGGAAGGGAAAAACCACCACTCCTGAAACAAACAGGCTCTGCACCATTTGTGATATTGCTCCATCCATGTCATGGTCCTCAGCTTCCTGAAAATGGGTGAAGAGCAGCCCTTGGATACAAAAAAGTTCCATACACATTCAAGAAAGAGGCCCAAATGACAGGTTTAGACATCTTGTAATATTGGTATCACTGAAGGAAGGTGGCAAAGATGGTGAGTGTCTAGAGAAGTCTTTCTCAACCTTGGCGACTTGTGTGGACTTAAACTCCCAGAATTCCCCAGTCAGCATGACGACTTAAAGTCATCAAGGTTGAGAAACACTGGTCTAGAGGCCAAGCTCTACAATGACAATTGAAGGAAGTGGACCTTTGTATTCTCAAGCAAAGATAGTGGAGAGGGGTTATATTAACCTTCTTCAGATATTTGTAGAGCTTGTCAAGTAGATGTCTTCTCTGCAAACTCCAGTAAGAACCATACCAGCAAGTCCAAATGGCAAGAAATGGGATTCTGTTTGATGATGGAATATGAAGATGGTGGAAATCATTTTCATTAGCATTTTTGAAGCAGTAGGTGCCTAACTTTGATATTATAGCTGTGGAGTCCCTGCACTGACAGACAGTGTGCTGCAGTGAATAGAGTGTTGGCGGTCTGGGGAGATCCAGGTTCAAGTCTCCACTTTTGAATGATTGGTCCAGTTATTATCTCTCAGGCTAGGGAAGAAGTCAGGATAAATTGGAAGGAGTATACTGCCTCATACCACCCCTCAGTTGTCTTTTCTGTAGGATAAACCTACCCAGATCTTTTAATTGCTGCCCATAAGGCTTGGTTTCTAGACCTTTCACCATCTTGATTGCCTTCCTCTGAATGTGGTCCAGTTTATCACTGTTCTTTTTGAACTGTGGTGCCCAGAACTGGACATTAGGTCTGATCATGACCGAGTGGAATGCAACAATTACGTGCTGTGATCTTGACCCCAAGGTAACATTGTGGGTATTGCTGAGAGCTCTGGGAAGAAAGGTGGGAATATAAATGCATCATCATCACCACCAACAACAACAACATTATATCATCAGGGCTGAGCAGGTTGCAGTTGATTTGTCTTGAGAAGGCACTTTGCTCACTGAGGCACATCACTCTCCCTCACCATAGCAAAACTCCTGCTACTACTAGTATTACTGTTATAGATATGACATTCATGTACCTGGCACTTCTTTTTAATGGGAGGAGACCACCAAGAGTGTTACATTGTAGAAACATATACCCAAGGGACTGGGGGATAATTGAAGAAGGAAACAGCGATGGAGGCAGCACCAAACATCAGAAGGAATGTGTTTTTATAATCACTGGGCTTTGGGCTACAGCAGAGCTTTCCAAACTGTGTGTTGCGACACAAAAGTGTGTCACCACACACAGCGTAGTGTGTCGCCACACCACCCGGAAGCGGTGGTGCGCACGTGCACGGCGGCAGCAGCAGCGGCACAGGATCAGTGCTTCCGCGTTTTAGCGGAGGCTGCCGCCGCCGTGCACGCGCGCACCACCGCACACACCCCGCGCCGCCGCCGTGCGAGTGTGCCGCCGCACGCCCCCCCATGCTGTCGCCGTGTGCGCGCGCGCCACCGCACACACCCCCGTGCCGCCGCCGTGCGTGCACCCGCCGCCGCCACACTGCTGCCGCCGCTGCCGCTGGTGTATCGCCAGCGGCGGCACTTTGGAAAGCCCTGGGCTACAGGATGATTATCTTCCTTGTTTTGAACTTCCTGGCCAACAGCATTTGTGTACCTTAAATACAATTATGAAATTTTGAGAAAAGTTCCTGTGGGTAGCCAACTGTGATTGTTAAGCTGGTCATTAACTGCTGAGAGTTGGTGTCACTGTGTCCTGTGCTGCTGTCACGCCAGCTGAAGAAAAAGGCAGTAAAATCTCAAAAAGGTCAAGAGTTGCATGAGTGAGAGTGAAGGGGTATGTCAGGTGCAGCTGCCTGGAGAAATGTCTGACCAAATTGATTGCTTGATGGCTTTCCTAATGAGCAGCGTTATCTTTTGTCAGACTCTATATGCAATCAATTGGCTCTAAGTAAGAATCCCCCAGCAGGGACTAGAAAGAACAGGTGCTCCCAAATTTACCTTCTCTTAATCCCAGCTCTTGTGCAAATCATAGAGGAAGATGGGCAATCCTTATTCAGCACAAGAGGTTCCTTCACAGGGAACATCAGTTGAAAAGATCGTGAAGCAGGTGGTGCCTGTGTTTGATCAGCCTCATGTGATTCCTGGCTTGGTGTCTCCTGAGGCTGACATTCCACAGGTTCAGCTGGAGCAGCTTCTTCAGATACAGAAGCTGAGTCCTGAGCCTGAGCCATGACAATCCCTTATCTATAAGCAAATCCATAAAACATCAACTTTCAATCCTGGTGTCAGCAAAAAGTCCATAAAGCATTGCCAGAACATTGCAAAATTTTTAAAAAGTCTTATTTTAAGCTTGATCAAATAAACCAACTTTATATTCCTTTTACTTCTAATAGTATTAATCTTTAATTCAATCAAATATGGTCGTAGGATTTGATTTCTCTTCAATTCTTCTTTATGCCATCACACAGATTTCTTCAAGGCTTTAACAAGCCTCTTTTCTAGATCCAATAAGAAAACATTTTCTAGGTCATTCTCTTGGTTTATCATTTGCATTTCCCTTTTAATTTTTAAAACTTCAGCCAGTTTCTTTTGTATATCCAGTAAAGCATCCTTTTCCAAATCATTCTCTTGGCTTGTCATTTGTACTTTATCTTGTCAGATAAAATTTGTTCCACATCTGTCATTCCTTCATTAACATTTTTAGACATAGACTGTCCATAGAAGCAGACATCATTATTGACAGTGTTGATATTTATTATTTATTTATTATTATTTATTATTTCTAACTTATATCACCGCCCATCTCCCCCCACAAGGGGACTCTGGGCGGTTATTGCAGTTACTAATTTCTGTCTCCATTCTTCAAATATCTCATTTAATATTTCCAATGTTATAATGTTTTGTGTCATGTTGTACATCCCACCAGACACACACAATGAGCAGCCCCTGTTGGATTGGAGGCTGCCTTGATTGCTATATCCTTTTGGCTCTGAGGGGTTTTTTTTCATTTCTTTTATCTGAAGAGATCGTGATTCTGAGGTGCTGGATCAAAGTTAAATGTGAGCCAGCCCTACGATTCAGCTGCTAAAACGGCAATTGTTATCTTGGGGTCCAGATCACAGGACGTAATTGTTGCATTCCACTCTGTCATGATCAGACCTAATGTCCAGTTCTGGGCACCACAGTTCAAAAAGAACAGTGATAAATTGGACCACGTTCAGAGGAAGGCAATCAAGATGGTGAAAGGTCTAGAAACCAAGCCTTATGGGCAGCAATTAAAAGATCTGGGTAGGTTTATCCTACAGAAAAGACAACTGAGGGGTGGTATGAGGCAGTATTCAATATCTGAAGGGTTGTCATACAGAAGTGGGAATGGATTTATTCTTGGTTGCCCCAGAGGGCAGGTCTCTCACCGGTGGGTTAACCCAAAGTTTCTCAACCTTGGCAACTTTAAGATGCGTGGACTTCAACTCTCAGAATTCCCCCAGCCAGCATGCTGGCTGGGGGAATTCTGGGACTTGAAGTCCACGCATCTTAAAGTTGCCAGAGTTGAGAAACATTGGGTTAAAGCTACAAAGAAGCAGGCCCAGCTAGATATCAGAAGGAATGTCCTGACTCTACTAGCTGTCAGCCAATGGAACAGGCTGTCACATGATGGGGTGAATTCTCCTTCACTAGAAGTTTTAAAACAGAGGGTGAATGGTCATCTCTCATGCTGCCGTGGATTTGGCATCAAGGCGGGGTCAGACTAGATAACCTCTATGGCCCCTTTTAACTCTATGAAAACAAACTCGATATTCTGAGTTTCCCAATCAGTGTTTGTCACAACCTCTCTTTCCTAATTAAATAAAATGAGATAGGTTCCTAATTAGGTGTTCCTTTTATACCTTTTGCAGCTTTTAGTATCCTTGTTCCCATCTCCTGTTCCTTCCTGTTCTACATGGCATTGCTGGCACAATAACACATGTTGTGGATTTTTTTCCCCCTGTGAGATAATTGCTGTCTGAGCTTCTTAATATCGTGTTTTTAAAACCTGCTGGTTACAGTATATCATTTGCTATGCTGTAGTCTTAGCTGAATTCTCATTTATAGAACTCACTTAGGTGGGCTGATTGGAGTCTGTTTCTCATTTCCCTGGAACTCCCGCGGCCTCCTTTGCATTTGAAAGTTGCACTGACAGTAAATGAGCAGATATCTCAATTCCTTTTGTCAAATGAAGTGATTTTCACTCCAAGTGGACGAAAGCTACTTATTTTTCCCCTGAGCCCAGTTCTAATTCACTTTTTTCCCTGGCAGTGGAATGAGAACGTCTGAGAGTTGATCTTGGATATATTTTCTCCGTGCGGAAGAAACAACCTGCTCGACGTCCAAGTTTCTCAACTTCAGCAACTTTAAGATGTGAGGGCTTCAACTCCCAGAATTCCCCCAGCCAGCCTGCTTTGGCCTGTGACAAAATTAGAGGTGATGGCGTTCAGGGAATTCCTGTATCTTTAACTTAAAAGCAACACGGGGCAGGGAGGGATCTGGAATGACACTGAGGAAGTGGGCGGTCCACAAGGGAGGGCAAAAAAGTCACGATGGCAGGCAATTAAAGCCCTACTACATGCATTGTGACACAAGTACAAAAAGGGTGGGGCTTCAATCAATTCAATTGTTCATCTCCCCGTTCTGGCCTCCACTCTCCAACCAACAACTTGCACAGCTTCGGCTTGTGCGTCAGTTACGCCCATTCCTGGACCGCAATGCCCTCCGAACGGTCACTCATGCCCTTGTCATCTCCCACATAGACTATTGCAATGCGCTCTACATGGGGCTACCCTTGAAGAATATCCGGAAGCTACAGCTGGTACAGAATGCGGCCGCGCGGGCAATTTTGGGTGCACCAAGATCAGCACATATAACACCTTTGCTCCGCGAGCTGCATTGGGTACCAGTTTGCTTCCACGTCCAATTCAAGGTGTTGGTTATCGCCTTTAAAGCCCTACATGGCATGGGGCCAGGATACCTGAGGGACCGTCTTATCCCCATATCATCGACCCGCCCCACCCGATCATTCAGAGAGGGCCTGCTATGGACCCCATCAGTAAGAGAATTTCATCTAGCGGGGTCCAGGAGGCGGGCCTTCTCTGTAGTGGCGCCCACCCTCTGGAATATCTTGCCCCGAGAGTTGAGACAGGTTTCCTCCCTCCCGACCTTTAGGAAAGATCTGAAAACCTGGTTCTGCCTCCTAGCATGGGAGGAGAAAAGTAATAGCTCCTCCTGGGGGTGGTTAATACCATAATGTCCTTCCTAGTATTTAAGATCAACTCACCAGATTGGATTTTACATTTATTTATATTATGTTAAAAATTTGTAATTTTATATTTATATTTATATTTTATTTATTTATTTATTTATTTATTTATTTATTTATCCCCGCCCATCTCCCCAAATAGGTTATATTTTAACCTTGGTTTTATTGTAAACCGCCCAGAGTCCCCCGTTGGGGGAGTTGGGCGGTCATATAAATTTAAATAATAAATAAATAAATAAAAATTATCATGAGGGAAGTTTCTGTGTTATTATGCCTGCATTCTTTTTTAAGTGGGATAAGGCAAGTAGGTTTGACATTCTTATGCTATTTACTCATTGATTTTATTTATCCCCCCCCCCTTAAAAATATTCTTAGTAACTTTATAATCTGCCCCAAGAACGTTGGATATGGTTGTTCTGGCTGTTTGTTACAACCTTATATACAGCATAGGTGGTGGTGGTAGTTAGCTGATTGTGGCTGATCTCAAAAAAGCTACCTAGGATTGGACTGGAGAGATGTGGGATGGGAGACCACGAGGGAATCCCAAGAATGAAGGCTAGACTGGGAGGTTGAAACAAAAAACCTGGAAGAAAAAGGCAGTGGTAAACCGCTTCCACATCATGCCGAGGAAAAGAAACGGTTATGTCCATGAAGCCCCCATGAATCAAGGGCAACTCAAAGGTGGTGTCTGTCTGGGGAAGCCTGAGAGCAGAGAGTTAAAGATCCTGCCCTTGCTCCCTTGAAAACACGTCCCTGATTAAAAATAAGTCATTGAGCAGAGAGGAGGGAGCGTCCCTCTGAAACCAATTGAACCCACTCTAAGATGACAAAAGTTTAAGAGCAATCACTGGGAGTGATGATGAGCGATGGACGTTCCTTCTCCTTCCCCATCTCTGCTTGGGATTAGCATCCCCCGAATATTAATCAGCCATCCCATCTAATGATTCTAGCCAGCTCAGCCTTTTATTCTTCACTGTGCACCAGCATATGGGTTGGATTTCCTTTTGCTTTTCGCTTCCCTTCCCAAACAGCAAGGGTGGCTTTTGACAATAATAAATAAGGGGACGTCCGGAATCTCGGTTTCTAGAGATTACTGGGTGAGGTGTTCATTGCCTGCTGGAAGTGATCCACCATCAGGCGGCTCTTTCCAAATATCTCGTCTGCCTTGGTTCCTCTGGGTTTGCTCCTCTGCTGTTCGTCAGTCACAGCACCTCTTCTGTCTCTCAAACCTGGGGGTTCCCAATGGAAGAGAACAACTGTAGCCCAGGATTGAACATCCCACGGTTGAACATCCCTTCCTAGAATATCCCATTTGTAGCCCAGGATTCAACATCCCTTCCTAGAATACCCCATCCCACTGCCTTCCATCCCTACCTCTCAGTTTCAGTTCTCCCCACTAGACACTGAAGATTGGCCAAGTTTGTGTAACACGTGTAATTACATCCAATAAAGACCTAACGAATGCATTTGCCCAGCAAGCTCAGATGGATTAGTGATAACCTTGCTTAGTTCTTTCATGGATTTATGTCTTGCACAAACCCAGACCATTCAGTTCATTAATACAGTAGTTCGATATATTGTGGGGAGCCAGGAAATATGTGAACTTGGTTATCCAGATCCACAGCCAGATGTGGGTAGAACCATTTCTTTCTTTTTCTTCTGACTCCCCTTCTCTCTCTCTTCCTGTCTCTTCCTGTCTCTTTCCCTCCCTCCCTTAGCAGTAGACTGAACTGTGGAGTGCTTGGTGCTGTCTGCACTTGGTTGTTTCCTTGCAGACGTTTCATTACCCAAATAGGTAGCATCATCAGTGCTGTGAGTGTAGGGTTTGCTCCCTGTTTATATGCAGTAGCTTGCCCTGCCAGTGTTGGTGGGGGTGTTGTTTCCTCCTTGGTGGTTCCTCGATTAGGGTATTCTTTCCTGCTTGATTGTTTGTCTGGTGTTAATCTCATCTTATCTGAGTGTGGGCTGCTGAAGTGGTTGTGTTCTAGTCTTTTCCTTTCTTAGTGTTTTTTTATTGTCTCTTTTGAATGGTGTGCAAATGTGGGTTTCCTTTTGTTACCGTTATGACTAAGATTTGGGGCAAAATAACAGAGAGGCTATTCCAGATGTTTGAGAAAGGGAGGAAAATGGGGCTCAGGGACTACTACCGTGGGCCGAAATGAGCTGTTTATATTTGAAGGAATGTGGTTGTTACCACTGGATCCCTCCCAAAAAGAACAGTGCATTTTTTTTCCTGATTGGGGACCACCCACATATGATTCTTGAGTGACATGCTTCAGAAAGGAGCAGGCAACAAAATTTAATTTAAGTTCAAGTTCATTGCATATGTTACTGTGATTGCTCCTTATGGGGTCAGTAAATTCTTTCTGTCTCATTAAAGTAGGTAGTAACTTTTTCAAGGGATTCAGGGGGATCAGAGTCTAGGTTTTGGGGGAAGCAGTAGCCTTGGGGATGCAAGTTATACACCCCTCCACTAAAAGCAGGAGTGATTGTCTAGGGTTAATTCAATATTTTATATTTATTAAGACGCAGCTGGAGCCATGATCTACTGTATATATGACAGCCAGGGTGGTGTTGTGCTTAAAATGTTGGGCTAAGAGTGGGGAGACCCAGATTCTAGTCCCCTCTCAGTGTCAGCCCTCCAAGATAGACCAGACCAGGAAACCAAAGTCATGCAAGCTGATACTTTTATTATAAGGTTATAGTAACAGAATCTTTGAGAAGACAGGATACCCTGGAGAAGAAGCTGATGCTAGGGAAAGTGGAAGGCAAAAGGAAGAGGGGCCGACCAAGGGCAAGATGGATGGATGGTATTCTGGAGGTGACGGACTCAACCATTGGGGAGCTGGGGATGGTGACGGCCGACAGAAAGCTCTGGCGTGGACTGGTCCATGAAGTCACGAAGAGTCGGAAACGACTGAACGAATAAACAACAACAGAATCTTGCAAATCTGAATGTGCTTCCTGTTAGGATTATCAGAAGTCAACTCAACATTGTCTCACAAACATAGGGGAGGACTTTTCTACTGAAGCGTATCTCTACTGTGTTTGTGGGAGGTGCCTGGGTCACCTGACTTCCTGTTTCCTGCTCCTTCTTGGGTCTTTCGGGGCCATTCTCCATCTTCCCTTCTTCCTAAGCACACGTACACACAGGAGGACCACATGGCTATGTGGGTCTTGTCCGAAATATCTCGCTTGCATACAGACAGGAGATTATTAAGCCTTTCTACCATGAAACTGCTTGTAACCAAGATCTACTGAATAAAAATGTAAGCTATCTTTATTTTTCTTCAACTAACTAATGTGTGAAGACTGTTTTATTTCTGAACGTTAATTGAGCTGTATGTGCAAGTCCTTTCTGGATGCTTCTACTCTGCAAGATTGTTGTTAGCTGCTTGGAATGTCTTCCTAACCTTTCAGACTCCAACACTTCCCCCCTCCCTCTATCTTTGTGAGAACTAGGGAGGGCTTGTCTAAGATGTTTACTCAGGTTACAGATCTGGCCCGGACTCAGATTTCTTTTATCCGACCATTGTCTTGGTTGTGGCTCTTCCTCCTTTTTCTTACAAGAAACTTTATTAAATTTCAGAATATAACATATAAGAATAGAGAGAACTTAAAGAAAGAAGAAAGTGGGGAAGGGTTGGCTTTAAGGAAAATCTATATCAAATGCACAGGAATTAATGAATGGTTAAGAACAAACTTAAAAGTGCAGAAATAGTCAGAAGTCACTTTTTTTCCTATCTTCAGCACAGACACAAGCATAAAAACACATTAACCTCTTATTCTATTTTATCTATAAAACACATTATTTCTATATTCTTATGCAATCCAAATCATCAAATTGCAAGATTAAAACTTCATCTTTTTCAGTTTCAAGCAAAAAGTCCAAAAGTGGTTTCCAAGTAGAAACAAAGTTAGACAAATTATTTTCACTGTTCCTCGGGATGATTCCTTCTGCCCGTTACACTCAACCACAAGAGCTTCCTGGGGGACTTCGAGGCACTCACACCATCTCAGCCCTAGAGGCAATGTGGTGTTGTGGTCAAGGTGTTGCACTAAGAGTGGGAAAACCCAGGTTCAAATCTCCCATCAGTCATGAAAGTGCACTGCATGACTTTGGGACAGTCACTTTCTCTCAGCCAACCTACCTCATGCAGTTGAAGTTGTGAGGGGGGAAAAATGGAGGAGGGCCACCTTGAGCTCCTGTAAAAAGGAAGGGATATAAATCTAACAAATAAGTAAATAAATAAAATATGTGTGATGTACATACTGTCCAGGGAGGTTACTTCTTAAATTGGCGTAAGCCAGGAATTCTCAGACTGTGGGTCATGGACCTTGTTATGCATATAAAAAGGAGTTGAGGTTTTGATCAGACAGTCATGGTCTGATCAAAACCTGATCAGTCATCTTGACTTTTTTGAAGCCCCTGAACCTGAATGGGTTGGCCTGGAAATAACAAGGTTATGAGAAGATGGGACATTTGTCTTCCACCCTTTTAAGGGCTGTCGTGAGAAGGAGAAAGACTTCAGAAAGACTTTGTGAGGCGCTGCGATGGTGAGAGTTTTCCAAAAGACAGCTGCTGCTCAATTGATACATGAGAAACAGTTTGGCATAATATCCACTCTGTTTATGCATTTCACTGCGGGAGCCTTAGAGACGCTGGAAAGCCCCTGTTTTTGGCACTACAAATGCAGGCTCTTGCTGCTACCGCGTTTTTCCTTTGTTTTTTTTAAAGCCAATTTTCTGTTTGTAAACATGCACTGGTGCAAACCATTCATTAATTCCTGTGCATTTGATATAGATTTTCCTTAAAGCCAACCCTTCCCCACTCCCAAATTTCTTGGGAATCAGAAATGGGGTGCCCCTCATCTCCACTTAGTTCTTGGAGAGATGCCTACTCTTCAGTCAATTTCACAGCCAATCTTGTGACCCAATCTCTTACTGTTAGTTTCTATCGCTTCAGTTTCACAATCTCCAGAGAAAATTGTAGGGTCCCACCAGTGAAACACACTGTATTTGATGGCATGCAGAAGTAAAGTGTGCCCCCCTCCCAAACCATCATAAATACTATAAATAGTGAAAGAAAGAGGAAAGGAGAACGAGAGCCTTTTGAAGGAAAATAACATCAGGAGGATAGGATATAGTAGGGATGTGCAAAAACTAGCAGCTGATGATATTCTGGATGTGGTCAAGCCTCTTTTCTCCAAAATACCAGGTCCAGAGCCCCATAAACCATTTCTGTTTAAAAGGATTAACTTCTGAAAAACCACTGACCCACCCCCAGAACAGCCAAACTGGAGTGTTTGGAAGAAAAACAAATTGTTCTGGATTTTATTTATTTATACTTGTATTTATGCCCCGCCCATTTCCTCCCTAACGGAGGACTTTGGGCAGCTTACATACATCGTTATATATTTCAAATTATACAATGTTTTTTTTCCTAATCCGCGCGCAAGGGGAGGGGGTAAGGGAACCGACTCTTCCTGGCTTCCGGACTACATGTCCCAGCGTGCCTTGCATCAGAGCCGGCTGCTGACGTCCTGTAGATGTTGTTACTTCCGGGATCTGCCGTAACCGCTGCCATTCGAAGAGATCTTTCGTCTTCCGTCCGGTGGATACCGACCCCCGACAGGATGCCAGCATATTTTCCCACTTAAGGTGGTACCCAATTTATCTACTCGCAAGCTTTCGAGCTGTTTGGGTCGACAGGAGCTGGGACTAGCAATGAGAGCTCACCTCGTTGCGTGGGGATTCGAACTGCTGACCTTCCGACCGGCAGCCCTACAGCTTCAGCGGTTTAACCCGCTGAGCCACCGCGTCCCATCATTTATGGAATATGCGATTCCCAGAATGGTAGGTTTTGCACATATGTAGGATGGAACATGGAACATGTGTTCTATGAGTGAGGCAATTGACATATACTGGTATAAATGAACCCATGCAGATTTTCTCTGTTATTCTAAATGACAAGACTAGAACCAACAGGTAGAAACCTCCTGTACATTAGGAAAAACTTCTTAAAACAATAGGAGGGGGGATTTTTTGACTGGAGAACAGCCTGTCTTATACTTGGGTTGTATATCTCTAATTCTTTACAGCATTAAACATTAGAAATCTTGATTGTGTCTGTTATGATGCATGTAATCCCTCAAGGCAGACTTTTTAAAAAAGTATCGCATTCCAAATGATATGCTCAGAGGGGAGAAGAAATGGAAAGATTTGTGTGAACTGAAAGCTATGATGAAGTATGCAGAATAGGAGTTGCCCCCACCCACCCATATACAAAGACAAAATTTTAATGTGTCAATTATTTTGGGAAACCAGACTAAGTAATTTGAAATTCCAACCCCTGCAGAGAAATTTGAATGTACTCATTACTTTTTGGAAACTCCCCTGCATTATATCTCTATTTCTTTATAGATCCAGCCTGCAGCCAGTTCTCAGAAGTAGATTTTTCAGAGATGTCTGCATCAAAAGTTCTTCAAGGTTTAGGAATTCCACCTTGCCTTCCAAGATTTTCCTGGCAGTCAGAGGGGAAAGAAAGCATGTGAAGAGTATATAAGAGGATGTGGGTGCCAGCAACACTGACAGCTATTCCCAGGGAATTTACCCATCATCATTCCTAAGTGCTGATCCAGAACAATTGAACTGAATATTAATTAAAATAAAATGTCATTAATTGAATATCATTAACATCATAATTCCCCAAGTAGTTAATAATTTCCCTCTTGTGCCATATTAAAAATTACAATTCTGTGGCATGTTTAAAGAGGTTGTAAAAACTGCATCAAAGCATTTCAGAAAGCTGAAAAGTGAGTGTCTGTCACCCATAAGCTGAATCCTATCCACCAAGTCTCAGAATTACTGGACTACTTGTGGCCCTAGAAATCGTGCTTGAAAGAGTTAATGGGAAACTTGGCCCTTCAGAAAATGTATTAGAACCCTGCTTGATGAAACTGAAGCTGTAAATTGTAGCTCTGCTTTAGGTAGATGTTTTTTATTCCTTTTTTCTCTTTCACCCCAGCTCTAAACCTCTCAAATTTGATTAGAAACATTAATTTGGAACTCGTACGATATGTTATAGTAATTTTCAGTCTTGCACTTCAAAGCAGCTCCCAGTGAGACTATTCAAAGCCTCTTTATTAATGTGAGAGCTCTAGAGAAACTTGCAGAAAACCAAGAGACAATAGGAGGGAGAAAAACTTACATATGACACTGTTAAAACTAACAAGATTTCTTGTGGGGTAAAGCTCTCATAGAGAAATCCCACTTTATGAAATGGGCTCCCAATAGGGCAGTTCTACTTGTTGTGGTAAGGAGAAATAAAATTGTGTATTTCCTCCTTTCTCTTCTGGTCAATTTTTAAAAAGTTATGATAGAACACAAAACTCTTTCTATTGCAACCAACAGGAGGAAAAATAGAAATGCTAGCTTCAGGACTGATGAACTCGGGGTTTTACTGTTGTTATGAGCCGCCCAAGTTGTGTTTTAAGATGGGTGGCCCTACAAATCTTTTAAATAAATAAATAAACTCATGAGGTTCATGTCCAGAAACTAGAAAGGCCCTTTTTGACTTCAGTGATGTCAGAGCTCTGATATGGCAGAGGCAAGAGCATTAGACGTTCTGCTGCAATTGGAAAGGGATGTCCAAGATCAGAGGTCTTTTTCTGAAATTGCACCTCTCTATCTGTATAATATAATCTTCAATAAAATTATGGCAAACAAAATGAAATTACACCTCTCTCTCTCTCTCTCTCTCTCTCTCTCTCCATAAAGGGGATAAATGTTATATCTATGGCCCCTGGGAAATCTCTCACAGGACAGCAATCTTAGCCTTTAAGTCTGTCCTTAAATAAGTAGGAAGTCTAGGTGTTCATTTCCGTAGGGATTTTTGTTCTGTGTTTCAATGGGACTTCCTGTTCCACATCCATTTCGCCCCTCAAGATTGCCCCTCTTTGGTATAAGAGGAAGGGAAGGAGAAATGGGAGAGCCAGTTTGGTGTAGTGGTGAAGATACAAGGCTAAAACCCGGGAGACCGTGAGTTCTGGTCCCACCTCAGGCACAAAGCCAGCCGGATGACCTTGGGCCAGTCCCTCCCTCTCCCTTCTGAAATCTTGTCAAGAAAACTACAGGGAAAAGAAAGAAAAAGAGAAATGGTGCCAGGCTTTCAAGATTCTATCAATAAAGCAGAGTTCCAGTCATTCTTGTGGAACCTGTTTCCTGACCTGGTTTACCCCTGACAACTTCTCAAAGCAGGAATGTACAATATCACTCTCAACTTACCAGAAAGGCAATTCCCACCCATTTTTTCCTGATAGTGTCAAAAGTAGTGTTTTCTCACTTACGGAGGCATAAACAGCACTGCACAGTTCACCTACTGTGCTTCATTTCATTTTAGACAAACACTTCCAATTCAATTGGCTACTGTGCATTGTGACAGGAATGCCTCTCCCTTCCTTTTTATGAATTCGCCCATGGAACAGTAAAAGGCTTGCTTTTTTTTAAAGTTCACTGTCCGAACAGTGAAATCATGGGAGTGGTTGCTGTTTTTTTAACCAAGTGAAATTGATAAGAGTTCTGCCACTTTCCCCTTCTAGCCCCAGTAGCAGGAAAAGTGGGGAAATGGTAGTGATTTTTCTTTTCCTTTTCTTTTTTCACAAGTCCACTGGTGGGTGCAGCAGATAGGAAGGTGTCAAATCTGAGGGGGAGTCAGTGGAAAGAGGCTCATGTGAGAGTCTCCAATGGAAACCACATTTCTTCCAAGACTCTGCCAGACAGAAAAGCAATTGGCACTTGCTTTACCTAGCAATTTGAAAGCATGCAAATGCAAGTAGATGAATAGGTACCACTTCGGTGGGTAGGTTACAGCGTTCCGCGTGCATCATGCCAGCCACATGTCCGTGGAAGCATCTTTGGACAACTCTGGCTCTTCGGCTAACAAACGGAGATGAGCACCGGCCCCTAGAGTCGGACACGACTGCACAAATGTGCGGGGGGAACCTTTACCTTTTTTTTTTAACAGCACAAATTGGTGGGTTAAAGAGGCAGGGAATCCACCAATGACAGGTTGTGGTAAACATGATCAGGAGAGAATATCGGGCCATCACCATAGCCCAGCAGAGAAAGACGCTGAAATCTGGAAACAGATGTCTTAAATCAGCTTCATTTCATTTTATTAAATAGAGTGACATTTTATTAAATAGAGGATAAGATGGTTCTTTGGAAGGAATGAAGGGATCTTTCCTAGCCCTGAATTACAACATCTTTGCTCTTTGTAAGTTTTTCCTTCTTCATGCAATACTTTTAAAACATTTTCCCAGGTTCTGTAATCTTTATATAAAGCAATTTTTTTCTATAAATGCTTATATCACTATAAAGCAATCAAAGCAGTTTATAGCAGCACGTGGTTCCACCTTCTTACATGCCTGCTCAATATAGAATACGATTACATTAATTTCATGATTTAAATAATGGACCCTCTTGCCCATCAGATCACCGGAAGGTACGTATGCCTAGGCACTGTGTTCACCAGCACTCTTAATTAAGATCAAGCAGTGGCATTTGTATAACACGCTAGGCTTGATTAGCATTAAACTTGGTGGGCATTTGTAAGTTGGATTAACTCAGCCCTTTGAATTAATTCATGGTGCAATATAATGTGTGAACCTAGAAAAAGGATTAATGAAGCCATAGGGTTGAACATGAACAGATGGGGCAAGAACACAAAGATCTGTGGTTTCCAAGTTCAAGCTCAAGCACTTTCTGGTTCTCATGCACAGAAATTACCCAGTAACACAACTTTATTTCCAGCATCTCAAATTAAATCAAAAGCTGAAGGGAGTGGTTTCTTATTCTTGTTTTTAAACTGCTGCATTAGATTTTGCACACCTCCCCAATTACAGACATAGTACTGATAAATATGGATCTTTGCCCCGGGCTTCTGTGGGTATTGATGACAGCAAATTAACAGCATTTGGTGCCTTCTAGTACGTGCTTAAATGGGTATTGATGGTTGGCCCTAACTGCCTGAATAGATGCAGGACCCTCAATGACTCCTAAACATCAGTGGGTGAGCTAGCATTTTCATCTTCTCTCCCAACAACAGGTCATAATTCAGCTCCCAAGTTATTGCAGCTCATGCAATCCAATTGCCCGTAAACAAGAATGTCCTAAAGCAATTCCATTAAGAAATGACTCACCTTCAGAAGGATGTCACCAGTGCCCTTCTAGTTTCCTGCATTTAATTGGAAGCCATCAGCCCAGCAGCTGCTGGAAATGGCCTCCTGGGAAAATCCAGTGTCAAAGCCCATCTGGTAGGTAGCTATTGGCCAGCAGAGTTTGATTGGCAGCCAATCAGGAACTGGAAAAGCTAGGTATGGTAGGAAAATTCTTCCTTTCTCGTAGGATGTGATGGGTGGTGATGGCAGTTAGCTGGCAGATCCTTCTCTCTCTCTCTCTCTCTCTCTCTCTTATCTTTAATGCTTTTTCCCCTCCCAGTTTGAATGTTTTCCTCAGGGAGCATTCCTTCCTATCAGCATTTTACATTTTTTTAAGAGCAATCCATTCCTCATTCCACCTTCAGCATTTAATTAGGCTTGGCCAAAAGTATGGTTCTATTGAAAATAAGAGAGGAGAAAGTTGGGATTGTAAGAATCTTAAGTTGGGATCTCGAAGGCAAAGCCAATGCAATAAGCAATTATGCTCACATCTAGGTTGGGCAGCTGGAGCTATAATCTAGAGGTGGGATTAAAACATAACTTTATAGCATTGGAGAACTACATACCTTACTATAAATTACTGGTAATCTATCAGGTCTACTACTCCTGAATCTTCTTGGATTAAGCAGATCATCTAAACCGGATTGCCAAAAATTAATGTCCTACCAACTTGTTGGATTTAGGAATGTATGAATTACTCTAAGATGGCCAATTTTATCCTGTTTTGTCTATGGGGGATGGGGTGTTTTTTAAAAAAAAAATCTCAAAATTCATCCCAAAAGTTCCTGGAGCTAGGAGAAAAATATGACCTTTGAAATGTTTGCCACCAAATTATAGCAGCAAACCATGTTGCTAATAAGGCAAAATGGTAAGAGGCTCTGTGACTTTCCATATCAACATCCTGTACTAAATCTGAAGACTTTTGTACAAGGTGACAGCATTGTAGGAAGTTGACAGACATGATGGTGCGATTGAAGCTCCACCTGTTTTTTACTGCATCGTGGCTGTCATCTTGTTTTCCCATACACTACGGACCCCCTTGGTGGAAATTAACTCACCTGGCTACTTGCCTAGTGTCAGGATGCCATCCTGCCATGGCGCCAGGAAAAGACATTCCACCAGATCACAAGAACTTGCAGAGCCGTGCGAGACACCCCAAGGAAGAAATGGCCAGATGTGCAAAATGCTGGTTATGAAGCGTTCGTGTATTTGCCCCTCGCAGACTATGCTAATCAAGGAACTGCGATGAGCGCTTCAGCACCCAGGACAGATCAAAGGGCACTATTGTACTTTCAATGGATTTGGCCTCAGGAAGAACTGGGAATCAAAGGACAATGGGGGGCAGTCGGCTCGCAAGTCCCCCAGGGGGGGGGGGAGAAATCTGAGGATTTTAAGCTGTCAGCTGCGGGAGCCTCTTTACTCGAATCTTTAACTTATGATGGATCACTGGCTTTAATAAAGATTCCTTCATATTCCTAAGCAACTTGTGTAAGGAATTCTGATTTAATAGCTCAAGGATCAAGATTGTTACACCTAGTCTATTTTCTTCACTTGTTTGCTCATATCTTTCCAGATTCTCTTTTATTTACACTGTAGGTAGTTATTTCTGGCTGGTACTATCCTAAGTCTAGCAAATTGCTGGCATGGTGGGAGCTTAGCAGAGAATTTCATTTATCCATTTCTGTTTATACTCTGGATAGTTGTGTTGTCTAAAAGTTAAGACTTATATCTTGCACCTGGCTGTGAGCTGATCAATGAAATGTAAACATGTTCTCTAATGAAGCGATGTAATATTAGCTACTGAGAAAATCCTGGTTGAACCTCTGTGTAGACCAAGCCTGGGAAGGTGCTGTTCTTACCTGCCAGGAGTCTGTCTCATCACCAAATTAGGATTCCCAGGGGCTGATAGGAGCATACGCTTGCTCATTATCTTCACCATCATCATATCTCTTTGTCTTACATTGTACTCAATAAAGTATTGACTGTTTGCAGCTAGCAAAGTGGTCCAGCTAGCAATATAGTACATCTTCTGATCCCAACGTCGGTTATCCAGATGACTTCTAGATGGCAGCATCTATAAAATTGTTTCATAGGACTATCACTCTTCTGAGGGATCAATAGTCCTGTCAGAAGAAGCACACAAATAAATATTAAGGCTAAATAAATAAATCAGTCCAAGGGAGCAATTTGTGGTTGGTTTTCCCACCAGTAGGCAATGCTGGACAGAATAGGGAAAGAATGGCAGGAAACCCACCATTAGCTGCTCTAAATTAAATGATGTGAGAGCAGCAATTCTGCCCAGACTTGTTGCTGAGGTAGGCTGTGGGGACAGAACACAGCCCACACTCCTGTGCATTTGCAGAGGCTGCATTTGGCCTGCAGGCCTGGGTTGCCTCCCTGGTTTAGAAGGTCCTCCAAGATAGAGGAGTGGGTGTAACTTGGATGCCATTCTTCCTGAAGAAAAGTTCCTGGGCTTAAAGAGGCTCTGCTCTCTCCTTCAAGTTCTGGTTAGACTTGAGAAGCCCCTGCCATCAAACATTTTATAGGAAGACTGCCTTACATTTCCCTGAGTCAGTAGGATGTGTGGATTGACTTTCTGAGGCATATGAAATGGAAGCCTCAGTAGTCCCTGGAGTTCCCTTTCCATACAGGTGAGGTGGTGATGTCACACATTTTCTCTTACTTTGGATTCAGAACTCTGATTCCCCAATTTATGGCCTAATTCACACATCACACTAAGCCATAATACAGTGTCATGACTTTGCCTTAGCATTTGGGATGACCATCCCTTGTAGCTTATAAACTTCACTTGATGGCTCATTGTGATCCCCAATCAATTGTGGTTTTAGTCAATAATTTTTTAAAAAATGATAGTTTATTATTTGTTTGTTTACCACATTTATATCCCACCCATCTCCCTCACAAGGAGGGACCCTGGGCGGTTCACAATAAAAAGTTTAAAATCAATAAAAGACCATAAATAACACTAATAATCAGTAAAAATACCTAATTACAATCTGATCCAACCAATGGTAGATCTTACTTATCCCATGGGCTGGTAAGGCTGGGCAAGGCAGATCTAAGAGACCAGCCAACCCCAAGACTGGCTATTCCCCTCCCTTCCCCAAGCATGGTGGCAAAACCAGGTCTTTAGGTTTTTTCTAAAGTCCAGGAGAGAGGGGACTGATCTTATTTCAGGGGGAAGAATATTCCAGAGGGCGGGGGCTACTACAGAGAAGGCACGCCTCCTGGACCCCATCAGATGGAACTCTCTTACAGACGGGGCTTGTAGCATGCCCTCTCTGCATGACCGGGTGGGACAGGTTGATGTGACAGGGATGAGACGGTCCTTCAGGTAACCTGGTCCCATGCCATGTAGGGCTTTAAAGGTGGTAACCAACACCTTGAATTGAATCCAGAAGCAAACTGGCACCCAATGCAGCTCACGGAGCAAAGGTGTTATGAGTCACCTAAAATCGCCCGCGCGGCTGCATTCTGAACCAGCTGAAGCTTCCGGACCCTCTTCAAGGGTAGCCCCATGTAGAGCGCATTACAATAGTCTATATGGGAGATGACCAGGGTGAGTGACCCTTCGAAGGGTCTCTCGCTCCAGGAAAGGGCGCAACTGGTGCACAACACGAAGTTGTGCAAAGGCCCTTCTGGCCATGACTGCCACCTGCTCTTTGAGCAGGAGTCGTGAGTCCAAGAGGACCCCCAAGTTAGGCACCGGTTCTGTCTGGGGCAGTGCAACCCCATCCAGAACTAAGGAGGTAAATTCCTGGGCACTGAGGGGCCATTAATCCACAGCCACTCCGTCTTACCAGGGTTCAGCTGAAGCCTGTTGTTCCCCATCCAGACCCCCACAGCCCCCAGGCACTTGGACAGGGTAGTCACAGCATCTCTTACTTCCCCCGGGATGGAGATGTATAACTGAGTATCATCAGCATATTGATGATACCTCATCCTGTGGAGACAGATGATCTCGCCCAGTGGTTTCATGTAGATGTTAAATAGGAGAGGAGAGAGCCCTGAGCCCTGCGGCACCCCACAAAGGAGGGGCTGTGGACCCGATCTCTCCTTCCACCACCGATTGGGACCGGCCCTGGAGGAAGGAGGTGAACCAGCGCAGAACCACGCTGCCCACCCCCAACTCCCTGAGTTGTCCCAAAAGGATACCATGGTCGATGGTATCGAAAGCCGCTGAGAGGTCAAGGACAGCCAGGATGGATGCACTGCCCCCATCCCACTCCCACCAGAGATCATCCATAAGTGTGACCAATGCTGTTTCTGTCCCATATCCCGGCCTGAAACCTGACTGAAAGGGGTCTAGATAATTCGTTTCATCTAGAATCCTCTGGAGCTGCAACGCCACCACTTTCTCAACCACCTTCCCCATAAAGGGGAGGTGGGAGACTGGACGAAAATTTTCCAGTACAACAGGGTCCAGCGATGGTTTCTTGAGGAGGGGGCGAACCAGCGCCTCCTTGAAGGCTGCTGGAAACACCCCCTCCTGCAAGGATGCATTTACCATCAACTGGACCCAGCCACATGTCACCTCCCGAGCTGATTGCACCAGCCAGGAGGGACATGGATCTAATTCACATGTGGTGGCATTTACAGTCCGGAGGATCCTATCCACTTCCTTGTTCCATAGTTTATATGGTTTTAGCACATTGTATGTACTCAGCCGGTATCATTAAGTCTAGGTGATATATAAGTGGAAAGCAGCATCTGGAGCTGCACACCTTCTGTGTGTTTGTGGAGGAAGGATGCTTTTGCGAGGGGGGGGCTTCTGGTTTCACTTTTGCTGGGGGAAGTGAAAAAAACTCTGGATAAAAAGCCAGATTTTGCATCATGGGAAAGTACTTTTCAATCTTCAGAAGTTTAGTTTCTGTAAAATATTAGGAAACCAACAGGGAAGTATATTTCTTTATCGGTGAGATTTTCATCCCACCTTCCCTGGCTGCTGCTGTTGAATGCCAGGTCGGTGAACAACAAAGCCCCCCTTATAAGTGACTTGATCACGGATGAGGGGGCCGACCTGGTGTGTATTACCGAGACCTGGCTGGCACCAGAGGGGGGAGTGGCCCTCTCGGAAATGTGCCCAGCCGGGTTTCAGGTCTGGCATCAGCCGAGACACCGGGGCAGGGGAGGAGGGGTGGCAGTGGTCATCCGAGAGTCTCTTGTGGCTTTCAGGGGCGCTGCTCCACAAGTGGCCGGGTGTGAGACCCTGTTTTTCAAGTTGGGTTCACGAGAACAGTTGGGAGTGCTGCTGTTGTACCAACCTCCCTGCTGCGTAGCAACCTCCCTGCCTGAGCTGCTCGAGGCTGTCTCGGGGTTGGCAGTGGAGTTCCCCAGACTTATGGTTCTGGGGGACTTCAATCTGCCATATCTGGGACGGGACTCGGAGGCGGCTCGGGAGTTCATAGCTACCATGGCAGCTATGGGCCTGTCTCAGATTATTCGTGACCCGACTCGGGACAGTGGTCTCACCCCGGACTTAGTTTTCTTGTCTGAGCAGTGGCAATGTGATCTGAGGGGAGAGTTACATCTTTCCCCATTGTCATGGTCAGACCACGCCCTGGTGACCCTTAGACTCTCTTGTGCTGCCCCACTCCGCAGGGAGGCGGGACCTATTCAAATGGTCCGCCCCCGGCGACTGATGGACCCAGTGAGGTTTCAGAAGGAGCTGGGGGTTATTCCCGAGGACTTGCTTCACGGTCCAGTTGAGCTCCTGGCCGCGGCCTGGAATAGGGCCGCGGCTGGAGCCCTGGACAAGATCGCGCCTATGCGACCTCTCCGGCCCTGCTTGGCCGGCCGCTCTCCGTGGTTTTCCGAAGAGTTAAGGGCCTTGAGGAGGGTTAAGAGACGTCTAGAGCGCCGCTGGAGAAAGACGAAGACTGAATCTGACCGAACACAATCTAGAGCCACAGTTAAGGCCTACCTTGTGGCGGTAAGAGTGGCGAAACTTGAATATTTCTCCGCCCTTATTGCATCCGCAGAATGCCGCCCGATGGCCCTCTTTAAAATTACAAGATCATTGTTGGGTCGGGAGCAGAGGGAGACCCACCTACAGGGCCGATCGGAAGAGTTTTCTGAGCATCTGCAGGATAAAATCGCTCAGATTCATTCAAAGTTGGACTCCAAGCGTGAGACAGGATCTGTGGAGATGCCAGGGGCTCGTACTTACCATTTTATCTGGGAACAGTTTGATCCTGTTGCACCTGAGGAAGTAGACAGGATCCTTCAGACTGTGAATGCCACCACATGCCAGCTTGACCCTTGTCCCTCCTGGCTGGTGAAATCGGCCAGTCAGGTGACATGTGGATGGGTCCAGGCGATGATTAATTTGTCCTTGAGTCAGGGGGTGTTTCCGGAGGCCTTTAAGGAGGCGCTGGTGCACCCCCTCCTCAAGAAGCCGTCCCTGGACCCTACCATCCTGGGCAACTTTCGCCCAGTCTCCCTCCTTCCCTTTTTGGGAAAGGTGGTTGAGAAGGTGGTGGCGTGGCAACTCCAGAGGATTCTGGAGGAAACGGATTATCTAGACCCCTTCCAGTCAGGTTTCAGGCCGGGATATGGGACGGAGACCGCATTGGTCGCGCTTATCGATGATCTCTGGCGAGAGCGGGATGGAGGGAGTGCGTCCATCCTAGCTCTCTTAGATCTCTCAGCGGCTTTTGATACTGTCGACCACGGTATACTTTTGGGATGGCTCAGGGAGTTGGGGGTGGGCGGCGTAGTTTTGCGCTGGTTCGCCTCCTTCCTCCAGGGCTGTTCCCAGTCGGTGTTGATAGGGGAGGAGAGAGCTGACCCGCGGCCCCTGATTTGTGGGGTGCCGCAGGGGTCGATTCTCTCTCCTCTCCTGTTCAACATCTACATGAAGCCACTGGGCGAGATCATCCGTCACCACGAGATGAGGTATCACCAATATGCTGATGATACCCAGTTATACATCTCCATCCCGGGTGAAGTAGGTGATGCGGTCGATGCCTTATCTCAGTGTCTGGAGGCTGTGGGGGTCTGGATGGGGAACAACAGGCTTCAACTGAACCCTGGTAAGACGGAGTGGCTGTGGATTGATGGCCCCGCTAGATCCGGGAAGTTGTCATCTTTGGTTCTGGGTGGGGTGGCACTACCTCGCTCGGATCCAGTGCGGAATCTGGGGGTCCTCCTGGACTCGCGACTCCTGCTCGAAGAGCAGGTGGCAGTCACGGCCAGGAGGGCCTTTGCACAGCTTCATGTTGTGCGCCAGTTACGCCCTTTCCTGGATCAGGAGGCCCTCCGAACAGTCACTCACGCCCTTGTCATATCCCGTATAGATTACTGTAATGCACTCTACATGGGGCTACCCCTGAAGAGTATCCGGAAGCTTCAGCTGGTGCAAAATGCTGCGGCGCGAGCAGTTATGGGTGCCATGAGATCGGCACATGTTACACCTCTGCTACGCGAGCTGCATTGGCTACCAGTTTGCTTCCGGGTCCAATTCAAGGTGTTGGTGATTACCTTTAAAGCCCTACATGGCATAGGACCAGGGTACCTGAGGGACCGTCTCGTCCCAATAACGTCGACCCGCCCCACCCGTGCATGCAGAGAGGGCATGCTTCGGACCCCCTCAACAAGAGAATTCCATCTAGCGGGGTCCAGGAGGCGTGCCTTCTCTGCGATAGCGCCCGCCTTGTGGAATATCTTGCCCCCAGAGGTGAGACTGGCCCCTTCACTCCTGGCCTTTCGGAAGGCCCTTAAGACCTGGATCTGCTGCCGGTCCTGGGACGACAGAGGCGGCAGTGCCTCCTGGGGTTGGCTGGCCCCGTAGTGGTATGGTCCATCCTGCGGTACCCCCTTCTTGGATTTTATGTAATTTATTATTATTATTATTCGATGTATTTTAGATACTGTTTTTGTATTTTTAAACTTTCAATTGTTGTAACCCGCCCAGAGTCCCTTGCAAGGGAGATGGGCGGGGAATAAATTGAAATAATAAAAAAAATAAAAAAAAATAAAAAAATAAAAAAATATTGATTTATTCCTGTTTCTTAATTTGTCGCAAAAATGTCTCTTTTTTTACCCCCTCCCTTCATGTTTGTCTGTCTTCTTGGGCTGTTTTTGCAAAGCAGAACTTTGGAAGAGACACGGATCCCTTCCTAACTGGTGATGTGCAAAACGGCTCCACTGTTCATAATATCTAACACTCTTGCTTAGCGTTTTTTAATAATAACATCAACGTTTTTAATGGCATTATATTTTAATGTTGTCATTTTATGGTTTTATTGTATGCCGCCCAGAGTCACATTCTGTGAGGTGGGCGGCCATATAAATACGATAGATGATAGATAGATAGATAGATAGATAGATAGATAGATAGATAGATAGATAGAAGAAGGAATACAATACTGTAGTTAGAGGAAGGAAGGAACAAAACTCATTTGGTTTGCATTTTAATAGCGACCAACCCAATTTGCACTTCCTAAACTAATACATGAACTGAAATGTCATTATCATTCAGGTTTTTTTTCACACTTCTCCAGAGTCTGTGATGCAGTTCTCTTACCAAACGTTGTGTGCAAAAATGCATGTATTAGAGGAAATTGCATATAAAAACAAATATCTTAGAATAAAAGGCTTGCAAAAAATATGTGCCTTAGGGGAATGGTGTACAATCAAAGCAGACAGACTTTCCTTCTCATGAAAATGCATGTGGGGACTTTTAAGAATATTCACAAACTGATGAAAAAATGAGACAGCCCAGAAAATGAGCTAGCTGAGTAACCAGGTTAAACAAGTGTCAACATAGATGACCACAGTATGGTTTGTAAGCTGCCTTAAACAAAGCATGGCTTTGTGATATAGGTTCTATATACCAAAGATGGTCCTTTCTAAAAATCTTCATCTGGATACAGCAGTAAAAGTTTGATTCTTAATCTATTCTGTAGCTAATCATAAGCTTTATTCTTGCCAGCAGAAGAACCGTGTTAGTGTTTTAGAGTAAATATAAGGTCTGGCTAAACTTTAAACTCTAACAAAAGCAGGAACAGTGGTGGAAGGCATTATTAATTCCTATAGGGGAACAATGGAAGATAAACTTAATAGATTTGGCAGAGATGGCGAAACTGACTATATGGATGAGAGATAGTATTTAGTTTAAATTTGTTTCTGAGAATCACTTTTGGACTTTTTGTTTGTAACTGGAAAAAAATGAAGCTTTATTTTTGGATTTTGATTATTAGGTTGAAATGGATTATAGAAATAATGTTTACTATAGTTAAAATTGAAGTAAGAGATTGATGTATTTTTTAATCTATATCTTTGTTGTAAAGGGTCAGAAGTCATTTTTTTGTATCTCTTTCTATTTACTTCTGCACTTTTTAGTTTGTTTCTTTTTTCTTCAGTTTTCTTTCAATCTTTTTCTAAATTTTCATGTTTTATCTTTACTATGAAAATGTAATAAAGTTATTATAAAAAAATAAACTCTAACAAAAGTATTATCATTTAATTAGTTCAGATGGCAGATGCCATAGGTAAAGGTAAAGGTTCCCCCACACAGTCGTGTCTGACTCTAGGGGCCGGTGCTCATCTCCGTTTGTTAGCTGAAGAGCCAGAGTTGTCCGAAGACGCTTCTGCGGTCATGTGGCCGGCATAATACGTGCAGAACGCTGTCACCTACCCACTGAAGTGGTACCTATTTATCTACTTGCATTTGCATGCTTTCGAATTGCTAGGTTGGCAAGAGCTGAGGGGAGTGCGGGAGCTCACTTCGTCACACGGGGCTAGGGTCTCGAACCTCCGAACTTGCAACCTTCCGATCAACAAGCCTGGCGTCTTAACCAATGAGCCACCGCACCCCTTGCCTTGCCACGCAGATGCCATAAGACTGTTTAAAAAAACTTTACCCTGACAAAAGGAAAAAACAAGCCAAGTTTATAATCAAACACTTTCTCTGATAACAAATAGTCTTGACAATTTGTCAGACAGCAAATAGCCTGTGGAAATTCACCTACACAAGCTCCAATGAATTATTTTAATTTTGATTCATTCAGTGTTTATATGTTTATTTAAAAATGGGCTCAGAGTTGCTTGCAAAACAGTGTACATTATAAATATGCATATAAATGTGTGTACAGTACCCACAGAAAAAGCAATATAGATGATATTGATAGATATAGATATTGATATGGTGAAACAATCCTGCTAACAATTAAGCCAATGATAAAGTGAGCTAAAAACTTTGGTTATAATATACAGATGGAACAATGAGAAAATATGTGCTTGAAAGGATTGAAAATTTACATTGTGTTATAATCTTAAAGAGAATTTTTATAAAATGATGTACCATTGGTACATGACACCAGAAAAATTATCCAGAATGTATAAAGGTACTTCAAATTTATGTTGGAAATGTGAACAAGAAGGGTCATTTTATCATGCTTGGTGGATGTGTAAAAAAAGCTAGAAAATTTTGGGCTCAAATACATACAGTGATTCAGAGGATTTTAAAAATATTCAATTCAAACCAGAACTTTTCCTTCTGGGACTGATGGATGAACAGTTAGAAAATTGCCATGGAACCCTGTTTTATGTATATGATAACTGCAGCAAGATTATTGTATGATGGAAAGATTTGGGGATACCTACAATGCAGGAATGGTTGGTGAAGATGACAGAACTTGCTGGAATGGCTAAATTGACTTGTTTGATTAGAGAAAAGACAATATCTACATTTATTGGTGACTGGAAACCCCTTATGGACTTTCTGCATAAAAATGAAAAAAATGAACATATGATTTATGGTTTTGATGACTAGACAGGATAGACTATTGTTTCTCAACCTTGGCAACTTTAAGATGTGTGGACTTCAACTGGCTGGCTGGGGAATTCTGGGGGTTGTTATATATATCTTAAAGTTGCCAAGGTAGGTAGGTAGGTAGGTAGGTAGGTAGGTGATAGATAGATAGATAGATAGATAGATAGATAGATAGATAGATAGATAGATAGATAGATAGATAGATTGATTGATTTCTGTTGCTGGTCCCACTTCTTTGGCTTAATTGTTATCTATCTAGATTGCATGCTATTAACCATGTTTTGTTGCCTCAGCAAGAATTTCAAGCTCAGCCATAAATCATGATTTACAAGCTACAGTGGCTAGGATCACATTATAGTAGGCCCAAACCAAAGGAAAACTTTTTGAGCACAGAGCTTTCCAAACTGTGTGTCGGGATACGTTAGTGTGTCGGCTGCAGTGTCTGGATGTGTCGTGGCTGCTGCTGCCTCCTGGCTTCCACGCAGGTCCTAGTGCCTGCCTTGTGCCCTGCTGTAAGAGTGTGTCGCAAAATGATGCCGTATTGTAAGAGTGTGTCGCGAAATGATGCATGTCTAAAAAGTGTGTCACCAACATGAAAAGTTTGGAAAGCTCTGGTTTAGCACAATGTGTGGATGAAATAATAAGCTAAAATTTACAGAAGAGAAACAGAAGAGTTTCTGTTAGTATCTTCTGAGGAAAATAGACACTCAAAATTATTGTAATGCATATTCTAATTTCCTCCAACACCACAGTTCAAAAGCATCTATCTTCCTTCTTTCAGCCTTCCTTACGGTCCAGCTCTCACAGCCATAGGTTACTACAGGGAATACCATTGCTTTAACTATGCAGACCATTGTTGTCAGTGTGATGTCTCTGCTCTTAACTATTTTATCAAGATTTGCCATTGCTCTCCTCCCAAGAAGTAGACGTCTTCTGATTTCCTGGCTGCAGTCAGCGTCTGCAGTAATCTTTGCGCCTAGAAATACAAAGTCTGTCACTGCCTCCACTTTTTCTCCATCTATTTGCCAGTTATCAACCAAGCTCGTTGCCATAATCTTGGGTTTTTTTTGAGGTTTAACTTCAACCCAGCTTTTGCACTTTCTTCTTTCACCTTTGTCATAAGGCTCCTCAGCTCCTCCTTGCTTTCAGCCATCAAAGTGGTATCATCTGCATATCTGAGATTGTTAATGTTTCTTCCAGCGATTTTAACTCCAGCCTTGGATTCCTCAAGCCCAGCATGTCGCATGATGTGTTCTGCATACAGGTTGAATAGGTAGGGTGAGAGTATACAACCCTGCCGTACTCCTTTCCCAATCTTAAACCAGTCCATTGTTCCGTGGTCTGTTCTTACCATTGCTACTTGGTCGTTATACAGATTCCTGAGGAGGCAGACAAGATGATTTGGTATCCCCATACCACCAAGAACTTGCCACAATTTGTTATGATCCACACAGTCAAAGGCTTTAGAATAGTCAATAAAACAGAAATAGATGTTTTTCTGAAATTCCCTGGCTTTCTCCATTATCCAGCGGATATTGGCAATTTGGTCTCTAGTTCCTCTGCCTTTTCTAAACCCAGCTTGTACATCTGGCAATTCTCGCTCCATGAATTGCTGGAGTCTACCTTGCAAGATCTTGAGCATTACCTTACTGGCATGTGAAATAAGTGCCACTGTTCGATAGTTTGAACATTCTTTAGTGCTTCCCTTTTTTGGTATGGGGATATAAGTTGATTTTTTCCAATCTGATGGCCATTCTTGTGTTTTCCAAATTTGCTGGCATATGGCATGCATCACCTTGACAGCATCATCTTGCAAGATTTTAAACAGTTCAGCTGGGATACCGTCGTCTCCTGCTGCCTTGTTATTAGCAATGCTTCTTAAGGCCCATTCAACCTCACTCTTCAGGATGTCTGGCTCTAACTCACTGACCACACCGTCAAAGCTATCTCCAATGTTATTATCCTTCCTATACAGATCTTCCGTATATTCTTGCCACCTTTTCTTGATCTCTTCTGCTTCTGTTAGGTCCTTACCATCTTTGTTTTTGATCATACCCATTTTTGCCTGGAATTTACCTCCGATGTTTCTAATTTTATGGAAGAGGTCTCTTGTCCTTCCTATTCTATTGTCTTCTTCCACTTCCGCACATTGCTTGTTTAAAAATAATTCCTTATCTCTTCTGGCTAACCTCTGGAATTTTGCATTTAATTGGGCATATCTCCCCCTATCACTGTTGCCTTTTGCTTTCCTTCTTTCTTGGGCTACTTCCACTGTCTCATCAGACAGCCATCTTGCATTCTTGGTTTTCTTTTTCTTTGGGACGTTTTTTGTTGCCGCCTCCTGAACAATGTTGCGAACTTCTGTCCATAGTTCTTCCGGGACCCTATCTACTAAATCTAGTCCCTTAAATCTATTCTTCACCTCCACTGCATATTCCTTAGGAATATTAGTGAGCTCATATCTAACTGCTGTGGGTCTTCCCTATTCTCTTTAGTCTGATTCTAAATTTTGCAATAAGAAGTTCGTGATCTGAACTACAGTCAGCTCCAGGTCTTGTTTTTACCGACTGTATAGATGTCCGCCACCTTTGGCTGCAAAGGATGTAGTCAATCTGATTTCGGTGTCGACCATCTGGTGAAGTCCATGTATAAAGTCGTCTTTTAGGTTGTTGGAAGAGAGTGTTTGTTATGCATAGTGAGTTGTCTTGGCAAAATTCGATCAGCCTATGTCCTGCTTCATTTTGTTCTCCCAGACCATGCTTGCCTGTAATTCCAGGTGTCGTTTGACTACACACCTTAGCATTCCAGTCTCCTGTAATGAAAATAATATCTCTTTTTGGTGTATTATCCAGTAGGTGCTGCAGATCCTCATAGAACTGATCTACTTCTGCTTCTTCAGCATCTGTGGTTGGGGCATAGATTTGGATCACTGTGATGTTAAATGGCTTACCCTGAATTCGAATTGAGATCATTCTATCGTTTTTTGGATTGTATCCAAGCACTGCTTTAGCCACTTTATTATTAATTATGAAGGCTACCCCATTTCTTCTGTGGTCCTCTTGTCCACAGTAGTAGATCTGGTGGTCATCTGATGTGAAGTGACCCATTCCAGTCCATTTCAGTTCACTGACACCTAAAATGTCTATATTTAATCTTGACATCTCACCAATAACCACATCCAATTTGCCCTGGCTCATAGATCTTACATTCCAGGTTCCTATGGTGTGTTGATCTTTAGAACATCGGATTCGTCGTTCACCACCAGCACCGTCGGCCGCTAGCCGTCCTTTCGGCTTTGAGCTAGCTGCGTCATCACATCTGGGGCTAGTTGAACTTATCCTCTGTTCCTCCCCAGTAGCATTTTGACCATCTTCCGACCTAGGAGTCCCATCTTCCGATGGTATACCGACATATCTCTGGTTGTACTGATCCATTTAGTTTTCACGGCAAGAATACTGGGGTGGGTTGCCATTACCTTCCCCAGGGATCGTATTTAGTCTGACCTCTCTGCCACGACCTTCCCGTCTTGGGTGTCCCTTCACGGTTTAGCTCATGGTTTCATTGAGGTGCTCAAGCTCCAGCACCACGACAAGGTAACGATCTCCTTTGCTGGAAGAAGATCAAACCAGTCCATACTCCAGGAAATAAAGCCAGACTGCTCACTTGAGGGAATGATATTAAAGGCAAAACTGAAGTACTTTTTTTTTTAATAAATTTTTATTAAATTTTAAGATACATATTAAAATGTAGAACAAGAAATAAAGAAAGAAATACAAAGTAAGAAAAAAGTAAAAGAAAAATGAAGTTAAGAAAAATAATATACAAAAGAAATATAGAAAAAAGATGGCCTCCAATCTGTCTTTGGTCTTTAAGTACAATATTTGCTTTAAATGTTGGTCTTTCATACAATACACAGGAACTTTTCTTTGTCATATACATTTCAATTTATGTAGTCCAATCTTCTAATCTTCATGTAGATTTCATCTTTCTATCAATTCTCCATTAGTCCATCTGTAATTTCCATTCCTTGAGGTAATATCAATTAAAATATTCTTTACTGCATCAAATTCCATTTTTACATCCATGTTCATATCCTTAATAAAATCCAATTAGTCTTAAAACATGTATATAGCAAATAAAAGCCTTATTTTATCTCTATGGTAATTTGTATTTTATTCTAACTCTAGTAAAATAAAATATATTCTATTCATACATATCCATAAAAACAACCTTAATTTAAACTTAATCTATATTTAAATTATAATTATACCATAATCTACATCCTCCTACATATTTACCTATTTAACAAATTTTTATATCTATTTATTCCCCTAATCTCAATAGTATTCATACTAATAATTATAAAAATAAGTCATCCTATAATAATATTAATTCTAATTCAAACTTAACATCCCATCCTTCATATATCTCCCTAAATTTTTTTCTATTTTCCAAGTACTCTATAACAACAATTTATATTTGTATCACTGATTTTATAACCTTTTATCTATGATTAAAATATCATATTTTTATACATCCATACAGTTTCAAATATTAATTTTTAACATTTAATATTCCCAACAGTTATATTACTAATAATTAATACTTTTACAAACTCAATATCCAGTTAAAATCCATGGTTTCAATACCTTTATTATCCCACCTAATGTTAAATCTCTTATTCAAGTTATACCAAAGTCATAATGTGTAACCTTTTTTGTTCTGTATCTCTTGTAGCATGTCAGAACCCACGTTTCACAATATCTATCAAATTGCATATTCAGCCTTTGTCCTAACCACAACTGTCCCAATATGTTTGTGCCAAAGTTATATTGTTTTATTGTCTGTCTCATATCGGGTGTAAGAATGATTTTTGGAATCAATGTGTTTGAAATTCCCCCTTCTTGCCCTTCTTCTAACTCAAAGTTTTTTTCTTCTGCTTCCGTTTCTATTTTTTGTTCTTTTTGTTCCTGATTTTAATAAAATTAAAATTTCCAGTGATTTTTCAATATCCGAGAGGGCTTCACAAATCTCCACCTTAAATTCTTGAATTGCTTGAGTTGCTGCTGCGGTTACTGTTGAGAAACCCATTCTTCTCCACCCCCTCTTGTTTTCAGGCTTCAACAATTCTAGCCAAAACAAATAAATGGTCAGCTGATCTATTCATGGAAAATTACCGGCATAGTCCATTAAGCAAAAAGTTTTTTTAAAAAAAAATAAAGGAAGATGAAAAGTTTCAATAATCAAAAATAGGCAAGAAGGTAATACCTCAAACAGTTCATAAAAAGAGAAAGAGAAACTAAATTTCTACCATTATAAAAAGAAAAAAAAAGAAAAAGAAAAATCCAGTTCAGATGTTAATCCAACAAAGTATATTCACAAACTATTTAATATCAACTCTTATACTTCCAACTGGGATTGAGTCTTCTGGTAAATTAGAAAGATAAAAAGTAAAAAATAAAAAATGTAAGCATTATTATACTTCAGACATAAAATCCATTATATTTCCATCTTAATTGTTATAGCAAAGAAAGTACAAAATTGCCAACATTTTGTGCAATGTCCAAAGAAAGACCCTAGATGGTAAAACAGTCCAATTTAAATGAAAAAATAAAATAAAGTGATCTAAAAGTCAGCTTTAGCTCTAACTTACGATTCCCTGTAAGAGCTTGGTGCTTCTCTCCGGTCGCTTCACTGTCTCCAGCCCCTGCTCTCTCCGTAGCAAAAAACCACAGAAAAAAAGCAGGAGGGGGCAGTTTCAACGACCCCGTGAGTAATCTTCTGCTTCTCCCCTCTCCAGGGAGAACTTCAGTGGTCCTGTAATTTCCATAGACCACCGCAAAGCAGGGAAAAGTTAGCCAGGCTTAAAGAAACCCGACTTGTCGAGCTGGCAGCTGACTCGGAGTGCCCCGCAAAACTGAAGTACTTTGGCCACATAATGCGAAGACAGGATACCCTGGAGAAGATGCTGATGTTAGGGAAAGTGGAAGGCAAAAGGAAGAGGGGCCGACCAAGGGCAAGATGGATGGATGATATTCTGGAGGTGATGGACTCGACCGTGGGGGAGCTGGGGATGGCGACGACTGACAGGAAGCTCTGGCGTGGGCTGGTCCATGAAGTCACGAAGAGTCGGAAGCGACTGAACGAATAAACAACAACAACAACAACAACAACATATTCTAATTATTAAAATCATGCTAACAGGCATGGCCAGATATGCTGTCATATCCTTGGAGATCCATTTTTGTTGGGTTGGGGAGTCCCCAATACCTCAAAATGAGGAAAACTGGCTTGACTTGAGGGGCGTTCTCAGGTTTGTAAGGAGTGGCTTATGCCTCTGAAAGGCTTAAAGCACCATTTCCCACCTTGTTATCACCTAATAGTCTCCCTCCCTCCCCAAAAAACACAAAGCAAATTTGGAAAATGTAAGCCTTGACCAATCTGGGGGCTGCAAATAGGATGCTGGGCAAATGAACGTAAACCACAGTTTAAGGCTAGTCCACATTATTCTAATCAAAACTGAAGTTTTGTCTTGTCTGAACACTGTGGTCTTAGTCCAGAGAGCTCTTTCTTAGCTGCTCTCTATGTAACAAAATCAGCTATATTCAATGCATGTATATACAGTATACAGTATACATGTATATCTGGGGCGTGGTGGCTCAGCGGGTAAGACGCCAGGCTTGTCGATCAGAAGATCGCAAGTTCGGAGGTTCGAATCCCTAGCCCCACAAGATGGAGTGACCTCCCACACTAGACCCAGCTCTTGCCAACCTAGCAATTTGAAAGCATGCAAATGCAAGTAGATGAATAGGTAACACTTCGGTGGGTAGGTAACAGCGTTCCGCATGTGTCATGCCGGCCACATGACCGTGGAAGCGTCTTCGGACAGCGCTGGCTCTTCAGCTAACAAACGGAGATGAGCACTGGCCCCTAGAGTCGGACACGACTGCACAAATGTGCGGGGGGAACCTTTACCTTTACCTTATTAGAAGGTTTGCACATTCTCTGTAAAGATTTGTATGTTATCCAATAGAAATAGGGGATGCAATGGATCAGTGATGGACATGAGGCTGACATTGATTGGTAGACCTCAGTGTAATAGTAGTAGTTGTTGATGACACCATGGATCACGTAATTAGTTTATGCAATAAAATTGCTCAGGCTGACTATAAACAATGTCATCACAGAATAGCCACACGATCCATTGGTATATATGCAAAACGTTTAATTTCAGAGTTTACCTAATGTGGTATAATCACATTATTTTTAAAAAATTGTTGACGATGATGATATTAACATTTTATGGGACTTTCACATACAATAACTCCCTGTGGTTTAATGAAAATAAGGAAAGAGATCTTTGTGGTTAGCCTAGTACATATTCCTGGCTTGTTTTAGAGAGTTCTATTAGGGGCATGGTGGCTGGAAGACGCCAGGCTTGTCGATCGGAAGATTGCAAGTTTGGAGGTTTGAATCCCTAGCCCCACGTGATGGAGTGAGCTCCCGCACTCGCCCCAGTTCTTGCCAACCTAGCAATTTGAAAGCATGCAAATGCAAGTAGATGAATAGGTACCACTTCGGTGGGTAGGTAACAGCGTTCCGCATGTGTCATGCCGGCCACATGACCATGGAAGCGTCTTCGGACAACACTGGCTCTTCGGCTAACAAACGGAGATGAGCACCGGCCCCTAGAGTTGGACACGACTGCACAAATGTGCGGGGGGAACCTTTACCTTTACCTATGTATATCTAACCAGAGCATTAAAAAACTAAAAGAAGCTAAACAAGATTGGGAAAAGTGGAGAGAGCTGTTCCATAGAATTGCCGAGAATCAGACACGATTGAACGGATAGCATCATCATATATTTGATATATTGTTAGATCTGACTTTTTTTTTTACCAGAAAGCTAAAACGTTTAAAAGCAAGTTAAAATATCACTGAAGGACTTTAACTCTGACTACAGCTCTGGAAGGAGAGACATGAGGGAAAGAATCCTGACCAGCGGATCAGGATGCTTACAGAATTGCTAAATGTCTCCAGAGTTATTTGTTTGGGAGTAACCTAATTCACTTTCCTTCCTCCAGCCTTAAGCAAGAACATAAATATTAACAGGCAACATACCACAGGATCGGGTGACCTTCCAAGGACTGGTGCTGAAACCGAACTGCAGTTTTGCTAAGCATGTCTGAAGAAAGGCAGAAGTCAAAAGGTTGAGGCTGGAAAACAAAAGGGTTACTGGAGAGAGGCAAGACCTTTGTATCACGTATTCAGGCCTGCTTTGTGTGCCAGGCTCAGCCATAAGATGGCCCAAAAGAGCTTCTATCTGGTTTTCTCAAGGAAGAATTCATCTTTATTTTTTCACCGTCACAGAAAAGCCACAATATAAGAGTGCTCCGTCACTCAGGTTTGGGTGTACAGTAGATGCAATAGCCCATCGACCAACAGCAAGAATCCATTAACCAATGATGCGTCATCCCCATCCCCTTCCAAAAATTGTAATATTGGGGGAATTCATCCTTTTCTCTCTCTTCTCCATGTTGTTATTGGAAAAAGGGTTCCCATTGGCTGAAATGTAAGGGGTAGGAAACAGTGACTGGGTGTGATTTATTTGTTTGTTTAGCTTTCGAGTCAGTCTTGACTCCTGGCAACTGCTTGGACAAGTCCCTGCAGTTTTCTTGGCAAGATTTTGGAAGTGGTTTGCCATTGCCTTCTTCTTCCTAGGGCTGAGAGAGAGTGACGGGCCCAAGGTCACCCAGCTGGCTTTGTGCCTAAAGCAGGACTAGAACTCACAGTCTCCTGGTTTCTAGCCTGTTGCCTTAACCACTACAGAAAATTGGCTCTCGTATGATACACTATAATTAAGATAAAATAGGTTTGGAAAGCTGATGGGACTGTGTACTGTGGGAATCCAGCCATAGTCTAGACATGTTGGCTGAATCAAGCCATCACTTTAAGATAGAATGACCTTTATTTGTTTGGGCATTGCATGTCATGCGATGACAACAGTTATGTTTTACTTAATCCAGGTTTTAGCATGTTGTAAGAACCCAGCCATAGGGTGCATAATTCCCTTCCCTCATTGACCCCACGTTGGCCACTTACACCAATCCACTTGCTATTGATGTAATTTCCTTTTGTATGTATGAATTAATTTGAATACTATGAATGTCTGTTGTTTGATCCATGTAATTAGTTCGAAATGTGACCTTTGGAATGTATACTTTGATTCTTTTTAATAGAATAAGAATTAGTTAAGCAAATGTGTCTACCTTTCAGGCTCTCTCAGTATGTGAGGCGCTATGTTTTGAAAGTGCTCAGTTGGTCAGCTTGAAAAATCCTTTCAAGGGTCAGGTTCACAAATCTGAAGATGTATCTGCAAGCATTCGGTAACAGAACCTTCCTGCAAATAAACACCAACTGGGGGATTTAATCTCCTAGTTGCTGTTAGGGCTAAGGTAATTTCAAGAAAGGGCAGTAGGGTGTTTTTTTCCTCCACTGGTAGCTGAGCCTTTACATTGCTCAACCCTACATGAGACCCATCAAGCTTGCTTTGTCACCATTATAAGGCATTTAGGGGAAGTGTGTGTGTATGTGCGCATGTGTATCCTCCTGCCAAGCGTCCTATAATTTTGGAGCTCATTGTTCTGTTATTTGTATGCTGCTGTAATTAGAATGGCTTTGAGACTATTTAATTTGAATTTTCTGTGCATGTGGGTGTCTGTCCGTGTGACAGTATTTATTGTATGATTGCACACTACCCTGAGTGCAATTTCTGGAGGGAAGGTAGAGCAGGAATATAAACAAATAAAAGTCACAGAGCTCATTAATTTGCTTGTACCAAGCATGTACATTTTATTGGATTTTGTGCAAGAGATATTTTAAAAAATCAGAGCTTAGGTAGATAATACATAATACATGTACGTATATTTAACATGTCTGATTTGTGTAATTTAAGTGGCAGCCATGAGCAACATGATGACTGGATCCTGGTGCACAGCAAAGTGGGTCTGTCCCCCCCATCACCTACACTGTCTCAATAAATATCTGCAAAGCAGGGGGGTACTGTTTTCCCAGAAGGGATGGTACTAATAGTGCCAAAGGAAGTTTTCTGCCATGTACATACAGTGTCCTTTGAGACAAAATGGAATTTCACTGGGATCAAAGCATGGGGAAACAGATAGCCCCCTCCATTTATGTGCCATAGGCCTGCTTCTGATCCCCAATTCTTGCAGCTTTGTTAATCACTGGAATTCAACATTAAGTACATACTTGCACTTAATGCTGACCATGAATTTGTAACATTAGGTAATATATATGACTATTTGTAGAGAGCCAGTCTGGTGTAGTGGTTAAGGCATCAGGCTAGAAACCGGGAGACCGTGAGTTCTAGTCCTGCCTTGGGCACGAAGCCAGCTGGGTGACCTTGGGCCAGTCACTCTCTTTCAGCCCTAGGAAGAAGAAGGCAATGGCAAACCACTTCCGAAAAACCTTGCCAAGAAAATTGCAGGGACTTGTCCAGGCAATCCCAGAGAATCAGACACAATTGAATGGATTTTAAAAAAAAGACTATTTGTATTCATGTTTTGTCTTCTCTGCTATGTTTCCTTGATTCCTGAGGTGCTCTTAATGTAGCCTTTCTGGCCATAAGTGTGCCTCCTTCCTGCCTTCTCTCTTTCCTGATTGAAGGAAAAACAAGAATTCTCAGTAGAAGCTTTCTCCTTCCTAGATGCCAGGGACCTCAAAGGGTATTTCTCCCTGAGCATCTAATCACTTTTTATGGAATGTAGTCAACCTGGAAACTGAAAGACCCAGCACATATCAATCAAAAGCCTTCAATTGCATCACCTTACAATTTCATTCTTGTGTCGAAAAAAAATGGAACACAGCAAAGTTCTACTTGACAACTCATCATGGGATTTAACAACAGTCCATCACCTTCAACCGAGTAAGCTGAACCATTGTTGGGGAAAAAAAACATGGAAGTAGTCCAGAAGGATAGCATTAGCAATGCTTTTGAAACCTGCTGTTAAATCCATAGGAATTAGCAAGGTCAGATTCCCTCTGCATCTTCCCTACTACTAACCACCTACCAGGATGGAGAATATAGTTTTCAAGCTATATTCCAACTGGAAACCAGATTGAGGTGCATCCAGATAATCCATTTCATTCAAGGGTGGCACTACTACTCACGTGAGCACTTTGGCTACAGGTAAGCTATATCAAAACTTATTCTTCCCCTCAATATATGGCATATGTAACCTATATTACCCATAATGATCTAGCAGAGATTTCCTTAGGGACACATAGTATTCATCCTCCAAGCATCCATGCAAGAAGGGTTAAAATAGGCTTCCTCGACAGCCCTTCACAAGTTAAGGCAAATAAGTGATAAGCAAGCATCCAAGTATAGCCTAGATAAAGTTCAGCCACCAAAGTCAGACTGCTGCCTTTGTTCTAGACTTGGTTTGTTTCCAATCGAAGAGAATATTTGTAGCTCAGGGTTGAACTGTGGAGTCCTTGGTGCTCTCTGAGCCTTGTTGTTTTCTTGCAGACGTTTCATTGCCAGACTAGGCAACATCTTCAGTGCGAAAAGGGAGTGGGACTTGCTCTCTGCTTATATACCATGGCTTGTCCTGCCTGTGTTGGTGGGGGTGTTGTACTCTCCTTGGTAGTTCCTTGATTGGGTTGTTGTTTGCTGCTTGGTTGATTGACTGAGTTAATAGTTCCTTGATTAATCAAGTTAATAGTTCCTAATCAAGGAACTATTAACTCAGTCAATCAACCAAGCAGCAAACAACAGCCCAATCAAGGAACTACCAAGGAGAGAACAACACCCCCACCAACACAAGCAAGACAAGCCAGGGTATATAAACAGAGAGCAAGTCCCACTCCCTTTTCACACTGAAGATGTTGCCTAGTCTGGCAATGAAACATCTGCAAGAAAACAACAAGGCTCAGAGAGCCCCAAGGACTCCACTTTGTTTGCTGTTTATTGGATTTGTTAAGGTCCACCGACTCTAGATAGCCTCTAGATGGCTTACAATATGTCCAATACATACGTTAAAAACACACTAAAACAATACGACTGCCTGGACTAAAACAACCTTCCTAAACATTAAAAAAAAGACTTGACAGAGGCTCAAACCAAATCAAAAGTCTGTGTTGACAAGACATGCTAAACCTGGTTAACTCAGCTTAGTTGCTGAGCCACATACTTGCTATGCCCAAAGAAACAAACAATACACAAGTCGCTGAGTTCTTCCCAAACAAGAAAATACAAACTGCTGCATCTTATTTTAGCCTAATCCAGCATGTTATATAAACCCAGCAAAATAGATTGTTAGATTGTTTTAGCTTTCAAAGTAAGCTAAATATTAAGCTGAGGACAACAGGAAATTTGGTTCTGTTAGCTTTTATTGGTGAGCCATTGAGTCTGGTCTTCTGCCCTATAATGCAGTTTTTCTCAACCTTGGCAACTTTAAGATGCATGGACAAACTGCCAGAATTCCCCAGCCAGAATTATGGGAGTTGAAGTCCACCCATCCTAAAGTTGCCAAGGTTGAGCAACACTGCTATAATGAGTTGCACAGGAATGTGAGTACTTAGGCTCAAGAATCCTATTCATTCGAACTCTCTCCATATGAGTTAAGAGTGCATAACATTGCCCACGCAATTGCAAAACCATAAAAGGTCTTTAGATTAGCCAGGCTTGAGACAAATACAAGAAGCCTGGTATTTTCTAATTTCCTTTCTGCCCTCTTCACTTTAGGAATGAGATTAAATGTCCCCATAATTTTACTGACCATTCCCAGATGGCAAAGAGGGAGAGAATTAATTGATTCTCAAGAGCCATACCAAGCTCTTACCCGCAACAGTGGCTTTCTTCTTAAAACTACCAATTTCCCCCACACACACACACACACACAATTCTCCTTTTTTTCCCCCCCATCTTGGGTGTGTGTGAAAAAGATGTCAGGTGACAGGTGAAATGCTGTTGTTGTTATGGTGAGAAACGGTAACACATGCCAGGGAGGGACAAAATAGTGTGAACCTGCCTATTCAAGCTGAAAGCAATCTATGGTTAACTTCCTGCTCAACTTTTCTTCAGGTTTCCCACTTGACGTTTAGTTCTTTCTAAAAGTCCATTCAGAAGAAACTAATGAGAGCTTCTGAAATGAAATAACCATCTATGTTTGGGGGAATGCACACTGAGGTGATGCCCACTAACTTAAATGGCTTTCAAAAAGGGTTGGCCTGGAGAAGTTCATGAAGTAGAGAACTTCACGAAGACTTGGACCCTCATCACCACATGATTAGACCACTGCAGTGTGGTCTCCCCAAGGCTACCTCTGAAGATGACTCAGAAAATGCAGCTAGTCCAAAATGCAATGTCCTGGCTGCTAACAGGGATGAGTAGTTTTAGCCCAGGGGTGGGCAACGTCAGGCCTGCAGGCCATATAAGGCCCGCAGGGCTCCCGCCTAAGGCCCGCGGGGCTCCCGCCTGCACACCCCGCCCCTTCCACGCGATTGGCTCCCACCCGCAAACCCCGCCCCCCAGTGCTTGTGATTGGCCCCCGGTCCGCGGAAATCCCAGAAGCCACATAACGATGGTGCTCTGGTTGCTGCATTGGTTACCAATATGTTTCTGGGTCCAGTTCAAAGTGCTGGTGTTAATCTATGGCCCAGCTACCATGGACTTCAGAACCCTCTCTCCTGACTGGATTTAAACAATCTTGTGCAGCAATTCGGAGAGGGGACGATGAAGGTCACCACCTTGTGTGAGGTGAAAGGGATGGGGCCGAGAGACAGTTCTTGGTGACATAACTAAGCCCCTGAGATTGGTGGGGCTCCATCCTGCTTGCCTTTCGTAAGGCTGTGAAGACCATGCTGGTTCATAGAGATTTTGCTGCTAATGGCATTCATGGGCTGACTTTCTGATTATACTGTTGTTTTATTTGGGCCTGTGGCTTCTTGGTGTTTGGGGGTTGTTTTATCTTTGTGTTTCTTACTGTTAAAGCAAGCAGCTCAGAGTTGCTGAAGTAGGTGCTATGGGAGGGAGGGAGGGAGGGAGGGGTCAGTATGCCACAGAATTCCTTTTACTTGGAGGAAAACAGCCAGAGGGCATTGGGGAAGCTTCAATGCAGTGCTTATGGACTTCCCAGAAGGATCACTGCTGTTGGAAGCAGGACTAGATGAATTCCTTGACCAACCTTCTCCAACTTGGTGTCCACCTCTGTGCTGAGAATTACAGTCCCAGCAGATTTGGGTGGTGGTAAATTGATCCTTGGATGAATTCAGCAGATCTCTTTCCATAACCTTACATTCAGACTGAACTTGGGTCTGGCTTCCCACAAGCATGACCCTGATATCATCCTGTGCTCAGCCTTTAGATACAGCAACCCAAAAGCACTGCTTTGCCTTTTCAAGGCGCTCCATGTTGTTCTTATTTGCTATCCAGCATCCTTAAACACCATCTGTTTTGTTGCGTTTGCCTATGAAACAGAATCTCTCCATATGTTTGAAAAGGAAAAGGGAAAGGGAAGTTTTTCAACAGAGATTTGACAAATCCAAACCACCATGACAACTATGCTTTTTGCAGTCCCCCTCACTTTGTCTAATCTGATGCAGTTAAGGGTTTTTTATTTTTTTAAAGAATAAACAGAAGGGATTCTCCCAGGCCAGACTTCTTTTTTTGGAGCTTCATTATTGCATTGGGATAAATCAAATAGCAAATTTATTTATTTATTTTATTTATTTTATATTACCGCCCATCTCCCCCAGCGGGGACCCTGGGCGGTGCACAATAAAATAGAATTAAAAGAAATATAAAATTACAACAATACATAATATGAATTCCAGGGGTAAAATGTTAAAATAAGATACTGGGAGGCTTCAAGGGACCAACCATCCCCAAGAGGAACTGTTGGCATTTCTCTCCCAGGCAAGACGGCAAAACCAGGTCTTTAAGCCTTTCCAGAAGGCTGGGAGCGAGGAAATCAGCCTCAGCTCCAGGGGTAAGATATTCCAAAGGGCGGGCGCAACTGCAGAGAAGGCCCGCCTCCTGGATCCCGCTAGGTGGAACTCTTTAATCGATGGGGTCCGCAGCAAGCCCTCTCTGGCTGAACAGGTGGGATGGGTCGATGTTCTGGGGATGAAATGGTTTGTCAGGTAACCTGGTCCTATGCCATGTAGGGCTTTAAAGGTGATAACCAACACCTTGAATTGTACCCGGAAGCAAACCGGTACCCAATGCAGCTTGCGTAACAACGGTGTCACATGGGCCGATCTTCTGGCCCCAATAATTGTCTGCGCAGCCGCATTCTGGACCAGTTGAAGCTTCCGGATACTCCTCAAGGGTAGCCCCATGTAGAGCGCATTGCAATAGTCTATATGGGAGATGACAAGGGCATGAGTGACTGTTCAGAGGGCATCTCGGTCCAGGAAAGGGCGTAACTGGTGCACAATCCGAAGTTGTGCAAAGGCCCTCCTGGCCACGACTGCCACCTGCTCTTCCAGCAGGAGTCATGAGTCCAGGAGAACCCCCAGATTCTGCACTGGCTCCGAATGGGGTAGTGCAACCCCCTCTAGAGCCAAAGATGACAACTTCCTAGAACCTGAGCGGCCATCAATCCACAGCCACTCCATCTTACTAGGGTTTAGTCGAAGCCTGTTGTTCCCCATCCAGGCCCCCACAGCCTCCAGACACTGAGATAGGGTGGCAACTGCATCACTTACTTCACCCGGGATAGAGATATACAGCTGTGTATCATCAGCATATAGATGGTATTTCATCCCGTAGTGACGGATGATCTCACCCAGCGGCTTCATATAGATGTTAAATAGGAGAGGGGAGAGCACCGAACCCTGTGGCACCCCACACAGGAGGGGCCGTGGGTCAGATCTCTCCTCCCCTATCATCACTGATTGGGAACGGCCCTGGAGGAAGGAGGCGAACCACTGCAGAACCACACCGCCCACCCCCAACTCCCTGAGCCGTCCCAAAAGGATACCATGGTTGATGGTATCAAAAGCCGCTGGGAGATCTAAAAGGATAAGGATGGATGCACTACCACCATCCCGTCCTTGCCAGAGATCATCCATAAGCGCGACCAATGCAGTCTCCGTCCCATATCCCGGCCTGAAACCTGACTGAAAGGGGTCTAGATAATCCGTTTCATCCAGAATCCTCTGGAGTTGTGTCACCTCCCGGGCCGATTTTACTAGCCAGGAGGGACATGGATCTAAATAACAAGTGGTGGCCTTCACAATCCGGAGGACTCTGTCCACTTCCTCAGGTCCAACAGGATCGAACTGTTCCCAGATAACAGAGTAAGTACGTGCCTCCGTCATCTCCCCAGACCATGTATCATGCGTAGAGTCCAACTTAGAATGGATCTGAGCGATTTTCTCCTGCAGATGCTCGGAAAACTCCC
This sequence comes from Charina bottae, assembly GCA_023362775.1. Taxonomy (NCBI): domain Eukaryota; kingdom Metazoa; phylum Chordata; class Lepidosauria; order Squamata; family Charinaidae; genus Charina; species Charina bottae. The sequence goes on along the minus strand of JALMGJ010000001.1, from coordinate 97,726,994 downwards.
CCGATCGACCCTGTAAATAGGTCATTGGTTTTGATTGACCTAACAGAGATCTCGTAATCTTAAACAGGGTCGTCGGTTGGCATTCTGCGGAGGCAATAAGAGCGGAGAAATATACACGTTTTGCCGCTCTTACCACCACAAGGTAGGCCTTAACAGCGGCTCTAGCTTGTGTCCAATCAGGTTCAGTCTTTGTCTTCCTCCAGCAGCGCTCCAGACGTCTCTTAGCCCTCTTCAAAACCCTCAACTCCTCCGTAAACCACGGGGAGCAACAGGCTGAATGAGGGAGGAGAGGTCGCACAGGCGCGATCCTCTCCAGGGCCCTGGCGGCCTCTCTATTCCAGACTGCCGCCAGGGCCTCTGCCGGACCGTGCAACAGATCCTCGGGTATACTCCCCAGCTCCTCTGAAACCTCATAGGGTCCATCAGTCGCCGGGGGCGGACCAATCAAATGGGTCCAGCCTCCCTGCGGAGTGGGGCGGTGCACAAGAGTTTCAAAGTCACCAGGGTGTGGTCTGACCATGACAACGGGGACAGGTCTAACTCTCCCCTCAGATCACTTTGCCATTGCTCAGAGAAGAAAACCAAGTCCAGGGTGAGGCCACTGTTTCTAGTCGGGTCCCTAATTATCTGGGACAAGCCCATGACTGCCATGGTAGCCATGAACTCCCGGGCTGCTTCCGAGGTCCGTCCCAGGGACGGCAGATTGAAGTCCCCCAAAACCATAAGTCTGGGGAATTCCACTGCCAACCCCGAGATGGCCTCCAGCAGCTCAGGCAGGGAGGTTGCTACGCAGCAGGGAGGCTGGTACAGCAGCAACACTCCCAACTATTCTCGGGAGCCCATCTTAAAAAACAGGGTCTCACAACCGGCCACTTGTGGAGCAATGCCCCTGTGAGCCATTAGAGACTCTCGGATGACAACCGCCACCCCACCTCCCCTGCCCCGGTGTCTCAGCTGGTGCCACACCTGAAACCCAACTGGGCACATTTCTGAGAGGGCAACCCCTCCCTCAGGGCCCAGCCAGGTCTCGGTGATACAAGCCAGGTCTGCCCCCTCCTCTGTGATCAAATCGCATGTGAGAGGGGCCTTGTTGTTCACTGACCTGGCATTGAGGAGCAGCAGCCGGAGACCAGGGCCCTCAAGGATCTGTCGTCCAGGGCCTGGGAATGAACTTGGAGGGCTGGGACACGCCTCCGGTAACAAACACCGGGGGCGTCTTCCCCGATGATGGCCAAATGTTCAACTCATCAATCATAATTATATAATGAAGACTTGGGAGGGAAAATAAGGCTTGATTTGAAGTCAAATCAGTCCTAATCCAGCAGGGAAAGCATTTTTAAAGGTCTTCTGCCTATATTTTACTGCATAATGTGTTTGATTAGTGTCTGCCATAAAAATGAACTAAAATCAGAAAGAGTCTGGTTGCATCTGATGAGGCTTATGCCTTTTAATAAAGCTGGTTACTCTGAAAAGGTGCTATCAGACTCCTCCTGATTTTTGTGCTATCATATATTAACACAGCTCTCCTCCTTCAACAGCTGAAAAAAGTATTTCAGCACTTTGGACAGAGAAAGAGAGAAGAGAGAACTCTTCCTGTTGAAAGTGAAGTCAAAAACATGATGAATTTTGATCAAACAGTGGACTCATAGAGCATTTGAAGTGTCTTAGAGCAACCTCCTGCTGAATGCAGGAATCTAAGCTAGAACATCCTAGAGAGAGGACTGCATTATTCCATCTTGAGAAGGAGTTCACCAGCACTGGAGGTTATTTGCTCCATGATTGATGGATTTTGACCCATCAAGTTGGTGTCAACCCTTAGTGACCACATAGATAGACTTTCTCCAGGATGATCTGCCCCCAACCTGGTCCTTCAGGTCTTCCAACACTGCATCCATTACCACTGCAATACAGTCCATCCACCTTGCTCCATGACTGAGCTCTGTTTAATATTATGAAGTTTTTCTTAACATTCAACCATAATATGACTTCCTGCAACTTAAATCCATTGTTTCTTTCCCTGCTCTTTGGAACAATATCATGCCAGTTCATATTCCCTACAATCTTTGAAGTATTTTTTTTAAACATTCAGTACTTCAATTCTCATTCGGTAGCAGTGAGTTCAGGAGAAAACACTGGGAGCTTTACATTTTGTGGGAGAAAGCAGTAAGTATAGTTTTCAGAATGCAATACAGCAATCCACATTTTCAGAAGTCACTCTTTCAAGGAAACTAGATATGTGCATTGTTCTGTGTGTCTCTGCTGTACCTGAAACACCAGAGCACAGAACTGGGTTTATGTTCATCAAGAACCAAGTTACAAATTCTACTTGAGGATTTTTTAAAAATCACAGTGAAAATGCTGGATATACATTTTAAAACAATAATAATTTATTTTTCCTTAATGTTTCTTCCTTGCTTCTCCCTCTTTTCTCAAAAGTTCAAACTTGGAATTTTCATGAATAATTAGCCTTTGAGAATTTCATCATTAACACAATTAGGACTGGTTGGAGAAGGGATGTTGGCCAGGAAAAAGTCTGATAAGGAAATTCTAGATGATTTCTAAGAGCTGTTGCCTTGAGATAAGGAGGCCTGTGGCAAACAAGTCCATATTTGGGATCCAAGCAAGCGTTAGGACAGATATATGCATGCATTTTTCAACCTGGCAGTCCCCAGGTATGTTGAAAGTGCAACATCCTTCGAGTTTCCTGGCTGGAAGGCAGCTTTAGAGAATCACCTTGTGCATTTCAGCAACTATGATGAGCATTTAGCACAATTGTTGTGATTTCCTCCACACATTTCATCTCCCCCTCGTGGTTTAGTCTGATACTCAGCCAAAGAATGAGGACCTTTTCATCTGCTAGCATTTTCCTCATCCATCCCATTAGCTCCACCTACTTATGTGAAGAGGACAAGAGACCTCTTCCAGAAAATTAGAAACATTGGAGGTAAATTCCAGGCAAAAATGGGTATTATCAAAAACAAAGATGGCAAGGACCTAACAGAAGCAGAAGAGATCAAGAAATGGTGGCAAGAATATACGGAAGATCTGTATAGGAAGGATAATATAGGGCCAGGGTATCTGAGGGACCGTCTTATCCCGATAACATCGGCCCGCCCCACCCGTTCATGCAGAGAGGGCATGCTTCGGACCCCTTCAACAAAAGAATTTCATCTAGTGGGGTCCAGGAGGCGTGCCTTCTCTGCGATAGCACCCGCTTTATGGAACATCTTGCCCCCGGAGGTGAGGCTGGCTCCCTCACTCCTGACCTTTCGGAAGGCTCTTAAGAGCCTTAAGAGCCTCCCCGCATGGCATGGGACGACGGAGGTAGTAGTGCCTCTTGGGGTTGGTTGGCCCCATAGTATTGTGATCTATACTACAGCTTTTAACCATCTTTGGATTTTATTTATTCTTGTATGTTGTTGTTTTTTAGAAATTCTGTATAGATTTTAAATTTTTATCTGTTGTAACCCGCCCAGAGTCCCCTGTTCGGGGAGATGGGCGGGGATAAATTGAATAAATAAAATAAAATAATAATAAAATAAAATAAAATAATAAAATAAAATAAAATAAAATAAAATAAAATAAAATAAAATAAAATAAAATAAAATAAAATAAAATAAAATAAAATAAAATAAAATAAAATAAAATATAAAATAAAATAAAATAAAATAAAATAAAATAAAATAAAATAAAATAATATCGGGGATAGATTTGACGGTGTGGTCAGTGAGTTAGAGCCAGACATCCTGAAGAGTGAGGTTGAATGGGCCTTAAGAAGCATTGCTAATAACAAGGCAGCAGGAGACGACGGTATCCTAGCTGAACTGTTTAAAATCTTGCAAGATGATGCTGTCAAGGTGATGCATGCCATATGCCAGAAAATTTGGAAAACACAAGAATGGCCATCAGATTGGAAAAAACCAACTTATATCCCCGTATCAAAAAAGGGAAACACTGTCAGAGTGCGCACGGTGGAGTGGCCTGCTCCTTTTTCCAAGACACCAGTGATCCACGTTCTATGCAGTAAATAGACGCTCAAGCAGAGATTAGATAAAATAGCCTATTTACTTTATATACATACGTAGTCCAAATACATCCAACAGCAGTAACAAAATGATACAGCAGTACAGCGATGAAAGACAGCGATGAGAAGTTTCAACAGCAACGAGAAGAAAGACTACCAGACCCCTCTGCTTATATACATAAACTGGCCAATCACATTATAGGTCACTCTCATCATCTGCCACACCCAACTAAACGATTAGCACCTGTGGTATGAGTCATACACTGCCACATCATCCCTACAACAATGGCTGCTAATTGGGTGACTTGCAGAATAATTCCCCTCTCACCTAGATATCAAGCCTCTCCAGTATAATTTATCTAACTGTAAATTCCTGGGTATATACAAACCCCAACAAACACTAAAGAATGTTCAAACTATCGAACAGTGGCACTTATTTCACATGCCAGTAAGGTAATGCTCAAGATCCTGCAAGGGAGACTCCAGCAATTCATGGAGTGAGAATTGCCAGAAGTACAAGCTGGGTTTAGAAAAGGCAGAGGAACTAGAGACCAAATTGCCAATATCCGCTGGATAATGGAGAAAGCCAGGGAGTTTCAGAAAAACATCTATTTTTGTTTTATTGACTATTCTAAAACCTTTGACTGTGTGGATCATAACAAATTGTGGCAAGTTCTTGGTGGTATGGGGATACCAAATCATCTTGTCTGCCTCCTCAGGAATCTGTATAACGACCAAGTAGCAACAGTAAGAACAGAGCACGGAACAACGGACTGGTTTAAGATTGGGAAAGGAGTACGGCAGGGTTGTATACTTTCACCCTACCTATTCAACCTGTACGCAGAACACATCATGCAACGTGCTGGGCTTGATGAATCCAAGGCTGGAGTTAAAATTGCTGGAAGAAACATTAACAATCTCAGATATGCAGATGATACCACTTTGATGGCTGAAAGCAAGGAGGAGCTGAGGAGCCTTATGATGAAGGTGAAAGAAGAAAGTGCAAAAGCTGGGTTGCAGTTAAACCTCAAAAAAACCAAGATTATGGCAACCAGCTTGATTGATAACTGGCAAATAGAGGGAGAAAATGTGGAGGCAGTGACAGACTTTGTATTTCTAGGCGCAAAAATTACTGCAGACCCTGACTGCAGCCAGGAAATCAGAAGACGTCTACTTCTTGGGAGGAGAGCAATGGCAAATCTTGATAAAATAGTTAAGAGCAGAGACATCACACTGACAACAAAGATCTGCATAGTTAAAGCAATGGCATTCCCCATAGTAACCTATGGCTGCGAGAGCTGGACCGTAAGGAAGGCTGAAAGAAGGAAGATAGATGCTTTTGAACTGTGGTGTTGGAGGAAAATCCTGAGAGTGCCTTGGACTGCAAGAAGATCAAACCAGTCCATACTCCAGGAAATAAAGCCAGACTGCTCACTTGAGGGAATGATACTAAAGGCAAAACTAAAGTACTTTGGCCACGTAATGAGAAGACAGGATACCCTGGAGAAGATGCTGATGCTAGGGAAAGTGGAAGGCAAAAGGAAGAGGGGACAACCAAGGGCAAGATGGATGGATGATATTCTGGAGGTGACGGACTCGACCTTGGGGGAGCTGGGGGTGGTGATGGCCGACAGGAAGCTCTGGCGTGGGCTGGTCCATGAAGTCACGAAGAGTTGGAAGCGACTGAACGAATAAACAACAAAACTTATATGTTGGGACTTGCACCGTTGCAAACAAGGATTGAAGATGGTAGCTAGGATCATACCTTGCACTAAGCCATGATTTATTAAACAATCCATAATGGCTGGGCTCAGCTAGACTCTTGGGCTCACAAGAGTGAGGGAACTTACTAAGCTTTAAGGATCCGCACACTCTGTAACACAAATACACACACACACACACACACACCAATCATCACTGAGGTCCGAGGAATACACCCCATCCCTGTTTATAATATTGCAGCTTTTTCCCTTCTATAGTGTCAACTTCATCTCATAGACAAGACAATAATGCTTTAAGGCATTGACAGACTGATAATGTGGTTTGTTTGGTTTTGGCTTAGCTTGCTATATGAACTCAGCCATTATGGTTTGTTTAATAAATCATGACTTAGTGCAAGGTGTAATCCTAGCTACCATCTTCAATCCTTGTTTGCAAGGGTGAAGGGCATAAACAAGCAGATGTACCATCTGTTATAACTGATTCACTCTCTTACTCAGCAAGACAGACCACGATCGCCATGAAGCATTACGTGACTCTTTCGGAGGGGTAGAGAACAAGTCTGAAAAATCCACTTACAGACAGACGCCATCCCTTCAGGGTTTCCAGAAAGACAATCTGTCTAATATTTTCAGCAGTCTTAAAACATTTTCTTGTTGCCCTGTTCAAGACATCCAATGCTGTATGCAAAAACAGCTCTGAGTCATTTGCAGTTGTATAGGTCAAGATGTCAAAGAACGTGCCTCAGCAGGATTTCATATCCAAGGAAAGCAGCTTGACTTCTATAAGCAGTTGTGGTATTTGCTCTAAGCCTCTGGCTGTCCATTGAAGGGCATGACGTTCAAAGCTACAGTTACATGAAGTATAATCCAGGAGTCAAAATTGATTGGGGCAGGGAAATGACGTTAAATCAATTGCAACAATGTGCATGTTTGTAGCATACCACAAGTCCTACAACCACCACCAAACGTTCTTGCTTGGACATTGTATCAAAGGAGCATTTTTCAGTATTATTACATTACTGAATAATATTAAATGAATACTGAATAATATTAAATGCCTCCTATATCTTCATGAATTAGACTCCTTCCTCAAATTTAGAAGTTTTAGAGAAATTCTTCCTAGCTACATACTTGATTTAAATCTGACTGGATGTCTAAAAAAAAAACGGAAAAAGTCCTGACTTCTGTAGACTTCTTGGACACATCCATGTAGCTTTCTGGGCAACAGTATGGAAGTGGTTTGCCCTTTGCCTTCCTCCAAGATTAATTAATTAATTGTTTATTTTTGCTTCCCAGTCTACCTGTGGCACAGTGTCTATGCCAAATGCAGGCCTGCTGATTTCTTCCTGAGATTTCTACCTTCCCATTCCTTCTACCTGAGTCCCAGGGTGTCTGAATGCAGCTGCTTCCTCAGATGAAAGAGTTCCACTGGGCAGAAAGTCAGGCTGATACCGCCTGTTCTTAAATGGGGAAATGCTTCCACTTCACGTGGAATCTGGATTAGGAAAACCTATTCAGGAGTTTAACTTCCTTGGCTCTAAAATTGATCAAAAGGGTGACTGCAGCCTGGAGATCAGGAGACGTATAGCGCTTGGAAGAACAGCAATGACCAGCATAAATAACATCTGGAAGAATAAAGATATCAGCCTCCCAACCAAATGCAGACTAGTTAATACAATCATATTTCCAATAGCTACGTATGGTTGTGAAACTTGGACTTTAAGGAAGGCAATAGGAGAAAGATAGATGCATTCGAACTGTGGTACTGGAGACGACTACTACGCATCTCATGGACAGCAGATTACTAACAAGGAAGTCCTAGACAGAGTCAAACCAAAAATATCCCTGGAAGCCAAGATCACCAAACAAAAACTGTCATACTTCGGTCATGTTATGTGAGCCAACTCACTTGAAAAGACAATTATGCTGGGACTGATCACGTATTTTTGAGTCAGTGGTCTACTTTCTGTCAAGCATGATTGGTCCCATGAGACATCCTTAAAAACTTTCCAATGTCCTCTTAGCTAATTTTCCAGGCATCTCTCTCTTTCTTTCTCACCTGTCCCTCTCTTCTCCCCCACCCCGCATCTCTCTCTCTTCTTTAAAATCTCCCCTCAAAACCAAAGAAGGAGAAATTACTTTGTTACAGGTTTTAATATAAATTGACCTAATTTGTATTTCCTAAACTGATTTATGAACTAGAACACATCCCTCTGCTTTCTTAATTTGGCAGTGCCTTCCCCAATTAAAGAAAATGCTTTTAAAATTTGTACATTTTAGAAAATTGCATACAAAAGGCTTGTGGATTTTCATGCTGTTGGGATATTTAATTAAAAAAAACAAAATCTTTTTGCAAACTGATGAGCAAGCTCATTTATTTTACTGTAAAAAAAGGTAAAGGTTCCCCCCACACATTTGTGCAGTCGTGTCCTGCTCTAGGGGCCGGTGCTGATCTCCGTTTGTTAGCCAAGGAGCCAGCGTTGTCCGAAGATGCTTCCGTGGTCATGTGGCCGGCATGACGCACGTGGAACGCTGTTACCATCCCACCGAAGTGGTACCTATTTATCTACTTGCATTTGCATGCTTTCGAATTGCTAGGTTGGCAAGAGGTGGGGCGAGTGCGGGAGCTCACTCCATCACGCAGGGCTAGGGATTCGAACCTCTGAACTTGCAATCTTCTGATCGACAAGCCTGGCATCTTACCCGCTGAGCCACCACGCCCCCTTTATTTTACTGTACATAAATGTAAAAATGTTCTTCATATATAGACAAATATGAACTATACTTATAATAGGAAAGCAGTGGCTACTGATTCACTCATTCGTTCTACACATGTATCATTTTTCACTCTGAGCACCTTCCACTTGATCATGCAGAAGCAGCCTGAAGCAACTTCTTCCAGATTTTTTAAGAGCTTACACATCTGCAGGATACAATTTCAAATATATTTACAAAGGCTAAGCAGTTGCAATTGACTCTTCTTCGAACCAAACTAGGATTAGAATGACATTTTCAGAATGAAACATGAAGAAAACATCTAGGCTTGGTTGACAAGAGTTTGCTTTTCCTGCATTGGCACTGGGAGAGATGTGACCAAAATGTACAGTACCTGTTCTTGCCTTGATGAGAGATTTTCTCTGAAAATTTCAAATAGATTCTGTTCTTAAAGAGGAACTTGAAAGGACATCCCCTCTAGCACAGAGAAGACTTGTTTGATTAAGTTCTTCCTGACCCTTTCCAAGCAGACAGAAAGGCCAAAAATGGCTGACTTCAACAAATACCTGGGAAGGGTGGAAATCTAGTGTGATACTGGCATTTTTCCACTGGGCTTGCTTAATTGCTAGTTTGTTCAATATACTTAAATCATAGCTTGTAGAGTTTCATTGCTAACTTAGTTGCCTAAGAACCCAAGGAGTTTCCAAGAACAGATTCTGAAATTTGAGAAAAGTATTTCTCCCTTAGGGTTACAACCAAGATCTCATGGCTCTGTAAATCTGCTCTTAAAGACCAGTATTTATTTATTTATTTATTTATTTATTTATTTATTTATTTATTCACTCACTCACTCACTCACTCACTCACTCACTCACTTATTTATTGAGCAAACGTCTACCCTGCTGCAAAGTGATTCTCAGCAACATGATTATGTGTCATCAAGTCAGTGTTGACTCTTAGCGACTACATAGATTTTCTTCATAACGATCTGTCCCTAACCTGGTCCTTCAGGTCTTCCAATGGTACACCCATCACCACTATAACTGAGTCCATCCACCCTGCTGCTGGTTGTCCTCTTCTTATCTTCCCTTCCATCTTTCCCAGGATCAGAGCCTTCTCTAGAGAACTAGGTCTTTGCATAATGTGTCCAAAGTAGGATAATTTGAGCCTGGTCGTTTGTACCTCAAGTAAGAACTCTGGCTTGATTTGTTTGCTGATCCACTTCTTTGTTTTCTTGGCTGTCCATGGAATACTTCTCCAACACCACAGTCTTCTCCAACACCTCAATAATCTTCTCATCCTCCTTCTTCAAAGTCCAAGTTTCACTTCCATAGAATGTCACAGGGAATACCATTGCCTGCATGATCCTGATCTTGGTAGGTATAAACACATCACAGCATCTGAATATCTTTTCCAAGGCCTTCATGGCTGCTCTAGAGTAAGGCATTGATGGCCCTCCTGGATCCGGGAAGTTGTCATCTTTGGTTCTGGGTGGGGTTGCACTACCCCACTCGGATCCAGTGCGGAATCTGGGGGTCCTCCTGGACTCGCGACTCCTGCTCGAAGAGCAGGTGGCAGTCGTGGCCAGGAGGGCCTTTGCACAGCTTCGAGTTGTGCGCCAGTTACGCCCTTTCCTGGATCAGGAGGCCCTCCGTACAGTCACTCACACCCTTGTCATCTCCCGTATAGACTATTGTAATGCGCTCTACATGGGGCTACCCTTGAAGAGTATCCGGAAGCTTCAGCTGGTGCAGAATGCGGCGGCGCAAGCAGTTATGGGTGCCAGGAGATCGGCACATGTGACACCTCTGCTACGCGAGCTGCATTGGGTGCCAGTTTGCTTCCGGGTCCAATTCAAGGTGTTGGTGATTACCTTTAAAGCCCTACATGGCATAGGACCAGGGTACCTGAGGGACCGTCTCGTCCCGATAACGTCGGCCCGTCCCACCCATGCATGCAGAGAGGGCATGCTTTGGACCCCCTCAACAAGAGAATTCCATCTAGCGGGGTCCAGGAGGCGTGCCTTCTCTGCAATAGCGCCCGCCTTATGGAATATCTTGCCCCCAAAGGTGAGACTGGCCAACTCCCTCCTGGCCTTTCGGAAGGCTCTTAAGACCTGGCTCTGCCACCTGGCCTGGGACGACGGAGGTAGTAGTGCCTCCTGGGGTTGGCTCGCCCCGTAGCTCCGTGATCTATCTGCGGGTTTTAATCCATCTTGGATTTTATTGTATTTATTTTTGTTGTGTTTTTTAGATATTTTTGTATAGTTTTTAAATTGTATTTGTTGTAACCCACCCAGAGTCCCTTGCATGGGAGATGGGCGGGGAATAAATCTGAAAAATAAATAAATAAAATAAAATAAATAAGGCATCAGGCAGATACTGATACCGCCCAGAGTCACTGGGAGTCAGGCAGCAGATAAATATTATTAAGGTTGGTCACACAGTCACACAGTCAGCCAGATCTTTAGACTGGATTTGGCATTCCCAAGGACCTGGGATGATGATGATGATGATGATGATGATGATGATGATGATGATGATATACATAACAACGTGAAATAACAGCTGCCAGTTCTTTAGTTGGTGTTGGCCTTCATTCACATTGAGTTCTTCATGAGAACCTAGGACAGAGCTTTCCAAACTGTGTGTTGCGACGCAACCCGGAAGCGCTGATCATCATCAGCGCTTCCGGGTTTTCCCGCGGCGACACACCAACGGCGGTGCGCAAAAACCGAAAGCGGCAGCAGCGCTTCCAGATTTTTGCATGCTGCCGCAATGGCGGCACTTCCGGGTTTTCCCGTGGCGACACACCAACGGCGGTTGGTGTGTCGCCGCGGGAAAACTTTGGAAAGCCCTGACCTAGGATGTTGTAATGTATCAGCGTAGTATATGTGCAGATTCAAGTGGTGTGGCCTTTTGTAACTGACAGATGGAAATTTTGTCGATGCGCAGATTTTCTAAGTGCCGTCCAAGGTTTTTTTGTATGGCACCCAGTGTGTCGATAACCACTGGGACCACCACAGCTGGTTTATGCCATAATCTTTCAACTTCGATTTTCAGATCTTGATACTTTGTGATCTTCTCCAATTCATTGTCTTCTATTCTACTATCCCCTGGTATTGCCACATCCAATTATCCACACTTTCTTCTTTCAACCACAGTTAAATCTGGTGTGTTATGCGCCAAGACTTTATCAGTTTGTATTCAGAAATCCCACAATATTTTAACCTGCTCATTTTCAACTACTTTTTCAACTACATGTTCCCACCAATTTTTCATTACTGGCACGTTATAATTTTTACAGATGATCCAGTGAATCATTTTGGCTACTGTGTTATGTCATTGTTTATAATGACTTCGTGTGATCTTCTTGCACAAGCTGAGTATATGAGTCTACTGTTTCTTCTGCTTCTTTGCACAATCTGCACCTTGAATCGTTTGATGATTTTTCAATTCTGGCCTTGATTGCCTTAGTTCTAATAGCTTGCTCTTGAGCAGCCATAATCAAGCCTTCAGTTTCTTTTTTTAATGTTCCAGTTGTAAGCCATTGCCAAGTTTTATCTTTATCTAATTTCCCCTCAATCTTTTGTAGAAATTGACCATGTAATGCTTTTCCTTGCCAGCATTCTGTTCGTGTTTTTATTACTTTATTTCGATATTCATGTTTGTTTCCTGTACATTCAGTAAGTTCCAATTTTTAACTTGCATCAGTGCTTGTTCTTGGCTATCTTTTACATGATCAGCCAATGCATGCCTTTCTTCTTTGACAGTTTGTTTGACTTGAAGGAAACCTCTGCCTCCATTTCTGTGGGGCAGGTATAAGCTATCAAATTCACTATGGGGATGTAATGCATAGTGAATAGTCATCCATTTTCTTGTTTTTTGGTCCAAACTGTCCAGTTCAGCTTGTGTCAGTTAATAATTCCAGCAGTGTATCATATCACAGGTATGGCCCAGGTACTGATGGCTTTGATGGTGTTTCTACCATTCAATTTTGTCTTTAGCAATTTTCTCACTCTTTGGATGTATTCTTTACTAATCACGTTTTTAACTTGTCCATGCTTGATGTTATCCAACTGCAAAATGCCCAGATACTTGTAGGCTTCATCCTGGCTCCTAATGGTTTGGCCATTCGGTATTTCAATTCCATTACTGTTTGTGATTTTACCCCAATTTATTGCTACTGTAGCACATTTCTCTAGGCCAAATTCCATTTCTATATCTGTGCTAAAAATTCTTACAGTATTTGCCAATGACTGGATTTCGATTTCTGATTTTCTATAAAGCTTCAGATCATCCATATAAAGCAAATGTGAGGTTTTATTAGCATTTTTTGTTGTTTGATAGCCAAGATTTGTTTTCTTCAAAAATCACTACAAGTGGGATCATAGCAATGACAAATAATAAGGGTGATAATGAGTCATCCTGGAAGATGCCTCTCCTAATGTTGACAAGCCCATACTTTCAATTTCCAACCACCAATTCTGACTTCCACTGCTTCGTTATTTTTTCTATAAACATCCTAATGTTTTTACTGACACCACTTGTTTCCAAATATTTGATGACCCAACCAGGTGGTAATGAATCAAACGCCTTTTTATAATCAATCCAGGCCATATGTAAATTGGTTTTTCGGCTTTTGCAATTCTCCAAAACCATTTTATCAATCAGAAGTTGATCTTTTGTACCTCTGCTTTTCCCTTTATTTCCTTTCTGTTCTACTGGAAGGATGTTATGCCTGTGAGTAATTTAAACATTGTAAACAAGCACGTTATCGGCCTATAGTTTCCTGGTGTTGTCACTTTCACTGGGTCTCTTTGAATCAGGTAAGTTTTGCCAGTTATTAATCCATGGCTTTCCAAACTGTGTGTTGCAACACTTTAGTGTGTCGCGACACACAGTTTAGTGTGTCGCGAAGCGGCGGTGCGGGGGCGCACGCAGCGGTGGTGGTGTGCATGGCAGCGGCAGCAGCGGCGCGCCATCAGCGCTTCCGCATTTTAGCGAGGCCGCTGCCACTGCCGTGCACACCACCATGTACGCGCCCCCCCCCCTGCTGCTGGTGTGTCGCCAATGGCAGCAGTTTGGAAAGCACTGTATTAATCAGTTGCTGATGTCTCCTTTACACAATACTTCATTAAGCTGTTTAGCTATAAATGGGTGTAAGCTAGTCAGATATTTGAGCCAAAAGCCATGCAATTGATCAGTTCCAGGAGATGTCCACTTTTTAATCCTTTTCACTCAATTTTAACCATTTCCGCTGTTATTATTAGTTCTTCCATTTGATTTTTTCTAAATTCATCTTCAAATTCTTTTATCCATCCAGCATTTTTATTATACTCTTTCTGAGTTTCTCATAGATCTATCCAAAACTGGATTGTTTCCTTTTTGTTTAGTTTTCCATTTTCAGAATTTCTATTGCCATTTATACTTTGCTAGAATCGCCTCTGGTCTGTTTGAAATAGCTGATTTTGCTTAAATTGGATGATTTGTGCCTCATAGCGTTCAATTTTCCCAGTTATTGCTGTTATTTGTTGCTTTATGATTTCCAAAGCTTCTTCAATTTTTCTGGTGCTAAACCAATATTTTTTTTATTAGGCTTGTCCTGATCCTTACATTCTTCAATTTTTGCTCTTTCGTGTTCTTTAAATTACTTGCATCTGATCTTAATTTCTTTATCTTGGCCTCCAGTCTGATCTTCCACTTTGGGACTGAATATGATTTTGCTTTTGGTTTTTCTAATTTCGATACCTAGATACCTTCTGTAATCACCACTGCTGTACTGTAGGCAAGCTGATTGGTCTGTTCGATAGATCTTGTTTTAATCCTTGCAAGTGCCTTATTCACATCCTTCATTATAGGTGCTAGGTCTCTTTTGGGCACCTAAATATGTTGTTGTTGTTGTTGTTGTTGTTGTTGTTGTTGTTGTTATTATTGCTTTCCTGCTCCAACCAATGTTCCAGAAGGAAGTGCTCCAGGATGGATAGACAGGCATCTTCCTCTTTTAGGAAGATCATTCTCTGAGTGGAAGGATCTAGTAGATACAACAGTGACATAAAAATAATGTTATGTGGACCATAACAACATTGCACAAGATACATGAATTGTATACACAACTGTATACTTATATCATTACATGTTGACATCATGAGGCATGTGATGTTACTTCCCTTCTACTGCAGATGCCCAATGTGGCACAGGTGGGACATGTGAGTTACTACATCTCCCATCCCACCACCTGACTCTCCATGGGCCATGATAACAGGTGGCCCTACCCACAAGTCCTTCAGGATATTGGCATTTGAAGAAACGCATAAACTCATCAATTCCTTCATCATCCCTTGTTCCTTCAGTCCAATTTTTTTGTGGCACATTAAGTTCACTGCAAACAGTAACCTGACATGACAAAGAAACTGGGGAGTGAACAACAGTGCTCTTTGCTGAAAACAAATTGTTTTAAGCAGAAAGAAAGGCCACCAAAGAAATTAAAGTTTCAGGAGAGGAAGGGAAAAATCTATCCCTTGTTTGCAGGCTTCCAAAGTTCTTTAATCAGTATTTCCATTATGAGATTTCAAGGCTAAGTATTTGCTCTGAGACACAAAACTCTGCTCATTTGCGGATATTTTTTAAACAAAGTATTCCAAGGGAGAATACAACATCAACATTCTGTCCCTTGATGGTGGAGGTGGATGGGAGGGGGTAGATATCTAAGTGGAAGTAACATTAAAGGACCTTTATGCAAATGCAAGTAGATGAATAGGTACCACTTCGGTGGGTAGGTAACAGCGTTCCGCGTGCGTCATGCCAGCCACATGACCGTGGAAGCGTCTTCGGACAGCGCTGGCTCTTCGGCTAACAAACGGAGATGAGCACCGGCCCCTAGAGTCGGACACGACTGCACAAATGTGCGGGGGGAACCTTTACCTTTACTTTATGTATCCAGCTGATCAGCAACCAGCCATTATTTTATGGCAGAAATGTTTGCCTTCGTGTAGGAGAAATTATATTATTTCCAAGGGGTGATGGGAAAGAAAGAAAGAATGAATGAATGTATTGCCATAACTGGCAGGAGAACACCACGTGAAATCTGTGAGCTGGTGGAATTAAACATGAGTGTCTCCCTGTTAGTAAATGGGATGGGATGGATACAAGAAGAATAGAAACCAGATTATTCTGGACAACAATTCAGATCTTGGGCAAAAAGTAAAATTGTGCAGATACAGAATTTAGGAAAAAAGATGCTCTTCTGACAATGAGAAGGAAACAATTCTAGGTTTTAAGATACAAAAATATGACAGATATTAGAAAGCAGAGATGGAGAATCAATCTGTGGCATGCAAAATGTGACTGAATCACAGTTCCCACCAGTCTCAGCCAGAATGGCCAAAAGTGAGGAATTCTGGGATCTGTAGTTCAGGAATATGTTCCCTGTAGTTCAGGGAAGAGTGATAGCTCCTCATGGGGATGGCTTGCGCCATAGAGTTCTTTTAAATATGACATCAGAGCCTCTTGGGTTTTATATATTTTTAATTAACTTATGGTTGGTTATATATATTGTTTATTGTATTTTATATGTTTTTATATCTTTTAATTGCTAACTTGTTGTAAACCGCCTAGAGTCCCCTCTATGGGGGGAGATGGGCGGTGATATAAGTTGGAGAAATAAATAAATAAATATCTGAAATGCTACAAGTTCCACACCCCTAGTATACGTAGCAACTGTTTTAATAGATTAAGACTGTGTTTTAATAACACAGATATTAATCCTGAATTCAAGGAGCTGGCTCATTCTGAGCTCTCCCAAGAAGGATCCCTCCAGTTCCTATCCAATTCTATTTAAACAATGCCTTGAGCAAGAGAAGGTGAAATGGCTGAGTTAGCAGTGCACTTTGAGTTCAAGTCCTAACAGCTGAATTACCATAACATGATAACCCTGGTATCATGGCCCATGGAGAGTCAGGTGGTGGGATGGGAGATGTAGTAACTCACATGTCCCACCTGTGCCACATTGGGCATCTGCAGTAGAAGGGAAGTAACATCACATGCCTCACGATGTCAACATGTAATGATATAAGTATACAATTGTGTATACAACCCTGAGCTACAAATATTATCTTCGATTGGCATAACATGATAAGTCTAGTTAGAGATTTTTGTTCTGACTTTGTTTCTAGTTTGGTTTGGCTTGGCATTGGATTAGGGCTGGAATTGTTTGGGGTTTTTTCAGGGGGTCTTTACTTAGTATATTGTGTAAACCCAGCTCATCTGGTTAGTTTATAGTTCAGAAAATAGGCTAATTCAGCAACCAAGTTAAACATGGGTGAATGCAATCATGGAAGCGCATAAGGAATGACACTTTCTAGACTAACCATGGAAGTGGCAAGCACTGATATATTCTGTATATACAGTATATGATACATTTGGTTGGGGACATTTTGGATTCAACCCATCAAATATCGAAGGCTGTCTCTTCTCATCATCATCCTTGAATAAAGGACAGACAGCAACTTTGGGGCCCATCCAATCAAACTGGATCCAATTATTTATTTATTAATTAATCAAATTTATCACCGCCCATCTCTACCGCAGTAGGCTCTGGGCGGTTTACAATAAATATTAAAATTAAAAAACCTATATCCAGTTTCAAGTCAAGAATCACATCTCCTGAAGCCCTTTCAATGGGCTTGGGCAAATTTCCTTCAGGCCCAATCTGTCTGGGACAATATGCTAGTTGGGCCAGAGACAACACTTTGGAAGGAGAGAAAAGCTGGAATTCAGGATCCTAGGGCCAAATCAGAAAAACCGAAAGTCATAGAGCTCAGGTAGAACTGGATGCTCAAGTAAAGACTGGCAGCAGGAGAAATCTGATTGCACATCTTCCTGTCCAGCAGATCCAATGGGTGGAGACAGTCCAAATCTGGAACATTCTTTGCATAAATGCTACCTCCTATAGTTCAGCAGTTAACAACTTGGGTCTTAGAAAGCTGCTGCCAGGCAGAGTGGATGGAATAATGGAAGGATGCAGATTTCAAAGGGAGATCATAACCTGGAACAGGAGAGTTAGATTCCATCACCATGCTACCCTTAGAATAGATCCATCTTCCCCAGATGTTTCAGACTACATGCCCATAAGTCTCAGCTACCTCAGCCACAGCCCCTGCTAAATAGGACTTATAGGATCATAGTTCAGCATATCTGAAGGGGATTCGGCTGGAGATGGCTAATACTAATTAAATAGTACTTGATAAATTTGTTGTTTATTCATTCAGTCGCTTCCAACTCTTCATGACTTCATGGACCAGCCCACGCCAGAGCTTCCTGTTAGCCGTTGCCATCCCCAGCTCCCCCACGGTTGAGTCCGTCACCTCCAGAATATCATCCATCCATCTTGACCTTGGTCAGTGTGCTGGCTCGCCTCCAGAACAGATTGGAGAGTCTTGGCAGTCAGCCAGAGGTAAGGAATGCAGCCCAGAGTCACTTTGCAAGGATAGCCAAGAGAGAGACAAACCAGTAATTTGTGTGCCGATAGTCAAAGGAGTGAAGCAAAGAGTAGTCAGTAATCCAAACCGGGTCAAGGAGTCCAGAAGTCCGGGTAACGATAATCCAAACAGGGTCAGGAACGCAGGCAACAAGACAGGATACCAGAGTGGTCTCGAAGCCAAAATGCAACGTCTTCTGACTCCTCACTGAGGCCCTGGGGCAGAGGCTGAACCAGGACAGTCAGCCCCTCTTCCGTTTGCCTTCTGTTGGGGTTTGATAAACCCAGGAATTTACTGCTAGATATAAATTATACAGAGAGGCTTGATTTCTAGGTGAGAGGTGAAATATTCTGCACAGTCACCCAATTAGCAGCCATTGTTGTAGGAATGATGTGTCAGTGTGTGACTCATACAACAGGTGCTTAGAGTTAGGTTGGGTGTGGTGAATAACGAGAGTGACCTATAATGTGATTGGTCAGGTTCACTATATATGCAGAGACATTCTCATTTCCCATTATTCCCATTTTACCTCGTGAATGCTGTATTGTTGATGGTGTATCATTTTGTTACCTGTGGAAGTGATCTGTAAATACGTATGTATATAAAGTAAATAGGATATTTGATATAACTTCTGTTTGGAGTCTATTTACTGCATAGTACTTGGATCACTGGTGCCTAGGAGAGAGAAGCAGGCCGCTCCATCCGCGCCCCGACAGGTTATGGGCCCAGAGGCGACGGAGAAGCCATAGACGACAGAAGGCTTTGCACTGGCTGTGGATTGGTGGATCGTGTGCAGTCTGTGAGCTGGAAGCTTTGGAAGCCTATCCAGGAGTCGTGTGGCTATTTGGAGTGATTTGGAGCTTTAACGGGTTCCGTGCCTGTGTGTGTGTTTTTTCTCTCCTACGCTTGTTTTGCAGCTGGAGGACATTCTGATAAGGTCTGTGTCTTTAATAATCGGTGTCTGCCCAGAAGGGGCTGAAGACAGATGAGCGCAGCGAAGATGTTGCCGGCAGTCGGGGGAGGATTTCCTCTGGAAAGACTGAATGACAATAATTATAAAATAAAAATACTTATCTGGCAGGCTCTTGGAAGAAGAGCAAAGAAGAAAACAGTGTTCTAACGTAATTAGGTCTAAGCAAAACAGTGTTTTTGTTAAGGAATGTTCTGATAACCAAAACAATGTATTATTTGTAAAGCGAAAATGTTTCTACTGTGGGTCACAAAAGCATTTGTTGCGGGATTGTGATAAGAAACGGAAGCCGAAGGCCAAGCTGAAAATCTCCAAGCCGGGAGACACAGCACAGCTGTCTTTAATTAGTTCAAGTGTTCAAGATTTAAAGGGAACATTTTTACTTAACAGCGGGGCTTGTCAGCATATAGGAAATAACAGACAGATGTTTAAGAGTTTTAGGCAGGCTGATAGAGATCATGTTACTCTAGCTAATGGAAGCATTGCATCTGTGACTGGTAAGGGATTTGTATATGTACCAGGGTTAAATATTGAATTATCAATGTTGTGTGTACCTGAACTGGAGTACAATATAATTAGTGTGTCACAATTGGATAAACAGGGTTATACTGTACAGTTTGGAAATAATGAATGTATTGTTATGAAAGATAACAATGTTTGTGGCAAAGGTATTTTGCAGAACTGTCTTTATGAAATAGTTCAAACCAGGACAAGCAGCAACCACCATGGTGTAGCTACAATTAATAAGCCTACACATGATTCATGTGAGCATCTATGGCATAGAAGGCTTGGGCATCCGAGTTTCAAAGTGATTGAAAAGATTTATTTATTTATTATTTATTTATTATTTCTAACTTATATCACCGCCCATCTCCCCCCACAAGGGGACTCTGGGCGGTTTACAATAAAGTCAGCGATTAAAAACATATAAAATACTTTACACAATCAATTAAAAATATAAAAATATAAAAATATAAAATCCAAGAGGCTGTATCTGATATTTACGAACCGGACTGAACTTTATGGTGCGAGCCATCTCCAGGAAGAGCTATTACTCATCCCGTCCCAGGCGAGGTGGCAGAGCCAGGTTTTCAGTTGTTTCCTGAAGGTCAGGAGTGTGGGGGCTAGCCTCACCTCAAGGGGCAAGATGTTCCAAAGGGCGGGTGCTACGGCAGAGAAGGCACGCCTCCTGGATCCCGCTAGATGAAATTCTTTTACTGATGGGATCCGTAGCATGCCCTCTCTGCATGTCAGAAGCAAGTTCTGGAATGGAATTGAAAAAGTGCCAAGTGTATTTGGATTGTACAGCTTGTAAGGTTGCAAAGTCAAAAGTATTTCCTGTGAGCAAATTCAGTGATAGGAAGTCACATAAACATTTTGAATTAGTTCACGCTGACTTAATTGGTCCATTACCAGCTACAATAGGGGGTGCTAAATATGTTTTAGTCATTGTAGATGATTTCACTAGATTTGGGTTCTGTTACCTATTGAAAGCTAAAAGTCAAACATTTGAAAAGTTTAGAAACTGGGTGCAGTTTGTGGAACGTAGGTATAGCACAAAGGTGTGTAGTTTACAAACTGACCGGGGTACAGAGTTTCTGAGTGGAACTTTTCAGCAATGGCTCCGTAGAAGGGGCATTGTGCATAGGAGAACTAACCCACATAGTTCAGCTGAGAATGGTGTGGCTGAACGTAGGAATTTGGCATTGCAGACAGTAAAGGATTCACTCATTGCTGACTCAGGGTTATCACATGGATACTAGGGTGAGGCAATATTAACTGCTAATTATTTAATTAACAGGTTATGGAGTGTATCTGTAAACCAAACTCCATATTATATGTTATATGGCAAGAGGCCACCATTAGCTCATTTGAAGGTGTTTGGGTGCACTGCCTATGTTCACGTGCATAAGGAAGTATGTAGGAAGGGACAGGCAAAAGCACAGAAGATGACGTTTGTGGGGTATGAGCCAGGGACCAAGGGATATAGGTTCACTGATGGCAGGAAAGTTGTTATTTCTAGATCAGCAAGTTTTTGTGAGCACAGCAATTGGCAGAGATTACACAGGAGTAGTGCAGTTTATCTTCCTAGTCAGGGACGTTTTGAGTTTTCAGAGCGGAGAGAGGCCACTGATGTGATTAAGAAGGAAGAGGAATTAACTCCTAGTGTGCCAATGATGCAGGATGCTACAGTGTTGCGCAGATCTGAGAGAGTTAACAAGGGCGTACCACCTCAACGTTATTCACCAGGTGATATAAAAGTGTGTTTCATTTATTATGAACCTCGTAATTACAAGGACGTATTGGAGTTGCCACAACACGAGCAGAGTAGATGGAAAGCTGCTATGGATGTGGAAATGAAAGCCATTAATTCTCATAAGGTTTTCAAACCTACTAGGCTGCCTGAGGGACATAGAGCAGTAGGCTGTAGATGGGTGTATAAGAAGAAAACCTTAGTGAATGGTGATATTCAGTATAAGGCTAGGTTGGTAGCACAAGGATTTTCCCAGGTAAAGAATCAGACTTATGATGAGGTTTTTGCACCAACGCTAAGTGGGGAGACATTTAGGTTTGCCTTAGCAATGGCAGCAGCTGGGAATTGTGTAGTACAACATTACGATATCACAACAGCATATTTGCATGCTGATTTGAAAGAAGAAATCTATATGATTGAAGCCCCAGGTTATGAATCAAATATTGCAGGGAGCGTATACAAGTTGCAGAAAGCATTGTATGGACTCAAGCAGTCGGCACGTGGCTGGAATCTAACTTTAGATAAGGAATTACAAAGAATGGGATTCAAATGTAGTATAGCTGACCCATGTCTGTATGTAAAGCAATGTGAAAATGATGACCAGATTTTGCTTTTGATATCTGTAGACGATTTGTGTCTTATAGCGAAAGATCAAAGCAGGGTAATTGAATTTACCGAAAATCTGAAACAACACTTTGATGTCAAAGATCTGGGACAAATTAAGAATTACCTAGGTGTGGGTATTCAGAAGGTTGATGGGGGTTATGTTCTAGAGCAGCAGAAGAAAATTGAAGCACTGCTTTGTTGTTTATTCGTTCAGTCGTTTCCGACTCTTCGTGACTTCATGGACCAGTCCACGCCAGAACTTTCTGTCGGCCGTCACCATCCCCAGCTCCCCAATGGTTGAGTCCGTCACCTCCAGAATATCGTCCATCCATCTTGCCCTTGGTCGGCCCCTCTTCCTTTTGCCTTCCACTTTCCCTAGCATCAGCTTCTTCTCCAGGGTATCCTGTCTTCTCATTATGTGGCCAAAGTACTTCAGTTTTGCCTTTAATATCATTCCCTCAAGTGAGCAGTCTGGCTTGATTTCCTGGAGTATGGACTGGTTTGATCTTCTTGCAGTCCAAGGCACTCTCAGAATTTTCCTCCAACACCACAGTTCAAAAGCATCTATCTTCCTTCACTCAGCCTTCCTTATGGTCCAGCTCTCGCAGCCATAGGTTACTACGGGGAATACCATTGCTTTAACTCTGCGGACCTTTGTTGTCAGTGTGATGTCTCTGCTCTTAACTATTTTATCAAGATTTGCCATTGCTCTCCTCCCAAGAAGTAGACGTTTTCTGATCTCCTGGCTGCAGTCAGCATCTGCAGTAATCTTTGCGCCTAGAAATACAAAGTCTGTCACTGCCTCCACTTTTTCTCCATCTATTTGCCAGTTATCAACCAAGCTCGTTGCCATAATCTTGGGGTTTTTTTGAGGTTTAACTGCAACCCAGCTTTTGCACTTTCTTCTTTCACCTTTGTCATAAGGCTCCTCAGCTCCTCCTTGCTTTCAGCCATCAAAGTGGTATCATCTGCATATCTGAGATTGTTAATGTTTCTTCCAGCAATTTTAACTCCAGCCTTGGATTCATCAAGGCCAGCATGTCCAGCTGGAAGAAACATTAACAGTCTCAGATATGCAGATGATACCACTTTGATGGCTGAAAGCGAGGAGGAGTTGAGGAGCCTTATGACGAAGGTGAAAGAAGAAAGTGCAAAAGCTGGGTTGCAGTTAAATCTCAAAAAAACCAAGATTATGGCAACGAGCTTGATTGATGACTGGCAAATAGAGGGAGAAAAAGTGGAGGCAGTGACAGACTTTGTATTTTAGGCGCAAAGATTACTGCAGACGCTGACTGCAGCCAGGAAATCAGAAGACGTCTACTTCTTGGGAGGAGAGCAATGGCAAATCTTGATAAAATAGTTAAGAGCAGAGACATCGCACTGACAACAAAGGTCCGCATAGTTAAAGCAATGGTATTCCCTGTAGTAACCTATGGCTGCGAGAGCTGGACCATAAGGAAGGCTGAGCGAAGGAAGATAGATGCTTTTGAACTGTGGTGTTGGAGGAGAATTCTGAGAGTGCCTTGGACTGCAAGAAGATCAAACCAGTCCATACTCCAGGAAATCAAGCCAGACTGCTCACTTGAGGGAATGATATTAAAGGCAAAACTGAAGTACTTTGGCCACATAATGAGAAGACAGGATACCCTGGAGAAGAAGCTGATGCTAGGGAAAGTGGAAGGCAAAAGGAAGAGGGGCCGACCAAGGGCAAGATGGATGGATGGTATTCTGGAGGTGACGGACTCAACCATTGGGGAGCTGGGGATGGAGACGGCCGACAGAGGGCTCTGGCGTGGACTGGTCCATGAAGTCACGAAGAGTCGGAAACGACTGAACGAATAAACAACAACAAGCATGTCGTATGATGTGTTCTGCATACAGGTTGAATAGGTAGGGTGAGAGTATAAAACCCTGCCGTACTCCTTTCCCAATCTTAAACCAGTCCGCTGTTCCGTGGTCTGTTCTTGCCATTGCTACTTGGTCGTTATACAGATTCCTCAGGAGGCAGACAAGATGACTTGGTATCCCCATACCACCAAGAACTTGCCACAATTTGTTATGATCCACACAGTCAAAGGCTTTAGAATAGTCAATAAAACAGAAATAGATGTTTTTCTGAAACTCCCTGGCTTTCTCCATTATCCAGCGGATATTGGCAATTTGGTCTCTAGTTCCTCTGCCTTTTCTAAACCCAGCTTGTACATCTGGCAATTCTCACTCCATGAATTGCTGGAGTCTACCTTGCAAGATCTTGAGCATTACCTTACTGGCATGTGAAATAAGTGCCACTGTTCGATAGTTTGAACATTCTTTAGTGCTTCCCTTTTTTTGGTATGGGGATATAAGTTGATTTTTTCCAATCTGATGGCCATTCTTGTGTTTTCCAAATTTGCTGGCATATGGCATGCATCAACTTGATTAATAGTGTGAGTTAATTATTTACTCCTAGTCACAGCATAGAACTGCTAGTCATTACTTGAATTCCTGGTCACCAAGTGACAATGAACATGAAAAAAAGAAATGGTAAAGTTGAATTTCTCCACCAAAAGGCCAAATGGCTCAGAGCCAGAAGGGTTTCATCAGTGGAAAGAAAATGATGATTTTCTCCCACACAAAAAGCAGCCAATCAATCTTCAAACCAACTTGAGTTTCCTTTGGTGGTTGGAAAGCTGGGGCATAAGTTTCCCCACTAATGAAACTGTTTCCCACTTTACAAAACAAACCGTATAACAAACAAGTTTTTCATCCTGGCACTGGGGGCTAAGCCAGAACAAGCCGCAGGATGACAACCGGCAGAGACAGATCCATCTCAGATTTGCAAAAAGACAGAATAAAAGATTGTTCTCTCTCTCTCTCTCAATCTCTCTCTCTTTCTCTCTCTCTCTCTCTCTTTCTTTTAGCTACTCTCATATTTATGATTCTGTTGAAGAGTAATGGATGTGGAGTGAATAATGAACATGGCATCAGAAAGACCTAAGCAAGAAAAGAGATTTTGTAAGACGTTAGACAAACTAGACAGAGAAAATAAAAGAGGCTGTGAAAAGAAAAACGTGTGCAGGTCTGCAACTATTTGTTGATCTGATGTGATAACATATGATGTGCTCTGGGGGAAACGGTCACATAACCATGTTAAAAGGGGCACAGATTAGATGTGCCTGCTCGGTACCACCATGCCAGCATTTCTCAGATCTTAAATCACAAGAGAGAGAAACGGATGTTACCATCCCAACTTATTATTGTACCGAATATATGCATTTTATATACAGTATGTGTGTGTATGTGTCTAGGGAAACTGCACTGCAAAAACTGAAAAACTGCAAATTTTGAATAATGAAGTTTCAGTTCGTGTACTGAAATATGAAAATGGATAAGTTCACATTAAAATGTATTTCTTTATAGCATTTACAGCTTTCATATGGCCACCCAACTCAACAAAATTACTCTAGCCAGTGTGAACTAAATGCATGTCTTCCCCATCCCTAGCTTTGCTTGAACTCTGTTTATTGGGAACAAAATAAAACTTTATTCTTACTCCAGGATAATCTTTCTTACATGTTAAAATCAGGCAATATTTATAAATAGTGAAAGGATGTACTTTCACTCACTTAATTATTGTAAGGCTATACCCAAATAGTTACACATTCTAAGTTAAAATAAATTTCTCTTCTCAGACCAGTTTTCTGGCACTGTTATAAAGCCAAAGATCTCCTGTGGCAGGATTTTAAATCCTGATAAATGTCTGTTGCCTATTTATATGATTTGTAGTCATAGTTAGTCCTTGGCTATTTTTGATTGATAGTATTACACCATCATGCCAGGTGACTAAACAAGCCATATTACAGTAAGTGAGAATGTTCTGAAACAGATCTCCATTTTAGTTCTAAGAGAGGAACCAAGGAAGTTTCCTTCAGCCTGAAGATTCCCAACTTTGGGATCTTGAAAGATGGGAAAGTATCAGGGATGTCTGTAGGGTGTGGTCAAAAAGTCAAGATGGCAGCCAAAGAGTGTGATCAAAGCTCTACCTTCAGACACTCCTGGAAAGTATTGTCCTATCTGTAAAGACAGTTTTAAAAAAAGATGTCTTGTGCTTGTAGGTAACATATCTCTTTTCTGTCTTATGTTATATTCTTCAATTCCACCTTCAAGCGTTTCTTAGAGAAAGTTGGGGGAACACAGTCCTTCTGATTTCTTGTCCCATTCTTGTACAGTTTTCTGCAGAAGCAACTTGAGAATCATATCTTGTCATCCTTTTCTCCTTAATGAAATCCCTTTTTCTTCTTCAGTTCCATCCCTTCTGGTTTATAACAATGGGGAAGGAATGTACAACAAATACCACACAGGGTCAGGGTCAAAGCAAAACTGCGTCCTTTGCTTGAAGTCTGTTTTGTAAGGATAGAAAATGAACTAGTATTATGAGTTCTTTTTTTAACATGGGCTCAGTCGAAATAGAGGAATGGTGATTGTGTCATCTTGTTATTCATCAGAAAAAAGTGCTCCCTTCCCCAGCTCCCTTTATGTATCAAGGATGGCAATGGAATGAAATGAAGAAATGAACATGTCTGAGTTTTCATAAGCGGGGAGAAGAAAAGTGGATTCAGAAAACAAATATAACCAAGAAAATTTGATTCTCTCTTTCATGCATACACAAGCACAAACCTCTCCTTGTATTCTCAGCCTTTGATTCTGTCTTTGTTTCTTTGTGGACCATCTTTTCTTCTATCTATGTGGTCACTGGGAGTAAAAAATGACTTGATGGCACATAATCAATCAGTCAACCAGTCAGAATCACACAGAGAAGCAGAAAGCATTATAGTATTGTTAGCCAATCATATTCATGTAAGCACACCCATAAATATAAATGCTTTTCCCTTTCTTCCAGGAGCTCAGCTCTTTTTCCTAGATTTCTCCACAACAGTCCTGTGAGGTTGTTCAAGTGTGCAACCCAATCAAGTTTCAAGGTTGCATTTGCTCTCAACAGTTGAAAGCTGATATCATTAAATACTGGAAGATTGCAGCCAAACTGGAATGCTGAACAGCATGATAACCACATGATGATATAATGAAAGGACAAACAAAATAAATTTGGACTAAGTGCAATGGTGTACTTGTTCAGCTAATTATATTTAGTTGCTGCCAAAGCTGTTATTCTCTCCCACTGAAATAATTTTTAACTATGTTCATACAATACTCTTTACTTGGTTACTGAATTAATTCAGTGTGTGTGTGTGTGTTTGCATACTGGACCATAAACCAATCAAATAGGTTATTGTCATATAACCCACTAAACATGGCACAGAAATGGTAATGGTATTGCACTAGTATTTCACTATCTGATTTTATATTTTTATGACTTTAATTCTTCACTCTGCCTTGATTCGGATTTGGTGGCCTTATAAACCTAGCAAATTGTTGTTGTTACGTAAGTTTAAAAAGATGCATGCAAAGGTAGTGAAATGTTCGGTTTTTTATTTTTATTTTTAATGTTAAAAAAAGGGCCAGATTTCAATGCTACTGTCATGCAACTGCAGTTAGTCAAGAGCAACAAATTCTTAATTACCAGCTCATTTCCCATCAGCCTCTAGCTTTAAAAAAATCTGGGATGTAATGAAAGGCAAAGAGATGATAAAACCAGCAACATTTCACGGTAGGGGAATAGTGCCCTCTCTTAAATGTGTAGTGACCGGACTGTGGGGGAACAGGGCCATACGATCCAATCCAGCAAAAACCCAGGTTTGAAAAACTCTGCTAGAAGCTAAAAGGTCCTCAGAGCTCACCTAGGATTTAGCACCATCAATAAGAGAGCAGCCCGCCAAAACAAGCTAACTAAATCGATGGGCTGTGTAGCATCAACAGGCTTACTTGCGTAACTCTGTAGCACCAGCTAAGTGAACAAACATAGCAGTAGGACAGAAATATCTGCTCACATTCAAACAGGAATTTACCTAATTCATATTTCTCACCTCAATAATCAAACCAACTCATAATTTGCATGTTTCCAAATGCAGTCTGCATTAAAAAAAACATTATTATGCTATTGAAAAATGAGTAGAAAAAGAGGGCGAAGAATTTTAGATATAATATTATGCTGGAGCAATGGGAGAACATGTGGAACAAAGGTCTGAAATTTACTTTGAATTATAACATAAAGGAGAATTTTTATAAAATGGTGTTGGTATTTAACTCCTGATAAGTTGTCAGAAATGTACAATGGAGTAACGAATGTTTGTTGGAAATGTTCTCTTGGCGAAGGAACTTTTTATCATCTTTGGTGGACTTGTGAGAAGGCCAAAAAATTCTGGGATCAAATATGTGTTAATATTCAAAAGATCCTCAAAGTGGACTTACAAAAAACACCAGAACTGTTTCTCTTGGGACTGATGGAGAAACCGCCCAGAGTCCCTCCTTGAGGGGGAAATGGGCGGTTATAGAAATTCAATAAATAAAAAAAAAACAGCTCGAGAAACAACATGGGACTTTTTTCTGTAGGTTGAGTCATGGCAACTGGATTTCTTTCTTTTGGTTGAAACGTTTCGTTGCTTTTCCAAGTAGCTTCTTCAGTCTGGGCAAAAGTTGGTGAGGGGACCCCATATAAGTCTTCCAGGGTGGCTGTATTGACCTTACACCTGATTTGCTTGTTAATTGGGCAAATACCATATAAATACCATAGATGCAAACATTAGGTTCACCAGGGAAGACACCAAGGACAACAGGCTGGCATTCCTAGACAGTGAAGTCCTTATTGGGACCTGTGGCAAGCTGGAAATAGAGATCTACAGGAAACCCCCACACAGAGACAAATACCTGATGTTTGACTCCCACCATCCACTGCAGCACAAACTAGGAGTCATCAGGACATTGTCCCACAGGGCAGAAACCATCCCCACCTCCATGGATTCCAAAAAGAATGAAAATCAGCACCTGAGAACAGCCCTGAAGGCCTGTGGATATCCAAATTGGGCCTTCACCAAATCTAAGTCTACCCCCAGACCCAAAACAGCGACAGATAGGGCTGAGACTCAGAGTAAACGAAAGAACCTGGTCATTCCCTACATGGCTGGTGTGTCTGAAAAGATAAAACGGATATTTGGCAAACACAACATACCTGTATATTTCAAACCCACCAACACACTGAGACAGAGGCTTGTACACCCTAAAGATCCAACACCAAATCATAAGAGGAGCAACGTAGTATATGCAATCCAGTGCAGTGAGGAGTGTTCTGAGCTCTACATTGGAGAAACCAAACAGCCTTTACACAAGAGGATGGCCTAACACAGGAGGAGCAACACCACAGGACCAGAATCAGCAGTTTATCTTCATCTAAAACAAAAAGGACACTCATTTGAGGACATTAATGTTCACATTTTGGAGAGGGGAGATAGGTAGTTTGAGAGAAGGGTTAAGGAATCCATTCATGCCAAAGTGGAAAATCCTTCCCTCAATAGAGGCGGAGGCCTCAGGCACAACTTGTCCCCCATTTATCATGCTGCTCTTTCATTAGTCCCCAGGAAGATTAAGACCACTTCACAAATTCACCAGCAAGGCCAAATTTAATGATCCACTTGGGGATCAATAAAGGTTTTAGGAGTAAGACATCCCAAAGACTATCTACACCTCAATTGCCCAATTAACAAGCCAATCAGGTGTAAGGTCAATACAGCCACCCTGGAAGATATATATGGGGTCCCCTCACCAACTTTTGTCCAGACTGAAGAAGCTACTTGAAAAAGCAGCGAAACGTTTCAACCAAAAGAAAGAAATCCAGTTGCCATGACTCAACCTACAGACAATTCCACCTGGATGACTGAGAATCTTCATAGACATACAACATGGGACTTTGCTTTTATACATGATTACAGCAGCAAGATTTTTATATGTGGAGTCCTTGGTGCTCTCTGAGCCTTGTTGTTTTCTTGCAGACGTTTCATTGCCAGGCTAGGCAACATCTTCAGTGCGAAAAGGGAGTGGGACTTGTTCTCTGTTTATATACCCTGGCTTGTCCTGCCTGTGTTGGTGGGGGTGTTGTACTCTCCTTGGCAGTTCCTTGGTTGGGCTGTGCAAACAACAGCGTTTCGGGAAGCCTGGTAGGAAACGCGGCCAATTCTGGGGCCCCGCTCCATTTAAAGCACGGCTGGGAGGGGAAGGGAAGGCGAGGCGAGGCGAAGCGAGGCGCCCGTTGAGCGTTGTGGGCGACTTTGGAGCCCGTCGTGGAGCCACTGCGTTTTGCCCCCTCCCTTCCCAAGGCTGCTCCAAGGGAACGGAGCTCGCTCCCCCCTCCCCGCGTTTCTCCCGCGCTCGTCCTCCTGCTCTTCCCTGGGGGCTGCGTTCCGGCGAGCGGCTGCACTTGGCCAGGAGAGGTCTTATACGGCGAGTACCGTATTTTCCGGCGTATAAGACGACACCCGGCGTATAAGACGACCCCCGACTTTTGAGAAGATTTTCCTGGGTTAAAAAGTCGTCTTATATGCCGGAAAATACGGTACTTTTAAACTATTTGCTTGTGTCAGAAAAAAATGACGTTTTGATTTTGGGTTTTAATGATTAAATGGTTTGATTTGATAGAAATAATGTTACGAAGGTTTAACTAATGGTAAGAGATTGTATTTGTAAATGTATCTATATCTGTATTGGAGAAGGTTGGAAGTCACTTTCTGTTTCTGTTTTCTCTATATTTTGCACTTTTATCTTTTTTCTTTTCTCTTTAGTCCTGTATTTTAGCTTTTCTATAATCTATATTTTGTATTTTAACTATACTCTAAAAATTAATAAAGTTCTTTAAAAAAAAAATTATTAGAAAAAGGAACATTTTAATGAAAAGAATGTACATGATACATAATATTAAGGGGGGAATGTTGGCAAGAAAGTCATTTATTAAGAAAGATGCTTGCCAAAAAAGATGCAGGTTAGAACTGCAGCCAAAAATGTACCAGGTTCCTTTGTGCATGGATCTAAAATGAATCTCCAAGTGATGCATAAAGGGGGTTAAACAAATGCAAAATACAAGAAGTCAACAAAAACGAACAGGGCAATTCATGCATCCTGAGAGCAGGCATACCCAAGGTCTGTTCCTTAAAAAAGTATGGATGTTCAAAGATTTTATTTTTTTTGCTGCTGCAAAACAACTGTGTGACAAACCAGTCCTGTGAAGATGCCCTCAATGTCAGAAGCAATGATCTCCAGGTAGAAATCACAAGAAGTACATTTCAGCTAAATGCTGGGGGGCGGGGGGGACCTGGTGGAGACCTGTTTCGACAGCGGAACAGACTAACTCAGGAGGGAAGACCTCATTTGTACTAGAACGGTCTCAGAAGCGGCTGGAAAACCCCTGAAGCTGCCTCTAGATCACCTCCAAGACTGTGACCACTCTGCGTTGTGTTCCTGCAATGTGCCTAGCCTGGTTACTAAGTTCATCCATTTGAGTTAGTAAAGTGGACTGAGCCATAAAACTCAGACTGGCTGGATGTGTACCAAACAACAAGCCACAGCAATACTAATGATGATTAACACTAGCCAAGCTGCACATATTGTCTGAATGTGGCCATTAGGTCTTTAACCAAACTGGTGAAGCATATCTTTTCAATGCAGCCAATGATTCTATAATGGCCCTCCACAGCCAGATGCTCTATTAACAAGATGATATTCTGAAAACCAGAAGATGAGGACAACTGAGAGAGAGAGGACAGCGAGGCAAGACCACTGCCTCCACCCCTTGCTTACAACTTTCTGGGAGGTCATATTTATTTACAAATAGTATTTTCTTTAAAACACCCCTTCATCCTTGCAGACACCAAGGTAATGTGCAGGAGCATGAATAAAAAAAATCAAAAAGAACAAAATAGAGGCTTCCATGCATTTAAATCCAGCTTTAAATGCCTGGAAGTAAGGCCATAAGGCAGGGTTTCTCAACCAGGGTTCCGTGGCACCCTAGGGTTCCGTGAGAGGTCACTAGGGGTTCCCTGGGAGATCACGACTTGTTTTTTTTAAAGTATTTCAAATTCAGGCAACTTCACATTAAAGAGGTAAGTTTCATTCTTTATTTTAAGTTTAAGAACACTGTTCATGCATATATACAGGCCTACCCATGAAATGAATATAATAATTTTGTAACTTCCAGCCTGTATTTGAGCCTGAATGTGCAGGGCTTCCCCGAGGCCTGAAAATTATTTCAAGGGTTCCTCCAGGGTCAAAAGGTTGAGAAAGGCTGCCATAAGGAGACCACTAGGTGATCAGTATCCGCATTTGATGCCACTGACAATTTCCCAATTTCAGAGTTTTGTGTGTATTTTTTTTCTCCCATACAATTTTCTCATCAGTATATTGGGGAGAGGATTGTAAACGCTTTCCTGAGGCTCTTTTTTTAGACGCATCAGTGGAGGGCAATGATAGGGGCTGGGGAAACTGAGACTCAAACTTTGCCAACTCTGGAGTTCAGGAGATGATTTTGCCAATCTCTCTCCTACCAACGTACCTCAAAGCATTGCAGTTGTGGAGATCAAAAAGGGGAGATTCTCATCCCCCCATAAGCTGCCCCAGATGTAAATGCCACAATAAATAAAACTGTAGGGTTAGTTTGTGTGGGGTTTTGACTGGAGAATGAAAGACCCTGGCAGATTTTGTCCACTTCCATCTGCATGGGGTACAGCAGAATTTGCTTTCAAAGGTCACACCATTCTGCTTCCACTGAAATCCATGGCACATTTTTCTTACATGTGGAGTCCCGAGTAATTTGGGGTTTTAGGGTTAAACACTGGTACCTAACTGATTCTGGCTAATTTCAAAACTATTTAGGGCTACCGTACTGAGCCTGTAAAATCCAAACAGCCATCAGATAGCAGCAAAGAGACATGGAAAACTCGTTCCTACCATCTTGTGGTCATCCAGATTTTTGCACCTTTGATACAGTAGCCCTAACCTGGTTAGTGTTTGGATGGGAGACCTGTTAGAGATAGGATTTCAACCAAGCACGTCTCACACAGAGACAGCCTCTGCTGTAACCTGATCTCACTTGCTGTGTGTGCGAGGGGCTGAATCCCGGTTTCCTGTTTCCTGTTCCCTTCTCTTTCTCTCTCTCTGCTTGAATCTCCTGCCAGGAGGGTGGCAGCCATGGCTGCTGCCACGTGTTTCTCATATTTCCAAACAACAAGGCCACATTAAAGAAGACTGTGGGTTTGGTCAGAACCACTTGCTCGCACGCATGGACCGTTTCTACTAAGGAACTGTGAGTTACAATAAACTTGTAAACTCTTTTCATGTAACTTTACATTTAACGTGTGAAGTGTGTTTATTTTGTGTTTTGAACTGATTAAGCCTTGTGCAAGTTTATGGGAACGCTTCTACTCTGCTATATACTAATAAGAAGCTGCGTGGAGTTCTGGTACTACCATATCAGAATTCCTACATTGGGTTATCGGGCTCCAGTGTATCCCAGAGTCAAACTGTAAACCAGTGCGGCTGCAAACCAGTGCAGACCACCAAGCAATTCTAGAGCTATAAATTGGAATGAGAAACTGAGGGGGTGGGGGAATCCCAGAAGAAGGCAAGAAAACAGTATATAGACCACTTCGACCTGAGGAGACTTTAGCTTTTTTAGAAGCTGGTGTGGCTCTTCCAGAATTAATGTAAAAAAATTCCAACTAGGGACAGCAGTTACAGTTTGGGTAGCTGAATTCTGCAGCTGTTAAAGCTTCCAAGTCATTTTCAAGTGTTGTTTTCAGTGTAACAGACTGCGTGGCCAGGCTTTTCCTGTCCACCCATCGAGGCACCTAAGAAACTAGCCAAAGTTTGTGAAAAGGACTCCATGCTGCCAGGGTTGTCTAGGCAACAAGTCATGAAAAGCGATTTTTAAAAATCCACAGATCCTGACAGGAGCCAATGTGGGGGTTCAACTTTCAGCTGATCCATGAGAGGGAACAATCACCTACAGGAATGAAGTCAAGCTGGCATTTGTCTTCAGAAAAACAATTTGCCTTGCTTTTTAAAGATACCCAAGGAGGCCAAGAATTTTGTATGTTTATTTTCTGTAACTCACATGCTCCTAGCAGGGCAGTTCTTTTTTTTTTTCTTTTTTAGATTTTTATCCCACCTTTTTTTTCATAAACAACTCAAGGCTGCAAACATACCAATACACCTTCCTCCTCCTATTTTCCCCACAACAACAACCCTGTGAGGTGGGTTGGGCTGAGAGAGAGTGACTGGCCCAAGGCCACCCAGCTGGTTTTTCATGCCTAAGGCGGGACTAGAACTCACGGACTCCTGGTTTGTAGGCCAGCACTTTCACCACTACACCAAACTGGCCCTCAAAGAATTCTTTGCCCAGAGACCACTTCTCATAGAATAATTGAATGTGCACACTGGAAGGGACCTTTGGGTCATCTAGTCTAACCCTTGCTCAGTACAGGAATCCACTAAACCAGTGTTTCTCAACCTTAGCCATTTTAAGACGTGTGGACCTCAACTCCCAGAATTCCCCAGACAGCATGGCTGGCTAGGGAATTCTGGGAGTTGAAGTCCACACGTCTTAAAATGGCCAAGGTTGAGAAACGCTGCACTAAACCCTCTCCAACAGGGAGCTAATTTGAAAATCTCCAGTACGAAGGAGGCCGCCACTGTTCCAGACAGTTTTACTATTGGACAGCTTTTATGATTAGGAAATCCCACCTAAGATTTAGCTTGAGTTTTTTTCTTTTAATCTGATTGGGGTAAATTGTAGGGCTGATACAGAAATATGATTTGCATTTTTATTCCTTTTCTTACTTAATTTGTTTCTTTTATTCTATTTTTCTATACGGTCTTATTAATGTTCTGTTTTATATTCTGTACTTTGATATGGCCTAATGGCTAATCAATAATAAACTAATCACTAATCATTTAATTCCAACCCATTGGTCCTGTTGCTGCTCTTTGTTTCAATAGAGAACAGATCCCTCCCCTCTTCTACATCACAGCCTTTTAGATATTTTTAGACCGCTATTAAATATCCCCTTAGTCTTCTCTTTCACAAATAAAACACATCCATCTTCTTTCTTGGTTTCCAGACCCTTTATCATTCTAGTACAGAGCTTTCCAAACTGTGTGTCGCGACACAAAAGTGTGTCACGACACACAGTCTGGTGTGTCGCCACACAACCCGGAAGCGCTGATCATCATCAGCGCTTCCGGGTTTTCCTGGGTTTTCCCAGGGCGACACACCAATTACAGTGCGAAAAACCCGGAAGCGGCAGCAATGCTTCCGGGTTTTTGCGCGCTGCCGCACTTCCGGGTTTTCCCGCGGCAACACACCAACACTGGTTGGTGTGTCGCCACGGGAAAAACTTTGGAAAGCCCTGTTCTAGTAGCTCTCCTCTGAATCCACTTCGATGTCTCTTTTTTAAGTGTGTGGCTCAGTAATGGACACTGGATTTAAAGTGTGGTCCAACCAGCATGATGGAACTATTTCATCCCATGTTCTGGATGCAATCGTTCTATTATTGGATCTAAAACAGCACCTCTCTTTTTAGCTGTACGTTGTACTTTTTGCTCATGTTCAGATGGTGATCCATTGCTACACCTAGATCCTTCCTGTATATAACTCACCAAGCCAGGCCTTCCCAGTTCTGTACCTACTAATTTGATTTTTCCAATCCAGATGTAGGACTTAACACTTGTCATAGTTGAGCATCATCCTGTTGTATCCGGCCCAATGTTCATTATGATTTTTGTTGTCCAAGGTATTAGTCATTTTTTTTAGCTTGATGTTATCTACAAATGTGATAAGCACCTGTTCTTATCCTCTAGGTCAGAGCTTTCCAAACTGTGTGTCGCGACACAAAAGTGTGTCGCCACACACAGTCTGGTATGTCGCCACACAACCCAGAAGCGCTGATCATCATCAGCGCTTCCGGATTTTCCCGCGGCGACACACCAACGGCGGCGTGCAAAAACCCGAAAGCGGCAGCAGCGCTTCCGGGTTCTTGCACGCTGCCGCAACGGCGGCACTTCCGGGTTTTCCCGCGGCGACACACCAACGGCGGCACACAAAAACCCGAAAGCGGTAGCAGCGCTTCCGGGTTTTTGCACGCTGCCGCAACGGCGGCACTTCCGGGTTTTCCTGCGGCGACACACCAACGGCAGTTGGTGTGTCGCCGCGGGAAAACTTTGGAAAGCCCTGCTCTAGGTTATTTATAAAGATGTTGAATAACACTGGACTAAGGACAGCCATGAAAGATTCCACATGATATTTCCCTCCTGGGCAATACCAAACCATTTACATTCAAGTATCCTTTGGGTGTGGTTGTTCAACCAGCTGTAAGTCCATTGTACCACAGGACTACATGGCCAACATTCATCCATCTTGTTCACAAGGATATTATAAGAGATCTTGTGAAACATTTTACTGAGATCAAGGTATGCTACATCTTCAGCATTCCCTTGATCTAACAAATGAGTTACTAACATGTCCTGGAGCATTGCCTGGGGTGATCACATAACCATACAAAAGCCAACTTTATAGTCCCTCTAAATTGCGATTTTTTTCTCTCCAAATATTTCAGCTTAAAAATTTAAAGGAAAACAAAACAGGGGATCACAAATCTTTCCACAAAGGAGTCAGATCAATGGCGCAGATTTAAATTCTGCTTAGCCCTCTTGAGGAAGCTGGATTAAGGACTACCTTCATACAACATTTCTCTTCTGAAGGGCGTGAAATCCCATCTTAATTCACTCATTTCTTACACACAACCCTCATCTTCTAACAATAATTGCAATTTGTTAGGATTTACCTTCAGTTTCCTGCATCTTTCCCCATTCTGGTGTCTTGTCAACTCCTATAATTAATTGGACATCACATCCAGGCCTTTATGAAATCCAGATACTAATACTATACTTGCAGAACCACAGGTTTCCCCTGTAAGAAAGAGGATGCAAGCCTAGATATTCTATCATGAGCTGTCTAATAAGTAGAACACTTTTATTCATAAATAAGATGCTTCAATTTATCTTAGGGAGCATACTTATCTCTCACCTTCCACCATAAGTAGCTTTTAAAACAAGGATATGCATTTCTAAAGTTGCCCCTGGCAAAATCAAAACAAGCAAAGCCAGGACATGAAATGAGTGTAATAAAAATAACACAAAACAACCACAAAAAACAAGTACCATGCGCGCGCGCGCGCGCGCGTGCGCGCGCACACACACACACATATATATACATATACATATACATATACATATACATATACATATACATATACATATATATATATATATATATATATATATATATATATATCCCCTTTTGTCCCCATCAAACAAACCAACCCAGAGTTCTCACTCAAAGCACAAATGACCAGGCTCAAATTATCCTACTTTGGACACATTATGCGAAGACCTAGCTCTCTGGAGAAGGCTCTGATGCTGGGAAAGGTGGAAGGAAGGAGAATAAGAGGACGACCAGCAGCAAAGTGGATGGACTCGGTTACAGTGGTGATGAGTGCACCGTTGAGAGACCTGAAAAAACAGGATAGGGACAGATCATCATGGAAAAAAATCTATGTTCTTGCTAGGAGTCGAAAATGACTTGATGGCCATAAGCATTCAAAGTAATCAATATCCCCTTTATTTTGCACAACTCAAGGCAGCATACATAACGTTCTCTCCTATTTTCCCAACAAAAACACTCCTGCATGGTAGGTTGGGCTGAGAGAGGATTGATTGATTGATTGATTGATTGATTGATTGATTGATTATGCACCATCAAGTCGTTTTAGGCTCCTAGCAACCCCATAGATAGATTTTCTCCATGATGATCTGTCCCCAACTTTCAAGTCTTCCAGAGGTGCCCCCATCACCACTACAACCAAGTCCATCCACCTTGCTGCTGGTTGTCCTCTTCTTCTCTTTCCTTCCACCTTTCCCAGAATTAGAGAGAATGACTAGCCCCAAATCAGCCAGCCGGCTTCCATGCCTAAGGAAGGACTAGAACTCACAGTCCCTAGGTTTCCAACCCAGCAACTTAACCACTACACCAAACTGGCTCTTGATTTCTTAGGCCTGTTTCCTAATAGATGGCATCAGGTGAGCACAAAACTGACAGATCTTGGTGCCCCAACCATAAAGGACCTTCCTCCAAGAGTCTCTCAGCTCAGGGTCAGAAAGCAACGGTGCTTGGAGATCAGTGGACGAGTTTAAGGAGAAGGAAGCCCTTTTAAAACTCCATACAATAATGAGCCTATGGGAATCATCACCATCACTATATTGGACAATGGCTATAGTTTACACTACACATTGAAAACCTCCACCAAGGAACAACTATTCTTTCTGCACGAATGCCTATAAACAGGGAGCAAAGCCCACGCTCACCAGCACTGATGATGGTACCTAGTTGGGTAATGAAACGTCTGCAAGCAAACAACCAAGCTCAGGGAGCACCAAGGACTCCACAGTTCAACCCTGAGCTACAGATATTCTCTTCTATTGGAACATTGAAAATATTAATGAATAACTGGCTAATTCTCCATGCACAGGGAAAGAGTTTAATATGCAACAACCGTTTCAAGCCTCCAATCAGGCCAAGGTGCAAAGTTGACCTTGATTTTCTTCTGGGGTTCCTGGAGGCTTTGTGCACCAAGAGTCTTGCTGATTCTTTGGGATGGCCGATCTATCAGAGCCTTTCTCAAGTTATCAAACCCATCCTTGTGTTCAGCTGGGATCACAGTGAGGAAATAGCCTGATTTTACTCAATGCCAGCATGCACTGAGGAAGACACTAGCTCTCCTTTCACTCATGCATTGTAATTACAACTCAACAGCCATTACTGATGCCCCAATGGGGATCATTTTTCCAATTACTCTTAATGCAAGGTCAGCTCTTACACCCACATAGCAGCAAATGAGAAGCAGACAATAGTCACTCTCATTGATTTCTATGCTGAAATGAGTCTCATGAGAACAAAATTTCCTTTTCTGTAGCTGCAGCTGCCCACTGGAACACCATCCCTCTCGAGGTTTGGCTGGCCCTGACTCTGCTCACCTTTCAGAAAGCCTTGAAGACCTACATGTGTTCCCAGGCAGGGCAGCCAGGAGAGTAATTGAGCCCACCCTATTGGTTAATGATATGTTTGGGAGCTACTTGGTGTTAGTTGGCTGGGAATACACACACACACACACACACTAAATCCCCTTCTCACTCCTATGGGTGGTATGTGTCTTCCTCAACTTTGGGTCCTCTACCAGAGGCCTGGGAGTTTGTGGGTTCTGCACAGTATCTTAGCTGTTCCTAGCATTGCACTCTTCTGGACAGAGAGCTCTGATGTTGCTCCTGGGATCTGTTGGAGCCACTCTCCCAGCTTAGGAGTCTCAGCCCCGAGTGCTCCTACCACTACTGGGACCAATTTGGCCTTCAGTTTCCACATCCTTTCTAGTTCCTCTTTCAGGCCCTGGTACTTCTCCAGTTTCTCATACTCCTTCTCCTTCTATATATATACACATACATATTCCTATGTATACATACATTTTTTGTTAACTACCCAGAGTCACATTGGTGAGATGGACAGCCATATACAGTACATCTAAATAAATAAATAAAAATATTCCCCAAGAATATGTGCTTGGAGATTCTTGCCTTCCCTGAAGGCAAAAAGCTATGTGGAATCCAACCTCTACAATTTGTTCAGATTAAACATGACTCTTCAGGATGTTGAGCAAAGAATTTTCCACAATATATTATCTGGAGACATCAAGAAATGGAATCTGGGACTTTCTGCATATAAAATAGGTGCTTTACCACCAAACAATGGCTTCTGTCCATAAAAAAAGGAAGAGGGTTGCTTCCTAAATGCTTTTCCTAGATTATCTTTTTTAGTGACCTAAAATAGAAACAGAAGGGATTTTAATTCCATAACTGGAAAGATATTTATCATCTTATAAGACTTCAGAGTTAAATAAAATGCTGCTCACACTCTTCCCCACCCCCACCCCCTCAAAAATGGAAGAGCAGGACTACCAGATCAGGCCAAGGTCCATCCTAGTCCTGCATTTTGCTTGTCATGGTGACCTCTGGGGTCCAGGAGGTAGAGACATGTCCTTCTCTTGCTTTTGTTCCTCTGCATTTGATATCTGAACTGATGTCCTTCATAGACCTGTCCTCCATGAATTTATCCAATCCTCTTTTGAAGCTATCCAAGTACTCATGTCTTCTGGTAATGAATTCCACAAATTAATTACGTGTTGTATGAAAAATTGCTTTCTTTTTACCATTCTATATCTCCTTCTGATCACCAATGAATGACTCCTGATCCTGGTATTTTTAGGGAGGGATTAAAAATTATCCCTGTCCATTTTCTCCATAATACCATAAAGAAGCCAATATGCGCTTCATTGACAATAGAAAAGCCTTTGATTGTGTCAACCATGTCAAGCAGTGGAATGTCCTTAGGAAAATAGGGATCCCAGAACATCTCATTGTCCTCATGGAAAACCGATACACAGGACAAGAAGCCATAGACCAGATGAGACATGATGAAATAGACTGGCTCCAGGTCAGCAAAGGAGTGAGACAAGGCTGTATATTGTCTCCTTATTTATTCAATCTATATGCTGAATATAAATTGGGGGAGACTGGATTGAAAGTAGATGGCTGTGGTTTTAAAACTGGAGGAAGAAACATCAATAACTTGCACTATGCTGATGACACTCCCAGATAGCTGAAAATGCAAATGATCTGCAATTTCTAATAATGAAAGTCAAGGAACACAGTGATAAAATAGCACTACGATTTAATACAAAGCCGACCAAACTAATGACAACAGGTAGAACAATCAACTTTAGAACTGACAACGAAGACATTAAATAGCTGTAGTATTGTTTTTTCTTAATTTTTCTTTTCTTGATTGTATAATTTATTATTGGGAGTTCTTGCACCGAAGACAAATTCCTTGTATGTTTAGTCATACTTGGCCAATAAAGTAGTCTAGTCTAGTCTAGTCTAGTCTAGTCTAGTCTAGTCTAGTCAAGTGGTGGATAGCTTCTGCATTTTCGGATCAGCTATCAACTGTAAAGAAACCAGTAGTCAAGAAATATACAGCAGACTAGCATTTGGTAAGATAGCAATGAAGGCTTTGGAAAAGGTGAGACTGGCCCTATCCTTGGTAGGCTTCCGGAAATCTCTCAAAATGTGGCTATGCCAACAGGCTTGGGGATCTCAGGGAAATGGAAATTTGTTGAGAAGGCTATATTGTCTGTTACACCAAAGATGTTCTCTTCTAGTCTTTTTAAATAATATTGATGTTTTTATTATGGAGTGTTTTAATGTTTGTTTTATAGTTTGTTTTTATTGTACGCTGCCTAGAGTCATGTTCTGGGAGATGGGCAGTTATATAAATGTGAGGAATAAATAAACAAAGAAACAAACAAATAAAAGATATT
Organism: Charina bottae; assembly: GCA_023362775.1. Classification (NCBI taxonomy): domain Eukaryota; kingdom Metazoa; phylum Chordata; class Lepidosauria; order Squamata; family Charinaidae; genus Charina; species Charina bottae. The sequence continues at coordinate 97,685,829 of JALMGJ010000001.1, read as the reverse complement.
CAGAAGCCAGGATGTGTTTACACCTACAAAGATCAGAATACTACAAGCCATGGTATTCCCTGTGACACTCTATGGAAGCAAAAGTTGGACTTTGAAGAAGTAGGCTAGAAAGAGTATTGATGCTTTTGAACTTTGGTGTTGGAGAAGACTTCTGAGAATACCACAGATAGCCAAGAAAGAAAACAAATGAATCATCAAATAAATCAATCCAGAGTTCTCACTTGAGGTACAAAAGGCCCAATTCAAATCAACATATATTGGACATATTATGCAATAGCCCAGCTCTCTTGAGAAGTCCATAATGTTTGGAAAGGTGGAAGGAAAGAGAAGCAGCGGATGACCAGCAGCAAGATGGATGGACTTAATTACAGCAGTGATGAAAAACCTGAAGGTCCAGGCTGGGGACAGATTATCCTGGAGTAGGTCTATTTATATGGTTGCTAAGAGTTCCCTTGGACTGCAAGGAGGTCAAACCAGTCAATCCTAAAGGAAATCAACCCTGACTGCTCATTGGAAGGACAGATGCTGAAGCTGAAGCTCAAATACTTTGGCCACCTAATGCGAAGAGAGGACTCACTGGAAAAGACCCTGATGCTGGGAAAGACTGAAGGCAAAAGGAGAAGGGGACGGCAGAGGATGAGATGGTTTGATAGCATCACCGATGTAATGAACATGAATTTGAGTAAACTCCGAGAGACAGTGGAGGACAGGAAGGCCTGGCGTGCTATGGTCCATGAGGTCACGAAGAGTCGGACATGACTAAACGACTGAACAACAAAGAGTCAACACCAACTTGATGGCCCATAATCAATAAATAAATAAATAAATCATTTTCTCCATGCCAAGTGAGTAGACTAGGATCCACAGCCTCACTTTCACTCCCTTCTACCAGATCACCATGATACCCAGAAAAAAACTTATTTGCTTCCTCCCAGAGGGGGAGATTAGCCTGCCCAGCACATCTACAGTCCCAACCACAATCCTCAACTCCACAAAGGTCTAAGAAGGCTCAACAAGAGTCCTACATCTATGTTGGAGGTCCTGGTAATTCAGCATGACACATTCAACTATTCTGTCTCCACCTCTGACACAGAATTCCAGCTGGCAGGCCCTGGATGTAGAGATGATCTTGCCACTGCACTACTGCTGCTACTCCACCATGATAAATTTACCTGGGGCCCACACTCACCAGTGCCACTGCAAAGTTTCCAGCAGGCATGGTAATGGTGGCCAGCATGCTGAAGCCCTCCTCCAGCAGAACCAACATTGCTGCCACCATCATATCAGGCCAAGCTTGTCTCCTGCTGTCCAAGAGGTATGCCAGAGATCACTGCATGAATCACTGGGCCATCGCCACCTCCATCACATACCCTTCACCGTCTGTCTGCCAGGCCCCAATCACCAGATAGTTTCAGTGGCACACTACGACCTACTGCAGTGATGACCCTATCCAGCCCTGTGGGCCTCCTAAAGCTCCCTACTAACACCCTCACAAAACAGAACCTCTGAAACCCTCCCCCACTCAAACCTCTCCACTCAAAACTCCACTCCGACACCAGCAAGCCAACCGCCATCAGTGAAGCCATCTTGAAGAAAAAGAAAAGAAGCAGAATATGGAAGAAATAATACAATAAAATATGCATTTTTGCATAATTTATGCAGCAGGGTTGAATCAACCTGTAAGTCCAATTTTGGTTTTAGCAGCATCTGCAGAAGCTTGCTCCTTTTCAATGGAATGACAAAAGCAGCTCTGTAGCGTCATACCACAAAGTCCATCCCTTTGGGGTCTGCGTACAACATCACAACACACAGAGAAAAGGGTGGGGCTTGCTTCACAATGCCCTGATGCCACGACATGTGGCATCAGTCTGACCACTCCTTCCCCCCCCCCACAGCCTCTGCTGTTTGGTGGCACCTCTTGCTGACAATGTTTTTTTCCTTGGCAGGCAATTTCATCTATCCATCTATCTTCAAGCAGGATAGCTCTATTAGTCCACTGCAACAAAAACAAGGGAGCTTTGTGGGAGCTCAAAGAATTAACAGCCTTATTATGTCAGAAGCTTTCGTGGCTCATGCAAAGGAATAGACATGACTGGCCCTCCAGTTTCCACCTGCCAATCTTCTGAAAGCAGAAGTGCCACTTTGGAGTTTTAAAAATCCGGACTATTTTGGGTGAGTCACAGTGAGAGGCAAAGCCTTCTGGTGTTAAAAGTTCTAGAACTGGAATTCAGAACCTTCTTGTGCCACGGACACTTTTGAGGCCTACAGACCCCTTTTTGGAAATTTAAATGCATAAAATAAAATGCATAGATATAGACTGTATTACAAGAGAAGCCAATTATGCTCAAATTCAGTTGTTAAAATATTTTAAAATAACAAATACGTAGTACATGTGCTTTGTTATTAATCCATTAAATCAGTGTTTCTCGACCTTAGCCATTTTAAGGAGTGTGGATTTCAACTCCCGGAAGTCCCCAGCCAGCATGGAATATGGACTTCAACTCCCAGAAATTGTGCATTAAATCACTAACAAGGCAATGCTCTTTCTTAGAGTGTAGTAATTTTAGACAGTGAGACTGATTGAACTTTTTGAAGACCATAGATCACCTGGTTGCTTGCATGCATATATATGAATGGATGCATGCATGTAAGGGGCGTGGTGGATCAGCAGGTAAGATGCCAGGCTTGTCGATCAGAAGTTTGCAAGTTCGGAGGTTCGAATCCCTAGCCCCGTGTGACGGAGTGAGCTCCCACACTCACCCCAGCTCTTGCCAACCTAGAAATTTGAAAGTGTGCAAATGCAAGTAGATTAATAGGTACCACTTCGGTGAGATGGTAACAGCGTTCCACGCGCGTCATGCCGGCCACATGACTGTGGAAGCGTCTTCGGACAATGCTGGCTCTTCGGCTAACAAACAGAGATGAGCACCAGCCCCTGGAGTCAGACACGACTGCACAAATGTGTGGGGGGAACCTTTACCTTATGCATGCATGCATGCATGAAAAGCTGAATTTCAGTTGGGGGTTAGTGAAAATAAAGTTGCAATTTTTCCCATCCCTCTCCATAGACCCCCAAAAATCTATCCATGGACCGCCAGGTTAAGAATCCCTGATCTAAAATCTCTGTAAGGAACTGTAATTTCCTCAGGGAACCTGAGACCATTCCCCTGCTCCTAAACCCTGGCTCTAAGAATGAGGTCAGACCACAGGCTCCAACCAAGGCTGTCCTTGCTGATTTATGGCGTTGCTCCTTGGATCCAGCCTGTTGGCAGGCAGGCAGGCAAGGAGAAGGTGGGAGAATCTGCTCCTCAGACACACTCCCTTAACAGCGAAAAGCATTTCTGTCCTCGCAGCTCGGCAGTGAGCCTGATTAAAGAGCTGCTAATCAGCGCTCATAATCTTTCAGCGTAATGAACAAATTAAAGAGAATGGAAGGAAGTGCATGCCTCTAGCTGGGACAGTTAGTTCAGCTGGTTGGCTGGTAGAACAGATGAGACGGTCATGTACTTAAATGCAGCAGGACTGGGGACAAGGAGGTTCCTGCAAAGCCATCCAGATGCAGGTGGCCAAACAACCTGAGCTACCTTCACCTCAATGGCGTTTAGGGGCTTCTGGCCAATGGCCAGACTTTTGCAATTATACGAGGAAGTAGAGAAAGCATGCAGAGGAATTCTTTGGAAATTCTTTCCAATGCCCTTGCCGGCAATGGCTAGAAGAAGCATTTATATCTTCTGCATAACAAGCTAACATCTGTGTGCACATTCTCCCCAGGGACTAACCAAGATATGTGCATAGCTGTTGCCCGTGTTTGCGTTACCTGGGTCTAATCAGGATGGGTGCCGAGGTGTTGCACCAGTATGGGTGTTTGTGTGTGTTTCAGCAATCCCCTCATGTGACATCTGTGTGTGGTTGTGTGTATGTGTGCACCGGGAAGCACAGAACAGGCTGCATAACCCTCAGTCTGGGCCACATGAGTAGGAGAGAGGAAGGTGGGGGGCCAGGAATGAAACAGTCAGCGGCATTCCAAGCCACTGCCCAACTCTCTCTCTATGGGGGCTTTTTTCCTGGATGTTTTCCTCTGCATTCCAAAGCCAGATCTGACCTATTTGCAAACTCAACCTTTCTTTGGCCAGCTTCTCCTACTATACCCAATTTGGGCCCATTCTGATCAACTGGGGCTGAGTTACCCTGCTGATGGACGGACTGCCCCATGGAGAGCCAGAGTTCCAGCCCCTTGTATCGAATTTATTTACAATGTTCCATTAGGTTGGAAAGATCAAAGAAGAAAACCAACAGAAGGGGGGATGTTTAATATAAGCAGCAGAAGGCTGGCCATTTTAAGGGTGCCTGTCTGAGTGTATGGCGTATACCAACAAGGCAGATGTTGTGCTCAGCCCCAGTGCATTATTTCACAAGTTGCCACCTGAAAAACCAGATGTGGTAAGTTGTGTAGGTTGTTTTGTGCTTCCCCTGTGACTATCCCCCCCAAGGGATAGAACTGAGGGATAGGCAGCCTGCTGTCCTCCAAATTTTTGAACTGCAGCTCCATTGGTTAAGAAGCGAGGTTGATCACCTGCAATTGCCATATCTGTGAATATCAAATGCTGGTATAAAGCCATGGGGAAGATTATTGACTGGATAACCTATCATGGGCTTCTTAGAAGAACTTAGCTATGCCAAAATAGCATATTTCCATTGCCCCAAATACTGCCATTTTAAACATCCACCACTTTTTACATGAGAAAAAATGTGTTGAAATTGCTTGGTTGTAACCATCTTGCGTTTCCAATTTTGCCAATACTCCTTTGCTTTGGGGGCAATCACTAGCCCGATTTCTTCTATTATCCAGAAACTTTGGGAAGAAGTGACTATATAATGCTAACGTTCTTGATTTCAAGGGAGACTAAAGAAGAATATTGTCAAGTATGTGCCTTGAGTTTCAACTAAGCCGGTCTAACTCAGAGTAATAAGTAGCATTACATGGCAACTAATGGAAAAACTTGCTCAAATGGGTGGAAGTTCCTTCAAAGGGAAATACTGAAAGCCTAATTGTAAATAATTCCAGAAAATTGTGAAAGGCTGGGAAGGAAAGAGGAGGAATTCTAGACAGGAACAGTTGAGGGTTCAGGTTGTTAGTTTACCTCATAAACAGCAGCTCAGTCTGGCTTGAAGCCTGCAAATAAAAGATTCAAAATGTTCAAAGTGTCCATTTTAATGAACTCACAAATAAAAGAAGACTGGAGGTTATTGTTGCAGTTTTAAACATTCTAAACCTAATTCTTGCCTTAAACTCCTTATTGAAGACTGTCTTGCTTCTTTGATGGTGTCCTGCAGTCCAGGGCCTGACCTAAATCTTGCAAACTGCAGCATTTGCCTCCAACCTAATTTTACTAGTGAGTCCTGCTGGATTGGAGAAGGAAGGAAGGAAGGAAGGAAGGAAGGAAGGAAGGAAGGAAGGAAGGAAGGAAGGAAGGAAGGAAGGAAGGAAGGAAGGAAGGAGGGAAGGAAGGAGGGAAGGAAGGAGGGAAGGAGGGAAGGAGGGAAGGAGGGAAGGAGGGAAGGAGGGAAGGAGGGAAGGAGGGAAGGACAGACCTACTCAATTCCTATTTTGGCTCAGTCCGCTACAACAAGAAATCATGTGTTCTATCAATACAGTTTTTTTATCTTCTTCAGTACAAAACACATCCCCAAATATCTAAAACTTTGGGAAAGGAAACATTTATAAGGCTCTACTAAGACTGAGCAGGGATATATCCCTTAAATAGCAGGATCTGAAAGATTCAAGTAAACCAGATAAGCAAGTAGCAAACTAAACCAAGAAATTTATCCATCCTTTCAGGTTTGCCGAGTCCATTCACAATCCACTTAGAGACAATGCACTGAGGTATCAACTTAGCAATAGATATAGATATTAAAAATGTAATAAACAAATGCATCAATGTGCAAAAATAATAAACTTCACAGGAAAATAAAACATAGACTCTACCACTGTTCTAAGTCACTAATATTTAGATGATTTTTATCACCAGATTGTCTCAAAGGACATTGTCTTGTGAATCTGTCTGGCCAAGCAGTAGGTTTTCTGAGTCTTGACGTTTCTGGAGACATACTCACTGTAACAGTTATATTCAGGTGTTGTTTTTTTTCCTGAAATGTCAACCTTAGTCTGATTACTATTGCCATTCAGGACCAGTTGGTTTTCCTAAAATATTAGACTTATCTTGAATGCAACACAGTATTACCTTAGTATCTATTATCATGATACCAGCTACTTGAGATGAACGAGGGAACACATATCAAATTTGTAGATGGTACTAAATTGGGTGGGATAGCGAACACTTTAGAAGATGGAAATAAAATTCAAAATGACCTTGATAGGTTATAGAAATGGGCTGAAAGTCACAGTATGAAATATAACAGCAAAGAATTTGCAATTCTTCACTTAGGATACAAAAAATAAATGCATAGATATTAACTTGGCTATAGTATATGCAAAAAAAAATCTAGGAGTAGTAGTGGACTGCAAATTAAGGAATATGTCCAGTTCTGGGTACCGTACCTTCAGAAGAATTTTTAAAAAAAACTGGGACAGGCAACAAAATACGGAAGAGTTAAGGGCTTTGAAAAGGGTTAAGAGACGTCTAGAGCGCCGCTGGAGAAAGACGAAGACTGAATCTGACCGAACACAATCTAGAGCCGCAGTTAAGGCCTACCTTGGGGCGGTAAGAGCGGCGAAACGTGAATATTTCTCCACTCTTATTGCGTCCGCAGAATGCCGCCCGACGGCCCTTTTTAAAATTACAAGATCTCTTTTGGGTCGGGAGCAGGGGGAGACCCAATTACAGGGCCGATTGGAAGAGTTTTCTGAGCATCTGCAGGACAAAATTGCTCAGATTCATTCCAAGTTGGACTCCAAGCATGAGACAGGATCTGCGGAGATGCCAGGGGCTCATACTTACCATGTTATCTGGGAACAGTTTGATCCTGTTGCGCCTGATGAAGTAGACAGGATCCTCCGGATTGTGAACGCCACCACATGCCAGCTTGACCCATGTCCCTCCTGGCTGATGAAATCAGCCAGTGAGGTAACATGTGGTTGGGTCCAGGCGATGATTAATTTGTCCTTGAGTGAGGGAGTGTTCCCGGCGGCCTTCAAGGAGGCGCTGGTGCACCCCCTCCTCAAGAAGCCGTCCCTGGACCCTACTATCCTGGGCAATTTTTGCCCAGTCTCCCACCTTCCCTTTTTGGGAAAGGTGGTTGAGAAGGTGGTGGTGTGGCAACTCCAGAGGATTCTGGAAGAAACGGATTATCTAGACCCCTTCCAGTCAGGTTTCAGGCCGGGATATGGGACGGAGACTGCATTGGTTGCGCTTATGGATGATCTCTGGCGAGAGCGGGATGGAGGGAGTGCGTCCATCCTGGCTCTCTTAGATCTCTCAGCGGCTTTCGATACCGTCGACCACGGTATACTTTTGGGGCGGCTCAGGGAGTTGGGGGTGGGCGGCGTAGTTTTGCGCTGGTTCGCCTCCTTCTTCCAGGGCCGGTCCCAATCGGTGGTGATAGGAGAGGAGAGATCTGACCCACGACCCCTCCTGTGTGGGGTGCCACAGGGTTCGGTTCTCTCTCCTATTCAACATCTACATGAAGCCGCTGGGCGAGATCATCCGTCACCACGGGATGAGGTATCACCAATATGCTGATGATACCCAGTTATACATCTCCATCCCGGGTGAAGTAGGTGATGCGGTCGATGCCTTATCTCAGTGTCTGGAGGCTGTGGGGGTCTGGATGGGGAACAACAGGCTTCAACTGAAACCTGGTAAGACGGAGTGGCTGTGGATTGATGGCCCCCCTAAATCCGGGAAGTTGTCATCCTTGGTTCTGGGTGGGGTTGCACTACCTCACTCGGATCCAGTGCGGAATCTGGGGGTCCTCCTGGACTCGCGACTCCTGCTCGAAGAGCAGGTGGCAGTTGTGGCCAGGAGGGCCTTTGCACAACTGTGAGTTGTGCGCCAGTTACGCCCTTTCCAGGATCGGGAGGCCCTCCGAACAGTCACTCACACCCTTGTCATCTCCCGTATAGACTACTGTAATGCGCTCTACATGGGGCTACCCTTGAAGAGTATCCGGAAGCTTCAGCTGGTACAGAATGCGGCGGCGCGAGCAGTTATGGGTGCCAGGAGATCGGCACATATAACACCTCTGCTTCGCGAGCTGCATTGGTTGCCAATTTGCTTCCGGGTCCAATTCAAGGTGTTGGTGATTACCTTTAAAGCCCTATATGGCATAGGGCCAGGATACCTGAGGGACCGACTCATCCCGATAACATCAGCTCGGCCCACCCATGCATGCAGGGAGGACATGCTCCGGACCCCCTCAACAAGAGAATTCCATCTAGCGGGGTCCAGGAGGCGTGCCTTCCCTGCGATAGTGCCCGCCTTAAGGAACATCTTGCCCCCGGAGGTGAGACTGGCCCCTTCACTTCTGGCCTTTCGGAAGGCCCTTAAGACCTGGCTCTGCCGCCGGGCCTGGGACGACAGAGGCGGCAGTGCCTCCTGGGGTTGGCTGGCCCCGTAGCAATAGGATCTATGCTACGATTCCCTACCCATCTTGGATTTTATCTATTTATATTGGCTGTATTTTAGATATTTCTAATTTGTATAGTTTTTAAAATTTTTAATTATTGTAACCCGCCCAGAGTCCCTTGCATGGGAGATGGGCGGGGAATAAAATAATAAATAAATAAATAAATAAATAAATAAATAAATAAATAAATAAATGATCAGGGGAATAAGTTAAATTCTGTGATGAAGGCTGAAGAGTGTGGGACACAGAATAATGGATTTATTGGGTGCCAGTTTGCTTCTGGGTCCAATTCAAGGTATTGGTAATTACCTTTAAAGCCCTACATGGCATGGGTCCAGGTTACCTGAGGGACCGTCTCACCCCCATTACATCGAGCCATCCCACCCGGTCAGGCAGGGAAGGCATGTTACAGGCCCATTCCATGAAAGATTGTCAATTGGCGGGTCCTAGGAGGCGAGCCTTCTCTGCCATTGCCCCCGCCCTAGGGAACACTCTTCCCCCAGAGGTGAGGCAGGCCCCCACACTCCCAGCCTTCCGGAAAGGGGTGAAGACCTGGCTCTGCCATCTCGCGTAGGGGGTGAGGAGTGGTAACCAACCCTAGGGGTGGTTAGCACCCTGAAGATGCTCCCGTAAATTAAGAACTTTTTAACACCTATGTCTTGGACTACATTTTGTATTTAAGAATATTGTTTTATCGTATTTTAATGACTATTTATTCTTGTTTTATTGTAAACCGCCCAGAGTCGCTCTTTGAGTGAGATGAGCAGTGACTAAATTTGAAAAATAAATAAATAAATAAATAAATAAATAAATAAATAAATAAATAAATATTTCAGTGGCAGGAAGGCAAGTTCCAACTGAATATTAGAAAAAAGATTCCTAACAGGGAAAACTGTTTGTTTGTTTGTATCTTATTTATTTATTTATTTATTTATTTAGCTGTACAACAACTCTGGGCAGTGTATAGTACAATACAATGAAAAAACCCAAATGCCAGGAAAACAAAAACCAAAACCATGGAACAACAATCAAATACCTGTGGATTCCTGCACTGAGATAGATGGATGGATGGATGGATGGATGGATGGATGGATGGATGGATGGATGGATGGATGGATGATAGATAGATAGATAGATAGATAGATAGATAGATAGATTTCAAATTTCGTCACCGCCCATCTCGCACAAAGCGACTCTGGGCAGTTTACAATAAAACTAAAAGTAAATACAAATTAAAATACACTCAAAAACCATACTACTTAAATACAAATATAGATATACAGTAAATATAAAATATAAGTGTCATGGTCGTGATCCTTTAGCTGTTAAACCAGAATCTCTCGACACAAGCCGTTAAGGCAGAGCTTTCCAAACTGTGTGTCGCGACACATTTCTGTGTCACGGCCAGGGCCAAGGTGTGTCGCAGGGGAACCCAGAAGAGGAGGCCATGCACCACGTGGAGCCCCGCCCATCCCTTGCTGTGCTGCCGGTCCCTGCTCCATGCCTAGCTCTCGCCGCAGAAGCTAGGTAAGGTACCAGCCCAACAGGGCTGCAACTGGGGGGGAGGGTTCAGGGAGGCGAGTAGGCCGCCGTGCTGGGGGGTGGGGGCTGCAGGGAGGCATCTAGGCTGCCGCGCTGGGAGGTGGGGGTGCAGGGAGGTGAGTAGGCTGCCACGCTGGGGGGTAGGGGGTGCAGGGAGGCATCTAGGCTGCCGCACTGGGGGGTGGGGGTGCAGGGAGGCATCTAGGCTGCCGCGCTGGGGGGTGGGGGTGCAGGGAGGCATCTAGCCTGCCGCGCTATGGGGTGGGGGTGCAGGGAGGCGACTAGGCTGCCGTGCTGGGGGGTGGGGGTGCAGGGACGTAGCACATGATGTGGGGCAAATGTTAGTAATGGAAACATTTTGTACATCTCCGATTCCAAGTACAGTATCTGGAGAAAATCAAGTTGAAGAACCCAAGTTTACTACGTGGCCTGGACCTAGCAAGCCAGTGAGGTTTGAAAATGGTGGCACCGCAAAATCTTGTGTGCCCACCCCTCCAAGTTACCAAAGTCTTTTCATGCTTAATGGGATGGAAAGGAAAAGGTTAAATTCATGGGGATTAATCCAACCAAGTATATGTCACTGCCTTAACCCCTGACACAAGGGAAGAATGTAGAGCAGTGTTTTTCAAACTTGGCAACTTTAAGATGAGTGGACTTCAACTCTCAGAATTCCCCAGCCAGCATGCAAACCTCACTCGCCCGCTAGGTCCAGGCCATCGAAGATGTGCAAAATGTTTCTATTCCTAACGGTGCCCACTTCAAAAGGCACCATCTGAAGTGCCAATCGGTTGTTCTACACACAAATGGGGTTGGCGGGCTGGCATTTTGGATGTGGCCCATACCCAAGAGCTGGGCACTTCACCCTCAAAGCAGGCTTGCCAGCCCCGAAACACTGCCTGGCATGACCAGGGCAAGGTTGAAACACAAGGTTTTGCATTTGAAATGTTTTGTACACCCTTCCTTGCACTGTTGTGGCCACTAACATTTGCCCCACATCACATGTGCTACGTCCCTGCACCCCCCACCTCCCAGCGCGGCGGCCTACTCGTGTCCCTGCACCCTCCCCCCCAGTTGAGGCACTGCTGGGCTGGTACCTTACCTGGCTTCTGCGGCGAGAGCTGGGCACGGAGCAGGGACCGGCAGCACGGCAAGGGCTGGGCGGGGCTCCACCTGCTGCATGGCCTCCTCTTCTGGGTTCCCCTGCGACACACCTGGGCCCTAGCTGTGACACAGAAATGTGCCATGACACACAGTTTGGAAAGCTCTGACCTAGGCGACTTCAAGACTTGTGGACTTCAAATCCCAGAATTCCCCAGCCAGCCTTGCTGGGTAGGGAATTCTGGGAGTTGAAGTCCTCATACCTGAAAGTGGCCAAGATTGAAAAACACTGCTCATGGCCTTGGGTCCATTACCTCCCCATCAAGCACACCTGGAGGGCATTTTTGTATTTTATCTACAATTACATACAATACAATACATATGGTACAATACTGTGGGGCCAGGGGGCGAGGTTTGGAGCTGGGAGCCAATTGTGTGGGCTGGGGGCAGGGTTTGGAGCCGGGAGGCAATCACGTGGGCCGGGGGCGGGGTTTGGAGCCGGGAGCCAATCACGTGGGGCGGGGGTGGGGTTTGGAGCCAGGAGCCAATCACGTGGGCCGGGGGACGGGCCTCCTAATTACTGTGTCACGAAATTATGCATGGCTAAAAGGCGTGTCACCAACATGAAAAGTTTGGAAAGCCCTGCGTTAAGGATATGAAGAGTTCTTTATTAAAGCTAGTGTTCCATTACACCTTAAAGACTCGAATGAAGGGAGCCCGCGCAAACCAACAGTTAAGAAACTTCAGGGTTCCCCCCCCCCCAGGGATCTGCAGCTTGACAGTGCCTCCCTTCGTCTCACAATTTCTAAATCTTCCCAGTCCCAAATCAACCAACACAATGATAGCGTTCTTTGATCTGTCCTTGGTGCTGGACTGCTTGACACCATACTCGAATCAGCATAATTTGTGGTCCTGCGAAAACACCAAGACCCCACTACAAGCATTCGCACCTACTCTACAAGTCTGGCAAGTTTCCACTACAAAGCACTCCCAACGACCCTGCAGGTATGCCCACCACAAAATGTCCCGCTGACCCTGCGGGTTTCGATAGACTGGCAGGATGTCACCTCCTGTCACCACAGCAGGATATAACATCCTGACAATAAGATAGACAATAGACAGATGACGGATGGACGGACGGACAGACAGACAGACATACAGATAGACAGATAGATAGACAGATAGACAGATAGACAGATAGACAGATAGACAGATAGACAGATCTATTATTTGATGTTATATATTATTTGACCACAGATAATATATATCTGTGGAGGAGGAGACGACGACTTTGGGGAAAATTTTCTGCGTTAGGGTGACTTGTTCCCTTACAAATGGTGAACAGTGAGCAGGGAAGCTTGGGTGTGTTTACTTCTTTCATAACAATTCAAATCTTCCTGTAATGATCCTGCCACCAAAATGCTGCAAGGAAGTGTTTTGAAATTACCAATTTGTAGGAATTGGCAAGCCCATATGAGGCACTATTAATGCAAGAGAGAGAACAAGCTAAAATGTTTATTTTCTTCAGAACTTAGTAAGGTCAGTCCAACCTCTCCTGCCCATCCGTCTCTAAATCATTAAAGAAATTCTTCCACTTTCAGCAAAAAAATAAAATAGAGCCTTTTTCAGGAGCAATATATTTCTCAAAATTCAGGTGCAAGATTCCAAACAATCTCCCTGCTATGATGTACCAAGCAGTGCCTGACAGCAAGGAAGTTGAGGGACATCAAGGGGGAAAGGACCCCCAGGAAGGTCATCAAATGTTAGTTTGGGTAGGAGGGGTCTGGGGTTTGGCAGAGAATTAGTTTATCTATGTGCAGGACTGTCTGGGGAGGGGTGAAAAATGTTAACATGGTGCTTGCAACCACCTCATTTAAGCCCCACCCCTTTCTTACATGTATCGCATAAAAAGGGGCAGGGCTTCTCTCACACAAGCACAACTGCCATCTTGATTTTCTTGACACACACACTGTGGACATCTCTGTCCTAATGTTAAGGAGTGAATTCAAGAGATGTGTCCCTTATCGATTTCTATATACCAAGTATGGATCCATATGTAGATGACACCTTTGTCCGTATGTAGATGACACACAAGTATGGACCCAAAGTATGGATCCGGTATGTAGATGACATCTTCGTCATAATAAAAAAGGATCAACTGGAAGAAACACATGAAACCATCAACAACATCTTCAAAGGAATAAAATTCACAAGGGAAGAAGAAAACAACACACTACCCTTCTTGGACATCCTCATCAGTAGAGGAAGTGATGGCATTCTAGAAACACAAGTCTACCGGAAATCTACCCATGCTAACCAAGTACTCCACTACCAAAGCAATAACCCAACCTCCCACAAGAGGAGCTGTGTAAGAACATTATTCAGATGAGCACAAACGCACTGCAGCAACCCAGGACACCAGAAAAAGGAAACAGACCACTTATATAGCATCTTCCAGCAAGATGGATACCCATGCAACTTTATCAAAAAGTGCCTGAACACTCAACCCACCACAGCAAAACCAACCGAAGCTATGAAAAGGATTACACTGTCATACATCAGAAACATCTCAGAAACTACTAATAGACTGTTACAACCACACAGCATCACCGTAGCACACAAACCAACCAAAACCCTTCAGAACATCATAAGTAACCCAAAAGACCAAGTAGCCCAAGAAGAAAAAACAGAAGTTATCTACAACATACAGTGTAAGGACGGTAACAGCCACTATGTAGGACAGACTGGCAGAAGACTAGCAGAACGCATCCATGAACACCAACTAGCAGTCAGAAGACACGATGAAAACTCCTTAATCTCACAACACATGGACAGACTTAACCATACTTTCAACTGGGAAACTGTGAGCATCTTAAACCAAGCCAAGTCCAAAAATGCTAGAGAATTCCTGGAAGCTTGGCACTCAGACAAAGCAGCCATCAACAGACACATAGAGGTAAACAACATTTACATACCATTCATAAGAGACAATAGAAAAGCCAGAAGACTAGAACACTTCCTTGTCAGCAATCATCACCCAGATATGCAAAGATTAACACCAAGAATAGCACCAGAGGAACAATCAAACATCACAATATACCCTGATCAAGGAACTATTAACTCAGTCAAACAACCAAGTAGCAAACAACAGCCCAATCAAAGAACTCCTAAGGAAAGAACAACACCTCCACCAACACAAGCAGGACAAGCCATGGTATATAAACAGAGAGCAAGTCCCACTCCCTTTTCGCACTGAAGATGTTGCCTAGTCTGGCAATGAAACGTCTGCAAGAAAACAACAAGTCTCAACGAGCACCAAGGACTCCACGATTTCTATATATTATATTCTAAAAATGAGAAGATGGAGCAATATATTTTTATATGGTCTAGATTGGATAGACCATATAAAAGGTCTGTCAAAGGACTGAAGTAGTTTTATGTTACTATTATATGAATTTTTTTCCCTCTTCCCTTAAATTTTAGTTCATTGTAATCATTCGTGGGTGTATGTCTGTGTGGAATTGCACTATCCCATTTTATTTTTGTGTTTGTTGAATTTCAGTGTAAAAAAAAAGGTTAGGGAGGAGAGATGGGCTTCACAAGTCCCATCAGAACTGGTAGAAATAATTACACATCTTGGATGCTATTTTATATTTTATACTTGTATTTATACATTATGTAATATATCTTGTTTTTATTGTATTTTAAACTTTTTAGCTTTATTGTAAACTGCCCAGAGTCCCTCTTTTGGGGGAGATGAGCGGTGACAAAATTTGATTAAAATAAAATAGAATAGAATAGAATAGAATAGAATAGAATAGAATAGAATAGAATAGAATAGAATAGAATAAAATAAAATAAAATAAATAAATAAAATAAAATAAAATAAAATAAAATAAAATAAAATAAAATAAAATAAAATAAAATAATAAAATAAAATAAAATAAAATAAAATAAAATAAAATAAAATAAAATAAAATAAAATAAAATAAAATAAAATAAAATAAAATAAAATATTGTCTGCATGCTCACCTCCACAGCATCCATCCAGGAGAATTCATGCCACCAAATTTCCCCCAAATCTACTTAGGGAGCAGGGGGTAAAGAATGCCAGCATTTCACCTTCAGCCAATGCCTGACAATGATTGCCAGCCCGCCCCCTTGTCATTTGGCCCTGCCATCGCTTGGTTTAGAATAACAATCTGGCAAGCCATTTAAAACCAATGATTTACCAGTGATTTCTCCATAAGCAATTTAAAACAATTGAGGCTGTTATTGTGAGCTGGGTCACAGCAGGATGGGGAGAGGAGAGTCATAACTAGAAAGAAGTCAACCAAATATAAACCCTCTGCTGGAAGGCAGCCAGCCTTGTGGCCAAAACCATTTCGGGAGGGGGGGTGCAAACAAATTCTTCTTCTGCTATTACTACTGCTGCTACTGCATCAGTTCTCTGCATTCGGCACTCATAGCATGTATTCATTTACTGTAACAGGCAATGGCTCTGTTATTCCTAATCAGCCTAGTCAAGGGGGCTGATAATTGGGCATGACGGGAGGTTTGTGGAGCCCTTGGTGCTCTCTGAGCTGGGTTGTTTGCTTGCAGACTTTCCTTGCCTGACTAGGCAACATCTTCAGCACTAGGCACTGAAGATGTTGCCTAGTCGGGCAATGAAACCTCTACGAGCAAACAACCCAGCTCAGAGAGCACCAAGGACTCTGCAGTTCAACCCTGAGCGACAGATATTCTCTCCTATTGATGGGAGATTGTTCCAATATACCCCAAGGGAACCAGCTTAAGGGTTTGGTTATGCTAAATGTTAAAGGGGCAGGACTGGTACCAGGGTGACCAGGTTCAGGGTGGCAAGTGGACACAGGAAAAATACCCATCTCACAGCTTATGCTCATGCTCCAGACTCCGGCCACTTTAATGCTCCCAGAAGTATTTGGAGCCCTGATGGCTCTGGAACAAACTGCGGCTGTGTGGGAACACAACATCCCATCAGTTAAATCAAATCAGTTCAAGCCCAACAGGTGCATTCATACAACAAGCTGAGCTTGGATATTGCTGAACTAGGTTAGGGATTTTTTATAAGGTGGTGGGTGGTGTGTTTGGTTAGCTATGGTTCAGTGCATTGGGCAGACCTCCAAAATATAAATACTGCAATCTAGCTAAATGGGCTGTGTGAGTGTGAATGCAGCTTATGGTTCAGCTTCTATGACGTTCTCAGCCAACTTGCAATCTTTCTTTATAAGAGAGAGACAGAGAGAGAGAGATGCAATTACATCACCGAACTTGGCTGGATATCTTATTGAGACAGACACTGGCTACATTCAACACGTCCAGTGAATTTATGGTTTAATGTATTGTGCGAGTTCTTTGGAACTCCCTCCCCCATGAAATTTGCGTTCTCCCTACCTTATTAGGTTTTAGGAAATTATTGAAACCAGCACTGCTCAAGAAGACTTTTGCCATTTGAAAATGATGAGCTAGAAACTTTTTGTTTCTTATTAGAATCTTTTTATGCTGTCTTTTTGTTTTTAATGGTTGACCATTTACTTTTATTGATTAATGTTTATTAATTAATTAAGTAATGTATTTATTTATTAGATTTGTTTCCTGCCTTTTGTAGAGGAGCTCAAGGTAGCATTCGTGGTGTTCCCGCCTCCTGGTTTTCCTCACAACAACAACCTTGTGAGGTAGGTTGGGGTTGAGAGAGAATGACTGGCCCCAAATCACCCAAAAAGTCCTCAAAATCAGTCCAGCATCTTAATTACTATACCCCACTGGCTGCCTTAACAATTATACTGAAATAAGCTATACTTTCTCCATTTTTTTATCCCCATACTAGAAAAGTGTTGCCTTGCTAAATTTGAGATGCTGGGGAAGAAGGAACCTATTATTAACTTCTAAGCTGAAGAAGAGGTGGGGGTCCATAATTACTCATTTCCCCCAAGACTTCACCCCTGTGGATTTGGGCCAGAGAGAAAAAGCTATTTTTCTGAAGAAATTGCACCCCACATCCTTAGCAACATGCCCACCACTGACATCTGGTTGAGGACTTGCCCTATGATCTTTTCACCTGCAGGAAAGAAATGGGCATCTTGCCTTTTGAATGGTGTTGCAGCAGTTTCTCCATCATCTGCAAGAAAGCCACACTAAAGAAATGCCTTGGATAACAAAGACAGATGCTGGCAAAGGAGAAACAAGAGTGAGTCATATTCCTCTGTTGGTCCTTCCCAAGCCCAAACAGCTGGAAGGCAAAAAACTCTCTCTTCTAGACACTTATTATTGAAAGATGAACCTTCCAGCAAATAACCCAATTCTTCCTGGGTTTACATGGCATCACCTAAACCTTGTGACTCTCTAATGCAGTGTTTCTCAACCTTATCAACTTGAAGAAGTGTGGACTTCAACTCCCAGAATTCCCCAGCCAGCATGGCTGGCTGGGGAATTCTGGGAGTTGAAGTCCACACATCTTCAAGTTGCTAAGGTTGGGAAACACTGTTCCAATGGGCATTCTTGACTCCCTTTTCTTCTCACCTCTCAAGTAATTGCTTCTGTGGTCTAACTCTTATAGTTAGGAAGTTTCTTCTAACATTCCACCAGAATTTCCCTTTCATGAAATTTGTCCATCACTCAGGGGATAAAAAAATTAAGATGGCAGCTTTGGTCACCTCTTGTCCTAGACTCTGGAATGATAAAGAGCAGGTACTGAAGACTCTTGTCATATCCCTCTGCCTCTGGCTTCTCTTCTCAGGGTTGAATGTATTCATTTCTTCAATCTCCCCTTGTAGGACCAGGGTGCAGAAAGGGTGGCTTCTGGGCTACAGGCCACTGGAGATGGCTCAGATGTGGCCCTTGCTCCCAGGAACATCTGAAGTGGAGGCTTCAAAAACGAGTCAATATACAATTGAAACAGATAAGGCACATCCAATGCATGTAAAATGTATGTAGTTATTTATTTATTTATCATATTTCTTTACTGCCCATCTCATATTGCAATGACTCTGGGCAGTTTACAAACAATTAAAGATTAAAGATTAAAATATTGTTAAAACAACAAAAAAAACTGTACAATATAACTATAAATACACATAAATATAAAAATGCAAAATATAAAATATAAAATATAAAATATAAAGTCCAAGATGGCGAATAACAATCGCATCATTGGCCCCATCAAGGTGCCAACCCCCCCCCCAGATTGGCTATCCCCCCTCCCACCCCAAGCGAGGTGGCACAACCATGTCTTCACCCCCTTCCGGAAGGCAGGGAGAGTGGGGGCCTACCTCACCTCCGGGGGTAACTTATTCCAGAGGGCGGGTGCCATGGCAGAGAAGGCCCTCCTCTTGGACCCCGCCAATCGACAATCTCTCATGGTCAGGGTCTGTAACATTTATTTATTTATTTATTTAATTAATTGATTGATTAATTAATTTCTATAACCGCCCATCTCCCCCCCATGGGGAACTCTGGGCGGTTCACAATAAACAAGTTAAAATAAGGTTTAAAATCTCAATTATACAATAAATATAAATTAAATTGAAAATCCAGATGGTAATGGAATAATTAAAAGAAGGACAGTTATAAAATTAGGGGATTAGCCACCCCCATGAGGAACTATCCCTTCCTCCTTCCCATGCCAGGTGGCAGAACCAGGTCTTCAGCTCTTTCCTAAAGGTCGGGAGGGAGGAGATCTGTCTCAACTCTGGGGCAAGATGTTCCATAGAGTGGGCGCTGTCACAGAGAAGGCCCGCCTCCTAGACCCCATCAGATGACACTCTTTAATTGATGGGGTTCGTAGCAGGCCCTCTCTGAATGACCGGGTGGGGCGGGTCGATAACATGGGGATAAGACGGTCCCTCAGGTATTCTGGCCCCATGCCATGTAGGCCTTCTCTGCCTTCTCTGGGGCAAGGCTTCAAGTGTGCAGTCACACTCACCATCTTGACTTTTTTTTACCACACCTGGGGACACCCCTCCTTACTCCCCACATCTCTCAACCTTCTCCGCTCACTCTCTTGCTTATCTGCTGAAAAGCTGCTGCTTCTCTATCCATTCCCAAAGGAGAAAAAATCTTCAAGATGATTTTTTTTCAGTTGAGGGAGCTACAAAGGGACCCTCTATTTCACAGCCTCTTCTATTGATGGAAAAAATGCATGGCTCCCTTCTCCTCCCCTAACCCCACCACCACCACCATTCTTGATTAAACTTGCTCATTCACTGTTCAAAAATAGAGGCACTTCTTTGGCTTTCATTGGGGAAGGAACCTCTGAAGCAGAGCGTCGGTGATCCAGCCCCCTGGACAGAGTGGGGGATAAAGGAACAGCCTTCACTATTCTAACTTTTACCAAAAAGTAATAAATAAAAAGTGCCCCCACCAAATTTTAGAGCATGTCCTTTATTCAACAGTAAAGGAACAAGCAGTCAAGAAATATGCCATAGACTAGCCCTTGGTAGAGCAGCCATGAAGGCCTTGGAAAAGATATTCCGATGCCGTGATGTGTCTATGTCTACAAAGAACAGAATCATGCAAGGAATGGTGTTCCTTGTGATACTCTATGGAAGTGAAAGTTGGACTTTAAAGAAGCAGGATAGGAAGAGTATTGACGCCTTTGAACTTTGGTGTTGGAGAATACCATGGATAGCCAAGAAAACAAGCTGATGGGTCATTGAAAAAATCAAGCCAGAGTTCTCACTCGAGGCGCAAATGACCAGACTCAAATTATCATTTTTGGACTCATTATATACAGTTATGTCATCTGTAAAAGTAGCAGGTTCCTACATTCAGCATAAGAGGAATCCACAATAAAGAGAACAACTTAATACCTCTGGAAGCCTTTGCCATTGTTACCAGAAAATAATCGGGAAGGTGATAGACTGAACTTGCAGCACAAATGATGGACAAAACAAATTTTGACTGATACTAGCCCAATAGCTAGTTTTTCTAATTGGCCATCTGGTTATGCCTACTAATTAGCAGTGAAATGCCTGTCAGTATAATAGAAACAATGTGGATGCTAATGGCTGCTAATTCAGATGAGAGATTAGGAAAATCTTTATGTAACCAACTCATGCCCATGCTGATATCCAACCTTTCACAGATGTAACTCGAGTGTCCGGGGAGGGGGGGAGAGTCCAAAAAGTCAAGATGGCTGCTGTGACCCTGCAACTGAAGCTCCACCTCTTTTTTTACTTGCATCACAAGCAACACATAAAAAAGGGGTGAGACTTTGATCGTGCGGATGCCATTTCGACTCTTGACATTTTGACATCCTTCTAGACGCCACTGGATGTGAACTAGAATTTCTGCTGAGCACAACATTCTAAAGGGGCAGTCGCACTTAACTTGGGATGACAGATTCCTACATCCTTTATAGTTCCCAACAGAGGTTTTATGAAGGGTTATTTAGATGTATGAGTACTTTTTCCATCATTTGAACCCTTTGTTCTTTAAAATTAAGGTACTCATAATTTAAAAGGCAAAGCAAAGAAAGTCTGTAAGAAAAAAAAAACATAATGCAGTGTTTCTCAACCTTGGCAACTTTAAGATGTGTGGACTTCAACTCCCAGAATTCTCCAGCCAGCATGCCATAATGAATCAATGGCTTCTTTCCTCATCCACTCTACTGCTGTTTAGTGCAGCAATGACAACATTTTGGCAGCCAAGGGCACCCTGGATATTTTTTGCAGGCTGAGCTGTGAAGTGGGGAGGGGGGGGTTCTGGGAGAGAGTTTGGGGAGGGTTTTTTTTTCCAGCTGTGATATGCTTATTTTAAAGCTGACTCTGTTGTTGTGTATTTCTCACCTCACAATAGTGGCAAACAGTGTTGGCATTACTTAGCAATCTTGTCAATGGGTAGCAAAAGGGTACTCAGCTCTAGGACCCCAGGTCGCGCCCCCCCCCCTCAGGGTTCTATGGGGCAAAAAAGTCAAGTTGGCAGCCATGACCATGCAATCAAAGCCACTCTTTCTCCATGCAATGCGCTTGTGGTACATGGGAAACAGGGAAGGGCTTCAATTACAGCTACAGTCTTGACTGTTTTGACCTGTCCATGGATGCCCCTGCTTCAGAAAAGATCTGTTTCCTATAATAGTAAGCATGCAGGAAAAAAAAAGCAAAAGCTGCTTTCTGTCCCTTTTGTTGCTTTTTGTTTAATCCAAATGTCAACCCACCCCATAACTTGCAGCAGCTGAGATTATTTTACTCTGGCATGCAAGTTTCATGTTGCAATGAAGGAGGAACCATCCCGAAGGACTTGAAGATCTATGACTCCACTTAGTACAACGATTCTGCCTTGATGGAGTTGGCTCCCTTTAGCCTCATTGCATGCCATAAGAGAAATGAGGCTAAGAAACAGGTGCCCCCAAATTGGCACCATCTCTGGTTCATTGTGGAGTTCATTTCACTTCCACTTAGCTAGCACTGCTTGAGGGAATGAGTTTATTAACCACTGCTTGCTGAGATCCATAAAATTCCCCACACAGAAGCTAAACACCTCTGACTATCAGTTTCCGGGCATCAGCCATGGGAAAGGACTTCATATTAACTAAACAAGAGCTTCTTGCCCCATGGAGTTTAGGGTCTAACTTTTGGTGAAGGAGTGAGAGCAAAGTTAGGAGTTTCAATGCTTTGGCAAGATACACTTTGCAAGGTAGCATGGCCACTTCCCTAAATGCAAGGCTGGTGCAGCTGCTGTCCCAGGCCTCTCTATGCAGGTATCCATGCCCAGCCAAGCACTTCTCCTGACCGTTGGATCCAGGGTAAATGTTGCCTGTGCAAACACCGCCAGGAACGGCTTGGTTTCCAATCCCTGACCGTCTTCACATTGCCCTTCTCGGAACTTGCTCCACCTTTTTAACCCGTCTTAAAGTGTGGTTCCCAAATATTGGATTCGATACTTGAGGTGGAATCCGACAATTACCAAATCATGAGATTTGAGGCTGTTATGAGTTGGGAGGGCGTATTTTTATTTCTATTTTTATTTCTATTTGAGGTAGCACTCAGGCCATTGGGTGGGTTAGTGCCTGGAACCTGCAAAGGTTGTCAGTCGCTGCAGTCAGTCATCTGTTCTCACACACACACACTCATCAGCCATTAAGGGGGGAAAAACTGGCCCTGCTTCCAGGCTCTTATAAGGAGATAATGGCTGCAGAATATTCAGAACCCACTAAAGTGCTGTGAAATTGTGTTAACAATTTAATGGATTGAGATGATGTTCTCCTTTTTGTTTCTTCATTGTTTCATAGATCTGTTCTTCCTTGTGTTTGCCCCATTCCTCCTGCATTGCATGCCACTAGGATAATTTTTAAAACCAATTTGGGAACAGGAGCACATGCAGTTTGCTACAGCTTTTCTTTTGTTAGAGTTAATTTGCATCTTCATTCCTACTCAGTGTAAAAATGGATTCATAAAACAGTGCCTAAAAAAAGAAGGAAAAGAAAAGGATGGGTGGATCAGATCAGTTCTATTAATGGTCTCTGGGTTCATTCATGTGTGCCATCCCTCCCATTTTCTGCATAAACCTGCACTTATTTTTTTAATCCACAAATATTTGCAAGTATATTTGCATTTTACATATTTTGTTCAAATGCATTCTCTAAAATATTCATTTTTCCATACATTATATCCTAAAATATGTCTTTATAAGAATTTTCATTTTTTTTCTTTTTGAGATGAAAAGGAAGGAAGGAAGGAAGGAAGGAAGGAAGGAAGGAAGGAAGGAAGGAAGGAAGGAAGGAAGTCACAGTCACTCCTGCCCTGGTCACCTCCCGGATAGACTATTGCAATGCACTCTACATGGGGCTGCCCTTGAAGAGTATTCAGAAGCTTCAGCTGGTACAAAATGCGGCAGTGTGGGCAGTTATGTGTTCCCCTAGAATGGTACATGTTACACCTCTGCTCCATGAGCTGTATTAGTTGCCAGTTTGCTTCCAGGTCCAATTCAAGGTGCTCGTGTTGACCTTTAAAGCCCTTCATGGCATGGGGCCAGGTTATATGAGGGACCGCCTCTTCCTGATTATGTCTGCCTGTCCCATCAGGTCCAGCAGGAGGGGTATGTTGCAGGTCCCATCTGCTAAGGCAGAGCTTTCCAAACTTTGTGTCGGGACACGTTAGTGTGTCGGCTGCAGTGTCTGGGTGTGTCGCGGCTGCTGCTGCCTCTGAGCCCTGCCAGGATTCCACGCAGGTCCTAGTGCCTGCCTTGTGCCCTGCTGTAAGAGTGTGTCGCGAAATGATGCATGTCTAAAAAGTGTGTCACCAACATGAAAAGTTTGGAAAGCTCTGTGCTAAGGAGTTACATCTGGTGGGACCCAAGAGATGAGCCTTTTCTGCCGTGGTGCCCACCCTGTGGAACATCATTCCCCCCGAGGTGAGTTTGGCCCCATCTCTGCCAAACTTCCACAAGTCCCTTAAAACGTGGTTATGTCAGCAAGCTTGGAGATCTCAGTGAAATGAAAAACTGGTGAGATGGCTACACTGTAGGTAACATCAAAGATGCTCCCTCCTAGTCCTTTTAAATACTATTAATGTTTTTATTATGGTATAATTTTTAATGTTTGTTTTTTATGGCCTGTTTTTATTGTACACTGCCCAGAGTCACATTTGTGAGATGGGTATATAAATGTGAGGAAGGAAGGGAGGAAGGAAGGGAGGGAGGGAGGGAGGGAGGGAGGGAGGGAGGGTTCTTGATGTGATCATAAATGTATCATGACAATGTGTTACTAATACACCTATGCCACTAGTATAGTAGAATCATGATATTACTTTATGCACAAATTGATATTGCTTCATTTGTGCCATGTTGTCCCTTATTAAGCAGTGCATGCTTTAGAGCACACCACTGTTTCTCAACCTTAGCCATTTTAAGATGTGTGGACATCAACTTCCAGTTGCATGTTGGCTGGGGAATTTTGGGAGTTGAAGTCCACACATCTTAGAATGGCCAAGGTTGAGAAACACTGGTGTACACCAAAGTCATCTCAATAAAATCAAACATGCAAAATATTAGTGTAGGGGTGCATTTAACTATCTTGATGATGTAAGGTTGGGTAGAAGCCACAAATGATCTATACTTTTGGACAAGATTCAGAAGTTTTTAAAAAATGGAATAAGGAGGACTTGTAATGCATGAGTTCTGCTTTGGCAATAAAGCCAAATCATTTGAATACACATACCGTCTAATCTAGCACCTTTTATAAAAAGCATGCTAAGAATCGGTCAGGCAAGGTGCCATAATATAGATAGGATTGCAAAATACAGGGAAAGAGGTTTACCTCATCCCTGCAAAATTGGTTTCACTGTTGTGAAAAAAGGGCCCAATTGTGTGGACAACTCAGTTTAAGCCTTCTCATGATTGATCAAAGCCACGATGAGCTGTGGTAGGCAATATCTATAGGCCCATCTGGTGACAAGCAGAGCATATAAAAAATTGCAACTTGGAATGTAAGAGAAGTAAACGGTAAAAGTATGAATTGAGGAATGAAATGAATAAAAGAAAAATAGGCACATTGTATCTATGACACTAGGAGGAAGATGAAGGATGTAATAGAATTCTAAATGATGGGAGTCTGAACTTGTGGAGTACAGTTGATGAATATAAGCAAGGAAGTGAAGGTGCAGGTTTAAATATGAATGAAAGGGCTAAAATGTACGTCAGAAGGTATGAATTGTGGGTACAAGTAGTCCTCACTTACCGACTGCCTCATTCAGCAACCTTTTGAAGTTATGATTCTGCTGAAAAAGTAGGTTTACCACTGGTCCTTGAACTTGCAGCTGTCGCAGCGTCCCCACAGTCACATGATCGCAATTCAGGCACTTCGCAACCAGCACGCATTTATGATGGTCACAGTATCCCACAGTCATGTGATTGCCATTTGCGACCTTCACAGCTGGCTTCCAACAAGCAAAATAAATGGGGAAGCCGGCACAAATTCGCAAGTCACAGTCACGTGATGCCACACTTAACGACCTGTGGTGATTCGCTAACAACCACAGCGGAACTGACATCGTAAGTCCAACGTGGTCATGTGACATTTCACTTAATAACCACGTTGCTTAGCAAAGGAGTTGCCAGTCCCAATTGCAGTCAGTAAGTGAGGACTACCTGTACATTGAAAGTAGGAATCCATAGGTAAGTGATAGTTAGACAGGCTTAACCATACTTTCAACTGGGAAACTGTGAGCATCTTAAACCAAGCCAAATCCAAAAATGCTAGAGAATTCCTAGAAGCTTGGCACTCAGACAAAGCAGCCATCAACAGACACATAGAGGTAAACAACATTTACATACCATTCATAAGAGACAATGGAAAAGCCAGAAGACCAGAACACCTCCTTGCCAGCAATCAACACCTAGATAAGCAAAGAGTAACAGCAAGATTAGCACCAGAGGAGCAATCAAACAACACAATAGACCCTAATCAAGGAACTATTAACTCAGTCAATCAACCAAGCAGCAAACAACAACCCAATCAAGGCACTACCAAGAAGAGTACAACACCCCGACCAACACAGGCAGGACAAGCCAGGGTATATAAACAGAGAGCGAGTCCCACTCCCTTTTCGCACTGAAGATGTTGCCTAGCCTGGCAATGAAACGTCTGCAAGAAAACAACAAGGCTTAGAGAGAGCACCAAGGACTCCACAGTAAGTGATAGTTGCATACTGTATTATGCTCAGTTTGGCCATTAGAATTTTATCTGTTCTATCATTTTAGTCTTCGTTAGCTTCTTGGAGTCTTATGAGTGGGTGGCCATAAAAGTTGAACTTATAAACAAACATATTTATTTATTTACTGCAATTTATATGGCCGCCCATCTCAACTTCATGGCTCTGGGTGGCTAACAGCAATTAAAAACACCATATAACAACTTAGAACAATATGAATAATACATGCATAATTGTCAGCTGAGGTAAAAATCAACCAATCAGCACAACCATTGCATGGACTGTGCCACACAACTGGATCCCCAAGCTCGAAGACACAGCCATGTATTTAAGGCCTTGCAGAAGGCCAGCAAGGTCAGGGCCAATCTGATCTCCAGGGGGATGATGTTCCAAGGATCAGGGACCACGACAGAAAAGGGTCTCTTCCTGGGTCCTGCCAGATGGCACTCTTTAATAGATGAGACCTCCGGCCAGATCTGATGGGACAGCGAGACACAATCGGGGAGAGGTGGTCCCTCAAATAACCTGGCCCCATGCCATGAAATAATAATACTATTACTAGTAATAGTGATAATGAATATAGCAGGGATGAGCTTGGGGAAAAAATGTTCAACTTTCTGAGTATTTTGCATGAATATGAAGTTGAAGGTTGGTTGCTGAATGCAATCCAGAGGGGGAAAAATATTCTGTTAGGTAACATGAATGGGATACTTTAGAAGCATATGTGGCAAAACACTGAGAAACACGGTTAAGATGAATGGGTGCTGAATTAATGTCACTTGAGAAGTATATTAATGTGGTTTGGTTATACAGAAAGAATGAATGACATTCAAACTGCAGAACCAATAAAGGAAGGAAGAATGGCTCAAGTGGGAGGGAAAGTCAAAGAAAGTCATGGTCAGATGGAATACATGAAAAAGACGTGAGAAATCCAAAGAATGAAAATCAGGGCATGACTCAGTGAAGAACATGATGGCTACCTATGCATGTATGTAAATAATAAAAAGGAAAAAGATGAAGGGATTCAGCAAAAGCACCAGATGAATTTGGAACAAGGGGCTACAGTGACCAGGGCAGTGACAGACAGTGGACAGTGTTGGAGACAATGCTGGATTTGTTTTTCTTTTCTTTTCCCCCCCAAGTTTCTTGGGGATAGAGGTTTCTTTGCTCACTTAAACTGTGATAATGGTGACTTTCCCACCTCAAACACTGGGCCGCTTTGTTTAGCAGTTGAGCAGGCTCCAAAATGTTCGTCTATTGCTACCTTCTGCAACCTGGGGCATTCCAGATGTGTTGGGTTCCACTCCCATAATTCCCACACATCTGCCCTATGTTGCTTATGTTGAAGTCCAGCACATCCAGGTTGGGGAAGCTACTCGATTTGCATCTCTGTCCCCTTCCCTTCCTTGGGATGCTAGGGTCATCCATGAGAGGAGAGGCAAAAAAGTCAATATGGTGACTGTGACTGCACTGCCCCTTTTTTACATGCGTCACAAGTTTCTCTTAAAAGCAAAATCCGAAGACATACCCAGGCTGGCAAAGAGCTGGTTAATCCCATGCCATTAAAATCTACAACTCTACTCTGGAAAACCTCTCTGTCTCTCTCCACTCATCCCAAGGCAAAATTCACCATCAGCTTGACATTAGCGTGAATGCTACTACTTAGCCAATTCATCTCAGCCTTCCTGAGCAGGGCTAAGCCAATAAATAGAGCAATGTTCCTCAGCAACTTTAAGATGTGTGGACTTCAACTCCCAGAATTCCCCAGCCAGCATGTTGGCTAGGGAATTCTGGGAGTTGAAGTCCACACATCTTAAAGTTGTGGAGGTTGTGAAACACTGAAATAGAGATTCAGGAGAGAGAGGGAGAGAGAGAAGCTGCATTCATCTGGAACTTTACAGAAAGAAAGAGCACTTCAGAAAAGGGCTGTTTGTGGGGGGAAAACAAAAGGGACTTCTTACAGTGAGTCTTTGGAGCAGGAAACCCATCCTCCACACACACACAGCCCTTCTATTTATGTTTGCTTTATTCTCTACAGCAGTGTTTCTCAACCTTGGGAACTTTAAGATGTGTGGACTTCAACTCTGAGAATTCTCCAGCCAGCCATGCCGGCTGGGGAATTCTGGGAGTTTAAGTCCACACTTCTTAAAGTTCCCAAGGTTGAGAAACACTGCTCTACAGCACTGACTGGATACAGTTTACAAGCTCTTGGAGGCAGATGCCATGTTGCATTAATAATATAGAAAAGCTCATCCTAGGGAGCCAAGGGAACACTACAACTATTCCTGGATTGGCTGTGGCTGTGGATTGATGGCCGCTCGGGTCCTAGGAAGCTGTCATCTTTGGCTCTAGATGGGGTCGCACTACCCCATTCGGAGCCTGTGCGGAATCTGGGGGTTCTCCTGGACTCACGACTCCTGCTGGAAGAGAAGGTGGCAGTCGTGGCCAGGAGGGCCTTTGCACAACTTCGGATTGTGCACCAGTTACACCCTTTCCTGGACCGAGATGCCCTCCGAACAGTCACTCATGCCCTCGTCATCTCCCACATAGACTATTGTAATGCGCTCTACATGGGGCTACCCTTGAGGAGTATCCGGAAGCTTCAGCTGGTCCAGAATGCGGCTGTGAGGACAATTATTGGGGCCAGAAGATCGGCCCATGTGACACCGTTGTTACGCGAGCTGCATTGGGTGCCAGTTTGCTTCTGGGTACAATTCAAGGTGTTGGTTATCACCTTTAAAGCCCTACATGGCATAGGACCAGGTTACTTGAGGGACCGTCTCATCCCCAGAACATCGACCCGTCCCACCCGTTCAGCTAGAGAGGACTTGCTACGGACCCCATCGCTTAAAGAGTTTCACCTAGCGGGGTCCAGGAAGCGGGCCTTCTCTGCAGTTGCGCCCGCCCTTTGGAATATCTTACCCCCGGAGCTGAGGCTGATGTCCTCGCTCCCAGCCTTCCGGAAAGGCTTAAAGACCTGGTTCTGCCGTCTTGCCTGGGAGGGAAACGTCAACAGTTCCTCTTGGGGATGGCTGGCCCCTTGAAGCCTCCCAGTGACCTATTTTAATATTTTTCTTGGAATTTATATTTTGTATTTATGTAATTTTATATATTTTTAATTCACTATTTTGCTGTGCACCGCCCAAGGTCCCCGTTGGGGGAGATGGGCGGTAATATAAATTTAATAAAATAAATAAATAAATAAACTCCTGTATCATGATTCCTGTCAACCCAGCAGTTCGAAAGCTTTGCGAGTAGATAAATGGGTACCACCTTAAAGTGGGCTAATTTGCTGGTGTCCTGTTGGGAAGTCGGCTCCGCCGGAGGAGAGGTTCGGAGGATTGGAGGAAGATCAAATGCCGGTGGTGACGACGGACCCGGAAGTGACAGCTACAGGACGTCAGCAGCCGGCTCAAGGCATCCTGGGAATTGTAGTCCAGAGCCTAATAGAGTCGGTTCCCTTACCCCTCTCCCTTCACGCGCGGTGCATTTGTATATTTGAAATTTGGTGTATAATTGAACTGTATATATATTATTGTAAGCCGCCTAGAGTCCTCCACTAGGGAGGGGATAGGCGGGGTATAAATATCACTTAAATAAATAAAAAATAATTCCCCTGAGAAATGAGGGGCAGCCCTATAACACTGTGGCAGAGAGGAGAAAATGGGTCTTGTAGCATCTTACAACTAGCAAAATATTATCACAGCAAGTACATTAAAAATATCCCTCTCTAGAAACTTCACTCCGTGCATATAGGATAAGGATCCACAGCAACATATGTGATCATCAATCCATTACTCTTCAAGATGCCACAACACTCTTGTTTTTTGTTTGTTTTCTTTTCATTTTTTTTAATCATGCAGTTTTTTTCTGTATGCCTTTCTGAGGAGAAAACGAAATGCCACAACAACAATAAGCAAGCTTTCAGGTTCTTCAGAATTCTTCATCAAGAAAAAAGATACTAAAAAATGCTGGAAATTTCTGGAGAATGTGAAAGCTTGTGTATTCCTGTGTGTCATTTTGACTGGCTCAAATAAAAGTGTTGGCCAGTGACGGCCTTTGGATTTTGTCTTCTCTCATAGCTATTTAGCATGTTACTTGTGTATATGATTGTGACCATAAATCCCTGGGATGGAAGTGATATGATATGAAAATACTGCACAATTGAAGCAACAGGAAGACCAGACCTTCTATAAATTGCCAACATAGAACTAACTCTAGGATTAGTTGGGTTCATACAATGTGCTACACCCTGGTTAACAAAACATAAGTGCTTGGTTCACATAGCATGCTGTGCCCAAATAAACCACGTCATGACTTAACATGATGGGCTGGTTCACACACATGCTGACAGTGATTGGGTTCTCACAGCACACTGCACTGCAAGCTAACAAACCCTACTTTAATCTAGTCTAGTACTCTAGACTAGATACATACCCATTTTTTTTCAGGCAGAGTGACCCTTGACTTTTGAGCAACATGGGAGGACGGCTGCATTCACAAAAAGTAGGTGGGGCTATAGCAAAAAAGCAGATGTGATGAAGCTGGAAACCAAATGGATTTAATTGAATTAAAAATTATTAATTATATTAATTTATTCAGCTGGTGACCATACTTGATGACCTTGGCTGTGCCTTAAGGGAGGCTTTCTCTTTATTAAGACCTCATACCTCAAATTAAAGCCAGATAATAAGCTTTCCACCTTCACATGTACTTAAGAATTTCACTTTCCGGTGCTATTAAAAATTACAGTTTGCTGGCAACTTTTGAAGACCTTTGGAGGGGGCACGCGCTCTTCTGGAGCCGGGGGGTGAACACTGGTCTTAAGAAGTGGGCCTAGATTGAAGAGCTGTTCTTCTTGGAAGTGGATTCTAAATGTGTTGTCTCTTTAAAGGTCATCACCGCTGCTATGACAAGTGCATAAGAAATTATGGTCTCCCCATTCTTTCACCTTTATTCTCCCCTCCATTCTCCTCTGTGGAACAAATCCCAGAATAAGACAGAGCTGTGTCTGCCCCGAGCGGTGCTGGCCATGTGTTTTTACCGACAAGGGGCAATCAATGTAGCCAAGGGATGTTCAATCAATGGCAGCGCTGTTTGTGGAAGATCTAGCAATAGACACCCAGGACCACAACTATGGTCTGTGTCACCCGGGGGAAACATGGATTCCATGCCCCTCCCCCATGGGTTGGTGAGGGAGGTGTTGTCATTTTGGCACACACACCCCAGCGCGGTGCCCGGGGCACATTCCTCGGTTGCTCCCCCTAGTTGCGGCCCTGTACACACCAAACTGAGTAGATTAACAAAAAGCAGGCTTGTTTACCAGACAGCCATGGCATCACCTGAGATGCCCTCATGGGGAAAGGAGCCAAAGAGATATTTTGTTGTATTGTTGTTCTTGGAGTGATTGCTCCTTCCTCTGCCATTCCATGCACAGCAGTGGCATATGGGCACCTGCAGAAATACGCGGCTCCCACCAGGGTGGTGAGGAGGGCTTTATGGGCACCAAGTAGCACAGGCCCACTTACCTAACAGTTGCTGAAAGACTCAACTCCTAGGATTGGCTAAACCCTTTTCCAGAATATCTAGGCATGTGGACCCCTTGAGATGGGATGGAACTTCCAGAACTGTACTCAAAAGGGCTGATATCACAAGGCATGTAAGTAAGTCCCATTTTCATCCCCAGCCCTTTTCGCTCAAGCTTCAGGCTTCTCCACCAGTCCACTGAATGGCCTCCATTCATGCCTTTCTTCTCTTGCTACGCCAACTATAGAAGGGAAAGAACTATTCCTCTTCCCAACACTGCTCATGCCACTGTGGCTGTCAACCATGTACCGGGGTGCTGAGAAATTATTGTTTCCCAATGTTACCAGCTCTCGGATGCTAAGAAAGGAGGGTTTAAATTCCTTTCCAGCTTGAATTTTAACCCAAGTTAAAAAGACCTTTGGTGGCTGTAACACTCACTACATATTGAAAAGAGGATTCTGAGTTCATTGAGTTTTAGTAGCACCACTAAAAGTGCAAAATGCATTCCTGAAGCTTACGATTGCTTGGTGTTCATCCTTCAGTGCTGGAGGCAGGATTGGAAGAGAGAATCTAACGTTGGCTTGGATATCCTGCCAGGCTCTGCAGCTGGCGTTTTCTAGAATCAGGACATTTTGATCTCAAGAGGTGCGTTGAGACTTCCAAAAGATATTATACTCACCCCAGCCCGGTGTCATTCTGATAACAGCTGATGGAAAATATTAGCTTATTCCATGGAAATTGGGTGGCAAATAAGACTGGAAACAACAGGTTAGCACAATCTGAATCAGAAGTTTTGGAGATCAGCCTACTAGTAATTATGCTATAATAGCCTCTCTCTGATATGAGACTGATTCCATCTAATGAAGCAGGGCAGTTTGACAATAGCAAAGAATCTAATCTCTCCTCCTTGTCCATCATAGGTGATCTTTTCACCTTCCTCCTTCTAGCCCTTGATCTGTTCCTCTTTTGTCCTCAATATGAGCCATCTAGATTGCTTTGCCCATCTCCAAATTCAATACAGAATTGGCATGACGTAGCACTTCAGGTCATAAAATGAATATCTGATCATCCCTGGAGGAAACTGAGTCCATAAACCAATGATTGAATTGCACCAACAAACAATAGTATTGATTTTTCATTGGTGTCGGGTACTCTGGCAATAATACAGTATATATAGTTTTTGTATAGTTTTAAATTTTTTACTTGTTGTAACCCGCCCAGAGTCCCTTGTATGGGAGATGGGCGGGGGATAAATTGAATGAATGAATGAATGAATGAATGAATGAATGAATGAATGAATGAATGAATAAATAAATAAATAAATAAATAAAATATTCTTCATTTGCTAAGTAATCTTGGGTCATTTGCAGGATTTGCTGAAAACACAAATGGTGATTGCTCCCATCCTGGCGTCACTGTTGCAAACAGAGGGAGAAATTCAAAGGTGACCTGGTAGTCTGGCCTGACTCTCCAGGACCTGCCACGCTTAGATGGCTGTCTACCCTGAAAGAGGAACATCAGGGGATCCATAAGAATGAATATCATCTATCTTGGCTTGCTGTGCCACTGGGCTAACTGGTTCAACAGCTCAAGCTTGTTTCTTTTGGTGACAGAGGTTCAGCCCTAGGTTGATTGGATTTGTGAGTCTTGCTAGTGCTTTTTCAAGAAGGCCATGCGGGCTTGGTAAACCATGTCACAGAATTGGCAGTGATTTATTCTGGGGTGGGGAGTGGACCCTATCTCCAAAAAAGAAAACCTATCCTCTTATTGGGAAGCCCCAAGTCTATTCTGCAAATGGTGAGAAACCACCAACCTTTATCTGGAGAAGGCAAGAAAAGCTGCACCCTATCTGAGCCAGTCGATCTATGTGGTCACTAGGAGTCAAAAGTGATGATATAATCAGTCATATAATCAATCAATAAAACAATCAATCATATAATCAATCGCTAACAGCACATAATCAATCAATCAATCTGAGCAAAGATCCACTGAATCTAGATAGCAGCCTTCTTCTCCCTTTGAAGAAGTGCTGCCAGAACACTAGGACATTCCATGGGGATGGATTATCCATGGCCTGTAGCCCCTTTCCCTCCTTCTGTAGCACCCTGGGCCCCTGAAGGTAAAACCACTGAAGCTCAGGGGTGGGATTTTCCAAAGTTGTTTTTGTTTTGTTTTGTGATTCTTTTTCCCCCAGAAATAACAAGCAAAATAGAAGCTTTAAAACACGGGTAGTAAAGTAAAATCTCCTTTGAGGCAAGATCAACTCATGATGACTTCAAGGACACATCCATGTAGTTTTCTTGGCAGCAGCATAAAAGTGGTTTGCAACTGCTTTTTTCAGGATCTTTTTTCAACTTCCCAGATTGATCTACAGCCTAGTATTCCCAGGACATCTCCCATCCAAGTATGAATCAGGCTCCACTCTGCTTAGCTCCCCATCCCAGACAAGGACAGCCAAAAGCTGCCGCTTGCTGCCTCACTAGATTTAGTAAACCTATTTTATCAACACTCTCCCCTCAAAAGCAAAATAAAGATGGAGGAATTATTTACTTGAATCCTCTCTGAGGATATTGCCATAAGACCATCACACCTGTGTCTCCATCTGCAGCCCTCGGGGGCTGGGCAGAAAAGGGCAGTTTTGGGCCAGAAAAAGATTCCAGTCCAGGCTATGCTGAGTCTTTATTGTGCATAAAATAGCCCCAGATTCAAGCCCTGAAAACCCCTGGGATGTTCCCCTTTGCATAAGCCATTAGAGAGCTACGCATTTGAGTCACATAGATCAATGAACTTAGTGGAACAGCATGGACCAATAATGTGGCTTAATAAAAGCAGGTCAGGTGTCCAGCACTGCAGATGAGTTGATCAGTCTATTTTAATCTGATTCCATTTCACATCAGTTGAGTCATAAGGCCATTCTGACCCATTCTGACCCAACCGCCCAGAGTTCCCCGTTGGGGGAGATGGGTGGTTATATAAATTTAATTAAATTAAAAAAAAAATCTTCTGTGATTTTATTTTTAATGCCTGAATATTCTCATTTAAATGATTGGCCATAATTGTAGTAAGGAAAATAGGCCATATTTTTACCTCCATTAAATATACCTTCTCAAGGAGTTCATTCTTGGCAGCAGGCATATTCCAAGGCCATTGCTGGTCATAAGGATGGTACCACTCCCCAATATAATACATTTCTTTCCATTCTGCTGAATCCATAACCCTATGATGGCAGCTTTGTTCTACAAAGGCCTCCAAGAGAAGTGGTGTCAAATTGGCCAATTATTCTTGCAAGCCAGGGATCTGTGTGAAGGACTGCCACTTCTCACATATTGCAATTTTGACTAATTCTAAACTGGACTTGTGTGGGTCCTTTAGCTGGATTAATATCATACTGTCTGTGAGTTGCGATGAAAGAGGAAAAAATGGTAAGGAGACTGAATTAATTAAACCAAGGCAAGGATGGGGGAGGAGGGAGGGAGGGAGGTCATTGTGTTTTCTGAAAACCAGAAAAAACAGGGAAGGATGTAATAGATCTAAATAAGGTGGCCTGATCCTACAGAATGAAGTTGGTAAATATTTTCAAGGAAATGAAGGTATAGGCTTAATTATGAATGAAAGGACTAAAATGTATGTCAAAAAATAAGAATTAATGTCATCTAGTTTGTTGTGGGTACATGCGAAAAGAAAAGTGAACGTAGAATGACTGCAAGAAGGAAATTAAGAGTTCTATATGGGAAAGTATTAGGGTATCAGAATGAATGAAAGTGGATGTAAAGAAAGAGGATATGGAAGCTACATGGAACAGATAAATGTACGAGAATAAATGGAATGCTTACTGAATGGTTCAACATGAACAGGAATAAGACAAAGATGTTGATACCCCCTTGATAGTTTTATGTATTTGTGGATAAATATATATGGGGCGCAATGGCTCAGTGGTTAAGACGCCAGGCTTGTCGATCGGAAGGTCGGCAGTTCGAGACCCAAGCGCTGCATGACAGAGTGAGCTCCCGCACTCACACCAGCTCTTGCCAACCTACCAATTCGAAAGCATGCAAATGCAAGTAGATAAATAGGTACCACTTCCGTGGGATGGTAACAGCATTCCACACGCATCATGCTGGCCACATGACCGTGCAAGCGTCTTGGGACAGCGCTGGCTCTTCAGCTAAGAAACGGAGATGAGCACCGCCCCCTAGAGTTGGACACGACTGTGCAGGGGAAAACCTTTACCTTTACCTTTACCTTTATAAGCTGCTCAAAAAAATAAAGGGAACACTGAAATAAGACATCCTAGATCTGAATGAATGAAATATTCGTATTAATTACTTTGTTCATTACATAGTTGAATGTGCTGACAACAAAATCACACAAAAAGCAATGGAAATCAAATGTAAGCAACCCCTGGAGGTCTGGATGTGGAGTTACACTCAAAAATTAAAGTGGAAAAGAACACTACAGGCTGATCCAACGTTGATGTAATGTCCTTAAAACAAGTCAAAATGAGGCTCAGTAGTGTGTGTGGCCTCCACGTGCCTGTATGACCTCCCTACAACGCCTGGGCATGCTCCTGATGAGGTGGCGGATGGTCTCCTGAGGGATCTCCTCCCACACCTGGACTAAAGCATCCCCCAACTCCTGGACAGTCTGTGGTGCAACGTGGCGTTGGTGGATGGAGCGAGACATGATGTCCCAGATGTGCTCAATTGGATTCAGGTCTGGGGAACGGGCGGGCCAGTCCATAGCATTAATGCCTTCGTCTTGCAGGAACTGCTGGCACACTCCAGCCACATGAGGTCTAGCATTGTCTTGCATTAGGAGGAACCCAGGGCCAACCGCACCAGCATATGGTCTCACAAGGGGTCTGAGGATCTCATCTCGATACCTAATGGCAGTCAGGCTACCTCTGGCGAGCACATGGAGGGCTGTGCGGCCCCCTAAAGAAATGCCACCCCACACCATTACTGACCCACTGCCAAACCGGTCATGCTGGAGGATGTTGCAGGCAGCAGAACGTTCTCCACGGCGTCTCCAGACCCTGTCACGTCTGTCACATGTGCTCAGTGTGAACCTGCTTTCATCTGTGAAGAGCACAGGGCGCCAGTGGCGAAGTTGCCAATCTTGGTGTTCTCTGGCAAATGCCAAACGTCCTGCACGGTGTTGGGCTGTAAGCACAACCCCCACCTGTGGACGTCGGGCCCTCATACCACCCTCATGGAGTCTGTTTCTGACCGTTTGAGCAGCCACACGCACATTTGTGGCCCACTAGAGGTCATTTTGCAGGGCTCTGGCAGTGCTCCTCCTGTCCCTCCTTGCACAAAGGCGGAGGTAGCGGTCCTGCTGCTGGGTTGTTGCCCTCCTACGGCCTCCTCCACGTCTCCTGATGTACTGACCTGTCTCCTGGTAGCGCCTCCATGCTCTGGACACTACGCTGACAGACACAGCAAACCTTCTTGCCACAGCTCGCATTGATGTGCCATCCTGGATGAGCTGCACTACCTGAGCCACTTGTGTGGGTTGTAGACTCCGTCTCATGCTACCACTAGAGTGGAAGCACCGCCAGAATTCAAAAGTGACCAAACCATCAGCCAGAAAGCATAGGAACTGAGAAGTGGTCTGTGGTCACCACCTGCAGATCCACTCCTTTATTGGGGATGTCTTGCTAACTGCCTATGCTTTCCGCCCGTTGTCTATTCCATGTGCACAACAGCATGTGAAATTGATTGTCAATCAGTGTTGCTACCTAAGTGGACAGTTTGATTTCACAGAAGTGTGATTGACTTGGACTTACATTGTGTTGTTTCAGTGTTCCCTTTATTTTTTTGAGCAGTGTATATGGAATGTTTGCAGTATCATTAGAGATGTCTTGATTAGGGATGTGAATGTGGGTGTACTTTACTTACTATGCACATGATGCCATGCTGTTAGCTGAGAACCTGAGTTATTTGCAGTAAATGTTAGATAGATTGTATGAGGCAACACAGTATATAGATCTGATGTATTGAAGACCGAACTAGTTGTGTGGAGTAAACAGTTACAGTACAAAGTTACAGAAGTAGATGAATCTGTATAGCTTGGTAGAAAGCTTACTAAAGATGGGGGAAAGAATGGAGAAATATTAAGGTATGCAATGCTGGTAAAAAAAAAAACAGTGGTTGTTTGTGGTCTGTTACCAAGAATGAAAGTTTATTGAACATAAGAGGGTGCTTCTGCCCCCTCACTTTATTATATAGAAGTCAGTTTGGTATGTCAGGAGAAACATAAAAATGAGCTGAATGTAGTGGGAATTGATTACTTAAGTGTGTATAGTAAAACAAGAGGAACTTGGGTCAAAAATTAATGGGTGCTGAATGAATGTGGATTGAATACAGAATAAGTGGCAGTATGAAAGAAGTAGGTAGAGATGATATGGTAATTTAGACAAAATGAATGAGGATTGAATTGCAAAACAATTATAAGGAGGAAGAGCAGATGGGTCAAGAGGAAGGAGAAGACTGAAAAAGTCATGGTTGGATAGTGTTGATGAGCTCCACGAAAAGAAAGAGCTGAGAAGTTTAAAGAACAGAATGTATAAATATGTAAATGGATGCAGTGGAATGTGGAAGGTAGGA
Organism: Charina bottae; assembly: GCA_023362775.1. NCBI lineage: Eukaryota > Metazoa > Chordata > Lepidosauria > Squamata > Charinaidae > Charina > Charina bottae. The sequence goes on along the minus strand of JALMGJ010000001.1, from coordinate 97,647,803 downwards.
TAGTTTACAAAGATAGGAAGAACTGGGGAGGTATAGCAGATGGGGCTAGGTATAAACTACAGGTAGTCCTCACTTAACAACCATTCATTTAGTGACAGTTCAAACTTATGACGGTGCTGGAAAAACTGACTTACGACTGGTCCTCACACTTAAGACCATTGCAGCATCCCCACGGTCATGTGATCACAATTTGGGCGCTTGGCAACCAGTTCACATTTATGACCATCGCAGTGTCCTGTGGTCATGTGATTGCCATTTTCGACCTTCCCAGCCAGCTTCTGGCAAGCAAAGTCAATGGGGAACCGAGTGATTCACTTAACAACCACGTGGTTTGCTTAACACCCCTGGTGATTCACTTAACGACTGCTGCAAAAATGGTCGTGAGATCGGGTCAGATTTGCTTAATGACCACTTCGCTTAGCAGCCAAAATTCCGGTCCCAATTGTGGTTGTTAAGCGAGGACTGCCTGTAGATTTAATTAAATATCCTTTTCTTTTCTCTTAGCTCCTGCCTTTAATTTCCTTTGTCCATTCTTTTCTGGGCTTTGAAAAATGTTGCTTACCTCAAAAAGGAACAGCATGATGGATACATAGTATGTACAGTATGTTTCTATGTAACTACAGTACATGCTGGAAAATAGGTGGAAACAGCATTCAAAATCTGTTTTTTTTTTAAGACTTAGAGAATCCCAGGCACAGGACATGAATTTGACTACCTTCAACTTTCTTTTCTCTGTGACTTCTGTCGATGCATCTTTTTCTCCCCATTTTTCTTTCCATTGAAGTTACTGGCCCAGTAAGGGGACTACACAGGGAAACCAAAAATACTGGAATAGTTCTTGGTATTACATTTTTAATTATTAGCTTTCCTGCCTCAAGTGAAAAGTAGCAATTCCTCACATCAACAGTTTCCAATTTTGAACCTTTTTTGGATGGGGCCTCTCCATCAGTGGGATTTAGAACCACCCCCAGTGCCCCTATCCTAAAAATGGCCTTTCCCAAAGGGCTAGGGGATGGGAGCCCATGACATACAGCAAGGGCCTCCCACAGTGGAAGTGTCAAAAAAGTCAAGATGTCAGCCCTGACCTCATGGATGAAGCTCGCTCCTTTTTTACACGTGCTGCATGTGCATCATGTGTAAAAAAAATGGGAGCAGCTTCCATTGTGTAATTGCAGCCACCACCATCTTTACTTGTTCCCCCCTGCGGATGCCCCTACATACAAGGCATAATCAACGTATTTATTTATTTGTTTGTTTATTTGCCGCCTCTGCAGGCTGCCCACTCAGAACAACTCTGGGTGGCATGCACATTTAAAAAATATAAAAAGTCAAAACAACAGTTAAATGGATAAAAAAAAAAGGGAGACGACAAGCACAATCACAACAAAACCAACCCCCCCCCCCCGAGCTCACACGATCCTTCAGCCCACTGCCTGGGGAAAGAGCCAGATCCTGAAGGTTGGTCTTTCCCCAGGATCAGAACTGTTTGGGTCTCTGGAGGGATGCTGTTCCAGAGGGCAGTGCTGTGAGAAAGAAGGCACACCTCCTGGTGGTGCTGCTTGATAGATGGGATCCAGAACATGCCGACTCTGTCAGATCTTACAGGACAGACAGACACCACAGGAGAGAGATGGTCCCTCTAATAACAAAGCCCTATGCCATTAAGGTTTTTATAAGTGACAACCAGCACCTATTGGTATCTTGTGCAGCTTGCATAGCAGAGGTGTTACATGGCCATATTATGACATGCCCGTAACTGCTTGCACCACAACAGCAGCCGGCTCCGACGCAAGGCATCGTGGGACATGTAGTCCAGTAGCCACAGAAGAGCCGGTTCCCTTACCCCTTCCCTTAGCGCGCAGATTAATGGATGAAATGTATAAAAATGGAATGTATACATGTATGTCTCCAGCAAAGGAGATCGTTACCTTGTCGTGGTGCTGGAGCTTGAGCACCTCAATGAAACCATGAGCTAAACCGTGAAGGGACACCCAAGACGGGAAGGTCGTGGCAGAGAGGTCAGACTAAATACAATCCCTGGGGAAGGTAATGGCAACCCACCCCAGTATTCTTGCCATGAAAACTAAATGGATCAGTACAACCAAAGATATGTCGGTATACCATCGGAAGATGGGACTCCCAGGTCGGAAGATGGTCAAAATGCTACTGGGAAGGAACAGAGGATACGTTCAACTAGCCCCAGATGTGATGACGCAGCTAGCTCAAAGCCGAAAGGACGGCTAGCGGCCGACGGTGCTGGTGGTGAACGACGAATCCGATGTTCTAAAGATCAACACACCATAGGAACCTGGAATGTAAGATCTATGAGCCAGGGCAAATTGGATGTGGTTATTGGTGAGATGTCAAGATTAAATATAGACATTTTAGGTGTCAGTGAACTGAAATGGACTGGGATGGGCCACTTCACATCAGATGACCACCAGATCTACTACTGTGGACAAGAGGACCACAGAAGAAATGGAGTAGCCTTCATAATTAATAATAAAGTGGCTAAAGCAGTGCTTGGATACAATCCAAAAAACAACAGAATGATCTCAATTCGAATTCAGGGTAAGCCATTTAACATCACAGTGATCCAAATATACGCCCCAACCACAGATGCTGAAGAAGCAGAAGTAGATCACTTCTATGAGGATCTGCAGCACCTACTAGATAATACACCAAAAAGAGATGTTATTTTCATTACAGGAGACTGGAATGCTAAGGTGGGTAGTCAGACGACACCTGGAATTACAGGCAAGCATGGTCTGGGAGAACAAAATGAAGCAGGACATAGGCTGATAGAATTTTGCCAAGACAACTCACTGTGCATAACAAACACTCTCTTCCAACAACCTAAAAGACGACTTTATACATGGACTTCACCAGATGGTCGACACCGAAATCAGATTGACTACATCCTTTGCAGCCAAAGGTGGCGGACATCTATACAGTCCGTAAAAACAAGACCTGGAGCTGACTGTAGTTCAGATCACGAACTTCTTATTGCAAAATTTAGAATCAGACTAAAGAGAATAGGGAAGACCCACAGATCAGTTAGATATGAGCTCACTAATATTCCTAAGGAATATGCAGTGGAGGTGAAGAATAGATTTAAGGGACTAGATTTAGTAGATAGGGTCCCGGAAGAACTATGGACAGAAGTTTGCAACATTGTTCAGGAGGCGGCAACAAAAAACGTCCCAAAGAAAAAGAAAACCAAGAAGGCAAGATGGCTGTCTGCTGAAACACTGGAAGTAGCCCAAGAAAGAAGGAAAGCAAAAGGCAACAGTGATAGGGGGAGATATGCCCAATTAAATGCAAAATTCCAGAGGTTAGCCAGAAGAGATAAGGAATTATTTTTAAACAAGCAATGTGCTGAAGTGGAAGAAGACAATAGAATAAGAAGGACAAGAGACCTCTTCCAGAAAATTAGAAACATCGGAGGTAAATTCCAGGCAAAAATGGGTATGATCAAAAACAAAGATGGTAAGGACCTAACAGAAGCAGAAGAGATCAAGAAAAGGTGGCAAGAATATACGGAAGATCTGTATAGGAAGGATAATAATATTGGAGATAGCTTTGACGGTGTGGTCAGTGAGTTAGAGCCAGACATCCTGAAGAGTGAGGTTGAATGGGCCTTAAGAAGCATTGCTAATAACAAGGCAGCAGGAGACGACGGTATCCCAGCTGAACTGTTTAAAATCTTGCAAGATGATGCTGTCAAGGTGATGCATGCCATATGCCAGCAAATTTGGAAAACACAAGAATGGCCATCAGATTGGAAAAAATCAACTTATATCCCCATACCAAAAAAGGGAAGCACTAAAGAATGTTCAAACTATCGAACAGTGGCACTTATTTCACATGCCAGTAAGGTAATGCTCAAGATCTTGCAAGGTAGACTCCAGCAATTCATGGAGCGAGAATTGCCAGATGTACAAGCTGGGTTTAGAAAAGGCAGAGGAACTAGAGACCAAATTGCCAATATCCGCTGGATAATGGAGAAAGCCAGGGAATTTCAGAAAAACATCTATTTCTGTTTTATTGACTATTCTAAAGCCTTTGACTGTGTGGATCATAACAAATTGTGGCAAGTTCTTGGTGGTATGGGGATACCAAGTCATCTTGTCTGCCTCCTGAGGAATCTGTATAACGACCAAGTAGCAACGGTAAGAACAGAGCACAGAACAACGGACTGGTTTAAGATTGGGAAAGGAGTACGGCAGGGTTGTATACTCTCACCCTACCTATTCAACCTGTACGCAGAACACATCATGTGACATGCTGGGCTTGAGGAATCCAAGGCTGGAGTTAAAATCGCTGGAAGAAACATTAACAATCTTAGATATGCAGATGATACCACTTTGATGGCTGAAAGCGAGGAGGAGTTGAGGAGCCTTATGACGAAGGTGAAAGAAGAAAGTGCAAAAGCTGGGTTGCAGCTAAACCTCAAAAAAACCAAGATTATGGCAACGAGCTTGATTGATGACTGGCAAATAGAGGGAGAAAAAGTGGAGGCAGTGACAGACTTTGTATTTCTAGGCGCAAAGATTACTGCAGACGCTGACTGCAGCCAGGAAATCAGAAGACATCTACTTCTTGGGAGGAGAGCAATGGCAAATCTTGATAAAATAGTTAAGAGCAGAGACATCACATTGACAACAAAGGTCCGCATAGTTAAAGCAATGGTATTCCCTGTAGTAACCTATGGCTGCGAGAGCTGGACCATAAGGAAGGCTGAGCGAAGGAAGATAGATGCTTTTGAACTGTGGTGTTGGAGGAAAATTCTGAGAGTGCCTTGGACTGCAAGAAGATCAAACCAGTCCATACTCCAGGAAATCAAGCCAGACTGCTCACTTGAGGGAATGATATTAAAGGCAAAACTGAAGTACTTTGGCCACATAATGAGAAGACAGGATACCCTGGAGAAGAAGCTGATGCTAGGGAAAGTGGAAGGCAAAAGGAAGAGGGGCCGACCAAGGGCAAGATGGATGGATGACATTTTGGAGGTGACAGACTTGACCGTGGGGGAGCTGGGGATGGTGACGGCCGACAGAAAGCTCTGGCGTGGACTGGTCCATGAAGTCACGAAGAGTCGGAAACGACTGAACGAATAAACAACAAATACATGTATGTAAGCCGCCTAGAGTCCTCCGTTAGGGAGGGGATAGGCGGGGTATAAATATCAATATAAATAAAATAAATAAATAAACATTCTGGATTGGCTAAAGCTCCCGAGTGGTCTTCAAGGGTGGCCCCATGTAGAGCACTTTGCAGCCATTCACATGAGAGGTGACAAAGCATGAGTGACCATGAGGACGACTCCCTGATCCAGAAATGGGTACAATTGGCACACAAAATGGATTTGTGCACAAGGGCCTTCCTCGCCACTATTGCCACCTACTCCTCAAGACCTCAATGGCTGGAGGTGCTTTTCTATTTCTTTCCTAGTACTTGAACTTAAGAGACCTCAGTGAACATTGTTGGGCTGAAGATTCTGGATGGGGAGCAGAAAAGCCTTTGCTGCACAGTGAGTCATGAACCATGACCTTCACAGTTCTTGCCTTGAGCAATGCCCGGGATTAGATGGGTTTGAAAGAGCATTAGACCAGAAGGGAAGTCTCCCAGTAGATGGCTATCTGAAAAAAGTAGTCTTTTTCTGAACACCAGCGGGCAGAGACTGACGCCCTCAAACTTGAGATGGACTGCCAGGGACTGCATAGACATGTCTATGTTGTTTTCTTGCAAATAATATAGGAATGTCTTCTTCAGGGATTTTTTGTTGATCCTGTGGTTCATTTGCCAGTCTAGCCTACAGCACAGAGATTTCATGTTGAACTTTCATCCAAGTACGAGTCAAAACCAATCCTATTTAACTTTTTCAGGATTAGCTAAGGTTAGCTAGATAAAGGTAAAGGTAAAGTTTCCCCCCGCACATTTGTGCAGTCGTGTCCGACTCTAGGGGCCGGTGCTCATCTCCGTTTGTTAGCCGAAGAGCCAGCGTCGTCCGAAGACACTTCCACGGTCATGTGGCCGCATGACGCACGTGGAACGCTGTTACCTTCCCACCGAAGTGGTACCTATTAATCTACTTGCACTTGCATGCTTTCGAATTGCTAGGTTGGCAAGAGCTGGAGCTAGTGCGGGAGCTCACTCCGCACGCAGGGCTAGGGATTCGAACCTCCGAACTTGCAATCTTCTGATCGACAAGCCTGGCGTCTTACCCGCTGAGCCACCACGTGCACCCTTAACAGGCTTCTTCTTTTATTCAGTCCCACCCCCCATCCCGCTTTGCATTAGCCTCCAATTTCTCTCTGTAGCTCTTCTCTAGTTTGTTCTGTCTTGAGCCTCTGAAAAAGTGCCTCGTCCTCTAAGCAATGATTTCCATTACTAATTGGAGAGAATCGAGCCCAGAGGAATCTATGACATGATGAATATTAGCTACAAAGCGAAGTTTGGATAGTGTTAGTTCTTTCTTTAGAAATAATTTGCCTGGGGAGTTTGGGGAAATTGCACTTACTTGTTTTAAAAAGGTACACACTGGCCAAGAAGCCACTTCCAATTTTCCTAATTTTGAGAAGAACTGGGGTCCGTGCTGATATTTCCTCTCTTTTCTGGGGGTCCCTGGAATGACCATATGGATCTTGTGATGTCACATTATTAATCTTTTCAATAAATGCAGTCCCCATCAGATCCTCTTTGATAGGGTTCATGTTCCTAAGATGTTTCTTTGACCATCCTTAGAAAAACTGCCAGACTGGAAAACCTGTCCAGCCAAGGTGAGCAGTTGAGTGAAGCAGAACTTTAAGGAACCGCACTTCCCTAGCAATCAATGTGTCCATCCTGGCCAGGTAATCCAGCCCTTTGTGTAATCAGAATATTATGAATTCTTAATACAGTGTTTCTCAACCTTGGCCGCTTGAAGATGTGTGGACTTCAACTCCCAGAATTCCCCAGCCAGCCATGCTGCTTGGGGAATTCTGGGAGTTGAAGTCCACACATCTTCAAGCGGCCAAGGTTGAGAAACACTGTCTTAAGACCTGCCTGGCCACGTTGTCTGCAGACTTCTCATCATGTAGTAGCATGTCCAAGGCGGTATTCCAACAACCTGACACAGAACAGGGACATCACTCTTCTTTGCTTCCCTCTTTCTTCTGCATCAGCTCAACATACCTAGACAACTGAAGCAAGGAAATCAATTACCCACAATCTCCAGTGACTTGTCGCTGGTTAATTACATCTCTCCTCCCACAGTTTTCCCCATTCCCTTAATGCAAAGTGCCATGTCTTGTAGTGCAGCCTTGTGCCTGCAGGTATTTCTTCAAGTACCTGCGACAGAGAGCACCTGTTCTATAAGCCACCCAGCTGCCAAAGTCTCACACTTCGTTTCACTGGTGCTTGGGTGCTTTTTCAGATTTGGGCCCAGCCAGGTTCCCTTCTCCCACCATATCAACGTCTTCTCCCCAGCTTTCCTTCCTCTTGTGCAATTTTCACTGAAAGAGTTTGCTAGACTCAGCCATGAAGCCAGATTCCCACTTTCTGCCTGTTAAACCTGACTCTCAGACTGGATTCTTTTACAGCCCAGTTCAGCATCCTGAGAAAGCCCAAGGAGGGTTTCTTTTTAAAAAAATGAAATGAAATGATGCAGTTTGAATAATAGCATCGCGGGGTTGGATGGGGTCATTTAGTCACTGAGTGCATGAATCTGCTCTGTGCATCAGTCACTGGAACAACGGATCAGGACTGAAGCTTCTTGGAGGGTTTTGATCCAGAACAGAGTGTGTAGGAGCCCTTCGCTCAGTTTCATGAAAATAACTGTTCCAAAGTCCTCCGATCTTCTGGATCCAGAGCACAGACCTGATCAGCATAGTCCTATTGACGTGCATAGCGCTTTCCAAAACGGAAAGGGACAATGCCTGGAGAACTTACAATTGATGTGAAAAAGCAGCAGTGGAAAGGCAGGCTAATCCATGACTGGTTAGCTAGTAGTAGCTTGTCTGATTGTTTCCTTCAGTCACACATGCCTAGGTTTTATTCCAGTGGTTTGAGCTATGCCAGGCTTTAGATTAGGAAACCTGATAATCACACCATGACTACATTCGTACAACACATGTCACTTAGTCCCTGAATTAACCCATGTTTTGGCTTCAAATTATGCATTGAACCCTAATCCAATCAAATGAGCTGAGTTTACACAACTTGTTAAATAGGGGGGGGAACTAATCAAGATGTAATACTAACCAAGCTTAGCAGGTTGTGTGAATGCATACACTAGTTTTTTGCCTGACCTAATTTAAGTTCGTTGTGTGTTAAGGGAGCATAAACCACTGAAAATACCAGTGATTGAGGGGCAGCTGAGAACAGAAATCTTTGCTTTGATATTCATGAAAATACCTATAATCCTCCTACAATGACAAGTCAGAAGACAGCAAAAAGAAAATCTGGTGTTATGAATTGGTGTTTGGAGGCTCTTCAGATCTGGATGGAATGAAGCAGGCTGAAGTTGAACCCAAGCAAGACAGAAGGTAGAATATGAGAATCCTGAAAGCCTGCCAGAGTTCCTGTCTAGCGCATCTTATACCAAACAGAATCAAGGTGGGTTTGGGTTTGAGGAATATAAAGTTGGTTTATTTGATCAAGGTTAAAATAGATATGTTGTTATCTCTGATAACTCTTAATGGACTTTTGCTGATCAGGACTGAAACAACTAGGCTTCAAGGATTTGTTTATAGATAAGAGATGGGATATGGGAAGAAGAGATCATTTGTTGTATTTTAAGAGAAGGTGATAAGTTACTCAAATTGTTTATACTTGTTGCGATGAAGGTGGGAATTCACTTCTTTATATTTCTTTTCTTTTTCTTTACTATATTCTTATTTTTTCTTTCTTTTCTATTTTTCTTTCTATTTTTTCTTTTCTACACTTTCTATTTTTTCTTTTTCTTTTATTTTTTTAGTTTGTATTAGTTTTTATCTTTTTCATTGTAATTTTTAATAAAATGACTATTTTTTTAAAAAAAGGAAAGGTGCTATTGCTCAAGCCAAAGTCTTGAATACCCTCCTCTTTAGCTAGAGATTCCTGCCGCAAACAGCCATTTCCAGATACTAATTAGCAATCTATTGATTTGCATCAGTTACTGTTTAATGTTTATGCTTCAGCACTGGATACTGTATATCTATGCATGGCGGGTGCTATTTCAAACGAGGGATGAGCCCTGCCATTCCTGCTTTGCAAACATATACCTTACACACCCACCCCATCAATGATATTATTCACACTCCAAGTTCAAACTTTTGGACTCAAGGAAGCAGCCTTTATAAAAGAGCATTTTTCTTTGAGGACTCCCCTACACCCTAGGCTGAGGCCACGTTAGGAGTTTAACCCTGCACATGGTTAGGTTTCTGAAATCTATTTTATTTCAATGGTATTTATGGCTTCTAACTTTGAATACAACCTCCTCCTCCCCAGGTAATGTTTTCACATATGGAATCATTGATAGCCAGGACTAATCCACCCATGAAATGGTGCAATATATTTGTACAATGTAATCATTTTTACAGTTTTGCATAATTATGAATATTTATTTATTCATTCATTCATGCATTCATTCATTCGTCATATTTATATAGCCACCCATCTCACAAAATGTGACTCTGGGCAGCGCACAATAAAAAATTTTAAAAAACCAATAATATAAAAAACAATCAACAATTTAAAAATTAACATTACAATTAGAAAGGCAAGGAGAGAGCAACAGATATTAACAACAGTGGAGCCACCTCAACAATTATACTCCTTTGTTATCACAGTGGTGACTACAATGACATCCCATCTCCTCCAGAAAAGCAGTGCAGGGTTCTCCTTGCTTTGCCCTCACCACAACCCTGCAGGGTGGGAAGGGCCGAGAGATAGCAACTGACCCCAAATCACCCAATCAGTGCCATAGTTGAATGTGGACTTAGACCTCCCTATCCTGGTTCAGCACCTTAACCATAACATTACATCAGTGTTTCTCAACCTTGGCAACAGCTGGCTGGGGAATTCTGGGAGTTGAAGTCCACACGTCTTAAAGTTGCCAAGGTTGAGAAGCACTGTATTACATTGACTCCATTTATTCTGCATTGTTCTGCTACTCTCACAAGGCCCAGATGGCTTCTCCTTTTCACAAAATTGTACTCAGCAATTTTGTTCCTGTCCCCCTTCTGATATTTCAGCAGCCATCCCATATATTTTCAAATATGCCTTTATAAGATTATAGCATTCAGCCTTGCGGGATATGGAACTCTGGCTCCAGGGTTCATACCATTGTCCTTGCTTGGCCAGAATTGTACTACACAATGACTCTGAGCTGCTGTTAAGTTGGCTTAAAGCAAAATTCATTTTCAAGAATTGCAGGCTTCTGCCAAAAACAGCAGTGGGGACTTTGAGAAAAGGTAAATGTTCTCCTGCTGCATCAGGGATTCCATCACCGCAACAAAGCCATAGCTCAGATGGGATGAAACGAGGTAAAGGCGCTGAGCGGCGTGCGCGTTTGGAAGGTTCAGGACCTTGGACAGTACTCCAGATTTACTTCTTTCTCTCTGGATGTGACATCTGAGCCCGAGAAAACGTTGTGTTGCTGTTGTTATTTTTTTTAAAAAAAATAAAACTGCACATGGCAAAGCTTAGTGCATAATAACCGCCCAGAGTCCCCTTTGGGGGAGATGGTGCGGTAATAGAAGTTAAAGTATGTATGTATGTATGTATAAATAAATAAATAAATAATACAGTAGTGTAAACACAGGTTAAGCATGGGAAAGAAACTTCAGGGTTGTAAGACGCATTTCCTGTTTCAGGTGAGCATGCTGAGTTCTAAACTACAGAATACAAAGTTTAATGACATCACTACGTGGAATAGATTACATACATTCATTCATTCATTTGTGTCCCGGTCTTTGCGGCAGCATCTCCTGTTGCTATAGTGTCCTGCTGAGCACCGCTTGAAAGGAAGGGAAAGAAAACACGGGGCTTTCTTCCCTTCTGCCAACAGACCCACCGCATCCGATTAATAGCCTTCCATCCAGCATGTCTTCCTTTCCTCCTCTAATCTTCTTAGGGCCCAGTGATTTAACCAGTACAGCAATTGAAGCCAGTTCTGAGGCCAGGATGTCACGCTGAAAAACAAGTTTCCAAAAGCTCTAATCAATGGTTAATGACTGAGCTGACAAGAACTCCAGTGAGGAAGTATTTGGAAGTGTCTGGTGGGAAACAACAACATCTGCAGAAAAACATCTTCTGCAGATCTCTTTTTGCTACTATCTTTTTTTTAAAGCTACTATCAATGTTTGAATGTATGTTGTAAGGACAATATAAAAATAAGCACACATCAGAGACCGGCTTTTTCTTAATCCCACAGAGGTTAGATCAGTGTTTCTCAACCTTGGCGACCTTAAGATGTGTGGACCATGCTGCCTGGGGAATTCCAGGAGTTGAAGTTCACACACCTTAAAGTTGCCAAGGCTGAGAAACACTGGGTTAGATTTACTCGAGGTGTTCTATTTATGAACAAGCAGGCACATGTAGAAGTGCCATTCAAACAGTTCTGCTTAGGCTCGGATGGTTGGCAGCGGTGGGAATGAATACAGCATTTTCAGGAGTGGGCCTGCTCCTGTAGCCTCAAATACAGTCTCCTTCTAGTCAATCTTGACTGGTTTTTTCTGGAATGTTTTTCAACTTCTCAGTATAACCCACAGGTCTGGAATTTCTTGGTCATCTCCCATCCAAGCATTAACCAGGTCCAAACCTGGGTAGTTTTTTTTTTTTTTAACTTAGCCAATGCTGGCAAGGCATTGTCAGCAAGCTGAGCTACTTGGTTTGAAACTGCTTCAATCTGGTTCAGAGAATTTCTCAGATTGGAGGCTATGACACACTTTGTACCTCACTGGTTCTTCTGCCAAGTTTGCCCCTTAGGAAACGCCTTCCAAGGGAAGGATCTTTGCTCTGGTTATATGCCAGGCAGTATCAAGACTGGGTGTGCACATGGTGGGTTTTTGGAATGAATAAGAGAGACCTGCAAGCCAACACACAAGAAGATTTTTAATGCAACAATTTGTTCCATGACTTCAAGTTGCTAAAAGTGTATGGAAATGCCTGTGTGCATTGATGAGATGGGTGTGGCAGGAAGATGACACAAAGACAGTGAACACTTCTGGCAATAAATGCAGCATGCATCTTTGCATCAGTGACAGGCAACGATTTTGCTGGCTGGGGTCAGACTGCAAGTGTTTAGAGCAGCGTTTCTCAACCTCAGCAACTTTCAGATGTGTGGACTCCAACTCCCAGAATTCCCCATCCAGCCATGGAGCTGAACTAAAGGGCTAGAGTTTTTCTTTCCTTTTTAAAGTTTGATGTAGTGGTTAAGGCATCAGTCTAGAAACCCAGGAGACCATGAGTTCAAATCCCGCCTTAGGCATGAAGCCAGCTGGGTGACCTTGGGCCAGTCACTCCCTCTCAGCCCTAGGAGGGAGGCAATGGCAAACCAATTCTGAAATTTTTCCAAGAAAACTGCAGGGACTTGTCCAGGCGGTCTCCAGGAGTCAACACTGACTCAAAGGCACCACCACCATCAAAGCCTATTTTAGAATTTTCATTACTGTTTTCTTGCATTTCTTGCCTTAGAATTTTGAGCAAGCATAGCTCTGTTTTGGGCGAATCTGGAAATGAGAGGTTCTAATGGCGGGGGAGGGGGAAGTTTGAGGTTGGATGTATTTCTAGTCTATAGACCAGTGTTTTTCAACCTCAGCAACTTTAAGCTGTGTGGACTTCAGCTCCCAGAATTCCCCAGTCCACACAGCTTAAAGTTGCTGAGGTTGAGAAACACCACTATAGACTAAACACACACACCCTTTAAGTGAGGAAAAATCTAGTTGTTGGGAGGTGGGAGGAGAAGGCTTTATTTACTGGAGATTTGGGGAAATACTTGTTTTAGTGTGACAAGACCCTGACATAGAGATATAAAGAAAGAGAGCAAGAAAAATCCATTTCTTAATCAGGAGTGTGGAACGTTCTGCACAAATGCCTTTTCTTTTCTTTCTTTTTTGGCATTTCCTTCTTCTACCCTAATGGAATATATTGACCAATTCTCTCGGCTAGCTAGGGGTAATGAGGCAGCCTCTGCAGTGTATCTATATTTTTTTAGTCACAGCAAAGTAACTTTCAGCCAGGATGTGTGAAAGAGTGTGAGAAGATAACTCACCAACCTCAGTTCCTAAGGCAGAGGGAATCGTAATGGGCAAATGGAAAGGGATAGGCAAAGGAAGGCCCTTTCCTCTAGCACAGTGTTTCTCAACCTTGGCCATTTTAAGATGGGTGGACTTCAACTCCCAGAATTCCCCAGCCAGCATGGGGAATTCTGGGAGTTGAAGTCCACCCATCTTAAAATGGCCAAGGTTGAGAAACACTGCTTATATATGAATGTTATATGAATAACCAGCATGTAAAAACAAACTATCTATTTTATTCTTATGACCATAGATGGATCGGAGGTTATCCAACTCCTATGTTTGCCTTTTTCTTTTTTTTTTTTCTTTACTGCACTTTTCTTTTCTTTTCTTTTTAATTTGTATTTCTATTTCCGTTTCATTCTTAACTTTTAGCTTTGTATATTTAAAAATCTAATAAAATTAAAAAAAAAAAAGAGAGAAACACTGCTCTAGCATGACAGGTAATGAGACTCACAGGGTCCAGGGAGTTTTGCTGAGGGAGGGAGAGGCTCCCTACCTTGTGGAAAAGACCCGGGTTATAGGCACAATTATGTATTTTAAAACGGGAATATCTGCAATTTCTGGAGCATCTTTTTCCCTCATCCTTCTTCACCATGGGCATGTTTAGGCCACCTCCTCACTCTCATTCAAAGTAACAGCCAAACACTGGAATCTTAATATTTTGGGTCACCAAGAGAAGGGAAAAAGATCAGCCCACTTACACATGACCCCCCCCCCAAATCCAAACCCTTTTCCATGTGAGTTAATTATTGCTGTTTGTTCCTAATAAGCAACGTTCTCTGATCTCAGAAAAACTAAATAGGGCTAAACCTAATCATAGTGTGGATGAAAGTCCACTAGGAAATCACATGGAGTGCTCCCTGGAGTCCATAGGCAAGATCTAAATCAAATAAATAAGTGTAAATAAACACATAAATCTGGGATTGTAGGTGCATTTCCATATCCTGTCCAAAAAACAGCAAGGCTATGTCTTGCTGTCTCTCAAAAGTCAAGTTTGACTCAAAGGAAACATTACTTTTTTTGTTGTTGTTTTTCAGTCGTTTAGTCGTATCCGACTCTTCGTGACCTCATGGACCATAGCACGCCAGGCCTTCCTGTCCTCCACTGTCTCTCGGAGTTTACTCAAATTCATGTTCATTACATCGGTGATGCTATCTAACCATCTCATCCTCTGCCGTCCCCTTCTCCTTTTGCCTTCAGTCTTTCCCAGCATCAGGGTCTTTTCCAGGGAGTCCTCTCTTCGCATTAGGTGGCCAAAGTATTTTGAGCTTCAGCTTCAGCATCTGTCCTTCCAATGAGCAGTCAGGGTTGATTTTCTTTAGGATTGACTGATTTGACCTCCTTGCAGTCCAAGGGACTCTCAAGCGTCTTCTCCAGCACCACAGTTCGAAAGCATCAATTCTTCAGCGCTCAGCCTTCCTTATGGTCCAACTCTCACAGCCATACATTACTACTGGAAAAACCATAGCTTTAACTATACGGACCTTTGTCGGCAAGGTGATGTCTCTGCTTTTTAATATGCTGTCTAGGTTTGCCATAGCTTTCCTCCCAAGGAGCAAGCGTCTTTTAATTTCATGGCTGCAGTCACCGTCTGCGGTGATCTTGGAGCCCAAGAAAATAAAATCTGTCACTGCTTCCATTTCTTCCCCTTCTATTTGCCAGGAAGTGATGGGACCAGATGCCATGATCTGGGTTTTTTTAATGTTGAGTTTCAAGCCAGCTTTTGCACTCTCCTCTTTCACCCTCATCAAGAGGCTCTTTAGTTCCTCTTCACTTTCTGCCATTAGGGTGGTATCGTCTGCATATCTGAGGTTGTTGATTCCTAATAACACTTATTTATCACTTTGAAGGGTTCAAGAACATTACCACGTTATACTTTGTACAAGTCTAAGAAGCAGGCCACAATTAGCATGCCAGGACTGCAGAACTGAAGGGCAAAAGAGGGTGGCCATCTCATATTGAGAAAGTGCTGCCCTCTTAAGCACAGCTTAGACCAGTGTTTCTCAACCTCAGCAACTTTAAGATGTGTAGACTTCAACTCCCAGAATTCCACATGCTGGCTGAGGAATTCTGGGAGCTGAAGTCCACACATCTTAAAGTTATGAGGTTGAGAAACACTGGCTTAGACTTTTAGCTGCTGCTGCAACTGTGCCCTATATATAGGGCTATTCCGGCAGCAGACTGCCTGCTGCAAAATTGGAAAACATAATTGAAATGGGAAATGACCTTTGGGCTCTGTATTCAGTCACCTCCTAGTGTGACCAGAGCAGAGAATTAAGGTGTAGCTATGCCAGTGAGGTGGGTTTAACAGCTCTCTTTAAAATCCAGGTGATAAAGAAATCAACTAATTGGCATTGTTGAGGAAGTGGAAAGGTGGGGGGAGGAGAGAAAATATTTGCAGCCTGGTTTCTAGTGTTTTCTTTCAATTTGGTTGTTGGCAAATACTTTTTTTTTAATTGGGAAGACCACCACTCAGTGGGCAACAATGATTCTGCATTAAATATCTGTTCCAGGGACTTGTAGTTAAGAAATATCTCATTTTGGTTGGACATCAGGAAAAACGCCCTAATGGGAAGAGCTGCTCAACAATTGGACAAGCTGCGTCATGCTTTGGTGGACTCTCCTTTGCTGAAGGCTAGATGACCATCTGCTGGAGATGATGTAACACTGATCAGGGACTGGACTAGATGATCTGTAAGGTCCCTCCCAATCATGACATTCCATCGTTCTACAATTGGGTCACTGCACTGGTTTGCCTTCCACTGAATGGGTATTCTGCCTTTGGCCATATGCAGCCCAAAGCCATTTTATAATTAGATAAACCCTGGCCTCATGGCAACCATGTTGTGAGAGTTCCCATGCCATTCTCCAAAACTCTAAACGTGATCAACAGGCCAAAAAGATTCACAAAATATAGATTTTTTTTAAAAGACTCCCTTAAGTCTGTCTGAACTCCTGGGAACAACATGCTCACGTGCATGCAGTTTTCCTAACAGAATCATGGAGTGCTTTGTTACTGCTTTTAACAAGCAATAGAAGAATGATTTTTCAGCATTTCGATCTAGCCTACCGCCCTGGGACTTCCGAGTGGTCTCCCATCCAGCTCTTAGTCAAGTCTAACTTGGCTTAAATTTGGGGAAGGGAACCAGCCGGGTCAATGAAGGCTGCTACAACCCACCGCACAAATATTACAGAAGGAGGGGGGTAATTGTGCAGCAGCCGTAGCTGCACATAAAAAGAAACAATCTTGGCCTTGCAAGAACAAGAAGGCGGCAAGAAGAGCGAGTTACACGCCTCTGGATGGGCAGGTAACGCTGCCTTTCTCTAAGGAGAAATGACTAAGCATTTGATTTGGATAGAAATGACAGTTAAGAGCGAACCGTTGGCAGGATGTAAGAGTTGGCCTCTCCCGAGGATTTCAGCCTAAATAAGCTTGCTAGCCTGGAGCTATTTTTCCCCCCAGCCCCAGCAGCGGCATGTTAGATCCTCGTCTCCGTCTCCACCTAACAGACCAAGCGAGGCAGACAAATTTATTTGGCCAGCAAATATTGTTTTCGCTCTTTATTAGATGAAGCCCTGGAATGTTTTATGAGCTTCGCTATGAAGTTCGGTCGGAGGGGGGGAGCGGCCGCGGCGGGCGGGCAGGCGGGCAAGCATCACCTTGGCAGCAGGCGGCCGCCGCGATAAGAAGCGAGGAGTGCCGAGGCGAGCCTGGCGGCCGACTGCAAATGCTTTGCGGGCCTCTCGAAGCCTCGCATTAACATGCAAATGTCTCGGCGCCTGGTAGGAGCAGATAGTCCGACGCGAAGCAGGCAGGAGGCGGCAGGCGCGCGTTTCATTCTCTGCTTCTCCTCCGTGCGATTTGCAGCGTTTTCTCGTTTCTCGTCGGGCGGCGGCGCTGGCAAAGATGCGAAGGGCCGGGAGGGGCGCTTGAAGGGCCGGAGATGTAGGAGACCGGCCCAGCAAGAAGCGACCCCTCTGGCCGAGGGCGTTAGCTACGTCGGGCGGGGATTCATCATATTCAATCCCCCCCGCCAAGAAATATCCACGTGGTTAATTAGCAAAAGGGACCAATACGCCCATGCCTGCTGTACAGTAGTGACATGATCCACAGATACTTCTTTTTAGTCCAACCAGAGTGGGAAAACAACATCGGAAATTGAAAAGGTACTCTTATGATGCCTTGCCAGCAAAAACACAGGCCAGCAATTGGTCTCCTCTCCTTTCTCCAATGACGGACGGGCTTGTTCTTTGCTGGCAAGTAAAAACAAAATGAGAAGGGGCGTGGTGGCTCAGTGGGTAAGACGCCAGGCTTGTCGATCGGAAGATCGCAAGTTCGGAGGTCTCGCGTGAGCTCCCGCACTCGCCCCAGCTCTTGCCAACCTAGCAACTAGAATCTCTCCCTGTTGCAAATTTCATTGGTCTTCTCCCCTTCTTCCCCAATTTTTTTTTTAAAGAAAGCACTTCTGTAGTCATGGAAATGTCTACAAGTAGGTAAGGAGTAAAACATGGCTGTGGTCACCATCCTGACTTTTTTTACCTCTTCCCTATGGACACCCCTGAGTAGTAGCTTCTCAACCATTGTGGCCTCCTGACCCTCCACAGCAGTGTTTCTCAACCTCAGCAACTTTACGATGTGTGGACTTCAACTGCCACTGGGAGTTGAAGGTCACACATCTTCAAGCTGCCAAGGCTGAGAAACACTGGTCCAGGTGGTGATTGTGACCAAAGCCCTGTCCCTTTGAATATTTATTTATTAATCAAACTTCTATCACTGCCCATCTCCCTCCACCAGAGGGACTCTGGGTGGTTTACAACAAAATAATAAAAACAAAAGACATAAAATATACATACAATATAAAAATACAAATTATAAAACAAGATTAAAATCCAAGAGGCAAGAGTAGTAAAAAGATCTAACTCAATCCAATGTAGGAGAGGGGCTCTCTAAGGTATTAGCCATCCCCAAGAGTGACTATTCCTTCCTTGGCCCCAAGCAAGGCGGCAGAACCAAGTTTTCAGGTTCCTCCAGAAGGTCAGGAGCGAAGGGGCTAATCTCACCTCCGGGGGCAAGTTGTTCCACAGGGCGGGAGCTACTGCAGAGAAGGCATGCCTCCTGGACCCCGCCAGATGGAAGTCTCTTATAGATGGGGTCCGTAGCATGCCCTCTCTGCATGGTTGGGTGGGACGGGTAGATGTATTGGGGACGAGGCGATCCCTCAGGTAACCTGGCCCCATGCCATGTAGGGCTTTAAAAGTGATAACCAACACCTTGAATTGGACCTGGAAGCAAACTGGTACCCAATGCAGCTCACGTAACAATGGTGTTATGTGTGCCGATCTAAGGGCACCAATAACTGCACGCGCTGCTGCATTCTGGACCAGCTGAAGCTTCCGGATACTCTTCAAGGGTAGCCCCATGTAGAGCGCATTACAGTAGTCTATATGGGAGATAACAAGGGCATGAGTGACTGTTCGAAGGGCCTCCCGATCCAGGAACGGGTGTAACTGGCGCACAACACGAAGTTGTGCAAAAGCCCTTCTGGCCACGGCTGCCACCTGCTCTTTGAGCAGGAGTCGTGAGTCCAGGAGGACCCCCAGATTCCACACCGGATCTGTCTGGGGCCGTGCAACCCCATCCAGAACCAAAGATGATAATGTCCCAGATGGGGAAAAGCCATCAATCCACAGCCACTCCGTCTTACCAGGGTTCAGCTGAATATGCTCCTTTGCGCCTCAATTTCTGCCTTTTTCCTTCTTTCTGGAACTCCAGTCTAGAGCCTACCCATGATGGTAGTGTGAGAATGAATGTAACAATGCAGCTGTTATTCCACCAAGCCGATATATCACAAACACAGGCTGAATTATGTTGAAGATTGTTCATGGGGACTGCAAAGTTACTGTGACCTTCCACAGGAAACTGCTGGCTGTTGGGGGGGGTATGCATGTTAATAGAAGCAAATAAATATTTGGGGAATGAGAAGCAGCGGTCATTTGCACATTTGTGACTTTGGACCAGTCATTTTCTCTCATCCCCTCACCTCACAGGGTTGTTGTTGTGGGGAAAATAGGAGGAGGAAGGTGTATTGGGTATGTTCCCCACCTTGAGTTATTTATACAAATAACAAGGGTAAAAAATAAAGTCTAGAAAACAAACAAACCCCCAAACCTCACATTTTTCCTGCTCTGCCTGGACAAAATGCATGCATGTCTCTCCAGGAAGAATGGGGGACTGGGGGGGACTGGGGGGGACTGGGTGGGACTGGGCTTTGCACGCAGACTGTCCAAGCTGAGTGGGGAAAATGTGAAGTTTTTGCTTAGGTCTAATTGTATTGAAAATACTGGGATGTGAGCAGCTAATGAGGCATTTTAGTTCTATTGATTCCTTTTTAATAAAAGTTGATGTGCCTAATTGTAGTTTATGGATGAAAATTTCTCCCATCTTTTTTAAAAAATATGTACAATATGCCTGTTTAGTTTTTTAGCATTCTGGGCACAAAATTGTATTCCTGTATATCAAGCCAGTTCTAAGCAGAATTGTGGCCAGTGAGTTTAGGATTACAGCTGATGCCTCTTAACTAGTAAAGCTTTTAAAACTGCTTTAATTATTTAGCTGTGTTCTACAGCAGCAATATTAAAAAGAGAGGGGAAAGTTAAATAAGAAAAAAAATTCTCAAAGCACCCACCCTTTCACCATTCATACTCAAGAGGGATATCAAACTCATTCTCCTTCTGCCTTCAGTTCTCTGAGTAGAGCAACCAGGATCACATTTTCTCACCTTGTATTATCAAGAAATGCCATCCAGCTCAAAGGGAATGCTTTATATGCAATTTTTTTCCCTGTCAGTCTAATATTCCAAAGCCACTGTATTTCTCAAGAGTTTCAATTTAACTTTAGTTACATTGAATTATTTAGAGCAGATTCCTGAATTTGTGATATCAAGGTGATGAGAAAAGTCGTCTTTGAAACTGTAGAGCGGTGTTTCACAACCTCAGCAACTTTAAGATGTGTGGACATGCTGCCTGGGGAATTCTGGGAGCTGAAGTCCACACATTTATTTATTTATATTTCTAACTTATATCACCGCCCATCTCCCCCCATTCCGGAGGGGACTCTGGGCACATCTTAAAGTTGCCAAGGTTGAGAAACACTGGGTTAGATTCACCCAAGGTGTTCTATTTATGAACAAGTAGGTGCATGTAGAAGTGCCATTCAAACAGTTCTGCTTAGGCACGGATGGTTGGCAGCGGTGGGAATGAATACAGCATTTTCAGGAGTGGGCCTGCTCCTGTAGCCTCAAATATGGTCTTCTAGACAAATATACTCCTTCTAGTCAATCTTGACAACAGTATAGAAATAGATCACCATTAGTTTTTTTCTGGAATGTTTTTCAACTTCTCAGTATAACCCACAGCTCTGGAATTTCTTGGTCATCTCCCATCCAAGCATTAACCAGGTCCAAACCTGGCTAGTTTTTTTTTTTAACTTAGCCATTGTTGGCAAGCTGTGCTGGCTGGGGAATTCTGGGAGTTGAAGTCCACACATCTTCAAGTTGCCAACCTTGAGAAACACTGATCTGGACTATTTTGACACCCCTCCCTGCAGACAACACTGGCTGAAAAACAGGGGCTGTAGTCTCTGCTCTGGAGAACCATCTGGGCTGCAGTACCAGCCTGTCTATTTTTCACTCCTTTATCCCAGCCTACCACAAATAAAGGCTGGAATTTGGGGACCTGTCAATTCTATCAGCTGACTCTACGGACCAATCCCAGCCTACCTGGCCCTATAAAGCATCATCCACAGAGGTTGTCTCTCAATTTAAATAGCTTCTCTGTTGCAGGAAATGACTCCTTTAGCATTTGGGCAGTTCTGTTGACTGCTGTCTTACATTTGATCCCTACATGGCTTTGAATATAGCCATTTTTCAAGTCCCCCTGATCTTCATTTGCTCTTTTCCTGCACACTTTCTGCCTCTTTGTTTAAATCTGCTTCCAGTAACCAGCCTGGAGGCTGAATGTAAGTGAAACCACAGATCCCAGAGGTGGGAGAGAGAATGTAACAGAAGGAAGCCATTTTTATCAGGCACTATAAATCACTTATAATAGCTTGGATGAATAGAGAGTGCCTACTAAAGGTTGCATCCTCTGAGGAGGTACAATGGGAAGTGGTGCAGAGGCAGACATTTTCGTGGCTGCTGTTCTCCTCTGGAGCAGTTGATCCTGAAGGCACGTAGAGCCCCCTCTGTTACAGCCTTCCAGAAATTGAAATCGCTGCTCCGCGAGCTGCATTGGGTACCAGTTTGCTTCTGGGTCCAATTCAAGGTGTTGGTTATCACCTTTAAAGCCCTACATGGCATAGGGCCAGGGTACCTGAGGGACCGTCTCATCCCGACCACATCTACCTGCCCCACCAGGTCATGCAGGGAGGGCATGCTATGGACCCCATCAATAAAAGAATTTCATCTAACAGGGTCCAAGAGGCATGCCTTCTCTGTGATAGTGACTGCCCTGTGGAATATCTTGCCCCCAGAGGTGAGGCGGGCGCCCTCGCTCCTGCCCTTCCGGAGGTCTTTAAAGACCTGGTTCTGCTGCCTTTCTTGGGACGAAGGAAGTAATAGTTCCTCCTGGGGGTGGTTAGCTTAGTAATAGACTCCTTTTAAGATCTCACCATCCTCTGGACTTTTTCCAGACGATCCCAGGAACGTCACAGCTCTCTGTCCAGAAGAGTGCAGTGCTAGGAACAGCTAAGATCCTGCGCAGAACCCTCAAACTCCCAGGCCTCTCATAGAGGACCCAAGGTTGAGGAAGACACATACCACCCATAGGGGTGAGAAGGGAATATTTTTTTAATTTTAATTTCTATTAAGAATTTTGATTATAATAGTAAAATCTAATACAAACTAAACTTAAAGAAAGAGAAGGGAAGAGAAAAAGTAAGAAATGCAAGGAAAAAAAGAAAAGAAAGAAAAGTGAGATTATAATAAAGAGAAAAGAAATATATATGGGCATAGTCTATCCATAGAAGCAGACATCATGACTGACACTGTTGATATTGTGGCTACTAATTTCTGGCTCCATTCTTCAAAAGACTCCTTTAATATTTTCAATGTTATAACGTTTTGCATCATTTTGTAGGTGCCAGTTAATTAACACAAAAGGTAGGGTTGTGTTATTTTTCCTCCGCTTAGAATCTTTAGTCCCCTTTTCTCCTTGGCCAGAGAGGTTCCAAAGAGCCAGTCTGCTCACCAGTTCTTTGTTCTTTGCTGCGGTCATTGGGTCCGCTTTTGCGGAGATGTCTTCAGTTCGCCATGTATCTTGACTCCTGACAGCTACACAGCCAAGTCCCTGCAGTTTTCTTGGCAAGGTTTTTCAGAAGTGGTTTGCCATTGCCTCCTTCCTAGGGCTGAGAGAGAGGGACTGGCCCAAGGTCACCCAGCTGGCTTTGTGCCTAAGGCAGGGCTATAACTCACAGTCTCCCGGTTTCTAGCCTGATGCCTTAACCACTACACCAAACTGGCTGTCATGCTATATTACACTTACACTTACACTTACACTTACTTATTTTATTTTTATTTATTTATTTTCATCCCGCCTTTATTATTTTTATAAATAACTCAAGGTGGTGAACATACCTAATACTCCTTCCTCCTCCTATTTTCCCCACAACAACAACCCTGTGAGGTGAGTTGGGCTGAGAGAGAGTGACTGGCCCAAGGTCACCCAGCCGGCTTTCATGACTAAGGCAGGACTAGAACTCTCAGTCTCCTGGTTTCTAGCCCAGCACCTTAACCACTCGACCCAACTGGCTCTCACTTTGTTCAACCCAAGTTCCATCTTTCCTGTGGCACCCTGGTTCTCTGAGGAAGGCCTTTACCAGCTGCTGACTGGCTGTGGGCTCTCAGCATCTCTGCTGGGCTCTGCTTCCCCTTGCAATTTGTCTGCTGCTGCTTTGCTGAAGTCCAAGCCGCTGCCGCTGCCGCCGCCTCCTCCTCCCCTATCAGTCGCCTGCTAAGCTGCACTTTATCCTGACAGCTGCTCCACTTGCTCAGCTGCAAATTCTCCCTCTCTGCTCTTCCACATGACATGAATCTTCCTTCAACAAACACCTACACAACCACACTCAGGGGCTATCAGTACAGGTGGTCCTCACTTAAATTCCATTCGTTTAACAATGGTTCACAGATATGATGGGCTAAAAAAATTACTTACAGACCGTCCTCAAAGCTACAACCGTCACACCACCCCCACAGTCACAAGATCACGATTTGGGCACTTGGCCACCAGCTCGCATTTATGACTGGTTGCAGCGCCCTGCGGTCACGTGGTCATGATTTGCGACCTTCCCAGCCAGCTTCCAACAACCCAAATCAATAGGGAACCATTGATCCGCTTAACGACTGCATGATTCACTTAACGGCCACAGTAAAAATGGTCGTAAAATTGGGTCTGGTCACGTGATGCCTCACTTAATGACCGCATTGCTTAGCGACTGAAATTCCGGTCCCAATTGCAGTAGTTAAGCAAGGACTACCTGTATTTTTCTTTTATACTTGGAAACCAGGTATGGTCCAGTATTCTTCAGGCTGCCTCAAAGTCCCAGGAGATCAAACCAAGGGAACAAAGGGCTCATGCTGGCCACTACAAGGCTTTCCTTCCACATTTGCCCCAAATTGGTCACCATATTCCAAGGGACCTACCCAAGGGAGAGTAGAATGGGACAGTTGCTGTGATCTGCCGCTGCCCCTTCAAAAGGGCAGGCTCCGGGGACCCTGAAAATGCCCTTGGTTCCAGCAGGGAGGCGAAAAGCCTCGCCGCACGCACACGCTGCCGGGATTCCCATCACAGCTGATCCGGGCCAGGGTGAAAATTCTCCCCACCTATCAGCTGAGCGCCGGAACCTGGCAGCGCACGTGTGTGTGTGTGGCGAGGCTTTTCGCCTCCCTGCCAGAACCAAGGGCATTTTCGGGGTCCCCGAGCCTGCCCTTTTGAAGGGGCAGCCGCTGCCGCCGCGCGGCAACCCGGAAACACCACCGGCGCTTCCGGGTTGTCACGCGACACACTTGGGGCCCCCAGGCGACACAGTATTGTGTCACGACACACAGTTTGGAAAGCCCTGTCCTAGATTGTGACACAAAGGCAACAAAAGATAGTCGAAAGTTAGTCCTGGAGTATTGATCCTAGCTTGGATAGAATAGTGGGAGCATGCCTGGGTTAAATTGGGACACACTGGCCAAGATTTTCCAAAACTGACTCTACAGGTAGTCCTCAGGTTACGACCACTCATTCAGCAACTGTTCAAATATACGATGGTGCTGAACAAGGGGAACTTATTTATTATTTATTAAATTTCTATGACTGCCCATCTCCCCGTCAAGGAGGGACTCTGGGCGGTTCACAGCCACAATAACATCATTAAAATACAATAAAAACACAATAAAATATAAATGCAATAAATATAAATTAAAACCAAGTGGCAGGTGGTTTGTACAGTGCCACTGAACATATTTAAAATATTTAAGGCGGCTCTAAGAAATCAGCCATCCCCAAGCTTGACCACATTCCCTCTTGCCCCAGGCGAGATCACAGAGCCAAGTTTTTAATTTTTTCCTGAACTCCAGGAGTGATGGGGCCTGTCTTATCTCTGGGGGGAGGATATTCCATAGGGCAGGTGCCACAGCAGAGAAGGCTCGCCTCCAAGACCCCACTAGATGGAACTCTTTCATAGACGGGGTCCGCAGCATGCCCTCTCTGCAAGATTGGGTAGGACAGGACGATGTAATGGGGATGAGGCGGTCCCTCAGATAACCTGGGCCCATGCCATGTAGGGCTTTAAAGGTAATAACCAACACCTTGAATTGGACACGGAAGCAAACTGGTACCCAATGCAGCTCACGAAGCAGAGGTGTTGTATGTGTCGATCTTGGTGCACTTAAAACTGCCCGCGCGGCTGCATTCTGTACCAGCTGTAGCTTCCGGATATTCTTCAAGGGTAGCCCCATGTAGAGTGCGTTACAGTAATCTATATGGGACACAACCAGGGCATGAGTGACTGTTCGAAGGGCCTCTTGGTCCAGGAAAGGGCGTAACTGGTGCACAAGACGAAGTTGAGCAAAGGCCCTCCTGGCACGACTGCCACCTGCTCTTCGAGCAGGAGTCGTGAGTCCAGGAGGACCCCCAAGTTACGCACCGGGTCTGTCTGGGGCAGTGCAACCTCATCCAGAACTAAAGATGACAAATTCCCAGAAACTGAGGGGCCATTAATCCACAACCACTCCGTCTTACCAGAGTTCTTCTGAAGCCTGTTTTTCCCCATCCAGACCCCTACAGCCCCCAGGCACTTGGACAGGGTGGTCACTGCATCACTTACTTCACCCGGGATGGAGATGTATAACTGGGTATCATCTCCATATTGATGATACTTCAGCCCGTGGTGACGGATGATCTTGCCCAGCGATTTCATGTAGATGTTAAAAAGGAGCGGCGAGAGTACCGAGCCCTGTAGGACCCCACAAAGAAGGGCCCGTGGGTTGGATCTCTCGCTCCCTATTAACACCGACTGGGATCAGCCCCGGAGGAAGGAGGTGAACCAGCGCAGAACTACGCCATCCACCCCCAACTCCCTGAGCCGTCCCAGAATGATACCATGGTCGACGTTATCGAACGCCACTGAGAGGTCAAGAAGAGCGAGAATGGATGCACTGCCTCCATCTCGCTCCCGCCAAAGTTCATCTATAAGCGCAACCAATGCAGTTTCCATCCCATGACGCGGCCTGAAACCTAACTGAAAGGGGTCCAGATAATCCGTTTCATCCAGAATGAATCTAGAGCTGCAACGCCACAACCTTCTCAACCACCTTCCCCAAAAAGGGGAGGTGGGAGACTGGATGAAAATTATCCAGTATAGTGGGGTCCAGCGATGGCTTCTTGAGGAGGGGGTGCACCACACTTCTTTGAAACCTGCCGGAAACACCCCCTCTCTCAAGGATGTATTTACCAATGCTTGGACCCAACCACAAGTCACCTCCCAAGCTGCTTTCACCAGCCAGGAGGGACAAGGATCTAATTGGCAGGTGGTGGCATTCACAGTCCGGAGGACTCTGTCCACTTCCTCGGGACCAACGGGGTCAAACTGCTCCCAGATAACAAGGTGAGTACGTTCCCTGGGTGTCTCCCTAGACTCTGCCTCACGCTGAGAGTCCACCTTGGAGCAGATCCGAGTGATTTTATCCTGCAGATGCCTAGAAAATTCCTTGGCTCGACCCTGTAGACAGGGTCATAGAACTTATGACAACTCCTTGGAGTTGTGGCCATATCTGTATTACTTGGACTGCTGTGTATGAAGACTGTGTATGTATAATTGTAAATAGACTTTTTACCTAAACCTCATTTCGTGTGAGTCTGTTTTACTCCTATCAGGACTGGAAGAACGTATTGCTCTGAGACTTCTTGGATATTGGGCTGCCCCAGTACCGCTGACTCTGACAGTGCTGATGGAATCAAAGCAGGCACTTGACATACTAAGGCTGTGGCAAGAATTTCTGAAATGCAGAGACAGACATACTAAGGTCTATTCTGATGAAACCAAGCATAACTCTGTGTGTGTGTGCGTGCGTGTGTGTGTGCACGCACACACACATGTATGTATAACACATACCTATCAAATGGGAATACATTTTGATCTTTGAAGCAGGGCCAGCCTGTGTTCTGATTGATTGATTGATTGATTGATTGATTGATCGATTTCTCCTGTTTAGGCATGTTTGCTTTGTTGTTCCCTCTCGGGAGAGAGAACACTCAACCTTTTGACTGCTCCATACCTGAATTCCTGAAGTGGCTGTTTGTTCAGCCCAGCTAGAAATGTTGCCTCTTTGTTGAGATGGATGGCATAGGCTGGGAAAATTAAATAATGATGATGATCAGGAAGTCCGGAGAAGGCAAAAGGCAGGGCACGTGCCTTCCACGACTCAGAATAAGCACCTTGCAGGAATGATTTTATTTATTTAATTTTTTACTTATCAATTTTATATAGCCGCCCATCTCATGGTGAAGGGAAGCAGCCAGGGAAAATGCATCCCTGCAGAGGGAGGAAGAAGAGGAAGAAATTCTGCCAGAAAATCTGCAACAGAGATGAAAAGGGTTAAATCCAACCACTGGAAACAAGCCTAAAGCCCCACTAACAAGAAGATGGGTCTTTCACTCCCCAAGGATAGAACAAGGATTGGGGTGCCTAACGAAAATAAATCAGGAATAAATTATCCAAAGCCAAATGATACAGGGTTATCCTCCATGGCTTTGTCTCTGAATTCCATATAGATGCACACCCACTGTGGCTGAGCAGGAAACAATATGCCTGCTTATTTATTTAATGCTTCTTTTCCAGAGAGGTATAGGGTTTCTTTTACAATCGCTAATAAAAATGCAATATAAGAAAGGATTACAAAGAAAACTAAAGGGCAGTATTTGTGAATGACATAATCAATAATTCAACTGAGTATTATTTATAATGTCTATATACCATATTTAGCTTCCCATTTTGGACCATGTAAATTCATCCAGATCACCTGTAGCCACTACTCAGGTCCACATCCCAGGATTGAGTGTCTCTTCCTGTCTGAAAGGTGCTCAGCCTGGAGCCTCATTCAACTCCCAAGCCTTTGGGTGTGGCCCCAGAGTCCTCCAAAACTTGCCAACAAATTGTGAGGGTGAGGATGAGGATGAGGATTTATTTGAATTTATAAGCTTTCAAATACTTTGGCCACCTAATGCGAAGAGAGGACTCACTGGAAAAGACCCTGATGCTGGGAAAGACTGAAGGCAAAAGGAGAAGGGGACGGCAGAGGATGAGGTGGTTAGATAGCATCACCGATGTAATGAACATGAATTTGAGTAAACTCCGAGAGACAGTGGAGGACAGGAAGGCCTTGCGTGCTATGGTCCATGAGGTCACGAAGAGTTGGACACGACTAAACGACTGAACAACAACAACAAAAATAAGCTTCCCAACTCCAATGGATGCTTAACATAAGCAAAAAATGCATGGAATAATTATTGGATTAGATATACTGACTCAATTTAATTTTAATTACACCGAAAATTTGAGGTCTCATTTCTCTTTCTCTTTGGGAAAGGCGGTTCCCGGCATCCCACTCAGAGGTCAACCTTTGGTCATCAGCCTGAAAAGGATCAGCAATACCTTGATTGATCTTGGAAGCTAAGAAGACTTATTTATTTATGAAATGTACAGGCCACCCCAAGCTATTGCTGTGTACAAAATAAGGCTAAATAAGAATGTACATAACCTAAAAAAGAAATTTCGGGGAAAACCATCACCATCAAATAGATCATTGGGTCCATCGCCCACTGTACCCCAAGGCCCTGGTGGAAGAGCCAGGTTTTGAGGGTTTAAGGTAAAGATGGGAGCTGTATGAATCTCCAGGGGACTGGAGTCCCTTTTCCCTTAGTCATCTTGTGATGGGATTCTTGCAGTGTGCTCTACATGGAGCTGTCCTTCAAGAATCGTATGAAGCTACAGCTGCTCCAGAATGCAGCAGCCTGAGTAGTTATCTTGGTTCACCCATGTAACCTCTATTTTAAGACCTGCACTGGTTGGCAATTGACTTCAGGTTGCCATCTTTGAAGCCTTTCGTGATTCAGGCCCTGGATATATGCAGGGCCACCTTCTCCCAGTACCATCTGCCCTCCCAACAAGATTGGGTAGGGTGGGCTCACTCTGGGCCCTTTTTCTCAGGGACTGTCACCGGAAGGGAGCTTGGTTGTAGTCCACTCCTCTAGAATAACTTGCTCTGGATATTCAAATGGCCCCTTCCCTCCTGGCTTTTAGAAAGTTTGTAAAAATACGTTTAAAAATATGGCTGTTCTATCAGGCCGCAGGGGCCACCATGGTGAGCAAGGAACTTTGGTGAGCAATGGGACTTTAATCTGAGGACCATTGACTGTGGTATTCCTGATTTTTCCATATTGTTGCTTCCCTGGTTTGTTGCATTATTATTGTTATATTATTGTTTTGTTTTGTTTTTAGATTTTTTTTTATCCCGCCTTAATTATTTTTATAAATAACGCAAGGCGAGGAACATACCTAGTACTCCTTCCTCCTCCTGTTTTCCCCAGAACAACAACTCTGTGAGGTGAGTTGGGCTGTAGAGAGAGTGACTGTCCCAAGGTCACCCAGCCGGCTTTCATGCCTAAGGCAGGACTAGAACTCTCAGTCTCCTGGGTTCTAGCCTGGTGCCTTCACCACTAGACCAAACTGGCTCTTTTGTTGCTTCTGATTTGAGTTACAGAGATGGGAACCTCTCTGGGTCAGCTTTGATTGGAACAATTATAAGCCTTGCAAAATACATAGAGGTAGTCCTTGCTTAACAACCACAATTGGGACTGGAATTTCAGTCGCTAAGCAATGCGGTCATTAAGAGAATCTGACCCGTTAAGTCGCGGTTCCCCAATGATTTTGCACTAACCGGGAAGGTCGAAAATGGCAATCACGTGACTGTGGGATGCTGTGACAGTGGTAAAGGCAAACCGGTTGCCAAGCGCCTGAATTGCAATCATGTGACTGTGGGGATGCTGCAACAGTCGTAAGCGCAAGGACCGGCCAGCCATAAGTCATTTTTTCAGTACCGTCGTAAGTCTGAACCATCACTAAACTAATGGTCGTTAAGCAAGGACTACCTGTAAATAACAAACGAAAAGAAAAAAATAGACAGGACTTTCAAACCAACATCCTGAAATAAGGTGGTATCTACCACTTCATTGCCAAGAAAGCTAGCTGGATGTGTCCATGTAGTCACCGGGAGTTGAGCTCCACCTTGAAAAAGGATTTACCTCTTTTTATCCTTTTCTGAAAATAGTAGATCCATCCAAACCAATGTTTCTCAACCTTGGCAACTTTAAGAAGTGTGGACTTCAACTCCCAGAATTCCCCAGCCAGCCATGCACTTCTCTCTTTCTTTGATATTTACAGAGTTGTGATGTGGAGTCCATGGTGCTCTCTGGGCCTTGTTGTTTTCTTGCAGACGTTTCATTGCCAGGCAAGGCAACATCTTCACCGCGAAAAGGGAGTGGGACTTGCTCTCTGTTTATATACCCTGGCTTCTCTTCGATTGGTACAGAGTTGTGACTCTGGATATGAAGCATTTAGGCAATTCCCTAATTCAGCTCCATAGTTGAGCAGCGCCTACCTTGGAGTTGCTGTCTTGCACCTCTTTGTTCCCCTCCCAAACTCCACTTCCAGGCTGAGAACTGCATCCATCCCCAGAATCTCATGGTTGCACTGGGAAAAGAATGAACAATAGAAATTATGCAAACATCTCAGGGAAGGTTGGCAGACTGTGGAAAGCCGGGCCATAAGGTATTGGGCAATATCCTTTTGAAGTAATGCAGAGGGAGGCGAGGAGAAGCTCATTTTCCACAGCATAAATTACATGTGCTGTAACCTATTTCTTCGGCGTGTGTGTGAGAGTGCGGGTGCATTTCTCTCCCAGTGCCCCTTCTCTTGGCTGAGCTCTCCAAGTGTAAATAATTCACAGCAGTGCCAGCAAGGGAACAGCAGGCTGCAGGGGAAGAGAGGCGCACACCGGTTGCAAACGGTGCTGATTGCCTGGTCGGCTACAAATAAGCGTCATTGCCCATGTCTGCAATTTGTCATGAAGTTATTATCAGGGTAGCCATCATATTTTGGCAGAGGCAAGAGCCTGCGTGGTTCCTTTGGGGTTCTGCAAAACCTAAAAGATGCCCACAACCCTGAACAGTACTAAGGGATGCTCTGACTGTTGATGAACAGCCAGGAGAGTTGAGTGGCTTTTCTATAAAGACTAAGTAATGTCCTTTCCCACTTCCCCCCCCCCCAATTATTGTTGCTGCAGCTGCTGTACAATGTCTCCTTCCCCTCTCCTTTTCTCTTGTTGGCTTCCCCTTATTTTTCAATACATTCTGCTGTAATATTTTTATGTAGCTGTAACCAGAGGCCGAGTGCGTGACTGGTTGTTCTCTTTTTAACTTGTATTTATACATTAATTAAGTTTATTTATATGCATAAACAAACTCACTGAGATATGGCACTTAAAAAAAATGTGGGCAATGCAGTCCAACCACGGGGGCATGCAAGCAAGCGATGCTCAGCTTCTTTTTCTGCTGCTATGAGACAAAATTGTGAACTGCCTCTGAACCAGCTTGTGTAAATCACTGGGGTTTCATTTGTAAAGGTTCACACATCATGATTAGCCCTGGCTTGTTTCAGCAGTGGATTGTTGAACAAGCACAGTTGCCTGCTTCAGACATAGTGTAGGCCAGTGTTTCTCAACCTTGGCGACTGGAAGATATGTGGACTTCAACTCCCAGAATTCCCCAGCCAGCATGGCTGGCTGGAGAATTCTGGCAGCTGAAGTCCACACAGCTTAAACTTGCTGAGGTTCAGAAACACTCAACTAGAGAGACAATACACATATATCCCAGACACCTGAGCAAACAGGGAGGCTAATCCGTGGTGACTTCAAATGCAAGCCGTGGGACCTCAAAGATGACCCACAACCCCTCTCTTTGGCATATTTAGAAATCTGGCCTCCAGAAAGGAGGATCTGGGCAATCTTCACCCTCCAGGTGAATTCCCCAGCCTCTCATCTTCTGTTTAAAAATCCCTTTGACTTGACACAAGGGGGACAGAGAAAGCTGGGACATGTGAAATGAAGCAGATCTTCTGGGAAGGGATGAAGGAGAAAGAACACCTGGAAGAAGGAGAAGATTGCTGGAAGATGTAAATAAGTTGGCGGCTGGAAACAGCCACATGAGCCAGTTTCCAGACAGCTAAGCATGACCGTGGAAGCCTCTTCGGACAACGCTGGCTCTTCGGCTAACAAACGGAGATGATCACCGGCCCCTAGAGTCGGACACGACTGCACAAATGTGCAGGGGGAACCTTTACCTTTAACTTAGCGACACTTACATGGGAGGGAATGGTAGTCAGAGCAAAGCTAACCTTCTCAGGAACAGGAGGTAAAGAAGAGGTAAAGAAGGGTGCTGAATTGGACCGAAGAAATCTTCAGGGAGCAGAGAGTAATGCCTGCTTGAGAAGAAACACTGGTTGAGAAACACTGGTGTAGGCTGCAGGCATGGGAAAAGAAGAAGAGTTCTTCCCCCTTCCCCTGGGCCATTCCAGATTCTTTCCTCTATATATGCCTAAACATTAACCTCCTAGTCCAGGGTTAGATATCTGATGGCCCAATTGTTTAAATTTGTTATTTTATTATAACAAAGTAACAGAAGAAAAAAGTATACATGCAATGATATTAGCAATATATGATTTATTTGCTTATTTATTTAACAACCAAATAAAATAAAATAAAATAAAATATGCTATAAACAGAACAAAAAAGAAAATTCAACCATATCACCCCAAAGTCTTGTCCCTTTGTTGAAACTTTTTTTAATTCAAATGACAAACCACACATATCAGCAATCTATTGCTCTGAATCAAATGTAGATTTCACCTTCCAGTGTTGTATGGTCAACCTCTTAGCCAGCCCCCATGCCAAAATATCCATAATTCTTCCTGTCTTGATAGCATTCCAATACTACTGTAGGTCTATAGCCTAGAGGAACATACACATCTTTAGCACATAGCAATAAATCCAGTCATACTACAACCCTGTTGACTTCAGTCCAAAATGTGGCAATAATAATAATAATAACAAGACCAAACCATATGAGTTAATGTTCCAACTCCTGAGTCGCATCTTCAACAGCAAGGCCATTGCAGTCAGCTTGTATAAAATATTCTTTGAGGTGTTTAGTACACATAAAGCACTGTATTGTTGTTTCATTGTCATATCAATTAACCTAATTTTAAGATCTTAGGAAACTAATTTCACATTGTATTGTCGAAGGCTTTCACGGCCGGAGTTCGATGGCTGTTGTGGGTCTTCCGGGCTGTGTGGCCGTGTTCTGGAAGTTGTGGTTCCTAACGTTTCACCAGCAATTTCTGGACCACCTAAACGGCATCCACCCCAATATACAATTCACTATGGAAAAAGAAACTCCTCCAAGTCGGACTGGCAGCTCGGTAGGTCAAAGTATTTCAGACTCCTGAATGCCTGGCCTGCTTCCCCCTATTTGCAGTGATCTATTGATAAGATAAGATCACTGGAATGTTTCCCCGGAGAGGGGAGAATTGGAAGATTAATCACAAGGTCGTTGGAATTGTTTCCCTCCGCTTTTTCTGTTGTTTTTCCACCGCGGAGAAAGTGAGAGGCTGGAATGGTGAGACGACTGAATTACAGCATTGCTCTCATGAGGGGAAGTAAGTTAGAGCTAAAGACGACTTTTAGATTATCACATTAACTTTTTAGTTTTTTAAAATTAATTGTTTATCATCTAAGATCTATCCTTGGACTTTGTATATAAATGTTGGCAAATTTTGTGTTTTCTTTGCTATAATAATAATCATGGTGGAAACATGATGGATTTTATAATGGAAGTATAATGAAACATTTGCATTTTTTTTTTACCTTTCTAACTTTTTAGTGTGGATTTTGCTCTACCTGGAAGTACAAGAAACTCCTTTTTTTATCTCTTAAATATATTTTATTGGACTAAATACTGATGAATTTGTTTCATTTTTTTAATACTGATTGACATTTATCCTTTCTTTTTCTTATAAACTGTTTGGAATATTATTTCTTCTTTTAATTTTGGGATTATTGGAATTTTTCATCTTTTTATTTTTTACTGAATAGATAAAACAGATCATCTGACCACTCCTTCTCTGGGAGAAGCACATTGTTTTGTCTAGAACGACTGGCTACGCAGCCTGAAGGAGGGGGTGGTGGATGAGAAATGGCTTTTCTAACAGTACTTCAAGATTTAAAAAAAGAATTTAATGAAACTCTTTCAGAAATTAAAAAATCATTAGAATCTATGTTAATAGTTTTGGAGCCTCAGGTTCAGATTCAAAAGACACAAAAAAAAAAGATTTAGATATGGAAAAAAAAATTTCGAGGCAGCAGAGAAACAGGAAGGAAGGATTTCAAATACCTTGGTACAGAAGAAGATTTTGATACAATACAAGAGGGGGTTCTTTGAACAAGTTATATATTACAATTTGGGTCTAAACACATTGTTGCAGCTGAGACAGGAAGATTTCAATGTGCAAATTGATAACCATTGTGAAATACTGGGAAAGGCTAAGAAAAATATTTTGTCATCCTATATGAGCTATAGTACAAAACAAGTTGAATACTGTGACTTTGGCATAACTTAAACAGGAAAATGATATGTGGGACACAAGGTTAATGAAAATAGATTTGGATTTGATATGGCATAAAGCTGATATGAGAAATTGTATAAACACATAAAATGTAATACCAACGTTTTTATAAGATGACATATTTCTATAATTGTATGTATGAATATGTATGTATGGATATTATAAGAATTGGCCTAGTATGTGTTAGGTTATGTGTTAGGTTAGGTTATGTATCCAGTTTTCCAGTTTAAATGGACATTATCCCAAGGAGTGGAAATTATAGATAGATTTTTCCTTTATGGAGATATATACACTGCTCAAAAGAATAAAGGGAACACTGAAACAACACAATGTAAGTCCAAGTCAATCACACTTCTGTGAAATCAAACTGTCCACTTAGGTAGCAACACTGATTGACAATCAATTTCACATGCTGTTGTGCACATGGAATAGACAACAGGCGGAAAGCATAGGCAGTTAGCAAGACATCCCCAATAAAGGAGTGGATCTGCAGGTGGTGACCACAGACCACTTCTCAGTTCCTATGCTTTCTGGCTGATGGTTTGGTCACTTTTGAATGCTGACGGTGCTTCCACTCTAGTGGTAGCATGAGACGGAGTCTACAACCCACACAAGTGGCTCAGGTGGTGCAGCTCATCCAGGATGGCACATCAATGCGAGCTGTGGCAAGAAGGTTTGCTGTGTCTGTCAGCGTAGTGTCCAGAGCATGGAGGCGCTACCAGGAGACAGGTCAGTACATCAGGAGACGTGGAAGAGGCCGTAGGAGGGCAACAACCCAGCAGCAGGACCGCTACCTCCGCCTTTGTGCAAGGAGGGACAGGAGGAGCACTGCCAGAGCCCTGCAAAATGACCTCCAGTGGGCCACAAATGTGTGTGTGGCTGCTCAAACGGTCAGAAACAGACTCCATGAGGGTGGTATGAGGGCCCGACGTCCACAGGTGGGGATTGTGCTTACAGCCCAACACCGTGCAGGACGTTTGGCATTTGCCAGAGAACACAAGATTGGCAACTTTGCCACTGGCGCCCTGTGCTCTTCACAGATGAAAGCAGGTTCACACTGAGCACATGTGACAGACGTGACAGGGTCTGGAGATGCCGTGGAGAATGTTCTGCTGCCTGCAACATCCTCCAGCATGACCGGTTTGGCAGTGGGTCAGTAATGGTGTGGGGTGGCATTTCTTTAGGGGGCCGCACAGCCCTCCATGTGCTCGCCAGAGGTAGCCTGACTGCCATTAGGTACCGAGATGAGATCCTCAGACCCCTTGTGAGACCACATGCTGGTGCGGTTGGCCCTGGGTTCCTCCTAATGCAAGACAATGCTAGACCTCATGTGGCTGGAGTGTGCCAGCAGTTCCTGCAAGACGAAGGCATTGATGCTATGGACTGGCCCACCCGTTCCCCAGACCTGAATCCAATTGAGCACATCTGGGACATCATGTCTCACTCCATCCACCAACGCCACGTTGCACCACAGAATGTCCAGGAGTTGGGGGATGCTTTAGTCCAGGTGTGGGAGGAGATCCCTCAGGAGACCATCCGCCACCTCATCAGGAGCATGCCCAGGCGTTGTAGGGAGGTCATACAGGCACGTGGAGGCCACACACACTACTGAGCCTCATTTTGACTTGTTTTAAGGACATTACATCAGCGTTGGATCAGCCTGTAGTGTTCTTTTCCACTTTAATTTTTGAGTGTAACTCCACATCCAGACCTCCAGGGGTTGCTTACATTTGATTTCCATTGCTTTTTGTGTGATTTTGTTGTCAGCACATTCAACTATGTAATGAACAAAGTAATTAATACGAATATTTCATTCATTCAGATCTAGGATGTCTTATTTCAGTGTTCCCTTTATTTTTTTGAGCAGCTTATATATTATATGTATGTATGTATGTATGTAAGAAGATAATGGGATGATGAGGTGGAATTAGAATTATGTTATGACAGGATGACATATTTTTACAATATTATGTATGGATATGTATGTATGAACACTATAAGAATTGGTATATTATGTATTATGTTATGTAATATGTTAGGTTATGTATTAGTGGAATATATAGTCATAATATGAATAAAATATATAGTATTTTATTAGAATTAGAAGTAAATAAGGCTTTTATTTGTTATACTAATTGGATTTTATTGAAGATACAAATATAGATATAAAAATGGAAGGAGCGAATAAAAAATATTAAACTGATGCAGCAATGAACATTTAACTGTTACTTCAAGGAATGGAAACTAAAGATGGACTATTGGGAGATAACAAGAAAGGTGAAACTTATATGAAGATCAGAAGATTGGATTATAGAAATTAAAGAGTATATGATAAAGAAATGTTCCTGTGTATTGTATGAAGGACTAACATTTAAAGTTAAATATTGTATTTAAAGTTCAAGGATAGATTGGAGGACATCTATTTTCTATGTTTCCTTTGTTTATTATTTTTTGACTTCACTTTTTCTTTACTTTTTTCTTACTTTGTATTTGTATTTCTTTTTTCTGTTTCAACTTTTAATATGTATTTTAAAATTTAATAAAGTTTATTAAAAAAAAAAGAAAAAGAAACTGACGGCAAACTTCCATTTTTAGATACGCTGCTCATACGCAAACCAGACCTCAAACTAGGACACAAAGTATACAGAAAACCCACCCATACAGACCGGTATCTGCACAAAAATTCCAATCACCACCCACGACAAAAGAGAGGCATGATCAAAACCTTGGTGGATCGTGCTAATCGAAACTGTGAAACCCAATTTCTCAACAATGAACTTAACCATCTGAATTGGGTCCTACAGGCAAATGGCTATTCCAAGAATGAAATAAAAAGAGCCATCAAACCAAGAAAACAACATCCAACTGAAGAAAAACAGCCCCCCACAAACAAAGTATTCCTGCCCTACATCAAAGGAGTCACTGACCGCATGGGAAAACTGATGGAAAAACACAACTTTCAAACAGTCTTCAGACCCACCAGGAAAATACAACAAATGATAAAATCAGCAAAAGACAAAAGGGACCCCCGCACCGCTGCAGGAGTATAACGCATACCATGCAGCTGCGGACAAGTATACATCGGAACCACAAAACGAAGCATTCACACCAGGATAAAAGAACACGAAAGACACTGCAGACTACAGCAACCGGAAAAATCTTCAGTAGCTGAACATGCTCTCAAGCAAACGGGACACAAAATCCTATTTGAAAACACAGAAATACTGGACAACACCAAAAGCCACTACACCAGATTATACAGAGAAGCCACTGAAATTCACAAACACCAGCACAGTTACAATAAAAAAGAAGAAAGTCTAAACATTAGCAAAACCTGGCTACCAGTCCTGAAAAACACAGCCTGCAAAAGGTCAACGAACTCAGTCCAACCACCAGGACATGGGAATACTTCTCACAATGAACATGCTCATCAGCCACTCGTTAACATTTCAACACAACAAAAAAACTGCACCTAATCTCCTATAACGTATCTCTATAAATAGAAAACAAACAAAACATTGCCACTCTACCTGGGCACAGAGATTTCGCTTCTGTCTGTGCTCCTGCCCTCTGAAGATGCTGGCCACAGATGCTGGCGAAACGTTAGGAACCACAACTTCCAGAACACAGCCACACAGCCCGGAAGACCCACAACAACCATCGAACTCCGGCCGTGAAAGCCTTCGACAATACAATAATTTATTTATTAAATTTATGTGCCGCCCGACTCACAGCAACTCTGGGCAGTTTACAATTGTTTAAAAAATATTAAATATTTTAAAAAAGAGAACAATAAAAAAAGACAAAAAGAGCACAAGACAAAGGGAGAATGGCACAGAAAATAAACCCAGAGGGGAACAGAAAGGAAGAAAGGGGCCTCAGTCATCCCCTCCAAAGACCTGGGCGAAGAGCCAGGTCTTTAAGGCCCTTCGTAACACCAGCAGGGTGGGAGCTGTTCAAATTTGGGGGGGGGGGAACCTCATTCCATACATCCATGATGTATGAACCTTCCTAGATCTGGCTTATACAACTGCATAAACTGTAACTTGGTGCAATATAAAAGCCCAACAAGGACAGCTTCCTATCTTCATTGTTCAGGAGAAGCCCTGTTCCAGGGTGTGTGGGTTTGGATGGGAAGGAACAGATCCAAATTCAATCCTGTCAAGACCAAGTGGCTGTGAATTTTTTGGGGGGGCCTGGATCTGGGGACTTTCCATCTTTAGTCTTAGAAGGGGTTGCACTTCCCACATTCAAAAATGGTGTGCAATCTGGGGATCATCTTGGATTCACAGCTCCTGCTTAAAGGGTAGGTGGAAGTTGTGGCCAAGAGGGCCTTGGCACAGCTTCATCTGATGCACCAGTTGCACCCATTCCTGGATCGAGAGTCCCTCCAGATGGTCACTCATGCCCTAGTCCCCTCTCACAGTTGGATTATTGCAATGTGCTCTACATGGGGCTGCCCTTGAAGACCCTTCAGAAGCTGCAGCCGGTCCAGAATGCAGCAGCATGGGCAGTGCTGAGCATGCCTTGATATGCCCATGTGACAGCACTGAACTGCAAGCTGCACTGGTTGCCAGTAGTCTTCTGGATGCACTTCAAGATGCTGGTTATCACCTAGAAAACTCTTTGTGGCATAGGGCCAGGTTATTTGAGGGACCACCAATCTACCCTAGTCTCTGCCCATCCTGTAAGATGAGGCAGAGTTGGTGTGCTTCGGGTCCCCCTGATCTATTGGCATCCAGGTGCTGTGCCTTCTCTGCCATGGCACCTGCCCTCTGGAATGTATCCTCCCAGAGATCTGTTTAGCCCCATCCTGCTGATATCACGCAAATCTTTAAAAACCTGGCTGTTCTCCCAGGCCTTGGGGTAAGGTGATTGTGGATCTCTGGGTGGTTGGTGGTTGTATAGCTTGTCTGGATGCCTAGGTTCTTTCTACTGCTCTCTTATTGTTTTCCTATTTTAAAGTAAGCTGCCCAGAGTCATTTTGGAGTTGGGTGGCTTCTAAATCTACTAAATAAACAAACATATACATAACACAACACCAAGAGTTCAACTCTTAGGTCCATCTGACCAATTTAAGCCATTAACTAGTTAGCAGGGGATAAGAAACATTTCCCCTTTTTTTAGACTTTGGAAAGTTCAGAGACGACAATAATCACCTACGTCCTGGATGCCCAACTTTTGGGGTTAGTAGGCACTTTTGGCATGTGGAGAACATCTTGAGGTGCTCTCATAAAACAGCTGCTGTTTTATCTTACATCTTACCCATTTAGAAAATGACCTCTGGGCAGAGACATAACCAGGTTACAAAAGCCCCCGTTAGGAGGATGCTCACCGTCACCTTGCTGACAAAGGTCCATATAATTAAAGCTATGGTTTTCCCAGTAGTAATGTATGGCTGTGAGAGTTGGACCATAAGGAAGGCTGAGCGCCGAAGAATGGATGCTTTCGAACTGTGGTGCTGGAGAAGACTCTTGAGAGTCCCTTGGACTGCAAGGAGGTCAAATCAGTCAATCCTAAAGGAAATCAACCCTGACTGCTCATTGGAAGGACAGATGCTGGAGCTGAAGCTCAAATACTTTGGCCACCTAATGCGAAGAGAGGACTCACTGGAAAAGACCCTGATGCTGGGAAAGACTGAAGGCAAAAGGAGAAGGGGACGGCAGAGGATGAGATGGTTAGATAGCATCACCGATGTAACGAACATGAATTTGAGTAAACTCCGGGAGACAGTGGAGGACAGGAAGGCCTGGCGTGCTATGGTCCATGGGGTCACGAAGAGTCGGACACGACTAAATGACTGAACAACAACAACACTGCTTCCTGCTACTCCTGTTATTTCTGGACAGCTGTACACCTCTGGAATGCACCTCATCCATCCTAATCAGGGTTCAACTAGATTCTTGGTTTTTTTTCTTCCAATGATTACAGTTATAGGTTTGATGTCCCTCCTGAAGCTAGCTAAACCATAGGAAACACATCACAGTCCTTCCCAACCGGAGAGTTCTAAGTTACTAGTGAATAGACACTGTTACTGGGTGATAGCTAACCAATGTGTAATTTCTAGACTTAAAGGGCAGAGCTTCTGCAAGCATTAATTTGTTTTTAGAAAATTATATATGATCTCTTCAATACAAAGTTTTCCCAGAGCAATTTATGAAGCATATTAAAATCATATAAACAATAACTCCTAAACAATAAAACCACAGCCCCAAAAGAAGTTAAAAGGCCCATTGCAACATAAGAATTAAAAGATAAACATATATCTAAATATGTTAACATGCTTGGTGGACATGTAAAAAAGCTAAATAAATTTGGATTCAAATAGGTATTTTGATACAGAGGATTTTAAAAATTAATATTCAATTGAAGCCAGAACTTTTCCTTTTTGGATTAATGGATAAACAGAAAAAAGCCATGGAAGATTATTTCAATATATGATTACTATGGCGAGATTATTGTAAGCACAGAGATGGAAAAATTCAACACTATTCACTATGGAGGAATGGTTGGTGAAACTGACAGATCTTGCTGAGATGGATAAACCGACTTCTTTGATTAGAGAAAAGACACTATCTACATTTATTGGTGACTGGAAACCTCTTATGGCCTTTTTTGCTTAAAAATGGAAAAACATGAACTTGTGATTTATGGCTTTGATGATTAGACAGGATAGATTATAGAAAGAAGAGATGTAACTTTAGAGAGAGAGCTTAAAATATAATTGTACTTATAACTGCTGTGAAGAATATTGGAAGCCACTTTTTTGTATCTTTTTTCTTTCTTTTCTATTTTCCTTCAACTTTTTTTTCCTTTTCCTGCACTTCTGGCTTTCCCTTTCCCTTTCCCTTTGCTTGCTTTCTTTTTCTTTTTTCTTCCTTACTTTATATCAGTTTGTATTCATTTTTATCTTTTTTTTAAGTTTCAATAAAAATTATGTAAAAAATAAATATTATTATTATTATTATTATTATTATTATTATTTTATTTATTTAATTTATCCCCGCCCATCTCCCCGAATAGGGGACTCTGGGAGGTTGACAGAATAACAAAGGTTAAAATCTATACATAAAATTACAATAAAACAATAAATAGATATAATAAGTAATATGTTACTTATATGTAAGTAATATGTTAACATATGTATATATTCATAGGAAGATATGTCAGCTTTTCCCTACTGGCTGTTTTTTCAAATGTATTAGAAAACAATATTGTGTCTGGAAGTCTGGGAATTATAGTCCAACAATCTAGAAGGCATCAAGTGGTGAAGGCCAATGATGAGTGCCATGTCATTTTGAAAAGTCTGGTAATTGAGCTGATACAGTATTCTGCCCCATGTGCACTGTGTTCTAGCCCTTTTAAGGCATCCTCCCATGCCTAACATTGATTGCCCCATGCATTTTTCTGGCTATAATCATCCGCATCACTGAAATCTGAAAATCCTCTGGTGCTTAGCCAAGCCTGGGTACAACCTGATTGAAAGACACCCTAGAGTTCCCTGCAGGGCCCAATCACCCTGGCAATCCTCTGTGAGAAGATGTGTCCTATAAGAATCCACAACCTGTGAGAGCCACTGAAAACCACAACTCTTTTCCCTTACTTGGCTATCTCTCAACTCTTATCATTCATCACCATCATCATCATCATCAATCAGCATCTTTCCATTTTAAGCAAAAAGGATCTTTGTGGGTTATTTCTATTGTATTGTAGCAGAGACCCTTGTAGACAGAGAGGTGGGGAGCTGGCTAGCATGTAACTCTGCGTTTCTCATACTCAGCAACTTTAAGATGTATGGACTTCAACTCCCAGAATTCCCCAGCCAGCATGCTCCCAGAATTCCCCAGCCAGCAAGTACACACATCTTAAAGTTGCTGAGATTGAGAAACACTGATATAATTAAAAGCAGATGCGGCATTCTCCAAAGATGGAGGAAACCCAGTGAAGTTTATTCTCCCCAGTCCCTTAAGCATTGAAGGACAGGGTTTGAAAACAAAACCACACTCTTTAGATCCTAAGCAGTCCAAACTAGAACTCAAAGTAACATTCAGAATAAAATGCCTAACGAAGGAGGTAGTTTTTGCAGCAACTATTGGAGGCTTGTTCTGCTGCTCTCTCACCAACAGTCTCCGTAGAGCCTCCAGCATCAGCTGTGGGTATATAAGCAGCTCCTTACTTGTGTAGTCTCTGCTTCCTGACTTCCCCATTTAAGAAACCAGCTCTGCTTTCTACCTGATCAGTCTGTTGTCTCAAGGCCAAGCAGTGTAGAAGGTGGGGGAGTGTCAATTTTCCCAGGTAGACAGGCAGGAAACACGACCAGATGAGCTAATTCTACTTTATTGTAAGGCTACATTAACAGAATCCTGCAAGTCTGAAAGTACAATTCTCCCACTGCCACTTTTACAGCCCGATAACCTAGGGAGGGTCCCTGCTGAGCCTCTTGCTCTGCCCGTTGTACAGCTGTGGGCTATGCTGTCTCTTATCTGACTGTTCCCTAGGCAGCATCTCTTCGCCCCGTCTCCCAAGGTCATTCTCACATACCATTACATCAAGTTTGCTGTGTGGTCCTGATAAGGCTAATCCAGCAGTTTCCTAGTCTTTTAATTTTCTTGCTGGTGTCTGGTGTCTGCCATGTCCTTCATCCTCCTTCTCCATCCTGCTCTCTCTCTCCCCACCCCTTCTCCTGAGTAGGAGCCTTTATGCTCAGCAGGTGCTGTCTATAAAAATTCATTCACTGCTTACTCACAAGATGGCTGGAGTCTTCCCTTTGCTACATGAGTCAATCCCTTCCGCCTTGTTTTTGGTTCAGAGCTGGCTGGAAGGGTATGACTTAAGCAGTTGGTGAAACAAGAGTTCAGAAACATCCTCATGAGAACAGAGTTGTTGGCTAAACTTGTAACAAGAAACCAAGAAGTCTGTAGAAGTTGCTAATGCTAATTTGGATGAGGATTTTCCCCCAGCAGCCTAGACCAGTGTTTCTCA
Organism: Charina bottae; assembly: GCA_023362775.1. Lineage (NCBI taxonomy): Eukaryota > Metazoa > Chordata > Lepidosauria > Squamata > Charinaidae > Charina > Charina bottae. Next base: position 97,604,279 of record JALMGJ010000001.1, on the reverse strand, counting down.
ACCTTGGCAGTTTGAAGATGTGTGGACTTCAACTCCCAGAATTCCCCAGCCAGCAAGTTTTTTAAACCTAAAATCTGTCCTAATGACTTCTACTTTAAGGAATTAGGTTGCCAATGGTAGCCTTAAAGCAAGGCTACCATTGGCAACCTAACAGCCATTTCCCCTTCCCCAGCTATAATTTTCCTGGAGCAGCATTATGGCTTTGAGAAAGCCATTAAAAAACAAACCAAAAAAAACTTTTGCAGGATTAACAAGGTAAGGAAAACATGCAGGATGTGACTCTGAAATTCTATCTAATCCCTTAATAATAGCTCCACTCTGGGCCACATGATTGGGAAAAAAGTGGGAGGGGGCTTAGAATGGAGGAGTTGGCAACATTCTGAATCACTGCCAACTGCATCTCCCATAGGGGTGCATCTGTGGATTTGTTTTCTCTGCAATGCAAGGGTTATTTTTGAAGTTCATCTTTCTTTATTGGCCTCTCCCCCACCCTTGATTTGGCTCCGTCTGAACATCAGCATAACTCTCTGGAAACGGAAAAGTTCAGTTTCCAGAGAGTTATGCTGATGTTCAGACAGAATCCTGGCCTCATTAGGATAAATTCTTTCCAACGTTCTGTTGGGCTGGAAAGAATAATAAGATAGGGAAAGCAGGCAGAGCATAGCTTCTGGAAATCTCTCCTATCCCTTTGCCAGCAATAACCATAGAAGGCTTCTGTATTTTCTTCTGCAAAACAAAGTAATGTGAGGTGCCTGTGTTTCTGCTTGCGTTGCATCAGTGTGGGAAGCACAGGGCAGACAGCATTCACTCTCCTCTGAGTCATCGACCAGGATGGAGGGGAGCTTAGAAAGGAGCAGACAACAATATTTGGAGCTGCTGCAGTACTGCCTCTCCCACAGCAATGCATGGGGAAGTTCTTCTACATCAGTGTTTCTCAACCTTGGCAGCTTGAAGATGTGTGGACTTCAACTCTCAGAATTCCCCAGCCAGCATGAATGATGTTCATCATTCTAGATGTTTTTCTCTGTAACCTCAAGCTGGATCCAGCCAATTTTTGAACTTGATTTTTATTTTGTTGGCTTCTCCTGCCACACCAAACTTGGTGCTGTTTAGTTTTCAGAGAGTTATCCTTCTGAGAGACACTGATGGACAGGAAGTCCCAAGATCCTTTAGATCACTTCTTCCAATATTCCTTTGGCTTGGAAAGAATCAAAATGAGTTTGCTTTATTTCAGAGTGCTTCTTGGCAGTTTAATCAATTCAGACATTAGGTTTTTCTTATCTGTTTGATCCAGAAGCTACTGCTGGTGAAATTCCACAGTGGCTGGAGATTATGGAAGAATTTTTGCTTCTAAGATAATTTTTTTAAAGCAGGAAATGGAAGGGATTTGATAAAATGGATAGCATTTATTTTGCAACCTCTGGAATAACAAGCTTGAATATCCTGTTCTGCTAAAACAGTGGAATTAAATAATGTGAAATTATGGCTGTTTTGGGTCTTCCGGGCTGTGTGGCCATGTTCTGGAAGTTGTGGTTCCTAACGTTTCGCCAGCATCTGTGGCCAGCATCTTCAGAGGGCAGGAGCACAGACAGAAGCAAAATCTCTGTGCCCAGGTAGAGTGGCAATGTTTTGTTTGTTTTCTATTTATAGAGATAAGTTATAGGAGATTAGGTGCAGTTTTTTTGTTGTGTTGAAATGTTAACGAGTGGCTGATGAGCATGTTCATTGTGAGAAGTATTCCCATGTCCTGGTGGTTGGACTGAGTTCGTTGACCTTTTGCAGGCTGTGTTTTTCAGGACTGGTAGCCAGGTTTTGCTAATTTTTAGACTTTCTTCTTTTTTATTGTAACTGTGCTGGTGTTTGTGAATTTCAGTGGCTTCTCTGTATAATCTGGTGTAGTGGCTTTTGGTGTTGTCCAGTATTTCTGTGTTTTCAAATAGGATTTTGTGTCCCGTTTGCTTGAGAGCATGTTCAGCTACTGAAGATTTTTCCGGTTGCTGTAGTCTGCAGTGTCTTTCGTGTTCTTTTATCCTGGTGTGAATGCTTCGTTTTGTGGTTCCGATGTATACTTGTCCGCAGCTGCATGGTATGCGTTATACTCCTGCAGCGGTGCGGGGGTCCCTTTTGTCTTTTGCTGATTTTATCATTTGTTGTATTTTCCTGGTGGGTCTGAAGACTGTTTGAAAGTTGTGTTTTTCCATCAGTTTTCCCATGCGGTCAGTGACTCCTTTGATGTAGGGCAGGAATACTTTGTTTGTGGGGGGCTGTTTTTCTTCAGTTGGATGTTGTTTTCTTGGTTTGATGGCTCTTTTTATTTCATTCTTGGAATAGCCATTCGCCTGTAGGACCCAATTCAGATGGTTAAGTTCATTGTTGAGAAATTGGGTTTCACAGTTTCGATTAGCACGATCCACCAAGGTTTTGATCATGCCTCTCTTTTGTCGTGGGTGGTGATTGGAATTTTTGTGCAGATACCAGTCTGTATGGGTGGGTTTTCTGTACACTTTGTGTCCTAGTTTGAGGTCTGGTTTGCGTATGAGCAGCATATCTAAAAATGGAAGTTTGCCGTCAGTTTCTTTTTCCATAGTGAATTGTATATTGGGGTGGATAAATAAATAAAGAATAAAAAAGAAGAAAGTCTAAAAATTAGCAAAACCTGGTTACCAGTCCTGAAAAACACAGCCTGCAAAAGGTCAATGAACTCAGTCCAACCACCAGGACATGGGAATACTTCTCACAATGAACATGCTAATCACGCTGATCAGCCACTCGTTAACATTTCAACACAACAAAAAAACTGCACCTAATCTCCTATAACTTAGCTCTATAAATAGAAAACAAACAAAACATTGCCACTCTACCTGGGCACAGAGATTTCGCTTCTGTCTGTGCTCCTGCCCTCTGAAGATGCTGGCCACAGATGCTGGCGAAACGTTAGGAACCACAACTTCCAGAACACGGCCACACAGCCCGGAAGACCCACAACAGCCAAATAAATTATTATTTATTATGATCATGTTAATCTGTGGGTTTCAGTATCATCACATACTTTGATCAGGTTATGTTTAAACAGGCCGTCTTTTACCATTTCTTGCTCAAATTAAATACCCCACAATGTTTGTTCATTTGGAGTGTTTTTAAAAATTCTACTCATATCTAGCCTGCCCTCTTTGCCTCAAAATTGCAATTATTTCTTTTTTTTCAAATGTAAAGTGTTTTCAAAAGGAATTCTTACTCCATTGTATAACTGTTACAAGCCACAATGAGGATCTTGGTCAATGAGCTTGGATATTAATTTAATTGCATATTTGAGTCATTGTTGATACAAGAGTCTACATAAATTCTGTTTTTGAATCTTGTGTCACCACAAACACAGTAACTGGGATCAGAGATTATGCTAAACTATGCTTTGCTTACCCACTTTTAAAAATAAAATACAATGACTGGGTTCAGACACAATGCGAAGCCACAAACAAGCAAATCACTTTTATTTCCATTTTAAACATCAATGGGGATCTAACATACTGCAAAGCATAGTACCAGCTTCAAATGGAATTTTCTCCGAGCAGTACATTAACTTGAGAGAATATTATGGTGATGGGGAGAAAGTGGGTAGCTGCAATCCAGTGCTTTTTGGAGGGAAGGGGGTGGAAGAGAACACCCCACGGAAGTACATCAACTGTTTGCCTTCTGGGGATTGGCTGTTTGGTGATCAGCCACACCCACCATGGCCACCATTTTCTGAGGGTTCCTATAAATTCCAAATATGCCCATTGGCCCCAAAAGTTTGCAAATTGTTGTTTGTTGCGTGTTGTATGAAATGAGCCACGTTACGTTTTGACTTTGGCTTAGCATGTTATGTGCTATGTAGCAAACCTGGTTAAAACAAATTATAGTTTAAATGATGGATAACCCCAGGCACTATTCTCTGATAGTGTAAAGTGGTCCTTGAGAAGATGCTGAGAGGCTATCTAGCACTAGATTCTGAGTCAAAGAGAGGATTGGCTGGATGGCCTATGACAGGGCTTTCCAAAGTTCTGCCGCTGGCGACACACCAGTGGTGACGGTGCGGTGGCGCGCGCGCACGGCGGCAGCGCGGGGGGGCGCGCGTGCACGGTGGCAGCACGGGGGGGCATGCGGCGGCGCGCGCGTGCATGGTGGCGGCGGCAGCGGCTGCGGCTGCCGCTGCCGCCGTGCACACGCGCGCCGCCGCTTCCGGGTGGTGTGGCGACACACCACGCTGTGTGTGGCGACACACTTTTGTGTCGCGACACACAGTTTGGAAAGCTCTGGCCTATGAGGTTCCTTCCTCGTACGATGTGCTGCCTCTCTCATCAGTGAATGATCAAAGGCACCAACGTCCTCCTCAGGAGGCTAAGCTTCAAATATGGCTGGGCTTGTGAATCTGAATCCATATGGGCAGAATTTATCATTTTGTTATTTGTTTGTTTATGCAAAATGCAGCAGCATGAGCAGTAATGGGTGCCTGTCAGCATGCCCATGTGTCACCACTGCTACACAAGCTGCATTGGTTGCCAGTTGGCTTCCGAGTGCAATTCAAGGTGCTGGTTACAGGTAGTCCTTGTTTAGTGACCTCAATTGGGACCAGCAACTTGGTTGTTAAGTGAAGCAGTTGCTAAGTGAAACTGTGACTGTGCTTACAATCTTACTTCAGCTTTCCTTTGCTTTACAGACCTGCAAAGGTTGCAAATGCGAAAATTGTTCATAAGGTTACTTTTTCATCACCAGTCGCTGTATGAGGCAGTCACTAAACGAGGACTACCTGTATTGCCTATAAAGCCCTGTATAGCATAGGGCCTGGATACCTGAGAGTCTGCTTGTCTCCAATAGTTTCTGCCCACCCAGGATATTCCAGCAGAGTGGGTGTGCTCCAGGTCCCCTCCATTAGACGTTGTCATCTGGTGGGACCAAGGAAGTGTGCCTTCTCTGTTGCGGCCCCCACCCTCTGGAACAGCATCGCCTCAGAGAGAAGGATGGCGGCCTCCCTCCTAGGGTTCTGGAAAGCTCTGAAAACCCAACTTTGGCCCCAGGTCTGGGGTTTTGGTATTGTTGTATTTTGAGGCGGCCTGTTTATTCTGGGTCACCTTTAGACTGTTTTGACCCAGGCTGTCAGTGTGGTTTTAGGTTTTATCTGTTTTTATGGATTTGGGGGGGGGGGTTGTATGCCATCCAGAGTCCATTGGGGTTGGGCGGCTATAACACATTTAAATAAATAAATAAATACAGTCTCATTTTTTTGTTTGTTTATGTGATTTATGTACAGCCTGAAACCTAACAGACTCAAGCTGCTGAGAAAGATGTCATACTTGCTGGCATACCTTAATGCAATTATATTTTTATTATGTTCCACTATTTTCATGTGGCGCTTTTTTTTCAACATCATAACAAGCCTTTAAAACTAGACAAAGGGAATTAGATTGCTTTAATGTAACTGCAAGGGCTTTTCATTAGTTTAATCTGACAGAGCTCTTTCATTCAGTAGGCAAAAGGGACTGTTGCCCATCAAGGACTCAACGAAACCAGATTCTAAGGTTTTTTAATTTAGTTTTTAAAACAAGTTTCTATGGTCTTATTTCTCTGATGGTATGAAGCCAAAATGTGCAAGATGCCTTTGGGCCTATAATTTGGTGAAAATTAGGTTGGGCCCAGGGCACCTCCAAGAAGACTAAAAAAAAATCAAGATGGCAGGTGTAATGGCATATCAAAGCTCCATCCCTTTTTACATGGGTCACACATGCAACACGTACACAAAAGGGGAGGGGTCTCATTGGTGCAGTGGTAGACACCATCTTGCCTTTTTTGAGCCCCCTGGGGATGCCCCTGATTGGGCCTGCCTTCCATTGTTGGAACCAAAAAGGTAAATCACAGCTAGGATTGATATGTAAGGTAAACAAAGTAAGTGATTATAGAGTTGATATATATTTGTTGAGAGATGAAACCTGAAGCTTCATTTTGATGCACTTGATTTTCTCTCCCTCAGGGTGGTAGAGATGCCCACAGAAAAGAATGCAGAAAAATCCTAGATTTTAAGGTAGTTATGGTATGGGTGTAAACCAAGATGACCCTACTTGACATCACCAAATGTAATGCTCTTTCTAGCACAGATCTTCTTTCAGGGCGTTGTATTTGTAAATTGCTTTACCTGCACCAACTTCAACAGAATCCACAGTTCCCATCTTGCAGGTTGAAAGAACTGGGACTGAGGATGAGTTAGGACGGACTTGCAGTGTCTTCTGTTGTTGATATAGCACTTGAGATATAATGCTGATTCTGAGGTGAATGTCCAACTGTGGAAGGACAAGCTGTGTCCTAAATTGCAGGCAGCTGGGATAGCATTCCTCCCCTTTGCTCCAAAAGCCCCTCAGCGTAAGGACGGCAGGGAGATGGTTAAAAAGCTCTGTGTTTGGATCTGGTGTGTGGGTGAGAAACAGTTGACAGGAGAAAGTGAGGGAGAGTGCAGCAGTAAAGGTTTGTAGAAAATCAGGAGCAAGTGAGACTTTGTATCCTGGAGTTAGTAGTAGTGTTTAATAGTTATAGTAATAGAATAGTAACCTATATGTATTAATTAGAATAGACATAGTTTACAGTAGTAATAGTGATAGGAATATAGGCTAGTTGGAAATTGTATTAATTGGTCACCTGGGTAAAAAGAGCACTTTTATACTGTAACTGGTGGGTTTCTAAGTAAACTAACCCCCAATAGAAAAAGGGGAGAACAACTATTTTCTTGTGCAGTGTCTCATTGGGAAACATCTGAGTGAGTCTGAGCAGACAACCCTTGGGTATCAAACGAACCTGTGACACCAACGTAAAAATCCTTTCACAGATTTCAGTGAAAGTCTCCCCCCCTCTTATGATTTCTCAAATCAATCTAGTATTTCAGAAGTTTACAGTGGAAAGGAGTTAATTTATATTGAAATAGAGTCCACATATTGCAATTTGTTTAGGTTTCAGGGCATTACGTTCAATGTATCTTTTCAACTTTCTCCACTCAGAAATGCAGGAGCGTGAGCTATACAGGTAGGCATTGGTTAACCATGGTAATTGGGACCGGAATTTCCGTTGCTAAGCGATGCGGTCATAAAGTGCAATGTCACATGACCGCATTGCTTAGCGATGGCAATCCCGGCAGTCCCAGTTGCCGTTGTTAATCGAATCCCACAGGTCGTTAGGTGAGGACCCACCCTGATCCAAGCCATTCCCGGCTTGGTCCCTCCCAGCCCCAGGTCTCGGTAAGGTAAGGCAGAGGTCCCCAACCTGTGGGCCGCGGCCTATTAGGAAGTGGGCCACGGGGCTCCCTCCTGCAAACCCCGCCCCCGGTGTGTGTGATTACCCCGCCCCAGTGCGCACGATTGGCTCCCGCCTGCAAACCCCGCCCCCCCGGTCTGTGGAAAAATTTTCATCCACGACCGGTTTCTGGTGCCAGAAAGGTTGGGGACCGCTGAGGTAAGGGACTGCCTCCTCTGCCTCCGTTTCAACTCCCCCCACCTGCCTATCTCCCCCCATCTCTGCCCTTTTGGCCGCCCTGCACAGTGGCACTCCTTGGCGGTGGTGGTGGCGGCACTGAGGCTGAAGTAGAGTCCTGGGCCTTCAGCAGTCACAGCCGGCTGCTACCGCCCCCCAGACCTCTACATCAGCCATCGCACGCAACCTCAGGAGGAAGGCCTGGCATGGCCAGCAGCTGCCTCGCATAAGGCCAGGCCAGGCCGGGCGCATCACACCAGCAGTGGGAGGAAGACGGCAAAGGTCAGCCGGGGATAGCAGGGCCTGCGGAGAACAGGGCGGCGGGGGCAGCTAGGGCTTTGTGCTGTGGTGGCTGGGTGCAGCACGGGGCTTGAGGTGGCACTCCTCAGCAGCGGTGGCGGTGCTGGGGCTCAAGTAGAGGCCCGGGGATGGGGATGGCCAGCTGAGACTGCTGAGAGCTGTGGACCTCTACTTCAGCCCCAGCACTGCCACCACTGAGAAATGCCACTGTGCAGGGCAGCCAAAAGGGCAGAGATTGGGGGGGGGGGGGGAGATAGGCAGGTGGGGGGAGTTGAAGCGCCCTTGCAGAGAGGCTGCCAAGCGCCCAATTTTTGATCAGGTGACCGCAGAAGCACTGCAATGGCCATAACTTCGGGGAGCAGACAGTGTAATTTCGAACAGTCACTGAACAAATGGTCGTTAAGTGAGGACTACCTGTAGATGTGTCCCCCCCCCAAAAAAAAAAAAATATGGTTGAGACAAGATGCTGTTGCATGTCAGCTCTTGGTTATATTAAGTATCAGTGAAGCCAGCAAGTTAGGAGTACCAAATTTCTTTGTTGATGGTATTAATCTACATTTCCTCCAGTGTGAGAATGCACCAGTTCTGCATAAAACTCGTTTCCAGCTATATCATGGGAGTAAGGAAGTAATTACTTCAGTGTGATCGTGCGTGGAACCACATTAAATGATTCGTACAGGGAAACGTAGACATGAGGACTAGTTCAAATGTTTAAAAATAAAGATACTCCGCTTATTAGAAATCAGCCCCCAGGAGAAATTTCCAAAAGGGCAACGTGCAAATGTCATTCATTTCCAGAACTTACACACAACAAAAAACAGTGTGATTGGGAGAACCTCAAGGGATTTAGATTACAAGCTCCCCCAAAATAACCTGCAGAGCCAAATACAATCTCTCATGTGCAGCCAAAAGTCCCTATTTCTTGGCTATTTGGGGACAGCCCAGATTGCACAGCACACACTCAGTGCTGCCCGAACTATATGCTCCTTTTCCAAATGATGCAAATTGACTTTTGCCACATTGGTCACTAACATTTCCAGAAGAAACCTAGCAGAGGGGCTAGCAAAATATTCAGCAGGCCAGAGAGGTCGTTTTGAATCTTAAGCCTGGTCCCCAATTATTTTAACGGTTTGAGCATTTGGCTATAGAAACTCTTTTATCACATTTTGTAGTCCAAAGATAAAACTACCAGGCTGCCCATTACGTACTATAATATATCCCAGACTTTGCTCACCAATTCACCAGCTAATGTAGCATATAACTATCCCTTTGAAATGGATATTTCTAAATCAGAGGAAGTAATAATACCACTTTACTGCACATTGGTGGGACCATCAGCTCAAGTAATTCTGTCTGGGCATCAGATTTTAAGAATGATGTAGAAAAACCAGAACAGGTCAGGGAATGACAATGGGTCTTACAAGGAGAGACTGGGGGAAGTGGAAACCTCTAGTAAGAAGGTGGAGAGCAGCCATCTCTCCTCTTGCCAGGTTCACTACTTCTACCCATCACACGTACAAGGTCAGCTGCTGTTTAGGCTGATCCAGATCTCCAAGCCCATTGCTGTGATGTCTGATGGTTATCGATGGAGAGTCTGGATTGAAGGAATTTGACTCTCCTGTCGCCCAAACCAGGATGGCCCTGGAAAACAGGGCCCAAGGAGTGGAGGGTAGGGGGTGTGCTTGCACCAGCCTAAATTGGCCAATAGGAGCTGGGCTGATCCCAACCTCAAGGAGTCACTTGACCAGTCAGCAACCGAATGCCTCAGGCTGTAGCAATTTGGGGCATGGTCAGGTGTAACTGAGGAAAGGCACTTTCTTTTGCAGACCTTGAAGGCTGTTTCTATTTCTTCGCAGCATTGACATGCATGGAGAGCAGAGCTTTCCAAACTGTGTGTCGTGACACGTTAGTGTGTCGGCTGCAGTGTCTGGGTGTGTCGCGGCTGCTGCTGCCTCCGAGCCCTGCCAGGATTCCACACAGGTCCTAGTGCCTGCCTTGTGCCCTGCTGCCTCCAAACCTGCTGTGATTCCGCGCAGGTCCTAGTGCCTGCCTTGTGCCCTGCTGTAAGAGTGTGTCACGAAATGATGCCCTGCTGCAAGAGTGTGTCGCGAAATGATGCATGTCTAAAAAGTGTGTCACCAGCATGAAAAGTTTGGAAAGCTCTGATGGAGAGGTTTTTGGGTGTGGGTTTTTTGGCTGTAGAAACTTCTCCCTGATCGTCTCTCTTTTTCTCAATTCCCATGAATTGCTCTCATAGTTTGCATCACATAAGCTATGTGCTTGGGAAGGAAGGGGAAACCCCAGCTTTCTCACAAACATGAATCCTTGCATTTGTCTAACCAAGAGGCCTTTTCATGTCATTTTCCATTTTATCTTTTCAAACATTTTTCTAGCTTGGGGGCATTCCTTTCTATGGGGCAAAGTCATTTCTTAAGGGGAATTTTGTTTACCTTTCCTTTTTGGAACAGTTTCAAAATGATCCTGCCCACCATATTTTCCTGGCTGTTGTGCTTCTTAGTGTGCTATTGTGGGCCCAGCCAGAGAACTGGTAAAAGGTAAAGGTTCCCCCCGCACATTTGTGCAGTCGTGTCCGACTCCAGGGGCCGGTGCTCATCTCCGTTTCTTAGCCGAAGAGCCAGCGTTGTCCAAAGACGCTTCCACAGTCATGTGGCCGGCATGACGCGTGCGGTACGCTGTTACCTTCCCACCAAAGTGGTACCTATCCATCTACTTGCATTTGCATGCTTTCGAATTGCTAGGTTGGCAAGAGCTGGGGCTAGTGCGGGAGCTCACTCCGCATGCAGGGCTAGGGATTCGAACCTCCGAACTTGCGATCTTCCGATCGACAAGCCTGGCGTCTTACCCGCTGAGCCACCACGCCCCTCAGAGAACTGGAGCTCGTAGCAAAAGAATGTCAGCCCCCAAATTCTCCCAAGATACCAGGATGGTGTGCGTTTCTTACAGTGGTGTGCAACTTGCTTAAATTGTGTCAGGCCAATGGCCCATCAGGAATAGTTGCTTCCCAAAACCTTAAGGCAAAGATCCCAAAGAGCTCATTGACTGAACTCAGGATCCAGCATCCAGTGCATGCACATTACTCTTGAATCACAGTCAGTATGGGAGCCCTACCTTGTATTAAGTTCCTTGGCTTGGAAAAACCCATTAGCAAGGGAACAGGGGATTTTCGGCATGCTGCGAATGTATTCTGTGGCTTGTTTGCAACAAGCTTGATTAATGTTAACTTTAACAGCCCATTTGGTTCTTTATGGTTCAATGTCTTCTCTAAACCCAGAAAATGGGTTAATTTAGTAATCAAGTTAATTATATTGTGTGAATGCAGCCTATATTTACACAAGTCAGGAATTAATTGATCTAATTCAGATTTGGTTTGAGGGATGGAAGTGGCTGCATTTGCACCACTTTAAATTTCTCAGGATGGCCTGGGGAGCACTTGAGGTGGCAACACACCACATACTCAAAGCCATTATGGGGAAAGTAACACTCCGCCTGACAGCCCCAGCCATTGGAACGAAAGGAAATTCATAGCCTAAGGACCAGCTAGGCAGTTGTAACCTTGTCCCTGGAGCTTGGAAGCTGCTGAAGGACACTGGGGCTAATGCAGGCTCTTCGGAGTCTCATTGGCCACTGCACCTCTCCAAGCCCTCCTGCTTTATTTGGAGATACTGGGAATCAGACATGAGACATTCAACATTTAACTACTACTTCAAGGAGTGGAAGCCAAAGATGGATTATTGGGAGACAGTAAGATGAAGGTTAGAAGATTGGATTAAAGAAATCAAAAGGCATATGACAAAGAAAAGTTCCTGTATACTGTATGAAGGACTAACATTTAAAATCAATTGTTGTACTTTAAGTTCAAAGATAGATTGGAGGACATCTATTTTCTATATTTTCTTTGCTTATTATTTCTTGACTTCACTTTTTCTTTATCTTTTTCTTATTTTGTATTTCTGTTTCTATTTCTTTTTTCTACTTTAAATTTTATTATGTATTGTAAAACTTAATAAAATTTAATAATAATAATAAAAAAAAAAGACATGAGACTTTTGGCATCCAGGCGTGTACTCCAGTGACTTTACTGTAGTTTCTTGCCATGTGGCCGTTTAACTTTTCATAGCAGAGTTTGAGAGGTCCTGTTAAAAGCAGATGTTCAAAAACCCAGAGCTTGGGAGGTAACAAGGGTTAACAGCAAAATAAAATGCATCATCAGGGTCTCATGAAATCCAACTAGTGCAAAGTGCTGTTGTAGTCCTTTTTGTTAATATACTCACCTCATTGGGCGTGTGGGTGTGTGAACCATCTCCAAAGGAGAAGGAATACACCTCCTAACTTCAACTGACCCTGCCATTCTGATCTTCTGCAGAATGCCGAATACTTACTGATGTTCTCCAGATGTATTGTGATTGCAACTTGTGGGGCCAAGGTCCATCTTGGTCCAGTATTTTGCTTCTCTGCAGAGATCCTGCCATTGCTCCCCTGCAACTGGCATTTGAAGGCATGCCGCCATCAATCTAGAGATAATGTTGAGCCTCAAGACCAATAGCCTTTGACAAACCCATCCACAAAGCATGAATTACATAGAGTTCATTAACTCTATGAATTACATAGAGTTCATGGGCTAATCGTGTGCCATGTGAAAAACTATTTTGTCTGTTCTAACTTCCTTCTAATCACTGGATGATCTTGGTCCTAGTGTTTGAAGTGAGGGACAAAAGCTTCTCCCTTTCCACTTTGTTCATGCCATGTATAATGGTAGACACCTCACTCAGGAGCTGTTGGAGCCCCCTAATCACGTTGGTTGTCCACTTCTATATTTCCAGCTCAATCTTCATTTTTAAATATGGCGACCAGAACTATACACGGTATTGCAGGTGTGGACGTACCCTAGATTTATATAAGTGTGTACAATGTTGACAATTTTATTTTTAATTCCTTCTTTATTTTTCCTAGTTGGAGCTTGTCGTTCCCACAACAGGCATATACAACAGCATCTTCACTGAGCTACCCATTATGACCCCAATATAATTCTCCTGGTTAGTAACAGACAGTCCAGGCTTCATCTGTGTATATGAAAAATTAAAGTATTTTGCTCCCAAATGAATCATTTTATACTCACTTGCTCTTCTACCCTCTGCTGTCTCCTTGTATGTGCCTCTTTTCCCCACTATTCCAATATCTGCAGGTTTCCCAGGACTCTCTGAGGAACAGCAATGTCAGTGATTCTTCAACTTTGCTCAAAGGCCTCCCACCACCCTGATTGTCAAGGATATCACGATCCTTCTGAGGATCAAATCCAGTATTTTCATTTGCAAGCCCCAACTCTCCCTCCCAAAGTGAAGAATAAGTAGACAGAACAAGACAGCAGCCAGGGAGAGACCTCTGGAAAAATTAGAATCCTGCAGCCAGATTGGACTGATCTGTCTTTTTTTAATCAAACTGTAAAGTCCAGCCCTCTGTATATAGTTGCTCCTGATCAGGGTATCATCATCATGCCTGACCCCATCTTCCTTGCGCTTCCCTCATTTATATCATGACTCTTCATACAATCTGTGCCTTGTTGCACACTTGGGAAGAGCTTTATCTTCCACATTCCTTGACTTCACGGAAGCTCAGCCAGTGAGAGGGGGAATAGGGGACTGTTCACAGTGAAAGACTAGTAGCTACACCTCCCTCTTCCTCCTCCTATAGGAAAAGTGTATTGCCTCAAAGAGAAGGGAAAACTGCTCCTAGCGTGGCTGTCAATTGATGGAGAGGCCAACCAGGAGGGTCTTCAAGCCCAAACATCCCACATGTAAAAACCAGGTGGGTTGGGAACTTGATCCCTCTTTGGAAACTAGATGGCTTCTTCCAGGAGGATTAATTTCCACTGCTCCTGGCTCTCTTCTGCTTGGAGTAACAGGGTGGGCTTACTAACCTGATACACAATCTTGGAAAAACGGAGACTGGAACTAGGGAGGAAGCAGTGCAGGCATTAGAAGGGGGAGGTGGTGTTTAGAGTAGCAGGAAGGGGGCAGTCCTGTTTCTCAGATTCCCCCCCCCCCAGGTAGCCATAGTGAGTCCCAACTGCCTTGTGGGGTCTGCAATCAGCTGATGGCAATCTGGTCTGAGGCTTCTCCCTCCCCACGCCCCAGAACACTGTTCCATTTGGCTCCCCCTGGGCCGAGCAGAATCCCTGAATGTTATTTATTTTAAAGAGTCAACATTTATTGTGCAAGAAAAAAGAAGCCGAGAGACCAAAGGATTGCATCGCCTTTCAGAGACGGGCGGCAAAGGCAGCAGTGGATGTTGGCAAGGCAAGGAGTAACATTCCCCCAAGCAACCAATCAGGTGCAAGGACCTAGGCCACACTCTGGCTAATCCCAAACAATGGCTCAGACGCTCCATTCTCTTGGCCTGCTTGACGGTGCCAGTCAGTCCCCACCCCATTTTAATGCTTGCCTGTGGGCACCAGAGGCAACCAGCCTGCTCCAGCCAAGTCTCCTTCAACCATACAGAGTGACCCATAGATGCACCACAAGCAGCCTTTCAGTAAGGGCTCTCCCTCCAAAAGAAAAAAAAAGATTCATCCCATTCTACAAGATGTCCGGTTTTCCTGTGAACCATTCCTGGTCGTGCTTGTCCACTGAGAGGAAGAGCCAGAGGAGAGCCCAGCACATGTAGGAGGGCAGTGCCATCTAGCCATTTCAAGCCCGGGGAGAGCATCCCGTACATCTCTCTCCTTGGCTTGTAACTGTTGGGTCCGGCCCATTATGCAATCTCCTTGATCCTGTGGATGTAGTTGTGCAGCTCTTCAGGGTCCTGCAAGCCCATGTCTTGACAGACCCACTCCAAGTCCTCTTCATCTGCTATAGGGATAGAATTATAGGCCAGTTCCTCGGAGGGCATGGTGGCAAATGTAGTAAACTTGACCCGCTTACGCTTGGAGGTGGGAGAATTGAGCGGGTCCTCACTCTGGTCCCTGGTGGAGCCCCCAGAAGAGCCATCCCCCCGCCCATGCACCTGACTCTGCACACTGGTTTGTGAGGAGCCGCTGCTGTGGTGGTCGCCATGGCAGCAGGTCTGCACGTTCTCCAATGGGTTGCCTGGGCTCTCAGGCTGAGGGGAAAGGTCATTCTGGGCCCGCAATGGTTGTCCATTTCCCAAGAAGACCCAGTGGTGGGAGTGGTCCATGTTGGTTTGTCCTTCTGGCGGGATCCGTTTGTGCCGGTACTTGAGTACAAAGACAATACAATTAATAAGGAAAACCAGAATGGCTAAACAGAAGACACCCAGCAGGGCATACATGCCTATTTCCAGGTCGGTGAGTCCTCGAGTGACTTGCACGTAGCCAGTGGGAATGGTTGGGAAATCCTCAGTGGGAAGGATTACGCTGGGAACCCAACTCTCCTGACTTGGCACCAGAGGCCACTCCACTTCCACCCGTGGTGTGGTGCGAGGCATACCCTTCTCACGTCCAGGCCTGCTAGGAGTTTGCACAGGCTCATAGTCGTAGGTGGGCTCTTCCTCAGAGCTGAAATGCACACGGACGCTGGCCAGTGTGGTGGCCAGCACACTCTTGCGCTTGGTCTTCTGGCAGCTCTCGCAGATCAGCAGGTCAGCTTTGATCAGCTCACCAGACCCTTCTCCTTCAGCCCTCACTATTGGGAAGGTCCGCTCGGGCATCACTGACACCACTGACTTGTCCTGGCTTGTCACCACTAGCGTGTAATCCTTTGGGTCATACAGAGAGAGGGGGGCAATTGTGCCATCACTGTACGACACCCAGAGATTGAGCAGAGCTTCCTATTTGGAAAAAAGGACAAAACTGTTTGGAACCATCCATAAGCTTTTGCACAATAAGGTATTTTTGGATCTCCTATGAGACCCCAAAGAACTTAAATCGGAGACCAGATACCACCTCTGGAGAGTGGAATCCTTTAGTGATGGATAGACCAGTTCAAAATGCACGCCCTGTCATTCCATTCAATAGAAAAATGATTTTCTATTTCGTTAAAGTCTTTAAGAACTCTCCTACCCTAGGAACTACAGAATGTTCTGGAGTATCTTTCCTCCAGCTGATATGTATGGGCTGCCAGGACAGAAGGGTCATGAATGGCTGTCAAACACAATTTCAGAAAAGCTTCTTTGCCAATATGCACTGCTGATCAAGGAAGACATAGGAAGGGATCTTATGATCTCCCAGAACCCTGGGATCCCCAGTTCGAAAACCACTACACTCTATCAGTCCTAATTCCCCACATTCCACCATTTTCATCCATCTATCTGTGTCTATATTTCACATTAGACCTTCCCCAACCTATCACCCTCCAGATGTTCTGGAATACAAGTTCCCACCATTCCCATCTAGTGCACAGTAGCCTGTCCTTTCCCCCAAATCAGTCTCTTTTGTCTCATTTATTCATAGCCAATCTCAATCTTCTCAGTTTTCCATATTCACACAACATGTGAAACCCTAAATTTGGATTAACAAAAGGAAATTGGTGTGTTTGCTTAACATGCTATGCTCAAACAAATAAATCATGGTATGCCTAACTTCAGGGGTTGGCAATGCAGCCTTGGTGGATATCCTGTTGCCTGCAACATCCCCAAATGGCATCTGCACTTATGCCAAAATAAAAAGCAAAATTAAAACATCCAGAAGACTGGACTCCCCCTACTTCATTCTTGTTTAGAAAGACAGTGAAATCTGTTTCTGTTTTGTAGGGCTTTTGAAGCCTACATGGTTATTTATGTCACCCTCGCTAGGGATGGGTCCTGAAGGTGGTGTTATTCTGTGATTTCTATTTTATTATATTTTAATTGGTTGCATGAATTATTTTGCAATGGTTTTATGTTTTCTTTTTGTACATCTTACTCTGTAAACTGCTTGGAGTCGTTTGGAATATGGTAGACTATACATGGTGTAATCAATCGACCTATCAAATAAACATTTATGAGGCTACTGAAATCTTGTAAAACTTGCCTTCACTGGTAAGCTACCTTCTCCTATACACATGTAGGCTCAGTTCACAAAAGGATCTAAGCAACAACATTAACCAGTTAAAACCAAGCATGTTTACCATATTGTGTGAATGTAACTGCTAGATCCTTATCTGACCTTATTCACCTTATTGTGCAAACCAGCAACAGTGGCCTTGAAATAATAATATGTCGTGAGGTAGGAAAACACTAGCAGCTGGTGAGAAGAATTTTGCTATAATTTTCAGTGATTAAAAAAAATTCCCCTAAAAACAGAAAAACTCCAATTGTTCCTAACACTAACCACTAACTTCTCTGAACCTTTTAAAGATTCAACATCTCTCTGATAAACCAGAGTTCCTCTCCCCAGATCAATACACAGAAAAATTCACTGTTCTCTGATAGGGAAATTTTTGAGAAGCACTTTTATTGTTTTTTAATTTAATTTTAATTTATTTATTTTCTATCCCGCCTTTATTATTTTTATAAATAACTCAAGGCGGCGAACATACCTAATACTCCTTCCTCCTCCTATTTTCCCCACAACAACAACCCTGTGAGGTGAGTTGGGCTGAGAGAGAGTGACTGGCCCAAGGTCACCCAGCCGGCTTTCATGCCTAAGGCGGGACTAGAACTCTCAGTCTCCTGGTTTCTAGCCCAGCACCTTAACCACTCGACCAAACTGGCTCTCACTTTGTTCAGCCCAAGTTCCATCTTTCCTGTGGCACCCTGGTTCTCTGTCTACAGGGAATTCTTTCGTGTGAAGCAACCTCCCATCACATGGGCCTCTCTCTGCAGTCTGAAGAGAACAGTTAGCCTTCTCTTTGCTTCTCTGGGAGAATGGAGCCAATCCATATGGGCTGGCATTGAGCCTTGGGGGTTTCTGGGAATTACAATGTGAGACTACCTTCCCCAAGAGTGGTCAACATTAGAACATTAGAACCTTGAAATTGAGTGTCTGCTGGGCTGTTGTCTTGGCCACAATGGTGTGGCTATTTCCAGGGCTGGCATGAAGGGAAAGGGAGAGGTTGGAGAACATTACCTGCTTGGAGAAATTGAGTGTCTGCTGGGCTGTTGTCTTGGCCACAATGGTGTGGCTATTTCCAGGGCTGGCATGAAGGGAAAGGGAGAGGTTGGAGACCACCTGAGCCTTCAGTTCCATAATGGTAACCTTCTCATCAACCACGGTCACTGGTGTCTCACCAAGGACAGCTTCCACAAGTGGAGAAACTACCTGTAGAAGAAATGGGTGTCCTCGTTGATAAAGAATTATGACTGGGGATTCATAGAATCAGATTTTTGAAAATGTGAAAACAACCCTATTAAAAGCATGGGGAGCGCTAAATTAATCTCTCTGGATTAAATGGAAGATCCTTCAAAGTGAGCATCTTCTTTCACAGCAACACTAATTTTGTTACCAAATTTTGGTAGCATAACCAGGTGTGTGTGTGTGTGTGTGTGTGTGTGTGTGTGTGTGTGTGTTCTGGGGACTGCAAACAATAGTGCTGAGGGGCAAATGTAGCCCACAGACCTCAAATTGTCACTCCTGCCAAGTCTCTTCTTATAAAAAAGATGCTCCTATTTCACAATTTTTGAGCTGACTTTTCTTTTTTTCATGCACCTCTTCAGGTAATGGTAGACAACAGTCAGGATGAAACAGACCCTGAAATATGTTATCCACCTTTAAAAAAAAAAACTTCTTCTAGCTTGGGACTTGACATTTTTAGGCACAGCAAGTGGAAGCCAAACAGGCAGATCAGGTACAGATCTTGCTATTCTTAGAATCTAGACTTTCATTTAAAAAAAAAGTGTGTGTGAAAGGAATAAAATATACCTTGCATTGCTCAATGATAAGCAAAGCTTAATAAATACTGCAGCACAGACATGGATACAAGTCTGTATCACTGCCATAATTTATTCACATCATCTTTTTTCTGCATTGAATATGGGTTATCTGACACGAAGAAAATGTTTTCATTTTTTAAGCAAAGAATATATTACAGGAAAAGAAATGCCCATAACAGAACAGCTTCTGAGGTTTTGTAGTAGAGATTCTTGATTTCAAAACTGCCTCCTGAGATCTATAGCTACATTTTCCATTTCTCCCTCTGGAACTGGGCTTCTCATATTAATATAGCCAGTCCACAGATCATCACCCATTCATGGTCTCTCCCTCACACAGACACACAGAAAGTTCTTCAAAGTGTATTTCATCAGTGGGAGACACACCGACCTTGAGCCACAATATCTTTGAAGATGGCAGCCTGGGATTTTTGCTTAGGGAAGCAATACAATGTCAAAGCCTGGAATTAATTGTAGCTACAGAGATGCCTGGCACAGATTCAAGCCTTGCTCAGAACTGTTTCAGGGAGAAAATGCACAAGAGAGAGGCAAGGAATATTGGGTGAGGAATGCAAAGTGGAGGAAGAGGGGTACACCAAACTATTCTTGGAGGTTCCAATAATGTGGTCCTGCCCAAGCTAAACCAACTGCCATGCTGGTTAGGAACTGTGGGCCTGAAAGTCTAAGACAGAGCTTTCCAAACTGTGTGTCGAGACACGTTAGTGTGTCGGCTGCAGTGTCTGGGTGTGTCGTGGCTGCTGCTGCCTCCGAGCCCTGCCAGGATTCCACGCAGGTCCTAGTGCCTGCCTTGTGCCTGGCTGCCTCCAAACCTGCTGTGATTCCGTGCAGGTCCTAGTGCCAGCCTTGTGCCCTGCTGTAAGAGTGTGTCGCGAAATGATGCATGTCTAAAAAGTGTGTCACCAACATGAAAAGTTTGGAAAACTCTGGTCTAAGACATGGAGCAGATTGTGGAATGCTGGTTTAAATACACAGAACCACACACTGAATAGGTTATACTTCCATATCTGAATTCTCTATGTTAGGATTATTATGTAATCTCATTCCTCCTCCCAAATTCATTTTCACTGGTTGCTAGCTGAAGCCTGACTCCAATAAAGTTCTCATTGAAAAAAATAAGAGGTGCTGAGTGGAAACATTATACAGGATTGCTATTCTTGCTCTAGAAAATAAAGAAGTAGCAAGGGTTGGGTGGAAAAAGGTTCGATATTTTTGAAAACAGGACATCCATTTTCTTTGCCACAAAATGTACGAGACAATAATAAGCAAAGGGCCTATGGATATCTGCAAACTGCCCTTGCTTCACTCTTGCCATTACAACAGCCTGCCTGCTCAGTCTGAGGACTGCTTGTGGATCATCTAATGAAAATCTGATGGTGTTTACTGGGATTTTCTGCATCCAAGGAATGAAAAATCTCTCTCTCTCTCTCCACTTCCTTCTCCCTACCCTATAGGGCTAATACAAACACAGAATAATTCTTTTTCTTTTTGGTTCAGCACTTGATTTGCTTTTACCTTGAACAAGGTAGTGCCGGGCTCCCTGCCAGCTAGTGTGTTGCTGTTCACCATGTGTGCCACGTGTGGGTTGTCGACCTTCATAAAGTCACTGACTAGGTCTGTGACCTCCACCATCCATTCAGGGCCCAGCATGGTGACCACCTGATCTGTGCCCTCAGAGGAGGTGGTGTGGAACTGGGTGAACACCTGCAGGGTGGAATGCTGGTACTGCAGTGTGCAGCCCCTGCTTTGTCTCCGTTCTTCTTCCTCGTCCTCATCGTCACTCTCCCGTATGGACCTGTGAGAAGTTGAAGGACATCAGTGTGGAAAAAGGATTTGGTTGGCAGCTTTGTTTTAATGCAAACTATTTTCCTTTTTCTTATCAAGGTTTTTTTCTTTCTCAGATGGTCAGGAATCAGGTGTTGAATTTAAGATGACGGCCTCCCCCAATAACAATTGTAGACAGACAGGAAAAGAAAGATAAATATACATAAAACTCACATGGAATGCCCAACTTCCCCAGCTTGTCAAGCTAACCTTGTCAACTGGAGCTGAAACCAATCCTGAGAATTATACCCCTATCCCAAAGAAATGTATGCCTGTGACACACTACTGTACTTGTGGGCATATCTGTATATATTTCTGTCATAATCCACACTCCAAAACAGGCAGGGTCAGGGCAAACAATATAAATTTATACTATCTCAAGGAATGGCTGCTAATTAAATTTAATTGCTTGTAAAATACGGCATCCCATTTACGAAACTAGTTGTTTGCTATCTGTGTATTCTCACTCTCTCACATTCTTACACACACATCACAATACAGACAAGTACACACATACCTATACATTCTGCGGAAGGAAGGAAGGAAGGAAGGAAGGAAGGAAGGAAGGAAGGAAGGAAGGAAGGAAGGAAGGAAGGAAGGAAGGAAGGAAAAAAATAGGATGGAGATGCAGTAAGGGGAAGAGAAGGGAAGGGGAAATTGTGAGCCACCCAGAGTGCTGCACAGGTGTTACAAAATAAATTCACCAGGAAAACAGCTTCTCTTCCCAAGCAACAACTAATTTGCAGGCCTGCAGCCATTTGCACCTTTTGCCCATATGTTTACCTTAAACAACTTTTCCTATCCTTATCATTGAACTGAAGGGACTCCCCTGCCCAATTAATTATTTGGGAGAAAACATGTTCTATTATCAAGTAGATAAGGTAGTCACTCTGATCCCACCATGATGTCATGCAGCCAGTTGGATCTTGGATATGATGGCAACACAACACCAAATTAGAAAGGGCAATGCTTCCTGTCCTCCAAAGTGGATCTTTCGGATCACGATCAACACATGACCGAATTAGAAAGGACAGTGCTTCCTGTTCTCCTCCAAAGTGGATCTTTCGGATCATGATCGTGAATTTAACACCCATCATTTACTGAGCCATGGTTACTGCTTATATATTCTGCAACTGACAAATATGAGTGTCTAGTGTGGAAAGTCTAGCGTAAGCTCAAGTTTACAAGAAATATATCTAAGAGCGGCTACACTCTCACCATGCACAGCTCTCCATTATCGACCACTAAACCTCCTGGGGCAGACTTCCCCATCCTATTCCTTTCTGCACCGCTGGAATCATGGAACCACAGGTTTAGAGGGGATCACTTAAGGCATGTTCTGTGCAGGAATCCAAATTAAAGCCTTCTCTTCAACATATCCAACAAAGGGGAGTCACTATCTCTCTGGGTAAATTAGTTCTGCTGTGAAATTACTCTTCCATGTAAGTTTCTCCCTAAACTTCAGTTGGAATCTGCCATCTTAATATCCATGTTTCTGGAATGACAGAGAATAAATCTCTGTCATATCCCCACTCAGTCTTCTCTTTCCAAAGCTAAACCTGCTCAGATCCTTCTATCTCTCTTGACTAAACTCAATTTCTATTCCATTAATCCTCCTCCTCTGAATCTGTTCCAGTTTCTCTAAGTCCTTGTTAAAGTATGGAGCCCAAATCTATCCTACCTCCGATCTGGTAAGATAGGAACTCGCCATCCTTTCACTTGGCTGAGGCGTGGGTCAGACAGCTCAATATGAAGAGGGAGTTTGGGGACCCAAACAGTCATCTCCAAGAGGGCACTGAGGTGCTCATAGCTGAAGAACACACCTGCATTCATGGAGCCCCTAGACTCCTTGCCGCTCACAAAGACATAGTCACAGCTACTGGACACCTATAGGAAAATGGGAAGGAAAAAGAAGACATGTGGTGAGCAAAAGTCCCCCCTTCTTCCACATTTTTCTGGATTTTGAGGTTAAGAAACAAATTGCCATCAGACAGGTGAGGGTTTCTAAACTGCCCTCTTACAAGTCTGCTGATTGCTTCAAAGCACTTGAGTCATATTTGTAAGAAAGAGGGAAGAAAAAAAGAAGAAGATGGATACATAAGTAAAGGAATAATAGCAGCAACAGCATAGATTTACTGAGGCATTTCTTGAACCACTC
This sequence comes from Charina bottae, assembly GCA_023362775.1. Lineage (NCBI taxonomy): Eukaryota > Metazoa > Chordata > Lepidosauria > Squamata > Charinaidae > Charina > Charina bottae. The sequence goes on along the minus strand of JALMGJ010000001.1, from coordinate 97,581,673 downwards.
TAACAAATAAAAAACAGAACCAGAAAATGAAATGGTTTGGAAAAAATATTTCCATTTATCTCTGATCAATATGCATATTGGCTAAGTAAACAATGGCCTTTACTAGAGGGACAGGCAGTTAAGGATATTACATAATTCCATATGCATTTGAACTCTAATGTGGCTCAGATGTATCTATCAAGTGAACATTTTGAACATGAATGTTGTAGAAAGAAGGTCCTGGGGCAGGCAATACTGAACTGGGCCCAGGAGGCCCAATTTTGTCCCACCACTCCCACCCCAACTACTCATAAAAGTGACTGTCTACAGTATATAGGGTTTGTGCCCCAGTTAAAACCAATTGTTTTTAACTGATAGGATGCGAATTCTACTGAAGTGTTATAACCATTCGAAATCAAAGCAAATGCATAACAATTATAATAACTATTAGAACACATCAGTATCTATCTCGTAAGCACTTTGTAAGGTTGGGAATTGAAAGCAGCACATCCTTACAGTTCCGTTCCTATCAGAAATGGGTGCATGTGCTGTTCCTTCACCCAGGGAACCATATTTTCTGAGGTTTTGCAAGATTCCAGCTTGCTTCAACATATCTGGTGTGAGAGAGATGTCAAGAGTCAGAGATTCCCAGGGCAGAGATGTCAATAATATCAACAACCATTTGGCTTCAAGGCCATAAAATACAGGGTCTGTTGAAAATGTGGGGAAGGCCAAGTGAATGCATGTGAAAACAGGGGATTACTGAATCCTAGTCTGGAGAAGCTGACATCTGGAGAACAGTTAGTTGAAAAAACACCTTCGTAACATAAGAGCTCAATCAAACTAGTGAGAGATGTTGACTAGAGACCTGGGAGCCAGGTGTATCGGAAAACTCATCACACTCCAAGCTCAACAGATCAGGATGGCTGTTCTAAACAACTACTAGGGAATCAATAGTGGATAGGACGAGATCAGATGGAAATGCTGACCTTGGAAAATGTGTTTGCTCCGAGAATGGTAGATCCTATTTTGGAGATATTCAGACTCAAAGTGAGCTGAGACAAGTCATTAAAAGTCTTTGGAATGGCTATTAAAGTTATAGATGCTTATTAATTTTTCCCTAGTTCCTATTTTTCGTAGTGGGAAACTTCTATCAAAACATAAGACAAGCAGGCAAAGCACAACAGATCTCCAGGTACTTTTTAAGCCTTGGAAAGACCCAGGTGGGGTGGAATCGCCCCTCACATTTCTTCTCTCAGCAACTTCAGAGTTTAATTTTGTTCTTCATTGCTTTTGTTCATCAAACTTTGTTGTTGTTTATTCGTTCAGTCGCTTCCGACTCTTTGTGACTTCATGGACCAGCCCACGCCTGAGCTTCCTGTTGGCTGTCACCATCCTCAGCACCCCCATGGTCAAGTCCGTCACCTCCAGAATATCATCCATCCATCTTGCCCTTGGTCGGCCCTTCTTCCTTTTGCCTTCCACTTTCCCTAACATCAGCTTCTTTTCCAGGGTATCCTGTCTTCTCATTATGTGGCCAAAGTACTTCAGTTTTGCTTTTAATATCATTCCCTCAAGTGAGCAGTCTGGCTTTATTTCCTGGAGTATGGACTGGTTTGATCTTCTTGCAGTCCAAGGCACTCTCAGAATTTTCCTCCAGCACCACAGTTCAAAAGCATCTATCTTCCTTCGCTCAGCCTTCCTTATGGTCCAGCTCTCGCAGCCATAGGTTACTACGGGGAATACCATTGCTTTGACTATGTGGATCTTTGTTGTCAGTGTGATGTCTCTGCTCTTAACTATTTTATCAAGATTTGTCATTGCTCTCCTCCCAAGAAGTAGACGTCTTCTGATTTCCTGGTTGCAGTCATCTTTGCGCCTAGAAATCAAACTTAGTGGACTAATAAATAGGAGTATGTAGAGAAACCCAAAATACTGAAATAACTCTTGGCATTATCACTTTAGTTTTACTTTAGTTTTATTGCTTTAATGAAAAGTACTGATCCATTTGATCTTTTCAAACGGTGAACTACAGCATGGATGGACATGCTTTAAAGCCCTACATGGCATGGGACCAGGTTACCTGAGGGACCGTCTCATCCCCAGAACATCGACCCGCTCCACCCAGTCATGCAGAGAGGGCTTGCTACGAACCCCGTCTGTAAGAGAATTCCATCTGGCAGGGTCCAGGAGGCGGGCCTTCTCTGCAGTGGCGAGTATCTGATTTATTTTTAGAGTTGTTATATTGTATTTATATGTTTTTAATTACTAACTTTGTTGTAAACCGCCCAGAGTCCCCTTTGTGGGGGGAGATGGGCGGTGATAGAAGTTGGACAAATAAATAAATACATAAATAAATAATCAGAAACAGTCGCCTCCATGAAAAGGCCCTTGGGCTCTTGAAAGAGACGACAAATGTTTTCTGTGCATGGCCGTAGTGGGCCACTTTGCAGTTTTGGATGCTTTGTGATTTTGCACTGTTCCTATAATTGCATGTGGTGGCCAAGGATAGGTGGGTACCGTACAAGCTAAAAAGAATGCTCCAAGACTCCTAGCATCTAGTAAACCTTGCTAACGTAACCCAGACCTGGTTGATTTCTGGGCTAGACTACCCTAGCATCTTCTAATAGGGATGCCTTTGGAGCAGCAGCATCCATGGTATGCGTATGTCTCTGCATGGGTCAAAATGGGCAAGATGGTGAACAATGCAAACCCATCCCTGAAGGTGGGGAGCTTGCATCACAACACTCCATCTACCATCTTGCTCATTTTGGCACACACAGAGATGGACAGACGCCACTGCTTTGAAAACTGCAGGAAGTTCCAAATGTGTTTATTAGTAGACATGAACTGTTAGGAGTGAAGAAAACTTTTACGTTAGTCTCCCACTTTTATGTTCAAGTGTTCAAATTTAAGCAAGAGTGTAATGGATGGGAAAGATAGACAATAACAGTTTTTAGGCTTCTTCTTCCTCCTCTTCTTCTCATGGAGCAATGACATCATCTAATGGATGCTGGGATAATGCATTTCTTTGGCAAGAGCCTTTCTTTGTGCTATTTTTGAAGACTCAAAATAATATTACTTTCAGTTTTATGAGTAACTAATAGAGAACTTGCTATATAGGCCACCTTGAGCTCCTAAAAGAAAGGTGGGATAGAAATCAAATACATTAATTTAAACTTTGTGCCCAACCTGCCATTTGGTTCACTATTGTTTTACAACCCTCCCTCCTTTCGGCCCTATGATCTCTGTTATTCACTATGAATAACACCAAATTCTCACAGCTGCATAACAGTTCAGAATATTGACCTATCTTGCCCGGTAGAGTCTACTCTGATTGGCACTTGGAGAGAAAGAAACATTTTCACAGTTATGTTATCTGTGATCCTTTCTAGTTAGAGAGACAAGCAATTTAACCTGAAACATCTTCCTTGCAAAACAGGTGGTCTACCATTGAGTAATGGGCTGTCCCTCAGGAGGTTTCAACCAGAGACCAAAATTGCTCTGAAAATCATGGCCCTCTTCACTTAAATCTGCTCCCTGCCCTTCACTCAGATATATTTTAATTGGAATTTAACAGCCAAGAGAGTTTATGGTGATAATGTGTTTGTCTGGGTCTGTGTCCCTGCACATGCGTGTGGCAAAAACTGCTAGGGTCTATTTCCTCTTATTCCCACAGGGCTACTTAAGCTTGGCTTCGACATCCAAGAGACACAAGCTCAGCATGTCTGCAAAGACAATCCCAGCTTGGCATCAGAATAAAAATGAGCCCTGAAATGCATTTCTGGATACTATGTCATTCATCAAAATAAAGATGCTGGGCTGTCACTTGCATCCCTTACGCTAATAAACACACCCATCGGCACAAACCATTACAGATTCTCCCAGCCTCTCAGGGCCCAGGAATGTAAATATTACTACAATTAATACTGTCTCCATTCCAACACGCCTAAAAAGCAGCTCCTTCATCTGTTGTGTTGTGTTTCAGCCACACTTTGGGGAACACCAATCTCTGAAGACAGAGAAAAGGAGAGGGGGGAGGAAGAACAGGGGGTCTGTGGCTCTTTCTTGCTGTAGTTGCTTGCAAATGGAGCCATTAAGGCAATCTGGAGAAACCTGACATTGCTTATGCTCTGTTCAGGCAACATATCCTTTCTTGCTGGCAGCCAAAAATTTGCAGAGTGGGGAGAAGCATGCTCATGAGGATCGCAGGGAATCTTGTGGTGAGTTTTTAGAAACCGAGTGCAGAGGTGGTGGTGGTGGTTATTGTTGTTATTATTATTTGCTCTTTTTTGCAAAAAAGCAGGGGGGAGATGATTGAAAACACTTACCAAGCATAGCATATTGGGAAATGCAAATTTTCACCTACTCTCATTAAGCATGTTGCGCAAACACAGCCTAGTAGAGACCACTTTATATACGCTGATTGTTATTTTGAAATAAAAAGGCAAAAATGATGCCAACCCAAATTGCTATTTTTTTTCCATCAAATTTCAGCAATGTGGTCTTAGGACTAAGGTGACACAAGCGCCTTCACTAATGGATTCGTCGTGCATGCAGCTTGCTGGTTATGGTTTGCCCTGACTGAGCTACAGGGTGTTCACCCACTTTTCTTAAGAGAGGCAATATTTATTTAATTAGTTGTTCTTTCTCCCAGAGCGGCATTGATAGTCAAAATCAGCACGGAACTGTTACATAAAGCAAAATGAAATAAAGATTAGGAGCTTCCAAGTCATCTATAACAACTTCCAAGGAGGTTGAGAGAGAGCCAGTAACATTTGCAGAATTTCTCAAGCAGAGAAGACATGTTTCCAGACTCTAACCCAGGTCTATGGGCCATTCCTGGAAATGTAATATGCATCAGATATGTCTTTGAGCTCTTCAGTTCACACAACACAACCCACATTCAATCATTCCTTTGTCAGTTCTCTCTCTTCTCTTCCAGTTTCTGCATAGCTTCCAACAAAATCATTTTACCTCTTCCTGGTAAAGCATTGCAAAAAATATATATATATACAAGCAGGAGGCAGCCAAATATTGGTGTCCTCCCCATTTCTGATGAGATCATTACACATAGGGCTGCCTTTTGTTTCCCATTCATTTTAACATTTATTTATTTTATTATTATTATTCAGATTTATCACCGCCCATCTCTACAGCAGTAGACTCTGGGCGGTTTACAATAATATTATAAAAATGAAAACCTATACATCTAAAATACAATATAATAATAAATAGAAAAATCCAGAAGATGGTGAGATCTTAAAAGGAGGACACCACTAAGCTAACCACCCCCAGGAGGAACTTCGTTCCAGGCAAGGCGGCAGAACCAGGTCTCTAAAGACTTCCTGAAGGCCAGGAGCGAGGGCGCCCGCCTCACATAAGGATGGGAAACTTATTTACCCTAAGGATGGGAAATCAGTGGCCTTTTAGAAGCTGCAGAATTTCAACTTCCAGCCACCTCCAACCAGGGGAAGGAGAGCCAGAAGTTGTCGTTCAACAGTATCTGGATGGTACTTGCCAAGGATTTGGAAGACACCATAACAATAAACTTCCTCCCCATTTCTAAATTAAGCTGCTGATTTACACTGGGAGGAACATAAGAAGAGCTGGGGACCGAAAACAAAGCCATGAGCTGAGCAAATGTTCACAGGCACCTTGTTTCACAAAATCTCATTCATCTTCCTGAGCCACAGTTTGGTCCTGGGCTTCAGCTGGCAAACCTAGAGATTCCAGTGAAAAATGTAGATCCCACGAGCATAAGATTTCCATACCTCTGCTTAAGAGATTGTTTCAAATTAATCTTGTTCTCCTGAGAACTGTTATTTCTGCAAATGGAAGGAGGCACTGCTAATTTTTTTCTGCTTCTCAATGAATGGTTTTATGAGTTTCTATGGATTATTTCAGTGTAAGCTGCTAGAAAGGGCCCTTGTGGCAGACAGTGCAGCCTATGAACTAAGCATCAATAAAAAGAAATAATTTTCCTATATTAATTACAAATCAAGACCAGGGAGAGATTTGTTCATCCACAGGTTGCCACAGTCTCACAGAAGGAAGCTGCCAACTCCATGCCAGCAACTTAATTGTTTCAAATTAAAATGCAAACCTGCCTCCATGATAGTTTCACACATCATGCTCATATGATGTATTTTTGGACTCAGCATGATCTACAAACAGAAAAGCATACTATGGTTTATTTGACAGCTCTATACCACTGGTTGAAAACCTGGTTTGTTTTCGGGTTACTGACTGCAACTGTAACTTTGTTAGATATAGGATACATGGTTTATGGCTTCCTGGGTTATTCTTGGTTATTGCTCCACTCAATAACCAACAATTATTTAGCTATTTTCTAAGCCATAGAGCTGTGAAGCAAGAGTTGCTAAAAATTATAGGAAAACAAACCAAGAATTGACCAAATGAGGAATGCAAATTTTGCTCATCTGCAAAACTGGCACTAACTTATTTTTGGCTTATTCAACAAATCATAATTAAAACTAACCAAGTGTGCCACAAAGTGGGAATGCAGCAAGTGGCTCATCTTGGTCAGGACTGTCTATTTTTATAGACAATGGCTCTTCAAGGACCTGAGGCTTGCCCATTACCTTTATCATTCTCTTTTAATCCAAAGGTATATAATCTGAGACTGTAGGATTGCAAGCCCCCCCCCACACACACATTTGAGTAATCCTAGTAACTATATTGGATTTTAATTAAAATACAAATTAAGTGAAGTCTCCTTTTTATCCAGGCCTCACCCACCACTCAAAGGTCAAATGCAACCCTTGCATCCAAAGCAGTTGCACCCCCTGTTTAAGCCAAGAGACTGAAGACTGAAATTGAGGGTTTCTACAGAGCTACTGAGCTGTAAGCCTTACTCCGAGTAGCTATTATATACAGAAGGAGATATTTGATTCTTTGAGCCTGTAGCTGTCCAAACTCTTGGACAGCGAGGGAATCTTTCTAACTTACAATCAGAACGATGGGACTTCCTAAATAATGCACCCATATACAAACCTATCTTATACACAAATGTGTATCTTGCTTTTCCTCTAGCTCAAGGTGGGAAATACAGCATGCCCACCTCCAATTTTATCCCCGTAACGACAAACCTGAGAGTTAGGCTGGGCTAAGAGGGACAGAGGGACTAATCCAAATTCTGTGGCAGAAGATGGATTTTAGTCCAGCACCTGAACCACACCACCACCCTGGCTCTCAGGTCCACCAAAGCTGCAGCCGTTCATGCCTAGAGACAGCAACACTTCACTCCCTCATCCTTGAGTTCTGCATAACTGGAGATGCCAGGGATTAGACCCAGGACCCGCTACATGCAAACCGTGCGTCCTGCAGTTAAGCCAGGAATTCCAACAGAACCCTACAGGATTGCTGCGTTACGGCTCACTTCTTGCATGGCCGAAGTCTTGTTCCAGCACCCCGTGTGTCAGAAGATCAACGGTGCTCCCTCTCTTTGTTTATGCCCTTATCTGTTGCACACACTCAGGGAGTCAGGAGACAGCCCACCAACAGCGTCGCCATCCTCCTTAATGCTGAATTATGTACAGTAACAGATAGCAGGTTGCCTGATGAATGGCCTCAGTTTATCGTCCTGACAGAGCAATTGTCCCCCCCCCCCCTTTGCAATCTCTCCAGGTAAGCCAGAGTTCCTACCAGACACACCTCTTCACAGCACTGTCGACATAACTCAGTGGGGGAAGAAGCAGGGGTGGGAGGAAGTTAAGGAATTTAATGGAGAACAGAAGGTGAGGGGCCAGCAAGTTGATGAATTATTCATCCCAGTTGCACGCTCTGGCCTGCTTCTGCTTTCCCTGGAGCCACCAGGGAAATTTATGAGCAGGAAAGTAACACGTTAGCCCATCAAAGTGTCTCACAGCCTACCCGGAAGTGTGCAATGGCTGCAGTGTTTACTGAGGCTGAAAAGAACCGTTTAAAAAGGTGAACTGCTAAGTCAGGCAGGCTATTTTATCCAGACGGGGCAGTGGGAGGGAGTGGGAGCCACTCAGCCAGGAGGCTCCAGTTTCCACCGATTCTTGAAGTAGCTGCCCTCTTGAAGACCAGCTCAGGTTGCCAGATGGGCCCAGAAGAGTCCAGTGAAGGGGCCTCGTGTGCCAGCATATCCAATACATACGATGGAGACGGGAGTACAGGAAACATCATCTCAAATGATCAAAAGACTGGAGCATCTTCCCAAAAGGCAGGACTAAAGGGCCTGAGACTTTTGCTTTGCAAAGAGATGATTGGTAAGAGAGGGGACAGATGGAGGGTTGACAATGCTTGCACACCATGGACACTTTGGCTCCCCAAATTCTAAGATCAGTAGATTTTGGCTGGACATCAGGAAAAGGATCCTAACAGTAAGAGCTGTTCAACAAAGGACCAGAGGGCCAGACTGCCTCTGGAGGTGGTAGATTCTTCTTTGCTGGAAGTGTTCAAACCAAGGTTGGACAGCCATCTGTTGGGGATGATGTAGTATTGGATTCCTACACTGGGCAGGGTGTTGGACTAGATGGTCCCTTACATCCTATAATTATATCTTTTGCAAGACTGCAGAATCATGACCCTTTCATGTAAGATTTTGCTACACTGTGCCATTTCTATTTTCATTCTGGAGGGGCTTGTGAGCACGTCGTGAGGGTCTGGCGAATGGGGGACTGCCAACTTCTGCAATAGATTGTTAAATATGTATGGTGTAGAAAGGGTAGATAAAGAAAAGCTTGTCTCCCTCTCTGGTAGGAATAGAACAATGACATACCACTCCGTCCAACTGTATTGTTACCAGGGACCCCCACATACAACATAGCTAAAGAACTTACAAGAAAACTTGGGCATCTCACAGAGGAAAGCGAATACTCTATCAACTCTCCACTACAGTGCCTCCAGAAAATCAAAGACCTAAAAATAGATGAAAATGAAATTATGGTGTCATTTGATGTCACTGCACTCTTTACATCCATACACAAAGCACTAGGGATTGAATCCATGGCAGCAGTTATACGCAACACACCTGACCTAACTAGATACACCAAGATCAAAATACCCAGAATCATGGACCTCATCAACCTCTGCCTCACCACTACTTTCAGTTTGATGGACAAATATACCAACAAATCAAAGGAACACCTATGGGATCACCACTCTCAGGACTCATAGCAGAGATTGTGATGCAACGTCTAGAAAGGATAGCACTCCCATGCATACAACCCAGAGTATGGATCCGGTATGTAGACCTTCGTCATAATAAAAAAGGAACAACTAGAGGAAACGCATGAAACCATCAACAACATCTTCAAAGGAATCAAATTCACAAGGGAAGAAGGAAACAACAACACACTACCCTTCTTGGACATCCTCATCAGTAGAGGAAATGATGGCATTCTAGAAACAGAAGTCTACCGGAAATCTACCCACACTAACCAAGTGCTCCACTACCAAAGCAATAACCCAACCTCCCACAAGAGGAGCTGTGTAAGAACACTATCCAGATGAGCACAAACGCACTGCAGCAACCCAGAACACCAGAAAAAGGAAACAGACCACTTATATAGCATCTTCCAGCAAAACGGATACCCACGCAACTTTATCAAAAAGTGCCTGACCACTCAACCCAGCACAGCAAAACCAACAAAAGCTATGAAAAGGATTACACTGCCATACATAAGAAACATCTCAGAAACTACTAATAGACTGTTACAACCACATGGCATCACCGTAGCACATAAACCAACCAAAACCCTTCAGAACATCGTAAGTAACCCAAAAGACTGTTAGAAGTAAATTTTATCTTACCGGATTTGTTCCTGAGCCAGGAGTAAAGAAACTAACGAATTGCATGAAGTTAGGAGTTTATTCACCCAAGAGCAAAGACAGAGGCAGCAGGCTGTTAGGTGGGCGATCGCGCAGGACCCCTTTCCTACAGCACCTTATATACCCTAGGTTACCTTAAGACCCACATTGGGATGGCACATCCTTTCTACCCAATCAGGTCAGTTACCTTGACTAGTATGCCCCCTCCCATCTTCCTGTCCGAGCAGGAAGAGATGTATTGGGTGAGGTCATTTACATGTAAACTATCTTTTATCTTTTATCCTTTATAACCCTGGATGGCCCCTTCCTGAATTACATCCTTTATGCAAGGACAAGACAACTTATCTCCTTCTACAAGGGTCATCCAGGCAGGAAGGGCAGTGTAATCTAGGGCAATTCACACATTCTTGACAAGTGTTGATGAGTCACAGGCTCCTCAAGAATGTTTGCTTTGATATATTTGAACTATGCAAAGGAGATCCAATGTGAGGACCTTGATTCCATGGGCCTACATTTATTTTATATTAAAGAAATGGGGTATTACTACATGAATATATATTTGCGTTTATATGTACAAAAAGGTAAGAATATGTCTACAATCCAACAAGACCCAGTAGCCCAAGAAGAAAAAACAGGAGTTATTTACAACATACAGTGTAAGGACTGTAGCAACCACTATGTAGGACAGACTGGCAGAAGACTAGCAGAACGCATCCACAAACACCAACTAGCAGTCAGAAGACACGATGAAAATTCCTTAATCTTACAACACATGGACAGACTCAACCATATTTTCAACTGGGAAACTGTGAGCATCTTAAACCAAGCCAAATCCAAAAATGCTAGAGAATTCCTGGAAGCTTGGCACTCAGACAAAGCAGCCATCAACAGACACATAGAGGTAAACAGCATTTACATACCATTCATAAGAGACAATAGAAAAGCCAGAAGACCAGAACACCTCCTTGCCAGCAATCAACAACCAGATAGGCAAAGATTAACACCAAGATTAGCACCAGAGGAGCAATCAAACAACACAATAGACCCTAATCAAGGAACTATTAATTCAGTCAATCAACCAAGCAGCAAACAACAGCCCAATCAAGGAACTACCAAGGAGAGTACAACACCCCCAACAACACAGGCAGGACAAGCCATGGTATATAAACAGAGAGCAAGTCCCACTCCCTTTTTGCACTGAAGATGTTGCCTAGCCTGGCAATGAAACGTCTGCAAGAAAACAACAAGGCTCAGAGAGCATCAAGGACTCCATAGAACAGTGAGTCAATCCATGAAACAGACCAGCCTGAAATTCATGCTAGATAAAAGGAAGGACTTCTTCACATAGTGAATGATGCTGATGAAGCATACGCCAAATGGCTTTAAAAAGGAACGGGGAGGTGGGGGGGGGTCTATTAATGGATATTTGTCATGATGATTGTAATAGAACTCCATGTTCAGAGGCAGTCTACACAGTGCCAAGAAATACTTAGAACAGTTGCAACCACCACGGCCTTGTCTGTAAGTCTGCAGATGCATTTGGCTGTTCAGTATCAGAAACAAAACACTTGGCCCAGAGCAGCAACACTGTCAATGGCTGGGTTCTGGGTAACAAAACATAACTGCTGTGTTCATATAACGTGCTATGCCCAGGAAATACATCTTATTATGAACTATTATGATGGCTTGTTCACACAACATGCTAAGACAATGTAAGACAGTGATCCATAAATTACCCAGCACCATTTTAGCTCAATCTAGCATCCATGCAAACCCAGCCCTCACAATACTTCCTTGGTTGGGCATCCCCCTACAATACCAGGCCACCCAGTTTCAAGATGATGTACTTTCCTCCCACACATCATCTCCCTCACCCACCTTGATAATGTCCTCATTGCTGGACTTGCATTTGACCATTGCCGAAATATCCAAGATAATTCCTGTCATCTCTATGGCGATGACCTTCACGGGGATGGCAACCGTCCGTCCTGTGAGGATGGCTGTGTTGATGATTTCTGTGTCCTTAAGGATGATAAAGGAGGCCATGTTTTATTGAGTGGACTGTGGTCCCACCATCTTCTCCTCATGAGCTCATCTCTGCAGGACATTCAGGAAGGTCTTTTTGAGATGCTGTTAATCTTTACAAGGATGCTTGAGCCAAGGGAAGTCTTCCCAACTTGGTGTTCTACAGCTAGCTACTGGCCATGCTGTTAGGGATTGTGGGATTGGAAACCAACACTGCAGGGCACCAGATTGGGCAAGACTCCTCTAGGAAATACTATTTTGCTGGTGTACTTTCTCTGAGAGTTATTCTCTGATGTTTAGGGTAGTAGACTTGAGTACATCAGAAAAAAGGCATATACACAGAACTCATTCCAAAAGCTTGTTTTCACTGCTTCCCAAACAGAGTGTAAATGTACATTAAGATGCCCTTATATAGACATGATTGGGGAGGTATAAGTTCAGCTCCATACTCAGCCATGATGCTGAGCTGATGATCTAGGGATAGTCACTAACTGCTAGCTTCACCCATCTCAAGGATTTTTGTGATGATTAAATGAAGAGGGAAGAAGAGAGATTATTTTCCCATGAACCTGGATCATGAACTGGTGGCATTTTTGAAAAACTGACCAAGGTGTTGGTTGAAGATTGGCCCAGACTAATATGACAGGTAGGTAGGTAGGTAGGTAGATAGATTTACCCTGTGGTTCAGCAAAGAAATCAGGGCAAAAAAGGAAAACAAAACATTAATATAAACAATAACGTAGGCAAACATAAAAGCAAAGCATCTGTGTTTAAAAAAAACCTCCCCCCCAAAAAAAAAACAGATAAAACTCTTATATCACTGATTTTAAGAATGGGTTCACAAATCACACTAAGCAATTAAGTAGTTTGTTTGGTTTAGACTTAGCATGTTGTATGAAGCCAACTAATATACTTTGTAAACTGTAATTTATGGCTAAGTGTAATGACTCCAACTAACTGTGTTTTTTCAACAAACTTTGGTTAAGGAAACTAAAGCATAACTGCCTTGGTTCATTCATCACACTTGGTTTAGCTATTTCTCTGTTATCAAAAATAATCGAGCAAATATAAAGTAGAATGTTTAAAGACAGTATCAATTTTATTTTGTATCACAATATATGGGTACCTCTACTTTCCTAAACTAAGGGTCTCATAGTTCCCATATAATGAAGTTAGAGCAGAGCTTTCCAAACTGTGTGTCGGGACACGTTAGTGTGTCGGCTGCAGTGTCTGAGTGTGTCGCGGCTGCTGCTGCCTCTGAGCCCTGCCAGGATTCCGCGCAGGTCCTAGTGCCTGCCTTGTGCCTCACTGCCTCCAAACCTGCTGTGATTCCGCGCAGGTCCTAGTGCCTGCCTTGTGCCTGGCTGCCTCCAAATCTGCTGTGATTCTGTGCAAGTCCTAGTGCTTGCCTTGTGCCCTGCTGTAAGAGTGTGTCGCGAAATGATGCCCTGCTGTAAGAGTGTGTCGCGAAATGATGCATGTCTAAAAAGTGTGTCACCAACATGAAAAGTTTGGAAAGCTCTGAGTTAGAGGAATTAGATCCAGCATCTGAACGCATATCTCAGGTCTAAGATGATAAACAGGCAGAGAACTGAACCGTCTTCTAGCTTGCTCCTAAGAAAGAAGCTCACCATGGCCAGGGCAAGGATGGCACGGATGTCCCTCTGAATTACCGTCAGCTCAGTTACAGCCTTCTCCAGATCAGGCGGTGGGTTGCGACCCCGATAGTCTATGTGCCACATGATGCGCCGGGTCACTGACTGGCTGGTGAAGTTCTCCATTTCAAAGTCCAGCTGCATGATCTCATAGGGCGAGTCCTGGTCCCTGCCAGGAGAGAAAGGGGCTTGGATGACACCTGATGCCATAGGGAGGGTGGGGAAGGACAGAGCATTCAGTCCAGACAGAAAGACAAACATTAGAATTTCTTCCCATATTTGGAAGATGCTCTTGACTCCAACCCCTTTTAGCTTTACTTCATGTGTCTGAGAGGGAGAGAAAGTGGATCTAATGTCAGCCCTCCTGAGAAGCTTTGCTACTCTTCAAACCATCTTCCAGCAGCCACGCCAGCAGGCCAAGGCAGTGCAAGAACCTTAAATTGCTATGTGAATGTTTGGTGGTGGTGTCTATGAAGGTTCTCAGTCTGGTGGTGGTGGTTTTCTCCTGCCACATCCCCTGTTGCCTTGTATGCAATATCTTTTTATATTATCAGACTGGGGATTCTCTCATTTTATTGATCTGTAATCAGCCTTACTAGATGAAGTACAAGGCGCAAATGCTTTAAACAAACAAACAAACAAACAAACATTATTTCTGCAAACATTTCTGAATCCTTTTTCCCCTCATCAAAGGACACCCCCGACAGAATATCGTATTCATTACATTATTGCTGCAGTATTCAGGTTGCTTGGTAATAAACCGCTAGAAATATAGAAATGTTAGCCCTTGATATAATGGATTACATTAAAAAAATATTATTCCAGCAATTGCTCAAGAACAAACTGCGGTTACTCTACACAAAAATAAGTCTTTGTGTGTTGTCCTCAGCAGGACTTACACAGGACTGCACACTCAGGAAGAATGACTAGTCCTATCTAAAACGTTCTAAATATAAGTACCCTGACTGCATGCAATTTTCTTTAGAAGTTATTTATCCACTGAAAGACTATAATAGAATGTTGAAAACAGAATAAAAATATGGCGCTAAGTCAAATACAGTGGCTGAAAATTATTTATCTGCGGAGAGGGAAAGAGGAAAGGAAACAACAGGAGCAATTCACATACCTCTTCAGCTGAAGGTAAGCCTCAGCTTATGCAAAACATAAGAAAGAACTCCAATCTATCAGCTACCACTAGTCAGTGATTAAGGCAGGGGTCGGCAACCTAGCGCCCCAGAGCCCCTTTCTGCGTACACTCCTCTGACTGCCAGGACTAAAACTCTGTCCTTGTTAACCATTATTTTAAGCTAGGAAGTACAAGAAATTAATGTAAGCGCTAAAGCAAGCTAAACACAGTACTGAAAAAAATATCCAGAGAGAACCAGAGAGAGGCTGCACTCAACCAACTTGCTGAAGCTGGTTACTGAATTCCCTCACTTTTCGGGTTCACACAATACACTCCCGAAACAAATCAAATGGGTTGAGTTCGCACCACTCCCTAGGCCACAAAGATACTAGCAAAGGTTCACACAGACCAAGCTTAATGTGTTCTGTTGAGTTTTTATCTGAACACAGTCACAGAGAAAGAAATCCCATCCCCATGTGGGCACAGCATGACACGGTTGGCATATCCTGTCAGTTGTGTCATAAGGTAAAGGTAAAGGTTTTCCCCTGCACAGTCGTGTCCGACTCTAGGGGCTGGTGCTCATCTCCGTTTCTTAGCCGAAGAGCCAGTGCTGTCCCAAGATGCTTCCGCGGTCATGTGGCTGGCATGATGCACACAGAACGCTGTTACCATCCCACTGAAGTGGTACCTATTTATCTACTTGCATTTGCATGCTTTTCAACTGCTAGGTTGGCAAGAGCTGGGGCGAGTGCAGGAGCTCACTCCGTCATGCGGCGCTCGGGTCTCGAACCGCTGACCTTCTGATCGACAAGCCTGGCATCTTAACCACTGAGCCATCACGCCCCTTCCAGTTGTGTTGTTATGACAGTTGTGTCATATTAACCCGCAAAGTATGTTCAGCAGAGTTCCTTTCCTCTTGGGCCCCTTAGCTGCTCCACAGTACAACTGCCTGTCACTCTCTGGCTGCAAAATTGCTGCTGGGGAAAAAAATTGAGATATTTGTGGGGATATGGGGATATTTGGCTGATATGTTTGCCAACAGGCCTGGGGCGGGAAGAAGAGTGTACACTCTTGGGGATGGCTAATACCTTAGGATGGCCCTAGAATGCCCTTTCCATTGTTTTAAAGAAAATACTACCATCTTGATTTTTTTATATTTATTATATTTTTGAATTGCTTATTTTAATGTTTATCTAATTTTATTCATATTTGTATTATAATTAATTGTGTTGGATTGTAAACCGCCCAGAGTCTCTTTGAGGGAGTTGGGCGGTGATATCAAATCAAATCAAATCAAATCAAAAAATTAAAATGTTCTCCATGCTTTTCACTACTTGGTCAACCCTCCTGGCCCCCATTCTCAAATCTCCCTGTCTTTCACTGAAATCAGTCATCGTAGTTTTTTAAAAAACCGGTTCACTTCTGATGCTATTCTTCAGGGCCAGAAAAAAATAATTTATTCATTTATTCATCTACTTATATGACTTGCTCTTGTAATGCTGGGCAGCTATTGTAAGATTTTAAAAAACACCATAAATAAACAGCAAAAAAGAGCATAAAAATAAATTGTGCTCGAGACCCGTATCCCAGCTCAAACAAAAACAAACACTGCATAATATGGGCTCACCTAACATCTTGGCCCCAAGTCTTTAACACTTTGTGAAAAGCAAACAGGACTGGGGTCCTATGAATATCAGGGATATGCTGTTCCCGAGGTGTATTCGACGAGTGAGGTGTATTCGAGGCATTAAGCAGAGAGCTGTACTCAGGCCGAGCAATGAGCTAATAGTTATATTAAGTTACAAGCTAAAACGGGTTATATAAATTGGTGATTTAACATGCCGGGGGAACCCAGGCATTGTCTTAATCATTCTGGAGTCAGGCAGCACTAAAATAGAATTAAATAAATAAATGCCTCAGGAACCAGACCATCATGTTACGCCATCACGCAGTTTGCTTGTTTAGGCATAACTTATTGGGTAAACACAGCAATTGTGTTTTATTAACCTGGTTTAAGGTTTAGCATGTGCGAACCCAGCTGATCTATAGGTAAAGGTGTTTTTTTTTTACCCAGAAGCCTTGATGTGCTCCCTGGAACACATGAGGGTTCAAACTGGGGAAAGAGGTAAATGAGGTTGGGTATCCTGGTACACCATATCTCTGCCCTGTTGGGCTCTCTGACAGCTGTCTAAAACCAAAAAGAATTCCCTTCTCAAGCATTCTCACGAGATCTCTTTAGCAAGATTTGTTAAAAAGAAAGGGATCAGGCTACAAGAATTCCAGCAACTGACCTATTTCTCATCTAATGCCAACATATCCCCAACATCCATTAAGGTGGAATATTCTTTATTTTCTTACCTAAATGCCTTCCTGTGGACCAGCAAGATGGCAGGTTTTTTCACTGATAATGGAGGAGCTTGCTGTTGGCTGTTTACAGATCTCCTGAATCTTTTATTAGTTGGGAAGCAACCCTTGTAATACGCTTTCAGTTTTAGACCTTGTTGTGCTAAGCAGCAAGATCTAAAAGGATTTTCTCCTTGTGTATATCTGAATGCAAGTGGAAATATCCTCATAAGCACAAAGCCATATTGTACATGTTACACTGGGCATTCTGCAGGTATATACTTTCGTAATATTAGAATCTGGGATCATCCCATGAAGAAAAAAGGAAACAATCAGGACTGAACAAAGGAAATGCTTCGAACATATGGAACTCATTACCACAAGATACAACATTCTCTAGTTTAAGATGATTATAAAATGGATTAGATAAATCTATAGGTAAAGAATAGGATGGGGTGGCACTGCCCCAGACAGACCTGGTGCACAATCTGACAGTCCTCCTGGGCTCATGCTCAAGTTGTGCATCAGTTGCACAACTTCAGGTTATGCATCAGTTGCGCCTGTTCCTGGACCGGTGGGGGGGCTCTGCTCACATTCATTCGTGCCCTTGGGACCTCTAGACTGGACTATTGCAATAAGCTCTACTTGGAGCTGCCCTTGAAGAGTATTCCAAAGTTTCAACTGGTGCTGAATGCGGCGGTGGAGGCAGTTAATGGAGCCAGTTACTCTGCATATGACACCACTGCTCCGCAAGCTGCACTGGCTTCTAGTGGGCTTCCAGGTGCTGAGAATTACCTTTAAAGCCCTTCATGGCTTGGGACCAGGCTACTTACAGGACCGTCTCTCCCCAATTGTTTCTACCTGTCCTACCCAATCCGGCAGGAGGGGCATGCTCTGGGTACCATTGGGTAAGGAGTGCTGGCTGGCAGGGCCCAGAAGGAGAGCCTTTTCTCCTGTGGTGCCCGCCCTTTGGAACATCATCCCCCCCCCCCCGAGATTAGATTGGCCCTCTCCCTGCTGGCCTTCTGTAAGGCCTTGAAAACTTGGTTTTATGCCCCAGCCTGGGGCCCTGGGTGTTCAACAGAGCCCATCTCCTGGCTGTGTTGATAATAGTTTGGTTGATGCCCGGCGGCTATGTGTTTTATTTTTTATATTTTGTATTATACTTATTTTATTTATTTTAGTGTAAGCTGCCTAAAGTCACGGATGTGAGGTGGGCAGCTTATAAAATGAATGAATGAATGAATGAATGAATGAATGAATGAATGAATGAATGAATGAAGCAAGCAAGCAAGCAAGCAAGCAAGCAAGCAAGCAAGCAAGCAAGCAAGCAAGCAAGCAAGCAAGCAAGCAATCAATCAATCAATCAATCTATTAATGGCAACTAGTCAGTGACAGCTTCTAGGGAATACCAAGTAGTAATTTATCATCTGAACTAAGCCTTACTGGGTATACCATCCTCTGGATTTTTTCTATTTATTATGATATTGTATTTTAATGATTTATAGGTTTTTTAATTTTAATATTTTATTGTAAACCGCCCAGAGTCTACTGCGGTAGAGATGGACTGAGATAAATTTGATTAATAAAAATAAATAAATAAATAAATAAATATGGAAAAGAGACCCAAAACGTTTAAGCCAAAAGACACAGGGATAATTCAAATTCTGAGATCAGATTTTAAGACAGAGAAATGGCAGCATGTTTGAAGAGAATTCCAGGGATGAGAAGCAGCGAAGATAAATGGCTTTACATTGTTTACAAAATAAAACAAATTGCTTACAAGAGGAAGCATCCTGGGGTGGCTGGGCAATTAGCTAATTAATGGGAGAAAGGGGGCACTAAGTAGCCCAGGTGTTTACAGCCCAGCACCACACAATTTATGTTTTATGGAAACTAGAGATTCACAGCCCAACAGTGCCCCCAACCCCACAGTGCCGAAGCAATGAATCTGTCCTATGCAAGGGTGCAGTTGATGTGGGAACGCCATTTGCCAAGGATATCGCACTGATAGGGAAATGTTGCACATAGCCACTATTGCTGCCATAAATATGTATGACGCAAAAAAGAAGGGGCAGAGGATGAGAAGCCGTTTGCTTTCCATTCTTGTAATTTGTTCAAAGGGCTAATCTTATCTATTGTTTGGGTCAGGCTGCTATTTTAACCTGCTCAGACTCAAATGTTAAGGGCTACCACCCAAGCATCCCCTAAAGGGACTCTGCTGTGTCTACACAGAAGGTGTTTGTCTAAAAGGCTGTTATTCTCTGCATCAGTCTTCTGCAAGCTGGTGCCCTCTCCCAAAACTTCCAGCCATCCCAATCCTATCTGGCAGGTGCCAAGTTTACAGGGGGTGTTCTCTGCCAATTTACAAAGACAAAGGATTTGCAAGCGAACATAACCACCACCTTAATGGCACATCAAGAAACACTGCAGGTGTCCCTATATTGCTGCAGAGAATAAAATGTCACACTAGAAAATGACATAAGGGATAGAGCAGGGCTTTCCAAACTTTTGCCGTTGGCGACACACCAACGGCCGGTGCACAAAAACCTGGAAGTGCCGCTGCCACCGTGGCACGCAAAAACCCAGAAGCGCTGGTGCTTCCGGGTTGCCACCGCGGCAGCGGCGGCATCCTGGAACCCGGAAGCGCTGATGGCCCGCTGCCGCTGCCCCTTCAAAAGGGCAGGTTCCGGGGACCCCGAAAATGTCCTCGGTTCCGGCAGGGAGGCGAAAAGCCTTGCCCCGCGCGTGTGCACGCTGCCGGGCCGCTTCCCGCTGCACAGCTGATCAGCATGGAGAATTTCCACCCCGCCCCCCCCCCACGCCGATCAGCTGTGCAGCAGGGAAGTGGCTCGGCAGCGTGCACGCACGATTTTCGCCTCCCTGCCGGAACCGAGGACATTTTCATCAGCGCTTCCAGGTTGTCACGTGACACACTTGGGGCCCCCAGGCGACACAGTATTGTGTCGCGACACAGAGTTTGGAAAGCCCTGGGATAGAGCAACAGAAGGGTTCTCTGCTAAGCATTCTTAGAGGTGCTGTAGCCTCCGTTTCAGCTGGCTTTGAAAGAGGATTAGATCAAAGTCTATGGAGAAGGGGAGAACTCCGTTAATCCCATCAGCTAAATGGAATTCCATATTCCGAGGCAGCCCTTCTCCGTATATAATTTGCTTTCATGTCCTGCGTCTACCATTCATGGAAGCATCAAGCTTCCTCACAGAGAAAACAACTGGCCTTCCCTAACTCCCATCATTCTCCTGCTGGCTGGGAGAGTTGTAATTCAGCATGTTTGAAAGTCATTAGGTTAGTAAAGAAAGCCTAAGTTTACCCAGTGAAAGTTATGGCTTTATGATGATGGTCCATCCCTTTCCCCACCAGCTTTCCAACACTCAAAACATGACACCATGCTGCTCTCCTCGTCTTATACAGTTACTTGTTGTGATACCTAAGAATCAAACCTTCATGTAGATGGAAAGTATACATACATCTAGGTATTAGACCAGAGCTTTCCAAACTGTGTGTCGCGACACGTTAGTGTGTCGGCTGCAGTGTCTGGGTGTGTCGCGGCTGCTGCTGCCTCCGAGCCCTGCCAGGATTCCGCGCAGGTCCTAGTGCCTGCCTTGTGCCTGGCTGCCTCCAAACCTGCTGTGATTCCACACAGGTCCTAGTGCCTGCCTTGCTGCCTCCGAGCCCTGCCAGGATTCCGCGCAGGTCCTAGTGCCTGCCTTGTGCCCTGCTGTGTGTGTCACAAAATGATGCCCTGCTGTAAGAGTGTGTCGCGAAATGATGCATGTCTAAAAAGTGTGTCACCAACATGAAAAGTTTGGAAAACTCTGTATTAGACACTAGACAGATACAATGGAAATTGGCCACTGCTTTCATGCCCTGTGTGTGGGCTTCCAGGGTGCAGATTAATCAAGGCCAGTGAAGAAGAGACTGGATAAAATGGACTTGCAGTGTCTGGGTGTCACGGCTGCTGCTGCCTCCGAGCCCTGCCAGGATTCCACGCAGGTCCTAGTGCCTGCCTTGTGCCTTGCTGCCTGCAAACCTGCTGTGATTCCGCGCAGGTCCGAGTGCCTGCCTTGTGCCCTGCTGTAAGAGTGTGTCACAAAATGATGCATGTCTAAAAACTGTGTCACCAACATGAAAAGTTTAAAAAGCTCTGATTTAGAGTATAGTAGAAAGCTTTATTGAAAGTATTACAATTCAGAACATATCTAAAGACCAGAATGACCCAATTCCCGCCAAACAGTCAAACCTCACTCTTCCCCCCACCTACGTGTCACTCCTCCCTAGATGATGCATTGTCCAGTACTTTTCCCATCCGGCCACGCTCCCCCTCCCATCAGCGTATTTCTCTTCAGTGCCAAGCGATGCAGGTACGTGGCCTTGACCAGCTGTAAACAGTCCTGTTGGAATTCCACTCTCAGCGTTCTCCCCCTCCCTTCTCTTGAAATCCCTTGAACTGACACGCATTGTTAATATTCCATTCTCAAATACATTTCAACACGCATGGCAGGGCTTGCACTGTGGCAACCCTGACATGGGCTCATTTTATTAGCCATGATTATAAGGAATGAAAACTCTCTGTCCAGGGACTGCCTATCTCTGCCATGTCCTGAAACAGATCTTGGTTCGGGGAAGCCACAGAAAAGCAGCGCTGCCTTCTGACTTTGCTAGTGGAGACATCCAGTTCTCTTTTGTGGAAAATAAGGCAATGGATGACAGAAGGCCTTTGGTCTAATCCAGCAGGCTCTTTCCATTATTATTTTTTCTAGCACCAGGGACAGAGGGAAGCAGTGGGGCCAAATGCAGATAAAACCTAAGCTGTGTCCAGACAAGTTTAACCAGATCGAATAAAGACCTTCTGGCTGCATTTGTACTTCATGCTAAGTTTGGCTAGGGTCAACTTTGTTTTGTGCAAACCCAGCCTGTTTGGTTAGTTTACGGTTCAATGTCTTTTATGAACTCAGAAAACGAACCGATTTAGAAACTAGGTTACACATGTAGTGTGAATGAAAAGAGGAATCTGCTGCTCGATTAAATAGAGGCGTCCGCTGTGACCTGGAACATCTTGCCATCCAAAAGGCTATGTGAGCTTCGTACTTCTTGAATCCCAAAACCAGCAACTTCATTCACAAGTCGTTTAGAATATGGAAAGTTTCTTTATTAGGATAAGCAACTAGATCCAGATCGAAGCTAGGAGTGGCTGTTCCTGCGCAAAGCTGGCCACACATCTTGAAGTCGCCGAGGTTGAGAAACACTGCTCTTGACAGTCCCATTGCTCCCCACTCCCTCTGTTTGTCTGTTCTGTCTCTTCCCAGAAAGCATCATCTGCTCCCGGTGGTAGAACTGATGCTGAGAGTTGAAATGTCAAGACAATAAAAGCCTTTGATGTTCAAACTTCTAAAAAAAGGAGTGGGGGCAAGGGATAGAAACCAGCACTCCAAAGTCATGTTCCTTCCCACTGCTGTAAGATTTGATCAGAATGTTTTCTTAAAAGGTGATTGTAATCACTTCAAATTCATCGCCCACTTTAACCTTTCAAGGCTGAATTTAATCTGCAGCCTGAGAGTCAGCCAGCCAGCCAGCCAGATTCCCGCTGGTTCATGGCCAACCCCTTCATCTCGTTACAGCTAAAAATACGTAATGAACATAAATCGTGTGGTGTGCTGGACCAGCATCACAGCAAATCTCCCAGGTCGGTAGTACAGCAGGAACAAGAAAATGCTTCATCCATTCGACTCCAACCCACCATAGTTTCAGCTTCAGCTTCACAAACCCTAAAGCCACAGCACAAGGAAACAAAAATTCTCCTCCACCTTTTCTTGCTGCTACTTTTGTTATTGTGACGATTATTATGACTCCTATTCCTGTTACTTCATTCAATTTATATCCTACCTTTTCTCTTAAGTGCCAAGATGGTATGCCTGGTTCTGGGCCCACTTTATCCTCACCGTAACTTTCTGGAGTAGGCTGCGCTGAGAAATAGTAATTTGCCGAAAGTTATTCAGGGAGCTGGGGCTGGAATGTGGGGAACCCAGTCCAAAACCAACAGGGAAAACCCTTTGCCCTACCACCCTCAGCATGCAATATGTCAGGGATTTGAACTGAGATCTCTCTGCCTATTACCCAAATCCCCCAAAAGACGCGTCCCTAAGATCTATTCACTGTAGCAGCTGAATGGCTGTCTGGCTATTTCACTGCATTTACTTAAAACAAAAACTAAGCTTCTAGTCCTCGTGGCTTTGAAGACTGACCCAAAAAGAGTCACATTGATGAGAAGATCCATTTAGATACTTAAAAAAGAAGACTCCCTCTTACTCTCAAAAATAGATTAATAAAAACCAGATGTGACAAACAACAGAGCCAGATTATTTCTGCATCTGATTTATGCACCATGTAACTACTAATCTCGTTCTACAAACAGCCTACATTGTAACTCTGGTGTTTGCAGAACCAGATTCTAATTCTAGGCTGGGTGTTTTTGAGGTCTGCTTACCATCAGTGCTGTCCATTTCCTCCCTACCAGCTTCTCAGCTTTCATTTCCATGTATCTCAGAGTCAGAGAAATGGAAGCTGCTCATCTGGGCTCTATCCTCCTTGAGGAACTCAGCATGAAACAAGCCCACTACAAAGACTTTTCAGCCACTCTCCAGGAAGACTCCTCAGGCAGAGAAACTCAGCTTTTGATCCATGCCTTCAGTTTCATGCTCCATCGGAGATAGCTTTATTATTTTTTAAAGCTCTGCTCAGGCTATGGGGGTTTTTTTTGTCCTAATTTCTGCAACCCTCAGAGTAAGTCCCAAGTCTTGCATCAGCCTCGCACTCATCTCAGAGGAAGTGTTAAATTTTGCACCTTCCCCAAATCAGCGGCTTCCAGACATACTGAACTTCAGCTCACAGGAGCTGCTGGGGACCTGGATTCCCCCAAAGATCCCCTGAAACCTTTTTCATCCTGAATTACAGGATGAATATCCTTACATTTCAGAAGAAGACAAGTTTTCTGAGATCTTGCAGCTCAGAAAATGAGCAATACTGATCAGAATCTTAAAATCCAGTGTCTTACCTGGGCAAGATACCACCGATCCATGCAACTTCAACAGTTGAGGTGGAGTGCTTGCTGCCTGTCTGAAATTCTGAATTCACAAGCCACTTGGGGTGTCTGGATCTGGTTGTGAGCAGGTTCACCCCTTTCTTGGCCTTCACCCTGCCAAGCAACAAGAGACACAGAGCAACATCTGTTTCTCAAGGACCCTCAAGTTAGCTCCCTCCATTCTCTCCCTCTGTATTTCCTTGGGCATAACACACAACTGCCTGACATCAGCTGACTGAACTGAAAAGAAGGCTGCATTCAGAGTGGGTGGCTGTACCTGTACCAGAGTTAGGGCCACTGTTGTTTTAGCACCTGAATTCTTGGAAAGAGCTGCCATGTCAGTATGGCTGCAAGATGGCCATCTACATGCCTTGGCTGCCATCTAGTGGCCATCTGGATTTTTGCAACCCAGCTATGGTAGCCCTATTACTGGAACACCCTCCTATTTCTTATACATCAGATTTTGTCTTTTCAGGATTTGAATGAGATGTAATCACAGCATCATTTAGGATGCTCATGTCCACTGCTATGTTTACAGTTTATATTGCCTTATAGTTGATATGTTTATAGTTTTTTCACATTTTTAATAAGCTTCTTCAAGCTTCATTTGGTGGAAAAACGGGGGTATATATAAACTAGCTCATGAACCAAACAAAAGCAAAGAGCCCAACTGCCTTTGAGTATCCTGGCGGGGAAAACTTGAAGCTATATTCTTGCCAAATTCCATAAAAAGCCCAATGCTGTCACAGGCATAAACATGAATAAATTATACAAACTATCTGCATCTACTTGTGAAGCTCTGAATTTCTGTTTGGAATATAAATTATGTTCTTCTTGGTCCAAACTGTGTTCCATGCAGGGCTAGGTGAATGCCTAAATGTCACAGAAAGTAGTGCCAGGCACTACATGCTGGCTGGGGAATTCTGGGAGTTGAAGTCCACACATCTTAAAGTTCCCAAGGTTGAGAAACACTGGTCTAGATTTTATGGCTACAAAGATTTCTTGAAAGTGTACCAGTGGTGCCTCTGAAAATGTAGATTGATGGAGCTACACAAGAGTGAAAAATGTGGGGGGAAAGCCTGCATCACAATTCCATAAATGTGTGTTCTAAGCAGCTTCAGGCAGGTGGTTCAGACAAGCCACCTCCAATATACTGGTGTAGGCTTTCACAGCCAGTATCTGTTGGGCAGTGTTGGGCTTCAGGGTCTGTGGTCTAGAGCAGTGTTTCTTAACCTTGGCAACTTTAAGACATGTGGACTTCAACCCCCATGCTGGCTGGGGAATTCTGGGAGTTGAAGTCCACACGTCTTAAAGTTGCTGAGGTTGAGCAACACTGGTCTAGAGAACAGATTTCCTGACATTTCACCAGCAATTATGGCTGCCATCTTCAGAGGCAAGGTGGTCTGCTATCCAGACCACAGGCAACTGAGCAGGGACTGACTGGGCTCCTGTCTTTATAGCCAGGTGTCCTGATTGTTGATTGGCCTTTAGCTGAGCTGGTTTCCGATTGGTGCAAGTTGGTGAGGGTTGGTCTCTGCACCTGCCACCTCCACCTGCTCCAGAGCACCATTCTGCCTTCAAATCAAGTGCTGCTCAACAGTGTCATCCCTATTTAAAAACCTACAGTAGAATTCTTCCGGGTTAGAAGACCATACCACCATTTTTCATCTACCTTGGGGCCCACAGGCATCCAATTATAACCACAGTGATGCCAAATGTGGGTGGTGTCATCATAACAAACTTCATCCTTTTGTGTTTTGGTCACAGTGTCACAATACAAAGGGGCAGAATTTGCACAGCAAAGCCGCAAAGCACTTTTTGTCACTTGTCTCCCCCCCCCCTGCTGCCTATGCTGGGGCCCACAACATCCAGGCCTCAGATTGCCCACGCTTGGTCGACAAGATAGTGACTGCTGTGGATTTGTTAGAAGTCTGCATGAGTGACTGAGGAAGAACCTTCCACACCTTTCCAGTGTGCTTCTGCGAGAGACTGCAAGGAAGCTGAGAAAGAAGAGGAAGGAACTCTAGACATAAACAAGCAGCAGATGGGAGACGGCTTTGTTAGTAACTTACTGTATAAACGACAGCTTGCAAAAAGCCCAGGATAAAGAGATTCAAAATATGCAAAGAGACTCCGATTTAATGAATTCACGAATAAAAGAGGGCTGGAGCCCTTTTATTGCAGTTTTCCAAGATTCCAAGATGAATTGTTTCATTAAAACCCTGGGTGATCTTGCTTCTGGCATCGTGCCCTGCCTTCAGGGCTTGATGCCACCCCGCCTACACCTACGGAGAGCTATGTTTGCTCTGGACCCTTTAACAACCCCTGGCCCCTGCAGGCAGTGCTTACCTGAGCATGAACTGCTCGACCGTCGAGTTGCCCATCAGGTAAAGCGTGACACTGAGCACCTCGCCTGGTTTGAGAGGCCTCTCAGGCAGCCGGATGAAGATGCTGTCATCCAGACGCTGCTCCTGCAAGGGCTGGGCGGGCGGCGGCTGGACCAGCCTCAGGCTGCCAATGCGCAGGAGAGGGTGCTGGGTGGGGCCTTCAATCCGCGCCCCGGCCCCGCCTCTCCGCCCCATGGCTTCGCTCCCACACTCCCCCACTGCATCGGGGGCATGGAGCGTGTAATAGAGTTCTACTTGCTGTACGTCTCCAGCCGGCTCAATGTCCTCCACCGCTTTCCTGCGCCCCAAGGGGACGGCAGCGGGCCCAAACCAGGCTTGAGGCAGCTCAGCTTGGGCCAGGCAGGTGGCCAGGCCGCCCCGAAGGCGGCAAGAGGCCCGGACCTCGCGGGCCTCTCGGAAGGCGTGCAGTCGCACGCAGGGCAGACGCTCGGTCACATCAAAATCATCCCAGTCGCGCCCGGCCACGTAGAAGAGCACCTGGGCTGTGGGCTGGCTGGCTGGCACACGCGTGCAGACGATGAAGGCCCGTACTTTCCAGTTCACCGTCAGGCGTTCGGGTATCTCCAGGGTGCTCGAGGGCTGCAGCAGCTCCTTGGGCAGCACCAGGCCTGCGCTGAACGGTCCCAAGGAGACGTTGAGCACAGGCAGTTCCTTGGTTTGGAACACAACAAAAGGCTCCGAGCGGGTCAAGCCAAGGGTGTCGCTTCCTCCTGGCACCGGCCGCGTCTCCCTCAGGAAGAATGCCAGGCGGGTGTTGGAAAGATTGTAAGTGACTGGAAGAGCGGCCGCGGCAGGAGGCTGGGGGGCCTCGGGGGCTTCTGAGCTGGTCGGGGGAACTTTGGCCTGAGCTGGAAAACAGGAGAGAAAGAATAGGCATTAAGTCATTGGCCGTTAGTATTGTCCATCTTCTTTATATAAACTCTTTATTCATTAAAATATTCTACATACATACATAAAAATCAACATAATAAAAAACATTAAGTACTACACACCTTATTATACTGTTATTATGTATTGTTATTATATAATATTATTTATACACCTAAATTCCAAAAAAGAAAATATAAATATAAATATAAATATGGAAAACTATATATAAAAGGTTTCCGACTATCCTAGTTATTGATATACAAGTGGAATCTTAAAATATCTCTTATCTTTATTTTCCCTTACATTACTATTTATTTCTATTTGTTTAATTCCTTAGAATACAAAGCCCATTGTCATCGCTTCATTTTTCTCAATAGTATACAGGTAATATTGGTTGCCACATTTCTTTAAATTTCGAAATATTTTTTTCTTTTAATAAAATTGTTAGTTTTGCCATTTGTGCTAACTCTATAAGTTTCATCATCCATTCCTCTTTTGTTTGTTTTTTTCCAATATTGTGCATATACAATCCTAGCTGCAGTAATCATATATAATAACAAATTACCATACTTTCCTTCTTGATCATCTTCTAGAATACCTAATAAAAAAAATTCTGGTTTTTTTTCAATGTCTTTCTTGAGAATTATCTGAATAATTTCATGTATCTGTGTATAAAATTTTTTAGCTTTCCTACAGGTCCACCATAGAAGATAAAACGTTCCTTCCATTTGAAGACATTTCCAGCATACATTCGAGACATTATTATACATTTTCGCTAGTTTTTGTGGAGCTAAATACCATCTGTACATCATCTTGTAAAAGTTCTCCTTTAAGTTATAACATAGAGTAAATTTTAAACCCTTTGTCCACATATTTTCCCATTTTTCTAATAAGATATTATATCCAAAATTTCTTGCCCAATTGATCATGCAGCCTTTGACTTGTTCATCTTCTTGATTTAATTGTAATAATATTTTATACATTTTTGTAATAATAAGATCATTACTCATATATAGTTGTTTTTCAAACTGTTTTTTCTTTTTCAAATTTGTAATTCTTTTTATCTAATTTAAATCGCTCATTTATTGTCCATCTTCTATACACTCCCCATCCACTAGAAGGTGCTGCAACAAATAAATCTAATCCTGGAATTGTTTCAATTCTTCACATCCGTTGAATAATTCCCTCCAGTCCTTAAGTGATGCTCCGCAATTTATTGTTATTCTGCAATTTGGATGTAATGTTTGCATTATACCTCACAAGTGTCATATGTTGGAATAGGACAGCGTTTCTCAACCGTGGCAACTTTAAGATGTGTGGACTTCAACTCCCAGAATTCCCCAGCCAGCCATGAAGTCCACACATCTTAAAGTTGCCATGGTTGAGAAACACTGGAATGGGACTCGAAAGAATATTGAATGTTATACCTTTAAAAAAAAAAAAGGAGGAGGAGGAAAGGGAATTTATTTAGACTTATCCAAAGAGCTCAAGGAAGGAGTATCAGCTATTCCCTGATTTTTCTTAAGACAAAAGTGCTGTGGGATAGGTCTGGCTGAGAGTCAGTGACTGGCCCAAAGTCATCCAGGGAAGTTCCTTGACTAAGGAAGGACAAACATGAAATTTCTTCAGTCCAAATCCAACACCCTAACGTCTATCCCACACTGGCTCTTCTTTGTCCCATTCCAAACTCTCCCTGCTACAAGGGAAGGCTAATCCATTTACCTCCACCTCAACACTGTTAACCCTTCATTACAGCATCCTCTGATTAACCTAGCACTCACCAAGTGTCTTCGGTCTACAAGTCCCAAATTTCCCAGGCCAACATGGACATTCTGGACAACAAAACCCATTTTCTGCACCCAGTAAAATCTCAATTTTATGGATCAGTTGAAAGGGGTCTGCTAAACTTAAATGTCCATTAAATCCAATTTGACATAACTTCATTTGCATCAATTTATATCAACAGCATACAGTTTAATTACATACTTTACTTAAGTTTATACAAGTGAAGTCAATTACGTAATGATGCAAATGATGTAAACTAATACTACTGATATGAATTATACCAGTTGTCCAGGCTGTTTTGGAAACAGTGGACTTTGTTATTTGAGAGTGAAGTCCCAACTAAAATGGCTGTTGTGGGTCTTCCGGGCTGTGTGGCCGTGTTCTGGAAGTTGTGGTTCCTAACGTTTCGCCAGCATCTGTGGCCGGCATCTTCAGAGGGCAGGAGCACAGATAGAAGCAAAATCTCTTCTATCTGTGCTCCTGCCCTCTGAAGATGCTGGCCACAGATGCTGGCGAAACGTTAGGAACCACAACTTCCAGAACACGGCCACACAGCCCGGAAGACCCACAACAGCCATCGAACTCCGGCCGTGAAAGCCTTCGACAATACATCCCAACTAAAATGTTGACATTGCATCTGAAAGCTGCTGAATGGGCAGACACCCACAATTAATCTCCCCTATTGTTTCGACCCTTCCTACCAGGTCTGGCAGGAGGGGCATGACCTGGGTCCCATCAGCTAAGGAGTGTTGGCTGGCAGGGCCCAGGAGAGCCCTTTCTGCCATGGCACCTTCCCAGTGGAACATCATTCCATCTGAAGTCAGTCTGGCCGCAACCCTGTTGGCCTTTCATAAGGCCTTGAAAACTTGGTTTTGTGCCTGGTCCTGGGTGTGTGATGGAGCCTGTCTCCTGGCTTTGCTGATGGTTGCTTTTATGGTGCTCGGCTGCTGTGTGTTTTTAGTTTTATATTATGTATTTTATCTATTTTATTGTCAGCCCTCTCAAGTCACATATCTAAGATGGGCAGCTATATAAATCGAATAAACAAACAAACAGCTGCGGGGAAAATAATGCTGAAATAAAACAGATTTAACCTGTATACAGAACTGCAGTAAGGTACATGTACTCCTGGGAGGAAGGTCAGGATATTCCACAAAGTAGGAGTTACTACACACCCCATATATCTCATACAGAGGAAGGACATTCAGTAGGCATTATCCAGATGACTGAACTAGATGGGCAGATTCAATTCAATATATTTCAACACAGTCTTCCCCAGCCTGAATGCCCTCCAGAAGGGTAGAGTTCATCATACTGTTTGGGGCAGGGGTAGAGGGAAGAAAGGATTTTCTTGTCTTTTCCCTCTGGTTTGAAGAGTTTTTTCTTTCTTTTTAACATTAGGAAAAATGTGTTTCAGGGCCTACCATACAATTTGGTGGGTTTCCCACTACAGAATGTCAGAAAATTACATCATCGATGTTGGGCAACTGGGATCAAAGGGGGCTTCAAGGAGTCACAAAATGGGGGAACGGGAATTGCATACGGCCCTGAGGCCCCTGGTTATCTAGCTTGCAGTGCGTAATAGTCCTCTAGAGCAGTGTTTCTCAACCTTGGCAACTTTGAGATACGTGGACTTCAACTCCCAGAATTCCCCAGCCAGCTTTGCTGGCTAGGAAATTATGGGAGTTGAAGTCCACACCTCTTAAAGTTGCCAAGTTTGAGAAACACTGCTCTAGAATCTGGCCCATGGCCACCCTACTCTGAACATTTTCCGCTACCTTATTATCAAAGCATTATTGGCAACAAGGCCTCCTCCTGCTCCTCATCTAGCACCACGAGCCTAATTTTGATCACCAAGGGACTGTGTGTTCATAGGATGGCTCAGATTATCTCTGGGGCTAGAAGAACCCATGGAGAATGGTCCACTAACTGGTACCTTTCACCACTCAACTGCTAGAAGCAGCTGCACAGGGAGGACATAGGTTGCCCTCCCTGATCTCTAGCCTCAGAGGAAGAATTAGAGCTATTAATACGCAAACACCTTCATTAACCCTCCTAAATGCACGCAGATTGTGTCCTTCAATCAGCCACTCTTGGTATAACAGAGATGTTAGCTGCATATTTATAGCTCCTAACTAAACATCTGTCAAGGGGAAACAAATACTGTATTTGGGTATGAAGGGGTCTCAGGGACTCCTACCCGTGAATGCAATCCTGGCACTGAAGGATCCCAGGCAGCAGATAGGAACCAAAAATATTTTGGTGCTAGAAGCCAGAAATCCTTTAAAAAGGTTTTCCATGCTGTTAAAAATATAGACTAGTGGCATTTTCAATGAGAGATGGAGAATTTGCAAACTGTCCGGATATTGTTGCATTTCAACTCCTATCAGCTCCAGCCAGCATGGCCAACCACTAGCCATGCACCCACACTGTTGCTTGACCTCCAGGGCCACTTTTGAGTGGTAAACCAGCAGGAGAGGAACCTACATTGCCAAAGAGGGCAAGTCTAGAACAAGCTAGGTGGCACCAGGGATGAAAATGAGTTCGATTTTACCCCCAAACCCACATTTAAAAAAAAAAAAAGATAACTGAATACTGTTAATTGGTTTAGTTCTCATGCAGCCAAGCATTTTCTCTTCCTTTCATATTACATAGGGTACCAATTTTGGAGCAGCTTTAGGTATTTGTTTTGTGATTCAATCCTCATTCACTTTCTCTATGCAACTAAACCACCCCAGGGTACTCTTTTTGTACCTGTTATTTACTTTTGCATTCAATCCACACTCCTGACCTTATCTCTTCTAGCTTTAGTGCACACACTTGTTAAATATCCCATTCCCAAAGCATTCAATTTACTATTATGTTCTTCCTGACACACCCAATGCTCACTCCCATGTAAGAAAGTGGGCAGAAGAAATGTATAGTATTATACACAGGATTTTCATTCCTTTTCACAGGTATTCATGACTCGCCACCAACAAATGAATGACTACTTTTCTAAGAATATTTGCACTTCTTACCATTTCTCCATGCATTTTCTCATCTTTAGTAAACATTCCATTAAGGAACACAAATCCATCTACTTGCTCTATTTTTCGTTATTTTTTGTGTAACATTTATATAATCATCTTGCCAAGAAAACTGCAGGGACTTCTCCAGGCAGTCTCTGAGAATCGGACACGATTGAACAGATAGATAGATAGATAGATAGATAGATAGATAGATAGATAGATAGATAGATAGATAGATAATCAGTCCATTTTCCATGTCAAACTATCTAAGTCCTTGACACATTAATGTTCAAATCCTTACTCCCCGTTGCCATCATGCAATCTACTGTATCTAACATTCCCTCCAAAACATTTGGGTTTCCTGCCAGCAACACAGCATCATCTGCATAGGAAAACACAAGTACATTCTCATTTCCAACCAACGCACCTCTAATATCACCACAAGCATTCCTTATACATTGAACAACCAAGGGGACATTACACATCTTTGTCTTACTTCCAGCTCATTGTGGAACCATTTACTAAGCATTCCATTTATTCCCTTGTACGTTTTCCTTCCATCATATACTGTACATCTCTTGCAGCTTTCAACAACTAATCTTCAACTTTTCATATTCTTGCTTTACTTCAACAAATGTACAATACACTTTCTTTCCCATGGTCATGTGTTTCTCAATGGCGTGCTGAAGAGCAAAAATCTATTCAACGCACCCCCTGCCTGGCATAAAACCAGACAGCACTTTCAAATCTTCCTCATTATCATCTCCTGTACCCTTTCAATCAGAATTCTCTCAAATGCTTTGGGACACCACATCCCCCTGTAGTGTTTGCATTCATTCTTGCTAGCTTGGACTTTGTATAGAGGACCAATAATCCTATTCTCTTTACTGTCAGGCACTGATGCAGTCTTCACATAACACGTTAAACAAGTCACACAGCCACTCCATAAGCAAATTATATCCACATTTTTTTATCCTGCCTTTATTATTTTTATAAATAACTCAAGGCAGTGAACAGATCTAGTACTCCTTCCTCCTCCTATTTTCCCCACAACAGCAACCCTGTGAGGTGAGTTGGGCTGAGAGAGAGTGACTGGCCCAAGATCACCCAGCCGGCTTTCATGCCTAAGGAGGGACTAGAACTCTCAATCTCCTGGTTTCCTATTGGCTCCTTCCTAGGGCTGAGAGTGTGTGACTGGCCCAAGGTCACCCAGCCAGCTTTCATGCCTAATGCGGGACTAGAACTCTCAGTCTCCTGGTTTCCTATTGGCTCCTTCCTAGGGCTGAGAGTGTGTGACTGGCCCAAGGTCACCCAGCCAGCTTTCATGCCTAAGGCGGGACTAGAACTCTCAGTCTCCTGGTTTCCTATTGGCTCCTTCCTAGGGCTGAGAGAGTGACTGGCCCAAGGTCACCCAGCCAGCTTTCATGCCTAAGGCGGGACTAGAACTCTCAGTCTCCTGGTTTCCTATTGGCTCCTTCCTAGGGCTGAGAGAGAGTGACTGGCCCAAGGTCACCCAGCCAGCTTTCATGCCTAATGCGGGACTAGAACTCTCAGTCTCCTGGTTTCCTATTGGCTCCTTCCTAGGGCTGAGAGTGTGTGACTGGCCCAAGGTCACCCAGCCAGCTTTCATGCCTAAGGCGGGACTAGAACTCTCAGTCTCCTGGTTTCCTATTGGCTCCTTCCTAGGGCTGAGAGAGAGTGACTGGCCCAAGGTCACCCAGCCAGCTTTCATGCCTAAGGCGGGACTAGAACTCTCAGTCTCCTGGTTTCCTATTGGCTCCTTCCTAGGGCTGAGAGAGAGTGACTGGCCCAAGGTCACCCAGCCAGCTTTCATGCCTAAGGCGGGACTAGAACTCACAGTCTCCTGGTTTCTAGCCTGATGCCTTAATCACTAGACCAAACTGTCTATCTTGGCAGCATTACCATTTTAAAACTTTCTGATATCATTTATCACTTCATCAATTTTCTCCAATGCTAATATTAATAGCATTCACTTGGTGTAGTGCTTAAGGTGCTGGATTGGAAACGGGAGACCATGAGTTGTAGCCCTCACTTAGACATGGAAGTCAGCAGAGTGATTTGGGGCTGGTCACTCTTTCTCAGCCCGCCCCACCTCACAGGGCTGCTGTTGAGGGGGAAAATGGGAAGAGGGAGCATTACGTATGCCACCTTGAGTGGCATAAAATAAATTTGGGATGTAAATAAAATCAGTTAATCAATTTCAAACACATCTCTGACATACTCCTTCCAGAATTCCCTATTTCGTCCAAAATCATTTTATTGCTTTTAATTTAATTATTCTGCTAGAGGCTCCTCGTTTATGTCAGATTTCTCGTGTGAAATTGCAAATCGCTTTCTGTACAAAAACAAAGCGTTCTCATAGCTTTGAATGGCTTTGCCCATATCTTCCATAGATATGAAGGTGCAGGTGGCCAGTAAAGGTACCATCTGATGCATTGTTTACGTCTAGTCCCAAAACGTTCGCATGGGAACAGTTTGCCCGATGCTTCGTGGGAAGAGCCTGCCCTGGGAGAACGGGAAGGGGGAGATCACATGCTTGCTTAGATGCAACACTGCCACCCATTGACAGGTTATAGTATGTGCTTTGTGCTTGGTGTTTTTCACACCTAAGTTTCAGCCAATCAGAAGTTGGTAAAAAGTGTATTTCTACCCATGCAAAATGGTGTTCTTTGCTTCTTGACTTCTGCCCATCTTTTAGCCATCTCCATGTGTTCTGCTCCTGAGGACTGAGAAGTGTGTAGCTATGCCTGGTTCTGAGAGAGTTGTTCTCCTAGGTATGTGCTCCTTCATATCTGTGCAGTGGAAGCTACACATGTGGATTATGTCTGTAGCTTGAATCATGTCAACTGGATTTCTATTTTCTCAGTGGAAACGTTTCGCTCCTTATCCAAGGAGCTTCTTCAGTCTGAGCAAAGTTGGTAAGGGAATCCTAAATATGTTTCTAGGTAGCTGTGTGACCTTACACCTGGGGCTAGGTCACACAGCTACCTAGAAACATATTTAGGATTCCCTTACCAACTTTGCTCAGACTGAAGAAGCTCCTTGGATAAGGAGCGAAACGTTTCCACTGAGAAAATAGAAATCCAGTTGACATGATTCAAGCTACAGACAATTCCACCTGGATGACTGAGAACCTTCATAGACATGTGCATTATGTGTATTCTGCTTGTAAGCTTTTTTTACTTTTGCAATGCTGTACCTGTATATACAACTCTGCTTTATCTACAAGTAAAGATTTTTAGCTTTGAAAAGCTCCACTCTGTGTCTGTTTACTCTGCGCCTTTTTCCCTATAAGCCAGCATTTATCCAACAGTTTAGCCCCCATCCCTTACATCCAAGATCCCTCTGTGTTCCTCTTCTCTTAACTGTTCCTTGCTTTCTTTGACCACATTCTTGGCAATCATCTTTTTATCTCTACGCATATCATATGGTATCTTTCTCAGCATCCTCTTTGTAATGGAAGCCAACTAGCTGCTCCCAGGCAGATGCTAGGGGGACAGGAAAACAACAGATCTCCCCTACTGTTTGCACACTGATCATAAAATGTAAACTAAGTGATGACATGATGCCTGCCGATCCCTTCCCTGGCCCTGACCCAACCAGGTTTCTTTTCCCCAGATTCTTTTTCATTTACTGGAAATCAACAGGAGGATAACATAATGATAACCAAAGCTCCAGCCTTTACTATGACTTCTATTTTGAACCCCAACTACTCAGAAAATAAAAGGGACATTGGGCCTGCAAGAGAGCTCAGAGGGTTAGGCAGGATGCAGGAGGAATAGCCTCACCAGTAGGGCTGACTTTGGTGTTATCAAAAAGGTCACGATCAGTGTTTCTCAACCTTGGCAACTTTAAGATGCGTGGACTTCAACTCCCAGAATTCCCCAGCCAGCCTTGCTTAAAGTTGCCAAGGTTGAGAAACATTGGTCAAGATGATGGTCCCAATGGTCTAACTGAACCCTGCTCATTTTTTAAAAAATGTGCATTGCACATATAAAACAGGCAGAGCTTTGACTGCACCATTGTGGTTGCCATCTAGACTATTTTTTTTCGTTACCGGACCCTGCAGATACCCCTGCTCACCAATTTACTTCTCGAAGTGTTCTGTTGTGCCCAAGACAACAGTAATTTTTGAGAGTGATCACCACACGCAGCAGCATAAAAAGGTTGTCTACGGCTGATACTAATTATGTAAAATAAGCAAACCTTTATCTAACTAGATGCGTTTAATATTTTTGGCACAGAAGTTAGCACACAAGACTCAACTAATGGTCTTCTTTATCCTCCATGTATTTTGCTGCTTCCATTTAAAACCCTTCTATATCAGTAGCTATCACCATAGCTTGTGGCAGATAGCAGCACATGCTAATTAGTATTGTGAAAAGAAATGCCCTTCCTTCCTTGCTTGCTAGGTTTGGTTTGTGCTAAATGTATTTATCTACTGGTCTCATGCGCTGACCTTGAGCATTATGAGATAAGGAGGAATAAGTCTTACTGCATCCACTTTGTTATAAAAACAGTTCTTCAGTCAAGGCTGTTGCAGATATAAATTATATAGAATAATGGGAGATTACATTTTATTATAAACCCTTATAGAGCCAAAAACAAAGAAGAGAAAGTACCTGACTTGCCAGGCTAACACAACACAACACAACACAACACAACACAACACAACACAACACAACACAACTTCTGTCTTCACTTTTTGTTCACATTCCGGTCTAAATTTAAACTAGACAGATAAGAAATTCCGAGTTCCGTACCACCATTATTTAAACAGCAGGTGGTTAGGCTCACAACTTCAAAATATTTTTAACATGTGAAGCCTTTGTACCCAAGCTTTAATGGATTCTTTCACAGAAAGATTTGTGTGGGGAGAACTACTGGATGGCCAAATGTGGAAACGTTCAAATCAGAAGCAGCTGACAGAAGAATAAAGATTTTCATCATTTTATGCCGTTTTTAGGGGGCGTGGTGGCTCAGCGGGTAAGACACCAGGCTTGTCGATCGGAAGATCGCAAGTTCGGAGGTTCGAATCCCTAGCCCCGCGTGACGGAGTGAGCTCCCACACTCGCCCCAGCTCTTGCCAACCTAGCAATTCGGAAGCATGCAAATGCAAGTAGATTAATAGGTACCACTTCGGTGGGATGGTAACAGCGTTCCACGCGTGTCATGCGGCCACATGACCGCGGAAGCGTCTTCGGACAACGCTGGCTCTTCGGCTAACAAACGGAGATGAGCACCGGCCCCTAGAGTCGGATACGACTGCACAAATGTGCGGGGGGTACCTTTACCTTTACCTATGCCGTTTTTACCCAAGTGCTTTACGACTGTTGGGCGCTACCCTTGCCCTTGTTGATTTAGTTTCCATCAAAGCTTCAGGAAAATAAATACAAGACTTTTGTCTCTAGAAAAATGATAACTCAATTAAGTTTGCCCCCATCGTCATTTAATAGGAATATTTAAGATACCAAAATAAAAGCAGATACAAAACAACCAGGAGTTGGGAGCTGTCAGGAAAAACTGGTGAAAGACCACGCTGAGCCGGAATTGCAGCTCTAGATTACTTTATTGTTCCTACCAGATACAGAATCTTGCCAGACTAAAGGTACCCTAACTGATCTAAGGGGAAAAATACTCCTGGGACTCTAGGGCAGGGCCAGCCTGACTTTCTTCTTCGGCTTGTTTAGGCTTTCAACGCTGTGAGAACGTTTCTCCCCCTGATGGAATGTGCCCACTCCTTGCTCCGCTCCGAGATCCATCACAGGAACTAATGCAAAGTACAATTTCTGTCATTCTAAACATTGTATTAGTCACTGCAGATGCCAGCATTTAGGCAACCCTGGCTGATCTTGAAAGAAGCTAAGCAGGCTTGGACCTACAATTGGATGGCACACCACCAGGAGCCCCCAGGGCTATGGATTAGAGTGGAAGTTTAAAAATATTCTGGAAGAAATGTCTATGAAGGTTCTCAGTCATCCAGGTGGAATTGTCTGTAGCTTGAATCATGTCAACTGGATTTCTATTTTCTCAGTGGAAACGTTTCGCTCCTTATCCAAGGAGCTTCTTCAGTCTGAGAAAAGTTGGTAAGGGAATCCTAAATATGTTTCTAGGTAGCTGTGTGACCTAGCCCCAGGTGTAAGGTCACACAGCTACCTAGAAACATATTTAGGATTCCCTTACCAACTTTGCTCAGACTGAAGAAGCTCCTTGGATAAGGAGCGAAACGTTTCCACTGAGAAAATAGAAATCCAGTTGACATGATTCAAGCTACAGACATAATCCACATGTGTAGCTTCCACTGCACAGACATGAAGGAGCACATACCTAGGAGAACAACTCTCTCAGAACCAGGCATAGCTACACACTTCTCAGTCCTCAGGAGCAGAACACATGGAGAGGCCCCCACCTCTATTCAAGGAAGGATTTTCCAAGTTGGCATAAATGGATTCCTTGACCCCTCTCTCAAACCACCAATCTTCTCTGTCTAAAATGTGAACATTAATGTCCTCAAATGAGTGTCCTTTTTCCTTTAGATGAAGATAAACTGCTGACTCTGGTCCTGTGGTGTTTTATGCCAACTTGGAAAATCCTTCCTTGAATAGAGGTGGGGGCCTCAGGCACAATCTTTCCCCTATTTTCCTCCCTGCTTTGTCTTCTGTACATAGGAAGATTAAGACCATTTCGCAAGCTCAACAGCAGCATGGTGATCTTAACGATCCTCCTTTAGATGATAAAGGGACTTAGAAATAACATCTCAAAATAACCATGACCTAGCCCCAGGTGTAAGGTCACACAGCCACCTAGAAACATATTTAAGGATTCCCTTACTAACTTTGCTCAGACTGAAGAAGCTCCTTGGATAAGGAGCGAAACGTTTCCACTGAGAAAATAGAAATCCAGTTGACATGATTCAAGCTACAGACATCCTGGAAGAAAGGAAACATCCATATTGATGCTGGGAAAACTATATGGATATCTTGTGTCTGGGTAGTCACCAGAGGTCGAGCATGACTTGGACATCTTTACCTTTTCAGTGCTACCCTGAGGAGAATATTCCACTTCAGGTGTATCCACAGAACACCTGAGAGCTAAAACGTGTCCCTCACATGTCCTGTTCCTCCAGTCTCCCAAATTCCTTGAATTTAATTGCGATGTCCAAAGGTATGTTGCGCTTGCCATGCTAATGAAGTCTGCCTGATTGTGTTCTGTCAAGTGCCTGAAAAGGATTAATACCAGGCACTTGTTTCATTTTTAAAAAAGCTGAGATGTAATGATTTTGGCAGTCATGTCAGTTTTTTAAATTTCCATTTTCTCAGACCGCAGTGCCACAGAAGGCTAGATGATTACATTAAAAGATGTGCCATTTCATGCCTGGTGAGCAACACATAAGGTTCCTTAATCTTGTCTGAAATAAATTTTAATTAACAGCCTTTTTTAGTAATTATTTCTCTTAGGCTTCTAAAAACCTGCCTATGATTGCTTTCAGCTGTTGCATTCACATGACAGAGTTTAGCCTGGCTACCGAATTAACCCATT
This sequence comes from Charina bottae, assembly GCA_023362775.1. Classification (NCBI taxonomy): domain Eukaryota; kingdom Metazoa; phylum Chordata; class Lepidosauria; order Squamata; family Charinaidae; genus Charina; species Charina bottae. The sequence continues at coordinate 97,541,993 of JALMGJ010000001.1, read as the reverse complement.
TTCTGGGTTTGCACAATAGATTGAACTATAAACAAAACAGGGTGGATTTGGAAAATACACTAAGCTATTTAAAAAAAACTAACCAAGGTTATCACAAATAGAGTTTAGCAACTGTGCACATGTAATTGCTAAGCCTTCAACTGACTTGGTTGTGTGAACATACCCTATCAAGCTGAGGCTCTAAAGCATAGCTTTCCAAACTGTGTGTCGCGACACAATACTGTGTCGCCTGTGGGGCCCAGGTGTGTCGTGTCAAAACCCGGAAGTGCTGATGGCGCGCCGCGTGCAACTGTGCGCATGGCGGCGGGCCATCAGCGCTTCCGGGTTTTCGCACAGCACACCAGGACACCGCTGCTGCCACCGATGCGACGCACAAAAATCCGATAGCGCCGCTGTCGTGGCGGCGCGCAAAGACCTGGAAATGCCGCGGTGGCAGCAGCGCTTCTGGGGTTTTGCGCGCCGCCACTGCTGTGGCGCTTCCGGGTTTTTGTGCGTGTCGCCGTTGGTGTGCTGCCATGGGAAAAGTTTGGAAAGCCCTGCTCTAAAGAGAAGTTCAAGATGGGACAAAACTGGCACTAGCTATCCTTGGTTTTCAAACGAAAGGGGAAAAAAGTCAAAATGCCACTATCTCATGAGATTCAGCAATCTTGTGCTATTTGATCCCTTTTATTTTACTTGTGGGTTTCATAAAAGCTACCGGGGATAAAGTAGTCACCTCTGGCAGGGTGCCTTCACACGCTGTATCTATGCCTTATGGTCCCCAGAAGCTATGGCTGATGATCTCGCCATTTGCATGAAAGAAAAAAATTGGGAACTGCTACCATCTGTAATGTAGCTAAAAAAAAATCAGAACCAGTCTGGTAGCACCTTTTCTGACTAACAAATTTTATTAAAAGGCATAAAGTTGAAAGAGGTGCCACCTGACTCCTCCTGACTTTTGTGCTACCATAGATTAACATGGTTATCTTCCTACAAAGTCTACAACATAGTTGTAGTGAATGGACACACACACACACACCCTATTCACTCAGGCAAGGCACAGCAGGCCCTTCACTCTCCTGCATTCAACTAGAGCAGTGTTTCTGAACCTCAGCAAGTTTAAGCTGTGTGGACTTCAACTCCTAGAATTCCCCAGCCAGCATGCTGGCTGGGGAATTCTGGGAGTTGAAGTCCACACAGCTTAACTTGCTGAGATTCAGAAACACTGAACTAGAGAGACAATACACATATATCCCAGACACCTGAGCAAACAGGGAGGCTAATCCGTGGTGACTTCAAATGCAAGCTATGGGACCTCAAAGATGACCCACAACCCCTCTCTTTGGCATTTTTGGAAATCTGGCCTCCAGAAAGGAGGATCTGGACAAGCTTCACCCGCCAGGTGAATTCCCCAGCCTCTCCTCTTCTGTTTAAAAAGCCCTTTGTCTTGACACAAGGGGGACAGAGATAGCTGGGACATGTGAAATGAAGCAGATCTTCTGGGAAGGGATGAAGGAGAAAGAACACCTGGAAGAAGGAGAAAGGAAAGATTGCTGGAAGATATAAATAAGATGGCTGCTGGAAACAGCGACATGAGCCAGTTTCCAGGAGAGGCAGACAGCTAAGCGACACTTACATGGGAGGGAATGGTAGTCAGAACAAAGCTAACCTTCTCTGGAACAGGACATAAAGAAGGGTGCTGAATTGGACCAAATAAATTTTCTGGGAGCAGAGAGTAATGCCTGCTTGAGAAGAAAGGAGATAGGAACTCTAGGCAGACAGAGTGAAGTGGACTATCTGGAGCCCATGATAAGAGCAGAGCTAAGTGTCTCTGGGCTGGAGGTAAAAGTGATCCAAAAATCTCTAGGAAGTCAACACGTGTTAAGAGGGAGAGGTCTCAAAACCTTGATTGCAGGTTGCACTCCAGGACCAGCAGCCTGGAGAAGTGAACAGGAGAAATCCTTTGTCTCGGAGATGAAGTGAAAACTGTAGGCAAGGATTTGGATTTGGTTTACTTTAAGCTCTGTACTCGGCTGCATGATCTCTCAACATTTTGAACATGTCCCCTAATTGTTTCAAGGAATTTGCCGCTGCTTTTTGTATCAGACTTTTCTGTGCAAATCCCATTCGTACATGTTTTCTTCCATCTAAGCTACTTGAACCTCAGCGGGTAAGACACCAGGCTTGTAGATCGGAAGATCGCAAGTTCGGAGGTTCGAATCCCTAGTCCCGCGTGACGGAGTGAGCTCCCGCACTAGCCCCAGCTCTTGCCAACCTAGCAATTCGAAAGCATGCAAATGCAAGTAGATGAATAGGTACCACTTCGGTGGGAAGGTAACAGCGTTCCGCGCGCGTCATGCCAGCCACATGTCCGTGGAAGCGTCTTCGGACAACGCTGGCTCTTCGGCTAACAAACAGAGATGAGCACCAGCCCCTAGAGTTGGACAAGACTGCAGAAATGTGTGGGGGGAACCTTTACCTTTTACCCCACAACCTTCTATGGAAGACTAATGTTTGAAGTTCTGGTTGTGGTCTTCTCAGCACTAAATGCCTTATTCCACCCAACTGCAATTGTTTGGGAATTTGGCTATGCAAACTAGAAGAAAAACTTGCCTACCTGTTCTTATTTTGAATAAAATTGATTTTTAAATTGTAAGACTGGCGCACTTCTTTTCATCTTCTCAAAAAGCTACTAGGGCCAAGAGGCGATGATACAGAGTTGGTAGTTCATGTGTTTTATTTCTTTATTTATATAATTTACAGGCTGCCTGACTCCAGATGATTCTGGGCAGCTTATACTTTAAAAGCAAGAACAAGAACAAATTAAGAAACAGATCATAGATACCCAGAAGAGGAAAACCAAACATAACAATAATAAACAACCCACAAGGGGTCAGCAGCAACTCGATCCCAGGCCAGGGAGAACAGCCAGTTTTTCAGAGACTTTTTGAACATCATTAGGGTGGGAACCATATGGATCTCTGGGGGATACTATCTAGAGGTATAACGTATGTGGGAATGACCTTGGGGGACGGGGGGTGGGGGAAGTGACGCCACCTTAGGGAACAATCAGATGGGGGGGAGCCCACAGCTGCATAACGGGCAGAGAAAGAAATTCAGAAAGGAACCTTGGACAGACTCAACCATACTTTCAACTGGGAAACTGTGAGCATCTTAAACCAAGCCAAATCCAAAAACGCTAGAGAGTTCCTGGAAGCTTGGCACTCAGACAAAGCAGCCATCAACAGGCACATAGAGGTAAACAACATTTACATACCATTCATAAGAGACAATAGAAAAGTCAGAAGACCAGAACACCTCCTCGACAGCAATCATCACCCAGATATGCAAAGATTAACACCAAGATTAGCACCAGAGGAACAATCAAACAGCACAATATACCCTAATCAAGGCACTATTAACTCAGTCAATCAACCAAGTAGCAAACAACAGCCCAATCAAGGAACTATCAAGGAGAGAACAACACCTCCACCAACACAGGCAGGACAAGCCATCGCATATAAACAGAGAGCAAGTCCCACCCCCTTCTCGCACTGAAGATGTTGCCTAGCCTGGCAATGAAACGTCTGCAAGAAAACAACAAGGCTCAGAGAGCACCAAGGACTCCACAGGAACCTCCTTATCAGGCTGTAAAAAGAGATTGCGGGAGATTTGTACTTTCAGACTTGCAAGATTCTGTTAATGTAGCCTTACAATAAAGTAGAATCAGCTCATCTGGTCATGTTTCCTGTCTGGTCTACCCGGGAAGGCTGACAAGAGGGCTGGGATCCTCATTATTATCATCACCATATTATTTACCAGTTAGCAGTAAATTGCTTAGGCTCTGAGAGTCCCATCTCTCTCTCAAGCTGATATTAAGGGTAAAGAACCTGGCTAAGGCTCTCCCTTCCTCCAGGAATATGTGTGGTGGCAGGAGGAAGTATTATGTAACTCATAACCAGAAGCTGTGTCAAGACAGGAGGGAGACAGGGCCAAAGGGCATGAACAGGAGGCCCCTACCATCTCCTGCTGATGTGTGCCCCTTCTCTGGTTATTCTTCACAGCAGCTTTGTGGGAAACACCTCAAGGCTAATACTCAATATTGTCGGCCCCTCCAGGTAGACCAGACCAGGAAATCAACTCCACAGGAAGGCTAAAACTATTCTTATTGAGATTGGCTATAACAACATAATCCTGCAGGTCTAATTGTGTTGTGCCTCCTCCCCCTTCTTATACTCCAGTGATTTAGGGAGGTGTCTGTCTGAGCTGCTTCTGAATGTTATCTCAATGCTCTGGACTTACAAAAGGTTTCAGCCCCTTTTGCCTAGGTTAGGGTTCCTGCATATTTCCATCACCTTCCTCTACACCACTCTCAATACACATCCTTGAATCCAGAACAGAACTAAAACCAAAAGCCTGGTAAAATAAAGAACAAATATATCCACATTTAGTAGACAATAACTTTACAAGGACTAACCCACAAGCTGCTAATGGATATGCAAACCGGAGCTGTAGAAATGGGCCAGCATTCCTGATCTCTCCCCTGTTGTCCTCCCAGGCAATCTGGCCCCAGCTTGATTCAAAGCAGCCAGCCAAGCCACTTGCAATCTGTCCTGCAATTAATATCTGGAAAGGAAAGCAGAGTGATGCATGCTTTTGCCTGGCACTCATTGGAGGATAGCTCTGCAGTGGGAAGGCTGGTACATAGCCAAGGCCAAATTCCCAAAGAGTTGTCTGTCTGCTGGCCAGCCATGGATTAACAGAGAAGCTTCTAACAGCACATGCTTCTCCATGAAGGATGCTCACCAGGGAAAAGGGGAACTGAACATTCATGTGGTTCTGAAGACACACATAATTCTGTATGTACAGTAGGTATATATGGCATTGGGAAAATTCCTGTGAATTGTGAAATCAAGCATGTCCACCACATACATGGATGCCAACTGAGGATAATTCTTCTACTCCACCAAAGTTATACTTTTACATCTCACTGAACCATTCATACAACCTGCTTAATCTAGTAACTGGATTAACTCATTTTCTGGATTTGCACACTCTTTGACCATAAACCAAACAAACAAGCTGGGTTTACACAATATATTTAATAATGACAACCCTAGCTGAGGTCAACACCGAGCAAGCCTGGCACATTGTGTAAATGCTTCTGCAAGCTCCTGACCTGATCTGATTAAGCATGTTGTCTGAACACAACCACAGTCTTTCAAATGTTACCCATAGCTATAATATTTTTTTATTAAGCAGGCTAGAGGACTGTGATTTAGCCAGGCAGAATAAAACGACCATAACATCAGGAGTAACCCAGTAATCAATCTGAAGGGTTTTCAAACAAGAAGTATATTTTCCAGGATATTTTCATGGGAACCTTGGAACCTCTCCCCCAAAGAACAGAGAATGAACAGAGAAGCCCCTGATGCTTGGTGAAATTTCCTTTCCTTTCCTTCTGTATACAATCTGTCACCCCAAAGCTATACAAGGTCCACAAAAATCCTTAAACCAAAACTGCCATCACAGTCATTTTTAATGTAACCCACAGGGGAAATCAGTAAATCTATGGGGAATAACTATGTTAACTGTATTTCACTTTGATTTTAATTAGTATTTAATTTAAATTGCCTTACACACTAGTCAAAGATGAACTACAGGCATTGGATGGTAATTGTGCACATCTGGATTCAGTGTTCCCAGGCATCATGTCCAAGAAAGACCTATGGTTTGGGGAAGGAATGGTAAAAAGTGATTTCTCTCTCATTTAAAAATGCTCTGCCAATTCAGTGTCAATCAAGGGCGTTATTCCCATATGGCAGGTAGGAGGAAGTTTGCTGACCCAAAGAGCATGGATTACTGAATTACATCAACTTTGCAATGCAGACTACAGTACTGTAAAATTGCAGATGGAACTGAAGTTGGTTTCGTTTTCCAGCCAAAATCTCCTGAGAGAAAATAACCTTCCAAATTACAGGATGGTCAGTATACCTCAACTGTGACTAATCAAGTTATTAAACATTCAGTTATTAATTTTTCTACAATTAATTTCATTGACTTGTCTGCAGATGACCTGTATCTTTAAATGCTTAATAAGTAATAATTTCAAACCGAGTGAGGGAGATGGATTTGCATTATTAGCAAATAATTTGCATAGCGTACAAAATTAGATTCCCTCTACCCCCTACGGATTTTAAGAATTAAAATATGTCTGTGCTAAGACTAGTTCTAAATTTGTCACTGCTGGTGGCTAGGAGAAAAAACAGCAGTAATAAAACAAGCCAAAAGAATTGTAGCCAGCCATTTCTTTGAATTATTCAATTTCTACATGTAGGCTGAGTTAGATAAAGCCACGGGTGATGTCATATGTGTCATGATGTGAATGATACAAATTACATACTGTAATTGTGACGTCGTTGTGGCTCTACCTGACACTTATGGGCAAAGCTCCTTTGAGTCGAGCTTGATTCCTCTTGGTTATATGGCAATGATTTGCAAATACCTTCCTCCAAGAAGTGCTTTCAACTTCCCAGCCTATCCTGGGATGTTCTGCCAGTCTCCAACCAAAGTACTAACTAGGTATGACCCTGCTTAATTTTTTTGAGATCAACCATGGCTAGCTAGATGCTGGTACCTGCTGTGATGTGCAGCAAGGATATGAGGCATTAACATAGGGAAGCATTCAAACTTGTGATCCCCCCTCTTCTCAGTCCTTCCTGTTCCATATCCAGCTTCATATTAGAGCAGTGTTTCTCAACCTTGGCAACTTTAAGACGTGTGGACTTCAGCTCCCAGAATCATGTCAACTGGATTTCTATTTTCTCAGTGGAAACGTTTCGCTCCTTATCCAAGGAGCTTCTTCAGTCTGAGCAAAGTTAGTAAGGGAATCCTCAAATATGTTTCTAGGTGGCTGTGTGACCTTGCACCTGGGGCTAGGTCATGGTTATTTTTGAGATGCTATTTCTAAGTCCCTTTATCAGCTAAAGGAGGATCGTTAAGATTACCATGCTGCTGTTGAGCCTGCGAAATGGTCTTAATCTTCCTAGGCACAGAAGACAAAGCAGGGAGGAAAATAGGGGAAAGGTTGTGCCTGAGGCCCCCACCTCTATTCAAGGAAGGATTTGCCAAGTTGGCATAAATGGATTCCTTGACCCCTCTCTCAAACCACCTATCTTCTCTGTCTAAAATGTGAACATTAATGTCCTCAAATGAGTGTCCTTTTTCCTTTAGATGAAGATAAACTGCTGAATCTGGTCCTGTGGTGTTACTTCTCCTGTGTTGGGCCATCCTCCTGTACAAAGGTTGTTTGGTTTCTCCAATGTAGAGTTCAGAGCACTCCTCACTGCACTGGATTGCATAAACTACATTGCTTTTCTTGTAAGCAATGTAGTTTATGCAATCCAGTGCAGTGAGGAGTGCTCTGAACTCTACATTGGAGAAACCAAACAACCTTTGTACAGGAGGATGGCCCAACACAGGAGAAGTAACACCACAGGACCAGAGTCAGCAGTTTATCTTCATCTAAAGGAAAAAGGACACTCATTTGAGGACATTAATGTTCACATTTTAGACAGAGAAGATAGGTGGTTTGAGAGAGGGGTCAAGGAATCCATTTATTACAACTTGGAAAATCCTTCCTTGAATAGAGGTGGGGGCCTCAGGCACAATCTTTCACCTATTTTCCTTCCTGCTTTGTCTTCTGTGCCTAGGAAGATTAAGACCATTTCGCAGGCTCAACAGCAGCATGGTAATCTTAACGATTCTCCTTTAGATGATAAAGGGACTTAGAAATAGCATCTCAAAAATAACCATGACCTAGCCCCAGGTGCAAGGTCACACAGCCACCTAGAAACATATTTGAGGATTCCCTTACTAACTTTGCTCAGACTGAAGAAGCTCCTTGGATAAGGAGCGAAACGTTTCCACTGAGAAAATAGAAATCCAGTTGACATGATTCAAGCTACAGACAATTCCACCTGGATGACTGAGAACCTTCATAGACATATTCAGCTCCCAGAATTCCCCAGCCAGCCAATTCTGGGAGTTGATGTCCACACATCTTTAAGTTGTCAAGATTGAGAAACACTGTATTAGACCTCTGATTTGTCCTACATTAATATCAGCTCTACATTCAGATCCCAGCTCCAGCCGCATCCATTTGTCTCACAGCCTGATCTCTCAGCAGATATCATTGTTAATATCCTGATATTCTTAACCCTAGCAGGAATATTGGCAAAAGCCCCTGCATAACAAGGACAGGAGCTGGCTCATTTCACATGGTACCAGAGGCTTATAAATAATGTGCTACCTTTGCCATGTGTGCGTGTGTGTGTGTGTGTGTGTGTGTGTGTGTGTGTGTTTGGAAAGGGGAAGAAGTTAATTAAAACAGGAGATCAGTGGATCTTCAGCAGGAGTGATTGAACAAGCCCTGAGAACAGCCCACAATGCTGTTATTAGCATTGCTAGTCATCTCACTGACTGGACAATAACTATCCTCTGCCCTCAGGAACATCAAGTTTATGCTGGATCTTAAAGACTGGAACACACAGCCCACAAAACCAAACTGTCCTGACATTCTCTGGGATGACCTCTGACCCCAGGGATTAATATGGGCCTGAAAAAAGGAGGGTAGATTGTGAGCATTTAGGGTACTGCCAAGAAGGCAAGTTACAAACCGAATCTTTTGCCCATATGATCAGGTTGACACACGGTCCCTTGGAAGGCTGCCTGCTCCTTTAGTAGATGGTCCACAAGTTCTTCTCCAACTTGGTGGGTGCCTTCACGCAACATGCATGATGTGCTTACTGAATTAATCAATTTTCTGGGTCAAGGGTCGGAAATGGCGGCTCGCGAGCCAGATCTGGCTCTTTGGCCCCTCGGCTCTGGCTCTCTCTCTCTGTCTGCCGCCCGACATCCGGAAAGCTGGTCTCCGGAAGCAGAGCGAACCCTGGGGAAGAAACAGACGCTGATTGGTGGAGGCTCAGAAGGAAGGACGCCTCCACCAATCAGCGCGCGGCAGGCAGGCAGAAATCTCTCACCGGGGAGGTGGTCGCCCCCAGGCATCTCTTGGCCCCAAGCCGCAGAATGAACCAGGCTTGCGGCCGATGGAGCAAAATTCAGGCACTGGTAAGCGGAGGAGCAATATCAACTTCTGCTGTTGCTCCATCGGCCGCAAGCCTGGTTCATTCTGAGAGAAACAGAGATTTCTGCCTGCCGCTCTTTCTTCCCGGCGGAGGCACTGAGGCTTAAGGCTTACTGACTGAGATCTGCTTCCCAGAAGGGAGGAGAGAAACCATTGGAAGAGGGCGCACGCCTGTCACTGGGGAGGGGCCGTGTTTCCTCTTCCTCTCCGGTGGTGAGCGTGCAGCCGGGCCTCCGGATGCAGAGCCCCTCCACCGCTCTTGCTGTGGCGCCTGAACGTCCGGGTAAACGGCGGGGGAGATGCCCTTTGCAGCGACGGGCGCGGGGCGAGTGGCGCGCCCCTTTGCAGACGCCCCGGGGAGAAGCGGTAGGCGAGACCTTGCAAGAGTGGCGGGGAGAGGGGAGCCCTTCTCAGCCCTTTTGCACGCGCACGCACACCTCTACACCTCCTCAACCCTTTTGCACACGCACACACGCCCGCTTCCCTTTTGCCCGCGTTGCTGCAGGCGCGCGGGAGGAGGTCTTCGCTGGAGGCGTTTTAGCAAATGGTGGGCAGCCACCTGGGAGCGGGCGTGTGTGCGTGTGCAAAAGGGTTGAGGAGGTGTAGAGGTGTGCGTGCGCGTGCAAAAGGGCTGAGAAGGGCTCCCCTCTCCCCGCCACGCTTGCAAGGTCTCGTTGCCCCTGCAGCTGCTCCTGCGTTTCTCTCTTTTCCCTTTTCCTAAAAATTCCTTCTCCGTTTCCCCTTCTGTCTCCTCTTCCTTCTCCCTCCTCCTCGCTGGCCGCGGCGGTGGCGGAGGGTGTGCGGCCCGGGGATCCATGGGAAACCCCGGGCCGCACACCCTCCGCCACCGCCGCGGCCAGCGAGGAGGAGGGAGAAGGAAGAGGAGACAGAAGGGGAAACGGAGAAGGAATTTTTAGGAAAAGGGAAAAGAGAGAAACGCAGGAGCGGCTGCAGGGGCAACGAGACCTTGCAAGCGTGGCGGGGAGAGGGGAGCCCTTCTCAGCCCTTTTGCACGCGCACGCACACCTCTACACCTCCTCAACCCTTTTGCACACGCACACACGCCCGCTCCCAGGTGGCTGCCCACCATTTGCTAAAACGCCTCCAGCGAAGACCTCCTCCCGCGTGCCTGCAGCAACGCGGGCAAAAGGGGAGCGGGTGTGTGTGCGTGTGCAAAAGGGTTGAGGAGGTGTAGAGGTGTGCGTGCGCGTGCGCGTGCAAAAGGGCTGAGAAGGGCTCCCCTCTCCCCGCCACGCTTGCAAGGTCTCGTTGCCCCTGCAGCCGCTCCTGCGTTTCTCTCTTTTCCCTTTTCCTAAAAATTCCTTCTCCGTTTCCCCTTCTGTCTCCTCTTCCTTCTCCCTTCTCCTCGCTGGCCGCGGCGGTGGCGGAGGGTGTGCGGCCCGGGGTTTCCCATCTGTGGCAGGATCCCCGGGCCGCAGTCGCCTGGGACTTTCGCGATGGCGAGGGGAGGGCGCCGAAGCTGCGGGCTGGGCTGGGCTGGGGCCGGATCCTGTGCTCCTGATGATCCCTCCGGGCAGGTTTCCCTTTGCCCCACGATATTCTGGGTAGCGGAGGGTGGCAGCTGTTTTCCCGCCACTCCCGGTGGGGCGGCCGGGCCGGGTTCGCGGAGCCGCTGGCTGCACCCCCTCCCGTGAGCCCCCCGCCCCCTTCCACGTGATTGGCTCCCGCCCGCAAACCCCGCCCCCTTCCACGCGATTGGTTCCCTCCCGCAAAACCTGCCCCCTTCCACGCGATTGGCTCCCGCCCGCAAACCCCGCCCCCTTCCACGCGATTGGCCCCCGCCCGCAAACCCCGCCCCCTGGCTCTCGAGCACTTCAAAATGTGCACGAGCATGTCAAAATGGCTCCCGGCAAAAAAAGTTTGCCGACCCCTGTTCTGGGTCATTACAATACACTGAACCATAAACCAAATGAGGCGGCTGGATTTGTACTACATCTCCAAGGTTCACATCAACCAAGCTTTGCATGTTGTGTGGATGCAGCTACTAGGTTTTTTATTGACTTGGTTGAGTTAACACAACACTCTAAACCCCACTGTGTTCACATAAGATGCAATGCCCAAAGAAATAAACCAAGGTAAAGCTTAATGATGTGATTAAATTGACACAATGTGCTAACACAACAGCTATCTTTCCACAGTACTCTGAACTGCCAATTAGCCAAACCCATTTTAGCCAAGTCCACTGTAGAGTGTGAACTTAGTCAATAACTCTCAGGATTTCTAATAGTAGACATAAATATTAAGGTTGACAACTACATCAAGTATATTGAGTTAGATCAACATCACTTCTGTCCCACTTGTTTGAGGGCATCTGCTTCTGAAGGAGGCAGGGCAGTAGGAAGGGAGTGATCTACCTATCCTGAATGAAATACAGATTACTGAGGATTAAAAAAATGTAGTACAGTCTAATCATTGTTCTAAGAATATCTAGGTGGAAAGCTATGTAAACTCCCTTATCATGGTTCCTGGGCTTCCTTTACTCCATCTGATCAAATATTAGATGTGGACATTTGCAGGAGAAAAGGCCCACTGTTCCCCTATCAATGATTCATAGACAAATGCACAGTATGGTTTCTCTGTGGTTAGGTGATCCCAGTTCTTTTTGAAAAGGATTGGTGGCCTTTTGGGCTAGTTGGCACATTTAGAATTTTGAGGGCATGTCATGAACGCTCAGAAAATGGCTGCCATGGGTTGTCAGATCTGCCTATTCAGAAAATGACCATAGCTAGTCATAAAATAGTCACTAGAAAGCAAAAAAATGAGGTTTGCTGTCCCATTCCAGCTTATTTTTGGGTGGGGGAGTAGATGAGGCCACCTCCAAATAAAGTCCAAGAGTAATGGCCATCCACTTTCCTATTTTCTAAGAATCTCAGGGGGTCCCTTTTTCAATTTCCCAGTCTAGTCCACCACCCTAGATTTCCCATTGGTTTTCCTTCCAAGTATCAAGCAGCTGCAATCCTGCTTTACTTACTGCTCAGCTCAACTAAGATTAATCAAAGCCATTTCCTCCTATAGAAAAACCTCTCAGCTGAGTGTGTATCAATTCTGAGTTGATTTTGAACCCTACATATCACAACACAATCCTTGGAATAAAAGGGAAGTAGATGGAAAATGTTAGTCGAGATCTGAATAAGCATACCGGGGCTAATAAATGAAGAGCTTAGCAAATTATCTGGTTCAGAAATAGAATAGATAAAATACATTCAAAACAATGTCTATTCTAAGAACACAATAATCAGGACAAGCTTGAAATCAGCACACTATAGCAATACTGAATCCAACTCAAATAGCAAAATTCTTTGGTTCCGCCTGTTTATTAGATAATATGAATAAAGAGCATACAAATTTGAATACAAATTAGGTCTCTGTCCTGGGTGATTCATGATATTATACATTTTAAGTCCTTATGGGGGATTGAGCTTGTTGTATCTTAGATGTGACTGACCCCTTATGATCGGGTTCTAAAGGCCCTGGAGGGAAAATGAGAAAAAAATGAGTTAGTTGGGTTGGGAGGAGAAAATTATAATATTCTCCTTACATATGGCAGCAAAATTATTGACTTCAAAATCTTTGCTTCCAAAGCCAACAATACGTTTCTCAGCAGTAACTCAAGAAATTCTGCCCTGTGCTCACTCCAAACCTATTTAACTATTGCTAGCAAGAGATGTACTTGCTGAGCAAACTTCCCATATCACACACCCTCAATCTTTGCCAAGACACGTTCCCACTTCTGACCCAACACTAGAAATAGAAAAATCATCTCTTTACCTTTTCTCCTTTCTGCAATGATATAGAGTCAATTCCAAAACTGCCCTCTCCTTCGTGCTATTTTCAGAGCATATTGACAAAGCAAGCTTTGCTTAGTTAACTAGCTTCAAAAAGCTGCACTGACTACTAGCAGACATAACTGAATTTTTCCCCATACTCAAGATGTTTGCAATTTGCCACTTTCCTGACCTTTTAATTGAGATCACCTTGCAACTTCCCAGCTGCGCACTGACCTTCTAATAGGTCGAGATGGCCTTCTGGGTGTGGATGTTATCTTCCAAAACCATCTTTTACTCACCAGAAAAAAGACAAACATATTTGTAGGGAGGTCAGAACTGCTACAATCCCTGAATAAAAATATAGGGGGAGGGAGTTAATGGGGAGAATTGTGACTATTTCTAATCACGATTGGATTCTAAAGTTATTTTCTGGGGTAATAATACATTTATTTTAAATGTATACCTAGATTTAAATACAGTTTAAAAGCAATGTGCAGATGAGCTTCTGTACAGGTGAAGTTCTTAAAGAACAAGTTCCACTTCTTGTGGGTCTTACTACTGTCATACATCATGCATGGGGCAGAATAATACTAAATACACATATAACTCTGGGTGTATATTTTAGACACAGCAAACACAGATCCTTATAATGATTACCAAAACACAAATTTTAATATTTTAAAAGAAAATGTTCTACCTTATGCCTTCTTTGGATGCTTTCCTGTGAATAGCATTAAAGCAATGAAAAGCAGGCAGAAGCCATTTCATTTTGCTTTAAAATTTTAATATTTCTATTTCATTAGTCCCTATAAGAAATACATGATTCAAGTCAATAACATCCATTTGTTACAAGTGCTACTTAAGTTAGAAGTACAAAAGTAACTTGTCATTCCTTTTGATTCTTTAAAATTTGCCAATTCATGAGCAAGTACTTATAAACACAGCAGTGATCACATTTATTCCTGAAATGAGGAACTCCTCTTTTACACACAGGGTGGAATGTCTCTTCTATGGGTCTCTAACTCAGCTGTAAATGCCATCCATTAAGACCTTATTCTAGCAGGAAACTATATTGGCGTAACGTTTGCTGCCCTCTTTACCAATCCCTCTCCTGTCACAGGCAAATTCCTGTTGTCTTTATTGATTGTGTGCAGGGCATGTTATGGAAAGGGACTGTTGGTTTTTCCTAGCTTGCTCTCTTGCTCTCTTGCTCTCTTGCTCTCTTGCTCTCTTTCTTTCTTTCTTTCTTTCTTTCTTTCTTTCTTTCTTTCTTTCTTTCTTTCTTTCTTTCTTTCTTTCTTTATGCTTCCTTCCTTCCTTCCTTCCTTCCTTCCTTCCTTCCTTCCTTCCTTCCTTCCTTCCTTCCTTCCTTCCTTCCTTGTTGCACATCTCCAGCGGACTCACTTGCTTCCCCTCAGCAAATTTCAGTAGTCAGTGAGGAAACATCTTTCTTTCTTTTTCTTTTTCTTTTTCTTTTTCTTTTTCTTTTTCTTTTTCTTTTCCTTTTCCTTTCTCCTTCCTCCCTCCCTCCCTCCCTCCCTCCCTCCCTCCTTTCTTTCTTTCTTTCTTTCTTTCTTTCTTTCTTTCTTTCTTTCTTTCTTTCTTTCTTTCTTTCTTTCTTTCTTTCTTTCTTTCTTTCTTTCTTTCTTCCCCTCTCAGCAAATTTCAGTAGTCAGTGGGGAAACATCGACCAATTACTCTCTTACTAACAGGAGGTGCTGGGAGGAGGTGAGTTTTGACAGATGGCTAAACCAGTGGTTTGGCCATCTGTCAAAACTCACCCCAGACTTTGTACAAGTATTTTGTGTGGGTGGCTCCAAAAGAAGCCTGGCCAGTAACTGAATTGTGTTGGAGGGACTGGGCAGTGACACAAGAGGGGGCTCTCCCCTGCACTCATCAGCTGTTAAATGGGCTCCTTTTGAGAATGGGTTTAGCACTAAAGAGCTTATTATCAGCTTACAGTTGCTGAGGGTTCGCACACTGCCGCCCCCCCCCCCCCCCGTGTCTTGGAGACATACTGTAACAAGTAGAGGGGCAGAATTGACTTCTCACCCACCATGTCTGCAAACCCATGGATTAGCTGATCCATAGTATCACCCTTTACCCACCTCCTCACCCAACTCAAGGATCAGTTGCCCAGGCTAAGAGAGACACCAGCTAAAAAGACAGTTGGCTTCTGGGGATTGGAAACTCGGGGGCTGCTCATTTTTACCAGTTCCAACAGACCTTCTAAGCTGTATGGCAGGATGGAAGGAACTGCAGGTTCTTTGGGTCTTGTACCCAGTTCTTTTCATGGGGATTAAAAAAAGAAAAGAATGCCCAGGGACCCGAGAGCAGGGGACATGCCCATACCAGTCTGAAGTGACCATCAGCAGCTGGGCCTGCCAGCACCACTGAAAAATATATCTTTGAAGTAGCTGAGATTGTATCCACAGCAAAAGTCATGTCAAAATAAGAGGGAAAACACTACATTAACACATGGACAGATAAGGATGACTTAAGGCCACCTAACTCTAATTCTAACCCTTAAGTATGGGCTGGGGATCATGCAACATCTTGAGGACAAAGCAGAAAATAGAGGTTGCCAGGGCATGTTTGGGTTGTGGTTAGATGCAAGTGAGGAAAAGATCTAAGATGACGCACACATGCATCACCTAAAAATAAAATATGCTTTGATTTTCCAGACTAGTCACTTTACTAACATGCAGATTCAATGCATGTACAAATTCAAATCACCTAAGACTTTTGCACCGAGCTACAATCTAATAAAGGATTCATTCAAAATGCTCAAAACATACTTCACATGTTCTCTGTACTGCAGCCCTGGCAGTTGCTATTATTATCTTTTTCTTGCAGCAAAACCTAAGAGATGAATTTGTACAACATGCTGGACTAGACTAAAGCAGGACTGGCTGGTTTGTGGTTACCAATTATAGTGTCGGCATGGTATATGAACCAAGCCATCACATTAAGCCACAATATGATTTGTTTGGGCATACATGAACACAGCAGCTGTGGCTTGTTAACCAAGGGTGTATTAATCCGCCAAATGGGATGAACCCAGACTTAGTATTGATTTGAATAAGGATGGCTAACCCTGCTGTACTGCCCCTTGCAGATGACTGTGATCCTCTGGATAGCTCCCTATGGCCCGTTAAAAAAGGATAATTTCTTGAAAGGCCACATTTTTGTAAAGCCCACCAACCACAGAGTTGTTGCAGGACAGAAGCCGTCTCTTTGGTTACTGAGACTTGCATGTTTATTTTTATTTATTTATATAAGTTGTATGCTACCCAAATCCCAATGACTTTTTAAGTGTTCAAGTTCTTGCTAGGCTCAGTGACCATAATGCCTTTTTGAAACAGAAGCTAGGTTGCTTGAATCTTCAGCTTCTACACTGAAAGGACTTCCTGCTGGCTGGGCCTTGAAGAAAAAAAGCTTTCCAAAGCATCAGGAGCAACTATTCCTAAACAGTAGACATATCTGGAATTTCTCAGATGCTTCCAACATGTCTGCAGGGCATCAGGCTTAGCGTCTTCAAGTTTATTATGTCTGGATGTCACACCAGGAAATGTGACCATCACCATCTGAACGCTTTACTGTTATAGAAGAGGAACAAGTTTTACCAGAAGTGGATTTAAAAATGACAGGCTACAAGAATGATATGGGAAAAGATGCTACACTAGATTTACAAATGAAACCGGCTGATGTCTTAATAATTAAAAGGGATATACAAATAACAAATCAAAAGAGTGACTTGGACACCTTTCCTATATTGGATTTACAAAAGAGACTTGTTAAAGTTTTGAATTTTGTGAGAAGGGACAAAGAAAAAAAGAAAAGAAATCAAGTTCTACGACATTATTTGAAGGAATTAAAGATCAAGATTGTTAAAAGTAAAAGGAAGGAATATAAAGTTGGTTTATTTGGTCAAGGTTAAAATAGATATGTTGTTGTCTCTGGTAACTCTTAATGGACTTTTGCTGACTAGGACTGAACAATGAGGTTTTAAGGATTTGTTTATAGATAAGAGATGAGATATGAGAAGATCATTTGTTGTATTTTAAGAGAAGGTGATAAGTTACTAAAATTGTTTATACTTGTGATGAAGGGGGAAGTCATTTCTTTATATATTTCTTTTCTTTTTCTTTACTATATTCTTATTTTTTCTTTCTTTTCTATTTTTCTTTCTATTTTTTTATTCTCTGCACTTTCTATTTTTTCTGCTAGAGAGGGGAGAATAGAGTTTATTCTTCTATTTTTCTTAGTTTGTATTAGTTTTTATCTTTTTAATTGTAATGTTTAATAAATTTATTATTTAAAAAAGAGAAAGAAATATATGTCTGGAGTCTCCAATCTTCTCCAACCCAGTGCTCTCCAAAAACTGTTGGACTTCTGGCTTCCGGGTGCTGAAGACGCCGGTGCGTTGAACCGAGCGCTCCTGGCTCGGCTCAGCTGTTTGCCTGTTTGCAGCGGTTTTTAAAGAAATAAAACTGCTGAAACCTCCCCTTTGAAGAGAAGGGGATCAGAAGATAAACCACAAGGGTCGCTGGGATCGTCGCTCTTTCCCAATTCCCGTTTTTCCACCACGGGGAAAAGGAAATTGAAGCGACGAAAGTGACTGGAAGGACCATCGTTATTGCTCTACAGGAAACAGCGAAATCTTTTCAGATGAGTAGCACCTAAATTCAGCACTTTTAGTCATTGTTTTATATTTGTGTTTATTTTAACTTTACATATTATCTGCTAAGATCCTTCTATGGACATGACCGATGCTGCTGGTGATTGTGTAACTTTCTTGCTAAAGACGACTTGAGAAACGGTGGGAGCTTAAAGAACAATGACTTTACTTGGAAGTTAAATGGAGTGACATTGACTATTAACGAATGGCTTATTTACTGAAGTGGGGCTAATCTATTTTCCTCTCTGGATTTTGAATTCAAATGGGTTAATGTCTGCCTTTTATCTTATTTCATTGCCTTTCTGCTTTTCATCTTGAAATGGTATTTTTTTTTCCTTCTTTTTTCTGTAATGCGCTTGGAAATTATTTGGATTATAATGGGTATTTTTGGAATATTTTTGTTTTAAACAGTTTTGGGAATTTTCTTATTATTTGGGATTTTAGTGGACTTCCTTGTTGCTTTTTGTCTTGGAGAGTGAAGACATTTGGAGTTGGGGCTTTTTCCTATTCCCCCCCCCTTCTCTTTTTTTTTTTCCTCTCTCTCTCCTCTTTGGGACTTGTGATTATAAGCTTGCCTGAGAACTGGATTGTTATTACATTTTCAAGGATATTTTGACTACAGCTAAAGGACTTACCCGTTGTACTTTTATCTTTTATTTTTCTTTTATGTGAGAATTGTTGATTTTATCAAAGTACATTTTGCCCTTTTTTTTATGCAATATCTATTAAGAAAAAGCAGTATTACTTTTATTTTTTAATTTTTTATTGTATTTGGATTTTTTTTTCCTCTCTTCCCTCCTTTTTTCTTTTGAATCCCTAATAATTTTTTATCCCTCCTTTTCCCTTTTTTTTATTGTTTATAGTGGTTCTCCTTTGTCTTTTGTTATTTTTCTTTTCTCTTTACAGGAATATTATATACAACCTGGTTACTGCGGTTGCAAGAATGAAGAGGGATAGATATAAGGAAATGGAGTCCATGGCTGCACCTTCAGAAGTACCAACATCAGATATGGGAAAAATATTGGATGCGATTACAGCACTGATTCCAAAAATAGATGATTTAACTACTGCCTTGGAGGAAAAGATGGATATTTTAAATGTTACCTGGATGGATGACTTAATTACTTCTTTTGATATAAAAATAGATAAAAAGATGGACAATACTTTAGATCAACAAGTAGAAGTGAAAATGGAAGTGATGAAGGAAGACTCAGAAAAAGAATTTAGAAATGAAATACAGACTGTCAAAGAAATTGCAAATATTCCTCCAGGGGATTTTAAAGAGACACAAGGCCAGGTTAAGAAATTGGAGATTAAATCAGATTCTATTACTATGGAATATAATTTAGATGCTATTGTATTACCAGAAATGAGAGAAGAAGAATGTATTTTGAGTTTGATAGGAGCTCTGGAAAAATTAGATGAGAATATGAGAAAATATATAGTTGATACTTTAGTTCAACATTTAGAGACAGAAGAAGAAGACATGGACTCTGAGATAGATAAAATTTTTAGAGTTGAATCACGTTACGTTAGAGATAAGAAACTGTCAAGATATTTTGTGAGAAAAGTTATAAAAGAACAAAATCTGAAGAAATATTATAGCGAGAGATCAAAAATAGTAGGGTTGGGTATAACTTAAAAGAATTAAATCAGAATTTTTTTTCTTTCTTTTTGTTTGGAATCTGGGTTGTATAAATAGAAAAATCCTTTTCTTTTTATTTCTATATGCATAGTATAATAGTATAGTTGGGTATATCTATATATGTATAGTTTTGGGAAAATTAAAGTGTACAAACAATACAGGAATGGATGTTGAAACTACTAGAAATGGCAGAAAATGACAAATTGATTTGCCTACTAAAAGAAAATTTTAATTATTATTCTTTAATGAGTGGAAATCTTTGATGGACTATTTGCAAAAAGCAGGAGGAGTAAAGCTAAATATGGAGTTTTTGTTGATTAGATTATAGATAAATAGTACATAATAGACAAGGAAAAATATATGAATGTTATATGAATAGCCAGCATGTTAAAACAAACTATCTATTTTATTCTTATGACCATAGACGGATCGGAGGTCATCTAATTTCTGTGTATGTCTTTTTCTTTATTCTTTTTTTCTTTTTCTTTACTGCACTTTTCTTTTTCTTTTCTTTTAATTTGTATTTCTTTTTCCGTTTCATCTTTATCTTTTAGCTTTGTATACCTAAAAACCTAATAAAACTTAATAAAAAAAAAAAACTGTTGGACTTCTGCTACCATAATCCCCAGTGGCTAAGAAGTATGGGATTTGAAGTCCAACACATCTAGAAAGCACCAGCTTTAAAAAGGCTTTCTGTATGGTGCTCACAGCAGGGTCTGGGGGCAAGTATTGATTTGCATTAGGAAATGGCTTGGTAGATAAATTATACACTTGAAATGCTATTCCTTATTCAGACTGTGCATCCATTTCATCTTCGGTTGTCCCATTTGGCTGATAGTGGCTCTCCAGGCCAGAACAAAATAATCCTTCTTCTTCATTCTGTTTCTATTTCAGACCTATGGCTCCGTCCCTTAAACGCCTTCCTCCTCAGTGGAAATTTTGATTCTCGTGTCCAATTTTTTTAAAAAACCTAGTATGTGGGAAATGACTCTACTTGTCCCCTACATCAGTTGCACTTTCATTTTAAATGCTGAATAAATCAAATATCCAGCCTTATGATTCAGAGGTGGTGCTGAGATTCTTGTTTGGTGGAGTCTCAAAAGTCATAAGCTTTGCTGAGTAACATTTGTCTTTACTGGTAAAGAGAGCCCACCCAAATCAAAAGAGTTTGGGCAGGTTACAATATTAAAAACAATAACAATGACAATAAATTAACTGTCTCCCAAGGGACAGTTGTGCAAATAACCAAAGCCATAGGTGGACCTAATCTATATTGACAATATGGATCAATTGGGTGTGAGATACTGATATTTTAATTTTTTCTACAGGAAGTATATACACCCCTAAACATTAGCTTCTGAGAAAAAAATTGTACATTCTTATTAATTGCTTTAATCTGTTTTTTTTTAAATTCTCATTTTAAATGTAAATTTTAACTGTTAACCATGTCTTTTGTTGTTTATTCGTTCAGTCGTTTCCGACTCTTCGTGACTTCATGGACCAGTCCACGCCAGAGCTTTCTGTCGGCCGACACCATCCCCAGCTCCCCAATGGTTGAGTCCGTCACCTCCAGAATACCATCCATCCATCTTGCCCTTGGTCGGCCCCTCTTCCTTTTGCCTTCCACTTTCCCTAGCATCAGCTTCTTCTCCAGGGTATCCTGTCTTCTCATTATGTGGCCAAAGTACTTCAGTTTTGCCTTTAAGATCATTCCCTCAAGTGAGCAGTCTGGCTTTATTTCCTGGAGGATGGACTGGTTTGATCTTCTTGCAGTCCAAGGCACTCTCAGAATTTTCCTCCAACACCACAGTTCAAAAGCATCTATCTTCCTTCGCTCAGCCTTCCTTATGGTCCAATGTCTAGTTTTTAACCATGTCTAGTTTTCTTTTAATAGGAAGCTGCATGGAAAAGTTTTAAATGTCCTCCTTGTTGGACTCCAAGCTTTTATGAAGTAAACTAAAATCAAATTGCACTTCTGGTTCAGACTTGAGTCTCACCCACATACACATACACACACACACACACACACACACACACACACACACACACACACACACCTTGCTGCAAATGGGCACAATTGGTCATCTACAAGGGAGATGTCTTCAATCAAACTTGTTAAATCCCTTGCAGTATGCCAATGTTTTGTTATTCCCAGGAGCCAGCTAGTAATTCAATTAACAAGCTTCAAAAGAAAGACGCCCTCAATATTACCTGTTTATTTCACAGCAAGAGGCTGGGAATTCTCAATAAACCCATTTGAATACACTGGAAATTTATAACCGTGACATACAGCCCAGCAAAGACCTTTCACTACAATTTGAATATACGCACTTGCCTACTAATGAGCTTGTCCCCTCCTCCATTCTGTTTAGCTCAGGGCTGCCATCCTTGGCTGGCAGGAAATCTCCTTGGATTTAAACAGATTATTCCCATGCCTGTTACTGGAGATCCGTTAAACTAGCTTCCTTTTTTTAAAATAAGAATTTTATTAAGTTTCAAGCAAAGGTAAAAGCTACAGAAAAACAAAACACTACAAAGAAAAACAGAAAAAACTAAAAAAGTGTAGAAACACAAGAGAAAATTTTTCAAAATTACAAAAAGAGGTGACTTCCGACTTTTAACAGCAAGGGTATACAACAATTTTCCATAATCAATCCCTTACTCTATATTAAACCAAAATCACATTATTTCTATAAATAATTCCATTGGCACATTATAAAAATCACTAAATACAGTTGCTCCCTCCCCTTATATTAAAAGAAAAAATATATAAACCTCCTAATCAACTCCCCCCCAAAGATAACATTTATTTAATTATTTCCTTCCTACTACTATTCTATACATTCCTGTCTACTATAATAAAGATCAAACTAAAAAATATATAAATTGTCTGCCATTGTACTTGATAATACAACAATTTTAATAATCTTAATCATATTAAACCAAAAACCAAACATTTATTATTTTTTATTATACCTTAATAATCTTAATCCAAATCGTTAAAGATAAATGAAATCAGCCAAACCCTAAAAGCAATCCAGATAAATATTCTTAAACCCTTATCCCACTTCAAAATAAACCAGAGCATTTACATATCCCCACAATGCACAGAACTTTTTTCTTTAAAAAATTGAACAGCCCAACCGCCCCCCTCAAAAACTCGGACTTCTCTTCAGGAGACCTCCCATACATAATAACCCCTTCTTTTCCATGGTGTTCCATCAGAAGATCAATTTCACTTATGGCTTGCAACTCAATCTCTCCCTTTAATTTCTTCAACTCGACTATCCAATCTTCATCCAGCATTTCAACAGAAATCCCGATCTCACTCTTAGAAGAGACATCCCTGTCGCTGTTAAATTCCTCAATTTCATCCACGACATCCCCAACCAGATGAGACATTTTAAAGCTCATGTTTTCCACAATGTCCTAATTGCCTTGCATAAAAACTTGGTAAGGATCAGAAATAATCTGCTTAAAATCTCGATGGAAGTCAGAGAAAATCCTCCATGTCTCAAGCAGTAGATTATGGCACCCCCTAGGAGCTTAACCAGCAAAAGTCAAAGATATGAAGGAATGTGTTTACTTAAGCGAAAGTGAGATATGCAAACAGTTCCCCAGGGAAAGTAGAAGCAGAAAACTGAAAGTTCAAAACAGCTGATTCAACGTGTAGAAAAATGCTAATATCTTCAAATTTAGTACAAAAATAATAATAGGGAGACAAATATTTACTCTCAAACCTCCTTAATATTTGGATGGAAAACAAAGTCCAAAACTTAAAAAGAACTTTTTTAAAAAACTTGATCCCAAAAATAACGATAAGCACCAAGAGAACCTGCTTCTCCTTGCTGTAGAAAGCCTCACTAAGGGTACATATACTTAAAAAAATATATATTGGGTGATTTAGAAATGGGGTTGCCGGTCTTAGTGTCCCTTTAAGGCTACAGCACAGCTTGGAAATGATGACATCCCAGCCTCCCTGCTAGCTCTTACCAGTCAAGCGCAAACGCTGTTTGCGATCTTCTGGCTGCAAGCAGCCATCCAGAGGACAGACAGGGTGATTCCAGGTGTTTTCCTTTTTCCGGAAAAACACTCCTGGGCTTCAGGAAAAACCTGCCTGAGCCCGAAAGAACTGCCGCGTTGTCAGTTCTGCTGGCTGAGCCCGCGGGCACAGCTGTTCAGTCCGCCATGTCCCCACCGGAAGTCCCATTAAACTAGTTTCCAAAAGTGATCCAGTATGCAAAACACCTGTCCTTCCCCTGAGTTACACCCTACCAATTTTACCTGTGAAACAATCTACATCTCTCAGCACCAAGAAGCCATGCCTTTTCCTTAGCTCCCAGGACATTATGCATTTCAGGCATCAAGGACACAGCAACAGGGCATGATGACCTGCCCTGCTCTATTGATACCTCCTAAACTCCTTAACTCAAATGCATATTCTCTTGGGAACACCTTGACTGCCAACTGTGCCCGCATCCCCTCCAAAGCACCATTGCAGCTTTGGATCCAAAGAATTTTACATCCTTATTTTGCAGTATGAGAGTTTCCCACTCATATTTTAAATTAAAAGGCCCTAAAAGAATAAAATTAGACCAGGGAACTTGACAGACATCAAGGAATGTGTGAGCAAGTACATTCCTCCCCCTAGCCTTACCAGCTCTAGGTGGTAGTTCTAACAGTTCTAGGTAGTTCATGGCATCTATACAACACAACAGTATAAAGGAATAAAATCACAGAGAAACATTGAGCAGCTACATAAATGTAGTAAACACTTGAAAAAATCAATTTAGGAAAACCAACAACCAATCAAACACTGATGATCTTCCTCTAAAGAATGTTCTTCACTAACTTCTAGAAGATTGACAGTAAGGAAGTACAGTAAGATGACCTTCCCTCAGAAGGGAATTCCAAAGCATAGGGAGGAAATCCACTGAAAAGGTCCCCTCTCTAGTCCCAACCAGGTGGACCTCAAGGGTCATTATGATCATCTCAACGGACAAGTAAATTTATACAAGAGGAAGCAGCCTTTCAAATATCCCATTCAGAGCTCTAACAGTCAACAGTAGCACTCTAAATGGGATCTGGAAACAAACTAGAAGCCAGTACAACTGTCCTAATAACAGTTATAAGCACCCAAGATGTAATACCTGTTTGTTTGTTACATCCATCTCTATAGAAGGAGTAGGCTGCTGGTTCTTGTTGGACACAGATGATGTTGTGTGTGTGTCCGATGGACTGGAGGTGCAGTGTGACTCCAGGCACAGCTGGAGGAGGCATCTGCAGCTGAGGACCAGCGGGAGCAAGCAGAATCAGAAAGAGAGATCTGAAGAGCGGACTGGCTGGTGGACAAGGCTGCTGTACTTGAAAAGGACAGGCTGGGAATCAGCGAAGAAAGCTTAACCAAGGAACTGGAATTTCAAGAAGCTCAGGAAAGAGTTATTTTTCCTTCTTTCCTTCTCTCTAGGCTAAAACAAGCCTGAGAAGTGAAAGCACAAATGCTGTCTAACGGGCTGAGCATAGCAAAGCTGTGATAAGGAACATGTGTGCGAATCAGGGAGCAAGACAGTTAAGAAACTGTGAATAGTTTTGTGTAGAAACTTAAGGCCACTCAGCACACACTCTTCATCTGAAAATCACCGTAACAATGAACATCACCTTAAGCGTGTGTGTATGTTTGTGTGTGTAAAGTTATTATCCCTTTTCCCATTGTCTGACATCTGGTGGCACCCTCCACCCGCTCTCTGACAGCAATCCATCAAATTTAGGCCCTTTAATTCTGTCTGGCTTCAGCCCTCCCAAGCATCCAGCCAAGGTGACCTTAGTTAGCTAAATGTTTTTAAAGGGAGATGCTGGGCATTGTCTCCAAGAAGCCCTTTGCATAGAAAATATGTGCTCAATCACTCCACAGACGCCAAGGGCTACTCCTTTCCCCAAACTCAGCAGATGAACAACCTGACCCAGACGACCGGACTGCTGCTCCAGGCCTTCCCACCTCCTGCGTTACGCAGCCCCCAAAGACTGCAGCAGGCAGTGATCCAATCACGGGTCTTCTCCTTTGGCCTGGTCAATGTTGAGGCTGCTCATCACAGCTCCTGTACGCACTGGTGCTGTGAATTATTTATCCCCATTACAACCTGACTCAAGAATGTTTTCATGTTGCACCTGAAAGATTAAAGAGTTCCTTTGCTAACTGTGATCTCCTTCTTGCCACAGACGGAGCGGTACGGACTCACGTCCTGCTCAGCTTTCCGTTCGATTAGGCAAATCAGTGGAATTCCCTTGGCAGCTTGTAAGTAAGATACAGGGACTGCCGACGCAGGGTCGTAGAGACAAAGAAAGAAAAAAGAGAGACGCCCCATTAATCGTGCAGCTGCTTGAGAATCGCTCATGGGGAACAGAAAGCGTAGCCTTTAGCTCTCTGAGAGTAAATTTTGTTTTTCCCTGCAAGCCAGCTTGGAACCAGTCAAGCAAAGCCTGAAAGTCAATTGGGGCGAGGGAGAAATAACCATCTAAGAGTTTCATCCCCACAACTCTCTATTTGCATGGACAGATGGAGTTGCTTCACTGAGTATTTAAGGTTGGGTAATAAGCCTGTTACAAGCTGGGCTCAGGGCAGTGTGTGGGAAACCTTTGTGGCACAGGCAAAGCAGTCACTTGCGGCCCCCCAGCACATGCCAAGGCCTGTTCATTACCGAGAAGCTATCACATCCCTTTCTGTTTCATTTCCAGCTGCTGAGGCTGTACCAACACCATCAGGTAGTGATCACAGCATCGAGCCAAAATTGACCGACTGAAGAACTTAGCAGAGACAGAACTGCTTATTATATGGAGGACCACAAAGAAATACTAGAGTGTAGGCTAAACTGAGAAGCTGAAAAAAACATTTCAGAAGAAGGTGGTATTACCTCAAGAAGGTGATACCTCAACTTTACTGCCAAGAACACTACATGGACAAGTCCGGGCACTCATCAGGAGCTCAGCTTGACTCGAAGGAGAATGTTTAGAGCCAGGACAGCCTTTCCCAATTTGGTGCTCCTGGATGTCTTGGAAAGACATGGATTGGAGAGACGCACTGAGCCACGAAGTTCCACAGGTGGCTCTGGGCCCGTTAGTAGTGCTTAGCCAGATCTTCCTTGCATTCGCGTTACGATGACAAACTCAGAACTCCTTGGAGGTAAGATACAGATCCTATAAACAAACACGAAACTAATCTCCAGATCCAGTATCTGGAATATGCTCCTGTAAAACATTTATCTAGAGCCATGTTTGCTGTTCTTCATCATCATCATCATCATCATCATCATCATCTTTCCTCAGGCATGTTAGCTAATTGTAATATTACAATGTAGTTATGCTGGATTAAATTTTTTATTGCTTCTTCTTTTGTGGTTTTTTCTTTTTTTATTATTCTTATACCACTTTATTGTAATTTTATACTAATTTTATCACCAATTGAATGGTGCCCTGGGAGTTTTATGCTAAAGGCAAGCCTAGATACTATATAAATTAAAAAAAATAGGAATAAAATGAATGTTCGTGGCATATTGTTTGCATGTAAATTAGAGAGTTGCCTGAAATAGCCTCCAAAATACACTTCTTTCACATCATTTGACACTATTTTACTGCCCATTCTGAAGCTCTTTTGGTTCATTCCATGCTAATAAAGCATTTTGCTTAACAAAAACATAAAATTTGAATGGGGTGGGAATTGGGTACTTAAGAAGTGTGTGTTATAAAACAAGAAGAGATAGGGTCAGGAATGAATGGGTGATGAATGAATGAGGACCGAATACAAAAGTGAATGACCAGTAAAGGGAGTGCTGTATATTGAGGTGGTTTGGTCACACAGAGAGAATGAATGAGGACTGATCTGTAAGGCAATTATGCCAAGGACAGAATAGGAAAGACTGAGAAGGTCCTGGTTGGATGGAATTGAAAAGAGAGAGGAGAAAATTTGAAGAACAATATATGAAGTAATGCATGGATGTGGTGGAAGCAAGCACAGGAAGATATGAGGAGGTACAGGGAGGGAATGGGGAAGAAGTTTTAGCTATGTTTCCTTTTTTTTTTTATCTCAGGCCTTTAATTACTTGGCCTTACTTGTTCATACTCATTTCCTGAGCTCCTCATAATTCTGCTTACCTCAAAAGAGAATTGCTTGGATTGCAAAACTAGAAATCAGACCCTTGTTGTAGGTCACTCATGTCCTAGTTATCTCACATATAGACTACTGTAATGCACTCTACATGGGGCTACCCTTGAAGAACATCAGGAAGCTACAACTGATCCAGAATGCGGCCGCACGGGCAATCTTAGGCGCACCAAGATCAGCAAATGTAACACCTTTGCTCCGCGAGCTGCACTGGGTTCCAGTTTGCTTCCGGGTTCAATTCAAGGTGTTGGTTATGACCTTTACATGGCATGGGGCCAGGCTACCTGAGGGACCGTCTCATCCCTATTACATCGACCCGTCCCACCCGGTCATGCAGAGAGGGCATGTTATGGACCCCTTCCGTAAAAGAATTCCACCTAGCAGGGTCTCGGAAACGTGCCTTCTCTGCAGTTGCAGAGAAGTTCCCGCCCTCTAGAACATCCTTCCCCCAGAGGTGAGACAGGCCCCCGCACTCCTGGACTTCAGAAAAAAACTGAAAACCTGGTTTTGCCACCAAGCCTGGGACGGGAGGGGAAATAGTCATTCTTGGGGATGGCTAGCACCCTAGTACGGATGGAGAGCGGCCCTTACGCTCAGAATATTTAATATTTTGTGTATTTGTATTAGGACTGGTTTTGTATTTTAGTGTTGGTTTGGTTGTGAACTGCCCAGAGTTCTCCTTGTGGAGAAGGTGGGCGGTAATATAAATCCAATAATTAATTAATTAATCAATCAATCAATCAATCAATCAATCTAACAAGGGTCTTATTGCTGGTTATGTAGTCCAGGCAATCATGGATCATGCCACCAGACAGCCAGTCAGGTCCATGATGACTCCTCCTTTAGCATCACCATGACAACTCAGGTGCAGTTTTGGCCCTGTTTTCTCTCTCAAGCTGAGGCTCTCAGACTACGAAACAGCCTCATCTTCCCAGCATTGCCAGCCAACTCTTTCGTGGTTAATCAGTTCTGCATTTTTCTCTGGGCACAAAACACTGTTCAGGTGAGAAGAATGGCACTGCATACGTATGGCACTGCAGAGGAGCCTCTTAGTGATTAGAGCAGCCACTAAGTTACCTGAGAAAAAAGATCACAAGATGATCCTGCTTGGCGGTGGTGCGAAGAGACAGAGAGAAGCTGATCCTATTCAAAACCCAAACTTTTGCACCAGTTCTAGCAATACTCCACAGGAAACAATTCCAAACATTGTGCCAAAAGAAGCTGTCTGTATTTGTGTGTGTGTGATCCTGATGTAGCACAGTTGCAACTGGTTGACTAAAATGCATTTACATGCCCTGTGTATAAGCTGGTTTATACAGAATTAGTAGTAAAAGCATGTCAATATACAGGTAGTCCTCACTTAACGACCACAATTGGGACCGGAATTTCAGTTGCTAAGCGAAGCGGTCATTAAGCGAATCTGACCCGATTTTACGACCTTCTTGTGGCGGTCATTAAGCAAATCACCATGGGCATTAAGCAAACCACATGGTCGTTAAGCAAATCACACAGATCCCCATTGATTTTGCTAGCCAGAAGCTGGCTGGGGAGGTTGAAAATGGTGATCACGTGAACATGGGATGCTGCGACAGTTATAAATGCGAATCGATTGCCAAGTGTCCAAATCGTGATCACATGACCGCGGGGGGGGGGTACGCAGCAATGGTCATAACTGTGAGGACTGGCCGCAAGTCAGTTTTTCGAGTACCGTCATAAGTCCGAACCATCACTAAACGAATGGTTAAGTGAGGACTACCTGTAATTGCTAAGGGCATCCTTCTTTGCCAAATAGGAAGAAGATTCTGGAGTTGTACTGCCTTCAGATGAGCACTCAATTTATTTTTATTATTGTTATAATCATCATCATCGCCACCATCACTATCACCACTGCTTTATATACAAAGCATATGTTGGGGACACACAGAAAGCAATCCAACAATGCAGTTGATTTGCTAGCCAAAATCAGACTCAAGAGAGAAAGTCTTGATATTCCAAAGGTGCTTTCTTTCATGTATAATTTCCATTTTAAAAAAACAGCTCAGCTTTTTCAGAAGGCTGCCATTCTTTTGATCACAACTCAGAGCCAGGGTGAGAGATTCATTCACAGCAATCAGGCAGCAGGTTTGCAACATCATTGAGTGAAAAGTTACCCACTGCATTACTTTTCTTCTTCTGTACTTGGTTTGGAAAAAAAAGATACTGCATGGTAAGTCAATTACTTAGCATGGGATAACCAAGATGCCATCCCATTATGGTAGAAGCCAGTATAACACAGTGGTTAAAGTTTGGACTTTCCATCAGGGAAATCCATATCCAGGACCTTTTGGATCATGGAGTTCACTGCGTGGCTTTCGGCCAGTCACTATTTGACAGCCTGGCCTACCTTATAGGACTATTATTATAGGGATAAAATTAAGACTCCCGAATGTGTTGCCTTGAGCTCTCTGGAAAAAAGGCAGATATAAATAAATATGCAAGTTATCTAGCCATGAGTCTAGCCCCATACAGACATTCAGAAATCCCAAGCATGGATGGGATATACTGTATTACCACATCATTCTACCCTAATCTTGTCCTCAAAATGCCTGGAAGGTTGATCACAGGTAAACTGGGGTTGTACAAGACAGTTAACTTGGCTAATTAATTCATTTTCTGGCTTCACACAATAAAGTGAATAATCAACTAGCAAGAATTTCAGTGAAACAGAAAATATGTTTTGTCCAGGTTTGGAAAAACAGCCAATTTGAAAGGTTCTGGTGAAATGGCAGATTGAGACTGGTTGATTTTCAGTTGGAGGAGCCGATGACAATTATAAATTGTTACTGTAACAGATTTTATCTAGTCCTCAGGTTCTGATCTTACCCTTTCAGGCCCTTACAGAAAATTTTCAACTTGGCTGTGTTCCAGTTATAGGAAACAACAAAAGTCTTGTTTTATTTTTTATTTCAGGGCTACAAGAATAGATGTATCCATACATACTGTCCATACTGACTACCAGCTAACCAACTTTTAGTAGAATAGGCAAAAAAGATAATTTTTAAACCTTTTGCAGGGCAATCTTGATTTTATGAACCATTCAAAAAATGAGACAGTCATTCTCCCCAAATGTCCATTAAACCACAAAATACATCACTATGGCAATTTCCATAATTACACGAATGATACCAAATATGTAATTTGCATAATGATATCATGCAAATTGCATGAATAAGGAAATTTAACTTCTCTTTTAGTATTTTTAAGTACATTATCTGGACTACTTCAGATGCAATGAACTCATCCATTATTTCAGGGCATCCAAAATATCCATTGCATCTGAACTCTGCTAATTGGTGATCCACTAAATTGAGATTTAAAAACATTAAAACAAACACTCATTAAAAACTATGGGAACAGAACTCTGCTGTCGTCCATTGAAAAATCAATTAGCTTAGATTAGAATCTGTTATCGGAAACACTGCCAGTTTTTAAAAATCATTTAAATAAACCTTGAGGCACCAGGTTTCTTAGGATGCTGACCATCATCAAACCCCACATTTACAGTATATGGATATAGAGAACATATACAGTCATACCCAGCTATGTAGGAACAATCTCTGGATGTTTATAAAAAAGAAAAGACACCTGGCATACTCTCAGATCAAAATCATATTGTTACTTCCATTTGTTCAAAGCTGAATCCCAGCACAAAGGCATTATATACGCTTCAAATTAAACTCTTGGCAGAAGGGTCACCTTCTGATGGAGTATGGAACTCCTCTGAAGCTACATTTATCTTATCCAAATGACTTCTGAGTTCCTTCCAAAATTCATGCAGTTGCTCTAATCTAAATAGACTCTTCAAAATATAGCTCAAATACCAATTTAAGTTAGATCTGTTGACGGTATAGAGCTGTGTGAACTGGCTCAGATAATCTTGCTGATAAACACACTTTTAAAACTCCTCAAAAAGTTCTTCCAACCTGAATGAAAATCTTCCTGTTAGCCTTTGATTTTGTCTCTTGGGCTGAAGGTAATACAATCTGATCCATGGTGTACACAGTAGGATTTACTTTGGCATTCAAGTATTTGGTGCGGACTCAGGTACGCTGGAAATCTCATTTCCATAGTTCCTGGCACTTGGGGTATTATAACATCCCAGTATCAGAGATGTAAACATAGTGAGACAGATATCTGAATCTGAACATATTGGATACTGAGAAGTATATATTATCTTGGCAGCCAAATATTTAACATTGGACTTGGCTGCCTGGAAACCACATTTCCCGTTATCCTGGCACCTGATATACTGTAATTGCGGCATCCAAGAATTCAGGGAGGAAGAGAACTTCAAGCCGTTTTTTAAAATGTGCTTGACTCCACAATTACATCTACTGAATCTGATGGCTAACACTGTTCAGCAAATAACATTAAATGTAACCAATGAACAAGCAACAATAGAACTGACATAGTGGAAGAGGGGGGAAAAATCTTTTGCATATTTATTTATCCATTAACTGGAATCTGCAACCTGCCCTGACTATAAAGCAAATGGTGGCTACTGAGAGATTAAAAAGTGCAGATAACATATCTCAGTAAATTTAAACTCAAATCCAATTAAAATTGCTAAGCGCATAACCATTTCAGAGGCCGCTACCTTTCTGTTTAAGTGCATCTCTCTCAAGCCAACTAAGGATCCCAGAGCAATTTAAAACAGCCAGCCAGTTCACGCACACCAGACTACTATTTAATATAAAGTGAAATCTGGTTCTCCCGCTGGCAAGTAAACACTTGATCTCTGCAACAAGAAGAAAAGGATCATATGACCACTTAGGAACCTTCAATGATCTAACACTACAGGAAGATATTTTCCTTCCCCCCAAGGGCACCAGGGCTAGGTTCACACAACATGCTAAACCAGAGTGATCAAAACCTAATTTTCATACATGACTTAGTTTGACAGCCCAGTTTATGGATCCCAAGTGTATAGCACTCTACTCCATGCATCTCCAAGGTGATGGGATGCTGGCAACAGTGTGTTGCCTGGATTAGATATACTTAAATTAGACATAGAAAATTTATTTTGGTCATTGACCAATAACATACATTCTATAAAATAAGCAAAATTATCCCCTAATATCAATAACTGTTGGCAACCATTTGTGGGCGAAGCTTACACATAAAGTAGCAGAATTTTGCTACTTTCAAAGAAATACATTTATTTCAGCAGCAAACAACAACCCAATCAAGGTACTACCAAGGAGAGTACAACACCCCCACCAACACAGGCAGGACAAGCCAGGGTATATAAACAGAGAGCAAGTTCCACTCCCTTTTCGCACTGAAGATGTTGCCTAGGCTGGCAATGAAAGGTCTGCAAGAAAACAACAAGGCTCAGAGAGCACCAAGGACTCCACAAATACATTTATCTTGGTTGTTTAACAGATAACATAAGTAAAAATTATCAGAGTGCCCTGAGAGTTTAAATAAAAGGGGGGTAATCAACTGGTGGTGAATGTCCCTGTAAAACTGACAATACAAAAGAACATGGGCCGTGGTTTCTATGGCACCCATGTCACAGGGGCAGTATCAGGTTTCATGTGGGATTTTCCTATATTTCCCTTCCAAAAGATGGAATGTGTCTCTGAGGGAGAAGCTGGTGTTATGGAGATTGCAGGTGAAGGAGGAGGGGGTGCTTTCCAGGGAGAGAAACGCGTTCACAGCGTCGAGGACC
Organism: Charina bottae; assembly: GCA_023362775.1. Classification (NCBI taxonomy): domain Eukaryota; kingdom Metazoa; phylum Chordata; class Lepidosauria; order Squamata; family Charinaidae; genus Charina; species Charina bottae. The sequence goes on along the minus strand of JALMGJ010000001.1, from coordinate 97,508,887 downwards.
TTGGGCGCCCGTCCAAGAAAGTCAGGCCGGATCCGCCTTAGAGTGCCAGGGGTTTTTCCTCAGAGAACTGGTTAGCGAGACTTAGTTTGGCAAGATTCTGTGTAAGGTAGAACAATAAAGATCTGGAGCTTCATTCCGGGCTCAGTGTTGTTTCTTACCCTAACCCACGACAACAGCTGTGGGGAGGGCATTAAATCAGGCTAGAGATAGAGCTCTCCGAAATTTGGGAACTGTAACATAATTTAAGGTATACTTAAATTGTGTTTTGGTTGTCCATTAGCAGGGAAGGACACATTGGCACGGTACAACTAAGGTGGGCAACCTAGGCTCTACCACCACTATCTTACTAGAAAGCATTCTGTGAACACACACCTCAATTGATCAAAGCCATGGCAGGCAGAGAAAGTCATCATCATGAGGCCACCCAGTGAGGACCAGAACATATGGAAGATTACAACTTGGAATGTAAGAAGAATAAATGGTGAAGAACATGAATTAAGGAAAGAAAGGGGAAAAGCTATGATGTATGTCTGTGAAACTAACAGAACTAAGGGAAATGGGAAAGTGGTACTAGAGCTGGACAAAGGTGGCCTGATCCTGGGTAGTGGAATTGATGGATACATGCAGGGGGATGAGAGTAGGTTTCAATATAAATTAAAAAGCTAAAATGTATGACGGAAGTCATGAATTTATTCGATTTATATCCTACCTTTTACAACTCAGTCCTAAATTGCTGTGGGTATGAAAGTAGCTATCCATAGGTTGGTGACAGTTGCATGCTACACTCCAGTAAATAGTTATAATGAAAGAACCAGGAATTCATTCAGGAAAAAAACTGTGCAACATTGTGAATAAATGGAATCTGGGGGAAATATTATTCTGATGTGAAGGGATAGATAGGAATGAGACAAGAGAATACAGAGGGCATCTGCTTAAAAATGTCTGTTTTGTATGATTTAAGCATAACTCTGTTCATATACATACATGATCATGTTGTACATTGGCAGCCACCAGATCTTCTCTTGACCTGACTGCATGTTGTACAAATGCAGTAACAGTTTATCGTTTGGGGTGTGGATCAGAAAGGACCATTCTCCTCTTTTTTCAGATTCTCAGGGCCACAGGTGGCCGGGTGTCACCAAACAGAAAGGAGCCAAGCCTTTTCATCTTGGTTTTGGTAGAAACTTTCAAAGGTTTTGGAGGTAGTAAGTAAAATCAATGTTTTGAACCTTTCAGAATACTAACTCCAATTTTAAAAAAAATACAAAAAAACACACACCCGATTTCCAAATTTGGCCACTATGGCCACTACATTTTGATGGAGAGGTCTGAGGGCGTGGCAAGGCTCCAAAACAAGAGGGGTGCGAATCATGGTCCAAGCAGCCTTTCTCAACCTTTTGACCTTGGAGGAACCCTTGAAATATTTTTCCGGCCTCGAGGAACCCCTGCACATTCAGGCTCAAATATAGGCCACAAGTTACAAAATTATTATATTGCCTTCATGTGTAGGCCTGTATATATGCAGTAACAGTGTTCTTGAACTAAAGAATGAAACTTCTTTAATGTGAAGTTGCCTGAATTTGAAATAATTCTTTAAATAAGTCGTGATCTCCCAGGGAACCCCTAGTGACCTCTCGCGGAACCCTAGGGTGCCACAGAACCCTGATTGAGAAACCCTGGTCCAAGTACTATCCAGCTCGAATATAGTGAATGAGTCCATGTAACACATCAAATTAGGCTAAAATGGAGTTGCGGTTCAGCCTGTTGGGAAAAATTCAGCCACTGTGGCTCATCCAACGAAATCAGGGGCTTATTAACAAAACAAGTAGCTAATTTGGTTTCTGAATTTTGTGTTACGGGAGTTTGTTTTTTTAATTGATTATTCCAGTCCTCCTTGAAAAGGCTTTTACCCATAAAGCCAGCCTCTGAAGCAGTTTGAATTAAAATGAATAAATGAATACACATTAAATGAATAAAACAAACAATCCTTCAACCATTAGCTCAAAACAATTCAAGCAACAAAACATAATACAACATACAACACATTTCAACCCAAGTGTTTAAGATACCAGTTTCCTCACTCTTTACAATCATTAAAACAACTGCAAGGGGGAGACGTCTTATGCCCGGGTGATTAAAAAAGAAAGCACGCCACTCTCACAACTGGCATGACACAAAGCACAATACCCATTTGGCCAGATGTTTAACCTCAGTGTTGGCATTTAGAAAAGGGTGTGAATGCTCAGAGTGCACTGCAGGCATTTTATTCTTTGCCGCCCAACACAATGTTGGAAATAAATTATGTAAAAGAGCCAAGGACTCTTGTCTGTTTGTCTGTCCATCAGCACAACAGCTCTCCAGAAAGAGAAACAAATTTAATATGGGAGTATGTCTATGAAGGTTCTCAGTCATCCAGGTGGAATTGTCTGTAGCTTGAATCATGTCAACTGGATTTCTATTTTCTCAGTGGAAACGTTTCGCTCCTTATCCAAGGAGCTTCTTCAGTCTGAGCTAATATGGGAGGTTTCTGGCAAAAGATAGACCGAGTTTAAAAAATGAGGCAGATCCAACTGAAGGCTGTGGAGGAAAAGAAAAAGAAAAAAAGAAAAAACCCCAAAGGAGGAACAGTTGGACAGCAGCTCAGAACGCAGCCGATCCTTAAGTCCCTAACCCTGCCACTATTAAAAGGAAGGAAAAATTCCAGAAACCATGTTCTGCTGGCTTCCCCTCGTTTGTTATTCTTTGCAACCCAATGGAATGTTGGAAATAACTGGGCTTGGCTCTCTGTCTGCCTGAATATAATGAGGCCAATGGGGAGAAGCCAGCAGAATACAGATGAAGTTCAAAAATGGGCTAGATCCAGCTTGAGGTGGTGGAGGGGAAAAAAATCAGAAATACTTTCCCCAATGCATCACTGCAGGATGCACTTGGCAGTGGCTCCGAGACTGTTCCAATCAAAGCCCCTCCCTGTTCTTGGACACATGACACAGAGCAGAGTGTATACACTACAATCTGTGTATGCCTACACACAAATACATAGATGCAACACAAGGGGAGAGCAAAAACACCCAGCCAGGGAGAAGAAACATGCTACTTGGTTACACAAAGGAAAATACAGATGCCCTCTATGGCCACTGCTGGTAAAGGGATTAGAAAGAACTCCAGAAGCCATGTTTTGACGGCTTTTCCTACCTTGATTTTTTCATGGCATTACATCATCATCATCTTGATCAATTGGTTATCCAAATGATAAATCTATTTTCCGTCACCTGCACTGTCCTGCAGTCATGTTGTATCTCAGCTCAACACCCAATTTTTGGCCATGCTGGCTGGGAATTAGACAAGCTGAATTCCACTCTGTGGGGGGGGGGGGAACCAAGTAGAAGAAGTATGATGTAAATAGGCAGAAGGTGCCCTTGGAACTCCCTGCCAAATTTCAAGCTGTAATTTCTCAGATTTCTTTTTGAGTATGACCCCATCACGCTGGCTGCAGAAAGGTTGCCCATCTCTGTTGTAAATTGGTAGAATGTGTTCAGGGGAGGAAAAGCAAGACTGGAAAGATAGCAAACACTACACTGCTTTCATCCATCCCATCCCACTCCATTAACATCTTCCAGGTATTGAGTTAGAGACGCCTGAAGTCTATTTACGATCTGGGCCATTACCCAGCTTCTAAATAAACATGGCTCATTGGCACTTCTGTGAAGTCAGCATTTAAAGATACACAAAGAAAATGATTGCTCTGGGAGACACCATCAATCAAACACATTAATTAGAAGCCGCCACGTGTTACTATTTCCTGTGAGTCAACGGATTGCAAACAATATTCGTGGGAACCCTCAGAGAATCCTCTCCAGATTATCATCTTCTCTGCTATTACCAATTTCTTTCTCTCCCATCCACAGTCCTCCCCATAAGGAACACACACCTGCCCCTCACCATTAACCATACTGGCTAGCACTGCAGTTCATCAACATGTGGAGAGCCGTAAGTTTCCCACCCTAGTTCTGGGGCATCTGAAAGAAATTAGGGCCAACAGGATACAGTGAGAACAGACTGAGCAACAGCTTGTAGGTGTGATGACTAGATGGAGCCTCTATATTTAAAGGCAATATAGCTCTAAGGGCCGATCATAGGGGAGCCACAAAAAGGGAAAGTAGTTGCTTATGGCCATCCTGAAGGCATCTGGATGGTCACTATGAGAAGCAGGTTGGTACACTACAGGGCTTCTCCTTGGTTTTCTGAAAGGAATCTGCAAAATGACTTTCCCTAAAGAGCATCTTTGTTACACTTGTGGATTTTGTAGGCGAGGCTATAGTTAACAATGAATGAATGTTGGTCAAGCATGTTGGTTAATACCAGCAGCAGGCAAACAATGGAAGTAGAAGAGGATGTCTCCACCTCCTGCTTGCAAGCACCCCAGAGGCATCCGAATGGCCACTGTTAGCAACCAAATGTTGGACTAAAATGGGTCTTGACCTTTTGCAACAGGGCTACTCTTAATTCCTTAGGCATACCATATCTGGGCAGCGAAATCCACATGACCACAACCTCTTTGCTACCTCCTGGATTTTTCCAGCCCAAATATGATATTAACATATCTGGAGAGTACATTAGGAAATGCACAATAAAGTTGCTGGAAAAACCATAAATTTCCAAATCTTGTGTCTGAAATATTTATTTGCAGAAACAGCTTTGTTTTATCAATCTCGAATATCAAACCAAACCTTGGGCAGTGGAAAATAGTATATTTTTAATTGCTGTGCTTGTTCCAGCTCCTTTTTCACTGTAGCAACTACCAACAGTGGTTTGGTTTGGTTTGGTTTGGTTTGGTTTGGTTTGGTTTGGTTCGGTTCGGTTCGGTTCGGTTCGGTTCTGCAGTCTTTAAAGAGAAGTATTCTACCCGTGTTCAGAGGTGTTTTCTTTATTAGAGCACAGTTACAAAGCCTAGCTTTGCCAAGTTTAATGAACACAGATGTCACATGCATCCACCTGGTTATTGCAAGATGGAGCCTCCACCAAAAACAGTAGCCACGTTCCAACCATTCTGAGCTGCAAATTCAAGAATCTACTGCACAGATTCCCATTTGGAATGGTCATGAATCTGATTAGCCTTTGGCCTTTCAAAGAAACTTGCATAGAGTGTCCTGTAATACACAGTTAAGGAGGCTGCCATGCTGGCTTATACAGTTGGAAGAAGCCCATCATATAATGCACAATGGCCTTGGGTGATTTTACATTGAGAGCTTATGAAATTCCAACATTCTTGCACAAGAACTTACAAATTAGACAACATTCTGCAATATCTGTTGGCTTCACAAGATTGTGGTGATCTTAAAACCATTTATGTTTATTTAATTTGGCAGGACCATGGGAACTTCCGGTGGGAACATGGCGGACTAAACAGCTGTGCCCGCGAGCTCCACGGGCAGAACTGGCATTGTGGCAGTTTTTTCGGGCTCAGGCTGGTTTCTCCTGAAGCCCAGGAGCGTTTTTCCTAATCAAGGAAACGTTCAGAATTGACCCATTCGTCCTCCGGACGGCAAGTTGCAGCCAGGAGATCATGGACAGCGTGCGCGATCGACGGGTAAGACTTCACTGGGAGGCTGGGGTTTCATCTCTTTCTGAGCCACGCTGCAGCCTTAAAGGGACATTAAGTCCAGCCACCCCATTTCTAAAGCACCCAATTCATTTTTTCTTTAAGTATTTGTACCCTAAGAGAGGCTTTCTACAGCAAGGAGAAACTATCTCTCTTGGTGCTTACCATTATTTTTGTGATTGTTTTTTTGAAAAAAAACCTTTTTAAGCTTTGGATTTTGCTTTCCATCCAATACTAAGGAGGGTTGAGAGTATATTATCATCTCCCTGTTATTATTTTTGTGCTAGTTTTGAAGATTTTAGTATTTTTCCTACACACTGAATCTGCCGTTCTGAGCTTTTACTTTCCTGCCACTACTCTGGGAACTGTCTGTTATCTTATCTTAACTCAGATCGGAAACTTTCCATTACCTTTCACTGTTGCCAGTTAAGTATCTAATGGGCCCCATAATTTACTGCGTGAGACATGGATGATCTTAACCAGGCTCTCTCTGACTTCCATCGATATACTAAAGCAGATATTAAGCAGATTTTTTCTGATTCCTGCCAAGTTATCATGCAAGATATTCAGAGCTTTGTGGTAAAGTGGTCTAAAATGTGCCATCTGGTTGAGGATACTGTGGATGAAATTGAAGAATTTAATACGGATGGAAATGTCTCTTCTAAGAGCGAGATGGGGACTTCTGTTGAAATGCTGGATGAAATTGACAATGCTGAATTGAATAAGTTTAATGGAGAAATTGAGTTGCAAGACATGAGTGAATTTGACTTTCTGAATGAATGTTTTGGAAAAGAAGGAGTTATTATGTATGGGAGGTTTTTTGAAGAGAAGTCTGTGTTTGTGAGGGGAGCAGTTGGGCTGTGTCAGGATGGACATCCTGCCAGAGCAGGGGTTGGAAATGTATAAATGGGATTTGTAGTAATAGCAGTAGAAAGCAATAGGCCGGAGGAAGAAAGGAGGGGGGAGAGCTGAGCTGCAAGTCTACAAGGTCACCGTGGGCTCTCAGCACGCATAAGACTGGAATGTGAGACAGGGGAGGAGAGAGATATCAGAAGGTGGAATTGGAATGTAACTGTTAGTTAAGAAGGGGGGGTTGTAGCTTTGATGTTATGGGAATGGTTGTAACGGTTGGGAAGGGGAGAGCTGCATGATGAATTTAAATTAGTGCTTTGCGCACGGTTTTTCAATCTGAGCTTTGCATTGGTTTGATTACTTGTGCTAATAAAAAGAATTCTTTTATATCTTGCAATGGCTTGTATGAAGTGTTATTGAATTAGCAACTAAGTGTTACTGAATTAGCAACTAAGAATCAGATTCTTTACAGGTTGTTTGATTTCTTTAAGAAAATAGCTCTGTGTTTATTATGGGGGTATGTAAATGCTTTGGTCTATTTTGAAGTGGGTTAAGGGGCTAAAAATATTTATCTGGATGGTCTTTTGGCTTTGGATGATTTTACTTATCGTTAATGATTGGGATTAAGATTATTAAGGTTTCTTTAAAGAAAAAAATATTAATTCATGTTTCTTGTATTATTAATTATAATGGCAGGCAATTTACATGCTTTTTTATTTTTGATTTTTATTACAGTAGACAGGAATGTATAGAATAGTAGTAGGAAGGGAATAATTAAGTAATTGTTATTTTTTTGGGGGGAAGTTGATTAGGTGATTTATACTTTTTCTTTTCTTTTAATATAAGGGGAGGGAGCAATGGTATTTAGTGATTTTTATAATGTGTTAAGGGGTTGACTTGTAGAAATAATGTGATTTTGGTTTCATATAGAGTAAGGGATTGATTATGGGAAATTGCTGTATATCCTTGATGTTTAAAGTCGGAAGTCACTTCTTTTTGTAATCTATTTTTTTTAAAAAAAATTATCTTGTGTTTTCACACTTTTTTAGTTCTTTTTCTTTTTTTGTAGCTTTTTGTTTTCTGTATCTTTTATCTTTTTCTGAAATTTAATAGAATTCTTTTTTAAAAACAATTTGCAGGACCATGGACACACATTGCTGACTTGTCACAGAAGGAAACCAAGTTAAGTCAGAGACGGTTCTCTCAATGTTATGTTGCTTCCAAGCAATGGAATGGTCTTGCTCAGGAGTTCTTGTGTTCAGCTCTTTGGCTGCATTCACACAACACATTTGTAACGACCTCGATCCTTGAGCTATTAAATCAAATTCCAAGTCACTTAGGAATATGAAGGAATCTTTATTAAAGCCAGTGATCCATCATATGTTAAAGATTCGAGTAACGAGGCTCCCGCAGCCGACAGCTTAAAATCCTCAGGTTTCTCCCCCCCACACACCAGGGAACTTGTGAGTCGACCCCCCCCCCCATTGTCCTTTGATTCCCAGTTCTTCCTGAGTCCAAATCCATTGAAAGCACAATAGTGCCCTTTGATCTGTCCTGGGTGCTGAAGCGCTCATCGCAGTTCTTCATTTAGCATAGTCTGCGAGGGGTGAATACACAAACGCTTCATCGCCAGCATTTCGCACGTCTGGGCCGTTTCTTCCTTGGGGTGTCTCGCACGGCTCTGCAAGTCCTTGTGATCTGGCGGAATGTCTCTTCCTGGCGCCATGGCAGGATGACATCCTGACAACATTAAACCCTAAACCCAAGTTAATAAAATATAATCACTGTGTTCACATAACATGCTATGTTCAAATACACAAACCCTGTCCAGCTTAAGGTGAGGGCCTGCTAAATTTCCTACAGCGCAATGAACCACAAGCTACCTTTATCCCAATTTATCCTAGTAGAGGCTGTTGTGCAAACCCTGCCTTTGTTTTTATGTCCTAAAGCTTTTCTAACTTTTCAGTTTAATCGTGGTTTTAATTACTTTTATCAGGTTGTAGCTGTTGGTTTATTTACTTCTCTTTACTGTTAGCTGCCTTGAATCCCCACTGGGCAGAAAAGCAAGGAGTCAAAATGATAATCATCTAAGTATTCTACCAGATTACCGGGAGTAGCACACTCTGTAATTGCAACTCAGAAATATGCCCTTTCAATCCTTACTACAACAATCCTGTATGGCTGATCTGGAATACTGGTTACAGAGGAGGGGGAGGGAAATCACCTTGGGTAGCCTACCATAGAAATGAGTTTTAAAAAAACAGTTCAGCCTCTAATGCCAGCAATTATTTACAGGTGAGGAAAAGTGAGTGCAGATGACCAGTGGCTAAGACAGGGAAAGGTGCAAGGATCAAGACTTCTCTAGTAAAACATGTGACACCTCCTTAATACTGCTCAGCTACTACTAGAGGTGTCAAGATCTTGGAAACTTATTTCTGTTCAAACAGATCAAATACAGTACTTCTGGGCATCCCTTGTCTCCACTGATTAAAACATCCTCTGTGGTTTGCTTGGGCAGTGGAGTTCAGTAACCAAAAATGTTGGTTTTAATACAGGAGGATATTACACTTAGGAATGCACTGAAAATTCTTCCCATTCTTACTTTTTCCCTAGATTTTGGGGTCCCAAATGATCTTTTGTTTGTACTGTAAAGAACTCAGTATGCTCCCCCCCAAAAAATCAACCACAGTTTTTTCAGATTTCTGTCCAGATACAGTCAGCAGTCTAACTAGGCTAAAATAAGGTTTGGTTATTGTGATTTGATATACTACATGAAGCCAGCCATTGTCTTAGACACTATCTGACTCAGGCCATGATGTTAAGCCATGATATGGCTTGTTTGGTCTATGATGTGGACACATGAATGATATTTCGTTAAGTGTGCTGTATGAACCAGCCAATCTGTCATATGTTTCTTTCTGGGCAAGTTGCAAATAACACACCAGAGTACAGAAGCACTGAGTGGTAGTGGAAAAGAGATAACTTTTATGGGATCCTACACTTATCAGGATTCCTAGCTACATGATCTTGAAAACAATATATGCTCATTCACATTAGTAGCCAGGAAGGGTTTTTTGGGGTGGGGGGGAGGTGTTAATTGAACTGAAAATCTTATCAGTCCTTGCTTAGGCACAATTTCAAAGTGGAAAAAAATTGAATGAGTGAAGAATAGCAATAAACAAATCTGCCAAATATGATGATGATGGGTTATCCATTTCCTTTTTCTATCAACTTTTTTAAAAATCTGCACAAAAATTCATGGACACATTTGTGCATGTCTTTCTCCCTATGTGCATTTTTGCAGGTATTTCCATTTGTGCTTTTATGTATATCTTCTGTTAATATACACATTTTTAACACATTCTTCCTTAAAATGTTTTGAGCACATCGGGGGCTGATGAACTACAACTGCAATCTACTGAAAAAATACCAGTATCAACACAGAACTTGTTTCAGTTCACAGATACAGCCTGGAAATCTGCATCTGGCAGGTCTACTTTAACATGGGAAGCAAATGAAATTTTCCTCCTCCTCGAATCAGAGAACATATGAGAGCGTGAACCTAGCAAGCTGTCTCAGGCTGCATTTAGCACACTTGGTGTTCCTTGCACTGTGGCTGCTTCTGCCTCGGTCACAGACAGCAACCTTTCCCAGCTCTAGCTAGGGATGCCAGAGGTTAAAATGGGACTTTTTGCAGGCAAAGGGAATGTATTTATTTTATTTATATCATTTATATAGCTGCCCATCTCACACCAGTGACTCTGGGTGGCTTACAAGATTAAAAACAAACAAACCCCTCAAGTGCTCAAGGATGAACAATTAACTATTAACCACCAATACCGGTGGAGCTCATCTACCTCCTGACCCAAATACCTGGGGGAACAACCAGGTCTTCAATGCCTTGCAAAAGGCTAACAAGGTTGCGGCCATCCGAATCTCCAGGGCAGGGTTTCTCAACCAGGGTTCCGTGGCACCCTAGGGTTCCACGAGAGGTCACTAGGGGTTCCCTGGGAGATCCCAATTTCTTTAAAAAATTATGTCAAAGTCAGGCAACTTCACATTATAGAGGTAAGTTTCATTCTTTATTTTTAGTTTATTTTTTATTTTTATTTATTTATTTATTTATCTATCAAATTTATCACCGCCCAACTCCCCCACGGGGAATTTAAGAACACTGTTAATGCATATACTGTATACAGGCCCACACATGAAACAAATATAAGTTTGTAACGTCTGGCCTATATTTGAGCCTGAATGTGCAGGGGTTCCCTGAGGCCTGAAAAATATTTCAAGGGTTCCTCCAGGGTCAAATGGTTGAGAAAGGCTGCTCCAGGGGGATACTGTTCCATAGGGCAGGTGCCACCACTGAGAAGGTACAACTCCAGGATCCAACAAGACTACATTGTTTAATAGAAGGGACCCAGAGCATGCCCTTTCTACTAGATCTGGTGCAGCAGGCAGAAACAATAGGAAAAACGCAATCCTGCAAATAGCCTGGTCCTCTGCCATGGAGGGCTTATAGGCGATGACCAGCACCTTGAATTGCTCCAGGAAACCTACTGGGAGCCTGTATAGCTTGTGCTGCTGCATTCTGGACCACCTGCTGCTTCAGAGGGCTCTTCAAGGGCCACCCCATGCAAAGTGTGTTACAGTAATCCAAACAGGAGGTGATTAAGGCATCAGCAAGGCCTCCTGGTCCAGGAAGAGGTGCAACTGGTGCACAAGATGAACCTGTGCAAAAGCTCCCGTGGCCATGCCCCCCCCCTTTCCTGCTGCGGTTAACGGAGCCCCTTTTCTCCACTGCTTAGCCTGACCATCTTCTGCAATATCAGCCAGCTCCATAATGTACGGGGTGTACCGGCTGCCTTCCAAACAGCCTTCTGCAGCACTTCCCAGCCTAAGTGACAGCCTTGGCCTCCTCTGCCTGAATACTAATGCTGCTGGATCAAATCCAGGCAGGCCAGGGGATTCTTCTATGCAGTGGCACCTTGCCGGCCTTGTCTCCCTTCTTCCTTTGCATCGCCATCTCGCTCTGGAATCAGCTTCCAATTGTCTTGCAGAGCCAAACTGCTAGGTGGGTATTTTTCAGGAAAAAAATTACTTATTTGTTTATTTGTTTGTTTATTTATTTATTTCTCACAATTCTTCACCGCCCATCTCACAAGCGACTCTGGGCAGTAAAAATACACAAAAACACAGCTGAACCCAAGAGAATATGGGGGGGGGGAGCACTCGCTGTTTTCAACAGGGTTCAAAAATACACCGAGAAAGAGACAAACATCGTTTGCAATGGTTTTTCAGTGTCTGCTTCAAAAACATCCACTTTGGGGGGAACCTCGCCATCTTTCTGAATTGACTTGATTTGCCCTCAGTGGCATCGCCTGGCAGTCCAACTTGACTGGCCATACAGTACTGTGACACTGCATTTGTTCACACTATGAACCTTCTTTGGTTGACTGATCCACAAAGCAATCCATGACGAAGTATTAATCAGAAGAGGGGGAAACTGCCAAAACAACGATGTGGAACTAGAGCAGTGAATGGAATGAGAAGAAAAGGTGAACTAGTTAAGAAGAGGAGGGTTGAGGAACATTTCTGCCCTACCAAAATGACTGCTTTTGATTGGAAAATCAACATGGAAAAATATCCAGGGGACCCTTGTTAAAAAACACAAGTAGAATAAATACATGGTATCTTGCTGCACTGATAAAGTGCAGAGAATGCTATTTACTGCATTTTCTGGCACAAGCATAACCTTTTCCAGACTGACCATTTAGCTTCAGCTGTTTGTTGAAGGGAGTGAAGCTTAGAAGTTAGAGATAGGCAGGGAAGAGCAAAATGCTCCATCGACTTATCATCCGATTTACAAGCAAGAAAAGTCATTAACTGTATGCATTGGGTACAGTATTAAGCCAGGATTGGGAAGACCCTGGTTCAAGTCACATTTAGCCACGGAATCACAAAATTATTGGCTGTGTTGGCACAGCAAGTTTATCCAAAGTGGTGAAAAACCCAGCAGCTGCTTTTATACAACAGGCAAATCTTGGCCAATGCTAGGTTTTTCAGCCAAGTTCATTTGTTCAGTTTATAGTTCAGTGTATTGTGTAAATCCAGAAAATGGGCTCATTTAGCAAGCTAATCATTGTGGACCAACATATTTAAGACACTGTTTAATGCTTATAAATCAATCTGGGAGCAATTGATATCCCACATGGAATGTGACCAAGTGTGTTATTTCATCCAACATGCTTAACTAGGTCTGTTAGATGTAATGCCAACATTCTCACAGCATGCTAAGCTTGGTTAATATTAACCTTGTTTATTTTTAAGGCTTAATGTGTTAGGAAAACCCACCCTGTTTAGTTAGGGGTCGTTGGTGGTTTTTTTTGTTTTTGTTTTTTTTGTTTTTTTTTTTGGTATCTTCAAGTCAGTGTTGACTCCTGGCAACTGCCTGGACTAGTACTTACAGTTTTCTTGGCAAGGTTTTTCAGAAGTGGCTTGCCATTGCCTCCTTCCTAGGGCTGAGTGTGTGTGACTGGCCCAAGGTCACCCAGCTGGCTTTGTGCCTAAGGTGGGACTAGAACTCACAGTCTCCCAGTTTCTAGCCTGGTGCCTTAACTGCTACACCAAAGTAGCTCTCTTAGTTAGTTTAGGATTTAATATATTGTACAAACCCCCCAAAATGAGTCATTTCGATCAGAAAGTTAAATCTTATCTGCAAATCAAGCCAGAAAGTTGTGTGTTCAGTCTGCCCTCAGGGAACTTATCATTGATCTAGAGCTTCAAAGCCCCTGCTCTCTCTTTGTTTAACCATTATCTTTAGACCAGGTGTGGACTGGACAATCCATTAAGAAATTACCAAACTCCACCCCATCTCTTTGGGATATGATATCCAGATTCTGTCACAACATAACCCAGCTTAAGAACTCCCAATCAACTCCAAACACTTTATCTCTGTGGTACAGCTGTTCCTCCCTGTATCAATTCTCTGGTGAAGGAGAATGAAAACAGACTGATTCCCACCAGCACTTCTATGAGCTAACTTATTCTCCAAAGCACCTGACTGCCATTTGTTCCTCTCTTTTAAATATACTGCTAAGCCTTCCCCAGCCATTCCATCTGGATTGGATATCTGATTTAGGACACTAATGGCTTGAAACCAGACCTTTTCTCCAATATCTACATATTTCCTACTGTAACATCCACAATGTGCATTTCAGGTTGGTGGCTGATGTGTCATTGCTAGGGTCTCTGAAGGGCCACTCCATGGAGTTGTACTGGATTTCAGAGGTATGCATGAACAACTGTGGTGTGAATATATAAATCTCACTATGACAAATTCATTCTTCTGATGACTGCCACCTCAGTAATGGTTCTGTAGCTGTTGACACAAACCCCATTTTCCTTTCAATCCATATTCTCTTCACCTCTGACCTGCCACATTTCAGTACCATCAGCTCTCATTTCCACCAGCACTTAACCAATGCTCCAGAGGTCACACTTCCTGCTACAGCTAGAACATTTCTCAGCAACTCTGCTGTGTCACCCCAAGCCTCCTTCAGAAACAACCGACATGTTTGCACCCAGCAGCCAAAGAGGGAAAGGCTGACTCTGAACAACTGGGAAAACCTCCTCTGCCTCTGCCAGAAAAGGTGGTGAGAGAGAGAGGAATGTGCTCAGGAAGACTGAAGCAACGTTTTCCATGTAGGATGTCTTTCAGCAGTCTGCACAAGACATAGAGGTGATTCAGTCTCAATTTTTGTGTTAAAAAAAAGCTAGGGCTTGCTACGACATACACTATACATCATTAAGGGTAGTCCAGCGGATGGGGGGTGGGGAGCTTCCCAATCTATCCCGTCTGCACCTGCTTCTTTTCCTGGGATTTTATGTTTGCTCTCAGCAGCTGATACATGATCCAGGGGACAGGTGTTATATATGGACCCATGCCCATTCTGAATCCCATTTTACCCTATGTATTAAGATTGAAGCTCAAATACTTTGGCCACCTAATGCGAAGAGAGGACTCACTGGAAAAGACCCTGATGCTGGGAAAGACTGAGGGCAAAAGGAGAAGGGGACGGCAGAGGATGAGATGGCTAGATAGCATCACCGATGTAATGAACATGAATTTGAGTAAACTCCAGGAGACAGTGGAGAACAGGAAAGCCTGGCATGCTATGGTCCATGAGGTCACGAAGAGTCTGACTAAACTAAACGACTGAACAACAACAACAAATTGAGATTTCTGCATCACCCTATTACTCCATCTCCCAAATATCCAATCAGATCACTCCAGGAAGACAACAAGTAGGATGCACAGTCAATGGCTCTCCGCTAGGGCTTTCTCAACCACTCGTATAAAGAAGTAGTCCATGTCCAATCTTGGAGACAGACATAAGCTCTCATAAGCTCTAAGCATCCATCCTTGCCTGTCCAAACTCCCTCAGCTCAGGCCTGGTAAGCAACAATGTCCCAGTACTTAGGAGCAGCAGCTGTTGCACAAGGTGATTTCCACGGTGTGGATGGAGTCCTATTTCTCCAAGCATGCAGTTCTCAGATTGTCCAAGCTGTCCTGACTCCTCACTGATTTCTGAGTATAACTGAAATAGTCCTAAAGTGTGAAAGCTGGAGTATTGAAGGCCCTACTTTTCCCCACATGTGCTCAAGGCTTCAATTTCTTGATGGTGGCACCAAGATTGTAGAATTTCCTCCCTGGGGCTACTCATTCGGCCTCGCCCATATTTACACTGAGGACAGAGATGCTTGTTTTTTGCTAAGATCCTTGTCTGGTTGCTTTCAACCCGCCCAAATTGACACTGGTTTTAAACAGGACACTTATTTTAAACCTGTGGCAGAGTCATACTGATCCTAAATCTTCCCCCACCCCCCACCCACCGGGCCTCTCTACCCATGTTACTGCGTTTCAGTGATGGAATCACTGAAAATTGCCAACTCTCACCCCTCCAAAAAACATTGGGGAAACAAGATGAATCCTAGTTGGCCCCACCCAGTGCCAGTCTCACTCCCAGCCACCACATGCCTCTGGTTTAAATTTCCATTTCCACCCCTGCTCCGGTATCCTCTTTTTAATTCATTTGTTTATCACTAGTGATATAAGTGCTGTGAATTTTCCTGCTGCTTTAAAAAGAACAAAAGGACTGCTCTCTGGTGCAAAAAGGAGACGGTCTCTTTTCCAAACAGGGGGATGAAATGGAATCAGAGAGAAATGGGGTGGGGAGGAGCATACTTTCAGTTATACTACACATCTGAATCAACAAAGACCTTCTGGTCTCACAGAAGTCAGTGTCGAGCTGCTCTGGATAGCTGTAAATAACTAAGAGTGTCTTGGATGATCCTTCCTAACCTAGGCTTCCCTGCAGGCTTTTCCAATCTAAAGTCCTCCATATGCCTTGCTAGTGGTTTCCACAGACAGTACAGGTAGTCCTTGTTTAACAACCATTAGTTTAGTGATGGTTCGGACTTATGACGGTGCTGAAAAAACCGACTTGCAACCAGTCCTAACACTTACAACCATCGCAGTGTCCCCACGGTAACATGATCACAATTTGGGCGCTTGGGAACCGGTTCGCATTTACGACCGTCACAGCGTCCCACAGTCACATGATCACAATTTGGGCTTTTGGCAACCAGTTCGCATTTATGACCATCGCAGCGTCATGTGGTCACCTGATCGCCATTTTCGACCTTCCTGGTCAGCTTCTGGCAAGCAAAATCAATGGGAAACTACGTGATTCGCTTAATGACCACGTGGTTCATTTAATGACTGTGATTTGCTTAATGACCACCGCAAAAAAGGTTGTAAAATTGGGTTGGATTTGCTTAATGACCACTTCGCTTAGCAACCAAAATTCCGGTCCCAGTTGTGGTTGTTAAGCGAGGACTACCTGTATGTCAAAAATAGTCAAGGTGGCAGTTGCAGAAGTGCAATTACAGCCCTGACCCTTTTGTCCATGTGCCCCACACATGCACCAACAAGCAGGGCTTTGTTTGTACTGCCAAAACCACCATCTTGATTTTTTTTAACATACCAGCAGACCCTGCTGTGTCTTGCATAAATGCTCCCATGATCTGATATGAGCTGTGGTCCAAAGCACATGGGGAACACAAAAACTGGTGGAAGCTATTGACTACTAAGGCTCAGAGTGGCTTCAGATTTACTCTGGTTCATCCCAAATCTTGGGACGTCCTTGGAGAACAGCTTTCAACCCACTGCAGTCCCTCTTCCTGAAATCAAATTCCTTCCTGGAATTCAGACAAAAATCAAGGTCTTTCCAAAATAATTCAGCACTCGGGAAAACTCCAAAATCAAAATCCACCTCAGTGAGGTGAAGGGAAATTCTTGACTCCAGCTATCTTCTCCCAGTGGAAAAGAAAACAGTGATGGAGAAGCAACTATTTTGACAGTGGGAGAGATACATCAAGTCTCAGACTTCTTAGTATTTAAACCTTGTTTGGTCAATCCACAGGTAGGATATTACTTGTCAATCACAAAGCCTGAGGTTACTGCTAATATCCTCCAGCTTCTTCTATTACCATTTTATCTTTACTCTCTTTCAAGAAACAGAAAATGTGATATATTCAAGTGTGGATCTTATACTCTGTTCAGAGCTAGGCTTCCAGTTTTAAAAGCATGCCTAATGCATCCTTCTCGAACTTGCCTATGTTGGCTGGAAGCAATGGGGACTGTAGTCCAATTCATCTGGAAGACACCCAATTGGATACAGACTGATTTAATGCAGTCCAGGGCTTAAAACAATCTTGTTGCTGATTTTTTGATTTGTTGCATATTTTTACATATCATCCAAAAACCTATTCTTAATGGATGATGTAAGAATGAAGAATCCTGATAATATACAGTAGAGGGACAATAGACAGGTTCAGGCATCAGGAAAGTTGATTTTTTTAAGACATGGCTATCTTCCTCCTGAAGTGTAGAGGAACTGAATGTGGCTTGAATCATGTCAACTGGATTTCTATTTTCTCAGTAGAAACGTTTCACTCCTTATCCAAGGAGCTTCTTCAGTCTTCTTGGATAAGGAGTGAAACGTTTCTACTGAGAAAATAGAAATAGAAATAGAAAATAGAAATCCAGTTGACATGATTCAAGCCACAGACTGTTCCACCTGGATGACTGAGAACCTTCATCAACATAGTAGAACTGAAGTTCTCAATTCGAAGTTGCACATTTGATTTCAGTGGCAAGCTATACTTACAACCAACTGTGCCCAGCTCAACTATCCCCAGAATACTTCAGAATTCAGATCCTAATAACCCCACAATTTAACAATGAGGCTACCTTAAAGAACGTACAGACACTTCATTTCTGCAAAATGCAATTGCCAAGTGCAACACCAAGCTTGCTGTCTGAATGAAATCCCCACATGATTTAAGTTTCCGTTATTTTAAACAGAATTTCTCCCTTTATCAGTTGACCCTTGCCTTGGAATCAGCTAGAAACAGCCTTCTCAAGGTTGACACGTGATTATGGAATAATCAGGGTTCCAACAATGCCAAGTTTTGAGACAAGAGTTAAGAACACATCTGTTTGCCTGAGTGTTTGTGAGATACTATGACCTGCCTTCTTAGAGCTGATGCTTGTTGAATTTTTCATGTTAGCTGGTAGACTGTTTTGAACTGATATTTTTGAATTGCAGTATGTTAATAGTTTGGTGGGATTGCTTTAGGCTTTAACACTTTAAGAGGACCAGTGATATAGAATACTTCTAGTAGGCACTGATGATGTTACCTAGTCGGGTAAGGAAAACGTCTGCAGGCAAACAACCAAGCTCAGAGAGCACCAAGGACTCCACAGTTCAACCCTGAGCTACAGATATTCTCTTCTATTGGGACTTCTAGCAGTAATTGTCATAAAGTGCAGCGCCTTTATCTCCTGCTCCCTCTGTATCTCTGCTGTATCAGAGCTGGAGAATCCACTATGACAACCTGGAGAGGACAATTATGCTTGGATTGGACATCACTAACGAGCTGGGTAATCTAAGCAAAAATTGGGTCAGGCAGTTGTGAATCATTGTGTTGAAGGAACCCAGTCAATGTCTTAATATGTAACGTGAGAGCCCATTCCCACACTGACTGAAATCAGACAAATCCATTACCAGGGACAGGAAACTATCCCCCCCACTCAAAATAGAGTGGCTTCAAGTTTATTGCACCATGCAGTAAGGAGAAAAAAGAGCAAGGATTTAAACTGTAATTTCATTACAAATAGGGCTCGCACTTAGTACTGGAATTCTTTTGCAATGCCTACATTAGCTTTCTTTTTACAGTAATTGCACTTATCAGAGATTTCTATCCTTGAATGCCTGTTCGCTCCTGCTTCCAGTTCTAGCATTGTTGAGAGAAGCCTGACATGTTGTGTGAACCAAGCCATCATATTAAACCATTGTACGGTTTCTCCATTCAATCGTTATGTGAACCCAGTTATTGCAGTTTGTTACTCTGGTTTTAGGATTCAATACGCTGTGGGAACCCAACCCTTCAGTCTTTCCCGGCATTATGATTAAACACATGCTGCGTAAAAGAATTTACACCAGCTTCGATATGCCCTGGTTACTGGGATTTAAGATGGCCGTTAGCTGAAACTGTCAGCCCCCGTTTCCCCAGTTGTGGGTCAAAGCAAAGAAAGCACAGCATCTTGCTTCCTGCCCAAGTTTTCCTTTTTCCCCTCCAAAAGCTGCTAATTAGACCCAGAACTGGGACTGGCTGTGGAGTCACCTCCCTGGGCCTCTAGTCATACAGCTGGTGCTTTTCCCCCTGTGCTCAGTCATCCTTTCCTTCCACATCTGATTGTAGCCTCGGAGAAAGAAAAAAGAGGCCAAGTTGGAACAGCTAAAGGAAAGCATCAGAAACAACACAAATTCTTGACACAGGAGGGCCAGTGAGCACACAGCCGGGCAATGCAAAACAGCAGCTACTGGCCTATCCTGCAGGGCTGCGCAAAACCCAGCAGAGTAAGAGGGGGAGAGAAATGTAAGAGCCAAGCTACACATTATAATGAATGCACCTTCAAAAACAAATTGTGCTTTAAATTGACCGCTTCCATCAATGGGAAGGAAAGGCAGCCACAGGCCACCACCACCCCCCTTTGGAACAAGCTTATAATTTGGCTACGGGGGGGGGGGGGGGACTAAGTTTCTAGAGCAGGAAAGCATCCTTGAGGCTTTTCTGCTCCCAAATATGCTATTTAATTCAAATGAATAGTAAAACCCAGGGGCAAATAACAGCGAGGGAAGCATTCTGCACTGGCCCAGCAGACACTCTTTCCTCTAAACACAGAAGCTGCCAGTTTAAGCACTTTATTGTTTAAGTAGTATCAGAAGGGAACACCGGTTGAATTTCTGAGGGCTTAGGGGAACATTTTCCAACCTCTTTCACTTCTCAGCAATGGTGGCGTAGATTCTCCTAGCAGCTGGCAGTGCCAGGGGATCCCAGAACTCCCAACGTGAAGCTATATCATAACACAGCATCATTCTGAAGAGATTACTGGAGCTAAAATAAACAGCCAGGGCCATCAATACGTTGTGTTCCATCTGTTGTAGATAATGGTAAGTTATGGGAGAGAGTATTTCACATCCAACCCTCTCCTTGAAGTAATAATTCCTCCTCTCCCACATTGTTGCCCGTGATTGGGAACCAAAGGGGCACCTTATGGCTACAGAGTTGCTTCGGAATTGGGTGGCGTCTAAATCTAATCAAATAAATAAATGCAGCCATATCCCACAATCAGGAAAATTGTATTTGCTCTAAGCAACCATAATTGGAGCAGTAAAGGGGAGACATTTTGGCTACAGCCATATTCTGCAATCAGGAAAATTATATTTGATCAATTTGCTCTAAGCAATCATTGTAAGACATGCACAAGCAAAACTTGGTAAAATGACAGTACATTTGCCTGTGATTTGAGTTTGCCTTCTAGAGCCTTATTGAATCACTAATGTGAATGTATTACAAGGAAACCTTTGATTTAACAACCATGAACGTGACCCGGGTCATTGAGGGTCCAATCGACCACAAGGTAGATTTGTTTTTTGTCTCAGATCAATTGTGATACGATCTGAGGAATATTAACATCTGCCCTTTGTCATGGTCAGATCACTCTCTGGCTGCCCTAGAGCAGTGTTTCTCAACCTCAGCAACTTTAAGATGTGTGGACTTCAACTCCCAGAATTCCCCAGCCAGCATGTTGGCTGGGGGAATTCTGGGAGTTGAAGTCCACACATCTTAAAGTTGCTGAGTTGAGAAACACTGTCCTAGAGGTTTCTGGTGCTGCATCCTCTCCCCCACCCCACCCCACCCCAGATTCAAACAATCTGCCCCAGACACCTTATGGATCCTGCTGGTTTTCAGAGGGTGCTTGGGAGTTTCCTGAGGTCCGGGTGGGCAGTTTGGGTAAGGTCTTAGTTGCCACGTCCCTGCATCAGATTTCTCCTAAGCAGCCTCTGTCTGCCAACCCTGGGGCATCCTTTGGTGTACCAGGAGCTCTGGGAAATGAAGCAGCAGAAGAGTTCCCTATTACACCATGGGAGAAAGAGTGTGAGCTTAACTGGACATGTGTACGAGCCTTCATTAAGGACTAGATCGGGGCAGTAAGAGCAGCAAAAGGTAACTTTTGGCAGAATGCTGTCCAGCTGATGATGGATGATGAATATCATAAAGTCTGCTATGAGGATTATGCTAGGCATCTGGATAAAATCACTCACATACACTCCAAGCTGGACTCCAACTAGGCAGGTCCTACTAAGGCAGGGCTTTCCAAACTTTTCCCGTTGGCGACACACCAATGGCCGGCCCAAAAAACCCGGAAGTGCCGCCGCCAGCGTGGCACGCAAAAACCCGGGAGCACGGGCGGCAGTGCTTCCGGATTGCCGCCGCAGTGGCAGCGGCTGCCCCTTCGAAAGGGCAGGCTCCGGGAACCCCGAAAATGCCCTCGGTTCTGCCGGACTTTCGGGCACACAGCT
This sequence comes from Charina bottae, assembly GCA_023362775.1. NCBI lineage: Eukaryota > Metazoa > Chordata > Lepidosauria > Squamata > Charinaidae > Charina > Charina bottae. The sequence continues at coordinate 97,487,440 of JALMGJ010000001.1, read as the reverse complement.
GATCGGCGCGGGGGGGGGGCTGGGGTGGAAATTCTCCCCACCGATCAGCTGAGCGCCGGAAAGCCCAGCAGCATGCGCGCGGGGAAGGCTTCTCACCTCCCTGCCGGAACCGAGGGCATTTTCGGGGTCCCCGGAGCCTGCCCTTTCGAAGGGGCAGCCGCTGCCGCCGCGCAACCCAGAAGCACTGCCGCCAGCGCTTTCGGGTTGTCATGCGACACACTTGGGGCCCCCAGGCGACACAGTATTGTGTCACGACACACAGTTTGGAAAGGCCGGTACTAAGGGGATGGAGACTGGGTCTTGCTCTGTCATCTGGGAAGAGTTTGAGCCTCTGAGTGTTGAGGATGTGGACAAGGTCCTCTGAGGTGTGAGGTGTATCCATCTGCAGGCTAGATCCATGTCCCTCCTGTCTGTTTAAGGCTGCCAGTAAGATGTGCGGCTGAATCAAGGAAGTGGTGAATTCCTCTTTGAGGGTGTTGTCCCTCCTGCCTTAAAAGAGGTGATGGTGCACCTCCTCCTCAGGAAACCATTGCTGGACCTAATGTTCCTGGACAATTTGTGTCCTTTTTCCAATTTCCCCTTTTTTGGGGAAGATAGTAGAGAAGGTGGATAGATTGCAGCTTTAGAGAGCCCTGGAGATTATCTCAACCTTTTTAGTCAGGTTTCAAGCTGGGATATAGCTCCAAGACAGCATTGATCCTGCTTGCAGACCTCTGATAGGCCTGGGATAAGGATGATGCAACTCTCTTGGTCCTCTTTGAACTTTCTATGGCTTTCAGTAGCATCAATCATGGTATCCTTTTGGACTGACTTCAAGGTTTGGAAGTGAGAGGCACTATTTTGCAGTCCTCCTCCTTTTTCTGGGGGCCATTCCAGTTGGTATGGTTGAGGAGCAGGAATCAAGTCCTAGGGCTTGTGGTCTTGCTAGGATTCCTTAGGTCTTGACTCTCTCCCCTCTCCTATGTGAGACTGCTGGGGAGTCAGCTATCATCGGTATGCTGATTATATCCAGTTGTATATCTTGAGTGCTGGCCCACCAAATGATGCTGTGAATATGCTGTCCCGGTGCCTGAAGGCTGTTAATGTCCGGACGGATAGGAACAGGATAGGGTCAATCCTAGCAAGACCACAGGGCCCTGGGTTCATGGATCATCTGTGCCCAGAGATCTGCCATTACAGTTCTCGATGGGGTTACACTTCCCCAGAGAAACCAGGGCACCATTGGACTCTTGGCTTTGTTAGAAGAGTAATGGCAGCTGTGACCAGGAGGCCTTTTGCACAAATCCATCTTGCGTGCTAAATGCGCCCCTTCCTAGACCAGCAGACCCCAATCACATTCCCTCACACCTTAGTCACCTCTCATCTGGATTACTGTAATGCACTCTACATCAGGCTGCCTCAGAAGCTACAGCTGGTTTAGAATGGGTCATGCAAGCAATTATTAGCAATTAACATCCATATTATACCTCTGCTCCACAAGCTGCACCGGTAATCAGTGGACTTCTGGGGCAATTCAAAGTGCTGGTTGTCACCTACAAAGACTACATCACAAAGGGTGGGCATGCTCTGGGTCTCACTAATGCCCTCTTGTGGGATCTCAGAGCCATGCCTTCTTTGTTGCTGCCCCCACCTGTAATGGTATGTGGGAAGGACCTTGGGAGACCGGGCAAAGAGATGCTGCCTAGGGAATGGTCAGATAAGAGCAGCCTTTCTCAACCTTTTGACCCTGGAGGAACCCTTGAAATATTTTTCAGGCCTCAGGGAAGCCCTGCACATTCAGGCTCAAATATAGGCCACAAGGTACAAAATTATTATATTCGCTTCATGGGTAGGCCTGTATATATGCATTAACAGTGTTCTTAAACTGAAAATAAAGAATGAAACTTACCTCTTTAATGTGAAGTTGCCCGAATTTGAAATATTTTTTTTAATAAATTGTGATCTCCCAGGGAATCCCTAGTGACCTCTTGCAGAACCCTAGGGTTCCATGGAACCCTGGTTGAGAAAACCTGGATAAGAGGGAGTATAGCCCACAGCTGCATACTGGGGGGAGCAAGAGGCTCAGGAGGGACCCTCCCTAAGTTATCAGGCTGTAAAGGTGACAGTGGGAGAATTAGACTTTCAGACTTGCAAGATCCTGTTAATGTAGCTTTACAGGTAGTCCTCACTTAATGACCATTCATTTAGTGATGGTTCAGACTTACAAGGGTGCTGGAAAAAACGACTTACAACCAGTGCTCACACTTGCGACTGTTGCAGCGTCCCCACGGTCACGTGATCATGATTTGGGCACTTGGCAAAAGGTTCACATTTGTGACTGTTGCAGCATCCTGTGGTCATGTGATCACCATTTTCGACCTTCCTGGCCAGCTTCTGGCAAGCAAAATCAATGGGGAACCACGTGATTTGCTTAACAACCATGTGGTTCGCTTAAGGAATGCAGTGATTCACTTAATGACCGCTGCAAAAAAGGTCATAAAATCAGGTCGGATACCCTTAATGACCGCTTCGTTTAGCAACCGAAATTCCAGTCTCAATTGTGGTCGTTAAGTGAGGGCTACCAGTACAACGAAGTAGAATTAGCTTATCTGGCCATGTATCCTGGCTGGTCTACCTGGTAAGGCTGACACCACCCTCTGGAATACCATAACCCTAGAGCTTTATTTATTTAATTAATTTGTATAGCCGCCCATCTCAACAACTGACTCTGGGCGGCTTACAATCATAAAAATTATAAAACAGCTGAAATAATTAAAACAATTAAAAATACAAAATAAATATATATGGCTGCCAAGTAAGCAATGCATGGATGTCAATATAGCCAAGAAATGGGGCCATTAACACGCTCGGGGCCCCAGGCCCAGGCACATGACCAGGTCTTCACGGCCTTATGAAAGGCCAACAGGGTTGGGGACATCCTGATCTCTGAAGAGAGAATATTCCAGAGGGCAGGCGCTACGGCAGAGAAGGCACGCCTTCTAGTCCCCGCCAACCGACATTCCTTGGCTGTGTCAGGATGGAGGCTGAGTCCGAGTCAGAGGAGGAAGAGCCGGTAAGGGAAAGAGCGGGAAAGTGCTGGGAAGGCGTGAAATTCAAATCTGGTGGTGGGTCGGATTCAGAGCCGCTGATTGGGGAAAGCCAGGAGGAAGAACTACCTCCACCTATGAGCGTGCGAGAAAGGAGGTGGGAAAGGCGGGCCAAGCAGCGTGAGGCGCGATTGGCTCCCGCCCACAAATGGCGCAAAAATCGCAAGAATAAAAAGGCAATGAAGCCTGCACAGGTTGCCGGAGACAACTGTTCTAAACTTAGCACGCCAACGCCCTGAGACTCCATGCCAGACCCGAACCCTGAGCCTTGCCTTCTTGCCGCTCCAGACCTCGACCTCGAGCCTTGCCTTGCCGCCACCCCAGTCCCCGAGATCGAGCCCTGCCTTGCCGCCGCACCAGAAACAGACTCGCTTTGCTTTGCCACCGCGCCGGTCCGAGAGTTCCCGCCTAGCCTTGCCGCTGGTCCGAGAGTTCCAGCCCTGCCCTGGCGCCTCGCCAGTCCATGAGTTCCAGCCTTGTCTTGTTGCCATGCCAGACCGAGAGTCCCCACCTTGCCTTGCTGCCACGCCAGTCTGGGAGTTACCATCTTGCCGTGCCGCCGCGTCGGACCCTGAACTCCAGCCTTGCCTTGTCGCCGCGTCAGGCCTTGGATTTTTACCCTGTTCTACTACCACGTTGAACTGCAGCACAAGGACTTGATCTGTCGCCACATGGAGGTTTACCACGCTCGTGCCGGTATTGGGCTAGTACAATTCTGCATAGCATAATCCTTTTATAGTACTCCTTGTGTGTGTGCATTCCATTGTAAATAAAGACTATTATATCACCCTCCCCTGCATCGGGTCTTAGTCGGAATAGGACAGGCTGACAGGACCCATAGCATGCCCAACCTACCAGACCGAATTGGACGGGTAGAAACAACTGGGAGAAGATGGTCCCTTAGGTAACCCAGTCCCAAGCCATGAAGGGCTTTAAAGGTGACAACCAGCACCTTGAATTGCACCCGGAAGCACACCGGCAACCAATGTAGCTTACGTAGTAGTGGTGTTACATGCGTTGAATATCCGACACCGTTTACTACCTGTGCAGCCGCATTCTGTACCAGTTGAAGCTTCTGAATGCTCTTCAAGGGCAGCCCCACGCAGAGTGCATTGCAGTAGTCCAGACGGGAGGTCATGAGGGCATGAGTGACTGTGAGAAAAGCCTCTAGGTCCAGGAATGGGTGCAATTGGCGCACAACCCGAAGGTGTGCAAAGGCCCTCCTAGCCACGGCTGCCACCTGCACTTCAAGCAGGAGCCGTGAATCTACGAGGACCCCCAGATTGCTCACTGGGTCCGTCTGGGGCAGTGCAACCCCATCCAGGACCAATGATGGAAAAACCTTGTCACCGCAAGGCCCACATACCCAAAGCCACTCAGTCTTGCTTGGGTTGAGTCAAAGCCCATTGCACCCCATCCAGGCCCTTACAGCCTCCAGGCACTGGGACAGGACATCCACAGCATCACTCAGGCAGCCCGGGGTGGAGATATAAAGCTGGGTATCATCAGCATATTGATGATACCTCACCCCAAACCATTGGATCACCTCCCCCAGAGGCCTCATGTAGATGTTAAATAGGAGAGGGGAGAGAACCGAGCCCTGAGGCACCCCACAAAGTAGGGGACGCGGGCTGGACCTCTCCCCCCATCAACACTGACTGGAACCGACCCCGGAGGAAGGAGGAGAACCAGCGCAAGACTGTGCCGCCCACCCCAGCTCCCGAAGCCGGTACAGAAGAATACCATGATAAATGGTATCGAAGGCCACTGAGAGATCAAGAAGAGCAAGGATGGTCGCACTGCCCCCATCCCACTCCCACCAGAGGTCATCTAAGAGTGCGATCAATGCCATCTCAGTCCCGTAACCCGGCCTGAACCCTGACTGAAAAGGGTCCAGATAATCCGCTTCATCCAGGGTCCTCTGCAGCTGCCACGCAACCACTCTCTCCGCAACCTTCCCGAAAATGGGGAGGTTGGAGACTGGATGAAAACTATCCAGACTAGTTGGGTCAAGTGATGGCCCCTTGAGGAGAGGGCGCACCACCTCCTCCTCAAGAGCCAACAGAACCACCCTCTCCCTCAAGGAATTATTAACCACCGCCCAGACCCAATCATGCGCCTCCTGGGCAGCCTTGACCAGCCAGGAGGGACACGGATCTAATACAGAGGTGGCTGAACTAGCAGCTGCAAGGGCCCTGTCCACTTCCTCAGGTGCAACAGGATCGAACTCCCCCCAGATAACCATGCAAGACTTAGCCCCCGCAGCCTCCACTGGTGCTGCCATAAAGCTGGAGTCCAACGTAGAGCGAATGTGAGTGACTTTATCCGCTAGATGCGCAGCATATTTCTCACAGCAACCCTGTAGGTGAAACCCGGTATTACTCCCTCCAAGGAGGGACCGGGTCACCCGAAATAGGGCCACTGGGCGACAATCTGCGGATGGAATAAGAGCAGAGAAATAACCACGTTTCGCCGCCCTTACCGCCACGAGGTAGGCTCTAATAGTGGCTCTAGCTCGTGTTTGATCGTCTTCGCTCCCCATCTTCCGCCAGCGGCGCTCTAGGCATCTCTTAGTTCTCTTAAGCTTCCTCAGCTCTTCCATAAACCATGGGGAGTTACGGGAGCCATGGGCACGGAGAGGCCGCTCAGGCACGATCTGATCCAAAGCCACAGCCACCCTCTCGTTCCATGCGGCCACCAAGGCTTCAGTCAGACCGTGCAGCAGACTTCCCGGAACAACCCCTAGCTCCCTATGAAACCCAACATCAGTCGCCTGGGGCGGGCTGATCTAATAGGCCCAGCCTCCCTGCGGAGGGGGGTGGTGCCAGAGAATTGGAGGCTCACCAGGAAGTGATCTGACCATGACAGGGGAGAAACCAATACCTCCCCCCGTTTCAGAACACTCTGCCACTGCTCCGACAGAAAAACCAGGTCAGGCGAATGATCACTATTATGTGTCGGGCCCTGGATGACTTGGGACAGGCCCATGGCTGTCATGGTGGCCACGAACTCCCGAGCTACCTCCTCCCCCACCCCCAAGGAAGGCAGGTTGAAATCCCCCAAGACCATAAGCCTGGGGAACTCTACCGCCAACACGGCTACGGAGTCAAGGACCTCAGGCAGGGAGGTTGCTATGCAGCAGGGAGGCTGGTACAATAGCAACAGCCCCAACTGATCCCTCTTAGAGCCCAACTTAAGAAATAGGGTCTCGCACCCGGCAATCTGAGGAGCAGTGCCCCTGGATGCCTCCCAAGTATCTCGGATGACCACCGCCACCCCACCGCCCCTACCCTGGGGTCTCGGCTGGTGCCACACCTGGAAACCAGCTGGGCACATCTCAGAAAGGGGGACTCCCCCTTCCTCACCCAGCCAGGTCTCCGTAATACACGCCAGGTCAGCTTTCTCATCCATGATCAGATCATGGATGAGGGTGGCCTTGTTACATACTGACCTGGCATTCAGTAGCATCAGCCAACAACCCAGGGCCTTGAAAGTCTGCCATCCGGGGCCCGGGTGTGAGTTCGAGGGGCTGGAATGTGCCACAGGAACAATATACCTGTGGCCCATTCCTCGTAAAGGCCTTGCCCCTCGTCTCCTGCCATTTCTCCCTCTACCCGTCACTGCTGAGATGTTATAGCCTGCCCTCATCCCTTCAGAGCCCTCCCCCCTCCCCTGTCTGTCAAGGTCCATGCCCAGGCCCACACCCCCCACCTCACACACAACCTACAATTCACCAATAAGGGCTCCTTAATGCCTAAGGTGCTTCTGCAATATTAGCACTCAGCGCCTCCAGCTAATCAAGGGTCGCTTCTCCTCATCCCCCATCCACCAACCATACCATGCCATAAGCCAGTCCCCTCTCACCAGACCGCTTAGGCCCCAATTGCACAATCCCAGTGATTCAAAAAAACCCTCCCCGGCTCTCACTCATGGGCAGGGGGTCAGAATCACAGGGAACAACCTAACTTCCAGCATTACTAACCATTCCAGTTACAGTCCTTTCAATCAAGTCCTCTTGGGTCACGATGACTGCCGATTGAAACAGTTCATGCGGATAGCTATTAACAGTGCTCTCAGCCAAGGAAGAGGCAAAATGGCTACCTGCCCGCGTGGGGGAAGGAACTGCAGCTACAGGGCCCCGGCAACTACAGCCAGCCTGGTCCAGCCTTGCCTCCGCCACAGCAAAATCCCTCACCTTCATGCAACTATGATAGAAAAAGGTAGCCCTCATCCGCACTCCGGCAGAATCGTCCTCCTCGTCTCCTTGCTCCTCAGCACAGTCCCTTTCGCAGGCCAGTAGGGGCTTCCTCCATCGTCAGCACCAGCTTCCTGCCCACCATTGCGCCAATTGATGTAAAATGCACGGAACGCTTCCCGTGCGAGGCTGCCAATCCATGTTCCTGGATTTGTTCACTCCGAAATCTTGCTATACTTAGAAAAGCAATAAAACCTGATTTTTCAAATAGGCCAAAGGCTACGGTGATTTGTGATACCAACCAGTGGACAGATTATTGGTATTTAAGTATTCCTTTTGTCATGAATCTGAATCTGACCCTGAAGAAGTTGCTCCAGCTGAGCCTGTGGAATGTCAGCCTCAGGAGAGACACAGCCAGGAATCACATGAGGCTGATCAAACACAGGCACCACCTGAGCAACTGGAGAAGTCAGATGAGGATGATGTAAGACCTCCCAGCCCCCGCACCCAATGAGTAGAGAAAAGAGCACAGCAGCGAAGGTCTATTAGGCTCCTCACCAAGCAAGGGAGTAAATCTTCTGATTAGTGACAGCTGGCTGCAGCTTTATTTAAGAAGCAGCTCTGAGCCATGTTCTCTTTGCTGGAAACAATGTCTGACCTCTGGCTCTTGTGTGACGTTCCTGTGAATCCTGTTTGTGAAAGAAACCTTGAACCTCTGACTTCTGGACTGGCTGACAACCCTGACCTGGCTTTCAGAAACCTGGGTTGGATTTGGACCATTCTCCTGTGCACTCCTATTTCAAAGCAGACTCTTCATACAAGCCGCTGTTTTGTTTACATTTCTTTGTTCACTGTTATCTCTTCAGCCTTGACATAAAATTGCTATCTCCATAGCAACCATGTTTGTGTGTGGTTGAAACCTGAAGCAGGACAACTTTTTCCTCAATGCACTATACTTGTCTATGTAGTTTATATTGCTGCTTTTATTCTGTACACTGCTTGGAATCTTCGGAATCAGTGGCCTATAAATCTAAATAAATTATTAATAATTATTAACAAATGAATTGTGAAGAAAGGGTGTCCATTAAAGCAGAATGTCCATTAAATCCAAATGAGTATTATGTATATGTAGAATGGGAAAGGAATGTTGTACATGTTTTATGCATTATAGGCATACATATTATTTATTTATTTCCTTTACAATATTTATAGACTGCCTCCACCTCATAGGACTCTGTGCTTTGTTCACAACAAAACAAAACTAAACACAGTTGAAGCAGTATAAAAACAAAAATTCAGAAATCAAACAAAATTATCAACGCAACGAAAAATTAAAATGGCAAACAGAATTTTATGTATAAACAAAGGCATATAAGGTACAGATAGGTATTGTCTGTTGCACCCAGTAAACAAAGTTTACTAAATGGAGGTCTGTTAAATAATGGATTTACTTTACTGGTAATTTCCATTTACAAACATCTTCTTATAGAATTTTCATCTCAGGTTCCTTTCTTCATCCCTTATTTTCCCTCTTTCAACACCTCCTTCTAAGCCTCTTTATCCCACTGCCTCCCCCACCCCCAGGATATCCTAGCCTTACCCTAAGTGGTGTTAGGAATCAAGAGGGAGAGCCAGTTTGGTCTAATGGTTAAGGTGCTGGGCTAGAAACCGTGAGACCGTGAGTTCTAGTCCCGCCTTAGGGATGAAAGCCGGCTGGGGGACCTTGGGCCAGCCACTCTCTCAGCCCAACTCACCTCACAGGGTTGCTGTTGTGGGGAAAATAGGAGGAGGAAGGAGTGTTAGGTATGTTTGCCGCCTTGAGTTATTTATAAAAATAATAAAGGGATAAAATTAAATAAATAAATAAGCAGCTCACATATTGGCAGACAGAAATCCTCCCTCTTGCTGTCCTTCCATGATGTCAGGGCAGCTTAGCTCTTTCACTCTGATCAGTGAAAGTACAACCAAGTTCAAGCATTGTACTAAGCCGTAAAATGTTTGCTTTGGTTTTTGCTTTAATGTGAGCTAAGACCTCAGACTTGGTGATTTAAAAAATAAGACAAATGGCTTAGCATCTTTTTTGCTGTTGATATTTTTATATTATTATTGTATTAGTATCACTGATTTGATTTTAAAGGTAAAGGTTCCCCCGCACAGTTGTGCAGTCGTGTCCGACTCTAGGGGCCGGTGCTCATCTCCGTTTCTTAGCCGAAGAGCCAGCGTTGTCTGAAGCCGCTTCCGCGGTCATGTGGCCGGCAAGATGCATGCGGAACGCTGTTACCTACCCACCAAAGTGGTACCTATTCATCTACTTGCATTTGCATGCTTTTGAATTGCTAGGTTGGCAAGAGCTGGGGCGAGTGCGGGAGCTCACTCCGTCACGCGGGACTAGGGATTCGAACCTCTGAACTTGCGATCTTCTGATCGACAAGCCTGGCGTCTTACCCGCTGAGCCCCCACGCCCCCACTGTAATTAGCACAGATTGAAAAAGCCTGGCCAAAGAGGAAGGACTCCAAGCACAAGTCCTGAGGGAACTCATGCCATAACATAAGGAACAACACAGGAGAAGGTTCTTCCTGTATGACCCTCTGAGTCTCAAAAAGCATCGGCATCTTTAAATGGTCCTCTCTGCCTGACCTTAACATCCAGACTGATTCCCACTGAGATATGCTGTCCCTCAGATTGCCAGGCCCAAACTATGTAAGGCTTTAAAAGTCAAAATAAAATCTTAAATTGTACCTAGAATTGCAAACTAGAGCCTGTCTTGCAACATAAAATTATTATTATTATTATCATTATTATTATTATTATTATTATTATTATTATTATTATTATTTTCCTAGTTTGGGTCATCAGTTAGTCACATGGTTGCCACATTTTGTGTCAATTAAAGCTTCTAGGCAATCCTTAAGGATAGGTCCAAGAAAAATGCCTTACAGTAGTCAAGTCACGATGAAACTAAAGCTTGGGTAATAGTTGCCAGGTCCAATCTGTGTGACCCCAGCCAATTGTGTTTTTGTCAATAACCCATGGCAACATAAACCACTAAGAGCAATATTTAAAGCCAGTTTATCTCTGCCAATGGTCAGATCTATAAAGCTCCTTAGGCTATAACCCTATGCACACTCAAGAGTAATCCTGCAAAAAAATTCAAAAAAGTTCTATAAATTTAGGAATGTTTCTACATTTATTGGGTTAATTTGAGGTAACCTCAAAATGTACATTTCCTGGCAAAAATATAAGGTAATAACAAGGAAATCATGCCCTTCATCATGTGTAGAATGCTTGCTTCATTGTTCCATTGTTCACAATCCAAATTAGCTCCTGCCATCATTCATGAATAGCTCAACCTCTACAGGTGTGTGACATAAATATCTCCCATTTTAGCATTGAAAGGAATTAAGTATTCAAAGTAGTTCTGAATGCTCAGTACTTCACGTACATTATCTGGTAGGCCAATCTTTCAATTTCTACCCGCATAGAAGGTAAGTGTTAAGGTAAAGAAGAATTCACTTGCTTAGGGTTACACAACACAATCTTCTCCATCCTAACAAGCCCATAATAGAGAAGAGATCTGAACTGAGTTTGTTTGCCACAGTACTAAACAGATAAACAGGCAGCCTAACAGATACCCACCATATGCGTTCTATCCTGCATTGCTCTTCTAAACCACAGCGCAGGAAAGATAAGTCATGTGCTTTTTATTTGTCTTTTTATATGCTGGTACCAAACTTATCACACAGAAGTATCCAAGGACAATTCCCCGGTTTTATTAAAACTTTTTAATCAGAACTTTTTCTGTGTACCAAATCATCCCCAGCTTGGTATGATGCCTAGTACTGCCAGCATTTCTTCATATGTATATGATTCCAGCTGCCTTACACCAAATTAGAACACTGGCCTAGATAAAGCCCAGTTTTCTCTATCCCAGGCTTCTCCAACGGGATGTCCTCTGTGTGGGATTGTTGTTGTTTATTCGTTCAGTCGCTTCTGACTCTTCGTGACTTCATGGACCAGCCCAGGCCAGAGCTTCCTGTCGGCCGCTGTGTGGGATTGCAACTCCCTTTATCCCAAGCAGCATATCTTATTTTCTCTGGCAAGCTAAACATTTTGGTTCAGGATGCATTCTAGGGGAAAATAAGCTGATGAAGTTCTAGATGAACTGAAAATTGGCAGGAAGCTATTTGGTACATGGTTTAAAGCAGGGGTGAGCCATATGCTGCCCTAGGGTCACATGGCCCTAAGCCTAATTTCAAAAACCCTTTGCAGGCAATCAATTCAGATCTATGAGAAAACGGCTGGCCCTTTTCCTGGCAGTGCAAGAAGGGGTAGAGCAAGAAAAGAGAGTATGAGAGAAAGAGAGAGAGGGAGGGAGGGAGGAGGGATGCCAGAAAGAGAACAGCAGCAAACATCTTTGGCTCTAACGCTTCAATGCTGTCCAACATTGCAACAATGCAATAATGCAACAAGACTCTTAACAACTTACCCTTACAGAAATGTGACTTGTGTAAGGGAAAAAAATGATATCCATCTCTAGTTTTAAAAGAACCAATTTGGAATAATGGGACATCCTTGACTGGCAACAAGGCAGATATCTGAGACAGCAGAGAACTCCCTAAAAGGCAGGTGGTCATATTTCAGTACCTCGGAGAGCTCCCCACGAAAACATACATCTCTGCGAAAGTCCAGTAGCCCACTCCATCCTTTTATCACAAGTCAAATCACCAATTCATTTATAGTATAACGCACTTATAACACAATTAATGTGATAACTGAATTAACTCATTTTCCAGGTTAACACAATACACTAACCAAATAGACTGGATTTGCACAACCATGCTAAAACACAAATAACCTAAACAAGTTCAAGATGAACCAACCCCAGCCTATTTTGCAAATGCAGCTGCTGGGTCTTCACCTGACCTGGTCAAGTGTGTTGTGTTAACAATTAGCATCAGGGGTTTTATATTCCCAACATCCTACTTTTGCTCCCCAGCATCCATCACCTGAGATAGCCTATTCATGCTGTCACATGGTACGTAGCAGCATTTCCTAACCTGCCACTTCCAGATGGGATAGATCACAATGCCCATTGGCCATGCTGGTTGGGAAAGATGGGAGTTATAGTCATCATGTATGGAAGACACCAAGTTGGGGAAAGGCTGTTCTGCACTACTGGTAGGACTTTCTAGCTTCTCAAACAAAAGCTGGCAGCCACATCTGGAGATTCTGGGACAGAATCTGGTAGCTTCGGCATCAAAGCAGGTGATCTATCCTTCATTGTGTTTGCTAAGTGGGAGGCAATGCAAGTAAGTGTTGCACAAGTGTTGAACAAGTAAGACAGATTGATACGAATTAACGATTCAAAACATTTGACACTCTTGATGGACTGCAACAGCTAGTGACCTCCAGATGAGTTGAACTTCAACTCCTAGAATCTCCAGCCACCACAGATAGGGATTCCTGGAGGGAACACCACACTCAAAAAAGCCACGCTTTAATATATAATCTGAAACACAAATTTATTGATTCATGGTATGACTGCATTCACGTAAGACACTTTGCATGAATTAAATCGTGTTTTGGATTCACACAAGTACACTGCACCATAAACAGGCTGAGTTCATATAACACTAACCTACTCAAGATTACATTAACCAAGCTTAGCCTGCTATACAAATACATCTGCTGAATCTTTATCTGTATCTGACTTGGTTAATCATGGTGCATGCGTGCAGCCACTAAGTCACCCTGAAGCAATTTATGTTCACAAAGTGAAAAGGCACTTTTTGCATCATACCAGCTTTCTAACAGTATTCCATCACCCATAATAATAACGGGATAAAAATTGTATCAAATTATACAAATGAAATGATTGAGTCACAATCGAGGAACTTCTCTTGTATAAAAACAAAGGTGTCTGGGATTTGTTAGTTTAGAAAACAAGTTTTTGATTGGCAGAGATTTATAAAACTATGAGTGGTGCAGAGAAATTGGTAGAGAATCATATTTTCTCTCTCAGAAAACTGGAATTTGGGTTCACCCAATAAAATCAATTGGTAGCAAATTTCAGGGCAGAAAAAGGAAAGAAATTCTTCCATATAACATAAATCATTGCCATAGTATATCCCAAAGGCCACTCACTTAAATGGCTTTAAAAAAGAGGAAGATAACTGTATATTAGGGTAGACCATCACAAGCAGCCAGAGGCCATACTTAACACCTTGTTGGGGGTGAGGACCACAGTGGGTGGGCTGATAATGTAAAGTAGATGAGCTGCGGGGAGGATTTAAGACATAACTATGTTAAGCTTATTTTACACTACAGTTTCATGTTTCCTATCTCAAAATGGGTCAGAGGGAACTCTACAGTGGCTAAAGCAAGGCTGGCTGGGGAATTCTGGGAGTTGAAGTCCACACATCTTCAAGATGCCAAGGTTGAGAAACACTGTGCTAAGGAATGAAAACTATGTCGACAAACAGGGCTACCCAGGGGAAAACAAGTAGGTTAGACATCCATTGGGAAACCCAAGGTTTGGGGATAAGGAAAAAAAGCTAAGGAGGGGAAAAAAAGAGTTCAGAGTACTGCACATGCTCAAAGACCATAAAATCCTACCTGTTTATTAGTGAGGCTAGAACGGAATATTGAAACAAGCTATGGCTGGCTAGCTGGAACACAGAACAAGAAATGCTTCCATTCTATAATATTTTATTGCAGGACTTATATCTACATCTACATTCACTATCCTATTTTCAAGTGAAAAAAGAAGGGGCGTTTTTGGCAATTTGTGGTGATGGGAAAGGATATAGTCCAAATTTGCCAATGGCAAACATATCATCTCTTAATAGCTGTTAGCAGCTTCTCTACTGAGGATGGGGAGGACAATGCTAGCCAGCTGTCAACTGCTGATCAAGAGTACCACAAAATAAGTACAGGCAAAGAAAGTGTTACCCCACAACACCACTCACCATCAACACAATAGCCCAGAGCTGCTATGGAATCAGGCAGCTTTACAAACATAATTAATTAATTAATTAAGTCTGTAGCTTGAATCATGTCAACTGGATTTCTATTTTCTCAGTGGAAACGTTTCGCTCCTTATCCAAGGAGCTTCTTCAGTCTGAGCAAAGTTGGTAAGGGAATCCTAAATATGTTTCTAGGTAGCTGTGTGACCTTACACCTGGGGCTAGGTCATGGTTATATTGAGATGTTATTTTAAGTCCTTTTATCATCTAAAGGAGGATCGTTAAGATCACCATGCTGCTGTTGAGCTTGTGAAATGGTCTTAATCTTCCTAGGCACAGAAGACAAAGCAGGGAGGAAGATGGGGGAAAGATTGTGCCTGAGGCCCCCACCTCTATTCAAGGAAGGATTTTCCAAATTGGCATAAATGGATTCCTTGACCCCTCTCTCAAACCACCTATCTTCTCTGTCTAAAATGTGAACATTAATGTCCTCAAATGAGTGTCCTTTTTCCTTTAGATGAAGATAAACTGCTGACTCTGGTCCTGTGGTGTTACTTCTCCTGTGTTGGGCCATCCTCCTGTACAAAGGTTGTTTGGTTTCTCCAATGTAGAGTTCATAAGTGCGGGGCAGGCTGCCAAGTGCCCGAATTTTGATCACGTGACTGCAGGGGCGCTGCAATAGTTGTAATTTCAGGCACAGGTCGTAAATCCATTTTTTCAGCATCGTTGTAATTTCGAACGGTCACTAAATGAATGGTCGTTAAGTGAAGACTACCTGTACATAATATCATTTGGCATACAAGGCTCCACATAAAGCTCTTAGCTCATACAAAACTCTTACCACACATAAAACACAAGATGCTTAACTTGGTTACTCAATTATCTTATTTTCTAGATTTGTATTGGATTGATTGATTAAGTGCCATCAAGTCACTATCAACTCATAGCAATCACATAGATCAGGGGTGGGGAACCTTTTTTCTGCCAAGGGCCATTTGGATATTTATAACTGGGGACCAGGGGGGGGGGTGGGGGGGGGTTTCTGAGATTTCCAAGGACCAGGGGCCGGAGTTTGCGGGCGGGAGCCAATCACAAGCACTGGGGGGCAGGGTTTGCGGGCAGGAGCCAATCGCGTGGAAGGGGTGGGGTTTGCGGGCGGGAGCCAATCGCGTGGAAGGGGCGGGGTTTGTGGGCAGGAGCCAATCGCGTGGAAGGGGCGGGGTTTGCGGGCGGGAGCCCCGCTGGCCTTAGGCGGGAGCCCCACGGGCCTTATACGGCCCGCGGGCCTAATGTTGCCCACCCCTGACATAGATAGATCCTCTCCGGAATGATCTGAGCTTGGCATTTTAGACCTCTCAGCGGTACATTGCTGTTGTCAACTCTATCCCGCTTGCTGCTGGCTATCCTCTTTTTCTCTTTCCTTCAATTTTTCCCAGCATTATATATTTTTCAAGAGAGCTGGTCATCACATAATGTGTCCAAAATATGATAGTTTGAGCCTGAACATTTGTGCCTCAAGCAGCAATCTAGACTGATTTATAGTCCAACTTTCGCACCCACAGCATATCACAAGAAAAACCACTGACTGAATGATTCTAATCTTTGTAGGTATAGACATATTGTGGCATCTGAATATCCTTTCCAAGGTCTTCACTGCTATGCTATCAAATGTTAGTCCACAGCATATTTCTTTACTGGATATTGTTGATGGTTGTTCCTAAAAAGTAGTAGCCATCTGCCAGTTCAATGTCTTTTATCAGCCCTGAGTCTGGTTGCTGTACCTGTTGTCAGTAGTTTAGCCTCCTTTAGAGTTAATTATAGTCCCATTTTTTTCACTGTACGCCTTGACTTTCATTACTAGAGATTATAGATCATTCACATTTTCAGCTATCAATGTAGTGTCATCAGCACAGCACAGATATTTCTATCTTCTTTGATGTTTCTTCCTCCAATTTAAAAACCATGGTCATCTTCTTCCAATCCAGCTTTCCTTGATATATATTCATCATATAGGTTGAATATACAGCTTGTCTCTGGAGCCAATCTGTTTCGCCATGTTCCATCTAGACTGTGGTTTCCTGTCCTACGTATAGATTTTGCATAAGGACAGTAACGTTTCTGGGATTCCTTCTTACTATTTCCAACTTTGGCATTCCAGTCTCCAACCACACGTATGACAACTTGTTTGCATACTCAGTTGATTTCAGATTGGACCTGAACTGTAACTCATCCTCTTCTGCCTCAAAGTTTGGGGCATAGAGTTGAATAACTGTCATGTTAATAATAAAATGTAACTGATATTACTTGGTCATTCAGTACACTGTCTTCTTCTTGGCGATCACTCGTAGCCGAGTAAGATTGTCTTCCGGGGTAAAATCTTAACAGTGGATCCGTAAGTGGCTGTAAAGGCCAATTCTGGATCCGCACAACCTCCCACAATGAGGGCATAGGTTTCCGGGTAAAAGACGGTCATGATGAGGGTTTGCTTGACGTACCTCTTAGCTCGTTTCTCCCTTTTGCCCTGTACTCGTACTTCTTCAAAGTCCGTAGCGCCTTTAATAAAGGCTGACCTCCAATTGAAACGCTCATGAGTTAGGGCTTCCCAGTTCTCAATGCTGATATTATTATTTTTTAAATTAGCTTTGAGAGTATCTTTGAATCTCTTTTGCTGTCCACCATTATTCCGTTTTCCATTCTTAAGTTGGGAGTAAAGTAGCTGCTTTGGAAGACGATGGTCAGGCATTCGAACAACATGGCCGTTCCAGCGAAGTTGATGTTGGATGATCATCGTTTCAACGCTGGTGGTCTTCGCTTCTTCTAATATGCTAACATTAGTACACTGTACTCAAGAATAATATAATATTCAATATAATATAAATAATATAATACTCTTGTACTCAAGAATAATAATAATATAAAATAATAACATCAGTACACTGTACTCAAGAATTGTCTCTGCTATATCCTTCCTGACTATGAAAGCAATGCCATCCCTTGTTTTTTTGTCTTGAATAGTCAACAGTGTGAACTTCTGACAGTGTTCAACTTCAATCCATTTCAATTAGTTGATGCCCAAAATGCCAATCTGCAGTTCATTTGTTTCATCTTTTCCTATATTGAGCTTTTCCATGTTCATGCTTCTTATATTCCATGTTTCCACTACAATTCTGCAGTATCAGAACTTTTTCTGCATAGTAATAGCAGCCACTAGGCATCCAGAAAGCTTTAATTTACATCATAAACACCATCAGTACTCTGATGAAAGTTCCTCAGCTGTTCCTAAGTAGTATGTTGAGTACTATCCTGAGTACTAATCTGAGGGGTACATCATCTGGCACTACATCAACAATCATTCTATCTCGTCCATCCATGTGGTTTTCTTGGTAAAATATAGGAGCGGCTTACCACTGCCTTGTTCTGCAGAGTATAAAATTATGTGGAGTCCTTGGTGCTCTCTGAGCCTTGTTGTTTTCTTGCAGACGTTTCATTGCCAGGCTAGGCAACATCTTCAGTGCAAAAAGGGAGTGGGACTTGGTCTCTGTTTATATACCCTGGCTTGTCCTGCCTGTGTTGGTCGGGGTGTTGTACTCTCCTTGGTAGTTCCTTGATTGGGTTGTTGTTTGCTGCTTGGTTGATCGACTGAGTTCCTTGATTAGGGTCTATTGTGCTGTTTGATTGCTTCTCTGGTGCTAATCTTGCTGTTAATCTTTACTTATCTAGGTGTTGATTGCTGGCAAGGAGGTGTTCTGGTCTTCTGGCTATTCTATTGTCTCTTATGAATGGTATGTAAATGTTGTTTACCTCTATGTGTCTGTTGATGGCTGCTTTGTCTGAGTGCCAAGCTTCCAGGAATTCTCTAGCGTTTTTGGATTTGGCTTGGTTTAAGATGCTCACAGTTTCCCAGTTGAAAGTATGGTTAAGTCTGTCCATGTGTTGTGAGATTAAGGGGTTTTCATAGTGTCTTCTGACTGATAGTTGGTGTTTGTGGTTGCGCTCTGCTAGTCTTCTGCCCGTCTGTCCTACATAGCGGCTGCTACAGTCCTTACTTTGATTGGTATAAAATTATGTCTTTGTCATCACTAAAGTGATTTGTCTCCCGTACCTTCCTGTATTGCTGCTGGGTGTCAGGGAGATAACAGGCGGCGAAGGAGGGGGCTCTCTCCAGGAAGGGAAACGCATGCGTAGTACTGAGAATCTATCTTTCCCTCCCAAGAGACTCAAGAAAGCCCCGCCCTAGATTCTGGACTCTATCTATGGACTTTGTCAAGCCGTATTAGTTTAGCTGGATTCTGTTAGGGTAGTAGGATAATATATCACTAGAGCTTGATTCCAGCCTCAGCGTGTTATTTCTACGCCCGAAGGCAGGACATGTGTGATATAGGTGCCTGCTTGCTTGAGCTGGGCAGCTGGAATGATCTTCACACTCTAGGTGGCCCTACTTAGAGCATACCCTTCTTGGTGTACATATCTTTCTCATCCCTCCCAGGAACACCTCCCACCACGGTGAGGCAGCATAGTACCATTATAAAGTATAATGAATCATACAGTAAACTAACCAAATAGGCCGAGCTTGCACAACACACTAAATCATAAAAAACTAATCATGATTAAAATTAAGAAAACTTGGCTTCCTCTGCAAATGAGGCTACTAGCTCTCTAACTGGCATAACTAAATGTGTTGTGCAGATGCAACTAATGTACATAGACATATATCAATCCTGTTCCCAAGCACATGCCCAAATGTTGGCAGAAAGCATTTGATCACTGAACTAGAGCCAGACATTCTGGAATGTGAAGTTAAATGGACCCTAGAAAATACTGCTAACAACAAGACTGCAGAAGTTGATGAAATACCAGCAGAACTATTTAAAATCTTATAAGATGATGCCATGAAAGGGCTACATGAGGTTTCTAGGCAAGTAAGGAAAACACAGCAATGGCCAAAAGACGGGAAAAAAACAATTTGTATTCCAATACTGGGGAAAAGGGCAGTGCTAAGGGATGTTCAGACTACTGAACAGTTGCATCTATCTGACATGCTAGTCAGATAATGCTCAAGAATTTGCAACCCAGACTTCAACAATATATGGAATGAGAACTGCCAGATATACAAGCTGGATTCAGAACAGAAAGAGGCACTCGGGTTCACACTGCTAACATATGAATGGGTAACAGAAAAGTTAAGGGAATTCCAAAAAAAGTCCTCCATTTTTGCTTTAGGCTTTTGCTTAGGCTTTTGACTGTCTGGACCACAACCAATTGTGAGTAGTCCTTAAAACAATGGCCTGCAGGGCTACCTTATTTACTCATTGAAAATGTGTATGATGTCCAGGAACCAAGAGATGGAATATAGTATAGAGCAGGGGTGGGGAACCTTTTTTCTGCCAAGGGCCATTCGGATATTTATAACCGGGGACTGGGGGGCGGGGTTTCTGGGATTTCCGTGGACCGGGGGCCGGAGTTTGCGGGCGGGAGCCAATCACAAGCACTGGGGTGTGGGGTTTGTGGGCAGGAGCCAATTGTGTGGAAGGGGCGGGATTTGCGGGTGGGAGCCCCACGGGCCTTATATGGCCCGCGGGCCTGACGTTGCCCACCCCTGGTATAGAGCAACTAAATGATTCAGAATTGAGAAAGGATTGCACTAAGGTTGTATATTATCCCTTATTTATGTAACTTTTAAGCAGAATATGAGAAATGGTAGACTAGAAGAAAGTGACATTGTGAATGAAATTAACCAGGACAAACATCAACAACCTCAGATACGCCAATCATAAAACTTTGATGGCTGGTAGAAGACTTAAGGTTAAAGAAGAAAATACAAAAGCCAATCTGCTCTGCTCAATATTAACTATCTACAAGTAATGCCAACCAAATGCAAACAGGCAGAGAAGTGAAAGTATTTACAGACTTCAGAAGTATCCATGTAGCTGAGCTCCAGTCTTTTCTTTCAGGCAAAAAACTATCCGAAAGCAGCAACCCAGGATTTTCTATTTGTGGGCAGAATTATATAGTCAAAGATCATCCAGATCACCCCATTCAATAGAATAGAATAGAATAGAATAGAATAGAATAGAATAGAATAGAATAGAATAGAATAGAATAGAATAGAATAGAATAGAATAACACTGAGGAAAAAAATGGTTTTATTCTTTCCTGAAATAGAGAAAGTATGCCTGCCCAACTCCTAATGGAAGTATTCCAAAGATCAAGAGCACCCCAGAAAGATCTTTGCAACTTGTTGAGAACAAGTGAATGCTCACAGTTTTTAGTGCCACTGCAGATCTTTGCGTTTATGAGTCACTAGGTTCAAATATGAGAATATGATGCTTAAGACTCAGAGGTTATGTACAAAACACCCATTTAGTTGTATATTATGCTTCCAGCTTCATTAGTAGGGAATTTATAAAGTCAACTTTGCCCAATCTAATGCCCTCCAGATGCGTCAGGACTACAGTTCCCAGAATTCCTAGCCATCATGGGCAAAAAGTTACAATCCTAACACAGTACATGATGGGTGTTTTGTTTAATTACACAAGATCATTCTTAGCAGCTACTTTCACACAACATATTTAACCTGGTTACTGACTTGACCCATTTTCTGGGATTGCACATGCTAAACCAGAAAAAAAAAACCATTGAAATTAAACAACCTTAGCATATTGTGCAAACGTAGCCACCTGATATTTACTTACCTCACTTAGGTAAGTGTGTTATATCAACACAGCCAGATAAGCTGATTTAGGAGATGAGAGTGCAATGAAGCACTGGGGTTTTTCAGAATAATATATATTTTCCCTAGGAGCACTTAGGTAGTGAAATCTGACCACCTGCCTTTTATTTAGTTCTCTGCCTTGCTGCCCATTGAGCTTGTCCCTTTATTCCAAACTGATTCCTTTTAAACTAGGGTAGTTTACTTTCGCAGGGAGACCAAAATGCTTGTTTACAAAGCCATTGTACTACCGACCCTATTGTACGCCTGTGAAACATGGATCCTCTACAAACACCACCTCCAACTTCTTGAAAGATTCCATCAACGCTGCCTCCGAAAAATTCTGCAAATTACTTGGGAAGATAGGTGGACTAATGTTAGCGTATTGGAAGAAGCGAAGACCACCAGCGTTGAAACGATGATCATCCAACATCAACTTCGCTGGAACGGCCATGTTGTTCGAATGCCTGACCATCGTCTTCCAAAGCAGCTACTTTACTCCCAACTTAAGAATGGAAAACGGAATATTGGTGGACAGCAAAAGAGATTCAAAGATACTCTCAAAGCTAATTTAAAAAAAATTAATATCAGCATTGAGAACTGGGAAGCCCTAACTCATGAGCGTTTCAATTGGAGGTCAGCCTTTACTAAAGGCACTACGGATTTTGAAGAAGCACGAGTACAGGGCGAAAGGGAGAAACGAGCTGAGAGGAAGGCACGTCAAGCAAACCCTCATCGTGACCATCTTCCACCTGGAAACCTATGCCCTCATTGTGGGAGGTTGTGCAGATCCAGAATTGGCCTTTACGGCCACTCTTTACGGATCCACTGTTAAGATTTTACCCCTGGAAGAGAATCTTACTCGGCTACGAGTGATCGCCAAGAGAAAGATATCATTTTTTTCTCACAATGTTTGTAAAAGTAAGCTCTTAAAGGTTCACTGCACAATTCGAAGGGACACCAAAATTAAACAAGGTGACTTATCTCAGCATTCACACAAAAAGGTGACCTATCAAAAAATAGACAGGACTGGCTTCCACAGGTGGTCCTCACAGGATCTGAACCATCTTTGGTTGACATAAAGCCCAGACTTAGAGCTATTAGAGGTGAGATCTGCCACTTTCCAAATTCCTCTCGACTTAAGAGCATTAAGTGTCTGTGGAGATTTCAGAGATACAAACTTTCCTGCCTATAAATTTCCAGGCCTGTAAAGGAGAAATTATCAGCAAGGCAACTTGAACTGATGGATAGTCTCAATTTGTTCTTTGCCTCCAAAGTAAATGTGCTTGATGGATCTGTCCTGGGTTCTGCCAAGACAGTTCCACATGATAAGTATTGCTTTTTTTTTCCCCCGTGGTCCAATACCAGTCCCTCACCGACAACCATCAAGTCATGCTTTTGTCAGTCTGTCAGCATTGTGGCCATAAATACATTGTTTTCTTCTTGCTTCCCTCTTGCTCCACCATCTCGCATATATGAATTCGTGTGTGTACGCATATGTGCATGTATGTAAAACCCTACCACACTGCATATACCTGGAGGTGTATCTTATATTGATTAGAACCATCTTTTATCACATCATGTCTGAACACCTCCAATTCCTGCCCATCACTTTTGCTATCAGCATTACAACTAGCCTTACAGTCAGGTCTCTCACTTAACCTTCACTGGGATGCCAGTAAGTCCAGTATTTTATAATGGTTGGGTTTGTTCTCTTTCATTTTGTTCTCTTTTTAAAGAAAAATACAAGTACTGTATTTCAAAGAGAAAATTTTATACCTTCCAAAGCCAGAAAGAGGGGAAGAGGCAAAATTGCACCTCACCCATAATGACCATAGAATAATGTCTACACAACACTTGGCCCTTCAGATATTGGTGATGAGCTACAAAGCCCAGCAGCCCCAGCCATCTTGACCAATAATTAGGAATGCTTGGAGATAGTTTAGCTGCTGCACCTAGTGGCCCCATGCAGCGGACTCATGGGTTGAGTTCAACCAACACAGGGTTGTTGTTGTGGGGAAAATAGGAGGAGGAAGGAGTATTTGGTATGTTCACCGCCTTGAGTTATTTAAAAAAAAATAAAGGCGGGATAGAAAATAAATAACCAAACAAACAAACATGCATGTACCAATTTCAGAACTAACCCATGCACAATAAATTGCACCAAAAATTAACAAAATGGACTCAGTTTGCACAACACACAAAGACCCACACACACAAAGGTTAAAACTAAACAAGCTAGAGAAGAGAAAGAGCTTTGCTAGCAAATCACTGCCTTCCCCTTTTTATCAAAACCCTGTGCCCACTCAAAAACGTGCATTTTGAAGTTCATTTAGAAATGGATTCTTTGCACACAAAGTATGTGCACATATACACATTTAAATATAGAATTTTGGGGAGATAATCTTTCTAGCTCGCAGATTAAAGAAGAAATATGATGGAACAGATTTACAAGTAGCCATATGCCAGATTTGCAAAGACTGAGGTGATCCATCTGTCCCTCTGCCACATCTTATAAGTCTTCATCCTCACATCAATTTAATGTCTCCTCGCTATTTCAGTTGGGAGGTGATCTGTCTTGGGTAGTAACCCACCATTTCATCACATGGCTAGATTAAATGCCATATATGACAGACAGACAGACCCTCATCCAAAGGACACCTCAATCAGCAGAGAAGCCACCAAGCCTACTCAAACAGCAGAGATACTTCGAGAACAACTCAGTGGTTTGGACTGTAGAATCCTTGCTGAGTTGGCCACTCTTTAGTTCACAATAAAATTTATTTATGCCACCACAATCAAAAAGAACCTTGCTGGCTTACGCATAAAAAAATACAATTTAAAACATCTGTGGTACAAAAACAAAAAACACAGCAATAATCGAACAGTACAAGAGTAAAATCCTAAAAATTAAAACTAAAGATAAAGGTGACAACCTCAGATCAGGAGAAGGCTCTCCAAAACAGCCCAGTCTGCAAATTTTTCTGGAAAGAAAAAAACAGTAAAGGGAACAAGCCAGATCAATACAAGGAGGCTGTTCCCCAGCATCAGCACCGAAAAGCAGTACCTCATCGCTTCTGCCCCCGAACCTCCCCAACGTGTGGGATTTGTAGCAGTTTGTCCCTTGTAGATCTGATCCGCTGTGCTGATACTGACTGGAGTAGGTGGCTCTGCAGATACAAATCCTGCAGATTTGTGCCAGGCCCGTTACCTTGGCTAAGGAAGTCAAGGGAGGCATACGGGAAAAATTCTGCAGGTCAAATCCGAACCATCACATGGACACCCCGAGTGTACTTGGAAAACCTGTCCCATTGAGACAGGTGCAGAGTCGCTGCAATGTAGGACTCTACCACTTTGGAAGGGCTGACACACAGAGAGAAAAAGAGTGTCTTTTATTCACTCCCAGCCTGGCCTTGCACTCTCAAATAAGAATATGGATTTCACTACTGAATTGCTTGGCATCTGTAGATTAGAGGCATGCAAGGCTACTTCCCAGAAAGACCGGCATGTAAAAAAGTGCCAATCAATGCATCACAGCTTTTATTTGATGCCTGGCTTCTGCCATAAAAAGGTAAAGGTTCCCCCCGCACATTTGTGCAGTTGTGTCCGACTCTAGGGGCCGGTGCTCATCTCCGTTTGTTAGCCGAAGAGCCAGCATTGTCCGAAGACGCTTCCACAGTCATGTGGCCGCATGACGCACGCGGAATGCTGTTACCTACCCACCAAAGTGGTACCTATCAATCTACTTGCATTTGCATGCTTTCGAATTGCTAGGTTGGCAAGAGCTGGGGCGAGTGTGGGAGCTCACTCCGCACGCAGGGCTAGGGATATGAACCTCCGAACTTGCGATCTTCGGATCGACAAGCCTGGCGTCTTACCCGCTGAGCCACCACGCCCTTAATATGTATGCCATACAATATCCCAAAATATCACATCCTGTCAAAGACTGATTAGGGCTCAACTCACATTAACTAAATGGCACGTAGAGAAATCCATGATTTTGTCCAGCTTATTTGTGCACCCCACTTATGTACAGGTAATCCTCGTTAAGCGACTGCCTCATACAGTGACCATTCGCAGTTACAACGGTGATGAAAAAATAACTTTATGACCAATCCTCGCATTTAAGACCTTTGCAGGTCTATAAAGCAAAGGAAAGCTGAAGTAAGATCATGAGCACAGTTGCAGTTTCACTTAGCAACCGCTTCACTTAACAACTTGTTGTCGCTGAAACGAGGACTACCTGTATTCAATTTTCTACCTGTGTGCTCCCAGCTGAATTGCCCATCAGTCACATTGCTTCATCTACATTTCTAGGGGCTGGGGCTGGGGGTGAGAAGAGAGAGACCACTCTCTTTCTCCTCTCCATATCATTTGTGGTTTTACAATCCCCTGCAATTTCTTGCAACTACTCCACAGTAGTTCCTTTTCAAAAATACACTGCAATAAATAGGATCTTGGACTAAATAAACCTGTTAGACTGATTTAACAAGTTCTCATTAAAAGAGTTCAACATATTTATGGGATCATTAATGGCTAGTAACCACATTAGCTAAATGAAGCTTCTGCATTTTAAAGGCTGACATACTGGCCATCATATTACCAAATCTGAATTAAGCAAATGCTTTTATTGGGCCTACTGGGATCTCTGCAGGACCAGAGCTTTTCATCCAAATGATGACAGTGGCATCAGGACAGCACGGGGCAAGCTCGGCCCCTTTTGTACAAGCATCTGACATCATGACGCATATACAAAAGGGGCGAGGCTTACACCACAATGGTGCAATGCTGTTCTTGTCATCTGATGCCACCTGCGGACATCTCTGTAGGCTAACCTGAGGGCACAAAACAACCCCTACAGATTTCTTTGGTGAGCAAAGCTAGAAAAGGGAGAAACACAATAATGTTTCACAGATTAAACTGTGGCTGGTGTTCAGATTATGTGGCTTGCATTTATTTACAATCTTCAGTCCAAACACAGAATTTCCAACAGGGTTTCCAGCTGTACCTAGAACTTTCTTAAGGAGACTAAGATGAAGAAACAAACAAGGAATGGCCAATGTCCTGTCTTTTTAAATATGTAAACTCCAGCCATTGCACAGAACTGAACTATCTCCAAATTTAGGAAATCCAAGGTTCCTTAACAGACAGAGCACCAGACTCTAGATCAGAAGTCTTGTGAACCCATCCAAGTTTTAAGTGTTTTGATTGCTGAAACTGCCTCTAGCATAATTTGTTTTATTATATTTTAAGTTTATTTTTTAATAGTGTCATTATTTTACTTGTGCAGAGGGCATAAGGAATGGCCTTGAAGGACAGGAGGAAGAGCTACTACCAAGGGAATGGCCAGATAAGAGAGATGTGAGCCCAGACCAAGAAACTAATTTCAGAAAAGCTTCAGACAGGCCCTTCCCCTAGTTCACACGAAGATAAAGTGAGGGAAGGCCTCAGACCTGCAAGGTTCTGTTCCTAGAGCTGTTACAATAAAAGTAGTCCTGACCTATATGGCATTGGTTTCTTAGTCTGATCTACCTTGTTGGGCTGACAACTTAGATGCCATCCTGAGTCACTTGTTGAGAAGGCAACAATAAATTCACTAAAGAGAGAGACTGAGAGCCAGTTTGGTGTAGTGGTTAAGGCACCAGGCTAGAAACCGGGAGGCCGTGAGTTCTAGTTCTTAGGCACGAAGCCAGCTGGGTGACCTTGGGCCAGTCCCTCTCTCTCAGCCCTAGGAAGGAGGCAATGGCAAAGCACTTCTGAAAAAACTTGCCAAGAAAACTGCAGGGACTTGTCCAGGCAGTCTCCGAGAATCGGACACGATTGAATGGATAAAAGAGAGGGGGGAGGGGAATGAAAACTTATTTGAGCCCCAGATGCTTGGAGTGATTGGTGGCCTTCACATGCTGCCCGGGGCTTCTGATTGGCTACTGTGGGGCCAGGTCTAGACAATATTACTCGCCCACCAGGGCTTCTTGTTCCTCCAACAAGCCCAGCCTTTCCCCTTTCCGGATTGCAATGTGGAATGAAAGTGTCTCCAGCAGAGCCCCTAAATCAGTCAGGAGCCAGCTGCTTACAAGTGATGAATAATAAAGCAACTCTCTCCCCACGCATGCTGGAGCTTTGTCTCTCAGGTCTCCCTTCCTGATGAATTTATTGGGGACTTTCATCATTGTGTCAGCTCCAGTAATTGCTTTAGAAACAACTTTTACAATTTCTTCCAAGAGGATCCAGCTGTTGCACAGGGGTTGAGAAGATCAGAGCTTTTCAGGATCCACTAGAGCAGTGTTTCTCAACCTTGGCTGGGGAATTCTGGGAGTTGAAGTCCACACGTCTTCAAGTTGCCACGGTTGAGAAACACGACACTAGAAGTTACAAGAATCCAGGATGGGAATTTGTGGAATCTTCTGCCATACAAATTGGGGCTTTTCTGGATCAGCTAAGAATTCTCTATACCACGCCATGACATTGGCATGAAAGCATAAAAGGGGGCTGGTACTCACATAACGCAGAGCCAATTTGGTGTAGTGGTTAAAGGAACCAGAAACCAAGAGATTGAGAGTTCTAGTCCTGTCCAGCTGGGTGACTTTGGACTGGTTGTTCTCTCTTGGGAAAGCCAAGGGGAAAATGTATGCTTTTCTCCATGCAGGCCAATAGAGGGAGCAATATCTTTCTGTGCAGAGAAATGAATGTGTGTGGTTGCCTCCATTCAGCCCTTCACATTGAAATGTCACCTGGCTCGCAAAGGAGGCATCGGCTGAATCTGGCCCCAGATTTGTGAGAACATGAGATTGGGCTATGTGAGAATGTGAGACTAGGCTGAAGTTGCCATAATCTAAAAATGGAGCAGGCACATAGGCAGAGAGGAAAAAGCTAGGAATCTTGTTGAAAAGATCCTTTCAGGAGATAGATAAGAAGGAAGCAAGCCATTAAGGATCAAAGGAGAAATGTCATCTGAAGACAGACAAGGGGGGGTAGGCACTGAGGAGATGGAACCCCCACTTCAACCCTATCGACAGCTACCAGACTTGTGAATCAACAAGGCAAGGGCTTTTAGGGATAAAAGGGGCCCTGAAGTCCACCCACACTTTGATCATCCTGGATCTGGACTTGGCGGTTTCCATCCCTCTAGCTAGTGCCTGGCAACCTAGTTGAGAAGGACATGCGTAAGTGGGGATGAGCATGTGCGAGAGAGACAAATGTACATTGTCATCAATAAAAGTTTTGCTGCTGCTTTGAATTCGCCGGGTCTCTGTGTATTCCAGAGACATCACACTGACAACAAAGGTCCGCATAGTTAAAGCAATGGTATTCCCTGTAGTAACCTATGGCTGTGAGAGCTGGACCATAAGGAAGGCTGAGCGAAGGAAGATAGATGCTTTTGAACTGTGGTGTTGGAGGAAAATTCTGAGAGTGCCTTGGACTGCAAGAAGATCAAACCTGGGCTGGTTAATGAATTTGCGTGTGATCCCAATTATTTCACAGCGGCAACCAGGCCTGTGCGCCTCATATGCACTAGCCGCACCAATCTGGAAAACCCAGGTAGAGCATGGGGGGGGGGGGGGGCTGTGAGATCTGCATGCCACAACAGTCTGTGTGCGTGTGAGTAAGTGACCCTAAGCTGAACATGGGAGCACGTGTGACAGATTCACCCTTGAGCAGGGCCATAAAGATAATAAAACCTAGTAAAAACAGCATAAGAAAAGAACAACATATATACAATGTCATTCCAATGTAGCATGGGCACCTAACGTGTCAAAACCTGAACAATTAGGAGTTTGACATGCCTTATGGGGGGATTTCATTCTCTGTCCAGATGATGTCCCAAAGACTTTCAGTCATTTATGTATGGGTTTACCTGTCCTTCATCCTTCCTCTATGAAGTCAGCTAGGAAATCTGGCACTCTCTAGTACAGAGCTTTCCAAACTGTGTGTCGCAACACAAAAGTGTGTCGCCACACACAGTCTGGTGTGTCGCCACACAACCCGGAAGCGCTGATCATCATCAGCGCTTCCAGGTTTTCCCACGGCGCGCAAAAACTGAAAGCGGCAGCAGCGCTTCCGGGGTTTTGCGCACTGCCGCAACGGCGGCACTTCCGGGTTTTCCCGCGAAGAACGGTTGGTGTGTCGCCGCGGGAAAACTTTGGAAAGCCCTGCTCTAGTACTAGCAGCAGCCACTGAAGGATCTCTTGTAAGACTCAACGTGCACCACCCTTTTACAGAACACCTGTTGGTGGCCTGGCCCATCTTCTAACAATGCAAGAGACTCCATCTCATTCCGGTGTCAGTAAATGAATGAATGCCTTGAATGGAAGAAGCCATTGAGCTGAAATGGAAAGGTAGCGTTGGATCGCTAAGAGATATTAAGTGCGCTCTTTCTTACCCCTTGAGCGAAGCAATGTTCTATGAAATCAAAGCATCGCTTCACTGAAATGTTAAGAATCTCTTGTGGCAAAAGGAAAGGCACTCTCTTCCCCCAACAGTGGCATTCCATCTTGTCAGAAAGTGTTCTTCATGTCTCATAGCCTGCCTACATCTTATACAGAAATAATTCTGCTCCTTTCTACGTCTTTTCGGTTCATGATCAAAGAACGACTTTGCGTTTTTCAATTGAGAAAAATGGGGCATTTGCTCTGACAGGTTCTGAGGTTTGAAAGGCAACTGGGCTCGCCTCTGCCACGTCAACCAGGAAGAAAAGGAGCGAGGCCCAGCACCAAGGGCAACTTGGACCTTTGGCCTCCCACCCACCCCTTGTACAATCCTTCCTCAACAACCTTTTTAATTGGACAGCACCAATTATTTCAAAAGAGCCTAGTGGTTAAGGCACTAGGCTAGAAACCCAGAGACTGTGAGTTCTAGTCCTGCCTTAGGCACAAAGCCAGCTGGGTGACCTTGGGCCAGTCACTCTCTCTCAGCCCTAGGAAGCAGACAATGGCAAACCACTTCTGAAAAACCTTGCCAAGAAAACTGCAGGGACTTGTCCAGGCAGTCGCCAGGAGTCAAGACTAACTCGAAGGGGGGGGGGATTTCACAGTCACCAGCCTGCAAGCATGTTAGCCATGATGGCTGCATGAAACCTCCATGTTTAGAAACAGTCTGCCTCTGACTGGAAGAGGAACACTGGAAAACCAGTGTTAGATTGGACTTATCAGGTGCTACCCTTATACACTAGACTGCAATTCCACTCATCCCCAGGCAGTGTGCTGACTTAGTACGAGGAGAGCTGTAGCCTAACTAGCCCATCTGGGAGGGCTCCGTTAAGACTGTACAGGACTGGAGAGTTTTAATTTTACACCACAACTCATCTAAAAGGCTGGCCAGGAGAGCGAGCCTGGGTTAGTCATCCTGTCTCTCAGCTTCCTTTTTCTTGGGGTTACGGGTGAAGAACCATCACACCCATCAATCCGAGCCCCCTGACAGAAGTAAAATAAATATGGGATAATGTTTTTGCCCTATTTATGGCTTAAGCAGGGGCCTCTGCCGGACCACTTTTGAGATGCAGGGTGCCAAATTAGGAGGAGGAGGATAATCTCTGATTTAGCAAGTCCACTCATTAGCCACCATTTTATGGTGCTCCCCTTTGGGAATACTGTTAATGAAAAGCAGCTTAAATATTTTCATAAATAATTAACACAGTATCTGAGCAGAGCCCATCTGCACGGAGGCAATTTATCCCAAAGGCTCAAACGCTGGTCACAATCAACCAGAGACAGCCTCTGACTTCATATCCTACATCAGGGTCTCCGATTGGAATGATGAGATCTAGACCACCGTTTCTCAACCTTGGCAACCTTAAGATGGGTGGACTTCAACTCCCAGAATTCCCTAACGTAAAGTTGCCAAGGTTGAGAAACACTGGTCTAGGTTGGTCTGATCCAGCAACCTCTTCTGATGCTTTTTTGCTCCAGAACTGGTCACACCAACAAGGGGCAGGGCCTCTAAAGCAAGGCTTAAGAGGCTGCTGAAAAACTCACTCCGTGTGGCATCAGACTTTCAGCATTTCCATTTCGTGCCTGCTCAGTAGCGAGTTTGTTTTACCCGCTGACCCAGCTTTTGCCCTCGGGGCTCTCAGGAGCCTTTCCACTGGTGCAGAGAAATGGTCAATATCCCAACTCTCCATCAATCCAGAGAGGGTGCAGCTGCCAGCAGCGAGCACATTAAAACCCCTTGCTAATGCACACAGCGCACAAAAGAGGCAAATTTCACAGCAAATGCACTGAAGAGGCATTGCAGTCAATTAATGCTGTCACCATTTGTAGCTGCATTAGGCCACTGATCAGGAAGTGGCTGCCCTGGGCAACGGGTCAGGAAGCCAGTGGATGGGGCAACAGCCTCAATTTGTCACCTACCACAATCTCCTGTTCACAACAGTTGCTGATGGTAGGGCCAGCCCCAGTTACAGACACACAAAATGGACCATTTCTAATCTTAAGGAACAGAGATGTGCAAAACGTACTGCAAAAATGTTCCATTTCTTCTCCAGACCCCACTGAGAGGAAGTTAATCCTCCAAACCAAAAGCAGTTTATAGAGTTCCAGATGTGGGAATCCAAAGGATTCGAGAGCAGAGCATGTCTCAAGCACCACGAATTATTTCAGATTTGGAGGATTAACTTCTAGAAAACTATCAGAGCACTCCCGGACCAGCCAGAGTAGCCTGATTCAGAGGAGAAAACAAACATTCTGTGTTTCTTTGGAACGTTCTGTTCCCAAAATAGTACATTTTGCATAGACCCACTAAAGACCTTGCTGCCTAAAATCAATAACAGAGAAAACTGAATGGAGGGAAGGAGCAGACATGCCAAAGAAGGAAGAGTATTGGGGAGTCTTTGGTGCTCTCTGAGCCTTGTTGTTTTCATGCAGACGTTTCATTGCCAGGCTAGGCAACATCTTCAGTGCGAAAACATCTTCAGTGTTGCCTAGCCTGGCAATGAAACGTCTGCATGAAAACAACAAGGCTCAGAGAGCACCAAAGACTCCCCAGTTCAACCCTGAGCTACAAATATTCTCTTCGAAGGAAGAGTATGAACAAAAGCAGCTGGTGCATTGCAAGGAGTGTCATGATGAACACAAAGTACACCTTTAAGATGGCTGTTGTGGGTCTTCCGGGCTGTGTGGCCGGAAGGCTCACAACAGCCATCGAACTCCGGCCGTGAAAGCCTTCGACAATACATTACACCTTTAAGCTTCTTCTGCTGAACATGAGGCCTGTTTATAGGCCCCAATTCTCCCCCCTCCAAAGAAATTCTGCCTGAGGAGCTCGGCTTTTGAAAATAAAGAGCAAGCATCTAGTCCTCATGGCCAGACTCCACTCTTTCTGTGGAAAATCTTCACAGGAAAGGGAACGCTTCTGATGAGTCAGAACAAGATCTGGAAAAGAATCCAACACGAAGTGAAAAGTAAGTGAAATGAGAGTTTGCAAATTGCCATTATTTACCCAGCAAGCAGAATTCAGGTGGGGCCAGGATGCAGACTTTTAATGTCTTTTAACATACATAACTTTATTAGGTCCCAAGTCAGTCGTACGTACAGCAAGCAAGCAAGCAATCCCTTCACAAATCACTGGAATGCTGCTGCAAACCGCCAATTAACTCCGGGCAAGCATCCTTTAGCTGACTCAGCTGCCATTCTTTGGGGTCTCCTCATGCAACCCAGCATTTTTCAACGGTGCTGAAAGCTCCAGAGACTCTTCAGCAGCCTGAGGGGCTGCTCCGCAATTCGTTTCACTTGATCAGGAGCTGCGCGGCATGTCTGTAAGTCAGTCTGTTTGTAGAGGTTCCTACTAAATGGGCTGGCCTCGCCAGGCATTTTGCCTTGGGTGCTGGAATCCAGATTTCCCCACCTGGAGAGGAACCAGCACTGGAGTTATTCTCAGAGGCAGACATCCAAACCGGAGGGGAATAAAGAGGTGCCCCCCAGAAGCAAAGAAAATGAAACTGGCATAATATACTTGCAGGCAAAGGGCACAATTTGGTCTTTTTCCTGCCCAGCAGAAAAAAGAGGCGCTGCACCAAAGTGGGGTCAATGGGTTTCCAGAAGTCCTCACTTCAAGATGGCTTTTGAAAGGAATTAAAGAAACGTGTATTTTTTATATTTTAGCCATATCTAAATGGAGCATTTGTGTTCAGCTATTGGATAAGCAGTGTGGTGGCTCAGCGGGTAAGACGCCAGGCTTGTCGATCGGAAGGTCGCAAGTTCGGATGTTCGAATCCCTAGCCCTGCGTGACGGAGTGAGCTCCCGCACTCGCCCCAGCTCTTGCCAACCTAGCAATTTGAAAGCATGCAAATGCAAGAAGATTAATAGGTACCACTTCGGTGGGAAGGTAACAGCGTTCCGCATGCATCTTGCCGGCCACATGACCGCGGAAGCGGCTTCAGACAACGCTGGCTCTTCGGCTAGGAAACGGAGATGAGCACCGGCCCCTAGAGTCGGACACGACTGCACAAATGTGCGGGGGGAACCTTTACTTTTACCTATTGGATAACAGATGCTCAGAGCCAAAAAGAGGAGCAGAAGTGGGGAAGAATGGAAACCACTGTTGCTTTTATACTCAATTTCTGGTTTACCAGAGGCACCTCCCTGGATATTCTTGGATTACGATGCATGTAGCAAAATACTGGGACACCTAGCCAGGACTTTCTGGTCGGAAAGGGATACAGTCTTTAAAGTTGAAGTTTCCATGTCTAATAATCATGGCTAACTAACATCCATTGCAATAAATCTGAGATCACCTTCTAAAAGGCAGCGATTAACTGACCAATAATTATTTGTTTGCCATATTTTGCATTCTCCCTACCCTTGGTGCAAAGACAAATGAAAAATGTGACTATTCAACAATATTTTAAACAAAACAAAAACACTTCTTAATAACTTTCATAACTCAGTGGAAGGCTGGGCATCTACTAGTTTTTCAAGGGGAAAATCTACTCCCCCAGGCATTTTCTTTGGGAAATTCCACTTTTGTTTTTATAAAGTTTCTAGTACTTATGATGCGCTGATGGTTGGTAACCACTGATTTTTAATGGCATTTGCAATGCTCTGCATGATTCCTTCTCATCCTTCCATAAAAATGAAAAGAGAGAGAACAAAGCAGGTTGAATAAACTGGCACCATTTGTCCCAGTTGCCAAATCTGAAATATTCTGCAGCTCAAGTTTCTAAAGTGGTGACACCAATGCACAAGTGGACACTTCCCTTGGTGCTCAACAGGCTGCCTCTCCAACTGAAAACAGAAAATTTAATAACAACAATAAAAGGAAAGATAACACGCTGCAAAGCAAAGTACCAAACTCTTGTATTAATTCCATTTACAAGAATGCTTTTCAGCCCCAGTGAGCTCAGGTGCATACTTAGAAGAGTTCAAAAAGTGGATTTAAAAAGCTAGTTTTCAGCCATACTGAAAAAAGGTGTTAGGAATTAGTAGGGGGGATCCCGAGGGTCTTCAGGGAGTGGCGGAGTATAAGGTAGGGGATTAAGGGAAGTGGTACCGAGTGAGGGTTTTTCTGCCAGTACTATGAGGCTATGTTCACACAACATACCATACATACTTGCGGAGAAACCCATCCGCGGATAAGCCGACCTTCAAAATTTTTCTTATGTTTTAATTTTCACAATTGGCTTATTCACAGGTGGCATATTTTTCATGGTATTTCGGTTAAAAATTCGAGGGTCAGCTTATCCGTGGATGAGCTTATCCACAAGTACATATGAGCACTTTAGAAGATCCCGTTTGGTGTACTGGTGAAGGTGCTGGGCTAGAAACCAGGAGCCTGTGAGTTCTAGTCCCGTCTTAGGCATGAAAGCCACTGGGTGACTTTGGGCCAGTCCCTCCCTCTCAGCCCAACCCACCTCACAGGGTTGTTGTTGTGGGGACAATAGGAGGCAGGAGAATTAACCTGCCCCACCCGATCATGCAGAGAGGGCTTGCTACAGACCCCATCAATAAAAGAACTTCATTTAACGGGGTCTAGGAGGCGGGCCTTCTCTGTAACGATGCCCGCCCTTTGGAATATCTTGCCCCCAGAGTTGAGGCGGGTTTCCTCCCTCCCGGCCTTCCGGAAAAATCTGAAAACCTGGTTCTGCCGTCTAGCGTGGCAGGGGAAAGGTAATAGCTCCTCCTGGGGGTGGTTATTATCATAATGCCCTCCCCAGTGTTTGAGATTGATTCGCCAGATTGAATTTTATACTTATTTATGTCATATTGATAATTGTAATTTTATATTTGTATTTTAATGTTAATTTTTATTGTAAGCCGCCCAGAGTCCCCCGTTTGGGGGAGTTGGGCTGTCATATAAATTTAAATTTAAATTTAAATTTAAATTTAAATTTAAATTTAAATTTAAATTTAAATTTAAATTTAAATTTAAATTTAAATTTAAATTTAAATTTAAATTTAAATTAAAGAAAGAAAGAAAGAAAGAAAGAAAGAAAGAAAGAAAGAAAGAAAGAAAGAAAGTAAGTTAGCTAGCCATCTTGAGTTGACTTTGTATGTATGTATGGTGAGATAAAAATATATAAAATCATCATCATCATCATCATCATCATCATCATCCCATTAGCAAATAAGCCAAACCTAATTTGGGGGGTATATTTTGGGACCTAAAATTCTCAGCTTATCCATGAGTATATACGGTACGTAACCAGGTTAGATAAAGAGCTAGCAGATGCATTTATACAACATGCAAATCTTGGTCAACATTAATATTTGTCAGGGTTTCTTTGTAGTTTGCCGTGCTATGCAAACCTAATCTGGTTACTTTATGGTTCAGCATATTGTGAGAAACCAGAAAACTGGTTACTTCGATACCCAGAAGAAGCATGTCATGAGAACACAGCCAGCACACGTTTGACTATTTTGCTTTGACGGATTTGTACATATATGTGTTAGCCAGCTTTTTCTTTTTCTCCCAGTGGTCAGTGACTTATCTGAGTTTCAGGTCTTTGTGATGAGATAATCTGCCTCCAGAAGGAGGGAGAACGGAACAACTTCTCTAAGCGCTAGTGAACAACATGGAGGGACATTTTATCATGCTTGGTGGACATGTAAAAAAGCTAAACAACTCTGGATTCAAATACATATTTTGATACAGAGGATTTTAAAGATTAATATTAAATTGAAGCCAGAACTACTCCTTTTAGGACTGATGGATAAGCAGTTTAAAAAAAAGCCATAGAAGGTTATTTCAATATTTATTTATTTATTTATTTTAATTTTTTATTTATTAAATTTCTATGACCACCCATCTCCCCCTCAAGGGGGACTCTGGGCGGTTCACAACCAAACAACATCATTAAAATACAAGAAATACGACAATAAAAATAAAAATACAATATAAATACAATAAAATCCAAGTGGCAGATGGTTCTTACAGTGACGCTAAAAATATTTAAAATATTTAAGGCGGCTCTAAGAAATCAGCCATCCCCAAGCGTGACCACTTTCCTTCTTGCCCCAGGCGAGATCACAGAGCCAAGTTTTTAATTTTTTCCTGAAGTCTAGGAGTCTTATCTCTGGGGGGATATAATATATGATTGCTGCGGCGAGATTATTATATGCCCAGAGATGGAAAGATTCAAAAGGGTAGTTTTGTACTTCAGAACTCAGATCCCATGTTTGCCATAAGCTTAGACTCTTGGGTAACTTCATTCATTTTTTTTTTAAGTCTCTCTCACCAGTTTGCATTTTGGAAAATCTGAAGATCATCTGTTGGTGGAAAATGAGCTTCTGCCGAAGGGGAGCACTTGGTGATAGATGCATCAGACTTTACTCTGCAAACGACACAAAGTACGTACTTGCTTCATTTTGTATCTCAAGTACATAATTTGTGTCATTTGTGCAATGATGCCATGGCACACGTGATGTCACTATGGCTTGGAAGAGATTCCAATGCTGGGGAAGCCCTGCCCTAGGTGGACAAGACTTCTTAGCCAGGGCCCCAGAATTCTGAAACATCCTGGAAAGATGGTACATATATTTTAATTTCTGCGAGCTTTTGGTGTTTAAGGATTCAACTATTTCCTGTCCAATTTTATTTTACTGCTCTGTTGTGGATTTTACAGTATATTTAGAGCTTTAAGTTATGAAAACTGATCTTGTTTTTTTGCAGAAGCCTCTAGGGATCCCAAGAAAAAGATGTACTATAAGGGTTTCTATGTGCTGCTGCTCCCCAGTAACTGCTATTCAGAAACAGACTGTTCCAGATATGGCTCCATTTAACCATGTGGGAAAGAGCTACCAATAATCTCTCCTTATCCCCAAGTACATCTAACTCCCTTTTAGATCTTTCCAATATTGGTTCTCCTTCACAGGAACTTGAATTGTCTTGATTTTACTGTAATTTATATTTTGCATTTTATTTTATTTTTGCAAGCCACCTCAAGAGCTTGCATAAGCAAAAAGATGGATATGCATTTAATAGTAACAGTAGCTAATAATAATAAGAGCCCAAACTCTCTTCCCCAATTAGTTTGGCCAGTTTAGTGGTGAGCGGGGGGCTTATGTGCCTCAATAAAAGCAGGAGCTATGCTGGTGGCAGCTTAGCTACTGGCAGGTTCAACCATGCCAGACAGGTCTTGGTGGAGAGGTCAGATGAAGCATGGTTCAAAGTCATTCTCGGTGGTGAACACCAGAAAGAAAAATTCCATACTGCATTAGTCATTGCCTAGGTCAACAAGGCAAATAGAAGGGAAAGAAATGGAAGCAGTGACAGATTTTATTCTCTTGGGCTCCAAGATCACCACAGATGGTGACTGCAGCCATGAAATTAAAAGACGCTTGCTCCTTGGGAGGAAAGCTATGGCAAACCTAGACAGCATATTAAAAAGCAGAGACATCACCCTGCCGACAAAGGTCCGTATAGTTAAAGCTATGGTTTTCCCAGTAGTAATGTATGGCTGTGAGAGTTGGACCATAAGGAAGGCTGAGCGCCGAAGAATTGATGCTTTCGAACTGTGGTGCTGGAGAAGACTCTTAAGAGTCCCTTGGACTGCATGGAGGTCAAATCAGTCAATCCTAAAGGAAATCAACCCTGACTGCTCATTGGAAGGACAGATACTGAAGCTGAAACTCAAATACTTTGGCCACCTAATGCGAAGAGAGGACTCACTGGAAAAGACCCTCATGCTGGGAAAGACTGAAGGCAAAAGGAGAAGGGGACGGCAGAGGATGAGATGGTTAGATAGCATCACCGATGTAATGAACATGAATCTGAGTAAACTCTGGGAGACAGTGGAGGACAGGAAGGCCTGGCGTGCTATGGTCCATGAGGTCACGAAGAGTCGGACACGACTAAACGACTGAACAACAACAACAACAACAAAGGTCAACAAGGAATGCATCTGCTGCTACAGCTCTAGGGTGTCAGTCAATAAATGGGCAGAGGACTCAGCTGGTTCTACTAGGCAACCAGTGCCTAGTGACTGGAAGACCCAGAAAAGTTAAAAATGGTCAGCTAAAGAAAATTGAGCAACCATGGAATGCTATTTTTAAACCAGCCTTCAACTAGCAGACTTCAAAAGAGAATGTTCAGTATTTGGAAACATGAATTCCCAAACTCAGAAATTGATGAACGGTGATTAATGGATCAACAAAGATTTATCCTTAGAAGAAAAGCTTTTATGAATACCAAACCACAAGATTTGGGAAAACTAGCTAAGAATGTGAATAACAACAGCACAAATGAAACTGAAGGTATCAAACAAATGAATTTTTTTGAAGACCAACATTAAATTTTATTAATTTTTAAGACAGATAACTGTGTTGATGAAATAGTATATGAAAACACTGAGCAAAATAATGTTGAATGTCAGCTCCCTGGCAGACAGATTGTACTGAAAGGAAAAATAACTGAATGTATGAAAAAACTCAAAATATAGGAAAAGGCTTCCCTCATTGAGAAAGTAGAAAAGAACTATCAAAAGTTCTGAAAGACATGAATTTGGTAGTAGAAAATACTGAAACAAACACATTGTTTGAAACAAATCAACTATTTTATAGCATAGCAGCATCAGAGTTTGGAAACAATGCTGTAAAACAAAAGCAACAAAAACAATCACCAAAATGGAAAATTTGATTGTGAAGAATGATCAATAAATTACAAGGTGATATCAGAAATCTGAAGAATCTGCACTTAAGAAAATTGAAAAATAATAAAATCAAGGAAAGCTGACAGAAATATATAATCTTGGCACTAAACTGGTTAAAGAAGTCTCCAAAAAATTAAACAAGCTACAGTTATTTCAAAGAAAACTGAACAATATAAACGTAGAATAAATCAATTTTGACAAAATCAGCAGTTTCGAACAAACTAGCATCTGTTTTATAAAGCTTTGCTGAGAAATACCACAAGCATAGATGTTCACCCTGATAAAGATGAGAAACATTTAAAGAAGATAATAAAGACACAAAATGGATAACAGAGTTAGAAAGGAAAATTGTCTCAATCTAAATGGATGATACAGTAAAAGATCAAAAATGATTAAAACACAAGCAAAGAAGATTAACAACTGGAGAGCATCAGGAACAGATAAAGTACACGGTTTTGGGCTTAACCGTGTCTCTCCATGAAAGACTGGCCAGTCAACTACAAATTGGAAAAATTGAAGAATGGATGATAACTGGTACAGCATTTTTAATAATCAAAGGCAGAGACAAGGGTATAGTTGCAAACAGCTACAGACCAATTATTTGCTTGCCAACTATATTCAAGCTGTTCACTGTTATATTAGCAACTGCAATTTTGAGTTACGTTTTCAAACCTCCATTGTATCCACCTGAACAAAAAGATAAGAGAGCCAGTTTGGTCTAGTGGTTAAGGCAACGGGATAGAAACCAGGAGACTGTGAGTTCTAGTCCCACCTGAGGCATGTAAGCCGGCTGGGTGACCCTGAGCCAACCACATTCTCTCAGCCCTAGGAAGGAGCCAATGACAAACCAGGAGTCTGTGAGTTCTAGTCCCGCCTTAGGCATGAAAGCTGGCTGGGTGACCTTGGGCCAGTCCCGGTCTCTCAGCCCTAGGAAGGAGCCAATGGCAAACCAGGAGTCTGTGAGTTCTAGTCCCGCCTTAGGCATGAAAGCCGGCTGGGTGACCGTGGGCCAGTCCCTCTCTCTCAGCCTTAGGAAGGAGCCAATAGCAAACCAGGAGACTGAGAGTTCTAGTCCCGCCTTAGGCATGAAAGCCGGCTGGGTGACCTTGGGCCAGTCCCTGTCTCTCAGCCCTAGGAAGGAGCCAATGGCAAACCAGGAGTCTGTGAGTTCTAGTCCCGCCTTAGGCATGAAAGCCGGCTGGGTGACCTTGGGCCAGTCTCTCTCTCTCAGTCCAACTCACCTCACAGGGTGATTGTTGTGGGGAAAATAGGAGGAGGAAGGTATGTTCTAGGTATGTTATAGGTATGTTCGCCGCCTTGAGTTATTTATAAAAATAATAAAGGTGGGATAAAAAAAACCAAAGAAACAAACAATTGCCGAAATTCATGAGGAACAAAGTATCAATTGCTGACAGATAAAATGACACCAACAAAATCCAAGCAAAATAAAGCACCTTGCAAATGGCTTCAGTTGATTATAAAAAGGTGTTTAATTCTCTTCTACATACAATAGTTGGTTACTGAAATCTTTGGAAATATTAATGCAAACATCTAGAATTTTGTAAAAGAACCTATGAAAAATGAAAAACAACTTTGAAGATAGTGAGGAAATTGGAAATGTAAACATCAGGAGAGGAAATTTTCAAGGGGATTTGTCGTCTCTGTTCCTCTTTACCATCTCAGTGATACACCTTACTCGTATCCAGAATTTTTAAAAAAGCTTAGATATGAACTGTCAAAAAAGGACGGAAAATTATTATTATTATACATGGATGATAAGGAAAGTCAAATGGAATTTAAAAAAAAATAGAATCCATGTCTAATACTTTTAAGGATATATTGTGATGACATCAAAATGGAATTTGGATTTGACAAATGTATGATGCTTGGCATAAAGAAAGGAAAAACTGAACCAAATGAAGGTGTACAATGCAACAATAGGAACCCCATAAAATGTTTCCCCATTGAGGAAAGCTATAACATCTTGCAGGGTGAAGTTAAAAGAAAAGCAGTTTAGAATATTTAAAACAAGTGCAAAACAATTCTAAATTCCCAATTAGATGGTAAAAATAATAAGGGATAATTATTAAGGGATAGTAATTATTTTAATAATAATAATATTAAATTATAATATTAAATTATATTTAATAGTAATTATTAAGGGATAATAATTAACGGATAAGGGAATTAAGGGACAAGGGAATTAAGGGATAAGGGGGCATGGTGGCTCAGCGGGTAAGACGCCAGGCTTGTCGTTTGGAGGTTTGAATCCCTAGCCCTGCGTGCGGAGTGAGCTCCCGCACTAGCCCCAGCTCTTGCCAACCTAGCAATTTGAAAGCATGCAAATGCAAGTAGATAAATAGGTACCACTTTGGTGGGAAGGTAACAGCATTCCACGTGCGTCATGCCAGCCACATGACCACGGAAGCGTCTTCAGACAACACTGGCTCTTCGGCTAACAAACGGAGATGAGCACCGGCCCCTGGAGTCGGACACGACTGCACAGATGTGCGGGGGGAACCTTTACCTTTTTAAGGGAATTTCATCTAGTGGGGTCCAGGAGACGAGCCTTCTTTGTAGTGGCGCCCGCCCTTTGGAATATCTTGCCCCCAGAGTTGAGGCAGGTTTCTTCCCTCCCAACCTTTAGGAAAGATCTGAAAACCTGGTTCTGCTGCCTAGCGTGGGAGGGGAAAAGCAACAGATCCTCATGGGGGTGGTTAATACCATAATGTCCTCCCTTTTAGTTGAAATCAATTCGCCAAATTTGGATTTTATATTTATTTATATTATGCTAATTAAATTGTAATTTTATATTTGTATTTTAAACTTGATTTTATTGTAAACCGCCCAGAGTCCTCCATTGGGGGAGATGGGCGGTCATATAAATTAAGGGTCCCTCCTTGTGGGGGAGATGGGCGGGATACAAATGTGATAAATAAAATAAAATAAATAAATAAATAAATAATAAAAATACAATCAAAGCCATAAACACATGGGCAATATCAGTAATCAGATATACTGCTGGTATAGTGAACTGGACACAGCTTGAATTGGAGGATTTAGATCAGTGTTTCTCAACCTTTGCAACTTTAAGAAATTTACAGACATTGTAAAGAAAAACATGAAACCATGGATCACATAATTAGTGAATGCCACAAAATTGCTCAGGCTGACTATAAACAATGTCATGACAGAGTAACCACTATTGGCATCTGTACAAAATTTTTAATTTTCAAGTTTCCCAAATGTGCTACAATCACAAAATTGAAAAAGATGTTGAAAATGATGATGTTAACATTTTATGGGATTTTCACACACAAACTCATCACCATCTAGATAGCAACACTGAGAAAAAAAGAACTGGAAAAATTACAAAATCAAACAGTTGAAATGTAGATTATGGAAAAGATCTTGAAAAGTCATCCCTATAGTTATAGGCGTATCAGTCCGAATAACAGATTAAACAAATTTTTA
This sequence comes from Charina bottae, assembly GCA_023362775.1. Taxonomy (NCBI): domain Eukaryota; kingdom Metazoa; phylum Chordata; class Lepidosauria; order Squamata; family Charinaidae; genus Charina; species Charina bottae. The sequence goes on along the minus strand of JALMGJ010000001.1, from coordinate 97,444,930 downwards.
CAAGAACTAAGTATTTCATCTACATCAACTGCCAATTTTCAACAAAACACTTTCCTGAACACATGCTAGATCTGACAACATTCCTAGGTTCCTAGCTGGTACTCAAATTTTTACCATATTACCTGTCCCTGCTGTATCCAGTATATCTTCCGGATTGTTTCCTTCTAAACAAAATTCTCTGGCTGATTTCATGATGTCCATTCATCACATCTTACCTATAGCCCCAGGACTGAAGAAATGAGTGCCTATCACTCATCAATAAAACTTACTATCTTATTTAGCCTTCTCACCCCCCAAAATTAGCCAATCGAGAACACATTGAAGAAAGATTGGGCACAGAAAAATAGGAGAACTTTTCCATGCGACACATAATTAACTCAAACCACAGCAGTTAGCCATTCGCCTTGAGTTCACAACAATAAATAAGAACGTGGTGAAATATTTCCAAAAACCATTATTCCAGCTTTTGCAGTTTCAGATAAGGATAAATCCTGAAAAGAGAACTGGCAGGTAACCCATGAAAAAGCACCCAAATCGAGCTGATTTTCCTTACGATCAGCTAAAATGGAGTCCTGTGGTATCCACATCAGCAATTGGTAGGGAAATCCCCTGTACAAAATTGCTATTTTTTTCCCGTTTCTCACTAAGACAGTGTTTCCCGACTTTAGCGATTTTAAGATGTGTGGACTTCAACTGATAAATCGAATAAATAAATAAATAAACTCCCAGAATCCCGCATGCTGGCTGGGGAATTCTGGGAGTTGAAGTCCACACATCTTAAAGTTGCCAAGGTTGAGAAACACTGCACTAAGGCATCTTCAAGGGAGAATTTATTTATTTTATTTATTTTTCGAATTTTGCCACCGCCCATCTCCCCCAAAAAGAGGGACTCTGGGCAGTTTACAACAATAAACACATTAAAACAATGAGCATAAATAACAGCTAAATTATTAATAAAAATTATAAATATAAATATAAAATCCAAGTGGCCTGGAAGATCTGATTCAGTGAGGAGAGCTCTAAGGTGCCAGCCACCCCCAAGAATCACTACTCCCCCAAAAAAAGAGCAATCTATCAAATTTGGAATACCAAAACTGGTATCTGCACATCTCTGTTCCACTTGGGTTTCATACCTTACACGTTTTACTATGTTTTCTTTTTAAAAATTGTTTTATAATCTCTATTTGAAACTGAATCAATGGTATTTTCATACTGTACAGTACCTAAAATTACAGGCAGGACAGAACCATTTTAAATTAATGCCTTCCACTTTCAGGAAATTTCTCACTGTACTTTTCCCTATCAATTCTGCATTTTTTAACTTTTTATTAGGCACCTTGAGTGTTCGACTAAGCAGAAAGGCAGAGTATAGATTGGATGGAAAAAAACATCCTGGCATCAATAATATTTAAATAGTACACTGGTAAATCACACTTCATTTAAAAGGGATTTGGAGGGTTACAAACAAAGATCTTGTTGGCAGATTCAAATGAGTTCATAAGCACTAGGAATTATAAACTTCAAAGATATAAAGTTTGCCCAATTTAAGTCTCTCTATTTAGAGAAAGTCTGCTTAGAAGTATTCCACAGCTGCATTTCCTAGCTGCACGGGTGTTTGTAGGGGGGGCAAAAAAATCAAGAGGGCAGCCATCACCATGTGATCAAAGGAGTGCTTTCGGCTTCTTGACTTTTTCTGAACACACACACACACACAAATGCCTCTGACTGGCTGTTTCCAGCACCAGTTAGCAGTGATGCAGAGAATCAAATCACCCAGATTCATCTTGCAGGGTGGAAGAGCCAACGCTGGCTCTTCGGCTAACAAACGGAGATGAGCACCGGCCCCTAGAGTCGGACACGACTGCACAAATGTGCGGGGGGGACCTTTACCTTATCTTATTACTACTACTACTACTACTACTACTCAGTGACTATTATTCTTATCAGCCTGAGTCAGTCTACTACAGGATGAAGGCCTCTTCACAGAAGGTTATGTACTGTAATCTACCATGCTGGTCCAGTGCAGGTTGCTGGATGGATGTTTTCCAACTTCCCAGTCAAGGGCTGAGAGAGAACGAATGGCCCAAAGTCATCCCTTCATCTTCTGTGCATTAGGGAGAACTAGAGCCTGGGTCTCCCCACTCCCAGTCCAACAGCTTAAGCACTACACCATACTGGCTCTCATACTTATACAGTCATGTTTACGTTTATTTTACACATACACACACATATCTGCAGACTCTGCAGAGAGGCCTCAGAGACAGTCCAACACATAGTGGCAGGGTGTAAGATGCAGGCAGGAACAGCATACACTGAATGGCACAACCAAATAGCTGGCACTGTGTACAGGGACATCTGCACAGTGTATGGGCTAGACCCTCCCAAGTCCAGATGGAAGACTCCACAGAAGGTCGTGGAGAATGACAGGGCTAAGATCCTGTGGGACTTCCAGATCCAGACAGACAGGCAGGTACTGGCCAATCAACCAGACATTGTGGTAGTAGACAAGGACCAGAAGACAGTGGTGGTGATAGATATAGCGGTGCCAAGTGACAGCAACATCAGGATGAAGAAGTATGATAAGCTGGAGAAGTACCAGGGCTTGAAGGAGGAACTTTGTTGTTGTTGTTGTTGTTGTTCAGTCGTTTAGTCGTGTCCGACTCTTCGTGACCTCATGGACCATAGCACGCCAGGCCTTCCTGTCCTCCACTGTCTCCCGGAGTTTACTCAAGTTCATGTTCATCACATCGGTGATGCTATCTAACCATCTCATCCTCTGCCGTCCCCTTCTCCTTGTGCCCTCAGTCTTTCCCAGCATCAGGGTCTTTTCCAGTGAGTCCTCTCTTCGCATTAGGTGGCCAAAGTATTTGAGCTTCAGCTTCAGCATCTGTCCTTCCAATGAGCAGTCAGGGTTGATTTCCTTTAGGATTGACTGGTTTGACCTCCTTGCAGTCCAAGGGACTCTCAAGAGTCTTCGAAGGAGGAACTAGAGAGGATGTAGAAAGTGAAGGCCAAAGTGGTCCCAGTGGTGGTAGGAGCACTAGGGGCTGTGACTCCTAAGTTGGGAGAATGGCTCCAACAGATCCCAGGAACAATGTCAGAGCTCTCTCTCCAGAAGAGTGCAGTGCTAGAAACAGCTAAGATCCTGCGCAGAACCCTCAAACTCCCAGGCCTCTAGTAGAGGACCCAAGGTTGAGGATGACACATACTACCCATAAGGGTGAGAAGGGAAATTTTTTAAATATAAAAACTGGAATAATTACTGGAGAGAGAATATTATGCTGTTGTATCCTGCTATTTTGCCATCTCCCTTCTTATTGTGGCAATGTACATAGTTGATGACTAATTGCAATGCTCTGGGTTAATTATGCATTGTGTGGGAAAGTCCTCATGCTTCCCCAGGGAAACTATCATTGCTTAATTGTTCTTGGTGGTGAATTCCACGTCCAAATCAGAGCATTTTTGCTTGGTCTTTATTTCTTCCATCTGGAATATGTTGGGACTTTGGATGTGACCACTGGACCTCATGAGAACAGTCTGGGATTCACTTCAAAGCCTCTCCCCATGGTTCCAAAAGCTAGAAGTCATTTCTTGGCAAGCTGAGCAACACAGCTATTTTGCTTTGATCTTAGTAGTGACGGGGATGCCTTGTTTCTGTAAGCATCCTCAAGCGGGGGTTTCACATGAATGCTTGTCCAAACAAAATGCTCTTCAAAAATTGGCAAAGAGCTAGTAATCAGGCCCTTCACTCTACTAATATTTTTAAAACCTCTTTGAGTTTTGAAAAGCATGCCTCTACAATGCAACATTGGAAGGTAAAGACAATTTTCTTTCCTGATCAAACTGAGAGAGAGGCTCTTAACCTTGGAAGAAAGAAGTAACAAATAAAGCAGATCATCACTGAATTCCATAGCCCTGGCCCTAAAGATTTTTCAGATGATTGGAGGTTGGGTCTTTGTAGAGCTTTGCAAAAAGACCCACACAATCACGGGCTCTTATCCCACTGTCCTCTTTTCAAGCAGCCACAAAATAAAAGACCAGTTCCAAGAGTTCACTGTGTTTCCAAATATGAAAAAGAGGATTCCCCCTCCCAAAAAACAATAAGCTTTGAATTCAGGAGCTGGAAGACCATTTTATATTTGCTGAGAAGGTACAAATGGCTGCATGTATTAGTGCAGAGCTTTCCAAACTGTGTGTCAGGACACATTAGTGTGTCGGCTGCAGTGTCTGGGTGTGTCATGGCTGCTGCCTCCGAGCCCTGCCAGGATTCCGCGCAGGTCCTAGTGCCTGCCTTGTGTCCTGCTGCCTCCAAACCTGCCCTGCCAGGATTCCACGCAGGTCCTAGTGCCTGCCTTGTGCCTTGCTGCCTCCAAACCTGCTGTGATTCCGCACAGGTCCTAGTGCCTGCCTTGTGCCCTGCTGTAAGAATGTGTCACGAAATGATGCCCTGCTGTAAGAGTGTGTCGCGAAATGATGCCCTGCTGTAAGAGTGTGTCGCGAAATGATGCATGTCTAAAAAGTGTGTCACCAACATGAAAAGTTTGGAAAGCTCTGTATTAGTGCTACAAAGCATGGCTGCCTTTACAAATTAGCCAGTTGCTTGGCAGGGACAGCTTGCCTGGTGAATTTAACCCTTTGCAGCAGCTTTGCTCTCCCACATCTTCCTTGTCCAGTTACCTCTTCCCTTTCCTCATCCTTGTACAATTATGTTTCTCTCTTCTCCCTTACCACTGCAGCCCTTCCTTTCCCTTACCACATTTTCATCTACAGTAATTCTTTGATGGTTCAAAAAGAAAGAAGGACTGGAGAGTGTGTGTGTTTCTATACATTTCTGTATGTCAGAGTGGCGTCTGTGTGACGACTGAATGGCTACAATATGCAGATGCCAATCAGTTCATTCTGTAAATGGGGTACCTAGTTTTACAGGGAATCATTTTTACTGGGTAGTTATTAATTCTATTTATTTATTATCCTGTTCTGGAGTGTAGCTTTTAGCTGATAAATAGACCACATACACACATTTATTAGACAGGAAGCAGCTCTCTAGGTTTGGTTTATAATCCCCCCCCCCACAGTGTATTATTCCTTTGGGAAAAGAGCTGGAAAAAGAATCAGACAGCGCAGGGGAAGACAGCATAATACTCATATGCAAAGACACTTCTCCTGGCACCTTTAGGCTTCCTTTTCTTAACATTATTTCCTTTTAATAATAAAAATGTGATGAGAAGACAGAATGTTAGCAAGCCAAGTACCTGATTCCAACATCAACTTGATTTGCAAGAATGCCTCTGGGACCCACAAGGTCCTCATTCACATGCTTGGAAAATAAAACGGGTGATGGCTGCAGCTGGGGTTTGTATGGAAATGTATAGCCCTCCCAGGGGAAAAAAAAATCAAGGTCACGGAAATCTGCTTTATTCCGATTCTAAATCCTAAGGTAAAGGTAAAGGTTTTCCCCTGCACAGTCGTGTCCGACTCTAGGGGGCGGTGCTCATCTCCGTTTCTTAGCCGAAGAGCCAGGGCTGTCTGAAGATGCTTCCACAGTCATGTGGCCAGCATGACGCGCGCGGAATGCTGTTACCATCCCACGAAAGTGGTACCTATGCTTTCAAATTGCTAGGTTGGCAAGAGCTGGGATGAGTGCGGGAGCTCACTCCATCATGCGGTGCTCGGGTCTCGAACCGCCGACCTTCCGATTGACAAGCCTGGCATCTTAACTGCTGAGCCTTCACACCCCTATTCTCTTCGATTGGTACCCCTATTCTATATCTAAATCCTAACAGGGACATAAACCAGGGCCTCCCCTGTCCTCTACACACTTGGGGGGAATCCACAATGCTACTTCTGCCCACACCAGAACAAAGGATCTCTTAAGAAGAAAGGCAGAAGGCTAAAGCCAGATTTGCTGCCTGCCAGTCTGCACAATAACATGATATGTCAGGGCAATATGCAAAGGGGCTTCCCACCCCCTTAACTTTCCCTCCTTGTTTTGCTTCTCTGTTCAAGCTTGAACAAATGTACCAATCACACTCTTATCTGTGGTTGCAACAGAAATCTCTGTCTGGGACTTTACCAAAAGAGGTGAATTGCAAGAGCCGGGCTTCACCTGGATTGCACAGCTTCATACGTGCCATGCTGATCTTCCGATATAAGCTTGGCTACTACAGTGTACTGTATGTGAGACTGTCCTTGAAAGCAATGCCAATGTTTTACCTACCAGAGGCACTGAGAAGCAGTTTGCTTCTGGGTTTAGCTGTAGGTGTAGTCTTTTAAAATTATCTAAACCCTGGAGTTGGCATGGGATAAACCTACCCTTCTCCCCACAAAGAAGCCAACTGAAATGCCTTCTGCAGAACCCCGTATTGCTGTGATATTCCCTCTCCTAACTAACTAGGCTGACCATACGTCCCGTTTTGAACGGGACAGTCCCGTTTTTTTAACATTTCTGAACTGTCCTGTCATTTTAATATAAAAGTCAATTTTGTCCCGTTTTTTAAAAAACCTGTCAGGAACTAGCCTGTCCCTGCCGCCGGGCCAGACTCTGAGAGCCGGAAGTAGCTGGAGTGGTGCGAAAGAGCCAGAGCAGCTGATTGGAGGGAACCGGGAAGAGGAATCGCCTCCGCCTATCAGTGTGCGGCAAAGGAGGTGGGAGAGGTGGGCCGAGCAGCGCGATAGGCGGAGGCGATTCCTCTTCCCGGTTCCCTCCAATCAGCTGCTCTGGCTCTTTCGCGCCGCTTCAGCTACTTCTGGCTCTCAATTCCTCTTGTCCCGTTTTTGTCTCAAGGAAATATGGTCATCCTATAACTAACAGATGTTCAGAATCAGGAGTTAGCAAGCCCTGGAAGTAAATGCACAGGCTTCCACTGCCCAGGAATGAAGTATGAAGGCTTCTTCAGGGACAAGAATCCAGACTGAGTCTGTAAAGCACATCTGAGGGCTGGAAGCAGGCAGCCTTCAAACCACAGAATCGCAGACTTGGAAGGACCCATTTAGGCCACCGAGGCCAACTTCCTGCTCAGTGCAGGAAGCCAAATTAAAGCATCCCTGACAGATGGCTGTCTAGCCTCTGCCTGAACACATTCAGCAAAGGAGAGCCCCCCACTCTCTGGGCATTGGTTCTGTTGTCAAACTGCTCCTACTGTTTGGAGGCATTCCTTTTCCTAGCAGACCATCAGAATCTGCCTTCCTGGAACTAAGCTTTTATTCCATATTTTGCACTCTGGGACAATGGAAAGCAGGTGTGCTGACACAGTGTTGAAGGGGCCAACCCTCTGTTCAGTGCAGGAATCCAGATTAAAGCATCTCCAGCCAACAGCTGCCACCCTCCACTTGAACACATCCAATGAAGGAAAGCTCACCACTTCCTGACGAATGGGTTCCACCGACAAACTCCTCTTACTGTTTGCTCATCAACATTGACACCATACTCTTACACTAGTAACCCTGTCTAGTAACCAGTATGGCAGACTGGAAAGTAGGGGCAAAGCAGAAGAATCACCTGCTTCCCAAAGGCCGCTAAATGAATGTCTGCCCAACCTCGGGCTTAAATAGGATTTTCACACTTGGACCCTCAGCTCATCTAGCTACAGCAGGTCCTAAATCCAAGGCCACCAGGCATGTTCTCCTCCGCAGGTGCTTTGGGCCAACTCTCATCAGCCAACGCTAGCATGGTCAATAGCAAGAGATTATAGGATTTGTCCAAAACATCTGGAGGGTACCACAGCCTACAGATCACCTACGTTTTCCATATTCAATTTCTCTGCATGCTAGTAGCTTACATGGAAATCATTCATTTTATTCAGCACCCCTTCATCCAGGGGATTCTCTCCTACAGCAACAACACATTTTCTGTATTCAAGAGACACCAAGGCAGCCGGTGCTGGTCCAGGAGTTTCTGAACTGTTAGGAGCAGGGCTTTCCAAAGTGCCGCCGCTGGCGACACACCAGCGGCGGCGGCGCGGGGGGCGCGCGCACGGTGGCGGCGCAGGGGGGCGTGCAGCGGTGCGTGCGTGCACAGCGGTGGCAGCAGCCTCCGCTAAAACGCGGAAGCACTGATACTGCGCCGCTGCCGCCGCCGCCGTACACGCACACGCCGCCGCTTCCGGGTGGTGTGGCGACACACCACGCTGTGTGTGGGGACACACTTTTGTGTCGCGACACACAGTTTGGAAAGCTCTGGTTAGGAGACTAGCAGATTGGCTTCCCTAGCTTTGCAATCTTGCCTTCTGACAGCTTAATACCAGACTTCATGTACTGTACAAAAAACACCTTCCAAGCTCCAAACATAAACACAGCCATGGAGTGCCTTTCAACCAGACATCCTAAATCTCTCTATTTAGAATTGCACAGCCCCCTTGTGTGCATGCCTAGCAAAAAATCCTGGATTTAGTGACTCATCATAGCCACTCATAAAACTATTTCAAGCTTCTAACCAATTTTCACTATGGCCCAGGCCAGAGAATACTGCCGTGTTGCAAGTCAAGCTATTGGTACATCTCCTGCTACCAAGCAGCTGACTGGAGTTGGGGCTAAAGCCCCTGAATCCTGGTTTACAATCTCCACATAGCAAATTACCAAACTTACAGTAGGGAAAGAAAAGTTCAAAGTGCTAAATCATACACTTGGGCTAACAAAAAGACAGTGGTTACAGTCACCTAACCGGCATTCCATATTATGGCTTCACGTGAAGCCCTGGTTTACCCAACATGCTCAGTTGTAACTACCCAACTGCATTTTAGCCAAATCTAGTGTGATGTGCTTACAAAGCTATAACAAACACAAAGAGTGATTACTTAAAAACTCACTAGCAGACTCCTTCTTTCATGGGTAAATACTTCTGACAGGCTGCCACCAATCGGACATGAATCTCCTGATAAACCCTAGTTTCTCCAGTTGGGAAATTTTTAGCTTTTCTACAAAGGCCTTCCTCCTTCAGCCAATCTCTAGAAAAAATGGGAAGGTGCTTTAGATCTTCCTGCCTAAAGCCCAGAAATACAGAATTTCATAAACCTTGTGCCAATCCTCTAACACGTAGACTAACTGTGTAACTGTGACTCTTGCACTTTCTGAAGATCTTAATGAGAAATTCCCTTATTAAACCAATGAAGTCAAATCTTGATAGGAAAACATGAAACAAGAAAATGATCTTTCGGAGAAAGGGAAATATGGGGGGTGGGGGGGAAGGGAAGGCATCAATGATTAGAGAGAGATCCTCTGGGTCTCCTGCTTGGATGCTGATAGGCAGGCCCTCTTTGTTCCTTCTTTATCTTTCTCTCAGTATTATCCTCAGTGTGAGGTAGTGACTTGCATGTACCTCCTAGATGGGGGATGTAAACAGCAGTATGTTAATTTGTCATCACAATAATTCATAATATGGTTTATATGTTCCAACAACAATCATCTTCTATTAACCAGAATTTAGAGTTTAATATGTTGCATCCTGAGTGTGCCAATATGTGTGTAATTCAGGGCTTTCCAAATTCTTGCCGTTGGCGACACACCAACAGCCGGCGTGCAAAACCCCGGAAGCGCCGCTGCGCTTTTGGGTTTTTGTGTGCCGTGGCGGTGGTGGTAGCAGTGGCGTCCTGGAACCCGTAAGCGCTGATGGCCCGCTACCGCGCGCAGCAGCAACAGTACACCATCAGTGCTTAAGGGTTGTTGTGCGACACACTTGGGGCCCCCAGGCAACACAGTAAATGTGTCACAACACACAGTTTGGAAAGCCCTGGTGTAATTCCTAGCTGGTTAGTTGCCTGCAACAGTACATCAACTTGCAAGGTAGTCTCTAATTTGGAGGCCCTGTTACAAGAAATAAAATATTGGGAGGAAGCGATGAATGGAATTTAAACACGAAGAAAACTATGGACGTGCAGAGAGGGGGAGAAACCAAACAAGCAACCAGACCAGGTCTGGACACGAACTACCACAATTAAGAACTGCCACGCAGCAGGTCACAAAAGGCTGAGGTGGAGAGGAACCAGACAACCCGTGACCCGTTGGGTCATAGTTTCAGTTGGGTCATTGCTTCAGATATATTTACTTGCCTAAACAGATCAACAGAATGACCACAGGCGGGCAAAAAAACAGCAGGAGCGGGAGCGATTTCTGATTTCCTGCCGGCTTCCCCACTGACCTTGCTTGTGGGAAGCTGGCAGGGAGCATTGGCAATCATGATCAAGTTTAGACTTCCTGCTGGCTTCCCCATTGACTTGTGGGAAGCTGGCAGGGAGTATTGGAAATGACTATCACATGACTGCGGCAGCACAGTGGTGCTGAAGCGGCCACAACTTTGTCAAATTTCAGTCCCACAGGGTCCCAGATTTTGGACGCATTCTGTAAGTGAGCCCATTTGAGGCACCTTGGTTCAAAACTTGTTGCCCTATGATGCACTGTTTCGCCCAATTAAAGGTTACAAACAGACAGACATGAGAGTACCAGTCGAAGAGAAGAGACATGAGAGTTTTAGTAGTATATAGATGTGTGATGGACGCTGCTGTAATGAATTAAAAGGAAAACTGTAAGAGAGAGTTTGACGTTCATGCATCTATCATCAGACCTTGCTGCCTCATCTCTCCCAAACCCCTTACAACCGTAGCCAATTTATATTGAGGAAACGGAGTACGAGGGAGCGTGTGCATGAGTAATGTGATGCTTAAGCAAACTGTATCCAATGAAAGCTTTGTAGGTTAACAGAGACTCTCTGTGTGCTCTGTATTCCCTAGAGCATTTTCATTACTGCACAAAATTCTGAACTCCTGTATCTCAGTTGAAAGTGTGCAAGTGCATCCACTAATAATCTTTCTCCCCCCACTAAGACTAAGTGTTACTGAGCCTCAGCTGCCCCTATTAAGCCCCAGTGGGTTAGAGAGTTCGCAAGGGAGATGACCTGCACATATGCCTCAGCAGGGAGTTGACCGAGGAAAAGAATAAACAGAGGAATGTGTGACAATCCTAGCTTGCGTGGAACAGAGAGATCATGCCTGTGGAAAAGAACTAGCTTTGGCTACACTTACAGAATACTGGCGAAAATTGACCACACAGTTCTTTCCATTAGCAAGGAATGCTGCATGTGGTATGGGTACAACTATTCTTATTTATTTATTTTTATTTATTGCTCATATTTATACGGCCACCCATCTCACACAAGGCGACTCTGGGCGGCGTACAACAAGGAGATAAAAACAGTAAAGGCTGGTAACCTAGACTAAACCTTGTCAATATTACTAAAAAGGGTTTGTGACAGCTTCAACTGACCAAAGCCATGACAGGCAGCAGAGATCTGACTGGAAAGGCTACATAAACTATATTTGGGGCGCAGGCATAAACGCTCTCCCCTGTTCTACCAGTGTGAAGGAAAAAGCTAGCCCCTCCATCATTTTTCCCCCAGCTGCTTTGCCAAGAAAAGGAACAAACTGGTTTTGCAGCCAAGGTGGTTTTATTTCTTAGGAAAATGGTGTGAAGTCATTTGGGGGGCCAACCTCCATGTCTGACTCTTAAAGAACATCCTGGGGCTGCAGTCCCAAAAGTGCCTGGGTCTAGGCAAAGCAATGGCCTTGATTAGGGCCGAAACAATTAATTGAATTCTTCTCTACCAACTGAGTAATTTCCTCGGTTTCTCTGAAGCTTCCAGTTGGGCAACACTATGTTTTTCCAGAGATTAATGCAGGTCCCCAATGAATCTTTGCTCAGGCACAACATAAACCCTGCAAAAAATTAGCACTGATGATTCCTCATTAGGCTGACTCCTTGCAAGTCAATTAGCTTAATCCATTAATCTGGTCATCTGTTTGTTTCCAACCTCATTTCCACTGCAGTGATTCAACAGATCTTGAGCGCAAGATAATCCATACCTGACAGTCAATGGTGTTAACATCACTGGGTGTTAGCAAGTTGGCAAATGAACAGAAAGACATTGCCGGAGCAGACGTTGCTAGCCCATTGCTGAAGCAGTACAAGCATGGGTGCAAAGGTCCCAATTCACTAAGGAAGCCTTCCTGTTTTGTTTTTCTTTTTTCCAGGACCTATCAACCACCCCCTCACCTGGGTTGCTTTACCCTAACGCAACCAGCAAAGTTTCAGATCCGGGGAAACCAATTTCCCAGAGCAGTGGGGAAGAAAGCTCGTCCCCTTTATTAAGCACTACATGAAAGGAAAGGAGAGAAACACATGAGAATGCATGCATACCCATAGAGTGTGAAATGTGTCATAGATTCAGTTTCGGAGTGGTGATACACTCAGAGCTCAGGAGGCAAGACAATTCCTGTATCTGTTTAACTGTGATTTTTTCATTACAAAGGTTTTACAAAATAAGGATTTTGAATCCAATCCGAGGTCCCAGACTTATCTGTTCTTAGCACCTAAATCTACCGTTTGTTGTTTATTCGTTCAGTCGTTTCCGACTCTTCATGACTTCATGGACCAGTCCACGCCAGAGCTTTCTGTCGGCCGTCACCATCCCCAGCTCCCCCATGGTTGAGTCCGTCACCTCCAGAATACCATCCATCCATCTTGCCCTTGGTCGGCCCCTCTTCCTTTTGCCTTCCACTTTCCCTAGCATCAGCTTCTTCTCCAGGGTATCCTGTCTTCTCATTATGTGGCCAAAGTACTTCAGTTTTGCCTTTAAGATCATTCCCTCAAGTGAGCAGACTGGCTTTATTTCCTGGAGGATGGACTGGTTTGATCTTCTTGCAGTCCAAGGCACTCTCAGAATTTTCCTCCAACACCACAGTTCAAAAGCATCTACATCTAGCTCAAAAAAATCTACCGTAATGTGCCTTATTTCCTGAAATGCTACCTTAAGACTCTTATCGCACTTGCTATGTTATCCTAGACCAGTGTTTCTCAACTTTGGCAACTTCAAGACGTGTGGACTTCAACTCCCAGAATTCCCCAGCCAGCATGGCTGGCTGGGGAATTCTGGGAGTTGAAGTCTACACATCTTAAAGTTGCTAAGGTTGACAAACACTGCCGTAGACTTTATTCTATAAGCTACGCCTTATACTCTGATCTGGTTTGGAGCTGGGGCTTTGGCATGAAGTGGGGTGGAACACTGAGGTTCGAGCAGTCTCTTTTCTCAGCTGCTAGAGCTTGGTCCTGCCTTCCTTCTCCTCTCCCTTCTCCTCTTGGCCCTTCCCCCACCGCTCCTAAGGGCCAGTGCACTGCAGGACAAAAGGGGAAATGAAGAAGGATGGACAAATAGCACAGCTTCATTTTCAGCAAAGTGACTGGCTGGCTGTTGCCTTGCAAATTACATCATCATTCATACCACACCTATGCTGAACTTGGTTGGTTGGTTGGTTGGTTGGTTGGTTATCTATCTATCAATCTATCAATCTATCAATCTATCAATCTATCAATCTATCTATCCATCCATCCATCCATCCATCCATCCATCCATCCATCCATTTTTCTATTCATTTTTTTTCTTATTTATTTATTTATTTTTCTATTTATTTTTCTATTTATTTATTTTTCTTATTTATTTTTCTATCCCGCCTTTATTATTTTTATAAATAACTCAAGGCAGCAAACATACCTAATACTCCTCCCTCCTCCTATTTTCCCCACAACAATCCTGTGAGGCGAGTTTGGCTGAGAGAGAGTGACTGGCCCAAAGTCACCCAGCCGGCTTTCATGCCTAAGGCGGGACTAGAACTCACCGTCTCCTGGTTTCTAGCCCAGCACAGGTTAAATACGAGGTGCACACAGTTTGGTAATTTTAAAGCAGCCTTTGTACAGGCACAGTTATTACAGAATCCTGCCATGGAGCTATTACAGGTTTCAGAAGTATAACTGTGCCCTAAGATCTACATTGCATATGCCATTAATATAAATTCTAGCTCAAAAAAGGTCATTTCTATGACCCTGGTTTCTGTTATTTTCACTCAACATCCACACACCTTCATTGTTTAATAGAGATCAATAAATATATGTGCTTAAAGAAAAACTAGGCAAATTTATGACTTTTCCTCCCATTCTTATTACTGATTCTACCATTTCTTGCCATTTATGACACAGAGCTTGTACATCTACCAGTTGATGCATTACTCCTTTTCAGGCTTCCACTTTAATTATGCTGCAAAACATCAAGATCCTGTGGTTACAGTCTCCAATTCAAAGCCCCCAACATCTTACTTAGGTCAAGAATCAGCAATGCGTTTGAGAAGCCAGGCTATATTGTGCAAGTCTGCAGGGCAGTGAAGTCCCCAGGAAATAAAATTTAAAACTTGCGACTCTCATTCCCAAGATCTTTCATAATCACATGAAATTTGAGTATTCTAGCCACAAACCCGTAAGTTTTTGGCCTTCTTGCTTGTAACCTCACAGGATTTGACCATCTTATAAGATTTCTTTACATACATACATACATACATACATACATACATACATACACACACACACACACACACACACACACACACACACACACCTTAATTTTGAAGTTCTGCAAATGCCACCTGGGCTACCAAGGTAGTGTTAGAAGTAAATTTTATCTTACTAGATTAGTTCCTGAGCCGGGAGTAAAGAAACAGACGAATTGCATGAAGTTAGGAGGTTTATTCACCCAAGAGCAAAGACAAAGGCAGCAGGCTGTTAGGTGGGTGATCACGCAGGACCCCTTTCCTACAGCTCATTATATACCCTAGGTTACCCCAAGACCCACGTTGGGATGGCACTTCCTTTCTACCCAATCAGGTCAATTACCTTGATCAAGACGCCCACTCTCATCTTCCCATCCGGGCAGGAAGAGAAGTATTGGGTCAGGTCATATACATGCCAACTATCTATATTATTTATCTTTTTATAACCCTGGATGGGCTCCCTGAATTACGTCCTTTAAGCAAGGACAAGAAAACTTATCTCTTCCTACAAGGGTCATCAGGGCAGGAAAGGGCAATGCAATCTAGGGCAATCCACACATCCTTGTCAAGTGTTGATGAGTCACAGCCTTCCTCAAGAATGTTTACTTTTGATTCATTTGAACTATTACAGAGACAATCTAATGTGGGGACCTCTATTCCCTGGACCTTTATTAGGTTTATACATATTGTGGGGTATTATGGGGTATACTACATGACTAGATATTCATTCCAAGATATATAAAAAGGTAAGAATATGTTTACAATCCAACAGTCGCTTGGGCATCACAGCGCCATGATGCTGACTTATACGATCTTACAGCATTGACTCTCAATAGCTGGGTTTACACAACACATTTAATATTAAACCTAGTTAATAACACGCATCGCTATGCCCACCAAACATGCTATAGCCAAATAAAGAAACCCAATTGTAGTT
Source organism: Charina bottae (assembly GCA_023362775.1). Classification (NCBI taxonomy): domain Eukaryota; kingdom Metazoa; phylum Chordata; class Lepidosauria; order Squamata; family Charinaidae; genus Charina; species Charina bottae. Next base: position 97,429,633 of record JALMGJ010000001.1, on the reverse strand, counting down.
AACATGATGATTCAGTTTATGCAATATATTAACAGAATGGTGGTTTCCTACAAAACAATGAACAGCAAACTACTCAAGCCAATCCCGTTTTAGCCTAGCTGAGCATGCTCTTAACACCAAGCCTTTCAGATGTGGCACAATTTTCCTCATCAAAGCAAAGCAGATCTCCCTGATAAGGTGCTTGGCATCACCTCAAACCTTCCGCCACTGGTAGATCCAACAGCTGGACACGATTTCTGTACATGTCTTGCAAGTAGAGAAGCCCATTCTAATACTTCCAGGAGCTCAGGTGAAAGGATGAGACGGGAACTCTAGGCACAGAATCTACTTCCCAATATGAGATCTACCAGAAGAGACCCAGAAGACACACAAAGCTATGAAGACACTTGTTTGGGGACAAGGGGACCACCCTGCTTTGGAAAACAGTCTTGAAGAGCTTCACTGAGCAAACTATCAAAAAAGCAAAGTGCCGCTTTAAAGCTTTATCAGCCCTACAAAACAGTCACAGGTAATATCAAACAATAGGTCTGTTGTTCTAAACCAGAGCTTTCCAAACTGTGTGTCACGACACAAAAGTGTGTCACCACACACAGTCTGGTGTGTCGCCACACAACCCGGAAGCGCTGATCATCATCAGCGCTTCCGGGTTTTCCCGCGGTGACACACCAACTGCAGCGCGCAAAACCCGAAAGCGGCAGCAGCGCTTCCGGGTTTTTGCGCGCTGCCGCAAGGACGGCACTTCCGGGTTTTCCCGCGGCGACACACCAACGCCGGTTGGTGTGTCGCCGCGGGAAAAACTTTGGAAAGCCCTGTTCTAAACCTTTCACTAGGCATATTGTGAGTCAGTTCTCACACAGTCAGAAAAAAAAAACACAATAACAAATCTAACGGTTGCAAAAGCAAAGGAGAGATGGAAACAGGCCAGCCTGCTCAGAAAAAGGGGCCAAATGTTCTGTCACGGAGGGTGGGAAGAAGAAAGATAAGCAATATTGTATTGAGTGCTGTTTCTATATATACGGCTTGTTCTTGAAGCACAGAGGTTGCTGATGTTCTTTGGTATGGCTTTCTAACTTGCTTCAGTAAATGCTACTTACAGTATTAGACGTTCTTGGATTTCACGTGAGCCTGATTAAGCGATACAGTCCTGTTTGTGTGGTGAAGCCTGACTCAAAAAGCAACAAAAAGCAGCACCAAGCAAACATGAGTTGATCTGAAAGAAAGCTGGGCTGATTCAAAATCGGCTAGGGAGGGCACAAGTGCCACAGACTAGACCAGTGTTTCTCAACCTTGTCAGCTTTAAGATGGGTGGACTTCAACTCCCAGAACTCCCCAGCCAGCCCTGCTGGCTGGGGAGTTCTGGGAGTTGAAGTCCACCCATCTTAAAGCTGACAAGGTTGAGAAACACTGGACTAGACTAAGAAGTCGAGAAGAGCCACTTTTGCACTGTTGCCCTGAACAAGCCACTTCCATGCTGATGCCAAGAAAACAACACGGGCATGTCCTTGAAGTAACCAGGAGTCAAGCTCAACTCAAGGGAGCCTTTACCTTTACAAAATAAAGAACTGAAGGAAGTCATAAGGGCCTCCAAAGCTCAGGGTATTCTTTGATCACACCATATACCAGGGATCAATACCTTGATCCAAATGCGGGGGGGGGGGGGGGAGTGATGATGTAATGCAAGTAAGACTGGGTCATGATCTGGGACACAGATGTGTTATCCTTCCCCTGGGTTTGGAGGAGTCAAGGCATTATTTATTTTTTAAAACGGTATTAAACTTAATTTAGGGCCTATCTAGGTTTTTGTGTGTGTGCTGCTGAAAGTGGTGAGAAATCATCCCACCAATGTCAGCAACTGTGGCCGGAAAGAGTTCTGAAAAGCCCAGGGGCATCCACTGGATCCTGTTGGTTTCATCAAAGTGACATCGCAAAGCATAGACCAGAGCTTTCCAAACTGTGTGTCGGGACACGTTAGTGTGTTGGCTGCAGTGTCTGGGTGTGTCATGGCTGCTGCTGCCTCCGAGCCCTGCCAGGATTCCGCGCAGGTCCTAGTGCCTGCCTTGTGCCTGGCTGCCTCCAAACCTGCTGTGATTCCACGCAGGTCCTAGTGCCTGCCTTGTGCCCTGCTGCCTCCAAACCCGCTGTGATTCCACGCAGCTCCTAGTGCCTGCCTTGTGCCTTGCCTGCAAACCTGCTGTGATTCCGCGCAGGTCCTAGTGCCTGCCTTGTGCCCTGCTGCCTCCAAACCTGCTGTGATTCTGCGCAGGTCCTAGTGCCTGCCTTGTGCCCTGCTGCCTCCAAACCTGCTGTGATTCTGCACAGGTCCTAGTGCCTTCTGTGTGCCTTGCTGCCTCCAAACCTGCCCTGCCAGGATTCTGTGCAGGTCCTAGTGCCTGCCTTGTGCCTGGCTGCCTCCAAACCTTCCCTGCCAGGATTCCGCGCAGGTCCTAGTGCCTGCCTTGTGCCTTGCTGCCTCCAAACCTGCTGTGATTCTGCACAGGTCCTAGTGCCTGCCTTGTGCCCTGCTGCCTCCAAACCTGCCCTGCCAGGATTCCGCACAGGTCCTAGTGCCTGCCTTGTGCCTGGCTGCCTCCAAACCTGCTGTGATTCCACGCAGGTCCTAGTGCCTGCCTTGTGCCCTGCTGCCTCCAAACCTGCTGTGATTCCGCACAGGTCCTAGTGCCTGCCTTGTGCCCTGCTGCCTCCAAACCTGCTGTGATTCCACGCAGGTCCTAGTGCCTGCCTTGTGCCCTGCTGCCTCCAAACCTGCTGTGATTCCGCTCAGGTCCTTGTGCCTGCCTTGTGCCCTGCTGTGAGTGTGTTGCGAAATGATGCATGTCTAAAAAGTGTGTCACCAACATTAAAAGTTTGGAAAGCTCTGGCATAGACAAAAGAGATGGGGTTGCATCTCAGTGCTGTTTCTGACATTCTTCTACCCCTGCAGACACTGCCAGGTGGGCTTCAGCAGGACCTTGCTGCTGCATCAAAATGACATCATAATGCCTGTACAAAAAGGATGGGGCTTGTAATGCTGCTTTCATCATTCTGACCCCTTCCCCACTCCCATGGATGCCTCTGGAAGGACCATCAAAAATGGGGCATGAAGCCACAACCGCCCACCCTTGTGTCAGTACAAACTGGCTGCTACTGACCAAACCCACAAAAAGGGAAAAGGAGGGAACCCACTTTCCTAGATGGGAAACACATGACATCAGAGCTGGTGTATCATCAACATGGGCATCCACAGGAAGAAAAAGGGGGTCAGTGACAACATGACCATTGCAAGATAAACTCTGCCCCTGACATACTTGCATGAGATGTCACAATGCAAGTCAGAAGGGGCGGAGTTTGTTTCTGACATCACAATGCGATTTTCATAATAATGGCTAAATGCTGAAACTTATGCCATCAGATGCTCTGCTTCTGCCTTCATACCTGCAACAGACAAATTACAAGAAGAGCATCTCTGAACAAACACTTCAATTTATTCACAAGAATGCACTGGGGATTCTTTTGAACTGTCAATTCTTTCCCTATTTAAAGTCTGAAATGGGAATTTTCCCTAGAGTAAACATTCCTTCTCTGATGTACTGACAAAGAAGCATTTCAACAAAGCATCTGTCACTACCCAAAAATTCAGAAAAGCTGTTTCATTATTTGGAATAGGACTGGAGGTGGGGAAACTCATAGCCACCTTTCCGTTAGAAGAGCTATCCCTGTGTCTTATTTTTGCTGAGTCCCTGGAGGATGCGCTACAAATTCTTCACAACTGACCAGAACTCCACTGTACCTTTTTTTATTAAATTGATTTTCCCCCTTTAAGGTTTCCAAGAAGTAAGGGATAATAAATAGGCTAGATGGGAAGTAGCACACATTCAGTTATTACAGGACTGCCTCAGTTGCCTTAAGCAAACTATTTTTCTGTCTTATGAAGTGTGCTAGAAAACCTCATATGAGGTGTCTTTTCTTTCTCCAAAAGCATTTGCAGAGAGAGAGAGAGGGGGAGAGAGAGAGAATTATGTCCTTATTGGTCTTTTTGTCATTTTCAATTCTCTTGATCGGATGAATTAAGAATTACTAGCTCATCATCTCCTAAACTGAAGGACAAACACATCAAAGTTCTCGTATATGCAGATGATGTTGTGCTGTTATCTCAGACACCAATTTTCTAAAGCAAGCACGTGAAATAAACTATGCAAAAACTAAGGTTGGGGTTATTCATACCTGCTGCGCTGAAAGTATTCTCAGCTAGAGTGTGGGCACAACTTTTGTTCGGAGCCCAATTGGGACCATACAGCTTAGAGAGGGTGCAATCCATTTTTTTTAAGAAACGTATTTCAAGTCCTACAATGTGTTCCTAACATGGTCTTACGCCATAAGGCTGGAACCCACAGTTGGGTTGAAACCCATATTTGGAAACGCATCTTCTCTTATTAGTTAAAGTTTTCTTTTTTTCCTGTGGGCTTAACATTTCTAATTTTAAGTTATCTATCTATCTATCTAGCTATCTATCTATCTAGCTATCTAGCTAGCTAGCTAATTTTTTATCACCGCCCATCTCCCCCCCCTCAAGGAGGGACTCTGGGCAGTTTACAATAAAAAACACAGTTAAAATACAATACAATTATAAATGCAAGAAATATAAATATAAGTGCACAATAAAAATATAAAATATGGTAAAATCCAGGTGGCTGATGGTTCTCTATAAGTCCGTGAGTATAAAGGGCTATTTTAGGGCGGTTCTAGGGGGCTAGCCATCCCCAGGAATGACTATTCTCCTTCCCACTCCAGGCATGTTGGCAAAACCAACCGCACCGGGGCGCGGTAGCTCAGTGGGTTAAACCACTGATGCTGTAGGTCTGCTGATCAGTAGATTGGCAGTTCGAATCTCCGCATGGCGAGGTGGGCTCTCGCCACTTGCCCCAGCTCCTGTCAACCCAACAGTTCGAAAGCTAATGCAAGTAGATACATGGGTACCACCTTACATGGGGAAAATGTGCTGGCGTCCTGTCGGGAATCGTTCCACCGGAGGAAAAAGAGCGGAGGAAGATTGAATCGTGCCGGTGAGGACAGACCCGGATGTGACATCAACAGGACGTCAGCAGCCGGCTCAAGGCATCCTGGGAATTGTAGTCCAGAGCCTTAGAAGAGCCGGTTCCCTTACCCCCTCTCCTGGTGCGCGGGTGAATTACACACTTGGTGATATTGTATAATGTATAATGTATAAGGATAAAAATGTATATATAGATATGTATGTAAGCCGCCTAGAGTCCTCCGTTAGGGAGGGGATAGGCGGGGTATAAATAACACTATAAATAAAATAAATAAAAAATAAAACCAGGTTTTTAATTTTTTGCGGAAGTCCAGGAGCGAGGGGGCCTGTCTTATCTCCGGAGAAGAATGTTCCAGAGGGCAGGAGCTACTGCAGAGAAGGCCCGCTTCCGAGACCCCGCCAGATGGAATTCTTTTACAGATGGGGTCCGTAACATGCCCCCTTTGCATGACCGGGTGGGACGGGTCGATGTAATGGGGATGAGACGGTCCCTCAGGTAACCTGGACCCATGCCATGTAGGGCTTTAAAGGTGATAACCAACACCTTGAATTGGACCCGGAAGCAAACTGGGACCCAGTGCAGCTCGTGTAGCAAAGGTGTTACATGTGTCATCCTTGGGGCACCTAAGATTGCCCGCATGGCTGCATTCTGGATCAACTGTAGCTTCCGGATATTTTTCAAGGGTAGCCCCATGTAGAGCGCATTACAGTGATGACTTTGTTTCATTTTGGGGTAGGACACTGCACAAGAAACTAAGTGCTATGAACTCATTTAATGGATCCCTGACGATGGGATACAAACAGGCAGAGGCAGCCCTCAAACAGTGCGCCAAGGATTTGAAAGCCAACTTAGACCTGGCTGTCATACCCAGAGATGTGTTCTTGGGCAGTCATTCACCTTTTCAAGCTGGCTAGATATCTAAGCCAAATTACAGTTTCCGAATTCAGAACAGCCCTAACTTTTGGCAAGATTTGGCAATAGGTGCGGCTGGCCCCCTCACTCCAACTGTCTTTCAAAAATTCCAGATGACATCAGAGATGGGGATTCCCCATCTAATGGTATAGATCAGTGTTTTTCAAACTTGGCAACTTTAAGATGTGTGGACTTCAACTCCCAGAAATCCCCAGCCAGTATGGCTGGCTGGGGAATTATAGGAGTTGAGGTCCACACTAGAGTTGCCAAATTTAAAAACACTGATATAGATCCTCCCAACTGCCCTCAAATAACGCTGTACCTTTTAATCAAACCTTTCAATGTTCTTCAACCCAGATGCCTCCTAGACCTAGGGAAAATTTGTAGATACAATATTAAACATACCTCCCAAATACAGAGATAGTAGACAACTGAACACCCAATACCTTCCTTATGGATTTCCTGAAATCATCTACTCTTAGAAACATGAAGCTAGATAAAATAGCCCTTTGGTGTTATATAGAATGATTTTTTATAGAGTGGAACCTCTATGTTAAGAAGTAGCAAACCCCCAAAGTAGCAGATTCTAGGAACCAACACTGTGGAAGGGTTCTTCATGCCTTACAGGTGGTGTTTTGGGGAAATTTTTGGGTAGCCACAGTGGGAAGAAGGATGCTTGACCTTTTATTTGACCCAGCAGGGCTCTTATACCCTTAAGATACACAACGGTACAACTATCAAATTGACAAGCAACACCCCTCATACCCAAGACTGCATGCATTTAAATTTGTTAGCATGCCAATGTCATCACTTTCAGACTTCATAGGGTGTTAGAAATCAGTGAATACAACATGACAACATTACAACATAGTCAATAGCAAAGGAATTGGGTAGGATTTGCAAGTCAATAGACAACTCCAGCAGAGATTTCTCAAGATGAGTAATATTTGCAAAAGTTAAGGAGAGGTTTGTATATTATCCTGCATAAACTACTCTTTCTCTCTGAGTACAGCAAAGCTAAAATGGTCTCAAACTGGGGAAAAAGGCAGACAAAATCAGCAAAGGGCATTCCTTCAGAAATACATTTGCACTATTATTAATCTCACCGAATCCAATTCTTATTATCCTCAGAATTTGGACAGCCAATGCACAAAAAGTGCATTTTATTTGTACTTTCCAATTCCTTATCCTGCTCCTTATCTGGCTCTTCCATTAAATTCATCTCCAAAAGAGCTAATGAATGTCAGAATAAGAGAGACAGAAAGATTTTGAACTATAGAATTCTGACTAACACGGTACAACTAGTCAAACATTTCAAAAAGGAACAAGGCATCTACTTAAATGCTGGCTGGGTTCACACAGCACTCTTGCCAAACTGTGTTAACAAATACAATTGCTGCATTTGCATAATATGCTATGCCTAAGCAAATAGAACATATTATGACTTAACATGAAGACCCAGTTCACACAACATGCTTAAACAACAGCAGGTGTCTCACAACTACCCATCCATCCCCATTTTAGCTTAGTCTATCATAGAGTCAACCATTTTGTTACAGGAAGAGAAAAAACCCCAATGATCTCACACTCTCCTGATTATCTCACAATTTGGTCCCAGGATCTGCCTTTCTTGGGGAGGAGAACAAGAGGCCAACAATGGAGTGATCCTGCAAATTAGCAGCATCACAGAAGATGCCTGGATGGAAGAATTGTAAAGCTTTTCATGGCTTCTACTATCAAAGGCCTCCGGACTTGGTGATAAGGCTCATAAGTGGAACCATCGCATCTGTCAGGCATATAAGCCAAGGCAACCAGATCGGGTCTAATGGAATGAATTAGAAGAGAAAGTGATACCCATCTCCTTCCTCGGTCACTGGAACAAAAGGGGTCAAGTAGCTGCAGCAACACTCAAAAAAGGCATAGAAATAGAAGGTGTGGCTTGATTTGGCCTTAAGTCAGACTGCTGAGAGAAGATCTGGTCAGAAGGTTCTATCTTCACTGAAAGCATGGATCTTATCCAGCCAGATGTAGACTGAAATTGAAATCATGCAGCACGCATTAAAACAAAAAAAAGGAAACTGAGTACATACAGTAGTAGTGTACAGAAGCTGCTGCTTGGATCGAATTGGGACCAGATATGCCCCAGGGAAAGGAGGGTATGTGATGCCATATCATTCAACTGGCATGAACCAATTCTGCTCAGTCTCCCAGTAGCGCCACTATATTGTCAGGTACGATTCTTTCTGGACCCATTTCAACCTCAGAAGTGGATGCAATGCTTTCTAGCAGAGCCCTCAACTGCTCAAGATGCCCCTTTTCAAAATTTAAAGTAACTTTCTAGAGCAAGGTTTCTCAAACAGGGTTCCGTGGCACCCTAGGGTTCCATGAGAGGTCACTAGGGGTTCCCTGGGAGGTCATGATTTATTTAAAAAATTATCTCAAATTTGGGCAACTTCACAGTAAAGAGGTACGTTTTATTCTTTATTTTCAGTTTAAGAACACTGTTAGTGCATATATACAGGCCTACCCATGAAACAAATATAATAATTTTGTACCTTGTGGCCTATATTTGAGCCTGAATGTGCAGGGCTTCCCTGAGGCCTGAAAAATATTTCAAGGGTTCCTCAAAAGGTTGAGAAAGGCTGTTCTACAGCTTCTTCTAAAATTCAGCAGGTAGGTGGGGAATGATTCCAATATAGATCATGTCCTGATTTCTCTACCCATAATTTTCAGATTATGTGAATTTATGTTCAAATCCAGAACCTCACCACACATGCATACACACAGAATCCTCGACATCCCTACACAGAACACACAATCAAGTCAACACATTTTTCTACTCATGTAAGTCTCAAAGATGGGAATTTTCTCCTAGCTAGATGCTCTTCTATTATCTTGGTCTCTCAAAATGGTTCTTAGTGTGAAATGGGTGCAGCAGCTGTTCAGTTTCTTATCAGGGCGCATATTCTGACCAAGCAAGTACAAAACCTGTTGAATACTACACCAAAAAACAAGTGAGGAAGTTAGCTACCATTTTTAATATAATTTTTTCAAGCAATAAAAGACAAATCTAAAAGAAAAAATAGAAGAAATAAGAAAAAAAGAAAGTGCAGAAAACAACAAAAAAGGAAAGATAGAAAAAAGAATAACTAAGAGTCAGAAGAATAAGTGACTTCCAACCTTCTTTGCAACAGAAATTAAAAAACTTATTTGGAAGTTAGCCACCATTTTAATTTATACTCTGTGACAATGTTTCTCAACCAGAGCAACTTTAAGATATGTGGACTTCAACTCCTGCTGGCTGGGGAATTCTGGGAGTTGAAGTCCACACATCTTAAAGTTGATCAGGTTGAGAAACACTGCTCTATGACCCCATACAGTCACTGAGTTCGTGCAACACACTTAGCACATATTAAATATTGGTTAAATTCAACTTTGATTTACCACATAAAAGAAATTTAGAAAAAGAAATCAGAGTTTCCAGTGTTACAAAATCAATAGTCTTATTTGTTAAAATGTAAATATGTTTCTTATTATCTTACAAGGTTAATTCATAAAAAAAAAACTTTTCCAGATTTATTGGACCCTTCAATGGTTATTTTAAAAAGGCTGGTTGTCAATCTTATGCTGGACATCATGATGATGATGATGATGATGATGATGATATCCCACTTTTTTTATATACACAGTAGCTTACGGCAGCAAACATACCTGATACTCCTTCCTCCTCCTATTTTCCCCACAACAACAACCTTGTGAGGTGGGTTGGGCTGAGAGAGAGTGACCGGCCCAAGGTCACCCAGTGGCTTTCATGCCTAAGGGAGGCCTGGAACTCACAGGCTCCTGGTTTCTAGGCCAGCACCTTCACCACTACACCAAACTGGATCTCAATAAATTTGAAGGCATACCTGCTTAATACACATGCTTTCCAGTTGATGGATAGACTTGCTTTTGAAAGGAAATCTAAATCTTAAAGGTGTTAGCATGCTGCTAAATAATCTAAAAAAATGGAGTTTATTTATGACAAACTTTGAATTTGGGGCTGCTGCAAAAAATATCATCATGTATTCCTGGAAATATACTTGTGTACCAGATACCAAACGCTGACTTGATGAAATTTGTCTATTCTCAGCTTTGAACTGGCCCTGTATCAGCGTAGAGGAAAGATTGGACAATATAATTTGTTGAGGTTTAGAAAATACCCAGAATTTACAAGTAGATTAATTATACAGGAGAGGCTAGTGGTATCTAGGTGAGAGTTGATATATTCTGCAAGTCATCCAATTAGCAGCCATTGTAGAAGGTATGATGTGACTCATCATCATTGGCGATCACTCGTAGCCGAGTAAGATTGTCTTCCAAAGGTAAAATTTTAACGGTGGATCCGTAAGTGGCTATAAAGGCCAATTCTGGATCCGCACAACCTCCCACAATGAGGGCATAGGTTTCCGGGTGGGAGACGGTCATGATGAGGGTTTGCCTGACGTGCCTTCCTTTTAGCTCTTTTCTCCTTTTCACCCTGTACTCGTGCTTCTTCAAAGTCCATAGCGCCATTAATAAAGGATGACCTCCAATTGAAACGCTCATGAGTTAGGGCTTCCCAGTTCTCAATGCTGATATTACATTTTTTTAAATTAGCTTTGAGAGTATCTTTGAATCTCTTTTGCTGTCCACCAATATTCCGTTTTCCATTCTTAAGTTGGGAGTAAAGGAGCTGCTTTGGAAGACGATGGTCAGGCATTCGAACAACATGACCGGTCCAGCGAAGTTGATGTTGGATGATCATTGTTTCAATGCTGGTGGTTTTCGCTTCTTCTAATACGCTAACATTAGTCTACAAAAAACATCTATCTACAAAAAAAAAATCTATCTACAAAAGCCGACATCGACGCTGAAATTCAGCATCGCCTGAGCTCTGGGAGTGTAGCTTTCTCCCGAATGAAGTGTAGAGTGTTTGAGGATCGGGACATTCGCAGGGAGACCAAAATGCTTGTTTAAAAAGCCACTGTACTACCAACCCTTCTGTACGCCTGTGAAACATGGACCCTCTACAAACGCCACCTCCAACTTCTTGAAAGATTCCATCAACGCTGCCTCCGAAAAATTCTGCAAATTACTTGGGAAGATAGATGTGACTCATATTACAGGTGCTGTAGGTTAGTTGGGTGTGGCAGATAATTTGTTTGACCTATAATGTGATTGGTCAGTTTATGTATATAAGCAGAGGAGATCTGGTGTTCACTCTCTTCTCGTTACTTCATCTCATCTGTATCTGTGTTGGACGTTACTGGACTGTATTTTGGACTGCGTATGTATATAAAGTAAATAGACTATTTTATCTAATCTCTGCTTGAGTGTCTGTTTACTGCATAGAACGTATACCTTTGATGTCTTGGAGAAGAAAAGGCCGCCCCAGCGTTGCGTGCTCTGACATAATTCCATGTAGTCAAGGCACAATTCAGTGTTTCAAAACTGAGAGGTAGCAATTTCTTAAGGGATGCAATTCTGTAATATCACTACATTTGATTTACTTTTGATTTAGCCTTATGCCCTTTTTTTCTTTTTGACAGGTTTTTTTTAATCTAGTTAAGTATTCTACTTTGTTTTATATGTAATTGCATGTGTTTGTTTCTTTCCTTATTGCAGTTTTATATCAAAATATTAAAACAGGTGTCAATTTTGTTGTTGCTTCTTTCCTGGCTTAGAGTATGGTGCAAGCCTAACTCATATGATTAGTTATGCTTCAATATACCATACAAATTCAGAAAATGAATTAATGCAGTAACCAGGTTCAGTGTATTGCAGGAACTCATTTGGTGTTGCTCCATTGGGGAGTGACTAATATCAGGGTCCCCTTATCTGTCCACTGCAACTGGCTGCCTATCCTGACTTGGTGAGAGAAAGAGGAAAGGAATTTTTAAAAGGACCCAATGCAGCTCAGTTAAAGCTGATGTATCAGGACATTTTCCAGGGTACAAGAGATGGGAGGATCTGGGGTTGTCAAAGTTCCATTCATTTCAATGGCCCCAGAACATCATCTTGGATGGTGCCCCTGCACCCCAGCTTCTGATATCATCAGTTGAAAGCCAATGGGATTGCAGTCTGACCAATGCACACAGTAGAACAGGCTAGACCAACCTTCCCTAACCTGGCACCCTCCAGATGTAGCCATGCTAGCTTGGAAATCTGAGTGTTGCAGCCCTAACACATCTGGAAAACATCCTATAGGAAGATGGGACTATGCTACCAGAGACTGAAGCTATTAAATGCAAACTTTAATGTGTCTCCTGCTTTTTTCCACGCCTCCTGCAAAGAAAATAAATATAGCCCAACAATTATGTTTTAATGGGGGTGTCAGTGGGAGGAGGGGTGTTCATGGAGAGAGAGAAGCACTCAAAACTACCATCCAGCATCTGCAGAATGATGTGGAGTGTCCTCTCTGCTACCACAGAACTAAATCCCTGAACAGGACACTTCCCACCGTTCCAGAAACTGGACCCACATCATGCGACCTCAAAGACCGACCACTTCTGGAAACGGCTAAATACAGAATCCTGCTCAAGGTCTTTCTGGAGCCCTGCAAAACGCCCTTTAACAAGAGAGCGCAGGGCAGCCACAAATTAGGAAAAAAGGGACAACATAGCAAAGCACTCCCTTTGATGTGCAGAAACCCTCCTCTTTAATTGAAACTCAATTAAGTGAATAATTGTTACAAATGTAATAATTGCATTCCAGCACCGCATGGAAGGGAACCAGGGCCTCGGGATTCCAGATGAGTCAGAGCTGGGAAAGAAAAGGAGCTGTTCTACCGTGACCCGTGTTGCACCCGCCCCAACTCTGCCTCTGCCAACACAGCGGCTCAGCTTCCGAAAGGATGAGACCCGGCCAAGAAAACGGAGACAAGAGCATCCAAATACCACCGAGATGAACACAGTCGTTCCCCATCACGGAAGGTCTTATTATTATTTTTTAGTGTATTTCTATCAACATCATTTTTCAGGGCAGCTCACCAGGTAAGATGCCATGTCTTTATTTATACCTATTACTGTGTTTATATCCCACTTTCCCCAAGGATAGGAATTGGCTGCACAGTCCCTGCAGCATCCACGTGCCCTAAAACTCTTCTGATGCCCACTAGACTCCAGGATCACCCGACTTTTAACTTTAAAAATACAGAGACAGCTGGGATGTCTTGAAGCAACACATTTCTCTGCTGGATGCTACTTCATTCTTTGGCAAACAGATGTTTCCTGGCTGGCCGCATCCACCATGGCAGCCAGTGCATTCCCCGCATTTCTCAGAATTCTTCCTCTGCCCCCAAGCAAAAAAGTGGTGTATCCTAGTCTTTCCTCAGAAATCAAAAATAGATGCCGGGGGGGGGGGGGGCTCCTCTCATTTATACTCCTAATAACAACTCTGTGATGTAATTTGAGGTGAAGGATAGTGGTGCCGAAGTCAATCGGGGAGCTCCAAAGATAGGTGAGGCCTTGACGCAAGCTCTGGTTTTCTTGGCAGTGTTTTCAATAGTGCTTGCCCTTCCCTCCTCCTCCCTATGGCTGAGAGAGAAGGATTGGCCCAAGGTCACCCAGCTGGCTTCATGCCTAAGGCAGGATTAGAACTCATGGTCTCCCAGTTTCTAGTGTGCTGCCTTTAACCACTACCCCAAACTGGTTCTCATTTTATAAAATGTAATTGGGTTGCTTCTTTGTGCTATATAAAACCGAAATGTATACATTATTCAGAAAATAATCATAGACTTGGTTGAATTGACTTTAAAATGTTTGTAATTTTTGGCAAATAAGAATGACTGGAAGAATGATCTTAATTTTTGCCTGATTTTCTTAAAAAAGCAACCATTAACACTGAAAAGAAAAGTAAACATCAACTCTCATAGCAAAATAATGTAACAAACAGTTGTTCTCCATTTTATCAAATTAGAAAGCATTATTTTTCAGAAAAAATAACTGAGAAAAGAAGAAGGAACCAAGTGTCAGAATACACACTTTGCCATATGTAACAGTCTAATTGGTCCCATTTTTTGAATCTGAAGTACTATCAGCAAGGGTTTTTTTCCCCTAAACCTTTATTTTTTTTAATCAAATTAGCATTTTCATAGATTTCTAAAAGAAATACTTCTGCTTGTATTAAAGTGATCTCTAATCCTGTAGGTGTTACTTTATTTCTTGGCTTGGTGTGAATACTTCTAAACACAATGCTTTCTTTCATTTTAACCACAGCAGATTCCATACAGTATTTAAAAAAAAAACAACCATTTGGCACGGGGAGTGAGAAGAAACATTGAATTTTCTCTTCCTTTTTTTTTCCTTTCCACAGGACTTCACAACTGTGGATAGGGTGGACTATTTCAGCCAACCAAGATGCAGACTCTTGCCATTAGACCAAGTTGGAAACCCAGCTTCCCTCTTGGATCTAAATTTAGATTTTGATCCTAAAATTTGCACAACTAGGGTTTGCAGGTGGGAAAATCCAACCAATAAAAGTACCAAATCAGCTTTCCCCAATCAGGGCATCTTTCAGGTATGTGTACAGTACTTCAACTCTAAAATTTCCCTGCCAGCAATGTGCCCACTGCCAAGAACTCTAGAAGGTGAAGTTATCTGAAGGGTACCAAGGTTGGGGAAGCTATAATAAATTATCTCATTTTTGCCAGCCCAGATGTGTGTTGCTGACATGCAGATGAGGCTGGGGAGCTGTACAGCAGGGAAAGGTGCCAGTCTGCAACAAGGATTGCTGAACGGCAACAGAGCTGTCCAGCAAGAGTCAAAATCAACACACAAAACCAAAGACTGGGCAGAAGAAGATGTACAGATAGTCCTTGCTTAACGATGCTAATTGGGACTGGCAACTCGACATCATGTGACCGTGCTGACTTACAATGGTAGTTGCGGCAGTCTCAGTTGCCATCGTTAGGTGAATCCTGCGCAGTCGCAGCGTCCTGCGGTCACATGATTGACATTTGCAACCTGTTGCCAGCTTCCCCATTGACTTTGCTTGTCGGAAGCTGGCAGTAAAGGTTGCAAATGGCGATCACGGGACGCTGCAGTGTCGTAACTGCGAGCCAGTTGCTAAGTGCCCGAATCATTATCAGGTGGCTGTGGGGACACTGCAACAGCCACAACTACGAGCAGTCGTAAGTCTCCACGTTCAGCACTGTCATAACTACGAGTGGTCGCTGAACGAGGACTACCTGTAGTTTCTTATGTTCCCATCACTGTACATACCTATGCCCTCATTGTGGGAGGTTGTGCGGATCCAGAATTGGCCTTTACAGCCACTTATGGATCCACTGTTAAGATTTTACCCCTGGAAGACAATCTTACTCGGCTACAAGTGATCGTCAAGAAGAAGACGACGACATACCACATATGAATAAACACTGCAAAAGAGCAATTGTGATGCAATCTTTTCCGCCACCACTAACAAGCTTCCCCCCTTTTTTTTTTGCAATGCTTTACTGATGTATTCATGCATACATTCCTGTCAATCACTAAACCACCACACAAGAAAAAATCTGAAATAAATGTGCATGAAATCACATCTAGATAAATTTATTTGCAAACGTTTAGCAATTCCTATATGGATACCGATAGCATAGAGAAAGGAGCAAAATACACAGGAAATAAAAGCTGGGGTTAACTGTATATCTAGAGACAATTAAAAAAACAGAACTATGGAAGATTCCCTAACAAATCAGATCAGTTTTGAAAACAGACCAAGTATCTCCACAACTAAAAGGGGAGGGGGGAGACACGGCATATAAAAAGTGCTTTGAATGCATCCTTAGCTACATCACCAGAATTCTGCACATGCTCCATGGCAACCGCAATGTTGACTGCGCCCGCAAACTAGTGAATGCTAACAAATAGACAATCCAGAATCTGTGACTAGGCCAGTAGCCATTTTTTCAGCCTACAATTCTCAAAAAATTAAATAAAGCATATGCAGCCTCTGTTATATCACATTTAGCATGCCAGCAGAGGTGTCTGAAGAGCTTTCATCGCAGCTGAAGCCTTTGTGAATCCTCATTAATTAATGGCACCTCTATGTGTTTAAACGGGGCCTCCATTCAAGACATGGGCTCAAAAGGCACTCTGTGGCTTAGAGGGGCGGGGCAACTGACATGAGGTTGCCAAGTGGTGGTCATCTGCCATGAAGCCCAAGGGTCACACGGGTTCATGGAAGATTTCCTTCCTTCCTATACTTCAGAACCACTCGCATCAGCAGCTGTCAAAGGCTAGAGAGTATTCCTGGGGGCTGTGTGTGAAAGGGAGCGATGTACGAGTAGCCGAGAGATCTCGCCCAGCTTGGACGATTAAAGAAGACAGCACTTACAGTTGACCATGCACCCAACACTCCTGTTTGCTGATGTAACTTACTGGAATGGCTCTAATTCGATCCTACACTTCTGTCTTTTCCCTCTAACACTGATGCCAGAGCAAATCCAATTAAGTTCTAACAACTCCTGAAAGACCTATTCCTATTCCTGAAAGACCACGCCAAGAAGTTCTTCCATCTAGCATCCTGTAGCTAGGCAGATAGCAGGAAGATCAGAAGCAGGCGTGATAACAATTAATCGTATCCTGCGTATCCTCTGTGAAGGAATGTACACCTGGCCTGAGTAATGGGGAAGGAATGAGTGAATCATTAGGACTACCCAGTCCTGTGGAAGAAAAAAGTGTGAGAAAGGAACTCAAAATAACCCTGCCTTGTTTTTGTTTGGTATAAGTTGGGGCAGAGAGAAATTCTTACAGGCTTTCAATATTCTTGTATTCTACACTACAACAATGAAGACGATTCCCGAAATCCTTGACGTGCCTGTTTCTAGAACTAGCCTACCTCAAAGGCAATCTTCATTTCATCAATTTCATCAATCTTAAAAGCCACTCAGAACTTCTCTCATCTCCTTGGTCAATTTTGTACAGATTGGGTAGTAGATAGCAGTTAGCATGGATTATCATTTCAACTATTTTTAGGGCCCCAGAATATAAAATGAATGAGCGTTTTACTTTCCTATGGTGGAATATTGAAAATGTTTTGACTTTTATATAATCTCAAAGAACATGCCAAGAGGGTTGTTTTGTTCTGCCTCAGAACAAAATGTTTATTCCCCAACCTTATACAACTTAACTAGGCTCTTAGTTAAGAATCTGGCAGTAGTGTCTCAGACATCAACATGATATAACTAGATAAGAATTTTTACTGCAAATTAGAATGAAGCCATATGAAACAGTTAATTACCTTCTGCCGACATGAGGATGTAATTCCCTTATACCAGAGAAGGTAAAACCCTTTGCTTTTTTTTTCTCACTTTCCCCTATTTTAACAGACTCTTTGCTCTGCAACTTATGGCCCTGCAGCTGAGCTGTTGTTGGTTGTTGACATAACTAACATTTCTGCCCTGAGGCCCACTGGCTCTCAGCTTATATCTTGCTCTCTGAACAGAATGTAATACTTTATTTGTTTATTTATTTATTTGGCTTATCATTTGTAAATATTTGTCCTCATGCAACAAAGCAGATCTTGAGCTGCAAAATCCCTAGCCAAGGCCAATCTGATCCATTCATAAGCCATCTTCCTGCATTAAATTACTACACAATCAATCATTTGGACAAGCAATGGCCAATGTCACTTCCTACACATATACACACATTTATTATCTCTCTCCCACCCCTGAAAATTTAAATATAGGAGTACGTCATTTCTGCAATGTCTACAAAGCCAGTAACTAAACTTTTATGAAGATACTGAATGGAATATGGCTTCAGAAGACATATAAACTCTATTAGAAAAGCAGCTGGGGAGGAAGAGGTTTGGAATAGGACAGAGCTTTCCAAACTGTGTGTCGGGACACATTGGTGTGTCGGCTGCAGTGTCTGGGTGTGTCGCGGCTGCTGCTGCCTCCTGGCTTCTACACAGGTCCTAGTGCCTGCCTTGTGCCTTGTTGCCTCCAAACCTGCCCTGCCAGGATTCCGCGCAGGTCCTAGTGCCTGCCTTGTGCCTTTCTGCCTCCAAACCTGCCCTGCCAGGATTCCGCGCAGGTCCTAGTGCCTGCCTTGTGCCTTGCTGCCTCCAAACCTGCCCTGCCAGGATTCCACGCAGGTCCTAGTGCCGGCCTTGTGCCTTGCTGCCTCCAAACCTGCTGTGATTCCACGCAGGTCCTAGTGCCTACCTTGTGACTTGCTGCCTCCAAACCTGCCCTGCCACGATTCTGCGCAGGTCCTAGTGCCTGCCTTGTGCCCTGCTGTAAGTGTGTGTCGCAAAATGATGCCCTGCTGTAAGAGTGTGTCGCGAAATGATGCATGTCTAAAAAGTGTGTCACCAACATGAAAAGTTTGGAAACCTCTGGAATAGGAGAATAATGGCAGGAAAAGAATTATGCTTCCTACTTTCCACCATTCCAAAGTGTGGCCTCTCCATGCTGCTTTTTATTATGCTTTTGATCATTTAAAACACTAAGATGAAAGAAAAGGTACACCTTCATGTTAAATCTGCTTCCTTCTGAGGTAGAACAATCAGTGCTTACGGTATGGATAAAGCATGCATGAAGTTTTTCTCCCTCTCACAGAACACTAGGACCAGGGGTCACCCAATGAAGCTGACCAGAAAATTTAGAACACACAAAAGAAAACAGTTCTTCATACTGTGTATAATTAACCAGTAGAATTCACTATCACAAGGTATGGTGATGATCACTAACTTGGATGCTTTAAAAGGAGAAAGGATAAACCGCCCAGAGTCCCCTTGTGGGGGGAGATGGGCGGTGATATAAGTTAGAAATAATAATTAAATAAATAAATAAATTCATGGAAGATGGGTCTATCAAGAGCAATTCATCTTGAAGGATCAGCGGTACCTCCAGACTAGAGGCAACGTGCCTTCAAATACCAGTTGCAGGAGAATAATGGCAAGAGAGGAATATGTCTCCATCTCCTGCTTGCAAGGATACTAAAGCATTTGATTGACCACTGTGAGAAATCAAATGCTGGACTGAGAAGGACCTTGGCCTGATCATGTTCTCAAGCCCTGAGATCCTACAAGGCTCAGTCACACAGGAAATAATTCAAACATCCACAGGCTGCCAAGTCTAGTCCAGCAATTCCTATCACCAGCTAGACACCAACTCATTGGAGAAGTCCCACATTCTGTTCTAGAACCTCTACCCAAAGATGAGAACCAAAGACTCTGGAGACCTGTGACCAATCAGAATCCAGTAATACTAGATCAGATAGATTATTCCCTGCCACAATATGCCATAAGTTATCTTTAAAAGCTTTGGCATAAAAATAGGATGTTCCAAAGCTCAGAGGAAAAGCACATATGTGGAAAGTCCAGATTTACCGTCTGGCATCTCTAATTAAAACCTGGAACTTGAGAACACGAAGATTAATTTTGCTCTGTTATTTTAAGGAATCAGCAAATCATTGGAAAGACCTCTGTAGCTCAAGACAGCTACTGCCAACCAGAGTAGACAACATACTAAGTAGATGAACCATGACTCTGACTCTATGGTTGGACTTATACAATATGCTTAACCTCATTCACCCATTTTCTGAATCCACACAATTGTCAGGCCCAGCCCAAGAACGACGAAGAATCAATCCAGCCAAACTTCAGTTCTTTATTTGCTCACACCATATAGACAGAATCTTGCCAGACTAAAGCGACTCTACCTAACCTAAGGGAAAATAACCTGGAAGGCTCTAGGGCAGGGCTACTCTGAACCTGTTAGTCTTCCCACATTCCAGCTCCAGACTGTGTTTTCTCTTATCTTGCTCCCATCCTTGGAATGTTTAATTCCAATGATTTAAATACATTTAATTTAATTTAATTAATGTTTAATGTTTAATTCCTCTCTCCTGGACTTTAGAAAAAACCTAAAGACCTGGTTTTGCCACCATGCTTGGGGTGGGGAGGGGAATAGCCAGTCTTGGGGTTGGCTGGTTTCTTAGATCTGCCTTGACCAGCCCTACCAGCTCATGGGATAAATAAGACCTACCATTGTTTGGATCTGACTGTAATTATGTATTTTTACTGATTATTGGTGTTATTTATTGTTTTTTATTGATTTTAAACTATTTTATTGTGAACCGCCCAGGGTCCCTCCTTGTGAGGGAGATGGGCGGGATATAAATATGATTGATAAATAAATAAATAAATAAATAAATAAATAAATAAAGTGCCCCCTCCTTCCTGAGAACCAGCAGCGTTACTGAAGTCCATCTTCCTTCAGAGACACATTCCATCACAACAATATACTGAACCACAAACTAGTGAAATAGACTGGGTTTACACAGTACTATACCACCAGAAGACCTAATCAATATTAAAACAGATTAAATTCTGCATGTGGTGCCACTTGGTCTTCATGAACCTGATTAAGCATGTGTTACAAGCCCAACTCATATTATTACAAGGCATTTTTTTCTGAACCCCCCTTTCCTCAATCACCACTTTCCTTCTTTGCTTCATGAACTTTGCCCCCTTTCAACTATCTTGCATCTGTGCCCCCTACCTATTTCACTGTCCGGAACCCCTCACCTACTCAGCCTGCCCCAGAAAATGTCCTGCTGTCCTTAAAAT
The DNA here is from genome assembly GCA_023362775.1 of Charina bottae. Taxonomy (NCBI): domain Eukaryota; kingdom Metazoa; phylum Chordata; class Lepidosauria; order Squamata; family Charinaidae; genus Charina; species Charina bottae. Next base: position 97,409,069 of record JALMGJ010000001.1, on the reverse strand, counting down.
GTGTCCGAGTTTCTAAAACAAACCAAATAGTTTCCCCATCTCTCACAGAAGACTGCTGTAATGGTATGTGGGAAAGACCTTGGGAGACGGGGTGAAGAGATGCTGCCTAGGGAATGGTCAGATAAGAGACAGCATAGCCTGTAGCTGGATAGTGGGCGGGGCAAGAGGCTCAGAAGGGACCCTCCCTAGTTTCTCTGGCTGTAAAGGAGATGGTGGGAGAATTGTACTTTCAGACTTGCAAGATTCTGTTAATGTAGCTTTACAGTAAAGTAGAATTAGCTTATCTGGTCGTGTTTCCTGTCTGCTCTACCTGGTAAGGCTGACAACTGCAGAAGCTCAGACAACTTTCTTCTCTTGAGCTGCTGACATTATCCATAACTATTCCATGCAATCACATCGCTTCAGCATTAATCTGAGAAGCTGAACCTGTGACATCACCACAGAAAACATTCTATATTCTCACAAAAGTATGAGCCAGCTCATTTGCACAGGGCCACGTTCACTTCAAGTACTTCAACTTACAGCTTTCTCTCCATGAAACACAAAACCTTAAATATAAAACAGTGACAGCAATTTTGCTTCTGTTTTTCTCAGTTGCACTTCATCCTCTGAAGTCCTGCTGATGTGCAGGAGCTGCTTTATTACAAACTGCTAATAAAAAAGGGGGGGAGGCAAGGCAGAAGCAACATATTTTTAAAATAATAACACACCAGGAAAAAAAAGATAAATCCTACTCCTCCGTTTGGTTTTTATTCGCTAGCTATTTAGAGTAATTTGCACAAATCATTCCAAGGACGGGAAGGGAAAAAGAAAGGCAATGTCTTTTTTGTGTGAAAATGAAGAAATTGGCTCTTATTAAACCAGAATAGCTTGTTTAATGGGATGCATCTGTTGTTAGGAAGCAGGGAGACACGGCAGAGCAGGTGATGTATATTTTCTAGGGTAGCAGTAAAATGCTGGCTGTGGCTCCTTTGCTCATTCTCAGCTGAGGAAGATCAAGATAACATATTCAAGAGTTGGGCTCAACCATCATCTGGTTTATCTGGCTTTGGCATAGCGCAAAGGTGTGCAACGTTCTTCTGCCATAGGACATACCTGGCCATTTACTGTGATCCTATGGGCCTCACTCCATAAAACAGGACAAAAGAAAGCAAAAACGGAGGTTTAACTTAAATTACCTAAGCTAATTAAAGGTAGTTAGACATGTAAAGTTTCTGAAAACGTTGAACGCCACAAGAAAAAAATCTTCTGTGGTTTTTTTTGGGGGGGGAAATGGACATTTGAGGAGAAAATTAAATATACACCTTATTCATTTTACACTTCACTGACCTAAGTTCACTTTGCTATTTTAGGAACATTCAATGCAGTATGTATAACTCCATTTATTCATAGAGTTATCATGTTAGGTATATTTATTACATGTAAAAGTAGAATTCAGTCAGGCAACAATTATGGTTACTAATTTAATTTACTTGAAAAAGTATTTAATTTTTGTATAAGCCGTGGAAGTCTAAGAATCCTAGGCGCTCTTAATTTTTTTTTATAATTTTTATTGAAAGTTTTAACAGCAATCGTAAGAACTAATACAAACTAAAATAGAATAAACAAAAAGGAAAGAGAGAAATAAAAGAAAAGGCTAAAAAGTGCATTAAGAAAAAAAGAAAAAAGAGAAAGATAGAAAGAAGTGGCTTCCAATATTCTTCACAGCAGTTATAAGTACATTTATATTTTAACCTCTTTCTCTAAACTTACAACATGACTCTCTTCTTTCTATAATCTATGCGGTCTAATCATCAAAACCATAAAACACGTTCATTGTTTCCATTTTTACGCAAAAAGTCCATAAGAGGTTTCCAGTCACCAATAAATGTAGATATTGGCCTTTCTCTAATCAAGTAAGTTAATTTATCCATCTCAGCAAGATCTGTCAATTTCACCAACCATTCCTCCATAGTGGGTAGTGTCGAATCTTTCCATCTCTGGGCATATAATAATCTCGCCACGGTAATCATATATTGAAATAATCTTCCATGGCTTTTTCCTAACTGTTTATCCATTAGTCCCAAAAGGAGATATTCTGGCTTCAATTGAATATTAATATTTAAAATCCTCTGTATCAATGTATGAATTTGAATCCATTTTTTTTAGCTTTTTTACATGTCCACCAAGCATGATAAAATGTCCTTTTATGTTGTTTACATTTCCAACACATTTTTGAAATGCCTTTATACTTTCTAGATAATTTCTTCATTTACCAATACATCATTTTATAAAAATTTTCTTTCAGATCTTAACCGAATGTAAATTTCAACCCTTTTATCCACATATTTTCCCACTGATCCATCTGTATATTATAACCAAAATTCTTAGCCCACTTTATCATACATTCTTTAACCTGTTCTTCCTGTTTCAAATTTCAACAAGTTTATAAATTTTAGCAATTACATGTTCATCATCTGCACACAACTACTTCAAATTCTGTCTTACTTTGCTCCATACCGTAAGTCTTTTTGTCCATTTTGAATCTTTCTGATAACTGTAAATGGGAAAACCACTGACAACTATATCCTTCTGCTATTAGTTGCTCTCTTGATTTAATCTTATATTCCCCTTGATGATTTTCCAATAATTCCTGGTATGTTAACCATTTGTCTTTGCCTGCTGTTTCTCTTCTATGGAATGCTTCTTGTGCTGAGATCCACAGAGGTGTTTTTGGGCACAGCCTGGGTTTATTCCATATCCTCAATATGGCGCATCTAAATAAATTATTTTTAAAATCCACATTAATTTTAACTTTATTGTACCATAAGCATCCATGCCATCCAAACCTCAAGTCATGGCCTTTTAAAAGTCTCTTGTTCTGTGGAGTCCTTGGTGCTCTCTGAGCCTTGTTGTTTTCTTGCAGACGTTTCATTGCCAGGCTAGGCAACATCTTCAGTGCAAAAAGGGAGTGGAACTTTTCGCACTGAAGATGTTGCCTAGCCTGGCAATGAAACGTCTGCAAGAAAACAACAAGGCTCAGAGAGCACCAAGGACTCCACAGTTCAACCCTGAGCTACAAATATTCTCTTCGGGTCTCTTGTTCCTCGGCAAAACCCATTCTTTCATCCAGACCAAACAACAAGCTGCAAAATACAATTTCAAATCCGGTAAACCCAGTCCTCCTTTTTCCTTAGCATCTTGTAACACTTTATATTTAATTCATGTTTTTTTCCCTTGCCATATAAATTTAGATATATCTTTTCGCCATTGCTTAAATGGTACATCAGTTGTCAAAAAAAGTTACTGTCTGAAACAAAAACATCATTCTAGACAAAACATCTGGGCTCTCTTAATATTGTCATTTTGACAAGTTAGAAAAAATGAAGCTGAGAAGAAACCACCAACAAAACTAACTAGAGTTATGTCTTTCGAGGCCAGGTAAGAGTTGATCCACCAAATCAGCAACAAACATGCCCACGAGCAAATTGGCCACCAAATTCTTCTTCCTTCCTGGCAAAAATGGCAGTGCTCTGGGGGAGTGGGTGGGTGGGGCACAGGAAAAAAACATTTCTCTTGCACTGGAGATGTACAGTATATTATCTCACTCATCCTCCATGTACAGGAATGGAAATGCTCCACTATTCTACAGTCTTGTATAGTAATAGCCTTCCTATTCTAAGTTAATAGAAAACATTTTGGAGCAGTAAACGATGACAGTATATGAGTACCTTGTCTTATTGCTTTCATTATCCTAAAATAAAATATTTCATTGCCAGGTTTCTTCTCTTTCCAAAATGTTTCAATGCTTTCCCATTTTAAAAGGGGGGGGAAGGCCCTGGGGGGGGGGGGAAGGAAAAAACAGTTCTTTCCCAATTTATTCCAGTTTTTTCCCCCCAAACCTTCCTATCTCTTAAGTGCAGTTTCTATGATTATTCCTTTTTCCAATTGTCTCACCCTATTCTATTTGGCAGCAACATCTGGAGAGAGGCTAGGGGCCCACTCCAGGCTTTCAAGCCAAAGACTCACAGCTCTACAGCTGCAAGGTCTGCACCTGTCCTAAACATGAGTCCAGCTGTTTTAGGTCTGTAAACCCTGTTTATGGCTTAGTGCAGGGGTGGGCAACGTCAGGCCACGGGCCGTATAAGGCCCGCGGTGCTCCTGCCTAAGGCCCGCGGGGCTCCCATCCGCAAACCCCGCCCCTTCCACGCGATTGGCTCCCGCCTGCAAACCCCACCCCCCGTGCTTGTGATTGGCTCCCGCCCGCAAACTCCGGCTCCCGGTCCGCGGAAATCCCAGAAACCCACCCCCTTGGTCCCCGGTTATAAATATCCAAATGGTCCTTGGCAGAAAAAAGGTTCCCCACCCCTGGCTTAGTGTGTTGCGCAAACCCAGCCAGTTGTGCCTTATCCAACAAATAAATGAATTCAATAAACTGTGGCTGGGCACACAAGGGTCCACATCTTTTTCAGGCATCAGGCACTATCCTGTGATTTTGCAAACCCCGCCCCCAAAAAAAGTTTTAAAAATTGTTACACTGGTTGAAATCTCACTAAATCTCACAAAAGGACAGTGTTCTCAGCCCCAAATCTCATGAGATTTTGGCATTCTCACCCCAGATTTTGCAAGATTCATGTATCCCGCAATATTCTGGCCATGTAAAGAAAACAAAATGGTGTAAATCTTTGGAACCATGCAGATGCCATCTGGGATATCATAGATAAAATTAAGCAAACAGGCATGGGGTTACCCAGCTCTTGGCTTATATGATGCATGAACTCAATCTGTATATCAGATCAGATTGTATTAATCTTGAAATCCGCAAACACTGCTGTCATCACAGTAGCTCAGCCAATGGAAGTCAGAAGCCTCAGCATCACAGCCACAAGACCAGGCTGTGGTACTTAAAGCTGCCAAAATTTAGCACAATGGCTTCCTCTGTGAAAGGTGCATTGATTTCAGATCCAGGCCATTTCAGTTGTCAATTAAGCCATGATTTGAAAATTACTATGAAAAAAGACTCTCTTGAAATTCCTTGTTTATTTTACTCTAGAAATGTACGTGCTGTGCTTCATTTCTCTAAGTCTGTCATTCCCTGATTGATTGCAAGAATGAACTATTGCTCCTAGAACAAGAGAATGCCATTAAAATTACAATACTCTTTTGCAGTGCATGTCAAAATCATAGATCTACATGTCTTTTGCACTGCAGGACTGTACCTATTTAGTGATAAGGGGACATTCAGTTACCATACAGGTAGACTTTCTCCAGGAGGATCTGTCCCCAACTTGGCCCTTCACGTCTCCCAATGGTGCAACCATCACCACTGTAATCAAGTCCATCCACCTTGCTGCTGGTTATCCTCTTCTTCGCTTTCCTTCTACCTTTCCCAGCATTATAGACTTCTCCAGAGAGCTAGGTCTTTGCATAATATGTCTGAACTATGATAATTTGAGCCTGAACATTTGGGCCTCAAGTGAGAACTCTGGATTGATTTGTTCAATGATCCATTTATTTGTTTTCTTGGCTATCCATGGTATTCCCCCCAAGTCTTCTCCAACACCAATGTTCAAAGTATCAATATTTTTTCTGTCTTGCTTCTTCAAAATCCACTGCAGAACTGGAGACCCCAACCTTAGAATCCAGAGAAATTCCTTCCCCATCCCCAGACCCCCAAATTTGGACTACTCCTCTCATTTCCACTGCACCAATGAATTACCCTCTCCCTCTTTCAAGAGCTCCAGGACCACTTCTTAGGGAGGTAAAGCTGACTTCACCCCCAAGCCAGAAACCAATTCATCTCCATCCCACTTTGCAGGGAAAGGATCTCTGAAGTCTTTTACACCTTTCCAGCTAGAGCATCCTACCAAATTCCACCCCTTCTCTGTGAGGTGGAAAGCCTTAAAGGGGCAAACACAAATAGGAGGTGAAGGACTGTGTCTGGCTCTTATCTAGAGTATCTAAAATGCTCAAGTGAGCCCTGCCTTTGTCAGAACTCTTTTTCCATTACACGTGGATCTACAGTATCCTAGGACAGAAGACCTTCTGTCTATTGTATCTGTTAATTCTGTTTTTCCTTTTATTTGTTGTCCTTGGGCCACTCTTTCCCTCCAGTTTCTTGGCTTCCAAGTAACTAGTCCTCAATATTGTAAGTGCTGAAAACTTTCAATTAAATAAAGGGGAAAGCATGTAGGAAGCCATCTTGATTGTTATAGCCTTATTAAGGCCTTTCCAAGTGACCAGCTGTTGAGGTTTTCCATGAACGATGTGCAAAATTAGGCAAATTTAGGGTTCCTTCACTAAGCTATTCTACAGTCTTGTATAGTAATAGTCGTCCTATTCAAAGTTAATAGAAAACATTTTGGAGCAGTAAACAATGTAAGCTGCTCCAATACTGTGTCCCATTCAGCACTGCAGTGAGATTATAGAATAGCAGACAAAAGCTACAGGCAAAATACTCCTCCTTCACTCCCCCAAGCCAACAGTCAACTTGGATTTTGGGTTATGGGGTAAATCACGGCACTGCAAACATTTAACCCCTGTCTCAGAATGTGACTAGTCTTGGGAAAAGATTCTCACACAAGATTAGAAATTTTATTGCAGAAAAGAATGATGATTCTAACATAACAACTGACTGCCCCAAAGGAAGGAATTCTGAGCCTGATCAAGCTACGTTTGAACTTTAGGCTTTGTTCTCCTACCTTTCTGGCCTCTGGCGGACCTAACGATGGCCTTTTAAGGCAACTGGGATGTTTTCATAATCGTTGTCTTCAGCATGAGAACTGCCAGCATGCGGAAGGGGTTGGACCAGAATACCTACAAGGTCCTTTACAACCATATGATTCTATGATAGTTTCAACTTCGTCCTGACCCCAACAACTGTATATACTATTTCTTTGAATTGCTGCAAATTCGGAGGCATGAGCAGAAACCAAAGCTTTGTCAAAATGACAAAACATGTGTCATTATGTCACAATGCAAACTCTGCCCCACACGCACTTACATTTGATATCACAATGCAAGTACAAAAGCGGGGGGGGGGCGGTGTTGTAACTCGGTGATGTATTTTTGTTCTCTGCTTTCCTTTGGACCTCCCCACACCCAAATGTTCTATAACCAAGAGCCCGTAATTTGAAAAATAAAAAAACTCTCAACTCCACCAGAGTATTAGATGTCAAATTCCATCGTTTCATGGTCATGAAGACGTTGTAATTGCACTTGGGGAATGCATGAGTCTACAGCAAGGATGCCCATAGAGACAGGTCAAAAAAATAAAAAAGAACCGTCCCCCCCAGACACCCCTGGTCTACACCTTTCTATTTTTCATTCAGCATTTAAACACATGTACATGCACACACTTCATATCAGAAAAGCAAACAAATTAGCTGGCCGTAAATCCAAACGATGGCAAACAATGCAATTTTGTGCATCAGCATCCACTATATTGTGATCATACCTGAAGCATCATATTGCTATGAATAAAACCCCATCAATCAAAAGAATTTGGGAGGGCAAATAAGGTCAAAGGCAGGGAGGGCGATGGGGAAAAATGGTTAATGAAACCAACGCCAAAGCAATGCAAAGGTTGCTATAGAAGAGAGTATCTGTAGCTCAGGACTGAACTGTGGAGTCCTTGGTGCTCTCTGAGCTTGGTTGTTTGCTTGCAGACATTTCATTGCCCGACTAGGCAACATCATCAGTGCACTGATATTGATCAATGCACTGGTGATGTTACCAAGCTCAGAGAGCACCAAGGACTCCACAATGCAAAGTTCTTTGTAAAAGCTATCCCAACTGCTCCCAATTTCCCCAAATGAAAACAAAAATAAGGACAATTGTTTGGTCTCAGTCCACACTCAGGAAAAAAAAACAGGTGTTTATGCTCCTTCTAAAACAGCCTACACTATTCTAATTAGCCAGCCAACAGAGATATCCATTCAATCCCCTAACTTTGGCTGCCAAGAGCACAGGGTTGGCTCCAACCTTGGCACCATCTCACACCTAGAGTTTTGAACGCCCTCTCCTACCTTCTCCTCCTCTCTTCAGACCTTGCAGAAAAAAGAGAGCTGTTGGGAAGCCTTGCAGCAGCCTACAAGGAACTCCAGCCAAGCAGTTCTTCTATGAATCCATGGACCAAATGCGGAAGGAAGGAAGGAAGGAAGGAAGGAAGGAAGGAAGGAAGGAAGGAAGGAAGGAAGGAAGGAAGGAAGGAAGGAAGGAAGGAGAGGCCATCACTGGCCTCAGAAATCTGGAAGAGTAACTAGGCATTACCACCTCCAGCCCGGGCTGATAGAGAAGAGGCTCTGCAAATGAGCCAACTCCCTTTAGATCTGTGCACTAGGAGAGAAAACTAGAGAAAAGGCCTTCTAGCAGGTGAAGTAGCAAGGATGCCACAGTAGGGAGAGGGATTTCACTAGAAACAGCATCAAAACAAAAATTAAAAATCCCACAACCAACAGCCAGTGTGCTGTTTAGTCCCTGGAAGCGCAGGTAAAGAGGATCTCTTCTGCTCCCTTCTGTCCTCTTCCTCCTTTTTAAGAAGCTGAACTCATAACAAAAGGCAACAACCGAATCCCTGGGCAAAGGGAGGAGTTAGGGCCACCCTGGACCAAGGCTGCACTCAGCATCACAAGCCAAGTGACGACGACAGTGCTAACGCATGGTGCAAAATACAATAATCGACCTGCCCCTTCCTGATTGGTGGGACTCATCTCCCAAGCCGGATCAACATCACAGCTGAATTTGAACTCATCTGGAGAGGAACCGCTTAGATAAAATTACGTTAATGGATTCACTATGTTCCCCTTGCCTAGCCAAGGTAAGGATAAAAGACAAGATAAAAAGATAATCAATGACTTAATAATAATGTAAGCATGCCTCCATATTTTCTCTTGCCAGAAAAAAACCCAGCTTGGTTTAACATTTATTTTTAACCACAGCAACAGTTCCGTGGAGTTTATCTGTACCTCGAAAAAAACAAGACTGGGAAAAGAGAGCTGAGAAGCTGAGAAAAAAGCTGAGAAAAGGAGCTGTGCCTCGGGCTATTGAACAAGCTTGTGGAAGCCACAGCATGGGCCTGCGTGGATTTCCAATCCATGGGTGTCCACTCGGGCAGGGGTTGAGGGGACAATTATGAGTCGTGCATGATGGCATCACGATGCAACTTACGGACTTCCATCAGGTATCAGGATACATGTACATACGTCCGGCATTTGTGTGATGTATTCTGGCATCACTGTGGTTTGCTACAGACACCGCTGGAAGTCTATCAGATGTAAATTTAATATATTGTCGTTGTCACTGTCATTATCACTATCATCAGCATCCAAAGCTCACTCTCTGGGTCCATTCTGGGCCCGCAGACCATCACTCTCTCTCCTCTTCCCTGGCTAACCCCTGGGGATGTCTTCATAGTTCCCCCCGTAAGAATCTCCCTGGGCTTTGGAGATGCCAAATCATCTGGGCCCAAAGTTGATCTGGTGCACTAAGAATTTAATTTCTAATTCTTGTTTTTAAATGACCAAGTTCCGTACCAAGTGATGTATTCACATACGGTAGGTTGCCACAGCTTTCACGGATTTTAAAAAATGGCAAATGTGACATCATTCTTCGAGGTACACAGCTTCTCTACATGGTGGTTTGCTTAAGATCCTGTCATAATAGTGGCTTACAACTGTTCTCCCCACTTATTTGTCTAAGACAGCGGTGGGGAACATCCGGCCCATGGGCCGTATAAGACCCGCAAAATCATTTGGTCTGGCCCTGCCAAGGCAACTGCAGGTGGGACTCGAAATTAAATAAATCTAGGAGCTCCTGCCCGCAAACCCCGCCCCCCAGTGCGCGCGATTGGCTCCCGTCCACAAACCCCGCCCCCTTCCGCACAATTGGCTCCTGTCTGCATACCCCGCCCCCCGGTCCGTGAATAATGTTATAAATATCAAAATGGCCCTTGGCAGAAAAAAGGTTCCCCACCCCTGGTCTAAGATAACCCTCCCCCAATGCCCATGTGACCTCTTGGACTCTAATCTCCATCATCGTGCTCTTATATTCCCAACAAACGGAACATAGGCACATAAGCATTCACAGCTGAATGTGGAAACAGATTCTTCTCAAGACCTTTTGCTGGAGATGATAATAAATGGCAGGATGACATCTGCTGGGTTCACACCACGCAGCACAACAAGCTGTATTACGCTGGATAGTTCTGAACTTGGTTTCCTTTTTGAGACTTAGCACATTGTGTGAACCTAGCTCATTTCATTATTTACAGCCCAGAATATTATGCACATCCAGAAAAGGTAACTCATGAGGTTAAGCATATTGCGTGATTGCAAAATTATGTTTAGGATTTTTATAACATTTTCAAGGCCTTATAGCATTTCATTTACATCATTACAGGAACACTAACAACAACATTAACAAGGTAGAAAATTATTTATTCCCTCCTATTCCAGATGGGGAAACTGGGAAGCGAGGCATCCCATGATGGGAATGAGATCAAAACCAGAAACATTCTGATTCACCAACATGTCTTTTAACCATGGTACAAAATGCTAGCAATGCTATTTTTCCATAGTGACCCATCCCAACATCCCAATCGCATGCACCAGGGGGCGGGGTTTGCAGGCGGGAGCCAATCACACGCACCAGGGGGGGAGTTTGGAGGCAGGATCCCCGCGGCCCACTTCCTAACAGGCCGTGGCCCACTGGTGGGCCGTGGGCCACAGGTTGGGGATCCGTTTTAGAGAAAGTGAGGGGTAATTATTTGGTTTTGGCAAATCCATGCTGAAGAAATCTGAATCCGCTTGTTCTCCACCCACCTCATCCCCATTACACATCTCTCCAGACCTAGCTCCACTGCCATAAGGTGCATGTTGACAGATCATAGGGGACTCGCCTTGAACAAAGAACAGATCAGAAAAACAAATGAATTTTTGCCAAAAAAGAATTTTGATGTTTCCATTGCACGCACACACATGGCAACTGGAAGGGGGAACACACTGCTCATAACAGCTTCTCTATCCTTCCAATTTCATGCTGTTTTGGTGATTACAGTCACCAATTATAGATTACAATTACAATCAATGAAATCACATTCTACCATGTAAACAGCCCAACAGCCAAAGGATCCCCCCAACAATTCATCTCGTCATATTTCACCGACGATGCGGAGAAAGAGGTGCTGTCTTTCTGTTCACCATTCATTTAATCCCGTTTCAGATGTCAGAACCATAATCCAAGGAGGCAGAACAGATCTTTTAAGAGAAGAGACGTTAATGGGGTTCTTGTAACTGACTGCAGGCGGAGCAGAGCTCATGCTCGAGAGAGAGAGAGCAGCCCCCTCCTAAGGAAACAACATTTATTTTATTTTATTTATTTATTTATTTATAATTCAAATTTATCACCGCCCATCTCCCCCAACGGACATTTCCTCTCCCCCCCCCCACCTGCCCAAAAGAAAGGGGAAGGGAAATATGTTTTATTACTGGAGAGTGAATGAACTGCTGCAGACAAAGGCAATGACAAATCAATCTTTTTCTCCCAGTGAGAAAAAAGGGAGTTATTTTCAGGGAACATGCACACGGAAGGAAAGGAGTGGTTGACACCAAACATTCTATCTCAACAATGTTCTCAAGCCAATTCTGAAATCCCAGCTGGATACTGAAAACATGAGCTAAGTTGGTGTTGCCTCTTGGGAAAGCAAGGGGGGGCCTTATTTTATTTATTTATTTATTTATTTATTTATTATTTGGATTTATCACCGCCCATCTCCACCATGGCAGACTCTGGGCAGTTGTAGCAACCTCTAAATGTACAACGTATCAATTCTGAAGAATAGTGCAATGAGCCAGGCCAAGGAGCTGGTACAAGAAGGAGCAAATTAAAAAAAAAAAGGGGGGGGGGAGGGAAGGAATTCCTCCAGAAGGTGGTTTCACACATGCCAGATTTCAGACTCTGAACTCCACGAAGGCAAGGAGAAGCTGTGGCTTTCTAGAGGCTGCTGAACTACAGATCCCTGCAGGCTGCGAGTTGTAGTTCATCCGCAACTGAAGGCAGCAGTGCCCGCAGGAGGGGAAGGGCAGGGGGTAAATGATGGAAACATGGCTCTTCTGGAGATGCATTATGTCACATCCACATACGAAACTGGCAGCACTCATGTTGCGATGGCACAATGCTTTCGTTACTTTCACAAAAGTGGTGGATCCTGTGGACACCTTTGTCAGGAGGTCCACAGCTTCCCTCCCTTTCTCATAAATCCTTGAGCTCAGAGTCTATAGAACAGTGTTTCTCAACCCTGGCAACTTTAAGATGTGTGGACTTCAACTCCCAGAATTCCCCCGCCAGCATGGAGTTGACACATCTTTAGGTTGCCAGGGTTGAGAAGCTCTGACATACGAGTCTGCAATTTTGCCTTATCCCAAATCAAACCACTGTCGTTCTCAGACGGGGTCCCAGGTAATCTCACTGCCAGCTCTTTTAGTCAAACACCCTTTTAAACTCAAGGTGCCAAGAGTTGAAAGGTGGTTCCCATGCAAAGCAGATGTAAGTGAGCCACTGAAAACTGCCACAACTTCACCTCCTCAGGGAGGCTATGCTAGATTGAACTTAGAAACATCTTTAGCAAGGCCTTTTTAATCTAAGACTCTCCGGGAATACTAGAGAAATACCAGAGAATGAATATGGGATCTTCTGCTGCAGGTAGAAGATCCAGTAGTGTCCCAAGAAGAGGGAGGGGGGAGATTGTAAAAAAAGGCAAGATGGTAGCTGCCAGGATCCTATCAAAGCCCCACCCCTTTTATGTCATGATGGGAGAGGAGATTCCGCGAAGCCTCTCCAGAGGCTGAAAGCTCAAGAGACGAGTTCCAGCCAGCGGGAAACGGACGGAGCCTGTCCTGAGCGCCGAGGGGCAGGTGACTAAGAAGAGGCGCGAAGATTCCATGGTGAGTGGAACCTGTTCAACAACGTTGATAAATTTAAAAATAGAAACATTAAGGGGTCAGGGCAGCATGAACTTAGTAGGATTACTGGATTCAGGCTGTACAAGATGTCTAATCCATCCTGCTTTAGTGACTGGCCTAAGATTAAAAGCAAAGAGATTGCCTGAGTCCGTCAACTTCATTCAACTCGATGGGTCAGAGATGAAAGGGGGCCCGGTAGAATATTGCACTGAAGTGGTCCGGATGAGAATAGGAACTCACGAAGAGACGTTGAGATTTATTGTAGCTCCCACTTCAGATCAAACCATAGTGTTGGGACTAGCTTGGTTGAAAGACCAAAATCCTCAAGTGAATTGGTCAACCGGGCAGATGATTTTCAAGGACGGAACATATGAAGGGTTTTAACCCGGCGAACATGAGAGTGAAATCGAACTGATAGGTGCAGCAACTGAAACGGGGGTGGAAATGCAAGGGGAGGAGGTTGATCTCATTCCTGCCCAGTATCACGATCTAAAGGAAGTGTTTGGGGAAACTGAATCTAACCAGTTCCCCCCACATAGAAAATCAGACTGAGCTATTGAATTGGAACCAGGCGCTGAATTACTTAAGTCCAAACTGTATTCCATGACCCGCAAGGAACTGGAAGTGCTGCGGGAGTTCATAGATAAAAACTTGGAATGAGGTTTTATCCGCCCGGCAACTTCACCAATGGCAGCACCAGTCATGTTCAGGGGAAAAAAAGATGGGTCGCTGCTCTTATGCACAGACTACCGGGAACTGAAGGCTATTTGTACAGCAAATAAGTACCCTCTACCCCTGATGACGGACATGTTGGCACACCTATCGAAAGGCAAAGTATTCACCAAACTCGACATAAGAGAAGCGTATTTCCGAGTTCAAATTTGGGGGATGAGTGGAAAACAGCATTTAATTGTCAATTAGGTTGTTTTCAGTATTTAGTAATGCCCTTCAGGTTAAAAGGCGGGCCCAGGGTCTTCATGAATTTAATTAATGAAGTGTTGCACGAATTTTTATATAGGGGAGTATTAGTTTATCTGGATGATATTTTAATCTACTGAGAGACACTAGAAGAACCTGTACGGTTGGTGCGGGAGGTATTGAAACGCTTACTGGAAAACCAATTGTATGTGAAACTGTCTAAATGTGAATTTCACAAAGAACAACTAGACTATTTGGGGTATCGGGTATCGAGCAGAGGAATTGAAATGGATCCGGGGAAAATACGGGATGTGGTGGATTGGGAACCCCCCAAAACCAGGAGGCAATTGCAAAGTTTCCTAGGACTTGCAAATTTCCATAGGCAATTTATAAATAACTTCGCACAAGTGGCATTGCCGCTCACAGTCTTACAAAAAACGAAAGGGAAGGGGGTCTCCAAGACAAAAAACAAACCGGGGGCAAAGATACAATGGTCTGAGGACCGCCAGGAGGCATTCGAGCAGTTAAAGAAGCTATTCACGTCAGAACCAATGTTACAACACCCCGACCCCACAAAGCCCCTAGTCATACAAGTTGACGCATCAGATGTTGCTTTGGGGGGCATTTTATTACAGAAAGATGACCAAGGAAAACTCAGGCCATGCGCGTACCTCTTCCGCAAATTCAGTGAAACAGAACATCGCTGGCACATGTGAGAGAAGGAAGCATATGCTGTAAAATGCACACTAGCTAGTTGGAGACACCTTTTGAAGGGGCCCCACACCAATTCGAAGTGTGGACAGATCACAAAAATTTAGAAGCACTAAACACACCAAGGAAGCTGAACCCCAAACACGTTAGATGGGTGCAGTTTTTTAGCAGGTTCAATTTCACCTTAAAGTACATACCCGGGGGGAAAAACTTTCTGGCTGATGCCTTATCTTGTTTACCTCAACACAACAGTCAGAGAGAAGAAATAATAGACTCAGTCATTCCCTCACCACAGGCAGGGATGGTAGCAGTCACTAGGAGCCAGGGAAAACAACTAGAACTACCTATAAGAGGGGAGTTACAAAATGAACTGCAGTCGAACTTGGAAACTGACAAATGGTTGCAAGACAATAAAATAAATTTGACAGAAAAACAAGGACTTTGGTGGCACAGGGACCAGTTGTAAATACCGGAGCCTCTAAGAAAGAAAATATTAGAAAGATGCCACGACGCAAAGTCAGCTGGCCATTTTGGGTTTGTGAAAACTTTGCACCTATTGAGGTGACAATTCTGGTGGCCTTCTATTTGCAAGGATGTGGAAGAGTACCATGGATTTCATAGTAGCTTTACCAGAAAGCCACAAAAAAACAGTGATCTCGGTAGTAACAGATTTATTCTCTAAACAAGCCCATTTCACCCCTTGCGCAAGCATACCAAATGCAGGGCAATTGGCAAAAATGTTCATACAACACGTGTACAGAATACACGGAACCTCAGAGCGAATAATCAGCAACCGCAGCATCCAATTCACTTCCAAATATTGGATGGCATTTTTTAAAATAATTGGAGGGACAAGGTTTAAGTTCCAGATTCCATCTGGAGATGGATGGAGGGTGTGAACGAATTAACCAAGTACTAGAACAATACCTTAGATCAGTGCTTTCCAAAGTCCCGCCGTTGGTGACACACCAACGGTGGTGGCGGCATACGCGGCGGCAGTGGCAGCAGCCTCGTGTTTCACGTTAAAACCCAGAAGTGCTGATGGCGCACTGCTGCCGTCGCCACTGCCGCCACACGCGCCACTGCCGTCGCTGCACCATCAGCACTTCCGGGTTTTGTCGCGACACACTAATGTGTCGCGACACACAGTTTGGAAAGCTATGTCTTAGATACGTCAGTTATCAGCAAGACAATTGGGTGGACCTACTTCCATTTGCGGAGGTAGCCAACAACAATTCTGTGCATCAGAGCATGGGTTTCCCTTTTCAAGTAGTAAACGGACAGCAGTTTTTAGCATTCCCAGAATTACCTAACAACAAAACCGAAATTGCCCCTTTAGATGAGTGGATAAAGCACATAGCGAAAGGATGGCCAATAATAGAAAAAGCATTAACATATGTCAAGAAAACGTACAAAAAATTTGCTGACAGGAAAAGGGCACCAGAATGGCTGCTAAAAGTGGGGGACAAAGTGTACTTATCCACCAAATTTCTAAAGTCAGCGCAACCCTCCAAAAAACTGGGACCGAAATACATAGGTCCTTTTCCCATCACCAAAATCATAAACATAGTCACGGTACAATTGCAACTCCCAAAAAACATGAGGAAGGTCCACCCCGTATTCCATTGTAGTCTATTAAAACCCATAAAAAACTCAGATCGGTGGCACCCAGACCAAGTTGCACCAGTACCGATAATGATAGATGGGGAACAGCACTTCGAAAAACCTGTTTTTACCGAATACACATAATACACTAAATTAACTAAATAGACGAGATACACACAATAGACTTATACTAGCCAAACTTCACACATCGTGCAAATGCAGCCACTGTGTCTTTACCTGATCTGGTTCAGCATGTTGTATGAACACAACTGCTGCCTCGGTATACAGCACTCATATCACGTCTTTATCAGGAGATTCCTGGGAAATTGACTTAGCTGTGGCCAACCACCCAGAGGCCACTGTCCTGAGACAGGAAATAGCCATACTGCAAGCAAAACCTTCTCAACAGAGATAGATTAAAGCAGCCTTCATATATATGTACCCAGGCTTCTTCTCTTTATAATAAATTTTATTGAGTTTTAAAATACATATTAAAAGTTAAAGCGGAAAAAGAAATAGAAATAGAAATACAAAGTAAGGAAAAAGTAAAGAAAAAGTGAAGTCAAAAAATAATAAAGAAAATATAGAAAATAGGTGTCCTCCAATCTATCTTTGAACTTTAAGTACAATAATTAACTTTAAATGTTAGTCCTTCATACAATACACAGGAATTTTTCTTTGTCATATACCCTTTGATTTCTATAAACCAATCTTCTGATCTTCATATAAGTTTCACCTTTCTTGCTATCTTCCAATAATCCATCTTTGGCTTCCACTCCTTGAAGTAGTAGTTAAATGTTCATTGCTGCATCCGTTTAATGCTTTTTATTCGCTCTTTCCATTTTTACATCTATATTTATATCTTCAATAAAATCCAATTAGTATAACAAATAAAGGCCTTATTTATTTCTAATAAAATACAATATATTCTATTCATATTATGACTACATATTCCACTAATACATAACCTAACATATTACATAACATAATACATAATATAGCAATTCTTATAATATTCATACATACATATTCATACATAATATTGTAAAAATATGTCATCCTGTAATAACATTAATTCTAATTCCACCTCATCATCCCATTATCTTCTTATATATATATATATATCTCCATAAAAGAAAAATAAACTATAATATCAACTTCTATTTATATTTGTAATCTTATATCTCAATTATCCATCTGTAATTTCCACTCCTTGGGATAATGTCCATTTAAACTGAATACATAACCTAACATAAAACATAACCTAATACATAATATACCAATTCTTATAATATTCATACATACATATTCATACATAATATCATCCTGTAATAACCTTCATTCTAATTCCATCTCATCATCTCATTATCTTCTCATAAATGTATCTCCAAAAAAAAAGTAATCTATAATATCAACTTATATTTATATTTATAATCTTATATCTTGCACTTAAAATATCACATTTTTATGTATCCATACAGTTTCTCATATCAACTTTTACTCTGTGTACAATCCAGATCCATATTTTCATTAACCTTGTGTCCCATATCATCATACTAAATCTCCTGTTTAGGTTATACCGAGATCACAATATGCAACTTGTTTTATTCTGTAACTCATATGGGCTGTCAAAATATTTATTTCACCATATCTATCCATTTGCATGTTAAAATCTTCCTGACTCAACTGCCACAATGTGTTTGTGCCCAAACGTTTAGTAGACCATCTCCTGTAAAATATCAAAATCTTCTTCTGTGCCAATATATTTAAAATCTTCTTTCCCTGTTTCTCTACTGACTCAGGGAATTTTCCTTCCGTTTCTAAATCTGTCTTTTGTGTCTTTTTTTTCCTGAGCCACCAAACCTATCAGTATAAATTCTATTGATTTCTTAATTTCTAAAAGGGCTTCACTAAATTATTTTTTAAAATCTTGAAGTGCTGTTAAAAATGCCATTCTCACCTAGCCCCCCTTTTCGGGCTGCCGTAGTTAACTGTTCTAGACAAAACAAAATACTTTCCCAGAGAATGAGTGGTCAGCTGATCTATTAAATGAAAGGTTACCAGCAATGTCTATTTATTTAAGTAAGAAAAACTTTTAAAATAAAAGATGTAAAATTCCACAGAACAGTATTTCAAACAGTTTGCAAAAGGAAAAATAAAAATGAATTCCGAGTGAGACAAAATCCGTTCTAAAAAAGAGTAGAAAGATAAGAAGGAAAAAATGCAAACATTTCTCTGTACTTTTATTCTTCAGGCTGCAAGCTGCTTACAGTTTCTCAGAAAATAAATAGTCAATTGGTTTGTCGAGTGAAGAATTACCAACAAAATCTCTTAAGTCCCAATTTCTCTGATACAAAAGAAAGGTAAAAAAAAATGCAAACGTTTCATTATGTTGCAAAAATAAAATCTATCAAACTTCCACCAAAATTAATTATAGCAAAGAAAGTACAAAATTAGCCAACATTTTAAACAAAGTCCAAAGATAAATTTTAGATAGTAAAAACATTCTAATCTAATAGAAAAATAATATAAAGTGGAAATCTAAAAGCTGACTGCACGCTCTTATGTCTCTCAAGAGACTTACATTCCTTGCAGAGCTAAGATCCTCCTCCGGCCATTTCATGGAACTGAAGCCCATAACTCTTTGGTTTAACAAAATGGAGAACTGAAGCCCATAACTCTTTGGTTTAAGAAAACAGGCAATGTTTCCCTTTAAATGGGGTGGGGAGCACGATCAGCTGTAATACGTGGGCTAGGGTTGCACAGCATTCTTGTCGTAGATAGACTGTGTTTAGCTGACTGTCTTATGTTGTGTTGGTACACAGCATCATGGCATTTTTTCTTCCTGGGAACAGCATATTATGTGAGCACATCAGAGCCAGGTACTGAATTAACTCACTGGCTGTGTTTGCAGAAGACACTGAAATAACCACACAGACTAAGTACCTGTATGCATGACACACTAAGCCATAAAATCCTAACACGAACCAGGTTTAGCTCATTACACAAATGCATCTGCTAAGTCTTAACTTGACCTGTCAAGCATGTTGTATGAACACCACCCAACCATGTTTTATTAATGCAGGTTTAAGACCTGTCGTGAACCCAGCCATAATAGTTCGTTAATAGCCATAATAGGGTAATATCAATTATTTCCTTATTAAATATATATCTTTCCTTCAGGAGCTCAAAGCAGTGTATATAGCTGCTATTTTACCCCACAATAATCCTGTGAGGTAGATTGGACAGAAAGAGAAGGACTGGCCCAAAGTGACAGGCTAACTGGAATTAGCCCATTTATTGGCCTTTGCTCTGAACGTTTAAAATAATGTCCTGCCTTAGTTATGAAGCCAGCTGGGTGATTTTGGGCCAGGCACTCACTCTCAGCCCTAGGAAGAAGACAATGGCAAACCACTTCCAACAATCTTGCCAAGAAAACTGCAGGGACCTGTCCAGGAAATCACTAGAATTAAAGGCTGACTTGAAGGCACAGAAAAAGGGGTATTTTAAGTTGCTGACTTTTGACCATAATAAAGATATCAGCTCCAGCAAAGGAGATCGTTACCTTGTCGTGGTGCTGGAGCTTGAGCACCCCAATGAAACCATGAGCTAAACCGTGAAGGGACACCCAAGACGGGAAGGTCGTGGCAAAGAGGTCAGACTAAATACGATCCCTGGGGAAGGTAATGGCAACCCACCCCAGTATTCTTGCCGTGAAAACTAAATGGATCAGTACAACCAGAGATATGTCGGTATACCATCGGAAGATGGGACTTCCAGGTCGGAAGATGGTCAAAATGCTACTGGGGAGGAACAGAGGATAAGTTCAACTAGCCCCAGATGTGATGACGCAGCTAGCTCAAAGCTGAAAGGACGGCTAGCGGCCGACGGTGCTGGTGGTGAACGACGAATCCGATGTTCTAAAGATCAACACACCATAGGAACCTGGAATGTAAGATCTATGAGCCAGGGCAAATTGGATGTGGTTATTGGTGAGATGTCAATATTAAATATAGGCATTTTAGGTGTCAGTGAACTGAAATGGACTGGAATGGGCCACTTCACATCAGATGACCACCAGATCTACTACTGTGGACAAGAGGACCACACAAGAAATGGAGTAGCCTTCATAATTAATAATAAAGTGGCTAAAGCAGTGCTTGGATACAATCCAAAAAACGATAGAATGATCTCAATTCGAATTCAGGGTAAGCCATTTAACATCACAGTGATCCAAATCTATGCCCCAACCACAGATGCTGAAGAAGCAGAAGTAGATCAGTTCTATGAGGATCTGCAGCACCTACTGGATAATACACCAAAAAGAGATGTTATTTTCATTACAGGAGACTGGAATGCTAAGGTGGGTAGTCAGACGACACCTGGAATTACAGGCAAGCATGGTCTGGGAGAACAAAATGAAGCAGGACATAGGCTGATAGAATTTTGCCAAGACAACTCACTGTGCATAACAAACACTCTCTTCCAGCAACCTAAAAGACGACTTTATACATGGACTTCACCAGATGGTCGACACCGAAATCAGATTGACTACATCCTTTGCAGCCAAAGGTGGCGGACATCTATACAGTCGGTAAAAACAAGACCTGGAGCTGACTGTAGTTCAGATCACGAACTTCTTATTGCAAAATTTAGAATCAGACTAAAGAGAATAGGGAAGACCCACAGATCAGTTAGATATGAGCTCACTAATATTCCTAAGGAATATGCAGTGGAGGTGAAGAATAGATTTAAGGGACTAGATTTAGTAGATAGGGTCCCGGAAGAACTATGGACAGAAGTTTGCAACATTGTTCAGGAGGCGGCAACAAAAAACGTCCCAAAGAAAAAGAAAACCAAGAAGGCAAGATGGTTGTCTGCTGAGACACTGGAAGTAGCCCAAGAAAGGAAAGCAAAAGGCAACAGTGATAGGGGGATATATGCCCAATTAAATGCAAAATTCCAGAGGTTAGCCAGAAGAGGTAAGGAATTATTTTTAAACAAGCAGTGCGTGGAAGTGGAAGAAGACAATAGAATAGGAAGGACAAGAGACCTCTTCCAGAAAATTAGAAACATCGGAGGTAAATTCCAGGCAAAAATGGGTATGATCAAAAACAAGGATGGTAAGGACCTAACAGAAGCAGAAGAGATCAAGAAAAGGTGGCAAGAATATACGGAAGATCTGTATAGGAAGGATAATAATATTGGAGATAGCTTTGACGGTGTGGTCAGTGAGTTAGAGCCAGACATCCTGAAGAGTGAGGTTGAATGGGCCTTAAGAAGCATTGCTAATAACAAGGCAGCAGGAGACGACGGTATCCCAGCTGAACTGTTTAAAATCTTGCAAGATGATGCTGTCAAGGTGATGCATGCCATATGCCAGCAAATTTGGAAAACACAAGAATGGCCATCAGATTGGAAAAAATCAACTTATATCCCCATAACAAAAAAGGGAAGCACTAAAGAATGTTCAAACTATCGAACAGTGGCACTTATTTCACATGCCAGTAAGGTAATGCTCAAGATCTTGCAAGGTAGACTCCAGCAATTCATGGAGCGAGAATTGCCAGATGTACAAGCTGGGTTTAGAAAAGGCAGAGAAACTAGAGACCAAATTGCCAATATCCGCTGGATAATGGAGAAAGCCAGGGAATTTCAGAAAAACATCAATTTCTGTTTTATTGACTATTCTAAAGCCTTTGACTGTGTGGATCATAACAAATTGTGGCAAGTTCTCGGTGGTATGGGGATACCAAGTCATCTTGTCTGTCTCCTGAGGAATCTGTATAATGACCAAGTAGCAACGGTAAGAACAGAGCACGGAACAACGGACTGGTTTAAGATTGGGAAAGGAGTATGGCAGGATTGTACACTCTCACCCTACCTATTCAACCTGTACGCAGAACACATCATGCAACATGCTGGGGCTTGAGGAATCCAAGGCTGGAGTTAAAATCGCTGGAAGAAACATTAACAATCTCAGATATGCAGATGATACCACTTTGATGGCTGAAAGCGAGGAGGAGTTGAGGAGCCTTATGACGAAGGTGAAAGAAGAAAGTGCAAAAGCTGGGTTTCAGTTAAACCTCAAAAAAACCAAGATTATGGCAACGAGCTTGATTGATGACTGGCAAATAGAGGGAGAAAAAGTGGAGGCAGTGACAGACTTTGTATTTCTAGGCACAAAGATTACTGCAGATGCTGACTGCAGCCAGGAGATCAGAAGACGTCTACTTCTTGGGAGGAGAGCAATGGCAAATCTTGATAAAATAGTTAAGAGCAGAGACATCACACTGACAACAAAGGTCCGCATAGTTAAAGCAATGGTATTCCCTGTAGTAACCTATGGCTGCGAGAGCTGGACCATAAGGAAGGCTGAGCGAAGGAAGATAGATGCTTTTGAACTGTGGTGTTGGAGGAAAATTCTGAGGGTGCCTTGGACTGCAAGAAGATCAAACCAGTCCATACTCCAGGAAATAAAGCCAGACTGCTCACTTGAGGGAATGATATTAAAGGCAAAACTGAAGTAGTTTGGCCACATAATGAGAAGACAGGATACCCTGGAGAAGAAGCTGATGCTAGGGAAAGTGGAAGGCAAAAGGAAGAGGGGCCGACCAAGGGCAAGATGGATGGATGGTATTCTGGAGGTGACGGACTCAACCATGGGGGAGCTGGGGATGGTGACGGCCGACAGGAAGCTCTGGCGTGGGCTGGTCTATGAAGTCACGAAGAGTCGGAAACGACTGAACTAATAAACAACAAAAAGATATCAAAGTTCTCCACTGCTTTTTCCCAAATGACTATCTCTTGAGCTATGAAGACAATCCAGTTTCATTATTTTTAGTTCTGAATCATATTGAGAAATTGGAAAAGTGGTATTATTCCAGATGTTAAAGAATGGTTGTCAGAAATGTATGATCTATCTGTTTTCGAAAAGGCAATATTTTCTACTAATCAAAGGATACAGCAATATGTGTTACTATAGCAGAGACGTTGTGATATTTTACAATACTGTAATAGTTTGTATTAGTGTATTTATTAGTAAACTGGTGACTACAGGTAAGTATAATATGTAACATAGATTTTTTTCCTTTTTCTCTTTCTTAGTTCTTAGTGACTCCAGTCACTTGTGACCTAGTCACCTCGCAGCTTGACTACTGAAACACACTCTACATGGGGCTGCCCTTGAAGACCACCCAAAGCTTCAAGTGATCCAGAATATGGCAGCACAAGGAGTAATAGGCATGCCTCAGTATGCCCAAGTAACAGTTCTGCTTCAGAAGCTGCACTGGTTGCCAGTTTGCTTCTGGGGCCGATTCAAGGCGCTGGTTGTTACCTATAAAGCCCTACATGGTATAGGGCCTGGTTACTTGAGGGACCACCTGTCTCCCATAGCATCTACCCAGCCAGCTTAATCCTGCAGGGTTAGGGTGCTAATGTCATCTATCAGGACCCCGGAAGCGCACCTTCTCTGTAACAATGCCTGTCCTCTGGAACAAGGTTCCCCCCAAGATCCGGATGGCCCCACCCTGCTGGTGTTCAGAAGAGCAGTGAAGACCTGGCCTTTGGCGAGGGAGAGTGAGACAGATCGGATCTGTTGCACTTGCCATCTTTTACCTTTATCTTTTATCTTTTAAGTTTTATTGGTTTTATTGTAATTTCTTTGATTGTCCTGAGCCACCGGTAGACGGGCAGCATACAAGTTTAACGTATTTTTGTGGTTGGTCGCACAGTCAGCCAGATGTTTCGACTGGATTTGGCATTTTTATCCTCCTATCGAGTCCTTCCCAAGGACCTGGGATAGGCAGATGTTGTTGTTTGATGGTGTTAAAGGTATCATCGCAGGATGTAAGCTGTTCCAAGTAAAGCTGCCTTTTGCAATTGACTGATGGTGTTGTCGTTGTTATTTTGTTTGGAGTTTTTTTTTCTATTTTTTCTTTTCTTTTGGTTTGGTTTCCATTATTTTTTTCTTTAAGTTTAAAGATTGCTTTACTAATTGGGTATGTTAAGAATGTAAACTAAAAAATTAATTTTAAAAAGATCCGAAAACTAGTGTGGGGAGGGTAGAATAAATCACCAGTTCTTTCATCAAAACCCTTCTCTTTCTGGCTGCCCTAGAGCTACCTGACCTACTTCATCAGGAAAGCTAACAGCAGACAGACAGATCTTAACCAAGAGGATTTTTAAACTACAGCTCCAAGTTTCTATACCTATCCAGCAATGTCCACTGAGGCTGGTGTGCTGAAATTCAGCAAATACTGGCAGGCCGGGGGCAGAGGAAACAGCACGGATAAGAAATGGTACAATGCCCCCTTTTCAATACCTTGGAATGATCAGTGCTTCCTTTTCTCCCCAAAGTGGCTTTATTTTTGGAAAAGATCTGGAGACCAAGGCAGGGGCCTGTTTTCTTTTAATGTCATTTCTGTCATGTTTCCTTTGCTGCAACAGCAGGGTTTAAAAGAGACAAGAGAATTGCATCTCTCCGAATGCTGTTGGTTCATTTTTGTTTTTGGCAGTCCACTGGGAAAACACACCATAAGGGTGACTTCCGGGGAAGCAATGGTGAACCGAAGACGGCTCTGCTGAGAATGGAGCCGATTACCATGGTGGAATGAGGAGCCGGCAAATGGCCTGGCTTCTCGGAATTCCTCTCCGGACGAGGAGAGGACTCAGGATCACCCACAAGCACTCCATACAGTAGCTCTCCACAAGGAGACCGTAAGACAGCAGTCTCCAGTGGGTTTAGAGCTCTGGGAGCCGAGGGAATCAGAGAGTTCGCTTCTGTCTGTGCTCCTGCCCTCTGAAGATGCCGGCCACAGATGCTGGCGAAACGTTAGGAACCACAACTTCCAGAACACGGCCACACAGCCCAGAAGACCCACAACAGCCATCAGGTGAGTTTCCTTCAATCCTTGGCAAAAGAAGTTTTATGCAAGTTTAAGGAGTTTAAAAATTCTTATTTTGGAATAAACAGCAAAAGGGTGATTAGAGCGTTGATTTTGGAAAGTTATAAACAGACTAAGGGGCCAGAGGGATTTGAAATACGTTTTTGAAATTAATTACAAGAATCTTTCCTGCGGGTTGTTTAGAATTCTATATAAAAACTTATGAAGATTTTGAAATTTTAGTATAAGAAACCTTCCCATAGGAAAATGCTGTTGATTAGGGGGGAAAAACATGATAAGATGGGACTTTGGACACTAGAAGGAACCAGAAAGAACTAAAGATTATAATTAAAGGAGAAGAGACTCACTAATACAGAATGGAGCAAAATACTCTAACTTCGGAAGAATTCAAGGATATTTGGGAACAATGCATTTAGAAGTTACTCTTAAGATTGCTATTATAAAAATGGATTTAAAAGAGGTTATAGAAGAGAACAGGTTTTACTGGACAAGATCAAGACTGAGGCTGATTCAAATGTGGATTTTAAAATGAAAATAATACAAGAATTACAAGAATATGGAAAAAGATGTTACACTGGATTTACAAATGAAACCGACTGATGTCTTAACAATTAAAAGGGATATACAAATAACAAACCAAGAGAGTGACTTGGATAACTTCCTTACTTTGGATTTACAAGAGAGATGTGTTAAAGTTTTGAAGGAGCTTCTGAGAAGAGACAAAGAGAAAATGAAAAGAAATAAAGTTCTGGGACACTATTTAAAGAGACTAAAGATCAAGACTGTTGAAAGCAAAGGGGAGGAATACAAAGTTGGTTTATTTGATCAAGGCTAAAAGATATATGTTGTTGTTTCTGGTCATTCTTACTGGATTTTTCCTAACCAGGACCAAATGATGAGGCTTTAAAGATTTGTTTATAGACAAGAGATGAGATATGGGAAAAGAGATCTTTTGTTGTCTTTTCAGAGAAAGTGATAACTTATTGTGTTAAAAGGAAAGGAAAGGAATATAAAGTTGGTTTATTTGATTAAGGTTAAATATATATGTTGTTATTTCTGATAACTCTTAATGGACTTTTACTGATTAGGACTGGATGATGAGGCTTTAAGAATTTGTTTATAGATAAGAGATGAGATATGGGAAGAAGAAATGGCCGCTGGAAACACTCTCCCTTATACAGTTTGGAGGACAATGAATAGGATGAGGGTGGGGGTACCAAGGTGCAAGACGAATTTATTTAAGTGGGGGTTGTTGGCTGACGACAATACATTATGTGAATGCAGAGAAATCCAAGACCCTGAGCATCTGATGGTGTGTCGATTACTGTCGGAGCCTTGTACTGTCGACGACCTACAGCAAGCTAATGAAAAAGCTGTGGCGGTGGCTACATTTTGGCAGAGTAAAGTTTGATCTGGACACAAAATAAATAAAAATCAGAGAAGGTGATAAGTTACTGAAATTGTACTTGTCGTGATGAAGGGGGAAGTCATTTCTTTATATATCTTTTCTTTATTACATTTTTTCTTTCTTAAAAAAATTGCACTTTATTTTTTCTTTTTACTCTTTTTATATTTTTCCTAGTGTGTGTTAGTTTTTTATCTTTGTATCTCTAAAAACACAGCATGGCCCCCTTGGATTTCCTCTGTGGAGGAACGTGGCATGTGTTGTGTGTTTGTGTGTGTGTGTGTGTGTGTTTTACCTTATAGTGGTTTTCCCTTTTTTTAATAATAATAAAAATTATTATTAAAAAAAGGGAAAACCACTATAAGGTAAAACACACACACACACACACACACACAAACACACAACACATGCCACGTTCCTCCACAGAGGAAATCCAAGGGGGCCATGCTGTGTTTTTAAAAATTCACAGGGAAACAAAACACTTTTTTGATGGTGAATCTCCCTTTTAAAAGAGACCAACCTGTTGCTAGGATGCGGAAGTGAATTCCAGCAATTGGCAGCTGTTTAGACCAGAATTTTAAGCCTGCATTAGCATTCCAAACTCTCACACTCTTCCTCCTACTTGGAACTCTATGATTTCTGTGTTTGAAACATGCATCCAAGATGGCAAAAAACTTACGGATGAGGCTAATACCAGATAGACAGACAGACACAATATACATATATTCTTTTTCTAGATTCTCTTCGATTGTTAACATATATTCTTCTATGATGCATATCAAAATCATAGATTTTGAAAGACGAAAAAATTAGAACTGCCCACCCTTTTTAAAAATAAAATACTTGATCAACCAATTTGCTGATTTTTAACTGACCGGTAAACAACTTCTCCTTGCATTTGTCCATCAATAGCCCCAGCTCGGAAGGCTGAGCGAAGGAAGATAGATGCTTTTGAACTGTGGTGTTGGAGGAAAATTCTGAGGGTGCCTTGGACTGCAAGAAGATCAAACCAGTCCATACTCCAGGAAATAACACCAGACTGCTCACTTGAGGGAATGATATTAAAGGCAAAACTGTAGTACTTTGGCCACATAATGAGAAGACAGGATACCCTGGAGAAGATGCTGATGCTAGGGAAAGTGGAAGGCAAAAGGAAGAGGGGCCGACCAAGGGCAAGATGGATGGATGATATTCTGGAGGTGACGGACTGAACCATGGGGGAGCTGGGGATGGTGACGGCCGACAGGAAGCTCTGGCGTGGGCTGGTCCATGAGGTCACGAGGAGTCGGAAGCGACTGAACGAATAAACAACAACAAGCCCCAGCTCAGCATGACTAGGAATAACCTCCAAAGCTAGTGAGATAACATCTAAATATGAGACACAGAAGATGAACAATAGGGAAAATTGTGCTGTTAGTGGGCTTACCAGAAGCGTTTGGTTGGCCATCCTAGTTTAAAAATATGCTAGACTGGGGGCCCATTTGGTCCGGTCCAACAAATTCTTGATGTGTTATTATGTCAGCTTAATTCAGCCTTCTGCAGCCTAGGTCTCTCCAAGAGTTTTTAGATTTCAATTTCCATCCCCCCAATCATTTGCCAAGCTGAATAGGGTTAAGTAAGCTGTAGTTGAAGACATCTGCTGGCATCCAGAGTTAGTTTTCAAACCTGTTTCAGAGTTTGAAACTCTTGGAACTAAATACTGTATATATGGACCTAAAACTACCAGATCTGAGCCACAAAACTCAAGACAATCTCAAGATGGTGGCAAAGACTAACTTTTCTGTATCTCTCTGCTGTCCCCTAGTGGTCATCCAGACAATCTGACAGCCCACTGCAAACCCCACATCAGTGGGGCTAATGTACTTTTTTCTTTTCTTTTCACAAAATTCACTGGTTCCAGAAAAACCTGGAGGGGTTGAAAACATATCAGGGTATTCGAGCAGAAAGTTAGTAACAATTTACAAAAACACAGCTAGGCCCACGATGATCAATATTTCTACAGCCATGCTTTAAGAACAAGGCACGTTAATCTACGTTGATAAACAAATATCCCTCTGGACCACTGTTGCTGAGAAAGTACGCAAACTACCATTCCAAGGATCAAGAAGTATCCATGACAATTAAACTAATATAGAAACAGTCATTAAGCGAATCCCGGCTGGCTGGCCCTTTCAACAGGGCAAGACTGCACCAATCACAGAGCTCTCGCATCCCCCGCACCGAGCACAAGGAAGAAATGAATACTGTCAGGAGCCCCAAAGAGCAGAATTTTGATTGTGTGAGTTCTACACAGCCAGGAAAACAGGTATTTATTTCATTAAATCCCCTTTGTCTACTTTTTTAAAGGATACAATCCCAGAATGTTTCATTAGTAAAGAATTCTTGCAACAGGTTTGGAAAAGGAAAAGGAGGTTGGAAGGGAAGGGGCAGGGAGGCAAACTCAGGGATTAATTCTTAATTACCTATTTGATTCACTCCTGACAATTAGCACCCTTCCCCAAAGTGGCTGCAATGCAAAAAGCAAACCTAAGAACAGGCCCCTGTGAGAACTAAGCAGGTACGTATATACAGGTAATCCTCGCTTAACAACCATTCGTTTAGTGACTGTTCAGACTTACAACAGTGCTGAAAAACCCGACTTACGATTGGTCCTCACCCTTATGACCGCAGCAGCGTCCCCATGGTCATGTGATCACGGTTTGGGTGCTTGGTAACCAGTTCACATTTATGACCATAGTCATGGTCATGTGATCGCCATTTTCAACCTTCCCAGCCAGTTTCTGGCAAGCAAAATCAATGGGGAACCACGTGGTTTGCTTAACAACCACGTGGTTCGCTTAAAGCCCACGGTGATTCACTTAACGACTGCCGCAAAACAGGTCATAAAATTGGGTCGGATTCACTTAATTACCCCTTCGCTTAGCCACCGAAATTCCGGTCCCAATTGTGGTTGTTAAGCGAGGAGTACCTGTATGTATGTTTGTATGTTTGTATGCGTCTATTTCTATCTGCAGAGCTAGACTTGCTTGGCAGGTGTTCAGATATTCCTTGGACGACTGATTCGCCTGGAAGGGATCCCCTGAAAAATCAGAAAACCAAAACAACATACCCATCTGTGAGTATACTCAAGTTGCTAGGGGGGGAAAAATCCCAAAAGAGAATAAAAATAGTCTTGCTAAGCTCCCCACAGAAGATCTGCATGAGAGGATGAAATGTATAAAATGAAAGCAGCTACACATTGGAAAGCCCATCATTCAGCTTCACAGCTTCCCTCCTCTCTGACAGAAACTAGAAAGAGGCAAGGAAAAGAATACGGGGAAACGCAGTTATTATTTACTTCAATATGCTGCAGTAGAGATTAAAATACGCCAGCCCAAAAGCACAAGGCGAGAAGTGATTTCCAAAGGGGGAGGTGGCATCACGGTTCATCCAAGTGGAATAGTCTCCATACCAGCCGCTGATCCTGCGTATCAGTTGTTATTACGGGATACCCAAGAGCAGCAGGCCGTTGGACAATGGAAACTTCAGTGGGAGCCATTGAAGCCCCTTTTTATATTCACAAAGGCCAAACTTGCGGTTGTTCCTGAGGCTCTGATGCATGGTTCAACTGAAGCACTAGTCACTGCTTGGAATTGGGGGGGGGGGGGGCAGCGGGTTTTTAGAGGATCTCCAGGAGTTGAAGTGGTAGAAGAGATACCTAGAGCAGGGTTTCTCAGCCTTGGTGACTTTAAGATGTGTGGACTTCAACTCCCAGAATTCCCAGCCAGAATGCTGGGAGTTGAAGTCCACTCATCCTCAACCTGCCAAGGTTGAGAAACCCTGTCCTACAGAGACCCTGGAGGAAAATCAAGAGCAAATTCAACCCACAGCCTCTAGGGTGCTCGTGAGCAGGGAGTGTTGACAGATCCCTCCTCTCCCACCATCTTCCCTTGCAGTGGGAATTTGGCACCAACGCTGCTCCTCCAAACAAAATGATCCATTTAAAAAACAACACCCTTGTTGCACAGGCCAGTTGTTAACCCCTTTACTGAAGAGGAAGGCGGACACTAAAAAAGGAAAAAGGAAAATATCCTAATTAAGGCACCTAAAATAATAGGTGATCAGAGCACCTTCTCACATGTCCAATCTCCTTGATTTGGGCTAAAAATACCATAACAGCGCTCACCCACCCAGATCGACGTTTGCAGGTTTCTAAGCATTAGCTGGATGCCCAGGGTTGGCGAATAAAGCGCACAGTCTTCCTGTCCATCACTACACACAGTCCCCTTCTGGGCCAACAGTTCAACCAACCTTCTATCCAGCCAAGGGCATCTCTGCCCTCCCTTTGCCAGCTGGAGCCAGGCCCGGCATGCAAAACACTGCAGTGGGGCTTCCAAGCAGCTCGGGGGGGGGGGGGGGTGTGCAGCTTCCCTTCTACAAATCAAGCATGGTGTCCAGTTATACAATTAGAGCCCTGATGAAGATGCACTTCCTATTTATAGAGACTTTCATGCAGCTGCCCCAAAGAGGCACCCAGCTTACATCACATACCCCCTTGCCTTGGTCGACAGACAGCAGGCCTTTTCTACTCTGCCCCCCCCCCCCCCGCTGGTGCTTTGGAACTTCTTGCCCACCCCCCAAGGTTTATTCAGCCCCCTCTCTTCTGGTTTTTGGCAAAGCCATCAAAGCAACCCTATTCCACCACGTTTTTAACTTTGGTGATTGTCTAGTGGTGGCCATCTCAGGGACAGTTCTTTGCTCTTAGCTGTTTTTCCCTTTCCACCTTACTCTGTGATGCACTTCCCCGAGTTTTTGGCTCAGGGCTGGTTACAAAACTTGTAAAATAAATAAGCAAACCAACCAACTCAAGCTGGCACCTGCCCTGGGTGAGCTAATGCTCCCAAGTTGTACAGACTCCCTGCAAGCGTAATTCGTTTTTCTAAAAATCGGCGTGTGTTGGAACTTATTTTTTCCCCCGACTCTTGAAAAATGGAAGAAAAGAGGCATGCCTGTAATTCAAAAGAGCATGCAGCAAGGAACTCCTTTGTGCAAATTGAGGTCAGCTCCTGGGACTGACAGGCAGTAGATTCCAACCGAGAGAGCGGACCTCTTCATTCAGCCCCTCATTAAAGCACAGAGCTCTGCCCCAAGATGAGATGACAGCCCTTGCCTTAAGGGGCACTGAAAGCAAGTCAGTGAATTTGTGGAGTTATCACAGCTAAAGGAATTGCCATGCTCAGAAGCAGCATGCCTTTAACTGGGCAAGCCGAAGAGACAGGCTGCTGCCTTCACCCCTGTTTCTACGCTGTGATAAATTTAGAAAACAGAAAAGATTGGGCAAGATGGGCCCTTGTGCGGAACCAAAAAGCCTCTACTGATAACCTTTGGTTGGCCAAACAACCCACTTCACAAGAAATCCTGCTGAGACGCTTCCATCTTGCCCATAGATCCCTTTGTGTAGATCAACCTTCTAGCTGTCGCATCTGCACCGCACACACCCCGGCACTGACCAGAAGTCCATCGGAGCTGGCTGGCTGAGTAGAGATTCTTATTATCCAGGGATCTTGAGAGCTGGAAAGGTTGCTACTGGTGTTAGGTAACAGGAGCTCATGCACACACAAACCCCAAAAAACATCTGCCGGAGATGACTATTAGCAGCAGCCGCCGCCTGGCAGAGACAGGAGAGGAGAATAGCCAGAGACTAAGAGCTGGCTACCAGGTTTAACATATATCCCCACCTACTGGCCTCAATATCCAAATGCCAGAGTTATCCCATCCCCCTGGGTTGCAATCCGTCTTGCTTCCAGGTAGGAAAGAAATAGCAAGGAGGGGGAGGAGGACTGAAAGGCGCGGGGCGGAGTGGTGCATTTTCCGACAGATTGTTCCGAGAAAGAACATCTATGACCATTACCTCTTCCCATGCCGAATGCAGGTCTTTCTCCCCCTCCCTCGGCTCCCCACTCCCCCGCCCAATTGCACAAAGAGCTGTAGGCTGGCAGGAAGCACAGGGAAAAGAGTGGGCAGATGTAATAGTTTAACAGCAGTCTCAGAAGGCCTGTGAAATACAGCCAGGCCACAGCAATCTCATCAAAGGAGAAGGCGGGCTGGCGAGGCGCTGGCATTTTATGACGGGCCGGCTTGATGAAGATGACAGGTCAGTCTATTTCTTTACTGGCCATGCCACGTTCTCACCTACGCAAGTGGAGGTAGGGCAGGACGAGAGGGAGGAAAGAGAGGAAGGGGAAAGGGTGGACTTGCTAGTATTTCACTAGATTTAGCCAGTATTATCCCATACGCCCGATGCTGTGAGATGGAAGGTGCGGAAGAGAAAGCCTTCTTCCCATTGCCTGCTCCTGGCATGCGATAGGCAGTTTCATTAGAGCAGTGTTTCTCAACCTTGGCAACTTTCAGATGTGTGGACTTCCACTCCCAGAATTCCCCAGCCAGCATGCTGGCTGGGGAATTCTGGGAGTGGAAGTCCACACATCTTAAAGTTGCTAAGGTTGAGAAACACTGCATTAGAGAGAGAGGGCTACCCACAATCACTTCATCCAACAGCGCACTGTGGCTTTCATGGGTTGGGCATGTGCTTATGGGAAAGACCATGCAATCAGGGTTGGCCCACTTTGGAGGGGGGCACAGTCCAAAAAGCAGGCTGGGGCCCAAATAAGAACTACACTTGATTTATGTCAACTGAAATCAATAGAGTCAAGAATTTTTACTCCTTATGTATTTAATCATTCCTCCCTTGGGTCAGCCAACAAATTATTACATGGTGGTGGCATCTTTGCGAGGGATTCCAGAGAACCACATCCAGCCCCAGGGCCTCGATCTGCACATCTCTGCAATACGATGCACTCCTTCTCCTACCAATTCTAGCGGCACCCCCTAAAATGCCATCACTTTATTCTATAAGACACGCAGAAAGGCACAAGCTGCCGCAACCATATCTTGTGGCAGTGAGTTCCATTAGCTAGAGATACACTGTGTGTGGAGTGGCGTTTTCTTTCTGGTTCATCGTGCACAAACTGTCATAGAATAATGGAGGCAGAAGGGACTGCAGAGGTCATCCAACCACCTAGGATAAACGACCATCTAGCAAAAGAGAACTCATCGCATCATGTGGTGGCCTGTTCCACCGGCTTACAGCTTGTATTGTCAGGAGCTTCCGCCTGCTATCTAGCCTGAACCACCTCCTTTGCAGTTTTAACCTGTTAGTTCTGGTCCTGCCCTCTGTCCCCACCCCCCAACGTTTAGCACTACTGTATTAAGAAAAGGAAAACCATTCAATCCCCATTTTAATTTTTATGTGGATCGGAAGAGCGCAAGTTTGGAGGTTCAAATCCCTAGCCCTGCATGACGGAGTGAGCTCCCGCACTCGCTCCAGCTCTTGCCAACCTAGCAATTCGAAAGCATGCAAATGCAAGTAGATTAATAGGTACCACTTCGGTGGGTAGGTAACAGCGTTCCGCGTGCGTCATGCCGGACACATGGAAGCGTCGTGGAAGCATCTTCGAACAACGCTGGCTCTTCGGCTAACAAACGGAGGTGAGCACCGGCCCATAGAGTCGGACACGACTGCACAAATGTGCGGGGGGAACCTTTACCTTTTTTATGGCTATATACACACACAAGTATTGCCAATCATCTCGGAATCTTCATCCAGTTCTGTTCATTTGCACTTATGCTATTCAAGATTTTTTTTTCTGATTTTCTTCTTCTAGCTAATGCAAGAGAAGGTATGCCCTCATTCATCCAGCTCTGGCAATATATCCCTAGGGCAGTGTTTCTCAACCTCGGCAACTTTAAGATGTGCGGACTTCAACTCCCAGAATTCCCCAGGCTGGCTGGGGAATTCTGGGAGTTGAAGTCTGCACATCTTAAAGTTGCCAAGGTCGAGAAACACAGCCCTAGGACTAAATTCAGATGCAACCCCACCTGACAAGTGGCACCACTAATATTGTGTAACCCCCTCCCCTTCTATTCTGCCTTCTTGCCCACCCTATGATTATTCTCCAGAAACTCCAACAAAGAAACTAAAAAAAATCATACTAAGACCGATCAGTTTCCATTCAAACTCTCCCAAGCAATGAAGCTGATAAGAACATGGAAAGGCCTAATGTGTTTTATCGATTTCCTTCCCCATGCCTCCTTTTATATACACATGGCTGGATTCACGCATCACCCCGAGCTATGATCTGTCGTATTTTTTGGTTTATTTGCACAACTGAGAATGGCTGGCTTCACACATTAGGCAAGGCCAAAATGAAATCTAACCAAAAAACATCTCCCTTCCATGGAGTTTATCCACGATTTCTGATCTTCTCACTGGGAAACAAGTAAGCTCCTGAAGGACCAAAGCAGGACTTTCCAAAGTTTTCCCACGGCGACACACCAACCGCCGTTGATGTGTCGCCACGGGAAAACCCGGAAGTGCCGCCGTTACGGCAGCGCGCAAAAACCCAGAAGCGCTGCTGCCGCTTTCAGTTTTTGCACGCCACCGTGGCTGCAGCGCTTTCGGATTTTCGCGCGCCGCCGTTGGAAGCGCTGATGGCACTGTTGCTAACTGTTGCTTCTTGACCCGCATACTATTAATGTTAATTACTATTATCACTTAACATTACTATTAAGTACAACAAACTTTGTCCTATGGATCTTAGTCCACCGAAATACACTTCCGCAAGAGTTGACATTCAAGCTTCTGACTTCCTTACTTTTTTCCCCAATACGTTCCCCCCACCCCCCACCCCCACCACCATGAAGAAATAAAAGAGCAAGTTTGTGGGTTGTCAGCCCAGCACAATGGAATGTGTAAACAGGATGCTGCATTGATTCAGGTTAAACCTCAAGGCAAATTTTTCAGAGCTGCATAAGAGAGAAACAGATGGTTTTCAAGGAAAGCCAGATAATCTAGATTTGAACAACATACTCAATGTGGTTACTGAATTAACCCATTTTCTGGCTTTGCCCAGTACACTGATTCATAAACCGGTTAAACAGGCTGTGTTCACAAGACACACACTAAACCACAAGAAAGCAATACTTGTGCAAATGTAACCAGTGTGTTGCATTTAACTGACTTGGCTAAATGTATTGTGGAAATGCCCCAAGCATTATTCTTCCATGTCTCTCATATTCCCATTCCAAAGCCTCATGGTAGGGGAGGAAAATCCATAAGAAAAATGGTTAGAGTATCTCTCCAGAATGAGTGTCTTGCCTGATGTAGAGTACTGGAGAATTCAAGTCTATACAGTATATTCCAAAGCTTGGAATCTTGGGTTATATTTCAGTCATTTCTGCCCCCCACCCCGTGCTAGATCTATGCTTGTTTATTTATTTTATTTTATTTTATTTATTTATTTTCTATCCCGCCTTTATTATTTTTATAAATAACTCAAGGCGGCAAACATACCTAGTACTCC
Source organism: Charina bottae (assembly GCA_023362775.1). Lineage (NCBI taxonomy): Eukaryota > Metazoa > Chordata > Lepidosauria > Squamata > Charinaidae > Charina > Charina bottae. The sequence continues at coordinate 97,373,185 of JALMGJ010000001.1, read as the reverse complement.
TTCCTCCTCCTATTTTACCCACAACAACAACCCTGTGAGGTGAGCTGGGCTGAGAGAGAGGGACTGGCCCAAGGTCACCCAGCCGGCTTTCGTGCCTAAGGTGGGACTATAGACTCCTGGTTTCCTTAATGTCTGTATGGCAACATGTGAAGAACTCCTCCCGACAGGGGAGATGGGCGGTAATATAAATTTAATAAAATAATAAAAAAGTAATTTTTAAGGGGAAGATGCAATTAACTTTTACTCTTTTGACTTGTCCTCATAAAGATATTGCTCTGTTATAGATGCCGATTTTTTTTCTTCTTTCACAAAGTAATCAATTTTTTAATGTCCAAAAGGAAAATTACTCTGATGCAGCTCTAATTGTACCATTGATACTATTTTTCCCAGAATCCATTATAAGTGATGAAAAAGTTGAACTATCAAAGATCCAGATTCACACCGGATGTTAACATAAACGTCATGATTATGTTATCAGCACTGAACAAAATATTTGGTCCAGCTTCAGGGAAATATAGACAGATGGACTATTTGAACATAAAAGCTAATGTCCACATGTGAATATTTAGCTTGTACTTGAAATCAAAGCAAACACGGCAGCAGTTGAAACTAGAGTCCCAATTTTATTGCAGCATAAGTTTTCATGGACTAAGATCCAGGAATCTTAATACCTAACAAAACACACTGACTAAATCATATCCAAATAATTAGTCTTGAATGTGCTCCAGGGCTTTTTGACTGACTTCATGTATCACACTACACCATGGTTTGTTTACCGAATAAATCACAATTGGCTGGGTCCACCACAACATACCACAACACATTGTAATTGATTGTATAGGAATCACAATTAGACATGGCTGCAAAAAAAAGAAGAAGGCAAACACAGTTTTAAGCCCCATCAATGGAAATATGAGTTTCCAAATCACAGAAAGCAATAGTTTCACCTTATTCTGCATATGTTAGAGCAGTGTTTCTTAATCTCAAAACCTTAACCTCAAAACCTTTAAGATGTGTGGACTCCAACTCCCAGAATTCCCCAGCCAGCAAGGTTGAGAAACACTGCTCTAATGAAACTGCCCACACATCTGGCTGGCCAGGGAATTCTGGGAATCGGTCCACACATCTTAAAGGCTCTAAGATTAAGAATCGCCATGTTAGAGTCCACCTCAAATATTGTGTCCAATTGACCTGGGTGGACTCCTCCAATTCTACATGCATGCTAAGTCAGAAACATAACCGCCCAGGGTCCCTCCTTGTGGGGGAGATGGGCGGTCGTAGAAATATGATGTAAATAAATAAAACAAGGTTTACAAGCCTCAACAGCTGGGTGGTTCATACAACATGCTTAGCCAAAACCAAATTTCACCTTGTTTAGCCCAGAAAAAAAGACATATACATGATTATAGCTGTAACATATGACATACATTCAAAATAGAGATGGAAAATATCTCAACCTAAACAATCCCACCCCCGTTGACCAAATTGCTTCAAAGTTCTCTGCCTTTCCCTTTGTTAAAAGCAAAAAGCAAAGGAAAAAAATCTGAACACTGACATAACACAGATCAGCAATACACCAGTGTACATTTATCCATTCTATGTTGTACAATAGCTCTTTGGTTATCCCTTGTGGGTAAAAAATCCACAACTCCTGATGTTTTGACACATTTCAAACATTGTAAATGTTGTCAAGCAGAACATATGCATTGTTAACATACCTTGCTCAATCATGTTAATAATCCTTTGGATTTCAATCCAACATGTAGCAATAATAAAAGACCAGAGCATACAATTAAATGTTCCAATTTCTATCTTCTCTCTCCATTAGCAAGGCAATTGCGACCAACCCTCATTAAACATTATCTGAGCTTTCTAGTATACCTGAAATACTAGAATTCTGTTGCCATGGTCAAAATTTCACATTCTTTAAAGCAATTCTCCACTGGCTTACAAAAACTGGACATCCGGGCTTATCATTTCTAAAAACTGTGTTTAATCATTAGTACAGTTAGAAGCTATGCAAATACACCTTCACTTTTTCTATATATTCTCATTCTGGAAAGTTTTCTGATCTTTGACGGTCTGAGCGTCATGCTAGAGGCCTCAAGGGGAATTCTGGGAGTTGAAGTCCACACATCTTAAAAGTTGCAGGGGTAGAGAAACACTGCCTTAAGGGAAGGCTTACGTGGCTTTGGCTGTTATATTAGCTACTGACCAGTAGGAGGCACTACATGACCGCTTTTGTCCTTACTGGCTCTAGTAGGGAGCATACCTACACCTGAAGAGTCCCAATAAGGATGAAACCGGTCGTGTAGTGCCTCCTACTGGTCAGTAGCTAATATAACAGTCCAGTTTGTATCAATTTCACCAATTTCCTTCATTCTCATAAAAACAGATTGCTGCTTAGGAGCCTAATTGATTTCTTCAAAATCTGTTAACAGCTGTGAAACTCCAGAAGCAACAATATTATTAGCAACAATAACAGATGCTTAAAACAAACAAATTGCCAAGGTGCACTTTTAAGTTCCCCCCCCCCCCGTTTGAAAAACAAGCTCCTCAGAATTCAGCTGATTCAAAGTAATGATATGGTGATAATACAGTGGATAACACCCATTCTGAAGCCAGTAGGTGAATTCAGCTGGATGGTCACTTTCAAGGGTACCATTTAAAATGTGGAGGTTTAACCTGAAGGCTTTCGAGCCAGGCAGAACTTTGATTTCTGATCTTTTGAGCAACAGATGAGGAGGAACCTAATGGCCTCAGCGTTGGGGACCCTTGTGCTGGGCATAGAGCAGTGCTTTCTAAAGTGCCGCCGTTGGCGACACACCAACGGTGGCAGCGGCGGCGCGGGCAGGGGTGTGCATGGCGGCGGCCTCCGCTAAAACGCGGAAGCGCTGATGGCGCACCGCTGCCGCCGCGCACACCCCCGCTGCCGCTTCCGGGTTGTGTGGCGACACACTAGACTGTGTGTTGCGACACACTAAAGCAGAGCTTTCCAAACTGTGTGTCGCAACACAAAAGTGTGTCGCCACACACAGTCTGGTGTGTCGCCACACAACCCGGAAGCGCTGACCATCATCAGCGCTTCCGGGTTTTCCCACAGCGACACACCAACGGCGGTGCGCAAAAACCCGAAAGCGGCAGCAGCATTTCCGGGTTTTTGCGCGCTGCCACAATGGCAGCACTTCCGGGTTTTCCCACGGCGACACACCAACGGCAAAACTTTGGAAAGCCCTGCACTAAAGTGTCGCGACACACAGTTTGGAAAGCTGTGGCATAGAGTGTGGTCACTGGGGCCCAACCGAGCAGTGAGGTCCCCTCCCAGGACTATAAGTGTATTGAGATTCAACAGTATAAGGTCAGCAGCAGAAGTTTCCAGTTCAGTCCATGAAACTCTGATCTGGGGTTTCATTGGAGGCCGATAAGCATTTATTACCAACAGGGCACGGTGGGGGAATTGGATTAACACTGGTAGGGAATATGACTTGAGTGGGGGGAGAGGCCTTAATGTGGGGCATGCAGTGGAGACTCGGATCCCCTGGCCCCCCTTCATTCTTCCATGCTTTACACCTGGTCCAGCCCCACTGAGTAGCAGTTCATCAGCAGTCCGTGCTTCCTGTATCAATATGATGTCATGGTGGGAGAGGGAGTCAAGAAAACAAGGATCTATGATGGATGCAAGCCCACCCAGGCACATTCCAAGTTAAAAGGGGGACCTGATGCTGGTCACTTGGAGGTCAAGCGATTGTTTTGGGTCAATAATCTTTGTGGGGCAGTAGCTTCATGTTAGCTGATGATGGGGATGGTTGCAATTGTGTTTCCCACTGTGGGGAAGAAGGTGGGGTATCATTAAGTTCCTGCTCTCCCTTCTCTGCCATCTGTTTGGCCATCAAGCCTCACTTCTCCTCATGAGGGGTCGGGGGGCCTGTAGTTCTGGCAAGGAGACTGGAAGAATCAGTGCAGCTGGGCAGCAAAATGGGGATCACTGGCAAGCAGAGACCCCATCTCTTTAGCAGGGGAACCTCCTCTGGCTTGTCCAGTGAAAGGAGACATGAGGGGGGCTGTTCCTCTTGTGAGTCATGTTCTGTATCCTGCCACCTATTCAGGGCAGAACTCAAGTGTTTTTCAAAGATACCTTGGAATACCCACTTTGCAGCTAACCATCTTCGGGAGACCTGTTAGACTCAAAAGTGAAGATACAATGACAGAAATTCCCCATTGGAATCAGATTCCACTACTTACAGGTAGTCCTCACTTAACGACCATTTGTTTAACTATGATTCGGACTTACGACAGTGCTGAAAAAACGACTTATGACGGTCCTCACACTTATGACCGTCACAGCATCCCCGCAGTCACATGATCATGATTTGGGTGCTTGGCACCCGGTTCGCATTTATGACTGTCGCAGCATCCCACGGTCACGTGATAGCCATTTTCGACCTTCCCAACCGGCTTCCGGCAAGCAAAATCAATGGGGAACCGTGTGATTCACTTAACAACCACGTGGTTCACTTAATAACTGTAGTGATTCGCTTAACGGCCACCACAAAAAAGGTCATAAAATCAGGTTGGATTCGCTTAATGACAGCTTCACTTAGCAACCAAAATTCCTGTCCCAATTGTGGTCGTTAAGCGAGGACTACCTATATACTTAGGGACAAACATCTTTATTACTGAAAATGGCTAAGAATGTCCACTTTCCAGCCAACCAAATTCATCATTCATGAATATAAAAAGAGACGTATCTTCTAACACCCAAACACATATACCAGTCATGCTTAACGGAAGGGGCTTGATGCAGTAAAATCAAAAACTTTAACAGGAACCATGTTCTGCTACTCATTTTAAGAAAAAGTCTATATTGCAGAGAACAATATCCAGACAACCATGCTAATCAGATTCAGGAATCACATAGGAATAGGGTTTTTTTAATGTATTTGGTTAATTGGGGAGATGGGCGGGGATAAATTAAATAAATAAATAAATCAGTTTTAATTGTTTTAATTTTATTTATATGAGTTTTAACTTGTGAACAAACTTCTTTTGGTTTAACTTATAAGCCACCCAGAGTCACATATGTGAGATGGGCGGCTATCTAAATCTAAATAAATGAATAAATAAAGGGCTTTGATTGCACAGAATGAAAACTTCCCTATCAGCCAAACCAAATTAATTAGATGCAGAAAATTAGACAGATCTGGTGATGTAACCACAAATTGCTACCTATTTCAGTCCAAATAAATATTTTGTGCCCAGTGTGATGACGTCCCAGACTACTAAAACAGATTTATTCACCAGTCATTCAAGAATAGAATGCCTTGATGCAATAAAACCCCCAAACATTCATGGGAATAAAAATAACAAAAATGCAAAACCAAGAGACCATATCGAAAGCTTTCTCAGCTTACAAACACTGAATGGTTGCTGGCTTCAGTCTAAGTTGTGGTAAAGCAAGGACACCGATCAAGAATCTAATATTATCAAAATCTGGATGACTCAATATTACCGTAGCTTGAGCTAGATGTACAATACAATGAAGCCTCATTTTAACAGACAAATTATGGAGAGGGGTCATACACTATCTATGAATATCTGTTAAAGAGTACTCATCCTCAACAATTTATGCCATTTGTGCATTGTCATCATTACAGAAATGAAAATTTGCATCATTTTCATAATGATACCATTACGCGAATGATATTAATTGGTGCAGAAAATTGGTCCGTTCCATGAGAAGTCCTTTACATCAAATCCAGTAAATTGAGGTTTAATGTGGTTGGAAGAATCAAGGTATAATCTGCGTGCCAAGGTAGCTATTAAAATTAGCATCAACACTTATCAGGAAAATAGCTTTGTAATTGAAACACACAGGAAAATCTTTAGCCAGCTTCAGGAAGATTGTAAGATTTTCCTCTTCTATGCTGGTAGGTCTATTTAAAAAAAATCAACATACACCTTCAATAAACAGGAGATAGGAACCCAATATAGTTTTCGTACCAACAAATGGAAAAACTACTCAAGTCTGTAGTCTTCACAGCTTCATAAATGTAATTGTACTGTAGTCACCATTTTTTGAACAGAAAGCAATGAAAAAGGCTAGTAACCTGGTCCTGAGATTGCTAAGGCAATCTCACATTCTATAGAAAATAAACTACGTTGTCAACTGCTGAGAAAAAAAAATCTGGAACTATGCTATTTGGAATTTTTTTAACCAATAAACTAGAATCTGTATACAGAATTGTTTTGCTGAATTTCAGTCTAAAAGTCTGAAGTCCAGATCTCCCCCACCCTCTTCCCAATATTGTTACCCAGTACAATGTAATAAACATTTTGTCTGGGAAGCACAGAGCTCAAAAAATTCAAATTAAGCAGGGATTTTTATATGGTTCAGGAGCTAGATGAGATGCATAAAGGGTTAATAGGTTTTTAAACTTTGACTTCTAAGGCTTTCCCCCTATCCAATTTGTTTGCCTTTTTATAGGAAATATATGCAAAACTATGACCTCAAATAAAAGCTTTTGCAGGATCTCATACCTAAGATGGTGATATAACAATTTGGCTTAATGCAGTTTATCAACCGGGTCTTTGCCAAATATTTCTGCAAAAAATGACAAGGAATTAATTCTGGGCCTCTGAGATAGCAGGAAACCCATTTTGTTCTCCCATAATTCTGGTTCACTTTATTTCTGTTTTGGTCTCCCTTCCCTCCCAGATCAATGCTTTTAGGCTCCAGGCTCCACATTCTCCCTGCTCTGGCAACAGCTTCAACACAATCCTACCCTGAACATTAAAGTTGGACTCTGCTGCAATTCCACCAAAGGATAACAGCACACAGTCCATCCCACAGTCAACAACCAAAACATCAAATGGAGACAGACATGCAGGAACCGATAAAATGATCTTTCAAATGGGCCTGATGACAGCTCATCCCCCACAACTAACAGCCAAACACCCCACCAGCTAACAGGAGGTCACTGTGGTGTGACTCGCTGGCTGGGTTCATCTACATGCCAGACTTGCTAAATGGGAATGTGTTGTAAAAATCATTCTTGGGCCAAAAGATATGACACAAGCACAGCAATTGTGTTTTGTTAAACTAGGTTTAGGATTTAAAATGCTGGGGGAAGCTAGCCAGTCTATTCCCATGAATAAGTAGGAAGGGGGAAGATTGAGGCACGGAGTCCTGATTCACTCCTGATTCACTCGTTGGTTGGAGGGATACAACAGCACTGATGTGGACACCTCTCCACCCACCCCCAGATGACAATTCAGCCGTCATGCCACCAGACGGGGGCACAGAAAGAAACTAAGATCCTTGTAACATTAAGGATTGGTATTTGAATCATTGTTCTGCCTGGGAATCTTTGCCTAAAGCCTGGGGTGTTTATTTTTTACTCCATTTATATGCTGCAAAAAAGCCCACTTTAAATCAGCCAAGGTCTCCGCCATCACACGTACTAGGCCTTTGGTGCACCCGTCATCTTTCCAAAAACTGCCACCAAACTATCAGACGAAAACTTGTAAAATACACAAAGGGAGACTGTATTAATTGTATATTCATTTGGTTCCATGTTACATTTAATTTAAATAGGATTTCGTTTTTGTCCGGGCATTGCATCTTTCTTTATCCTGCCACCCCCACAACCCCGACGAACACCCATTTTTGCAAGGCGACCCCAGCACGAAAGTTGCAGAAACCGTATCCCTGAATATTCTCTTTTTGATCGTTCATTTTCTATGGACTGATTTTTCAGATTCAAAGGCTGCCCTCTTAGCATGGGGTAGCGATTGCTGGACTGATGCCATGGAGATCTAGATTCAAGTCCACCCCCAGCCCAGAAGCTCAAGCCAGTCACTCCCTCTCAGCCCCACTTACCTCACAGGATTATTGTTATGGGGGAAAACGGAGGGACGGGGCATTGCGTACATCAATTGGAGCTCCTGAACGAAAAGAAGGAACTCTAACAAATAAATAAATACCACACAATCAGCTGCATCACAGAATGAGGGGTCAACCCCAACCTGGTTGGTTTTGAAAGACTCCTTTGGATATGGTATAACAGCACTTCAGGGAAGCATCTTATGTGAGAAAGCAATAAAAAGAAATTCTACAAACTCTTTACAATACGCCCCTTGCAAGATTATTATACACACTCCGGAATGCTTTGAAGCTCTCCCTTCTGTGTTATCGCTCCCTCTAATTGGGAACTCAGGTGGAAAGTGCTGATGGAAATAAGAAAAAAAATACCATAACTGGGACAATGAGAAACACAGAGGTATCAGCACGTTCAGGGAAGCCCTGAGCTTTGCAGAAATGTATGTACATGTTTAAGCAAGAAATCTAAAAAAATAAAATACAACTCCTCTCCACCACAGCCCAGTGAGGTCTGAATATGCACCAGAGCTTTAAAAAAGATGCCAGGCAGAAAAGGAAGGGTGGGGAGGAGAGGAATGCCTTGCCCCAACTTCTTCCAGCTTATGGATTCCTTGAAGACAAAGCAAACCTCAAAAAAACACACTTCTAGTATTTAATCCAACCCAAGTCAAGGGAGACAACTTTTCTCACCCCAGCCATCTTCCTGATGTCAACTAAAGCCATTCTGCACACTATCTATCCTGCTATCCTGTTCATCCCCAGCATCTGGTACACTGCTTCTGAATATGGAGGTTCCACTTCATCCTCAATGTTCATTGCTGCGATTAGCCTCATCCTCCAGGACAGTCTTTCTCAATTGCACACTCTCCTGTTGGGACTGCAGCTAGCATCCTACCAGGGAACTGGAGAGTCATGGTCCCAAAACATCTGGAGGGCAGCAGGTTAGGGAAATCTATTCCATGTATAGATCTGGTTCTTTTTTTTTTTCCCTTTTCAACATCTAACCTTGTGGTCATCGCATCAGTTTCCACCTCCTGATGAAGCAGCACATGCAGTGGAGGGTTGACACCAAAGACCATTTCCAGCTCCCCCACCGAAACCGACCTTTCTTTATCACTATTTTCACAGGGGCTACAGGTGGTGGGAAACGTGGAGGCCGATGCATTGGAAAGGCAAGCGAAGATGGAGAAGAAAGGAAAACAAAACACTGATTGCTAACTCCTTTGGAGCTCCAGCAACCAGAGCCATCAATATTAAAAACTGCACAGTCCCCCCCTTCCCACCACCCCCACGGACAGGGCAGGTCGCTCCAGTTTCAGCCAGCTCTGCTGCTTATCACCCACCCCACCCACCATCAGCTCCCGGGGGTGAGGGTGGGGGCACCACAAACAAGCCCCCAGCTACTTGTAAACTTAAGTGCATAGAATGAGACGTGGCAGTAAAATCCAGTGCGCCAACCCCCAGCTTTTTAACACTTCGTCGTGATATATTATTAATCGTTTTTATAATGCGCTTGCATAGATTGCTGTTGCTCGGGGCTCTGATCCGTGCCCAGGATTGGCAGGGAAGAAAAATAAAGAAATGGGGCGGGCTGGTTTCTTCTTTTTTTCTTTTTCTTTTTTTGCCCCTTCCACAGTGGCCCTGGAGAAAGCAGCTATAAAAAAAATACCAGACAGGGAGTCACACTACAGGCTGCGCACAATGCGAGCTGCAGGCACGGGGAAAAAAACTGCAGGACAGGAGGAATGTTTAGGAAAGGCGAAGTTTGCATGCCTGGTTCAGATCAGCTCTAAAACCCGCTCCCTCCTCTCCACCCCAAGGCTAGGCACAGTCTTTGCTCCCAGCTTGCAGAGGAAAAGGGGGAAATTGGTACCAGGTTCCCTCTCTGGGCAGGGGGAAAGACTGTCACTCCACGTACACCAGTTTTTCAGACCTGGGAGAAATCTAGTTTTTATCTTCCACCCGGGGAGATCAGAAATGAAAAAGTAGAGCAAACTCCCTTCAATGTTGATGGAGTAACCAGGTCCCCCGTTTCTACCCCAGCTAGTTTGTTCAGCTCTTCTACACTGGAAAAGAAAGGAGCGTGGGGTGGGGAGGGAGGCAAAAACAGAATCCCTTTCTGCTGTGGGTACAGTTCCAAACCAGCAGCACCTAAAGCCTTTTGTCCTTACCTATCCTGCAGGATCAGACTTTCTCAATGGAAAAGTGTCCTTACAAGTGGGTGTTGTGGCAATGGAGGGGATGAGACATTAACTCCTAGCAACCTTGAGAGCACTGCCATTAAGATACCTGCGGGGCTGGCTGCTTGCCTCTATCTCCCCCCAAACACCCAGCAAGGCTTTGCTTCGTTCTGCAGTGTACGTCCTACTACCAGCCACCCATTAAGAGCAACTTCACAAGCAGCCCCCCTGCATTTTTCCTTTTCCAAACCCACCAGCGTCTTTCTCGCTCCCCCAGCCCAGTCTTCATTCATGGCCAGCTGGCAGAGGAATGGGGCTGAAAAAGCAGCATGATGGCGGGCTGCAGAAAACCCAAAGAATCCACTACCCCAGGAGAAGATATTCCAGGATCTCTAGTGGTCACCGCGGGTTTTGCATTCACAGTTGTAGAATAAAGGAGTGATTTATCAAGGGAGAGGAAGGCTTTGCCCACACCAAAACATGCAACCAACAGAGGAGGAAAATGTAGCCGAAGACAAAGATGGGGAAGAAACCCACAAACTCTTTCCAAATACAAATAGAACCAACTCAAGGTATGAGCGAGAAGTCAAAGGAGCCCATTTCAAAACCTCCTTCAGCCATCCCCACAAGCGCATCCCTATCCTGAGCATGCAGAGAGCGCGCAGCCCTCAGCAAGGCAACCCAGACCTGGAGCAGGGAGCTGGCGAGTCTGGAACCAGCTTTATCCCAGCTGCTAAAACTGCACGTTTTTCCCAGCTGCTAAAACTGCACCTACACGTCTGGGGTACAATCTGGAATGCCCAACCAGGAAAGACAGCTGGGAGATGGGAACTGGGATGGAGTGGCGAAACCACAGTACTGTAACGCCGGAAGGAAAACGAAGACCTGGTTGGGGGTCAAGAAGCAAAACAGAACCTCCATGTCCAGAAGCAGCTAACCACCACAACTACAGTGGCAACTCTTTGCCCCCTGTCTGGCTAACTTGATTTTAGCAAGCAAGTGGGGCCAGGCTATTTATTCCATGGATCTGTCTTTTTTCCCCTAACATGGGTTTTTAGAGCTTTTTTTTCTTTCTCTTTCCCTTTCTTCTTTCAAACGTTACTGTATTTTATCTCTTTTTATTTCCAGTTTGGACTATTGTTAGCCATCCTGGATGGGGAATAAATTACAGTTAGCTACCCTCAAGGCAGCTTATAAATGTTTACGCTGAAAAAATAAATTAATCAACCGAAAGGGAAAGGTTGCTGCGGTCTTGTTTCAAGCTGACCAGTGCAGAAAAAGCACTAGACCCAATGGAGCCCTGGGTCTGATCCAGCCAAACGGCTCTTAGAGAAGCTATTAGGCCTGCGAGTTCAACAGAGCCCCCATGATCAGGGGAAGTATATCTGTGAATACCATACCTCTGGAGTGACATATCAAAATTGTTCTCTTCGTGTCCCATTTTGTTGGGTCCTACGGAAAAGAAAGCTGCTGGGCTGGAACAGATAGGCTTATTCTCTCCTGACATTCTGGACTACATTTCCCACCAACCTTTGCCTCTGACCAGGTCAGCCCAACCCTATGGGAGCAGAAGCCTAAAATAACAAGAGGGCACCTTTTTGCCTATTCCTGGGTTGGATGGGCCTCCTTTGGGCTAAGAGGAGTTATTTGAGACTGAGAAAATCACTGTTGGATCAGACCAAGGAACATCTAGTCCAGCATCTGTTCTCTCGAAGACTAGTCTAGATGCCTCTGGGAAGCCCATAAGCCAGACAGGAATGCCAAGCCACCCACAGAAACTGGTAAGGAGAGCCCTTGTGCCTCTGATGGGGGCCATAAAACCAAGACCCCGGTAGTCTCTGTCTGTCTGTCTTGCTGTCTATCTGCAGCCAGGCAACCAGGAATAATATCAAAGAGGGGCGAGTCACGCTCCACACACGGAAGATGGCTCCACGTTTGGGTGCACGCTCTGCTTATGCTCAGAGGCACCATGTCCAGAAATAAAAGCTAACCCTGAAAACGGTTCACAGGCTACACTAGGCCTCCTGTGTGCCTAACAGCACTATTTTCATATGGAGAAGCATCAAGTTGTCAACCCTGAAGCGCAGGAGGTGGAAGGGGGGTGTCTTCTTTTCCATCCACCCTAAAGAACACCTGCTCAGCTCACATCCCGGCTACCCAACTGCCTGCCACACTCTTTAATGGGGCATCCCATGGAACCAGCCTGAGCCTCGGCCTTCGGATCAAATTCTGAGCTTCAGCACTGACTTAAATTACGCCAGGAGGCAAAACAAGAACACAGGGAGGGGCGTGGTAGCTGCGCAGGCAACGCCGACTCCTCTTGGAATTGGGGCTCTGCCTGGCCATGACACCAACTGCTACCCTAGAACCCCCTTCACCAGCTCCAAAGCTGTGGGCATGGTGGTGATGGAAAGGCACTCTGCACATGCTTAGAGGCTCTAGCATTGATACAGTTACTGTATCTGGTTACCTAAGTCCCTACAGGCTATGGTACCAAATGACAGTGCCTTCTACATACGCTCAGATCACGCTTTTTTGTTAACCTTGATTGTTCGCACATGCACTTTGCACATGATTAGATTACTTGCAATTTCCCCCAGAACTGTGTTGCTTCTCAACCAGCCGCAAAAAAACAGCAAATTGGCAGGAGTTCCAGGCAGTTGGGGTTAACTCTGTCTTTTGCCGGTGCCCAGGCTTACGCCCATCGCGGTTATTGCTCTAAAGGATGCAAAGCCGGCTTCTCCCCACCTCATTAAACCCGAGCGACCCTCCCCTTCGTCGGTGGCGGCTCACTCACCGTGGCTGAGCAGGGCTCCGATGCAGCAGAGAAGGGCGGCGGGTCCGGAGCGCGCCCTCCTCGCCAAGGCCATGGCGGAATCCGGGGCGAGGCGTGGAGAAAACCGAATCCAAGCACGTGCGACCCGAAACAGAAGCCAAAGACAGAGGCCAAGCGGGGGGTGAGGCGGGGGGGACCCAAGGAGGGAACGAGAAGAGGGGGCCGCCTACTTCTGGCTCGAGCCAGCCCAGAATCGGCCCGGGGGGGGGCGCCCCTCGCCAAGAAGCTGGGAGTCCGTGGGGTGCGAAAGGCGAGAGGGGCAGGGAGAGAAGCAGCGGCCCCACGTGCAATCCGGGCCGGGTACCGGATGGAAATAGGGGCAAAACGGGCGGGGAAAGATTAGGGAATTGGAGCGACGTTGGGAGATAAAAAGATCCAGGGGGAGAGGGCTGCAAAATGGAGAAAGGACCAGCACGGAAGAGCTTAATGATGCAGCCCCCCCACAAAGTAATTAGGACCAGAGGAAACCAAGTGCGGGGAGGCGGGAGGGGAGGAGGGCATGGATAACATAAGACGGGCGGTCTCCCGAAAGGAAAAAAATGGGGAGGGGGGGAAGAGAAGAAAAAAAGCTTGCAGCTGTAATCCGAGTGCGAGTGGCCGGGCGGTTGTTCTTCGCCGGGGCGCCCGGCGGGATCCGCGGAGGAGGAGGAGAGCGTAACTTACATCCGGAGCTGCGGCACAGAAGAAAGTTCGGGGTGCTCAGGAGCAGCGGCGCTGTAGATCGGGGGACGCCGGCGAGAGGAGGCGCGCCGCCCCGTCTAAAGGCCCCGGGGACGCCTCTCGGGAGTTAGGACTCCGGCGCGTTTCGGAGCCTCCGCAAGAGCAGCCGCGCTCCCCGGGCGATCGCTTCGCTGCAGGCAGAAAGCCGCGGCCGGCGTGTCGGAGCTCCTGGCTCGCCACCGCCGCCCGCCTCCCCGTCCGTCTCCGCGGCGAAGATGCGCCGATCTGAGCCTTCCCCAGCCGGGAACAGCCACCGAGAGAGGCTCCCTCCGCCCCCTCCGCCCCGCCCTCCTCCTCGCGTTCTCCCTTCGTCACGTGTTTTCCCAGGAGTTTTCTAACGCCGTCGCCGCGGCTCTGCAAACACGCGGTGAGCGTGCCCGTGCGAACGAAGATCTCATTTCGTACAGGCAGGTATTGTTCGCGCGCTGCTACCAGCAAGCCGGAATATGGGTGCGGGAGGGAGGGAGGCGGGGAGGGTCGTAAGCGGCGCCGAGGAGGGCGGGGAAGGATGCAGCCGGACCCCTGCGGCGCCTTGAAGGAAAGACCGTTTTTTCTTGAACGAAGTATGGGGCTGGTTGGTTGCGTTCGCACAACACGTTTAACTAGGATAGAGACATATTTAAGGGCTGCCCTTCAAAAAGACGCTAAGACTATTTAATCAGTTAATGGTTCGGGGTGCGGTACGAACCTAGAAAATACAGTAGGTTAATTCGGTGAGTAGACTAAGCTTGTGAGAATGCAGCCAACTGCGTTGTAAATTACAGATCCACGCAACAAGAAGCCGTCCTTGAAAGCTGATCGATTGATATATATATATATTTTGCCATCAACTCGGTGCCAACTCTCAGCTACCACATAGATAGGAGACCATCTCCAGGGTGATCTGTCCTCAGCCTGTACCTGTTGTCTTTAATTGTTCTATCTATTTGCTGTTAGTCCCATTTTTTTTACTGTGCTCCTTGACTTTCCTACTAAAGCCTGGGGATCATTTGCATTTTCAGCTCTCAGTGCCAGGTTATAGTGCAGGTTATTGATGTTTTTTCCTCTAATTTTAAAACCATGCTCATCTTCCAACCCAGCTTCATAGATATTTCTTCATAGATACTTCATAGATATTCAGCATATAGACTGAGTAAGTAAGGAGAGAGTCTACAGCCCTTTTTCCTTGGCCAACCTGGAACCAGTTTGTTCCTCCATGTCCAGTCCAGTCTGTGGCTTCCTGTCCTGTGTATAGGTTTTGCATTGATTGTGTTGACCTTGTCAAGCTGTGGCATGTGCCTGGGACAATGGGAAGTTTTGGGATTCCCATTGTCCCAAGCACATTCCACAGCTTGACATGCTCAACACGATCAATGAATCACATATTCTTTATGGCAGAGCTTTCCAAACTGTGTGTCGTGACACAAAATCATCAGCGCTTCCGGGTTTTCCCGCGGCGACACACCAACTGCAGCGCGCAAAACCCGAAAGCGCAGCAGCGCTTCCGGGTTTTTGCGCGCTACCGCACTTCCGTGTTTTCCCGCGGCGACACACCAACGCCGGTGTTATGGTATTCTTTGGCTTTCTCAGTTATCCAAGGTGCATTAGCAATCATGCTTCTTGTTTCTCTGCCTTTTCTAAAACTAGCTTGAACATCTAGCATTTCCCTTTCCATGTAGGGCTCTAATGTATGTTTGAATTTATCCCAAGCATTATTTTGCTAGCATGTGAAATAAGGATATTGTGCAAAAGTTTGCACACTCTGTTCAGTCTCTTTTCTTTGGTATTTCTATGTAGACTGACCTCTTACAATCTGTTGGCCAACATGATGTTCTCCAGATCTGATGGCATAGTTGGTTAGAACTTTTACTAATCCTTCTGTTGCTTGCTATATTTCTGTAAATATTCCATCAATTTCTATAGCCTTCCAACTTGGTAATGGCTAAAATGCTAATCTAACTTAACCTTATAATATTAGAGGATCTAATTAGAGTAGGGTATATCTTCTAAGATATCTTGGATGTTGACATCCTTACTGTACAGAATTTCAGTATAGACCCTCCATCTCTCTTTGATCTCCTTTGAAACAGTTTCTATCTGTCCATGGAATCCTTTAGCACAACGGTCCCCAACCTTTTCGGCACCAGGGACCGGTCGTGGAAGAAAATTCCACGGGGGGGCGGGGTTTGCAGGCGGGAGCCAATTGCGCGCACCGGGGGGGTTGCATGCGGGAGCCAATCGCGCACACCAGGGGGCGGGTTTTGCATGGCGGGAGCCAATTGCACGCACCGGGGGCGGGGTAATCGCGCACACCAGGGGCGGGGTTTGCAGGCGGGAGCCCCGGGGCCCACTTCCTAACAGGCCGCGGCCCACAGGTTGGAGACCCCTGCTTTAGCATGTTAATTCAAGTTTGGAACCTCTTTCTGGAGATCTTTTGGAAGATTTTCCCTGTTTTTCTGTGCCTGTTTCCATCTTTGATGTCTTACAGGTGTCCTTATAATACTATTTCTTGTCTCTTCTAACAGCTCTCTGAAGTTCTTTGTTCAGTTCCTTCATGAGATCTTTGTCTTTCTTGGCTTTGGCTTCTCTTCTCTTTTTGGCAGTTCCCACCATCTCTTCTGATGTCCAGTTTTCTTTCTTCTTACTCTTGGTCCTCGGCAGTCTCTTTTCACATTCATCCTTAAAAACCTATTTGGTTTCCTTTCATAATTCCTCTGGTTTCCTATCAATGGGGTTTAGGACTTCAAAGCATGTTCTCCTTGAAAATGGTGAGTAGCTGTTCAAGAACATATTGTGGAACTTGTTGGCTTTGTTCTCCTTTAGCTGGATTTGGAACTTGTATGTGAGCAATTCGTCATCTCTTTTATAGTCAGCCCCTGATCATGTTTTTGCTGTTATAACAGAGCTTTTCTACCTCCTTATACCAATAATATAGTCAATTTGATTTCTTTGTACTCCATCTGTTGATATCCATGAATATAGGCATTGTCTTGGTGGTTTGAACACTGTTCTAATCATGAAGAAACCATTGGATGGCAGAAACTGTTAAGTCATTCTCCTTTATTTCAGTTTCCTAGGCCATACAGTCCAAATACAGTATCTTACTCAATATTTCCAACTTTGGCATTCCAGTCTCCAACCATAACCAACACATCTTGCTTGCATTTTCTGGCAATTTCCGATTGAACTTGACCATAAAACTCATCAAGTTCCTCTTCTTCTGCACCACTGGATTGGAGCATAAACCTGGATAATTGTCATATTAAAGGGGTTGTCTGTGAAGTATCATTGCTACAGTATTAACTAAATCAGAGCTTTCCAAACTGTGTGTGGCGACACAAAAGTGTGTCGCCACACACAGCGTGGTGTGTCGTCACACCACCCGGAAGAGGCGGCGCGCGCATGCACGGCGGCCGCCATGCACGCGCGCGCCGCCGCACGCCCCTCCCGCGCCGCCACCGTGCGCGCGCGCGCCGCCGCACGCCCCCCGCTCCGCCGCTGTGCGCGCGCCGCCGCACGCCCCCCGCGCCGCCGCTGTGCGCACGCGCCGCTGCACACCCCCTGCGCCATCGCCGTGCGTGCGCGTGTCGCCGCCGCCGCCACCGCTGGGTGTGTCGCCAGCGGCGGCACTTTGGAAAGCCCTGAACTAAATTGTACCCCAGTACTATCTTTGCTTTCATAGTCAGGAAGGATATAGTAATGCCATTTCTTCTTCATTTTTTGTACTGGATCTTCTAAATAAAAGGGTCCATTTCAATTTGCTAATGCCTATGAAGTCAATAGGGGGTGTGATGGCTCAGTGGTTAAGACGCCAGGCTTGTCGATCGGAAGGTTGGCGGTTCGAGACCCGAGCACCGTGTGACAGAATGAGCTCCGCACTCGCCCCAGCTCTTGCCAACCTAGCAATTTGAAAGCATGCAAATGCAAGTAGATGAATAGGTACCACTTCGGTGGGTAGGTAACAGCGTTCCGCGCGCGTCATGCCGGCCACATGACCGTGGAAGCGTCTTCAGACAGTGCTGGCTCTTCAGCTAAGAAACGGGGATGAGCACCGCCCCCTAGAGTCGGACACGACTGTGCAGGGGAAAACCTTTACCTTTACCTATGAAGTCAATGAATAGTTGATTCAGCATAGAGCTTTCCCATGTTCATGCTTCATGTTCCCATGTTCATTTCCCATGTTCATGTTCCCACTGTAATTCCGTCTTTGCATCTTGGGATTTTCTTTTCCTGCATGGCAAAATCAGCAACTAGATGTCCCAAATATTTAATCTAGCTATGTGATAAACTCCAAAAGATTGTCAGCCTCTCTTCAGTAGAATGTTGAGTGCCATTTGACATGAGGGGCTCATCATCCGGCACTATTTTGTCAGTCACTATAGCTTGTTGATCCATGTGGTTTTCTTGGTAAAATGAAAGAGTAATTTACCATTGCCTTCTTCTGCACAGTATGAAATGATGCCTTTGCCTTTATCACTAAAGTGATCATCCGCTTTCAGCATCTTCCTCTGTTGCTGATGCCCAATATAGGTGCCTGCTTGCTTTTGATGTGCAGCTGGGCTCCCATCGTTGCCGTAGGTCTGCCTTAGGTGACCCGACTGGGAGTATACCCTTTGGCGTACATTCCCAGCATTTTTCGCTCATCCCTCCCAGGAACACCCCCATCGACATGATGAGGTAGTGTAGCAAGACTTGAGGGGGGTCTAGAAAGTTAGCACCATCCCAATCAATAGGTGCTTCCTTCAGAGAAAAAGCTTTGTACAGTTGGCTTAACCAGGGCAGTTACAAATCTAACGGATGCATTCACTTATCATACTAAACCTGGTCGGGGTTAACCTCATTTGATTAGTTGCTATTTGTCCATTGAGGTTCTTGAATGACTCCTGTGTTGACTCTGCTCCTGATAACATGCCCTTATCTCTACCTGCAATGTAGCACTACTGCAATGCGCTCTACAAGGGGCTGCCTTAAATGACAACATGGAAACCTTATTTGGTGGGAAATACAGCTGCCCACTTACTGACTGGCACGGGACACCAGGAACACACTATCTCGACAGTCCTGCATTGGTTGTCAGTAGATTTCCAACTGCAATTTGAAGAGCTAGCTTTAACCTATAAGGCAGTATGTGGCTTGGTACCAAGGTACCTCCAGGACCATCTTCTCCAACAGGAATCAACCCATCCATTGCGAACATCCCAGGAGAAATTTCTCTTGGTCCCTACTTCTGTAATGTCAGGGAGAAATCAAGCTGGGAAGAGACATTTCTCTGACATGGCCTCTATTCAGCCCATCCTGATACTGATTATATGAATGTGGGTGTCTGCCGGGTATTCTAAATTATATATGGGTTATTTTGGTCATGAGTATTCATTTTACAGTGGGCGTTTGAATATTTGCCTGCCGTGGATGTTTTAAATTGCATTGCATTGACTTTCACCAAGAGACTTTCAATTGCAGGAATGTATAAATTTAATAAATAAAGAGAATTCTTTATTGTAGCATTTGTATGCCACCAACTCCATATGGACTCCTGATGTTTTACATAAAATCCAACAATAAAAACATATGTAAACATAATAAATGCACAATATACATAACTAGTAATAATACGGGTGCCCCACAGCATATGGCTCTACGACATCAACTACCAAGTGTTTTCTGGACCAATTCCATTTTGATCCCTCTTCTAAAAACCATCAGAGGGAGTGCCACCCAAATTTCCAAGGACAATGGCCAACCCAAGACCACCTGCCATATCTGCCTAAGCCATTGCTACTCAAATGCCCTCCTTCACATTCCCGTCATCCCTCCCTGCTTGCCTTCACTTGGCACCCATCATTGCCCAAGGTCTGCTCGTGATTTCAGGCCACCTCATGGTCCCATCTTCTTGGAGTCCCACCACAATTCATTGCAAGGGGTCTCATTCTTCCCATTCCTTTCTATCTCCTTCCCCCTACTTCTTCCTCCCAGTCTCTCACTGACTTTGCTCTACATCTAGTTCTATCTCGTTCTCCACTGATTCTTACCACTACTGCTGTCATTCCAGCCATAGTTCTTCCACAGTGTCTCCCTCCTCTACCTTCATTTTCCCTCATCATATGGACCTCACAGTGATCACTATCACTGTCCAGTTTAGTACTCAAGTTCTCTCGGACTGGTGCGCGGTGCAGACAGTTCTGGCAGTCACCCAACATGAACAACAGATCCCATTGGGACAGTTGAAACTTGGCAGTGGCTCCATCTTCCATTCATTCTAGGAGGGTCTGCAGGGTGTGGTCAAAACAGTCAAGATGGCAGCCATGATGGTGCGATCAAAGCTCCACCTGGTGTTCATATGTGCCATGTGTGCGACATACCACATCCTGTGGACACCCCTGATTCATTCCAATAACTCCAGTTAGTCACAGACTTCAAGGTAACATGTCACCATACATGTAATGGTATGTGGGAATTACCTTGGGAGACGGGGTAAGAGATGCTGCCTAGGGAACGATCAGACGAGGGGGAGGAGCCCACAGCTGCATAAGGGACACAGAAAGAAAGTCAGAAAGGACCCTCCCTAACTTATCAGGCTGTAAAAAGAGATGGCAGGAGATTTGTACTTTCAGACTTGCAAGATTCTGTTAATGTAACCTTACAATAAAGTAGAATTAGCTCATCTTGTCTTGCTTCCTATCTGGTCTACCTGGGAAGGCTGACATACACCATGATGAGGTAAAAAAAGGTTAGCATGTTGTACAAACCCAGAAAATGTGTGAATTCATAATCAGAGTGAACATGTATGAATATTGGAAAGAAGGCAAGTGATCTTACATGCGTCTACTCAGAGGTTGGCTCCGCTGAGTCAACGAGGAGGTAGCAAAGGTGGGACAAGACCTTTTGCTGCTGAAAGCAAAGCATAAGATGGCATGGACTTTGGGTGAACTACACCACACTTGGCTCAAGTTCCTTGTGGTTTTTCTATGCCCCAAGAGCATCTGTCACCTGAGGCGGGAGGAGGCTGTCAGGATGCCATCCTGCCATTCTGCCTTAGATAGTTGGGATTTGTAGTAATTAGTGTGAGGTAGATAGATGGGATTTGTAGTAATTAGTGTGAGGCCTGTAGTAATTAGCTAGAGTGCTTGCCAGACAGTAGAGCAACCCTTAAGAGGTAAGAATGGCATGCAGGCAAGAGGAACCAGACTCCAAGGCCATCCATCTGGAAACATCAAAGGCTGGCAGTGTAAAGCAGAGCTTTCCAAAGTGTGTGTTGCAACACGTTAGTGTGTTGGCTGCAGTGTGTAGGTGTGTCGCGTGAACCTAACGAGAAACCTCTGAGTCTATGTGAAATAAGCAATACCAACTTGCATGCATTTTTACGCAGCAAAGGTGCTGTCAGAATAGAGTCTGACCCAGAGTTGAAGGAGGGGGAGCTCAGCAGCAATGGCGGGAAAATTGATACAGAGCTCAATGCAGCGGGAAACCCAGAGCAGGAAAACCAAGAACAGCTGATGGGCGGTGATCAAAGGGTGGAGCCGCTACCACCTATCAGCGCCGTAGAAAGAAGGGCAAAAAAGGGTGACAAACGGAAAGCAAGCCGATTGCCTTCTAAACCAAAATGGCAGGAAGAAAAGATAAAAAGACGGCCAAAGGAGGAACGGGTTGTCGGGGACAACCGTTCACTAGACTCCTTCTCCCAGCCTCTTCTCTTGCCTCCAGCCGAAGCCACTGCAGAACTCGAACTTGGGAGCACCATGGAACCTCCTTCCTCCTCCGCTGTACCCAGCCTTCCTGTGCCTTCTCTGCCTGTCGCCGATTCTAACCCAGCCCCACCGATCCAGCTCGCTGCCTTCGGAATCGCTGCTGCTGCTGCTGCACCGCGCTGTCGCCGCTGCCTCCAAAGACTACCAGCGTGGAGTTCTGCTCCTGAGCCTGCTGGCTTCCGCGTAGGTCCTAGTGCCTGACATGTGTCTGGCTCCTTCAGAGAATTCCGTGGCTGAGTCTGCCTTGACCTGCTTGCTGGCTTGTAAGTACTCAGCTCTCCAACCTCGCTGGCAGCCACACAGGTACTCCTTGCCAAGCCTTGCCTTGTACCCAGTGCGAACTCTGCCAAGCCTTGACTTGTAACCAGTTGCAGTTGAATTACCCCTAAAATAGATAAGTTTCTGATTAAGAAAAGAAAAGCTGGTGAAGATGACGTTTGCAATGAACAAAATGTAGTGGCTATAGAGGAAACTACACAAGAATCAACTGTTGAACGCTCTGTATTAGTATGTAAGAAGTGTAAAGGAAAAATTTCCAAGCCTCGTTTATACAATAAAGACTATATGAAACGGGGCTTCACATTTTCTGGTAATGAAAACAATCCGTGTCCCGAGTGTTTAGCTTGTGGGGATATACTTGCAAATGAAAGTATGGTACCAAACAAATTAAAGCGTCATTTTACCTCAAAACACAGTCATTTGTCAGAAAAACCAGTAGAATACTTTACTGAGCTTTCAAACCGCCCAGAGTTCCCCGTTGGGGGGAGATGGGCAGTCATATAAATTAAATAAATAAATAAATAAAATCTATAAAGAAGCAGTCTGCATCATTCACAAAGAGAATGAAGACATCAGAGAAATCTCAAAAGGCAAGTTACTTGGTTGCTGAAATAATTGCCAAAAACAAGAACCCACACATGTCGATGAAGGTTCTCAGTCATCCAGGTGGAACAGTCTGTAGCTTGAATCATGTCAACTGGATTTCTATTTTCTCAGTGGAAACGTTTCACTCCTTATCCAAGGAGCTTCTTCAGTCTGAGCAAAGTTAGTAAGCGAATCCTTAAATATGTTTCTAGGTGGCTGTGTGACCTTGCACCTGGGACTGGGTCATGGTTATTTGAGATGTTTATTTCTAAGTCCCTTAGAAGGGACTTAGCTAAGGGACTTAGAAATAAACATCTCAAATAACCATGACCTAGCCCCAGGTGCAAGGTCACACAGCCACCCTAGAAACATATTTAAGGATTCCCTTACTAACTTTGCTCAGACTGAAGAAGCTTCTTGGATAAGGAGCGAAACGTTTCCACTGAGAAAATAGAAATCCAGTTGACATGATTCAAGCTACAGAAGGACCCACACACTATTGCCGAAACCACCATAAAGGAATCTTGCTGTGCTATTGTTCGAACAATGTTTGGGCCCGAATTTGAGAGAGAAGTTAATAAAATCCCTTTGGCAGATAACACGATTGGAAGACGTATTCAAGACATGTCTGATGACATTAAGCTGCAAATGAAGGATATTTTTCAAGACGATAATATGATCTGTACATTGCAATTAGACAAATCAACAGATGTCAGTGGGTTAGCACAATTATTGGTTTTTATACGTTTCATTCAATTATTGAGCAATTCTTGTGTTGTCTAGAACTTCCAACGAGAACTAGAGGTGAAGATATATTTAAAGCTTTAGATTGCTTCATGAAGGAAAATAATTTGCAATGGTTAAATTGTGTAGGAATATGCACAGATGGCGCACCCTCAATGGTTGGTTCAACAAAAGGTTTTATAGCTTTAGCAAAGAAAGAGAATGAAAATATTGTAATTACTCATTGCTTTTTACATCGCGAAGCACTAGTCACGCAAACCATTGGAAATGAATTAAGAAAAATTATGGACAAACTGGTTCAAATGGTCAATAACATTAAAATTAGACCTCTTAAATCAAGATTATTTGCTTATATTTGTGAAGAAGTGGCAAGGTTTAAAAAGCTTCTACTACACAGAGATTCGTTGGCTCTCAAGAGGTCGAGTGCTTTGTTGTGTATACAAATTGAGGGAAATGATGCTTGAACTTTTTGAGGAAAATCAACAAAATGAATTCTGCGATCTAATTCAAAACAAACTTTGGTGCACAAAATTGGCATATCTTGCTGACATATTTGAACATTTGAAGAAAATAAACACCAGTATCCAAGGAAAAGGAGAAAATATCTTAACAGCGGTAGATTAAATTTGTGCTATGAGAGACAAAATAGCAATTTGGAAAAGGAAAGTGAAAGAAGGAAATTTTGAAATGTTTTCCAAAACTGCTGAGTGCAAGCTAAAATGTGATATCAGCTCGCTAATTGTTGACCATTTAATATTGCTTGGAGAGAAAGTTCATCATTACTTTCCAAATGTTGAAGTCCAAGACTATGATTGGATCAGAAATCCATTTCTTTCAACTGCAACGAGGAACTTTTCACTTATTGAAGAAGAAGAATTAGCTGAAATAAAAAATGATTGAAGTCTGTTAATGATGTGTGTAAAGGGTGAGTTAGACAGCTTTTGGATTCGCATTTCAAAAATGCATCCAAACATAGGTAAAAACATGTTAAAAATTCTTCTGCAGTTTTCTACTACATACATTTGTGAAGTATCCTTTTCAACGATGATAAACTTAGACACTGAAACGTGGAAGCTTAAAAATGCTTGATGACGAAATGCGAGTGTCTTTATCTAATATTCCACCAAATATTCAAAAGCTGTGTTCATCCCATCAACCTCATACATCTCATTAAAATGGTAAGTAGTTATTGGTGTTATTCAATTTTTTTTAATTCTTGCACATATTTATATATTGTTACTCATAAATGACAACAATCTTGGAAATGTATGTTATTATCTTACAAATCATACATTTTAAAAAATATAAATGAAAGGTTTTCATGAGATATGTTGTGTCCCCATACATTTCGCTATTACAATTTATGTGTGTGTCTGTATCTCTTATAAGGGGTTAGTTTAACCTCCCGTTTGCTAGTAAAACTGAATTACTGTGTCGCGAAATGATGCATGTCTAAAAAGTGTGTCATCAACATGAAAAGTTTGGAAAGCTCTGGTGTAGTTATGGAAAGTAAGTCAGGAGGGGAGGGGTGGATGAGGGGTGCTTGAGAATCTGGCAGGTTTTAAAGTATGTTTGCGCGCGAAAATGATTAGTCTGCCCTTTGCATCGATTCTATTCACTTGTATTAATAAAAGAACGTTTTCATATCCTATCATGGCTTGTGCTAAAAGTTTCTAAGTTAATATCAAAGGAGTGAGTCATCACAGAGGCTTCCTTAAGCCAGGTCAACCCTTGGTCCATGTCACCCGCTGTTTTTCAACCTTGGCAACTTCCAGTGGTATGGACTTCAGTTCTCAGATAAAATGGTCAGAACTGAGAATTCTGGTTCTCCACAATTTTAGGACACATCATGTACTATGCCCAAAGAAATAGATGATATTTTGCTTAATGTGGTTACACATTAACACAGCGTCCTAAGACGATGATTGGTCTCAAGCAACAATCTGAATCAAAAGTACTTGATCTCATTTTGGTTTAATCTAATGTATTTTGCAAATCAAGTGAAAATGTAAACTGCAAAGGTTACAAAAGACTTTTAAGGAAGGGAGCTTTCCAGACAGCAAGTTCACTCAGTAAATAACAGAGAGTAAACAGAGGAATTTGGCAGGGGGAGTGTGCCAAGATACTCCAATCAACACCGAGTAGCGTGGACAGAGAAGGAAGCTTAGTGCATTGTTTATCCTCCTGTCTTTTTTTTTTATCCGTTCAATTGTGTCCAATTCTCGGAGACTGCCTGGACAAGTCCCTGCAAGTTTCTTGGCAGGTATTTCAGTGGTGGTTTGTCATTGCCTCCTTCCTAGGGCTGAGGGAAAGTGACTGGCCCAGGGTCAACCAGCTGGCTTTGTGCCTAAGGCGGGACTAGAACTCACGGTCTCCTGGTTTGCTGTTGCCTCCTTCCTAGGGCTGAGAGAGGGTGACTGGCCCAAGGTCACCCAGCTGGCTTACTGCCTAAGGTGGGACTAGAACTCACAGTCTCCAGTTTCTAGCCTGGTGCCTCCACCACTACACCAAACTGGCTCTCACCCTCCTGTCTTAAGAGAACCCAAATTACAAGTGCAAGCTTGTGTCCTTAGCAGAGGAGAAGAGCGCTTCTGTACCTCAATGTAGCAGGGAAGGTGACAAGTTCCTGGACAGGATCAGCAAAGCTCCTCGGGAGGAGCAGAGAAAGGAA
The DNA here is from genome assembly GCA_023362775.1 of Charina bottae. Classification (NCBI taxonomy): domain Eukaryota; kingdom Metazoa; phylum Chordata; class Lepidosauria; order Squamata; family Charinaidae; genus Charina; species Charina bottae. Next base: position 97,347,567 of record JALMGJ010000001.1, on the reverse strand, counting down.
GTCAGTGCCAGAGAACATGAAGAGGAAGACAAGAGGATCAGGAGACACTCAGTGCCAGTGGAGCCCAGCAACCAATGTCAGGCTCTCACCCTAACAGACAGTCCACAACCACCTGGACAAGCCTCACCAACCTGGCTTGACAGGACAGAGCAGAAGATAGTTGGGCCCTCATGCTGTCAATCACGTCAGTCATGCTGTCAATCAGTGGAATAGGTTGCCTCAAGAAGACCTTCACTGGAGGTCTTCAGACAGCAGCTGGATAGCCATCTGCTCAAAATGGTCTCTTCCCTCATGCTTTGAAGAAACCAAAGAACCACTTTGAGGAAGAAGAGGCACATTGTGCTGGGTGATGGTTGAGAGGAACTAAGGCTGCAGTATGCAGTCCTGATACGATGTTGTGGGAGAAGTTTTGTCTTCCTGGTACACACATCTGGGATGTGATGGACAGGTTGCTGAGACTCTTCATATCCACCAATCACTCTTCCTCCCTAATGCTTCATGTGGGAATCAACTGCGCTGCCAGAAGACTCAAACCTTCAAGACTATGAGACCTTGGGCAAGAAGTTAAAGGTATATGTCAGAAACCAAAGGAAAGGCAAAGAGGCTATACATCTGTTGCAAGGAGAAAGGGGGTGAATGAGTAACAGGTGATGGCAAGAAGGCAGAGTGTCTTCACTCAAAAGCCTTGTCTGTCTTTTCTCAAAAGGGAAAGGAGGCCTTAGCCTGCCTATTATTGCACCACATCTGGAAGGAGAGAGTGGTGGTAAGAGAGAACTTAGATAATTTGCATGAATTTGAGTCTCCTGGGCTGGATGGATTACATCTAGGGCACTGAAGGAACCAGCGGAGGTGATTGTAGGACTGCTGACTGTAATCTTTGATGACAGGAGGATGAGCAAGATCCCAGAAGACTGGAAGAGAGCAAATATTATCCCATCTTCAAACATGAAAAGGGGGAGGACCTGGAAAATTATAGACCCATCATGTTGATGTCAATCCTGGGCAAGGCCCTGAAACAGACTATTAAACAGCATGTTTGTGAGCACTTGGATCGGAGTGCAACAGAAAACAAGATCCAGCATGACTTTGTTATAAACAAGTGAAGGCAGGGTACTCTTATCTCCTTTTTGATGGAATGACTGACTTAGTAGATCAAGGGAATGCCATGCACATAAGTGTATCTTGAACTCAGCAAAGCACTCTACAGAGTCTTTCAAAATGTCCTCATTAGTAAAACAGTAAATATGAGCTGGATAATACAACTCTTAGATGGGTTCATAATTGGTTGAACGACCGCAGCTAGAAAGTACCCATCAATGGCTTCACAACAGATTGGAGAGCAGTATCGAATGGAGTGCCACAAGGTTGTGACCTGGGCCCTTTGCTGTTCAACATTTATTTGTATTAATGACCTGGATGAAGGGAGTGAAGGGATGATGACCAAGTTCGCAGGTGACACAAAACTTGGACTTAAGAAAAAGAGGAGATTGAAAAAGATCTAGACAAGCTTGAACAGTAGGCTAAGACAAACAGGATGAAATTTAACAGGGAGAAATGTGAAGCACTGCATCTGGGGAGAAAAAAAATGAAAGGCGCAAATATATGACAAGGAGACCTGGCTTGGCAGTTGGTTCATGGGCGTTCTAGTAGGTCACAAGTTGAGCCCGAGCCAGCGTTCATGTGTTGCAGCTGCTAAAAAGGCTAATGCCATTTGGGGATGTATTAAAAGGAGCCTAGAGTCCAGATCATAGGAGTAATTCTCTGAGTCACTCTGCACTTGGAATTCCTATCCAGTTCTGAGCACTATGGTCTAAAAAGAACATTAACGAACTGGACCGAGTTCAGAGAAGTTATCAAGATGGTGAGATCATTGGAAACCAAGTCCTATGAGGAACAGTTAAAGGAACTGGATATGTTTAACCTGCAGAAGAGAAGGCTGATATGATACTAGTGTTCAGATACCTGAAGGGCTGTCACCCAGCAGAGGGAGTGGACTTTTTCTCTATTACCCTAGAGCAGAGCTTTCCAAACTGTGTGTCGGGACACATTAGTGTGTCGGCTGCAGTGTCTGGGTGTGTCGCGACTGCTGCCTTGTGCCCTGCTGTAAGAGTGTGTCGCAAAATGATGCATGTCTAAAAAGTGTGTCACCAACATGAAAAGTTTGGAAAGCTCTGCCCTAGAGCAGTGTTTCTCAATCTTGGCAACTTTAAGATGGGGATTTTAAGTTGCTGGCTGGGGAATTCTGGGAGTTGAAGTCCACACATCTTAAAACGGCTGTGGTTGAGAAACACTGCCCTAGAGGACAGGACCAGAACCAGAGGATTAAAATTACAGAAAAGTAGATCCAGGTTAGATAATAGGAGAAATTACCTGACATAGGAACTGTCAATCAGTGGAATAGGTTGCCTCAAGAAGACCTTCACTGTCGGTCTTCAGGCAACAGTTGGATAGCCATCTGCTCAAAATGGTTTAGCAGATCCTGCACTAGCAGGGGGGTTGAACTAAATGACTTCTGAGGTCCCTTTGACTGTATGAAGGTTTACTGTGTTGTATTCCATGCCATAGATTGGTATATTGCTTCATTTATTACTGTATAGTATTATTTATTATTGTATTTTTAGAGGATATTTTTATAGTTTTTAAACTTTCAATTGTTGTAACCCGCCCAGAGTCCCTTGCAAGGGAGATGGGCGGGGAATAAATTGAAATAATAAATAAATAAATAAATAAATATTCTTTACCCATAGTTCATGCTGGGTTTAGCCCACTGTGAGTAAGAGTAGAAAAGTAAGTAGACATTGAAAAAGGAAAACAAAGAAATAAGTTAGGGCATCCTGCAAACATAGTGGATGTCTTCATACAACATGCTTAACCAGATCAAGCAAGATCCAATGGCTGCATTTCCACGTATGTCGGCCTTAGCATGTTGTGGAAAGCCAATCTTTTGATTTAGTTTATGGTAAAATATTATAATTCATTTAGTAATCAGGCTGTGCATGTTTCTGTGATCACAGTCACTGTGTTGGATTGAGACCGAGGAAATGCAGATTCAAATTCCCATTTGAAAATGGAGCTCACCAGGTGACTGGGTAAAACGCTTTCTCTCATACTAACCTACTGTCAGCCCTTCAAGGTAGGCCAGGTCAGGAAACAGACTCCATAAATCCGATTGGAACTTTATTTTATTAATATATTTTATTGATAATGGAATCTTGACAGCCTGACTGAGTTTTCCTCTCCTTCCCTCTTATTTGTTTATTCGTTCAGTCGCTTCCGACTCTTCCTGACTTCATGGACCAGCCCACGCCAGAGCTTCCTGTCGGCCGTCACCATCCCCAGCTCCCCCATGGTTGAGTCCGTCACCTCCAGAATACCATCCACCCATCTTGCCCTTGGTCGGCCCCTCTTCCTTTTGCCTTCCACTTTCCCTAGCATCAGCTTCTTCTCCAGGGTATCCTGTCTTCTCATTATGTGGCCAAAGTACTTCAGTTTTGCCTTTAATATCATTCCCTCAAGTGAGCAGTCTGGCTTTATTTCCTGGAGTATGGACTGGTTTGATCTTCTTGCAGTCCAAGGCACTCTCAGCATTTTCCTCCAACACCACCGTTCAAAAGCATCTATCCCTCTTATACCCCAGTGAATTAGGGAGGACTCACTCTGAGCTTCTTTCTCAGGCCCTTGCCGCTTCCCAAACTTACAGCATGCTTTTCCAACCGTTGTCTCTGCCTAGTTTCTTCAACGTCATCTCCGTGGCTCTCTATACATACCTCGCAGGCTTGTTGTTGTAAGAATAAAGGGAGAGGTGTCTCCTTGTAGGACCCCTTCAGCTCCTTAGACAAAAGATGGGATAGAAAGGTAAGGGGAAAAAGAAGAATAAAGAATGAGGTTATTCATTATTGGGGATGCTGGTGCACTCTGAACCTTGTCTAAAGTTCCTGTCACTTCCATTATTCAATCAGGCAAAATGTGTCCGTATACTTGGGCTGCCAATGAAGCACTCTGCCCCAGCCTTATTCTTCTTCCTTTTATTTATCCCCCTCCCACAATCCATTTTCACATTGGCCACCACTGAAAACCCTCCTCCCGACGGTGGCTTGGAAGATGCCTCTTGGTGTCGGCTCTGTCACATTTCAAAATATCACAGGGAGGTCAGATGCTTACAGTGATGTTTCTATTCAGCCTCAGTCTCTTTACAGCAAATGGAGGATGCCAAAATTAGGAGATAGAAAATTTCACACCAAATTTGACGTGTCAGATGGGTTTGCCGGAACTGATGTTGTCTCTCTGTGCATCTCTGTGCAAAAAACAAAGAAACAAACACAGCTAGTCAGGCTCAATATTCATTTTCCCCTTGCCTTTGCAGGGCGTTGCTTGTCCATGGCCAGCTCACACCCCAAATCAGCAAAGTGGGGGTGGAGAATATATATAAAGGTAACCATATTTCGGGGCTGTGTTCACCCAACGTGCTTCATTTGGATTCTGAAAAAACTCATGCTCTGGGTTTGCACAATGCATTGCACCATAAAGTAACCAAATGCTAGGAGCTCGCACAAGAGTCTCACCCACACACAAAAATCACCCTAACCATGATTAAAATGAACAAAGCTTAGCAAGATGCAAAACAGACCTGGCTAAGCATGTTGTGGGAACCCAGCTCCCAGAATTCCCCAGCCAGCATGGCTGACAGAGCTGCAGTCCCAGCCCACCTGAAGGGTTCCAGGTTAGAGAAAGCTGGTCTGATCCAAGCAGCCACCAGAAACCACCCAGCGTCACGCCAAGAGAATAAATCCTAATTAGCGGGCTTTATGATCTGCATCTCCTATGAGCTGCTGGAGTCTGGCCAGGTAGATAATGAGTGTGGGCAGAAGGAAGGTGCCAAGATCCTGGCGATCTTTTGAAGAGAGTTGAAAAATGCCCACGTTTTTCCTTCAGCACTTCCATGCCATCAGTAGTCCCTGTAAAATGTAAGTGAACATAGCCTTTTTCTGCCAGAGGGAGTCCCTGGAGATTGCTCACAGCTACCCCGCGCGCTCTCTTGTGCTCAAGCATGATTCAAGCCCATCATACGTGTGCACCCACACAGGCTTGCATGGGGTGCTTCTTGGGGAAGGTTGTGGGAAGGGGAGGTTTAAATTAGTGCTGGCAGAGAAATCCGCTTGTATAGTATTTTTCCTACGAGTTCTTGTTCAGTTTGATGAAAGAGAATTCCCTGTAGAAATAAAAAAAATATATTTCAAAGACCATGAAAAATCGCAGAAATTCTGAAAGGGAGAATGTGGTTTTACACTTATTTAGAGGCAAAAGTGGCCAAGAGATGTGCATGAACTGTGTACCATTTCATTTTATATAATATCTCGCCATTTGCAGCTTCTCTGGGCTTCCATGTTCCCATTTAATCCCAAAGGAAGAAGACATCAGGATCAAATACCTGCCAGAAGGCTGTTTTCAGTGGGGCTGGCTGCTGTCACAGCTCAGGGGAAACTTAAGAAATTGTTGGAGAATTTCTCCTTCCCATAGAAAAAAATGAAGGAAATTACTCATCCAGTTTCTCTATTTACAAATTGGAGAATTTCAAAAGGCCATTTGTTCCCAGCTTTGATTCACCTGTGCTTTCTCTCTCTCTCTCTCTCTCTCTCTCACACACACACACACACACCCCCCTACATACCACTATCACTGCTGATCCCTCCCCTGCTTGGAAAACAGGAAGCTGGTGGTTTAGGAACAGCAGCGTCTTTTTTTGGTTGTTCCTGTGCTGGGATTCCTCCCTGTGCAACGAAAATTAGGGTTGTAATTTGTCTTCCTAAAGCAAGGGGGTCCCTTTCTCAGCACAAATGGAAGAGATTTCCTGGTTGCCTCCCTTTTTCTCAGCTGAGTTTGTTACTTACTTACTTGTGTATTTGTTTCTTTCATTTTACTTGGGGTTGAGAGGCCACTTCAGTCAAGACAACTCTGAGAGGTAGACGCTTTGATAGAGTAGAAAAAATTTAAAACAATAAATAATAATAGAACATGGCAATCATCATCATCACTTCCATAATGCTGAGGAGAATCATTCTCCATGACATAGCATTCCCATGTTGCACAGGGGAACCCACTCAATCCCCAAAGGCTTTCTGATGTGGCCAGGACTTTGTGGTGTTTCTAAACACCAACAGGTGCTGATGTAGCCTCAAGTGTAGCGTTCCTTGAAAGGGGTATCAGTGCCTTCATAATCCCAGGTGATAACGTTCCTTCAGAGCTGGCACTCGAAGGGTGCCTACCAGATCTTATTTGAGGAAGCAGTTCTTTTCTGAACCAACATTTCCATTCTCCATCTCCCTTCTCCTTAAGAAAAGGTAGGAACCCTTCAAGAATTCTACTTCCAAGGGCTAGTGCAAGCTTGAGTTGGTGACTTCCAAAGAAATGTGGGAGTTCTCCAATTTTCCTCACCTGTAATGGGAAGAGGCAGAGCTTCACCTGAGGCCTCTGTGGTGGGATCTGTCCTGTGGGCCAGAAGTTCCTAAGGAGAAGTAAAGCAGGTTGGTTTTCTTAGTTCAATGCCTACAACCTGCAGTGGTGATTGCATTGTGTTCTAAGCCTTGTCATGTGAGCAGCATGTCTCCCATAGTATCTGCCTGGCCAATTCGATCTTGCAGGGTTGGTGCGCTCCAGGTTCCTTCCGTTAAACGATGCCAACTATCTGCACCCCAGAAACGTGCCTTCTCTGTAGCAGTGCCTGCCCTCTGGAAGGAGGTTCTCCTCAAGATCCAGATGGCCCCACCTTGCTGGTGTTTAGAAGAGCCGTGAAGACCTGGCTCTTCACCCAAGCCATTGGTGAGGGACCACTTGGCATCTTTTATCTTTATCTTTTATTGATTTTATTTTAATTTAGTTTGTTTGTTGTGAGCTGCCTAGAGTTATTGCGGATCAGGCAGCATGCAAGTTTAATAAGATCATCATCATCATCATCTATTGTTCCTTGTGTAAGAAAGAACGTAATTGCAGGTTGCCAGATGCATAGGAAAGGGCTATTGTTGCTCATAATAAAAGGAAGGTTAGGCTGAGAAAACATGGGCTATATGAAAGTCAGCAATGGCCCTTCAGAGCCAGCTGCTTATTCAAGTCCAGACCTCTCTGATACAAATCCATCTAATACAGCATTCTGGCGCTCAGTGTCCACCATTGATTTTTCTGTTTTCGTCGCAGCACTTGATTTACCAGCCTGGCCAGTGGTTGGAATTTTACTCAATTGGAGGTTTTAAATTTTGCTGCTGGGATCCAATTCTCCCGCATGTTTATCTTCGGCAGCTTCCTGGCATTGCCTAAAGGGTAGCTTGATTATTTTTCCAGCGCTCCGATAAACTACTATTGCACACAGATGCGTGCACACAGACACACAGACCGCCCCCAGATCTGGAGGTTATTTATGGCTCCCAGTTTGACAGCTGCTGGAACCAACCGCAGACAACATAGGGCTCCGACTGCTTTCCAAGCTTTGATGGAGACATGGGGGGGGGGGGCGGTTATGGAAAGTTTCAGACAATATAGCCATTGCTTCCAAGAAAAATTATGGAAGTTTAAAAAGAAGCACAACTAGGGACAGATTCCAGTGCTTGAAGGCTTTTTTAGGGGAGAACTAGACACCCCATGACCCATTGGTCATCGTTTCAGAGACATTTCCTTACCAGATTCCTCAATGCCTTCAACAGTGGCAGAGCTTCTAACGTACTGCCTTCACTGAAAAAAGTTCTTAAAAATTCAGGGAGACATTCAGAGATGTATCTGCCTTGAAAATAGCCCATGTCATTCATATTGACCTGTATAGCACAATCAAACATCAGGAGTTGACTACGGGAAATGTTTTATGGCATTTTGTATTATGTCATAAAATGTTTTATGATAATTTTTATGTCATAAAATGTTTTATAAAATTTGCCAAATTTCTATTCCATGGGAGTCATGGGTCCTGTTAAGTTAGCCCATTTGAGGTACTTTGGTTCAAAAATTGTTGCCCTATGATGCACCGTTTTACCCAGTTAAAGGTTACAAAGTATCAAACAGACACGAGAGTTTAAATAGTATATAGATTAGGGAATGCATTAAGCCATACCTTCACCTCAGCCCTCTGTCTCCATCTAGCAATGTCCACACCTTAACTCTGTTTACCTATGTATAACTGGTGGCTTAAAAATAAACATACAAAACAACACACCAAGCATGCTTAAGTGTGTCATAGTTATTCATGTCTTAGGGGAGGCAAGTTTGAATCTCCACCAGGTCTGCCACTACTTCTCTGCCAACTCTCCCATTGTGCTATGGGGATCACAAAGCTGATAAGAGACTAGATAAGTGTTTCTCAACCGTGGCAACTTGAAAATGTGTGGACTTCAACTCCCAGAATTCCCCAGCCAGCAAAGTAACTGGTAGGGCAGGCAGCCAGAGATCTGGAGTGAGTCTGTGGGTCATGCCATAAACTGGGACAGTTTTTCTTTCAAGAGCAACTACCATGCTTTGCTTTGTATCCTGCTGGTGTAGTGTGTGTGTGTATGTGTGTGTGTGTGTGTGTGTGTGTGTGTGTGTGTCTGAGAAAGAGAGTCCTGGTGTCCATCTTGTAGGTATCTAATGCTATTCGTTGTAGAGTTCCCTGATGTTTTATATCTACTCCACCTACCAAATCTATTCTCTGTGCTCGTTTTGAGAGATCTGTGATGGGACTCTAGAAAAAATGCATAGAACTCTGGCAGAGGATTCACCCCACACACTAAATCCGGGTTAACAAAATTCGGGTCTTGGGTTCACAGCCCATGCTATGATCAAGCAAATAAACCACCTTATGGCTCAGCTTTAACTTGATGGGCATGATGAAACAATCACTGGATTTCTACACTGTAAACTACACCAACTTCATTGTGTACACAACCCCATTTTAGACTGGAGACTAATGTGTTGTATGAACCCAGTGCCTAATCTGAGTTTGCAAGTGCTGAGAAAAGAGCCGCTTTGTACAATTCCAGGTTACCAACCCATCTCATTCACAGCAGGCAACTTACAGCCCCAGACTCCATCTTGTTCTCAAACTCACGTTCTGCCCTCCCTGGAGCTTCCTTTACTCCCAGAGTGAATCATGGTGTGTAATTGCTGAAAACAAATGTTATGGGTTCCCGCCATTTTGAAGTTTGAAGCAAATTTTAGTACATGTCCTAAGAGAGGCTTAATTTGGTTTATTTGTTTTTTTAATTCCATCCTAAAACTGGAGACGCGAGGACTGAATCTGGGAACTTCCTCATTCCAAGCAAGTGTTTTGCCACTCAGCTGTGGCTTATGGAAGCAGAGGGCTATAACATCCACAAAAGCAGACAGGTACTTGGCAGCATTACAAAAGGTGTCTTCCTACTATTTGACCTTGGGAGTAGCACAGCAAAGAAGGAAAAGGGCAATCTAGCATTGCAGGGAGAAGGCTGGGCTAGAAGCCATGGCCCTGATGTGCTAATTGTCACAAAGCAGTGCTTATTTTGATGGAGAAGAATCCAGTCTGGTGAGTCCCTATTTGAAGTAAGGTATATCCAACTTGGGTAAGACATGTATTCCTTGTATTCATCAGGTTCCAGGACGATGAAGTTGGTTCAGGGTGTTCAGAGCCTCTTCCTGCTACAGTATGTGATAACCCAGGACATCTGCTGGTGCTGGAGATGTTTGAAGGAACTGAGAAGCAGGATGCCTCTGACCATAAGCAGAGTAGTTTTCTCACGTAGTAGTTGCAAACAGATTGCTAACATTCAGAGTTAAAGGTTGCATCTCCAAGATCCAAGAACATGAATTCCCCTTGTTGGATGAGTAGGGAGTGGTCCAATGCCACCTTGTTTATTTATACTATATTGTATTGTGCTTTTATGTTCGTCATCTGATATTGTGAGCTGCCACCAGTGGTTTTTGGAGTTGGGTGGTATCTACAGCTCATAAAATCATTGGCATCAGCATTCCAATGGATGTACCTTCTCCTAGCTCTTATTTTAGAAACAAGGTCTTGTCTGCTTTTCCTTCCACTCCTGCCCTGACAGCCCTGATAGGGAGATCATGCAGGGGAGATAGTAGAAAGCACGCAGGGTCTCCTGTTCAAGAGACAGCAGTGTAAACAGCAGTCAAGAGCGCCCAGTGACATTTCCTCTTTTGGAGTAACGTGGGATAAAATATCAGGGAATCAAGCAGGGATTTGCAAATGGAACCCACTGAGAATACATAAAGGGAATGAAGTCCTGGGGAATTCCTATGATGCAATGGATTTCAGCAGCTCCAGCTTTTGCAGAGGAGACTGGAGGACGGGGAGGAAAGGAGGTTTGGGTGAAAGATCTGCTACTGTGCTCTCATCTACAGTTCCAAACTTAAGATAAGGCTTGTCTGCCCAAATTGGCCAGATTGGAAATCTTAAGTGGGTCAGTCAAATGGGGATAAAGCCAGATCTGACATCTCTGAATGTCAGGGGGATCCCCTGCCACATAAATGTAATTCAGTGTCAATCTGTTCTATTTTACTATTTGCTTTGCAGTGCAGATTTTCATTCTGTTAGTTTTATTAGAGCTTTCGTGTCAGGATTCAGACCTAAGTTTCCTAGTCAGTTTAAGGGCAACAGGGGAGGCCAAATTTTCAAAAAGATACAAGGTGACCAGGGATCTTGGCCCTTCTTTCTTTTCACAATAGAACTGCCTCACATACAGCACTTAAAGCTCCCAGGAGAGTGGTTGCTTCTGTCCTGTGTTTCCTGGAATGACCATGTAACCAATGCTGTATGGTCACATGTCAGTCCAGGAAGTGCTGCAAAAAGACCCAGCTTGCGTTGCTATGAGAGTTCTCCGAGGATTTGTCCTGCTATGAATCTACCAGGAGCAAACCCCCTCCCCGCAAATCTGCACTTGCTCCAACAGGATCTATTGTGACCTTGTTTTACATCTCTACCCCACCCCACTCAAGGAATATTTTCAGAGGAAACCCCAGCAGAGAAGGCAGGAGGATTCTGTCCGGTGGGAGGGGAGAAGAGCATTTAATGGAATTACACAAGGGAAGCTTCAAGATTCAGAATGCTGCCATTTCAAAAAGCTTTACAATTCTGAACAGAGGAGGAAGTGTTTATTTAAAATATTTTAATCTACTCTTCAGCTAAAAAGCCTACCAAGTAACAGTCCTGGACCACAATTCACGGTTTAAAAAGACAGGGTAGCAAAGGGGGGGGGGGGGAAGAGAATTGAAAGACTCATCAATTCCTAATTTACCCAATGCAGCTTTAACATTGGGCTCTGGCAATCAGCCAAGTCATTACTGATGAATGCAAGTGTTCAGTTTAAATCTGTGCTTTGTTGGATCAATATCCTGGTCCGCGGGGCGATCCTGCTTTTCTTAGTGGTGACCCTACGTTCTTCCTTGTGTCTGTAGCAGAGGATTCCCTGCCAGATCTTGCAGGGTTCAGTTTCTATCCACACCTCAGTGCAGAATGGCTGGTCCTATATGAGCTCTTTCGCACACCCTGAAGCACCTTTATCCTTCGTATCTGAAGCGTTCTGCAGCCCTAATGCATGCTGAGTCTATCTTTGCTGGGAAAACAGGCACAGCCTTGCTGATGGACCTTCTGAAGGCAGCTGCCAGGCAGCTTGGAGATACAGGGTGCTGGACTTCATGGATCCTCGGCCTGGCCTAGTGGAAACAGCCTCCCTCAACTTGCCCTTCACTCTCTGTTAATTGCTGGGGATTCAATTGGGTGTGAAAAAGGACTTTTTTTTAGGCTTTTAAATCATTCCCCATGTTCACAGTAAAGCGAACGCTTGCTCAGTGGAGAATTATTGAGTGTGAATCTCACATCTGCACCTCCCTGTATTCAGCTGGCTGATGGAAAAACAACAACACCATCCAAATCCCCATTAAGAACAGTCTAGTCTGATTCTCTCAGGTCGGCAGCTAAAGTTATGCAAGAAAACAACTTGCAGCGTACATGCACACGGGAAACGATGAGGGAAACGCTGAGGTCGGCAGGTGACGGGCCCTTTCGGTGGATTGTTTCTGCGGGATAAACCTAGACCCATCATTCCCAAATCATTTGTCAGGGCATGACATGAAAACGAGACGTTTCATTCTTGTGCAGAGATGGCTTATTTTTAGAAAGGAGCAAAGGTGGCATTAGGACAACTGTGATTGCATGTCCTGCTGGCTGAAGGCAAGAGTTAAAAAAAGAGCAGGCACTTTGTTTCTGCATGTGTGAATCTGACTAGGACTGTGGTAATTGGATGTGAAGTGGAAAAATCTTTCATTAGCTATTTTCCTGATGAAAATTGCCCTCCTTCCCTGCTGTCATCTACCTTGTAATATATCTGTAATGTTTCTCCCTGCTGGTAAAAGACCAGATTTGGGACAAGGGATTTGCAATAGGAAAATGACACTTTCTGCAAGATTATGATTTTCTTCCCCTCTCTTGGCTTCCATTTCATTTGAAAAATAGAGGAAGATCCACCGTTGCTGTGTGCTGCCCATCCCTAGGTGTAGACATAAAAGTATATACACATGTTCAGGCTGATCCGAGAAGAAATATAATACTTGTTAATATTTTGATACCCAATATGATATTTGCTGATATTTTCTAGATATGTGGCCCAAACACAGCAAATCAATAGGGGAATAGTGCCTTCAAATGGGAAATAATTCAAGTGATCATTTATGTGGCTGGGATACACAGATAGGCAACCTTTATTGTCCAAGGGGCACATTTAATTGGGGGTGAGTCACACCGTGGTTGCCTTTACACTGTTTTGGATCAGAGCGTCTCTGAGAGACGAGCAGGGTGCTCGCAAGCTGCTTCTAACCCTGATATCTCTCTCATTGTCCCTTGCCGTTGGTCATACCAGTTGCGGGGGCTGCCAGAAGTTGCCATGCAGCAAAGTCTGAAGGGCCACAAGTTCCCTACTCCTGCTTTATGGGCCCAGACCTCGCTACTGGAAGCCTTAAATAGTAGTTCCCCCAACTGCTGAATTTCCTGGTTCGCTAGCATAGTAATTGCCCTCAAGGTTAGCAGTTCCTTTGTCTGCAGTGGCCCTGAGAATATTACGAAGGAGCAGATAAAAGCAGTGTTGATTGTTGATTGATGGACAGGAGCCACATAGAAGTTGGGTTCACACACTTGCTAGACTAGGCCAAAATGGACTTGAGTCATTGGTTCAGTGTATTGTGGGAACCCACTGATGCTCCCAACCTGTGTGAACCAAGGCCACCCCATTAAGCCATGTAGAACAGCAACTGTGGAGTCCTCGCCCTCTGAGCCTTGTTGTTTTCTTGCAGACGTTTCATTGCCAGACTAGGCAGCATCTTCAGTGCGAAAAGGGAGTGGGACTTACTCCCTGTTTGTATACCATGGCTTGTCCTGCTTGTGTTGGTGGAGGTGTTGTTCTCCCCTTAGGAGTTCCTTGATTGGGCTGTTGTTTGCTGCTTGGTTGATTGACTGAGTTAATAGTTCCTTGATTAGGGTATATTGTGCTGTTTGATTGTTCCTCTGCTGCTAATCCTGGTGTTAATCTTTGCATATCTCTTATATCCTTATATTCTCTTCAATTGGTAACAGCAACTGTATTTAAGCCAGGTTTAGTGTGTGGTGGGAATACACTTGGACTGTACCGCATGTACTTCTGAAGAGATGGTTTCACTTCAACTCAAAGCACTGGGTTAAACACTTCAGTAGCTGCCTGAAATCGGAAGTAATTTTTTTTCTAAACAAGATTGTCAGAGAGTTCTCTAGTACGATTTATTGAGATGAAAGAGATGAGGTTACAATTCCGGCAACTGAACTATTTCCCATTTAGAACTAATATATCCCCATGTACACTCGTGTGGTGATTCTCTGATTTTCTAACAGCTTTCCTATGATGTAGGGAGGAGGCAGGTGCCTTCACTGATCATAGGGAAGCTTGCAGCTTACCGATTCTACATTGCCAACCCCAACTCCCCCTCTTCTGGCCAAACATTGTCTGAATCCAAGAAAGAACAATGAGACGTACTGTGCACCTGACAGGGAAGTGCACATCGGTCATGCTAGTCACAGAACGTTCTGGGGAACCTCATAGCATTCCAGTTTTATTCTAGACTAGGTCAATTTGACTATTCCAGGGATGGTCCTGGAGTTTCCCAGAAATCTTCTGCAACAGGAAATGGTTTCTGGTGTTCTGGAACATCACAAGCATCCCTACCACGAACAACCCTGTTGGGTAGAAATTTCAACAGCTGATGGCACAAAAAGGCAACTGCACCAAGGATCAGTCCAAAGGGTCTTCCAAATGTGCATTTTTTTATTTTTTTATTTTTATACAAAACAGCTCATTACCTCTTCCAGCAAATAGATGATGTGATGAATCCAACTGAGATTTGGCTTGGGAAGATGTCTAAGCAGGAAGCCGGATAACTCCAACAAGAGAAAACACAGCCACTCGTCTGCTTCTTCCGAATTCTGTTGCTAGAAGTGCACTGGCTGTTCCCTTTTGGAAGGAAACCTGCCTTTTATTTTATAAGAATTTTATTAAGTTTAAAGCAAAGATAAAAACTACAAAAAAACAAAAAACTACAAAAAGAAGAAGAAAAGCTTTGTGTTTCACCCCTTTCAAAGGGGCAGACTCCGGGGACCCTGAAAATGCCCTCGGTTCTGGCAGGGAGGCGAAAATCCTCGCCGCGCGCACGCTGCCAGGCCACTTCCCCGCCACACAGCTGATCGGCGCGGGGGGGCGGGGTGGAAAATCTCCGTGCCGATCAGCTTTCCGCCTGGCAGCATGCGCACGTGCGGCGAGGATTTTCGCCTCCCTGCCGGAACCAAGAGCATTTTCGAGGTCCCCGGAGCCTGCCCCTTCAAAAGGGCAGGTTCCGGGGACCCCGAAAATGCCTTTGGTTCCCCGAAAAAACTCTGCAGGGAGGCGAAAATCCTCGCCGTGCGCATGCTGCCGAACGCAAAACAGATCGGCGCAGAGATTTTCCACCCCGCCCCCCCCCACACCGATCAGCTGTGTGGCAGGGAAGCGGCCCGGCAGCATGCGCGTGCACGGTGAGGATTTTCACCTCCCTGCCGGAACCGAGGGCATTTTCGAGGTCCCCGGAGCCTGCCCCTTCGAAAGGGCAGGCTCCAGGGACCCCAAAAATGACCTCGGTTCCAGCAGGGAGATGAAAAGCCTTGCCGGGCGCGCGCACTGCCGCGCGCTGATAGGTGGAGGTGTTTCCCCTTCCGGGCCCCCACCAATCAGCTGCTCCTGCTCACCCTGCGGCCCACTTCCTAACAGCCCGCGGCCCACCGGTGGGCCGAGGACCACATGTTGCTGACCCCTGACATAAAGAGTTGACTTCCGACTTTTAACAGCAAGAATATACAGCAATTTCCATAATCAAACCCTCACTCTATATCAAACCAAAGTCACATTATTTCTATAAATCATTCCATTAGCACATTATAAAAATCACTAAATACAATTGTTCCCTCCCCTTATATTAAAAGAAAAAGAAGTATATAAACCTCTTAATGAACTTCCTCCCCCAAAGACAACATTTACTTAATTATTTCCTTCCTACCACTATTCTATACATTTCTGTCTACTATAATAAAAATCAAACTAAAAAAAACATATAAATTGTCTACTTTTATCATTAATAATACTGTAACAATCTTAGCCCTATTAACCCTAAAAACAAACAATTATTATTATACCTTATAAGTCTTAACAAATCATTAAAAAAAAATAAAAACAAGCAAACCTTAAAAACAATCCAATTAATCTTAATCCAAATTGTTAAGAAAGAATAGAATCATGCAAGCCTTAAAAGCAGTCAAAATAAACATTCTTAAATCTTTACCCCACTTCAAAATATACCAGGGCATTTACATATCTCCATAATACACACAAGGCATTTTTCATAAAAAAATCAAACAGCCCAACTGCCCCCCTTAGAAACTCAGACTTCTCAGCAGAAAACTTCCCACAGAGCAAAGTCTCTTCTTTCCCGTAACATTCCGCCAGAAAAACAACTGCATTTGTGATTGGCAGTTCGGTCTGCGTCTTTAACTCCTTCAACAACAAAATCTGGTCATCATCATCCGGCACAACAAAAGCTTCAATTTCACTGTCAGTAGAAACATCTCCATCTTCACTAGAATCAACTTTTTCCACAACCTCCTCAGCCAGATGAAACATTTCGAAGCTAATATTTTCTACAGTGTCCCAGATATCTTGCATAATAGCTTGACAGGAATCAGAGAAAACCTCTTTGATCTCACAAGGAAGCTCTGAGAATGTCTGCTTAAAATCCTCCATGTTACACGCGGTAGATTATGGCGCCCCCTAGATACTTAACTGGCAAAAGTAAGAGTTAATAGAAGATTTCCGGCAGTGTTTACAAAAGTAAAAGTGATAAGGGGCAGCTTCCCAGAGAAAGTAGCAACAGAAAACTGATGATTCAAAGCAGCAGATTCAATGTGTAGGGAAAAATCAAATTCTTCAAATTCAGTACAAAAATAATAGCAGGGATACACTTATTTATTCTCAGTCCTCCTTAATATTTAAATGGGGAAACAAGCCAAAACTTTAAAAGATTTTTAAAAATTAATCCAAAAAAATAACGATAAGCACCAAGAGAGATCGCTTCTCCTTGCTGTAGAAAGCCTCTCTTGGGGTGCATAAACTTAAAAATATAAATTGGTTGATTTAGAAATGGGGTGGCTCGACTTAGTGTCCCTTTAAGGCTACAGCGCGGTTTGGAAATGGTGACATCCCAGCCTCCCGGCGTCTCTTACCGAATTATCGCCAACACTGTTCACGATCCTCTGGCTATGAGGCGCCGTTCTGGAGTACAAATGGGATGATTCCGAGCATTTTCTGTCCATGAAAATGCTCTAGGGCTTCAGGAAAAGCCTGCCTGAGCCCATAAAAAAGCCACGATGTCAGATCTGCCCACGGAGCTCACGGGCACAGCTGTTCAGTCGGCCATGTCCCCCACTGGAAGTCGGAAGGAAACCTGCCTTGATGGAAACTTGCTTCTGCTTCTTTTTGCAAAGAATAGATGGCATGAAGGAGCACAGTTCAGTCACAAATGAATGCTCAAGGATACGTTAAATGATAGGGAATGCCTCTGAGAATGTACAGAGTGTCTTTCTCTTGCCAGTAAAGAAATCACTGGGGAAACATCTGGGAGCTTTAAGGCTGTGCCCCCAAGGTCCTCTCTTCAGCCTCCCAGTACCCAAAAATCATGCGGCCAAAATTTGGCAGCAAAAATAAGAGTTTTAAGTTGCACGTTTTTGTTGCGGGGGAGGGAGGTGTTGGTGGGGTTAAAGAAGTAAGTGTGGAAATAAAAGCAGGAAGTTTCTGCTGAGTCCTCAAACCTCTAGAACAGGGCTTTCCAAAGTGCCGCCGCTGGTGACACACCAGCGGCGGCGCGCGCGCACAGCAGCAGCATGGGGGGGCGCACGGCGGCGCACGCACACGACGGCAGCGCAGGGGGCGTGCGGCGGCGCACGGCGGCAGCCTCCGCTAAAACGCAGAAGCACTGATCCTGCGCCGCTGCCACCGTACGCGCGCCACCGCTTCCGGGTGGTGTGGCGACACACCACGCTGTGTGTGGCAACACACTTTTGTGTCGCAACACATAGTTTGGAAAGCTCTGCTCTAGAAACACCCCAAAGCCACGTGGGTAAAATTTGGCCACTTTACCATTGAATTTCAATGGTGCAATTTCAGGCTATTTTGGAGATAGTCCTCCCATTTTTTCTGTCTTTTTTTTTTCTTTTAGTGTTATTAGGGAATTTAAGGGTGGGAATGGGAGTAGGAAGCTTCTGGGAAGCAAACTGCTCCAATTCCCACCCTTGCGTTCCCTAAAAGCAGTCTTACAAGGACAGAAAATTTGGCCCATCTCATCTTGTGACTTTGCCTCCCTTCCCGTGATATCGGTGCAGGCTTCTATTTAGTTGGAGAAGCGAGTTGTGGCCCCTGACGTGGGAAAGTGGCCCACCTCTGCTCAAAAGGGAGGGCGTCAGGGCAAAGGTTGGGGAGACAGCATCAAAGACACTTGCATTTTGTAGAAACCAGGGCCTTTTATGTTTAAAGGCAACATACAATGTTTTTTTTAATCCATTCAGTCATGTCTGATTCTGGGAGACTGCCTGGACAAGTCCCACAGTTTTCTTGGCAAGGTTTTTCAGCAGGGGTTTGCCATTGCCTCCTTCCTAGGGCTGAGAGAAAGTGACTGGCCCAAGGTCACCAAGCTGGCTTTATGCCTAAGGCGGGACTAGAACTTACAGTCTCCCGATTTCTAGCCTGGTGCCTTCACCACGACACCCAACTGGCTCTCTCAGCATGCAATGCATTACAGTAAATGAATAGTAAATGAATGTTGTGCTTTAAGCGCTGAGTATGCAGGAACGTTTGGATAGGCCCATTGCTTTTGGACGATGCTCAGATGGAGCGGTGACTCTGTTTCCTTACTGCAGAAGCTAGTGTCCAAATAACCCATGATTCTATGTCTCCTAATGGATATGGCTTTTGTTAGCCCAGTGGCACCTCTTGCCCTGGAGATGCGTATCACGTTCCTGGGATAAGGAGCAGACGTTCCTAGCCTAGTGGTGGGGGGCGGGGGGAGACGGCTCTTGGCAAGAGGACAGAGATCCTCCAAGACCTTCCAGCTCTCCTCCTCCCATGACTTCCGGCAGAGACCAAAAGGAGACAGACAGCAGTCCTCTGCCTGGGAGGTGCCCTGGACATGCTTGGGAGATATTTGCAAACAGTTGTCTAGTGAAGAGGGTGGAGACAGCCATTAAGCCTTGAACCAGATGCCTTGGGGTGGGAAGAAGCGACAGGAAGACGCGTCTCATGTGCCCACGCCTGTGTTCCTTAATAAGGCATTAGTAGAGAGCGTCCAGGAAGGGCCTGTTGACTCGTTAAAATGTCTATGAATGTAAGATTTGGTGCCAACGGCACATTAGGCGCCACATGGCACCAGGAAGTGGGAGATTGCAGAGCAGTTTACAAGCCCCCAAAGCAGAAGGAGCTATGTTTCCTAGAAGAAAGATCCCAATATTTAATTAAGCAAACACATTAGCCATTTAATAATTAGTAAGGTGTTAAAAGTTATCAGGGTACGTATAAGCCAAGGGGTCAAAAAAGTTAAGATGGCGAGTGCAGGATCGAAGGTCCACCCCCTTTTTATGTGCAGCATGGAAGCAGCACATATAAAAAAAGAGCCAGTTTGGTCTAGTGGTTAGGGTGCTGGGCTAGAAACCGGGAGACCGTGAGTTCTAGTCCCGCCTCAGGCACGAAGGCCGGCTGGGTGACCGTGGGCCAGTCACATTCTCTCAGTCCTAGGAAGGAGCCAATGGCAAACCAGGAGACTGAGAGTTCTAGTCCCGCCTCAGGCACGAAGGCCGGCTGGGTGACCGTGGGCCAGTCACATTCTCTCAGTCCTAGGAAGGAGCCAATGGCAAACCAGGAGACCGTGAGTTCTAGTCCCGCCTCAGGCACGAAGGCCGGCTGGGTGACCGTGGGCCAGTCACATTCTCTCAGTCCTAGGAAGGAGCCAATGGCAAACCAGGAGACTGAGAGTTCTAGTCCTGCCTCAGGCACGAAGGCCGGCTGGGTGACCGTGGGCCAGTCACATTCTCTCAGTCCTAGGAAGGAGCCAATGGCAAACCAGGAGACTGAGAGTTCTAGTCCCGCCTCAGGCACGAAGGCCGGCTGGGTGACCGTGGGCCAGTCACATTCTCTCAGCCCAACTCACCTCACAGGGTGGTGGTTGTGGGGAAAAGAGGAGGAGGGAGGAGTATTAGGTATGTTCGCCGCCTTGAGTTATTTATAAAAATAATAAAGACGGGATAAAAATTAAATAAAAAGGAGTGGGGCTTTGCTCAGGGGGTCACAGCTGCCATCTTGACCTTTTTGACCCCCGTCTGTGGATGCTCCTGATGAAATATTTGGGATTTAAATTTGTCTCTTCTACGTATAGAGTAGCCTTTTAAAATCCCTTTTGTTTTTATTTCCCATTACTGGGATCCTAGGATTGCACCTGGAAGCTACAATATACTCACAGGACCCTCCATGTTTGTCTATGAGACTCCTTGCCCCCATACTGCACTCGATCTTTTATATTTTAAAAACCTTTAATTAAAAATAAGTTTGGGGGGAGATGCTGGCATGCTGCAAACAGCATCCAGTATCATCTTCGTTTCCAAGAATGCCTCTGTACCCCACATGGGCCCTGTGCATTTTATTAGCAAATCAAAATAGCTAAAGCCCAGGACTTTGTTTCAACAGGGGGCCACTGCCCAGCAAGGGAGCGTCTAGTCCTCAACATTTTTGGCACCAGCGACCGGTTTCAAAAGACGATTTTTCCGTGGACCGGGGGGGTGGGGTTTCTGGGATTTCCACGGACGGGGGGGTGGGGTTTGCAGGCGAGAGCCAATCACAGGCACCGGGGGTGGGGTTTGCGGGCGGGAGCCAATTGCACAGAAGGGGGCGGGGTTTGCGGGCAGGAGCCCCGTGGCCCAGTTCCTAACAGGACGCGGCCCTCTAGTGGGCCATGGCCCACAGGTTGGGGACCCCTGGTCTAGGGAGCAAAAAGAAGGTAGCATTTTGATAAATCCATGCAACTAGTTATCCCCTTCATGCAGCTGTTTTGTGAACAGGCACGTCCCTTTCCAGCTGCCCTTTTGTGAGAGCACCCACATATTCCAGAAGTGCCCGCATGTCCCAAAAAAAGGGTGCAGGCACCATCCCTCGTATAACAGCACACAGAAGCAAAGCCACGCTAAGAACAAGAGTTTCAATTTTCTTAGCCTTACAGATTAAAATGGACTGCCCACTGATAAACTGCCCATAACTTTAATTGATTTAGTCTACCAGTGGTTCTCAAACTTTGCAGTACCTCAAATCTCCTAAAAGGTGAAATGAATTTGTATAAACCCTCATTCCTCTTCCCTAAAATACAGCTAATAATTTTGTGGGTGTTAGGGCTGGGCAAAAACTGAATATTCACAGTCTCTTAATAATTACATTTTAATCTATGCATCATGGAGGTAGTCAAGCTATGTAGAACCACAACTTCTGGCTTGCGCAGTGAAAATAAGGAGCAATTTTCAGAGGGACTGTTGACAGTGTTCTCGCTCTGCCTCTACAGGCAAAATGGGAGGGTGGTCAAAATTTGCTCCCATTTTGCCTGTGCAAATCTAATTATGTTTTTAAAAAGTGTGACACCACCCATCCTAAATTGCTCACAATCCCCAAGGGCAGAGTTTCCATATCTATTGTATTTATATTTTTATTGTTGTTTTTATTGTATTTTAATTATCTTGTTGTGGTTGTGAACCGCCCAGAGTCCCTCCTTGAGATGGGCGGTCATAGAAATTTAATTAATAAATAATAAATAATAATAAATATTGCAGAGTACCATCACTTGGCCTTATTAAAACTGACCACAACACAACCCACATTGTCCAGAAAGCACATGTGAAAAACATTTCATGGTCTAATGTCTTCCTTTGGTCCCTCCTGAGCATGATTTGAGGAGGTAAAGTATTGCAAAATATTTGCCAGCAAGTGTGCCCTGATAAAAAATGAGGCATCCTGGGCAACCCACAGCGCTGGCTTCTTGTAGGCATGTATGTATGTATGTATGTATGTATGTATGTATGTATGTATGTATGTATTTATAATTTTTATTAAAAGTTTTAACAGTGATAATAATAACTAATACAAACTAAAATAGAACAGAGAAAATGAAAAAGAGAGAAATAACAAAAAGCTAAAAGTGCAATAAGAAAAAGAGTAGAAGAAAGTAGAAAAAAAGAGAAAGATATAAAGGTATAAAGAACTGGCTTCCGATATTCTTCACAATAGTTATAAGTACAATTATATTTTCACCTCTCTCTCTAAAGTTACATCATAACTTTTTTCTTTCTATAATCTATCCTGTAATCAAAACCATAAATCATAAGTTCATGTTTTCATTTTTACACAAAAATTCCATAAGGGGTTTCCAGTCACCAATAAATGTAGATATTGTCCTTTCTCTAATCAAAGAAGTCAATTTATCCATCTCAGCAAGATCTATCAACTTCACCAGTCACAGTGAGTAATGCCAAATCTTTCCATTTTTGTGCATATAGTAATCTCACCACAGTAATCATATATTGAAATAATCTTCCATAGCTTTTTCCCAACTGTTTATCCATCAACCCTAAAAGGAAAAGTTCTGGCTTCAATTGAATATTAACCTTTAAAATCCTCTGTATTGATGTGTGTATTTGAATCCAACATTTTTTAGCTTTTTTACACATCCACCAAGCATGAGAAAATGTCCGCTGGCTTCTTGTGATCAGTGCAGGATCGTTGCAATGATCCAGCCGCCTCGGATACGAATGACATTCTGAGAGCACCATGGGTCTCCAAAGACTCCATGGAACTTGCAATGCCACTAAAAGCAGTAAATAACAGATCACAACTGAACTGGGACCATCTGGGAGCCACCAAGAGTTAAGAAGAAGGCTTTTGAGTCACTGTGTGTGAGCTGGGCGGCTATATAAATTTGTTTAATAAATATAGAAGTATCAAAAGCCCCAAATGAAAATGCCTGGGCTGCTACAAAACAGACAAGAAAATAGGATCTAGTTCAACCCAGACTAGAATTCTTTGCCATCCTTTCCAGTATCCTACAGTGTCTAAATTGTATGTTTTCAGCTTTTTCTCCTTCTGTTCTCTTGAAATTAAAAACCTCCTCCATCAAACTGTCTTCGTTCTTTTCAGCAAAACGTCCTTGCAATGAAATTGGCTTGTCTTTGTGCAGCTGATGATGATAAATGCAACACCAGGGCTATACCATCCAAGACTTTTAATTGTACCAAATATTTATCTAATAAACAACCATTCGAAAGACTGTATACGTGTCTGTTATGCCACTCCCTATGTTCAATTTAGACCGGTTTCCATGCCAAGCAATCCAAATCAGTCTGCTTGAAGAAGCAGCAATGACCAAATGCAAAAAGCAAGACAGTTGCTCTATTCTCTATGCCTGGGTTCGTTCCAGGCATCTTCATTTACACAAGGTGGTTAGGCTTGGTTAGGGATAACCTGGGTTCATATTTGTTGTGGCTTAGCATAATGTGTGAATCCTTTGGTAAATTTATGGTCCAGAAAATCGGCTAACTTAGTAACCAGGTTAAATGGGTTGTATGAGTAGTCAAGATGCATGGCCTAACGCCCCTCAGCTCCATGTGACTCCTGTGGCAATGTCCACAGGGAGGGGTGTCAAAACCTGCACAATGGCGGGGGCAGCATCACAATCTAAGCCCTGCCCCATTTGTACACGGGCACACAGGGCTTGGATGGTGATGCCACACCTGTCACCCTGCAGATCTTTACCCCGACCCCACAGATTCTGCTGGAGGTCTTTGGTGCAGTCTTCAGAGCTAGCAAATTGTAATGTTTAACTATCAAACATATGGGGGAATAAGTCATTATTTTAAAGCAGGTTCAATTAAGTTCCCATCCAAGCAATTTTAGTTTTTAGCCTGACCTCACCCACTTCTTTCTCCAGAGCCTGCCTCCTTGGTAGGATGTGTTGTCCCTGAGTCAAGACTCAACGGCAGCATTCAGCTGAAAAAGTAAGACATTCTTGATGCACGTGGTGGTGGAGTGGTTAGAATCTCTTCCCCAGCTGGGGTCTCTGGGTGTGTTAGAGCAGGGGTACCCAACCTGCTAGGAAGTGGGCCTCACAGCAGGTGAGTGGTGGTGGTCCGCGCGATTGGCTCCCGCCTGCAAACCCCACCCCACGTCCGCGTGATTGGCTCCCGCCTGCAAACCCCGCCCCACGTCCGCGCGATTGGCTCCCGCCTGCAAACCCTGCCCCACGTCCGCGTGATTGGCTCCCGCCTGCAAACCCCGCCCCCCCACCCCGGTCCGTGGAAAAATTGTCTTCCATGACCAGTCCCTGGTGCCAAAAAGGTTGGGTACCCCTGCGTTAGAGCACCGCTCTTCTTCTCAGGTAGCCAGCTGGCTACGACGTGGATTATGACCCAACACATCTGGAAGGTACCAAATTGGAGAAGGCTGAACTAGAGTGTGGCAGGAGAGATCAAGGAAATGCAGGGTTAGATCACTGTTTAAATACAAAGGCTATTGGGTGCAACTATGGACCAGTCGATTGCATTCACACAAGATTTAGCCAGATCCTTTAAAGACCTACAGCAGTGGCTGCATTCACACATCCTAAGCTTGATTGGGTTTGGCAAGGTGGGTTGTGCAAACCCAGGCCATTAGTTGCACCATACAAACACAGAGAATGGATTGATTCAGTTCACAAGTGGAGTTTTTGTGCAAACATGGCCTCTCTCAGCTGGACTGATGTAAGTGTTGAGGGAGGCCGAGATGGTAAAGCTATGCAAAAGCTATTAAGAGATAAAAGAGACAGTACACAAAATCTCAGCCCTAGGAAAAAAAGTAGTGTCGGAAAGAGACTAAAAATAACCCCGCCTTGATTCTGTATCTATAAGAAAGGACAGAGGAAAACTCTGTCGGGCTTTCAAGATGTTGTTGTTATACCCTATAATAATACAGTAGAGTTCCAATGGTCCTTGCAGTGTCTCACCTGGCCTACCCCGAAGAGCTGAGAGTAAGGATACAAAGGCAGAGCTGTGAATACCACTATCAGTTCCTTCAGGAAAAGGAAGTGCACTGGAAACATCACAAAGTAAATGCATTATTGACAATCCTGGAGGAGCTGCTAAGGCAGACTTTTCCTGTGCAGTAGCAAATGTCCAGTGCTCACGGCAAGAGAATGTCATTCCCCCATGCTGCCTTTTCTCGTTGGTTTTTCTGAAATCCAGCCACCATGACCCAATCCCAGGGTGAGGAACTGTGCACTGCAGAGATAGAACCGGCTGCTCCCCATCAACAGCTGGCAGCTTGTGGCCGGGAAAGAGCATTAGTCACGCAAGAGGAGGTTCTCCTTGGGGCAATGGAAGGAAGCTAGGGAGTGGCGCTGAGCCAGCCCATCTCCATCCCTGATGGGCTGATGCCTGCTGAGCCTTAGAAGAAGCCAGGTTTAGATAAGAACTCTGGGGCAGCAGGGTGAAGGGTCCTCAGCAGGAGGCGCAACGCTGTGCGCAGGAACATTGCTGACAAACAGTTGATCCGCCCAAGGCTCCTTTCTTGGCCAACCAGCCATTTCTGGGAAGACTACAAGCAGGCAGTACAAGAGTGCGCTGTTAGTGAGCACGGACACCCACCCACCCCTTTATAATTAGCGTAGCAATTTTCTGTAAATACACATTGATACCATTCTTCTTTGAATGGAATGACCCAGTTTTAAAACCATCTGAGGTGGGTATTGTCAGAGACGTCAAAAGAATATGCTACCTGGCGCCCTCCAGACGTTTTGGCATGCAAGTCCTACAACCTCCGCTTGAGATGTTCAAGCATTCTGGGAGTTGTAGCCTGTAATGTTCAAGCGCTAAGTCATTGAACCATAAACTAACACAGTGAACTGGGTTCACACAACATGCTAAGCCACCCCAAAATTAAGCAAGGTTAAAAGGAGCCACATTTAGCATAAAAATCAGGAGGAGTTCGGTTAGCACCTTTTCCAACCAACACATTTTATTAAAAGGCATCAGCTTTCATGAGCTACAGCTGTCTTCATAGATATAGAGAGTGATGAAATCAGCTGCAGCTCATCTTTTAATAAAACATGTTAGTTGGAAAAAGTGCTATGACTTCTAATTTTTTGCCACCATAGACCCACAGGGCTTCTCTCTGATAACGTCCACATTAAGCATGTTGTACAGATACAACTGTATGGTGTTGGAGGAAAATTCTGAGAGTGCCTTGGACTGCAAGAAGATCAAAGCATGGACTGCAAGAAGATCAAACAGTCCATACTCCAGGAAATAAAGCCAGACTGCTCACTTGAGGGAATGATATGAAAGGCAAAACTGAAGTACTTTGGCCACATAATTAGAAGACAGGATACCCTGGAGAAGATGCTGATGCTAGGGAAAGTGGAGGGCAAAAGGAAGAGGGGCCGACCAAGGGCAAGATGGATGGATGATATTCTGGAGGTGACGGAATCGACTGTGGGGGAGCTGGGGATGGCAACGGCCGGCCGACAGGAAGCTCTGGCGTGGGCTGGTCCATGAAGTCACGAAGAGTCGGAAGCGACTGAACAAATAAACAACAAACAGATACAACTGCTCATACTTCAGCCGATCTGACTGAGGAAGTTGTGTGAATGTAGTCACTTTCTGCATGGGAATGGAAAATCTTAGGTTGCTGGGTCTGTCTACTCCGGCCACCTAATTTTTCACCTTAGCTGCCCCTGTTCATGCAACCCATTTCTGCTTTGGCAGGTGGGCACAGGAGTACAGGTTGAACACAAGGGATGGGAGCATTTTGCACAGAGCCAGCTCACTGTTTCAACTAGCCCATGTTTGTCTCCTCGGGCCTATCCTGAAGTCTTGCCTATTTTGCTTTCTACCCACAAACAACTGAAATGGGGGAAACAGAAATTGAACCTGGGTCACCTGCATGCACTGCAGTTGCTCTGTCCTTCATCCAGAGCATCATCTCCTTACTGTAGGTTTCTGTTCCATCAGTTAATTTGAGAACTGGAAGAAGAAACAGATGAGCATAGATTCCTAAGGACCGGAGAAGCAGGTCCTCATTGGAAGCCATCTAGGACATGAACATGGTGACCAGGAAGAATCTCAAAGGCTGTGCTCATTCAATATGAAATAAAAACAGATCTAATGATTAATTTACATAACATGCTTAGTTTGGCATGTATTTATTTATTTATAAAGCACATTTATAGGCTGCCCATCTCAAGGCAACTCTGGGTAGTGAACAATTAAAAACAAATACAAAAATAACCTGCAATAGCTGGGGACTAAAATAATCCATGAGAGCTGGTTTGGTGCAGTAGTTAAAGGCACCAGGCTAGAAACCAGGAGCGGGTGGGTTTTAGTCCTGCCTTAGGCATGAAGCCAGCGACTTTGGGCCAGTCACTCCTCAGCCCTATGAAGGAGCCAGTGGCAAACCACTTCTTCTTTTTTTTAATATAATTTTTATTGAAGAAGTTTTTAACAAGGTAAAAACAATGCAAATATTAGGAAAGAAACAAAGAAAATAAGAAAGAATAGTGAATAAGTAAGAAAGAAAATAGAAATAGAAAAGGAAGAGGAGGAGGAGGGGGAGGAGGGAGGGAGGAAGGGACTATAAAAAAGTAGCTTCCAATCTTTTGACAGTGGTAATAAAGCATTTATATTTTACCCTCTCTCTCTAAGGTTACATCATAATTTCCTTCTTTCCATAATAGGCTGACCATATTTCCTTGAGGCAAAAACGGGCGTGCAGGGGGGGCGTGCGCGGGGGGGGGCGTGTGGGGGGCGTGTGCATGCAGGGGGCGGGAGTGTGCAGGGGGTGGGGGGGTGCAGGCGGGCAGGGGCGCAGGCAGGGGGACGGGGGCGTGCCCGCACGTGCACGCAGCAACTTTCAAAAACAGGACAAATTGGCTTTTTTCTTAAAACGAAGGGACGGTCAAGAATTGTTTGAAAAACGGGACTGTCCCGTTCAAAACGGGACATATGGTCAGCCTATTCCATAAGCTACCCTTTCTAATTTTCAAACCTATAAATCACGTGTTCATTTTTCTCTTTTTTCAGCAAAAAGTCCATAAGGGGTTTCCAGTCACTGATAAATGTAGTTGTTGATCTTTCTCTAATCAAACAAGTTAATTTTGTCATCTCTGCTAGTTCTGTCATCTTCACCAACCATTCCTCCGTTGTGGATATTTCAGAGTCTTTCCGTTTTTGTGCATATAATAGTCTCACAGCAATAATCATATATAAGAATAATCTTCCATGGCTCTTTTCTAATTGACTGTTCATTAATCCCAGCAAGAAAAGTTCTGGTTTCAGCTGAATGTTGATCTTTAAAATTCTTTGTATCATTATATGTATTTCAGCCCAGAAATTTCTGGCTTTTTTACAAGTCCACCAGGCATGATAAAATGACCCTTCATGTTGTCTACATTTCCAACATAAATTTGAAGTACCTTTATACATTCTAGACAATTTTTCTGGAGTCATATACCAATGGTGCATCATTTTATAAAAATTATTTTAGGTTATAACATAATTTTCCCACTGTTCCATTAGTATATTGTGTTCAGTTCTTAGCCCATTTTATCATACAGTCTTTCACTTGTTCTTCTTCCATTTCAAATTTCAATAAAAGTTTATACACTTTAGCAATTACATGGTCATCATTTGTTCAACTTCAAATCCTGTCTAATGGCAAACCCTTCTAAAAAATGTTGCCAAAAACACTGCAGGGTCTTGTCCATGCAGTCACCGGGAGTCAAGACTGACTTGAAGGCACCAAAAAAATCCATCCTATCATAATAAAAAGGGGCATGGTGGCTCAGCGGGTAAGACGCCAGGCTTGTCGATTGGAAGATCACAAGTTCGGAGGTTCGAATCCCTAGCCCTGTGTGCAGAGTGAGCTCCCGCACTAGCCCCAGCTCTTGCCAACCTAGCAGTTCGAAAGCATGCAAATGCAAGTAGATTAATGGGCACCACTTCGGTGGGATGGTAACAGCGTTCCGCATGTGTGTCATGCCGGCCACATGACCGTGGAAGCGTCTTCGGACAACGCTGGCTCTTCGGCTAACAAACGGAGATGAGCACCGGCCCCTGGAGTCGGACACGACTGCACAACTGTGCGGGGGGAACCTTTACCTATCATAATAAAACTCCCATGAAGGCACATACTCCTAAACCAGCGCTTGGCGGTCTTTAATGCCCATTTGAAGGATGGCAAGGGGAGGGCAACTGGACGCTGAGAGAGGATATTGTTCCAGTGGGCAGGTGCTGTGACAGAGAAGGCACCTGCCTAAGCCCAGTCAGATGGCATTGCTTTAGGGATGGGATCTGAAGCATGGCCACTCTGTCAGATCTTGCCAGATGGGCAGAAGCAAGAGGAGAGGGGTGCTCCTTCCAACTGCTAGGCCCTGTGCCAGGACTTCGTAGGTCACTGGAATTGCACTCAGAAGCTTACTGGTAGCTAGCGCAGCTCTCCTAGCAAAAGCGTGTACCACGGTGTGCCCTTAATTACCCATGCGGCCACATTCTGGACCAGCTGCAGCTTCTGAGTGGCTTTAAGGGCAGCCCCATGCACAGCATGGGGCAGTATCCATACACAAGGTGATTAAGGCATGGGTGACTATGGGAAGGGACTCCTGGTCCAGGAAAGGGCACAAATGGCACACCAAATGAATCTGAACAAAGGTCTCCCTGCCCACAGCTGCCACCTGCTCTTCAAGCAGGAGCCGCAAGTTCAGGAGGACCTCCAGACTGCACTCCAGTTCTGTCTGAGGCAATGCAACCCCATTCAGAACTAAAGAAAGAAGTCTATGATACTAAGAGAACCAAAACCACACAACCACCTAATCTTGTCAGAGTCAAGAATAAGCCTGTTCTTCCCCATCCAGACCCTCACAGCCTCCAGGCACTGGGACAAGGCCTTGACAACATCAGCACAGGGTCAAGATATACAACTGGATATATAAATGTCATCAATATGCTGATGGTACCTGACTCTGTAGCTACAGATGCTATATGGGAGAGGTCAGAACATCAAGGCCAGTGGTACCCCACAAGTCGGCTTTCAAACTCAACTTCTCCCCCCTCATCAACACCAAACTGGAACCAGCTGTGGAAAAAAGAGAACCACTGTAATACTGTCCCTCTCACAGGAACCATGATTGATTATATCAAAAGCCACTGAAAATTGAAAAGGGTCTAGATAATCCACTTCCTCCAGGACCCTCTGAAGCTGCAATCTGACCACCTTTTCAACAACCTTCCCTTAAAAAGGAAGTTTGAAGACTGGACCTAGAAATTATCCAGCTCCAATTTTGGGGTCCAGCGATGGCTTTTTGATGAGTGGCAAGGCCTTCAGTTCTGATGTGGCTTAGTACATTGTACAAACCCAGCCTGCTTGATTTGTATATGGTTTGATGAACTGTGCAAACTCAGAAAATGGGTTATTTCAGTTTCCAGGTTAAGTATCTTGTGTAAATGTAGCCAGACCTACCTTAACCCTGTTCACTGTAACCTCTCATGTGAACATGAGTGGCTACTCAATAGCTGTAGCCAACACAACTCACTCACAAGGGTTACCGGATTGGAGTACAATAATGCAAGTGACCACTGGGTGGAAGCAAAAAGTAATGGTTTTCTGGATCTCTTTGCTTCCATCTAGTGGTCATTTGGATTTTTGCAGCCTATTTCTGGTAGCCTTAACTTAACCTAGTTATTGAATTAACTCATTTTCTGCATCTGTGTGATATAAGCTAACCATGAACTAGGTTCACACAACACACTAAGCTCCAAAAAAATCCTAACTAAGCTTAATATTAGTCAAACTTAGTACGTTGTGCAAAGACATCATAAAACTTTACCTAGCCTGGTTAATTGTGTGGAACTCAGCCAAAGAGGAGAGAATGACACTCTGTGGATACTTAGAATTGCTCCCAGCTTTGTTATGTATCTCAGAGATGGTTGAATTTAGCTCTGTAAGGCTTCGTCCCACAAATTTCCAAGGATAAAATAGGGTTCCTTGGCAGACAATCACAGACAGTTATTTCTTCCTCTTGTTAGCACATGCAGTACGTATCAAGAATCCATTGGCATCCCTGTCTTCTTCTTCTTCTTCTCCTTCTTCTTCTCCTTCTTCTTATTCTTATTCTTATTCCTCCTCTTCCTCTTCTTCTTCCTCTTCTTCTTCTTTCACTTCTTCTTCTTCTTTCTCCTCTTCTTCTTCTTCTTCCTCCTCCTCCTCCTCCTCCTCCTCCTCTTCTTCTTCTTCTTCTTCCTCCTCCTCCTCCTCCTCTTCCTCTTCTTCTTCCTCTTCTTCTTCTTTCTCTTCTTCTTCTTTCTCCTCTTCTTCTTCTTCTTTTTCTTCTTCTTCTAATTCCTCTTCTTCTTCTTCTTCTTCTTATTATTATTATTATTATTATTATTATTATCATTATTATTCCTCCTCTTCCTCTTCTTCCTCTTCTTCTTCCTCTTCTTCCTCCTCTTCTTCTTCTTCTTCTTCCTCCTCTTCCTCTTCTTCTTCCTCTTCTTCTTCCTCCTCCTCCTCCTCTTCTTCTTCTTCTTCTTCTTCTTCTTCTTCTTCCTTCTCTTCCTCTTCTTCTTCCTCTTCTTCTTCCTCTTCCTCCTCCTCCTCCTCCTCCTCCTCCTCCTCTTCTTCTTCCTCTTCCTCTTCCTCTTCCTCTTCCTCTTCTTCCCCCAACAAGTCTGTGTACAATTTTGGCAGGGTCTTCCTGAGCATGTTAGTTTTCTAACTGCAGGGCAACTTCCATGGAAAGCCTGCAACAAGCGAGCATCCTGTCCGCCCTGGACACAGACAGAACGAAGAGGTACAGACTCTTCCACCACTTCAGGCCTCTCTGCCATCTCAATCTACTATAAGGAAAATCAATCATGGTGCCAAGTACCTGTGTACTCAATGAGGCTCAATGAAATAGAAGTGGCAATTCCCTTCAGTGGGACCGGCTGATTAAAAAGCCTCTCGCTGCCAGCTTATATTATTCTATTTGCTCAAGTCTTCAAACCATTTTGAAGTCGGTTTTCCCCGCTGGGTATTTAATTGGGATTTATTGCTGGCTGCTATTGTATGTTAAATAAATTCCTGGTGATTATTAAGCACAGAATTATTGAGGTTTATCACCGCTGATCAGCCAATGCACAAGGAAACTCACAGCGCTTGAGAGATGTGGGACCTGAGCTCAGCTCAGGGATGACTCCTTTTTCCTCTGGGCCCAAAAATAGGTGGGTCAGGTCTAAGGTTTTCCCCCAACTTTCCCTAAGTTCAGGCCCTTGCAGGGGTGTCCACAAAGGAGGTCAAAATGTCAAGAAGGCAGTAGCGTGTGAGGTAGATAAGAACGGGGTGGGACTTCAGTCAAACAGTGGTGGCCATCAGGTTGCCTTTTTTGACCCCTCCAGTGACAGCCCTGGGCCCCCGTCCTTTTTCTACACCTTCACTGTAGCTATTGAAATATAGCAGCTAAGAGGACGGACATAACCTTGTTTGGAATTGTCCCCCCTGCTTCTTAAGTACTGAGCAGAGAAGAGGAGGTAGAATTATTAGTATTATTATTTTGTAATATGTATAGCTTATCGCTCCTCCAGGAGCTCAAGGCAACTTAACAGGGAATTCCCTTCATTTTATTCATGTAACAACTGATAGAGGAATTTAGCTCTGCTCTGGAGGAGGAGGGAGGGGGGGAACGGCTGGGAAGAAACTCAGAACAGCCCTGCCTTGATTCCGTGGTCCTTAAAAAGGAGCAGGGAAGATTTGGGACAGCCTTGCGAGATTCCGTTGTTCTACTTTACTCCAACAAAGAGCATTCCCCTGCTGTGTCTGCATCTTAACCTGGTCTACGTCGAAAGGCTGAAACAATAACCCCATGAGACAGATTGGTCTGAGAGACACAGTGCCTGGCCCAATGAGTTTCTGGGGCTGAGGGAGGCCTTCAACTTGGGTCTTCCCACCTAGACCAACATTTTAACCTCTACATGACCCTGGCCAGGGCTGCAGCTGGGGGGGCGCCAAAATGCCTCTTTCGACGGCCAGCCCTGAGGGAGGCCCGCGCTCCTGTCGCCGCCGCTGCCCACGAAGCCCACCAGGGCGTTGCGCGGCTGGGCTCGTCCGCTCCCCGGGGCTGGCCATGGGCTCCGGGGTGGCCGCAGGGCCGTGCCCCCCTGGCACCACTCCGGACCGTCCCGCTTGGGTGCGCGGCGGCGGGCAGCTTGCTCCGCCCGGCCCGGATGGGCAGATGGGAGTGCAGCGGGTCCTTCTCTCACACACGGCACGCGAGAGATCGCAGCCAGGAGTGGGGCGCTTGTCCCGGGGAGCCCCGCGCTGCTTCGTGGAGGGGGGCTCTGCGTTGGGGGTATGGGTGGGGACTCGACCCTGCGAGGGGGGGCATGGAATCCATGGGGGGGACAGAATCCATGAGGGTTTTTTTCTCCATACCCTAGCACACCCAACCTTCCTCCATGCATTCACCCGCCCCTGGCCACCTGCCACCGCTCCCCACTTCAGAACTTGGGGACCACCTCCTCCTCCTCCTCCTCTTGAAAATCTTGCTCCTGTGACTGCCCTCCTGGTCACTCACTGCTACTGTTTCTCCTGTATTTGCCACACAATGCACCTCACTGCACTAAACCTAAAGAAAAACAAGGTACACCTAGGTGCTGGTGACAAGACCAAATCCAGGCCCTACCTGTTGTCTGGTCGTATGGCAGCCCTGCTCAAGGACCAGCCACTGTACACTGGTTTTCTAACTTCCTCAGGCTTAGCACTTGCTCCCCAGTGGCTGGGTGTGCATAGCGTGCGTACTGTAGAGGAAAGAGGGAATGGCCTTGAAGGACAGAAGGAAGAGCCACTCCCAAGGCAACAGTCAGATAAGTGGGGCTTGAGCCCAGGCCAAGAAACTAACTTCAGAAAACGCCTCAGACAGGCCCCTCCCTAATTCACACGATAAAGGGAGGGAGTGGGGAAGCACATTCAGAAGATCCTGTTACTAGAGCTGTTATAATAAAAGTAGTTTTAGACCTCTATGGCATTGGTTTCTTAGTCTGGTCTACCTTAGGGCTGACATTAACCCATGGTTAATTGAAGCATGGTTTACTTAATCTAATTTCCTGGGTTTGTACAAAGCACTGAACCATAAACTAACAATATGGACTTGGCTAACACAATATGTTAGGGCTAAATATGGGTTTAGTGTGTTGCTCTCATTCCAGAATGGGATAAGTATTCACAGGTCAGTGTGTTGGGAAACCCAGTGATGGCCTTAACATTTTGCATGATCCAGGTCATCAGGTTAAGCCAGAAGATATGAGGATATGTGAACTCAACAATTATGTTTTGCTTACCCAGACTGAGAGTTGAACAGCTGTGTGATCTCAGATGATGTCACATAGCAGTCTTGTCCTAACTAGAATTAGATGTTGGGGAACAATTAGCCATTGTGGAGCAGTACATTCTTTTGCACAAGTGAACACCATGGTTAACTAGAGCCACCAGATCAGAGTTGCAAAATTCCACATAAGCACAAGATGGAAGCAAAAAACTATAGAAAACGCTAACCCTTTCCTGCTACATGCGGTTGTCCAGCATTTTACAACCCAGATCTGATAGCCCTGGGTTAACCAAACCATTGTTTACTGAATTAACCCAATTGCCTGGGTTCATTCAGCACAGTGAACCATAAACTTATCATTCTGGATGGTTTCACACAGTACCCTAAAGCAGGGTTCCTCAACCTCAGCCATTTTAAGATGCATTGGATCCTCAGCCAGATCCAATGCTGGCTGGAGTATTCTGGGAGTTGAAGTCCACACATCTTAAAATGGCTGAGGTTGAGGAACCCTGCCCTAAAGCACAAAAAGCATAATCAAAGTTTAAAACTACTGTAACTAAGCTTCAGATAAGCAAATACCAGAAACACTGACCTGGTTAAGTTGGAACTGACCTGGTTAAGCATATTGTACGAAGACAGTGAATGAGTCATAAGCTGGCCAACCACATTATAGCTTAGCATGTTGTGCAAACTTGGACATATTCTCCCTGTGGTCTTCTCAATACTGCTGGATAATAATGGGAAAGCAGATGCTGGAAAGTTTCAACTTCTTCTTTGATCTTCCAGCACTCCACTGATGGGTTTATCTTGCTGGCATTTCCCCTACCCACAATGTAAGCTTACTTAGTGCCAAAACGTGTAATAAGAGAGAAACTGAAATGCTTTCTTCTCCAATCTTGGCCAAGGGTTTTGGGGGTTTTTTTTGTTTTTTTTTAATAGAAGGGACCATTTCCTGGCCTGCTTCTAATCCAATAAAAGAAGTCCCAGGTGAATTTATGCAGAGCTGTGCACTAATCTCTAACCACCTCTCCCTCCCTCCCTCCCTCCCTCTCTCTCCTGGAAAACTCTAATGGTTCAAGTGCAATAATTTTGTTAACTCGGACTTTGAAGAGATAACAGGCATCAGGTCTCCTGAGCAGCCAAATGCCCACTAAACCATCTTTGTCCAAGCAGCAGCAAAGACTAGCTTGCAAAGGGGTGGCTGCATGCCAAAAGAGGCACAGCTGAAAAGCCAAGTGGCAGCTGCCGACGAAGTCAGGGCACACGGCAGGAGATCGGTAGCCGCTTGGCCGCTGAAAAGTCCCTAGTCCACTTGGAGAGGAGGCTGGTGGGCTATCTGCACATTCTTCTACTTGGGGCAACTTTGATAAATTAAACTAGAAGCCAGTGATGGTTTCAAGAAAATAAATAGGTCACACTGAAAAGCTGAGGGAGGAAAAAGAAGGACGACCTACGTACGGTATATGGCACCAGAACAAAGAGGCATCCTGCGTTCTCTTTCCAGCGTTGGCTGTCTGAATTCTCTGAGAAGCACACAGCGTGTTCCTCCAAAATAATTTTTGGAAACAAACTACTTGTGAAGTTCCTTTAGGTCATGGTAGCTAAAGGCCCTGAAGAAATTAAATCCTCTTCTGTGAATTAATCCACTAGGAGTGTGCAAACATATTCTATTTGGAGATTTGATTCTAAGGCAGTGAGATTAAACCTCCGAACCAAATTGACTTTCTCAGTCAGACTGAAAAGTGGATTTGAATCATCAAATCTGATTCCTCCAAGTTGTTTCAGATAATTCAGGTAGTTCTGTATATACCAAGAAATTGCTTTTCCAAATCAGTTTGGAAATCTGAATCCAATCTACCCGATTCAACCATTTCATTAGAATGTCTGAATTGGATCAGATCAATTTTCTGAACTGTACTAACGACTCAAATCAGTTTACCTAGGTCTACGCCATGGATGTGCCTTCTAATTTGGATGCCATCACTACCACTCCTGAAACAGTCAATCTGTTCAGTAAGCCAGAGATTATTTTGGCACTTGTCTGTTAACACCTGGAGTAGTGTGTCCAGCACAGGCTGGTACATTAAAAAAAAAAACCTGGAACATATGCAGGGAAAGATCAAATGGCAAAGAAGGGCGGACTTCTGTGCACAAGGCATAGTTAAATTGCAGGATGTGCTGCCACTAGATAGGGTGAGGGCCACCAATGTAGATGCTCTTTAAGAGAGAATAGACTAATTCATGGAGGATTGGGCTAGTGAGATCCCCTAGTTTTGATGGCTATTTGAGCCCTCCAGAATCACAAATGCATAACTTAAGATTTCAGCTATAAGACAGCAACAGAGGAAGCAGACTTTAAGTATGGTCCAGGATTTTGAGCTTACCAAATGCATCTAGTTGGCCACCATTGACCACAGTTTTCTAGGCTAAATGGTCCATTGGCCTGATCCAGCCTCAGGGCTCTGCTTATGTACGTAAGTATCTAAAGCAGTGATTCTCAACCTTGGCAACTTGAAGACATGTGGATTTCAACTCCCAGAATTCTGGGAGTTGAAGTCCACACGTCTTCAAGTTGCTAAGGTTGAGAAACACTGATCTAAAGCACTGTTCAATACAAGACAGGGCAAACCTGTTCTCTGTTGTTGCACAGAGGACCAGGGCCAGTGAGAGATGAGGGCTCAATATGAGGAGGGACATCCTAAAGAGCTGTTGGGCAGCAAAACAGAAGATCCCAGGAGGCTTTTATTAATTGCAAGCAGGAGCTTTATGGGGAGAGCTAGTTTGGTGTAGTAGTTAAGGCACCAGGCTAGAAACTGGGAAATTATGAGTTCTAGTCCTGCTTTGGGAATAAGCCGGCTGGGTGACCTTGGGCCAGTCACTCAGCCTACAGAAAAAGGCAAGGGCAATCCACTTCCAAAAGTCTTGCCATGAAAACTGCAGGGATTAGTCCAGGCAGTCACCAGGAGTCAACACTGAATCGAAGGAGAAGGAGAAGGAGCTTTACGTATAAGGTGGACCAGATGGCCTGCAACTGTAACATTCTATGAATTCCTTTTACTACATATTTGTTACCAGAAGAGGCAATATGAGCTGCAAAAAGTATTTTCTCAATCTCTTGCCTACCCAATCTCCGGTGACCCTGACTTCCAGCAATCAATGTCCTGGCATGAGGGGCTATTGGAAGAGCTCTGTTCAGTTCAACTAACAGAAATGGTGCCATCAGAGAAGATATATAGGGTTTCATTCTGGAGCATTTAGGGTTGGAGTAGAAGACCTTGTGATCTTCCAGTTCTATGATTCTGAAAACTCCCCAATGAAGCTGGTTTACAACAATATCAAACTAAGTGAATGTGATCATCTAAAGCAGGGGTAGGGAACCTTTACCTAAAAAGAGGTTGCACAATATCACTTGGAAAAGAGTCTTTCCCCTTGCTGAAACGTCAGGGTTTCTTTCTCCATGCACAGAGAAGTACAAAATAATGTGGCATCAGGCCAAGGAGAAAGTGACTCTGAAGCGGGGGATTGAGAAAGGAGGCTTCACCCAGCTTTCAGCTAGCTGGATGGGGAGGCCCCTGGGCTAGAGATTCTTCGCCCCGAAGCAAAAGAACTCTCCCCCCAGTAGAACAATTAAATCTGGAGCTTAAAATGGGAATTGGCAACCCAGTACTCTCAGGTGCCAAGATATCCTCCAAGAGGCTCCCCTGATCTCCTCCAAAAATAAACGTATTTTTTTAAATCCCTGGAATCTTGCAAAGGCACAAAAGTTCGAGAGTTGCGAGAGTTCCTGCAATACGGTACCACCAAAAAAAATTGTAGCCAGGGCAAAAAGGAATACTGAAATCTTATCTAAAATAATGGAGATGGACTGCCAATTTGTGGATCGAATCTGCAGCCCATCTAAACCGTAACCGAGGTCTTCCCAGAGATATCTGGATGGCCACCAAGGAAAGCATTCTGGTCCAGATGTTCCGATTAAGCAAGGTTCTTCCTGTGTACGTAGAATTCTGTTTCAGACATAACTGAGTCAGATTTATTTACTTCATTCCTTCAGTAATACCTTTCAAACCATGTATTGCCAAGACAGCGCATAGAATGTATTGCTCTGGGAAGCCCAGAAACAGCCCGACAGTTTTGTTTGTGTCATGTGGCATCGGCACTCAGATGTATCTGCCATCCTCTGAATGGGCTGAAGCTGCCATTCCCAGAATTCTCAGCCAGCATGGCTACTGCTTGGAATTCTGCTTGGAATTCTGGGAGTTGCAGTTCCAACACATCTACATGATGTGAGACGGGATAATAGTTCTGGCTAGGCTTAACTTCAATCAGTTTGTCTCAAAAGGATGCCAAGACAATAGAGTGCAACTCTGTTGCCTTCAAAGATGGATAACATCAAGGCATTTCTTTTACCTCCAGCCTACAGAATCTGTTTTTTAAAAACAACAAAACAGCCTTTGCAAACACTGCAGAACCGCCCAGCACTTGGCTAGATTTGCACAGTTGCGGAGGGTCTGTACTTAGCTGGCCCACCCAGATGCTTCCTCCTAGTTTACTTTTGGATCAGTTCCGTCCAATGCAGTAGATGAAAGTGGAGCGAGCTTGAAATGATTCCCTATAGAAGGACTAAAAGGTTAGTACAATTGGATTATCTCCTTAATGGCTTTTCAGCATCTGCATCAGCTCTGCTGGCTCAGCTCCAGAAGGTGGAGTTCAGTCAGGATGATGGCTTGGCGGAAAGGCAGAGAAGACCCTTTCTCTTCTTTCAGCAGCCTTGTTCAAGAATCGCTCCAGAGCCTGCCAATATGATCAGCAGAGCTGGGGGCTTCAGGGACAGCATCGCCTTCAGAGATAGGCGGGCTGATGCCTTCCTTCAGTGTTTCTCAACCTTGGCAG
Organism: Charina bottae; assembly: GCA_023362775.1. NCBI lineage: Eukaryota > Metazoa > Chordata > Lepidosauria > Squamata > Charinaidae > Charina > Charina bottae. The sequence continues at coordinate 97,308,717 of JALMGJ010000001.1, read as the reverse complement.
CTTTCAGATGTGTGGACTCCAACTCCCAGAAATCCCCAGTCAGCCTGCTGGCTGGGGAATTCTGGGAGTTGGAGTCCACACACCTGAAAGCTGCCAAGGTTGAGAAATACTGCCTTACTTGAATCAAAAACTGAAAACGCTGCTTTTACTTGGCCTTCACAGGCATTTGACCTCAAAAAAATTATCCAGAGGCCAGTCCCAAAGGCCCGGTCAAGCCATAATCAAACTTCAGTGCAGCCACAAAACTCGGTCTTTAGGCCAGTTGCTCTCCTGCCATCTGCCCTCTCTTGAAAGGGCATTATTGGCCAATGTGGAAGAACTTTATGTCAAAATGCACACAAATAGGGACTCTTGGAAAGGCTTTTGATGGAAAGATTCCCACCCTGAACTTGATATCAGGCACACATAATTGGACAGATAAATACTAATACTAATAAAACCTAGAACAGGGCTGTTAATGGGGGCAGATCCAGAGATCTCGATTGAGAGGCCTGGAGATCTCCATTCTGAATTCCAAGGGCCTTATGATGGGAAACTGATTGCAGAGAATCGGAAGTGAATGCTGAGTGATTGGGCTTCCTGAAGAGAGCCTCCAGATGAAGGTGCAATCATGGGTTTGGTGTAAGATGAGTCCCCTTATTGTCTGTCTGTCTGATTTTTATCTTGCCTTTATTTCTGGCCAGCTTAAGGCAAGGTTTGTTTGTTTGTTTGTTTGTTTATTTTTCGATGTATATCACCGCTCCATCTCCCCCTAGGGCAGGGGTCTGCAAACTTTTTTATGCCAGGAGCCATTTTGACATTTATAAAATTTATAATATCACTCGAGGGCCAGGGGGCGGGGTTTGAGGGTGGGAGCCAATCGCGTGGAAGGGGGTGGGGTTTGCAGGCAGGGGCCAATCGCGTGGAAGGGGGCGGGGTTTGCGGGCAGGGGCCAATCGCGTGGAAGGGGGCGGGGTTTGCGGGCAGGAGCCAATTGCGCACACTTAGGGCCTGCTGCCGCCATGCCCGCTGTCACGCACACCATGCCGCTGCCGCGCCTGCCCCCGCCACGCCCGCTGCCGCGCCTGCCCCCGCCACGCCCGCTGCCGCGCCTGCCCCCGCCACGCCCGCCACGCCTGCCTGGGGAAGAGCCACACTCAAGGGGCCAAAGAGCCGCATGTGGCTCGCAAGCCGCGGTTTGCCAACCCCTGCCCTAGGGAGATTACATACCTAATGCTCCCCCTAGGGAGATTACATACCTAATGCTTCTTCTTCCTATATTCCCCTCAACAACAACCCTGTGAGGTGGCTTGGACTGAGACAGAGGGACTGGCCCAACGTCACCCAGCCGGCTTTCATGCCTAAGGGAGGCCTAGAACTCACAGTCTCCTGGTTTCTAGCCCAGCACCTTCACCACTGCACCAAACTGGCTCTCAAGAATCAATTGATATCCATATCACGGCTTGCAGTTGCCTAGCATCTTGCCAAGATCGCCATTGTTTCTGTGGACAGGGAATTTCCTTTTCAATGAAACTGGCACACCCCTTTGCCACCTCCTCCGCCCTCCACCCCCCACCTCCAAAAATCCCTAAGATTTACTCATCCTGGTTCATTGCTAACAACTGCTTTACTGCTAATTCATTTCACTCTGCTTGCTTCACTTTGATTACAGGACGTACGGGAAGAGATGCAAGAAGGAAAGACAAGTGATGGATTAGCAAACGAAGAAAAAGAAAAAAGCCAATTTCAGTGTACAACTCCAGGTTCTCCAAGGTATACTGCCTTCAGACATGGAGCTTTGCCTTACCTGTCCTGGCTAATCATCACTGACAGATCAGTCTTAAGAATTTGTCCACCCTGCTTTCAATAAGAACATCTCTATTACATCAGACTGAAGGGCCATCTAATCTACTGGCATATTTCCACCTGCACCCAATTGGTTGGCATTCTCCCACTGCTGGTGAAAATCAGAGTAATGGAAATTCTACTCAGAGCCTTTCTCCACTAGTTATCTTGAACATCCTTTAGTCCCTGCTGTATCAGTATGACATGTATCTGGGCTTTCATTCCTGTCCTGTCTGGCAAACGAAATTTATTGGCCTCGTTAGTAGGGAAATATTTTGAGCCTGGCTGATGATTGGCCAGTGTCATAGATTTTCTACCCGCTTCCCAAGGTACAGTTATCACTCCCAGTATCTGGCAAACATTGAACCGGACTGTTCCGATCACCTGAATACACTTCCCCAAAAGGAAGAGAGAGAGAGGAGTGCAATGAAGTTTACACACCATGGCTCCGTGGCGACTGAAACGGTTGCTCAGAAGTACCTGGAAGTCCAGCATTTAACTGTTCAAATCCTCACCTGAAAGCGAGAGAAGGCCAGGGTCTTGTGCTCAAAGGGGAAGATCAGAGTGGCTGGAGCAACTGATGCCTATGCAAACTGCATGCGAGGAAAGAGCCCACTGTTGCATCTCATTAAACAGAGCAAGCTAGTTCTGTTTGCCAGGGATGGACGCCATGCCACTGTAAGACAGATCAATCTCTTGCTTGCAAGACTCTGAGAAGTGGCCGCCTCTTGCCCCAGGCTCTGCTCTGGCCCCCAGCCCCGCCCTGCACTCAGAAGAAGGCCTTCTTCTCTCCCCAACTGGCTGGCTGTGACATCAGCCCCAGGGGCTCTTGGCCAGGCCCTTCTTCCTCTGTCAGCAGATGCTGGGATGAATAATTGATCAGCCACTAAGCCTTGAGTGCCTCTTAATAGGCCCCCCTCCCCTGGGAAGCTCCCCCTCCCTGGTGGAACCCAGAACTGTTTGTCAATTATGCAGGAGCCACGCAATTCCTCAGCAGAAACACGAGCTGGTCGGGCTGCCTTTTCTGCAGCGCCAAACCCACAGACCCTCCCCACCATCCTGGCACACCGCCAGCCCACCGAGGGATGGCAGGCAGACCGTACACGAAGGACACGGGTTGCATCTGCAGCTTGCAGCTTCTTCAGCAACTGGAAAGGTGGGTGAGGGTGGGGGGAACCTTACACACCCCACCGGGCAGGGGTGGGCAATCCGAGAGCCTGGATGGCTTGGACCGTGAAGCCCAGATGGGCCAGGCCAATCGTGGCAAATCATTCCTTTCTTGGGGAACGTCTAAGTGGCTGAGAGACAGTCTGGTTAAAACAGCATATAAGCCCAAGTCGTGCCTACATTTTTAAGAATTGCACTGGAGTCCAGGGCCATTTAAGGGGCGTGGTGGCTCAGCGGGTAAGACGCCAGGCTTGTCGATCGAAAGTTCGGAGGTTCGAATCACTAGCCCTGCGTGCGGAGTGAGCTCCCGCACTAGTTCCAGCTCTTGCCAACCTAGCAATTCGAAAGCATGCAAATGCAAGTAGATTAATAGGTACCACTTCGGTGGGTAGGTAACAGCGTTCCGTGCGCGTCATGCGGCCACATGACCATAGAAGCGTCTTCGGACAACGCTGGCTCTTCAGCTAACAAACGGAGATGAGCACCGGCCCCTAGAGTCGGACACAACTGCACAAATGTGCGGGGGGAACCTTTACCTTTTACCAGGGCCATTTAGCATCATAAAAATGAAATTGACAACACGTGGAACAAAAAGTGTTACGGCCAACACAAGTTATGTGCACACAGCAATTGTGCCCCATTATCCCAAGTTTAGGGTTTAGCATGTTGGGTGAACCCCAGACAGCAAATGTCTAAATTTGAGGGTTCTTTTGAGATGGGAAACACCGCCCCCCCAAATAGTCCTCCTGCCTTCACCATCTTCTTAGGCCGTTTTCACTCCAGAAAGACCGGAAGGCACCTGATCACTTGCCACAGAGGCAGCACTGTAGGGGTTTTAATCCAGATCGGAGCATTTCTCCACCTCACTTGCCGGTAAAGCAAAGGGACTTTCCCTGAGCTGCTCAGTCTGTCTGTCTTTGATTTTCAGATTTGATGCCAGGGATCACTAGCCTGGGGGATTTTCTCCCTTGCCCCCCCCCCACAACCCTGTAATTTTTTTGCCCAAGACCCTTTTGGTAGAATCCAGCCTAGCTAAGCCCCGTCCTGTACCCCAGAATTGCCCCTGGGAATTCACCGGCATTTTTTTCCTACCAGTGCTCCTACAATGGGATGAGAATGAATTTGCTTAATACGTTTCTTTCATTGGCAAAGGGAATTTCACAGAATTTCACAGAAATTTGCATGGGCAGAGCATGGCACTCAGCCTCTCGTCTAACATGATCTCGCTGGACAATTGGCACCCTCTCCAGCTTTGCATGCTTCAGTTCAATGCCATGACAGCCGGAGGGAACGCCTCCCATTGAGCTTTTCCAGCAGTGGTGCCACATCAACTTCGCTGGACCGGCCATGTTGTTCGAATGCCTGACCATCGTCTTCCAAAGCAGCTCCTTTACTTTACTCCCAACTTAAGAATGGAAAACGGAATGTTGGTGGACAGCAAAAGAGATTCAAAGATACTCTCAAAGCTAATTTAAAAAAATGTAATATCAGCATTGAGAACTGGGAAGCCCTAACTCATGAGCGTTTCAATTGGAGGTCAGCCTTTATTAATGGCGCTATGGACTTTGAAGAAGCACGAGTACAGGGCGAAAGGGAGAAGAGAGCTAAAAGGAAGGCACATCAGGCAAACCCTCATCATGACCGTCTCCCACCCGCAAACCTATGCCCTCATTGTGGGAGGTTGTGCGGATCCAGAATTGGCCTTTATAGCCACTTACGGATCCACCGTTAAAATTTTACCTTTGGAAGACAATCTTATTCAGCTACGAGTGATCGCCAATGAAGTTTTACTGCATCTCCAACAACATAAATGCAGTATGATCATTTCTGAAATTCTGAAATTCTGCAAATTACTTGGGAAGATAGGCGGACTAATGTTAGCGTATTAGAAGAAGCGAAAACCACCAGCATTGAAACAATGATCATCCAACATCAACTTCGCTGGACCGGTCATGTTGTTCGAATGCCTGACCATCGTCTTCCAAAGCAGCTACTTTACTCCCAACTTAAGAATGGAAAACGGAATATTGGTGGACAGCAAAAGAGATTCAAAGATACTCTCAAAGCTAATTTAAAAAAATGTAATATCAGCATTGAGAACTGGGAAGCCCTAACTCATGAGCGTTTCAATTGGAGGTCAGCCTTTATTAATGGCGCTATGGACTTTGAAGAAGCACGAGTACAGGGTGAAAGGGAGAAAAGAGCTAAAAGGAAGGCACGTCAGGCAAACCCTCATCATGACCGTTTCCCACCCGGAAACCTATGCCCTCATTGTGGGAGGTTGTGCGGATCCAGAATTGGCCTTTATAGCCACTTACGGATCCACCGTTAAAATTTTATACCTTTGGAAGACAATCTTACTCGGCTACGAGTGATCGCCAATGATGATGATGCACTTCAGTGCTAAGGAGAAGCCTGGCCCTTGAAAACGAGCTGGAAAAATTCTCTTTCCTGTGCAGAACTTGGGGGAATTAACTGCTCAATTTCACTGTCCCCCGATTTGGTAGGGAGTTTCAAAAGGTGGCTTGTGCTGAATTGCTGCAACGGCTCTGAATGTTCTTGCTACTCTAAGCCAGGCTGAATATTTCCCACCCACTTCACTTCTGTGTGCAAAATATATTCCTTTTCTGTGTAATGTCAGCAGACTGTTTCTATCAGTGTGTTTGCCTTGCTGTTCTTCCTTTGTGCAACAGCTTTATTGGCTGGGAGACAAGTAAGGAACTTGTGGAATTGGGGTGAAGAGAGTTTCGTTACTCCGGGATTTGCGGTAGTAGCTCAGAAGATAGGAGATGGATTGGATGTCTTCTTTGCACTCTCCCATTGGCCAGCTGGAGCTGAGCACCGATTGGCTCCTGAGATTAGCATCTCAAAGTTGCCAGAAGTAAACATAAATGCAAGTCACCTTCAAACTCTTTCGATGAGTGGAAACTGGTGTGGACGTGCAGGCTCCACAGGCTCCACAAACCTGTAGCGCCTCTCTGGGCAAATGGTTTCAATTCGAACTGCTCTTTCTGTGAAGTAGTTTTTCCTAACATTTAACCAGAATTTGCCTTCCTGCAATTTTAAACCATCACTCCATGTTCTGCGTTCTGGACGATAGGGAACAGATGGCAGCTTTCTTCTATGAGTCACTCTTTCAGACACTTGAAGATTGTATTAACAATGAACCGTGTCAGTTAAAGGCCCAGAAACTACATGTGCTCCATAACAGGCTTGGTTAGTTTTAACCTTTGGTTGATAGCTTGCAAGAATCCATCCCGTTCGGATAGTTTATGCTTCAGTTATTTGTGCCCAATAAAATGTAGGTTAATTCAGAAATCAGATGGATTGTGTTGTGTGAATATATCCAAGTCCATTTAAAGAGTGCTACCCATCTGAAGGCAAAACCTCTCCCATTCACCCAATATTCAGAATACAGTTGAATTCTGGGATCATCATCAGCATCACATAGTTAGGGATAAAGGTATCAGAAAATATCTGATTCACACAACATACTTCCAGGTCAGTTAAAGCCCCAGCAGCTGCATTTGCAAAACATGCTACTTTGGTTAATATTAACTTCAGGGTTGCTGTTGTTTTGGTAGTTTAGCCTGTGGTGTAAATGCAGCCTGTTTGGATAGTTTTTGATCCATTAACACAAAGCACAACCAGACTGTTAAATTTAATTGGGGTGATGCGGATGTCAGTATTGTGAGGTAGTCCAGACAAGAAGCACACCCAGGAGTACTAGCTCTAACTTTACTGTAAGGCAGAGCTTTCCAAACTCTGTGTCGCGACACGTTAGTGTGTCGCCTGCAGTGTCTGGGCGTGTCGCGGCTGCTGCTGCCTCCGAGCCCTGCCAGGATTCTGCACAGGTCCTAGTGCCTGCCTTGTGCCTTGCTGCCTCCAAATCTGCTGTGATTCCACGCAGGTCTTAGTGCCTGCCTTGTGCCCTGCTATAAGAGTATGTCGCAAAATGATGCATGTCTAAAAAGTGTGTCAAAAGTTTGGAAAGCTCTGCTGTAAGGTTACATTAACAGAATCTTGCAAGTCTGAAAGTACATCTCTCCCCCCTCGCCTTTACAGTCCAAGAAACTAGGGAGGGTCCCTCCTGAGATATTTGCCATGCCCCCATTCCTCCTGTGGGCTCAGCTGCCTCTTATCTGACCATTGCCTAATTTGCGGCTCTTTCTCCTGTCTCCCAAGGACATTCCCACATACCATTACATCAGGGTTGCCTACACCACATTGAATCAGCAACTAATCATGTCATCTGGGCTTCTGCATTCCACTTTGCCATAAAAAACTAGGCAAGGTTGATCCTAACCAAGCCTAGCATGTTTGCAGATAGTAGTCGGCATGGTTCAGCATGTTGTACGGACCCAGCCTAACAGTTCCAAATTGTTTATAATTCTGCAGCAGTGGGATCAGTTACCCATTTAAAAAAATAAAATATTGACAGAATTTGGAACACATCCCAAGGGTTCCATAAGGCAGTGGGAATTGGGAATCTTGTAAACCAGAATGGCTTCTCTTGGCAAGGACTCACTTGCCAAACAGTCTTGTATCCCAGACTGTTAACCCAGTAGCTGGCCAGGATCACATCTCTTCCATTCTTTTCCATTTGTGTTGTCAAAATCCAGAAGCTAAATGTTCTTTCCTGTATTTGGCTGCAAGGACAGAACAGGAAAGCAGATGCAATAGACAACAAGTTGCAGTCTAACCTTGAAAACATGTCTAAGCTATTCCATGCTTAGCAGGAAAAAAAGTACAGTTTATCTGAAACATTGATATCCTGTTTTTTTCAGTGAGTCTCAGATGGCTAATATACCATAGGTTAAAAATAAAAATGTATCCATGTTGGAAACAAATTGAAATCTTTCAAATCCATTAAATGATACTGAATTCCCCATTTCGCAACCCTATCTACATTACAATTACTCCTTGCTCCCACCGTGGTACCATTGGAGACCAAAATCTGAGTTTTTGTCATTCGGTAGGGAGATCAGACAAGAGAAAAAGCCTGCCACTTCCAGTGCTACTGCATCAGATCATCCAGTTCAAATCACTATCTCATTATAGCACTATCCAGTTACTGTTGCACCCCCCTGGCTGCATTCACACAACCCACCTAACCTGGTTACTGAATTAACCCATTCAGGGGGTTTGCACTGTATTTTGAACCACAAACTAACTAAACACCCAAAGTTTCCACAACGTGGTAAGCCACACAGGAAGAACCAAGGTTCAGCCAAGTGTACCTTTCGCTAGATCTTTACCTGGCTGAATCATGTTACATGAACACAGCCACTGTTTTACATGTGTTCAGCACATTTCATCCATGGCATGGGTTAAAAGATCTTGGGCAGAAACTGAAATACAGCCACCTAGATTGCGAACCAAAGTGACCAGAAACCAAAAAGGAAGCGAAACATGGGCCGTGTGATGCAGCTCCCCCTCCAACCTCAAGTCCAGACTTATCATCACTGTGACTTCCCCGGTCCCTGAAGCTCCTTGTTGTCTGTAATCAGAAGTGACGTTTGGACAGCTGAGCTAACCAGAAACTGATGCTTTGGGCTTCCCATCGCCTCCGAGAATGTCACTTGAGTAGCCTGCCTGATTTCCCTATATTAGCATCCCATTAGCATGACACCACTCTTGCAAGAAGACGGGCAAGGGACAGAGTCTGGAGGTAAATGAAAGGACTCAACTCTTTGCTCTTTTCCAGCTCATTCTCCTACCATTTGTCCGAGAAAATAGGTCCTTGGGTATTTTCCAAAATCCATACCTACGTTGCATGCAGAAAGTGGACATTTTTGCTGGTGTCAGCAGCTTGGGTTTCATTCAATGGAATGAAATATTAGGGCTGCCGGATCTGAGCTCCAAAAATCTGGACGATCACTAGGTGGCAGGAAAGATAATTTAGCTTAGTAATATCCTCCTTTTAAGATCTCACCATCCTTTGGATTTTTTCTATTTATTATTATATTGTATTTTAAGATGTATAGGTTTTAATTTTAATTTTATTATTATTGTAAACCACCCAGAGTCTACTGCTGTAGAGATGGGCAGTGATCAATTTGAATAATAAATAAATAAATTTTCTGTATCTCTTTGCTGCCCTCTATGGTCATCTGCGTTTTTGCTGCTCAAACCTGGTACACCTAAATTTGGAACCCAATTCATGGGTTCAGTTCAGCTTATGGAACTCCCTGCCACAAGATTAGTCAATCCATGCAGAAGAAGTTAGCCTTCCTGTCTTTAGAACCAGCAATTTGATTTTCAGATGCGGAGGACCAAGAAGAGGACAAATAAGACCACATTTTCTTCAAAACCATTCTTTTCAAAACCAGTAGGCTTGATGGGCATTTTCATTCCATAAGTTGGCCATGAATGAACAGGGACGCAATGCTATTTGGGCCTGAAAGAGATTATTTTTTCTCCTAACTATTTTGACTGGTTGAGTGGATTTTCCCCTTCCCTTGACATGTAGCTAATCTTTGTGCCCTGAGTCATCTTAAGCTATTAAATGTGAGAAGCATCTGCCTTTGCTGACTACCAACAGATGACATTGCTTTATCATGGACCAGCTCTGCCTTCCCCAAAGCTCCAGATACGTTAGACTCCAACTGCCATCATTCTCAGTTGTAGCTTGGCACATCTGGAGGGCAGCAGGTTGGGGAAGGCTGAATGAGGCCACTGATGCAGCCAGCCAAATGGCCTGCTTTGCAAATCCTACCTCACCCTTGCTCCCCAAACCCTCTGACTGGGGTTGCCAGAGGACCTTCTGCAGTGAATCCAAGAGTCTCTTAAGCCAGGAACTTTCTGCAGCTCCCATTTGTGCTTCACATGCATTCAGCTTCGGCCTTTCAGCAATGGCGACTCAATCACTCTTGGCTGTCTGTGGAGAAGGCCAAGGTCCTTCCAGCTACTGTACATAGATTGACTGGCCAGGCGGTGGAGCTTGCTTCAACATTGGTCATGGGACGATTTCTCCCACCAGACAGGAGGCTGCCTCAGTAGGCACCTGGTTCCCACTTGGACTGTGCTGCCTTCCCCTCTGACATCTGACCAGAGCACAGCCTGGACAAAGACTGCCGTGCAGGGGTGGCGTCCATGTGGGCTTTCCCGTGCACAGAGCAGAAGACCAGGAGCTCTGCCCAGCCCAGCTTCTCATGCAGTCTGGAGCCTTTCCCAGGGACCGTCACTGATATGTCGGGAGAAGGCAGGTAGGAGAAGGAAGCCAGGAAGCATTATGGCGATGAAGGGGAGTGATTAACACCAAGGCCTGCCTCCTTTTATCTCTGGTCCTATAACCAGCATGTCTTCTTTTGCCATCTCCCATTTTAATTTATTACACTTGTTAAGTGTAGTGTAGACAGCCAGTTTGGTGTAGTGGTTAAGGCATCAGGCTAGAAACCGGGGGACCGTGAGTTCGAGTCCCACCTTAGGCACAGAGGCAGCTGGGTGACCTTGGGCCAGTCCCTCTCTCTCAGCCCTAGGAAGGAGGCAATGGCAAAGCACTTCCAAAAACCCTTGCCAAGAAAACTGCAGGGACTTGTCCAGGCAGCCTCCGAGAATCAGACACGATAGAAGGGATTTAAAAAAAGTGTAGTTTATTTCATGCCTTTCCCACAAGAGGCTCAAAGCAGCATGCATCTTTTTTTTCCTTCTCACCCTGGCATTTTATCTGCACAACAACCTTGTGAGGTAGGTAAAGCTATGTGACAATGTCAGGTCTCCCATTCAGCTTCATAGCTATGTGCAGACCTGAAACAGGGTCTCCCCAGTCTTAGTCCAACAATCTGTGCCACACTGGTTAAGGTATGGACTGTTTTAACTAGGGTTTGTCGAACAAACCATAGTGGCTTGTTTCACCTGTAACACTAAGCCATAAATGCTCCTAATCAAACTGCAGTGGCTGGCTTCATACATTAGGTTAAGCCAAAACTAAACAGAGTTGTGACTGAGTACAATGTGGCTCTATTCACACAACATACTCAACCTGGTGACTGAATTAACCCATTTTCTGAGTTCACACAATACACTGAAACATAAGCTAACCAAACAGGCTGGATGTGTACAACATCCTAAACCATAAAAAAGGCCCTGCAAGATTAAAAGCAATTGGTCTAGTGGTTAAGGTGCTGGGCTAGAAACCAGGAGACTGAGAGTTCTAGTCCCGCCTTAGGCATGAAAGCCGGCTGGGTGACCTTGGGCCAATCCCTGTCTCTCAGCTCTAGGAAGGAGCCAATGGCAAACCAGGAGAGAGAGTTCTAGTCCCGCCTTAGGCATGAAAGCCGGCTGGGTGACCTTGGGCCAATCCCTGTCTCTCAGCCCTAGGAAGGAGCCAATGGCAAACCAGGAGAGAGAGTTCTAGTTCCGCCTTAGGCATGAAAGCCGGCTGGGTGACCTTGGGCCAGTCACTCTCTCTCAACCCAACTCACCTCACAGGGTTGTTGTTGTGGGGAAAATAGGAGGAGGAAGGAGTATTAGGTATGTTCGCCACCTTGAGTTATTTATAAAAATAATAAAGGCAGGATAAAAATTAAATAAATAAACCAGGTTTAGCAAGATTGCAGGAATGCATCTGCTAAACCTGCACTGGTTAATTTAATAAAAAATTAAATTAAATTAAATTAAATTAAATTAAATTAAATTAAATTAAATTAAATTAAATTAAATTAAATTAAATTAATTCCATTTAATATCCGAGGGGTTCCCACCCTGATGGCATTCCGGAAAGCCCTGAAAACCTGGACCTTCTCCCAGGCCTTGGGGGAGGGTGGTTGAGGCCCCTGTCAAGTTGCGTTGGGGGTGTGGGTGCTGCTCTTCCGACTTACATCTGTCCTTGTCCTCTTTTCCTTTCGTTTTCCTTTGTTATTATATTGCACTCTATGTATTTTGTATTTGGCTGTTGTGGGTCTTCCGGGCTGTGTGGCCGTGTTCTGGAAGTTGTGGTTCCTAACGTTTCGCCAGCATCTGTGGCCAGCATCTTCAGAGGGCAGGAGCACAGATAGAAGCAAAATCTCTGTCAGACAGAAAATCTCTGACAGAGATTTTGCTTCTATCTGTGCTCCTGCCCTCTGAAGATGCTGGCCACAGATGCTGGCGAAACGTTAGGAACCACAACTTCCAGAACACGGCCACACAGCCCGGAAGACCCACAACAGCCATTGAACTCCGGCCGTGAAAGCCTTCGACAATACATATTTTGTATTTGGTTTAGTTTTATTGTGCACCGCCCAGAGTCAGTTTGGAGCCGGGCAATGCCTAAATTGAATAAATTAAATTAAATTAAGACTGTTATGGAAACAAGGTCATGACTCCTATATCTCGGCTCCATTTCCCCACCAGTGGCTCCTTTGCCACTGTGTGGGTTCTCTGGCCACAGGACCAGGGAAAGGAAGTCTGGCTCCGGACACCTGAGAGAAGAGGGATGAGGGTTTACAGTAGGCCACCATTGTTTTGTCTGCCAGTCCTCTGGTAGGGAGCGAAAGATGGGACTGGCTCTGTCAGCTTGCCTCTGGCTACCCATTTTGATTCAAGGACACTCACGATCTGGAAAGAGCAACATGTACACTGCTCACATTTTCTGCCTCTGGCACCACATTGATGGAAATTCTGGGATGGCGTCTTCAATTTGACGGTCACAAGTGACGCTGCCTATTTTGTCTGTGCTCATTCATTCTTCTGCTGTAGAATAGCATTCATCTGAAAGGAAGATTGATTCTTTCACAAAATAAACTTTATTTTTTAAATGGGAGGGTTATCTAGGAGTCATTGAGAATTAATGGTTCTTTTATTGTCTAATCTTCCCTTGGTAACTGGTAAGATCATAATAACGGCAAGGTCATCTTCATTTTGGATAAATACACTAAGTAACCAACAACTGAGAACAGACACCAGGAGCTACAGTGTGTGTGACGTTCAGGGCTTCGCTCTTCCTGTGCAGATGTTGCCTTGCATGATGAGTATTAGGCCAAAAGACTGCTTTCATTGCTCAGAGAGTGATGCTCAATGCCATCACCCCCAGATATTGGCCTGGGTGGCTGGGGATAATGGAGGGGGTAATCCAGCACAGCTGGAGGAAACCAGGTTGGAAAAAGATACTTAAAGCATCTCTGGGGACAGAGTTCAGCCTGGAAAGAGAATTCAAATTCACACTTTCACTAAAGCAAAAAAGGAAGACAAAATCAACCAGGTCTTGACTCTTGGTAACTTCATGGATGTATCCATATAATTTTCTTGGCAACAGTATGGAAGTGGTTTGGCGCTGTTTTTTTCCCCCTGGGATTTTCTGGTGGTCTCCCATCCAAGTACTAATTCGGTCAAACCCAGGTTACCTTTTTCGAGATTAGCCAAGATCTTCTACTTAGCTTCATTCACTTATAATAGGGACCTGAAAATGATAATTTTCAGAATTCCATCTAGTGGGGTCCCGGAGGCGAGCCTTCTCTGCAGCGGCGCCTGCCCTATGGAACACCCTCCCCCCAGAGATAAGACAGACCCCTTCACTCCTGGACTTCAGGAAAAAGTTAAAAACTTGGCTCTGTGATCTCGCCTGGGGCAAGAAGGAAAGTGGTCACGCTTGGGGATGGCTGATTTCTTAGAGCCGCCTCAAATATTTTAAATATGTTTAGCTTCACTGCAAGAACCACCTGCCACTTGGATTTTATTGTATTTATATTTTTATTGTTGTTTTTATTGTATTTTAATGATGTTTTTGTGGTTGTGAACCACCCAGAGTCCCTCCTTGAGGGGGGTCATAGAAATTTAATTAATAAATAAGTAATAAATAATAACAGACAATTGGAGATTCCTGCTTCAGCTGCGCAATATAAACAGGAAGCTGGTCCAAGCAACTCAGCTGCCTTCATGGAAAAACCAACAACCACCACACTCATATTTGGAGGACTGACAAGCCGAATGTGAGCCAAAGCTGTACCTGAACTTCCATTCATTGAAAGCGATGTGGAGGATGAACCATTTGCACCACTGCCTTCTCTGCAGCTCCCAAACCTGCTTCTGATCGGCAGCCATATCATTTCGGTCCCAGATGTGCAGAATTTATTTGTATTTATTTAAAGAATGTATATGGCCGCCCAACTCAAACACTGTGACTCAGGGTGGTGTGCAATAAGTAAAAAACAAAACAAAGACAGAACTGGTTATATTGACATCTATGGTTATAACTTTTCTCGGCTGCTCTCTCTATATATATATTTATTTTTGAATTGTGTTTGTACTTGCTTTTAACTGATTTTATGATAGTTTGCCGCCCAGAGTCACTTGTCTGAGATGGGCAGCCATAGAAATTGAATGAATGAATGAATGAATGAATGAATGAATGAATGAATGAATGAATGAATGAATTTATTAATCAAATTTATCACCGCCCATCTCTACCACGGTAGAGATGGATGAATGAATGTCGGGTTAAATCCAGAACATTAATAGGTAACCAGCAAATCACATTCATATCCCTCTCCACATGAAAAGCTCCAGTCTGTAGTTATTGCAATAGTAGTAGGAGTGAGAACAATGATACTAGGAAGCATTTCTTATTGTGTCTGTATATTGGTGTCAAGAGTAGTCAGGATAATAATCCTAATAACAAGAACAGGAATGGAAAAATCAAACCTAGTATCTGATGACCCAACTGTTTGCCCACTTTCCATTTTGGCCTTGCCCACCTCTGGGAGAAGCATGGCATCTGAGATGATTCAAAAGGGCAGCTGTGGCTTTTGACCTGAAAAAGTTGCCCAATCCTGATTCATGGTTTAGTGTATTGTGGAAATCCAGCCATTGGTGACTTACTTGCATCCGCAAATAACTCAGTTGCCATTGCTCAGTGGCTAGACAGTGTAAGAGGAGAGCCATGTTAGTCTATGGTGGCAAAAAATCAGGAATCTGGTTGCCCCGTTTCCAACTAACAAATATTATTAAAAGGCCTAGGGTTTTGTGCAACTTAATAGAATTTGTTAGTGGGAAAAGGGGCTACCAGATTCCTGATTTAGTGGCCAGAGGACACTACCCCACAAACGCTGTATAAAATTTTCCTTTTATTTGATTCGGAATAAAGCTGAAAGAAAAATTTCTTTCTAGGGCAAAGGTGTGGGGGTGTCAATAAAGTCAAGATGGTGGGTGTGACACACATAGACAAAGAAAAGGGGCAGAGCTTCAATCACAAGTGCCCTCATGACTTTTTCGGCCCCTCCTGCAGATGCCCCTGACCTTAGGGATAAAAAAGGTAAAAGGGTTAGGTAAAGGTTTTCCCCTGCACAGTCATGACCAACTCCAGGGGCCGGTGCTCATCTCCGTTTGTTAGCCGAAGAGCCAGCGTTGTCCGAAGACGCATCCGCGGTCATGTGGCTGGCATGACACGCGCGGAACGCTGTTACCTTCCCACCGAAGTTCCCACCGAAGTGGTACCTATTCATCTACTTGCATTTGCATGCTTTCGAATTGCTAGTTTGGCAAGAGCTGGGGCGAGTGCGGGAGCTCACTCCATCACACGGCGCTCGGGTCTCGAACCGCCGACCTTCCGATGGACAAGCCTGGTGTCTTAACCACTGAGCCATCTCGCTCCCCAGGGATAAAAAAACCCATCCTTATTCCCAGATGGTTTGGCTCTCCAGACAAAATGCTCTTTGAAAGTTTATTCCACTGCTTCAACACATTCTCTCTCTCCCAGAAGGGTGAAGAATATTTTTGGCTTACTTAACAATTTTATCTTCTTGCCAGAGAAAATGATTAAATCCAAGGAGTGTGGTGTATGTCTCCAGTGTTTTGCTTTCCCCCCCTTAGGGTCACCTTCATGATTCCCACTTAACTGAAATTAGAAAAGAAGATGGATCCTTTAATGTTTTGACGAAGGAAAACATTAAAGGAGTTTCAGTTGCACTGAAAGAGATTCTGTAGCATGTGTAGAATTTCCCTAACAACGCAGAGGGATTTCACAAGTTTCCACGTGTTTTATGATTTCCTTAATTTCTTTCATAAACAGTAAAAAAAAATAAAGGCAGGTTTGAATATACTGGGCATGGATTCAAAGGAACTCTCCCGAGGCTTGCTTTTCTTTTTAAAAAGGCTGCTTCCCATCAGATGGAAACTGCGTTCTGCAGGCGCTCACAAGCCCCGTTTGTTCAATGTGCACTTCTCCTTGGCCAGGGAAGGGCAGCTCTGTACATGGTCAAGGACAGGGAAGCAGCAGGGTCATAAAAAGAATGCGAAGAGCCCCACCTTCTACAATTTCTACAAAGAGGAGTCCATATTTCAACTCAAGGTCATTGTCCCAAGTCTCAACCAAACGCGACAGGCTTATTCCCCTCAAACTGGCTAATCTGACTGCTCACAGGGCTGGAATGACCCACTGACCATTTCTGAACCAGGTCTCTCCAATCCATTGTAGATGCCTGCTGAGAAATAAACAGGCTCCCATTGGCCCAGCTGTTTTTCAGACTTAATGGAATCAGCCCACAATTAGAATCCCGGTAGGGAAGACTATCTGCCCCTTTGCATTTTTAACTAGCTCATTAAACTTTCAGCTAAAGCTTCTCCTTTAGGGACAACACTGGCCTCCTTTAAAAAAAATCAGTGGTTAGATCAGTGTTTCTCAAACTTGGCAACTTTAAGATGTGTGGACTTCAACTCTCAGAATTCCCCAGCCAGCCGTGAAGATTATTTTAGAAAGATTGCAAGGCTGGGGGGGGGGGGGAGTAGATTGTAAAGTGGGTAAAGGGGAGGGGAGGGAAAGGGAGCAAACAGGAGCATGGGGAGGAGAAAAAAGGATGCTCAATAAACAGGGAGGGGAAACAAAAAGTATGAAAGAAGGTGTACCTAGGAATAGGCTGGACTGGGTAATTCATGGACTGTCGATTTGGTAATTGGATATTATTGTATGTGACATACGGGGCCATCCATGGGGGGGAGGTTGTCAAAAAGTTAAGATGGTGGCCACAAGTGCACATTTGAAGCCTTAATCCTTTTTTACATGCTTTGATTGTGGCGTTGCTGTCGCCATCTTGACTTTTTTTGACCCAGGCCATCATTTTAACCATAGCACCACCCAGTCTGGGCTGCAAAGCTCCAGATGACCACCTTCCCACATACGTTAACGGACTTTGAGACTTCCCTTAGTTGTCTTCCCAGCCTGAAAATAAACATTTTGGATTTGCAGAAATTCAAATTTGAAACCAACTTTTATTTTAACTTTTATTTTAAATGGCAATTTCTGCTAAGTCAAAAATTACAAGAAAAATGTAATTTGCAGCCCAAAAGATCAAATGTTCCTGGCTATTTAGGGATACATGACCTGGCCAATAGCAGGTTCAAACTATCTGTTAGTATGGATGGCTTTCAAGATCCAGCTCTTAGTATTCAAAAAGCTGGTTCTCACATTGTGCTGATGCTATGTCTCTTTAACCACTGCTTGCTAAATAATCTACAACTGGCCAGGTTCACACATTATACTAAAGCATTCCTTGTGTAAATATCATGTCTGAATAGACTCTCTCCCTGCTTTTTTTAATTTTATAGGTTTGTCTTTCAATGATTTCTGTTCTTTTAATCTTGATTGAACTCCATATATACTACTCTTCTCTATATCAAGATATCTTACAGGAAAACAGGATAGAAATAAATCAATGAACAGTAAGCAAACCATGACTGACACATCATAACAGCTGGGTTCATACAACATGCTAAGCCACAGACAAGCCACATCTTAGCTTCATGTAAAGTCAGCATATAGATACTCTTAAATACCCCAGCTGTAGAGATTCCTTCCTGGACCTTGTCTGCATTCTCGCTTTCCTCCCCTCTTGCTTCTCCAATTTGTATTTAAGATGAAGGCTATTTAAGATTTCTGGAGTAATCCTGGTTGACAACATTTCTTGCCTCATTGCTAATGAGCTGTTGGCTTTTGATCTGGAGCATCTGATGCAGTCACCAAAGTTCTTGCAATCACACCTTTCACTGGCTTTCTTAATTCTTCCATTTGATTTGTGCTTATTTTCCTCCAGTGCTGTTGAAAATGGACTGTTTATTAAAAATATAGATACTCTTATTTCCTGAATAAGTCAAGGTTCCTGTTTAGTCAAAGCACATTTTCAAATCTTTGCATTTAGATCTTTGGAAACTGCTGTACATGTGGGGATATTGAGTTACCTCGGGCACTCCTGTTCCCCAGCCAATACATGAGTGGGTGAAGGTCTCAACAGAACTGTAGTTTCAGGGCGTAAGGAGCAGAGCTGAGGCCAAAATTTGCCACGCAGTCTTAGGGAAAGGCCAGTTCCTTTAGGACGTTTTAGACAGGGACCACATCCATGCCCCATGCATTCTGAAAGAACTGTTCTAGAATTGAATCCAAAGCACTGCACAGCCCTGGTCAGATTTTTGTTGTTGTTGTTGTTCAGTCATTTAGTCGTGTCCGACTCTTCGTGACCTCATGGACCACAGCACGCCAGGCCTTGTCCTCCACTGTCTCCCAGAGTTTACTCAAATTCATGTTCATCACATCGGTGATGCTATCTAACCATCTCATCCTCTGCTGTCCCCTTCTCCTTTTGCCTTCAGTCTTTCCCAGCATCAGGTTCTTTTCCAGGGAGTCCTCTCTTCGCATTAGGTGGCCAAAGTATTTGAGCTTCAGCTTCAGCATCTGTCCTTCCAATGAGCAGTCAGGTTTGATTTCCTTTAGGATTGACTGGTTTGACCTCCTTGCAGTCCAAGGGACTCTCAAGAGTCTTCTCCAGCACCACAGCTCGAAAGCATCCATTCTTCGGCACTCAGCCTTCCTTATGGTCCAACTCTCACAGCCATACATTACTACTGGAAAAACCATAGCTTTAATTATACAGACCTTTGTCGGCAAGGTGATGTCTCTGCTTTTTAATATGCTGTCTAGGTTTGCCATAGCTTTCCTCCCAAGGAGCAAGCGTCTTTTAATTTCATGGCTGCAGTCACCGTCTGCAGTGATCTTGGAGCCCAAGAAAATAAAATCTGTCACTGCTTCCATTTCTTCCCCTTCTATTTGCCAGGAAGTGATGGAACCAGATGCCATGATCTCAGTTTTTTTAATGTTGAGTTTCAAGCCAGCTTTTGCACTCTCCTCTTTCACCCTCATCAAGAGGCTCTTTAGTTCCTCTTCACTTTCTGCCATTAGGGTGGTATCGTCTGCATATCTGAGGTTGTTGATATTTCTCCCGGCAATCTTAACTCTGGCTTGTGATTCATCCAGCCCGGCATTTCTCATGATGTATTCTGCATATAAGTTAAATAAGCAGGGTGATAATATACAGCCTGTCAGATTAGCATATTGATAACCCTGGGCTTCTGTAATATCCTAGATGAGATTAAAATAGGATTGGTGCTTGGTGAATGAATAGACTCTACCAGCCAATTTCTTGCCAAGCCAATTTCTTGCCAAGTTGAACAAAGCAGGCCATGATGTTAAGCTATATTATGGTTTATCTGTATGAAATGTACTCGGTTAGAAATTGCATTCAGCCGCCTCTCTTTGCCTGAATTCACACCACATGCTAAACCCTATGTTCAGAATAACAAACATTATTGTTATTCTGAGCTCAAATTTATTTATGCTATGCCCAAACTGGTAAACCACTTCTAGCTTTAGGACTATCAGACCTGGGCTTCAACAATCTGGGTGACCACTAGGTGGCAGAAAACAGAGTTGTTCTACATGACTTTGGTGCCATCTACTGGTCTTCCAGATTCATGCAGCCCAGATAAGGGATATCTGCCGCAATACGGCCAACTAGATGCATTTGGGAAGTTCACAGCCATTGGTCAGAAAGCAATAGCCCTTTTCCGCTGTCACTCCCTTACAACTTAAAGTTTAAATTATGTTGCCTATGATTCTGGAGCAAGTGTATATAAACCAGGGTTTCTCAACCTTGGCAACTTTAAGATGTGTGGACTTCAACTCCCAGAATTCCCCAGCTAGCCATTCTGGGAGTTGAAGTTCACACATCTCAAAGTTGCCAAGGTTGAGAAACAATGATATAAACTAATAGCCACTCATAGCCCAATCTGCCATGAATTTGTTCTTTTCCCCGCACTTCGCAGTCCCTGCACACACACACCCAGCGCGGAAGCCTAGTTGCGTCCCTGCACCCTCCCCCCCAGTTGCAGCCCTACCAGGCTGCTAACTTACCTGGCTTCTGCGGTGAGAGCTGAAGAGCTGGGTTCAGAGCAGGGACCTGTTGGCGCGGCAAGGGATGGGCGGGGCTCCACGTGGTGTATGGCCTCCTCTTCCGGGTTCCCCTGCGACACACCTGGGCCCTTGCCGCGACACAGAAATGTGTCACGACACACAGTTTGGAAAGCTCTGATCTACAATTACATACAATACAATACATACAATACAAGACTGGGGGGCTGGGGGGTGGGATTTGGAGCCAGCAGCCAATTACGTGGGGTGGGGTTTGGAGCCGGGAGCCAATCACGTGTGCTGGGGGCAGGGTTTGGAGCCGGGAGCCAGTCACATGGGCTGGGGGCGGGGTTTGGAGCCGGCAGCCAATCACGTGGGCCGGGGGTGGGGTTTGAAGCTGGCAGCCAATCACGTGGGCCAGGGGGCGGGGACTCCTCATTAGTGTGTCACGAAATTATGCATGGCTAAAAGGCGTGTCACCAACATGAAAAGTTTGGAAAGACCTGGTCTAAATATTCCATTTTCTAAAATGCCTAAAGCAGGGGTACCCATCCTTTTTGGTACGAGGGACTGGTTTCGTGGAAGACAATTTTTCCAAGGACTGGGGGGCGGGGTTTGCAGGCAGGAGCAAATTGCGCGGACCGGGGGGCGGGGTTCGGAGACCGGCATGGCGGCCCGGTTCCTAACAGGATACAGACCCGTAATTTTGCCACCGCCCATCTCCCCCACAAAAAGGGAACTCTGGGCGGTTTACAATAAGAACCATATTAAAAGGATAAATATAAAAACATATAAAATATACATATACAATTTACCAAATATAAATATAAAATAAGTATAAAACCAAGTGGCCATAAAGATCTAATTCTGTGAGGAGAGCTCCAAGGTGCCAGCCACCCCCAATGTTTAACTTTGTTCAGTTTGTGAGTTGTAGCTTAGAGTGTTGTGCAAACCCAGCTCACTTGATTCACTTATGGCTCAGTGTATTCTATGAGCCCAGAAAATTGGGTTAATTCAGTAACCAAGATAAGCAGATGTTGTACAAGCTCAGCCAGAGTTTTTAGAAGACTAATCCTTGGATGCATTCTGGATCCTTGCTGTATGTGTTCCGGCCATAATGGCTGGATTCACACATTGCAGTAAGCCATAATATGGTGGATTGGGATTGGTTTAGTGTGATGTCTGTGGCCTTGGCAGCCTTCTCCAACCTAATACCCCCAGATGAGTGGGGATGGACGTCCCATATACAGTAGGAGTGTCTGGAGCAGTGTTTCTCAACCTTGGCAACTTTAAGACGTCTGCCCTTCAGCTCCCAGAATTCCCCAGGCAGCCATTCTGGGAGTTGAAGTCCAGACGTCTTAAAGTTGCCAAGGTTGAGAAACCCTGGCCTGGAAGAAGGGTCTTGACTTCCTTCTTATTGCAAAAGTTTGGTTGATTTATTGATTATGTGCCATCGAGTTGCTGTCGACTCCTAGCAACCACATAGATAGTTTTGGTGCTTCCATTTATGAGGAGAAAAATGTCCAACTAAACTGTGGAGGGTAGGACAATAAAAAGGTAAAGGTTCCCCCCGCACATTTGTGCAGTCATGTCCGACTCTAGGGGCCGGTGCTCATCTCCGTTTGTTAGCCGAAGAGCCAGCGTTGTCCGAAGATGCTTCCACGGTCATGTGGCCGGCATGACGTGCGTAGAATATTCTACTTGCATTTGCATGCTTTCGAATTGCTAGGTTGGCAAGAGCTGGGGTGAGTGCGGGAGCTCACTCCGTCACGCGGGACTAGGGATTCAAACCTCCGAACTTGTGATCTTCCGATCAACAAGCCTGGCATCTTACCCGCTGAGCCACACGAGCAGGAAAGAAAATGGAAATTATTTGTCTAGCTCAGAGCTTTCCAAACTGTGCGTCAGGACACCTTAGTGTGTCGGCTGCAGTGTCTGGGTGTGTCACGGCTGCTGCTGCCTCCAAGCCCTCCCAGGATTCCATGCAGGTCCTAGTGCCTGCCTTGTGCCTGGCTGCCTCCAAACCTGCTGTGATTCCACACAGGTCCTAGTGCCTTCCTTGTGCCTTGCTGCCTCCAAACCTGCCCTGCCAGGATTCCACGCAGGTCCCAGTGCCTGCCTTGTGCCTTGCTGCCTCCAAACCTGCCCTGCCAGGATTCCACGCAGGTCCCAGTGCCTGCCTTGTGCCTTGCTGCCTCCAAACCTGCCCTGCCAGGATTCCACGCAGGTCCCAGTGCCTGCCTTGTGCCTTGCTGCCTCCAAACCTGCCCTGCCAGGATTCCACGCAGGTCCCAGTTCCTGCCTTGTGCCTTGCTGCCTCCAAACCTGCCCTGCCAGGATTCCACGCAGGTCCTAGTGCCTGCCTTGTGCCCTGCTGTAAGAGTGTGTCGCGAAATGATGCATGTCTAAAAAGTGTGTCACCAACATGAAAAGTTTGGAAAGCTCTGGTCTAGCTATTTCACTTCTTCCTTTCTTTATTTTCAGCTGGAGAGCAGGAGGAAAGCATGTTTTGCCATCTGCCCTCAGGCACAAGATTAAGAGCTATTGGGAGACTGCACCTCGCCCAAGAATGGCATCAGGACAAGGGGAGGTCAACCTGCCTCCATCCATCAACCAAGAAGGACCAGCTGCAACAGCCTTCTCTCTGCCACCCTCCTCCCCATCCCGCTCGTCAGAAACAGCTCTTTGCTCCTGTAACCACCTGCTGCCCTGGGACGCCGGAGGCAAAGGTCTCTCTGGACTCCTCTCCTGCTAAAGGAAGAAGAGCCACCAACTGCGGTAGGCAAGACACACACATCCCCTTGGCCCTATTGGGTATCAGTGACTTTTGGCATCCGTGTTTCTCAACCCTGGCAACTTTAAGATGGGTGGACTTCAAATCCAAGCTGCCAAGGTTGAGAAATACTATTTTACATCAAGAACCGACTTCCCGCCCCTCTCGTTCCCTTCCCTTCCGTTTCTTGCCTTTTTAGCATCTATTCTATTCTCACAGAATAATTTTTATGTAGAATCTACTAATCTGTCTCCAAAATTTCATGCTATTGAATGCGCCCTACGTGGGGCTGCCCTTGAAGAGCATTCAAAAGCTTCAGCTGTTGCAAAATGTGGCGGTGCGGGCAGTTATGCGCACTCGCTTGGCATGGGTGACACCTCTGCTCTGCGGGTCCAGTTCAAGGTGCCGCTAGTGGCCTATAAAGCCCTTCATGGCTTGGGGCCGGGTTGCTTGTGGGCCTTTCCCCCCCCCCCGCCCCCGGTTGTATCTTCCACCCTGTTAGAACTGGCAGGAGAGGAGTTAGAACTTTTGGCATCCGTGTTTCTCAACCCTGGCAACTTTAAGATGGGTGGACTTCAAATCCAAGCTGCCAAGGTTGAGAAATACTATTTTACATCAAGAACCGGCTTCCCGCCCCTCTCGTTCCCTTCCCTTCCGTTTCTTGCCTTTTTAGTTGGGAAGTGCAACGACAGGGCCTGATGGGCGCTCGCTCTCTTTTCTGAACTGCTTTGGGAGTCAATCGTCTTTTTAAAAGCAGGACAAGAATTCGGCCAATAAATAAATAATTTTTCTGGTCTCCCACAGAAAGTGATTGGCAGCTGATTTGGGGAAAGAAGAAGGAGGTCATTCTGCATGCTATGTATAACTCATTTATGGGTATCCGACAAATCATGGAGAATAGAGGAAGCAGCTGCCACACTGTAGTGGAACCCCCATGTTCAGAAGCAGTATATATCTGGAAAAGATGATAAGGTAAAGGTAAAGGTTCCCCCTGCACATTTGTGCAGTCGTGTCCGACTCTAGGGGCCGGTGCTCATCTCCGTTTGTTAGCTGAAGAGCCAGCGTTGTCCAAAGACGCTTCCGTGGTCATGTGGCCGGCATGACGCACGGGGAACGCTGTTACCATCCCACGGAAGTGGTATCTATTAATCTACTTGCATTTGCGTGCTTTCGAATTGCTAGGTTGGCAAGAGCTGGGGCGAGTGCGGGAGCTCACTCCGTCACGCAGGGCTAGGGATTCGAACCTCCGAACTTGCGATCTTCCGATCAACAAGCCTGGCATCTTACCCGCTGAGCCACCACGCCCCTCTAAAGATGATACTGTGGGGAAAAAAGATTTGCCTAGCTTACAGATGCTAAGAAACAGCAGAACTGCTAAGGTTGATGGTCCTTGGTCTGAACCAGGCAGGCACAGTAGTTTGTACACCCAAACGGGTTTCTGTTCTAGCAAAGTGATATGCCGAATTGCAGCCAAAGGACTGAGAAAAAAAGACAATGTTATTCATGGTCCATTTCTGGGTGGGTGCATGTGAGAAGACCAGGAGTTTTATGAGCTGAGGCTGATTTTTTTTTTCATGCCAAGAGTAACAAGGAAGCAAAACTCTCATTTTATTGGAGATGAGGGGGGGAAAGTCATTCCTTGCCTTACAGGAGTTGCATTTTAACCGGGAAGATTGAACAAGAAAGGAGATAAAGATGCTTGGGAGCCCCATGGAGCACCGCAAACATAACACCAGGCACTGCAGGGCAGGGGGAACCTGAAGCGGAGCTTTCCTCTGAAAAAGCAGGCCAGGATTGCCCAGTGGTCGAAGAGAAATATTTCTGTTTGTGCCCATTTTTTTTAGCAGCTGTTGGTCTGCATAAAGGAGGAACTGCTACAAGGAAATAAATAGGCATGTGCACTGGAGCTGATCACACCCCAAACTGAAATGGGCTGACTCAGATAAATTCAGGGGATGTAAATCAAAGCAGGTGCCAAGTAGATTATGCCCAAGGCGGGGTCTCCCTAAACCTTTTTTCAGATATTCAGGGGGTTTGTAGGCATGCAAAGACATGGACTGCAGGTCTGCAATAGCCAGTTTCTCCAGACGGGGAAAAAAATGGTATAGCCACTTGTGGATTTCCAAAGACAGTCAGAAGGTGATAAGGAGTTCTAAATTTCCTAACCGATATTCAAATTTGGGACCTCTGAGCGAGTCCACAGCAAGGAAAGCTGTGTGTTGCACCATCCAATTTGGATCCAAACCAAATCTTGCAAAATGTGCCTATTCTTAGAAATAAACATTTTTTTTAAAAAAAGATACACCATATGGTAGCACATAGACACTTTCACCTCTGATCACACTGTCTCTTCTTTTGTTACTCTGGGAGCTGAGGATGTCTCAGGTGGGTGTGAGCCTATATTCTGCTCACAACCAATGAAGAAGCCACACTTGAGCAATTGTGTTTACACAAAGCCACCTGAGCTACTTAATCGCTAAGGTCTCCATGGTCCACCCAGCACTCCATTCATGATGCCTATAAAACTTGGAACCCTGTTCTTAAGGCAGAGCTTTCCAAACTTTTCATGTTGGTGACACACTTTTTAGACATGCATCATTTCACGACACACTCTTACAGCAGGGCACAAGGCAGGCACTAGGACCTGAGCGGAATCACAGCTGGTTTGGAGGCAGCAAGGCACAAGGCAGGCTCTAGGACCTGTGTGGAATCCTGGCAGGGCAGGTTTGGAGGCAGCAAGGCACAAGGCAGGCACTAGGACCTGTGCGGAATCCTGGCAGGGCAGGTTTGGAGGCAGCAAGGCTCAAGGCAGGCACTAGGACCTGCATGGAATCCTGGCAGGGCAGGTTTGGAGGCAGCAAGGCACGAGGCAGGCACTAGGACATGTGCGTAATCCTGGCAGGGCTCGGAGGCAGCAGCAGCCCCGACACACCCAGACACTGCAGCTGACACACTAACGTGTCCGGACACACAGTCTGGGAAACTCTGCCTTAAGGGTTTGAACCCTGTTCTCAAGGGCTGATCCAGCCTGATCCGGTTGAAATGATGCTGGTACGTTTGACCTTGTTGGAAGACAGCCTTGGTGCTGAGGTGGTTCAGGGGTGGGGATGGTCACGATGGCCATTCCTCTGCCCTCCGTTCTATTTTTCAGCAGCCATGCAGCTATCAGGATCAGGCAGGAGGCTGCGTCTCTCGCTGTCAGTCACCAGGTGCTAATAGACTCTCAGTTTCTGGCCATTAATTTGTACAATAATTAAGAGTCAATTGCCTACATTCCCCTTTCCCTAAGTTAGTCATTGCAAGCCCATTTGGATCTAATTGAAAAGAGATCAAAGTCCTTCATGGCTTCAGCAACAGTTGCCCCTTTTCTCCTCTGTAGCTTATCGTTCAGCTCTGCTTGTTTGTGCATCAAATTAAATAAGCCGTTTCAGGCTTGCACAACTGGGGAGGCTTGTCATAAATGCCAGCAGAAAAACTACCAATGAATTAAGTAGCTTACCAAACCCTGGGTGCAAAACTGTCAGGCTTGTGCCTTAAAGAGCCTGTGCCCTGTAAATTTGATTCTTTGTACTGCAGCATAACCCATCCTCATTTCCCAATCTTTCTTTCTCTGATTCTAAATGACTGCATTCTGGAAACACATTTAACCTGAGGTTGTGGGATCAATCAATTGCCACCAAGCACCATAACTGAGAAGCACAAAGCAACCAGTTAAGCCCTGGGAAAGGTGGGCAAAAGAAGATCTGGATTTAAACAGTGTTGGGCAAAAGAGGGATCACACACTCTATGTGGAGAGAGGGCAACCCACTGCTTAAAGTAGTTCATTTGCATATGTAGTTAAGATTCTTATCTAGCTGTGCTAGGTCAAGTGCCTGGGTAGCTCCTGCTGAGTTTGTGCCTGGGAGCCTGACAGTTACCATACGGTTCGCATTCCACTGACCCCTAAGCTACATGGGCTGGGTTTGCACAACACGCCCCTCCTGCTTGCACAACACACTAAGCCAGGGGTGGGCAACATCAGGCCCGCAGGCCATATAAGGCCCGCGGGGCTCCTGCCTAAGGCCCGTGGGGCTCCCGCCCACAAACCCCGCCCCTTCCACGCGATTGGCTCCCACCCGCAAACCCCGCCCCCCAGTGCTTGTGATTGGCTCCTGCCTGCAAACTCCGGCCCCAGTCCGCGGAAATCCCAGAAACCCCGCCTCCCACCCACCCCGGTCCCCAGTTATAAATATCCAAATGGCCCTTAGCAGAAAAAAGGTTCCCCACCCTGCACTAAGCCATTAAAAAAAGAAAAACCCTAAAGAAAAACCCTAAAGAAAGTTAAAGCTAACCAAGCTTAGAATCGTAGAATGATAAGAGTTGAGAGTGACATCAGATGTCATCTAATCTAATCCCCTCCTCAGTGCAATTTAGTATGTTGTAGGAATGCATCCAGTAGGTTTTTAATAGATTTGCTTAAATGTATTGGGCGAACGGGGGGCATGGTAGCTCAGTGGGTAAGATGCCAGGCTTGTTGATCGGAAGATCGCAAGTTCGGAGGTTCGAGACCCAAGCCCCACATGACAGAGTGAGCTCCCGCACTCGCCCCAGCTCTTGCCAACCTAGAAATTCGAAGCATGCAAATGCAAGTAGATAAATAGGTACCACTTCGGTGGGATGGTAACAGCGTTCCGCATGCGTCATGCCGGCCACATGACCGCGGAAGCGTCTTCGGACAACGCTGGCTCTTCGGCTAACAAACGGAGATGAGCACCGGCCCCTAGAGTCGGACACGACTGCACAAATGTGCGGGGGGAACCTTTACCCTTTATTGGGCGAACACCACCAGTTTTTTCTAATTTGGATCCAGGCATTGGATCTCATGGAAACCTCCTACTATGTGCCTAGAACAAAGGTTCTCTCCACAGAGATGCAAGTTGTCTAATTCAGTGTTTTTCAAACTTGGCAACTTTAAGATGTGTGGACTTCAACTGGGAGTTGAAGTCCACACATCTTAAAGTTGCCAAGTTTGAAAAACACTGGTCTAATTCCTAGGGTTGAGAGACCTGAGTCCTAAGGACAGTAGCTGAAAAAGAACTTGTGGCAGAGACATTAGGAACCAGACCGCCTTATTATCTGTTAGCACAGAGGATGAGACTCTTGGAACCGTTGGAGTTTTTCAACTACACAACAGGCCAAGGCATCCATAACAAGCCAAAAGCCCCATTTAAGGTCAGCAGCAATCAGGAACTGACCTAGCCAAAATAAAGACAGTCTTTAAAAACCTGGCGATGCCCGTGAGCTGTCCAAGGTCCTGATAGTGCCTTGCTCTGCCAGAGCCCAGACCCGCTCTTTCCTTTCCTTCTCGCAATCCACTCAGCTTCCCCAAAGTCCTTAGCTAGGCCCAAACAGAACAGTTGGGTTCACACAAAGCACTAAACCAGAAAAGTAAAGACCTAGGGCTGCCTTTCCATGAATTTTGTGGGCCAAGCAATTCATGGTTTTTTCCTCCAGAAATCAACGTTATATTAAATTTAAGAGCAGCCACCTCCACATAATGCCTAAATTTCAGGGACTCTCTATGGATGGAGAGAGGGATGGATGGGCTTCTTTTTGCAGAGATGGAGGAAACCAGGTTTAGCAAAGAGAAAAGCCAATGATGAACCCCTTGCATGATCATTCTTATCAGTGCAGACACACAACTGAAGCTCCTTCCCAGAAAAGGATTGCAGTAGCCTTGGGATGTCACAGCATATGGAACAGAAGGCTCTCTCTCTTCCTGCTAAGGATTTGGCCATTTCTCTTTGAATTGCATTTTCTCTCATCATGCCAACAGGAAAAAAAACTCTGGACTCTATCAAGATTATTGGAGGTTTTGCTGGAGCAGGAGAATGGCTGGGTTGTGCAATATGCTTAACTGGTTAGGGAATTAATCATTTCTGGCATCAAAGAATACATGGAACTATAAACTAACCAACAGGGCTGAGTTTGCACAAGATACTCCCCCCCCCCAAGGTTAAATTAATTAAGCTTAACGTTTGTGCAAATGAAGCCACTAAATCTTTAACTGACTTGGTTAAATATATTTGGTGAAGTCAGCCAGCATGGGTGATACACACATTCACACACAAACACATGTGTATACACTACTATTACCCCTTCAGAAATTAAGATGTGGATAGCATCACCAACTTCTTCATCTGGATAAGGATACATGATGAGCATCACAAAAAAACCAGAACGAGCTGGAGTAGGCAAGACCCCTGGGACAGGAAATGTTCCAGAATCCTATATCTTCCCAGGAGAGGTGAAAAATGCTAGTATTCAGGAGGGCTGGGGTGGTGGGCCTGCGCTGGCAATGATCACCAGAATGACTGGTAAAAGGGGGAGGTGTTCTTAAGCCAATTCCCACTTCACAGTTGCGCAGAGGAGTTCCACATCTGTTCTCTTTCACTTGGTAATCCAATCTGCAATTCCATTGACCCAGCAGCTGAATTCATCAAGGAATGAAGCTGTGTGACATTCAGATCTGTTTTAGGCACCCAAATGGCATTCTTGGGCCAAGAGATGTCTGGGCTAAAATCTTAGTTATGGGGAAATGGTAGAGATCTTTTGCATCTGAAGCTTTGGCTTATGTGGTTCATCATGACAGGTGTTGCCAAAACCCAATCTCATTCATAGCCTTGCAGCCAATTTGCAGGCAATATCTTGCACCATTTAAAAAAAAAAGGAAGAAAAAAATCGAACAGAATTCCATTTACCACAAAAGCTCAGGTAGTGCCATAGAAAGACTTCAGCTAGGCCAGAGATCACATATGGGTATCAGGTGCTGCCCATTCCAATGTTGCCTCCTCAGCTAGCAACCCCTGCATGTCTATCAAGGTTTCCTGGAACCTCAGTAACTGCTGGTTCTGATATCCTATTAGCAACATGGTGTACTCCACCCAGAGTCACTGGTTTTGTGAGACAGGTGGCTATATAAATCAGACAAACAAACAAACAAACAAATATAAACACTATTTATAGCCTGGAGTTTGTAACCTGCCTCCAGCCTAGGGGAGGCAATGCAGGGGAAGCAAGAATTGACAGGTGCTTTGAATCTGGGCAGAGGCTGCAATGGAGCTGCTTTATTCGGAGTCAGGCAAAAACTGTAGCAGGTCTGTTAGAGAAGGATTTTTCCCAGTCCTTTCCCAACAGTAGATTCCAAAATTGACCATTCCCAATTTCTTCATTGGCAGAAAGAATGTGCCTCTAATAGTAAGGATCTCAGCCCTTATGATTTTTTTAAAAAGCAAGTTTCTAGTCCATGTGAGTGCAAAAGCAAAATTAAAATGAGTTGGGTACAGGTCAACTAAGAAAATACAGAAAATAATTTGATTGGCCAAGGACAGCAGAGACCTGCTCACAGCATCTGGGGTCTATCACATCCCCTGTAGCTGTGGACAGGTATACATTGGGACCACAAAACGCAGTTTCCACACCCAAGTGAAGAAACACCAGAGGCACTGCAAACCAGGACAACCAAAAAATCATCAGTAGTGGAACATGCACTGCGCCACAATGATAATAAAATTCAATTCAGAAGTCAGGACACCTGGCTATAAAGACAGGAGCCCAGTCAGTCCCTGCTCAGTTACCTGTGGTCTGCGTAACAGACCATCTTGTCTCTGAAGATGCCAGGCACAGTTGTTGGTGGAACATCAGGAGATCTTTTGTGTAGACCACAGTCACTAAACCCTGAAGCCCAACACTGCCCAACAGATACCGGCCGTGAAAGCCTACACCAGTATATTAAAATGAGTTGTTGGAAGTACAAGATGATTTCAGCTATGTCTAGCTCATGGACTTTCGGTACAACTAACAAGCATGTACTTTGCACAATTTATCAGATAATTTTTAAATAAAGAGGGGCAGGATGTTGAGTTCACTCCCAAAGCGTGGAGGCATCACAAGTTTGCTCATGTCCTCCTGTGACAGAACACAGAGACAGCTCTTTTTTTTTTTGCTGAAATGGTTGGGGTGTAGCTCCACATAAACTCAGTAGAACTGGCTTCTAAGCAGATACACATAGCATTGCCCCTGTAATTCAGCCTGTCTGCATACTTGTCTTTCTCTCCCCACCTGCAACGAATTATTCCCGTTCTATGTCAGTCAGAAATCACCTGCCGCTCCACCAAGATACCCAAACTGAACATTAACCACCCACTGTTCTCATTTCTTGTCTTGGGGCTGTCTTTACCTCGATGTGACACATTTCCGACATCAAACATGACAAGCTCTGTTTGTTTCTCCACACTGAGTCAAGCTGTAACCCATCCAGTTCCAATGCACCAGTGGTGGAAAACTGAAAAGCAAGACTTAAAGGCCATATACTGTAAGATGACTCTTACACATGACTGTGTTGTGTTATGTTGTGTGTGTGTTTGTGTTTGTGTGTATGTATATGTATATGAATATATAGAAAACAACCACTGTGAGGGTTTCTTCTTCTAGTACATTACTCAAAAGAGAGAGGCTTTCACAAATCTTTATGTCTCTTCCCCTTGAAACATTGTGATAAGGTTCTAAATATATTGAGAAAGCTCAGCTTCTTTCATCTTTCATGGAGGGAAGAGATCTCTGATCAACACACCTGCAGAGCATATCCATGCTATCAGATGCTGTCTGTTATTCATTATTTGGAGGGCCACTACAAAAAAACCCACTACTTACTTTCTTTCTTCCCACCCATCTCAAATTTCTGTTTGAAGTTTCTTCTCTTTAAAGTTGTCAAATCTCATACAGAATCAAATAAAGCTGAAGGTATGAATGAGAAAGAAAACGAGACTGAATATGTTTAAAATTAAAAGGTACAGAGAATGGGCGGGGAAGAGAGAAATCAATGCAAATATCTATGGGCCTTTCTGCATGGCTGATCTGAAGTGCTCTCCCCCCTCCCTCCTGAAGTCAGGCAAAACAACACTGGGTGTGAAATGTACAGTCCCCATTGCTGATCCTGACTCTGCCTCCATAGCCTGTCTCCAAATCGCTGCCAATAACTGACTTCCCAAGATAATGGATGGGAAAGATGAAGAAGTTTCCCATCTCTTGAGGCTGTCCTTCAATGGGGGCATTGCCCTTTGGAATGAGGGTGGAAATAACACAGTACAGTTAAGGACAACTTAAACCTGTCTCATTCATGATCTAGGACAAGATGAAGCCAGTTGCCATGAGACATAGCTTAAAAACACATGTTACCAGGGAGCACTTGTGCTGTAGTTAAGTACAAGTGGGGAAAAGGTTTATATTACAGTAGGATATGTGGACTCAGGAATGAAGCCATGATTGGCTGAGCTGCTCTGATGTCATCCGGCAGGCAAATAAGTCCTTGGCTGCTATTGGTTGTGATACTGTAATGAGATTTCAGAAAAGGCAAGGCCGAGAAAAGGACCTAGGAAAAGAGAACGAGAAGAAACCAGTGGTTTAGGAAAGAAGGCAGCAAAACTTTCTAGCAAAGAAGAGTGGTGAAAAACAGAGTGACAAAAGGGAACAGCCTGAGAGGAGAGAGAAACTGTGGAGAGAAAATGAATAGAAAGCAGAAGGGATGTGGTACTGAAAGATCTAGAGAAGCAATGCCACATCTGTCCAGAAGGAAGGAAGGAAGGAAGGAAGGAAGGAAGGAAGGAAGGAAGGAAGGAAGGAAGGAAGGAAGGAAGGAAGGAAGGAAGGAAGGAAGGAAGGAAGGAAGGAAGGTTTCATTTTCAAGGGGTGCATGCTAATGCAACATTTTCAAGGGGTGCCTACTAATGCAACTTTCATATCTTCCCAGAAAGACCACAGCCATTATCCAGAAGCACTTCTCTCCCACCACACATAAAACAAAACCAGACTCTTGTTGTTGAATTTGTGGTCACCCCCAGCCTATCTCTATCAACACTACTAAGTACTTTTCCATCTCTCACTGTTTCTCTGCCATTTGCAAAAGCTTTAATGCACTGGGCCATTCTGGGTCCAAGAGTTACTTTGTTGGATGAATCTGGTCCAAGATTGTGCAGAATAACAAAGCTGGCTGGCTATTTCTGTAGAGGTTGGGACCAGCGCTGCCCAGGTACTTCTAAGGGCACAATGAAGAAAACAATCAAGGAGGCAGGAAGACATATTGAACAGTTTTAAAATGAGTGTTTGGTGAGAGTGGCATTTGAGCCCTGCCTCAGGTTTCATAGAGTTCTTCAAATCTGTTGAAATGGAAGGTGGGTGCTGAAAAGCTACCGGTGGCCAACAGATGCAAAACTTTTGTTATTGTGACAAGGCTGGGGATAGATGGCCTTCCAGATGTTGGTGAACCACCGCTCCCAGCAATTCTCACCATTGATCAAGCCAGCTGGGACTGCTGGGAGTTGTAGTTCAGCCACAGTTGGAAAACCTACAGCTTCCCACTTGTCATGGCTTCTGGCTGACTCTGACTTAGGCAAATGGTTGGTTCATTGATAATGAGGGGCAATAATTTGAAGGTAACTGGAAACCTCTCTACCTGTGTTCACACAACACACTTGACCTGGCTACTGTACTGAATTAATCCACTTTGAGTTTGCACAATAAACAAAGAAAATGGACTGGATTCACACAAAACCCTAAGCCGGTGTTTCTCAAACTTGGCAACTTTAAGATGTGTGGACTTCAAGCCACTTCTGGGGAATTCTGGGAGTTGAAGTTCACACATCTTAAAGTTGCCAAGTTTGAGGAACACTGCACTAAGCCATAAAAAATAACCATGTGCATGAGGCTGCAAATTCTTTCACTGACCTGGTTGAGCATGTTGTATGGATACAACCAGAAAACTGGATGCAGGAAATCTGCAGACATGTTGGGGGAACTGATTTGCTGCCTCACCAGTGCTTGCTCTTTGCCTCAACTTGTGTTCTGAGTAGCTGTAAATTTAAAAAGAAAAAGAAATTTCCTGTCTGTTTTATTGTTTTATTGATTTTTCAAGATTCTAGATTCCTTTGAGGATGCTCCACTCCTTTTCAAATCAGAGTAGAAATAATGGTACAACATATGGCTTTGTGTTCTAATTCTGCCCTATGCCAATTTAATACTTTTCAATTGTGTTGAAATACAATTCCCATCATGCCCAGCTAATATAGGATGGTGGGAGTTGTAGTAAAGAGGGCATGATGTTGGTCTACTTTAGCTTTCCTCTAACCTGGATACTGTGGACCTACAACTCTTAGCAGCTACATCCAACTGGGAGGGATGCAGACAGACTTTTAATTCAGACACATTTATAAGGTCACATTTCCCCTTTTTTCCACCTTTGTTATTTAACCCCTAGTCTGGGAGTTTTTAACCAAGGTTGAAAGAAAATTTCCATTTACTTGGCAAAAAGTTTCATTGATATCATTAGAACTTGTGTCTGAGTAAACGTATAGAAGCAGACTGCAATTTATTTATAAGGATTGTTGTCTGATCAAAGAAGCCTTAATTGATTCAGTTGATTAATTAACACTTTACATTTGCATATGTTTACATATGATAAAAAGCAGTATTTCTCAAAATTAAGTGGACGCATTTTCTTGTTTCAAAAGGAAGCATAAAAGTGTCAGAACCTCCATTTTGCCTTCTCTCGTGCTTTGCTGAAATTACCTTTGTTTTCTTAAGGTTATAGCTACTTCCATTAAATATTTTTAAAAGCAACTCTTGCCTGATTAATCAGGGCACCTTCCCCATATATCAAGCTGAGTATTTTTTCATAGGCACAGAGATGAGAGGATTCCTCCAAGGCCCTCTGTACCCTAGCATGATTGGTAGACAATAATCCAATATCTGCTTGAAACCCACAAGGAAGGAAAGCCACCATTTTATGAGTGAATCTGTTCACCTGTTGAAAAATCAGATGGTTAGGATGTTATTCCTAAAGTCCCAAGGGCTTTTTAATGCAACTGAGGAACAGAAGCATGAGAACCAGGCAGCTTGGGGTGAGATTTCAATGCATTTTAGTTTCCCCTCATAGCAACCTCTCCAATTTTAACTTTTCTTTTGCAAACCACTAGACAAAGGCATACAAACATATGGACAGTACTGAAACACATGGTAGTGGACACTAGCAATTCATTTTGTGTTTGTGTGTGTGTGTATGGAATGGGTCTAGAAGGATTTTTACTTGTTACTTCAGGACCAGAAGTAACTCAGGCCCTGGGGTCAGCCCTTCAAGGTAGGCCAGGTTAAGAGACAGATAACCAGGGTTTCCAGTTACATTGACCACCCCCCCCCCCCCCGGAGGCAGGATATGACCAGTTTCATCCTATTTGGGATTCTTCAGGTATTTGGAGCCATATTTTATTCTATAGGGTTATTGTGGATATTTTAGATGATTATATACAATGCAAGAGCTTTAAAAACTATCCAGGTCCTGATGCTCAGAATGGTGTATACAGTGCACCTTCCCTTAAGCTCTCAGAGAGAGAGAGAGAGATACAGTACAGATGTAACAGGAACACTACTTTATTGTTGTAGGGTATATTAACAGAACCTTGAAAGGCTATCCAAAACTTTCATTGTCCCTTTATAAAGCAAGAAGGAGATGG
Source organism: Charina bottae (assembly GCA_023362775.1). Lineage (NCBI taxonomy): Eukaryota > Metazoa > Chordata > Lepidosauria > Squamata > Charinaidae > Charina > Charina bottae. The sequence continues at coordinate 97,273,259 of JALMGJ010000001.1, read as the reverse complement.
TGGGGCTGATCTGAGCCTCTTTCTCGCTTTCTACTTTCCCAGGGCTGAATAATCATTTCACCTCTCCCGCCTCCTTGTCAAGGCCAGAGCCAAATTCCTTTGCACCCTATTAGATCATTATCTTTATACTCCCCTGCCAGTCATCTGGAAGGAGAAAGGCAGCAACATCCACAGAATGATGAAAGCAGCATCACAACATCACACAGCAAGTTCCAACTCACCCCCACCCCAGCAGACACCACAGGGGGAAGAGTGACTGGTTCTGTAAGAAGTAAACTCACAAACATCCAGGAAAATACATGGGGCCTTTCCATGTTGACTGAGATCTGCAAATATCAAAGACAATGATGGGTCAGATACCAACTGCTTTCTAAGGAATTGGGAGATCAAATTGCTAGCAGTATGGAAAGATCTTTTGTCCCCAGGGCCCTCAGTAATTTTATTTTTAATCAAGGAATCCAAGGAATTGATTGAATGCTGCAAAACAATTGGCATATTCCAGAAGCTTTTCCAAAGAACCCATTACTTGCATGGATCTGAGTGTGATGAGAAAGAAGAGGGGTAACTCTTTGAATTAAGTAGCGTGTTCTCCTGACCCGGGGGGGGGGGGGGATGAAAAGCAACAAAAGAATTAGGATAATTGCCGAAGGAAAACAGCAAATCAAGATTCACAATGATTTTAATGGCCACTGAATTCTGCCAGTCCTGTTTGCAAGGTTGCTCCCATTTTATAAAGGCATGGGGGGGTGGATGAATTAAGCAGTGAGCTAGAAACTCTGTTCTGCTCTGTATTTAATATACATCAACCATGGACCATACAACAAGCTAAAAAAAAAAACTGCAGACCAAATGGATGTAAACCTGACAAGAGCAAAGATATACAAGCCAATAAACTTCCATAACGGTAGGCAAAGAGAGGTGTTATTTTTTAAAAGACACTATATTAAAAATACAAGGGGGGGAAAAGAGAGAACAATCATAATAAGATCTGTAAAAGGGGTGCTGTAAAATCTGTTTCCAGTATACAGTATAAAAATAAGTGACTGTGGTCTGGAAAAATGGTATATACAAATGGTTAACTTGGCAGCTATAGAAATTAATTGACTCCAGTATTTGCTATAAAAGACACATCTTTAACCAAAAACTTCAGAATCAAGACTGCATCTGAAATTATTTAGTGAATCCCTCTCCCAGGCTGTTTTCACACAGGACATTTAATCCGCTTTATTTAATTTTTCCATTTTCTGGGTTTGTGCACACAGGCATCCATTATAAGCCACAATGATGCAAAAATGATGATAGGTGTGTCATGACATCATCATGCCAATGACACAACTAAGCACTTGCATTATGATATCTAACACAAGTCACATAATTTGGGTGATGATGTCATGATACAGGAGTTCATTTGTCCCTTTTCACCACACTGTGGACACCAAAGTTTGCGTAATATACTGAACTGTAACCTAACCAGGGGCGCGATGGCTCAGCAGGTAAGATGCCAGGCTTGTTGATTGGAAGATCGCATGTTCGGAGGTTCGGATCCCTAGTCCCGCGTGACGGAGTGAACTCCCGCACTAACCCCAGCTCTTGCCAACCTAGCAATTCGAAAGCATGCAAATGCAAGTAGATGAATAGGTACCACTTTGGTGGGTAGGTAACAGTGCTCCGCATGCGTCATGCAGCCACATGACCGTGGAAGCATCTTCGGACAACACTGGCTCTTTGGCTAACAGAGATGAGCACCGCCCCCTAGAGTCGGACACGACTGCACAAATGTGCGGGGGGAACCTTTACCTTTACCTAACCTAACCAAATGACATGCCCTCACTCAACCCTAAGACAACAGAAAAACTAATCAAGATTACAAGTAACCACACTTAGCATGTTCTATACATGGCACCACTAGGGTTCTCCCTGACCCTAGTCAGGTGTGGCTGGTCTCACACAACTAGGCTAAAATGGGTATGTTTTGGGTAACTGGGCATTACTTGGATTACATGAAGCAGGTGATCACATTAAGCCACACTTTGGATTATTCGTTTAGGCATAGCCTGCAGTGGGAATGCAGCAATTGTGCGTTTCTTTGCACAAGCTGAGGGTTTAGCATGTTGTGTGAACACGAAATTTGTGTATGAGGCTGCATGTGTGGGTATAGAATTCAGAGTCCCTGGTTCCATCTCCAGAGGACTGGAAACATCTGGAAACCTGAACAGCAGCTTCTACTCAAGTGTCAACCATATTGGATTAGATGAACCAAGGGGCTGATTGAATATAAGGCAGCTTCCTGTCTATCTTTCTATCAATCATCAAAATTATATCCCTGTTTTCTAGTGCCTAACATGCTCCATGCTCCAGCAAAGGAGATCGTTCCCTTGTCATGGTGCTGGAGCTTGAGCACCTCAATGAAACCATGAGCTAAACCGTGAAGGGACACCCAAGACGGGAAGGTCGTGGCAGAGAGGTCAGACTAAATACGATCCCTCGGGAAGGTAATGGCACCCCACCCCAGTATTCTTGCCGTGAAAACTAAATGGATCAGTACAACCAGAGATATGTCGGTATACGATCGGAAGATGGGACTCCCAGGTCGGAAGATGGTCAAAATGCTACTGGGGAGGAACAGAGGATACGTTCAACTAGCCCCAGATGTGATGACGCAGCTAGCTCAAAGCCGAAAGGACGGCTAGCGGCCGACGGTGCTGGTGGTGAACGACGAATCCGATGTTCTAAAGATCAACACACCATAGAAACCTGGAATGTAAGATCTATGAGCCAGGGCAAATTGGATGTGGTTATTGGTGAGATGTCAAGATTAAATATAGACATTTTAGGTGTCAGTGAACTGAAATGGACTGGGATGGGCCACTTCACATCAGATGACCACCAGATCTACTACTGTGGACAAGAGGACCACAGAAGAAATGGAGTAGCCTTCATAATTAATAATAAAGTGGCTAAAGCAGTGCTTGGATACAATCCAAAAAACGATAGAATGATCTCAATTCGAATTCAGGGTACGCCATTTAACATCACAGTGATCCAAATATACGCCCCAACCACAGATGCTGAAGAAGCAGAAGTAGATCAGTTCTATGAGGATTTGCAGCACCTACTGGATAATACACCAAAAAGAGATGTTATTTTCATTACAGGAGACTGGAATGCTAAGGTGGGTAGTCAGACGACACCTGGAATTACAGGCAAGCATGGTCTGGGAGAACAAAATGAAGCAGGACATAGGCTGATAGAATTTTGCCAAGACAACTCACTGTGCATAACAAACACTCTCTTCCAACAACCTAAAAGACGACTTTATACATGGACTTCACCAGATGGTCGACACCGAAATCAGATTGACTACATCCTTTGCAGCCAAAGGTGGCGGACATCTATACAGTCGGTAAAAACAAGACCTGGAGCTGACTGTAGTTCAGATCACGAACTTCTTATTGCAAAATTTAGAATCAGACTAAAGAGAATAGGGAAGACCCACAGATCAGTTAGATATGAGCTCACTAATATTCCTAAGGAATATGCAGTGGAGGTGAAGAATAGATTTAAGGGACTAGATTTAGTAGATAGGGTCCCGGAAGAACTATGGACAGAAGTTCGCAACATTGTTCAGGAGGCGGCAACAAAAAACGTCCCAAAGAAAAAGAAAACCAAGAAGGCAAGATGGCTGTCTGCTGAGACACTGGAAGTAGCCCAAGAAAGAAGGAAAGCAAAAGGCAACAGTGATAGGGGGAGATATGCCCAATTAAATGCAAAATTCCAGAGGTTAGCCAGAAGAGATAAGGAATTATTTTTAAACAAGCAATGTGCGGAAGTGGAAGAAGACAATAGAATAGGAAGGACAAGAGACCTCTTCCAGAAAATTAGAAACATCGGAGGTAAATTCCAGGCAAAAATGGGTATGATCAAAAACAAAGATGGCAAGGACCTAACAGAAGCAGAAGAGATTAAGAAAAGGTGGCAAGAATATACGGAAGATCTGTATAGGAAGGATAATAATATTGGAGATAGCTTTGATGGTGTGGTCAGTGAGTTAGAGCCAGACATCCTGAAGAGTGAGGTTGAATGGGCCTTAAGAAGCATTGCTAATAACAAGGCAGCAGGAGACGACGGTATCCCAGCTGAACTGTTTAAAATCTTGCAAGATGATGCTGTCAAGGTGATGCATGCCATATGCCAGCAAATTTGGAAAACACAAGAATGGCCATCAGATTGGAAAAAATCAACTTATATCCCCATACCAAAAAAGGGAAGCACTAAAGAATGTTCAAACTATCGAACAGTGGCACTTATTTCACATGCCAGTAAGGTAATGCTCAAGATCTTGCAAGGTAGACTCCAGCAATTCATGGAGCGAGAATTGCCAGATGTACAAGCTGGGTTTAGAAAAGGCAGAGGAACTAGAGACCAAATTGCCAATATCCGCTGATTAATGGAGAAAACCAGGGAGTTTCAGAAAAACCTCTATTTTTGTTTTATTGACTATTCTAAAGCCTTTGACTGTGTGGATCATAACAAATTGTGGCAAGTTCTTGGTGGTATGGGGATACCAAGTCATCTTGTCTGCCTCCTGAGGAATCTGTATAACGACCAAGTAGCAACGGTAAGAACAGAGCACGGAACAACGGACTGGTTTAAGATTGGGAAAGGAGTACGGCAGGGCTGTATACTCTCACCCTACCTATTCATCCTGTACGCAGAACACATCATGCGACGTGCTGGGCTTGAGGAATCCAAGGCTGGAGTTAAAATCACTGGAAGAAACATTAACAATCTTAGATATGCAAATGATACCACTTTGATGGCTGAAAGCGAGGAGGAGTTGAGGAGCCTTATGACGAAGGTGAAAGAAGAAAGTGCAAAAGCTGGGTTTCAGTTAAACCTCAAAAAAACCAAGATTATGGCAACCAGCTTGATTGATAACTGGCAAATAGAGGGAGAAAAAGTGGAGGCAGTGACTGTTAAAGTTATTCTATGTAGGATTCAAGCGAATGGATTCCTTCACTGTGAATTTCTAGCCTGTAAATTGGGATTTTTCCATTCTCTCTCTGCTACGTGTGTATCAAAACAAAAAGGACATAAACACCAGGTGCATGGCCTTGCTCATAGTCAAAACAATGTAGTGATAACAGCCTTGTCCCATGAGAACCGTTCCCGGGAGGGAAGCCAATGCGCAACACCGCCATCTCATGGCAGTTTATAGTAAGTACAACTGTTACTACAATGTTAAGCTGAAAAATGGCCTAGCCCACATTTAAGCCATTCAGAAATGCTGAACCATGTGTATAATTCAGCTATGAACTATGGGTACTCACTCACTCATTCTATGCTTCTGTTTGACTGCTACCTACATGCTGCCATGTACTTTGTTTCTGAACTGTAACTATGCCTGGTCTTTGCATAGACCATGATTTTCTTTCCTCACATCTGCTGATGGAACTCTGCGTATGCTTTGTTTTTTCCTTTTTGCAATAATGCACTATACATCCATTATTGCCTTATGCTACCAATAAAGATATTGTTAGCCTTAAAACACGTTGTTTGGATTAATCTGTGCCTGGAACCCCAGAAGCCAGCAACACCCCACAGGTTATGGGATGCCCAGTCTGGATGGTCTGCTGTTCGTTGTGCTGGATCTGGCTGTAACAAGGGGGTTTGTTTTTGAGGCTGCATTTTGGAGTAAACATGTTTTTCTTTGAGTGGTCAGCATGGCTGCTGCAGGGCTACCTAGTCTGCCTTTTGAGCGTTTGAATGACACAAACTATCGGACCTGATGTGTGAAGATCAAGTCTTTCTTCCTAAAAGAAGGTTTGTGGAAGTATGTGAAAGACGCACCTCCAGCTGGTCCCATTACTGATGAAGTGCAGTTGTGTTTGGATCGTGCTTATGGCAATTTGATTCTGGGACTGGAATCATCGCAGCTACTGCATATCAGCAATCTAGACACTGCACATGCATGTTGGGAGGCTCTCAAAGCCCTTTATTCCAAGCAAACCTCTGCTGCCATTGTTGGTCTATCACGTCAGCTTTACAATCTGAAGCTGCAGCCCGGTGGAAATGTGATGACCCACCTCCATAAACTCAAGACTTTGTTTCTTGAACTTGAGGAGCGGGATGTTGTGGTCCCTGATACCCAGAGAGCTTGTATCATCCTGTCAAGCTTGGACAAGAGCTTTGACATGCTCATCGAGGCAACTCATACGTTGAGGCCCCAAGACCTTACTGTGGATTATCTTACAAATCGGCTGCAAGAAATCCAGCAAGCTCGTGACCTGGAGAAGATGCAGGGTAAGCCATCTGTTGCTGTTCCTGAGGCTTCTGCACAGCGTTTTCCAGCTGTAACAGAGGCTGCGTGTGCTGTAAGAAGATGCTACCGGTGCAACTCGAGCCAACACTTCATGAAAGATTGTCCCCAGCCACCTCGCCCAGCTGGTAGTGCCAGTGGAAAGAGGTTCGTGCGAAAGAAGGGGAAACAACCGCCTAGACAACGTACCCAAGTGTCTGCTTTGCTCACGGCTGTGAGTAAGCGATCTCCAGAGACTTGGCTCTTGGACTCGGCTTGTAGCCAAATCATTGTAAACAATGAACAGTTGCTGTTAACAAAAAGCGAGCCTAAAATCCAACAAGTTGCTCTAGCTGATGGATCCATGGCTGATGTGTCTTTTCAGGGTGAAGTATACATTCCTTGTTTGGGGATAAATGTACAAAATGTGTTGTGTGTTCCTACACTTGACTTTTCCCTCCTTAGCGTTCCAGCCCTGGTGAAATCTGGATATACTGTTGTGTTCAAGGGTACTGGATGTTCTATTGAAAAAGATGGAATTGAATGTGCTAGAGGAAAGTTAGTGAATCAATTGTATGAAATGCTGCCTAAGCAGGGGATTGTGTCAGGAAATTGTATTTCCAATGTTCCCCCACATAACAAATGCATTCACTATTATCACAGAGTTCTGGGACATCCCGGGTGGGGAAGTTTGTCCCAAATGGCCAAGGTGTATCCTGAACTAGGATCTAAAAAGTGTGATGACTTTCTTGATTGTACTGTGTGCAAACAATCTAAGATTAAGGCTGCTCCTGTTGCTAGGAAAAGTGACAGGGTGTCAACTAGGCCTTTTCAGTTGGTTCATGGAGATTTAGCCGGCCCCAATGCTCCTAGTGAAGGAGGGGCACGTTTCATGTTTCTTCTGGTGGATGACCATACTCGCTTACGTTTTGTTATTTGCTCAAATCTAAAGCGGAAGCCTTTGCTCGCTTTAAGGAGTTTGTTGCAATGGTGGAGAGAAACTATGGTTATCAAGTAGGTCAGTTTCAATCGGATTGTGGAGGAGAGTTCCTAAGTCATGAGTTCCAGAATTGGCTTCGTAGGAAAGGAATCTCCCATAGACTTGCCAATGTTGGTGTTCCTGCTGAGAATGGAATAGCAGAAAGGAAGATTGGTGTTGTTAATACCATTAGAAATAGCCTGATGTTAGATGCCCAGGTGCCAGCCCGTTTCTGGGGTGAGGCTACCATGACTGCAGTGTATCTAACCAACAGGGTGTGGAATTCAGCTGTAAATGAAGTTCCTTATTTCCTTTTGTTTGGCAAGCGCCCTTCGCTGAAGCACCTGCGTGTTTTTGGAACATTTGCATATGTTCACATCCCTAAGTCTCAGCGAAGGAAGAACCAGCCAAAAGCACAGCGCTTAAGGTTTGTTGGTTATTCATCAAGATCTAAGGGTTACCGTTTTTCTGCAGGCTATGGTCAAGTGGTAGTCTCCAGAAGTGCTAATTTTGAGCACCCTACTGGTTGGGATAGGTTGAATGCTAGTTCAGAGGTGTTGTTGCAATCTAGTGTACAGCCAACTGTCCATGCTCCTGTGGCTGGACAACAACCAGTTCAGCTGCCTTCTGGTTCCCAGTCTCCTAGTGTGGTGAGAAGGTCCTCTCAGGTGAAGGAAGAGGAAATTTCACCTGAGCAGGTTCAAGACCTGAAGGGGGAACCTGGTAGTGAAAAGGCAGAGGACAGTGATGAGGAAGAGGCAGTGGTCATTCCTCGTAGGTCTGCACGTTCCACAAAGGGTGTGAAGCCTGACAGGTTTGTGATTCAGCAGGTGAGAGTGTGTCAGATTACCTGTGAACCTCAGTCTTTCCAGGAGGTGTTGCTTCTGCCTGTTGAAGTGCAGGAGAAGTGGAACACAGCGATGGATAAGGAGTTTGAGGCATTAGTGAGTCAAAAGGTGTTTGAAGTCACTGACTTGCCCGCATCCCAGAAAGCTGTTGGTTCCAGATGGGTTTTCAGAAAGAAACTTCTTCCTGATAATACAGTGCAGTACAAAGCCAGGCTTGTTGCTCAGGGGTTTTCACAAGAGAGGTTTTTGAACTATGATCTCACATATGCACCCACAGCTAGACCAGAGTCTTTACGTATGGTACTTTCTCTGGCTGCACAGCGTGGACTCGTTGTCCATCATTTTGATGTTGACACAGCATATCTGAATGCAGAGCTCCCTGAGACAGTGTACATGAAGCAGGCTCCTGGCTATGCTTGTGACAATTCCCAGAAAGTGTACAGACTGCGCAAGGCGCTTTATGGATTAAAGCAGGCCGGTCGTTGTTGGCATCAGTGTTTAGATTCAGCTTTGACGGAGCTAGGATTTAAAAAGTCAGTTGCTGATCCTTGTGTGTACATAAGAGGTTCTGGAAGTAGCTACACAGTGTTGCTAACGTATGTTGATGATTTTTGCCTAGCAACTGGTTCTTTGCACCTTGTACAAGAGTTTGCAAAACAATTAAGACAGTACTTTCAGTTAAAAGACCTAGGTGAACTGAAATACTATCTAGGCGTTGAAGTCACTAGAGCTCAGAGTGGTGACTTCTATCTAAGTCAGAAGAGAAAAATTGATCAATTGTTGAGTCAACTTGAGATGTCAAATGCAAAACCTACCAGAACACCAATGACTCTTGATTTCCTAAAGGGTGACACATGTGAGGAACCTTGTCCTCAACCTGAATTGTATCACTCTGCTGTAGGAAGCTTGTTACACTTAACACAATGGACACGCCCTGACTTAGCTTACTCAGTTGGAGTACTCAGTCGTAAAGTTGCCAAACCATCTATGCGAGATTGGCAAGGGTTAAAAAGGGTCCTACGTTACCTTAAAGGCACAGCTGATTTTTGTCTTAAAGTATCAGCTACTAAAGCTGAAATGCCTGTGATCTATGTTGACAGCTCTTTTGCAGAAGAGGGAGACAGGAAATCTGTGAGCGGTTTTCTTTGCTTGTTTGCCAATACAGCCATTGCTTGGTGGGCGAGAAAGCAAAATGCAATTGCCATGTCAACTTGTGAGGCGGAATATAGCGCCCTCAGTGAGGCAGTAAATGAGCTACACTGGTGTAAACAACTATTTGAAGATCTTACCGTAAAAATTAAATCACCATTCACAATCTATGAAGACTCACAATCATGCATTGCGCTTGCTCTCTCTGAGAATGTAAGAGGCCGGACAAAATATGTCGATGTGAAGTTCAAAAATGTAAGACATGCAATTCAGGGAGGATTTATCCAGTTAGAATATTGTCCTTCTGAACTGAATGTGGCAGATATATTCACGAAAGCTCTACCTTTTGAAAAACATGCTGCCATGGTTACAAGATTGGGACTAGAGCGAATGTGTTTGAAATAAAATCATTTGTGTCTCTGTGTGCTTGTAAAATGACAGTTTTCACTCCCCAAAACCGTTCCGGAAAACCATTCGGAAGGGGTGTTAAAGTTATTCTATGTAGGATTCAAGCGAATGGATTCCTTCACTGTGAATTTCTAGCCTGTAAATTGGGATTTTTCCATTCTCTCTCTGCTACGTGTGTATCAAAACAAAAAGGACATAAACACCAGGTGCATGGCCTTGCTCATAGTCAAAACAATGTAGTGATAACAGCCTTGTCCCATGAGAACGTTCCCGGGAGGGAAGCCAATGCGCAACACCGCCATCTCATGGCGGTTTATAGTAAGTACAACTGTTACTACAATGTTAAACTGAAAAATGGCCTAGCCCACATTTAAGCCAATCAGAAATGCTGAACCATGTGTATAATTCAGCTATGAACTATGGGTACTCACTCACTCATTCTATGCTTCTGTTTGACTGCTACCTACATGCTGCCATGTACTTTGTTTCTGAACTGTAACTATGCCTGGTCTTTGCATAGACCATGATTTTCTTTCCTCACATCTGCTGATGGAACTCTGCGTATGCTTTGTTTTTTCCTTTTTGCAATAATGCACTATACATCCATTATTGCCTTATGCTACCAATAAAGATATTGTTAGCCTTAAAACACGTTGTTTGGATTAATCTGCGCCTGGAACCCCAGAAGCCAGCAACACCCCACAGTGACAGACTTTGTATTTCTAGGCGCAAAGATTACTGCAGATGCTGACTGCAGCCAGGAAATCAGAAGACATCTACTTCTTGGGAGGAGAGCAATGGTAAATCTTGATAAAATAGTTAAGAGCAGAGACATTACACTGACAACAAAGGTCTGCATAGTTAAAGCAATGGTATTCCCTGTAGTAACCTATGGCTGTGAGAGCTGGACCATAAGGAAGACTGAGCGAAGGAAGATAGATGCTTTTGAACTGTGGTGTTGGAGGAAAATTCTGAGAGTGCCTTGGACTGCAAGAAGATCAAACCAGTCCATACTCCAGGAAATAAAGCCAAACTGCTCACTTGAGGGAATGATATTAAAGGCAAAACTGAAGTACTTTGGCCACATAATGAGAAGACAGGATACCCTGGAGAAGATGCTGATGCTAGGGAAAGTGGAAGGCAAAAGGAAGAGGGGCCGACCAAGGGCAAGATGGACGGATGATATTCTGGAGGTGACAGACTCAACCATGGGGGAGCTGGGGATGGTGATGGCCGACAGGAAGCTCTGGCGTGGGCTGGTCCATGAAGTCACGAAGAGTCGGAAGCGACTGAACGAATAAACAACAACAACATGCTCCATGAGGCTCACAACAATGGAAGCCAGAACAAAACTAAAAACATTCATAAGAAAAAAACAAGACTAAATAATTACAAAAAGATGATTTTTGGTACATTTTTATTGAATATGTTAACTCTTGCATCTAGCTGCTTTTATTAGATCACTGCCTGAAGCATAAAAACCTTCCTAAGGTGAAAGTAAAGACACCCATTATTCAGCTAAAGAGCTCCAGAGAGGTGCTAGTCCATCTCACTGAGGCAGGGAGCAGGGCCGCAACTAGCGGGGGGCAAGCAGGGCATGTGCCCCAGGCGCCGCACTGGGGGGGGGGTGCCAAAATGACGCCCGGGGGCTCCAAAATGACAAAATAACCCATGGGGTGGGCGCGGAATCCATGTTTGCCCCGGGTGACACAGACCCTAGTTCCATCCCTGGCAGGGAGTTCCACACTTTAGACACGGCCACCACAAAGCCTCTTTCTCATCCCAGTGGAGACTCTGCTGCAATTGGAAGGGGGCAAGCAGCCTATTAACGTATATTCCTACCTGGGTGTGAAAGACAGAGAAAGGCATGCAACGCTACCACGGATTCAAAGCCAGCAAGAAAGATGGAAATCAAATTTTGCAGCCACAAAGTTTGGGACTTCAGGAGATGCTATTTCCTTTGAGGAAAACAAGTACTTTAAAGTCCAGCATCCCTGTCCCTAATCCTAACCCTCTCTTGATCCCTTACATCAGTGTTTCTCAAACTTGGCAACTTTAAGATATGTGGACTTCAACTTCCAGAATTCCCCAGCCAGCATTCCAGCTGGGGAATTCCGGCTGGGGAATTCTGGGAGTTGATGTCCACATACCTTAAAGTTGCCAAGGCTGAGAAACACTGCCTTACATTCTTGACTCCCATGGCCCTTTGGGGCCTCTGGGAATTTCAACTGCAGAGGAACAAAGGGGACCCCGGGACTCCAGCAGGTTAGTTGAAATGTGACTACTCCCTCCAAGTGTTTATTACCATCAGCCCTTGGAGGCTGACCTTTTCAGCTACAGCCGAAAACACAGACTGATGCCACCTCAGACTTCTGAACTTAGCCCCTTCCATCTTCTCTCAGTTTTACTTGGCTGGGGAGGACACCTGAAACAGAAAGGGAAATGTCAACTTGGTACGTGTAAGTGATCTCTATGGTTTTCTCTTCACGTCTTCCCAAATGGAGAAAGACTTGGTCTAGTGGTTAAGGCAACGGGCTAGAAACCAGGAGTCTGCGAGTTCTAGTCCCACCTTAGGCATGAAAGCCGGCTGGGTGACCCTGAGCCAATCACATTCTCTCAGCCCTAGGAAGGAGCCAATGGCAAACCAGGAGACCGAGAGTTCTAGTCTCGCCTTAGGCATGAAAGCCGGCTGGGTGACCTTGGGCCAGTCCCTCTCTCTCGGCCCAACTCACCTCACAGGGTTGTTGTTGTGGGGAAAATAGGAGGAGGAAGGAGTGCTAGGTATGTTCGCCGCCTTGAGTTATTTATAAAAATAATAAAGGCGGGATAGAAAATAAATAAAAGTTTGCCTTCCTTACCACCAAAAGCACATGCTGCCCTTGGCTGATCTGAGACACTAAGGAGGTTAGCTCTGGCTGGTACTTGGATGGGGGACCTCATGGGAATTCCAGGGCTATAGGCTAGACTGGAAATTGAAATGGCATCCTGGAAGATGGCAGGGGCAAATTACTTCTATAACGCTGTCCAAAAATTGCATGGATGAAGCTGCTGGGAATCAGACTTGACTTGCAGGCATCTTTTTTTTTCCTCCAAATAATTTACCTTTCAAAGGAAAAGGTTGTCATTGGTTTTCTGGGAATACGCAGAATATCCCAGAGGCAGATTTTTTTTTTCCATGGAGGGGAGGAGGAATCTTCTTAGATTTAGCATCATCTTCCTTTCATGTAAATGCATCATGGACTGGATGGTGGCGAGGAGCCCTGTCTGGTGGTTGGCCACAGCCAGGACAGGCTCAGCAGCGGAGCGCACGCATGCTGCCCTGGGACCACACCATCCTGGAGCATAAGCTCATCCCCAAGAAAGCTCACCCACCCTCCCAGCCATGAATGCAGCCAGGCTTCCATTCAAACTTTGCATTTTCACTTGAAAGCATCAGAACAGCCCAATCAGGGGGTGTCAGGTTCCAAGTGCTGCAGACTTCCTGGCCACAAGTCCTAATGATGGAGCACTCCCACAGAATGAGGCACCCTACTGGCTGCTGCCTGGCAGACCAAAATAAAGAGACAGATGTCCCTCTTTGATTTGTCCTGGACCTTCCCCCCCCCCTTCTTTTGGCCAGCCATTCTGCCATTGGAAAGAGGTACCCCAGCCCGTCTAAGATCCTTCCCACTGGGAGTCCAGCTGTTCTGGGCTGGAGCTTGGAATCCTTTGGGCCCTGAGCCCCTCCCACCCTGCCAGGAAGGGTCTGCTGCAGAGACTGGCGGGCAGGGCTCCCATAGTGATGGAGCCAGCCTGGTCCGGTGGCAAAGGTGCTGAACTGGTTCCAGTCCTCCCTTAGGCATGGAAGTCAGGCGGGAGTCTTCAGGCCAGTCACTCTCTCAGCCCAACCCACCTCACCGGGATGTGGTGGTGAATAGAACAGGAAGGGAGAGTCAGGACCAGAGTCAGCAGTTTACCTTCATCTAAAGGAAAAAGGACACTCGTTTGAGGACATTAATGTTCACATTTTAGACAGGGAAGATAGGTGGTTTGAGAGAGGGGTCAAGGAATCCATTTATGCCAACTTGGAAAATCCTTCCTTGAATAGAGGTGGGGGCCTCAGGCACAATCTTTCCCCCATCTTCCTTCCTGCTTTGTCTTCTGTGCCTAGGAAGATTAAGACCATTTTGCAATCTCAACAACAGCAAGGTAATCTTAACGATCCTCCTTTGGATGATAAAGGGACTTAGAAATAAACATCTCAAAATAACCATGACCTAGCCCCAGGTGCAAGGTCACACAGCCACCCTAGAAACATATTTAAGGATTCCCTTACAAACTTTGCTCAGACTGAAGAAGCTTCTTGGATAAGGAGCGAAACGTTTCCACTGAGAAAATAGAAATCCAGTTGACATGATTCAAGCTACAGACAACAGGAAGGAAGGAAGGAACATTATGTATGCCATTTTGCGTTGTGTAACATAAAGGTGGGATAATAATCTAGCCTCTTGCCAACCTAGCAATTCGAAAGCATGCAAATGCAAGTAGATGAATAGGTACCACTTCAGTGGGTAGGTAACAGCGTTCTGCACGCATCATGCTGGCCACATGACCGCGGAAGCGTCTTCGGACAGCGCTGGCTCTTCGGCTAACAAACGGAGATGAGCACCGGCCCCTAGAGTCGGACACGACTGTGCAGGGGAAACCTTTACCTTTAATAATCTAGCGAATAAATAAATAAATATGGGATGCCTCCACCCCACCCCAGGAGAGAACTCTCTTTTTGATCTAGGGAATGTCAAGCTGGGGTTGAGGGTTTACAAGAATCGGGTCTTGGGGGACAGATGATCAGTGCCCGCTGATTCTTCTAGTGTACGTGGTGAATGGGCTTCCCCCAGTTTTGGTTCCAGCAAAGTTTTGATCAAGGGCGGGAGCAAAATGAGGACTACTGATAGCTTACAGTATCTCCGGGCCAAGGCGAGGAATCCGGTTCTGCATCAAGACTCAGCAAGGGCCTACAGCACACCTGGGTGATCACTTTCCCCTGCATGAACATTTCTCAGTGTGAATAAATTATGACCTAGGCCAATTAAAGAGCACTCACCTAAGAAGCTTCAGCCGGCGAGCCAGCTGAACACCGAGTGCTCCACGGTCTCTCCTTTTAATGCATTCAATAAAAGTTTATTAAGATATTAAGTGCTTATTAAATGGGAAAGCACTAGTAAGTGTAATGGAAGTTGCCTCAGGCTGGGAGAGGTCTGGGATAAGAGGCACTTTCCAGCCTCAGCGTTGAAAAGAGAGGTTGAAAGCAAACTTGGCAGAGCAAAGAGGTGAGGTACGCGGGGGGGGGGGGGGGGGAGCTGTTCAGAAGCATGGCAGTTGCTTTGCCTGTGGTGCAAATTTTTATTTCAGCCCTGGTTCAAGCCTCAAAGAGTCTGAAGTTTGGGGGCATGAGATATTGTTTTGGCTAGAAACTAAGCTAGCTTGTTTTATGAGAGCACCTCAAACGAGAAGAACAGTTTGGCAAATGCTAAGGCTGCCCCGACAGTTTTAAAAAATAAAAAAGAACCACTAAGCCCAAGACTACACTTTAAATCGCCCGAGCCACAGCCGTACACAGTGGACCAAGAGCAGATTTTCTCTCTTGTTTCATCGGAATTCAGAATAGAGTGAATCCAGTGTTAGAGATGGGTAGTTGATTTTAGGGCAAAAACACCTCATAGCACAACTTCTAGAATTTATAGCCGGAAGATATGGCAACGGCTACAGGCTTAAAAGGGGGGTGCAAAACCTTATGAGAAGTATATTAATGGCTATTATCCACAATGGCTAACTGGACCCTCAAGTGCAGCGGCAGTAGGCCACTGACTATTAGATGTCAAATGGCGAAATGATTGCTGCTGCATTTCCAAGCCCAACAGAAAGTGCTGTGGTCTTTAATCCCTACAATCTGTATAATGCTGTGATCTTCAGTCCCTATATTCTATGAAGGGCCATTTGCATTAATGCTAGCTTGTCAAGCCACTCCAATTGACCCCTGCTCCCTAGATTGTCAGTATAATGCCATCAAGGGTCTTTTCAGCAGTGATCCCATTACGATCGATCAAACTTCTGCTATAGGAGACTTCGTTGACCCTTTTGTGTATTTCTAAGGACCTTTCCAAATGGGTGGGTTAAAGCGCTCTCCATCCAGCCCTGAGTCAGCATAAAACTCTACCAGGGCAAAATTTACAATTTGCATTGCCAATCGCTGTTGCTTCTGTTTCAAGACATTGCAATCTCTTGATTTCCCCTCCAAAGTAATGGGTGCTAAAGCTTAACAGGTTTGACACACCTTAAGGCTGCTCTAGAACAGTGTTAGAATAAGGGTGAAAATTTTTGTTGTTGTTGTTCAGTCGTTTAGTCATGTCCGACTCTTCGTGACCTCATGGACCATAGCACGCCAGGCGTACTTGTCCTCCACTGTCTCCCGGAGTTTACTCAAATTCATGTTCATTCCATTGGTGATGCTATCTAACCATCTCATCCTCTGCCGTCCCATTCAATACTGATTGTATATTGGTACAGTTAAGAATGACTTAAGGCTGTCTCACTCATGGACTAGGGACAGGATGACAGCAACATCATTGTTACACATCAGGGGGCAGGGAGATGTTGCCTGGGCATGTTTGTACTGTGGTTAGATGCAAATTGGGAAAGATCCTAAATTACTGTTGGTGTCACCTTAACTCAAATATGTATTTTCCTGGGATTGTGTCATGCAGGTGCTGCGTAAGCCCAGTTCCTTGGTCAATGGCTGTAATAAATCTGATTGCTTGACTGATTGTGTGAGCTCAGGAAAATATGCAGTTACTTTAAAGATGTGCTGACAAGTACAGCATGCACACCCTCACCCGCTCCAAAGGATCTTTCGGACTTTGGATCCAAAGCTGCACTTCCCTATTGCTCACTTTCCACACAACTACTTTTGCAAAATCTGACTTTCACTTCAAACCGGGGGCTAAGAATATCTCTTTTGTGTGGTTGCGTTCTAGGACTCATCCTTCGCAATCTGCATGCCATTTTGGTGAGCTGCTTTAAGGATTTTGATTCCTGGAAAATAAGGTTTTATTAGCTAATCCTGTGTCTCATTTTATTTTAAAAAGCAATCAGGCAGTTCTGAAACTTGCTGCATTTGCTTCTTAAATAAATACACTCAGTCAAGAAAATGGAAATGGTTTTAATGTTTTTTACTAGCTTGAGGTTAGTCTTACTGATTGGCATACAGTGTATGTTAATGCAGTTCTTATGGAAATTAAAGGAAGCTGTGTAAAAGGGGCATAAATTTCTCCTAAGTCTGTCTTGACCACATGGACGATAGGTAATGGTACTAGCCCAGAGCAGGCAATAAACTAGCCCTTGTTCTAATTTTCAGCAGCCCTTTGCAAGCAAATAGTTGGAAAGGAGAAAGATGAGAGTCTCTACTTCAATTTGAGAGGCAGTTTGTAGGGAAAGCAGGACCAAACAACAGCCACCAATGTTTTGCTCTAGTCTAGCCGATTGGGGTCGGTGGAGATACAGTACTGTCTCCGTTGTTCTTGATTTATGAGAACAGGAAGTATAAATCTAAATCCATCTCAACTCATCCTTCCTCCAAATAAGGTACAATAACCTCATCAGGGAGATGGACAGGGTTGTCTGTGGGGAGGGGGTGTCAAAGATGGCAGCCACAACCATGTGCCTGAAGTCCCACACTTTTTATGTGTAGTGCGATGTGTGTAAAAATGTGCGGGGCTTTGATCATATGGATGTAATCGCCATCTTGACATTTTTGATCCCCCCTGTGGATACCCTGGAGATGGAGAAATACCATCAAATATTTCTCTGAAAGTGAGATTCTTTTTACCCTTTCTTAAAGTCACTTTGGGTGTGACTGGCTCAGTTTTACCACCACTTCCTTTTCTCTTCTCTGTCCCAACATACTGAACTGAAAAGCAGCCAACCCTGGATTGAATCTGGCCATGAATGCCCTTTGGCAATTAGCTCTGCAATATGTGGACAGAAAGATGAACTGCTTCACAGGATCGTCGTAACAGTGATCATATTATATTTGAAGCTCTCTGAAAATGTCTTTCTAAAATTATCTGGCTGCAGCATCTCCGAAGGGAATCAGCTGAGATCTCTCTCTTTTCTGTAGTGAAATCATATTGGAACCCAGGAGTGACACAAGACACTAGTCCTGGGGAAGGTCACGGAGACAGCACTATGCTCATTGGGCTCTGAAAGGCCTTTGGACAAGATGAGTTGCCAGCAAGCAACTGCCATGCCAAGGTGGAACATGAGCCGCTGGCCAATACAGTGGCTGGAGCACTGAGTTCCCGCTGCACATTAAGGAGATTAAATAATTCATTGTCGGGAAATCCTGGCCTGGAATCAAATGTGAAAAGAGGGATTGAAATGGGCACTCGATTCTTTCCATCCCTCCCCTTCCGTCATTCCGTCTGCTCAGATAGTTTGCTTTGGCTGTTGTACCTCAGAAGGCAGGTCTGAACGCAGGTGGTGAAGGCCTGCTAGTATCACAAAAGCAATTGCATCTTGTGCACAGCGAGGCAGGTAGGCCTACTCAGGAGGAAGTCAAGAATTTTTTCAGATAAGGAAGCACAGGACTGCAGCAGGTTTTGTCGAGCCCAGTAGTTCTAACCAGTCATACATACACCCCAGTGAGATTTAGAAGTAGTCTGTCAAGGCTCACGCAGCTGGGCAAGATCAATGAAGCAAAAAATGCAAAGATTTCAGCAAGGTCTTCTTAATGCTAGCCTGAGGGTAAATATAGAATCTTCAAAACTGTAAGAGAAATTTCCCAGCCTCCGTTATGGAGAGTTCATTAAGTTGGAGTTGAATGGTTTAAAATGCTTCTTTCCAGGTTTCTTGCCACCTGGCTGCGTTGCTATTTATGAGAAAAGCTGTCAGCCTTCTATCTCTTGACTGTTTGCTTCTCCTCTCCCTTCCATTCCTTGCTCAGCCTCCCCACAATCTCTCAGGCAGGGGCTCTTTGTCAAGGCTGAGTTAAAGCGCTACCCATCAGTCCTGGAGATGCAGAAATGCATGCCTATTGCCCCTCTTGCCCACCCCTATTCTGGGACAGCAATGAGCTGGTGACTAATGCTGGCTGCCCTTGCTTACTTATTATGGACCAAGTTAAGGAACAGGATTGGTGGACTCCCCTGCTTCATTTTCCCTTCCACCAAGTGTCCCCTGCCAGTGGGAAGCCAGCCATCAATTGCTCTCCCTAAAGAGGGAGGGCTCAGTATAAGCAGAGGCTTAGAACATCACAGCTGGCCATCTGCCAAGTTGCCTGACAGTGACAGGGACTAAGGAGTGGCATGGGGTGACCCAGGAGGGAACACCTCCAATTTTCCTGCTTGAGACAACCCTCCTCTATATGTATTACCTGTTGGTCAGGATATTTTGTAACATAGGAATAGTGATCTTCTGAAAGAGGGCTAAACCTGTGTTCAAATCAGCCTCAGTGACAGACTGGTGGGACTTCCAATGGGGAAGAAGAAGAAGAAGAAGAAGCACTGCTTTAGACCTTCAAGCATAAGTCAAAGGGCATGAAGCAAAATTTCTATTCCAACTCATTGATGGGAAAATTGCTTCACCAATTTCCACCAATTCTTAGAAACAAACATGTCTTGGCTTAAACCACCATGTGCAATATGCCAGTGGACAGTGTCAGTGGGAGGACAGGTAGTGGGGCTATTTGGCCTGGCTTCAATTCAGATGCTTGCTGTTTTGTTATTTAAAACAATGTTCAGGATTAATACTGATCATGTTCAGCACATGCTGCAAATGCATCGACTCGGCCTTTAGCTGACCTGGTTAAATGTGTTGTGCGAACAAAGAGGAAGTCAATCTCCCAACGCTGCCCTCATCCCACATGCAAAACCAGTTGAACTGGTAGTTGAATCTTACTTCATTGCTGAGGGTGGGGTGATATCCTTCACCACATCACACCCAAGGGCAGCAGGCTACCATAGGAAGCATCCGGTGGGGCAAGCTCTACGTTTCTCCAGGGTAGGCTCCCTAAGGCAGCCATCTCATTCTGTCTGATGGATCAGGCTCTTTCCCCAAGTCTGAAGTTACAAGTCCTTCTCTGCTGTGGTAAAACTCCTTCATGAAGGAAGTTTATCCAGCAATCTCCCTTTGGGCTTTTGTGCAATGAAGTATTCATGTCTCTTTTTTCAGGGTTGATACTCAGTTGAATAAATCTTAGCCATTTAATTGTGTGAATTTTTAAAACATTAATTAATCCAGTCTTCCTCACTAAAGATGCAAATTGGAGGTGAAGGGAGTCATATTCCAACATACCTGGGGGACAGAAGGTTGAGGATGACAGATACTGTACGTACAATCCTAAGCATGCCTACTTAGAAGTACATCAATCTGAATTCAATGAACAATACTACTGTATTATGGTAGTTATCAATAAGACAGTAGCCAAACTTTGCATATACAGTATAAGCAACTTTTATATGCCTAGATACAGCCTTCAAGTCAGTCTTGACCCCTGGCAACTATAAGGACAACTCCCTGCAGTTTCCTTGGCAACACGTCCGGAAGTGCCTGTCATTGCCTTCTTCCTAGGACTGAGAGAGGAGAAATGGTTCAAAGTCTTCCAGCTGGCTTCCATGCTAAAGGCAGGACTAGAACTCAAGTTCCCTTTTAAGGTCCAGCACCTTAAATACTAGACCAAATTGGCTCTCTTGCCTACATATGTAACTTTAAAAAACAGCAGTAACCATATTGGTCTGTGGGGGCAAAACATCCAACATCCACAGGAGCGCAATATCTTTATTACAATTACTGAAAAGAACTGGGCTTCACCACATTTCCTCCTTCACAAACTGCTTTTAGGAGATTCTGAAAATCCATTCACACAAATATTGAGAAATGGAAGCAGCAGTAGCAAGCTGTAGTAAGGATTACCAAAATATAAGCAACTTGGATTCAGTCACTTCTGCTGAATGCTTGTTTGTCAAAATAGCATAGCAGAAAATAGCAGTGCAAACACTTCGTGGTGCAAGCAGAGAAGGATTCCACCCATTTGGGAAAGTGCAAGAATGCCTCTTCTCAGCTGGTCTATGTCAACTGGGATTCTTGTCATTCTTAATTTTTAAATTAATAATACTAACTATAGTAAGAGTCCATCACTGAATAGATCAAGAACATGTTTGTGTCTTTTATCGTTTTATCAGCTGAGGAGCGTTGGAACCATAACTATCTTGCCTCCCTTCTTCCTCCTCCTCCACACCTTCCCTAGATACATATTTTAGGCCACTGGGTTGTCACTTCTGCTCCAAAAAGCTCCAGGGCAAAACTTTCATTGATTGATTCACTTATGTCTTCCCCCCCCCCCCCCCCCCCCGGTTACACAGTTCCCTCTTGCCTTTCTAAGAAAGAAAGGGGTTGCATTTGAATTATTTGCATATAAAAATGCAAGCTAATATAAATAGCAAGGCAGCCTTCATCTGACAGCCCACAGGCAAGTGGGGCTAGACTAGGAAAGTGCCGAATCAAATGACTACATCCCCAGAGAGTCAAATTAATGGGATACTCTTCCACCGTATAGTGGGGGATTTCTGGCTCCCCCAAAAGGACACATATCTTCTGCAAATTGCTTCTCCCCCATTCTCACACTTGTAAAATATGCACATCTGTTGGTTATTTTTGAGAAGATGAGGACATGGAAGCACAAACTTTGTACCTGCATATGCAAGCCATCTTAGCCTATGGCTTAACAGTACAGTAGGCAACACAACAGAAGGCAATTGTGGTCATATTGGTCATGAGTAAAAGCAATACCCCCAATACCATTATTTGACCAACTAAATAGTTGCAAACTTTTGAATTTCCAAGAGTTCATCATCAGATAAGGTAGTCAAACGAGCCATCAAAAAGATGTAGGAAGAAATGTGCTTGGTGTTTGAATCATAGCTGTACCAGGCTACATTTTCTCACTTAGGCTTTATCATTGATACATCATTTGCAAAAAGCTTCATCATCACTGTATAAAATAGGTGGTTGCAGCACCCAACCACCTTGTCTGATGTTGGAAAAGCTAGCTGAGGTTCAACCTGGTTAGTACTGGGATGGGGGACTACCAGGAAGTCTCAGGCCTATAGGTTAGACTGGGAAATCAAAATAACATCCCAAAAGGTGGCCATGGCAAAACACTTCCATATTGCTACAAAAATGTGTCCATATAGTCATCAAGAGTTGAGCTTAACTCAAAGGCCCTTTTTATCACCACCATGCCATTACAGGTAGTCCTCGGTTAGCAACCACAATTGGTTCTGACGAAATGGTCGCTAAACTGCAAAGATAGCTGGTTGCTGCCGCCTCATTTAAAGTTCTGTCATGCAGCAATGCCAACATTACTCTCACTCCGGCATGCATTGTTGTCAGGTGCAGAAATTTGGGCCTAAGTGCGTGCATTGGTCAGAAAATTATTTTTTTACTACCATTTACTACCATCGTATTTGCAAACGGTCGCTATCCGAGGTAGTTGCTAAAGGAGGACTACCTGTATTTTGCTCTTGATGGTGGGTAAAGGCTGATTTATTGTGCCTGAAACCTATCATCTTATGAAAGATTTTTAGTTGATCAGAATTCTTCAACAAGTGAGGAAAACACTGGAAACTAGGTGTGAAATCCACAAAGTCTGCAAGTTTAGAATCAGTCCCAAGTCAAAACAGAGAATGCCTTAGTCCAGAGCTTTCCAAACTGTGTGTGGCGACAAAAAAGTGTGTCGCCACACACAGTCTGGTGTGTCGCCACACAACCCGGAAGCGCTGATCATCATCAGCGCTTCCGGGTTTTCCCGCGGCGACACACCAACGGCGGCGCGCAAAAACCGAAAGCGGCAGCAGCGCTTCTGGGTTTTTGCGCGCTGCCGCAATGGCAGCACTTCCGGGTTTTCCCGCAGCGACACACTGCCGTTGGTGTGTCGCCGCGGGAAAACTTTGGAAAGCCCTGCCTTAGTCACTGCAGGTATTTTTATTTTTTATTTATTTATTATTTCAATTTATTCCCCGCCCATCTCCCTTGCAAGGGACTCTGGGCGGGTTACAACAATTGAAAGTTTAAGAACTATACAAAAACAATATTTAAAATACATCCAATAATAATAATAAGGTATCCAATTACATTAGTACATTCTGGGAAGTGGCTTAACATAAACGATGGAGAAGCTCTGTGGTATAATGGTTGAAACATTAGCCTGGGATGCAGAAGACCAAAGAAGTCCATACCCAGGTTTATTGGAGGTAACAACCCAGTCACTCTCTCTCAGTGCTCCAGATTATTGTAATGGAGAAAAAACATAAGAGGGACTGCTATCTATGTAACTGCTTTGGAGGGAAGTGTGATATCACCTCACAGGGTGGTTGTTGTGGGGAAAATAGGAGGAGGAAGGAGTATTAGGTATGTTCGCCGCCTTGAGTTATTTATAAAAATAATAAAGGTGGGATAAAAATTAAATAAATAAATAAATAAATCTAATAAATGATAATGATACACCCATCCCAGGTATAGAAACACAACAAGTCTAGTGCCCAATTACAACAGTGTTTTTCATCGCCTGTGACATCTTATCTTCCCTTTCAAAGCTTTCTTCAATAGCAGGTTTTTTACGTTTCATTCAATTAGCACTCTCCTAGGAGTCCGGCATTTCTGGCCCCTTTACAGAATGTATTAATACAATGACCCAATGAGTACTACTATAATGTACAGACAATACCCAACTACTGTATATACTGTACATGGCTTCAACTGAGTAATATGCTAAATGCCCTTTCAGACATCTTTGCTTATTTGTTCCCTGGGATTATCAGTAGCAAAACTATCAAGTGATTCTGCTACGATGTCCCACTGGAAAGACCGCATTTGGCCCATCACCAGAGCACCCCGTTAATACTGTTCCCTATACAGAGAACAAATATCAACCCCTTCCCTACCTCTCATTATTATTTATGGGGAGTTAGCAACATGTCTGGTAGAAATAGGACAAATCTTTGCCCCAAGAGGCTTACAATCTAAAATTAGATACAGGGGAGACAAAAGAAGGGGAAGCCAAAACAGGTTGTCTGTTATGTATTGCTAAAATTCCTAACTGAAATTCCCTGTTAGAATTTTATTTTTTAAGTTTGAAAGATAGAGAGGGAAAGACTGCCTCTCTCTCTCTTTTTAGGGCTGACATTACCATTTCCTTCCCCAGTCCTGTTCTATTTTACGTGTCTGCAAAAAACCTATTGGCTATTCCTTGGCAGACTCTCCACTTCCAGGGCCTTCCTTCAGCTCTTTTCCCATCCATTCAGCTGTTCATTGTTTGAATGTTGAATTAAGGATTCAATTCGCTCCAAAAGTACATACGAAGCCAGAAACACAAGAAGCTACATTTAGAGAACATGTTTACTAGGAAGTAAGCCTCACTGAACACAGAAAGTCTGTGTACAGGCTTGAGCTCACAGTTTAGGTGATCTGTGGATCTGTAGATTTCTGTGTGTTTCGGTTGCTGCTTTTAGCCAGGTGAGGTTTGGAATCTGCACCATTCAAAATGCTTGGAATTCAGAACCACACAACATCTCAGCTCATGAATTCACAAACTGACTGGCCACTGTGTTCACACAACATCTTAACTAGGTCAGATAAAGACCTGGCAGTTACACATGTACAACAGGCTAATTTGGTAATTTTAATCAAGGATTTTTTAAAAAAAATAGCTAATGCAGGGATCCCCAACCTGTGGGCCGCGGCTTGTTAGGAAGTGGGCTGCGGGGCTCCCTCCTGCAAACCCCGCCTCCCCCCGGTGCGCGCGATTGGCTCCCTCCTGCAAACACCCCCCCCCCGGGTGCGCACGATTGGCTCCTGCCTGCAAAACACACACACACACACACACACACACACACGGTCCGTGGAAAAATTTTCTTCCACGACTGGTCCCTGGTACCAGAAAGGTTGGGGACCGCTGAGCTAATGTGTCATGTATGCCTAGAAAATGTCTTGATTCAGTAACCAAGTTGCAGCCACCTAAAACCTAAAACAGTGACAGGCAATTTGCACCTCAGGGCAACAAGACTTCTGAACCTTTCTTGCACACTCTTGGAACCATCTCTGACCATTAGTGCTGAAAATCAGCAGCTTGGTTTCCCATGGTACATTTTAGGATGTACCATGCATCCTAAAATAGGCTTAACTCAGTTTAAAGAACTCCTCCCCAGCCTCTCCAAAATCCAAAAGGAAAAGGAAAATCCACTTTAAAAAATTATGCTGGTGTAAACTAGATAACCTCTTAAATGATATCAGGATCTAGAATTTTGAAAAGGGATAGAAACAAGTACCTTCATCTGCCTGAAAGCAAATGAAGTAAGCTCAGAGAGAGAGAGAGAGGTTGCACTGACTGAACACACTTAATCAGGTCAGTTAATATTACCTGTGATTGTTTTTGCACAATACGCTAAGCTTCATTAGTGTTTTCTCGGTTACTTTTTGCGTGGTTTAGCATGGTCTGCAAATCCACCCCATGTGATTAAGGGTTCAATGTCCTGTGAGAATTTAAAAAATGGATTAATTCAGTAACAAGGTTATGCTCGTTGCTTTTAAAAAGCCATTGAAAGAGAAGAGAGAAAGAGAGGGAAGTGGATGCAGAGACACTAATTCATTAACATTCCTTCAGCCCCAATTTGTGAAACTGGTAACATTTCTAATTCTACTGCAGCTACCTTTTGGAAACTGAAAATCTGCTCTTTCAGTTCTTTCCCTTTTTAAAAACATACATTATGTGCAATGTTCCCTAGCACAGGATTTGACTAGCTATTGGCTTCAAGTAGGTTAAATCCAGCCTGAGACTATTCAATTTAGCCCCCCAACTGCTGGACAATCTGCACACAGTCAATTGCTTTTCCAACACTGAGTTGATGTCGCTGTCACCACAGCGGGGGCACAGCCAGCAATCATAGCCTTCAGCCTAAATCTGGCAGCTAAACAGTGTCATTTATGAGTGGTGGAAAAAATACTTTTCAGCCTGCCCCCTCAGTATCTTGATCCATAAAGCAGCTCATATTCCAGAACTCAGGGGTCGACAACTATCAACCCCCAGCTAAATCTGGCCTCAAAACATCTCCTATTTGGCCCATCAACCCCTCACAATTAGACTGCTTCTTAAGAAGGAACTGCTCTTGCCTCTGTCACCATGGTAGCAGCATAGCTGGTTCCATCTTTTTACAGCAAGGCGTGGAAAAATGGAAAGGGGAGTCACACAGATGGAGACAGTAGCTCCTTGTGCATGCTCCATCTTTTCTTACTGTCCCCCTTCAAAGGACAAGAAGGTGCTTGGCATGATGCCAAGGCAAACTGATATTAATTACCCCAATTGTTCTTAGAACATTTCTCAACGCAGCAGGAAAGAAACTTCAAAACACTCCGTAATGGCTATTGGAAAAAAAGATGAGGAAAAAGGAATGAAGAGAAACTGAGAGGGGGCTGCAAGCTGACAAGGATTCAGACACACAAATCAAGAGGAGGCATCTCAGGGGTGTCCATAGGATGGCAGCCACAGCCACACAATCAAAGCCATGCCCCTTTTACGTGTCACACGGTTAAAAGGAGCAGGGCTTCGGTCGCCCGATCATGACTGCCGTCTTGACGTTTTTGATGCCCCCCAAACTGGTAAGCCCATGCTCCAAGCTAATTCAACGCAGAAATATTCTTTAGCTTATCTCTGCTTAAACTCTCCTCCTCTCTGCACAAAACGTTGGAGTTTGTACAACATGCCAGGCTAGACAGATCTGATTAACCTGGAATTCAGCATATTCTGGATGGCAGCCATTGTTTTAGCAGGAACTAGACCATCATGCTAAGCCATAATACAGTGTGTACATATTCATTTAATTTGCATACTGCCAACTCTGCCAGGAACCTCCAGGAGTTTACTTCATCAAAGCCATTAAAACTTCCATGGTAATATATCAACAATTCAATGCTGACAATAATACATTAAAATAAATTACTATACTAAAGCATCCTCCTCCTCCTCCTCAATCTGGTGGAACCAGCATCATCCAAGCCAATTAATTATACCCATGACTATAGCATTAATGATAAACAATAACCAATGGCAGCACCCAGTTAACTACCAGATGCTTTCTTCAAAGAGTTCTCTCTTAACCATCTCCCAGAATGCAAGTCTGACTTCTAAGGGGAAGCCATTCCATAAAACCAACACTATAACCATAAAGCAAGGCCTCTGGCCTTAACCCTCCCTCACTTAGGGAAATGGGGGGGGGCAACCAATAGCTTCTCCCAGACGGAACATACTATACAGGTCAACTCTGGCTGGAGAAGACAGTCCTGTGGGTAACTAGGTGACAAGCCATAAAGGACTTTATAGATGAAATACAGTACTGTACCCTGACTTGCCCCCAAAGCCTCTCAGCAATCAACACTTCATGGTGTGATATCCTCCTGGTGACCAACACCTATCAGTAAGAGGGCCCTCAGATTCTGTATCGATTGGAGCTTTCAGGCAGTCTTCAAAGGCAGCCTGGAGCACTGTGGATCATCTTGGTCCAAATGAATAGTAATGAGGAGATGAGTTACTATTGCAAGGTCCTTGCAAACATGGTTTATTTATATGGGCATAGCATTATGCTATGTAAATGCTGCAATTTTGTTTTGTTCATGTGGGTTTAATGTTTTGTGCTGTTCAGCTGCTACATGGTTACTTTGCTGATGAGATCAAGGCTACTGAATTATCCTTTGGGATAGCCTTCTCTCTCAGAAGAGGGATGTATAACGTTTTTGAGCCCAGGGCCACACTCTGCCCATGAGTGGTCTGCCCAGGGCTCAATCCCAAAAAGAAATGAAGTAAGGACAAAAGCAATCTGATTTAATTTATATTTCGTAGAAAATATAGTAAATACAAATAGTTGCTATGACTATACCCCAAGTATTTAATACTGTTCCCATCCCATTAAAAATGAGACCTTGGTGACAACTTTGCGTAGTGCTCACAAAGTTGGGAGGGGGGGACAGAGAGAGTACACAAATTAGACAGAAAGAAGGGTGTTTCAGCATCCCTTCCACTGAGCTGCTTCTTCTATATAATAATGATACATCGCTTCCATTTCCTTTTCTGGTCATGTTAGTAATCCTGATTTACAAAATCCCCCTCTATAAACTCTTACCGTCGCACACTTGCTATTCTCTCCAACATATTTTGCTGGTAAAACAATGTCCTTATTTGGCTTTTGAGAAAAATGAGAGACCAGTTTTAAAATCCTAACAAACATATGCAGGCCTTGGATTTCTCCCCCCCCCCCCCCTCATTTCAGCTCTTCCCCTGTACTCAGGTCTCTAAAAGCCATATGTCTTCGGGTGGGGGGGGGAGCGGAAAAGGGTTCACAGACGTACTGACTGTGATATGCATTCACATAAATGCAGCCATATGAGCGCAAAGAGCCAGCTGGCAGCTTCCTTTCCCCCATCATAATTTAACTGCCTGCCCAGTAAGATAGATACGTTATTTCAAAAGGAGGGGCTACTCTGGAGCAAACAAACAGCAGGCAAAATCACCTTCCAGCAATATGCTATATAACAACAAAGGAAATCTGCACAGAGTAAAGCACTGAAGAATATTCTGGGCCAGCCATGCCCTTTCCAAGATATTCCATTCTGCCTGTCTTTCTCTCCTCTCCCACCACCCACCACCCCATTATGGAAGAGTGGAGGCTGACAGAGGCATTGATTATCATATAAAAATAGTTCTCATGTATTTGCGACTGAACAACAACAGAAAAATTGTCTCTGGAGATGGGACAGGGTAACATCTGCACACATTAATTACAGTTTTGTAATGGTTTTTAGCCAAGGGGTCATTTCGATCATCTGGACCTACCCTGTAGTCTGCATGGATTTTTAATCCCCTTATCTTGAATTCTCCTGGTTGCACACTCTGACCCTGCCTTGACTAGGTCCTGACCTCTCCATCCTCATAGGATTCCCCCATTTGTATCTCTGCAACAGTGGAGACCCCATGCCCACCTCTGTCTCAGAGGAAATGCCTTAGGGCGTTGCTGGCTGGGGAATTCTGGGAGTTGAAGTCCACACATCTTCAAGTTGCTAAGGCTGAGGAACACTGCTAGGGGATATAAACAGCATAACTGAGCAACAGAAATCAAGGGTGTCTGCACAGTACAGTATAGTAAAAAAAAAAAAAAAGCCAAGATGATGGCCACAATGTTGCAGAGCTGTTTTTTTTTTAATGGGTGAGACACCCATAAAAAGCAGGCAGAGCTTTGACTGCACCGTTGTGGCCATCTTGATTTTTCTGACCACCCCTGAACAGAATCCTGAAGTGGTCATGGACTACAAGCTGCTGGATGGACAAATTTTCACACCTTCCTTTCCATAAAAGTGTTATCAAACAAACAGTGGGGAGAACACCTCATTCCCCGATGAAATATTTTAATCCTCCAAGGTTTGAGATTATGGGGATGTATTTTAAAATGAGGTTTTCTCACTGCAGCCTGAAGGACACAGTCTATTCCACCTGTTTTTCTGTTTCATGGTCATAATCTCTTCCTGAAATAATCTGGTTACGTGCTTATTAGTTGGGGCTCAACTTTCCTTCTACCATACTGTACATTCCAACTTTTCACCAATGAAAATCTGACTAATTTTTCTACCAAGTTTCTCTGATTCCCTTCCCCCCACAATTACTCCATCTTTTACACTTTACTACGGGCTCTTCAGCATCTGCCTGGGCATCTGCGAGCATCTCTCTTCAACTGATTGAAAAGCCAAGAGGGTTTTGTTCTTTTGCTTAAAGGGATATAAAGAGATGCTATCAGCAGTTCCAAATATACTGCTGCAGCTGCAACATGTGTGAAATGGCAGATTTGGGCACGGGTCAGCCTAACCCATTTGGCTGTGTAAGACAAGGACTCGCCCGCCACCACAGTAAAAACACCACCAACTACCTAACAATCCGCTCCACTGCCAGACATACAAAATCTGCTTGAGCCGGCTGCCTCTCTCTCTCTCTCTCTCTGTAAAGGTGGGGCCGGCCCCAGCTGAGCATCTGACTGAGCTCTAGACTTCCGTGTGTGTTCGAGCAACCCGTGTGCATGCAAGAGACAAGAGTGGCATATTCTCCAGAAGCAGAGCTAAGTGACTGGTTTTAGATTCGGGATGTCATTACGCAGCAAAAGAGGCTTCTTTACTTCCAAAGCGGGCAAGCTTTCGTTGCTCCTTTCGCTCAGATCCAGAATGCTATCCTGAACCGTTGCCCTCAGATCCCACCCTTTGGGCCAGAGCTTTCCAAACTGTGTGTCGCGACACAAAAGTGTGTCGCCACACCACCCGGAAGCGGCGGCGCGCGCGTGCACGGCGGCAGCGGCAGCGGCGCGGGATCAGTGCTTCCGCCTTTTAGCGGAGGCTGCCGCCGCCGCCGCGCGCGCGCGCGCCGCCGCACGCCCCCCTGCGCTGCCGCCGTGCGCGCGCGCGCCGCCGCACGCCCCCCTTTGCTTTGGGCACTCCTGAAGTTTCACTATTTTAAAGAGGCTCTTGAGAGAGAGAGATGGAATGAGGCATGAGCTCCATCGATTCCCAAGAACATGAGGAACGGGGAGGCAATTAATTGTAAAGAGAGCCCGCTGCAGCACCCCCATTTCCGGAGGCAAAGGAGGCGCCCGTCTAGCCTAGGCGAGGAAATCAAGCCCAGCATCGCCAGCCACCCTCGGAGGCGCCGAGCCTTCTTCTCGGGAGGAGGAGGAGGAGGAGGAGATGATGCAAAAAAGCTCGGGTATAAAACTGCTTCTTGGACCGAGAGGAGCGAGCAGGAAAACCGACAGCAGCCACTTCGGCGTCCCAGAGAAGAGAGCACGGACGGAGGGCTTGCCACAGCCCCGCCACTGCCGCAGCGTGTGGCGGCGCCGAGCCCCTCCTCTCCTCCCGCCGCCGCATCTGGGCCATTCCCACGTTAGCGTCGGAGCGCCTCCGGCGAGCGGCGCGTCGTGTCCTTGCTGCTCCAGTCGTTGCGGGGGGGGGGGGGGGGAGTTTGTCGGAACGAACTTGAGGAGGCGGCAGTTGTTGTCTTCCCGCCACTCATCGCCCGGCGCGTCAACGTCCTTTGGTTTGGCCAAGCGGCGCTTTCGAAGCCAACGACTCGCTCGGCCTGCGACGGAGCGATTCCTCTCGATGGGTATCCCGCCTTTCCTCCAGGAGCTCGAGGCAGCGGAGCCCCCCCTCCTCCTCTTTTCCCTCCGGCAACAGCCTCGGAGGGAGGTTGGGCCGAAGAGATTAAGTGACCGGTCCAAAGTCACTCCGCGAGCTTCCATGGCTGAGGCCAGCCGTGAAACTCTCCCCCCCCCCTTATAGAAGTGGCACCAAGGCCCGCCGGTAGGGTGAAAAAGTCAAGATGGCTTGAAGCTCCGCCCCTTTTTATATACGTCGCGACCAGGCGGAGCTTCAAGCACACCATCGTGGCCGCCATCTTGACTTTTTTACCCTACGTGCAGATACCCAGCGATTGAGGTGTACTGTGGTGCAGTGATTCAAGTGCTTGATTAAGAGCGGGGTCTCACGTTCATCTCTGAATCCATGATTCCTGTACACTCAGCCTACTCTACCTCGTAGGATAGTTGTGGAGCTAGATAGAGTGGAGGGAAGTCAGATGAAGCTGATGGTCATTTGAGGGAGAATTGGATGTTGAGACAGCAGGTGGTGGCAGCACCTAGCTGACCTTGGCTTAGCGTAGAAAGTCTGAACCTGGTTAGTACTTGGATGGGAGGCCAACTGGAAATCCTAGAACTTCACTCTAGACTTAGAAGTCGAAAAAATATCTTGGAAGGTGACAGTTGGAAATATTGCTGATATGTGTATGCCCATGAAATCACTCTGAGGGTACTCTGGACAGCCAAGAAAATAAATGGATCATTGAACAAACTAACCCAGAGTTCTCACTTGAGGCACAAATGACCAGGCTTAGATTATCCTGCTTTGGACACATTTTGCAAAGACCTAGTTCTCTGGAGAAGGCTCCGATGCTGGGAAAGGTGGAAGGAAGGAGAAGAGGATGGCCAGTAGCAGAGTGGATGGACTCAGTTATAGTGGTGATGGGTATACCGTTGGAAGACCTGAAGGAACAGATAAGGGACAGATTGTCATAGAGAAAATCTATATGGTTGCTAAGAGTCAACAACTTGATGGCACATAATCATCAAATCACTAGAAGTCTTTAGGGTAGCAATGCTGTAACAAGATCCAATTTGCAGTAGGGTGGTTGAATGCAGAATATTTTTTAAAATTTCTGTACTGGAATGGGGGGGAAGGAAGGTGAGAACTGATTTTACTCTTCAGGAAGTGCTATGGCTTGGATAAGTAAAGGTAAAGGTTCCCCCCCCCCCCCGCACATTTTGTGTAGTCATGTCTGACTCTAGGGGCCGGTGCTCACCTCCGTTTGTTAGCCAAAGAGCCAGCGTTGTCTGAAGACGCTTCCACAGTCATGTGGCCGGCATGACGCACGCGGAACGCTGTTACCTACCCACCGAAGTGGTACCTATTAATCTACTTGCATTTGCATGCTTTCAAATTGCTAGGTTGGCAAGAGCTGGGGCGAGTGCGGGAGCTTACTTCGTCATGCGGGGCTAGGGATTCGAACCTCTGAACTTGCGATCTTCCAATCAACAAGCCTGGCGTCTTACCCGCTGAGCCACCACGCCAATCTAATCTAATCTAATCTAATCTATAATCTAACCTATCTATGGCTTGGATAGGTTCCCTTAAAATCTCTTGAAAAGTTACATGCAGTGGGTGTTTTGCATTGCCTATAGGTAAAGGTGAAGTTAAAGGTTCCCCCGCACATTTGTGCAGTCGTGTCCAACTCTAGAGGCCGGTGCTCATCTCTGTTCGTTAGCGGAAGAGCCAGCGCTGTCCGAAGACGCTTCCTCGGTCATGTGGCCGGCATAACGCATGCGGAACGCTGTTACCATCCCACCGAAGTGGTACCTATTCATCTACTTGCATTTGCATGCTTTCGAATTGCTAGGTTGGCAAGAGCTGGGGCAAGTGCGGGAGCTCACTCTGTCACGTGGGGCTAGGGATTCGAACCTCCGAACTTGCTCTGCCTATAAATGGCCATATTTACACAGTATGTTTAACCCAGTTGTCTAATTAACCCATTTCCTGGGTTCCCTAAATACACTGAGCCACCAGATTACCAGATTGGCAAGGTTCACCCCAGCACATTGAGTTAAAAAAAACCTAACCAAAATTAAAACTAACTAAGCTTAATATGTTGAGCAAATGCAGCCTTAGGTCTTTAGCTGAGCTGATTAAGGGTGTTGTGTGAATACAGCCATTAAAGGTAAATAATCTTGAATCATAGAAAAGCCACCTGTCTCCGGTTCCTTTCAAAGAAACTGGACCTCTGAAACATCTGACCAAAGTGCAGTGAACACACAGATGTTGTGTTACTATCTCCATCTCAGCACTGGGCCACTTTTTAGATGGCTTTTAAATAATGAAACTCAAACTTTAATAATTAGGTTTTTCGGTGCTGGACCATGACAAATGCCTTCTATATGAAGCTTTTGGATTCTTCTACGTTCTTCTGCACCTGATCTTTGCACACTCACATGGGTTCCAAATGGGAATAGCCTGAATTGCTGAGGTTGTATGTTTGAATCATATATCAGAACAGAAAGTGACTTAAAAATTCAAGGTTAGGAATGACTACTCACAGCAGTGGTGGGCAATTTGTGAGAGCTGGGCTGCAAGCCAAATCTTCTGACTACAGGTTTTGAAAACTGATGTGCAGTTCTCTGTGCTTTCAGGTGGGAAGCACACATATATGGGCTCATATATGGCACTAAGCCATGATGTAGTTGATGTAGAGAGCCAGTTTGGTCTAGTGGTTAAGGTGCTGGGCTAGAAACCAGGAGACTGAGAGTTCTAGTCCCGCCTTAGGCATGAAAGCCGGCTGGGTGACCTTGGGCCAGTCCCTGTCTCTCAGCCCTAGGAAGGAGCCAATGGCAAACCAGGAGACTGAGAGTTCTAGTCCCGCCTTAGGCATGAAAGCCGGCTGGGTGACCTTGGGCCAATCCCTGTCTCTAAGCCCTAGGAAGGAGCCAATGGCAAACCAGGAGACTGAGAGTTCTAGTCCCGCCTTAGGCATGAAAGCTGGCTCGGTGACCTTGGGCCAGTCCTCCTCTCTCGGCCCAACTCACCTCACAGGGTGGTTGTTGTTGGGAAAATAGGAGGAGGGAGGAGTATTAGGTATGTTCGCCGCCTTGAGTTATTTATTAAAATAATAAAGGCGGGATAAAAATAAATAAATAAATAATGTAGTTGATTTGTGATTTAGCAGGTTGTGTGAATCTAGGCAATTTGTAGCATAGTGGGTGAATAAAGTACAACATACAGTGTAGATGTCAGCCATATAAGGTAGACCAGATTCAGAAACCAATGGCATATAGGTCAGAACTATTTTTATTGTAACAGCTCTAGTAACAGAAGCTTGCAAGTCTGAATGGGCTTCCCCCTTTCCCCCCCCCCCTTAATCTTCATGTGAATTAGAGAGGGGCTTGTCTGACACATTTTCTCAAATTAGTTTCTTGGAAAGGCTGCGCTTGCCTGATTATTGGCTTGGTAGTGGCTCTTCCTCTTGTCCTTCAAAGCCATTCCCTATGCCCTCTAGACCAATGCATGAACCAGGTCTGTAAGCCTTCGGTCAGTGTCTCACAGTATGGCCAGCCCTGACCTATATGAAGCACTCCAGCAATTCTGTGCAAAATGGAATCGGCAATTTTCATATGATTTGCTGAGCAAGTGAGCTTGACAAGCCTTTTAATCAATGCACATAAGCTTTTAGATTACTCTGGACTCTTTTGTAGTCTTGGTTTACAGAGAACAAGGATGGACGTCTATTATATGGAGCGAGCCTTCATTTGAACTTTGTCATGGAAAGTTCAGCACTAGGTTATTGGTGGGGGGGTGCCAAATGGGCAGAGCTTCTGCTTACATGGAGACTCATAGATTCCCTTTTCCCTGACATCCCCAGTTAGAAAGCATTGTGGAGGAGCCACAACACAAGCACCCTCCACGAGTGCTAATGGAGAGCCAGCGTTTTAAAAACAACATTGAGCGAGACGGGCCTGCGATTTAACTCCAGATGACACCATATCTCACAGGAGTTACTAACAAAGAAGGGAGCCCCTTTGTGCACGTGAGAAGTCCGTCCAAAGCTGCCGGATTGGAGGGGGGTCTCAGCCCGCAGCTTCAGAAATCAAACAGCCAGCAGATCATCTGGTGTTTACTGCAGAGTCCATGGCTTCCCCCAGCAAAGCCGCAAAGAGGTTTACAGCAGCCATTCTGTTAATTGGATTACAGGCTGTTAGGCCTTGCTGAGAGGGTGACAAAGGGCCCTCCGGAGGCTCAGCAGTTTAGCAAGAAATATACTATCTTTGGGAATAGAGGAATGGAAAAGCCCGTGGATCCGCCTCTTCCCAGAGCCCAGCTAAAACCCGGACTTTGCTGCCCTCTGCAGAGGTTTGAGCCTCAGTACACACGCTGCCTGCAAACACAGAAGCAAAACCAGCGCAGAACCTGAATTACCCCCGGCATGGAGAGCCCAAGGCAGCGAGAGGGAAGACACCCATTTTTAAATGGCATCGCAGGCTCCGACTGAAGAAGACGAGGACTTGTGTTTTTGCAGCTGCTTGGGTTATCAAGCAGTGTGAACGTAGGCGTGTTTCCCCCCCAAAAATCAGCAATATTTGGAATTTTGAAGCATGTTGTGAATGTATTTGCAAAAGAGCTGCCATGGGAAATTTGCCGCCTCACAGAATGCTCATTGTGTGGAATATGGCCAGGCACAAAAAGCCCATTTACCAGAAGCCAAACTAGCCCCTCGGTGTCTTCTACCATAGCAGGAGTGGAGGCTTCTACAAGGTCCAAAGGTATTTCTATAAATAATTATGTTGCTAGAGGCTGTACTTCATTTTGCAGCAAACCAGCTTTCTATTTATTTGTATTATTTAAAATCTTTTTTTAAAAAATTATGTGGGAAAGGAAGCTGGTAGGCACCCAGGAAGGTGTCTCTGGGCACGCTGCCAATGGGTTGCAGGTTATCCCTGAAATGTTAGCTTTCTCCATATAGAAAGTTAGGTCTGCACCCCTTTTTAAATTAAGGGATGTTACAGTGTGCAGTTGAAATGATGAAATCATACAATCGATTCTAAGAGCTGAGCTGAAAGTCAGGTTCTTTTTTAAAGATGCTTTGGAGCATATGGAGAACAATTTAACCTACCTTTTTCTTGGCGTGCTAATTTTCTACATGACAGGGAGATTCCTCTGGTGACAGGGAGCTAATTTCTTATCTACACTTTATAGCCCCTTACTGAGGTATATCCTCAGATGGGTGCAGCCCGGAATGTGTGAATATCACAGATCACTGAAACATTTTATACTGTCTCAAGCATAACAACACATAACCCTGCAAAAGATCAGAATC
This sequence comes from Charina bottae, assembly GCA_023362775.1. Taxonomy (NCBI): domain Eukaryota; kingdom Metazoa; phylum Chordata; class Lepidosauria; order Squamata; family Charinaidae; genus Charina; species Charina bottae. The sequence continues at coordinate 97,237,047 of JALMGJ010000001.1, read as the reverse complement.
GCTGCTGAGGAGTCTGGCAGCGTCTTTCTAACATGTTCCCTTTCCTTGAAGGAAACCGCTTTCCTCAGTGGCCTGTCTCCAGCACTTGGTATTCTGTGGGACGGCTGTTAAATTGTGATTGTTACTATCCTTGGCTATTATTATATGGATATTATTGTGATTGGTTGTTTTTATTGATTTTTTTAACTCTGTCAGCTGCCCAGAGTTGCTGCTTATGAGATTGGCAGCCATATAAATTGACTAGAATAAATAATAAATACATTCAGATACTATGGCATTGGGCATCTTCAGGGCACCAGGGAGCTCCATTTAGCTACCATGGCCGCCTCATCATCATCATCATCATCATCATCATCATCATCATCTTCTTCTCCTCCTCCTCCTCCTCCTCCTCCTCCTCCTCCTCCTCCTCCTCCTCCTCGCGTTTTCCCGCTATTTTCGTGGGGTCTGCTTTTCGGATCTTGAAACACCACTTTGCCCAATCATCTGCATCCTCAGGGCATAGCCCATCAATTTGCATGTCCTTACTGATGGTGTCCTGCCATCTCTGTTTTGGTCGCCCACATGGCCATCGGCCATCGATTTTAAGATGGTAAGCTATTTTGGCGACTACATCTCTCTAGTTCCATGGAAACATGTTGCCTTTCATTATTAAACTTGTGACAGCAAAAGCCATTCAGCAGGTACAGTAATTGACCAGCACTGAAGAACCAACCAGTGAAAAATAATTTGATAGATTTATCCAGCTCTGAACCATTCTGGAGACATGAGTGTTGCAGGAGGGAGGCATCTACTGGGATATTCCTTCCTATAGCATATGATATATACATCTTCCTATAAGGCCATTGAAGTTATTTAGTGGGATGTGTGTATCCTGCCCCATCACTGGAACTGCAGTTGATGAGGATTCAGGTTAGAGAGACTGTATAATCCAGATTATGGGATTCTTCTCCATAATCATCTTCTCAGATGCAGCAATAGGTTCTGTTCCTTGGTCATTCAGTAAGAACAGAAAATGGTTGCTTTCATTACACGTCTGGTCTGGATTCAATTTTGGTTTTTTTGCTTTGTGGTGGTGATTCCTGCTAATTTTTTTTTTTTTTACATTGTCCAGTTTTGTTTTTAATAAAGATATCACCCTTTTAATATTTATCATTTTGATTTCATTGTTCTATTTTTATTTTCATTCTTGTATCTTTTTGTGACTTCAACGAGACTTTTTGGGCAGACAAAAAAATGGCTTACAAATAGAAATGTGAAAAAATTTCCAAACTAGCTGAAAACAGCTATATCTTCAGAACTGATTCCTCATTACTTTCCATCAAAACAAAACAAGATACAAACATCAGTCACATATGGCAGGAAAAACTAATATGGGCGGAAAGCCAGCACGACTGTATTTCAAGCATCGTTGCCACTTCACTTTGATGCGCCGCGGTTGAAAGCTTACAAATTACAACCCTAAAACTGCCACTTTGCAAGATGCGCAAAGTCTCTCCTCTGTAATCAAAATGTGACTACTCTTGCCGATGTCAAGTTGTAGCAGGGAGGGGCATCCCACACCCCTTCCAATTTTTCCAGGTCTTTGGAGCATCTGTGCATACTCTGGCAGCTCAGCAGGGTTCCTTTGCTGCAAAATCAACTTTGCACCATTTAAAACCACCGTATTTCCAAAGCAGTGAGCCAAAATTAGATTGGCTTGCTCTGAAGTACCACAAGGAAAGCAAACATTGGAATCTTAGGAGTCCTAGGGATTCCCTCAAAATCCAGCTAGGAGCAGAAATACTCAGATATAGAGCTTTTTGACATATACGTTATTTGGGGGAATATGACATAGTGATGACAAAACCCAGGGGCACCATCAAAAGGATTCTAGGCAATATAATCTTCATCAGTCACCCTCAAAGGATGGAACTGTACTGTAGAAAGATTAAAGCTGAATGGCAGAAAATCTGCTTTGAGTATAAATTGGTCTTTCTAAAACAATGCCGTTTTTGGGGAAAGTCAAATGTATTAGGTCTCAGAAATCTCAGAGCTGAATTCCAACATATCTGGAAGGCTCCAAACTGAGAAAGGCTATCATAAAATCCCATGTTCAATGGCTGATATTCCTGATTCTGGCATTTTCAATCTGCTATCATCTACTTCTGCCAAAACCTTATAAAATGATTTTAATTGAATCAAACTCAGGCAAGAATGTTACAAAATGAAGTACTTTTGTTGTTCAGTCGTTAAGTCGTGTCCGACTCTTCGTGACCTCATGGACCATAGCACGCCAGGCCTTTCTGTCCTCCACTGTCTCCTGGAGTTTACTCAAATTCATGTTCATTATATCGGTGATGCTATCTAACCATCTCATTCTCTGCTGTCCCCTTCTCCTTTTGCCTTCAGTCTTTCCCAGCATCAGGGTCTTTTCCAGTTTATTTCTGTTAATAACTTGTAGTCCCAAAGACATTCTTAGAAAATTTTTAAAAGGGTGGGTGGGTGAAGGAGGGAAGGGGTAGTTTTACCAGACTTGATATAATTCAGGCAAACTATTTAATGAATAAATCATGCTGGACCAATGCTCTCACTTTTTACCCAACAGCTCAATATGTTTATATGCTCTGTTTTACACTATAGGGCCACCACTTCAGGTAGTCAAGCAATGATACTAACAATCTTTAGTTCAGCAGTATATTTCTATCCTGATTTTCCACTCAGCCTGGAATCCCTCAAGCCAACACAATCATTAACAAAACCTACATAAAAATCATGTTACATAAATGTTTAAGATATTGTTTTAAAACCAATCATAAAACAGTGTTAAGTCATCATCTCCTCCAGAGAACTAATGAAACAAATAAAGGGGTTGTTTCCTTCCTAAAATCCCAAAGGGAGACAGATGTTTGGATCTCATGAAAGGAAGAACATAGGGGGCCACCATAGAAGAGGCCTTGTTCACTCCATGACCTTGTTTTCTCTGCTAGAGGAAGCTCTCACCAGAGGACAAGAACAGACTGCATTGAGAAAATAAGATCCATGGTATATCAGTCAAGTGGAGGTCCATCTAGTCCTGGGTTTCTCAATCTCAGCATTTTTAAGATGGGTAGACTTCAACTCCCAGAATTCCCCAGCCAGCATACTTGCTGGGAATTCTGGGAGTTGAAGTCCACACATCCTAAAGTTGCTGAGGATGAGAAACACTGGTCTAGTCCAATATCCAGCAGTAGTTACCATCCATAAAGGGACTGCTTGTCTACTCTGTGAGATCTGCCAGGGTAAGCATGTTTCAGGTCCCTTCCATGAAGCAATGTCACCTAGTGGGATCCAGGAAGCATGCCTTCTCAGTGTTGCCCTTTGGAACAGCATACCACCCCAAAATTCAGAGGGCCCCAAGCCTATTGGTCTTGAAAACCTCCCCTCACCTCCGAGCATTGGGCCAGAGCATTGGATGAGCTCATCCAGTAATGGTTTTGGAATTGCAATATGTTGTGCCTTGGCCTCGATCAATGCAGTGTGTGTGTGTGTGTGTTACTTTTTTTCTTTGCTTATGTTTTTAACCCTATGTAGTCTGGAGTCACTATTTGTGAGTTAGGCCATCATATAAATAAAATGAATAAATAAATAACTCACAATGGTGAATGTGATTCTAATATGAAGTCGAAAAGGAGGACCTGGGATGGTGTTTGACCACCCAGATGGATTGCTTCTGAATATGGAGTTTCCACGCAGGTTATCAGACCTGGACAAACTTCTCCATAAATTTGGTTAAAGCTGAACTGATTAGCTTAGGCATTTAAGCTAATATCCATCACTGTATCTTATGACAGGGAGACATCATTCTCTAAACTATTACTATACAAATTGCACCGTCAAAGTATATGGAATGTATGTCGATGAAGATATGGAATGTACTTTAATTGTAAAGTACTTTACATGTACTTTATTTATTTATTTATTTAACTTATATGACCGCCCATCTCCCCCAACGGGGAACTCTGGGCGGTTTACAATAAAAGTGATTAAAATAGAATAAAGAATATAAAAATACAATCAAATAATACAATAAATAAATTATAAAATCCAAATGGCCAGATAGTTAAATAAAAAGGACATTATGAAATTAACCACCCCCATGAGGAACTATTATTTCCTCCTTCCCATGCCAGGCGGCAGAACCAGGTCTTCAGATCTTTCCTAAAGGTCGGGAGGGAGGGGATCTGCCTCAACTCTGGGGGCAAGGTGTTCCAGAGTGCTGGTGCCACCACAGAGAAGGCCCGCCTTCTAGACCCCACCAGATGACACTCTCTTATTGATGGGGTTCGTAGCAGGCCCTCTCTGAATGATCGGGTGGGGCGGGTCGATGATATGGGGATAAGACGGTCCCTCAGGTATTCTGGTCCCATGCCATGTAGGGCTTTAAAGGTGATAACCAACACCTTGAATTGTACCCGGAAGCAAACCGGCACCCAATGCAGCTCGCGGAGCAAAGGTGTTATATGCGCTGATCTTGGCGCACCTAGAACTGCTCGCGCAGCTGCACTCTGAACCAGTTGTTTAATTATGGAATTAAACAGGCAAAATTGACAGAGCCCTGCCTTTAATAGCTTATAGTTCAAAGGAGACAATATGGTGGTGGAGATGTTAAGCATATATAAGCTGCATGTGGCTTAGATTAAAGACTAAGAAGAGAATACAGTAACCCAAAAGGTACCTAACTGTGGAAGCCTTCAGATCTTGCAGATTTTCTCCCAGCACCACAGACATTCTGAAATAATCTTGCTCTTCTAGGAAATTTCAAAAGATGACAGAATCTGACCATGACAACCTGTTCAAATTTCACCTCCAGGACATATCTGCACCTCCAGAAATAAGTGCACACAGACCCACACAGGCCTGCTTTCAAATCCCTTTTGGATGCACTTGGCCACCATGCAATTTTCCCTTGAACGTGCCAAGGGTGACAGATTGTATTGAGATGCATCCAATAAATGAGTCATCATAATTAGACCAGGAGTCATTTAATTAAAACCTGCTTTGCATCCTCAGTCCTTAGCTTTGACTATAAATATTTTTATTAACAGAGGGAGGTAGCTAAGCAATCTTTTGACAATGTGCAGTATATTGCCAAAGGCCACCAGTATACAAGGTGAACACCCTCTCATTCTTACTCTCAAGAAAAAAGGAAGGGATAAGGGAGAGGAGCCAAGGAATTAAAGAAGGAAAAGCCCTGGAAATGATAGGCTTTGTCATTCAACACCTCTGCACTCCAACAGGTTGAAGAAGTCTGCCTTAGACCAGTGTTTTTCAAACTTGGCAACGTTAAGATGGGTGGACTTCAACTCCCAGAATTCTCCAGCCAATTCTGTGAGTTGAAGTCCACCCATCTCAATGTTGCGAAGTTTGAAAAACACCGCCTTAGACTAGTGATGCTTCCAAACAGCAATTTGGCTGTAGGGATTTTCTCAGGAAAAACATGCTTCCCAGAGATGTGCCACTGCATTCCTTACTTGTAAACTGAGATGGTCCTAATAATTTACCTTATACTCTACTAGGTGTAAGAAACTTGTAGCTGATGGGCCATAAGTGATTTATAAGCTCTCCCCCTGCTTTTATTGCTATTCCCAGAATCCCCTGTAGCCATACTGCCAAATTTTGGAAACAACAACAACAACAGGAGACTATTATGGTTGGTCACACAGTCAGCCAGATGTTTAGACTAGAATTATTATATTATTATTATTATTATTATTATTATTATTATTATTGCCACGTGAGTGGTATAGTTCCCTATTTTTAGGCAGAGAGCATACCACCTCTGTTGCGTCTTCCCTACTGAACCTATTTACAAGGAAACTCGGATACATACTGTACATACAAATGTCTCCCAATGTAAAGTTTCCTTTGAGTTGAGCTCAATTCCTGGGAACTCTGTAAAGTTTCCTTTGCAATGGTAAAGAGGTGATTTACCGCTACCTTCTCTGGGAAGTTTTTTCCCCAAGTTCTCTGCCTGGCCTACAGCACTGGGATTTCCCAGTGCTCTTCCACCCAAGTACTAACCAAGCAGCTGATTTCCTTAGCTTCCAGGAAGCATCCTTTGTTTACAGATGCTCTTGTCTTATCCATTCCGTAACATCTTCCCAGACACTGCAGCTCTTGGATCCCAATTAACAGCTGTTCTCAGCTATCATTTCTATAATGTATTAAACACCAGCATTGCCTTATATCTCATTTAGAAGTGTAACTGTTGCAGTTCACTTCCATCAGCTGAAGGTAGGGAAGCCTGACCCACCCAGAGGCCTCTATGGAGCTGCAGAAAACTTCCTTCATCTTCAGGGAAGCCCAAAGCTCTTTTGCAAGCCATGCTCTGATCACAGAGGGCAGGGGTCTTCCCCAGCCTGAAAAAGGAGGAGATAAATTCATGGAAGCAAATTGCACCAAGCCTAGGTCTTCTCCCCGATCCATGGAGACAGCGGCCTGCATCCTACCTCCACATGGTGAAGTCAAGAGAAGATTATGAGAGCACAGAGAAAGATGTCATAGGGATAACACTTCTCAGTCAACCTCTGGCCCTTTTTGGAACTTTGAGAAGCTCAGAATAAAGTGCTTAACTTCAGGTATAATGAGAAGTGGGCCTGTGTCATGTAATTGCTTTCACGGCTGTATTTGTTCCCAGAAGTCATGGCCTAATACAGCCTTTCTCAACCTTTTGACCCTGGAGGAACCCTTGAAATATTTGTCAGGCCTCAGGGAACCCCTGCACATTCAGCTCAAATACAGGCTGGAAGTTACAAAATTATTATATTCATTTCATGGGTAGGCCTGTATATACAGTATGCATAAACAGTGTTCTTAAACTGAAAATAAAGAATGAAACTTACCTCTTTAATGTGAAGTTGCCCGAATTTGAAATAATTTTTTAAATAAATCATGATCTCCCAGGGAACCCCTAGTGACCTCTCGCAGAACCCTAGGGTGCCACGGAACCCTGGTTGAGAAACCCTGGCCTAAGAGATAGGAGTGTGCAAATACTGAGGCAGTCTTGGAGTTACGTTTTAATTGATATGCTTTATTGCCTTGCATGAAAACACACACACCACCTGATAATTTCAAATACTGAACTATACTTCGGATGGCCCTCTTTTTAAAACCACCTTAGCTACTTACGATCACATTTGGGGGCAAGGAACTTCAGTGACTATCCCTGGTGTAATTACTTTTGTCTGCCTGGCTGCTGCATATCCTGGCAATTAGAGCTATTCTTGTTCAGCAAGAGATGGAGGGTAAAACCATCTCTATCCAATTTCGCCATGGCAGGCAAAACATTATGCTACTTTATTTTCTTTCTCTGCATTAAATACAAACAAACAAATGGCCTCTTGCAAAAGAACTTCAGTCCCCTATGCTTTTAAAGGTTCCCTACGGTATCCTTTTTTGCAACGGGATTAGAAACTAACACCAATATGACAAACACAGCCAGCAGATACAGAGTCCTACATACAGTATATGGAATATTTTATTTTTCTGAAAGGAAGACTAAAAAATACAAGGTTTATGAAAAGGTTTCTTTCCTATCTAATCTTTTTTGGAGGTAGGGATCTTCATAAATCCAGGGTTATCTTTCTTTGGGGTAAATGCAATATTCATTGCCTACTCTTTTCCAAATAACCTTTTCCATTTTTCACTGCTGCTTGAAGATGGAGTTGATGGTTTCAGTAATGGTTAACTTTTTTCCTCCCCAGTGGCCATTGCTTTACACTCTTATACTGAACTTCATTGCTAAATTTGGCTGCAAATTGAAATGGATGTTAAAAGAACCCAAGTTAGTAAGATATTTGAATATAGTCCCAGACGGATAGCCTTGGTACAAACACATCCGCTATCCCTCTTTTTTTTTGGTTTGATACTATAGGTAGTCCTTGCTTAGCAACCATCATGAGGGGCTCGGAGTCCGAGTCGGAGGACGAGGAAGGGCAGCCGGGCCCTGGGACAGCTTCGGAGGGCGTGCAGGCAGCAACGGACAGAGGTCCGTCTGGGCAGGCAGAGGCGGTGGGGCCGGCCAACGAGCAGCAGGGTCAGGTGTCGCTGCTCAGCGGGGATGAGGACGTGGGGTTGCCACCCCCTCCCAGCCCGAGAGTAAGGAGAGCAGAAAGGAGAGGGGAACAGCGAAGGTCGGAGAGGCTACGGTGCGAGAAAGTAGCCCCGCCCTCCTAAATAAGCTCCACCCAGTTCTGCCTCTATAAAAAGGGAGCCGCAAGGCCAGACCAGTCGTTGGAGACAACCGTCTGCTTACCGGATTCCATATGCCTTGACTCCTTATCAGAAACCTCGTGACTTGACTCTAGACCCTTGGACTCGCTTGACTAACCTTGTTTTGAACGTGAAGCTCCTTTAAGGCAAGCTCGCGGGACCTTTGGGTTTGTTTCTGTAGCGTGGGTGCGTTTGCGCTCACACTTCCTTGCTGCCTGTTCATTTACCTCACAAGTTCCTCAGTAAAGTTTGCAACTGCCTCCCTGGTGTTCTGCGTGTGATTTGGGCTGGGACAGGACAGCAACCACAATTGGGACCGGCAACTCGGCTGTTAAGTGAAGCAGTCACTAAGTGAAACCACAACTGTGCTTACAATCTTACTTCAGCTTTCCTTTGCTTTACAGACCTGCAAAGGTCATAAATGTGAGGATTGGTCGCAAAGTTACTTTTTCATCACCATCGTAACTGAATGGTCGCTGTATGAGGCAGTCACTAAATGAGGACTACCTGTACTATCTTTCAGGATTATTTTTCCATTTCCCAGGGCAGCCCTGAGATTCCCTGGTAGTTCCCTATCCAAGTATTAATCAGGCCTGGTTCTGCTTAGCTTCCATCCCACCTGCTGAGGCATTGTCACAGAAGGAGCTACTATTAGGCTATTTATTGTATTCAATTAATTTAATTAAAAATTGTTATCCTCACTGCCAACTTTTTGGATCATGGCCCTCAGTGCACTACTCCTCAGAAAGGTTGTTCACCTCTGTGATAAAACAGCAAATTAATATTATATAAATATTAGTTCCTCTCCCTCACTCCGACATAAAACTCCAATAACATAATGGAAACCACTTTAAAAATGACTTTAATCTGAACAGTTCAGGAAACTTGGCTGGCTAATAAGCAGACAAAAATCTTTGTGTCATCAAAAGCCTCTCTCATCATCTAGTACATTTAAAATCCCCATTCCGAACAGTCCATGAATATTTAACTGTCATGAATATTTAATTTTCAAAAAGGGAGAGAGAGATGAATAAAAGTCAGTTGAAGGAACACTACCATCATCCCATTAAGCACAGGCTTTCCAGAACTCAGCCTGGACTATGCCAAAGTCCATGGTGGGCTGCACTTTCTCCATGGTATCCCAAAAAATGAGAAGGTTGAGACCTCACCACCATCCCCTTTCTGTCCAGTGCAAATTGAGGGAGGTTCACAATCCTTGGAGGAGAACTGATCAGCAACCCACATCTTGGCTGTATTCACAGATCACGCTCAACCTGGATACTGAAGTAACCTGTTTTATGGTTTTGCGCAATACGCTGCACCCAAAGCTAACCAAACAGGGCAGGTTCACACATCACAATAAGCCACACACAAAAAGCCCTTGTTAATACTAATTCAGCTCAGCATGTTGTACAAATGCAGCCATTGGCAGCGGCAGGGGCTACGGATGCACACACCCCTGTACACAATTGCTGATTCACCGGTACCTCTCAGCTGTTACAAGAAATGAAATATTGGGAGAGACAGATGAACAGAATTTGAACCTGAGAAAAAAAATGCAGATCTGCAGAGTAGGGTGAAAAACAAGGAAGCCATCAGACCAGGTCTGGACACCAGCTACTGGAGAGAAGAGGTCACAAGGCAACAATCCAGCAAGATCAGGTAAGGACCAGAGAACAGCAACCAGAGATAAGAGAGTTAATTTCCCATGCAGCACGTAATGTTTGACCCAGCAATCTAACAGGTGAACAAAAGGCTGATGTGGAATGGAATGCGTGACAGACCTTGCTGGCAAAGGACAAGCTTTGATGGAAGACCCCCAATTCATGCATGCAATTATCTACAGAGCACCCCGGTGTTCTCCAGTCCCTGAACATCCTCCAGCCATGGTGCAGCAGGGTGAGTATAAGTGGGTGCGTGCGTAAGTGCGTAATACCCAAGCAACAGTAATTAATAAAGCTTTTGTAGGTTAACAGAGACTCCCCACATGCTGTGTGTTCCATGAGCATTTCATTACTGCGTATGATCCTAAACTCTTGTATCTCCATTGAAAGTGTGTGAGTGTATCCACTAATAAATCCTACCCCCACGCCCTGCCCCAGCTATGTGCCACAAAGACTCAGCCACATTATCTGCTCCGTGGACTAGGTAGAACGCAAGGGTAGTGGAAGCCACGCGTGGCTCAGAGGGGTGCCAGAAAGAGGCAAAGAATAAACCCTGAACAGAAATTTGTAACAAGGCCATTTTTTTTGCTGCAGGCAGAAAAAAGGAGCCCAAGTACAGCAAAGAAACAGCACAAGCCAAACTATGCTGTTTGTGAAAGAATGTGCTGCCTGGGAAGGAAGATGTTGCTTCGGACACCTGGCCTTGCTTCCCTACTGCCCTCCCTAAAAGGGGAATGCTGCTTTCTTAGTGTGCCACAGAGAAATAAATAAAAACTAGCTGGTTGCTTCTGGCCTGGTCAGCTTTCTGTCTCAGAGGAAGAGGGGGGAAGGGAGACACAACTTACTACAAATCTCAACCCTGCAGATGGAGGCTTCAAAAACTAACTTTCCACTGCGGAGAAGCTACATTTCTGGCATTGTTAGGGGATCATTATTACTTATTTAAAAAAAAAAATCCAGCTCCACATAAGAAACTTTTCCTTGGAAAATTTTTGTGGGAGAATTCTGCTTCCTAACCTCTTTACAGGATAGCAGAGATTCTGAATCCTCTGTTTAGAATTGCTCTGGGTCTGCAGAGCCAAAGGGCTGCATAAATTTTAAATTTAAATTTCGGCCTAATCAAGGGACAAAGGGCCACAGAGATACTACTCTCTCTGCTCTGCGAGTTCATGGTGATTAAAAAAAAAAAAAAGAGGCTGCCTTTATTCAGGTTTGGAAACTCAGCTGATACACCCTGAAATGCTATTGGGAATTAAACAGTCCATCTATGAAGCACCTAGGGGCGCTGGTTATAGGCGTATTTCCAAGCCCTATTTAAATCATTTAACACTTAAAGCAGGTGGTACACAGTCCTTATGGAGGATTAAATGCAGCTTTGAGTGACATGAGTAGTTTCAAAGCAGAGGCCAGGCCAGGATAAAACACATGTCGATCGGAAGATTGCAAGTTCGGAGGTTCGAATCCCTAGGCCCACGTGATGGAGTGAGCTCCCGCACTCGCCCCAGCTCTTGCCAACCTAGCAATTCGAAAGCATGCAAATGCAAGTAGATGAATAGGTACCACTTCAGTGGGAAGGTAACAGCGTTCCGTGTGCGTCATGCCGGCCACATGACCGTGGAAGCGTCTTCGGACAGCGCTGGCTCTTCGGCTAACAAATGGAGATGAGCACCAGCCCCTAGAGTCAGACACGATTGCACAAATGTGCGGGAGGAACCTTTACTTTTTTTTACTTCAAATTTACAGTTGAGGAAATCCAGGAAAGCGTATCAGTGACCTTAATACGCTTAAACCCCCTGATATTTAATAACCCCCTTGTGTCACATACAAAAATATCATTTCGCTCCCCAGAACCTTTTGGGATTGTGGCAGATTATATACTTTGCTAATAAATTAACTGGGAGGAAACCCGGAGACTGCCCCCAAGGAACGGAAGGACCATGTGTCACCTTTGCAGGTTGCAACCCCCCTTTTGAAACCTTGTTGAACAAGTTATGCCACCAGGTTCCTTGCAGAACCTTTTCCATCCATATCAGCCCGCCAGCACTTTGCCTACCACCAAGTGCAACCCCTTTGGCAAGCGTTGAGATAGGGGGCCTTTTCTGCAGCACCCCCTGGATTCTAGACCAGTGTTTTTCAAACTTGGCAACTTTAAGATGTGTGGACTTCAACCCCCAGAATTCCCCAGCCAGCAAGTTTGAAAAGCACTGCTCTAGGATGGGTTACCAACAGTCCCCCAGCTACAGGCTTCCAAGAAAATCCTAAGAGAGGGTCTAGCTTTCCCTGAGCCCAAAGCTACACCTGGCCTTTGAATGGCATGCCAGGTTCTGTAAAAGAATTTATCATCTTTAAACATATAATGAAATGGCAAAGAAAAGACAGACTGACAACATCCAGGAAAGCGTAGCAGTGACCTTGGTTCTTTCCTCCCTATCAGATTACAGAAAAAAGAAAGGCACATTGAATTTTGTAACTGAAAATGAGGTCCCGTTTTTGCCCCCAAGAGTATGTAAAAAGGTATAATTAAAGATAATTTGACGTTATTAACAGTTACAAGCTTTGCAGGCTTTAACAGATTTGTGAATAAATTTGCTTGGCAAGATTTAACAGATTTGTGACCAAACCTGAAGCATCAATGATATATAAAAGATTGTAAATCAAGATTTCTGTGGATTAATAATGAGTCATGTTGTACATGGTTTATTTCTGTTGACAGCAATTTAACAGCAGTAGCTATAATAATGGCTTTTTGGAGTGAAATATATACCTAGAAAACAGAATTAGCACCTAGAGTGTCAAACAAAGAGGCCAAGAAACAAAGCTCTGAAAACTGAAATTTCTAAAAACAGAATCTCATCAACATGGCCAAAGGAATAGCTTGTTTACTTCACTTCTACAAGTTTGAAGAAGGGGAAAGAACATAAATATTTAACCTTTCAAGGAACTCAGACATGACAGCTCAACAAGTTGAAAACTGATATGCTTTTTAAAGCAAGTGGACACAGAACAAGTCACAGTCTTGGCCTGACCTTATTGCAAAAACAGATAAATGCTAAAATGCTATAAAGATGGCTCATTCAGATGTTGCCTAGAAACACAGTTTGGAATGGAATGCTTAGGGATCAACTCCAAAGTAAGTTAATTCTTTCAATCCCAGGTTTGCCAGAAGTACAAATAAGACTCTGAGAGTTGAGAAGAGCTTAAGAAAAAGAGTTGGTATTTTAAAAGTGTTCTACTGTAATATAAAAACAGGTAACACTGTAAAGAGTTTTTCTTTTTCTATATAATAGAGTAATAGGCCAGATCATCTTTCCCCTGAAGCTTATGTGAGACTTAATGATAATCAGGATATCCAAATCTTGCACACACACAAAAGTCTCAGACACTTAAGATGACTTTAACAATTGGAGGGAACTGCATTTAAACTATGTCCTTCAAGAAAATGCTTAATATAGTTTCACATAACCCAACCTGGCCTTTCACAGAATCCCAGCTCCGCCAAGTTAAAGGAACCAACAGAAACAGCATCACCCGTAGACTAATCCAGCCTTCCCTAACCTGGTGCCCTCTGCATCTCCTGGACTACAACTCCATCATCCCAACATGCATATCTTGCTCAGGATAACAGCAACCGTAGTCTAACTCACTGGGGAAGGCTGGGCTAGTTCATTCAGTCTGGAAAATTCTTGCATCCGCACAGTCCGGCTAGATCTTTGGCCAAAGAGAGAAGATTTTGACTGGCTAGATCATCACACTAGTAAGAACACTGAAAAGGCTGGAGGGGAAGAAAAGGCAGCCACTCACAGTGATATGTGTACCCTTCGGATGAGTTACTGGAAGGAGGAAGGGACTCTAGAGATATCACAATGGGCTTAATCTTCAGAACAGCACTGAAAGGACTGGGACAGCGATGGGCCTCTTGAAGTAGTCAGCTATTCCAGCCATCATAGCAATGAAGACAAATCCTGGGAGCTGTAGTTCAGCAATATACAGAGGGGTACAGATTCCTCATTCCTACTCTGTTCAAATTCACTTTAAAAAATTTGTAGTCCACAAAATTGCATAAGCCAGTTTACTGCCTTTAGGATTGTCAATAAATCTGTTTTCTGACAATCTATAATTGAGTGGACTAATCCATTTAAAAATTCAGCTGAAGTGTGATTCAGGGAAAGCAATCATAAACTTTCTTTTCTACACCTCATTCTTTGATTTTTCCAGCACAAGGCAACCTCATGCCACACTAGCCAATTCTTTGAAGGCTATGTACAAGTACTATGAAGCAAATGGGTTTTTTAAAAACACTGAAGCACTTTTTAGAGCCCAGAGTCTTCCCGTATCATGTGATTTTTACAGTAATTCAAACTGGCTCCAGCATTTCCCACACATACCTACAGCTACCATCCAATGCTGCTCTGATCTTCATATAGGTCCAACTGTGCAGTTGCTAGGGCTATTCCAGGCTCAAAATTCAAATAAGAAATTATAAATATTAGAAAATTACTTTAGTCATGTTAGAACTGAGTCCAATTGTGTTATTTACTACCATGTAGTGTTTCCTTGGTCTCTCCTATCCTCAATTCTAGATCAAAACTATAAGCAGAAAACTTAAGAGTGAAGAAATAAAAAAATCCAGTTTCCATTCCTTGCTAAATGTCATGCTATCAAGACATTGCTCAACATTTCAAACCTATTTACAATCTTAAATATTTACTTTACAACACATCTCTTTCTGAAAACAGAGACTAAGAACCCTTTACACTTCTTTCTCAAACACAGCATTGTTGGCAGAGTGTGGTAAGCAACTATGTTTAGGGAGTGAGGACGGCACAACTGTCCACCAGTTGATTTTAAAACCTGTGTATGCGTGGAAGAAAACAATCCCCAAAGCATTATATTGAACCTGTAAAAAGAAAAGATAAATTCATTTCAGGAACACATAAAAATTCAGCCCTCATAGTAACCAACTCTGACTAAAATAAATATCATGGGACACATCTACCAACAAAGAGTACCTTTAAAATGTGCCAATTTTAAAGTTGTTTGATTTTTTTCCCCTTAGCCCGTCTGCCAAGCAGAAAAAGGGAGAAGGAAGGAATATCTGAGTCCTGACTCTCATCCAGCATAAACCTGAGGTTGCAGTGGAGGGGGAAGTTTGTCATTTTCAACATTTTCAGAGTCAATGGCTGCCAAGGCTGGGTTTGGGGCTTTAATTTCCAAGGGATACTTCTCCACAATCTCCTGGACTTCCTTGGTGATCCCATCAGTCCAATCGATAAGGTCCCTCTCAAGCTTTTTGGCATCACTCACAATCCTCTCCTGCCTCTCGTTAAGTTGTGAGAGGAGGTCAAGGTTCCTGTACACCTGGCGCACCCCCACACATACGTTGGCTGGCCAGTTCTCAGGTTCTTCTTTCTTTG
This sequence comes from Charina bottae, assembly GCA_023362775.1. Taxonomy (NCBI): domain Eukaryota; kingdom Metazoa; phylum Chordata; class Lepidosauria; order Squamata; family Charinaidae; genus Charina; species Charina bottae. The sequence continues at coordinate 97,221,737 of JALMGJ010000001.1, read as the reverse complement.
GAGAGGTCTGGCCAGACATATAGCGGTCAAAGTCTTCCTGGCTCAGGTTTAGGGACTGGGCATCCAACTTCTCTATGAAGGCCACAGCACAGCACTGCAGAAACAAGAGTGTGAACTCTTTCAGATCATACACGTTCAACATCATCTCCATTCACATGCAAGCTATTTCATGTGACTCTTAAAATACATTGTAAACCTTGATAATGGAACCTTTTGCAAGAGAGAGTTTAAATTATTGCTTAATAATAATTATAAATAACATTATCAAAAATTGCTCAATTCGTTTGATCAACTTTTTGTTGGAGACCTACAAATTTACATATGCAGACATAATTCCCTTTCTAAACTGCAATGTACCTTCCTGTCAGATACATACAAACTTTTATTCATTTTACAACAGGTGTGTGTGTGTGTGTGTGTGTGTGTGTGAGAGAGACACAGAAAGAGTGAACATGCCGCTCCTAGACCATCATCAGCTATGGAGCAATATCTGTAAACTGCCTCGAGTCCATGACAATTGAAGTAGTAGATAAATCATGCAAACAAATGAATAAAGTGCAGTGTTATTTTTGAGTGTTTCCTTGTCTACTTTGTTCACCTCCTCAAATATATACCAATCATCATACTAAAGCTAGGTCTGGATTAACAAAACACAATTGCTATTTAAAAAAAACATAATATGCACAAAGAAATTAATAATATTGTGGCTTAATGTGATGGCCTGATTAAAAAGCATGTTAATGTAATGGCCAGGTTCCCACCACACACAGAACAGCTAACACAACTCCACTGCAGCCCAATCTAGCACATTGTATAAACCCAACCAAAGTTTTGCTAGTTTTAATTTTAGTTCTGTGCAATAATTCAGCACACCTGGCTTCCCATTCCTACTTGGCAAACACCAAGAATATTGGACTAGTTATTCTGAGTGCAAACCTCTTTTTAAAAAGAGGTACATGTAGATTTTGTTTCTGGTACCTCAACAGCAAGAGCTAGAAGGTTGGTATTTTTCAATGAGTTAATATATTTATTATCTGCATTAACACAGGGTGTTAGATTCCCTTGAAGTGTGTGTACCATATAGCTTCTCCATAGTGCCATGACTGTAGGTTCACGATCCAGGAAAAACGCCAAGCACCTGGTTAAGCATTCTTGCTGGTACAATGGAGGACACAAATAAGGACACTAAACCAGGCGGTCCAAAAATCCAATTCTATGTAATGACAATTTCAGAGGAGTTGGGCGGCCAATCAATTTAACTAAGTGATGATGATGATGGTGGTAAGTTCAGCTCTTCTTCCACCAAGAGAAAGCATGAAAGATAGGTTCTGTATCTGGCAAAATAGATAAAGCTCTTCTTCAAATTCCCCTAAAAAGACTGTCACGATCACAGATCTACTTACCAGGTTTGTAAAGTAATATCCATCCTCCCCAGTCATCAGCCTGCTGGGATTGCAGAACCGAGTAATGTACTGAATGTTGGACTGCAGGCGGGGTGGGTTGCCCTTCAGGACAATGTAGATGAGAGTGGGCAAAAAGTCATCAGCTGAAGCTGGCTCAGCCTTTGTGGTTCGGATAGCATTAAAGATGTGCTTGCTGCAGCTAGTGATGCAGGCCAACTTGTCCCGGGGGACACGCTTCGAGTCCATTTCAATGATGTCTGCAAGTGGAAAACAATCCCAAGGATCAAGGAGTTCACTGGCAGGGCTCTTTCTCCTTTAGATGTCCCACCCTCCACACTTAAGAGTGTCTGCTAGGTCTTGCAGGCCATCTTTCTTTTAAAGAAATAACATGAGTAAACCTAGCACTATCAGCCAGCAGCCCTGCTGTATAGGAAGAAGAATGCAAGTTTTAATCTAACCAATCCACTGATTAGCCAAAGGACCTAAAAATGTTTTAGGCTATTTTAAATAGTTAGCTACGTAAACGTACGGCAGGTAACAGTGCTATCTCTGAAGAGGCATTTCTCTTATGTGTTCAGAGGAACAAGAATGCCTTGAAAATGCTGCTGGCTGCAATACTATCATTTCTCCTTAAAAAAAAATATGTCTGTCCTGACATCTGGGGAAGAAATGGTGAACTGAAGGCAGCTCTGCTAAAAGCCGAGCCTACGACCATGGTGGAATGAAGAGCTGGTGAGTAGACTGTGTTTAAAATATATTATGAAAGAGGAATAAGTTTTACTTGACAAGATTGAGACTGATCTGAAAGTGGATTTAAAAATGACAGGTTACAAGAATAATATGGAAAAAGATGCTACACTGGACATACAAAAGAACCTGGCTAATGTCTTAATAATTAAAAGGGATTTAATAACACAGTAACTGTTACACAGTGGCAATAACAATAAATAACAAACCAAGAGAGTGACCTGGTTTACAAAAGAAGCTTGTTAAAGCTTTGAAGAATTTTGTGAGAAGGGACAAAGAAAAAATGAAAAGAAATCAAGTTCTAGGACATTATTTGAAGGGACTAAAGATCAAGATTGTTAAAAGTAAAAGGAAAGAAAGTTGGTTTATTTGATCAAGGTTAAAATAGATATGTTGTTATCTCTGGTAACCCTTAATGGACTTTTGCTGATCAGGACTGAAACAACGAGGTTTCAAGGATTTGTTTATAGATAAAAGATGGGATATGGGAAGAAGAGATCATTTGTTGTATTTTAAGAGGAGGTGATAAAATTGCTTGTACTTGTTGTGATGAGGGTGGAAGTCATTTCTTTATATATTTCTTTTCTTTATCTTTATTATATTCTTATTTTTTCTTTCTTTTCCATTTTTCTATTTTTTTTCTTTTCTGCACTTTCTTTTTTCCTTTCTTTTAGTTTGTATTAGTTTTTATCTTTGTAACTGTAATTTTTTAAATAAAATAAAATAAAATAACTATTTTAAAGAAAGTATGTCCTAAAACTGTTTTTATAGCATATGTAAAACTCTACAGGGGGTTCAGATGTTTGACAGCTAAAAGGTATACAGTTAAAATCAACCAGGTTTCTTTATTTCACCGACAGCTTTGAATTAATGAACCCTCAGTTACTATATTCAGCCTTCCACACATAGGCGGTATAAAATATTAATAATGATTTCTACGGCACTGGAGTAGCACAACTAAACATCTCAGTTCAGAGTGGTGCTAAACGACAATTTTCCAGTTGATGAAACCAAGATTGAGAGTTGCTGAGAGTTATAGATAAGCCACATCTGAATGGCCATCAATTCCTAATCCCAATTTGAGAAGCCCGTATTCTCAAGCCAGGATTGGAAGGGATAGGAGGCTTGATGACTCAGATTTTTTGCTTTGGGGAAAACAATTGCTATGAAAGAATGCAGTGATGGAGAACTGGTACACCATCAAAAGGAGACTTATCCTACAAAGAGTTTTAGAGAATTCAAGCCAGTTACTCCAGTGGAAGGAATGAAAGGACATGAAAGCAAGGAGAAGCAGAGTACAGGATGAATTCCTTGGAAATTAGGGCCACTAGACAGCTAAGTTTGTACAAATGGAGTGGGCCAAGTATCCTTCTGGAGTGTGAATAACCTTCTACTTCATCTAGAAAATTCCCCATAAAAAGTCCTTCCCGGGTGGGGAGTATGGAGAAAGAAGGGAGCAGGCAGCACTCTCATGCCACTCTGAATTCTGGTTCTACACCTGTTGGACATAGCAAACTTTACCCTTGCAATATTCTTCTTACACATTTTCATCCCAACACACATAATGCTAAGCAAAAAAGCTAACAAACCACAATACAGGTTTAGCTTTTTATGTGTGAACCAGCCTTATGAGAAACGTATTACCCCAGGAAATACTTTTTTTTTCTTGAGAAATCACTCCTGAACAAGACTTGATTGCTTTCACGGAAAAAGGAATGTAGGCATCATGGGCTAAACTCATACTCTTCTTACTAGCCTTCTGATATGAGACAAGTTTGCTCCTGGTATCGAGCTGGTGATTTTTACTACGGTGAAAAGATTCAAGATCAATAAATGTTTCCTCTCCAATTCATCAGCCCTTTACATACCTGTGATAGCTTTCACAACTACATCTGAGACTTCAGGGATTTCTTCATTGACAGGAACACAAAGCATTTGTGGAGTAACCCAGTGCAAAGCTCTGCAGGTAGATTTGAAGGAAAGAGGAAAACAATCACTATTAGAAGAGTTTAATATGTCAAGAGTGAAGGTAACAAAACTGTGCCCAGAAAGTTGCATTCTGGGACAACAAAAGCAGAGAGAAAATATTTTAATTATTTAAATAATCTGCCTTTATTTCTTTATTGTATTCATTATTGCATATATCCTAAACCACCTGGCTCAAGTCATATAGGGTTTTAGAGACCATAACCAATGTCATGGAAAATATATTCTTAGGCATGAGTTTAAATATTTTGGATGCACCCAAAAACCAGTCATTTTGAAGGGTAGTACTATAGCAGACTTGCTTTAACTCAGTTGTAGATAATGACTGGAAAATAAAAAGAAACTATATATTTTATATATTTTGGTTGTCAAAAGTGGAAATCTGCGAAGTTGCGCAAAGGCCCTTCTGGCCACGACTGCCACCTGCTCCTCGAGCAGGAGTCGTGAGTCCAGAAGGACCCCCAAGTTCCGCACCGGGTCTGTCTGGGGCAGTGCGACCCCATCCAGAACTAAAGATGACAATTTCCCGGACACCGAGGAAATGGCGTTTAACACTGTAATGTGCCTACGTTTGCTCCCTAGAAATTAATTCCCCAAGTTCTGCACAGTGTTTTTGAATTTACTGAAGAAAAATGTGTGGATGACTTGACTTTTAGAAGTTCATAGAGAAACAAATTGATTAGTTGATATTTGCCTAGGTAGGTACCTCATGGATCATTAACTCTTTGCATATTTTTCAAGATCGTAAGGAAGGAAAGGAATACAAAGCATTTACAGTGAAACAAGAACTTTCAAGATGATACATTTCAAACTGAGTAATCCTCCAAGGTTCTTCACATATTGCTCTTTTAGAGAAAAGAGATCAGTGTAAAGTTCAGTTGGTCCCACTGCTCCTTTTGAGATTGTACTGGACCTTTTAATCTTTCACTGGGATACAAACATTTGTTGTTTTTCACTGCTCTTTGTACAGTGTATATTTAACTTTACTCCACAAAAGCTCAAGCTGCTAGTACTAGCGCAGAAGTTTTTAAAAGCTTCTATATTTAGTCCACAAATTTAATATGGGCTATTGCGATAGAATAATTGAGGACGGACATGGCCTTCTGCCCAGGAAGACAGTGAAATGGAACATTACAAAGCATAGATAAGATGATCTAAAAACAGCAAAAAAAAATTCCCTGTTAGCAACAGTGCAGCTTTTAAAAGTTCAACCACCTCAAGGAGAAACCTGAGAAAGGTAAGAGAAAAACCCGCTATAGCCAGAATCAGCCGGGTAGAAGTAGGTAACAAATGTTAAGGAGCCTGTGTCTAAAAGAGAGACCCTAGTCCTAAAGCCACACCTGATTCTTCTCTGGACCGCAAGATCTTTCTTCTCATCCTCTGTGGTTTCCGGGCAGAAAACGTATTTATACAAGCGGGTCATTACGAATTTCTCCACCTGATCCATCACTTTTTCCACTTTTTCTGGAGACACTGGAAAAGACGCAGAGACAAACAAACAAATCTTTATTATGGTCATAGGCCAGCATAAGGAGGCTGGGGTACAGTCAATTAAAAAGCATAGTCTAAAAGTATGTATATAAAAAACAGGAGTCTAAAAGAAGAGGTAGGAGCATTAAAGGTAAAGTAAAGGTTCCCCCCGCACATTTGTGCAGTCGTGTCCGACTCTAGGGGCCGGTGCTCATCTCCGTTTGTTAGCCGAAGAGCCAGTGTTGTCCGAAGATGCTTCCACGGTCATGTGGCCGCATGACGCGCGCAGAACGCTGTTACCTACCCACCGAAGTGGTACCTATTCATCTACTTGCATTTGCATGCTTTCGAATTGCTAGGTTGGCAAGAGCTGGGGCTAGTGCGGGAGCTCATTCCGTCATGCGGGACTAGGGATCCGAACCTCCGAACTTGCGATCTTCCGATCAACAAGCCTGGCGTCTTACCCACTGAGCCACCACGCCCCTTAGGAGCATTAGGGGGGAGCATAAAAGATTAGTATGTGGCAGACTGTATCTATCAAATTACAGAGCACTCTAACATGGCAAACCAGGTGCTCATTAAGAGAACTGTAACACATCTAGCATCATCAGAGCAAGTATTTGCAAGTTAGATAGAGTCTGCCATTTTCACCCTCCTTTTATTAAAATGTTACCTACAGTAACATATTATTTGAGAGCCAGTGTGGTGTAGTGGTTAAGGTGCTGGACTAGAAGCAGGGAGACCCAGCTTCCAGCCCTCCCTTAGGCATGGAAGCCAGCTAGGTGACCTTGGGCCAGTCATCCCTCTCAGCCCAAGGCAGCTGAAAATCAAAACCCTAATTGCATCATTCACTGATAAGCTTCACTGTAAGGACTAGGTGAGTGCAGTGCAAAACAAGCCAGCAACTAAATGGAACCCTGCAACTAAGCAGGATAAACAGTAAGAACAAAAACCTAATAGAACATTCTTCATTTTGTAGCCAAAGACTCCCTAGCAACATCTCCAGTGAAAGTAGGGTTCTAGTCTAGAAGTTTGTTTCTCAAAGATAAGGTTTATTTTCCCCAGAAAAAAATAGACCTCCTGCATTGTTTGCCATCAATATCTAGGTACACCTGAAGGTTCATTTGTATGATTTCCACATATTTGTTCAATCCCCTTCTAATAAGAATGCAGTTTAAATTCTGTATTTGAGGACTGCTGGAAAGGGTGGGTTCAGGACCTTTGATCCCATCTGGTCTAGCCTGCACTGAAGGATCCCGTATTTCTTTGGGGGTTGGGGGAGGATTTCTTCAATGTAAGGTAAGGACCAAAATCTGTTCTCTCACATCACCACTGATCTCCTCTGGAAACAAAAGGTTCCCCTCCCACTTGTCTGCCCCAAGCAGAGACGTGAAAAGGCACATCTGAAATTGCACCCATAACGGGTATTACCTTCCTCCCCTCTGAGTTCCACAAATAAAATGGCAAAATACATAAGAACAATACCTTTCCAGTGAGTCTGTAGCTTATCTGCCACGTTCTGATAGATGCTCTGAGCATATTCAGACTGTTCCTCAATACTCAACTCCTACAAAGAGAAATCAGTTATGCATGTGAGAATGGGTAATGCCCCAGATCTGAGATCTCCTATAATCCAAGTACATATCATTCTGTTTTCACAGTCCTTGATATCTTGACATTATATTATAACCGCCCAGAGTCCCCCTGTGGGGAGATGGTGCGGTAAATATAAATCGAACCATCAATAAATAAATAAAATAAAAAACATTGGGCCAGTATTAAGTCCAAGGTGGCAGAACCTATGGCTCCTTCTTCCACCCTGTAGCTACCTCCAGTACGATAAAGGCCCCCGTCTTACAAATAACACACTGAACTCCTCACAGAACCAGACACCACAATGAGGACCCTAGAGGCAGCACGTCTTTTCCCAGATCCTTTATTTTCAGGTCAACCAGTATCTTTAGTAAGATTCTCAGAGAAGGTGAGAAACATTAAGATCCAGGAAGAGGAGGGGTTGTGTCAGGGGGAGTCAGTGCTGGGGAATGACAGGAATAATTTTGACCACACAAGCATTTCTCCACAAGAATGGCACACAAGAAATTCTAACCTCCAGCAACAGCTCTTTTAGTTCTTTAAATGGTGACATTTATTTACAAAAAAAATAGCAGAGACCTCCTCTCTTCCCCCCCTCCCCACCAAATGTTAAGATACTATAGCCTGCAGCTCCATCTGGGGCAATTTCTAAGTTATTGATTGTTAGAATTGTATACAAGTGTACCCACTTCTTCATAAGTATAGCAAACACGCTACGGTATTTCCCTGGAGGGAAGATGATCCTACACACACTAGAAGATAGATTAGAAAAAACTTTGCTCCTTGCATTTCTGTGTTGTGAACAAATCTAAGATGACTCTCCCATTTTAAAAGTAAACTATTTTGGGGGGAAAAAACCCTTAGTCTCCCTTCACATAAAAGCAATATACAGGTAGTCCTCGCTTAACAACCATTTGCTTAGTGATGGTTCGGACTTACGACAGTGCTGAAAAAAACCGACTTACGACCAGTCCTCACACTTACGATTATCACAGTGTCCCCATGGTCACGTGATCACAATTTGGGCACTTGGCAACTGGTTCACATTTATGACTGTCGCAGTGTCACGTGGTCACGTGATCGCCATTTTCTACCTTCCTAGCCAGCTTCAGGCAAGCAAAATCAATGGGGAACTGTGTAACTCGCTTAACAACCACGTGGTTTGCTTAACGCCCGTGGTGATTCGCTTAACAACCGTCCCCCCCAAAAAAGTTATAAAATCAGGTCAGATTCACTTAATGACCATTTCGCTTAGCAACCAAAATGTCAGTCCCAATTGTGGTCGTTAAGCGAGGACTACCTGTACTTTCTCCTTCTTTAAATATACTTGTGGATTGCTTCACAAACAGATCATAACTGTTGTTGTTTATTCGTTCAGTCGTTTCCGACTCTTCGTGACTTCATGGACCAGTCCACGCCAGAGCTTTCTGTTGGCCGTCACCATCCCCAGCTCCCCAATGGTTGAGTCAATTTCCTCCCCTCAATACTTATCCTTCCACTATCACCACCACTGTAGGAGGAGACCTGTATTAGTCTATGGCAGAGCTTTCCAAACTTTTCATGTTGGTGACACATTTTTTAGACATGCATCATTTCGCGACACACTCTTACAGCAGGGCATCATTTCACGACACACTCTTACAGCAAGGCACAAGGCAGGCACTAGGACCTGTGCGGAATCCTGGCAGGGCAGGTTTGGAGGCAGCAAGGCACAAGGCAGGCACTAGGACCTGCGCGGAATCCTGGCAGGGCTCGGAGGCAGCAGCAGCTGCGACACACCCAGACACTGCAGCTGACACACTAATGTGTCCTGACACACAGTTTGGAAAGCTCTGGTCTATGGTAGCAAAAATGAGGTCTGTTAGCCCCTTTTCTGTCTAACAAATTTTATTAAAAGGTATATGCTTTCCTGAGCTGCAGTTCACAAAAGCTTATCCCTTTTAATAAAATGTGTTTTGTTAGTCAGAAAAGGGGCTACCAGACCCCTTCTCATTTTTTGCTACCATCACCATGAAAGGTGCTCGTTCCTCCCTGTGCTCTACTTCCAGAATTTGACCAGAATTTGCAGGGAAAAACCCAAGTGAGTCACCAATGCCAGCAAACCCCTCATGCGGCAAGAATGGCTCACCCGCTTGCGATGCATCGTGTCCAGGAAGAGTTTGCACTGCTTGTAGATCTCCTGGCCAGGCTTATTGTAGGGCTTGAGAAACTCAATGAAGTCCTTGGACACTCTATCCGTTTCAATGCTGACCTGCCTACTGATAGAAGGACTAGGAGCCTTGGCTTCTGGAACTTCTGCAAAAAGAGGGAATAGCACAACTGTTACAAATCAAAATTACTCAACTTTCTTGGTCTGGTGTGTATTATGAGCTACAGAGGAAAAGGGGAAGCTATTTAATGGTAGAAAAAACACCCTGCATGCAAAAAATTGAAGGCTTATTTCCTAGCACTTGCAAGCTGAACTAGAATTGCGGGCAATAAGACTTTCTCAGATGGAAACTGCAACCCAGATGTCCTTTGCATGACAGACACAATTTATCAAGAGTCAATTTCCCCCAGGGTATTGCTGTTTAACTAGGCCTTGTGCCTATGTCCTACTTTCTAGAAAAGGGGCTGGTAAAGCAATTAACTAACACACACTATGTACTTACCAACCCCATTCTAAGAGGCAATATATGTAAGCTGTGACTCTTCCATGTATCACTGTGGCAAATCTTATAAAGTATTTACAGAAGTAACATAAGGGAATCCATTAATCTACTATAACTTGTAGCGTTTTCTGGAAACACTGCTATTTCTGCTCAAGCTGTCATAACTTCAAAAGCTACAGGTATACGATGTGCTTTTACACCTTCCGTTTCCAACTAGGCACTTTATCTTGCTAGTTCTGTCATTTAAACAAAATGTACCCAGAACCTTGTTAGTGGGATGAAGGTTGCAACAGGGACAAGCAACCTTTGGGGGCCAGCAGGCACCTTGAGAATTTTTATAGCAAGTTATGGGTGCTCTCACAAAGCTGGCTACTGTAAAGGAGTAGCCTAATCACAAAACATATTTACCAAAAGGTAACGTAGTAAAGCTGTTCCCTGCTGTTCTATAGCTTCCAAAATACTCTGTACCATCAGAGTGGTAATTTCTCTTTTTTTTTCCCTGGAAAAGGAGCCATACTTCCAGATAAAGCACTGAGTTGTACTCACCCAACACTGCTATTTTGTAAGAATACCTATGAGGCCTGTGGGGGGAATGCTTATAAATAAAGGGATTCTAGTAAATAAATGCAATGTTAAAGGCTTGTGCTGTGCTTTGAAAAACTGCACTTTCTCATTTAATTTTTATTTATTTAAAACAAAGATATAATTTCAAAAGATACAATCTCTTGACAGGAAACAACCAAGTAATGTATCAAAACAACTATGTTAAATTATGGCAAGAGATTAAACGAGACCTTGAAAGTAGAAGAACCTAAAGCTATCTTGGTTAGGATCTACTGCAGGGTTTCTCAACCAGGGTTCCGTGGCACCCTAGGGTTCCGTGAGAGGTCACTAGGGATTCCCTGGGAGATCACAATTTATTTAAAAAATTATTTCAAATTCGGACTACTTCACATTAAAGAGGTACGTTTCATTCTTTATTTTTAGTTTAAGAACACTGTTAATGCATATATGATGTTAATGCTAACACCAATGGCTTTTAAAATCTCTCGGCTGTATTTATATTTATATTTAATTTTTTGGTATTGTTTTTATTGTTTACACACACACACACACACACACACACACACACAGGCCTACACATGAAACGAATATAATAATTTTGTAACTTCTGGCCTATATTTGAGCCTGAATGTGCAGGCGCTCCCCAACGCCTGAAAAATATTTCAAGGGTTCCTCCAGGGTCAAAAGGTTGAGAAAGGCTGGTCTACTGCAATTATCAGAATGAATGTACTACCCAAGATAAACTATTTATTTCAAACGGCACCAATCAGAATTTCAGAGAGAATTTTACAAGAATGGCAAGAAACTGTCAGTAAATTCATATGGAGTGGGAGAAGACCTAGAATCAAACAAAAAACCCTACAAGATTGCAAAGAGAGAGATGGCCCAAATTTCCAAATTTTAAACTGTATCACAAAGCAAGCTGCCTGTCATGGATAACAGAATGGCAATACTGGAAGGAGCTGACTTAGCCAATGGATTTCATAGATATTTATGGTACAGAGATACAAAGGACAAATTATTAAACAAAGTTTGATAAAAGTATGAATTTCCACAAAGGGAATAATAAACCCAACAATTTCACCTCTAGCTTCTCCTTCAAATACTTTTCATGTTGGAGATAATTACAGCAAGAAAAATGTAATTACATATGCAGATATGGTTCACTCAGATTCTATGAATAGACTAAAAACAGCAAAAACTACTTAGTGAAGGCTGGAATATACCATGGTTGATGTATTTACAAGCAGTCAGATGGATACAATCAGATCTCAAGAAGGAAGGAGGGACATTAAGAAAAAAAACAGAATTTGAAACGCTAATACAAAACCAATACCACCTATGTTGTTGTTGTTGTTCAGTCGTTTAGTCGTGTCCGACTCTTCGTGACCTCATGGACCATAGCACACCAGGCCTTCCTGTCCTCCACTGTCACCCGGAGTTTACTCAAATTCATGTTCATTACATCGGTGATGCTATCTAACCATCTCATCCTCTGCCGTCCCCTTCTCCTTTTGCCTTCAGTCTTTCCCAGCATCAGGGTCTTTTCCAGGGAGTCCTCTCTTCGCATTAGGTGGCCAAAGTATTTGAGCTTCAGCTTCAGTATCTGTCCTTCCAATGAGCAGTCAGGGTTGAGTTCCTTTAGGATTGACTGATTTGACCTCCTTGCAGTCCAAGGGACTCTCAAGAGTCTTCTCCAGCACCACAGTTCGAAAGCATCAATTCTTCGGCGCTCAGCCTTCCTTATGGTCCAACTCTCACAGCCATACATTACTACTGGGAAAACCATAGCTTTAACTATACGGACCTTTGTTGGCAAGGTGATGTCTCTGCTTTTTAATATGCTGTCTAGGTTTGCCATAGCTTTCCTCCCAAGGAGCAAGCGTCTTTTAATTTCATGGCTGCAGTCACCGTCTGCGCTGATCTTGGAGCCCAAGAAAATAAAATCTGTCACTGCTTCCATTTCTTCCCCTTCTATTTGCCAGGAAGTGATGGGACCAGATGCCATGATCTGGGTTTTTTTAATGTTGAGTTTCAAGCCAGCTTTTGCACTCTCCTCTTTCACCCTCATCAAGAGGCTCTTTAGTTCCTCTTCACTTTCTGCCATTAGGGTGGTATCGTCTGCATATCTGAGGTTGTTGATATTTCTCCCGGCAATCTTAACTCCGGCTTGTGATTCATCCAGCCCGGCATTTCTCATGATGTACTCTGCATATAAGTTAAATAAGCAGGGTGATAATATACAGCCTTGTCGTACTCCTTTCCCAATTTTGAACCAGTCGGTTGTTCCATGTCCGGTTCTAACTGTTGCTTCTTGACCCGCATACAGGTTTCTCAGGAGACAGGTAAGGTGGTCTGGTACTCCCATCTCTTTAAGAATTTGCCACAGTTTGTTGTGATCCACACAATCAAAGGCTTTAGCGTAGTCAATGAAGCAGAAGTAGATGTTTTTCTGGAACTCTCTTGCTTTTTCCATGATCCAGCGAATGTTGGCAATCTGATCTCTAGTTCCTCTGCCTCTTCGAAACACAGCTTGCACTTCTGGTACTTCTCAGTTCACATACTGTTGAAGCCTAGCTTGTAGGATTTTGAGCATAACCTTGCTAGCATGTGAAATGAGAGCAATTGTACGGTAGTTTGAACATTCTTTGGCATTGCCCTTCTTTGGAATTGGAACGTAAACTGACCTTTTCCAATCCTGTGGCCACTGTTGAGTTTTCCAAATTTGTTGGCATATTGAGTGCAGCACTTTAACAGCATCATCTTTTAGGTTTTTAAATAGCTCAGCTGGGATACTGTCTTCTCCGTTAGCTTTGTTGTTAGTAATGCTTCCTAAGGCCCACTTGACTTCACTCTCTAGGATGTCCGGCTCAAGGTCAGTGACCACACCATCGTATTTATCAGGGATATTAAGATCTTTCTTGTATAGTTCTTCTGTGTATTCTTGCCACCTCTTCTTAATCTCTTCTGCTTCTGTTAGGTCCCTGCCTTTTTTGTCCTTTATCATGCCCATCTTTGCACAAAACGTTCCCTTGATATCTCCAATTTTCTTGAAGAGATCTCTAGTCTTCCCCATTCTATTGTTTTCCTCGATTTCTTTGCATTGTTCATTTAAGAAGGCCTTCTTATCTCTCCTTGCTATTCTCTGGAATTCTGCATTCAGTTGTTTATATCTTTCCCTTTCTCCCTTGCCTTTTGCTTCCCTTCTTTCCTCAGCTATTTGTAAAGCCTCATCAGTCAGCCACTTTGCTTTCTTGCATTTCTTTTTCTTTGGGATGGTTTTAGTTGCTGCCTCCTGTACAATGTTACAAACCTCCACCCATAGTTCTTCAGGCACTCTGTCTACCAGATCTAATCCTTTAAATCTATTCCTCACCTCCACTGTATATTCATAAGGGATATGATTTAGGTCATACCTGAGTGGTCTAGTGGTTTTCTCTACGTTCTTCAATTTAAGCCTAAATTTTGCGATAAGAAGCTCATGATCTGAGCCACAGTCAGCTCCAGGTCTTGTTTTTGCTGATTGTATAGAGCTTCTCCATCTTTGGCTGCAAAGTATATAATCAATCTGATTTCGGTATTGACCATCTGGTGATGTCCATGTGTAGAGTCGTCTCTTGTGTTGTTGGAAAAGAGTGTTTGCTATGACCAGCGTGTTCTCTTGACAAAACTCTATTAGCCTTTGCCCTGCTTCATTTTGTACTCCGAGGCCGAACTTGCCTGTTATTCCGGTTATTTTTTGACTTCCTACTTTAGCATTCCAGTCCCCTATGATGAAAAGGACATCTTTTTTTGGTGTTAGTTCTAGAAGGTGTTGTAGGTC